>OY992540.1:83277068-85907073 GCA_963921195.1 Pegoplata infirma
GGCCAAGAATAATTTCAAATCGAGATCTTTGGTCGCATACACAACAGGTTAGCATCTATAGCGAAATAAAAAAGCGTAAATATGGCTGGATAGGCCACACTATGCGTAAGCAACAAAGTACAATTGCGCATGCTGTACTAGAGTGGAATCCTCAAGGTGTCCGAAATAGAGGTAGGCCGAAAAACACCTGGCGAAGAACGGTATTACGAGAGACGTCCAAATCTTTTAACGAATTGCGAGCTCTAGCAAGAAATAGAGATTCATGGAGAAGTTATGTGGATAGACTAAGTTCCTAAATGTATATGTATATTTAAGAATATGTCCAATAAATATAAATTGTGTTGACCTAAATATGTCCGATCGCGGTATTTTGAGCGATTAAAGTCGAAATTTGGGTGACAACTTTTTTTAAAAAATTCTCGTAAATTTTTAAATTGGGGAAAACTTGAGCTCTTTCCATAATTTAATAGGATATTGAATGTAGTTTTCCAAAAAAATTTTTTTTGCAAAAATATATCGACCCTTCCATGAAAAAATTCCAAAATACAAAATACTTTTCTGGACCATCACTTTTTACGACGTTTAGCCATAAAACTTTTTTGGAAAAATTCCAACTACTTCCCGTGCCTCTCCACGACTTAAACCCAGGTTTTGCTCGCATTCTCCTGAGGAGCAAAAACGGCTCAACTTATTGTTAATTTTACCATTCGATTCTACATTCTACGACATTTTTTGCAAGCTACAGAAAAGTGACGATTAAGCACGAAAAAAATCTATATTTTTTTTTTGCCAACATCAGAAAAACATATCGGCCAAGCCTTATTTGGTGTTATCATTCTGGCTTTGGCATTGTAAGTATAAAATAAAAATTAAATACTGGAAATGTACAATATTTTTCGTTTTGCCAACAGTGGGCCAACATTAGAAAAACATATTGGCCAAGGCGCTTTTTGGTGTTATCATTTTGGTATTGTATCTGTACAGTATTTTTTGTAAATCTGGTATTTTGCCAACGCTTTGCCAACCTTGGCCCGCTTGTATTTTTCTGACAAGGTTGTTTTTAAAAATTTTTATATTACTTTTATTTTGTTAATTTCAATCGTTGTAACTATTTTAATATTATTTTCATATTAATATTAAAGGGCAGTTTACACGTTAACTACCCATGACTACCCTTATCTCCTATTTCCCAGTATTAGGCTGCGTTTTTGACATATCGCTTTAACTTAGTTTAACCGGGAGTTTTATTAAACTTTATAAATATAAAACCAAGTTTAACCAAGCATTCTGTTTTTCAGTTCAAGTTTAGCAAATGTCGATTAACGCGGTATTGCCATACCAAATGCCACATTTCCAATTAGAATAGTTGCCATCATCGCACATTTTTTCGAATAAAATAGCACAACATGGCAATACTAACCAGTATATTTGAAAATCAGAGGTGTTTTCTTAACATTTTTGTACCTTAGTTTAACTCTCCATCATTGGTGAGTTAAACTTAAAATAAACCACATCTCAAAAACACAATATGTGGTTTTAACTCAGTTTACCTAAAACCAATAAATTTTACAACTCAAAAACTCAGCCTTAGGCTGCGTTTTTGACATATCGCTTTAACTTAGTTTAACCGGGAGTTTTATTAAACTTTATAAATATAAAACCAAGTTTAACCAAGCATTCTGTTTTTCAGTTCAAGTTTAGCAAATGTCGATTAACGCGGTATTGCCATACCAAATGCCACATTTCCAATTAGAATAGTTGCCATCATCGCACATTTTTTCGAATAAAATAGCACAACATGGCAATACTAACCAGTATATTTGAAAATCAGAGGTGTTTTCTTAACATTTTTGTACCTTAGGTTAACTCTCCATCATTGGTGAGTTAAACTTAAAATAAACCACATCTCAAAAACACAATATGTGGTTTTAACTCACAAGGGAAGTCTCCCTAGTGTCACCCGCGGATCTTTATGGAATTGGTTTTATTTTGTAGATCAGAAAAAATAAAGGGACACGTATTTTTTTTTAGCGGCCCAAATTCATATTTAGGGGGTAAAAAGGAGGGGGGAAGACAAGGCCATTTTTCAGTTTTTTTCGTTTATCTCCTATATTATGCAAAGAAACCTAGTCATGTTACATACCAAATGAAAGGCCTTTGGAAAACCTATCTACGTGTGCTAAGAACGTGTCCAAACATGCACAACTTTTCGTCATATTGAGTAAAATACCAAAATTTTAGGACATTTTCTTTAATAAGTCGAAAAATATTAACTTCCTTGGCCCGTTGTTAGCACCACGAGATAGGTATTTTTAATACCTTTAATCTGATACTACACATGCATATACTAATTTTGTTTAAATATGAGTAAATCGTAAAAAACTGAAAAAGGTCAATTTCCCCCATACAAATCGACCCCCCCTAAAAATGAGTTTGGGCCGCTAAAAAAAAATACGTGTCGAATTAATTTTCGTTCTTAACAACATATCCAAATTTCATGAAGATCGGAGGGTGACACCAGGGAGACTTCCCTTGTCAGTTTAAACCTAAAACCAATAAATTTTACAACTCAAAAACTCAAGGGTTTGTTAGTCTAGATGTATGATGAGGTAAATGTATGATGAGGTATAGTAAGATGAGGTAGGATTTTAGTGGTGTTAGTTTTCACGTAAAATCGTGTCAGCTGTTTTTTATTTTAATGTATTTTTTTTTTGTTTAAACTTATTGTAAATATCTTAATTAAATTAATTATCTATTTTTTTGTTCAAATAAAAGCTGAAAATTCTTTAATTTTTTTATTTCGAACAAAAAAATGTGTTTGTTTACTTTTGTTGTATTTATTTTATCAGCTGTGTATGTGAGGTGGAGCAGTAAAGTAAGAAAATTCTATTTTCTACAGAAAACTACCTCACCTCATTATACCTCACATCAAAACAAACCACTTATATGTTCTCACCATAAAGCAGAAGTAATCAGCTGACACCTCAATATACTACACCTCTAAACTAATTATGCCTTCAGCCTTAGTGATACGATTTCCCGGGTTTAAATAATTTTGTATGAACAATTATTTGAATTTGACAATTGTTATCCTCCAATACTGGGAAATAGTAGATAAGGGTGGTGAAGGGTTGTTAACGTGTAAATCAAGCTTAATGGATTTTTTTGTGTAATTGTAATGAATTATATAACACAATGGCCACGGTAAATACTAGAAAATTTAATAATCTGCAAATAAAAAAAAAACAAAAATCATCGAAATCGGTCTAGTAGTTTTTGCCGATTTTGTCCTTTAAAAAAAACATTCTGCCACACTCAGAAAAAAAACTAACTAAAAAATGGGAAAATTAACTAAATCCAAGGAAAATTGATAATGATTTAGCTCCATTGCCATGTGTTCCTACTTTTTAGTCCACATTTTTTCTAAAAATAAGGACCAATGTGAACTAGACAGTGGGAAAAAATTTCCCATTTTTTAGTTTAAAAAACATTTTTGATGCGGACATTTTTCCTAAAAATTAGTTAATTTCATATTTTTTTTATTGGTTTATTTATAGAATAGCATGTGAATACACACAGAATTCTCATTATGTACATTTTTTATTTTAAATATAAAAAAACGTTTGTTTCTTATGGTCAAGTAATAAATTTCATTAGTTTTTAAAGTTAAATTACAACAAAGACTTTGTCTTTAACGTTTGTTCCCAGACTATGGGAAAACACGCCAAAGCCAAGACCTTTGTTGTGATCAAAATATTATTTTTCCCCTAACATATACATTAGAGTTAATTTTGAAAATTTGATATGCGGATCATCATTTTTTTTAAGGATTTAGGTTAGCTAAAACGAATGCCGGTATTTTTTTGGGAAAATTTTTGCTCCTTGGGGTGGTTCAACGCATCTGAAATCGCGGATTTTAAGCTGATTTTTCTGCAGAGCAAAAACGGCTGAATATATCGCAAATCTGATTTCACCAATCGATTCTACAGCAAAAAATAATACTATAGTCGTTTTTTGAACTCTTAAAAAAAGTTCCAAAAACCCACCACAGAGGGCGGAAATATAAGGTTTTTCCACTTTTTTTTTAAATATGCACGATTAAAGGGTATTTTTAGCTTAACAAAATGGTACCAAAATTTCCGTTCTATCATAACCCGTTAAGAAGTTATAAGCTCTTAAAAATGGGCAAAAACACGTTTTTTTAGAACTTTTATCTCAATTTTCTTGAAAACATGACGTGATAGAAAAATTTGAAATCTAGATTCAGAATCAGCATCGAAATGTTAATCGAAAACAGATTTTATGATCCCAGAATATCTTCCAAAAACATCACAAAAAAATGCTCTCAATAATGCACAAAAATGCGTTTTTTGTGAACTTTGACCTCAATTATCTCAAAAACCTGACGTTATGGAACATTTTGGTAACAGATTTGGAATGAGCATTGAGAGGAAAATCGAAAACGAGTGTCCAGACCGCTGACCCATCCAAAAATTTTTCAAATTTCGGTCAGTTTTTTATAATTTTGCCATTAGAAAAAAAACTTTGAAGCTTTATAACTTTTTAATGGGTTGTGATAGAAAGGTGCTTTTTGTACCAATTTTCTTAGCAAAAACTGCCTCTTCATCGTGCATGATTAAAAAAATAATTTAAATTTTTTTTTTTAAAAATCGATTTTTCCGCCCCCTGCTGTGGGTTATTGCAACTTTTTTTAAGAGTTCTAAAAACTTCTATTTTATTAATTTTTGCTGTAGAATCGACTGGTGAAATCAGATTTGCAATATATTCAGCCGTTTTTTCTCTGCAGAAAAATCAGCTCAAAATCCGCGTTTTCAGATGCTTTGAACCACCCCAAGGAGTGAAAATTTTTCCAAAAAAATACCGGCATTCTTTTTAGCTCCCCTAAATCCCTTAAAAAAATTATGATATCCGATAAACAGATGAAATGACATTAGAGTTGTGTCGTTCACGAACGAACTAGTTCAATTGAACTATTCACTTAACTGAGCGGTTTATCTAGTTCGTTCATTTCTGCTCTTTTAGGTCTTTTCGTTCATTCAGCTCAATTAGTCATTACTTCATTTTGATCTTTCAGTTCGGTCGTTCAATTTTTTTTGTTAATTTTGACATTAGGCGTTAGTTTTTTCTCCTCTTTTGGCACGCTTTCTCATCATTTATGTTTTTATTTACAAAAAAAATTATATATTTATTTTTAATTAATGTTTTTATTCAACATTTTTGTATTTTTTGAACGAAAGCCGAAACAACAGACATGATCGAAATGATTCGATCAACTGTTGAACGAAAACCAAAATTGACCGATTTGAACTAGATGAACGACCAACAGATATGATCAAAGTGATTCGTTCACGAACTGTTGAACGAAAAAGCCAAAAGAGCGATTAAACTAGATCAGTGGTCGGCACCCATTGCACGCTGGAGCCGAACACAATCGGTTATTCACATGTATACAACACGAATCAGTGATGCCAACTTTTCAGAAGCAAAACGCGCAAAACAGTGCCTCAAAAAGCGCTAAAAAGCGCTAAATTTTAATTAAGCGAAAAGCGCCAAAAAGCGCTAAGATAAATTTTAAAAAAATGGGTTTTAAATTCAATATTTATATAAAAATTAGTTTTATTTGTACATTTTGAGATCATATAATATATTATATTAATTTTAAAGTGTATATCAGCACAAAATTTTAGCGAATTAAAACTGTTCATTTTCGAACAAAAATGTAGAATTTTCCTCTTCATCATCTGGCCAAAGTACTGTCTTAATATAAAATTTTGACTTCTTGTAAGTTTCAATTGAATTAAT
The DNA here is from genome assembly GCA_963921195.1 of Pegoplata infirma. Classification (NCBI taxonomy): domain Eukaryota; kingdom Metazoa; phylum Arthropoda; class Insecta; order Diptera; family Anthomyiidae; genus Pegoplata; species Pegoplata infirma. The sequence goes on from OY992540.1 coordinate 83,282,892, forward strand.
TTTTGCAGAAACATGTGGAGGGATTTTATAGCTTACACAGCATGAATTTGCCATCTTTAACCCGTATTTGATATGAATTAAAGAATTAACGGTATTTAAACACATTCTGTTCCGAATTTTGTTTTTAAAATAATTCATAACGCTAAATACTCTTTCCACTTCAGCATTGGAGTATGGATATGTCAAAATATCTATCACAAAACTTGATAACTTAAAGAAAGGATTTTCATCGACTGCGTTTTTGAAACTATGTACTTCAATCCAAAATAAATCAGTTCGCTCTCTATTTTTCCATTTACAAAGCTTTAAATTGTTGAGACAAATTTCAAATTCTTCGATTTCTTTTTTATCTTTTTCATACTCTTGTATAAAATTCAAAACTTCTTCAGAGTTATTGGACAAAATGTTTTTTACGCTAAATAACGATATTTTTTTCAACATTTTGAAATTGGATGGCAATTTAGCCCGTATCTCGTAAATAAGAGATTTAGTGAAGTGAATTAGTTTATCTTTAATTAATACTTTTTCAGATTCTTCAATGTTGTTATCAGTGCAAGCCTTTTCAAAGCTATAACCTAAATAGCAAAATTCATTCAGTTCTAAATCAATGTCTCCTTCCATGTAGTCAAAATCATCCACAGGTTTAATTATTTTATTAGTTAAGCTTTGTAGGAGTCGATATAAATCATCAAATAGCTTAGTATGGTCCGCATTTTGCGCTTCGAATGATAAATTCACTTTTTGTACTTCTGCTAAAATTGAGGCTAAGTACGTTATATAAATCAAATTTTTTGGATCATTGTACATATTTCTTAGCAATGTTGTTTCAAAAGATTTTTCATTAACTATATTAAAATGAGTTCTTAACTCTAACCACATGTCCAAAATGGTTTTAATGGCTCTTTCTATAGATAGCCATCTGGTTGGTGCTACCATAGGAATTTTTCTCGGTAAATCAGAATCTGTATTAATCAATTTATAAATTTTGTTGTATAACTTTTGCCTTATTGATGAATTGGAAAACCAATTATGTGTCTCTTTGACCAAGAAGTTTAAATTGGAAGGAAAATGTTTTTCAGCTGCCGCGCATACTGCTAATTGCAGCGAATGACAAACGCATCTTATCAGTGTTATGATATGAATTCACTCATTCATAACTCTTTTAAGTATTTAAGTACTATGTTCTTAAATATACAACCCTATTAACAAATACTTATAACACTGTGCAACAAATTTTGGGTCATCGCATTGAGCCTCAATGCCTTCAACGCCACATAATAGTAGACCATCAAGTGGACAAAATCACCAAAGGGTTTTGCAAAGTCAGTTCGTATTTCTTTTTTATAGCCCACTGAAGTTTTCATTTTTTTATCAAAGGCGTTTGGAAAACGTCAAAAATACTATAATAACAACACATCTGAGCTTCAAAATATGATTTGATGTCTTCAGTGAAATTTTATGGCGGTTCTTTTCTTAGAACATTTTAACCCTCTAACTGCCGTTTTAAGGGGTCATTTTAGTCCTTTTTTAAAAACTAAACACAGAAGTCTAATAAAACGTCCATTTAGAGGGTTAAAATGTTCTACAAATATTTTCCTCACAAAATTTCACTAGGGGTTGTCAAATGGTAAAAGTTTGTGCGACATGCTCAAAGTGCTTAAAAAGGGTCAAGGATAAATAACACTGTGCTACACCAAAAATATGCAGGGGTTCTCATGTAAAAATTCGGGTTGGTTGGAGTCCATAGAGTACTGATACACTCATAGTTTTTCTGGATCACTTCGTTAAGTACGTTTTTTATTGGCAAATGTGTTGAAAAACGGAAATTCTTAAATTACAATTTTAAAAAATTATTACTTTGTTAGTTTGCAACCGATTTTCGATTTTATGAATTTGTTTTAAAGGTATAGGTCTTACCTTTCAAACAAAACAAAAATATTAAAAATCGATCAAGAATTGGCTGAGCTACGAGCGCTTAAGTAAAAAAAAAACGAATTTTTTGAAAAATTTGTCATATTCTTTACACTCTAAGTTGAAAGTGAATCATTAAACAATTTTTTTGATTTTTTTGTAAAAAAGTATAGTAAAGTGGCTTTCCAAAACACCAAAAAACATAACAATCGGTTAAAAAATGAATGAGTTATGCTAAGTTTTGTGATAGGACATTTTTAATTTTTTTCAGAAACGCTTGTAATTCAAGCATTATTCATAAATCTTGTTACTAGTAGTAATTTAATGCGCATATGCATATAAACTAGAGATGGGAACGTAATTAGATTTGTGCGTGATTCACACATGATCAGAAGTGAGCGTGATTGAAAATTAATTTTACTCACGTGGTTGTTAGTGAGTGTCAGTGTGAGTGGAATAAAAAAATGGGCGTGTCAGTTACTTCCAAATCCTATTTATAATTTTTTGGGTTTGTTTAAAAAATATCAGTGTTACTTCTTAAACAAAAAAATATTGAGAATAGGTTAAAAACAGGCTAAGGTGCGCTTGTTAAAGTAAAAAACTTTTTTTGAAAAGTTATACCTGCAACATTTTTATGACAGAAAAAGCTGTGCGCTTGCAAACATGTTTTTTTAAAACGAAATTGCTAAAATTGTGGGATCATTTGATGGAAATTTTACCTGTTTATAAATATACATGTGAGGCATTCCACACCAAATGTTCAGTGAGAAAAAAATTGTGTACCAAAATTTTTTCAATTTTTTCAACTAGGGTGAGATTTCCATGCAAATGCATGTTTTTTGTCGAAAGCCTAAAAACGATATCGACCAATTATCTTTCCGAATCAAGAGATTTGCATTAAATGGCATCGATTTGTTTTCGCATATTTTGCATATTTTGGTGAAAATACATATTTTTGCATATTTTGATTTTAAATGCATATATTGTGCATATTTCGAACTTTTAAGTGCATATTATTGCATATTTTGGCATAAATTAGCAAAAACACAAATTGAAATTATTTTTTTTCAAAAACTATTTTAAATTTTAAAAATTTATTTTGAAAATCAGAAAAATTACTTTTTTTTCTTCTTAATTTTTTTTTTATAGATTTTCTTAATTTTTAAAAAAATCTTGCTAGACAAACATCTAATCTTTAAAAAAAAAAATACAAAAAAAAACAAAAGTGGCCGGATTTTTTATAAATTGACTTTTTTAAAAAATGGAAAATTTCAGAACGGGTTCTGAAAATTTTCCAAAAAAATTTTAATCGATAGCCGATACAAAACTATACAAGAATGTAAATTTTTGAGATTTTGGTGCATTTCGTTTTTATTTGATATATATTTAAACAAGGCAACTTGACACAAACTTGACCATTTTGATTTTTTTTTTGATTTTTTTCAATTTTATTTGTTTTTTATTTTTTTAAAAAAAGTTAAAGGAATTTTCTATCTGATCTGAAATTTTTAGAGATGTGTTTTGCCTTGTTTTCGAAAAATCAAAATTCAAAAATTGCAACACGCTTATTTTATACAATAATGGTATTTAAAACGTGTGCGTATGAGTAATATCAATACTTAAAAAATATTTTAAGAGGCGATGGTAGCGTGAGTGAGTTTTTAATAACGATTACGCACGCTTATGAAAGAGAAAATTTAGTCACGCACGATATTTTATTTTGCTCACGCTCATTCACGCACACGTGAGTAGAAAAAAATAAGTTACGGTCACGATGTTCACGTGAGCGTGAGTAAAATAAAATATCGTGCTTGAATATTTTTTTCTTTCATTAGCGTGCGTGATCGTGAATAAATACTCAGGCAAAAAAGTTTAATGTTTTTAATATTTGACCGCGCCTACAAGGCCCACTTTTTGAAAAAAACTTAAATTTTATTTTTGTTATTTATTAGTACCCTAAGAGCGAATACTTTGCAAATGATATCCCATTGAAACCACTATGGTTTTTCTGTAGTGGAACAGTTGGTGTGGAATGCCTCACATGGCTATCCATACAACCCATTTAAAAATTTACGGTTCACATGTTTTTTTTTTCGCTGAACATTTGGTGTGGAATGCCTCATACGTATATTTATAAACAGGTAAAATTTTCATCAAATGATTTTCAATTTCGTTTCAAAAATGTCAAATGTTTTTTGTCATAAAAATGTTGCAGGTATAACTCTTCAAAAAAGTTTTTTTAATTAAACAAGCGCACCTTAGCCAGTTTTCAACCGATTCACAATATTTTTTGTTTAAGAAGTAACACTGATATTTTTTAAACAAACCCAAAAAATTATAAATAGGATTTGGAAGTAACTGACACGCCCATTTTTTTATTCCACTCACACTGACACTCACTAACAACCACGTGAGTAAAATTAATTTTCAATCACGCTCACTTCTGATCACGTGTGAATCACGCACAAATCTAATTACGTTCCCATCTCTAGTTTATATGCATATGCGCATTAAATTACTACTAGTAACAAGATTTATGAATAATGCTTGAATTACAAGCGTTTCTGAAAAAAAATAAAAATGTCCTATCACAAAAGTTAGCATAACTCATTCATTTTTTAACCGATTGTTATGTTTTTTGGTGTTTTGGAAAGCCACTTTACTATACTTTTTTACAAAAAATTCAAAAAAATTGTTTAATGATTCACTTTCAACTTAGAGTGTAAAAAATATGACAAATTTTTCAAAAAATTCGGTTTTTTTTTACTTAAGCGATCGTAGCTCAGCCAATTCTTGATCGATTTTTAATATTTTTGATTTGTTTGAAAGGTAAGACCTATACCTTTAAAACAAATCCATAAAATCGAAAATCGGTTGCAAACTAACAAAGTAATAATTTTTTAAAATTGTAATTTAAGAATTTCCGTTTTCCAACACATTTGCCAATAAAAAACGTACTTAACGAAGTGATCCAGAAAAACTATGAGTATATCAGTACTCTATGGACTCCAACCAACCCGAATTATCATATGAGAACCCCTGCATAAATTATTTTTGGTCTTTTGTAGCACAGTGTAATCAATGTTTGTTTTATTTTTTTTTTACCAAAGCAGTGTTAAAAAATATCGACAAAAAACAGTGCAAATATACTTTTGAGCTAAAAATGATGTTCTGATGTGTTTTATAAAATTTTATGATGATTCTTTTCTTTGACCAAATTAACCCTCTAGCTCCCGTTTTAAAGGGTAATTTTTGTCCTTTTTTAAAAGAAATACAAAAAAGTCTATAAAAAAAGGCAGTTAGAGGGTTAAAATGTTTTACAAATATTTTCTGCATCAAATTTTACTAGGGCACGTCTAAGACAGAAAGTTCGCCCAACATATAGAAAATGCTTAAAAATTTTAAAGTATTAAAATTTTTTTTTTTATTTTTTTTTGAACCGAAATAAAAAAAAAAACAAATAAAAAAGTTAAATTCGACTTTTTCGAATGTATTGATACCCTCCACAATGTAAAAAAGTTTACTTGCTAAAAAACAAAACAAACATTTAAAAAAAAAAAAAATCGACAAAAAAAAAATTTTGGTAAAAAAAAATTCGACGAAAATATTTTTTTTTTGTAAAAAAATATGTTTGTACTTGTTTAAATACCATTCGGTGATCCATTCTGTTCACATGTGTTAAGCAGCAGCCGCATGAAAGCATTTTGTGTTTTTAGGTTATGTTGAATGTACCACAATTTTCGAGGTGTTCTTACATTTTTGTTCATAACTTTTGAACCGCTGAACCGATTTCGCTCAAATGCAATACCAAACTGCTTAGTTTGTTTTGGTATTGATATACCGTGATCACTATATCAGATATCTTAGGAAAAAGTCGCGTGATGCCGTTCTAGCAGAAATTTGTTGGTGGAGCAAAAATATATTTGAGGCGAAGAAGAATTAGGTGGTGAAAACACCTAAGCTTTCTTTTGAGTCAAAAAAAGGGCCCGATTTGACAAAAAAGTCAAACAAGTTTTGGATTTAATAAAAAAAATCAAACTTTTTTTTTTTATTTTTTTATAATTTTTTTCGCAAGATTGAAGCTATCTAAACTTTTTGGGACACATTTTGCTAAAAACAATTGGTAAGAAGTTATATGGATGAGAATAAACACTTCTTGGCCAAAATGTCAAATTTCGACCCCTCTAACTCAGAAAGTCCTAGACAGATCACGTTGAAAAATTGTGTCTGCACTGCTATCCAATAGGATAGTAGATCGGGATCAAAAGTTGTGTCAGTTGACACGAAAACCCCTATATATATTATTGATCAGTGATCGATTTTAAGACATTCTAGCGATGCCTGTCCGTCTGTGGAAATGGTTATCACGGCCAAAGTATTAAACAGATATAACTAAGACTTAGCATATTTACTTGTTCTTGCCCTAAGTAGTTTGCTATTGCATTTAAGCGAAATCGGTTCAGCGGTTCAAAAGTTATGAACGAAAATATAAAAATACCTCGAAAATTGTGGTACATTCAACATAACCTAAAAACACAAAATGCTTTAATTCGGCTGCTGGTTGACACATGTGAACAGAATTGATGACCGAATGGAATTTAGACAAATACAAAAATATTAAAAAAAAAAACATTTTCGTCGAATTTTATTTTTTATCAAAAATTTTTTTTTTGCGGTTTTTTTTTTTTGCAAATAAACTTTTTACATCGAATTTAACTTTGTTACTTGTTTTTTTTTTTATATATCGGCCCAAAAAAAATATAAAAAAAAAATTTTAATACTTTAAAATTTTTAAGCAATTTCTATATGCTGGGCGAACTTTCTGTCTTAGACGTGCCCTAGTAAAATTTGATGCAGAAAATATTTGCAAAAAATGTTTAACCCTCTAACTGCCTTTTTTATAGACTTTTTTGTATTTCTTTAAAAAAAAAGGACAAAAATTACCCTTTAAAACGGGAGCTAGAGGGTTAATTTGGTCAAAGAAAAGAATCATCATAAAATTTTATAAAACACATCAGAACATCATTTTTAGCTCAAAAGTATATTCGCACTGTTTTTTGTCGATATTTTTTAACACTGCTTTGGTAAAAAAAATTACAAACATTGATTATTTATACTTGACCCTTTTTAAGCACTTTGCACATGTCGCACAAACTTTAAACATTTGACAACCCCTAGTGAAATTTTATGAGGAAAATATTTGTAGAACATTTTAACCCTCTAAATGGACGTTTTATTCGACTTCTGTGTTTAGGTTTTGAAAAAGGACTAAATTGACCCCTTAAAATGGCAGTTAGAGGGTTAAAATGTTCTAAGTAAAGAACCACCATAAAATTTCACTGAAGACATCAAATCATATTTTGAAGCTCAGATGTGTTCTTATTATAGTATTTTTGACGTTTTCCAAACGCCTTTGATAAAAAAAATGAAAACTTCAGTGGGCTATAAAAAAGAAATTCGAACTGACTTTGCAAGACCCTTTGGTGATTTTGTTCACTTGATGGTCTACTTTCATGTGGCGTTGAAGCCATTGAGGCTCATTTTTCTTGTTGCACAGTGTAATATACAACTTTGTATCCTTATTTTAGTACATTGTTATACATAAAATATATTGTAATTTTTAGCTTTTAAGATCACTCAATAAACTCTCTTTAATTAAACAACAATCAGGACTAGATTTTTTAAATCATATTTTTGTTTAATTTTTTTATACAGACCATTATTTACTCCTGTCATTACGGCTGCATTGTCCGTTGCCACAGCCACTAATTTTTTAATATCAATTCCAAACAAATTAAGAAGTCTCTCTAAACCATTTAAAAGGTCATCAGCTTTTCCTCCATTTAAATCTATGAGACCTAAAAAATTTAGTAACAAATTCTTGTTTTTTCTTGCTGAAATAGCGCACAACAACTCCTAACAGCTTCTCTACTGAAACATCAGTTCCTGAAATAAAATACATTGTAAGTATTATAAAGTTGGAGATATTCAGTTTTTATATTTTACCTTCATCTAAAATAAGGCTAAAGCTTGAATCTTTTAAATCGTCCAAAAGGGTTTCTACAAAATGAGGTGATAAAATATTTGTAATGATGTTGGCACATTTTGTCCGATGAAGACTAAAATTTGCAGCTTTACTATCTGTAAATGCTGAACAACACAATTCACCAAGATGATCCACAGTAGAAAATGGACTATGAACAGCAGTATAAAGAGCAATCATTGCCTGACTTTTTTGCTTTTCATTTGGATTTTGTAAGGCTTCAAATGAAATTTCACTTTGAATAAGTTCAACATTATTAAATGGTTTCACTGCTTTCTCATGTTTTAATGTCTGGCAGTGTCGAATTAGATCAGAACGTTTTGCTGCAATTTGACAATTACAATAAATACATAAGGCTTTTGTATCATCTTTCGATGGTCTTATCCATTTTTTAAGCAAAGCATCAGATTCCCACACTTTTCTATATTTTTGTACATAACGCTCCATCTAAAAATATGTATAATTCATTATTTCATTGATTAACAAAATAGATTTGTATTTACCTTTGCAAAAAACCAAGGATGGGTACCAATTCGATAAAAGTATTGGTATTGGTATTGGTTTTTAAAATTATATTAGTATTGGTATAGGTATTGGTTTTAATTTTTTGTTGAATTGGTATAGGTTTCGGTATTGGTTTTGAATTATTTAGGTATTGGGTATTGGTATTGGTTTTAGCCTCGAATCGGTATCGGTTTTTAATAAGTATTGGTATTTATCTTATATCGGTTTTGGTATTTGAATGCAAAAGGTTTTGTCGTTAATATTAATTAATTTAACGTAAGTCGTCCTTCTGTCCGCCCCACAGTGCACACTGGGGCGAGATGGTAGGTTTTTTGGCCAAAAATCTCTACAGGTTGTAAATGTTAACCGATTTCAGGGTGGACACTTCATTTTCAATAAAATTTACAGATGTTATGATTAAACAAATGAAGAGAAACTTGTCTTTTGTTTATGTATTTGAATTAGAGATGGTCTCTGGTCCCGTAAATTGCGTGACTCAAAAAATCACGTGATTCAGGCGTGAGCGATTTTTATTTAAATCACGTGATTATAGTGTGATTTTCATTTAAATTAAGTATTATATTAGGGTAATAAATAAGTGACTTGAAACTTTTTGAAATCGGACCTACAAGGAAACTATTTCAGGGTGGACACTTCATTTTTAACAAAATTAACAGATGTTATAGATGAATCAAATGAAGAGACACTTGCCTTATGTTTAAGTATTTGAATTGGAGATGGTCTCTGGTCCCGTGATTCACGCGTGAGCGTGAGTGATTTTCATATTAATCATTTGGTTTTAGAGTGATTTTCATTTAAGTCAAGTGACTATATTAAGGTAATAAATAAGTGCCTTGAAACTTTTTGGATTCAGACCTACAAGGAAACTTTTTCAAGGGTGGACACTTCATTTTAAATAAAATTTACAGATGTTATAGATTAAACAAATGAAAAGACACTTGTCTCTTGTTTATGTATTTGAATTGGAGATGGTCGCTGGCACTGTTGCCAATTTGGTGTTTTTCCCGCTAAAACTAGCGTTTTTATTTTGCGTCTAGCGGGAAAAAAAGTGATTTAGCGGGCAGCGGGAAATCTAGCGATTTTTACCAGCCACAACTTAACAATAAAAAAAATTAAAATTTTCCATACTATTGATTTTTTTGTTTTAATTAAAGAGCCGTTTAGATGAGCGGACTTATAAAGCGACCTGTCAAAAATTTTTGAATAAAAATCTTGTTTGTACAGTCTTAACACAGCCGACTTAAGAAATGAACAGTACATATGTATCTTGTGGTGCTTACAACATGCCAAAAAAGAAATTATTTGTTTGACTCAATATGACAAAAAGTTGTCCATGTTTGGACACGTTTTTTACAGACATGGATAGGTTTTCCAAAGACCTTTCATTTTATATACAAAATGTCTAGGTTTCCTTGCATAAGGTGGGGGATAATCGCAAAAAACTAAAAAATTACTGTTTCTTCCCCCGAAACATTAATTTGGACGCTAAAAAAATACTTTTCCCTTTATTTTTTCTGCTCTACAAAATAAAACCAATTCCATAAAGATCCGCGGGTGACACTACACGCAAAAAAAAATCTGTGTAAGATTGAGCAATCCTACTTGGTAAAACTTTTTTCATACCAAAAAAAATTTTTTACCAAATTTTTGCTAATATTATGCTTGTCGATGTTAAAGTAACATAATTCATTTTTTATGTAAAATAACCAAGTAGCTTGCTCAATAACGCAAATTACCTGCACAAAAATTTATCGAAAGAAAACAACAAAAAAACAAAACAAATACAGACCGCCATATTTTTTTTCTGTGCGTGCGTTGTTCGTTTATTTTTTGTGTTATAAAAACGTAAAAAGGAAATTGATATATAAAATAAAAATAAATTAATACATAAATAAAAATAAATAATTAGTTTTCTAAAAGATAAATAAATGTAAGATAAAAGAATGTTAAAGTTAATTTTGCTTTCATCACTTAAAACACCATTCAATAAGAAAAACCAATGGAGTCCCAGACGTATGTTTCGATGAATAACAAATGGAATGATAAAGTGAGTATACCCGCATTCCGAAGACACCAATAAGGTTTAATAGATTTTTAGTTAAAAATTAGTGTTTGGTAATAATTTTATATTTTTACAGGGTACTGCTAAATAAATTTTTGAAGCTATAGAGAATCCTTCACTACAATAAAGAGCGTGGACACCAATCCTGCCTTTAGTTATAAAATTAAAACCTAAAAACCCAAAGCCAAGGGAGTCCATACCTGTTTTGATGAGTTACAAATGGAATGACAAAGTAAGTGTTCCTCCTTACCAAGAGACCAATGGGGTTAACCAATTTTTTAAATTAAAAATTTATGTTTTGTAATAATTTTCTATTTTTACAGGATGCTTTTAAATAAATTCGTGAAGCTATAGCGGATCCTTTACTTCAAGAAGAAGTGTAGGCAGCAGTCACTCGAGAAAATTGTACAAAAAGGGTCAGTTGGTCGGTGGTAAATTAAATCCTACACAACATTTATTATATTAATATGGATTTATTCTGTGAAAATTTTAAATTCAACAAATATACAAATTTTTACAAAAATTTATTGAAAATTTATTTTAGCATAAATGTGGTAATTTTTAGCATTATTTTTAGTCAGCTTTTTTTTGGTATATTTCACCATATCTCTTTTGGTATATTTTACCAAGTTTTTGCTTAAATAGCATTAGCATTTTCTTCAAAAATTTTTACATAAGTGTTTTGGCTAAATTACGAAAACTACTTCGTCGGTTGTAGTTTTAGCATATTTTTGGTAAAATTATGCCAGATTTTTGCTCACTCCGACACAAGTTTTTTTTTGCGTGTAGGGAGACTTCCCTTTTTGGTGTTGGCCAAACATGGACAGCTTTTTATCATATTGAGTAAAGTGGAAAAATTTTATTACATTTTTGTTAATCAGTCGAAAATATTAACTTTTTTGGCATGTTGTAAGCACCAAGAGATATGTCTTTTAAATACCTTTGAGCATGGGCCGCTGAAAAAAATACGTGTTGAATTAATTTTCGTTCTGAACAATATCTCCAAATTTCGCGAAGATCGGGGTGAACCAGGGAGACCTCCCTTGTAAGTCTAATTTAACTTTTTTTCTTGTTTTTCCTACATAAATATTTGTTTTTAATATTCGGCTTCGGTTTCGGCCGAATAGTATCAATTTTGCCGAATATTTGGCTATGACCAAAACAGGTGTATTCGATTCTGTAATTTTTAAACTGGCTTTGTTAAAAAAATGTCGTTTTATAACATTTAAACTGTTTTAATAGCTAATACATACATTATTAAAAAAACGTTATATTTTTTCAAAAAACCGTTATATTTTTCCAAAAAAACCGTTATATTTATTAAAAAAACCGTTATATTTTTTTCAAAAAACCGTTACTTTTCAAATTTCATGATATTTAGCTATTTAATAGCTAAATTTATTTTCTGTTATTGAATTTGGTGTTTTCTGGAGATTTTTTTTCCTGATTTAGCGGGTTTCTGTCAAAAAAAGTTGGCATCAGTGGTCGCTGGTCCCGTGAATTGCGTGACTCAAAAAAGTGATTTTCATTTAAATCACGTGATTGTGAGTTGAAAAATTCTGAGTGAGTGTCTAGAGAGTGAGTCGAATTTTTGCGTGAGGGATGTTTTTTTTTTTTTTTTTGAAAAGCCCCTTTTAAAAAAAAAAAAATTTTAGCAGTATTTGCATTCAGAATTAAGTCAAACTTTAAACTAACTTTATTTGCTTTTTTATTAATTTATTTCATTATTTTCAAAATAGATAGTTTCAAAATGTTTCAATTAGTGGAATTTGATAATAAATTAAGTCTAAAAAAAAAATATTAATTAATAAAAAAATAAAAGCCTAAACTAAAAAAATGCAAATTTGTCGTTTTTGCTTGAAACAATTTCTGTGCTGATACACATTGAATTAAATGTACATATAAATTCCGGTGGTCAAGGGGAGATATTTTTTAATTGCAGAAAGATGAGACTTAACATTTGTAACAAAATATACCTGAACTTCATCCTTTTCATACATAAATTTTTTTTTTGAAAAAGTTGATCGAAATGGGTTATCATGCAGGGGGCCCCTTTTCGATTTTAGATCTTTTGCCAATTGCGATTACACGGGTCAATTTTTTTCTTATATGGGGTTCACATTTACGACCTTAAACAAGTTGTTTAACAAAACACCAGTAACAGAGTAAAAACGTAATACGGCGTTCACACATGCTGTTTTGAAGTGTTCAAGAGTGAGATGTTTAAAAAAGTCTTTGTTCTGTATCCATTACGTTTTTATTCTGTTACTGGTGTTTTGTTAAACAACTTGTTTAAGGTCGCTAGTGTGAATGCCGTATAATGGATACAAAAAAATATTTTTTTAAACACGTAGCCCTTAAACTCTCAAAAATAGCAAGTGTGAACTGCACATTATGCGTTCTTAAATTCTTGTATAATATGACTGTGCCTCTAATAAAACAATAAATTTTTTTTCTGGATTCTGGTGTTGTGACATAAAATTTTGTAACGTCTGCTTGATTAAAATTTTGGAATTTCCAAAAAAGGACAATAGTATTTTTTTTTTACAACGCAAAGAAGAGTGCAGTGACATTCAATGTACATATGTATATCAAATATTAACAATGTTTGCAAAAGAAAAAATTTCATCACAGAAAAGGTCTAAATTTTTTAAGATCTACTTTTATTAGGGGTCATAAAAACCGTGACAAAAAATATTTCTTTTATGTGTTTATGGCTTTTAAAATTCAAGTAGCTACTAGCTAGCTCCTTTTTGTTATGTGACATTGCATGCAAACGATTACTGATCGATGTAACATCTTTTGCAATTCGTTAGACAGGTAAAACCTAATAATGTGATGGAAAGAAAATGTTTGACGTCACAATTAAAACAAACGAAAATAAGAATACAAAAAACCGAAACAAAACCGATACGAAAGTAGAAAAAAATGAATTGGTATTGGTTTTTTATTGGTATTGGTTTTGAAGAATAAAAGTATTGGTTTTTAATTGGTATTGGTAGTGGGGAATCGGTATTGGTTTTTTATCGGTATTGGTATCGCAAAAATAAAGGTATTGGTTTTAAATTGGTATTGGTTTTCAGTTTGAATTGGTATTAACGGGTATTGGTATCGAAAAGGTATTGGTACCCATCATTGCAAAAAACACATTCAATTATGAAGAAAAATATAAAGTACGTTAACACTTCTTTTTTATATGTTTTTAAATATTAGTTGCAAAAATAGAGTACGTATGAAAAAAAAATATCAGTTGTAAAATGTACCTTTTTGTCAAAGTGATTAGTTGTATGAAAAAGGCGCTAAAAGCGCTAAATGAAAAAACGAAAACGCGCCAATTCAGCGCTTTTTTGAAAAACGCGCTAGATTAAAAAAATGCGCTTTTTGGGTGGTCAAAAAGCGCTAAATCTAGCGCGAAACGCGCTAAGTTGGCATCGCTGACACGAATGTCAACAAAAAATCAACAAAGAGCATAAAAAGAACAAATATTTTATTCAGTAGCAAGCTTACTTTCTTCAAAGCAGGTTGATGTCGCTTTGTTGAAGAAATACACCAACACATGCATATTTTTATTAAAACACAAATACTTTCATATGCCTCTTTCTGCCGACCACTGAACTAGATGAACGAACTAGGTCTTTTATCTGAAATGAACGAGAATGAGCGCTCACTCAATTGAACGATTAAGCACAAGTCTAAATGACATAGTCACCAAACGAACTCTAATATACATGTGTAGAAAAAAATGTAAACATTAAATTTATTACTTGTTATACAAGACCAAACTCTCTTTTTCATATACTACAAATAATAAACAAAATGTGAACTACAAGCAAGCATGAAAAAAAAAAAAAATAAATCAACTAAACAATTTCATGTTATGAAAAATTTACTAAACTTGTGGAAAAAACTTCCTCAAATTAAAGAAGATAAATATGATGAACTAATTGGTAGGAAATTACGTCCTAAAACGGAATTTTTTGAACTAAATTTTGCTTAAATGTCTTAAAAATCAAGATTATTTTTCAATTATTTAGGGAAAATTTATTTGACGGTAAGAATTTCTTCCATGTATTTGGGAATTCCATTTAAGGAAAATTATGGCCTATTTAACAGTCCATGAACTAAAATTTTTTCCTAAAAGTTGGGAAAATTTCCCAAATTTTAGTTAAATTTAACTAAATTGTGGGAAAATTTATAAACTATTTTGAAGAAAATTTTTCCAAAGTTTAAGTTAATGGATTTTTTTGAGTGCATTGAGTGTCAATTTCAGTTGACCAAATTTTGTGTTATAAAATTTAAAAAAAAATACAATAATTTATCTTTAAAAAAAAAAAAAAATCAAAAATAATGCTATTAATAATAGGTATACATTACCTCGTAATGTGTTATATAATCAACATCCGTTACCAAAGTTTTGTTTACTTGCTTGGATTTTTTTGTATACCCTCCAACCACAGTATGGGGGTATACTCACTTTGTCATTCCGTTTGTAACGCATCGAAATTTCGGTCGGGGAACCCATTAAGTATATATATTATTGATCCATGATCGATTCTAAGACATTCTGTGAATGTCCGTCCGTCCATCTGTCCGTCTGTAGTTCACACGATGCAGTCCAAAATAAAAGAGCGAGACTCCCGTTTTGGCATGAATACACTCAAAAAATTATGTCATTAACTGTTTGTAGTTTATTTAAAAAGTTTTCCGTTTAGTCGTTTTTAAAAGAAAAAACATTTGTTTGATGTTCAGTTCTTATTAATGACTACATCAGTCCTTTGTTTCAAAAATAACACACTAAAAAATAAAGACTTTCACTAACATTTAATTTATAAAGTCATTTATTTTTGTTCTGTAAGTAAAAACTACTGATTATTCTTTAAATTTTTAATGATTTGTGTAAGTAATTTTTTTTTTAAATTGGTGGTATTTTTTAATGATATATCATTAGTTTTTACCTACACAAGTCAGTTATTTGTTTGTAGAAAAAAAATTCAAAAAATTATTTATAGAAATATAAAATCATATTTGTATCAAGTGGCTTTGGCACGATGGGTAGAGTGTCTGGCCAGAATGTAGTTGATTGCGGGATCGATTCCCCAAAATTTTATTAAAAAATTTTAAAAAAATATTTCAATAGAAAATTGTATAAAATAACCTACGAAATCATTAATTTTTAATGTTTTGGTAGGTTATTTTTTTGGAATTTGTTGGTAAAAATAACAGAACTATCATTAATTTTTAATGTTTTCGTAGGTTATTTTTTTCGAATTTGTTGGTAAAAAAGAATTAAAAAACCGTAATTTTTTAATGTTTAGTGTTATTTATTTTAGAAAATTTTGCCAACAGTAAAAAATAAATGTTGATGTTTTTAAAACAAATGAATAATTACTGGGATGGTTTTCAATTGTTTATTCACTGGTTTTAAGTGTGTTTTTCTTTTGTTTTTGCCTACAAAATATTTTGAGTGTATGTCTTATGGTCCTAGGCAGGTTAAGTTCGTAAATGGGCAAAATCGGCCCAGGGGGATAAAAGTTCCCACTTCAAGAACTAAACCAACCTCTGAAAAAATACACTTTTTTAACATGTTTTTTGTATTTTTGTTAAGTAAATGAAACATTTGGTACACTCAAAAAATTATGTCATTAACTGTTTGTAGTTTATTTAAAAAGTTTTCCGTTTAGTCGTTTTTAAAAGAAAAAACATTTGTTTGATGTTCAGTTTTTATTAATGACTACATCAGTCCTTTGTTTCAAAAATAACACACTAAAAAATAAAGACTTTCACTAACATTTAATTTATAAAGTCATTTATTTTTGTTCTGTAAGTAAAAACTACTGATTATTCTTTAAATTTTTAATGATTTGTGTAAGTAATTTTTTTTTAAATTGTTGGTATTTTTTAATGATATATCATTAGTTTTTACCTACACAAGTCAGTTATTTGTTTGTAGAAAAAAAATCCAAAAAATTATTTATAGAAATATAAAAACATATTTGTATCAAGTGGCTTTGGCACGATGGGTAGAGTGTCTGGCCAGAATGTAGTTGATTGCGGGATCGATTCCCCAAAATTTTATTAAAAAATTTAAAAAAAAAATTTCAATAGAAAATTGCATAAAATAACCTACGAAATCATTAATTTTTAATGTTTTGGTAGGTTATTTTTTTGGAATTTGTTGGTAAAAATAACAGAACTATCATTAATTTTTAATGTTTTCGTAGGTTATTTTTTTCGAATTTGTTGGTAAAAAAGAATGAAAAAACCGTAATTTTTTAATGTTTAGTGTTATTTATTTTAGAAAATTTTGCCAACAGTTAAAAATAAATGTTGATGTTTTTAAAACAAATGAATAATTACTGGGATGGTTTTCAATTGTTTATTCACTGGTTTTAAGTGTGTTTTTCTTTTGTTTTTGCCTACAAAATATTTTGAGTGTATATTTATCGGGATGGGAAGGTGCTCTTAACGTCCCCCACTGACCCCCATCACCTCCCCCAAAAACGCCCCTGACAATTTTTTTTTTTAATTTTTTTTACATTTTGTAGGGTATAAAAGATTCGGCACAGCCGAATTTAACACTCTCACTTGTTATACCCTCCAACTACAGTATGGGGGTATACTCACTTTGTCATTCCGTGTGTAACGCATCGAAATATCGGTCGGGGACCCAGGCCCGGATCACCCTGAAGGCAAAGTAGGCAACTGCCTAGGGGCCCCGCATCAGCTAGGGGCCCCTAGTTTGTTTTTGTTAAAGCACGGGGCCCCTAGCTGTTTTTTTTTTTTTAATTATTACTTAGTAAAAAATGCGCCCACGTATTTCTTTGACTGAAAACTATAACTTGGTAAAAAATACCAGTGTAAACATGGAAGAATAATGCACTCAGAAAAAAAACTAACTAAAAAATGGGAAAATTAACTAAATCCAAGGAAAATTGATAATGATTTAGCTCCATTGCCATGTATTCCTACTTTTTAGTCCATATTTTTCTTAAAAATTAGGACCAATTTGAACAAGAAAGTGGGAAAAAATTTCCCATTTTTTAGTTAAAAAAACCTTTAGATGAGGACATTTTTCCTAAAAATTAGTTAATTTCATATTTTTATTGGTTTATTTATAGAATCGCCTGTGAATACACACAGAATTCTCATAATGTACCTTTTTTATTTAAAATATAAAAAAAACGTTTGTTACTTATGGTCAAGTAATAAATTTCATTAGTTTTTAAAATTAAATTACAACAAAGACTTTGTCTTTAACGTTTGTTCCCAGACTATGGGAAAACACGTCAAAGCCAAGACCTTTGTTGTGATTAAAATATTATTTTTTCCCTCACACATACATGTGTAGAAAAAAATGTAAACATTAAATTTATTAATTGTTATAGAAGACCAAACTCTCTTTTTCATATACTACAAATAATAAACAAAATGTGAACTACAAGCAAGCATGAAAAAAAAAAAAATCAACTAAACAATTTCATGTTATGAAAAATTTACTAAACTTGTGGAAAAAACTTTCTCAAATTAAAGAAGATAAATATGATGAACTAATTGGAAGTAAATTACGTCCTAAAACTGAATTTTTTGAACTAAATTTTGCTTTTAGAAATACGTCTTAAAAATCAAGATTATTTTTCAATTATTTAGGGAAAATTTCTTTGGCAGTAAGAATTTTTTCCATGTATTAGGGAATTCCATTTAAGGAAAATTATGGCCTATTTAACAGTCCATGAACTAAAATTTTTTCCTAAAAGTTGGGAAAATTTCCAAAATTTTAGTTAAATTTAACTATATTGTGGGAAAATTTATAAACTATTTTGAAGAAAATTTTTCCAAAGTTTAAGTTAATGGTTTTTTTTTGAGTGTGCTAACAATTATTCTCTTCACAGCGATAAGTATTTTGTTGGTACAATTTTTAAAGAACAGCTAGGGGCCCTAGCTTTTATTTAATTACTAGCTGGCCCGGTCCGCGTTGCTGGCCCAAATATAAGCTCAGTGTTATATTTTGTCTCGCTTCATATTTATAGCCCTGCAAAAAATGTAATGAATTTCTTGGCTTAGAAACATTTGTGGGAGTGGTTTTAAAGACCCGATTAGTCAGATAATCATCTTCAAAATTTATTTTAAGAACAAAAAAAAAATTACCATGTCTTCGACTTTGCGAACTGTACAAATTTAAAACTTCTTTAGTATCATTATGAACAACACAAAAATGAATCACACATATGTATCCTTCGTTCTTACTGTGAGCTATTGTCTTGAGTTCAAACAACCCTTTACAGTTTTCCTGAATTTTATATTTTTTCAGACACTTTTCTCATTTAATATTTCCTTAAAAACCTAATTTGAACTATAATTAACATAAAAAAATCGGTCCGGTCATTTGTAGTCGACTTATTTAGACAAAAGTAGGCGTTAAAATTTGTGTGGTAAGTTAAACTTGTCATTTGTACCAAGTTTATGCGGAATCTATTAAGAAATATTTTTTTTAATAGATCGAATTGGAGTAAAAATTTATTTTAGATATATCGAAAAAAAAAAGTGGGCGAGGACAATTTTTCTTTCCGACCAATTATATCGACTATTACGAACATTTCAAACAAAAAAGATCTAACCAAATTCCAGGCGTTCTCAAGTGTTGCAAATTTTAAGGATATTGAAAAATGTGGGATTTGAAGGGGGAGGACAATAATTATTTCCGTAAAATCCTTACTTGGACTATAATGATCATTAAAGAAAAAAATTATCAAATCAGATCATTCGTCTTCCGATTTTAGATTTATTGAAAAACCTGGGAGTGGACAATTTTTCTTTCCGTAGAAACCTTAGTTGTGCTTCCGTTTTAGATGTATCGAAATAAAAGTGGGCGTGAAAAATGTTTATTTTTCGTTTTAACGTAAGTTGGACTATGGCGAACATTAAAAAAAAAGTTTATCAAATCGATCCAGCCGTTCTTCGATTTTAGATATATCTAAAAAAGGAGGTGTAAAAGTGGGAGTGATTAATTTGTTTTCCGAAAAAATCTGAGACGAATATTAAAAAAAATAAGACGAACAATTTAAAAAAAAAATATTATCCAAATCGGTCAGTTCTCAAGTGATCCGAACCAACGAACTACATTTGATTTTTATTTATATTTTATTATTTTATATTTTATTTTTCTATAGAGCAGTTTTTATATGTATCGAAAACAACTTTTCTTACATAAAATCCTTATTTAAATTAAACCAACTCGGTGCTTCCATTCAAAAGTAGGCGTAGACATGGAACATTTTTCTTTCGAAAAAACCTTAGTTGGAATATGACGAACATTAAAAACAAAAATAGACAAATTGTTCCAGCCATTCCATGATTTAAAATATATATATTAGGAAAAGTAAGCGTAAAAGTAGGTGTGGACAATTTTTCTTTCCTTAAGAATCTTTTGCGGAATATAACCAAATCGGTTTAGCCGTTATAGTTCTTTCGATACATAAAAAAAGTGGGCGTGGGAAATTTTACTCTCCGTAAAAACCCTAGTTGAATTATGATAAAAAATTTCAACAAAAATTAGCCAAAGTAGGTGAGGTCATTTTCTTTTTTCATAAAACCAAAGTTGGAATATGATTGAAAACTCATTTAAAAAATTTAGTCAAATCGGTCCAGCTATTTTCAGATTTTAGATAAATTGAAAAAGTGGGCGTAAAAGTCGGCGTGGTCGATTTTTCTTTCACTAAAAACTTAAATTGGATTACTACGAACATATAAATAAAAAATTACCCAAATCGGTACAGCCGTTTTCCTATTTTAGATAAATCAAAAAAAGTGGGCGTAAAAGTGGGCGTGGTCAATTTTTCTTAACGTAAAAACCTAAGTTGGGCTATGACGAACATTTCAAAAAAAAAAATTGTCCAAATCGGTCCGGCCGTTCTCAACTGATGCTGTTACCAACGAACGACAATTGATTTTTATTTATATAGAATTACTTAAAAACTGCATAAGTGGCGTATAATTAATTTTTTAATTGCCGTTAAATAACAGTCAGAATAATTAGAAATCATTTTTTTAATAATTTCGTTGTAGCGAAATCGACCCAAGGGTTTTCGTGGGAATAAACCCCACGACTCCCTGCTTAATACACTCAAAAAAAAAACCATTAACTTAAACTATGGAAAAATTTTCTTCAAAATAGTTTATAAATTTTCCCACAATTTAGTTAAATTTAACTAAAATTTTTAGGAACAAATTTTAGTTAATGGACTGTTAAATAGGCCATAATTTTCCTTAAATGGAATTCCCTAATACATGGAAAAAATTCTTACTGCCAAAGAAATTTTCCTTAATAAATGAAAAAAAAATCTTTATTTTTAAGACATATTTCTTAAAACCAAATTTAGTTCAAAAAATTCAGTTTTAGGAAGTAATTTACTTCCAATTAGTTCATCATATTTATCTTCTTTAATTTTACGATTTTTTTTCCACAAGTTTAGTAAATTTTTCATAACATGAAATTTTTTAGTTGATTTATTTCACATTTTGTTTATTATTTGCAGTATATGAAAAAGAGAGTTTGGTCTTGTATAACAAGTAATAAATTTAATGTTTACATTTTTTTCTACACATGTATGTGTGAGGGAAAAAATAATATTTTAATCACAACAAAGGCCTTGGCTTTTGCGTGTTTTCCCATAGTCTGGCAACAAACGTTAAAGACAAAGTCTTTGTTGTAATTTAATTTTAAAAACTAACGAAATTTATTACTTGACCATAAGAAACAAACGTTTTTTCATATTTTAAATAAAAAATGTACATAATGAGAATTCTGTGTGTATTCACAGGCGATTCTATAAATAAACCAATAAAAATATGAAATTAACTAATTTTTAGGAAAAATGTCCTCATTAAAAATGTTTTTTAAACTAAAAAATGGGAAATTTTTTCCCACTTTCTAGTTCAAATTGGTACTAATTTTTAAGAAAAATATGGACTAAAAAGTATGAATACATGGCAATGGAGCTAAATCATTATCAATTTTCCTTGGATTTAGTTAATTTTCCCATTTTTTAGTTAGTTTTTTTTCTGAGTGTAGGCTAGAGCGCTACCAACTAAACCACAGTAGCCCCCTTAATATGCACATTAAAATTGAAACACAAAGATCTACTATTTTTTTACTTTTATAATCAAATAAATTTAATCCCGAAAAATCTCGGAATCCCGAATCCCGGGATTTTAAAAACCGGATCCCGTTTAACAGCCCTATTGCCAACTCAAATTATTTATATGCTTTTTCTGACTTCTTTGCAATGGAACCCCTTTGAGTTTATTATGAAATTTCCTTAGTTTTTTAGTAGGGCATTGGACTTCAATTTTTGCTTAAATGGAAAAAGGACAAATATCAAAAAAAAAAAAAATTATTAAACTTTGAATAAAAATGCGTTATTTTGCAATGGATTTTGACCACATTTTTTGAGACTTTCAAAACTTGAAGAACTATTGTTGGTGTTTTTTTGTAACCCTTTGAGGACTGCAAGGATAAACTTTTTAAGGATTTAAAGGACAAACAAAAAGATTTGGTTTTTACTTTTTGTTTTTTTATTCCTGCCAATTTACGCAGTAGTAATAATATATAACACAAAATATATTTTTAAGAATTATAATATCATCCAAATCTATATTTAAAATAATCAAAACAATCTATGGATATAATTGTTCCTTAGAAATTCCTTAGAGTATACTTGTTCCTTAGAAGGATTTTCGTCACCAGGTTGTTCCCGTTCATTTTGACCAAGTGTAGGATGTAAAGGTCTTGGATGATGTATTTGTGCTACAGGTAATGATGATCCTGAACCAGCATTTTCTGCTACATTAGCCTGCTCCTAAATTATGAAAGAAAAAAAATTTAAATAAAATTTAAAACTGAAATTTTTCCAAAAAATTTTGAATTTTTACTTGAGCTAGAGCTAAAGCTAAAACAGCTAATACAGCTACAATGACTACGAAGTACTTCATAATTTTCGAATTTTAATACTATCAAGCCCAGAAAGCCCTGTTTATATATGAATTAATTGTGTATTTTTCAAACATGTGTTTTTTTTTAACTATCAATTAAATACAGATCACACTGCAAAAATTTTGAAAATTTTGGTTTCTCAGAAAACAAAAAAAAACTGTGTAAATTACACTACTTAACATCGGAAATGCGGTTGGGATGCGACCTTATAAACTTAATTACAACTGTTCTACTGGTTAAAAATCCGGTTTCAACACTTTTCCATCATATCAGGTATTTGAGATAATTGAGGTCAAAGTTAAAAAAATTACCGTTTGGGCATTTTTGGCAACTCATTTCGGATGAACCCAATGTGCTAGAGACTTTAAACTAACAAGCAAAGTCTTTCACAAGATATCCACCGATTGCACAGTGGTTTATTATCGACTTTTTTGAAAATAGTTCGCCCATTCAGTAAGTACTGGACCGATTGTAGTGAAATTTATACCGGTTATAGCTAACGTAAGTTCGAGCTTTAGTTTTGATGGAGAACCCTACATGTCTAATAGGGGCACCTCCAGGGGCCCTAAATTAGGACACCTTTTGCGTACAAAGTCTTTAAGTGCTTGCCAATTTGTTGTTTACTATCCGATTATTATGAAATTTGAATTTTTTTAAAGCGCTAGAAAGCGGGGAAAATTTTAATTTTTTTCCGATCCTGGTCCACATGTCCGAAATGTTTCAAAAATAAATTTGTAGTTAGCTCGTTTAATTTATGATATTTTAAAACCATAACGAATAAAATATTTTTTTTTGTTAAAAAGTAACACTATTTTAAACTTAAAAAAAAATCCAAAAAAATTGGGATTTTTTGCCCAAAAAGTACCAACACTCCTTTGCTTCCAGCTTAAAAGTTTCATTCGGAACATGTCAATTTTTTCTATAGATCTCAAACGCAACATCACGTAGATGATTAAAAAAAAATACCGTGTCAAAATTTCTTATTTTGAGCTCCCCAGCATCATCGAAAGTTGACCCATTTTTAACACAATTTAAAAAAAAAAAATTCGAGATGACGGATTTGAGAAAAAAAAATTCCTTAACTTTAGTAAAATTTGAATTAAAACAAAAAATTAAATGTTGTTAACAACTAGGGTTGCCATTCGTACTGTTTTAAACAGTACATGTACTGTTTTTTATAAAAAGTACTGTTTTATGCACACCACCTAAAACAGTACGCAAAAGTACTGTTTTTTAAATCGTGTACTATTTTTGTACTGTTTTTTTATACTCATCACCAAAATGTAACATTTTTCGAAAAATGTTTCATATTTGACAAAATTTAATCCAATTTTTAAAAAGGAGCTAAATGCAATTAAATTTTATACCACACTCAAAAAGAAAATTATTTAAAAAATGGGAAACTTAATTAAATTTAATAATAATTTAGCTCCATTGCCATGTTTTCCTTCTTTTCATCCAAATTTTTCTGAAAAATAAGAAAAAGAAAAAACAAGTAAATGGGAAAAAATTTATTTTATTGAGTTCATCTCATTTAAAGTGCCGATTGCGGGAAGCCCCCATTGGGTTCGGAACACATGGGTCCAGACCACCTTAGACGACCCAGTCCCATTGGGTCTATCGAGGATCGTCATAGATTTTGATTCAACATTTTTGTCCTTTTCGCTCTACCTTGCTTAGTTTTTAAGATACGAGAATTTAAGGGCCCAAAAGGTAATTTGGAATCTTAACGGGATAACTAAAAAACTATTGAGACGGTCGTGTAAAGAGCTACAAAAATGCATTTGGCATTTTTTTTGTTTCGACAATATTTTCTGAGAAATGAGCATCTTTGAATTTTGGGGAATGCCCAAATTTTTAGATTCATATTGAGTGTCCATACATTGGAAGAGGACCGGAGATTCTTTAGAGATTCTTAGAACCGGAAATGAACACTTTTTTGCTATGTCTGTCTTAGTTTTTGAAAATTTTCCATTTTTGAAACAGATTTTTTAAAAAATAATTTTCCTCAAATGACATAAAATTTACTAAACCTAAAGAAAAAACTTCATCAATTCTAAGAAGAAAAATATGATGAACTAATTGGTTGCAAATTATCCCAAAGAAATTTCCAAAATTTTCATTAAATTTTACTATATTGTGGAAAATATTTTCCCAAAATTTAGTTAGGCCTTTGTTAAAGTGCAAAAAATACCGTTTTCGCGTTTGCTTTTTAAAGTTTTAATTCATACACTGTTTTATGGGTTTTCCATATGTTTTTGATAGGAATATCGGTGTTTTCGTTAAGCAAAAGCATAGACCACAAAAGCTTTACAAGTAAAGGTACCTACAGACGACGCAATATTATGTACAATATTCAATTATATTGATCGTGTGTGGGTAAGATTGACCATTGTACAATCGTCAATTTTACCCACACACCATCAATATAATTGAATATTGTACATAATATTGCGTCGTCTGTAGGTACCTTAAGATATCGCAGCAACTAAGACAAATGCTTCAAAAAGTCAATCGCAATTTTTTTTAACACTGGCAAAAAAATAATATAAATTTGAGACGGTTAACCTAAAATGTTCCCCCGTTCTGTAAACAATCTTTTAGCTCGTTTTGGCTGAAATCTGTGTGAAATCAGGGTAAAAGGGCTAAGTTTTTGTAGTTTGATATAAAATAAGACTTTTAAAAAAGTACTGTTTTTATTTGCAATGTACTGTTTTTTTAGACCAAATGTACTGTTATTCCCTATTTCAAATATGGTAACCCTATTAACAACACTGTGCAAAAAAATGTTATATCTTGAATGGCACCAAAACAAATTAGAGTATACCATTCGAACTCCAAAACCACCAAAGAGTTTTGAAAATATCGCTAAAGTTGTTTTTTATGGCCCACTGTAGTTTTAATTTTTTTTTTTGTTCAATGGCGTTGCAATACGTAAAACAAATTAAATAAACCAGAGCTCCCTATTACTCGAGTAGTCGAGTACTCGAGCTACTCGAGCAGCTCGAGTAGCTCGTCAATTACTCGAGCAGCTCGAGTAGCTCGAGCTACTCGAGTAGCTCGAGTAGTAAAGCACACATTTTTTTATATTTAAACTCCTGTAAAACAAAAACTATTATAGCTATTTTCAAAATTTTTACATTTTTGGAATGATATGCTTCCAAAGACTATACATAATAAATATCAAATTAATAGGATTATCGTAGTGGCTTTGCTAAACTACTACTCGAAAAAGATCGGCGAGTTTTCATACAAATGTATGAAAATCCGCCCTCCTTTAAACTTTAATATCAAATTATGAGAATATTTTCAAAAAAACATGTCATTATTTTTTACCAATTATGATCGCATATACGATTAGAATACTTCCTTGAAATTTCAACTCATTTCTACAAAAAATGTGGCATTGGCGATCTACTACTCGAAAAAGATCGGATGCTTTCCATACAAATTTATGAAAATCAGTAGAATTTAGTTCTTTGAGTAGTAAAACACACAGTTTTTATCTTTGAACTCCTGTAAAACAAAAACTATTATACCTATTTTCAAAGTTTTTACATTTTTTAAATGGTATGGTTTCAAAGAATAAAAATAATAAATATCAAATTAATAGGACTATCGTAGTGGCTTTGCCACACTACTACTCGAAAAAGATCGGCGAGTTTCTATACAAATGTATGAAAATCCGACCGCCTTTGAACTTTAATCTCAATTTGTAAAAGAAAAAATTCAAAATAACATTAAATTATTTTTTGTCAATTATGATCGCATATATGATAAGAATACTTCCTTAAAATTTCAACTCATTTTTACCAAAAATGTGTCATTGGCGAACTATTACTCGAAAAAGATCGGCCCATTTCCATACAACTGTATTAAAATCAGCCTACTTTTGAACTTTGACGTCACTTTATGAAAATGTTTTCAAGAAAACATAACGTTATTTTTTGCCAATTATGATCGTATATATGATGAGAATTCCTCCTCAAAATTTTAATTCATTTCTACAAGAAATGTGGCATTGGCGAACTACTACTCGAAAAAGATCGGTCGCTTTCCATAATAATGTATGAAAATCTGCCCTTATTCCAATTTAAATGTTAAATTATGAAAATATTTTCAAAAAACCATGCATTATTTTTTACCAATTATGATCGCATATACGATAAGAATACTTCCTCGAAATTTCAACTCATTTCTACCAAAAATTTGGCATTGGCGAACTACTACTCGAAACAGATAAGCCGCTTTTTATACAAATGTTTGAAAACCAGCACTTGTTTGAAGTTTAATTTCATTTGTGAAAATCTTTTTAGACCACTAAATTTATTTTTTTACATATTATAATTGCAATGATAATATCACTTCTTAAATTATTATTTTAATTTTGACATAATTTACCTGTTGTGAATTTTTTAACCCAAATTGTTTTATTACCTAAAATTTCCCATTTATAATGTACCGTACATTTTTTTTTTTTCATTTTACCTTTTAGTGCAATATTTATAGGCAGTGTTTTAAAAAAGGCACAGCAAAAGATTTTACAACCTAATAAAAGAACACGTGGTCTCAGCAAATTTTACTGCCATGGATTTTCCAAATATTTGTTTATGACTCCTTTCATAAAAAAACAATTATCTTTAACATGTTTACGTAATTTATTTCAATTTTTGTTTGTTTAAATTTTACTGAAGTTATCTAGTCTATGAATGGAAAGCGCCCGATCTTTTTCGAGTAGTAGGTCGACAATGCCACATTTTTTGTAGAAATGAATTTAAATTTTGAGAAAGTATTCTTATCATTTATGCGATCATATTTGGCAAAAAAATAACTTTATGTTTTCGTGAAAACATTTTTACAAATTGACATTGAAGTTCAAAAGAGGGCATATTTTCATACATTTGTATGAAAATGGGCCGATTTTTTCGAGTAGTAGTTCGCCAATACCACATTTTTGGTAGAAATGAGTTGAAATTTCGATGAAGTATTCTTATCATATATGCGATCATAATTGGTAAAAAATTATTTCATCTTTTCTTGAAAATTTTGTCACAATTTTACATTAAAGTTCACAGGAGGTCGGATTTTCATACATTTGTATAGAAACTTGCCGATCTTTTTCGAGTAGTAGCGTGGCAAAGACACTATGATAATCCTATTAACTTGATATTTATCATGTTTATTCTTTGGAACCATACCATTTCAAAAATGTAAAAATTGTAAAAATCGGTATAATAGTTTTTGTTTTACAGGAGCTCAAAGATAAAAACTGTGTGTTTTACTACTCAAAGAAATAAATTCTACTGATTTTCATAAATTTTTATGGAAAGCGTCCGATCTTTTTCGAGTAGTAGATCGCCAATGCCACATTTTTTGTTGAAATGAGTTGAAATTTCGAGGAAGTATTCTTATCGTATATGCGATCATAATTGGTAAAAAATAATGACATGTTTTTTTGAAAATATTCTCATAATTTGATATTAAAGTTTAAAGGAGGGCGGATTTTCATACATTTGTATGAAAACTCGCCGATCTTTTTCGAGTAGTAGTTAAGCAAAGCCACTACGATAATCCTATTAATTTGATATTTATTATGTATATTCTTTGGAAGCATAGCATTCCAAAAATGTCAAAATTTTTAAAATAGCTATAATAGTTTTTGTTTTACAGGAGTTCAAATATAAAAAATGTGTGTTTTACTACTCGAGCTACTCGAGTAGCTCGAGCTACTCGAGCTGCTCGAGTAATTGACGAGCTACTCGAGCTGCTCGAGTAACGAGCTACTCGATTACTCGAGCTACTCGAGTAAAAGCGTAGGCTCTGAAATAAACTTCTAAGCTAAATAAAGTTCCCACATGTGTTCAGAGAAATTTGATGACGGTTCTTTTCTTAGAACATATTAACCCTCTTTCTTATATTTTTGGGGGTCATTTTAGTCCCATTTTTAAATATCGTCGTAGAACGTCATTATGTATGACATTTAATAATTTCGTCGACACTAAAGATCAACATAAAACTTGTTGAGGCGCACCGTGTTCAATGGAAAATCAGTTTCAATCGCAAACTTTTAACGCCTTTTTGTGCAAAATCAAATATTTTGAGTTGTGACACTATGCTAGTAAATGAGCGATATGTAAGTATGTTTTTTATCAAAACCATAGTTTACCTCAAATCAAGTTAAATATGTTAAGTTTGTTTTGTAACTGTCATATATGGTTAAGTTTAACTGTCATATTTGGTTGATTTTACTCAAAAAATTTGTTAAGTGTTTGTAAAAATGGTACAAAAAAACTTGTGTAAAGAAACAAAGCAACTCGTTTTTAAAATATTTACAGGAAATTAATTAATTAATTAACAGTAAACTGCAAATTTACATGAGCAAATAAATTAGTTGCAGGTTTACTAATTAATAGGGATGAGATTTCCATACAAATGCATGCTTTTGTCGATAGTCTAAAAACGATATGGACCAATTATCTTTTCGAATCAAGAAATTTGCGTTAAAATGGCATCGATTTGTTTTTGCATATTATTGCATATTTTGGTGAAAGTGCATATTTTTGCATCATATTTTGGTTTTAAATGAATATTTTGTGCATATTTCTAACTTTTAAGTGCATATTTTTGCATATTTTGGCATAAATTAGCAAAAACCCATATTGAAATTTATATGTTTCAAAAACTATTTGAAATTTTAAAAATTTATTTTGAAAATAAAAAAGAAAATAATTTTTTTCTTTTTAATTATAGTATTCTTAATTTCTTAAAAATGTTTCTTATATTAAGTTTTAAACGGTACTATTTAAACACGGCGTTAATTTTCACTATTTAAGAAGTTTTTCCTATGAAAACATGATTTTTATTGCACACATTTTATATTTTAGTGCATATTTTTAGGTTTTTTAGTGCATATTTTGAATTTTTTTTAGCGCATTTTTTAATGCATGAAAATCTCATCCCTACTAATTAATTTGTAAATATTTTCACAACAAACTTATTTACTAATGTAGTTTTGCAGTTCATTGTATATTAGTTAATTTTTTGTAAATATGTTTACACCGAATAAATTAGTTCCTTTACACATTTGTTTACCCAGCAAACAAGCAGACTCAATTTAGACTCAAAAATGGGCTCCAAAAACATAACAAGAATTTCAAATTTTTGTATGAAAGTGGTTCATCCAAAAGAGTCTTCTTTTTAGACTCCGACATGACTCCGTAAAAAGAGCGTAAAAGGGGAAATTTCCCTCATAATTTGGAGCCCTTTCGGAGTCTTCATTGAGCACAATGACGGAGCGTTCAATTGGGCTCTTTTTGGATGATTTTTGGAGTCAATATAAAAATAATCGATTGATAAAAGATGGTATTTTTTGCATATGAAGTTGGTTTATTTTAACTTCAACAAGACTTAAAAAATACAATAAAAATAAAAAACATGAATTACACCATTAAATACACAACAATACATAAATGAAGAAAAAAAACACATGTAACTTTTAAGGGCATTTACGAGTATATCCTCCACTTTCAGAACGATTTCTTCCTTCCTTCAAATCATGGCTTAATGTTGATTTTGATTTCTCTTCTTAGATTTTTAAAATGCAGCTTAACTCCTTTTTTTAAATTCCGGCTGGTTTTTTTACACAGGTCGTAATTATTTCGCGATTTATTTTTTTTCTTTAGCACGCGAAATATTTTTGACCTTTTAAATTCTCTTTTTGTTTATCCATTTTGTTTCGATGAAAAAAATTTAATTATAAAGAAAATTTTGACAAAAAAAACATTTGAAAATAAAATAATAAAAAGTGATTGGCTCCAAACCGAATTTATTTTTGGAGCCTTTTTAGAGGGCTCAAAAAACACTTAAATTTCCCAAATTTTTGGAGTCGTTTTAGACTCTATTTAATGAGTATACAAATTCCCTTACATTTGAGAGTGTTTTTTGACTCTGTTTAGATGGCTTATTTTTTAATTGAAAAAAAGTGTGTTTTATGGAAAAAAATATTTTTAGCTCAAAATAAATATTCAAATTTGATTCATTTTGGTCTCCAAAGTATGTGGGCTCAAAAAACATTCCTTTAATGTAGTCTTTTAGAAGTCAAAGGTTTGGAGCGTTCCGAATTTTGTTAGCTGGGTATCCAATTTTTACTAAAACTTATTGAATATGACAGGGCAGGTACAAACTTGTTTTTGAGTTTACAATTGGAGAATTTTGTTTACTTATTTTTTGTAGTAAGTAAATAACATGACCTGTTAGATCAGTATTTTATTAATGAATTTAAAAAACACATGTTTGTTAAATACACATTATGATGGGCCGTATTTACACTTTTTTCTCTTATCGGAAACTCCTACCCGGGAGAACTGGCCCACCCATACCAGAAATATATCTGCAAAATCTTTTTAAAGTCGGTCAATATCTTCTGTTCGTTCTTTGAGGTTTAATTCTTTTACACGCGCCCGTGTAAAAACCGATTTGATCTAATCTGATTAAATCTGATAATATATCTAATTGTATCTGATCAAATCTAATTAGATGTTGAATTTGTCAGAATTTTGGTCAAATCCAAGATATAACTACATCTCGATGTTGGCCATTTCAGATATAATTATATCTAAGCAGATACGATCATATATGAATATGGATAAGATAAGATCTAATCAATTTTTACACCGGCAGTGAAAAAAAAATTAGATTTTTTTATATTTTACTATTATTTTGCTTTATTCATAAAGGTTTATTTTAAACCAAAAAATCATTTTCGTCGGACAATGTTTTCTGCTTCAAAAATGGCCTTAAAAATTTTCTTTTTGAGTTTTACTTGGGGCTTACTCTAAAAATCTTTTACTTTAACAATGTCACAGACAGAAAAAAAATTTATTCAATATATGTACAAGAGCGAAAAAATAATAATTAAATACCCCCTACCCGAGTAAAAATTTTAATATGGCGTCACATAAAATTATATAACGTTTGATCTGTCCTCGAATACAATTAGATATAATTTTATCCCAAAAATGGTGGATAGAATTGCATTAAATTGGATTTATTAATATCTTATTTTATTCATTTGTATATAGTTTGATACAATTTTGTCCGAAATTTGTCTCTATCCAATGGCATTAAATTATATGTGATTGGATACAATAAGATCCAATTATATCTAATTGTATAAAATTTTATCGGGTTATAGTGAATCTTTTTTGGTTGAAATAACATACATCACAGGTCAACGATACATACACCAAATAAAGTTTGTGTACGCTTCGAACCAGAAGATGTAGTTTATCAAACTGTAAAAATACTTGTAAAATTTTAAACTGTAAAAAAAACTTAGAAATATTTCAAACTGTAAAAAATCTAAGAACAATTTCAAACTGTAAAAAAAACTTTTTTTTTTAACATATATGGTTACATATGACATCACCTAAGGAATATATAATTTTATATTAAATGCTCTTGAAAACCCGAGTAAAAAAAAGTTATATGAAGCAATATTTAATTATATATGAACAGATATGCTTTTATGTACATCCATATTAATTTTGATCCGAAAATTGGCGGATCGAATATTATACGATTATATCAAATTCTATTACTTTTGATAAAATAGTATCAAATTTGATTAAGTTTGATCCCAAAAATGGGTCTATCCAATTGTATTAAATCATATCTTATCTGTTAAAATTAGATAAATTTTTATATTATTAGATGAAATGTGGTAACATTTTTTGGAATTTTAAACGTGAAATTAGAAATTATTTTATCAGATTGGATACATTATCAATTAGAAGTGTTTTTATTGCATTCTTCGGAATTTTTTCGGGACTTGGCAAATTATTAAAAAACTGTCAATTTTTTTTTTTTTTGTAAAATCATTTTTAAGGGATTTAAAAATTCCAAAAATGTTTGTGTCTTAGAATATTTAAAAACATTTTTTCGGAAATTTGTTAAAAACATAAAATTTCTCCTAAAAACATTTTCAATGATTTTTTTACTAAAAAAAAAAAATTGCCAAACAAATTTTGTGTCCGGGACTTTGGAAAATTTTCATAAAATTTTTTAGAACTTGAAAATTTTTTAATTGTACGGGACTTAGAAAAGTTTTTCGGGATATAATTATAAATAAAATCATATATCGTTTTATCTGCCATATCTAAAAATTCCCGACCTTATATGTCATATCGAATTTCATATAGATCGGTACATAAATAGATATGAATATGTATGTTATCATATTAAAAAATAAGGAAAAATACAATGCTATATAAAAACTTATATGTCCATATCAAAGTTCATGCATAACCATATATAAATATAAATAATTATATAATAGCATATATGATTATATCAGATCATTTTTACTCGGGAAGAAATAAATTTAGTTTAATATATAATTTTATATAATTAAAGGTGACGTAATATATATTTTTATATAAAATGAAGTGCCCGAGTAAAAAAGATTATATATAATTTTACTTATTTTTATATAAACATATATTATTTGATAAATTTATACGTAAATTGTTTTGCTATCATATAAGATTATATATATTTACACTTCGTATTTTTTTCTCATATAAAATTATATAAAAGCAAATGTTAAGTTATACATAATAACATATGATTAAAGTTAGTTTATATAATTACATATGAAATATAAAATTCTGTCTGTTTTTTTATATAATTTAATATAACAAAATATTTGAAGAAATTTTATATAAAACTTTATGCAACTTTTTTCTGAATCATATGTAATCTTATATGAGTAAAATTAAAAAAAAAAAATCTAAGTCCTTTATATATAATTTGATATAACTTTTGAAAATTTTTCTAAGTCCAGAAAATTTTTTTTTTTAAGTTCCAAACCTAAACCTTAAACATTTGTTTTAAAAATTTTATATGTTATTATTAGGGATGAGATTTGCATGCAAATGCATGTTTTTTGTCGATACTCTAAAAACGATATCGACCAATTATCTTTCCGAATCAAGAAATTTGCGTTAAAATGGCATCGATTTGTTTTTGCATATTTTGCATATTTTGGTGAAAATGCATATTTTTGCATATTTTGGTTTTAAATGCATATTTTGTGCATGTTTCCAACTTTTAAGTGCATATTTTTGCATATTTTGGAATAAAGTAGCAAAAATCTAAGTTAAAATTTATTTGTTTCAAAAACTATTTAAAATTTTAAAAAATTATTTTGGAAATATGAAAAATTATTTTTTTTTTTCTTTAATTTTTTTTTTAAGGATTGTGTTAATTTCTAAAAAATCTTGCTTATATAAAGTTTAAAATGTTACTATTTAAACCCGGCGTTACTTTTTTCTTTTTAAGAAGTTTTTCCTATGAAAACAAGATTTTTATTTTATTTTTTAGTGCATATTTTCAGGTTTTTTAGTGCATATTTTGAATTTTTTAGCGCATATTTTAAGCGCATATTTTCGATTTTTTAGTGCATGAAAATCTCATCCCTAGTTATTATATATAATGCAAAATTTATGAAAAAATCTAAGTTCTTTATATATAATTTAATATAATTTTTTTTTTGGGATTTTTTTTGGATTTTTTTTTTTTTTTATTATATATAATTGCATAAATTTTTCTAAAAAAGGGGCCAATTTTCGCATCAAATCATATAAAATTATATTAAAATCACATCAAATTATATCAAATTTAATGCAACTTTATATGGTTTTATCGACTCATTTTTCGCATCAAATTCTATATGAATATATATGATGTCTTTATATAATTAAATATAAACATATATAATCTTTTTTACTCGGGTATTTTTTAATATGATAACCCGAGTAAAAAAGATTATATATGTTTATATTTAATTATATAAAGACATCATATATATTCATATAGAATTTGATGCGAAAAATGAGTCGATAAAACCATATAAAGTTGAATTAAATTTAATATAATTTGATGTGATTTTAATATATTTTTATATGATTTGATGCGAAAATTGGCCCCTTTTTTAGAAATATTTATGCAATTATATATAATTAAATAAAAAAAAAATCCAAAAAAAAAAATTTTTAATAAAAAAAATCAAAAAAAAAATTATATTAAATTATATATAAAGAACTTAGATTTTTTTTTATTAATTTTGCATTATATATAATAACATATAAAATTTAAAAAAAAAATGTTTAAGGTTTAGTTTTGGAACTTCAAAAAAAAAAAGTTTTCTGGACTTAGAAAAATTTTCAAAAGTTATATCAAATTAAATATAAAGGACTTAGATTTTCTTTTTTAATTTTACTCATATAAGAATACATATGATTCAGAAAAAAGTTGCATAAAGTTTTATATAAAATGTCTTCAAATATTTTGTTATATTAAATTATATAAAACAAACAGACAAATTTTTATATTTCATATGTAATTATATAAACTCACTCTAATCATATGTTATTATGTATAACTTAACATTTTCTTTTATATAATTTTATATAAGAAAAAGATACGAAGTGTAAATATATATAATCTTATATGATAGCAAAACAATTTACGTATAAATTTATGAAATAATATATGTTTATATAAAAATAAGTAAAATTATATATAATCTTTTTTACTCGGGAACATACATATTCATATCTATTTATATACCAATCCATATGAAATTAGATATGACACATAAGGTCGGGAATTTTTAGATATGGCAGATAAAAAGATATATGATTTTATTTATAATTACCCGAGTAAAAAAGATTATATATAATTTTACTTATTTTTATATAAACATATATTATTTGATAAATTTATACGTAAATTGTTTTGCTATCATATAAGATTATATATATTTGCACTTCGTATTTTTTTCTTATATAAAATTATATAAAAGAAAATGTTAAGTTATACATAATAACATATGATTAAAGTTAGTTTATATAATTACATATGAAATATAAAATTCTGTCTGTTTTTTTATATAATTTAATATAACAAAATATTTGAAGACATTTTATATAAAACTTTATGCAACTTTTTTCTGAATCATATGTAATCTTATATGAGTAAAATTAAAAAAAATCTAAGTCCTTTATATATAATTTGATATAACTTTTGAAAATTTTTCTAAGTCCAGAATTTTTTTTTTAAGTTCCAAACCTAAACCTTAAACATTTGTTTTAAAAATTTTATATGTTATTATATATAATGCAAAATTTATAAATCTAAGTTCTTTATATATAATTTAATATAATTTTTTTTTTTGGGTTTTTTTTTTGGATTTTTTTTTTATTTAATTATATATAATTGCATAAATTTTTCTAAAAAAGGGGCCAATTTTCGCATCAAATCATATAAAATTATATTAAAATCACATCAAATTATATCAAATTTAATGCAACTTTATATGGTTTTATCGACTCATTTTTCGCATCAAATTCTATATGAATATATATGATGTCTTTATATAATTAAATATAAACATATATAATCTTTTTTACTCGGGTATATCCCGAAATTTTTTTTTTTAAATTTTCAAGTCCCGGACAATTAAAAAATAATTAAAAAATTTTTAAGTCCTATAAAATTTTATGAAAATTTTCCAAAGTCCCGGACACAAAATTATTTGACAATTTTTTTTGGAGTAAAAAAATCATTGAAAATGTTTTTAGGAGAAATTTAATTCTTTTGAAAAATTGTTAAGTTCCGAAAAAATGTTTTTAAATTTTCTAAGACACAAAAACTTTTTGGAATTTTTAAATCCCTTAAAAATGATTTTAGAAAAAAAAAATTGACAAATTTTTAATAATTTGCTAAGTCCCGAAAAAATTCCGAAGAATGCAATAAAAACTCTTCTTATTGATAATGTATCCAATCTTATAAAATAATTTCTAATTTCACGTTTAAAATTCCAAAAAATTTTACCAAATTTCATCTTATTATATAAAAAATTATCTAATTTTAACAGATAAGATATGATTTAATACAATTAGATAGACCCATTTTTGGGATCAAACTTAATCAAATTTGATATTATTTTATCAAAAATAATAGAATTTGATATAATCGTATAATATTCGATCCGCCAATTTTCGGATCAAAATTAATATGGATTTACATAAAAGCATATCTGTTCATATATAATTAAATATTGCGTCATATAACTTTTTTTTACTCCCCGAGTAAAAAAAAATTGTGTGGTAAAACATGTTATCTTATAAAATTATATATAATTTATTGGATCTGATTTTGCTAAATTTCATCCGAAAATTGGCCGCGCCAAAGTTATCTCCTAACATCTTATAATATATAAAGTTACAGTTTAATATTTGATTGTATGTGATTTTATCCGAAAATTGGCCGCGCCAAAGTTATCCCAAATTATCTATTATCATGATTTTGTATTAAATATGATATGATATGATGTAATTTCATCCGGAAATTGGCCGCGCCAAAGTTATCTTAAAATATCCAATATCATGATTTCATATTAAATTGGATATTATATAATGTAATTTCATCCGAAATTTGGCCGCGCCAAAGTTATCTTATAATATCTGATATCTTGATTTTATAAAAAAAATTATTGGATACATTTTTATCCAAAAAAATGTTTCTGTTTTTAGATTTATTTTTAGATATAATAATGTCAAACTGAAAATAAATAAAAAAAAAAAAAAAACTTCGAACGGACGGGGATTAGAACCACAAGTCTTCCGTTTTGTAATCGCAATCTCTACCCTCTAGACCAGCGGACGTTGTTAGCAAATAACAACTTTAAAAGACTTAGTTTTAAATAAATTGATCGTATCTAATTATATCAAATTGATCTAACATATAGTAATATATGATTATATCCAATTAAATATGTTATTCACTTGTACACAATTTTCAAAAAGACTTAGAAAATTTTTGATAAAATTTGCAAAAAAAAAAAAATTGGAATGACGTACAGCGCTATTAGGGGCTTCCATGGTAAGCTTAAACAATAATTTTAATGTAGCGGTATTCCTTATTTCCAAGTCATAGGCCTCCAAAGTGAAATAAGACTTTGGCTTATAAATTTGAAATTTTTCATGGAATCAGGAAATCAGAATTAGATTTGAGATCGGGTTCCAAAAATCATTGATAATTTGATAATTTAAACCAAATATAGCTATTATTAACTATATAAATGCAATATAAATTTTTAAAAATGATTGCAAAAATTCAAAAAGTAAAATTTTTTAAGTTCTAAAAAAACAAATGCAATAAAAAAGTGTTTTCTATTAAAAAAAAAATAAAAAAATATATTTTTTTCTGGAATCGAACTCGGGTTCCCAAAAATGATAGATAATTTTATAATAAATTAAATATAGTTATATATAACTAGGGATGAGATTTTCATGCACTAAAAAATCGAAAATATGCGCTTAAAACATGCACTAAAAAATTCAAAATATGCACTAAAAAACCTAAAAATATGCACTAAAAATAAAATGTGTGCAATAAAAATAGTGTTTTCATAGGAAAAACTTCTTAAAAAGCAAACAATAACGCCGGGTTT
Organism: Pegoplata infirma; assembly: GCA_963921195.1. Taxonomy (NCBI): domain Eukaryota; kingdom Metazoa; phylum Arthropoda; class Insecta; order Diptera; family Anthomyiidae; genus Pegoplata; species Pegoplata infirma. Next base: position 83,320,939 of record OY992540.1, read on the forward strand.
AAATAGTAACATTTAAAACTTTATATAAGCAAGATTTTTTAGAAATTAACACAATTTATAAAAAAATAAATTAAAAGAAAAAAAATTTTTTTTCTTATTTCCAAATAAATTTTTAAAATTTAAAATAGTTTTTGAAACAAATAAATTTCAATTTGGGTTTTTGCTAATTTATGCCAAAATATGCAAAAATATGCACTTAAAAGATGGAAATATGCACAAAATATGCATTTAAAACCAAAATATGCAAAAATATGCATTTTCACCAAAATATGCAAAAATATGCAAAAACAAATCGATGCCATTTTAACGCAAATTTCTTGATTCGGAAAGTTAATTGGTCTATATCGTTTTTAGACTATCGACAAAAAACATGCATTTGCATGGAAATCCCATCCCTATATATAACTATATAACAGCAATATAATTTTTTAAAAGTGATTGCAAAAATTCAAAAAAAGAAAAATTTTTAGTTCTAAAAAAAAATAAATGCAATAAAAAAGTGTTTTCTATTTAAAAAAAATAAAAAAAATATATTTTTTTTTCTGGAATCGAGCTCGGGTTCCCAAAAATTATAGATAATTTTATAATAAATCAAATATAGTTATATATAACTGTATAAAAGAAAAATATTTTTTTAAAAATGATTGCAAAAATTCCAAAAATGAAAATTTTTTAGTTCTAAAAATATTAAACGCAATAAAAAAGTGTTTTCTATTTAAAAAAAATAAAAAAAAAAAACTTTTTTTTTCTCGACTGGGCCGGGAATCGAACTCGGGTTACCAAAAATCATATGTAATCTTATATGATACAATAAAAAGTTTTGTATAACCATATATGTTGACACACAAAAATAAATTTTGAAATACTGGCATATATAATTATATATGGCTAGTTGTTTGGTCAAAAAAATATTTTTTTTATACATGATTATATCAAAATATATATTCCATTACATATGCGACCATTTATAAATATATATTGAGTTTAGACGAAATTTGCGTATATATAGTAACATACAAACACAGATATGTTATCGTTTAAGACACATATAATTATATCTATTATTTTTGTTGGAAATTTTTTTAGTATGGAACCATATATAGTTTTAAATGGTATTATATTAGTCATATATAATTATACATAAATTGATACTGGATTTTTTGTTTAGTAAAGTCCTATACACAATTAGATATAAAGTCACGTATAATAATGTATGAAATCGGATTAAGTTTTATGTGCAACGTATGATTACATCTACCATTTATATTAATATATTAGGAACAATATAATTAGATATGATTTTATATGACATAATTTAAAAAAATTGGAAAATTTCAAAGTGAGATATAATTTTATACTTTGACTCATATAGTTGTATATGGTTTTATGAAAACATATAAAATAATATACATTTATATAAATTCCTTTTTACTCGGGTCGGGTGTTGATACTTGTGCCTTATATAATTTTATATAATAACATCAACCATATTTATTTATATCTGAATTATCATCAAATAATGTGTAATTACATAAGTATAACTCCATATGAAAATTAAGAAAATCTGTTAACTTATATGTAATCATATAATGTTTTATATGATTGGATAAAATTATATACGTCTATATATATTTGTTTTTACTCGGGTAGTAAAAAAGTTTTGATATAATGATATATAATTTGATACAATCATATTAAAATATATATGAATTTTTATATGTTCAGATCTAATTGTATCTAAGATTTAATGTGGCTCCATTTTCTTATCTGGGGTAATACATAATTATGTATGATTTTATGTAATTATATAAATCTACATTTATTTATATAAAATAAGATCAAGTGGATTTAATTGGATGTGACAAAAATTCGGATCTAATTGTATCATCTATACAATTATATCCGGAACTACTCATCCGATTTCAAAAAAGTTTTCAGCAATATTTAGAGTGTTCCTCCAGGACGGACATAGGCCAGGTTACATCGACCACGCCCACTTCTATGCCCACTTTTTGACAAAAAAAGTAAAATTTAAAAATCTCCAAAACTACTTAACCGATTTCATTTTTTTTTTACCAATACATACTTGGGATGGTCCTTCATGATAGATATATTCTGGGTTTCATCGACCACGCCCACTTCTACGCCCACTTTTGGCAAAAAACTTTAAATTTAAATATATTTGAAATTACACTGAAAGAATTTTGTTCATTACGGCTATGAAAACGTACATTGATTCTATGAAAAAAATCATTAGAAGTGAGCCAATGATGCCCTTCATAGAATCTACGAAATAAATTCATAGAAACCAGATACCTATGAAAAAGTTCATAGGCTATGGAAAAAAAAAATTATTGTTTAATTCTATATTTTTTTTTATTTTATTATTTAATTTTTATTTACTTTATTATTTTATTTTTATTTATTTACAATTTTATTTTTAAAAATTTATTTATTTTTAAAAATTTATTTATTTTTAAAAATTTATTTATTTTTAACTGATCCCCACCGAGATTCGAACACAATACCAGTTGTTCGTGAAGCTTAGTCTCTAACCACTGAGCTAAAGCAGATAAACAAGTTATAAATCCATTTTGTTTTATTTTCTGCTTTAAAATATTATGCTCTGCCACAATGCTCTGCCAAAATCTGTGTGTATGTTTGTAGAAAACAAAATGTTTGTGTATTTGCAAAAAAAAAAAAATAACGAACATTACAAAACTAAGTGTTAGTCGGCGAGGTTTTCCTCCTTTGGTGGCGCTGCTAGCTAAGGCGTCGATTATAAATTTCCCAGCCGGTAGGTCTTGGGTTCGAACCCCGCCTGGGCAGCAATATACATTTTTTTTTACGTTTTTTATGTTTTTTTTATATTTTTTTAATATATTTATTCAAATTATTTAATTATTGTAACATTATTTTAATTTTTAAAAAATTATTAATGACATTTTTTTTCTATGAATTTTTTCTATGAATCTTACAAAATCTATGAACAAAATTTTATGAAATATTTCAAAATACTAATGAATATTCATTCAGCCAATGAATTGTTTCATAGATTCTATGAATTTGGTTTTATGAAATATGTTCATAGATATGATGAACAATAATTCTTTCAGTGTACTCATTCGATTTAAAGAATCTTTTTACCAATATTTAGAGTGCACTTCCAGGGTCGACATAGGCTAGATTCATTGACCACGCCCACTTCTACGCCCACTTTCGGAAAAAACTTGAAATTTAAATATCTTTGAAACTACTAATCCTATTTCAAAAAAGTTTTCACCAATATTTAGTGTGTTCCTCCAGGGTGGACATAGGCTAGGATTTATCGACCACGCCCACTTCTACGCCAATTTTTTCAACAATGCTTGGAATGGTTCTTCAGAGTGGAAATAAGCTGGGTTTCATTGACCACGCCCATTTCTACGCCCACTTTTGGCAAGAAAATCGTAAAATTTTGTTATGATGAAACTACTCATCCCATTTCAAAAATTTTATCAAAAGTAAATATTAGGAATGCTCTTTCAGGGTGGACATAGGTTAGCTTTTATCAACCACACTTCTTCTACCACCAGTTTTGGCCAAAAAATGCAAAATTTCAAAATCTCCGAAACTACTCATTCGATTTAAAAAAAAAAAAAAATCCAATATTAGAAATGGGCCTTCTTCTTCTTAGTTCCTTTAGCTCCCTGTGGAGCATAGGGCCTCAACGTAATTTCGCCATTCTCCTCTATCTCGAGCGATGATTTTTGCCCTGTTGAAATTGTATCCCATTTTTTTTATATCATCTTCAATTGTTCGAATCCATGTATGCTTTGGCTTTCCTCGTTTCCTGCTACCTTGCGGGTTCCATTCTAGAGCCTGTCCGCATATTTCTGTTGGTGATTTCCGCAGGGTGTGACCAATCCAATTCCATCGTCTCTTTTTAATTTCGAGTTGTATTTCAATTTGGTTGCATTTCTCGAGAAGTGATTTGTTGGATATGGTATTTGGCCACCAGATCTTCAAAATTTTCCTGAGGCATTTATTTACGAAAATTTGAAGTTTCTTTTCAAGTGCTTTCGTCATTAACCAGGTCTCACATCCGTATAAAAGAACAAATTTTACGTTTGAGTTAAAGATACGTAATTTGGTGCGGGTGTAGATTGATGATGACCTCCAGATTTTCCATAGCTGTGAGAAAGCGTGAGAAAGCTGTGAGAATAGCTGCAAAGTAGTGAACTTTGTAACCTTAAAATATTGGTCATAGAAACTTGAAATGTCCAACCCAAAAAATCATTTTGAAAAATACCTTCTGGAAATTAATGGCGTTTTCTTTTCTGGAAAAAAATGTTGCACTTTCTGCACTTTTTTTTCTTTAATGACTCCTTGTGGACAGTAATAAACAGTAAGTATAGACATATTTGATACCAAAGTAAAGGTATTTTCGAGTTCTATCTAACTGTTCATAATAAAATGTCTAAACACGCTTATTTTATTGAAAAAAATTTCAAAAACCCATAAATTTTTACATTTATCGGATCAGCTCAAAAACTAAGTATTCTTTTCAAATGCCTGATATAGCATTTTATAGTCCTTATAAATAACTTTCTTTTGGTACCAAATACGTCTATATTTACTGTACATAACTGTGCACAAAGAGTCATTAAAGAAAAAAAAGTGCAGAAAGTGCAACATTTTTTTCCAGAAAAGAAAACGCCATAAGATTTTAATGGGGTTATAGATGTAAATTATTGCACTGTGGTACTTTTACTATCCCCTTAAATCCACCAGCAGAATTAACAAAGAAGAGAAGGACATATTTTGAAACTAAAATTTTAAAGGGTTAAGGTTAACGTTTTAATTGATTAAGGTAGGGTAATATGGTAGTTTTTATATCAATTGAAAAAACGACCCGAAGGAATAAAGCCTTCATGGAACGAACTGAATTGGAATTCAATGAATTGGAATGAATAGAACAGAGAACGAAGTGGAATAGAATGATACGGGGAATGAAATGATTTCAATAATTACGATATAAGGGCTCGAAAATTTTCAGGAACATTTTTTACCGGAACGAACATGATTCCGGGCTAATCGGGGATGTTTTAATTTTATTGTTTATTTTAAATAGTTTTTATGGGGCCCCCGTAGGCTGGTTGGTGGCGTGCTAGCCTTTCAACGTGGGGGTCGTGGGTTCGATTCCCACCAGAACCCTTGGTTTTTTTCGCTACAACGAGACGACGGTCATTGTAACCAGTTCTCGGTTAGGTGGAATTTATTAAAAATGAGTTGTAAATAATTAGAAAAAATAAATAAAAATAATTGATCATGTGATCAAAACTATTATTAAAAATAAATAAATAGTTTTTATGAAAGACTTCAGATAAAATTTTAATAAAATAAAGATTCTGCTGGGGAGAATTTTAGAAATGAGGTATTTAATATGTCCGGTGACAAAGTTCCGGGCGGGCCTGCTAGTTTTTTATATTTGTGTATCTAAAATAATACAATTAGATCAATATCTGATCCAACTTGATACAGCCAATTTTGAGATCAAATTAGATCTTAAAAATTATTTTTTTTACTCGGGTATAAAAAAAATATAAAAAAAATGCTTTTTTTCATTGTGTGTTTCTGATTTGAGTAGCATCTTTTCGGGTAGCCGTTTTCGATCAGAGAAAAAAAGTTTAAAAACGGCCCATTCTAATACACAATATTTTTTTTTTTTCAATATAAATAGTTCAATATAAATAGTTCAATCTATATATGAGTCATTCCATGTCAAACCGTACGATTTTTGCTAAAAATTGACTTTGATGTCTCCGATGTCTTTCAAAATTTGAGAACGAAGTCTTCATTAAAAAATATTTAACACGTGTTTCGAGAAAAAAATTATTTTTTTTTTTTTTTAAAGTTATTTGCATTTGAAAATCGTCAAAATCGTGAAAAATCTTCCGACATGACAACATTTAAACTAATGTTTTTATAAAACTAGTGAATGGATTTTGAAGTTCAATACCTTATTTTAAAGGTATTTGAACCTTCTTTTTTAAAAAAATATTATTTTTTATAAATTAATTTTTTTTTATTATTAAAATTTGTTTTTTTTACTTAATTTCTGTTTTCCACAATCTTCGAACAAGTCAAAAAATCTGAAAAAAATATTTTCTTAAAGGTTAATATATTCTTAACATTCCCTCAAAATTTCAGAGTGGAGGTCGAATGGATTGTATTTTTTTACGATTTTTTTCCATTGCAGCACCACAAAAAAATTACATTTTGTATATAAGCATTTTATTTTCAAGCATGTTAACGAAAATGACAACGCATGTATGTATGTGTGTATGTATTCAAAAACACACGCTACCATATTCATGTTGTTCTTGGGCATTATTTGTTGTTTTGCTTTTTATATGTGTCGTTAAATTTTTTTAAAATTGCATTTTGCGTAACGAAAATATCAATGCATGTATGTATGCAAAAACACAAGCTAACAAATTCATATTGTTCTGGAGATTTGTTTGTTTTGCTTTTTCTATTTTGTTTATATACAAAATGTAATTTTTTTGTGGTGCTGCAATGGAAAAAAATCGTAAAAAAATAGAATCCATTCGACCTCCACTCTGAAATTTTGAGGGAATGTTAAGAATATATTAACCTTTAAGAAAATATTTTTTTCAGATTTTTCGACTTGTTCGAAGATTGTGGAAAACAGAAATTAAGTAAAAAAAACAAATTTTAATAATAAAAAAAAATAATTTATAAAAAATAATATTTTTTTAAAAAAGAAGGTTCAAATACCTTTAAAATAAGGTATTGAACTTCAAAATCCATTCACTAGTTTTATAAAAACATTAGTTTAAATGTTGTCATGTCTGAAGATTTTTCACGATTTTGACGATTTTCAAATGCACATAACTCTTTGAAAAAAAAAAATTTAATTTTTTTCCCGAAACACGTGAAAAATATTTTTTTATGTTTAATACGTCTGGCAAATTTAAAGAAAATCGGAAGAGGTGGTGTAAAAAAGGTGTTCGGTCTGACATGGAATGACTCATATATAAAGTAGTTACGTGACTGACTGATGACTGACTGACATACTAATCACGCATCATCCCACAGCCCAAACCACTGAAGCTGGAGTCTTGAAATTTGGATTGTAGTTTTACCTCCCGGAATACATATCCACTAAGGCTGGGTTTTTGGAAATGTTGATTTCAAGGGGTAAAAACGAAGGGTTGAAAATGTGGAAAAAGCGACTACTTTGGTACTTTTTATTTTTTCTAAGAAAAAAAAAAAATTCAATTATTTTGAAATTTGAAATGTAGAATCCTCTAACGAAAAAACATTCCCAAAAAAAAGAACTTTCTGGAAATTCAGATTCCTAAGGGTAAAAAAGGGTAAAAAATGGTACTTTGGTACTTTTTATATTTTTTGAAATTAAGGTCCTACAAAAAAATATTAAAATTTGCAATGGTGGTTCCAATAACGGAAAAAATTCTGAAAACGTACTTTTTCGAAATTCCGATTCTAAGGGGGGTAAAAAAGCGAGTACTTTGGTACTTTTTATTTTTTCTAAAAAAAATTCTATTAATTCGAAAATTAGAATGTAGGATCATCTAACGGAAAAACATTCCTAAAAAAAGTACTTTCTGGAAATTTGGATTTCTAAGGGTAAAAAGGGGTAAAAAATTGTACTTTGGTACTTTTTATATTTTTTGAAATTAAAGTCCTACAAAAAAATTAAAATAAGCAATGTTGTTTCCAACGACAAAAATAAAATCTGAAAAAGTACTTTTACAAAATACCGATTTTGCTGCGATTTTGGAAATGTTGATTCTAAGGGGGTAAAACAATGTACTTTGGTACTTTTTATCTATATATATAAAGAAGTTACGTGACTGACTGATGACTGACTGACATACTAATCACGCATCATCCCACAGCCCAAACCACTGAAGCAAGAGTCTTGCAATTTGGATTGTAGTTTCACCTCCTGGAATACATATCCGCTAAGGCTGGGTTATTGGAAATGTTGATTTTAAGGGGTAAAAACGAAGGTTTGAAAAAGGGGAAAAAGCGACTACTTTGGTACTTATTATTTTTTCTGAAAAAAAATCAAATTAATTCGAAATTTGAAATAACGAAAAAACATACTTTTGAAATAACGAAAAAAAAGTACTTTCTGGAAATTCGGATTCCTAAGGGTAAAAAGGGGTAAAAAATGGTACTTTTTAAATTTTTTGAAATTAAGGTCCTACAAAAATATTAAAATTTGCAATGGTGGTTCCAACAACTGAAAAAATTCTGAAAACGTACTTTTTCGAATTTCCGATTCTAAGGGGGGGTAAAAAAGCGAGTACTTTGGTACTTTTTATTTTTTCTAAAAAAAATCCTATTAATTCGAAAATTGGAATGTAGGATCCTCTAACGGAAAAACATTCCCCAAAAAAGTACGTTCTGGAAATTCGGATTCCTAAGGGTAAAAAGGGGTAAAAAATTGTACTTTGGTACTTTTTATATTTTTTGAAATTAAAGTCTTACAAAAAAATTAAAATTTATAATGTTGTTTCCAACAACGGAAAAAATTCTGAAAAAGTACTTTTTCGAAATACCGATTCTAATGGGGTAAAAAGCGAGCACTTTGGTACTTTTTATTTTTTCTGAAAAAAAAAAAAAATCCTATTAATTTGAAAATTGGAATGTAGGATCCTCTAACGGAAAAACATTCCCCCAAAAAAGTACTTTCTGGAAATTCAGACTCCTAAGGGTAAAAAGTGGTAAAAATGGTAGTTTGATACTTTTTATATTTTTTTAAATTAAGGTCCTACAAAAATATTAAAATTTGCAATGGTGGTTCCAACAACGGAAATAATTCTGAAAACATACTTTTTCGAAATTCCGAAAAAAAATCCTATTAATTTGAAAATTGGAATGTAGGATCCTCTAACGGAAAAACATTCCCAAAAAAAGTACTTTCTGGAAATCCTAAGGGTTAAAAGTGGTAAAAAATTGTACTTTGGTACTTTCTAAATTTTTTGAAATTAAGGTACTTACTACAAAAAAGTATTACAATGTTAGTTCCAACAACGGGAAAAATTATGAAAAAGTACTTTTTCGAAATTCCGATTCTAAGGGGGGTAAAAAAGTGTATTTTGCTACTTATTATAATTCATGAAATAATGGTCCTGGAAACTTTAAGTTTGGAATGCAGGGTCATTTAGCGACAAAAAGATTTCTAAAGAAGGCAAAGAATTTTCTGTTTTTTTAGCTCATGTAAGCGCATATTCGGAACGGAATGAAAGCCACTTAGGACTAATCGGAATGGAAAAGGGAATCAAATGGAATAAAACAGGGAACGAAATGGGGACTTGAAATTTGGAATGTAGATGCGCCTCCCGAAATATTGATTCGTTTAAGGCTGAGTTTTTGGAAATGTTGATTCTAGGGAATAGGAATAGGATTCTATGGAATAGGGTATTTTGGTACTTTTTATATTTCCACAATCCACTGAAGCTAGATACTTGAAATTTGGAATATATATATCTAAGGGGGTAAAACGGGTAAAAAAGGTATTTTGATACTTTTTATATATACTTAAATAATTGTTTTATTAGCTTGAAATTTTGGTTGTAGCATCCCATACTTAAATAAGGGTCATAAGAACTTAAAATTAGGAATGTAGGGTCCAATAACAGAAAAAAAACTATGAAAAATATACTTTTTTGGAAATTCCGATTCCGATCTAAGGGGATAAAAACGAGTAATATGTACCTTTTTTTATTTTCTGAAATAATTATGATGGAAATTTGGAATGTAAGATTGTCTAGCGAAATAAAATATTCCCAAAAGAATAACTTTTGGAAATTCTGATTCCTAAGGAAATTAATTAAAAAAGGGAATTATATATTCTTAAATAATGAGCCTATTAACTTGAAATTTGGAATGTAGCATCCTCTATCGGGGAAAAAATCCCCCTAAAAATTACTTTTTGGTACTGTATATATTTTCTTAAATAGAGGTCATAAAATCTTAAAATTAGGAATGTAGGATCCAACAACAGAAAAAAATCTGTAAAAAGTACTTTTTTTTCGAAATTTTGATTCTAAGCGAGTAAAATCGAGCTCTTTGGTACTTTTCGTATTATCTGAAATAATGGTACTGGAAAGTTGAAATTTGGAACGTAGGATCGTTTAGCGAAAAAAAAACATTCCCAAAAGATTTTTTTTTTAAATTCTGATTCCTAAGGAGTTAAAGGGGCACTTTATATATTTTTTTTGAAACAAAATAAGGGTAAAATGATTATTTTTAATAATCTGATCCATAGAAAAAGGAATGAACACCACATTGAACGAAATTGAATGGAACAGGGAATAGAACATGGAACGAAATGGAATGAAACTGGAAACAAATTCAAATGATTTTTTTTTAATTTTTTTTACTAAAATTTTATTTGTACTAAAATTTTTTTATCAATTAATTTTTCAGTATTTTTTTTTTCATTCATACATATTTGTTCATATTTTTACAAAATTTGTTCATTAAATTTTTAACTCAAAGTTTTAGTTACTCAATTGTTTTTTGCTCAAATTAATAAATCAATGTTTTTTTTTTTAATAACATATGACCGTCTTAAAGTTGACGAAGTGGTTATTTTATCAACTGATGTATTTGGTATATATGGTAAGTGTTGTGATCATCATAAGCACAGTTTTTGTAAAGGATTAAGACATATATATATGAAGATTCCATAGCGAAAAGTTCCAAAAATGGGTCATTTATTATCATTATGAAATTTTTCTGTATTTACGGGCAACAAAATACCCTGCGCACGCTAGTTCAATATAAATAGTTCTGTCTGGTTAGGAGAGTTATAAAATTTTAAAAGTATGAAGTTCTTTGTAGTTATTGTAGCAGTTTTAGCTTTCTTGGCTTTAGCTCTAGCTCAAGTAAGTTGCCAACATTTAAAAAAAAAAAAATTTTAAATTTTAATTTTTATTAATTATTTAGGAAGGAGCTAATGTAGCTGAAAATGCACATCATCAACTTGGTCAAGATGAACAGGAACAACCTGGTGAAGAAATTCCTGCTAAGGAAAAAGTTACTTTTACTGAATGGATGAGAGCCAATCTTGAATATGCGTTTGAAAGAGGGGCAATATTTTAGTTTGCTTTTACTTAATAAAATGTCATTATAAGATTTTATAATATTTTGCGACTATTTTACGTTGCTCTGGTAAAATACAATTTCACAATATATGGTACTTAACAATTTTACATTTTTACGCATTAATTTTCGGGATTTGTCAATCCCGATTTCCCAGTCAGAAATTGCCAACCGTACCAAAAATATTGTACTGGCAGAGCGTTGGCTTTAATGGAAATGCCAATGCCTAGCCAACGTTGGCAATTACAATAAAAAATGTACACTGCCAGTACAATTTGTTCAACATTTACGACCGCTTTTTTTAAATTAATTTGATAAAGCGGTTTGATTTTTAATTAAGGGTTTTTATTTGGTTTTTTTTATGCTGGTTTCTGTTGCTAATAAACCAATTGAACTAAATATCTTAAGCAAGTTGTATATGGAGACTCAGGCACATACGCAGGAATTTATTTTGGGGGGGGCCCAAATTTTTTTTTTAAATTTCGTTTTTTCGCCTCAATGTTTTTGAGCATAATTTTTTTTTTTTTGCATTTTTAGAAAACAAAACATATTTTAAACTTAAGGTAAAAAAGGAGTCGAATTATTTATTTTTAATTCTCAAATATTCTTTACGCGTAAAAACTGAAAGCTGTGGGACACATTTTTAAATTGTTCATATATTTTTTCAAAGTTTTTGGATTATAAACAATATTTATGCAAAAAACTTCTAAGAGCATTTTTGGTATAGAAAATTCTCCGACTCTAAAATACATATTATCGTAATAAAATCAAAGATTTTGAAATATTTTTTGAACGAAAGACTCCTTAAATTGCTGGAAATTTTTTCTTACAGAAAAACTCTTATATTCTGAGTCATTTTTCGTACAGAAAAACTCTCAGATTCTAAGACATTTATCGTATAGAAAAAGTTCTCAGCTTCTGAGACACTTTTCTTTACAAAAATTTCAGACTTTGAGATATTTTTCGTATTGAAAAAGTCTGATGTTCTCTAAAACATTTTTCGTATTGAAAAGTTTTCAGATTCGGAAACGTTTTTCGTATTGAAAAATTCTCAGTTTCTGAGACATTTTTCGTATAGTGAATTTTTCTATATGAAAAATCTAAGATTTGTGTAGAAAAGTTCTTAGATCCTGAAAAATTTTTGCATAGAAGAATTCTCAGATTTTAACACATTTCTCGTACAGAAAAATTTCTTGTAAGAAAAATGCCTCAAATTGGTATAGAAAAATTCGCAGATTCTGATACATTTTTCGTATAGATTTTTTCGATTCTGATTCATTTTTCGTAAAGAAAAATATTTTTTGTATAGAAAATGTCTGAAAAAATGTATTATAATCTTAAAAAATTTCTTATTCATTTATTGAATTATAAAATTTACAGATTCTGAGACATTTTTGTAAGAAAATTTTTTAAATTCACAATATTTTTTGTCGATAAAAATATAGATATTTAAAAAAAAAAAAACTAACACCTTGATTAATTTTTTGTGCAAAAAAGTTCCAGATTCAGAGAAGATGTTTTGATTTTAAAATTGTCAAATTAGTGTAATTTTCAATGCATATGTTTTTAAACATTATTTTCCAAAAACAATCTCAAGCCCTTTGAAAAATTTCGTAAAAAAATCTCCGTTTTCACCAAAACTGTACCATTTTAAATTATATTTTAGAAGTTATGATTTGTATTTTTAAAGACATAATTTATATTTGAAATACAAACATTTTTTCCGGAAAAACTTCCTATCGAAAATTTTCGATAGTAAAGTTTTCAATACAAAATTTTCGATAATAAATTTTTCAATACAAAATTTTCGATACTAAATTTTTCAATACAAAATTTTCGATGGTAAATTTTTCTATAGAAAATTTTCGATAGAAAATTTTTTTAAAGAAGATTTTCGATAGTAAATTTTTCTATAGAAAATTTTCGAAAGTAAATTTTTCTACAGAAAATTTTCTATTGAAAATTTTCGATAGTAAATTATTCTATAGAAAATTTTCGATGGTAAATTTTTCTATAGAAAATTTTCAATGAAAATTTTCAAAAGTAAATTTTTCTATAGAAAATTTTCGATAGTAAATTTTACTATATCCCAAATCTACACTCAAAATATTTCATAAGTAAAATGAACGAATAACTTCGTACATTGTACGAAATATTTCGTGGTTTTGCCGGAACGAAATATTTCGTAATATTTACCTATGGCATTTCGTAAATATTACGAAGTTTTTTTTATTTCGTAAAAATACTAAATATTTTCGTACATATTACGAAGTTTTTATTTTGTTAATACGAATTATGTTTATTTTTAGGAAAAGATTTCGTAAAGTTACGAAATATTTTGTATAACTACGAAATATTTTGTATAATTACGAAATATTTCGTAAAAATAAACATAATTCGTATTAACAAAATAAAAACTTCGTAATATGTACGAAAAAAATTGTAAATTTACAATTTTATTTGTTAAAAGCTTGTCAATTAGGAGGTTCTTGTCCATTAGGAGGTAGCAAAAAAAAACAGTTACAAACTTTTCTTGTAGTTTTACAAGGTTTTTTTTGAGTGTACAATAAACCGCAAATTTACATAAGCAAATAGATTTGTTTGCTGTTAAAATATTTACAAATTAATTAGTAAAGGTGCAACTAATTTATTTCCTCATGCAAATTTGCAGTTTACTGTAAACTAACTAATTTTGTGTAAATATTTTAACAGCGAGTTTTTTGTTCCTTTACATTAATTGTTTTACTATTTTTACAAACACAAATTTTTTTGTTAGTTAAGTCAACCGAATATGACAGTTAAACTCAACCGTATATGACAGTTACAAAACAATTTTAATAAGTAGGGATGTGATTTCCATGCAAACGCATGTTTTTTGTCGATAGTCTAAAAATTATATCGACCAATTATCTTTCTGAATCAAGAAATTTACGCTAAAATGGCATCGATTTGTTTTTGCATATTTTGATGAAAATGCTTATTTTTGCATATATTGGTTTTAAGTGCATATATTGTGCATATTTCCAACTTTTAAGTGCATATTTTTGCATATTTTAGCATAAATTAGCAAAAAACGCAAATTAAAACAAGTAAGAAAATTATAGTCGGTCTAGACCGACCATATAATACCCTACACCAGAGTTTCCCGGAAAATGGGTCCCAAGTTCAAACATGGACTGATTAGATCTATATTTTGCCAAATCTTTAATAAGTGTAAAAAGCACTCACAAATCAAATTTGAGTGGAATAAGCTTCTTTTTGTTGACAATAAACCGCTTCAACTGATGATAATCAGATTTGATAAGGTTATTAAAGTACGCGTTAAATATACACACCCGAGTAAAAAAGTTCCTATATAGTTGTATATAATTTTATAAAAATCATATATGATTAAATAGAATTATATAAAATTTGATGCGAAAAATGAGTCGATAAAACTATATAAAATTTGATCAATGTTTCATATATTTTAATAAATTTTTTATATAATTTTATGCGAAATTTGGACCCCTATTTTTATATAACAAAAGCAAATTTATATAATCAGATATAATTATATACAACTATATCAAATTATATAAAACAATATATAATTTTATAAAGTTATATAAAATTTTATCAAAATTTATATAAATCATAAAATGTTGTTTTAATTATATATAATTATATATAATTTTATGTAACTTTATATAGTTTTATACAGTTTTATACAATTTTATATATTTTTATATAATTATATCTAATTATATAATTTTGCTATTATTATATAAAAATAGGGGTCCAAATTTCGCATAAAATTATATAAAAAATTTATCAAAATATATGAAACATTGATCAAATTTTATATAGTTTTATCGACTCATTTTTCGCATCAAATTCTATATAATTCTATTTAATCATATATGGTGATTATAAAATTATATACAACTATTTAGGAACTTTTTTACTCGGGCAAACAGAATTTTAATTAAATTTTTTCTATTATATTGAAATTTGAGAGATTTGTGTGAAAATCGGGAAGGTGGTTTGTATGGGGGCTACAAGAAAAACTGGTCTGATTTCTTTAAAATTCGGAATGGTGATTTTTGTAGATGAAACATGATTACCTGCTAAATTTCAAAAATATACCTATTAAAATGCGGCTATTGGAGTCATTTGAGCCAAAACTAAAGAGGACCTTTGTATAGGGGCTAAGTCTAAATATGGACCGATTTTTTCCAATTTCAATAGGCTTCGTCCTTAGGCCAAAAGAGGCTTAAGTTTTAAATTTCATGGACAGTCGGACGGACGGACAGACGGACGATAAAAAATGCCTGCGAATTTTGTACTCTTGCCCAAAACATTAAATCATGATGATGTTTTACGGAAGATGTGGGTGTACTTGCCAAAGCAAAGTTTTTTTAGAAAAAATAATGTTATATTACTTTGCTATTCCATGCAAAACGAAATGAAATATCAGTCGAGGACCCCATTAAAAAACCAAAAGAGCTGTACATTTCGTAAGTGAGTGCAAAAATAAGCGCAAAAAAGTGTTTTTACATTTTGGAGAGTATAAAAGATTCGGCACCAAAGAATATACCACTCCCGAGTAAAAAAAAATTGTATGGTAAAACATGTTATCTTATAAAATTATATATAATTTATTGGATCTGATTTTGCTAAATTTCATCCGAAAATTGGCCGCGCCAAAGTTATCTCATAACATCATATAATATATGAAGTTACAGTTTAATATTTCATTGTATGTGATTTCATCCGGAAATTGGCCGCGCCAAAGTTATCCCAAATTATCTATTATCATGATTTTGTATTAAATATGATATAATATGATGTAATTTCATCCGGAAATTGGCCGCGCCAAAGTTATCTTAAAATATCCAATATCATGAGTTTATATTGAATTGGATATTATATAATGTAATTTCATCCGAAATTTGGCCGCGCCAAAGTTATCTTATAATATCTGATATCTTGATTTTATAAAAAAATTATTGGATACATTTTTATCCAAAAAATGTTCCTATTTTTAGATTTATTTTTAGATATAATAATGTCAAACTGAAAATAAATAATAAAAAAAAAAAACTTCGAACGGACGGAGATTAGAACCACAAGTCTTCCGTTTTGTAATCGCAATCTCTACCCTCTAGACCAGCGGACGTTGTTAGCAAATAACAACTTTAAAAGACTTAGTCCCGAGTAAAAAAAAAATATTTTTAGATCTAATTTGATCTCAAAATTGGCTGTATCAAGTTGGATCAGATATATATCTAATTGTATTATTTTAGATACACAAATATTAAAAATTATACAATTAGATCCGAATTTTGGTCACATCCAATTAAATCCAGTTTATCTTATTTTATATAAATAAATATAGATTTAAATAATTATATAAAGTCAGATATACTTATATATAACCTCAGATAAGAAAATGGAGCCGCAATAAATCTTAGATAAAATTATATGTGAACATATAAAAGGTCATATATAATTTAATATGATTGTATCAAATTATATATCATTATATCAAAACTTTTTTACTAGGGGTTTTAAATAAATTAATCTTATCTAATTATATCAAATTGATCTAACATATAGTAATATATGATTACATCCAATTAAATATGTTATTCACTTGTACACAATTTTCAAAAAGACTTAGAAAATTTTTGATAAAATTTGCAAAAAAAAAAAATGGAATGACGTACAGCGCTATTAGGGGCTTCCATGGTAAGTTTAAACAATAATTTTAATGTAGCGATATGCCTTATTTCCAAGTCATAGGCTTCCAAAGTGAAATAAGACTTTGGCTTATAAGTTTGAAATTTTTCATGCAATCAGGAAATCTGAATTAGATTTGAGATCGGGTTCCAAAAATCATTAATAATTTGATAATTTAAAACAAATATAGCTATTATTAACTATATAAATGCAATATAAATGTTTAAAAATGATTGCAAAAATTCAAAAAGTAAAATTTTTTAAGTTCTAAAAAAAACAAATGCAATAAAAAAGTGTTTTCTATTTGAAAAAAAAAAAAAAATAAAAAAAAATAAAAAAATATATTTTTTTCTGGAATCGAACTCGGGTTTCCAAAAATGATAGATAATTTTATAATAAATTAAATATAGTTATATATAACTATATAAAAGCAATATAATTTTTTAAAAATGATTGCAAAAATTCAAAAAAAGATAAATTTTTAGTTCTAGAAAAAATAAATGCAATAAGAAAGTGTTATCTCTTTAAAAAAAAATAAAAAAATATATTTTTTTCTGGAATCGAACTCGGGTTCCCAAAAATTATAGATAATTTTATAATAAATCAAATATAGTTATATATAACTATATAAAAGAAAAATATTTTTTAAAAATGATTGCAAAAATTCCAAAAATGAAAATTTTTTAGTTCTAAAAAAATTAAATGCAATAAAAAAGTGTTTTCTATTTAAAAAAAATTAAAAAAAACTTTTTTTTCTCGACTGGGCCGGGAATCGAACTCGGGTTTCCAAAAATCATATGTAATCTTATATGATACAATAAAAAGTTTTGTATAACCAAATATGTTGACACACAAAAATAAATTTTGAAATACTGGCATATATAATTATATATGGCTAGTTGTTTGGTCAAAAAAATATTTTTTTTATACATGATTATATCAAAATATATATTCCATTACATATGCGACCATTTATAAATATATATTGAGTTTAGACGAGATTTGCGTATATATAGTACCATACAAACACAGATATGTTATCGTTTAAGACACATATAATTATATCTATTATTTTTGTTGGAAATTTTTTTAGTATGGAACCATATATAGTTTTAAATGGTATTATATTAGTCATATATAATTATACATAAATTGATACTGGATTTTTTGTTTAGTAAAGTCCTATACATAATTAGATATAAAGTCACGTATAATAATGTATGAAATCGGATTAAGTTTTATGTGCAACGTATGATTACATCTACCATTTATATTAATATATTATGAACAATATAATTAGATATGATTTTATATGACATCATTTAAAAAAATTGGAAAATTTCAAAGTGAGATATAATTTTATACTTTGACTCATATAGTTGTATATGGTTTTATGAAAACATATAAAATAATATACATTTATATAAATTCCTTTTTACTCGGGTATTCCCGACTAAAAAAGTTTAGATATGGTAACATATTATTTAATATATTTATATATGGCCATACACAGTACTTTACATAATTATATGTAACTGTAAGTTGTATTAAGCTTTACACCCAAAATTTAATATGGTGCCATATAAAAGGATATCGAATCATGTGTTGCTCCACATACAATATATAAAGCTTTATTTAATTAGATATTGCATATAATATCACTGTGCTACACCAAAAATATGCAGGGGTTCTCATATAAAAATTCGGGTTGGTTGGAGTCCATAGAGTACTGATATACTCATAGTTTTTCTGGATCACTTCGTTAAGTACGTTTTTTATTGGCAAATGTGTTGGAAAACGGAAATTCTTAAATTACAATTTTAAAAAATTATTACTTTGTTAGTTTGCAACCGATTTTCGATTTTATGGATTTGTTTTAAAGGTATAGGTCTTACCTTTCAAACAAAATAAAAATATTAAAAATCGATCAAGAATTGGCTGAGCTACGATCGCTTAAGTAAGAGAAAACCGAATTTTTTGAAAAATTTGTCATATTCTTTACACTCTAAGTTGAAAGTGAATCATTAAACAATTTTTTTTTAATTTTTTGTAAAAAAGTATAGTAAAGTGGCTTTCCAAAACACCAAAAAACATAACAATCGGTTAAAAAATTAATGAGTTATGCTAAGTTTTGTGATAGGACATTTTTAATTTTTTTCAGAAACGCTTGTAATTCAAGCATTATTCATAAATCTTGTTACTAGTAGTAATTTTATGCGCATATGCATATAAACTAGAGATGGGAACGTAATTAGATTTGTGCGTGATTCACACATGATCAGAAGTGAGCGTGATTGAAAATTAATTTTACTCACGTGGTTGTTAGTGAGTGTCAGTGTGAGTGGAATAAAAAAATGGGCGTGTCAGTTACTTCCAAATCCTATTTATAATTTTTTGGGTTTGTTTAAAAAATATCAGTGTTACTTCTTAAACAAAAAAATATTGAGAATAGGTTAAAAACAGGCTAAGGTGCGCTTGTTTAAGTAAAAAACCTTTTTTGAAGAGATATACCTGCAACATTTTTATGACAGAAAAAGCTGTGCGCTTGCAAACATGTTTTTTTAAAACGAAATTGCTAAAATTGTGGGATCATTTGATGGAAATTTTACCTGTTTATAAATATACATGTGAGGCATTCCACACCAAATGTTCAGTGAGAAAAAAATTGTGTACCAAAATTTTTCAATGGATCCCGGGTAAAAAAGTTTTTTATATAACTAGGGTGAGATTTCCATGCAAATGCATGTTTTTGTCGAAAGCCTAAAAACGATATCGACCAATTATCTTTCCGAATCAAGAGATTTGCATTAAATGGCATCGATTTGTTTTCGCATATTTTGCATATTTTGGTGAAAATACATATTTTTGCATATTTTGATTTTAAATGCATATATTGTGCATATTTCGAACTTTTAAGTGCATATTATTGCATATTTTGGCATAAATTATCAAAAACACAAATTGAAATTATTTTTTTTCAAAAACTATTTTAAATTTTTAAAATTTATTTTGAAAATCAGAAAAATTACTTTTTTTTCTTCTTAATTTTTTTTTATAGATTTTCTTAATTTTTGAAAAAATCTTGCTAGACAAACATCTAATCTTTAAAAAAAAAATTACAAAAAAACAAAAGTGGCCGGATTTTTTATAAATTGACTTTTTTAAAAAACGGAAAATTTCAGAACGGGTTCTGAAAATTTTCCAAAAAAATTTTAATCGATAGCCGATACAAAACTATACAAGAATGTAAATTTTTGAGATTTTGGTGCATTTCGTTTTTATTTGATATATATTTAAACAAGGCAACTTGACACAAACTTGACCATTTTTCCAATATTTGACCACGCCTCCTAAGCCCAGTTTTTGAAAAATTGAACAACCAAAAACGTAATTTTCTTAGCTACATATATGAGACATTCCACACCAAATGTTCAGCAAAAAAAAAAAGTTGTGTCGTGTCAATATGAAATTATTTTCAAAGTATTCGCTCTTAGGGTACTATTAAATAACAAAAATAAAATTTAAGTTTTTTTCAAAAAGTGGGCCTACAAGGCCAAAAATTGAAAATATCTAACTTTTTTGCCTGAGCATCTTTACTTCAACATTTATGCAAATTAAATGAAACACAGTAAAGTCTTAAAGACAGAAGCTGTTTATAGATTTTTGAATGGGCTATCAATTAAATGGGCTATCAATAAAAGCTGAATGGGCTATCAATAAAAGCTAAGAAAATGAAAATTGGAACATTTTCAGAAGAAGTTCTAATTTTTTAAATTTAAACTTAAACTTTATTTATCAAAAAACATGCCGCAATTTTATTTGTTTTTTATTTTTTTAAAAAAAGTTAAAGGAACTTTCTATCTGATCTGAAATTTTTAGAGATGTGTTTTGCCTTGTTTTCGAAAAATCAAAATTCAAAAATTGCAACACGCTTATTTTATACAATAATGGTATTTAAAACGTGTGCGTATGAGTAATATCAATACTTAAAAAATATTTTAAGAGGCGATGGTAGCGTGAGTGAGTTTTTAATAACGATTACGCACGCTTATGAAAGAAAAAATTTAGTCACGCACGATATTTTATTTTGCTCACGCTCATTCACGTACACGTGAGTAGAAAAAAATAAGTTACGGTCACGATGTTCACGCGAGCGTGAGTAAAATAAAATATCGTGCTTAAATATTTTTTTTCTTTCATTAGCGTGCGTGATCGTGAATAAATACTCAGGCAAAAAAGTTTGATATTTTTAATATTTGACCACGCCTACAAGGCCCACTTTTTGAAAAAAACTTAAATTTTATTTTTGTTATTTATTAGTACCCTAAGAGCGAATAAGTACTTTGCAAATGATATCCCATTGAAACCACTATGGTTTTTCTGTAGTGGAACAGTTGGTGTGGAATGCCTCACATGGCTATCCATACAACCCATTTAAAAATTTACGGTTCACATGTTTTTTTTTTCGCTGAACATTTGGTGTGGAATGCCTCATACGTATATTTATAAACAGGTAAAATTTCCATCAAATGATCCCACAATTTTACCAATTTCGTTTCAAAAATGTCAAATGTTTTTTGTCATAAAAATGTTGCAGGTATAACTCTTCAAAAAAGGTTTTTTACTTAAACAAGCGCACCTTAGCCAGTTTTCAACCGATTCACAATATTTTTTTGTTTAAGAAGTAACACTGATATTTTTAAACAAACACAAAAAATTATAAATAGGATTTGGAAGTAACTGACATGCCCATTTTTTTATTCCACTCACACTGACACTCACTAACAACCACGTGAGTAAAATTAATTTTCAATCACGCTCACTTCTGATCATGTGTGAATCACGCACAAATCTTATTACGTTCCCATCTCTAGTTTATATGCATACGCGCATAAAATTACTACTAAGTAGTAACAAGATTTATGAATAATGCTTGAATTACAAGCGTTTCTGAAAAAATTTAAAAATGCCCTATCACAAAACTTAGCATAACTCATTCATTTTTAAACCGATTGTTATGTTTTTTGGTGTTTTGGAAAGCTACTTTACTATACTTTTTTACAAAAAATTCAAAAAAATTGTTTAATGATGCACTTTCAACTTAGAGTGTAAAGAATATGACAAATTTTTCAAAAAATACGTTTTTTTTTTACTTAAGCGATCGTAGCTCAGCCAATTCTTAATCGATTTTTATTATTTTTGTTTTGTTTAAAAGGTAAGACCTATACCTTTAAAACAAATCCATAAAATCGAAAATCGGTTGCAAACTAACAAAGAAATAATTTTTTAAAATTGTAATTTAAGAATTTCCGTTTTTCAACACATTTGCCAATAAAAAACGTACTTAACGAAGTGATCCAGAAAAACTATGAGTATATCGGTACTCTATGGACTCCAACCAACCCGAATTATCATATGAGAACCCCTGCATAAATTATTTTTGGTCTTTTGTAGCACAGTGTATTTTATATGACTCCATGAATGACCTCATACAGGATTAGATAAATAAATATATGATATACAACTCCATGTCTGACCTCATACAAGATGAGATAAACATGTATATATGGTGCCGAATCGGGGGAAAAAAGTTTTCTAAGTCCCGAAAATTTTTTTTTAAAATATCCAGACACAAATAACTTTTGCGATTTGGAGTTAAGAATTTCATTAAAAATGATTTAAACAAAAAAAAAAATTTAGCCAAATTTTTGAAAAATTTTACAAGAAAAATTTTACAAGCTTAAGGACTAGTCCTGAAAAAGTTTTGCAGAATTTTCTAAGTCCTGGATAAAAAACATTTTTGGTACTTTTTTTGCGTTTTGAAGTAAAAATTTATTAACAAAGTTTTAAGAATTTTTTTTTTTTAAATTTCTTTTTTTAACTGAAGTTTTTATTTATTTCGGTTTGAGTCCATATTAATTATTTCTGAGAAATAATTATTTTTGTTGTACAATGAGAAAATCTGAAAAAAATTAATTGACAACACAGGCTAAGTGGAGATGTCGACTGCTTTCGGAAGAAGCCACCCTTCCTTCGTCAGCACTCTTCGATTGTCACTGTAGGTGTGTAAGATTAAGATCAGCTATTTAAACGTACACTCATAGAAATATCTTAGTAGAAAAATTAGTAAACCCATTGTAGATCAAGTTTTACAGAATTTAACAAAAATCAATGTTGATATTACAAAATTCAATAGTTGAAAAACACATAGTTGGAAAAAATTTTATAAAACATAAGTACATGAAATATGCAACACTGTTTTTGATGACCGCCATTTGTAAATTTTTGTTGGCTTGTATAGAAGGGATGTTTCTCATAAAATTATTTTTTATTACAAAGATAAAAGAAAATATTTGGTGAGTAATTAAATATATATTTACATTTTATGCATTAATACAGCAAATTTCATTATTTTTTTTTAGAAATTTGTGAATTGGTATCGTTGGAAAAGTTCCAGAAGCTATATAAAACAATAGACGATAGAAAAACAACATCAAAATACACCACAGTCGAAGAAAAAAGAAGACAAAAAAATCATCTAAAAAATTAGTTTGTGTGAAAATCATGAGTAAATGAAAACCATGAAAAAAAATTTGTTAAAAATATTTAATTAAATAAAATAATATTTACAACACAAATAAGCATTTCATTTTACTAAATAAAATTGAATGAATATACAAAAAAAAACGAGTATGATTAACAAAAATACGAATAGAACTAACAGAAATACGAGTTGATCAGCTTTTACAAAAACTGACAACAATTAATGTTGAAATCAACATACATATTTGTAGGGTCAAAATTAACAATGATTTCAGTTATAAAATATAAAGTCCAACAATATATAAAACAGAATTAAAACTCAACTCATAAGGTACAATGCAATTTAGTAATATTTCTAAGAATTAGAAATACGAAATATAAATTCAAACCTAACGGACATTTTTCAAGACTTGAAAAGTCCTACTAAGGGTTGCAACTCTGAGAAAATCTACTACAGTGTAAGAAATTACAACTGTGTTGGAAAAAGTTAAAAATAGATTCATTAAGTTCGTGCTAAACGTAACATATGGGTAATGAAATGTGATATGGTTCCCGTTCGCTTTTTCACCTTAATGTACGTTTAAATAGCTGATCTTAATCTTACACACCTACAGTGACAATCGAAGAGTGCTAACGAAGGAAGGGTGGCTTCTTCCGAAAGCTGTCGACATCTCCACTTAGCCTGTGTTGTCAATTAATTTTTTCTGATTTTCTCATTGTACAACAAAAATAATTATTTCTCAGAAATAATTAATATGGACTCAAACCGAAATAAATAAAAACTTCAGTTATAAAATATAAAGTCCAACAATATATAAAACATTTCTTTTTTTTAAAAAATTTCTAAGTCCCGGACACAAATTTTTTTTTTGCATTTCCCGAAAAAAATTTGGAATAAATTTGAAAATTATGAGATAAAAAAAATATTTTATGCAAAATTCTACATTTTTTATCTTATGATATAAAATTATATACAATTATATCAAATAAGATAAACCCAATATTCGGATCAAAAACGATCATATTTAATCTAATATAACAAATTTTGAGCTATTTTGATCCACCAATTTCATCATCTTATTTTATCCAAATACGTGTTTGGCCATATTAAATTATATATGGCTCAATTTCAAATTATATATGGACCTGTATATTTATTTTTAGTCGGGTTGATGGAAAAAAATATATTGATGAAAAAAAAAATATTGATAAAAAAAAAAATATTGATGAAAGAAAAAATATTGATGAAAAAAAAATATTGATGAAAAAAAATATTGATAAAAAAAAATATTGATGAAAAATAATTATGTTACGTTTTATTCACCAGCTGGTGAATATTTTTGTTATTCACCACGAGGTGAATTATTATCCAAGTTACAAACCCAAGTTAGTAAAATTTTTGGTTTTAAGAAAATGAAAACAGTAATTCCAATTTTCTTTTTTGTTAGTCGTTAGCTTATATAGTCAAACTGAGGTGGCGTCCTGCAACTTTTTTAAAATTAGACACCAGCCTAAAAACATTATCATGTTAAAAATTTTCAATGCGCCATTTTCCCACAAAAGCTTGCATTTCAACTTTTTATGCAATTTAAATGTTTTGATTAATTTTATATTGTATTAATTTATTTCAAATTAGTGAAATTTTATAATAAATTAAATCTAAAAAAATTTAAAAATTATCAAAAAAATTAGAAGCCGAAAATCAAATGGTAAATTTTCGTTTTAGTTTGAAACAATTTCTGTGCCGATTTGCATTTCATGGACATATAAATTGCGGTGGTCAAGTGGGGATATTTTTTTTTTAATTGCAGAAAGGTGAGACTTAACATTCGTAGCAATATTTACCCGAAATTCCACCTTTTCATACATAAATATTTTTTTGAAAAAGGTGTTGTCTACTGTTAAACAAATGAAACATTTTTATGTCGGAATGACTTCAAAGTCCTGCACTTTGATCAAGGGGATAAGGAAATTACAGTTTTCTCGGCCCTTTTGTAGGTGTGGTCCGGCAACGTCCCCGCCGACCCCATAAAAAACGCTATTTTAATTTTTTTTTCACATTTTTAAGGGCATTTTATCAAAAATGCTAAAAATAAATACGTAAATACGTGTTTAGTATTAAAATTGAAAAAAAAAAAAAATATTTCATTTTTTAAGTTTTTATGCGTTTTTTTATATTTTTGGCATTTTTGTCGATAATACCGGTACGTACCGTTATCGACGTTTCGGTATCGGTAATACCGTAACCGTTTCAACTCAAATACCGTAACCGATACCGATACCGAAATAAATAAAAAAACGATACCAATACCGATATCGATACCGTTATTCGTTTCGATTGCCAACCTTGGTATTAACACAATCTATAAAAAAAATGAAAGAAAAAAAATAATTTTTCTTATTTCCAAAATAAATTTTTAAAATTTTAAATAGTTTTTGAAACAAATAAATTTTAACTTGGGTTTTTGCTAATTTATGCCAAAATATGCAAAAATATGCACATAGAAGTTGGAAATATGCACAAAATATGCATTTAAAACCAAAATATGCAAAAATATGCATTTTCACCAAAATATGCAAAATATGCAAAAACAAATCGATGCCATTTTAACGCAAATTTCTTGATTAGGAAAGATAATTGGTCGATATCGTTTTAGACTATCGACAAAAAACATGCATTTGCATGGAAATCTCATCCCTAGTGATAACATAATTCATTTGGTAATATTTTTCTAAAAAAAAATTAAACCGCCGGGAACATTTTTATTTCCAAAATATTGGAAAATATCACGAAAAAAATGGTTTAAAGCAAATATCCTGATATTTAGCAAAGATTTTATGCATTTTTGAATGTGTGTTTTAGCTCTAGGTAAGCATAATACAAAATGGTAAGTTCGGATAAAAAATGTAATTTTGACAATTTTTTTGAAAATGTTCACTTTAACCCGCCATAGTTTTGGGTGCAATCGCTCAAATTTATGCACGCGGGCAGATTTGAACTACTTAATTATAATGTTATTAACCTACAAAGACTTATTAATGTGCCACGAAAAAAAAAATCGATTTTTTTTTTTTAAATATTAAAAGTTATTCACAATTGTCCAAATACTTATTGGGGTGCAAAACCTATATTTCGGGGTGTTACAAATGGAATCACAAACTTATATACATATGAGCAAATCCATGGGAAATTTAACTGAAGGATCACCGATTTTGATATGATTAAAAACCATATTTTTTTTTTTATTTTATCAAAACTTTGAAAGATGTGGGCGTTTAAAAAGGCGTTTTTTTTGACAACATTGACTTTTAGACATATTTTTAACATTTTTGTGCTCGGAAGCCATAAGTCGTGCGAAATAACTTATAAAAACTTATTGTTAGATAAAGTTATGAAGATTACATTTTTTTGTATTTTTTTTTTAAATGTCAACAAAAAATATTGAAAACAATATTTGAATGATCTTTTTCCTGGGAAGGACACCATGGATTTCCAAAAGCAAAATTTTATTTTAAAGTTTAGAATACCCCCTTAACGCTGTTAAAATTTCAGAGAGGTGTTTTTTCGTATTGTTGAGCAACAAATTTTCAAAGTCTGTTAAACAGCCAAATATTTGATTTTTTTCAAAATTTTGGCAAAAAATCAAGTAGTTGGCTCTAGACAGTTTTTTTGTGCTTTTTTACTCGGAAACCGTATGTTGTACGAAAAAATGCCTGTGATAATATTGTTGATGAAATTATGGAGATTTAAAACTTAGAAACAAAAAAAAATTAAAAAAAAAATTAATTTTTTTTTTTTTTAAACAATATTGGGATGTCCTTTTATCCTATTAAGGACACCATGGATTTCCAAAACAAAAATTTTTTATTAAAGTTTAGAATGCCCTTTTAACGCTGTTAAAATTTCAGGGAGGTGTTTTTTCGCGTTGTCCAGAAATAAATTTTTAAAGTTGGTTATAAAGCTAAATTTTTGATTTTTTGCCAAAATTTTGAAACAAATCAAATATTTGGCAATCTAAAAAAACTTTAAAAATTAATTGCTTAAGCTATGTTTACTAGGCTGGGTCGTATTCCAACAAAGTGCTCAGATCAACTATTAATAGTGAAAAAAAGTTGGTACAAGTAAATACAAGCAATTTAAAACCAAAATGAACAAAATCGGTCCATGGCTTCCGTTCTCGCATCGCGGGTCAAAATTGCGGTTTTTGAAAAAATTGACATAATTTAAAAAAAAAATTAAATATTTAAAAAAAAATTATTTAAAAAAAGAAAAAAAATTTTTGTATCGCATTAATTCAAAGATATTTAGAAAAATTTTGTTTGTTTTTTTCGGATATCGATAACTCACCCAAACGTGAGGCCAAAAAAAACTCACATTTTTAACATTGAGCTCAAAACTACTTTTTCACTATTTTAAAAATTTAGTGAAACAAAATTTTTAAATATATTAGTTTATCCACTTGATATCATTGAATACATCTCAGGGATTGTAGAAAAAAATTCTTAGTTAAATTCCTTCGTCCAGTTGGTGTGTGGAGCGATTTGAATTTAGCGGATTTCCAGAACATGTGTTTTTATCGACATTTTTGACTAATTTGTAGTTGTTAGCAACATTTTACTTAAATTAACCAACTTTTTTTGTTCAAATGGTTGTTTTGGACCATAGTAACTCTGCTTTGAAATAATAGGCTTTTTGGACAACGTTAACCCTTGCCGGCACGGGGTTAAAAAATTCCTCCAATGAAATTTTTGAAAATTCCTCACTCTAAAATCGTGTATGTGTTTAAATAATCAACAATTGCGCACTTAAGCGGAAAATGCTTAAAACTAAATAAAATAAAAAAAAATGGGATCCGAAATTTCATTACGTCTTCGTCGTTTTTACTGTTTAAAGCTAAAAGTGAAAAACATATTATTTAATATGTCAAAAAAGTCCATTTGACTATGAGCAAAAAAACAGCTGTTTGAAATTTTTGGGCGTTCGTTCAACAAGGGTTAAAGATGTCCTTCAAGAAAATTTTGTATAAATTTGTAATTGTTGATTATTTAAACATATACACGATTTTAGAGTGAGGAAATTTCAAAAATTTCATTGGATGAATTTTTAACCCCGTGCCGGCAAGGGTTAACGTTGTCCAAAAAGCCTATTATTTCAAAGCAGAGTTACTATGGTCCAATACAACCATTTGAACAAAAAAAAGTTGGTTTATTTAAGTAAAATGTTGCTAACAACTACAAATTAGTCAAAAATGTCGATAAAAACACATGTTCTGGAAATCCGCTAAATTCAAATCGCTCCACACACCAACTGGACGAAGGAATTTAACTAAGAATTTTTTTCTACAATCCCTGAGATGTATTCAATGATATCAAGTGGATAAACTAATATATTTAAAAATTTTGTTTCACTAAATTTTTAAAATAGTGAAAAAGTAGTTTTGATCTCCATGTTAAAAATGTGAGTTTTTTTTGGCCTCACGTTTGGGTGGGTTATCGATATCCGAAAAAAACAAACAAAATTTTTCTAAATATCTTTGAATTAATGCGATACAAAAATTTTTTTTCTTTTTTTAAATAATTTTTTTTTAAATATTTAATTTTTTTTTTAAATTATGTCCATTTTTTCAAAAACCGCAATTTTGACCCGCGATGCGAGAACGGAAGCCATGGACCGATTTTGTTCATTTTGGTTTTAAATTGCTTGTATTTACTTGTACCAACTTTTTTTCACTATTAATAGTTGATCTGAGCACTTTGTTGGAATACGACCCAGCCTAATGTTTACACCATACCACTGAGTCGTATGATTTTCATGAAAAAGCAAGATTTTTTATAGCATAATTTTAGGCATGTAATATATATAGGATTGTTATTTAAAAGCGACAAAAAACTTTACATATTGCTGAATTTATAAACTTAAGATTAAATAAATTGCTATATTTGTTTATAAATTTAGCAAAATGTAGAGTTTTTTTGTCGCTTTTTAATAACAATCATATATTTACTACATGCCTAAAATTATGCTATATAAAAACACTGCTTTTTCACAAAAATCATACGACTCAGTGGTATGGTGTAAACATCGCTTTAACAATACGAAAAAACACCTCTCTGACCCAAAATTTAATCCAAAATTTTGTTTTTGGAAATCCATGGTGTCCTTCCCAGGAAAAAATGACATTCAAATATGGTTTCAACATTTTTTGTTGAAATTTAAAAAAAAAAAAAAAAAAAATTTTGTTTCTAAATTTTAAATCTTTATAATTTTATATACAATATTGTTTTTATAAGTTTTTTCGTACGACTTACGGTTTCCGAGCACAAAAATGTCAAAAAACTGTCTAAAAGTCAATATTGTCAAAAAAAACGATTTTTTTAAACGCCCATATTTTCCAAAGTATTGATACTAGTGTTTGGGAATTCCCGGACTTTTGAATTTCCCGGGAAACGGGAAAAAAATAATTTATTTTTTCTCCCGGGAATCCCGGGAGATTTTCATTATTAATATAAATCATAAAAAACATTACAATTTGACCAACTTTTTATTAAAAACAGTTTTATTACAGATAAACAATTAATTAAAACATAATAAGTAATCAAAATTGTTAATTTTATTCACGTTAGAAAATTAACTATCACTTTAGAAGGACACTGTGGAGGGCATTGATAGATTCGTTTTTTTTATTTTAACTGAAGTTTTTATTTATTTCGGTTTGAGTCCATATTAATTATTTCTGAGAAATAATTATTTTTGTTGTACAAAGAGAAAATCTGAAAAAATTAATTGACAACACAGGCTAAGTGGAGATGTCGACAGCTTTCGGAAGAAGCCACCCTTCCTTCGTCAGCACTCTTCGATTGTCACTGTAGGTGTGTAAGATTAAAATCAGCTATTTAAAGGTACATTAAGGTGAAAAAGCAGACGAGAATTATATCACATTTCATTACCCATATGTTACGTTTAGTACGAACTTAATCAATCTATTTTTAACTTTTTCTAACACAGTTGTAATTTTTTACACTGTAGTAGATTTTCTCAGAGTTGCAACCCTTAGTAGGACTTTTCAAGTCTTGAAAAATGTCCGTTAGGTTTGAATTTATATTTCATATTTCTAATTCTTAGAAATATTACTACATTGCATGGTACCTTATGAGTTGAGTATTAATTCTGTTTTATTTATTGTTGGACTTTGTATATTATAACTGAAGTTTTTATTTATTTCGGTTTGAGTCCATATTAATTATTTCTGAGAAATAATTATTTTTGTTGTACAAAGAGAAAGTCTGAAAGTGACAATCGAAGAGTGCTGACGAAGGAAGGGTGGCTTCTTCCGAAAGCTGTCGACATCTCCACTTAGCCTGTGTTGTCAATTAATTTTTTCAGATTTTCTCTTTGTACAACAAAAATAATTATTTCTCAGAAATAATTAATACCCAGCAAAACTTTTCGGAATCATTCAAAAATAACTAGTTCTAGAAGTACTTCAAAGCTTGTTACGATAGGTTCTCAAAGAGCATCCTGGAACTAGTGATGTCACAACTAGTTCTAGAAGTTATCCAAAAGGGTAATATTTTGATTCCAAAGAGCATTTTTGGAGTAGTTTGGGAACTAGTTATTTGGAACTAGTCATACATGACTTTTGCACCACTTCCATTTAACAAATACTGGTTCTCAAATAACATCTTAGAAGCTGTTTCAAAAACTTATAATTTTTTTCAAAAAAGAAAAAAATATATATTTGATTACGTATTTCTCTGTTGCATCTTCTATTTGGAAAGTCAAACCTTTTGAAATATGTATAGAGGGGCTAAAAATATTATTAAGTATTGAGTAATTTGTTTGGTATTATTAAGTATTGGGGCATTAGTGCAAATAGGTTTTTATAGATCCATTAAATTACCTTACTACAATCTGCAATAAACTACTTTATTTACTACAGCTGGAATTTTTTATTACAAAAAGTAAACAAAACTTTCCAATTGTAGCAAAAATAGAAAGCAATTTGAGTAATTCAACTAAGCATATAATCGTATATTTTTTTGTCCCTACAATATTTTTTTTTTTTTCAAAAATCCCTTATTCTCCTTCTAGATAATTTCTAATTGCATGACTAAAAAAACAAAAAATACTACTAATTTTGTTCAGTAAAGTGCTGATATTGCGTTATATTTTCAACAAAAAATAATTTAAAAATGTTTTTTTTTTGCAAAAAAAAATGTACAAAATGTTCCTAGACTGCTTCCCTAGAACTAGTTCTGATGGTGACAATTTCAAACAAAAATCATGGGTTAAAGAATGGGATCAAGAATTGGTTCTAGAATGACTTAAAGAACCGTTCCATACATGGGTTTCTAGACTACTTTCCTAGAACTAGTTCTGATGGTGACAATTTCAAACAAAAATCATGACTCTGAGAACGAGATAGAGAACTTGTGCCACAATAGCTTCTTGGAAGTAGTTCCTGTCGTGACAATTTCAAAGAAAAATCATGGGTTAAAGAATGGGATAAAGAACTGGTTCTAGAAGTAGTGATGGAACCGTTCCATAGGAGGGGTGATTGTTCCTAGACTACTTCCCTAGAACTAGTTCTGAGGGTGACAATTTCAAACAAAAATCATGACTCTGAGAACGAGATAGAGAACTAGTCGAACAAAAAAAGAAGTACTCCAGCACTAGTTCTGGAAGTCATGCAAGTTTTGCTGGGTATGGACTTAAACCGAAATAAATAAAAACTTTTTTTTTATTTTTTTAGCATTTTTTTCGATAATACCGGTACGTACCGGTATTGACGTTTCGGTATCGGTAATAACCTAACCGATTCAACTCAAATACCGTAACCGAACCGATACCGAAATAAATAAAAAACGATACCAATACCGATATCAATACCGTTATTCGTGTCGATTGCCAACCTTGGTAAAAACATTGTCAAATTACAAAATTATTTTTTTTTTTTTTTTTAACTAGTATTTATTAACACAATCTATCATACATTGATATTTAACATTATATGTGGCTTATAAACTATTAAATAAGAACTGGTAATGATCCATTGATCATTCCATACTAAAGAAAACAAAGAAAAAAATAAAAAAAATATATGTAATAATTTCTATTTTTCTTTGTAAGTGTGGATTATCATTTAGAATATAAATTGTTTTTAGATGATGTTATTTTTCCATTTTGTTGCCTTATTGGAGTAAGTCCTGGGGAGCTCTTCTTCTGAGTCGGACAAAAGTAGAAGGGTTGGCCATTAGATTTGATGCTAAGGGATTTGGATGGTTTTGAATTCTGGATTTGGAGGACGTCAACTGTTTTCTTACTTCCTCTTTTATTGTAGGTATTTTAGTTCCCTATGTAGTTGGATATTTGATATGTACCAAGGGGCATTTGTGACCTGCCGTAGAGTTTTCGATTGGAATCGCTGGAGTATTTCCAGGTTAGAGTTTGCTGCAGTTCCCCAACTACTGGATACCGTAAGTCCAGATTGGTTTTAATACACACTTGTATACCAATAATTTATTTTCTAGAGAAAGTTTTGATTGAGGGCCAATTAAATACTTCATAGTTCTGAGTTGCAAATCAAGTGAGTTTTTCTTTGTTTCAATGTGTTTTCTCCACGTTAGTTTCTTGTCAAGGTGTATTCCAAGGTACTTGGCTTTATCTGATTGGGGAATTTCCCTTTCATTAAGATTAATGGGGGGGGCAAACTCCATTTTTTAAAGTAAAAGTGACTTGGACCGATTTACTTTCATTTGCCTTTATGCGCCAATGATTTAGCCATTGTGAAATGTTATCTATACATTTTTGTAAGATATTACCAGCTACTACTGGGTCTGAGTGAACAGCAAGAGCTGCTGTGTCGTCAGCAAAGGTGCCTATTAAGACACCATCTGTTTGAGGAATATCAGAGGTATACAATAGGTAAAGAGTTGGTCCCATTACACTACCTTGGTTGTGTTTGAGGAATATCAGAGGTATACAATAGGTAAAGAGTTGGTCCCATTACACTTATTGGTAAAAATTTTGTAAAATTACTAGGAATTTTTGTCAAATAGGAGGTAGCAAACAAAAAAAAGTTACAAGTTTTTCTTGTAATTTTACCTGTATGAAAATGTTGTTTTAAATTATTTGATTATAAATTTATTATTTAGTTTATTTATATTAGCATTTTGTTTAATAACATCAAAGTAAGTAAAACAAACAACTAACTGGACTTAGGAACTTCTTCGAAATTAAAAAGATCATCCATAATATTTTAAGTAATACTTTACTTTTTCCTTAGAAGGATTTTCGTCACCAGGTTGTTCCTG
The DNA here is from genome assembly GCA_963921195.1 of Pegoplata infirma. Lineage (NCBI taxonomy): Eukaryota > Metazoa > Arthropoda > Insecta > Diptera > Anthomyiidae > Pegoplata > Pegoplata infirma. The sequence goes on from OY992540.1 coordinate 83,354,668, forward strand.
TCCACTTTGACCAAGTTGAGGATGTAATGAACTTTGATGATGTATTTGTGCTGCAGGTGATGATGAGCTAGGCGCAGGATTTTCTGCTACATTTGCTTCCTTCTAAATAATTAAAAAAAAAAAATAAAATTTAAAACAATTTTTCAAAAACATTATAGAAAAAAAAAAAATTAAAACACGTTTTCAAAAATGTTGGTATCGTACTTGAGCTAGAGCTAAAGCTAAGATAGCTAAAACTGATACAATAACTACGAAGTACTTCATGATTTTCAAATTATAATATTCTTTCTCCCAGAATATAAGTATTTATATCAAATTAATTGTGTATTTTACAAAAATGTGTTTTTTGTTTTACACTGTAAGACAAATTTCAACTTTTTTTTTTTTTTTAACACCAGAACGAGACCTTATACACATGATAGAAGAGCCCCTCTGGAGTAAAACTGCATTTACAGTTTTTCATTCGGTGATCATTTGTTCTTTTTACACTAAAAAAAAAAAAACCTGGTAAAGCGCCTGGTAAAATGCCTTGTAATCCCGTTCTACTTACCAATATTTAACAATTTTCCTTGTTTTTTAACAAAAAATCTTGTACTTTGCTCAAACGAGAACTACAGTTTTATTGGTAATTTTACAAATTTATTTTCGTAATTGTATTCTACCATTTTGAAATGTTATTTTACAAACAAGTAAAAAAGATAAATTCGGCCGTGCCGAATTTTAAATACCCTCCATCTGTATCCCAGTATTTATAAATTAATACGATTTTCTAATGCACGTTCTTTAAAAATTTAATATCAATGGCACAGATTAATACAGACTCGACAATTATAACAAGTGTCAAAAAAGTAGTCTTTAACCATATGGTTATTTTTTTCAAATTATTCTACTAAATAGGTTAGAGAGAGAAAACCAATATAACACGCCATACGAAAAAAAAGGTAGAACGGCTTTTATTGTTTTACTCACTTCTAACTAGTAGAAAGTGTTGCCATGCTTTAAACCAGCTAAAAACCGATCTGTATCTTCTAAAATCGCTAAGTTTTTACCCATTTTTGTTTTACAACTCTACTGTCTAGTCTGAAATATAGTCTGTGTCTATGGTGTTTAGAAAATATTTTTTTTGCCCATTACCAGGGCTGGAAAATCTCTAAACACCGTTTCTGTTAAAATAGCGTGTTTTTTTTTAAATTTATATGAATATGTATATCAAAATTGCTACACTAAAAAAATTATAACGGTAGATTCCTCTACAAAAGACAGTTAAAACAACTACATTTGTTGTTGTTTAGACGTCTACGTTGTTGTTTTTAACTATTAATTAAAACGTCTCCCTATTGTCACCCGCGGATCTTTATGGAATTGGTTTTATTTTGTAGATCAGAAAAAATAAAGGGACACATATTTTTTTTAGCGGCCCAAATTCATATTTAGGGGGTAAAAAGGAGGGGGAAAACAGGGCAATTTTTAAGTTTTTAATTCAATTCCATTTTATGAGGACAATTGCGGAAAAACGCTTTCCGCTCCAATTTGTTAACATTCATCAAAACAAAAAAAAAAAAAAAACGAAATGTTAACTTCCATTAATTTCTCAATTTAATTTAGCATCGTTTGGGATAGTTTTGTAAAATATTACACATTTTCGATGAAATATTGATAAAATTAGCTTATTAAGGTACCTACAGACGACGCAATATTATGCACAATATTTTTGACGTTTTCCCACAATTGGCATACATAAAAATACTGAAATCGATTTGATTTGTAAAAATAATATTTATAAAATTTATTCTTAATGAATAAAATTTATTTAAAAAAAAAATTAATTAACTTATTTTATTTAAAATTTTTAAATTAAAAAAATTAAGTAACTCAAAATAAAAACTTATTAATGGTAAAATTAAAAAAAAAGCCACAAATGAAAAAAAAAAAAAATTATACTCTCGGCCAAACCGGGAGACGAACCTGGTGCCCCCAAATTAATATCCGACGACACTACCATTAGACCATTGGCAGCATTAAAAATGCATGTTAAATTCGCAACTCTGTTAGAAGGTTTGTTTGATTATAACACAGCAATGCTTAAAATAACTTATATACCCTGTGGTAGGTATACCCAGTGGTAGGTATACCCAGTGGTAGGTATACCGAGTGGTAGGTTTAAAAATATATTCCTAGTTTTTTATAGGGATCATACTATACTATAAGCTAACAAAATTAACCGTTACTAACAGTGTTGCCAGAAATCGTTTGTAAGAATTGGACGCAAAATATAAATATATTGAATGTGTTTGATATTGATCTTATCCAAGAAATTATAAAAAAAAACAATTAAAACACAAATAAAGAGTGGATGGTATATAAAAAATGTAGAAAATACATTTTTTTTTTCCAAAAATTATTTCATTTACCCAATGACAAAGAATACAAAAGATTGTTAGGCCGAATATAAATTATTAAGGTGATTTTAATAAATTCTAATTTTATAAACAATATTAAAGCTAAAAAATAAATAAAAAAAAAAAAAAAAAACTTCATCCCGACCATGACTCAAACCTGCGACCATATGAATGATAAGCCAACAGTGCAGCCATCATACCACAGACTGTTTCTGAATGTCTTAGCAATTTAACGACTATCTTAAAAGAGATAAACAAAACCGAGCATATTACAACAAACCCTCTACTGTTGTGTATAAAAAAAGTTTTGTTGAATATACCATATTTTTTCCACCAAAATTCAGTTTCGCTTTTAAAGAAAAACAAAACTACATTTAATTAATAATTAATTACTGCACATTCATATATTTGCAAAAACTGAGAAAAATCAATGACTCGATAAATATAATGACGGGTATAGATTTAGGTGATTTAAATAAAATTATAATAATAAACAATATTAACAAACAAAAAAAAAAAAAAATATCTTGAGTCCTAAGATGATTCGAACTCGTTACTCCATGTATGAAAAGCCAACACTCTAGCCATCATACCACAGACTGATTAAAAGTTTTACAATTTAGCGGGTATGTTACAAGAACGAGAACCAAAACAGATAAATTAAAAAAAGCATTTAAGTAAACTGGAGTAATAACTCTTAAAACATAAAATATTAACAATATTTTTCAAATGTATTTAAATATGTTTATTAAAGGCCAAGATAAATCATCTTCTAAATGTGTCAATTTTGCTCCAAATTTGCTCATATTTTCTACATAGGCCACAAAGACCATATTTACACTCCATGTTAAAATTTGTTTACATACGTTAATCAGAATTTGAGTTATAGTATTTTACATGCTAGGTTTGTATGGGGGGTGTCACACCCCTTTTTTCTATTCCGCCCAAATTTTACATATAGATCAGACATGCTAAAATATCATTCTATACCAAATTTCATTCTAATCTGTTAAACAGAAGCCGAGTTATAGCATTTTGAATGCTAGGCTAATGTGGGAGGTGCCACTCCCCTTTGTCCAATTCTTCTAAAATTTTACACAGACATTGTACATGGTATAATATTATTCTGTACCAAATTTTATTTGAATCTGTAAAGTAGAAGCTGTGTAAACGCATTTTGTATTTTCAAAATTTTAGAGGTGTCGTTAAACTTTCACTCATAACTTTTGATCGGCTGGGCCGATTTCGCTCAAATGCAATACCAAACTTCTCGGGAGAACTTCCAACAAATATGTTAAGTTTCAGTCATCTCTGTGTAATATTTTGTCCGCTACAGCATTTTCAACAGACAGACGGACAGACGGACAGACGGACAGACGGACATCGCTAGAATGTCTTAAAATCGATCGGGCATCATGAATATATATACTTTATGGGGTCCCAGACCGATATTTCGATGAGTTACAAACAGAATGACAAACTTATATATAGACTGGTTCCATTTAAAATAGCATCGGCAATCCGCCGATGGTGGTTCAATTTATCCAAAAATTAACACATCCATTCTTCTGATTTTTATTGAATTTCGGTTTTTGTTATTTAGTCAAAATTGTGAATGGTTCGCGTTTTATCGCTGTTCAAAGTTGGTATTTTGCAACAATTGTATGATAAATACACAATTTTTAAATGATCATATCTTTGGAACGCATCATCCGATTGCCACGAAATAAAGCGCAAAATAATGGTTATGTCCTGTACTTAAAACACAATTTTAAAAAAGGATAGGATGCTTTGCAAAAAGGATATTGAAATTAAAAAAATGTTCTTAATTTGCAAATATCTCAAAATGCGTATCTTTAATTTTCCTATATTTTTTTGAACATATAGCCCAAAATGTACCTAACAACATATGCAAATCCCAAATTGGGGTGATAAGCATTTTAATTGTAAACGCGGTTTCATAAAACGCCTTATTGATTTTTGTTAATAACTCTCGTTTACAAATGAAAAACAATTTCTGGGCACTAACCGCGAATAATTTTTTTATATGTATTTTTGATCGCTAAACTCAAAAATTTCATTAAAACAACATTTCGCGAATACATTTTTGTTAAATGAATTTTTTAGCGTTTTTTGGAGGTATTTTAACTATTTTGCTTATATCTTAAGTTCTGTTTATCTGATCTTCTCGCAATAAAAACCAAGCTAAAGATAATCTAATTTCAAACAAATCCTACATTCATCATTTTTTCACCAGTTCATAGCATTACGCGCAAATAATTTTTTTAGCGTTATTTGGAGGTATTTTGACTATTTTTCTTATATATTGAGTTCCGTTTATCTGATTCTTCCGAAATAAGAACCAAATTAAAGACAATCAAATTTCCAACAAATCCTTCATTCATTATTTTTATATCAGTTCATAAATTTACGCGCAATAGGCAAACAAGGAAAACCATTTTTTTTATTAATAAAGCTCATTTCTAAAAAAATTTTAAAAAACAGAAATCGTTACAAATTAGCAATTTTTTTATTTATCTTAAAAGCCTGAACATTTACAACGATTATAAAAGGGTTTCATTAAAATCTATGAGCAAACTAAAGTTATGAAAAATTTTATGAAACTACCCTAAAGATTTTCCTTGTTTTTTTAAACAGCTTAATTTTTTACTTTTTATACCCTCCAACTACAGTATGGGGGTATACTCACTTTGTCATTCCGTGTGTAACGCATCGAAATATCGGTCGGGGATCCCATAAAGTATATATATTATTGATCAGTGATCGATTCTAAGACATTCTAGCGATGTCCGTCCGTCCGTCCGTCTGTAGTTAACACGATGTAGTCCAAAATAAAAGAGCTAGGAACCTCAAGTTTGGCACAAATATGTCTTATGGTCCTAGGCAGGTTAAGTTCGGAAATTGGCCAAATCGGACCAGGGGGAAAAAAGTCCCCCTTGAAGAACTAAACCAACCTCTAAAAAATACACGTTTTTACATGTTTTTTTTTTGTATTTTTGTTAAATAAATGAAACATTTGGTATATTTATCGCGATGGGAAGGTGCTCTCAACGTGCCCCACTGACCCTATCAACTCCCTCCCCCCCCCCCCCCCAAAAAAAAAAAAGAAACGCCTCTGTCAATTTTATTTTTTTTTACATTTTGGAGGGTATAAAAGATTTGGCACAGCCGAATTTAACACTCTCACTTGTTTTTATATATCAATATAATACCTTTAGTGCTTTTGTCATGTATTTTCATATAATTTGTGATAACTTCGGAGTAAACCTATTGATTTTCATCAAATCAACTTTATTATATTTCTAAATGTTCAGGCTTTGCATATAAATAAAAAAACTTAATTAATTGCAAAGATTTCTATTTCTTTAAATTTTTTTGCAACGATTTGTTAATCAAAAAACTTATATTAGTCATATGTTTGCCTATTGCGCGTAAATATAAAAATAATGAATGAAGGATTTATTGGAAATTTGATTGTCTTTAATATGGTTCTTATTTCGGAAGGATCAGATAAACGGAACTCAAGATATAAGAAAAATAGTCAAAATACCTTTAAATAACTCTAAAAAAAATTATTTGCGCGTAAAGCTATGAACTGACGAGAAAATGATAAATGCAGGATTTGTTGGAAATTTGATTATCTTTATTTTGGTTTTTATTGCGAGAAGATCAGATAAACAGAGCTTAAGATATAAGCAAAATAGTTAAAATACCTCAAAAAAACGCTAAAAAATTCATTTAACAAAAATGTATTCGCGAAATGTTGTTTTAATGAAATTTTTGAGTTTAGCGATCAAAAATACATATAAAAAAAATATTCGCGGTTAGTGCGCAGAAATTGTTTTTCATTTGTAAACGAGAGTTATTAACAAAAATCAATAAGGCGTTTCATGAAACCGCGTTTACAATTAAACTGCTTATCACCCCAATTTGGGATTTGCATATGTTGTTAGGTACATATTGGGCTATATGTTCAAAAAAATATAGGAAAATTAAAGATACGCATTTTGAGATATTTGCAAATTAAGGACATTTTTTTAATTTCAATATCCTTTTTGCAAAGCATCCTATCCTTTTTTAAAATTGTGTTTTAAGTACAGGACATAGCCATTATTTTGCGCTTTATTTCGTGGCAATCGGATGATGCGTTCCAAAGATATGATCATTTAAACATTGTGTATTTATCATACAATTGTTGCAAAATACCAACTTTGAACAGCGATAAAACGCGAACCATTCACAATTTTGACTAAAAAACAAAAACCGAAATTCAACAAAAATCAGAAGAACATATATACCAATTTTTAATACAATTAAAATAGGTAAGGCCGAAAAAGTGTTTTTTTCGTAGTCAAAAATTTTGGAATTCTTCTATACCCTCTATCACTAAGTGGAGGGTATAAAAAAAACTGTAATTTTACAACAAAGTTTTTATTACGAGGATTCTAGTGGAGTTACAAAAAAAAAACTGTTATTTTACAAAAATTATGTTATGTTATTGTTTTTTTTACTTTAAAGCAGGGTTGGCAACCGAAACGAATAACAATATTGGTAACGGTATTGGTATTACATATTTTTTATATCGGTAACGGTAAAGGTAACGGTATTTTGGATTATTTAGGTAACGGTTAACCGTTACCGAATCAACGATACCGGTACGTACCGGTATTATAAAAAAAATTTACCAAACATATTAAAAAGTCACAAATTTGTTAAAACCACGTAAAAATATCAAAATTTTTTTTAATAAAATTAAAAAAACTGATAAATTTATTGCATTTGCAACATATAATTATATAAAATATTAATTAACTTAGAATTTAATTAAAATATTCACGCAATATTGTAATTCAACAAATAAATTATTGATTTTTTGCATGTTTATAAGATGTCTGTCCAATCAGCTGAATTATCTGCATTTTGAGCCATTTAAGAAATCTGCTGATTTTTGCTGATGCGGTTTGCTGAATTTCTGTCTGGATAAACCAGGTAGAATTTGCAGAAAAATCTGTCAAGACCGTAGATAAATCTGCTGATTTAAGATGAAAAATCTTCTGATTTCAGGTAAACAGCCTGAACATTGAATTTGTATTTTATTTAAGTAAAAAATTCTTTTTTCTGTTAAAAATGTTACAAAAGAAGCAAAGTTTTTCAATAAACTTAAAAAAAAAATTTAATAAAATTTTTTAATTTTTTTTCAATAAAGTTTTCTTACAAATTGGTCAATTTCTGTAAAATTATTAAAATAGTTAACTGATTTTTTCACATTTGAGTAATTTTTAGTTTTAATCGTTTAAATTAGACAAAAATTAAAAAAATGCCAACATTTTTTTTTTTGTAAAATTACAAAATAGTCTGTTAAAATTTGAACAAAAATATTTTTTTTAAATCAGATTTTTTTTTTAAATTTAATGTCAGAGATTAAGTTAAAGTATTCATTTTAGCAGAAAAATCTGGTAAAAGTTTTCTAATTCAAACTGAAAGTTGTTTTACAGATTTTTCGACAGATTTTTTCTTTAGACTGCACTCAAAATATTTTGTAGGCAAAAACAAATGAAAAACACACTTAAAACTAGTGAATAAACAATTGAAAACCATCCCAGTAATTATTCATTAGTTTTAACAAACATCAACATTTATTTTTTTCTGTTGACAAAATTTTCTAAAATAAATAACATTAAACATTAAAAAATTACGGTTTCTTCATTCTTTTTTACCAACAAATTCGAAAAAATAACCTACGAAAACATTAAAAATTAATGATAGTTCTGTTATTTTAACCAACAAATTCCAAAAAAATACCCTACGAAAACAATAAAAATTAATGATTTCGTAGGTTATTTTTTACAATTTTCTATTGAAATATTTTTTTAAAAATTTTTAATAAAATTTTGGGGAATCGATCCCGCAATCAACTACATTCTGGCCAGACACTCTACCCATCGTGCCAAAGTCACTTGATATAACTATGTTTTTATATTTCTATAAATAGTTTTTTGAATTTTTTTTTTTCTTCAAAAAAATAACCTACTTGTGTAGGTAAAAACTAATGATATCTCATTAAAAAATACCAATAATTTAAAAAAAAATGCCTGCGAATTTTGTACTCTTGCCCAAAACATTAAATCATGATGATGTTTTACGGAAGATGTGGGTGTACTTGCCAAAGCAAAGTTTTTTTAGAAAAAATAATGTTATATTACTTTGCTATTCCATGCAAAACGAAATGAAATATCAGTCGAGGACCCCATTAAAAAACCAAAAGAGCTGTACATTTCGTAAGTGAGTGCAAAAATAAGCGCAAAAAAGTGTTTTTACATTTTGGAGAGTATAAAAGATTCGGCACCAAAGAATATACCACTCCCGAGTAAAAAAAAATTGTATGGTAAAACATGTTATCTTATAAAATTATATATAATTTATTGGATCTGATTTTGCTAAATTTCATCCGAAAATTGGCCGCGCCAAAGTTATCTCATAACATCATATAATATATGAAGTTACAGTTTAATATTTGATTGTATGTGATTTCATCCGGAAATTGGCCGCGCCAAAGTTATCCCAAATTATCTATTATCATGATTTTGTATTAAATATGATATAATATGATGTAATTTCATCCGGAAATTGGCCGCGCCAAAGTTATCTTAAAATATCCAATATCATGAGTTTATATTGAATTGGATATTATATAATGTAATTTCATCCGAAATTTGGCCGCGCCAAAGTTATCTTATAATATCTGATATCTTGATTTTATAAAAAAATTATTGGATACATTTTTATCCAAAAAATGTTCCTATTTTTAGATTTATTTTTAGATATAATAATGTCAAACTGAAAATAAATAAAAAAAAAAAAAACTTCGAACGGACGGAGATTAGAACCACAAGTCTTCCGTTTTGTAATCGCAATCTCTACCCTCTAGACCAGCGGACGTTGTTAGCAAACAACAACTTTAAAAGACTTAGTTTTAAATAAATTAATTTTATCTAATTATATCAAATTGATCTAACATATAGTAATATATGATTACATCCAATTAAATATGTTATTCACTTGTACACAATTTTCAAAAAGACTTAAGGCATAATTACTTGAGCGAATACGGTTCGGAGACGTGTCAGCTGATACGTTAGCTTGTATTAAAATAAATAGAAATAGGTACTCAAACGAATACGTGACGGTGCTGTAGCGGCCGAACCTAAAAAATTTTGATTTTCCGTACGTTTTACGTGTCAGCTGATTTTATTTTTTATTTTGTGTTGAAATTTTTTCATTTGTGTGGCAGAATTGACAAATAAATATAAATAAACGAAAAAAATGTTTTTCTGTAAATATAAATTAAAAAAAAAATTACAAATAACCACTTTTTTAAATAAAATTTGTAAATTAATATGACACGTTGAAACGGAATCAGTAAGTGCTTAAAAAATACAACAGCCCGTCACGCTACAGCACCGCTACAGTAGCGCTCAAGTGCCTAGGCCTTTAGAAAATGTTTGATAAAATTTGCAAAAAAAAAAATGGAATGACGTACAGCGCTATTAGGGGCTTCCATGGTAAGTTTAAACAATAATTTTAATGTAGCGATATGCCTTATTTCCAAGTCATAGGCTTCCAAAGTGAAATAAGACTTTGGCTTATAAGTTTGAAATTTTTCATGCAATCAGGAAATCTGAATTAGATTTGAGATCGGGTTCCAAAAATCATTAATAATTTGATAATTTAAAACAAATATAGCTATTATTAACTATATAAATGCAATATAAATGTTTAAAAATGATTGCAAAAATTCAAAAAGTAAAATTTTTTAAGTTCTAAAAAAAACAAATGCAATAAAAAAGTGTTTTCTATTTGAAAAAAAAAAAAAAAATAAAAAAAAATAAAAAAATATATTTTTTTCTGGAATCGAACTCGGGTTCCCAAAAAATGATAGATAATTTTATAATAAATTAAATATAGTTATATATAACTATATAAAAGCAATATAATTTTTTAAAAATGATTGCATAAATTCAAAAAAAGAAAAATTTTTAGTTCTAAAAAAAATAAATGCAATAAAAAAGTGTTTTTTATTTAAAAAAAATAAAAAAAATATATTTTTTTTCTGGAATCGAACTCGGGTTCCCAAAAATTATAGATAATTTTATAATAAATCAAATATAGTTATATATAACTATATAAAAGAAAAATATTTTTTTAAAAATGATTGCAAAAATTCCAAAAATGAAAATTTTTTAGTTCTAAAAAAATTAAACGCAATAAAAAAGTGTTTTCTATTTAAAAAAAAAATAAAAAAAACTTTTTTGTTCTCGACTGGGCCGGGAATCGAACTCGGGTTTCCAAAAATCATATGTAATCTTATATGATACAATAAAAAGTTTTGTATAACCATATATGTTGACACACAAAAACAAATTTTGAAATACTGGCATATATAATTATATATGGCTAGTGGTTTCCCTAGTAAAAAAGTTTTGATATAATAATATATAATTTGATACAATCATATTAAATTATATATGAGGTTTTATATGTTCAGATCTAATTATATGAAAGATTTGATATGGCTCCATTTTCTTATCTGAGGTTATACATAAATATATATGACTTTATATAATTATGTAAATCTACATTTATTTATATAAAATAAGATCAACTGGATTTATTTGGATGTGACCAAAATTCGGATCTAATTGTATCAGTTTTTATATTTGTGTATCTAAAATAATACAATCAGATAATTATTTGATACAACTTGATACAGCCAATTTTGAGATCAAATTAGATCTTAAAAAGTTTTTTTTTTACTCGGGTTGGTCAAAAAATATTTTTTTTATACATGATTATATCAAAATATATATTCCATTACATATGCGACCATTTATAAATATATATTGAGTTTTGACGAAATTTGCGTATATATAGTACCATACAAACAAAGATATGTTATCGTTTAAGACACATATAATTATATCTATTATTTTTGTTGAAAATTTTTTTAGTATGGAACCATATATAATTTTAAATGGTATTATATTAGTCATATATAATTATACATAAATTAATACTGGATTTGTTGTTTAGTAAAGTCCTATACATAATTAGATATAAAGTCACGTATAATAATGTATGAAATCGGATTAAGTTTTATGTGCAACGTATGATTACATCTACCATTTATATTAATATATTATGAACAATATAATTAGATATGATTTTATATGACATCATTTAAAAAAATTTGGAAAATTTCAAAGTGAGATATAATTTTATACTTTGACTCATATAGTTGTATATGGTTTTATGAAAACATATAAAATAATATACATTTATGGGGGTTTTCGTGTCAACTGACACAACTTTTGAAACCGATATCTTCCGATCGGGATGAAATTTGCACCAAGGTTAGTCCTATTGGATAGTAGCTCAGACACAATTTTTCAACGAGATCGGTCAAGAACTCTCTGAGTTAGAGGGGGTCGAAATTTGACATTTTGGCCAAAGAGGTGTTTATTCTCATCCATGTAACTTCTTACCTATTGTTTTTAGCAAAATGTGTCCCAAAGAGTTTAGATAGCTATTTCTTCAGTCTTTCGAAAAAAAAATATAAAAAAAATAAAAAAAAAATTTTTGATTTTTTTTCTTAAAAATCCAAAACTTTTTTGACTTTTTCCTCAAATTGGGCCCTTTTTTTTTTTTTTTTTTTTGATTCAAAAGAAAGCTTAGGTGATTTCCTTTAAGAGCTGTGGGGTCGCTTAGTGGGATGCGAGTGGGATATCTATGAAAAAAATTTTTTTTTAGCTTTGGAACACAAAAAACCGTTCTTCAATTTACACTATTAGGCGTGGGATAGCTAACCAGTTTTCGATTTCGATCCGCGATACCCTCTAATTTTTTTAGGTTCGAAAAAGAAAGCACGAGCCAAAAAATGGGGGCGGTGGGGAGGGGCCATATGGCCCCTCATTGGGGTCAAAGTTGGGCGTAAAGAGGTAAAAGTCCTCAAAAAGCCCCAAAACTCCCCTAGAAACGCCCCTGGAGGAGTGCAATGTGAGACCAACCTCCAATAATTTTCTGCCCCCAATATTTTTCTTGAACATACCTTACCCCTATTTCCACTTTCTAAGGGGGCTCCCATACAAACCATTTTTAAAAAATTTGATCCTACCATTCTAACATACCCTAAAGTGCCCCTAGTGGGGCCAAATGTATGACCGACCTCCATTATTTTATTAATTCCAACATTTTTTGCAAACATACCTACAATGTATCTTTAACCCTTAAGGTGGTCCCCATACATTTCTTTTATTTTTTATAAACTTGTTTTATTAAACCAGCTCCTACCGCCCCTACCGTGCCTCCTAGAGAGGCAAAAATTACGACTAACCCCCATTATTTTTTAGTTACCAACATTTTGTCCGAACATCATAACACCCTATCTCCACTCCCTAAGGGGCTCGCATACATTATAAAAACATGTATTTTTGAAAACTAATAAAAAAATTAAAAAAAATGTATGGGGACCCCCTTAAGAGTTGAAAATAAAGGGTAGGTATATTCCGAGAAAATGTTGGAGTTGAAAAAATATTGGGGGTCTGTCATACATTTTACTTCTCTAGGGGCACCCTACGGACAGTTAGAGCGGTAGGAGCAAATTTAATAAAATGTCATTTTGTATGGGAGCCCCCTTAGGAAGTGGAAATAGGGGTAAGGTATGTTCAAGAAAAATATTGGGGGCAGAAAATTATTGGAGGTCGGTCTCACATTGCACTCCTCCAGGGGCGTTTCTAGGGGAGTTTTGGGGCTTTTTGAGGACTTTTACCTCTTTACGCCCAACTTTGACCCCAATGAGGGGCCATATGGCCCCTCCCCACCGCCCCCATTTTTTGGCTCGTGCTTTCTTTTTCGAACCTAAAAAAATTAGAGGGTATCGCGGATCGAAATCGAAAACTGGTTAGCTATCCCACGCCTAATATTGCAAATTGAAGAACGGTTTTTTGTGTTCCAAAGTTAAAAAAAAAAATTTTTCATAGATATCCCACTCGCATCCCACTAAGCGACCCCACAGCTCTTAAAGGAAATCACCTAAGCTTTCTTTTGAATCAAAAAAAAAAAAAAAAAAAAGGGCCCAATTTGAGGAAAAAGTCAAAAAAGTTTTGGATTTTTAAGAAAAAAAATCAAAAATTTTTTTTTTATTTTTTTTATATTTTTTTTTCGAAAGACTGAAGAAATAGCTATCTAAACTCTTTGGGACACATTTTGCTAAAAACAATAGGTAAGAAGTTACATGGATGAGAATAAACACCTCTTTGGCCAAAATGTCAAATTTCGACCCCCTCTAACTCAGAGAGTTCTTGACCGATCTCGTTGAAAAATTGTGTCTGAGCTACTATCCAATAGGACTAACCTTGGTGCAAATTTCATCCCGATCGGAAGATATCGGTTTCAAAAGTTGTGTCAGTTGACACGAAAACCCCCTTATATAAATTCCTTTTTACTCGGGGACTAAAAAAGTTTAGATATAGTAACATATTATTTAATATATTTATATATGGCCATACACAGTACTTTACATAATTATATGTGAATGTATCTTGTATCAAGTTTTACACACAACATTTAATATGGTGCCATATAAAAGGATATCGAATCATTTGTTGCTCCACATACAATAAGTATATAAAGCTTTATTAAATTAGATATTGCATATAATATTCTATATGACTCCATGAATGATCTCATACAAGATTAGATAAATAAATATATGATATACAACTCCATGTCTGACCTCATACAAGATGAGATATACATATACATATATATGGTGCCGAATCGGGGGGAAAAAGTTTTCTAAGTCCCGAGAAAATTTTTTTAAATTTCCAGACACAAATAATTTTTGCGTTTTGGAGTTAAGAATTTCGTTAAAAATGATTAAAAAAAAAATTTAGCCAAATTTTGAAAAATTTTACAAATCCTGAAAAAGTTTTGTAGAATTTTCTAAGTCCTGAATAAAAAATATTTTTGGCACATTTTTTTCGTTTTGAAGTAAAATTTATTAACAAAGTTTAAAGAAAATTTTTTTTTAAATATCGAATTTAAAAATTTAAATTTCGGACACAATTTTTTTTTGGCAATTTTTTTTTGCATTTCCTTGCATTAACTTGTGATAAATTTGAAAATTATGAAAAAAAATATTTTATGCAAAATTATATATATTTTATCTTATGATATAAAATTATATACAATTATATAAAATTAGATAAACCCAATATTCGGATCAAAAACTATCATATTTAATCTAATATAACAAATTTTGAGCTATTTTGATCCACCAATTTCATCATCTTATGTTATCCAAATACGTGTTGGGCCATATTAAAGTATATATGGCTCAATTTCAAATTATATATGGACCTGTATATTTATTTTTAGTCGGGTTGATAAATTTTTTATATAATTTTATGCGAAATTTGGACCCCTATTTTTATATAACAACAGCAAATTTATATAATAATATACAACTATATCAAATTATATAAAACAATATATAATTTTATAAAGTTGTATAAAATTATATCAAGTTTTATATAAATCATAAAATTTTGTTTTAATTATATAAAATTATATATAATTTTATGTAACTTTATATAGTTTTATACAGTTTTATACAATTTTATATATTTTTATGTAATTACATCTGATTATATAATTTTGCTATTATTATATAAAAAATAGGCCCGAGTAAAAAAGTTTTGATATAATCATATAATTTTTAATATAATTATATATAAATTGATCTATCATTTGATCCCAAAAATGGAGGATCTAAACATATATGATTATATCTTATTAGATCAAATTAAATATAATTAGATATAATTCGACCCCAAAAATGAAACGGTAAATTTCATCCAATTTGATATTGAAGATCACATGAGATCTAATATGATATAATTATATATTATTATATCTTATTAGATCTACTTTTTTATAATATCAAATTAGATAATATTTACCGTCCCGAGTAAAAAAGTGTTTATATAGTTGTATATAATTTTATAAACCTCATATATTATTATGTAGAATTATATAGAATTTGATGCGAAAAATGAGTCGATAAAACCATATAAAATTTTATCAATGTTACTTATGTTTTGATAAATTTTTTATATAATTTTATGCGAAATTTGGACCCCTATTTTTATATAACCCCGAGTAAAAAAAAAAAACTTTTTAGATCTAATTTGATCTCAAAATTGGCTGTATCAAGTTGTATCAAATAATTATCTAATTGTTTTATTTTAGATACACAAATATAAAAAATGATACAATTAGATCCGAATTTTGGTCACATCCAAATAAATCCAGTTGATCTTATTTTATATAAATAAATGTAGATTTATATAATTATATTAAGTCATATATATTTATGTATAACCTCAGATAAGAAAATGGAGCCATATAAAATCTTTCATATAATTAGATCTGAAAACATAAATACTCATATATATTTTAATATGATTGTATCAAAATATATATTATTATATCAAAACTTTTTTACTAGGGACAACAGCAAATTTATATAATCAGATATAATTATATACAACTATATCAAAATATATAAAACAATATATAATTTTATAAAGTTATATAAAATTATATCAAGTTTTATATAAATCATAAAATTTTGTTTTAATGATATAAAATTATATATAATTTTATGTAACTTTATATAGTTTTGTACAGTTTTATACAATTTTATATATTTTTATATAATTACATCTGATTATATAATTTTGCTATATTATTATATATAAAATTATATAAAAAATTTATCAAAATATAAGAAACATTGATCAAATTTTATATAGTTTTATCGACTCATTTTTCGCATCAAATTCTATATAATTCTATTTAATCATATATGATGTTTATAAAATTATATACAACTATATAGGAACTTTTTTATTCGCCCGAGTAAAAAAAAGTTATATGACGCAATATTTAATTATATATGAACAGATATGCTTTTATGTAAATCCATATTAATTTTGATCCGAAAATTGGCGGATCGAATATTATACGATTATATCAAATTCTATTATTTATGATAAAATAATATCAAATTTGATTAAGTTTGATCCCAAAAATGGGTCTATCTAATTGTATTAAATCATATCTTATCTGTTAAAATTAGATAAATTTTTATATAATTGGATGAAATCTGGTAAAATTTTTTGGAATTTTAAACGTGAAATTAGAAATTATTTTATCAGATTGGATACATTATCAATTAGAAGAGTTTTTATTGCATTCTTCGAAATTTTTTCGGGACTTAGCAAATTATAAAAAATTTGTCATATTTTTCTAAAATCATTTATAAGGGATTTAAATTTTCCAAAAAACGTTTGTGTCTTAGAAAATTTAAAAACATTTTTTCGGAACTCAAAAACTTTTCAAAAAAATTTAATTTCTCATAAAAACATTTTCAATGATTTTTTTACTCCAAAAAAATTGCCAAAAAAATTTTGTGTCCGGGACTTTGGAAAATTTTTATAAAATTTTTTAGGACTTGAATTTTTTTTTATTGTCCGGGATTTAGAAAATTTTGAAAAATTTTTTCGGGATGTAATTATAAATAAAATCATACATCTTTTTATCTGTTATATCTAAAAATTCCCGACCTTATATGTCATATCAAATTTCATATAGATCAGTATATAAATAGATATGAATATGTATGCTATCATATTAAAAAACAAGGAAAAATACAATGCTATATATAAACTTGTATGTCCATATCAAAGTTCATGCATAACCATATAAAAATATAAATAACTATATAATAGCATATATGATTATATCAGATCTTTTTTACTCGGGCGGGGTTCCATTTTTGGGATCTACTTATATCTAATTATATCAAATTTGATCTAATAAGATATAATCGTATATTTTTGGATCCTCCATTTTTGGGATCAAATGATATATGGCGCCGTATTACTTTTTTTTAGTCGGGGGGTCCAAATTTCGCATAAAATTATATAAAAAATTTATCAAAATATAAGAAACATTGATCAAATTTTATATAGTTTTATCGACTCATTTTTCGCATTAAATTCTATATAATTCTATTTAATCATATATGATGTTTATAAAATTATATACAACTATATAGGAATTTTTTTACTCGGGTATTTGTATATTAAATGCTCTTGAAAAAATTTAGGTTTATTTTAACATATAATTTTATATAATTAAAGGTGACGTAACATATATTTTTATATAAAATGAAGTTTAGATACTTGTGTCTTATATAATTTTATATAATTACATCAACCATATTTATATCTGAATTATCATCAAACAATGTGTAATTACATATAACTCCATATGAAAATTAAGAAAATGTGTTAACTTATATGTAATCATATATTGTTTTATATGATTGGATAAAATTATATACGTCTATATATAATTATTTTTACTCGGGAATGTATTATTTAGTTTATTTATATTAGCATTTTGTTTAATAACATCAAAGTAAGTAAAACAAACAACTAACTGGACTTAGGAACTTCTTCGAAATTTAAAAGATCATCCCAATTGTGATAAGTAATGATAATAGTTTACTTTTTCCTTAGAAGGATTTTCGTCACCAGGTTGTTCCTTTCCACTTTGACCAAGTTGAGGATGTAATGAACTTGGATGATGTATTTGTGCTGCAGGTGATGATGAGCTAGGCGCAGGATTTTCTGCTACATTTGCTTCCTTCTAAATAATTAAAAAAAAAAAAATTAATTTAAAACAATTTTTCAAAAACGTTACAGAAAAAAAAAATAAAACACGTTTTCAAAAATGTTGGTATCGTACTTGAGCTAGAGCTAAAGCTAAGATAGCTAAAACTGATACAATAACTGCGAAGTACTTCATGATTTTCAAATTATAATATTCTTTCTCCCAGAATATACCTATTTATATTAAATTAATTATGTATTTTACAAAAATGTGTTTTTATTTTTAATTATCAATTAAATACAGATCTACTGTTTGATTACACTGGAAAATTTTTTAAATTAAAAATAACTTACGATGTTAGTTATTAAGGGGACATCGACACTTTCAATTATTTGACCTAGAGCCCAACAACCCCCATTTACCGGTTCACGGTATTCCTAGGAATACCGGTAATTCCAGATCTGGTACCGGTTTCCTAGTTCTGGATATATTTCCGGAAATACCGATATTCCCAGTTATGAGATTGGTACTGGTTCTTAGAAAACAACAAACACCGCACAGTGCCACATTTGGCCAATCTAGCACGACAAAAGTCAAAAAATAAAAGTTCCCCGATTTTTATGATTTGTTTGCATGTATTATAAAACATTCCTAATAACATGGAAATACTCATATAAGAACTATAATTCTATTCGTAAGTAAGATGTGGGTGCATAAAGTTGCATATTGAAAAATCCTGAAAGTAGTGTTCACTATTTCGCATAAATTAAGTCGATTTTAAACTGTTGTAACTTTTTAACAAAAAATTATATTTATACACTCTTTTTTGGTAATTTTAAAGGATATTTAAAGGCTTTAAGTCATATCTTTTCTTCTTTTTTTAAACAATTTTTTGTATTTTTTATTTAATTTTTAACATAATAAAAATTTTTGAAAAGAAAATTAAATATTTATTTTTTTTTTTGATGGAATAGAACTTTTGTGTTTGGTCTCTATTGGTTCCCGGACTTTTTCAGACATATTGACCAATATCCATAGTACTTATTTCAACGGCTAAATTTTGCGACCGTCTGCGACGCCGACTACAGTGGGCGATATGTAAACCTTGTTTTTACATATTTTTTAAAGATATTCTTAAAAAGTGGGCGTGGCAGTTGTCTGACCGCCCCCTTTTTTTGTGATATTATTTCTACAGGCCTTGAGAGTATATATACCAAGTTTAAAGAAATTACAACCAAAATTAAAATTTTTTTTAAAAGTGGGCGTGGCCGTTAACTGGCCTCCCATATTTTTCATAATGTTGTTTTTGAAGTCAAAACGAACGTTTATATAAAATTTCCAGTCAATACAAATAAAATTTGATTTTTGTCGTCCTAAATTGGCCAAATTTGGCACTGTGCACCGGTCCCGTGTAAAAATCGATTTGTTCTTATCTGATCCTATTTCATCAGATAATATATGATTGCATCTCTTTGTATATGATTGTATATGATTGTATCTGATCAGATCTTATTAAATGTTTAATTTTTTGCAATGTTGGCCAAATCCGAGATTTAACTAGATCTCGATTTTGGCCATTTCAGATATAATTATATGCAGTCAGATACTATTATATATCAAGAGATACAAACATATCAGATTAGATCTAATCAATTTTTACTGGGGGTATGAATTAATATTTTAAATAAATATAATTTCTTATTTAATTTTTTACATTAATAAAAATTATTTATTATTCGACCTATTAATTCTATTGAGAAGTATTACTCTAGCTCGAGGTCACGTTCTGTACTAATTATTACCATGATATTGTCAAAGTAACAATTTTCAAAAAAAAACTATTTGTAATTGTTACTTTGACAATATCATCGTAAAAAATTAGTGACCTTGAGCTGGAGTAATTTTTCTCAATTCAATACAATTTTAGTATTTTATATCAGAAATTTAAATTTAGTATATTATATTCTTTAAATAATTTTTTTTTCAAAAACATGTCTACATAAGTTTCTTAAATTTATATAAATCAAGTAAATAAGTTAAATTCTGCATTAGCGAATGTAATACCCTATTCACACTTACAGTTTTAAACCGTTTTTAGCAATTATTTTTAGCATTTTCTGTCAATATACTGTAATAGAATAAAGAAAGTGCTAAAAATATTGCGATTTAAAACTGTACGTGTGAATAGGGTATAAAACAGATTGCAAAAAAAAATAAAAAAAAACGTTTCGGCGGAAAAAATAATTTTTGGTAAAAAAATACTATTTCGGTGAGTTACAAACAGAATGATAAATGGCGGAGTTTAGGTGAAACGGTTAAATTCTGTGAATTGGTGAGTTACAAACAGAATGATAAATGGCGGAGTTTTGATGAAACGTTTAAATTCTGTGAATTGGAGAATTTTTAGCGAAAGTTGTCTCAGGGTTTGAGAACTTTTTTGCAAAAAAATTCTCAGAATTAGAGAATTTTTCTATACGAAAAATGTTTTAGAATCTGAGAATTTCAACATGATAATGTTTTTAGGCTGGTGTCTAATTTTAAAAAAGTTGCAGGACGCCACCTCAGTTTGACTATATAAGCTATCAATTAACGAAAAAGAAAACAAGAATTACTATTTTCATTTTCTTAAAACCAAAAATTTTAATAACTTGGGTTTGTAACTTGGTTAATAATTCACCTCGTGGTGAATAAAACCGTTTTTCACCAGCTGGTGAATAAAAAGTAACATAATTATTTTTCACCACAAAACATTTTTTTTTTTATCAATTTTTTTTTTTTTATAAAATTTTTTTTTTTTTCATTAATTTTCTTTTTCATCAATTTTTTTTTTGCATCAAAATTTTTTTCATCAATTTTTTTTTTTTTTGCATCAAAATTTTTTTGGTTTTTCATAAAATTTTTTTTTCCATCAATTTTTTTTTCATTAATTTTTCATTTCATCAATTTTTTTTTTTTCATCAAATTTTTTTTTTCATCAATTTTTTTTTTACATAAATTTTTTTTTATCATATTTTTTCATCAATTTTTTTTCATCAAATTTTTTTTATCTAATTTTTTATTATCAATTTTTTCTCACCAAAAATTTTTTTTTCATAATTTTTTTTTTCACCAATTTTTTTTACATCAAAAAATTTTTCTTTTCATCAAATAAATTCATCAAAAACTTTTTTTCATCAAAATTTTTGTTCACCAAAAATTTTGGGTTCATTAAATTTTTTTTAACATAATTTTGTTTTTTGTGAAAAAAAAAACATTTTTTTTACCAAAACTACTTTTTCACCAAGTCTAATGCACATAAAACAAGTGAGAGTGGTATATTCTTTGGTGCCGAATCTTTTATACTCTCCAAAATGTAAAAACAGTTTTTTGCACTTATTTTTGCACTCACTTACGAAATGTACAGATCTTTTGGTTTTTTAATGGGGTCCTCGACTGATATTTCAATTCGTTTTGCATGGAATAGCAAAGTAATATAACATTATTTTTTCTAAAAAAAATTTTGCTTTGGCAAGTACACCCAAATTTAAGAATTTTTCTATACGAAAAATTTCTCAGACTCTGAGAATTATTCTATACGAAAAATTTCTTAGGATCTGAGAATTTTTCAATGCGAAAAATGTCTCAGAATCTGAGAATTTTTCTATACACTCAAAAAAAAAAACTTGTAAAGTTACCAATAAATCTCGTGATTTTACGAGGCTATTCTCGTAAAATATGACGTAGGTAAAATTCTCGTAAAATTACGAGGATTTCCTCGTAATTTTGAATGCACCAAAAATTGGTAAAATAACCAATTTTATTGGTAACAAGTAAAAAAGTTAAATTCGGCCTTGCCGAATGTAGTGATACCCTCCACAATTTCAAAAAGATTATTGCAAAAAACTTTATTTAAAAGGAAAAAAAAAAAAAATTTCGCGAAAAAAAATTTTGGTAAAAAAAATCCGCGATTTTTTTCTTTTTTTTGTCAAAAAATATGTTCGTACTTGTTTAAATACCATTTGGTGTTTAATTATGTTCACATATGTCAACCAGAAGCCGAATTAAAGCATTTTGTATTTTTAGGTTATGTTGAATGTACTGAAATTTTTGAGGTGTGCTTACATTTTCCTTCATAACTTTTGAACCGCTGAACCGATATCGCTCAAATGCAATACCAAACTTCTCGGGAGAACTTCCAATAAATATGTTAAGTTTCAGTCATCTCTGTGCAATATTTTGTCCGCGAGAGCATTTTCAACAGACAGACAGACGGACAGACGGACAGACGGACATCGCTAGAATGTCTTAAAATCGATCGGGCATCATGAATATATATATTTTATGGGGTCCTAGATCGATATTTCGATGAGTTACAAACAGAATGACAAACTTATATATACCCTCTATAACTAACAAGGGAAGTATCTCAACCCTTATGAACCGATTTGCCTGAAACTTAAAATATATATAAATGAGACGATTTTAAGGTTGGGGTGTCTCGGCTTATCGGCCATATCAGTGTTTAAAAATTTCGTTGTCCCCTTATGAAACAATGAGGACCTTCGGGAAAATTTCGATAACTCCCGAACTAACAGGAATATCGTCTAGAACAAAAATACGTGTCGACTTAAATTTAATAAAGATTATTTCGTATTAATATGGATATCGTAGGCCTATCTCTTCATATGAATACCCCCAAAATTTGCACATTTTCATGAAAAAAATATTTAACGAAGCAGAATTTTTACGGGGTTATGCCACCGTTGAATAGGCATTAAAAAATTCTTTCTTTTCATATGGAAACATCATATAGTTTCTTTGAAAGAAATCGCTAAAAAATCCAAAAAACGAATTTTTCGCCAAATTTTGACCCATTTTTTGAACCCCTAAATCCCCGATATGGCCGATAAGCCGATACACCCCAACCATAAAATGGTCTCATTTAAATATATTTTAAGTTTCAGGCAAATCGGTTCATAAGGGTTGAGATACTTCCCTTGTAAGTGGAGGGTATAAAAATATTGTTTTAAAACCGGAAAAATACAAAAAAAAATGGTAAACTTACAAGAAAAAATGGTAAATATGTTTAAAAAAATGGTAAATTTACAAACTAAAATGGTAAATTTACAAAAAAAAAATTTTGTTAACAACATAAATCCTCGTAATAAAATCATTTTTTGTAAAATAACTGTTTGTTTGTAAATTAACTACTCCTCCTTAAATTAATCCTCGTAATAAATTTTTCAAAATTTTGTCAACTTTTTTTTTAAATATTTTTCAATAAAAAAAATGCAAAAAAATAAGTTTTTTTGTTAAACAACATAAATCGTCGTATAACACAGGCACGTACGCAGGAATTTATTTTGGGGGGGGCCCAAAAAAAATTTTTTTTCAAAATTTTGTTTTTTCGCTTGAACATTTTTTCACCTACATTTTTTTTACATTTTTAGAAAACAAAACATTTATTTTAAATTTAAGATAAAAAACCCAATAAGCAATTTTAAAATTCAAGTGCAAATCAAGTATAAAACAAGTGTAAATCAAGCCCTAAATTCCAGCCCCTGCTTGATTTATACTTGAATTACACTTGAATTCAATAGCATACTCCAGCAAAACGGACACTGGAATTCAAGCCCTGTTTTTACAGCCTTTTCCCTGGTTTTCAAGCGTAAAAACAGCGCTTGAATTCAAGTATCCGTTTTGCTGGAGAATGCTATTGAATTCAAGTGTAATTCAAGTATAAATCAAGCATAGACTGGAAATAAGGGCTTGATTTACACTTGATTTATACTTGATTTGCACTTGAATTTTAAATGTGCTTATTGGGAAGGAGTAATTTTTTTTTTTTAAAGAATTTGAAAATTTAGGCAACTTTTCTTTAAAAAATCTCAAAAATACCTTACGAGTAAAAACTGAAAACTATGGGACACCTTTTTGAATTGTTCATAAATTTTTTCATAGTTTTTTGATTATAAACCATATTTATGCAGAAAACTTCTAAGAGCATTTTTGGTATACAAAATTCTCCAATTCTAAGATACATATCATCGTAATAAAATCAAAGATACTGAAACATTTTTGGAACGAAAGACTCCTTAAATTTTAGGAAATATTTTTAGTTCTACAGTTTTTGAACAAAAAACATTATAACTCCAAGACATTTTAACCATAGAAAATTTTTTACTTTACTTACGATTTAAAACATTTTTCGCATAGAAAATTTTAAAATTTTGAGACATTTTTTGTACAAGAAAACTCTAAAACTCTGAGCAATTTTTCGTGTAGAAAAATTCTCCGATCATAAACATTTTTCGTATAGAAAAATTCTTAGATTCTGAGACATTTTTTGTATAGAAAAACTCTGAGGTTTTAAGAAAAAGGTGTTTTCATTTTGAGACATTTTACTTATAGAAAAATTCTCCATTTCTGAAACATTTTTCGTGAAGAAAAATTCTTAGATTCTGAGTTATTTTTAGTACAGAAAAACTTTCAGATTCTAAGACATTTATGGTATAGAAAAAGCTCTCAGCTTTTGAGACACTTTTCGTAAAAAAAAAATTTTAGACTCTGAGACATTTTTCGTATGGAAAATTTTGAGATTATCTGAGACATTTTTTGTATTGAAAAATTCTCAGATTCTGAAAAATTTTTCGCATTGAAAAAATCTTAGATTCTGAGATATTTTTCGTATAGTGAATTTGTCTATACGAAAAATCTCAGATTTGTATAGAAAATTTCTGAGATCCTGAGACATTTTTGCATAGATGAATTCTCACATTTTTCGTACACAAAAATTTATTTTAAGAAAAATATTTCAAATTGGTATAGAAAAATTTCAAGATTCTGATACATTTTTCGTATAGATTTTTCCGATTCTGAATGATTTTTCGTAAAGAAAATACACTGATTATAAGACGTTTTTTGTATAGACAAATTCTTTGATTCTAAAATATTTATCGTACAGAAATAGAATGAAAACAATTATTATGATCTTTAAAAATCTCTTATCCATTTATTGAATGAGAAAATAAATAGATTCTGAGATATTTTTGTAAAGAAAAGTTCTTAAATTCACAATATTTTTTGTCAATAAAATTTTTTCAGTTTTATTTAGATATTAAAAAAAAAACTTTAGTGGTATTCAGAGTCTTACTTGCCAGCCCTGACATTGGTGGCAAAAGAGTAGTACTCTTGATATATTGTTCCAGATTCAAAGTATATTTTTTGGATTTAAAAATTGTCAAATTTGATTAAACTTGGAATTACAAAAGCTTCAAATTTGTGTATACGACACAATTTTCAATGCATGTGTTCTGAAACATTACAAAAATTTCAAACCCTTTGACAAATTTCATAAAAAATCTTCGTTTTCACCATTTGTATTTCTGAAGAAATAAAAAAAAATTATTTTAAAATATCAAAATTGTGATATTTTAAAATATCACAAATATAGTCAAATGTGGCAGAGGCTTTAACTAGAGTCGAGAGAAAAGCAATGGAATAGTATTCACGATGCATAACTTACTTGGCCTGTCGAAATAACCGTTTAAAGGTGTCTTATTCACTACCGTAAAAGTTTACGAATTTAAACCCACACAAAATTTTTTTTAATGAAAATTTTTTCAATATTTTGAAATTTTTAGAAAAAAACCTTCGTTAGAATAGAGATAAAAAAAATAATACTGAGCCTTTTTTGTTAACAAACGTATATTTTGTAGTGCAAAGTCTTAAAATTTGTATATTGTCAAATCATTTTGGGGGGGGCCCGGGCCCCCAGGGCACCCCCCCTGCGTACGTGCCTGGTATAACATAATTTTTGTAAAATAAAGTTTTTTTTTGTAATTCAACTAGAATCCTCGTAATAAAAACTTTGTTGTAAAATTACAGTTTTTTTTTTTGTAAAATAACCTTTCAAAATGGTAGAATACAATTACGAAAATAAACTTGTAAAATTACCAATAAAACTGTAGTTCTCGTTTGAGCAAAGTACAAGATTTTTTGTTAAAAAACAAGGAAAATTGTTAAATATTGGTAGAACGGGATTACAAGGTATTTTACCAGGCGTTTTACCAGTTTATTTTTTTGAGTGTACGAAAAATGTCTCAGAATCTGAGAATTTTTCTTTGCGAAAAATGTCTCAGAAGCTGAGAATTTTTAATTTTTCTATATGAAAAATGTCTCAGAATCCGATCAGATTTCTAAACGACTAATTCCTTAAAAACTGATTATTTTTCTATACGAAAAATGTGTCAAAAATCTGGGCCAAAAGATGCTTAAGTTTAAAATTTCAAGTCAATTGATTGAAAATTGCGACCTGTATCGTTCTTAAACCGATACACACTGGGTAATTTGAGCCAATTTTTAGGCCAAAAATAATTACAGCCAAAGTTTTAGACCGATATGGCTGAAATTTTAAATTTAAGAGTTTTTTGTGAACACACACAGCTGGATTTTATGAATTTGGTAATCGTGGAAATTGCTAGGGTTGCCACCATACGAAAAAAAGGGAAAATACTGAATATCTCGAAAACGAATAGGCTAATTTTTTTGAAACTCGGCACGAAGAAAATACGCAAGAAGGCTAACAAAATGGCACATAAACCATTTTGTTTGATTTTGCTGAAAAAGCTGTTATTTTTTGAGTGGGCCTTGTACCACCTTAACGAAAAATTTTCAAAAAAAGTTCGTACTATTTCCTTCAACGAAGCCAAATATTGGTTTAAAACATTATTTTAATCAATTTTACTGACAACAAAATTATAAACAGCAACAGGGTTTTTTCTCTTAGTTCTTTTCCCAATCCAAACGTTAGAAAGTTCAAGATATGGCAAGATGAGGCTGTCTGAAAGAAAATTGATATCTCAAAAAGTGCAAAAAAGTGTAACGGAAAATAAAAAAAAATGAATTCAGAATTATTTTCTTTAAATTTTTCATCAATCAAAAACACGGCACACCACGGCTAACATTATTAAAAGCTTATGCGAAGTTTATATTCATTGAAAAAGTCATTTATTTAAGGTTAAGTTATAATTACACGTTTTGTTAAAAAAAGCAATAACGTCCACCAAAATATTTTGCTATTTTTTTATTACTTAATATCCCCTCTCTTCTCCATATTATACACGATATCCTTCTTTATGTTTAATAGCTGAAAAAATCGTTCGAATTTATATCAAAATTAGGCGTTTTATATTGCACTGTGCACGTTGCTTGAAAATGCCGAATTCGACTGCCCGTCAATCAGTTTATATTTGTTTTTTGGAAAAACCAAATATGCAGTTATTTGCTTTAATATTTTCTAAATCGAACGTAATTAACAAAAACATTATTATTGTTAGTTCGAAAAATGATTTTTGGCCAAGATTTCGGTTCAAATTACCTACTGTGCGATAGATTGACAGACGGACGGACATCGCTAAATCGACTCAAAAAGTAATTCTGAGTCGATCGGTATACTTGAAGGTAGGTCTAGGACCAATATTTCGAATAGTTACAAACATCAGCACAAACTCATTATACCCTGTACCACAGAGTGGTGTAGGGTATAATTAAAAAGAAAAAAACATTTTTTTTATTTACAAAATAAATTTTCAGAATTTAAAATAGTTTTTGAAAAAAATAATTTTAATTTGCTTGCGTTTTTGCTAATTTATGCTAAAATATGCAAAAATATGCACTTAAAATTTGGAAATATGCACAAAATATGCACTTAAAACCAAAATATGCAAAAATATGCATTTTCATCAAAATATGCAAAAATATCCAAAAACAAATCGATGCCATTTTAGCGTAAATTTCTTGATTCGGAAAGATAATTGGTCGATATAATTCTTATCAACAAAAAACATGCATTTGCATGGAAATCACATCCCTACTTATTAAAATTGTTTTGTAACTGTCATATACGGTTGAGTTTAACTGTCATATTCGGTTGACTTAACTAACAAAAAAATTTGTTAAGTGTTTGTAAAAATAGTAAAACAATTAATGTAAAGGAACTAAAAACTCGCTGTTAAAATATTTACACAAAATTAGTTAGTTTACAGTAAACTGCAAATTTGCATGAGGAAATAAATTAGTTGCACCTTTACTAACTAATTTGTAAATATTTTAACAGCAAACAAATCTATTTGCTTATGTAAATTTACTTTGTTGTACACTCAAAAAAAAACCTTGTAAAACTACAAGAAAAGTTTGTAACTTTTTTTTTTGTTTTGCTACCTCGTAATTGACAAGCTTTTAACAAATAAAATTGTAAATTTACAATTTTTTTGATGCAATAAAACTTACAAGGAGGTTTTGTGATTTTACTATATTTTTTTCTACCTCCTATTTTACGAGAATTCCTAGTAAAAATTACGAGCTTTTTTGTAAGTTTACAAGATTTTTATACCCTCCACTTAGTGATAGTGAGGGTATATATAAATTTGTCATTCCGTTTGTAACTCATCGAAATATCGGTCTGGGACCCCATAAAGTATATATATTCATGATGCCCGATCGATTTTAAGACATTCTAGCGATGTCCGTCCGTCCGTCTGTCTGTTTGTGGAAAATGTGATGAGCGATATCGGTTCAGCGGTTCAAAAGTTATGAATGAAAATGCAAGGACACCTCAAAAATTTGAATACATTCAACATAACCTAAAAATACAAAATGCGCTAATTCGGCTGCTGGTTGACATATGTGAACATAATTGAACATCAAATGGTATTTAAACAAGTACGAACATATTTTTTGACAAAAAAAAAATTTTAACAAATTTTTTTTCAAAAGTAATTTCCTTGAAAAAAAAGTTTTTTGAAATTGTGGAAGGTATCACTAAATTCGGCAAGGCCGAATTTAACTTTTTTACTTGTTACCAATAAATTTGTAAATTTACAACTTTTTTAGCAAAATAAAACTTACAAGAAATTCTCGTATATTTACTAGGTTTTTTTTTTGTAAAAAATCTTGGAAATTTGTAAAATTACAAGAAAAACTGTAAAATGACAAAAAAAATGTAAATTTCGATCGAATATTAATTTTTAAAAAACAAGGAAAACTGCCTAATATTGGTAAAATGGGAGTAGGAGACAAGGTTTGTTTTTTTAGTGTACACTAATAAATTTTTTGTAAATATGTTTACACCGAATAAATTAATTTGTTTTTCCAATTTTTACTACACTCAACCAATTTTGAAAGTAAAACTTATTAAATATGACAGTTAAAACAAGTAAATTTTTTGATGAAACTAATAATGAAATATGCCTGCGAATTTTGTACTCTTACCCAAAACATTAAATCATGATAATGTTTTGCGGAAGATTTGGGTGTACTTGCCAAAGCAAAGTTTTTTTAGAAAAAATAACGTTATATTGCTTTCCTATTCCATGCAAAACGAATTGAAATATCAGTCGAGGACCCCATAAAAAATCCAAAAGAGCTGTACATATTGTAAGTGAGTGCAAAAATAAGTGCAAAAAAGTGTTTTTACATTTTGGAGAGTATTAAAGATTCGGCACCAAAGAATATACCACTCTCAATTGTTTTATGTACATTTGTTAAACAAATGGAACATTTTTATGCGAAAAACTTAGACTTGGTAAAAAAGTAGTTTTGGTAAAAAAATATGATTTTTTTTCCACGAAAAACAAAAAAAAATTTAATGAACCCAACATTTTTGGTGAAAAAAAGTTTTTGATGAAAAGAAAAATTTTTTGATGTAAAAACAAGTAAGAGTGTTAAATTCGGCTGTGCCGAATCTTTTATACCTTCCAACATGCAAAAAAAAAAAAAAGCCCAGGGGCGTTTTCTTTTTTTTTTTGGGGTGGTGGGTTCGGTAGTGGTAATTGGAGGGGGGGGGCAAATTTCCTCTCGAATATGTGTGTAAAAATTCATTCTTATGCTTTTTGCGCTATTTAAAAAAATGTTATTCCACGCCCATAAAAGGGGGGCGGACCGAAAAAAACGACATTTTTTAATTCTTTGGGTCCAAATGCAGGACTTTGAACATCTTGTAGCATAAAATGTTGCATTTGTTAAACAAAAACACAAAAAAATCATGTAAAAAAATTTTGTTTTTCAGAGGTTGGTTTAGTTCTTCAAGGGGCCAAATTTGAGGAGTCTAGCATTTTTATTTTGGACCGTATCGTGTCTTCCACAGACGGACGGACAGACGGACGGACGGACAGACGGACATCGCTAGAATGTCTTAAAATCGATCACTGATCAATAATATATATACTTTATGGGGTCCTAGACCGATATTTCGATGCGTTACACACGGAATGACAAAGTGAGTATACCCCCATACTGTAGTTGGAGGGTATAAAAATTTATGAAAAAAAATATGAACAAAAAAAATTTTGGTGATAAAAAAATTGATAATAAAAAATTTGATAAAAAAATTTGATGAAAAAAAAATGATGAAAAAAATGTAATAAAAAAAAAATTTATGAAAAAAAAATTTGATGAAAAAAAAAATTTGATGAAAAAAAAAAATTTGATGAAAAAAAAAATTAATGAAAAAAAAAATTGATGAAAAAAAAAAATTGATGAAAAAACAAAAAAATTAATGAAAAAAAAATTTGATTAAAAAAAAAAATTGATAAAAAAAAAAATTAATAAAAAAAAAATTTTTTGATGAAAAAAAAAATTGATGAAAAATAAAATTTATGAAAAAAATTGATAAAAAAAAATGATGAAAATAAAAAGTTTGATGAAAAAAAAAAGTTTGAAGAAAAAAAAAAATTATGAGAAAATCAAATCAATAAATTATGTTTGTGTTTGTTGAATTTCTTTGTTGAAAAAAACTAAATTCTTTTTTCAACAATCAAAATTTACAAAAGTCTGTTGATATTACAAATTTCCGTATAGGAGCACTTTCAGTGAAAAAATTAATTGTATTCACAAATATGGGGAGTCAATATTAGAGTTGTCAATTATTCGCCTTTTAACTTTGTTCGAATAATTCAAATAATTGTTTTCGTTTGTTCGATCAAACGATTAAATCTAAAAAATTATTCGATTAATCGATGAGAATAGCGAATAAAAAAGTGGTTAATAACAATATATTTTTATTAACAAAAAAATAAACTATTCATACAAAAAACTTTAAAAATAAAATAATTTATATTTTATTAACAAAAAAAAATAAGTAGAAAAACTTATAAATGGAATAACTGAATTTACTTTTTTATGTAAAAAATGCACAAAAAACTTAAAATTTTAAAATTTCAAGTTTTAAGTCGGCGAGGTACTCCCACGTTATTTACGCATACAAAACACTTTTTTCATTTGTATTTTTTGCTACAAGGACGAACTTATAAAGGGGCTGTTCGAAAAAATAGCATTTCCTAATCATCTAGGTCCATATCGTCACATAAATGCAAAAGGCCCTACACTCATAAAAATTTGTTAGTATTCCTTACAAAAAAGTCTGTTACCATTACTAATAAAGTTTTCAATTTGTGCCCGATAACTTTTTCAGTTACCATTACAAACTTTGGTTTTCAAAAATTAGTAATCTTAAAAAAAACTAAAAAAGTTAGTATTACTAAATTTTTTTGTTAAAAAAATTGTAAATTGTGTATTTTAAATTTTTGGTCTTTTTTGAGTATATGTATACTGCGTATTGCGCTTGTTGTCGCCATTACTATTTCAATGCAAGTCAGATTTTGTTTGAATTTTTGATCTGAAATATGTAAGAGAAAATATTGAATACATTTTTTTTAATACAAAATATAAATTACATACCACATTGTGTTGAATAAATTGACATGTTGAATAAATTGGTGTTCTAGAATAAGAAATACATTATATTGATATTATTTAAATGGAACACATAAATATACAGTTGTTACCTACTTTCATCATTTTCTATTTTGTTTTATTTATTGTCCTAAAAAAAGAGTTAATTTTAAACAAAAAATCAAGGATGGGTACCAATTCGATAAAAGTATTGGTATTGGTATTGGTTTTTAAAATTATATTAGTATTGGTATAGGTATTGGTTTTCATTTTTTGTTGAATTGGTATAGGTTTCGGTATTGGTTTTGAATTATTTAGGTATTGGGTATTGGTATTGGTTTTAGCCTCGAATCGGTATCGGTTTTTAATAAGTATTGGTATTTATCTTATATCGGTTTTGGTATTTGTATGCAAAAGGTTTTGTCGTTAATATTAATTAATTTAACATAAGTCGTCCTTCTGCCCGCCCCACAGTGCACACTGGGGCGAGATGGTAGGTTTTTTGGCCAAAAGTCTCAACAGGTCGAAAATGTTAACTGATTTTTTTGAAATTCAGAATATAAGCCTATATTAAGGTAATAAATAAGTGCCTTGAAAGTTTTTGAAATCGGACCTACAAGGAAACTATTTCAGGGTGGACACTTCATTTTTAATAAAATTTACAGATGTTATAGATGAAACAAATGAAGAAAAACTTGTCTTTTGTTTATGTATTTGAATTAGAGATGGTCTTTGGTCCCGTAATTTGCGTGACTCAAAAAACCACGTGATTCAGGCGTGAGCGATTTTTATTTAAATCACGTGATTATAGAGTGATTTTCATTTAAATTAAGAACTATATTAGAGTAATAAATAAGTGACTTGAAACTTTTTGAAATCGGACCTACAAGGAAACTATTTCAGGGTGGACACTTCATTTTTAACAAAATTTACAGATGTTATAGATGAATCAAATGAAGAGACACTTGCCTTTTGTTTAAGTATTTGAATTGGAGATGGTCTCTGGTCCCGTGATTCACGCGTGAGCATGAGTTATTTTAATTTAAATCATTTGGTTATAGAGTGATTTTCATTTAAGTCAAGTGACTATATTAAGGTAATAAATAAGTGCCTTGAAACTTTTTGGATTCAGACCTACAATGAAACTTTTCAAGGGTGGACACTTCATTTTAAATAAAATTTACAGATGTTATAGATTAAGCAAATGAAAAGACACTTGTCTCTTGTTTATGTATTTGAATTGGAGATGGTCGCTGGTCCCGTGATTTGCATGACTCAAAAAAGTGATTTTCATTTAAATCACGTGATTTTGAGTGAGTTTGAGTGCCTTGAAAGTTTTTGAAATCGGACCTACAAGGAAACTATTTCAGGGTGGACACTTCATTTTTAATAAAATTTACAGATGTTATAGATGAAACAAATGAAGAAAAACTTGTCTTTTGTTTATGTATTTGAATTAGAGATGGTCTTTGGTCCCGTAATTTGCGTGACTCAAAAAACCACGTGATTCAGGCGTGAGCGATTTTTATTTAAATCACGTGATTATAGAGTGATTTTCATTTAAATTAAGAACTATATTAGAGTAATAAATAAGTGACTTGAAACTTTTTGAAATCGGACCTACAAGGAAACTATTTCAGGGTGGACACTTCATTTTTAACAAAATTTACAGATGTTATAGATGAATCAAATGAAGAGACACTTGCCTTTTGTTTAAGTATTTGAATTGGAGATGGTCTCTGGTCCCGTGATTCACGCGTGAGCATGAGTTATTTTCATTTAAATCATTTGGTTATAGAGTGATTTTCATTTAAGTCAAGTGACTATATTAAGGTAATAAATAAGTGCCTTGAAACTTTTTGGATTCAGACCTACAATGAAACTTTTCAAGGGTGGACACTTCATTTTAAATAAAATTTACAGATGTTATAGATTAAGCAAATGAAAAGACACTTGTCTCTTGTTTATGTATTTGAATTGGAGATGGTCGCTGGTCCCGTGATTTGCATGACTCAAAAAAGTGATTTTCATTTAAATCACGTGATTTTGAGTTTAAAAAATTCTGAGTGAGTGTCTAGAGAGTGAGTCGAATTTTTGAGTGATGGATGTTTTTTTTTTTTTTTGAAAAACCCATTTTAAAAAAAATATTTTTTAGCAGTATTTGCATTCAGAATTAAGTCAAACTTTAAACCAAATAGTACATGCTTAACCCATTTTGGACAAAGATTCATTTTTTTTTTTGGAAAAATGTACCTATTTAGTAAAATTAGCACCGGCTGATCTCAAAACTCTTGTAAAAAAAATTTTAATGTTCCGTTATTCCAGAAAAGCCTGTATTTCAACTTTTTATGCAATTTTAATATTTGGATTTATTTGCTATTTTATTTATTTATTTCGTTATTTTCAAAATAAATAGTTTCAAAATGTTTCAATTAGTGGAATTTGATAATAAATTAAATCTAAAAAAATAAATTTAATTAATAAATTTTTCGTTTTTGCTTGAAACAATTTCTGTGCTGATGCACATTGCATTTAATGCACATATAAATTCCGGTGGTCAAGGGGAGATATTTTTTAATTGCAGAAAGATGAGACTTAACATTTGTAACAAAATATACCTCTTCATCCTTTTCATACATAAATATTTTTTTGAAAAAGGTGATCGAAATGGGTTATCATGCAGGGGGCCACTTTTTCGATTTTAGATCTTTTGCCAATTGCGATTACACGGGTCAATTTTTTTCTTATATGGGGTTCACACGACCTTAAACAAGTTGTTTAACAAAACACCAGTAACAGAATAAAAAACTTAATGGATACAGAAAAAAGAATTTTTTAAACACGTAGCCCTTAAACTCTCAAAAATAGCAAGTGTAAACTGCACATTATGCGTTCTTAAATTCTTATATAATATGACTGTGCCTCTAATAAAACAATAAATTTTTTTTCTGGATTCTGGTGTTGTGACATAAAATTTTGTAACGTCTGCTTGATTAAAATTTTGGAATTTCCAAAAAAGGACATTAGTATTTTTTTTACAACGCAAAGAAGAGTGCAGTGACATTCAATGTACATACGTATATCAAATATTAACAATGTTTGCAAAAGAAAAAATTTCATCACAGAAAAGGTCTAAATTTTTTAAGATCTACTTTTATTAGGGGTCATAAAAACCGTGACAAAAAATATTTATTTTATGTTTTTATGGCTTTTAAAATTCAAGTAGCTAACTCCTTTTTGTTATGTGACATTGCATGCAAACGATTACTGATCGATGTAACATCTTTTGCAATTCGTTAGTCAGGTAAAACCTAATAATGTGATGGAAAGAAAATGTTTGACGTCACAATTAAAACAAACGAAAATAAGAATACAAAAAACCGAAACAAAACCGATACGAAAGTAGAAAAAATGAATTGGTATTGGTTTTTTATTGGTATTGGTTTTGAAGAATAAAAGTATTGGTTTTTAATTGGTATTGGTAGTGGGGAATCGGTATTGGTTTTTTATCGGTATTGGTATCGCACAAATAAAGGTATTGGTTTTTAATTGGTATTGGTTTTCAATTTGAATTGGTATTAACGGGTATTGGTATCGAAAAGGTATTGGTACCCATCATTGCAAAAAATACTTTACAATTTGGTTACCTGTATTTTGTGTTGTAATATTTTGTTGTTTGTACATTTTTTTTATTTCTTCCGCTCCGCGACGTTGTCAATTCAAATGCTATTTTTCAACTGAATAATAGAAAGAAAGGCATGAAGAAAAGTACACAAAATTACCAATACTATTCTGAGTATTAAGAAATCAACCCTTTGTGTACACTACACAGTGTAGTCTACACTGTACACAAGAAAAAAAAAATTCGCAGATAGCGTAAAACAAAAAAGGACCGCAAGTGGAGAAGAAAGAAAAAAGAATTGAAAAAGGTCGGTGTTTTTTTGAATTTTGCATATCTTCTCTTTACTGCATTTTGTTCCCTTTTTTATATATTTTTTTATTTGAAAGAAAACAAAGTAGTTACAATGAAGCAGACAAATAAGTGTAATTCAATATTGAAAATAATAAACATATTCATACTTATCAAAGCGCAGTTTTACAATTAAAATAAAAAAATAACTAACTGTACATTTTTTTGAAATGCTCTTTTTAATTTCCAAATATTTTAATAACATTTTCTTTTTGTATTTCATTAGTGAATTACTTTTCTAGAAAAGAAAACCGAAAAGTTAATACGAAATTTTTAAAAAATCAACTGAAAAAATTATTAAAAAATCAGTAAAAAATTAATAGTTTGTAACGCGAGTTTACTAAAACGAATTACAAAAAAATATTTTTTTAGTACAATTTAGTAAAAAAGTTGTAAAGTTGGGATACAAACAATTTTACAAACTTTTTTACTAACGTATTTTTTTGAGTGTAACTTACATTTTATTAATTTTACAGGAGAAGCAAAAAAGTAAAATTTTTAATTTGTTAATAAATTTGTTGGTTTTGATCGAATTGAGCTAAAATTTTGTGTGGACGTACGTTTTGTGAATATGTATTAAAATAAATCACAAAATGATTTAAAAATGTATTTCTAGTTGCGTTTATTGGCGATTTCGCAATTCACATGTTTTTAATTTTTGGCGCTAATTTTTATTATGTGGCCCTAATTTTTTGTAGACGTGTAGGTTAATAAAATACACCAGAATCTATCAAAATACTGATTTTGAATTTTTTGTTAGATAGGGCGTTTTGCATTTTAGGTGACGATATGCAGGTCTAAATGAACTTCATATGGCACAAAAATATTTCATTTGTTGAACAAATATATAAAACAAAACTTACAGTTCTTTAAGGAGGAACATTTTTCCCCTCGTCCGATTTTGAACAATAAACTTTTTTTTGTAATTTTTGTAAAAAAAAAGGAAAACTACAATTTTTTTTTTTTTTTTGATTTTTTCTGTAAGTACAGATCGAGCACGGGCTCTAATTATATTTGTTATAAGGGTTCAAGTTGAAAAAATGCAGAAGAAAAATTGAATTTCTAAAAATTATAGACATTTCTGGTATTTCCTATTCCGGTTTTAAACACCCCAGTTAGTGTCATCATCAGTAGGATTTTAAATGTCGGTTTGTCTTGTTAATGAAAACTGTTTTTTATATATGTGAATATTTATACTTTCTACATAATAAATTTTGACAGTTTCCAACACTACAATTCTATTTCTAGCAATCTCAACCTCACTTCAAACTTTCTTTCAACTTTTTTGTCTCTTACTTTATTTCGTAAGGGTTACCAACATGATCTGGAATTGCAGACACAAATGAAGGAATTTTTTTTGTTTTATTGTAAAATTTTTTTCGATTTTAAACTTTTTTTAGTGTAAAAATATTTTTGAGTGACAAAAATACTTTGTTAAGTAATTTTGTGGCTTATCAATGTCTTTAAAGCTTTTTTTTTAAAGCTCGGTTTTTTCAATACGTGAATTTATGTTGAAACCAATCTGAAATTCACGTTTTTGCTAATAACTTTTGAACCACTGGACCGATTTGGATGAAATTCAATAAGAACCAGACCAGGGGAACGACAAATATATCTGCCAAGCTTCAGAACCCTCAGATTTGTCTATCGAAAGTTATCTCGTGAAAACGCGAGAACCCTTGCCGAAATTCGCTCTTTAGCTCATAACTTTTAAACGACTGGACCGATTTCGCAGAATTGCAATACCAACCTGACCAGGTAAATGCCTAATATATTTGATAAACTTTAGGAGCATCCGTAAAGTCTTTCAAAAGTAAGCGTGTTTTTAACAGACGGACGGGCATCACTAGATCATCATAAAATCGATCGAGGATCATGAATATATGTGCTTTATGGGGTCCTAGACCAATATTTCGAGGTGTTACAAATGGAATGAAAAACTTATATATCATCACCTAAAATGCAAACGCCCTAACTAATAAAAAATTTAAAATC
This sequence comes from Pegoplata infirma, assembly GCA_963921195.1. Classification (NCBI taxonomy): domain Eukaryota; kingdom Metazoa; phylum Arthropoda; class Insecta; order Diptera; family Anthomyiidae; genus Pegoplata; species Pegoplata infirma. The sequence goes on from OY992540.1 coordinate 83,392,504, forward strand.
GATATTTTGATAGATTCTGGTGTATTTTATTAACATACACGTCCCTACAAAATATAAGGGTCACATAATAAAAATTAGCGATTTTATAGCCAAAAATTAAAAACATGTGAATTGCGAAAACGCCAATGAACGCAACTAGAAATACATTTTTTAACTATTTTGTGAGAAATTTTGATACATTTTCATAAAACGTACGTCCTCACAAAATTTTAGCCCAATTCAATCAAATTTAATCAATTTAACAAATTAAAAATTTTACTCTATACTGTTTTTTGCTTCTCCTGTGAAATTAACAAAATGTTAGTTAGGGCCTTTTGCATTTTAGGTGACGATATACCCTCTATCAATAGAGTTGAGGGTATAAAAAACATAAATTCAGAATTCTTTTGCTTAACACTTTTCATCAAGGAAAAATACAGTGCAGCACGGCGATTACTAATAAAATGAAAAATGATATTTATTTAAGGTTAAGTTTGAACTACAAGATTTTTTAACAAAAGAAATATCGTATGAATGTTCTAAGAAAATTTTTTAATTAAAAAAAAATTTAAGACTGCTCTAGGGACAATCTTAGGGCAGTTACATTATTAAATTAAAGAACGCACCATTGGAGCAGTAGACCTGATTTAAAGATTGGAAAACTGCAATGAAACTTTATTAAAAAATCAAAAAAATAGTAATAATCGTATTTCCACTATCTAACCGGGGAAAAAACTGTAGTCCTTAGACTTAAAAAAATAGAAATTGCAATACAGTTTTGCGTAACGGTTAAACTTTTTCTGAGTTTACAATTAAAAAATTTAGTTTACTTATTTTCTGTAGTAAATAAATTAACTGTCCTATTTGATCAGTATTTTATTGTTGATTAAAAAAAAAAACATGTTTGCTAAATATACAATAGGATGGAACGTTTTTTACACTTTTTTCTTTGATCGTTAAAGCTCCTATGACACTAGATTTTTTTTGTATTTTATTTTTTATTAATTGAAAGAATGAAACAGCAAAAGAAGAAATGAAAAAGAAACATAAAATAAACAAACAAATAGTGGTGATTACTTTCTTTTTAATAAAAACCCGCTGTATAAATTCAAATAACCGACAAAAACAAACAAAAAATCGCTTCATTTAATGAAAAGCAGAAAAGTTGGCAACACTTAATATCATTAATGCATAAATGTCAAAAAAATATGTAAAATTTTTACATTTTTTTTGACATTCAGTCATTTGATAACAAAATTTATCGATAACACAAGAATAAAATTTGACGTTTACTATTTTTTATTAGTATTCTTTTACTCTTCACACTTGTTCAGATTTCCTATGGTGATATATTTGCACTGTTCACTTAAATTTCATCAATACAAAAAAAATGTAGTGTCATAGGGGCTTAACGGCTGCCCGGAAAATGTGACCCACCCATACCAAAAAAATGCCTGCGAATTTTGTACTGTTGCCCAAAACATTAAATCATTATAATGTTTTGCTGAAGATTTGGGTGTACTTGCCAAAGCAAATTTTTTTTAGAAAAAATAATGTTATATTACTTTGCTATTCCATGCAAAACGAATTGAAATATCAGTCGAGGACCCCATTAAAAAACCAAAAGAGCTGTACATTTTGTAAGTGAGTACAAAAATAAGTGTTTTTACATTTTGGAGAGTATAAAAGATTCAGCACCAAAGAATATACCACTCTCACTTGTTTTATGTACATTTGATAAACAAATGGAAAATTTTTATGCGAAAAGCTTAGACTTGGTGAAAAAAAAATTTTGGTAAAAAAAATGATTTTATTTTCACGAAAAACAAAATTATTTATGTTAAAAAAATTTAATGAACCTAAAATGTTTGGTGAAAAAAAATTTTGATGAAAAAAAGTTTTTGATGAATTTTTTTGATGAAAAGAAAAATGTTGTTGGTTTAGTTTGGCTAAAGGTCATGAATTTTAGAAAATTATTGTTAAATAAAAACACTGTTTTTAATTTTTAAATTTTTAACTAAAAGTTTGTTTTATTTCTCACGGAAAAAAAGAAAAACTTTTGGTTTTTTTATAAATTCCATTGCCAGATCCCTGATGATGGTCAACGATGTTTGACCGAAATATCGGAAATAAAACAAACTTTTAGTTAAAAATTGAAAAATTAAAAACAGTGTTTTTATTTAACAATAATTTTCTAAAATTCATGACCTTTAGCCAAACTAAACCAACAACATACAATAACACAGGTCAACAATATTTTATTATATTAACGAAAAGAAAAATTTTTTGATGTAAAAAAAAATTGATGAAAAAAAATTTTTTTTGGTGAGAAAAAAATTGATAATAAAATATTTGATAAAAAAATTTGATGAAAAAAATTGATGAACAAAATTATGATAAAAAAAAAAAAATATTATGAAAAAAAAAATTTGATGCAAAAAAAAATTTGATAAAAAAAATTAATGAAAAAAAATTGATGAAAAAAAAAATTTGATAAAAAAAAATATTGATGAAAAAAATTGTTGATGAAAAAAAATTTTTTGATGAAAAAAAAATTTGATGAAAAAGAAAATTAATGAAAAAAAAAAATTGATGAAAAAAAAATTTGATGAAAAAAAATTGATAAAAAAAATTTATGAAAAAAAAAAAAATTGATGAAAAAAAAATTTGATGAAAAAAAAAATTGATGGGGAAAAAAAAATTTGATGAAAAAAAAATTTATGGGGCAAAAAAAAATTGATGAAAAAAAAAAAAAAAATTTGATGAAAAAAAAAAAAAAATTTCATGAAAAAAAAAAAAAAAAAAATTCATGAAAAAAAAAATTTTATGAAAAAAAGGTTTGATGAAAAATAAAAAATTATGAATAAAAAAATTGAAGGAAAAAAAATTTTGACGAAAAAAAAATTTTTTGATGAAAAACTAATTTGATAAAAAAAAAAAAATTGATGAAAAAAAAAAAAAAATTGGTGAAAAATAATTATGTTATTCACCAGCTGGTGAAAAACGGTTTTATTCACTACCAGTGTTGCCAGATAAGGGGATTTGTCCCCAAAATGGGGATTTCGAGTTTGGTTTGGGGACAAGATTTCCAGGGGAGGGATTTGGGGATTTCGCTAATTTTTGGGGTGTTTTTCTAAAATTTGGGGATTTTTTTATTTCAAAAATTAAATTTTTAAAATTGTTAAGACTATTACCAATTAATAAGATTGAAATTGGTACAAAATGCAGTCAAAAATTACAACTGCATTCATTTGTTAATGTCAAAGTAGTAAAATTGGAATAACAATGCTTTAATTATTTTTTTGACGTTTTTTGAAAAACAAAAATATTGTTTTTTAATGCACTAAGAAAGATTAATGTCTTTAGAAGCTGCTAGACAACTGTTTTTTTGTTACTTTCCCCGTAAAACTGTCCTTAATCCCATCATTTGGATTGGGCAAGGTCAAATAAATTTTAATTCAGTGGAGGACTTTTAGAGCACCTTCTGTTGGGGGGATGTGGGTAAAAATTGAAATAAAATATTTATCACAAACAAATGAAAATAAAAACAACGGGTATTAGTTTTATAATCAAAAATATTTGAGCGCTTTATTAAAACGTACCTTCGGGTGTTCGGGTTCTTGATATTATATATTTCTTTTCTATTTCATTTGACATTTCATATGTTTAGTACAAATTCATAGTTGAGTATAAAAAGGTATAAAACTTAAAAATACGCTTGACATTAGGGTGACCAGCGTAGACACCTTCCCATCGCGATAAATATACCAAATGTTTCATTTATTTAACTAAAATACAAAAAACATGTAAAAAAGGTGTATTTTTTCAAAGGCTGGTTCAGTTCTTCAAAGGGGAACTTTTTCCCCCTGGCCCGCTTTTGCTCATTCACGAACTTAACCTGCCTATGAACGTGAGACATATTTGTGCCAAACTTCAGGAGTGTTGCTGTTTTATTTTGGACTGCATTGTGTTATCTACAGACAGACAGGCGAACGGACAGACATTCACAGAATGTCTTAGAATCGATCATGGATCAATAATATATATACTTTATGGGGTCCCCGACAGATATTTCGATGCGAATGACAAAGTGAGTATACCCACAAAGTGTGATTGGACGGAATAATAGTTTAGAATAGTTTATATTCAGTTGTCAAATAAATTTTCTAACGACATACAAAAATACTAAAAGTCAATCAATACAGCTAAAGACCTCCAATATTTTTGATTATTTGGGAACAATAAAAAGACATTTTGTTTATTTATTTTAGAAGATCTACTTAAGTGCAAAGCAATGAGATATCAAAATAAAAAAAATTTTCTTTGTTTACAAAAAAATTGGTGGTCAAAAGTATTGGAGACCAAAAAATAGGTCCTGGTGTCTTTAATTGTATTGATTGACTTTTATTATTTTTGTGGGTCGTTTAAAAAAAATTTTTGACAACCGAATAGAAAATGTTGGAGTATTACTTCCTAGCACGAATCTGTCATCAGAAAAGTTGTATCAAATAGCCTTCTCGAGATAAAGGCATTTTAATATATTGTGGACCAAACCTTCAAAACCAACAATTCTTTTAATATTGGAAAAGTGTATGTTAAAGGAATATTTTTTTTATTCAAATTTCTTATAAAAAATCCTAACATATCCAAGAAATCCGGGCTCGATACGATCAGGGATACACTTAAAATATTATGTAAGTAAATTCAACAGAAAATACGTTTGAAACAAATGAAACTTTATTTAAAAAACGGACTACTTACATTTCATTTAAAACAAAAACATTTCTCAGTTATTTTTAAATGTTAATTAATAACTGTTGAAATCCGTAAAAATAACTTAAAAATCCGTAAAAAAATGACTAACAAAATTTTACGGAAAAAACGGTTAAAATAACGGAAATTTACATTCATTTTTAATTATTTTTTTAGAAATAATTTTAAAAAACTTCGAACCTGAGCAGAATCGAACTCATAATTTCTGGCTGATAGCCCAGCACGCTACCCTCAGTGCCACAAGCTACTTATGTTTTCAGCAACTAAATTTCATTTTCAAATTAAAAAAAAAAATTCTAATTTTAGAAATTTTTAAATAACTGACAAATAACAAACGACAAATAAAATAATGTGGTTTGTTTTTTAAATAACTGAAAAAAACAAACGTTACGGAAAATTTTATTTAAAAGACAGTTATATATTTGAATAAACGTTCAAAAAGTTGTTTAGAATATTTGTATGTGAAACAAACGAATTTTCTTTTAATATTAACTGAAACGAAAACTATTTGTTTGACTGTGAAACAGTAACTGTAAAACTTTTATGAGTGTACCATCAGGTAATATCAAGGAAGACAACGTCCTTTTTGCAATAAATATCCAAATTTTGCAAGAAATTTCCTGTTCAAACCAGATATGTAAAGAGAACCTGAGGCAAAAATTTAAAATCCATTGATTATATCCAAAAAATATTTGCAAAAAAAAGTCAAAATTATGAACCAAATATGCATATTTTTAAAGATACGTTTTTTTGTACCAATTTTAATATTTTTTGGTAATATTAGAAAAAAAATTAAAAGACATTTTCTTAAGTATTCCTGCATCTGAATACGAATCAGTCATCAGAAAAATTAAATTTCTTAAGATTGGAAAAGTGTGTGTTAAAGTTATATTTTTTCGCCACCCCAATAAAATTACCTATTTTTTTAAGAAATCTAGTCTCGATACCATCAGGACATGTAAGGAAGTTCAAAATGTCCTCTTTTAGTTTTATCCTTAACTATTCGAATTGTGAAAAAAACCCTGTAGATACTCATATTAAGAGAACGTGTGGTTAAACTCAAAATTTCGTTGAGTATATCTAGAAATATTTGCAAAAGCAAATATCTGATTTGAACAGTATTTTTTTTTTTTTAAATTCGAATAGTTATAAGGATAAAACCAAAAAAAAAATAATTTTTAACTTCCTTACAATGTTCTGATGGTATTCCTGATCTTATCGAGGCCGGATTTGTTTTTCAAAAGTTATGTAATTTTGTAGGGAAGAACAATAAAAATACAACATTTACACTTTTTTAATATAAACAGAATTCTTTGATTTTTTGAATTTCCATATCTCGAGAAGGCGATTTAATACAACTTTTTTATTGAAAATTTTAATATCTTTAATTAAAATAGAGTTTATATTTGAATATTCATTAATTTTTTTTGGGGATTTTATATAATTTGTAGGGTATATTTGGGGATTTCATTTTTCAAATTGGGGACAAGTGCCAAATATTTTCTGGCAACACTGTTCACTACGAAGTGAATTATTATCCAAGTTACAAACCCAAGTTATTAAAATTTTTGGTTTTAAGAAAATGAAAATAGTAATTCTTGTTTTCTTTTTCGTTAATTGTTAGCTTATATAGTCAAACTGAGGTGGCGTCCTGCAACATTTTTAAAATTAGACACTAGCCTAAAAACATTATCATGTTAAAAAGAAAAGATACTGATACATTTTTCGTTTATAAAAAGTACCAGATTCTGAGACATTTTTTCGTATAGAAAAAGTCTCAGATTTCTGAAACAGATTCTGAGGCATTTTTCGTATAGAAAAAGTATCAGATTGTGAGGCATTTTTCGTATAGAAAAATTCTTAGATTCTGAGACATTTTTCGTATGGAAAAATTATCAGATTCAGAGACGTTTTTCGCTAGAAGAAGTCTTAGATTCTAAAACATGTTTCGTATAGAAAAAGTCTCAGATTCTGAGATATAAAAGGTCTCATTAAAACCAAAAATATCATGGTTATAATAAGTAGAGAAAAATGACCTCGAGCTAGAATATCTCTACTCAGAATATTGTTTTTTTAGTTTCTTTGTCTTCAAACAGGTTTTTCTTTATCATACGACTTTTTGCTTCCAGCGGTGCCCACGGCCCGCCATACCTTTAAGCAGCTCTGGCTATACTGAAGTCATTTTCTTATCGATGCCTTAGAAGAATTGTCCACACTCTTAAAACTAACATTCATTGTTGACAATGTTAGGACATTGTCATCAAATATAAATTTGTCAGTAAATATAAATTTCCTCAGTGACACATTTTATATATCTAAAGTCTCAAAATCATAGAAATTTTTCCTACATAAAAAGTTGCAGATTGTGAAATATTTTTCGTACAGAAAAAGTTTCAGATTCTGAGATTTTAAAAGTCTAGAGTTCATAGAAGTTTTGCCAAAATAAATGGTTTTTGAGGCACTTATCTTGTGAAAAGTCCCAGGTTCTGAGACATTTTTCGTGTAGAAAAAAATCTTACATTCTGAGAACATTTTCATATAGAAAAAGTACCAGATTCTGAGACATTTTCCGTAAAGAAAAAGAAAAGATTCTGATACATTTTTCGTTTATAAAAAGTCCAGATTCTGAGACATTTTTTCGTATAGAAAACGTCTCAGATTTCTGAAACATTTTTTCATAAAGAAAAAGTATCAGATTGTGCGGCATTTTTCGTATAGAAAAAGTATCAGATTGTGAGGCATTTTTCGTATAGAAAAAGTCTTAGATTCTAAGACATTTTTCGTATAGAAAAGTCTTAGATTCTGAGACATTTTTCGTATGGAAAAATTATCAGATTCTGAGACGTTTTTCGCATATAAAAAGTCTCAGATTCTGAGATAGAAAACTTTCTTATCGATGCCTTAGAAGAATTGTCCACACTCTTAAAACTAACATTCATTGTTGACAATGTTAGGACATTGTCATCAAATATAAATTTGTCAGTAAATATAAATTTCCTCAGTGACACATTTTCCAACTGTGTTATCAAGTAAACGTAATAAAATAAAAAATTCCTTTTTCTTTTTTGTGTTTCTGTTATGGGTGGGTCGCTTTTCCCGGGTAGCTGTTTCCGATCAGAGAAAAAAACTGCGAAAACGGCCCATCTTAATACACAATCAATTCAATATAAATAGTTCGATCTGGGTGGAAGAGTTTTAAAATTTGAAAATTATGAAGTTCTTTGTAGTCGTTGTAGCAGTTTTAGCTTTCTCAGCTTTAGCTTTAGCTCAAGTAAGTTGCCAACATTTTTGGCAAATTCCTTTCAATTTTATTTTTTTTTTTTAATTATTTAGGAGGAAGCTAATGTAGCTGAAAATGCTGGACCAAGCCCATCACCTGCACCACATCATCATCAGCCAAGACATCCAAGACCTGCACCTCATCAATTTGATCAAAATGGACAGGAACAACCGGAAAACGAAATTCCACCTAAGGAACAAGTGGTTAGTTTTGGTGATATTGCTCATTTTGTTGGAGATATTCTGTTCGGTGGATTTTTGGGATAATATTTACACTCAAATGAAAAGCTCTGTCAAAAATCTGTAAAATGACATTCAATTTGAATTAGCAAACTTTTAGCAGATTTTTCTGCTGAAATAGATGTTTTAAGTAAATTCTCCGTCATATTAGTTTAAAAAAAAACAGAAATTTTCTGCAGTTTTACAGATTCTGTTTGAATAATAAATTCGCTTATACGAAAATGGAGCAAACCTTTTTTTTATTTGTTTTTAAATAAAATTCCACATTTTCTTTCAGAAAATTTCTCAGAATCTAACAGATTTTTCATACACATCTGAAACTTTTTCTATAGGAGAAATTTGTTATATATCAAAAGTCTCAAAATCATAGAAATTTTTCCTACATAAAAAGTTGCAGATTGTGAAATATTTTTCGTACAGAAAAAGTTTCAGATTCTGAGATTTTAAAAGTCTAGAGTTCATAGAAGTTTTGCCAAAATAAATGGTTTTTGAGGCACTTAACTTGTGCAAAGTCCCAGGTTCTGAGACATTTTTCGTGTAGAAAAAAATCTTACATTCTGAGAACATTTTCATATAGAAAAAGTACCAGATTCTGAGACATTTTCCGTAAAGAAAAAGAAAAGATTCTGATACATTTTTCGTTTATAAAAAGTCCAGATTCTGAGACATTTTTTCGTATAGAAAACGTCTCAGATTTCTGAAACATTTTTTCATAAAGAAAAAGTATCAGATTGTGCGGCATTTTTCGTATAGAAAAAGTCTTAGATTCTAAGACATTTTTCGTATAGCAAATAGATTCCGAGACATTTTTCGTATGGAAAAATTATCAGATTTTTGGACGTTTTTCGCACAGAAAAAGTCTTAGATTCTAAAACATGTTTCGTATAGAAAAAGTCTCAGATTCTGAGATAGAAAAGGTTTCATTAAAACCAAATTTTTCTACACAAATATCATGGTTTTAATAAGTAGAGAAAAATTACCTCGAGCTAGAATATCTCTACTCAGAATATTGTTTTTTTAGTTTCTTTGTCTTCAAACAGGTTTTTCTTTATCATACGACTTTTTGCTTCCAGCGCACAGTGCCACATTTGGCCAATCTAGGACGACAAAAATCCAATTTTTTTATATTGACTGGAAATTCGGTATTATTGTTCGTTTTGACTTCAAAAACAACATTATGAAAAATATGGGAGGCCAGTTAACGGGCTCGCCCACTTTTTAAAAAATTTTTAATTTTGGTTGTAATTTCTTTAAACTTGGTTTATATACTCTGAAGGACTATAGATACAATATCAAAAAAAGGGGGCGGTCAGACAACTGCCATGCCCACTTTTTAAAAATATGTTTAAAAAATATGTAAAAACAAGGTTTACATATCGCCCCACTGTAGTCGGCGTCGCAGGCGGTCGCAAAAGTTTGCAGTTGAAATAAGTAAGTACTATGGATATTGGTCAATATGTCTGAAAAAGTCCGGCGACCAATAGAGACCAAACACAAAAGTTCTATTCCATAAAAAAAAAAAGTATATAATTTTCTTTTAAAAATTTTTTATTATCAAATTCTGATTAATTTTTATTAAAAAATAAAAATTGTTTTATTCGACCTTTAAAATATTATATTTTGAGGATGTTTATTCTGGCTATTCTTAATAAAAATTAATCAGAATTTGAACATAATGGTTGGCACGCCATAGTGATGAATAACCTTAATGTGGTTATTACATTCACAACAACAAATAACATATTGTTGTAGTCCATTGGACTATCATATGTAAAATGTTTTAAATATTTTTGTTGGTTATTGACAATCGTTGCCTTACTAGTATAGTACAATTTCTTCGTCTTTCTAATTCACATTGTGGATAGAGTCGAATATGTTCTTATACTTTAGTTTGTGCACAAACGATTTGTCATTAGACTCGTTTGCTACTTTGTAGTAAATCATTTCTATTTTTGCTAAATAATCTTGACAATGGAATCTTAACAAATTCCGAAACACGTGTCGATTAAGTCTTGCAAAAATGACCAACATAAATAAATTTAAAACAAAAAATAGTTTTCTTGAAAATTATGCTATGAGAATATCATGGTTTTAATTAGTAAAGAAAATAATGACCTCGAGCCAGAATAAACATCCTCAAAATATAATTTTTTATTATGTTAAAAATTTAATAAAAAATAGAAAAAATTGTTTAAAAAAAGAAGAAAAGATATGACTTAAAGCCTTTAAATAGCCTTTAAAATTACCAAAAAAGAGTGTATAAATATCTTTTTTTGTTAAAAAGTTACAACAGTTTAAAATCGACTTAATTAATGCGATATAATGAACACTACTTTCAGGATTTTACAAGATGCAACTTTATGCACCCACATCTTAATAACGAATAGAATTATAGTTCTTATAAGTATGAGTATTTCCGTGTTATTAGATATGTTTTATAATACATACAAACAAATCATAAAAATCGTGGAACTTTTTTTTTTTTTTTATTTTTGTCGTGCTAGATTGCCCAAATGTGGCACTGTGCAGCGGTGCTCAAATTCTTGTGTGCCCACGGCCCCGAAACGACATTCCAATATTGTTTTCAAAAATTTTTGTTGAAATTTTTTTTGAAAACTTTTTTTGCTTCTAAATTTTAAATCTCTTTAACTTTATTAACAATATTGTCACAGAAAGTTTTTTCGTACAACTTGCGGTTTCTTAGTAAAAAGACACAAAAGAACTGTCTAGGCCAACTATTTTATGTTTTTGCAAAAATTGAAACATATCAAATCTAACAAACTCTAAAAATTTATTGCTCAACAATACGAAAAAACACCTCTCCAAAATTTTAACAGCGTGAAACGGACATTCCAAACTTTAATAAAAAAATTTGTTTTTGGAAATCCATGGTGCCCTTGCCAAGAACAAAGGACATTCAAATATTGTTTTCTAAATTTTTTGTTGAAATTTTTTTTTATTTCTAAATTTTAAATCTTCATAATTTTATCTACAACATTTCTGTTTGAAGTTTTTTTGTAGGACTTACGGTTACCGAGTAAAAATATGGTGAAAAACAGTTTAAAAGACAATATTGCCAGAAAAGCGATTTTTTAAAAGCCCATATCTTCCAAAGTATTGACCCAAAAAAAAAAATATATGTATGGTTTAGTTTATTTATATTAGCATTTTGTTTAATATCATCAAAGTTAGTAAAACAAATAACTAACCGGTTTAAGGAACTTCTTCGAAATTTAAAAGATATACCCTATAAGCTCTTCAATTAAACCTTTTAAGCTTACTTTTTCCTTAGAAGGATTTTCGTCACCAGGTTGTTCATGTCCACTTTGACCAAGTTGGGGATGTAATGAACTTGGATGATGTATTTGTGCTGCAGGTGATGATGAGCTAAGCCCAGCATTTTCTGCTACATTAGCTTCCTCCTAAATAATTTAAGAAAAAGAAAATTTAAAACAATTTTCCAAAAACGTTATAGAAAGAAAATTTTAAACCAGTTTCCAAAAATGTTGGTATCTTACTTGAGCTAGAGCTAAAGCTAAGATAGCTAAAACTGATACAATAACTACGATGTACTTCATGATTTTCAAATTATAAGGCTCTATCTCCCAGAATATACGTATTTATATTAAATTAATTGTGTATTTTACAAAAATGTGTTTTTTTTTTTTAATTACACCGTTCGACAGCCAATATTAAGCATGAACCGGATGATATACGTCTGAAAGTAAGAGATCAAATGGAGTAAAACTGCATTTACAGACTTCGTGACCCGAGTAAAAAAAAATATAACTTTTAAGATCTAATTTGATCTCAAAATTTGATGTATTAAGTTGTATCAGATATTGATCTAAATGTATTATTTTAGATACACAAATATAAAAAATTATACAATTAGATCCGAATTTTGGTCACATCCAATTAAATCCACTGGATCTTATTTTATATAAATAAATATAGATTTATATAATTACATAAAGTCAGATATATTTATGTTTAATAGGGCGTCCCGTCAAATTTTAATTTTCGAATTTCATTTCGTAATACCTGCCAAACGATAGCCACGTAAGAGCTGATTGTAGGAAAATGTGTGAAAAAAATTCGCAAGGTCATCTTCAGTCGGCAACCAGCGCACTATGGTTAATATTTTGAGATAGCGGCCAAAACTCCTTTTGGTTTTTGTTTTCCGATTTTAAAGTTATTAGACTCATATGAAAGTAGACAGTAGTAAACCTCGGGAGCCAAAAAATTAGAACTCTATTTCAACTATTTCACTGAGAACAGGGTGGTCCAAAATGGGCTTTTTCAGAATTTAGTAAATTTATGATATTTTTAGTTAAATGATCATAACTTTTTTGTTTTTTTGTGTTGTAACTTAACTTATTTCCTATTAAAAAAATTGAAGCTCTACTGTTTTCAGAACAATTTAAATATTTTTTTTTAAAAAAGGTCAAATTTTTCGGAAATTTCCTACTTCATAGAGCACAACTCCTGTGAGTCAAGCTGAGTCAAAACACAAATTTACTATTTTGCAGTCCTAACTCTCCCCTACATTCCTATATATACATGTCCATTAGAGGTGTCCTTAAAAACGAAAATCACCTTTTTATACCTGGTAGGATCCTATATTGTTCTTTAGTATCTAAAAATGAGTGAGCCAAAATTTGGGGACAATCGGATAAAAATAACTCGTGCCGAAAATGGATTGAAGTTTTGGGACATTCTTATAAGAACGAAAAACTCGTTTTTTCTAGTTTTTGGAAAAACATTGGTATTTGATATTTTTTGTTAAATTTTTTGTGAAATAATATGAAAATGGTACTAAATTACCTTTTCAAAACGACTAATAAAATTAAAATCGGATGAAAAATAAGCATTTTACGCATACATGCCCCAGACCATTGTATGGTTTTTAGAGCAAGAATTTCAAAATTTTCAAAATTTTTAGGCAAAAAAATAGTAAAAATTTAATTTTACTTTATGATCAAATTGAAAACATGTTTAAGATTAAAAATAGCAGATATGGTAGTCAAGCTTTTTTTTTATTTGGCGCGGGTAGTGATAAAATTTCCGCGGATTCCAAATAAAATGCGTTTTTCTACAATAACGAAGCAAATTTTTGAAAATTTGTGCTCTATTGTGCGGATCGAAGTGTAAAACGTAAATTCTGTAACTTTTGAGAAATCGGATATATGCAGATATTTTGTATTTTAGAAATGTATAACGTCTCAAATTTGTCATTTCACTTCGACGAAAAGCGGTTAAAGATGCCCGAATTCTCAAAAAATTTACAGAATTTATGTATTTCACTTCGTATAATACAATACAGAAAATTGTTTCCCATATTTGCTAAATTATTTTAGAAAAACTCATTTTCTTTGGAATCCGCGGAAATTACATCACTACCCACGCCAAATGAAAAAAAAGTTAGACTACCATATCTGTTAGTTCTTATCTATAACATGTATTTAATATAATTATAAAGTAAAATTTAATTTTTTTTATTTTTTTACCTACAAATTTGGAAAATTTTCAAATTTTGGCTTTAAAAACCATGCAATGGTCTGGGGCACGTATGCGTAAAATGCTTATTTTTCATCCGATTTGAATTTCTTTAAGCTTTTTGGAAAGGTAATTTATTACCATTTTCATATTACTTAACAAAAAAATTAACAAAAAATAGCATATACCAATATTTTTCAAAAAACTAGAAAAAACGTGTTTTTTCATCAGATAAGAGTGTCCCAAAACTTCAATCCATTTTCGGCACGAGTTATTTTTATCCGATTGTCTCCAAATTTTGGCTCACTCATTTTTAGATACAAAACTACAATTTAGGACCCTACCACGTATTAAAAAGTGATTTTGAAAAATTACCTTAGTCGTTAGGACACCTTTAATGTCCATGCATCGGGACTGCACTTTTTGAGCTACAGCAATTTTTCTGACCCAAGGTAAGATATTCGGTACAAATGCACGTCATATTTCTTGAGAAGTTATTTGTATGTGAAAGTCAGTGTTGAAAATACTGCCTAGATTTTCAGCAAAAACACATAATTTGTACTGTTTTGTCAGCATAAACATTATCAAAACAAAACAGCAGTCAAGAACTGACAAGGGAAGTCTCCCTGGTGTCACCCTCCGATCTTCATGAAATTTGGATATGTTGTTAAGAACGAAAATTAATTCGACACGTATTTTTTTTTAGCGGCCCAAACTCATTTTTAGGGGGGGTCGATTTGTATGGGGGGAAATTGACCTTTTTTAGTTTTTTACGATTTACGCCTATTTAAACAAAATTAATATAGGCATGTGTGGTATCAGATTAAAGGTATTAAAAATACCTATCTCGTGGTGCTAACAGCGGGCCAAAGAAGTTAACATTTTTGTACTTATTAACAAAAATGTCCTAAAATTTTGGTATTTTACTGAATATGACGAAAAGTTGTGCGTGTTTGGACACGTTCTTAGCACACGTAGATAGGTTTTCCAAAGACCTTTCATTTGGTATGTAACATGACTAAGTTTCTTTGTATTATATAGGAGATAAACGAAAAAAACTGAAAAATGGCCTTGTCTTCCCCCCTCCTTTTTACCCCCTAAACATGAATTTGGGCCGCTAAAAAAAAATACGTGTCTTTTTATTTTTTCTGCTCTACAAAATAAAAATAATTCCATAAAGATCCGCGGGTGACACTAGGGAGACTTCCCTTGTGAGCTGTTAAAAATTGTCAATTTTCTTCAGCAGCAGTACAGTAAAAGTTTTTTTTTTTGAAATTGACAAACTTGCCAGCACACAGTTCAGCTTCAGTTTAAAAAAACAAAAAACAGCACACACGACTGAATTGTCTGGTTACTGCGCTGCACAAGTTATGTTTGTTGTACGGGACTTGCAGCATGGAAAATAAAAATTGAACTCGACTCGTCAGCATGAAATTTTTTTTATTTGGCTGCTGAAAATTAAATGAACGCACTTATAAGTAGATATTTCTTTGTACAAGTAATGTCATGTTGTATTATATAATTAAGAATAATGTTTTAAACGTAAAGATAATGCTTTAACAAAAATGTTAAGAAATTTTTCTAATGTTTTGAAAATTTTTTAAATTTAACAAAAAATTATTTAAAAAAAAGTTTTAAAATTTTCTAAGTTCTAAGTAAGTTTTAACGGTGTAAAGTTTCATTAAAAATGCTTAAAAAAAATTTTAGGTTCCAAAATTTTTTGGAAAATATTTGAAGTAAACAAATAAAAAACAAGTAGAAAAGTTAAATTCGACTTGGCCGAATCTATGAATACCCTCCACATTGCCCATTTTAAGTGATAGTAAATTTTCTAACGTGAAAAAAATAACAGTTATGATTAGAAATATTTTATTTTGTATAAAAAAATTTTTTTTTAGTAATTTTTGAAAAAAAAAAATACTAATTTTTTTTTTGAGTGTAAAATTTTTTCGAATTTTACATTCAAAAAAAAATTTACTTTTTTTTTTTTTGAGTGTAAAATTTTTTTGAATTTTACATAAAAAAAAAAATTTACTAATTTTTTTTTTTGAGTGTAAAATTTTTTTTGAGTGTAAAATTTTTTTCGGGTGTATTTTTTTTTGTTTTGGTATAAAAATATTTTTGAGTGACAAAAATACGTTTTAAAATATTTTTGTGACTTACTAATGGTTTTAAAACAGGTTTAACGGGTTTTCACCACGTGAATTTAAGGTGAAGCTAATCTGATATTCACGATTTTGCTAATAACTTTTGAACCACTAGACCGATTTTGGTCAAATTCAACACGAATTAGGCTGGAGGAACGAAAAATATATATGCCAAGCTTCAGCATCCTCTGAATTGATTTTCGAAAGTTATAGTGCTTTTTATCTCATAAATTCACGAAAAACCCTTGCCGAAATTCAGTCTTTTGCTCATAACTTTTGAGCCACTGGACCGATTTCGCTGGATTGCAATACCAACCTGGCCAGGTAAATGCCCAACATATATGCCAAACTTCAGGAGCCTCCGTAAAGTCTTTCAAAAGTTAGCGTGTTTTCAACAGACAGACAGACAGACGGACAGACGGACGGACGGACGGACGGACGGACATCGCTAGATCGTCTTAAAATCGATCGAGGATCATGAATATATATACTTTATGGGGTCCTAGACCAATATTTCGAGGTGTTACAAACGGAATGACAAACTTATATATACCCTCTATCACTAGACTGGAGGGTATAAAAATCAAAGACTTTAAATCATATTTCCAATGAAAAACGTTTCTCGGGAAAAAGTCATTTTGAAAAATGATTCTATAAACATATCGCTCATTTACTTTTCCAGAAGAAAGACTCCGATTGTAAGACATTTTCCCAGAATCTGAGATATTTCTGGTCTTCCACATTTTCTCAGATTCTGAAACATTTTACACAAAAAGTTTTAGATTCTGAGAAAATCTTCGCTTTTTTTATAAGAAAAATAATTCAGATTCTGAGACCTTTTTAAAAAGAAAGCAGTATAAAAAAAGTGTTAGATTCTAAAACCTTTTTCCTAAAGAAAAATTCCCGGATTCTGAGAAAATTTTCCTATAGAAAAAGTCTAAAATTCTTAGACATTTATCCTATTGAAAAAGTCTCAGATTCTTAGACATTTTTCCTATAAAAAAAGTTTAAAGATCTGAGACATTTTTCCTATAGAAAAAGTTTCAGATTCTTCGAAATTTTTCCTATAGAAAATCTCTCAGATTCTCAGACATTTTTTCTACAGAAAATTTCTTAGATTCTTTTTGTAAGACATTTTTCCTATCGAAAAAGTCTCAGATGCTTAAACACTTTTCTTATAGAAAAAGTCTCAAATTCTTAGACATTTTCCTATAGAACAAGTCTCAGATTCTGATACATTTTGCCTATAGGAAATTGTCAGATTCTGAAACATTTTTCATATAGAAAAAGCCTCAGATTCTGAGACATTTTTTCTGTAGAAAAAGTCTTAGAATCTGAGAAAAAGGCCAATATTTTAAGACAATATTCCTATAGACAAAGTCTTAAATTCTCAGACATTTTTCTTATAGAAAGTTTTAGATTCTGAGACATTTTTTTTTTAGAAAAGTGTAAGATTCTGAGACATTTTTTTAAGAAATAGTCTCGTTCTGAGACATTTTTCTAAAAGACAAAGTCGGATTTTAAGATTTGACTACATTTTACTTACAACTAGGTCCATTTTTTGTGTACATAAAACTTCAGGTTCTAAGATATTTTTTCATTAGAATCTAAAGTTGAAAAGTTTCAAATTCTAAGAAAAAAATTTCAGATTTTGAGATTTTTTTAACAGAAAAATTTTCAGTTTCAAAAGATTTTTCTTTAAAAAATATTAGATTCTTAATCTTTTTCGATTTTTTTTAAGAAGTTTTTTAATATTGTACTTGTTATTTGATACCAAATCCTGAAATTTGTGAAATCATTTCGGGGGGGGCCCGGGCCCCCGGGCCCCCCCCCCTGTATACGCCACTGGTGTCAGACACAATTGTTTTTTACTAACTAACGAAAACTAATATGGTGAAAAGAAAAAGTTAAATATGGGCTGAAACGCGTTAACGGTCACACCAAAAAACCGATTTAGATATAGTTATGCCAAAATTTTAGAATAAATAAGTGCAAATAAAAATTTTTTTCTTGAAATATTTTTAGAGTTATAGAGATGGGAAGTTTTCATTTTTTTGCAAAGATCATATTTGGTTGAATTTTTATTGACACTTTGATGCGATCAAAATTTATTTTAAAAAAAAGAATTTTAAAGTATTTTTGACGACCTTTTCACTGGCATTGGTGGTTTTTTAAAAAAATAAACATTTTAACTTAAATTTCAAGGTCAAATTATTAAAAAAAATTTTATCTTATAAGCGTCTATTTTGAGATTTTTTTTAAAAAGCCTGACGTTTTTTTCATTTAAAAACATTTTTAAAAAATTGATCGAGTGTTCCTTATTGCGAAAATATTTTTTTATTTGTTTTTATACACGCGGTATTCGTACTTTTTGAGTGTTATTTTATACAAAACAATTATTTTTAAATGTAAAATCTCAGTTAAAATAATATCAAAATAGGCGCTTTATAAGATACATTTTTTTAATAATTTGACCTTGAATTTTAAGGTCAAATTTATATTTTTTTAAAAAACCAACAATGCCATTGAAAAGGTCGACAAAAATCCTTTAAAATTCGTGTTTTAAAATAAATTTTTATCGCATCAAAGTGTCAATAAAAATTCAACCAAATGATCTGTGCATAAAAATGAAATGATCGGTGCATAAAAATTAAAACATTCCATCTCTGTAACTCTAAAAATATTTCAAAATTTTTTTTTTATTTGAACTTTAGAATACCTACTGTACTATTATTTTAGACTTGAAGTTTATTTTTTATAATTTTTTCAACTACGCATTAATTTATTTATTTATTTAATATAAAAAATATTGATTTTTTACTGATATAAATTAATTGAATTAAAAAGATTTTTTCTTTTTAAATGAACCTTGCATTTTTTTTATTTATTGAACCTTTTTTCTTCTTATGCATACAAGAAGTTCTCTCGTTACAATGTACGAGTTTATTTTCGTTTATATTTATTTGCTTGTCAGCAGCTCACCACTTTTTGAATTGTAACTTGCAGTGGATTTCTCAAAACAACGTTTGTGCTGTTTGTGTGCTGCCTAATTTTTTTACTGTTGCTGGTTTGTCAGTATTTGTTTTTTTTTAAATCAACCACCATCAGCACAACACAAAAAAGTTCAGCAGCAAAAAAGTGACTGGACTGTTTTGTTAGAAATGTAAACTGGACTGGTGGGTTGCAGTATTTTTTTTAAATTATTGACAACTTGACTGGAAGTGAAAATTAAAAATGTGTAATGAATTTCAGTTTTTTAATCACTGGTGAAAGTAGCTATTATGCATATATTTTGATGAAATTTTGTACAAGAGTTCTTATTGACCCAAAAAATAATTCTGTTGAAATTTGGAGAAGTTGGCCCATATTTGGACCTAGTCCACATAGAAGGGTGTATCAAAATTTTGACAAAAATGACAATAGAACTCTCAAATTATGTGGTAAGTATCTGGCAATTCATTTGGAAAAGGTAAAAAATGATTTTATTGCCATCTAATATCACATAACTTAAATACCTGAAAATTGCAAATAAATTTAAAACCAATGGAAATAACTGGTAAAACCAAGTACCTGTTATATTATTACCAGTACCTGTTAACTCTCAAATTATGTGGTATCTAGCAATTCATTTGGAAAAGGTAAAAAAGATTTTATTGCCATCTAATATTACACAACTTAAATACCTGAAAATTGCAAATAAATTTAAAACCAATGGAAATAACTGGTAAAACCAAGTACCTGTTATATTATTGCCAGTACCTGTTAACTTTCAAATTATGTGGTATCTAGCAATTCATTTGGAAAAGGTAAAAAATGATTTTATTGCCATCTAATATTA
The DNA here is from genome assembly GCA_963921195.1 of Pegoplata infirma. NCBI lineage: Eukaryota > Metazoa > Arthropoda > Insecta > Diptera > Anthomyiidae > Pegoplata > Pegoplata infirma. Next base: position 83,412,259 of record OY992540.1, read on the forward strand.
CACAACTTAAATACCTGAAAATTGCAAATAAATTTAAAACCAATGGAAATAACTGGTAAAACCAAGTACCTGTTATATTATGTTTCAAAGAGGTAAAAAAGATCATGTTGAAACTTCGAGCAATAGTATATTAATCCATGCATTCATTTTTTTCTTCATTATTGTTTAAACAATGGCTAAATTCAGTTATAGTGTTCTATCTGATATATATTTTGAACGGAAAGATGAAAACGACATTATTTTACATATAATGAATAATCCAGTCTTCAAAATATGCGACAAACAAGAAATTAAAATTCATAACTTAAAAATAAAAAATTTTTTAAATACTTTAAGAAAACGGTACAATCAATGTTCCAGAAACAAGAAATTGTTTTACTCACGCAACCAAGAATGGCTAAGAAATAAACTTATTTTTAAAAAGCCATCAGTAACTACCACGGAAACTGGAAAAGGTGGTCGACCAGCAAAGCCAATTGATAATTGTAGTGAAAGATCACGAAGACGCATGTTTAAACATATCAATGAAGAAGTTTCTTGTAGCATCATAAAGGATTAATTTCTGCATCAAATTCAACCATCGAAAACTAAAAAGAGTAAAATTGCTATCTTTAAAAAAATAGTGGAAGCAAGCCCCAGACGCACAAAAAGGATTCTAGAAAGTATGCCGACACCAACTGAAGAAAATAAATTTACTCCAGAAGAAGCATTTGCACTATTTTTGGATTTGAAAATGACTAAAAACCAATATACAGAATTGTGGAAGCGAACCAATGAAAAAAATTGTGGAATTTTTCCATCATATCGAGATATAGTTTCTGCCAAAAAAGATTGCTTACCTTAGCCAACTGCTATTAGTGTAACTTCAAGTTCAGCAGAAATAAAATTGCAGGATCTTCTTGAACACACTGCAGATTTTTAAAGACATTTGATGCTGACTATTTAAAGAAGTTTAAAAATTGCAGCATAACTTTAATTTCTAAATGGGAATGTGATGGGTTCTCTGGCCAGAAACAATACAAACAATGTAATGCGGAAAATTCATCAGATGCCAATTTATTCATGATTTCTTTCGTTCCATTACGTTTAACAAAAACTTATATTGGTTCAGAGCCGTCAACTAGTAGAGCTGCAGAGATAGATGTATGGAAGAATGAAATTCCCTCGTCAACAAAATTTTGTAGACCAATAAAGTTTGCTTACAAAAAAGAAACTAAAGATGTCATAACTGAAGAAGTTGGCAAAATAAGAGATGAAATTGAAGAACTTCAACCAGTGATATTTGAATTTAATGACCAATGCATCGAAGTTAACTTTAAAATGTCACTTACAATGATCGATGGAAAAGTTGCACAAGCTTTAACCGAAACAAAGTCTTCGTCAAGCTGCACCATATGCCAAAAAACATCAAGTCAATTGAGCCAACCACCAACACAAGACGATAGTTTTAATGAAGCATATGAATTTGGAATGTCACCTCTTCATGCTAGAATTCGTTTTATGGAGCATATTCTTAAATTGGGATACGATTTGGAATTTGGCCCGTTAGGCGAAACAGTGAGAAACAACAAAGAAAATTTGGAAAAAAGAAAGCAAAAAAAAAGATATTCAAGAAAAATACCGTGAAATAGGCCTTATAATTGACCAGCCAAAGCAAGGAGAAGGAAATTCTAATGTTGGAAACACAGTAAGGAGATTTTTTCCGATCCAGAAACTGCAGCTTCTATAACTGGAGTAGATTATGATTTAATACGACGATTCCAAATCATATTAGAAGTTATAGCATGTAGCAAAAAGATAGATGCAAAAAAATTTGGTCAGTATGCTAATGAGACAGCAACCCTTTATAACCAAAAATATTCTTGGAGACATATGCCAACCACAGTTCACAAAATTTTGTTCCATGGGGAACAAATAATTCAGCACAATATGCTTCCAATTGGAGATCTCTCAGAAGAAGCGCAAGAAAAAAGGAACAAAGACTACAGATTCTTTCGCGAGCACAATACAAGAAAAATTTCCAGATATTGTACTAATGAAGATCTTATTAATATTTTGTTGTGCACATCAGACCCATATATGTCCAGTATTCTACAAAAATGGAAATCAACCTCATTAGAGTTAGATGAAGAAGCTAAACAACTACTGCAATATGAACATCAAAGCTATTTGGAAGAAATGTTTACTAATATTGTTTAATTAATACTAGTTTAAAGATTATAATTTGTTTCTAATTTTAGTATAAATTTTTATTAATACATTTAAATAAAATATGTGTGCACTTTAAATCAATAGTAAAAGTTTACTTAAAATTTTATCGATGTTGTGTTCTGTATATAATATATCCAAATGGTATTGATATTGTTGGGAATTTCAGTGCTATTTTTCAGTTTAATCCTCACAAGAATTAGCTTTCTTCCAAAAAAACAAACCTTTGGCCCTGTGAATATTGAGACTAAATAAATCTCAGGGGCCAAATGTTGGCATTTTCTGACCAAAATTAAGTTTAGGAATAATAAATAAGTATTGGTTGTAAAATACGATTGAAGAAAATAAGAAATTATAAAAAAAATACCTATTTAAAATGTCAAAATATTCAACTTTTACATGGAAACTCAACAAAAAATTAAAATGCATTTTTAACTCCACATTACTTACGTTCCTATCAGTCGATTTTTACGTTTGAACACGCAAATTGAAGCTTAAAGTCCCTCCTATTGAACAAAACTAATTGCGTAAAAAAAATACCTATCCGGTCAAAAGTTATAGAGTTTTGACCGCTATCTCGCGAAATTGACCACTGTGCGCTGTTCCAAAAAAAGTAATTCACATAAAAAAATGTGAAAATGAAAATATCCGAATTTTTTTGGTGTTCTAGATTTCACATCCGAATTTCTTTTTCGTTTTGTTTTACATAAATAAAATTTGGTGAAAGTAAAACGAATGCACTTTTTTCCTAATAACACCGCTCAACAAATCGAAGGTTTTTGACTCCGGTTTGAAGTTTGATATAAAATTTTTAAAGATTTTGACTCGCTGATTCCAAATTCGTGCTCCAAATTTTTCCATCACGTCTAGAATTTTAATTATTCGCGGTTGAAAATGCGAAAAAACGCGATTTTTGCCTTTTTTGAAAGCCTGCACAGCAGCCGCTGGGTGGAATAAAAATCTGGTATAAAGCGTGAGAGTAGAATTGAAATATGATCTCAAAAATATGATCAAAAAAATGTTAAGTTGTTGCACTATTATTGGCCAAACATGCATTTTAAAAAAACACTGTCAAAAAAATTAGAAAAAGCATCATTTTTAAAAGGCTCTAATACAATAACCAGATGATAAATTTTTACTGTGATGAGCTCAAAATTTAGGCAAAAGTGCATTCATTCTTATAGACTTTTAAACCCATTAAATATAGCTTCCGGTGTGTACGAAAAATAACACAGAAATCTGAAATTTGTGAAATATTTATTTTTTTTAGTTTTTCTTTGAAAAATATCAAAAAAAAAACTAAGGTATCTACCTTATCTTTTTTCCAAAAATGATAATTTTAACAGAGTCATTTTAAAACGCAAGTAAAGCCCAACCAAATGTAATAATTTGAAAAAAATTGTGTTCTATGTTGGAGACCATAGACAAATAATACTTTTGCGCTTTATACCAGATTTGTATTCCACTGAATGGCTGCTGTGCAGGCTTTCAAATAATGCAAAAATCGTCATTTTTCGCATTTTCAACCGTGAATAACTAAAAATCTGGACGTGATGGGAAAATTTGGAGAACAGATTTGGAATCAGGAGATCAAAATCTACTAAAATTGATCATCAGAATTCAAACCGGAAAATGAGTGTTGAGCGGTGTAATTTTTATACCCTCCACTTAGTGATAGAGGGTATATATAAGTTTGTCATTCCGTTTGTAACTCATCGAAATATCGGTCTGGGACCCCATAAAGTATATATATTTTTGATGCCCGATCGATTTTAAGACATTCTAGCGATGTCCGTCTGTCCGTCTGTCTGTCTGTGGAAAATGCTATCACGGACAAAATATTGCACAGAGATGCCTGAAACTTAACATACTTATTGGAAGTTCTCCCGAGAAGTTTGGTATTGCATTTGAGCGATATCGGTTCAGCGGTTCAAAAGTTATGAACGAAAATGTAAGCACACCTCAAAAATTTTAGTACATTCAACATAACCTAAAAATTCAAAATGCTTTAATTCGGCTTCTGGTTGACATATGTGAACATAATTGAACACCAAATGGTATTTAAACAAGTACGAACATATTTTTTGACCAAAAAAGAAAAAAATCACGGATTTTTTTTAACAAATTTTTTTTTCGCGGAAATTTTTTTTCCAAAATTTTTTTTTTTCAAAAGTAATTTCCTTTTAAATAAAGTTTTTTGCAATAATCTTTTTGAAATTGTGGAGGGTATCCTACATTCGGCAAGGCCAAATTTAACTTTTTTACTTGTTTAAATTTTAACTATTCGATTTCAACTTCGAATGAAAACGTGATCAACAAAACACTAAAATTGATTTCATGTGATTCGAAAATTTACATGTGAATTAAAAAGTTGTGAAAGACAGAACAGAGGCCTTAAAATCAATTTAAACGATTTCCCCACAATGTAGACGCGTTACCAAAAATATTTTTTTTTTATATGGAGTTTGACAGATTTTTTCACGTGAACACAAACAGAATAAGCACCTTTAGGCAAGAGTAAAAAAGTCGCAGGCATTTTTTTTGAATGTAGTATGAAGTTGTTTCAACTGTCATATTAAATTAATTTTACTAACATGATTGGTTAATTGAACTTTTTAACTAAAAATGTTAAAATATAATTGGATTTTAAATTCCTTTAGTTTGTTTTTATTTGCTTAATGTAAAAATAACGACATTTTATAAGTAAAAACCAAACTATTGGCCGGTGTAAGAAGGAGAGTCTTAGATATTATCCAAAATATGAGCTTACAAAATCATAAATCATACTAGCAATACTAACTAGTTCCTTAGGTGGGTTTTCCATTTCAGGTTGTTCCTGTTCATTTTGATCAAATTGATGAGGTGCTGGTCTTGGGTGATGATGATGTGGTGCAGGTGATGAGCTCGGTCTAGCATTTTCAGCAACGTTAGCTTCCTCCTAAATAATTAAATAAAATAAAAAAAAAATATTTTCTAAACATGTTGGCAACTTACTTGAGCTAAAGCTAAAGCTAAGAAAGCTAAAACTGCGACAATGACTACAAAGAACTTCATACTTTTAAAATTTTATAACTCTCCCACCCAGATAGAACTATTTATATTGAATGGATTGTATATTAGGATGGGCCGTTTTAACACTTTTTTCTCTGGTCGGAAACGGCTACCCGGCAAACTAAAAACACACGATGAAAAAATAATTTATTCGACTTTTTAATATTTATTTACACTGTGCTAGTCGCTAAAATTACCAAGCTGGACACCCTGCTGCACAGAGGGCCAGACAGATCGATTTCCGGCCAAAAGTCCTTATTTGTAAATTCTCAAAATAATGTTTACCAGTTTGTTGGGCATACATAGAAACAGGTTTCCTAAACTTATCTTTATGATCCAATTACACCCTTTCCTTTGACAGGTCTTCAAAGTTAAAAAAGTTGGTAAAAAATTTTTAAAAGTTGAGATACTTTTTTTAATTTTTTTTCCAAACTTCTATTGCTAATGTTTTACTTTTTGTTTGCGTGGTTCAACCTTATATATAAGCCTTTGTAACGAAAATAACATGGACAGATATAACTCATTTGCCTGGCAGCAATTCGCGTTTTTTGTGAAAAAAGATATAATTTTTTAGATATTTACCTCGCGCCGAAAAAATCCTCAGCGATCCTCAGTTCGATACAATCGGTCTATATTTTTTTTGATATAGAATGGATCCATATCTTTCGAAAAAAGTTGCCCAAACTTGCTCGAAATGATAAATGGCGAAATTACAGCTATATATGCAGTGGTCCGAGATTTGTTTTTAAAAAAATAATTTAACCCAAAATAATGTTTTACGGCTTGATTAGTTTTTTTTATCGACAGAGAGTGCCTTAAGTGTAGAAAAAAATTATCTACATTTCTAGTTTTTTTGTAGAATTATGGAAAATATCAGTTACACCATTTCCAATTAAATTCAAAGATTTTTTATTGAATTTCCAAAATAAAGAAAAAACGTGAATAATTTGTCGTCACCATTTCCAAAAGCTTTTTTGAAACTAAGTAAGTCATTTACACCATTTCCATATTTATATCAAAAAAAAATATTTATAAAAATTTTGTAAGTAGATTTAACTGCAGACACTCTTAATACTCTTAAAATTAATTTTTAGTCAGATCAGACAAAGTTAAAAAATCGAGCCGCCATATTGTTTCCGCCATATTGAATTTTATCAGTTCGATTTTAAGATAACAGACCCGGAAATTTACTACGTCACACTTTCAGCTAACTTCAACAAAGAAAAGGAATATAACTGTTTTTTTAATTACTTGTAACAAACTTTACTAAGCATATTTAGTCCGCCATTTTGTTTTTCAAAATTCACGCAAGTAGTTCTGGTTCAGTAACTCCATGACCCCCTTAAAACAAAAATTTGAGTTAAATCGGATAATTATTAAAAAAAATTGTCCGCCATATTGGATGTGCCATTTTGATTTTTTTAGTTTTTAGTTAAATTTTGAAATCAGCGACCCCGAAATACTCTAGAAGCACATTTTCAGCCGGATCCAACAACGATAAAGACTTTTCGCCGGAGTTGGATCAGTCTTTAAACTTTAAGAAGCACATTTAGTCCGCCATTTTGTTTTTCAAAATTCAGAGTAACAATTCTTATTCAGTAACTCCAAGACCCACATAAAAAAAAATTTGAGTTCAATCGGACAATTTTTAAAAGAAAATGTCCGCCATATTGGATCCTCCATTTTGATTTTTTTGGTTTTTAGCCAAATTTTGAAATCAGCGACCTCGAATTCCTCTAGAAGCACATTTTCAGACGGATCCAACAACGATAAAGACTTTTGGCCGGAATTGGATCATGCTGGCCCTGTGTGTGCTGGTAAAGCTAATTGGGATAGTTTTAAAATATAAATTTTGAAAATGTATTGTTTTTTTCGCAAAAAAAAAACTCCAAAAAAAAACGCGAAAAAACATTTTTTTCGAAAAATTTTGTGTCTGAAATGTATCATAAATTATTAGCAAAAATAAAAAAAATTGGAAAAAAAATTTTGTGAAAAAAAATTCGGGAAAAAAATTTCCGCGAATAAAATTTTTTTTATATATGGGGGTTTTCGTGTCAACTGACACAACTTTTGAAACCGATGTCTTCCGATCGGCATGAAATTTGCACCAAGGTTAGTCCTATTGGATAGTAGTTCAGACACAATTTTTCAGCGAGATCGGTCAAGGCCTCTCTGAGTTAGAGGGGGTCGAAATTTGACATTTTGGCCAAAGAGGTGTTTATTCTGATCCATGTAACTTCTTACCTATTGTTTTTAGCAAAATGTGTCCCAAAGAGTTTAGATAGCTATTTCTTCAGTCTTTCGAAAAAAAATTATAAAAAAAATAAAAAAAAAATGTTTGGTTTTTTTTCTTAAAAATCTAAAACTTTTTTGACTTTTTCCTCAAATTGGGCCCTTTTTTTTTTTTTTTTTTTTGATTCAAAAGAAAGCTTAGGTCTTTTTCTTTAAGAGCTATGGGGTCGCTTAGTGGGATGCGAGTGGGATATCTATGAAAAAATAATTTTTTTAACTTTGGAACACAAAAAACGGTTCTTCAATTTGCACTATTAGGCGTGGGATAGCTAACCAGTTTTCGATTTCGATCCGCGATACCCTCTAATTTTTATAGGTTCGAAAAAGAAAGCACGAGCCAAAAAATAAGGGCGGTGGGGTGGGGCCATATGGCCCCTCATCGGGGTCAAAGTTGGGCGTAAAGAGGTAAAATCCTCAAAAAGCCCCAAAACTGCCATAGAAACGCCCCTGGAGGGGTGCAATGTGAGACGAACCTCCAATAATTTTCTGCCCCCAACATTTTTCTTGAACATACCTTACCCCTATTTACACTTCCTATGGGGGCTCCCATACAAAATGACATTTTTATATAATTTGCTCCTACCGCTCCAACTGTCCATAGGGTGCCCCTAGAGAAGTAAAATATATGACCGACCCCCAATATTTTTTCATCTCCAACATTTTATCAGAATATACCTACCCTTTATTTTCAATTCTTAAGGGGGTCCCCATACATTTTTTTTTATTTTTTTATTAGTTTTTAAAAATACATGTTTTTATAACGTATGGGAGCCCCTTAAGGAGTGGAGATAGGGTGTTATTATGTTCGGACAAAATGTTGGTAACTAAAAAATAATGGGGGTTGGTCAAAAATTTTGCCTCTCTAGGAGGCACGGTAGGGGCGGTAGGAGCTGGTTTAATAAAACAAATTTATAAAAAATAAAAGAAATGTAAGGGTTAAAGATACATTGTAGGTGTGTTCGCAAAAAATGTTGGAATTAATAAAATAATGGGGGTCGGTCATACATTTGGCTCCACTTGGGGCACTTTAGGGTAAGTTAGAATGGTAGGATCAAATTTTTTAAAAATGTTTTGTATGGGAGCCCCCATAGGAAGTGGAAATAGGGGTAAGGTATGTTCAAGAAAAATGTTGGGGGCAGAAAATTATTGGAGGTTCGTCTCACATTGCACCCCTCCAGGGGCGTTTCTAGGGCAGTTTTGGGGCTTTTTGAGGATTTTACCTCTTTACGCCCAACTTTGACCCCGATGAGGGGCCATATGGCCCCACCCCACCGCCCTTATTTTTTGGCTCGTGCTTTCTTTTTCGAACCTATAAAAATTAGAGGGTATCGCGGATCGAAATCGAAAACTGGTTAGCTTTCCCACGCCTAATAGTGCAAATCGAAGAACCGTTTTTTGTGTTCCAAAGTTAAAAAAATATTTTTTTCATAGATATCCCACTCGCATCCCACTAAGCGACCCCATAGCTCTTAAAGGAAAAGACCTAAGCTTTCTTTTGAATCAAAAAAAAAAAAAAAAAAAAAAAGGGCCCAATTTGAGGAAAAAGTCAAAAAAGTTTTAGATTTTTAAGAAAAAAAATCAAAAATTTTTATTTTATTTTATTTTTAAATTTTTTTTCGAAAGACTGAAGAAATAGCTATCTAAACTCTTTGGGACACATTTTGCTAAAAACAATAGGTAAGAAGTTACATGGATGAGAATAAACACCTCTTTGGCCAAAATGTCAAATTTCGACCCCCTCTAACTCAGAGAGTCCTTGACCGATCTCGCTGAAAAATTGTGTCTGAACTACTATCCAATAGGACTAACCTTGGTGCAAATTCATCCCGATCGGAAGACATCGGTTTCAAAAGTTGTGTCAGTTGACACGAAATCCCCCATATATTTTTAGATGATAAAAATTTGTCAATTGTCCAAATATTATAAAGCAATTTCTTTTTTTACTTAAGAATAAAAACAAAAGTTAATTGCGAATATCGCTAATACATACGCCAACTTTGAAAAAACTGATATAACAATGGGATTTGGTGTACACTAGGGTGGCTCGTTTTTGGGCTTTTCTCTCTGATCAAATTCTAATACCCACCAAAAGTGTCGGTCCCCTAAGGGTAACTCACATGCAAAATATCACTCCGATCGGAGTTTATCTTCTGTCTCCACTTTGAGCCTCAAAATTGGGGTTTTCGCCAAAAAGGACTTTAAAAAAAAAAAAAAAAAAGTTTTTTTATTAAAATAATTAAAAAATTATTTTTGTATAATATTTAATCGTAAATACTTAAATATGAAATTTTAAGATTTTACGGTATCATTAACCCGTTCAAACTTGATACTAAAAAAATGGCATGATTTTGGGGGCGTTCTCAAAACACCTTTTTTCAAAATTTTAAAATATTATTAAAAAAAATTTAAATATACCATTTTTTCTATCTGAATTTATTAAGAACACCTTGGAGAAGAAAAATGTGAAATATGGCGGATATCCGTCAAGCCACTTTTCAAGAATCGCAGGGGGAATTTAGAGGATTTCAAGGAAATGTTGGTTTTATCAATAATTTGGATTAATAAAATCTTATAAATTTAATTTTTAGGCAAATTACCGGTTTTTTTTTAATTCGTGGCATTCTTTTAAATAACTTTATGTCTGTCATGAAATTTTACCGATCTAGGACGTCTTTAACCAACGTTTGCTGGGGGTAAAAAATGCCCCCCGCAGATAATTTAAAATTTTAGAGCTTAAATTTTGTGCTATAAACAAGTATAAAATGGCTTTTATGGTTTGTAACCCAACAATTATTTCGTAATAATATATTATCTTTAAAAAAATCGTTAACCCTTCTTGGCAGGGGGTCAAAAATTACCCATTCAGTAATGAGAACGCCAACAAAATCATGCAATTTTTTGGTATCAAGTTTGAACGGGTTAATGATACCGTAAAATCTTTAAATTTTATATTTAAGTATTTATGATCAAATATTATACAAAAATAATTTTTTAGTTATTTTAATAAAAAAACTTATTTTTTTTTAAATCCTTTTTTGCAAAAACCCCAATTTTGAGGCTCAAAGTGGAGATAAAAGATAAACTCCGATCGGAGTGATATTTTGCATGCCAGTTACACTTAGCGGACCGACACTTTTGGTGGATATTAGAATTTGATCAGAGAGAAAAGACCAAAAACGAGCCACCCTAGTGTACACGAACTAGCTTTACCAGATGGCTGTCGTAAATTCAAATCAAACTAAAAATATTTACATTGAACCAATTTTTTCATGAAAATAACAATTTTTCGCGAACAAAAAATGTTTTTCACGAAAAAAAATTCACGATATTATGGTTTGTTATATTAGTTTAACAGACTTGAATGATTTTAAATTTAAAAATTATCGCAAAAAATTAAAAACATCGTTAAAATATACAAAAAAAAATCAAAATTTTTTTTTTACTGTGTGAAAAGAATTAAACCTCCAAGAACGAACAGAAGACATTGACCGACTTTAAAACAATTTTGTAGATCCGTTTTTGGTATGGATCAGAGCAACAAAAATAAATACGGTCCATCCTACTGTGTATTTAACAAACATGTGTTTTTTTAAACATTACTAAAATACTGATCTAACAGGTCAGTTTATTTACTTACATTGTAAGTCTTACAACAGAAAATTAGTAAACAAAATTTTCCAATTGTAAATTCAGAAAAAGTTTAACAGTTACGCCAAACTGAATTTGTACTTTTTTGGAATATGTCTATACTGAAAATAAAAAATCTGTTAAATTACAGAAAAACTCTGCTAAATTAACAGAGTACACCATACATTTCCAACAAGCAACCTTTCTTGGTAATTTTACTATAAAATTTTTAGAAAACAACTACAACAATTTTTTTTAACAGTTGCTTTAACTGATATACTAGTTAACCCCAAATAGCAATAATTGTTAAATTTTTGAGTTTTAAAACATTCACCATAATTTTTCTTTCCATATGAGTTTGAGGGACTTTAAAAAAAAAAAAATATATGAAAAAGTACTGATTTAAGTTCAAGAAAAAATGGTCACCCTACATATGCTGGGTTTCATCGACCACGCCCATTTCTACGCCCACTTTTGGCAAAAAACAAATTTAAATTTAAATATCTATTTAACAACTCATCCGATTTCAAAAATGTTTTCACCAACATTTAGGGTATTCCTCCAGGGTGGGCATGGGCTAGGCTTCATCGACGACGCCCACTTTTTGGCAAAAAAAAACTAAAATTTAAAAATCTCCAAAAAATGTTATCCGATTTCCAAAATTTGTTCACCAATACTTGGTCCTTCAGAGTGGAAATATTTTAGGTTTTATTGACCACGCCCATTTCTACGCCCACCTTTGGCAAGAAAAACGTAAAATTTAAAAATGATCAAACTACTCATCCGATTTAAAAAAATGTTACCACCAATATACATATATTAAGAACAGAGCTTCGAACGAATTAATTCTATTGGGAATTAATTCACCAAAAGCAAGCTCTTTGTCTCCCGCTCTTAATATTTTGAAACTTTTTAACAGAAGGTACGAAAACTGTTAGACGAGGAAAATACGATAATGTTAAATTAACATTGTTGGTTTGACAAATAATGCTAACTTTTTATATCGAAAAAGCGCTTAATCAATTTAAAAAAAATGTATCAATTTATAATTTTTATGTTAATATTATTTAGGAAATACCTTTAAAAGTGTTTAAAACAAATTGTCAGCAAATAAAAAGTCATTGGATTTCCCGATAATCCACAAAAAAAACTTTTTTTACAGCTAGATGCAAAAAAAAACGCTAGCTTTAGTCTGAAAATCGCCAAACTGCAACACTTTTTTTTTGTTTATATCAAACTTAAGGGATTTTTTTTTGGTTTGATCAAACGTCCAGTTCGATGGCGGACTTAGCAAAGGGAATTTAAGAGCGGCTTTAACAGAAGAAGAGCGAGTTCAGATCTCTTTAGTATTGATACTCCTTGCCAAAAGTTTAATTCTGTTTTAATAAGTTTTGAATTATCATTCCTTACCAGCATTCAACACGAATTAATTCAAAGGCTTAATTCTCAAAGCTTAAATTAAATTGAATTATTTCCCAAGAGAATTAATTCCTTGCAAGCAATCATTCGATTGAATGATCAAACTTTTTCATCATTCAAATCTATTACAAATTGAATGATGAATTTTTTACTTCATTCCCTTCGTATTTTCAAAAATGTGTTGCTTGTGTGCATTTTAAGCATCTTCGTGTGTAAACGATCGGTTGTTGTTTTGTCGACGTCTCATCTGCTGCTTCCCACACAAGCATAAATATGTGTGTATGTGTGTTGCGCACTGTTTTAAATTGAATGATAAGAATATTTCTCCATTCAATTTGTAGTAGATTGATTTGGATAAAAAAATAGTTCATTCCTTAAGAATGATCATTCTTAAGGAATGAATTCTTGAAAGAATTAATTCAATGATTATGAAAGTTGAATGATTTTAGGGAATGCCAAATTCTATTTTTTTAATTCGAATTAGAAAATTGAATTAAAGAATTAATTCTTTCAAACCTTTGATTAAGAATGTTCCTACAGGCTGGACATGGGTTAGCTCTCATCGACCATACCCACTTCTACGCCCACTTTTGGCCAAAAAACGTAAAATTTTGAAATATCCGAAACTTTCACTAAAAAAATGTTTTCTCCAATACTAAGAATGGTCCTTCAGGTTAGACATAGGCTACACTGAAAAAAATAGACATAACTAAAATTAAGGAAAAAATGTTCTTAAAAATTTATCATGAAATTTCCTAAAATTTAGTTAAATTTAACTAAAAAATGAGAAATTTTCTTAACTATGAGGACAAAATTTTAGTTCATTTACTTACAATTAGTTATAGTTTTCTTTAAATGGATTTTTTAAATGTTAGGAAAAAAATTCTTACTGCCAAAGAAATTTTCCACAAATCTAAGAATCGTATCTTTATTTTTAAGACATATTTTTTAAAAAGCAATTTAGTTCAAGTTTAGTTAAAATTTACTAAAGAAAACATCATCGTATTTCTCTTCTTTGAATTGAGAAAGTGTACTTCTTAGAATTTAGTTAATGACTTCTGAGAATATAGTAAATAACTTCTTAGAATTTAGTTAAAAATTCAAAATGGCGATATCTCAAAAACTAAGCGAGATAGAGCGAAACGGATGAAATTTTCAAAAGAAAGACTACAAAGAAAAATATGGAATAGCCTAGCTCTGCACATCTGTCGGGGTCTCAAGACCCTAATTTTAGATCTAAAATTTGAAATTCCCGAGATTTTATATATGCACATATCTCGGTAAATACTGCCAACACGAGAAAAGGTCCAACGGCATTTTTGTAGCTCTGGACTCGTAGAACACTTCCGCAAAATACCCGAAAGCCCTCCGATTAATAGTTTTTGAGTTATCCGGTTTTTAAGATTCTCAAGACCCTATCAGGCCCCTTATTACCGTATCTCAAAAACTAAGCAAGGTAGAGCGAAACGGACACAAGTTTTGGGTCAAAATCTATGGGGACCCTTAAAGGACCCAACGGTCTCGAGTTAAATGGGGTCCGAACCCATGGGTCCAGGGTCTAGACCCAATCTATTTCTAAAATGTTAAGTATAATTTTTCCCATTTTCTAGTTAAAATTGGCTTAAAATTAAATAACTTTGTTTTCCTTATTTTTGGGAAAATTATGAACTAAAACCAAGAAAAAAAATCTTTGGAGCCAAATCATTCCCTCTTTTTCTCAAAATTGAGTTAATTTTCCCAGATTTTAGTTCACTTTTTTTTTGAGTGTTTGATCAAGCACAAGTAAAACTGCATACCATGTTTTTACGAAATTTTAAAGAAACCTATCTAAAGATGAAAAACGAAAACAAAAACAGCAAAAAATTAATTTCGCAATTTCTCGCGAACTATAGAAGATATGATTTTGATGTTTACTGTTTTGTGACCTTTAAATAAGTACAATTACCCAGCAAAAACATGGTAATGAGTTGTGAAAAGTAATCATTACCAAGTACATTATTTATAATGAGTACCCATTACCATTAATATTATTTTAAGCCCAAAAGTAACTACTTTTCAGTAATATGTTATAAAAGTACTTCTAAGTAATAATATCTCCTTGCACTTGCAGTTTTTAACTTTTACAATTCAATTAACTTAAAAAGTACTTAAAAACTTAATAAAAATTACGCAATTTTTAAGTTTTAGTAAAAACAAGTTAAATTTTAAATGTTTTAATTAACTAATTATTTTACTTCTTATTGGTAATGGGTTTTTACTCCTTATTAGTAATCCGAGTCAGTAACTACTTATTTATCTACATACTCTTCACTACTTATTTTTGTCTCACGCCCTTGTTAAAATAATTAGTGTTTCATTCAATAAGTAACTACTTATTAACATCCGCTTCGGATTACAAAACCCATTACTAGTAATGCCAATTTTTGCTGGGTAAAACTGTATACTAAGTTTTTTTAAATATTTAAAAAACTTCATTGTCAATATTTTAAAAAATACAAAAGCACTCATTTCGCGTTATCTCGCGAATGCGAGCAGCTACGATTTCGCTGTTAACAGTTTTGTGACATTTAATCTTGTTGAAATCGCACTGCGCTTACACTTTCCGTCGACACTAAAGTTCAACCTAAACATCGCTGAGGATCTGAAGGTCTTTTCATGCAATATTTCATGGCATTATATAAAATTTCTTAAAGAATGGGATATGTCTCATGGAATGGTCAATATCTTATGGAATGGACGATACATATTTTTAGCGTAGGTCTCCTTTTTGATGAAATTTTTTTTAATTCGCCAATTTAAATCATTTAAACAATTTAAATAATTTAAAAATCGTAGATTTTTGTAAAAAAGCCGCGAACGCGACCTTAAGATTTTATTTCAAAAATCCACAAAAAAAAAATGATTTTTGTTTTCATTAAAAGGAACAAATTTAGGGGGTAAGACCTAAAAAAAAGAAAAAAGTTTTTTTCTTTTTTTTAGGTCTTTTTTTTTTGGGCACTCTATTATATACATTCATATATGATCGTATCTGATTACATATAATTATATTTGAAATTTCCAACATCGAGATGTAGTTATATCTTGGATTTGGCCAACATTCGGACAAATTCATCATCTAATTAGATCTGATCAGATACAATTAGATGTAATCATATATTATCAGATGAAATCAGAATAGATCAAATTGGTTTTTACACGGGCGTGTGTAAAAGAATTAAACCTCAAAGAACGAACAGAAGATATTGACCGACTTTAAAAAGATTTTGCTGATATGTTTCTGGTATGGGTGGGCCAGTTTTCCCGGGTAGCCGTTTCCGATCAGAGAAAAATATGTAACAACGACCCATCCTACTGTGTATTTAACAAACATGTGTTTTTTACTGATCTAACAGGTGAATTTATTTACTTACTACAGAAAATAAGTAAACAAAATTTTCCAATTTTAAACTCAGAAAAAGTTTAACAGTTACGCCAGACTGCATTTGTATTTGTATTTTTTTTTTTTTTTTTCATAAAAAGTCTAAGGACTACTTTGGCAGTTGGTTTCAAAAATAACTGAAATAGTATTCATAAAAAAAATACAGATCCATATATAATTTGAAATTGAGCCATATATAATTTAATATGGCCCAACACGTATTTTGATGAAATAAGATGATGAAATTGGTGGATCAAAGTAGCTCAAAATTTTTTATATTAGATTATTTACAGGTAAAGCTCGATATAACGACTGATATAATGTTAGAGCCATTCGTTATATCGAGAGATTCGTTATATCCCGAATGTTTTTTATGTATTTTTTTTTTTAAATAACCAAGTTAACTGTGAATTTTAACACTTTAAACCATGCGCGGGTGCAAGGGCGGAAAGGGGAAATTTCCCCCCAGACCAAATTTAAAAAAGAAAAAAAAGGAAAAGAAAGGAAAAAGAAAGAAAAAAAAGAAAAGAAGAAAGAATTAAGTTTTCTAAAAAATTTTCCAAGGGAAAATAATTTTGAAAACCGAACATTTTTCATAGGAAAAAATCTGAACATTTTTAATGGAAAAATTTAAAATTTTTTATAGGGAAAATCTGAAAACTTTTAAAGGAAAATGTTACTAAATTTGCAAATTTTTTGTGAAAAATATCTCTCAATCTGGAGTTGTTATAACGAAGATAAATTTTCTTTGGGGAACGTAACAATTTTGGTATAAAATTATACAATTAGACTTTTCCTTTAGGAATACTGTATAAAAATCTGAGACTTTTTCTATAGAAAAAATACCTCAGAATCAGAGGCTCAGATTCTGAGACATTTTTTCTATAAAAAAAGTTTCAGATTCTTTTCAATAGAAAAAATGTCTCAGAATTTGAGACTTTTTCAATAGGAGAAATGTCTCAGAATTTGAGACTTTTTCTATAGGAAAAATGTTTCACAATCTTAGACCTTTTTTATAAAAAAAAGTGTCTCAGAATATGAGACTTTTTTTTTTTAGGAAAAATGTCTCAGAATCTGATACTTTTTCTATAGGAAAAATTTCTCAGAATCTGAATCTTTTTTTATAGTAAAAATGTCTCAGAATCTGATTTTTTTTCTATAGGGAAAATGTCTTAGAATCTGGAACTTTTTCTATAAGAAAAATGTGTCAAAATCTGAATCTTTTTCTACATGAAAAATGTCTATCGATCAGAATCTGAATCTTTTTCTATAGTAAAAATGTCTCAGAATCTGAGACTTATTCTGTAGGAAAACTGGGAACAAATCTGAAACTTTTTCTGTAGAAAAAAAGTCTCAGAATCTGAGATTTTATCTATAGGAAAAATATCTTAGAATCTAAAACTTTTTCTATAGGAAAAATGTCTTAGAATCTGAATTTTTTTCTATAGGAAAAATGTCTCAGAATCTGAGATTTCCTATATATAGGAAAAATGTCTTAGAATCTAAAACTTTTTCTATACACTGAAAAAAAGACATATCTAAAATTGAGGAAAAAATGTCTTTGAAAATTTATCATGAATTTTCCTAAAATTTAGTTAAATTTAGCTAAAAAAATGAGAAATTTTCTTAACTATGAGGAAAAAAGTTTAGTTCATTTACTTATAATTAGTTTATGGTTTTCTTTAAATGGAGTTCTTTAATATAAGAAAAAAAATTCTTACTGCCAAAGAAATTTTCCAAAAATCTCAGAAATGTAACTTTATTTTTAAGACATATTTCTTAAAAAACTATTTAGTTGAAGTTTAGTTAAAATTTACAAAAAAAACTCATCGTATCCCAGCAAAACTTAGATTACCAAATAAGGTATAAAATAAGGTATACGATCTCTTATTTTATACATTGCAGCATTGATGATTTTAACAGGCGATGAGACTCAAAGTAATGCATCCACATTATCACAAAGAATACCAGTAAGGTATAAAATAACTCATAAATTTATAACGAAGAATACGAGTAAGGTGTAAAATATATGATATTTTATAGGTTACGAGAAATGAAATAATATAGCATACCAGAAGATAATATATAAGGTGTTACGAGTAGTGAATAAGTAATTTTGTATTAAATTTACTCACGTGATTGTAAGTGAGTGTAAGTAGATAAAATATGCTCGTGAGTGTGTGTCGTTAGAAATTTCCTGTCGTGAGCCCATCTCTAGTTTAAACTTATGCATTTTTTTATAAAATAATTATTTTTTATGTTATTGTAATGCATTATGCATCCAATTATAAATAATGCATTATTTCAAACTTTCAAATAATACATAATGTAACCAAATATAAGTCATCCATGATTTAATGTTTAGAAATAATAAATATGAAATACATTTTTTCCAATAATCATGCATTACGTAGCAAATTATTAGTAATGCATTATTTTTCACTTTAAAATAATACGTTGTGGAACAAATGTTTGGTAAGACATCCTAAAATAATGCTACAAATAAGGTATATACATTACCTGGTAATGTGTTATATAATCACTACCCATTACCAAAGTTTTGCTGGGCTTTCTCTTCTTTGAATTGAGAAAGTGTACTTCTTAGAATTTAGTTAATAACTTCTGAGAATTTTCTGAGAATTTTAAAAAATTTAGTAAAAACTTAGAATTTAGTTTAAAATTCAAAATGGCGATATCTCGAAAACTAAGCGAGATAGAGCGAAACGGATGAAATTTTCAAAAGAAAGACTTTAAAGAAAAATATGGAATAGCCTAGATTGAAATAGGACTAGATTGGGTCCAGACTAGAGTTGTCAGTCGATTAAGAATAATTCGATTAATCGATCAAACAAAACCCAAATCTTGTTCGAATAATTCAAAAATGACGATTTTCGAATAACGAATAAATCGATTAATTAATGTCGATTAATCGAACAATTTTTTTTAATTAAAAAATTAAATAAATGCTTAGAATTTGATTTATTCTCATAAATTTTGAAAGATTTTATACAAAATGTAGGAAAGTTAAAATATGTAGTAGCCATAGCCCTGGATAGCACATCCATTATAGAATTAGAGGGAGTTATCAAGATTTTAATAAATAATTTAGAAAAAATTATAATTCTTTTGCATCTGACTTACTAAAACGTATTAAAATAAGAATTAATGAGAGACGTATAAAAGTGTTAAATACGTTAATAATTTTTCTAAATTCTGGAAATTTTCCGAGCAATGAAAGTTTCTTAAAATATTCTCCAAAAAGCGAAACAAAAGAATATGCAAATGAATTATACTCCAGATTATTTTATGTTGAGAGTAATCGCAATAATTCAAATAAAAGTATTGAAATAGAGGAAGTTATTAGTAATGAAAATAATAATCTTTTATGCGAGTTAAATAATTCAATTCAAAGTATTAAAAATTCAGAAAATAAAAAGGACAGCGATATATCAGACGATATGGTATATTTGGAAAATCTGAAAAAAGAATAGAAAAATTAGATAAACTTTTGTATGCTCTTCTTACTATATCACCTACTAATTTACGAAAAACAAAAACCAAAAATCGTTTGAAAGCAAAAAAATTGAGTCAACTTTTATTTTTAAAAGATTATTTCTTAAGAACAACTTAAATTGCCTTATTTGACAAAAATTAAAATCATTTGTGATATATTTTGTCTGAATACTTTAAATGAAGGGCTTATTATAAAAACTCGATAAGCAACATTTAATTTTATGGTGGCTTTTGCCTTAAAACTTTAGAATAATGTAAAAAATTTAACTTTTGAAGAACTTCATTCTCAAGATTCTTATACAAAGGGTTTAAGAAAGACTTCTGCACAGAAAGAAATAAAAAAAAAAATTGAGTAAATTTTTAATACTATTGAGTAAAAAATTACTCAATTTTCCACCAGTAAACGATTTAATAGTATTGAGTAAATTTTTAATAAAAGTTTATTAAATGTTTGCCAAAAAAATTTGAGTAAATTTTTAATTGACACTATTAAGTGCAGGAACAGAACAAGAAGCACCACCTTTTAAAAACAGAACAAGTTTTATTTCACATCGGCGCCGGCCACCGGTTTAATCTGCCAAACCGTATGGAAAAAGTCGTGCCGGGCTTAAGGTGGAAGTACATAGGGGTGCGTTGCGTCCGATACGTTTTTACCTCTTTTTGCTTTCTATGCGTTAAAATTTTCAAGTTACATAGAAAGCGCGTTGCGTGCGGCATCTTTGCATAAATACCTTGCTAAATTATCCTTTTTTTGCACTAAAATATGTTGTGTTATTTCGAGGTATTATATTTTTATTATATTTTTTTATTTTTGTCTAGATTTATTAAAAAATAATTGTTTATTTTAAAATGAAAACAATAAAAAAGCAAATTGTCAAAAAAAATGTTCAAGACGCATTGAGTGGTGAATATTTTTAAAATTTTTTGAGTTCTATGCGTTTTGAACTTTTGAATTGTAACTTGCTCCATTCATTTATTCAGTTTTAACTTTTTGACAACCGAACGCAAAGCAAGTTCGTTCCTATGTACTTCCTCCTTTATTCTGTTTCTACTCTAAAAAAAACAAAGTTTAAAAAAATTTCATATTTTTTTTTACAAAGAAAAAAAAACATGTTTTTTCAAACTTTACCAAATATATTTTTGTCTTAAAGACATAAAAAAATTTTATAAATATGATTACAAACTTTCATGTATATATACAAAAAACTATAAACTAAACGAGAATTAAAAAAACTAAGAAAATTCCAAAAAAAAATTAAAAAAGCTATTAAATTCTTATTAAATTATTTACTCAATTTGTTTTTAAATTTTTGAGTAAATTTTTAATTGCGTCAATTAAAAAATTACTCAAAACTTTTTTTAAATTTAAACAAGTGATTACTCAAATTGTTTTTCCCCATATTTTTTTCTGTGTGGCAAAAATCTTTCAATGGAACATCAGTAGAAGGCAAAAAACACAAAAAAATAAAATGTTGCTTATCAAGTTTTTGAAGTAAGCCCTTAAAATAATAATTTGTATTTGAATTATTTCTCAACAAGTATTAAAATCGACATCCATTAATTAAAAGTGATCTCAGTTATTCAATTTTTAAGTTTTTTTAACTTTTAACTATTTTATTTTTAAGTTTTTTTCGTTAATAATTTTTTTTACTTTCTTATTTAAGTTTTTTTAAACGAATTGTTTATTTTTTTTGTTAATAAAAATATTTTTTAAAATAATTTTTTTATTCGTTATTCTCTTCGATTAATCGAATAAATTTTGATCTTTAATCGTTTGATCGAACGAGGAAAAACAATTATTTGAATTATTCGAACAAAGTTGAAAGTCGAATAATTGACAACTCTAGTCCAGACCCTGGACCCACGGGTTCGGACTAGGGTTACCAGATTTGAAATATGGAATAACAGTACATTTGGTCTCAAAAAACAGTACATTGCAAATAAAAACAGTACTTTTTTAAAAGTCTTATTTTATATCAAACTACAAAAACTTAGCCCTTTTACCCTGATTTCAAACAGATCTCAGCCAAAACGAGCATAAAAGGTTGTTAACAGAACGGTGGATCATTTTAGGCAAACCGTCTCAAATTTATTCTATTTTTTATCAGTGTTGAAAAAAATTGCGATTGACTTTTTGGAGCATTTGTCTTAGTTGCCGCGATATCTTACTTGAAAAGCTTTTGTAGTCTATGCTTTCGCTTAACTAAAACACCGATCTTCCTATCAAAAACATATGAAAAAATCCATAAAACAGTGTTTTAATTAAAACACGTCTTTAAAAAGCAAACGCGAAAACGGTATTATTACACTCAAACAAAGGCCTAACAAAATTTTGGGACAATGTTTTTTTTCACAATTTAGTAAAATTAAATAAAAATTTTTAAATTTCTTTGGCATAATTTGCAACCAATTAGTTCATCATATTTATCTTCTTAGAATTGATAAAGTTTTTTCTTCAGGTTTAGTAAATTTTATGCAATTTAAGGATTTTTTTTTCAAAAAATGTTTCAAAAATTTCAAAAACTAAGCCAGAAAGAGCAAAAAAAGTGTTCATTTTCGATTCTAAAAATCTCTAAAGAATCTCCGGTCCTCTTTCAATGTATGGACTCCTGAATTTGAATCTAAAAATTTGGGCGTTCCTCATTTCTCAGAAAATATTGTCGAAACAAAAAAAATGCCAAATACATTTTTGTAGTTCTTTACACGACCGTCTTAATCCCTCCGTGTAATAGTTTTTAAGTTATCCCGTTAAGATTCTAAAGACCCTTTTGGGCCCTTAAATTCCCGTATCCTAAAAACTAAGCAAGGTAGAGCGAAAAGGGCAAAGATGTTGAATCTAAATCTATGACGATCCTTAATAGACCCAATGGGACTGGGCCTAAGGTGGTGTGGACCCATGGGCTCCGAACCTAATGGGGTCTGCCCGCAATCGGAACTTAAATGAGATGTACTCAATAAAATGAATTTTTTTTCTTTTTCTTATTTTTCAGAAAAATTTAGATAAAAAGAAGGAAAACATGGCAATGGAGCTATATCTATATTGAATTTAGTTAAGATTTCCACTTTTTAAATAATTTTTCTTTTTGAGTGTGGTATAAAATTAAATTGCATTTAGCTCCTTTTTAAAAATTGAATTAAAATTTTGTCAAATATGAAACATTTTTCGAAAAATGTTACATTTTGGTGATAAGTATAAAAAAACAGTACACGCTTTAAAAAACAGTACTTTTGCGTACTGTTTTAGGTTCTGTGCATAAAACAGTACTTTTTATAAAAAACAGTACATGTACTGTTTAAAACAGTATGAATGGCAACCCTAGTTCGGACCCAATGTGTCCAGACCGTGTTAACTCGAGATCCCTTGGGTCCTTTAAGGGTCCCCTAGATTTTGACCCAAAACTTTTGTCCGTTTTGCTCTACCTTGCTTAGTTTTTGAGATACGGTAATAAGGGGCCTCATAGGGTCTTGAGAATCTTAAAAACTGGATAACTCAAAAACTATTAATCGGAGGGCTTTCGGGTATTTTGTGAAAGTGTTCTAGGAGTCAAGAGCTAAAAAAATTCCGTTGGACTTTTTATCGTGTTGGCAGTATTTACCGAGATATATGCATATATAAAATCTCGGGAATTTCAAATTTTAGATCCGAAATTAGGGTCATGAGACCCCGACAGATATACAAAGCTAGGCTATTCCATATTTTTGGTAGTCTTCCATATTTTTTGTAGTCTTTGTTTTGAAAATTTCATCTGTTTCGCTCTATCTCGCTTAGTTTTCGAGATATCGCCATTTTGAATTTTTAACTCAATTCTAAGAAGTTATTTACTAAATTCTCAGAAGTTATTAACTAAATTCTAAGAAGTACACTTTCTCAATTCAAATAAGAGAAAGACGATGATGTTTTTTTTAGTAAATTTTTACTAAACTTGAACTTAGTTGTTTTTTAAGAAATAAGTCTTAAAAATAGAGATACGTTTCTTAGATTTGTGGAAAATTTCTTTGGCAGTAAGAATTTTTTCCTTATATAAAAAAATTACATTTAAAGAAAACTTTGAACTAATTATAAGTAAATGAACTAAACTTTTTTCCTCATAGTTAAGAAAATTTCTTCTTTTTTAGTTAAATTTAACTAAATTAAAGGATAAATTTTTATAAATTTTCACAGAATATGTGAAGGCCGAATTAAGTATTTTTACTTGGTCTAACTGTCATATTCAATAAGTTTTACTTACAAAATTGGAAAAATAAGTGTGTAAAAGAACAAATTAATTTATTCGGTGTAAACATATTTAAAAAAAAAATTAATTAGTTTACAATATACTGCAATTTACATACGCAAATAAGTTTGTTGTAAAAATATTTACAAATTAATTAGTAAACCTGCAACTAATTTATTTGCTTATGTAAATTTGCAGTTTACTGGAAACTAATTAATTTCATGTAAAAATACGTGTCCCTTTATTTTTCCTGCTCTACAAAATAAAACCAATCCTATAAAGATCGGCGGGTGACACTAGGGAGACTTCCGTTGTCAAAATCACTTTTTAAGTCGATTTATCGAGGGCCGTCTGTCTGTCCGTCCATGTAAACGTTGTACGCACGATGCAGATCGCAATTTTTAATCGATTTGTCTGAAATTTGAAACGTAAGCTTCATTTGATCCAAGGACCAACGCTATTGAAATTGGAAAAAATCTGTCAATGTTCTGACCTAGACCACATACGTCCATGTAAACGTTGTACGCACGATGCAGATCGCAATTTTTAATCGATTTGTCTGAAATTTGAAACGTAAGCTTCATTTGATCCAAGGACCAACGCTATTGAAATTGGAAAAAATCTGTCAATGTTCTGACCTAGACCACATACAAACGTACCCTTTAAATATGCACTCAAAAAAAAAGTGAACTAAAATCTGGGAAAATTAACTCAATTTTGAGAAAAAGAGGGAATGATTTGGCTCCAAAGATTTTTTTTCTTGTTTTTAGTTCATAATTTTCCCAAAAATAAGGAAAACAAAGTTAGTTAATTTTAAGCCAATTTTAACTAGAAAATGGGAAAAATTATACTTCAAATTTTAGAAATAGATTGGGTCTGGACCCTGGACCCATGGGTTCGGACCCCATTTAACTCGAGACCCCGTTGGATTCTTTAAGGGTCCCCATAGATTTTGAACCAAAACTTGTGTCCGTTTCGCTCTAACTTGCTTAGTTTTTGAGATACGGTAATAAGGGGCCTCATAGGGTCTTGAGAATCTTAAAAACTGGATAACTCAAAAACTATTAATCGGAGGGCTTTCGGGTATTTTGTGAAAGTGTTCTAGGAGTCAGGAGCTACAAAAATGCCGTTGGACGTTTTCTCGTGTTGGCAGTATTTACCGAGATATGTGTATATATAAAATCTCGGGAATT
Source organism: Pegoplata infirma (assembly GCA_963921195.1). Taxonomy (NCBI): domain Eukaryota; kingdom Metazoa; phylum Arthropoda; class Insecta; order Diptera; family Anthomyiidae; genus Pegoplata; species Pegoplata infirma. The sequence continues at coordinate 83,437,194 of OY992540.1, forward strand.
TCAAATTTTAGATCTAAAATTAGGGTCTTGAGACCCCGACAGATATGCAGAGCTAGGCTATTCCACATTTTTCTTTGTAGTCTTTCTTTTGAAAATTTCATCCGTTTCGCTCCGTCTCGCTTAGTTTTCGAGATATCGCCATTTTGAATTTTTAACTAAATTCTAAGAAGTTATTTACCAAATTCTCAGAAGTCATTAACTAAATTCTAAGAAGCACACTTCCTCAATTCAAAGAAGGGAAATACGATGATGTTTTTTTTAGTAAATTTTAACTAAACTTGAACTAAATTGTTTTTTAAGAAATATGTCTTAAAAATAAAGATACGATTCTTAGATTTGTGAAGAATTTCTTTGGCACACTCAAAAAAAACCATTAACTTAAACTTTGGAAAAATTTTCTTCAAAATAGTTTATAAATTTTCCCACAATTTAGTTAAATTTAACTAACATTTTGGAAATTTTCCCAACTTTTAGGAAAAAATTTTAGTTTATGGACTGTTAAATAGGCCATAATTTTCCTTAAATGGAATTCCCTAATACATTGAAAAAATTCTTACCGCCAAAGAAATTTTCCCTAAATAAATGAAAAAAAAATTTTATTTTTAAGACATATTTCTTAAAACAAAATTTAGTTCAAAAAATTCAGTTTTAGGACGTAATTTACTTCTAATTAGTTCATCATATTTATCTTCTTTAATTTGAGGAAGTTTTTTCCACAAGTTTAGTAAATTTTTCATAACATGAAATTGTTTAGTTGATTTATTATTATTTTTCATGCTTGCTTGTAGTTCACATTTTGTTTATTATTTGTAGTATATGAAAAAGAGAGTTTGGTCTTGTATAACAAGTAATAAATTTAATGTTTACATTTTTTTCTACACATGAATGTGTGAGGAAAATAAATAATATTTTAATCACAACAAAGACTTTGGCTTTGGCGTGTTTTCCCATAGTCTGGGAACAAGCGTTAAAGACAAAGTCTTTGTTGTAATTTAACTTTAAAAACTAATGAAATTTATTACTTGACCATAAGAAACAAACGTTTTTTTATATTTTAAATAAAAAATGTACATAATGAGAATTCTGTGTGTATTCACATGCGATTCTATAAATAAACCAATAAAAATATGAAATTAACTAATTTTTAGGAAAAATGTCCTCATCAAAAATGTTTTTTTAACTAAAAAATGCGAAATTTTTTCCCACTTTCTAGTTCAAATTGGTCCTAATTTTTAAGAAAAATATGGACTAAAAAGTAGGAATACATGGCAATGGAGCTAAATCATTATCAATTTTCCTTGGATTTAGTTAATTTTCCCATTTTTTAGTTAGTTTTTTTTCTGAGTGCAGTAAGAATTTTTTTCCTAATATTTAAAAAATCCATTTAAAGAAAACTTTGAACTAATTATAAGTAAATGAACTAAAAATTTTTCCTCAAAGTTAAGAAAATTTCTCATTTTTAAGTTAAATTTAACTAAATTTTAGGAAAATTCATGATAAATTTTCAAAGACATTTTTTCCTTAAATTTAGTTATATCTTTTTTTTCAGTGTGGTTCAAATGACCCTAACAACCGTATTTTAATAAGAATCCTTAAGAAATTTAAATGTGTTTTGTATTCACAAATCACCATTCCAATTTTTTAAGGAATCGGACTAGTTTTTCTTGTAGCCCCCATAGAAACCACCCTCCTCGATATTCACATAAATCTCTAAAACTTCTTGAAAATAGAAAATATTTGATTAAAATTTTGTTTGTGTGTGTTTAACGCGTACTTAAATAACTGAATTACCACTTTTGGACTTACACTCAAAAAAAAGGAGATAAAAAATAGGAAAATTAACTAAATTTTGAGAGAATATGGTAATGATTTGGCTCCAAAGATTTTTTTCATTCGTTTTAGTTCATATTTTTCTTAAAAATAGGGAAAACAATTTTAACTAAGTAGAAAATGGATAAATTCTGAGAAGTTTTAACTAAATTCTTAGAAGTTTTAACAAAAATTTTTAACTAAATTCTAAGAAAATATGTATATGAGTTTTTAACTAAATTCTAGGAAGTTTCAGCTAATTCATTGTGTGAATGTCCGGGTCTGATGAAACGTCGTCTTAAGTATTTGGGGCAACGATTTTTTGATGACCTCTGTAGATTGCCTAAACAGTGTCCCATTGACATCTCTAGCAGAATACCTTAGGGAATCGGGGTGGTTTGAGAGGTAGAATTTTGTATATCAGAGGGGAGTAGGGAGACAACTTTAGGGGAATCACAATGGGCCTTATGGCCTCCGAGTGAATTCGCCAAATTGGCGGACGCCCATCCAACCTAACCTAACCTTCAGCTAATTCTAAGAAGATTTTACTAAATTCGAAAAAGTTTTTAACTAAATTCTAAGAAGATAAATATGAGCATTTAACTAAATTTTAAGATGTTTTACTTAATTCTAAGAAGTTTGGAATCGGAACCCATGTGTTTGGACCTGATGGATCTTTAAGGGTCGCTATAGATTTTGATCCGTTCCGCTCTACTTTGATTAGTTGAGATACGGGAATTCGGGGTCTAATAGGGTCTTGAGATTTTGTCATTTTGAAATTTTTAACTAAATTCTAAGAAATTTTAACTAAAGTTTTAACTAAATTCTACACTCAAAAAAAAAGTGAACTAAAATCTGGGAAAATTAACTCAATTTTGAGAAAAAGAGGGAATGATTTGGCTCCAAAGATTTTTTTTCTTGGTTTTAGTTCATAATTTTCCCAAAAATAAGGAAAACAAAATTATTCAATTTTAAGCCAATTTTAACTAGAAAATGGAAAAAATTTTACTTTAGAAATAGATTGGGTCTAGACCCTGGACCCATGGGTTCGGACCCCATTTAACTCGAGACCCCGTTGGGTCCTTTAAGGGTCCCCATAGATTTTGAACCAAAACTTGTGTCCGTTTCGCTCTAACTTGCTTAGTTTTTGAGATACGGTAATAAGGGGCCTGATAGGGTCTTGAGAATTTTAAAAATCGGATAACTCAAAAACTATTAATCGGAGAGCTTTCGGGTATTTTGCGGAAGTGTTCTACGAGTCAAGAGCTACAAAAATGCCGTTGGACCTTTTCTCGTGTTGGCAGTATTTACCGAGATATGTGCATATATAAAATCTCGGGAATTTCAAATTTTAGATCTAAAATTAGGGTCTTGAGACCCCGACAGATATGCAGAGCTAGGCTATTCCATATTTCTTTTTGTAGTCTTTCTTTTGAAAATTTCGTCCGTTTCGCTCTATCTCGCTTAGTTTTCGAGATATCGCCATTTTGAATTTTTAACTAAATTCTAAGAAATTATTTACTAAATTCTCAGAAGTTATTAACTAAATTCTAAGAAATACACTTCCTCAATTCAAAGAAGAGAAATATGATGATGTTTTTTTTAGTAAATTTTAACTAAACTTGAACTAAATTGTTTTTTAAGAAATATGTCTTAAAAATTAAGATACGATTCTTAGATTTGTGGAAAATTTCTTTGGCAGTAAGAATTGTTTTCCTAATATTGAAAAAATCCATTTAAAGAAAACTATGAACTAATTATAAGTAAATGAACTAAAATTTTTTCCTCATAGTTAAGAAAATTTCTCATTTTTAAGTTAAATTTAACTAAATTTTAGGAAAATTCATGATAAATTTTCAAAGACATTTTTCCTTAATTTTAGTTATGTCTTTTTTTCAGTGTATAAAAAGAAATACGAGTTTATAATTAAATTCTTAGATTTTTTTTACAAAATTCTAAGAAGTTTTAGAATATAATTAAATTTTGTTATATTTTACAAAATTCTAAGAAGTTTTTCACAAAATTCAAAGAAAACAAATATGAGTTTTTTATTAAATTCTAAGAAATTTTTAACTTAATTCTAACAAGTTTAAACTAAATCCTCCGTTTCCTCAATTCTAAGAAGTGAAATTCGATGAAGTTATTTGTAGTAAATTTTAACTAAACTTGAACTATCATATATTGATCATATATTTAAGAAATGTGTCTTAAAAATAAATATATGTTTCTTAAATATAGGGAAAATTTCTTTGGCAGTAAGATTTTTTTTCCTTTTATTAAAAAACTCCATTTTAAGAAAACTATGAACTATTTATAAGTACATGAACTAAAATTTCTTCCTCCTAGTTAGGAAAATTTCCCAATTTTTAGTTAAATTTAACTAAATTTTAGGAAAATTCTTGAGAAATTTTCAAACAATTTTTCTTGAAATTTAGTTATGTCTTTTTTTCAGTGAAGTATATTTTAACTGTCATATTTAATTAATTTTACTAACATGATTGGTTAAGTGAACTTTTTAACTAAAAATGTTAAAATGTAATTTGATTTTGAATTTTTTTAGTTTATTTTTATTTGCATAATGTAATTATAATGACATTTTATTAAGTAAAAACCAACTAATGGTGTATCGGTGTAAGGAAACTCTTAGATATTATCAAAAAAGTAATTTTCCCACAATATCAATCACAAAATCAACAACATCACCAAAATCAATCACTTGTTCCTTAGGCGGATTTTCATTTCCAGGTTGTTCTTGTCCATTTTGATCAATTTGATGAGGTGCAGGCCTTGGCTGTCTTGGATGATGATAATGTGGGGCAGGTGATGAGCTTGGTCCAGCATTTTCCGCTACATTAGCTTCCTCCTAAATAATTAAGGAAAATTAAAATTTTAAACAATTTTTCAAAAATGTTGGCAACTTACTTGAGCTAGAGCTAAAGCTAAGAATGCTAAAACTGCTACAATGACTACAAAGAACTTCATACTTTTCAAATTTTTTAACTCTCCCCCTTTAGACAGAACTATTTATATTAAATTGATTGTGTATTAGGATGGGCCGTTTTAACACTTTTTCTCTAATCTGAAACGGCTACCCGGGAAAAGTGGCCAATCAAACCAGAAACACACAATAAAATTTTTTTTTTTTTTTTCAAATTTTTAAAAATTTAATTTTTTATTTCTGTTACATCGTTATCCTGTCATTAAATAGGACAAAAAACACAATTTTGTTGTTTTTTTTACCCATTTAGGCGCCCAATACAGATACCACAGATAGAAATTTTTTTTTTTATGAATAAGACTCAAAAAAAAAAAAATTTGGGGGCACTTTTTAAGCAGAAAACTTTTTTTCATTGTGTTAAAAAAAAAAATTTTTATGCCACAATTAAGCCTCAAAGAATAAATAGAAGATATTGACCGACTTTGAAACAATTTTGCAGATATGTTTCAGGTATGGGTGGGCCAGTTTTCCTGGGTAGCCGTTTCCGATTAGAGAAAAATATGTAACAACGGCCCATCCTACTGTGTATTTAAAACACATGTGTTTTTTAAAATCATTAAAAAAAGACTGAACTAACAGGTCAGTTTATTTACTTACAACAGAAAATTACACTCTAATCAAAATTTGTTGAAATTTACCCATTTTATAGTAGGAAACTGGACTCCTACTATAAATTGGGTAATTTTACTCTGAATGTGTAAATTGAATAAATTGACCACTTGTAGTCAGTTCAAATAAAAAAGAGGTGAATAAAATATAACAAAAAAAACACGACGCCAGTCAGCATCGAACTCGCCACCTTCCGATTTGAAAGTACACTTCTTAACCACTACGCTACGGAAGCTTATACTTTTATCTGGCGTTTTAGTTATTTAACATGTGTGTATGTATATTGTTCGACAATTTTATTTACACATTTGTGTGTAAAATATTTGAATTAACGGATTATATTTTTAATTTGCTGTGTTTAATTGGTTTGAAATTATTATACGCATTTATTGTTTATATTAACACATAATGCGTGCTATTCAACAAAAATTTACCCAATTTATAATAGTAAGTTTACATGCGTTTTTTAGAGTGTAGTAAACAAAATTTTCCAATTGCAAACTCAGAAAAAGTTTAACAGTTACGCCAAACAGCATTTGTATTTATTTTTTGTTAAATAGGTCTAAGGACTACTTTTTTGGTGCCCTATACTCCAATGGGAGTTAGAGAAACATATATATGGGACATTCCATGTCAAATCGAACACTTTGAATAATTTTTTTTTAGATTTTCCCAATTTGTTGACAGTTTTTAGTACCCTTTGAAAACTCCTTTAAATTTTTAAAAATTGGTAGCTTGTTCCTTTACTCAAACTTTTCTTACTCATAACTTCTTCAATAATGGTCCAAATTGCAATTTTTTTTTTAAATTTTTGCGTTTTAACGTCCTTTAAAACAAATCCAAAAAATTCTTAAAAGTGATCTAGTATGCGATTTTTAAGTTTTACAATTTAAATCTCTTTTTTGAAAATGTGTGTACTCTTTGATTTTTTTTTTTAATTTTTTTGTGTAAAACTTCTATGGATTCTACAAATTTTTTGCCCAATAGGATATCGTGGGATAACGATTATTGCAATTTTTTTAAATTTTTTGAAAAAAATGTATTGTAATTTTCCAATCTTAAAATCATTTCTACTGCTCCAATGGTGCGTCATAGAGGGGTCATTTCCAAGACCGACCCCCATTAATTTTTACGTCTAAACATTTCTTCGGAACAAACTAATACCATGTCTCCAATTTCTAAGGAAGCTTCCACACAAAATGACATTTTTTAAAATTTGCTCCAACCGCTCTAACTGCCCTAAGAGTGCCCTTAGAGCAATGGTTCCCAACCTTTTTTACGCCACGCCCCACTTTTAAGTTAAAAAAGTTGCCTTGTCCCCCTACACTCAAGAAAAATTTTTTAATTTTTCTAATTTTTGTTTTTAATTGGTAAAGAAAAAAAAAATCCGCGATTTTTTTTTTTTTTGTCAAAAAATATGTTCGCACGTGTTTAAATACCATTCGGTGTTCAATTCTGTTCACATATGTCAACCAGCAGCCGGATTAAAGCATTTTGTATTTTAAGGTTATGTTGAATGTACCACAATTTTCGAGATGTTCTTACATTTTCGTTCATAACTTTTGAACCGCTAAACCGATATCGCTCAAATGCAATACCAAACTGCTCGGGAGAACTTCCAATAAATATGTTACGTTTCAGTCATCTCCGTGTAATATTTTGGCCGTGATCACCATTTCAGCAGACAGACAGACGGACATCGCTAGAATGTCTTAAAATCGATCACTGAGGCCCAGACCGATATTTCGATGAGTTATAAACGGAATGACAAACTTATATTTACCCTCTATCACTAGAGTGGAGGGTATAAAAAAAATTATGGGGACCGCCTTAAGAGTTAAAGATAGAGGGTAGGTGTGTTCAGAGAAAATGTTTGGATTAAAAAATATTGTGGGTCGGACATACATTTGATTGCTCTAAGGCAGCGACAGGCAAAAGCACTACGCGGCGTTTTTGCTCTCACACCTACATGCTCTCACACATTAAAAGAAAAACAAAAAAACCCAATTTTCTCCTCTCTTCTTGTTTAAAATATACTTGGAGAAATAATCAGAAAGAACTTGAATGCCAAATTTTTGTTTAAGGAACATTTTTTGGTAAACCTGAATGCTTAGTTTGTCACTCTTCACTAAATATTTCATTGCTAGACATTTTGACCATTGTATTTTATTATATTTTTTATTTTTTAAATGGATAAATGTATTCTTATATTTACTATAAGTTTCTTTAAGTGCATTGAGTATGAGAGTGATACATGTTACACACACAAATACAAAATATGCTAGTATGTGTTTGCCTGTCGCTGCTCTAAGGCAGGGCTGCCATATTTGCCGATTTATCGGCATTTTGCCGATTTTTTGCCTCAAAAATATCAAAGTGCCGATTTGCCGATTTTTGCTCCAAAAATGCCGATTTTTTGGTCAGCTCTAAAAACACTGTCACTTTTTATACCCACCCCTTAGTTGATAAGAGGATTTATGTATATAGGTTTGTCATTCCATTTGTAACGCTAGGAAATATCGTTCTAGGACCCCACAAGTGAACATACTCATAGCCCTCCATCGATTTTAATTCAATCTAACAATGTCCGTCCATCTGTCTGTAGAAAACAAAGCATGTTCATTAGAGTGGAGCGGTTTTTTTTTTATTTTACTTATCACAGGGGTCAGAACAGTTGTTTTTCAGGGTCAATATCAACACACATAGATATTGAACCTGTTAGGAAATGTATTTGGTTTTTTTTACCTAAAATCGGGAAGCTCTAAAAAAAGTGAAAAAAAAATATTTTTAAAATTTTTTTTTGCTGAAATTATTTGTTAGTTCTTGACAATGAAATCTGACAAATTCCAGAATACACGTCGATTAAGGGCGGATTACTCAATGAAAAGTTAGCTGCTAACTGCCGATTTAACAGAGCCTTTTGTCAAAATTTGTATGAAAAAGTTAAATTTAAGGGAGAGTTATTTTATAATGGAGCATTGAGTAATCCAGCCTAAGTGTTGCAAATATCACCAACATAAATAAATTTAAACAGAAAAATAGTTTTCTTGAAAATTATTTTAGAGAATATCATGGATTTAATTAGTAAAGGAAATAATGACCTCGAGCTACTCAAAATATAATACCTACTCAAAATATAATATTTTAAAGGTCGAATAAAACAATTTTTACTTTTTAATAAAAATTATTCAGAATTTTTAGTTTTTGCTGAAAATATAACGTTATATTAGTGCAGAATTGATGAGTTTTAATAAGCGTATTAATTATCGTTTGCCTTTAATGCTAAATTGTTCTATTTTGCAATTTTTTGTCAATAAAAATATGTTTTATTGTATTTAAAATGGTTATTTTTCATTTGCCGATTTTTTGCCGATTTTTTAAATTGAAGTGCCGATAATGCCGATTTTTTTTTGGAAAATATGCCGATTTTTCATCAAAATCATCTGGCACCCCTGCTCTAAGGCAATGGTGCCCAAACACTTGTTAAAGATCGACAAAAATACACGTACACAATCCGAACAACAACAAAACTAACAGAGAGCGTAAAAAACAAAAAAAAAATATTATCGTTTCTCTTTTTGGGCACCACTGCTCTAAGGGCACTCTTGGGGCAATTAGAGCGGTTGGAGCAAATTTTAAAAAATGTCGTTTTGTGTGTGAGCCCCCTTAGAAATTGGAGATAGGGTATTAGTTTGTTTTAAAGAAATGTTTATACGTAAAAATTAATGGGGGTCGGTCTTGGAAATTACACCTCTATGACGCACCATTGGAGCAGAAGAAATGATTTTAAGATTGGAAAAGTACAATAAAATTTTAAAAAATAGTATAATCGTTATCCCGCGATGCTACTGATCCAAAAATTTGCAGAATCGATAGAAGTTTTACCCAAAAAAATTAAAAAAAAATAAATTTTTTCCTATGCATGTTAAGCTCGTAAATGGGTGCAATTGGACCAGGAGAGAAAAGTTTCCTCTTGAAGAGCTAAACCAACCGCTGAAAAACGCAACTTTTTTAGATGTGTTTTTGTTATTTTGGTTATCATATGAAACATTTTTAAGTTCGAAGAAGTTCTAAGACCCAGAGGATAAAAAATGTATTTTTTTCGGTCCTCCACCTTTTGAGAGCATTGATAAAAAAAATAATTCAAATAATCTTAAAATTATATAACTTTTATGGAAAAATCAGAAGAAAATTAATTTACCCATAGAATCAAGAAGCCCCCTTAAAAACGCCCCTGTCCAAATGTTTTTTTTTACGTATTGGAGGTAATAAAATATTTGGCACATTTAACACTAATTTTTAAAAGAATTTCTATAGCAAATATGTTTTAGAATCGGCTATTTTTTTTATAAAAAACACTGGGTAGGAATCTAATATTTTTTTATAGAAAAATGTTTCAGAATCTGAGATTTGTTTTATTAAAAAAATGCCTCACGATCTGTGAATTTAGAAAAAAATGTCTCATCCGGGAATCGGAGAATCTTTCTAAAGAAAAAATTTCACAGATTTTGAGATTTTTTGATTTAAAAATTATTTTTTTTTTTTTTCAAAACATCGCATTTTCTAATGGTGATTTCTTTTCTGAAAAAAAATGTTTGCCTTTTTAGGGTATACATTTTCAAAATGTTTAACTCACACCTTCAAAAACTTGCATTTTATTTGACTGGAATAGAACACAAAATCCAGAAATACTCTGCCCTGTATTTTTTAACAGCTGTTTTGAGAAAACAACATAGAAAAAGTCAGCTGTTGTATAAGGCAATTTCAACACCGTGATTTTTTACGGGGTAAAAAGTGCAAATTTTTTGCACTTTATAGGGCAGACATTTTTAGAAAAGAACTCGATATTCATTATAAGGGTTGAAATTTTTTAGAAAAGAACACAAAAACATAATTTTTGGGGCGAAATGCAAAAAAAAGGCACATTTTTTGCCAGAAAAGAAAACACCATAAGAATCTATGGTTGTTTTTTTTCTGTTTTTCTATTGCAAAATCTTTTAGAGTCTAAGAATTTTTCTATAAAAATGTCTCAGAAATTTAAAATCTGACAATTTCTCTTTAGAAGAAATGTCTAAGAATTTTCTATCGAAAAATATATTAGTATCTGAACATTTTTCAAAAAATGTCTAAAATTAGAAAACAAAAAATTCAAAAAATTTTAAATTTAAAAAAAAAAAAAGTTCTTACAATTAGTTCTTCTGCTGGGGTTATGCTTGTTTCTTTAAAAATGTGTTGAAGTGGCAAGTATGTTTACGACTATGCTTGCCGTCCCGTCCTCTGAAAAGTCGTTGTTAAATACACTCAGAAAAAAAACTAACTAAAAAATGAGAAAATTAACTAAATCCAAGGAAAATTGATAATGATTTAGCTCCATTGCCATGTATTCCTACTTTTTAGTCCATATTTTTCTTAAAAATTAGGACCAATTTGAACTAGAAAGTTTTTTTTTTTTTTTTTTTTTTTTTTTTTATTTTCAAAGCTTTTATTTAACTTTTATTAAATATTTTAATATAATAAGTTTTACAAAAGAAAAGAAAACATTTTCTACAACTGGTCAATGTTGACCAACGAGCAGATTACTTCTATGAAATTGTACAAAATAAAAACTACATTTTGAATGTAATTTATACAGCTGTCACCAGATCAAAAGGCTTCCTTCTTTGTAGGCGCCTTGGATGGTCGTCAGTGTCGAGAAGATTACTAGCTTCTACGTTTACATGACTTATTAGTCTCATATGGTGGGAATTTGCTATAGATGTTATGACGTTGTTTACTGTTTCTAGAAAGTGGGAAAAAATTTCCCATTTTTTAGTTAAAAAACATTTTTGATGAGGACATTTTTCCTAAAAGTTAGTTAATTTCATATTTTTATTGGTTTATTTATAGAATAGCATGTGAATTACACACAGAATTCTCATTATGTACATTTTTTATTTAAAATATAAAAAAACGTTCGTTTCTTATGGTCAAGTAATAAATTTCCAGTGTTGCCACCTCATGTGTAATTACACATATCATGTGTAATTTTTTTTTCATGTGTAGCCCATGTGTAATTGTCTGCATGTGTAATTCATGTGTAATTTGAAATTTTTGCTTTTTGGAGCATTTTTTTCATAATTTGTTTTAACAAACTTTTAGCAGATTTTTCTGCAGAAAGGGATATTTTAACGCAATTCTCTGTCATTCAGTTTTAAAAAATCACAGAAGTTATTTTGCTGATTCTGTTTGCTGAGTTTACAAATTTTTTTTAATTTTTTTATTTCGTGATATTTTAACGATTAAAAACTGTCAAAATTAAAAAGTAGCAAACTATTTTGCTAATTTACAAAAAATACTTAGTTATCATTAGTATTTTTCTAAATTTTATTAAAAAAAATAATTACAATTTGAAAAAAAGGAAAAAATACAACAAACTGTTTTGTTTCTGTGAAATAAGCAACCTCTTCTGCCGTTTTTGTCTTTAAAATTTAGCAATATTTTCGTTTATGCTTAAAATTTTTTTGAGCAGATTTTCAGCTGAAAATCAATATATCAATATATTTTTTTGCTGTTTTTCAGATTTTTTTCTGATTTGACTTCGATCATCCAGACAGAAATTTCGCAAAAAATATAAATCGTAGGTTTTTTGAGCAGTAAAAACCAGACTTTGGTTAACCGTTATATTTTGAAAATTTACAAAAAAAAAAACGTTATTAAAAAAAGCATGTGTAATTTCATGTGTAATTTTGGCATGATCCACGTGTAATTCGTGATTTCATGTGTAATTTTGGCATGACCCATGTGTAATTTACGATTTTGTTGGTGGCAACACTGTAAATTTCATTAGTTTTTAAAGTTAAAATACAACAAAGACTTTGTCTTTAACGTTTGTTCCCAGACTATGGGAAAACACGCCAAAGCCAAGGCCTTTGTTGTGATTAAAATATTATTTTTTCCCTAACACATACATGTGTAGAAAAAAACATTAAATTTATTACTTGTTATACAAGACCAAACTCTCTTTTTCATATACTACAAATAATAAACAAAATGTGAACTACACACAAAAAAAAATTAAAAAAATTGTGCCAGTTTTTGGTTTAATTACAACCTATAAAGTGGTTTTGGATAACTTACCAAAGTTTTTGCTCTAAAAAACTTAGGTAAATTATCCAAAACCACTTTATAGGTTGTATTATCCCCAAAACGGACACAATTTTTTTATATTTTTTTTTGTGTGTACAAGCAAGCATGAAAAAAAAAAATAAATCAACTAAACAATTTCATGTTATGAAATATTTACTAAACTTGTGGAAAACTTCCTCAAATTAAAGAAGATAAATATGATGAACTAATTGGAAGTAAATTACGTCCTAAAACTGAATTTTTTGAACTAAATTTTGTTTTAAGAAATATGTCTTAAAAATAAAGATTTTTTTTTCATTTATTTAGGGAAAATTTCTTTGGCGGTAAGAATTTTTTCCATGTATTAGGGAATTCCATTTAAGGAAAATTATGGCCTATTTAACAGTCCATGAACTAAAATTTTTTCCTAAAAGTTGGGAAAATTTCCAGAATTTTAGTTAAATTTAACTAAATTGTGGGAAAATTTATAAACTATTTTGAAGAAAATTTTTCCAAAGTTTAAGTTAATGGTTTTTTTTGAGTGTATATATTATTATATTTTATAAAAAATCAGAGTGTGGGCCCCTATCCGATGAGGGCCCCTAGGCTACTTTGCCTTTAGGGTAATCCGGGGCTGCCGAGACGAAGATACTATTATCTCGTTGTAGCGAAACAGAGCAAGGCCTCTGGTGGGTATCGAACCCATGACCCCCAGAATCATAGGCTAGCACGCAACCAACTAGCCTACTGGGGCGCCTGAAACTTATATATTTTCTGAACATTTAGTTAAAAAATTTTGTTAAAACTTATTAGAATTTAGTTAAAACTTCTCAGGATTTTTCAATTTTCTAATTAAAATTTTCATAATATTAAATTATTTTCGTTTCTTTATTTTTGAGAAAAATGTAAACCTAAAAAACGAATAAAAAAATCTTCGGAACCAAATTTTTTGCCATATTTTTGTCAAAATTAAGTTAATTTTCCTATTTTGTACCTCCCCTTTTTGGAGTGTATAAACTGGTGTTATTTACAAACAAAAAAATTCACTTGTTTGTCCAGTTGGTAATGATAACTAATTAGCAAGTTTTTTGCTGGGTAATTTTATATAAATATAGTTCTATCTGGGCGAGAGAGTCTTAAAAACTTAAAATTATGAAGTACTTCGTAGTAGTTGTGTCAGTTTTAGCTATCTTAGCTTTAGCTCTAGCTCAAGTAAGAAACCCAATTTTTATACCCTCCACTCTAGTGATAGAGGGTATATATAAGTTTGTCATTCCGTTTGTAACACATAGAAATATTGGTCTAGGACCCCATAAAGTATATATATTCATGATCCTCGATCGATTTTAAGACGATCTAGCGATGTCCGTCCGTCCGTCCGTCCGTCCGTCCGTCCGTCTGTCCGTCTGTCTGTCTGTCTGTCTGTCTGTTGAAAACACGCTAACTTTTGAAAGACTTTACGGAGGCTCCTGAAGTTTGGCATATATGTTGGGAATTTACCTGGTCAGGTCGGTATTGCAATCCAGCGAAATCGGTATAGTGGTTCAAAAGTTATGACCAAAAGACTGAATTTCGGCAAGGGTTTTTCGTGAATTTATGAGATAAAAATCACTATAACTTTCGAAAATCACTTCTGAGGATGCTGAAGCTTGGCATATATATTTTTCGTTCCTCCAGCCTAGTTCGTATTGAATTTCACCAAAATCGGTCCAGTGGTTCAAAAGTTATTAGCAAAACCGTAAATATAAGATTAGCTTCACCTTAAATTCACGTGGTGAAAACCCGTTAAACCTGTTTTACAACCATTGGTAAGTCACAAAAATATTTTAAAACGTATTTTTGTCACTCAAAAATATTTTTATACCAAAACAAAAAAAAAATAAACTCGAACAAAATGTTACACTCAAAAAAAAATTTTACACTCAAAAAAAAAAATTAGTATTTTTTTTTTTAATGTAAAATTCAAAAAAAAATTTACACTCAAAAAAAAAAAATACACACCAAAAAAAAAAAAATTAGTTTTTTTTTTCAAAAATTACAAAAAAAAAATTTTACACTCAAAAAAAAATTAGTTTTTTTTTTTTTTAAATTACTAAAAAAAATTTTTTTTACACAAAATAAAATATTTCTAATCATAACTGTTATTTTTTCACGTTAGAAAATTTACTATCACTTAAAATGGGCATTGTGGAGGGTATTCATAGATTCGGCCAAGTCGAATTTAACTTTTCTACTTGTTTTTTTTTTTAATGGTCTTAATTTTTTTTTTTTTTTAAGGACGAAGCTAATGTAGCAGATAATTCTGGGTCAAGCTTATTATCACCTGCACCACAAATACATCATCCAAGACTTGCACATCATCAACTTGGTCAAAATGATGGACATGAACAACCTGGTGACGAAAATCCTACTAGGGAACAAGTAGGTTATTGGGGCGAAGTTTTTAAAGAGATTTTCGGGTGATCTTTTAAATTTCGAAGATGTTTCCAAGTCCAGTTAGTTGATTGTTATACTTACTTTGATGTTATTATACAGGTTAAAAAAATATACCTACTAAATAAATTCAATATTAAATAATTGTAAATAACATTTTCATATCTTAAAATTAAAAGTCTGCTAAATTTATAAATATTCATGATCCTCGATAGATTTAAAGTCGATCTAGCAATGTCCGCCCGTACACTGAAAAAAAGACATAACTAAAATTAAGGAAAAATTGTCTTTGAAAATGTATCATGGATTTTCCTAAAATTTATTTTTAAATAAATTTTCTTAAATTTAAGAAAAAAAAATTTAGATCATTAAAAGAAATATTTCTTAAAAACATGTGTACACAAAATTTCGTTCAAGTTTATTTAAAATTTACTAAAAATAACTTCGTCGTTTTTCTCTTCTTAGAATTGAGGAAGTGTACCACTTAAAATTTAGTTATTAACTTTTACAATTTGGTTAAAAATTCAAAATGGCTATATATAGAAAACTAAGCGAGATAGAGCAAAACGGATGAAATTTTAAAAGGAACGCTCAAAAAAAAAAGTGAACTAAAATCTGCGAAAATTAACTCAATTTAGAGAAAAAGAGGGAATGATTTGGCTCCAAAGATTTTTTTTCTTGGTTTTAGTTCATAATTTTCCCAAAAATAAGGAAAACAAAGTTAATTAATTTTAAGCCAATTTTAACTAGAAAATGGGAAAAATAATATTACACTTTAGCTCATTTACATTTTAAAACTAGATTGGGTCTAGCCCCTTATTAACTCGAGACCCTGTTGGGTACTTTAAGGGCCCCCATAGATTTTGACCCAAAATTTGTGTCCGTTTCGCTCTAATTTGCTTAGTTTTTGAGATACGGTAATAATGGTTCTGATAGGGTCTTGAGAATCTTAAAAACTGAATAATTCAAAAACTATTAATCGAAAGGCTTTCTGGTATTTTGCGGAAGTGTTCTACGAGTCAAGAGCTACAAAAATGCCGTTGGACTTTTTCTCGTGTTGGTAGTATTTACCGAGATATGTGCATATATAAAATCTCGGGAATTTAAAATTTTAGATCTAAAATTAGGGTCTTGAGACCCCGACAGATATGCAGAGCTAGGCTATTCCATATTGTTCTTTGCAGTCTTTCTTTTGAAAATTTCATCCGTTTCACCCTATCTCGATTAGTTTTCGAGATATCGCCATTTTGAATTTTTAACTAAATTCTAAGAAGTTATTTACTAAATTCTCAGAAGTTATTAACTAAATTCTAAGAAGTACACTTCCTCAATGCAAAGAAGAGAAATTCGATGATGTTTTTTTTAGTAAATTTTAACTAAACTAAATTGTTTTTAAGAAATATGTCTTAAAAATAAAGATACGTTTCTTAGATTTGTGGAAAATTTCTTTGGCAGGAAGAATTTTTTTCCTAATATTAAAAAATTCCATTTAAAGAAAACTATAAACTAATTATAAGTAAATGAACTAAAATTTGTTCCTCATAGTTAAGAAAATTTCCCATTTTTTGGTTAAATTTAACTATATTTTAGGAAAATTCATGATAAATTTTCAAAGACGTTTTTCCTTAATTTTAGTTATGTCTTTTTTTTCAGTGTGCTGCCAACACTTGACTAGTAGAACACTTCCGCAAAATACCCGAAAGCCCTCGGTGTAATATTTTTTGAGTTATCCAGGTTTTTAAATTCTCAAGACCCTATCAGGCCCCAGCAAAAAATAATCGAGATTGTGGAAGCAGTTCATAATTTTTCTGGCATACACAAGCGCTTCGTCTTCAGCACATAGATATTTCTGCCTTACAGTAGTGCATACTAGATGCACTACTGTAAGGCAGAGATAGAAATATAAATTTTTCGATAAATTACGAATGTAAACAGACATTTTTAAATACATTCACTTACAGTAGTGCATCTAGTATGCACTACCGTAAGGCAGAAAGAAAATACTATGAATTATACGACGACTTACGAGCATCAAACAGCAAAACGAAAATTTCGATGACGCAATAAAAAAATACAATTTTAATTCTGTTGATATTTTGTGTTTTTGTGAACGGACGTGTACGCATGTGCAAAAGTGAAAACAAAAGTTTCGACTACACACTATTCAGACATTAAAACTGTAGTGTTATTTGTGTGCCTACGAGGAGCACTTTCTTCATACAAACTTTTCAGGCATGAAGACTTTAGTGATGGTAACACATTATTTTTGTGCTTTATTGGAGCAATGATTTCTGAGCATCCAATATGCTTACAAAAATGCACCTAGTAAGCTTCTAAGAAGGTATTATTTCATTACATTTTTATTGCGCTGAAATAAGCGCTCGGATGAAATGCTCTAAAGTGGGACATTGCGACCAAATATCATGCCATACGTAAGCAGGTTTGTAAGGGAATGTCAACTCAACATTCCCTTACAAACCTGCTTACGGCGAAGCAGTAGTTTTTGGTGGGGCCCCTAATTTGCGTATCACAAAAACTAAGCAAGGTAGAGCGAAACAGGCAAAAGTTTTGAATCAAAATCAATGGCGACCCTTAAAATGGGGTCTAGATCGAATAAATAAATAATACACATTTTCCCAATTTCTAGTTAAAACTCGCATAATTATTAAGACATGTTCATTAATTACAATTCATTAACAAATTTTAATTAGAACTTAGTCTATTTACAAATGTTTTTTACATATATCTTCCAGTCTTCCCTCTCTCTAGCTATGTATCGCAACTGGTTGTAGGATTTATTAGTTTCCTTGGCCACTGTATTTCTCCAAGATGTTTTCGGTCGGCCGACGCTTCGATACCCCTGTGGGTTCCACTCAAGTGCTGCATGTGGGACCTCGGATCTTTCTTTCCTTAGTGTGTGTCCCAACCATCCATATTTACGTTTCTTTATTTCGCTTTCAATCTTTATTTGATTAGTTCTTAGTAGCAGATTTTCGTTAGTTATTATTTGAGGCCACCATATTCTTAAAATATTGCGAAGACATCTATTGATGAATGTCTGTAATTTCTGAGATATATCTTTTGTGAGAAACCATGTTTCACATCCATATAACAGGATGGATTTTACGCAGGCGTCAAAAATTCTTGCTGTGTTAATTGTGTTTGACCTCCATACTTTAAACAGCATTGCGAACCTGCCTTTAGCTTTCTTTAGTCGGCTTTCTACGTCAAGTATTGTTCCCCCATTAGTGCTTATAATGCTGCCGAGATACTCAAAACTGGTTACTTCACTGATCTCCTGCTGATTGACTGCGAACTGGGATGTGTTTACCGCATTAATTCTCATAGTTTTAGTTTTGTTAATATTGGCTTTAAGTCCTACTTTATTTGATTCCTCCGTAAGGGATGTTAAAAGGGATTGCATTTCTGAATTTTTGTTGGACAGAAGGACTACATCGTCGGCATACTCTAGATGCGCTAATTTGTTGCACATACCCCAATTCAGTCCCACTGATAATGTATCAACAGCGTCAAATATTACATCCATAACAGTTATAAATAAAAGCGGTGAGAGAGCGCACCCTTGTCGTACACCACTCTTTGTTTCAAAGAGTGGTGTACGACAAGAGTGTTGGAGGCAAAGGATATGCCGATCCTCTGTAAAATTATTACGCGACCGACCACTCAGCGGGATATCTGGGCTCAACATCTTTTGTACGGGGGAAATACCGACAAATAAGTAACAAGATCCATGCACTCAGAAAAAAAACTAACTAAAAAATGGGAAAATTAACTAAATCCAAGGAAAATTGATAATGATTTAGCTCCATTGCCATGTATTCCTAATTTTTAGTCCATATTTTTCTTTAAAATTAGGACCAATTTGAACTAGAAAGTGGGAAAAAATTTCCCATTTTTTAGTTAAAAAAACATTTTTGATTAGGACATTTTTCCTAAAAATTAGTTAATTTCATATTTTTATTGGTTTATTTATAGAATCGCATGCGAATACATACATAATTCTCATTATGTACATTTTTTATTTAAAATATAAAAAAACGTTTGTTTCTTATGGTCAAGTAATAAATTTCATTAGTTTTTAAAGTTAAATTACAACAAAGACTTTGTCTTTAACGTTTGTTCCCAGAATATGGGAAAACACGCCAAAGCTAAGACCTTTGTTGTGATTAAAATATTATTTTTTCCCTAACACATACATGTGTAGAAAAAAATGTAAACATTAAATTTATTACTTGTTATACAAGACCAAACTCTCTTTTTCATATACTACAAATAATAAACAAAATGTGAACTACAAGCAAGCATGAAAACAAAAAAATAAATCAACTAAACAATTTCATGTTATGAAAAATTTACTAAACTTGTGGAAAAAACTTCCTCAAATTAAAGAAGATAAATATGATAAACTAATTGGTAGGAAATTACGTCCTAAAACTGAATTTTTTGAACTAAATTTTGTTTTAAGAAATATATCTTAAAAATGAAGTTTTTTTTTCATTTATTTAGGGAAAATTTCTTTGGCGGTAAGAATTTTTTCCATGTATTAGGGAATTCCATTTAAGGAAAATTATGGCCTATTTAACAATCCATGAACTAAAAATTTTTCCTAAAAGTTGGGAAAATTTCTAAAATTTTAGTTAAATTTAACTAAATTGTGGGAAAATTTATAAACTATTTTGAAGAAAATTTTTCCAACGTTTAAGTTAATGGTTTTTTTTGAGTGTGGCATGTTTGGATACCATAGGATCCTCCAACATCACACACTTAAAGGTAGCAGCCCTACCACCAAACTATGCTTAGTTATAGGTTAATCACCCGTAGCTACTAAAAAATCAATGATTCGAGTATTTACAAATGGAAAAACAAAACTCGCATAAAATTTAATTATTTTTTTCTAAACCGAATAAAAAAATCTTTGAAGCCCATTTTTTCTCTAAATTTAGTTAATTTTCCTATTTTTCAGTTCACTTTTTTGTGACAATACTGACGATATTCATAAATTTATTGATATCTGGTTTCATATTTGCTACACTGAAAAAAAACTTTCTTGATACAACTGAATCGGATTCATTATTTTGTTTTCTTTTAATTAATGAAGGAGTTCATAAGATTTTTGAAGTATTACGCATATTGGGAACAAATTTCATAAAATTTTCTTCATTAGATTTCATAGTTTCATTTAAAAATTTCATAAAATTTTGTTTATAAAACTTGTTGTTTTTGAAACCTTTCGATTCGCTTTTGTTTAGTCTGAAGTAAATGCTCAAAATATAGACATATAAAAAACAGCTGGTCGCTCCAGAAAAAAAAAATCTTTAGAAAAATTCTGAGACATTTTTTCCATAGAAAAATTCTCAGATTCTGAGACATTATTTTACAAAAAAATTCTCAAACTCTGATACTTTTTGTATAGAAAAATTCTCAGATTCTGCACTCAGAAAAAAAACTAACTAAAAAATGAGAAAATTAACTAAATCCAAGGAAAATTGATAATGATTTAGCTCCATTGCCATGTATTCCTACTTTTTAGTCCATATTTTTCTTAAAAATTAGGACCAATTTGAACTAGAAAGTGGGAAAAAAATTTCCCATTTTTTAGTTAAAAAAACATTTTTGATGAGGACATTTTTCCTAAAAGTTAGTTAATTTCATATTTTTATTGGTTTATTTATAGAATAGCATGTGAATACACACAGAATTCTCATTATGTACATTTTTTATTTAAAATATAAAAAAACGTTCGTTTCTTATGGTCAAGTAATAAATTTCATTAGTTTTTAAAGTTAAAATACAACAAAGACTTTGTCTTTAACGTTTGTTCCCAGACTATGGGAAAACACGCCAAAGCCAAGGCCTTTGTTGTGATTAAAATATTATTTTTTCCCTAACACATACATGTGTAGAAAAAAACATTAAATTTATTACCTCAGATACTGAGAAATTTTTTCTTTAGAAAAGTTCCCAGATACTGAGAAATTTTTTTTATAGAAAAATTCTCAGACTCTAAGCCATTTGTTCGATAGAAAAATTCTCAGATTCTGAAACATTTTTTCTATAGAAAAATTCTAAGATTCTGAGACATTTTTTCAATAGAAAAATTCTCAGATTCTGAGACGTTTTTTCTTTAGAAAGGTATAAGCAAGTCTGTATGAAACTTTATTACTTGTTTTAACTGCCATATTCAATAAGTTTTTTCATACAAAATTGGTTGAGTGTAGTAAGAATTGGAAACACAAATGTGTAAAGGAACAAATTAATTAGTTAGGTGTTAACATATCGTGAACCTATATTCAAAATATGCCAACTCAAATTTGACCGAAATGAGTTTCCGATGGCAAATAGCTCCCCAATGCAATACCCATCTGTGATAAAAATTTCAGAGCAAAAAAATAATTTGTTGTCGTTTTACATCCATTTTTGTTATTCTGCTAACTCAAAGTACATATTTTTTTGGTGAAAATAAATGCCAACTCCCATTGTAAATTTCCAAAAAATTTTCAAAAATTTAAAAAAAAAAAATTAGAACACATATCTTATTGCATTTGCCATGCTGACCACGAATCTGGTAAAGATTTTGATTCCTAATGGCTAGTTTTTGAGATATTGCCATTTTGAAAACATCGGTAAATAGTGTTTGCAAAAAAAAAAATTGCTTATTAGATGTAACTTTCAAACTATTTATCAGATTGAAACATTATGAGTGGGGCAAATAAAGTCAATGATATAAGCTTTCAAAGTAGCTAGTTTAAAGTGACCCTTTTACAATACAGCGTGAGTTACAGAGTGCCAAAGTTGACCACCCTGAGATTAAAAGGATTTCAGAGCTAGTAACTTTTAAAAAAATGCAAAGATTTTTAATTTTTTTTTTTCAGTTTTTGCAATTATTGCACTAAGGATAACAAAAACCAAAAAAAAAAATTTATAAAAATTTTTCCAAAAAAAAATGTTTTTTTATTTTCCGACAAAATATGCCAACTCTAAAAACATATTTGTTTTTTGATATAGTAATAAATGCCATCTCTCTAAAATACGCAAACAAGTGCAAAATATAAAATTTTTGGCATAGGTAAAAATTATTTAGAATATTTAAACCATCTTATGGAAGGTACATTGTTAATTTTTACAATAATATGCGAAATAACTAGTTTTTTAGCTCTCATGAACAGTAAGCTTTTTCGAGTTGGCATTTATTGAATATAGTTCGACGATATGTATAAAAAATTAATTAGTTTACAATGAACTGCAAATCTACATAAGTAAATAAGTTAGTTTGTTGTGAAAATATTTACAAATTAATTAGTAAACCTGCAACTAATTTGTTTGCAGTTTACCTAATTAAATTTCTGTAAATATTTTAAAAACGAGTTTATTTGTTTCTTTACACAATTTTTTTACCATTTTTACAAACACTTAACAAATTTTTTAAGTTAAATCAACCGAATATGACAGTTAAACTTAACCGTATATGACAGTTACAAAACAATTTGTAAAACATACACTGAAAAAAAAAGACATAACTAAAATTTAGGAAAAGGTATCTTTAAAAATTTATTAGAATTTTCCTAAAATTTAGTTAAATTTAACTAAAAAATGAGAAATTTTCTTAACTATGAGAAAAAAATTTTAGTTCATTTACATAGTTTTCATTAAATGGATTTTTTAATATAAGAAAAAAAATTCTTACTGCCAAAGAAATTTTCCCCAAATCTAAGAAACGTTTCTTTATTTTTAAGACATATTTCTTAAAACACTAAATTGTGTTTAGTTAAAATTTACTTAAAAAACATCATCGTATTTCTCTTCTTAGATTGAGGAAGTGTACTTCTTAGAATTTAGAAAATAACTTCTTATAATTTAGTTAAAAATTCAAGATGGCGATATCACGAAAACTAAGCGAGATATAGCGAAACGGATGAAATTTTCAAAAGAAAGTACCATAAAAAATAATATGGAATAACCTAGCTCTAAACATCTGTCGGGGTCCCGAGCCTCTAATTTTAAATCTAATATTTCACATTCCGGAGATTTTATATATGCCCTTTGTAGCCCTTTGATCGAAGAACACTATCGCAAAATACCCAAAAGCCCTCCGACTAATAGTTTTTGAGTTATCCAGTTTTTAAGATTCTTAAGACCCTTATTACCGTATCTCAAAAACTAAGCAAG
This sequence comes from Pegoplata infirma, assembly GCA_963921195.1. Classification (NCBI taxonomy): domain Eukaryota; kingdom Metazoa; phylum Arthropoda; class Insecta; order Diptera; family Anthomyiidae; genus Pegoplata; species Pegoplata infirma. The sequence goes on from OY992540.1 coordinate 83,460,334, forward strand.
GTAGAGCAAAACGGACAAAAGTTTTGGGTCAAAATCTATGGGTACCCTTAAAGTGCCCAACGGAGTCTCGAGTTAACAGGGTCTGGACCCAATCTAGTCCTAAAATATAAATGAACTAAAGTGTAATATAATTTTTCCCATTTTCTAGTTAAAATTGGCGTTAAATTAAATAACTTTGTTTTCCTTATTTTTGAAAAAAAAAAATATTAATTAAAACCAATAAAAACAAGTAAGAGTGTTAAATTCGGCTGTGCCGAATCTTTTATACCCTCCAACATGCAAAAAAATAAAGAAAAAAATGCAGGGGCGTTCTATTTTTTTTTTGGGGTGTCGTGTTGATTGGGGGGGGTGACAAATTTCCTCTCAAATATGTGTTTAAAAATTCATTCTGATGCTTTTTGCACTTAACGAATGCAAGTTTATTATAATTAATTTTTTTTTTGTATTCTACGCCCATAAAAGGGCCAAAAACGACATTTTCTAATTCTCAGGGTTCAAATTCAGGACTTTGAACATCTTGTAGCATAAAAATGTTGAATTTGTTAAACAAAAAGACAAAAAATCATGTAAAAATTTTTTTTTTTTTAGAGGTTGGTTTAGTTCTTCAAGGGGGAACTTTTTCCCCCTGGTCCGATTTTGCCTATTTCCGAACTTAACCTGCCTAGGACCATAAGACATATTCGTGCCAAACTTTAGGAGTCTAGCCATTTTATTTTGGACTGTATCGTGTTAACTACAGACGGACGGACAGACGGACGGACATCGCTAGAATGTCTTAGAATCGATCACTGATCAATAATATATATACTTTAAGGGGTCCCCGACCGATATTTCGATGCGTTACACACGGAATGACAAAGTGAGTATACCCCCATACTGTAGTTGGAGGGTATACAAAACTTTGGAGCTAAATCATTCTTCTTTTTCTTAAAATTTAGTTAATTTTCACAGCTTTTAGTTCACTTTTTTTCAAGTGTATGTATTACAATTTAGGGATAAATTAAAATTTTGTGTAAAAGATTAAAATTAAAGTAAATAAAAAGATGAAAGTGTGTTTTTCTAACTTATTTTTGTGATTTTTTCAGACTTTTTATACAAAATTTAAAATGAAAAAAAAAAAATATTGATTTTTTATTTACTAAAATCCGCGCTGTTTTATAGAAGTATTATTTCGTGATTTTACTAATGTATTACAATTTGAGGTTAGAGTAAAATTGTGTGTGATAAAACTAATTGTAAGTGAAACCCATCAAAAATTTTAAAGTGTGTTTTTTTCTGTCATGTATACTACTTACAATCACGTAAATTAAATAAAATTTCAATGACGAATAGACGTGACTCACCAAAAATTGTTATTAATGAACATTTTCATTAATTTCAATTTAAGATTACAATTTGCCTTCACTTACCTACCGCTATTCCACATTTAATCAATGAATACCTTCATACATTAAATGAAAAACTTCATAAAACATTTTATTTGATTTTTTCTGTAAGTACAGATCGAGCACGGGCTCTAATTATATTTGTTATAAGGGTTCAAGTTGAAAAAATGCAGAAGAAAAATTGAATTTCTAAAAATTATAGACATTTCTGGTATTTCCTATACCGGTTTCAAACACCCCAGTTAGTGTCATCTTCAGTATGATTTTAAATGTCGGTTTGTCTTGTTAATGAAAACTGTTTTTTATATATGTGAATATTTATAGTTTCTACAGAATAAATTTTGACAGTTTCCAACACTACAATTCTATTTCTAGCAATCTCAACCTCACCTCATACTTTCTTTCAACTTTTTTGTCTCTTACATTATTTCGCAAGGGTTACCAACATGATCTGGAATTGCAGACACAAATGAAGGAATTTGCATTTTCTGTTTCGGAGACGTGCCTAATGGCGACATATTTTGTCAGTAATTTTATTTGATTTTTTCTGTAAGTACAGATCGAGCACGGGCTCTAACATTGTTTCAAACAAGTTCTGCAAATGTTTTCATTGAAAGGAACTTTAATGACACCTGTTTCATTAATCAAATTAAATCATTTTTCATTAAGCTTATGTAAATTTTCATTACTTTTACGAAGCTCTATTTTTAGTGTCAGTTTAAAATAATCTTTATTTTTTATTCCTTCATTTATAAAACGAATTTTATTTTTCTTGACAATTTAGTGGGAAATTGTTTGAAATTTGATTTTGGCTTGACAAATTAATTTTTTTCTTGGCACTGACTAAAAAATCTTAACAATCCAGCTAAATCAAGCCCATCTGGCAACCCTAGATGCAGGAGACATCAATAACAAAACAACCAACACCTTCGTGAATTTATAATCAGCAAAAAAAACGAAAATAACGCCAGAAACTATGTTGGAATTACACGTAATGAGGATTATGATGGTGGTAATGATGACGATATTGATAATAAGTATAAGCGGAAGAAGATGAGAATAAATTTAGTGAGGTAAGATGAGATGACGGGTTTTGTCTCCTAAGCTGTCATTTCCTGACAAATGCAATAATTCAAATGTGTAAGTCGTTTGTGCATTGTTTGCCATATAATTGTTTTGAATTTATTTAAGATTTTCATTCAAATGCAGGCATGAAGGCAACCAAAAATAGTAAATGGAGGATTTAAGTAACACAGAAAAAATGAAAAACAACTTTAGTAAATTTTTAATAGTATTTAGTAAAAAAAAGCTACTAAATTTTGCACTAGTAAACAATTTAATAGTATTGAGTAAACATTTTACAAAAATGTTAGTAAATTTTTAATTGACACAATTAAAACTTGACTCAAAATTGTTCGTTGTTTTTAAGTATTTTTTTTTAATTGTGTCAAGGAAAAATTTACTCAAAATTTATGAATTTCTTTTTTTTTCAAAAAGAAAACATTTCATTTGAAACTTCACCAGATACGTTTATCATATTTTGAAGACATATGAAAATTTCATAAACACTCAAAAAAAAAGTGAACTAAAATCTGGAAAAATTAACTTAATTTTAAGAAAACGAGGGAATGATTTGGCTCCAAAGATTTTTTTTTCTTGGTTTTAGTTCATAATTTTCCCAAGAGCCGTTGGACCTTTTCTCGTGTTGGCAGTATTTACCGAGATATGTGCATATATAAAATCTCGGGAATTTCAAATTTTAGATCTAAATTTAGGGTCTTGAGACCCCGACAGATATGCAGAGCTAGCCTATTCCATATTTTGCTTTGTATTCTTTCTTTTGAAAATTTCGTCCGTTTTGCTCTATCTCGCTTAGTTTTCGAGATATCGCCATTTTGAATTTCTAACTAAATTCTAAGAAGTTATTTACTAAATTCTCAGAAGTTATTAATTAATTCTAAGAAATACACTTCCTCAATTCAAAGAAGAGAAATACGATGATGTTTTTTTTTTTAGTAAGTTTTAACTAAACTTGAACTAAATTGTTTTTTAAGAAATATGTCTTAAAAATAAAGATACGTTTCTTAGATTTGTGGAAAATTTCTTTGGCAGTAAAATTTTTTTTTTTCTAATATTTAAAAATTCCATTTAAAGAAAACTATGAACTAATTATAAGTAAATGAACTAAACTTTTTTCCTCATAGTTAAGAAAATTTCTCATTTTTTAGTTAAATTTTACTAAATTTTAGGAAAATTCATTATATATTTTCAAAGACATTTTTTCCTTAATTTTAGTTATGTCTTTTTTTCAGTGAAGATAATTTCAAACTTTCATATACATATACAAAAAACCATAAACTAAATGAGAATTCAAAAAATTAAGAAAATTAAAAAAACAAGTGATAGATAGTGTTACATTCGGCTGTGCCGAATCTTTTATACCCTCCAAAATGTTAAAAAAAAAACAATATATAAAAATCCAGGGTCGTTTTTTTTGGGGGCGGGGGGGTTGGTGGGAGACGTTAGGGAGCACATTCCTCTTGCGATTTTGAACTTCATCTGAGATAAGAATGTTGCATTTGCTTAGCAAAAGTACAAAAAACCCTGAAAAAATTGCGGTTTTTCTTAGGTTGGTTTAGTTCTCCAAGGGGAAACTTTTTTCCCCTTGGTCCGATTTTACCCACTTCCGAACTTAACCTAGGAATATAAGACATATTCGTGCCAAACTTCGGAAGTCTAGCTCTTTTATTTTGGGCTGTATCGTGGGGTCCCCAATACTGTAGTTGGAAGGTATAAAAATTAAATTTTTTAGTAAATTTTTAATTCCGTCAATTAAAAAATTACTCAAATTTCTTTTAAAATTTAAACAAGTGATTACTCAAATTATTTTTTATCATATTTTTTTTTCTGTGTAGAGACATTCAGTAAATGACTAAATAAGAAGATAGAGAAAATTATAAACAGAAAAGGGTATTAAGTGCATCATATCATATTAACAGATATACAGTTGAATAAATGAATGGATGAGTGTTTATTGTCGTTTTGTTTGCATATATAAATATTTCAAGGATATAATGACCATGGCAAGGGGGTTCATGTAAATACATGTTTGTTGTCGTTAGCCTGAGAACAACTTAAAGTATTTATCTTCGCGAATCATCGAATTTGCTTTAAAATGGCATTGATTTGTTAGTGCATATTTTTGCATATTTTGATGAAAATTCATGTTTTTGCATATTTTGCTTAAACTACATATTTTCTTGCATATTTTTTAATATTTATTAAAAAAATTATTTTTTTTTATTAATTTTGTGAAATTTGCTATTTTTCATGAAAAATTTGCAAATCAGTTCATGCATTATTTTGATAAAAAAGAAACAAAAAAAAATATTTTTTTTTCAAAAAATTTAAGCACAAAGTTGCGCAATATAGTGCACAATCCGGGAAAAATATTAATACAATTTTCATGGAGTAATTTTGGTCAAGGGCTGCATCTAAAAGACGGAAAGGAGTGTTTCTATTTATTTTTTATTAAACTGCACTGACAATGAGATAAAAAAACTGAATTTATGTAATTTTTTTCATATTTTTCCAATAAAAGGGTCCTAATTGCGCATCGTTTTGGGGGCAAGCCTATTCAAATAAGAAAAAATCCGAATACGTATTTTTACATTTTTACACTAGGGTGGAGCAAATTTAGCTTTTTTCAAATTTCGAAAACGTCGTGGTCGGGAAAGTTGCCTTTTAGGGTCGATATTAACACAAAAATATTGGACCTGTGGGACCATGGGTTTTGGCTTTCTTTTTGACTTGAAACTTTCCGATTTTCAAGTCAAAAAAGGACCCCAAATCCATTGTCAAACAGGTCCAATATTTTTGTGTGTTAATATCTATCCTAAAAGGCGACTTTCCCAACCCCGACGTTTTCGAAATTCGAGAAAAGGCTAAATTTGCACCACTAAATTTTATGTCTTACGATTTTTTATGAATAAATATGGAAATAAACCAATTTTTAATGCATATTTTTTTAGTTTTTACTGCATATTTTTAAATTTTTGATACATATTTTTAGCGCTAAAAACGCGATTTATAGTGCATGAACTTCCTTGCCCTGATAATGACATTAAAGGTGTGTTGTTAATGTCAATATTTACGAGAAATTGTTTCATTTAATTTGAACGTCATCAACAGTTTTAAAATGTAATTACCATAAATAAATGCATTTATATAAAAATGCTTAAAATCAAGCAACATTTTTTTTAAATTTTTTCTTTTTTTTTTCAAATTGTCTTGAATGTTTCTAAGTTTTTTATTTTTTTCAGAAATTTTTTGAATTTGTCCTTTATATTTTTTATAATTGTTATACCCTCCAATCACATATGGGCCCACTTATGTGATACCCTCCAATCACATAAGTAGGCCACCAATCACATAAGTAGGCCACCATTTTTTTTGTATGGCAAAATGAGTTTTCTTTTGATCCTCCTTCCCAGACGACAGGACCGGCAAAACAATACAACAACCAAAATCGGAATGGGATAAAACCAAAAAGTATTTCAAATAAGGACAAAAATTACCCCTAAAAATGGGAGATAGAGGGTTAATGTGTTCTAACGAAAATTAATTAGACACGTATTTTTTTTTAGCGGCCCAAACTCATTTTTAGGGGGGTCGATTTGTATGGGGGGAAATTGACCTTTTTCAGTTTTTAACGATTTACGCCTATTTAAACAAAATTAATATAGGCACGTGTGATATCAGATTAAAGGTATTAAAAATATCTATCTCGTGATGCTACACTAAAAAAATTATGTTAGTAAAATCAACTGAAAATGTAAATTAAAATAACTACTTTGTAAGTTATTTTGGGGTCAACTACTTTTTCAGTTAAATCAACTAACAATGTTAGTTATTTTAACTGACAAAAAACAACTGACTTACGTAGTAAAAACTACTTACATTTGTAGTCAAAACAACTAACATGTAGTAAAAATAAAATAATCAATATATAATTTTTTTTCAAAAAATTTTTCTAAAAAAAAATTAAAAATCAATTTTTTTCAAAGTTTTTTTTTTTTTTTTTTTTAAAGTAGTGAAAAATAAAAAAAACGAAAATTCATTTTTATTTTTAGAAAAAAATTTTTCAAAGAAAAAAAAAATTAACTACTTTAAATAACTGTTACTACATTACCGTACTTTTTTGTTAGTTATTCAAAACAAGTGAGAGTGTTAGGCTGTGCCGAATCTTTTATACCCTTCAAAATGTAAAAAAAAAATAAAAAAAAAATTGTCAGGGGCGTTTGTTTTGGAGGGGGGGTCAGTGGGGGACGTTGAGAGCACCTTCCCATCCCGATAAATATAACAAATGTTTCATTTATTTAACAAAAAAACATGTAAAAAAAAGTGTAAAAAAGTGTATTTTTTCAGAGGTTGGTTCAGTTCTTCAAGGGGGAACTTTTTTGCCCCTGGGCCGATTTTTCCCATTCGCGAACTTAACCTGCCTATGAACATGAGACATATTTGTGCCAAACTTCAGGAGTCTAGCTGTTTTATTTTGGACTCCATTGTGTTATCTACAGACAGACGGACGGACGGACATTCAAAGAATGTCTTAGAATCGATCATGGATCAATAATATATATACTTTATGGGGTCCCCGACCGATATTTCGATACGTTAGAAACGGAATGATAAAGTGAGTACCCCCATACTGTGGTTGGAGGGTATAAAAACGACTTAAAATAACTAACAAAAATAGTTGTTTTATATTTCTCATACAAAACAACTGACTTTGTAGTTGAAAACAACTAACTACTGTAAAATATACAAACAACTAACATGCAGTAACTTACAGAATTTTCTGAGTGTAACAACGGGCCAAAGAAGTAAATATTTTTTGACTTATTAACAAAAATGTCCTAAAATTTTAGTATTTTACTCAATATGACGAAAAGTTGTGCATGTTTGGGCACGTTCACGTTAGATAGGTTTTCCAAAGACCTTTCATTTGGTATGTAACATGACTAGGTTTCTTTGCATAATATAGGAGATAAACGAAAAAAACTGAAAAATGGCCTTGTCTTTGAATTTTGGCTGCTAAAAAAAATACGTGTCCCTTTATTTTTTCTGATCTAAGACTTAAGACTTAACATAATTTTTTGTTGTTGCCCTAAGTAGTTTGGTATTGCATTTGAGCGAAATCGGTTTAGCGGTTCAAAAGTTATGAACGATAATGTAAGATCACCTCGAAAATTTTGGTACATTCAACATATCCTAAAAATACAAAATGCTTGAATTCGGCTGCTGGTTGACACATGTGAACAGAATTGATCACCAAATGGTATTTAAACAAGTACAAACATATTTTTTTACAAAAACAAAATTTTCGCTGAATTTTTTTTTTTTCCACCAAAAAAAATTTTTCGCTTGTTTTTTTCAATTTTTTTTTTTTTTTTTTTTGCAAATAAACTTTTTTTACATTGTGGAGGGTATCAATACAATTGGCAAGATCGATTTTAACTTTATTACTTGTTTTTTATTGCAAACAAATTTTGTTTTTCATTTTTCGCGAAAACGCGAATTGATCTAGAAAAACTGGGAGACACGGATATTTTATTTTTCGCCCCACTCTCAGAATTTTTTGGTCCGGTTCATATGTACAGCCAAAATTTGCAATTTGTCGGACGGTGTTATAATAATAATAATTGCTTAAAATCTGTATAAGTGGCGTATGCTTTAATTTTGTCCGGTACAGCCAAAATTTGCAATTTGTCGGACGATGTTATAATAATAATTGCTTAAAAACTGTTTAAGTGGCGTATGCTTTATTTTGTAATTGCCTTCAAATAACAATCATACGCAACGGTGCACAGATGTTTAATTTTAATAATTTGTGTATTCAGTAATTTCGAGCTTAAATTTGAACGCTGGACCCTCTCATTATATATTTCCAAGTACCGAATATTGTTTTTCGAGGTTCTGAAAAAAACATTTTGGAGCAAAAAATTCATTGAAAGATTTTAGTCCCAAAAAAGTCTTTGAAAGTTTTCTAAATCCCGGACACAATATTTTTTGCATTTTGTAAAGTAAAGAATTTCATTAAAAATGACTTAAAAAAATCCCAATAAGCACATTTAAAATTCAAGTGCAAATCAAGTATAAACCAAGTGTAAATCAAGCCCTTATTTCCAGTCGATGCTTGATTTATACTTGAATTACACTTGAATTCAATAGCATTCTCCAGCAAAACGGATACTTGAATTCAAGCGCTGTTTTTACGCTTGAAAACCAGGGAAAAGGCTGTAAAAACAGGGCTTGAATTCCAGTGTCCGTTTTGCTGGAGTATGCTATTGAATTCAAGGGTAATTCAAGTATAAATCAAGCAGGGGCTGGAATTTAAGGCTTGATTTACACTTGTTTTATACTTGATTTGCACTTGAATTTTAAAATTGCTTATTGGGATGTTTCCGATTTCTTTTGCTTTTAAAAATTATTGAGTTATAGTAACCATGCTTTTCCACCAAGTCTTTATAACATGAACTAGATCCCAAACTCTTTCTCAATATCTTCTTTTGCATAGTTTTCTGAAGATGCTAGTGGACTTTTTTAAACAATTTAAAATTTTTTCTGTTAAAATATATTTAAAATTAAATTAAAATAGGCGTTTTTATGTAAAAAGGTTTATTTAAGGTTTTAAAATAAAAACAATGCCCTTTTTAAGTGATAGTAAATTTTCTAACGTGAAAAAATAACATTTTTGATTAGAAATATTTGATTTTGTGTAAAAAAAACTTTTTTTAAGTAATTTTTGAAAAAAAAAATAAAAATAACTAAATTTTTTTTTTGAGAGTAAAATTTTTTTGAGTGTAAATTTTTTTTGGAGAGTATTTTTTTTTAGTGTAAAAATATTTTTGAGTGACAAAAATACTTTGTAAAATATTTTTGTGACTTACCAATGTTTTTAAAACATGATTAATGGGTTTTTCAAAACGCGAATTTAATGTGAAACTAATTTGAAATTCACGGTTTCGCTAATAACTTTTGAACCACTAGACAGATTTGGCTAAAATTCAATACGAACCAGGCCTGGGGAACGATAACCAGGCCTGGGGAAAATATATATGCAAAGCTTCACCATCCTCAGAGTTGCGTTTCAAAAGTTAGCGTGTTTTTTATTTAAATTTACGAAAAATCCTTGCCGAAATTCTTTCACTTGCTCATCACTTGTGAACCACTGGACCGATTTCGCTGGATTGCAATACTAACCTGACCAGGTAAATGCCCAACATATATGTTAAACTTCAGGAGCCTCCGTATAGTCCTTCAAAAGTTAGCGTGTTTTCAACAGACAGACGGACAGACATCGCTAGATCGTCTTAAAATCGATCGAGGATCATGAATATATACACTTTATGGGGTCTTAGACCAATATTTCGAGGTGTTACAAACGGAATGACAAACTTATATATGAGGCATTCCACACCAAATGTCCCGCTACAGAAAAACATGTGTCCCGTAAATTTCTGAATAGGTTGTTTGGAAAGCCCTATATGGAACTAAGAAAATTGCGTTTTTGTTTTTTCTAATTTTCAAAAACTGGGCTTAGAAGACGTGGTCAAATATTGGAAAAATGGTCAAATTTGTGGCGAGTTGCCTTGATTAAATATTTATCACATTAAAACGGAATGCACCACAATCTCAAATTAAAATTTTTTTTTTTTGAAAATTTTCAGAACCCGTTCTGAAATTTTCCATTTTTTAAAAATGTCAATTTATTAAAAAACATGCCACATTTTTTTTTTTTTCAATTTTTTTTAAAGTGCAATCAATATTACAATCAATATTACTCATTCGCAAAGTTAAATCAAGAAAATACAAGCAAATTACAAAATTGTTATGAAATTTAAAGTTCAAATGCGATTTTCTCGAAAAAAAACGAAGAACGTGTTTCTGAATTTTTTTGTGTGGATAGACAAACATCTAAAGTTTAAAAAAAAATTTAAAAAAGAAAAAAAAGTGGCACGTTTTTTAATAAATTGACATTTTTAAAAAATGGAAAATTTTAGAACGGGTTCTAAAAATTTTCCAAAAAAAAAAAAAATTAATCGATAGCCCATACAAAACTATATAAGAAAGTAAATTTTTGAGATTGTGGTGTATTCCGTTTTAATGTGATAAATATTTAATCAAGGCAACTCGCCACAAATTTGACCATTTTTCCAATATTTGACCACGCCTCCTGAGCCCAGTTTTTGAAAAATTGAAAAACCAAAAACGCAATTTTCTAAGTTCCATATACATAGGGCTATCCATACAACCTATTCAGAAGTTTACAGTACACGTGTTTTTTTTCGCTGGACATTTGGTGGAGAATGCCTCATATATACTTTATGGGGGTCCTAGACCAATATTTTAAGGTGTTACAAACGGAATGACAAACTTATATATACCCTCTATCACTAGAGTGGAGTGTATAAAAAATTTTCCTAGAATTCCCGGGAATTCCAACCCGGGAATTCCCGGACCCCAAACACTACACTCAGAAAATTATTGCAGTTACTACATGACGGTCGTTTGTGTAGTAAGTAGTAGCTGTTGTTTTAAACTACAATTTCGGTCGTTTTTGTATGAAAAAATCTCAAACAACTTTTTTTGTAGTAGTTTCAAAAAATAACTACAAAAAATATACTACACTGTAGCAATAGTTGATTTATGTAGTTGTTTTTAGTTTTTTTTCTAAAACTCGTTTTTTTCTAGAAATTTTTATTGCAAACGAATGTGTCGAGCGAGTTGGTCGTGCGGGATGCGGAAGGAATTATTTTTATACCAAATAAATAATATCTAAATAAATTAAATTACAATTTATTAAATTTAATTATAACAAAAAATATGTTTTTGGAAAAATATTCTTGAGCGAAAGAAAATAAGTGGATAAATGAGATAACAAGTGTGTATAATATAGCGCTCACATAAGCGTGCGTAAAAACCAATCGGAAAAAAACAAAATAAAATGTGTGCAGTGTTTTGTTTTCTTATGAGCGCGCCATCTTTCTTTTCTTTGTATACACAACAGAGCAGGTACATACTTTTTTGAAACATTTCAAATTAATTCTTTTTTTTTATAAATCAATTTTGCCAAAGCATTTCGTTTTTTTTTTATTCCAGACAAATTTTGATCAGTAGCGGTGAAAATTTGAAATGAACTATTAAAAAAACAAAGGTAAATACAATCAATTTATTTTGTTTAACATTTTATTAATATAATTTTTTTCTTCTATAATTCCAGATAAATACATCAAAAAATTGTCATCATGTCGAAATTCTATACAATCAACTGAAATGTATTGCTTTTTAAATAAATAAATATCAATCATTTAAATGTTTAAGAAATTTTTAAAATAAAATTTCAGGCAATTGTAGAAAAAACAACTGTATTAAACAGTTTTGTAGTAGTTTTTACTACATTTTGTAGTTGAAAATCAATAGTTAAAAACAACAACATGTTCAGTTGTTTTTACCGTTTATGTAGTGGACGCCTTTTCAACGACAAAATGTAGTCAAAACAACTGTCTTTTGTAGTAGATTTTACCGACATACTTTTTTGAGTGTAGAATCAAAACAAAAAATCATTATTTTGGCAAAATGACGAAAAATCGGCACTTCTGGCAGCACTGGAATAATCTCATTTTAAGAAATTCAACTTTCCTGTTTCCGGTTGTTGCACTAGCTGCAGTAAAAATATTTCCCCGGTAGCATAGACATAAACCCCGGCAACAGGATGTTTCACAATAATATTAATTAATGTCAACCATTCGTTGTGATTTGTAGTAGCAATTTTAAAAAAGAAGAAGCTATTGTTTATTTTTATTTGTTTTTCATTAAAGTAGTATTAATTTTAGATAAAAACTAAATAATTTTATACAAAATCATACGCAGACATGGCAAATACCATCGATAAAGTTCGCATACTGTTAGTAGGAGATTCAGGTAAGGAAATTTTTATAATTTTACAAAAAAATTGCAAATAATTTCTGGTGAATTCCACAGGTGTTGGCAAAACATGTCTCACCCATCTGATAGCACACAGCGAAAGTCTTACGCGACCTGGTTGGACTGTAGGCTGCAACATTGAAATCAAATTGCATGAATACAAAGAGGGTACGCCACAACAGAAACCCTATTTTATCGAATTATTCGATATTGGTGGTTCGTTAAATCATAAAAATACACGTAGTGTTTTCTATGCACCCACTCATGGCATTATATTGGTACACGATTTGACAAATCGTAAAAGTCATGGCAATTTACGGGAGTGGTTATATGAGATATTAAACAAAGAAGGAAAGGACACATTAAAGGGAGGCAATGCTATCGGTGGGAGTGTGACGACAGATGCCAATGGTTTTGATCCTGAAGAATTTGTGGGTGCCACACAAATTCCGATTTTGGTGATGGGTACCAAATTGGATTTGGTTGATGAGAAGAGACAACCGAAAACAGTGCAAAAAGCGGGCGGCATAGGTAAAAGTAAATATAAGTTATTTAATTTAAATATTTTGTAGTTGGTTGAAAATGGAATATTTTTAAAGATTTGAAAAATTAGATTAATGGAAAATTTTACTACAAAATTTTAAAGGACATTCGCTTAGTGTCCTTTAAAAGACCTGACTTTTTAGTGGTAGAGGGTATATATGTTTGTACAAACGAAATGGAAATCCTTAAGTCGGTCTCCATAAATTTTTTTGTTTTTTATTTTTAATAAATTTGATTTATTAAATCAGCCCACCTGTTCAATTGTGCGTCCTAGAGGGGTCATCATTCCGACCGATCGACCCTTTTTTATTTTTACTTACCAACAGTTTTTCAAAACATACGTACCGTATCTCCCTAAATAAGCTCCCACTCAAAATAACATATTTTAAAAGTTTGCTTCCACTGTAGTTTGTATGGAAGCCCTATTAGGGAGTGGTGATAATGGGGGTCGGTCTCACTAATGACCCCTCTAGGACGCACCATTGGACCAATAGGAGCAGATCTCATAAAACACATTTATAAAAATTAAAAGAATTGTATTGGGACCGCCTTATGGGTTGAAGATAGAAGGCATGTTTTAGGGCTTCCAATCGGGAAATCCCGATTAATTTTTTTTTTTTGCAGGGATTATGCAAATCCCGAATCTCGGGATTTCTGACTTTCAATCCCGGGATTTTCGGGATCCCGATGTTTTTTTTTTAATAATTTTTTATACCCTCCAACCACAGCATGGGTCACTTTGTCATTCCATTTGTAACGCGTAGAAATATCGGTCGGAGACTCTATAAAGTATATTATTGATCTATGATCGTTTATAAGTCATTCTATGAATGTCCGTCCGTTTTTATAAAGCACGATTCAGTCCAAAATAAAAAAAATAGAGTCCTAAAACTCGGCACGAATGTGCCTCATAGTCATAGGCCGGTTAAGTTCGGAAATGGGTAAAATCGGATAAGGGGCAAAAAAGTTCCCCCTTAAAGAACTAAAAAACGCCATTTTTAACAGCTTTTTTGCATTTCTGTTAAACAAATGAAACCTTTCTATGTCAGAAGGAGTTAAAAGTCATACAGTTACACCCCGGTGGACTACAAAATATTTTTTTTTTGCCCCGCCCCCTTTTGTGGGCGTGGATTTAAAAAAAACATAAAAATTATGAGAATATGGTATAACTAAAGTTCAGAAACCATAATAAATAATTTAGTAAACATTTATCGCGTTGGGGAAGGTATTCCCCAGCACCCCCACAGAGCCCCTACCCAAAAACGCCTCTGAAATTTTTTTTATATGTACTTTAACATGTTGGTGGGCAGGGGCGTATCCAGGATTTTATTTCGGTGGTGGCCCAACATTTTTTTTTTCAATTTTTTTTTACAAAAAATTTATATAACAGCACATGTTTTAGAATTTTTCTTGATCTTTTCCTTAAACTGAATGTAACACAATCAGATTCTTCATTTTTGTGTAAGTCTAAAACTGTTTGTGAAAAAAATTAAAATTTTTTTATATTTTAAAATTTTTTGAGAGACAAGCATTTTTTTAAAGTGTGAATTGTATCAGATTCTGATACATTTTTACAAAGAAGATTATTTTTTTTTCAAAGAAAAGTCTAAGATTCTACGACAATTTCCAGTTAAGACAGTGTTTATTATAGAAAAAGTCAAAGACTCTAAATCATATTTCCAAAGAAAAACGTTTCTCGGGAAAAAGTCACTTTAGAAAATGATTCTATAAACATATTCATAAGCGTCCAACCTGAATCAAATTGCGTCGCGTAAGGCGTAACGCCCAATAATTTTTCGTTTCTAATATTTAAATGTGACGTACCTAAATCAAACGGACGTAAAAATTTAAAATTTGATGTGTTTGTATTTGTTTTTTTTTTTTACGTCTTGCGCGACGCAATTTGATTCAGGTTCGACCCTAAAATACTTTTCCAAAAGAAAAGACTTCGATTGTAAGACATTTTTCCCAGAATCTGAGATTCTGAAACATATAAGAAAAATAATTCACATTCTGAGACCTTTTTAAAAAGAAAACAGTCTAAAAAAGTCATAGATTCTAAAATCTTTTTCCTAAAGAAAAACTCTCGGATTCTGAGAAAATTTTCTTATAGAAAAAGTCTAAGACTTTTAGACATTTTTCCTATAGAAAAATTTTCTAATTCTGAGACATTTTTCCTATAGAAAGTCTCAAATTCTTACAGAAAACGTCTCAGATTCTTCGACATTTTTCCTATATAAAAATTCTCAGATTCTCAGACATTTTTTCTACAGAAAATTTCTTAGATTCTGAGACATTTTTCCCATCGAAAAAGTCTCAGATGCTTAATCACTTTTCCTACAGAAAAGTCTCAAATTCTTAGACATTTTTCTATAGAAAAAGTCTCAGATTCTGAGACATTTTGCCTATAGGAAATTGACAGATTCTGAAACATTTTTCATAAAGAAAAAACCTCAGATTGTGAGACATTTTTCCTAAAGAAAAAGTCTCAGATTCTGAAAAATACTCAGATTCCTAGACATAATTTTTATAG
Organism: Pegoplata infirma; assembly: GCA_963921195.1. Taxonomy (NCBI): domain Eukaryota; kingdom Metazoa; phylum Arthropoda; class Insecta; order Diptera; family Anthomyiidae; genus Pegoplata; species Pegoplata infirma. The sequence goes on from OY992540.1 coordinate 83,475,784, forward strand.
AAAAAGATGTTTTTACAATAGAAAAAGTCTCAGGTTGTGTCTCTGAGACATGTTTCCTATACACAAAATCTGAGATTTTGAGATAATTTTCCTTAAGAAAAATTCGTTGATTCTGAGACATTTTTCGTAAAAAAAGTATGAGATTCTGAGATTTTACTTGCAAAAATTTTGGATTCTTGTTTTTCGAATTTTCTTAAGAAGTTTTTTAATATTTCGAATTCGGAATCACAAAAATTTTTCTTCACTGGATTTAGAAAAAAACAATCCTGATTGGAAGCCCTGGTAGGTAGGTTCTGAGAAAATGTTTGAATTGAAAAAATTATTGTGGGTCGGTCATACATTTGACTGTTATAGGAGCACTCGTATGGCACTAAGAGGGGCTGGAACAAATTTTATAAATTAATTATTGTTTTGGAGACCCCTTAGGAAATGGAAATTTTTTTATTTTAATTTGGTGTGGCCCAACCAGTAGAATTCAGCCAAATTCACAAGTTATTAGTTTAGTTATTTGTCTTTTACTTTAAGTGTTTAGTTTATTTAAATAAATTTTCCATGCCTTTTACTTTTTTTCTTCCAGCTGAACAATGTGGAGCTGAAGAAATTTGGTTAAACTGTCGTGATACTCGCAGTATAGCAGCCGGTACCACTGACGCAGTCAAATTATCACGATTTTTCGATAGAGTTATTGAAAAGAAATACCAAACACGGGATACGGGTTATTATGGTTCGAGTTCTGTTATAGATCGTCGTCGTCATAATACAGCATCAACCTCGCCACATGGAAGTCCTACAAGTAGTACACACACTTCACCAAGCTTAGAAACGAAACAACAACAGCAACCAACTCAAGGACCACCTCCAGTACGAACTGCAACTTATGGTAATATTTTAATGGAACCTAGTGGTTTACAATAAATTTGTGAGAGTGAATTTATCCATAGATATTTAAAAATCTAGTAATAACTTTCTATGGATAACTTCATGCACAGATAAATTAATTATATTAAAAATAAATGTTTTACAAAAGATTAACAGTATTAAAATGCCAATCTAGATTTTCAAAAACCATAATCCATCATAAAAACAAATTCCATTTTTTTAATGTTAATTATCCCCTTTTGGAGCTTCTTTAACAATTTTTTTATTCAATAAAAAAAATGTTTATACAATTTGAAATCCATATTCCCGTAATCCATCTTAACCTGGTGGCCATTTTAATTGACGACCACCCAAGAAATGCAAATGTAAATGATAAACTGACTGGGCACCATGTTTGCCATTATTAATGACTAGACGATATCCCTCATCCAAACCTAATTGTTTGGCCACTTTACTGCCCACCAACATAAGATGACCCAATAAGTTGCCATCAGCTTCGTCTGCTTGCGAAAGCATAACTATAGGTTTGCGTGGTATTACCAAGAAATGTGTAGGAGCCTGAGGACTAACATCATGGAATGCCACACATTTATCATCTTCATAAATAAATTCACATGGTATTTCTTTACGCAAGATTTTTCCAAAAATCGTGTCTTCGGCAGGTGCAGCCGACTGTGCCTTATCAACTTCACTTGACATTCTAACCTTGAATGTGCTGGAAAGGTTATACAAACTATAGAAAAATAAAAAAATAATTATTTTAAAGTTCACGATCCTTGTGACACATGTCCTTACCAATTTTTTCTTAAAATTAACCGGCTTTGCGTGAACAAATTTAGTAGAGTCATTTGCGAATTGTTCTCAAAGTTTTACACCATCTCCAATTGAAAATGTGAAAAGAAAAAAATAAACTCTAATTAGAAATTTAGAAAAGCTCAAAACAAATTGAGATTTTGCTGTCCCTTTATCGAAATGGTTATTTGACATTCAGATCTTGAATTTAATATAAAAAAATTTCTGACTGAAATTATGATTTTCTACACTGCATTAAAGCGAAATCAATTCAGCTGTTCAAAAGTTATGAACAAAAATGTACTTACACCTCGAAAACTTTCATTCAACATAACATAAAAATACAAAATCATAGCCGGATGGTATTTAACAGGGCTTCGAAGAATGAAATCCTTTTCGAATGAATTCTCAAAAAAATCCATTCAATTTTTATAGTCAGTGAATGCATTCGATTTCATAAATCAACATTGAATGCAGTCCTTGGAATTCATTCGATTGAATGAACAAAAATGAATGCATTCGATTTCTTGTTCATTCGATTTAGAAAAATCGAATGCATTCGATTTTTTATCATTCCACTGCGAATGCAATCGTTTTTTTTAAATATATAGACCAAAACGGAGCTAAATTTTGGTCCATAGTATCGCCTACTCTCTTTACATACGATGACGCCAATGGGCTCTAATTTTGAATCCAAATAAATTGGTGTTCCCGAAAATTTTAAAAATGCACATATTAACTGCCTATACAACAAAAAAAATGTGAAGAGTGTTAGCGATTGGCTCCGTTTTACTCTATCTTGGTTAGTTTTTTTAAGTTTTTTATACAATGAATGAATAAGCCATTCGATTTTTCAAATTGAATGATAATAAAATCGAATGCATTCGCAAGTGAATGCATTCGATTTGTAAAAGTTGAATGAAAAAAAAAATCGAATACATTCGATTTTTGAAATTCAAATGAAAAATAAAACGAATGCATTCGATATTTATAAATCGAGTGAGTCTAAAGTGAATTCATTCAATTCGCTAAAATGCAATCACTAAATTTTCACTCAGAATGACAAATCGAATTAAGGAATGAAATCCTTCGAAGCTCTGGTATTTAAACAAGCACAAATATATGGGGGTTTTCGTGTCAACTGACACAACTTTTGAAACCGATGTCTTCCGATCGGGATGAAATTTGTACCAAGGTTAGTCCTATTGGATAGTTGTTCAGACACAATTTTTCAAGGAGATCGGTCAAGAACTCTCTGAGTTAGAGGGGGTCGAAATTTGACGTTTTGGCCAAAGAGGTGTTGATTCTCATCCATGTACCTTCTTACCTATTGTTTTTAGCAAAATGTGTCCCAAAGAGTTTAGATAGCTATTTCTTCAGTCTTTCGAAAAAAAAATATAAAAAAAATAAAAAAAAAATTTTTGACTTTTTTTCTTAAAAATCCAAAACTTTTTTGACTTTTTCCTCAAATTGGGCCCTTTTTTTTTTTTTTTTTTTTGATTCAAAAGAAAGCTTAGGAGATTTCCTTTAAGAGCTGTGGGGTCGCTTAGTGGGATGCGAGTGGGATATCTATGAAAAAAATTTTTTTTTAACTTTGGAACACAAAAACCGGTTCTTCAATTTGCACTATTAGGCGTGGGATAGCTAACCAGTTTTCGATTTCGATCCGCGATACCATATAATTTTTTTAGGTTCGAAAAAGAAAGCACGAGCCAAAAAATGGGGGTGGTGGGGAGGGGCCATATGGCCCCTCATTGGGGTCAAAGTTGGGCGTAAAGAGGTAAAAATCCTCAAAAAGCCCCAAAACTCCCCTAGAAACGCCCCTGGAGGGGTGCAATGTGAGACCGACCTCCAATAATTTTCTGCCCCCAACATTTTTCTTGAACATACCTTACCCCTATTTCCATTTCCTAAGGGGGCTCCCATACAAAACATTTTTAAAAAATTTGATCCTACCATTCTAACTTACCCTAAAGTGCCCCTAGTGGGGCCAAATGTATGACCGACCTCCATTATTTTATTAATTCCAACATTTTTTGCAAACATACCAATAATGTATCTTTAACCCTTAAGGTGGTCCCCATACATTTCTTTTAATTTTTATAAATTTGTTTTATTAAACCAGCTCCTACCGCCCCTACCGTGCCTCCTAGAGAGGCAAAAATTACGACCAACCCCCATTATTTTTTAGTTACCAACATTTTGTCCGAACATCATAACACCCTATCTCCACTCCCTAAGGGGCTCCCATACATTATAAAAACATGTATTTTTAAAAACTAATAAAATAATAAAAAAAAAATGTATGGGGACCCCCTTAAGAGTTAAAAATAAAGGGTAGGTATATTCTAAGAAAATGTTGGAGTTGAAAAAATATTGGGGGTCGGTCATACATTTTACATCTCTAGGGGCACCCTATGGACAGTTAGAGCGGTAGGAGCAAATTTTATAAAAATGTCATTTTGTATGGGAGCCCCCTTAGGAAGTGGAAATAGGGGTAAGGTATGTTCAAGAAAAATGTTGGAGGCAGAAAATTATTGGAGGTCGGTCTCACATTGCACCCCTCCAGGGGCGTTTCTAGGGGAGTTTTGGGGCTTTTTGAGGATTTTTACCTCTTTACGCCCAACTTTGACCCCAATGAGGGGCCATATGACCCCTCCCCACCACCCCCATTTTTTGGCTCGTGCTTTCTTTTTCGAACCTAAAAAAATTGGAGGGTATCGCGGATCGAAATCGAAAACTGGTTAGCTATCCCACGCCTAATAGTGCAAATTGAAGAACCGGTTTTTGTGTTCCAAAGTTAAAAAAAAATTTTTTTCATAGATATCCCACTCGCATCCCACTAAGCGACCCCACAGCTCTTAAAGGAAATCACCTAAGCTTTCTTTTGAATCAAAAAAAAAAAAAAAAAAAAGGGCCCAATTTGAGGAAAAAGTCAAAAAAGTTTTGGATTTTTAAGAAAAAAAATCAAAAAAATTTTTTTTATTTTTTTTATATTTTTTTTTCGAAAGACTGAAGAAATAGCTATCTAAACTCTTTGGGACACATTTTGCTAAAAACAATAGGTAAGAAGTTACATGGATGAGAATCAACACCTCTTTGGCCAAAATGTCAAATTTCGACACCCTCTAACTCAGAGAGTTCTTGACCGATCTCGTTGAAAAATTGTGTCTGAACTACTATCCAATAGGACTAACCTTGGTGCAAATTTCATCCCGATCGGAAGACATCGGTTTCAAAAGTTGTGTCAGTTGACACGAAAACCCCCATATATAAAAAAAACTATTTTTTTTCTCCAAAATTTTTTTTTCCGCCGATTTCTTTTTTTTTTGCAAATAATCTTGTTAACATTGTGGAGGGTATCAATATATTCGGCGAGGACAAATTTAAAGTTTTAATTGTTTTATTTTTTTTTAATACACCTTCAATTTATTTGGTTTCGCCCAATTTTAAAGACATATTTTTGTATAAAATTTTCAACAAAAAAAATTTCTTTTATGCTTGTAATCTATTGAAAACAGATTTGTGGTTTTTCTACCCAATTGACAATGCTCTTGAAGAAATACCATATGAAATTGGGATTTTTAATTTCTGTAATATTTGCTAAAATTTATTAAAATCTAAATTTAAAATTAAGAAATGAATTATTAAAATTGTGAATTTCTTAATTATAATTATTCTTTCAATTTCAAATGAGAATTCTTAAATACAATTGTTGTTTTCTTAAGTTGAAATAGAAAAATCTTAATTTTAATTGTTAATTTTTCAATACAAATCGGAAAATCATAATAAAAAATGTTATTTTCCGAATATTAAATAGGAAACTCATTTTCACTGGATCGTTTTTTAAATGAATATCAATATCAAATGAATTTCGCAATTTTAAATAGAAAATCTCAATATCAATTGTTTTTTTTTTCATTATTTGAAAAGCTCTTAATTTTAATTTGAAATGGTGTAGATTCATCGATGTTTATTTAGTACACAAAAAAAGTAGTAAATTTAGGGTTTGTGTCTTTACTAAAAAATGCAGCCACGCCTAGTGTGGGTAAGCTTAGCACTTTTGCCCGGTACTTTCTGAATATTTAAAGTACTGCACCCATTTCTTTTAAATGTCTGTACGCACTAGAGCTTTTAGTCGGAATTGGATTTACTGAGTTCCGGGATCAGGGATTAAAGAAAAAATTTTGCGATCCCGGTATTTTCGGTATATTTTGATATTAGCGCTATTTTTTTTTTTGGAAATTTTAGAGATTTTTAACAATTTTCTTGATTTTTGTTTTGTCACTCAAATCCACGCATTCGTTTAGATTTGTAAAGGTCTGTTGAAGTTGTAAACTTCATAAAACGCAAACCATTGAGGGCAGTCATCCGGGCAAAAACTGCAGGTAGAGAGACCTCCTGTGAAGGATATTCGCAAAATTCGCGGTTATTTACGCGTTTGGGGACTCTTTAGTTTTAAATCTATGAAATTATAAAATTACCGTCCATACATTTATTTTAAACAGATTTTTTTGCATGTGATTAAAAACAAAAAAAAAGTGCTGTGTCAAAAAAAAAATTGTCGGCGGACCATGGTTCCCGAGTTATGGGCCTACAAAGTTCGGATATAGAATTTGATATATCTTCTCCACTAATGGTCCGATAGGACAAAGATTGATTTCATTCGAAAGCTTATTCAAATACCTTTCATTTGACATTAAGCTTTAATTTGAGCTTTCATTTGACCATTTAACCCTTATAGAACCGGAGTTATTAACGGTTAAACCTTGGAAAACATATTTAAATATGTATACCAGTCTTTCTGCGTAGCCGGCCTTCGGGTATGCTTAGGGATTTGAAACTCCATGCACTAAACCCATCCTCTCTAACTTACAAAGCTTTTTTGGGTGGCAGGCCTTTAAGCGTTAAATTTTGCGTGCGTTATTTCTTTTGCCTTAAAAGTTTTTCTGTGTAGGCCTTTGGCCGGGCTTAGGGATTTCAAACTCCACGCCTTATAAAAAAATTTTGGTAGAAGGGGTTTACGCGTTATCTCAAATTTCAACAAGATATCAACAAGACTTAAGTCTGAATACGAAAGGATACCTATTAAAATACGATTGTTAGGGTCATTTGACCCATATTTAAAGATGATGTTTGTATGTGGGCTATTTCAAGACATGAACCGATTTCATCCAAATTCAATTGGCTTTGCCCTTCGGTTAAAAGAAGCTTAAACTTCAAACTTTAGACAAATCTTTTAAAAATTGCGATCTGTATCATGCGCACAACGTTTACATGGAAAGACTTACACACGGGCTAACAAAAAGTAATTCTGAGACGTTCAGTATGCTTGAAGGTGGCTCAAGAACATCAGCACAAAGTTATTATAGCCTGTACCACAAAGGGTGTAGCGTATAAAAACATATAAATATTAGAGTTCGTTTTCAAATAATTTCGTTTTTGGACCATCACTTTTTACGACGTTTAGCCATAAAATGTTTTTTGAAAAATTCCAACTACTTCCCGTGCCTTTCCACGACTTAAACCCAGGTTTGGATCGCATTCTCCTGAGAAGCAAAAACGGCTCAACTTATTGTTAATTTTACCATTCGATTCTACATTCTACGACATTTTTTGCAAGCTATAGAAAAGTGACGATAAAGAACGGAAAAATCTATATTTTTTTGCCAACATCAGAAAAACATATCGGCCAAGCCTTATTTGGTGTTATCATTCTGGCTTTGGCATTGCACAGTATAACATAAAAATTTAATACTGGGAATGTACAATATTTTTTGTTTTGCCAACAGTGGGCCCACATTAGAAAAACATAATGGCCAAGGCGCTTTTTGGGGTTATCATTTTGGCTTTGAATCTGTACAGTATTTTTTGTAAATCTGGAATTTTGCCAACGTTGGTAACACCTTTGCCAACGCTTTGTCAACCTTGGTCCGCTTGTATTATTCTGGATGGGTTGTTTCCATTTTTTTTGTTTTACGATATTTGGGGATATTTTGTTATTTTTTTTTTGAAGAAAAAAAAAGTACCTACCAACGCTGACAACCTTTGAGTATTGAGTACCCGAAAAATTGGTCAGTATCGAGTACTCAATAACCAAATACTAAATACATTTACAACACTTCTACGCATTTGTTTTATTAATACACAATAAACAATACAAAAAAGATATTTGTTCTTTAAAATATACAAAATATAATTAAATATTAATCGTATAAAACAAGTGAATCAACTAAAATTGCTAAATTTACTAAAATGGAGTTGGATTGGCAACATGACTATCATGAAATCAAAGGTCGTGGTTTGCATTTGTTGCAAACTGAAAAGTGGGCAGATTGTCGCTTCCTGGTTGGTACACCACCCAATCAAAAGATAATAGCGGGACATAAATTAATACTTGCCATGGCCTCACCCGTATTTGAGAGAATGTTTTATGGCCAATTGGCAGATAAGGATGATCCAATTGTTATACCTGACGTACAGCCGGAAGCATTCTTAGCAATGTTGGAATATATTTATTCGGATCGTATTAATATAGGCTCCTTTGATAAAGCCTGCGAATTGTGCTACGTGGCAAAGAAATATATGTTGCCGCATGTGGTGGAGCAGTGTACTCATTATTTATGGGCTGACCTAAGTCCAAAAAATGCTTGCCGAGCATATGAATTTGCTAAGCTATTCGATGAGCCGCGTTTAATGCAGAGTAGTATGGAGGTAAGTGGGAAGCAGGAAATGTTGATTAAAATGTTAAATTATCGAAAATATCACTAATTCATTAAAACATTTGAAGGAATAGTTTTATTTTAAACTTTCGAAACACTTTAATGAAACTTTATATGTTATATAAATATGTTATTATTTTTTAGTTGATTGCTGGTAATACACGAGAAGTTTTAGCAGATCCTAGTTTTACGGACATTGAAGTATCTACACTAATGGCCATTTTGGATCAGGACAAATTGAATATCGATTCTGAATTAGATTTATTCAATGCACTATTACGTTTTTCCAATGATAGGGGAATGTTTCGCGAAGACTCTGTTCCAATTGCAGGAGGACTGCAAATTGATCAAAATGCTGCGGTAGGAGCCGTTGCTGGTTTATTGCATGTTGAAGAAATTAAAATGGAGCCAGATGTTAATGCTATGATGCAGGGTCATGATGATGAATTCAATGATGATAATAATGATAACAATTCATATCATCATGCTCCATCTCCCGACGTTGTGGTAGTAGATAGTGATGCATCTGTTGCAGATGCTTCAGAAAATGAAGTTACTGCTGCTCAAGCAATAGCAGCTTCTTCATCACCTTCAAACGAACAGGCTACCACATCATCTGCTGCAGCTGCCGCCGCTGCTAATCTAAACTATTTTATGGATGCTCAGCGTTTAATCATTGATGAAACCATGCTAAGGCAAGCAGTAAAAAAGATACGTTTTCTTACTATGACACCACAACAATTTGCTGAAGGACCAGCTCGTTCTAAGCTATTGCAACAACATGAAGCTTTGGCTATTTTAATTAAAATCTCAAGTCCTTCCATAAATGATTGTCCCATGCCTGAAGGATTTTGTAATTCTCGTAGTGATCGTAACTACTATGAACAACGAAGTAGCCAACGTGATTTATCATCTTACCGTCATTCACTTCCCCCCAATAATATGGCAGCCGGTGGCGGCGGTGGTGGTAATGTTTGCAATTTCGCTCCAATGGATGCTTCAATGGATCATATTCCTCCACAAATTTTGGGTTCCAATCGTAATTGTAATATACCAGCCAATAATGGTCTTTTAGTTCGTCCCAGTGCTGGTGTGCCTATCGTATCTGGTGCCGCAGATTCAGCTGATGTTGCCACAAATGATACGCGTCGTTCGTATTGCGTTCGTACAGTTAATCCGCAGTTTGATTATCGCAATACCAGTGTTACAGATTGTGGCCTAACATTTCAAGTTGATACTAACATTTGGATAACAGGTAAGAAATGTGGGAAATTATATCAACATTTTTTTCTTAAGCATTTTTACCTTAACCCTAAGTAAACTGGTTATGACATGTTTTCCATTAAATGTAACAACTATGGATTTTTTTAAGACATTTTTAAACTTTGACCTTTACACTATCTACAGAGGAAATACGAAAAAGATCAATTGAATTTCAGAGATTCTACATGTAAATCGAATAATGCATTTGTATCCATTTGTGGTTCTAAAAAGACACTCATTGTGTTTCGAAAAAGATCAATTGTAATTCGAAAACGATCAATTGTAATTCCTAAAAGATCAATTGTAATTCGAACAAATAAAAAAGTTAAATTCGGCCTTGTCGAATGTATTGATTCCCTACACAATGTAAAAAAGTTTATTGCAAAAAACTTTACTTAAAAAATAAATTACTTTTGAAAAAAAAAAAATTAGAAGACGAAAATTGTACCATCGTAGTAAGATCACGATCTCAACTAACCAACAAACAAATATTTAAAAACAGACAGTTGATTATCGTGGTCTTACTACGATTCTTCAAATTCCCAATGGGAGTAGAGTCGAATATATATTAATATTTTAGTTTGATCATTAACGATTTGTCATTAAAAACCTTTTACCACTAGTAGTATAGGGTTTTTATTTTTGCTAAATAATCTTGACAATAGGATCTTACAATTTCCGAAACACGTGTCGATTAAGTCTTGCAAAAAATTACCAACATAAATAAATTTAGAACAGAAAAATAATTTTCTTGAAAATTATTCTGTGAGAATATCATAGTTTTAATTAGTAAAGGAAATAATGACCTCGAGCTAGAATAAACCTACTTAAAATATAATATTTTAAAGGTCGAATAAAACAATTTGTATTTTTTAATAAAAATTAATTTGTAAAAAATATGTTTATACTTGTTTAAATACCATTCGGTTTTAAATTCTGTTTACATATGTCAGCCAGTAGCCAAATTAAAGTAGTTCGTATTTTTAGGTTATGTTGAATATCCCAAAATTTTCGAGGTATCCTTACTTTTCCTTTAAAACTTTTAAACCGATATCGCTTTAATGAAATACCAAACTTCTTGGGGCAAAAACAAGTAAATATGTTAAGTTTTAGCCACGGATATGGTAATATCCGGACAGACGGGAATCGCTAAAATATCTTAAAATACCTTTGATACCAAATAGCCTATTTTAATGTTGAGTAAATAGGCGTAAATCGTAAAAAAATTAAAAACGTCAACTTCCCTCATACAAATCGAACCCCTCCCCCACCTAAAATGAGTTTGGTTCGCTAAAAAAAAATACGTTCTGAATAACATATCCAAATTTCATGAAGATCGGAGGCAGTGTTGCCAGGTACTTTTTTATCTTCCCCCTAAAAAAGTTTCAAAAACCCCCAGATTAGGGCAATTTTCAAAAAAAAAACCCCTAAACTTTTTTAAATTGAAATAATTTAATTTTTGCTAGTTATATCAAATTAAAGAAAAATATATTTTTTTGGTCAGCCTTACAAAATGTCAAAAAACCCCTAGATTTGAGCGATTTTAAAAATAAAACCCCTAAAAAATTTTAACTTAAAAAATATAGATATTTAATAAATTCAGAAGGTCAATTAATATAAAAAATTATATAAATTACCGAAAAACACCAAACAAAATATATTATTGACGACTTATATGGGTCATTCTTTTTCAAATCATTCAAAAATAGCTAAAAAATGTTCTCGACCCCTTTCCAATTTTTGACTAAATTTGGTTTAGTTGTTACACAAATTGTGCACTCAAAATAAAACCTTTGTCCAATTAGCAGAAAAATCTGCTGAAAATACACCTATTTTGAGCTATATGAGAAAATCTGCTAAGACAGCAAAAAAATCAGCTGATTTCAGCTGGAAATTTGGCTGATTTTAGCAGAAAAATTTGCTGGTTTTAGCAAAGCATTCTTCTGTTTTTAGATTAACATCTAAAAATTATTTTATACGTGTAAAAGACTTATAAAAGATTTTGAGCATATTTTTTTAACTTATAAAAAAGCAATTGTAATTTTTTCAACAAAATTTTCTAAGTTTTTTTTTCAAAGTGTTAATTTTTTAGTTAAGGTGTTAAAAACTTTTCATGAAAACAGGATATCTAAATATTTCTGTAAAATTAGCTAAATAATCCGCTTATTTGTGATATTTTCTAGAACTAAATGACAGAGAATTCAGAAAAAATATCCATTACAGCATAAAAATCTGCATCAAGTTTACTAATTCAATTGAATTGAATTTTTAAGGTGTAAGAGTGTCGCGATTTTAAGATTCTGGGCTAAACTGTGACAAATCGTAATTTCGGCCCCTGTTGAATTACAGGGCTAAAATTTATTGTATTTGTCAGTTTTTCACTTACAAGGGAAGTCTCCCTAGTGTCACCCGCGGATCTTTATGGAATTAGTTTTATTTTGTAGAGCAGAAAAAATAAAGGGACACGTATTTTTTTTTAGCGGCCCAAATTCATATTTAGGTGGTAAAAAGGAGGGGGGAAGACAAGGCCATTTTTCAGTTTTTTTCGTTTATCTCCTATACTATGCAAAGAAACCTAGTCATGTTACACACCAAATGAAAGGTCTTTGGAAAACCTATCTACGTGTGCTAAGAACGTGTCCAAACATGCAAAACTTTTCGTCATATTGAGCAAAATACCAAAATTTTAGGACATTTTTGTTAATAAGTCGAAAAATATTAACTTCTTTGGCCCGTTATTAGCACCACGAGATAGGTATTTTTAATACCTTTAATCTGATACCACATATGCCTATATTAATTTTGTTTAAATAGGCGTAAATCGAAAAAAACTGAAAAAGGTCAATTTCCCCCCATACAAATCGACCCCCCTAAAAAATGAGTTTGGGCCGCTATAAAAAAATACGTGTCGAATTAATTTTCGTTCTTAGCAACATATCCAAATTTCATGAAGATCGGAGGGTGACACCAGGGAGACTTCCCTTGTTAGTTTAACAACTAAACCAAATTTCATCAATATGAAAGGGGACAAAAAATTCATGATTGACTTCACGGAGAAGGACACACACACTAGATCGTACCAGAAAACTCTAGCATATCATCACAAGAATGCGATATAGATATAGACATTTCCTTTTGATATCAAAACTTATTTTAAAAAGTACTTTTCAATGTACAAAATTTTTTCTTAATAATTTTTTTATCAAAAAAATAATAAAGGTTGTTTTTCAATAAGATTTTTTTGCATTGGACCACATTTGATATTTTTGAGTTTCATGTTTTTACTTTAGGATATCAAACTTTTCCATCCCTGCATCATCATCTTTATTTGTTCTATACAAAATTTACAACTAATTGAAGTATTGCTGTTTTGGATTTCTTAGTTCTTGAAAAAATGATCAAAAAACAAGTCTTTGGAGGTAAAAAAGTACTTTTTAAAATCATTTTTGATACCAGAACGAAATTCTTACAGTTTGTTGTGAATATTTTATATTATAATTTTCATTTTTGAAAAAAAAACTTTACAGCAATATTTGTAAGATATTGCAATGAAAAAAATTTTTTTTAAATACCCCCTAAATTCTGTTTAAAAAAACCCCCAAAAAAATAATTCAAATTTTTACCCCCTAAAAAAACCCCCAAATGAGAAAAAAACCCCTAAATCTGGGGGGAAAACCCCTAAACTGGCAACACTGATCGGAGGTGACGCCAGGGATACTCTCCTTGTAAGTGAAGGGTATAAAAAGATCAATTGTAGATCGAAAAAGATTAGTTGTAAATCGAGATAGATCAATTGTAATTCGAAATAAATCAATTGTAATTCGAAAAAGATCAACTATATCTCGAAAAAGATCAATTGTGGTTTAAAAATATCAATTGTTATTTGAAAAAAAAACGATTGTAATTTGAAGGTTTGAAATTTGAAAAAGAATTGATCTGTTTTGAATTACAATTGATCCTTTTCGAATTGCAATTGTTCTATTACGAATTACAATTGAAGGGCTTATTGTAAGAACTCGATAAGCAACATTTCATTTTATGGTGGTTTTTGCTTTAAAACTTTTAAAATAATGTAGAAAATATTACTTTTGCAGAACTTTATTCTCAATATACTTGTGCGAAGGGTTAAAGCAAGACTTCTGCCCAAAATCTGTCAATGAAACATCAGCAGAAGGCAAAAAACACGAAAAAATTAAATGTTGCTTATCAAGTTCTTGCAGTAAGCCCTTCAATTGATCTATCTCGATTAAAATTTAATGTCTTTAATTTCATTAATTTCATTTAATTTCTGCAAATTACAATTGATCTTTTTATACCCTCCAACTACAGTAACGCATCAAAATATCGGTCGTGGACCCCATAAAGTATATATATTATTGATCAGTGATCGATTCTAAGACGTTCTAGCGATGTCCGTCCGTCCGTCCGTCCGTCTGTAGTTAACACGATGCAGTCCAAAATAAAAGAACTAGACCCCTCAAGTTTGGCATAAATATGTCTTATGGTCCTAGGCAGGTTAAGTTCGGAAATGGGCCAAATCGGACCAGGGGAAAAAATCTCCCCCTTGAAGAAGTAAACCAGCCTCTTAAAAAATTTTTTGACGTTTTTTTGTATTTTTGTGAACCAAATGAGAAATTTTTATTTTCGTAGAAGTTTCTAATCCTGCGCTTGGACCCTGGGGATTAAAAAATGTGGCTTTTTTGTCCCGCCTCTCTATTAAGGGCGTGGATAAAAAAATTTACTTAAATAATTATAAAACTATAATACTTAAGTGCAAAAGCCTGCAAAAATGAACTTGTCAACATATACAGTGAGGGCCAAGGAGTCACCCCAGCTCACCGACCCCTCCCCCTACCTTGACCCCCCCCCCCTTAAAACAACGCCCCTGTCCAAATTTTTTTTTTTAATTTTTTTACATGTTGGAGGGTATAATAGATTCGGCACAGCCGAATTTAACACTCTCACTTGTTCGATTTACAATTATTTTTTTTTTTTCGAAATATAATGTTTTTCGAATAATAATTGTTCTTTTTCGAATTACAATTGATTTGTTTTCGAATAACATTTGCTTTTTTAAATTGCAATTGGAACCTCGAATTACAAATGGAATTTTGGAATTACAAATAGAATTTTCGAATTACAAGTAGACTCTTGTAATTACAAATGGAATTTTCGAATTTCAGGTGTGAGCTTCGAATTTCAAGTTGAATCTTCGAACTAAAATGTATCTTTTTGTAGTTTTCTTTCTTATTTTAAAATTTGTATTTATTTAAAAATTTCTTTTAAATTCTAGGCGTCCAAGTACCAACTCAAGTTCTGTGCGGTGAACTAATGAATTCGGCTGGATTTTCGGAACGTTATACTGAAATTTTATATGCTCATATCCAGGATATACAAGGATCTCGTCTTAGCTACACCCATTGTACATCACGTGTACGCTATGATTCATTGCTTGAAATTTCTTTTGATCGTCCCGTCTATATATATCGTAATCAAATCTACAAAGTATTTGTGGTTTTCAATAAAATCGGTTGGTATCCCATGTATACCTCCGTACCGGATGTTATATGTAATCGTGTTAAATTTATGTTTAATGTTGGTGATCCAAGTGAATCGGTGCGTGATGGTTTGATACGTGCAATAGTGTTTTCAACACCCCAAGAGCATACCCGGCATATACTGGAATAAAGCGAAATGATGAAAATACGTGGAAAAAATTTAAATTTATGGTTTTAGGAGTAAAGAAGACTTTATGGCAATATAAGCACAATTCGTTTGAAGAAAAAAAAGTATTTCCCCCTTTTTTATAAGAAAATAATGAAAATATAATTATAAGTTTTATTTGATAAAAAGTATTAATTGGGATTCTCAAAAAATAAATATAAAAATTTAAATGTAATTATTTGTGGACTAACTGGGTTAAAACTTACTGTGTTATAAATGGATAAGATTTGGTGTTATATATCTGATTTGCTCATATCGAATTATATAATCTGATCAGATCTTAAATTTGGCTCCCACATTTTGGATACAATGTGATCCAATCAGATCAGACCAGATGTGAGAATGTCAAACCAGATCTAATACATTTTTTTTACACAGATTGTCGAATTGTGAACAATGTAATTCATTTATTTAAATTTTCTATGGAATAAGTGTTGGGTCGGATTTTAGATAAATTAATTGTAATATTCAATTTCATTTCAAGTTTTAGAAATTTTGACTTAATTTTTGTATAAGATTTTGAAGATGATAAATAAGTACACCGCAAAAAATCCATGCAACATTTTACGAAATATACCCAGTCAGAAAAATACAATCGCAAAAGCGTTGTGAAAGCGTTGTGGACGGTTGTACGAGCGTTCTGTATACCAACTTCAAAGCGACTTCAAATGATCCGAATGATATCATCGGTCTACGCCAGGTTTAAAGCGTTTTAAAAGCGATGTAAAAAGTGCTTTGAGAACGTTTTTTTTAGTCATCAAAGCGCTTTAAAAATCCAAAGTAAAGAATTTCTGTTTTAGTTTGGTTATAATAATTTGTTTGATACAAAGTCAAATCCGAAAAAAAAAATTTTGTACTCCAAGAAACTTAGAAAATTTTTCAAAAAATTTCTCGAAACTTAGAAAATTTAATTTTTTTTACTTAAAAAACAAAAAAAAAAAAATAACAAAAAATTGTTATTCAAAAATAGTTTCGGAACTTAAAATTTTTTTTCAGGGTTGGCTACCGTTACCCTTTCAATACCGTTACCGATTAAAAACCCTTTAATATTGACTACCGTTACCGTTACCAATACCGAAATAAAAAATTGTAAATACCGTTACCGACAAAAAACCATTACCTTTATTCGTATTTTTACCGGTATTATATCGGTTTTGTTTCGGTTGTCTTAATATCACCTATTTTAAATTTTTTGCAGATAAAAAAACAATTTAAAATATGAATGTACGTAAAAAAAAAGAAATTAATTTTTGTTCATTGTAAATCGGAATGTTATTTGTGCAAAAACAATGAAAAAATCTGTCCAACCAATGCACAGTGCCACATTTGGCCAATCTAGCACGACAAAAATCAAAAAAAAAAGTTCCCCGATTTTCATGATATGTTTGTATATATTATAGAACATTCCTAATAGCACGAAAATAATCATAAAAGATCGATAATTTTGTTCGTTACTAACAGGTGGGTCCATAAAGTTGCATCTTGTAAAATTCTGTAACTAGTGCACATTATTTCGCATAAATTAAGTCGAGTTTAAACTGTTGTACCTTTTGAACAAAAAGAGATATTTATCCACTCTTGGTAATTTTAAAGTATATTTAAATGCATTAAGTCATGTCTTTTCTTTTTTTTTAAACAAATTTTTCTATTTTTTATTAAATTTTTAACAAAATACAAATTTTTGAAAAGAAAATTATATATTTATTTTTTCGATGGAATAGAACTTTTGTGTTTGGTCCGTATTGGTCGCCGGACTTTTTCAGATATATTGACCAATATCCATAGTACTTATTTCAACGGCTAACTTTTGCGACCGTCTGCGACGCCGACTACAGTGGGGCGATATGTAAACCTTGTTTTCACATATTTTTTACACATATTTTGAAAAAGTGGGCGTGGCAGTAGTCTGACCGCCCCCTTTTTTTGTGATATTATTTCTACAGTCATTGAGAGTATATATACCAAATTTAAAGAAATAATAACCAAAATTAAAAATTTAAAAAAAGTGGGCGTGGCCCTTAACCGGCCTCCCACAGTTTTCATAATGTTATTTTCGAAGTCGAAACGAACATTTATACCGAATTTCAAGTCAATATAATTAAAATTGGATTTTTGTCGTCCTAGATTGGCCAAATGTGGCACTGTGATTGCATTCGCAATTTACTAAATTATGTGAAAATCGGTCCAACCTAAAAATTTCTGAAGAGAAAAGCGAGTGCCTCATAATGTAAGCATTTTTCAGCGGGAATATAAAAGAAGAGACAAACCTGAATCGCTCAATTGTTGCTGGCGTTGTCATCCACGCAGGTAAGCGTGGAGAGGTGGTTCTCTGGAATTAAATACATAATGAACCCAGTCGTACAGTCTGAAGAAAAACTCTGTCGAAAAATCTGTAAAACAACTTACAGTTTGAATTAAAAACTTTTAAAAGATTTTTCTGCTAAAATAAATACTTTTACTTAATTCTCTGTCATTAAATTTTATAAAAATGCTGATTAAAAAAAAAAATATTTTTGTTCAAATTTTAGCAGACTATTTTGTAATTTTTAATTTTGTCTAATTAGCTAACTATTTTAACAATTTTACAGAAATTGACCTGTTTGTAAGAACATTTTCTTTGCTTCTTTTATAACATTTTTAACAAAAAAAGTATTTTTTACTTAAATAAAATACAATTTCGATGTTCAGACTGTTTAGCTAAAATTAGAAGATTTTTTATCTTAACTCAGCAGATTTATCTACGGTCTTGACAGATTTTTCTGCAAACTCTACCTGGTTTATCCAGACAGAAATTTAGCAAACTGCGTCAGCAAAAATCAGCAGATTTCTTAAATGCCTGCTTTCTGCTGATAGGACAGTAGAGTTTTTCTTTTCCCGGACTTTTTCATTTCCCGGGAAATCGGGATTCATTTTTAAATTTCCCGGGATCCCGGGAAATGTCTGTCTATAGGACAGACATCTTATAAACACGTAAAAAATCAATAATTTATTTGTTGAATTACAATATTGCGTGAATGTTTTAATTAAATTCTGAGTTAAAAAATTGTCTATATAATTCTATGTTGAAAATGCATTAAATTTATCAGTTTTTTTTTTAATTTTACTTAATAAATTTTTGATTTTTTACATGTTGTTAACCCTTTCACTCCCTTTGTACACTACGTGTACACATCTTTAAAAATTCATTAAAAATTAACCGTACTACATTTTTGTGTTTTGTTTTGACAAGATTGATCATTGAAGGGGTATCTTTACGAATGATGTGATGGACATTTTTCAAATAACGTAAAAAAATTGCAAAACAAAATAAACGTTAAAAAGTTCTCAAAAATCGAATAATAATCGTACAAGCTTTCTTAAAAGCGGATTTTGTAGAACTTTTCGATACGAAAAATACAAAATTCGAATTTTGGAAAAATGTTTACTCGTTCGGGAGATATTGCATGTGAAAGCTTCAAGTTTGGTTGGATATATCTCCGCTAGAGGGCGCGGTAGACCAACGAAATCAACAAAAAGTTTTTACTTTGCATAGATCTACATTTTCACAAATTTTGGTCAAGAAATTACTGGCCAAAAAAAGTCGGTAGTGAAAGGGTTAACAAATTTGTAATTTGGCAAATTTTGTTCATAATACCGGTACGTACCGGTATCGTTGTTTCGGTAACGGTTAATCGTTACCTAAATAATCCAAAATACCGTTACCTTTACCGTTACCGATATAAAAAATATGTAGTACCATTACCGTTACCAATACCGTTATTCGTTTCGGTTGCCAACCCTGAAAATTTCTGAAATACAATTGATATTTCCTAAAATACAAATTAAAAATTTCTAAAATGCAATTGATAATTTCTGAAATGCAATTGATAAATTCTGAAATACAATTGATAATTTCTTAAATACAATTGATAATATCTTAAATACAATTGATAATTTCTGAAATACATTTGATTAGTTCTGAAATGCAATTGATAAATTCTAAAATAGAATTGATAATTTCTGAAATACAATTGATAATATCTTAAATACAATTGATAATTTCTGAAATACATTTGATTAGTTCTGAAATACAATTGATAAATTCTGAAATACATTTGATAACTTCTGAAATACAATTGGTAACTTCTAAAAACAATTAATAATTTCTGAAATACAAATGATAAATTCTGAAATACAAAAGATAACTTCTGAAATACAATTGACAATTGAAAAGTAAAGAAATATGATCTCGAGCTATACGTTTAAAACCAATCTTTCATCAAAATTTGTAATTCAATTGTAAATGTAAGTGATTTGACATTTTCAGTTAATATTAGAATTCACCCACAGGAAAAAGATTACTGATTAAAACTGGACATATCACTAAATTGTCATAAAATGCTTATCAAGTGACATGTGAAAATTGGAATTATCGCAAAACTGCCTTCAAAATATTTCTAAAAAAATATTTTAACATTTTTTAAGTTCTCGAGAATTTTTTTTTTATAACGTTTTTTTTTTTTGCATTTAGGAGTAAAAAACATTAAAGCATTTTTGTTTTTAAAAAGTTATCACTAAAATGTGTTTAAATGATAATGACATGAAAGGTGAAAAGTAGTTTATACCATACATGGGACTATTTAAATAAATGGACTAATTAATTGACAATTTCATTGGCATTATATTGAAACTAATGCCAATAAAATTTTTAGCATTGGCATTGTTTCAATCAATGCCAATGCCCGTTAAGGAATTAGTAGCATTAGTAATACCAATTATGAAAAATTTCATTGGCATTAATAAATGCCTTAATGAAAACAACGCATTAACAATATCAAAATTCGTATTTCCGTCAACCAGTTGTGAATTTTTTTTTTTTAAACTTAAAGTGGCTATATCTTAAAAACTAAGCCAGATAGAGCATAGTTTCGCCGGTCCTCTTCACATGTGTGGACCCTAATAGGTCAAAATTTTGAATCTAAAAAATTGGATCTCCCGAAAGTTTAAAAATTTACATACCTTTAGCATTATCTTGCTTATTTTTCCAGGTACTGCAATTTAGGGGCCCAATAGGGTCTTGAGAATTTTAGAAACTGAATAACTAAAAAACTATTGCTCTGAGGGTTTTCTAGTATTGGCAGACGAGTTCTAGAAACCAAGAGCTACAAAAATGCTTTTGGATTTTTTGTTGTATCACCAATATTTACCTAGATATAAGCATTTTAAAATTTTCCGGAATCCCAAATTTTTTGGATTTAAAGTTAGGACCCATTGGGGTCCACATATGTGAAGAGGAGCCGCGAAAATATGGGGATTCAAAGAACCAAAAATGCCCTCCATTTTGCTCTATCTGGCTTAGTTTTCGAGATATCGCCATTTTAAGTTTTTTAAAAAAATATATCGTGGAACTATATTCAATTTGAGCTATCTGTTCGATTGACGAAAATGTGTTTTTGATGGCAAAATGTTCGCTGGCATAAGTGTCATCTATGGTATTAATTTCAGAAAAAAAAATTATTTTAAGACTATTTTATTGCAGAAATAGCATGAGCTATCTGAAACCATGTTTTTTTATAAATAAAAATTTGAGCTATCTACAGTATAGTTTACTAGGGTAAACTTTTAAATTAAATTTGCATTTTTTTATATTATCACTTTTTATACGGTGTTTCCATCAATAAAAATAATGGCAGTTTTTTCTTTGGAAATTTTCAGCTCCTTTCCGCAGTTAAAAATGCGGTTTTTGACCCATATTTCGATGCGGACCAAACTTTTTGCATATTTTATTTGCCCATTCGATTGTACAGCAAACACAGTGTTATAACATTTTTCGCAAGCTTCATGAAGGTTCCAAATAATGACGATAAAGCGCGAAAAAATCGATGATTTAAAAAAAAATTAAAAAGTATTTTTTTAACACCTGTAATGGAAGGGCTTAAAAAACTGAGAAATATGGTACCAAATTCATATTTTTATCATAATCCGTTAAAAAGTTATAAAGTTTTAAAATCTATATTTAATGAGCTATCTGCTTGTGTTGATTAACTTCAAATAAAAAAGGTTGAGCTATGTGCTGTAACTCAGCGAATAATACGAATTTTTACAAAAAAGGAACGTGTAAAATTTAGTAGTAATTATTAATTAATATTGTAAAAGATCGGCCGACAAAAAGTTTAAAAATACGCGAATGCGACGGTTTTTTTGCTCTCCTGAAAAGTTATGTTTTTTTAGATAGCTCAAATTGAATATAGTTTAACGATATATTTACTGTTAAAAAAATGTTTTTTTTTTATCAATTGTAAATTGTTTTTTTTAGGCATTGCGCCGTTTCATTGGCATTAGTACAAATAGTGCCAATGCCAAAAAATTTCATTGGCAATAAATGCTAATGCTTTTTTTGTTCCAACTAATGCCAATGAAAATTCAATGCCAATTAAAAATTCCCATGTATGGTTTAAACATTTCGCAAATTTCAAAATTTCTAAAATTTTTAGAAAACAAATTTCACAATTTTATATTTTTGGTCGTTAAAGTAAAGAATTTCAAATAAATTAAGGTCGAAATAAAAACATATTTAGTAAAGAATTTCATTAAATATTATTTCCAAAAAAATAACGATGTCCTTATTTTGTAAAACGCAACGCGGCGTTGTCAAAACTTTAATACAATTTATTGTTGTAACAAAAACTAATTACAAATAGAGTTGTCAAAACCGGTTTCCGAATTATTCGAAAAATCGATTTTTTCGTTTTTTTCCGGTTTTTCCAAACCGGTTTTTTAAAACCGGGTTTTTTCTGGTTATTCGAAAACCCGGTTTTTCTGTGTCGAATTATTCGACATTTTCGAATTTATAATATTTCATTTTTTTGTCATCATTTGTTACAAATTTTGTAAAATATAACGCTTTGCGAGCGTATTCGAAAAGCATTTTGCGAGTTCTTTAGATTTTTTTGAAAAATGTTCTAGTTCTGAAACTATTTTTGAATAGCAGTTTTTTGCCAATTTTTTTTAAGTAAAAAAAATCATAAAAAATGTTTTTAGAATTTTTTTTTAAATTTTCCAAGTTTCGAAATTTTTTTTTTTAAATTTTCTAAGTTTTTTGCAGTACATTTTTTTTTATTTCACTTTGTATCAAACAAATTATTATAAACGAACTAAAACAGAAATTCTTTACTTTGGGTTTTTAAAGCGCTTTGATGACTTTGAAAAAAACGTTCTCAAAGCACTTTTTTACATCGTTTTTTAAACGCTTTAAACCTAGCGTAGATCGATGTTATCATTCGAATCTTCTGACGGCGCTTTGAAGTTGGTATACAACCGTCCACAACGCTTTCTCAACGCTTTCTCAACGCTTTTGCGATTGTATTTTGCTAATTTAAGCTTTGAATTTGATTTATTTAATAATTTTTTCGTATTTTTTTTTTGTTAAAAACAAATAAAAACCTTTTTTTATTTTTAACTATTTTTATTAAAAAAAAAACGAAAAAACCGGTTATTCGAACCGGTTTTCAAATAAAAAAACCGAAAACCGGTTTTTCAAAAACGACGGTTTTTTTAACTATTCGAAAACCGGTTTTTGAAATATGCCGAATAGTTGACAACTCTAATTACAAAGAAATTTTGACAACAAGGCGCGTTGTGTTTTTCAAAACTAGGGGATTAGGCTTGAGTTCCGAAAAATTTTTGGGTAATTATTTTTGCGTTTTGGATTAAAAATTTTATTAACAATTCTTTTAGGACTGCCCTTACAAGCCCTTAAGGAAAAAAACTTCAAAAGTTCCGAAAAATGTTTTAAAAATTTGACAAATTTTAAAAAAATTTCTAAGTCCCGATAAAAAAACCTATGATCTGTGTCATGTCACTACGGACAGTGTTCCCAGGAGGATTTTGAAAAATTATCCTTTTCAAATAACATCTATAAAATTTCAAATAAGCCATCTTATTACATTTGCCTTCGAATTACAAAATAATTTCATAAGTAACAAAAAGTTCTTAAAATTTTGCATTTTATTAAATATTATTTTTTTTTTTATTTAATTCTAATAATGTATGTTTAATGGTTCAACTTATTCTTAAATAAAACAAAAAACAATATAATAAAAAAATCAACAAATATTTTGAATTTCACTTTCAATAAAAAGAATTGCAGAATATTGGAATTGAAACGAAACACTTAAATTATTCCCGTACAAATCTAAATTTAAAAAGTTTTTAAAATTTATTAATAATAATTACTTCTTGCTTTTTATTGAAAGTGAATTTCAAAATACATTTTTCAATTAATTAATTTTACTAATAAATAAAACATCATTTTTATTATTGCATATTTTTTCAGTTTCATACAATTAGGACAAAATACTTTAACAAAAGGCTTAACCAATAGGAAAATATCAAAAAAGATTTATACATAAAAAAAAGTTTTTAAACAAAGCATATCAATTCATAAATTATTTACACACAAAAAATACGGAAACATAATTGTGAAGGAAAAAAGCAAGTAAGTGCATGCTAAAAGAAAATTTTTTGTAGAAATTAGAAAAAGGTGTTTTTGTTTTAACAATTCAAAAATTTATTTGCCAAAACCACCACCACATTTGGCATGAGCATACTCAGGATCTTCACAGGTTAAAGTTGATTCATCAAATACTTTATCTTCGCCACATGTTATAAGACGTGGATGTCCCTCTACACAGGTTATCAAACGATGACAATCACCGGGTACAGCGAATCGTGGGAAAGGCCAGAAACGGGCAGCAATACCATCAACTTTGGTGGGACATTTGAAACCAACAACAGCTAAAATGTTTTGGAAATTAAAAAAAAAAAAATTAATATAAAATTTATGTGGCGGTAGATTTTAGTATACATATACATTAGACTGGCATTTTTTTCTCAACTTTCGATTTTCCCAAGTGTCCGGGCAAATTTTTATTGTCCAAGGTCTAAAACTTATGTGGTACAAATTTGAGGTCAATCGGATTAAATTAACCCGGCGCACAGTGATTCGTTTCATTGGCAAAAATCAAAAAAAAAAGTATGTCTTCAATGTTGATTATTTTTTGTATTTTTACAGTTTAATAGTAAACTAAAAGAAATATGTACTTTTCTGATTTTTAAGAAGTCATATGTTGCCACAAGAGGGCGCTAAAGTATGGAAATTCAACGCTATTGTGTTAAAACCTAAAAATTGATTTTTATAGGTTTACTAAAATAATTATGAAAAATCGAATTTTAAAGAAATCAATGAAGTTTTTTTTGCAAAAGTTACTTTAATATATTTGCTAAATGTTGTATTTGCATTTTTTTAGAATTAATCTTAAAATACATTTTTGTATTGCTCTGAATTTTATATTTTTTCTACCGAATTCCCAAAAATTGACAAATTTTGATGGAATGCATAAAAAAAGTTCGTGAGTCAAAAAATTATTTTTTTCGCTTTTTGGATAGCTCGGACTATGGTTTATAAGGCAAAA
Source organism: Pegoplata infirma (assembly GCA_963921195.1). Lineage (NCBI taxonomy): Eukaryota > Metazoa > Arthropoda > Insecta > Diptera > Anthomyiidae > Pegoplata > Pegoplata infirma. The sequence goes on from OY992540.1 coordinate 83,500,616, forward strand.
CAATAAAAATAACTAAGTTTTTGTCTGAAGTTGGAAAAAAGTTAGGTTTTTTTGTGTCTTTATTTAATTTTTTTCAAAAGCTATATTATTAATGGAAAAAATATTAAAAAAAAAATTTAATATTAAGTATTTTTTCTTTACACATTGATATATTATATAGTATTCTGTAAAAATATAATAAAAAATCAGAAAAAAAATATGCAGTACGTGGGCCGTTTTGCTTTAAAAGTTATCTATGACTTTTACTAAAATCCCCAAAATCACCAAATTTTAATGGCCTTCATAAAAAAAGTTCGTGAATAAATTTTTTTTGTTTTTCATTTTTTTTGTAGCTTTAACTATGTTTTATAAGATCAAAAAATAAAAATAACTAAGTTTTTTTTTTTAAGTTGAAAAAAAAAATTTTTAAAAAATCTAAAATTGGATTATTTTTTTTTTTATTTATTTTATGTACTGTAAATAAAATTAAAAAAATACATCAACATTTTCGTGTTTTTTTATATAAAGGGATTTATTGTATTGTATACCATAAATTTATAGTAAAAAATTCGATGAAGTAAGTATACAGTGGGCCATTTTGCTTTAAAACCAGTATTTGATTTTCGTTGGTATCCCAAATCAAAACCAAATTTTTTTTTGAGATACATAAAAAAAGTTCGTACTCAAAAATTATTTTTTATTGATTTTTTTAACATCCTGGACTGTTTCCTATACGATCAAATAATAAAAATAACTAAGTTTTTGAAAAAAACGAAAAAAAAAAAATTTTAGTACCAAAAAAAAATTTTTTTTTTTTAGTTTTTTGTTATTAACGGTTTATATACTTAGAAATAAAGCAAGTATTAAACGAGTTTACTTAAAACTTATTTTGAATAAATTTATTTTCGTAATGCAACAGGAAATAAGTGTTGTGAATGTTTTGTTTTTGCAGTTATTAGGTATTTTTATATTTTTGACTATATTTAAAAAAAGGATATACTAACAGCTTTTTTGTTACAGCAAGTAACTCAACGAAATTTGGCACACTTATTAACGTTATTTGATCTAATCTATATTAAAAATTTGATAGCAATTGAAAGATTTTTAAAATAGTTACAGCGATTTCAAGAAAAAGGATATATGGCAGCCACGCGAGTCCTTGCTCAGATTAAAATACAAATGTTGTACGTCGATGGTTATCTAAATTTCTAAGACAATAACTAAGTTAAGTAATTTTATATCAAGTTTTGTGGCTAAAACTCCACTTTTAAATTTCAGGATATACGACAGGTACAAATGTCCTTCGACCGATTTGCTCAAAATTTTTATTTTTTTTCTATTAATTAATTTTGTGCTTGCGTACCAAATTTGGAAAATCGTTGACAACTCTTTCTATTTTATTTTTGTAATTAAAATATATTAACACTTTATTGCAGTTTTTAAAAAGGATATATAAATAACTTTTGTTTTACAGAACCGATTTCAGCGAAATTTGGCACACACATTGACATCACTTATTAAAATTTTTACAAAATATTTCAAGAGTATCGAGTAATTTTTGAGCGATTTACAATTTATTTAAGAAAAAGGATATATGGCAGCCACACGAGTCCTTGCTTCAATCTTGAAAAAAATTTACACATAAAATACTGTATCAAAATTGGTAACATTGACAAAATTTGGGAATTTTGTGGCCATTTTTGTAGTTTTAATCACATATTTAAGTTTCAGGATATATGGGGGGTAGGCGTGTCCTTGCTCCGATTTTTCCAAAAACTCGTTTTTTTCTTGATTAGATAATTAAATGCTTGTGTTCCAAATTTCAGAAATCTGCGACCAATATTCTATTTTTGCCCACTCGATATATGGGAACGAATCACTGTGCGGCGGTCAGTTTCGGATTTTAGAAAAATTAAAAAAAAAAAAAAAAAAAAAATTTAAATTTCTTTCGACATGTGTTAATTTTGATGCGGTGAGCACGAATATCAAAAAAAATTAAAATCGGTCGAACGGTTTTCGAGATATCGCCATTTGAAATTTGCAAAAAATGGCGGTTTTTTCCTACGTTCAAGAAATTTTTTAAAAAACATCACAATTTTTTTTCCCTCGGCCATTTTATAAGACAATCTTTCATTTAAATCTAATTTGAGCCAAATCCGATCATTTTATCCCGTGGCGCCCTTCGGTCAAAGTTTTGGATTTTTGAAAAATTTCCACAAAAAAAAATTAGATATTTTAAAAATTAAAAAAAAAAAAAAAATGTTTTTGATACATTATTTTAATTAATTTTGGCATGCTGAAAACGAATGTCATAAAATTTCTTGAATCGGTCTAACGGTTTTCGAGATATCCCCATTTGAAATTTTCCAAAAAATGACCAAAATGGTCGTTTTTTCCTACGTTCAAGAAATTTTTTAAAAAACATCACAATTTTTTTTTCCTCGGCCATTTCATAGAGCTTAAGACAATCTTTCATTTAAATCTAATTTGAGCCAAATCCGATCATTTTATCCCGTGGCGCCCTTCGGTCAAAGTTTTTGGATTTTTGGTGGAAATTTTTCAAAAATTTAAAACTTTGACCAAAGGGCGCCACGGGATAAAATGATCGGATTTGGCTCAAATTAGATTTAAATGAAAGACTGCCTTAAGCTCTATGAAATGGCCGAGGAAAAAAAAATTGTGATGTTTTTTAAAAAATTTCTCGAACGTAGGAAAAAACCGCCATTTTTTGCAAATTTCAAATGGCGATATCTCGAAAACCGTTCGACCGATTTTAATTTTTTTTTGATATTCGTGCTCACCGCATCAAAATTAACAAATATGATGTGTCGAAAAAAAAATTTAAATTTTTTATTTTTTTTTTTTTAATTTTTCAAAAATCCAAAACTTTGACCGCCGGGCGCCACGGGTTAATTTAATCCGATTGACCTCAAATTTGTACAACATCCGTTTTAGTCCTAGTAGAATAAAAAAATGCCCGGACTTTAAAAATTGGAGAAAATTTTTTTGGCCATACAGAAAAATGATAGTCTAATATACATATGTAATAGAAAATTAAAAAAACACAGAAAAATTCTACGGAACTCGAAAAAATTTTGGAAAATGCAGATAAATTCGAGATTTCGAGATGCCAACAATAAAGTTTTTTTAAATTCCGAGAAAAAATTGAATGAAAGTCCTGGAAAAAGAATTTAAAAATTTTCTAAATTCCGGAAACAAATTGAAAGGAATTTTCCGGGCTTAGAAGATTTTAGCGTTTTAAAATTAAAAAAAAAAAATATTTTAGAGAAAAAAAAGTCCCGGAAAATTTTTTGTTAAAAATTTTTAAAATTTCAAAAAAATGCTAACAAAAAAATTTTGAGTCTTGGACACAAACTTTTTATATATTTTTTTTTTTTTCGTTTTGTAGTAAATAAAAATTTTGAAAAATACTTTTACGCAACAAATAATATATCGTGAACCTATATTCAAAATATGCCAACTCAAATTTGACGGAAATAAGTTTCTGATGGCAAATAGCTCCCCTATGTAATACCTATCTGCCATAAAAATTTCAGAGCAAAAAAATAATTTGTTGTCGTTTTACATCCATTTTTGTTATTCTGCTAACTCAAAGTACATATTTTTTTGGTGGAAATAAATGCCAACTCCCATTGTAAATTTCCAAAAAATTTTCAAAAATTTTTTTAAAAAAAATTAGACCACATATCTTATTGCATTTGCCATGCTGAACACGAATCTTGTAAAGATTTTGATATCTAATGACTGGTTCTCGAGATATTGCCATTTTAAAAATATCGGTAAATAGTGTTTGCAAAAAAAAATTGCTTATATTTATGTAACTTTTAAACTATTTATCAGATTAAAACATTATGAATGGGGCAAATAAAGTCAATGATATAAGCTTTCAAAATAGCTGGTTTGGAGTGACCCTATTGCAATACAGCGTGAGTTACAGAGTGCCAAAGTTGACCACCCTGAGATTAAAAGGCTTTCGGAGCTAGTAACTTTTAAAAATATGCAAAGATTTTTAATTTTCTGTTAATTTTTTTCAATTACCGTACTAAGGATAACAAAAACCAAAAAAAAAAAAATTTTTAAAATTTTTCCAAAAAAAAATGTATTTTTATTTTCCGACAAAATATGCCAACTCTAAAAAAATATTTGTTTTTTGATATAGTAACAAATGCCATCTCTGAAAAATACGCAAACAAGTGCAAAATATGAAAATTTTTGCATAGGTAAAAATTTTTTAGAATATTTAAACCATCTTGTGGAAGGTACATTGTTTATTTTTGCAATAATATTCGAAATAACTAGTTTTTTAGCTCTCCTGAACAGTAAGCTTTTTCGAGTTGGCATTTATTGAATATAGTTCGACGATATATTTTTTTTTTAAATTTGACAAATTTTCTAAGTCTCGAATTTTTTTCAAAAAATGTTCTAAGTAATAATTTTTTTGGCACTTTTTTTTTGTTTTGGAGTAAAAAATTCGTTAAGAATGTTTTAGGAATACTTCAGAAAAAAATTGAAAATTTAGGCCCTTACCACAAGAAAAATAAAAAGTCTATTTTAACAAAAGTTTTATTTTAAATTTCAAATTTTCAATACATTTTTTGAAAGTCGATTTTAAAAACAAAAACAATTTGTATGGAAATAAAATTAAAAGCTGCTTTTAAATATATTTTATTTTTCTATGGTAAGGCTGTTAATTTTTAATTTTTAGAAGAAGATTTAAAAGATTGTTTTTTGGGTTTTGGAGTAAAAAAAATATTTACAAGTCCAGAAACAATTTATTTTTTGATTTTTTTTTGGCGTTTTTAAGTAAAAATGCTTTCAAAGGGGGAAAAATGAAAAAAATTTCTAAAATTTTACAAATTTTCTTAAGTCCTGAAAATTTTTTTCTTTTTGCATTTTGAAGTAAAAATAAAATTTGCAATTAAAATAAAATTTGAATGAAAAAAAATAAAAAGTTTTCTAAATTCCGAAAATAAAATTTGAAGTGAGATTCCCGGATTTAGAATATTTTATTTTGGGTAAAAAATTTTTTGACAAATTTTAAAAACTTTTGGATTTTTGGCGTTTTGAAGTAAATAATTTCATTAAAAATTATTTTAATTTTTGAGTCCCGAAAAAATTTTTAAAACTCTAAAAAAATCTTCACAATTCCCGAAAAAATCTTGGACACAAATTTTTTGTATTTTTTTTTTTGCGTTTTATAGTAAAAAAAATTATTAAAAATGATTTCAAGCAAAAACAATAATTTTTTTTAAATTTTACAAGTTTTCTAAGTTCCGAAAGTTTTTTGGAAATTTTCTAAGTCCAACCAACAATAATTTGTTGGTATTTCTGTTTTTTTTTTTTGCTTTGGAGTAAAAAATTAGTTAAGAATGCTTAAGGAATGCTTCCGAAAAATGTTTTGAGAATTAAAAAAATGAAAGTGGATTTAGAAGATTTTTTGGGGTTTTAGAGTAAAAAAAATCTTTTAAAATGCTATTACATACTTAGAAAAAAAATTTCAAGTCCAGCAAAACACCTGTGATGTATTCTGTGAAATGTCACAATTGAATTGGAACGGTTTGAATTAAAAAATTTCACTAAAAACGATTTTAGAAAAAAACAAGTAAAAACGTTAATTTCGGCCTTGCCGAATGTAGCGATACCCTCCATAATTTCAAAAAGATTATTGCAAAAAACTTTATTTAAAAGGAAATTACTTTTGAAAAATTTTTTTTTTTGTTGAAAAAAAAAAATTCGCGAAAAAAATGTTGGTAAAAAAAATCCGCGATTTTTTTCTTTTTTTGTCAAAAAATATGTCCGTACCTGTTTAAATACCATTTGGTGTTCAATTATGTTCACATATGTCAACCAGAAGCCGAATTAAAGCATTTTGTATTTTTAGGTTATGTTGAATGTACTGAAATTTTTGAGGTGTGCTTACATTTTCGTTCATAACTTTTGAACCGCTAAACCGATATCGCTCAAATGCAATATCAAACTTCTCGGGAGAACTTCCAATAAATATGTTAAGTTTCAGTCATCTCTGTGCAATATTTTGTCCGCGACAGCATTTTCCACAGACAGACAGACAGACGGACATCGCTAGAATGTCTTAAAATCGATCGGGCATCATGAATATATATACTTTATGGGGTCCCAGATCGATATTTCGATGAGTTACAAACGGAATGACAAACTTATATATATATACCCTTTATCACTAACAAGGGAAGTCTCCCTGGTGTCACCCTCCAATCTTCATGAAATTTGGATATGTTGTTAAGAACGAAAATTAATTCGACACGTATTTTTTTTTAGCGGCCCAAACTCATTGTTAGGGGGGGGGTCGAATTGTATGGGGGGAAATTGACCTTTTTCAGTTTTTTACGATTTACGCCTATTTAAACAAAATTAATATAGGCATGTGTGGTATCTGATTAAAGGTATTAAAAATACCCATCTCGTGGTGCTAACAACGGGCCAAAGAAGTTAATATTTTTCGACTTATTAACAAAAATGTCCTAAAATTTTAGTATTTTACTAAATATGATGAAAAGTTGTGCATGTTTGGACATGTTCTTAGCACACGTGATAGGTTTTCCAAAGACCTTTCATTTGGTATGTAACATGACTAGGTTTCTTTGCATAATATAGGAGATAAACGAAAAAAACTGAAAAATGGCCTTGTCTTCCCCCTCCTTTTTACCCCCTAAATATGAATTTGGGCCGCTATAAAAAAATACGTGTCCCTTTATTTTTTCTGCTCTACAAAATAAAACCAATTCCATAAAGATCCGCGGGTGACACTAGGGAGACTTCCCTTGTAAGTGGAGGGTATAAAAAAAAATTTTAAGTACCGTAAACATTTTTAAAAATTTTTTAAGTCCCCGAACACAATTTTTTTTAAAGTTTGTTTTTGCGTTTTGAAGTAAAACAAGTAAGAAAGTTATAGTCGGTCAAGACCGACCATATAATACCCTACACCAGTGTTTTCCGGAAAATGGATCCCAAGTCCAAACATGGACCGATTGGATCTGTCTTTTGTTTTATCTTTATTAAGTGTAGAAAACACACACAGATCAAATTTTAGTGGATTTGACTTATTTTTTTGTCAATAGACCGATTTAACTGAATATCGGTCGAAATTTTTTTATGGGGAAATAAGTCCAAAAATGGTCCAATTTTATTGCGATTCGATTAGGTTACTAAGTTCACGTTTAACAAATAAAAATAAAATTTTTATCAAATATTTCCATTTTTATGAATTTTGAGGGAATTATGTGAATATCGTGAGGGTGGTTTGTATGGGGACTACCAGAAGGACTGACCCGATTTCTTTGAAATTGGAATGGTGATTTGTACACACAAAATTTGATTACCTGCTAAATTTCAAAGCGATATCTATTATAATTCGGTTATTAGACTCATTTAAGCCTAATCCAAAGGGGGGGTTTGTATGGGGGCTAGGGGTTAACATGGACCGATTTTCTCCAATTTCAATAGGTTTCGTCGTTGGGCCAAAAGAGGAAGTTTTAAATTTCAAGTCACAGAGTGGTGTAGGGTATAAAAATCATTAAAATGCTTTTAGAAAAAAAAATAAAAAATTTGACAAATTTGTGAAGTCTCAAAACTTTTTTGGAAAATTTTACCAGACAATAATTTTTTTAGCATTTTTTTGCGTTTTGTACTGGAAAAAAACATTTAAAAAGCTTTTAGGAAAAAAAATTGTAAACTTTTTTATTTCCGAAAAAATTTTGAAAATTGAAATGAAAAATTCGGATTTGAAAGATTTTTTTTTCGAAAAAACTTTTGAAAATCAAAGTCCCGGATTTTAAAGATTTTTTTGGGTTTTAGGGGAAAAAATTCTAATAGTAAAAATACTGTTTTGTGTTCTGTGACATGTCACTTTAATAGTCGGGTTAGATTCCTAATTAAATAGTCTGGTGTATTATTTTTTTTTTGCTTTTGAAGAAAAAAATTGAAAAATTTTCTAAAATTTGACAAGTTTTGAAATTTTTTTTTAAGAAAGTCCAGGATTTATTGGGGTTTTAGAAAAAAAATATTATAATAGGAAAAATTTTTTTTGACAAATGTTTAAAATTTTCCAAAAGAAAAAAATAGAAAAATTTTCTAAAATTTGACTAATTTTGATTTTTTTTAAGAAAGTCCTGGATTTTAAGGATTTTAGTGAGTTTTAGAAAAAAATTTTTTTTTTGACAAATTTTTTAAATTTTTTTAGAAAAAATCATGCATTTAGGAATTTTTTTTTTTAAATTCTGGAAAAATTTTTAAAAATTGAAATAAATAAAAGTCACGGATTTGTAAGATTTTTTTAGGTTTTAGAGAAAAAAATCTAATTGGATTTTTTTTTTTGACAAATTTTTAAAATTTTCCATTTCCAGAATGGACATGTGACATGTCACTAGTAAACCGGCACGGGTTGGGTTCCTAAGGGACAGGTCCAGTGACATGTCACAAGTGGTTTTATATACAAGGTGTCAAGTTTGTGAAAGGTCATTTGAGTCCGGTTGTTTTTGTTAAATCAATAAGATCTTTCAAAATAAAATCAATTACCTTCTGGATTACAAGTCTCCAATAATTGATCTGGCCAATTGCAACCATGTATACGTTCATCATAAGCTAAACCAGCATCACATTCTTGTTCAATTGGTTCACCATGGGCACATTTAATATAAGTTGTAGAACATTCTTTCGATACAGGATAAATGCCAAATTGATATTCACAACCAGGCGTAGAAATTGCAGTAGCTTAAAGAGGTGTGTTTTAAAAAAATATATTTATTTATCAATTTATTAATGTTAATAAAACTTACGATCATATTGTCTGCCTTTACAATCCACAGCCCAATTGTAATTACAATGATTGTGTACGGCACCTTTACCATCAAACAATAAACCATTTTCACAAGTCTCCAAAGTTAAGCTGCCATTAGTGCACAAAAAGAATTGATCACAATTCTCGGTATGAGCATAGGCTTGAACGCCATGCTGTTCGGGACAATTAATTGAATCCACTGGAACACTATAGACTGAAAAGGTAAGTTAACATTTTTTAAAAACTTATATTTTTTTGGTTATATGGGACAACTTCCCCATTTTAAAAAACCTAGACAAATTAATTTACTGTCTTGTTTTTAAATTATAAAGTCCGACATGGATTTTCTAGGTCAGTTTTCATTATTATTATGATTTAATAAGGAAATTAGACTTGTCGTGCACCATGGTTATTAAAAGAGGATATACAATTTCATTTATCAAACAAGAAAATCCACTTTCAATTACTTATTTATCTTTAATAAACCAAAATACCATATAAAATACAGCTAATTACACAAAATAATGGTATACAAACTAACCTACTAAATAAACAATTTTATTTTGCCACCAAAAACTACTCAGGAACTACACCGTTTTCATATATATTTAAAAGATGTTTTTAACAATTAATTAACAACTGACAAATGCAGTAAAAGGAACTACGTAAAACAAGTAAGAAAGCTATATTCGGCTGTGCCGAATCTTTAAATACCCTCCACCAATGTAATGATTTAAAAAACCAAAAAGTTTGTTCTATTTATACCTACACTCAAAATATTTTGTAAGTAAATTCAACAGAAAAAACATTTAAAACAATCGTTTTTCCTTTTAAAAAACGGACTACTTATATTTCACTTGAAACAACATACTTTTTCAGTTATTTTTAAACGTTAATAAATGACTCGACATTCCGTAAAAACAAACGATATTTCAGTTATAACTGTTTACAATTTTTTATTTTGTGAAGTAAAAATAAATTTTTTTGAATAACAAACTACAAAAACCGTACTTCTGCAAAATTATACGGTATAATCAGTTTCAAATAATTTAACTGATAAAAATTTTTTCCGTAAATTTTTGTAGTTTATTGTTTTAACAACTGTGTAAATCTTTCAATAATTTAGTTTTTTTGAAAAACAAACGATAAAACGTTTAAAACAACTTTACCTAAAAACTGTTTTGAATAACCGTAAATAGTTACTGTAAAAATTTTCTAGGTGTATTCTTTTTTTATTCATTTATTTCAAACCCGCTAAAATGGGAATAATCTCATCCGATCCTACTACTATTTTTGTAAATTAGTTTCTCTTTTTTAAGGAAATTAAAACTTTTCTAATAATGTTCTAATTTACAAAAAAACAAGTAAAAAAGTTAAATTCGGCCTTGCCGAATGTAGTGATACCCTCCACAATTTCAAAAAGATTATTGCAAACAACTTTATTTAAAAGGAAATTACTTTTGAAAAAAAAAAATTTGAAAAAAAATTTCCGCGAAAAAAATTTTGGTAAAAAAAAATCCGCTATTTTTTTCTTTGTTTGTCAAAATATATATTCGTACTTGTTTAAATACCATTTGGTGTTCAATTATGTTCACATATGTCAACCAGAAGCCGAATTAAAGCATTTTGTATTTTTAGGTTATGTTGAAAGTACTGAAATTTTTGAGGTGTGCTTACATTTTCGTTCATAACTTTTTAACCGCTGAACCGATATCGCTCAAATGCAATACCAAACTTCTCGGGAGAACTTCCAATATATATGTTAAGTTTCAGTCATCTTTGTGCAATATTTTGTCCGCGAGAGCATTTTCCACAGACAGACAGACGGACATCGCTAGAATGTCTTAAAATCGATCGGGCATCATGAATATATATACTTTATGGGGTCCCAGACCGATATTTCGATGAGTTACAAACGGAGGGTATAAAACTAAGTGGAGGGTATAAAAAATAAATACAAAATTTTCAAAAGACAAATTCGATATTTTCGAGAAACCTATTCGAACTTTATGAATTGTTACCATTTATGTATCTTTATTTACTAGCGTGCGCAGGGTATTTTGATGCCCGTAAATACAGAAAAATTTTATAATGATAATAAATGACCCATTTTTTTAACTTTTCGCTATGGAATCTTTATATATATATGTCTTAAGCCTTTACAAAAACTGTGCTTATGATGATCACAACACTTACAATAAAATACCAAATACATCAGTTGATATAATAATTACTACGTCAACTTTAAGACGGTCTTACGTTATCAAAAAAAAAAAACATTGATTTATTAATTTGAGCGCAAAAAAATTGAGTAAATAAAACTTTGAGTCAAAAATTTAATGAAAAAATTTTGTAAAAATATGAACAAATATGTATGAATGAAACAAAAAAAAATACTGAATTACTCAATTAATTTGATAAACAAATTTTAGTACAAAAAAAAATTAGTAAAAAAAAAAATTAAAAAATAAATTGATAACATTTTCATTTGAATTCGTTCCCAGTTTCATTCCATTTGTTCCCTGTTCTATTCCATTTGGTTCCCTGTGGTGTTCATTCCTTTTCGAATAGTATCCGTTAAAGAACAAAAGAGTTTCTAGGGATAAGATCATTAAATTAAAAAAGAATCATTTTGCCCCTTATTTTGTTTCAGTAAATTTAAAAAGTACCCCTTTAACTCCTTAGGAATCAGAATTTAAAAAAAATTCTTTTGGGAACGTTTTTTTTCGCTAGACGATCCTACATTCCAAATTTCAAGTTTCCAGTATCATTATTTCAAATAATATGAAAAGTACCAAAGTGCTCGTTTTTACTCCCTTAGAATCGAAATTTCGAAAAAAAAGTACTTTTTACAGATTTCTTTTCTGTTGTTGGATCCTACATTCCTAATTTTAAGTTTTTATGACCTCTATTTAAGAAAATATAAACAGTACCAAAAAGTAATTTTTGGGGGATTTTTTTCCGTTAGATGATGCTATATTCCAAATTTCAAGTTAATATGCTCATTATTTAAGAATATATAATTCCCTTTTTTAATTAATTTCCTTAGGAATCAGAATTTCCAAAAGTTATTCTTTTTTGAATATTTTATGTATTTCGCTAGACGATCTTAGATTCCAAATTTCCATTATAATTATTTCAGAATATATAAAAGGTACCATAGTATTCATTTTTATCCCCTTAGATCGGAAATAAATTTTTCATAATTTTTTTCTGTTGTTGGATCCTACATTCCTAATTTTAAGTTTTTATGACTTTTATTTAAGCATGGGATGCTACATTCCAAATTTCAAGCTAATAAAACCATTATTTAAGTATACTATATATAAAAAGTACCAAAATACCTTTATTTCAAAAAATCCAGCCTTAGTGGATCTATATTCCGGGAGATGCAGCTACATTCCAAATTTCAAATCTGTAGCTTCATTGGTTTGTGGAACTATAAAAATAATCAAAATTTCCAAAACCCAATTCTTAGTGGACCTATTTTCCGGGAGGTGCATCTATATTCCAAATTTCAAGTCTCTAACTTCAGTGGTTTGTGGAATTATAAAAAGTACCAAAATACCTTTTTTACCCCTATTCCCTAGAATCAAGCTTTCCAAAAACTCGGGAGGCGCACCTCCATTCCAAATTTATACTTCGGGAGGCGCACCTCCATTCCAAATTTCAAATCCCCATTTCGTTCCCTGTTTTATTCCATTTGATTCCCTGTTCCATTCCGATTAGTCCCGTGTGGCCTTTATTCCGTTCAGAGTATGCGCTTACATGCGCTAAAAAACAAAAAATTCTTTGCCTTTAGAAATTTTTTTTCGCTAAATGACCCTGCCACAGACTAATACAGACTCGACATAAGTGACAGGTGTCAAAAAAGTATTCTTTAACCATATGGTTAATATTTTCAAATTATTCTACGAATTAGGTTAGAAAGAGAAAACTGATATAACGCGCCATAAGAAAAATGGATGCCAGATCGGTTTTTGTTGTTTCACTCACTCCTAAGTCGTAGAAAGTGTTGCCATGTTAGCGTAAAACGGACTAAAAACCGCTGTGTTTTCTCCTAAAATCGCTTGGTTTTTCCCATTTTTTCTTATAAAACTCTACTGTCGAGTCTGTATTTAGTCTGTGACCCTGCATTCCAAATTTAAAGTTTCCAGGACCATTATTTCAGGAATTATAATAAGTACCAAAATACACTTTTTTACCCCCCTTAGAATCGGAATTTCGAAAAAGTACTTTTTCAAAATTTTTCCCGTTGTTGGAACTAACATTTTAAAATTTTTTTGTAGTACCTTAACTTTAAAAAATTTAGAAAGTATCAAAGTAAATTTTTTTACCACTTTTTACCCTTAGGAGTCCCAATTTCCAGAAAGTACTTTTTTTGGGAATGTTTTTCCGTTGGAGGATCCTGCATTCCAATTTTCAAATTAATAGGATTTTTTTTTCAGAAAAAGTAAAAAGTACCAAAGTGCTCGCTTTTTACCCCCCTTAGAATCGGTATTTCGAAATAGTACTTTTTCATAATTTTTTTCATTGTTGGAAACAACAATGCAAATTTAAATTTTTTTGTAGGACTTAAATTTAAAAAATATAAAAGGTACCAAAGTACAATTTTTTACCCCTTTTTACCCTTAGGAATCCGAATTTCCAGAAAGTACTTTTTTTTTGGGAAAGAAAAAGTAAAAAGAACCAAAGTGCTCGCTTTTTACCCCCCTTAGAATCGGAATTTCGAAAAAGTACGTTTTCAGAATTTTTTCTGTTGTTGGAACCACCATTGCAAATTTTAATATTTTTGTAAAACCTTAATTTCAAAAAATATAAAAAGTACCAAAGTACCATTTTTTGCCCCTTTTAACCCTTAGGAATCCGAATTTCCAGAAAGTTTTTTTTTTGGGAATGTTTTTCCGTTAGACGATCCTAAATTTCAAATTTCAAATTAATTTAATTTTTTTCAGAAAAAATAAAAAGTACCAAATTACTCGCTTTTTCCCCTTTTTCAACCCTTCGTTTTTACCCCTTAAAATCAACATTTCCAAAAACCCAGCCTTAGCGGATATGTATTCCAGGAGGTGAAACTACAATCCAAATTTCAAGACTCTAGCTTCAGTGGTTTGGGCTGTGGGATGATGCGTGATTAGTATGTCAGTCAGTCATCAGTCAGTCACGCAACTACTTTATATATATAGAAGATTAGCTTTGATTTATTTCGAACCGACTAGAATTGGAATACATACGAAAACTCTAATCTCATCCTACTACTTTTTTGAAAAACAGTTTCTGTTTTCAAGGAAATTTAAACTTTTCTAATTTATGTTCAAAATATTTTAAAAATTTGGATTACATGTCAGGTGCCACGCCCCATTGTGCAATTCCGCCCAATTTTTTTTGTGAGAGTTAAGAATGATAAAATAACATTATGTTTCTTATTTCGTTCATATACATATAACAGGTATCAAGTTATAGAAATTTTGTTTGTGAAATACAGCAAAATTTTAGAGGTACCTTTACATTTTACCTCATATCTTTTAAAATACTTGACCGATTTAAAAAAATATGTATAACCCTATGACCAGGAGAATTTCGCAACTTTTGGTACCCAAGCGTTTAAATCAGTTCCGGATTATTGCCAAAAACAGGATTTCATCTGACGGACATACAGACAGACGGTCATGGTTAGATCGACTTAAAATCGATCGATGATCATAAATATTTATACTTTAAGGGGCCCTAGACCAATATTTTGATGTGTTACGTACGGAATGACAAATTTATATATACCCACTAGAGTAGAGGAAATACAAATTAAACAAATTGTCTTTTTGGGACTTTTAAAAAATTTTCAGGATTTGGGCGATTTTTGCCATAAAGTTTATTTCTGTCTTTTATTATTTAACAAAATTAATTTTTTTGAAATGAAAATATTTTTTTTAAGAAATCTGAACAAAATTAAATTTTGGCGATATTTTACATCCGACTTGGCGGCAACGCCAAAAAAAGTCTGGCATGGCAACACCATTAATATGAACACAGCTTCAAAAATAATTCGCCAGATCAATAACAGATGGCGATGCAACAACTGTACTCAAAACTATCAACACGCGCAATTACAGTGTTGCCATACTGAAGCCCTCCTATCTTTCAAATCTTTCATCTCTCTTCTATCCCCTTTCCGAAAGAAGCTCAGGGTTACATTAGTAATTGATAGGCAGCATTGCCCGAGTGTTGCTTCTTTAAAAAAAAAAAAAAAAAAAAAAAAAACATTTGTTCCACAACGTATTATTTTCAAGTGAAAAATAGTGCATTACTAATAATTTGCTACGTAATGCATGATTATTGGAAAAAATGTATTTCATATTTATTATTTCTAAACATTAAATCATGGATGACTTATATTTGGTTACATTATGTATTATTTGAAAGTTTGAAATAATGCATTATTTATAATTGGTTGCATTATGCATTACAATAACATAAAAAATAATTATTTTATAAAAAAATGCATAAGTTTAAACTAGAGATGGACTCACGACAGGAAATTTCTAACAACACACACTCACGAGCATATTTTATCTACTTACACTCACTTATAATCACGTGAGTAAATTTAATACAAAATTACTTTTTCACTAGTCGTAACACCTTATATATTATCTTCTGGTATGCTATATTATTTCATTTCTCGTAACCTATAAAATATCATATATTTTACACCTTACTCGTATTCTTTGTTATAAATTTATGAGTTATTTTACTGCACAGAAAGAAATAAAAAAAAAAATTGAGTAAATTTTTAATACTATTGAGTAAAAAATTACTCAATTTTCCACCAGTAAACGATTTAATAGTATTGAGTAAATTTTTAATAAAAATTTATTAAATGTTTGCCAAAAAAATTTGAGTAAATTTTTAATTGACACTATTAAGTGCAGGAACAGAACAAGAAGCACCACCTTTTAAAAACAGAACAAGTTTTATTTCACATCGGCGCCGGCCACCAGTTTAATCTGCCAAACCGTATGGAAAAAGTCGTGCCGGGCTTATTCTGTTTCTACTCTAAAAAAAACAAAGTTTAAAAAAATTTCATATTTTTTTACAAAGAAAAAAAACATGTTTTTTCAAACTTTACCAAATATATTTTTGTCTTAAAGACATAAAAAAATTTTATAAATATGATTACAAACTTTCATGTATATATACAAAAAACTATAAACTAAACGAGAACTAAAAACTAAGAAAATTCCAAAAAAAAATTAAAAAAGCTATTAAATTCTTATTAAATTATTTACTCAATTTGTTTTTAAATTTTTGAGTAAATTTTTAATTGCGTCAATTAAAAAATTACTCAAAACTTTTTTTAAATTTAAACAAGTGATTACTCAAATTGTTTTTCCCCATATTTTTTTCTGTGTGGTATTCTTTGTGATAATGTGGATGCATTACTTTGAGTCTCATCGCCTGTTAAAACCATCAATGCTGCAATGTATAAAATAAGAGATCCTATACCTTATTTTATACCTTATTTGGTAATCTAAGTTTTGCTGGGTTGGTAATCTAAGTTTTGCTGGGAACTGTTCTCAAAATTATCAACACGCGCAATTGCAGTGTTGCCATACTGAATGAAGCCCTTCTATCTTTCAAATCTTTCATCTCTCTTCTATCCCCTTTCCGAAAGAAGCATCATATCATGTTTATATTAGTAATTGATAGGCAGCATTGCCTGAGTGTTATTTCTTTAAAAAAAAAAAAAAAATTTTTGTGTACTAAAAATTTCAAATAACTTTTTTTACAGTTGTTTCAAAATGCCGAATCCTTTACAAAATCCAACATGTAAACAAAAATTAAAAAAAAAGTATATTTTTCAGAAATATTTTTCCTATGTATTTAATTTTAAATTATTAAAAGAATCTTTAATTTCTAATAAAATTTTTCAATTCCAATAAATGTTTTTCAAATTACACCTTAAAATGGTGTAGTTAATAAATTTGTTGGAAAATTGTCTAACAAAAAATATCGGAAGTACTTTTCCTAATGAAAGTGTGCAGAAGTTAACAGATGTATGCGAAATAACAACATGAACATCTTTAGACAGACATTTGTTTGGGTTTCCTTAATAAATCTGCATGCAAAATACAGAAAAAAATCTTTGGTTGCATGATATTTTTTGGATGTCAAACATGTTTTCAAAATTTTGCTGCTCATCTTCGGCACCATTAATACCAACAAGTGTATTAACAGTTATTTAATTTTATTTTACAGTTAAATAAATGAAAAACTGGTTTTTAAAGTGACGTAACAATATGGGTATGATGCAGATTGAATAAAATGCATGAATGAAATTCCAATAAATTGCATGTGATAATAATAAGATGACTTTATTCGTTTTTAAATGTCGATATGTTTTATGTGGAATAATCTATAGATTTTTAAAATGTTTACCTTTCATAATCATCCAGAACTTTTAGAACATCTTTTCGATTTTTGTTATATTTTGCACACAGATTCTCAACGGGGCCATGTACAAATTTTTATTCATCAAACCGAAGTATTCGAAAAAGTCGCAGTTTTTATATACGATTTTTATATTTTAAAAAGTAAAAAAAAAACTAAATCTGTGTAACTTTGAGCACAGAGTCCACAACTTGAACGTACCTGATTTCTTTAAAATTTATACACAAGATGGAGAAAAAAGTCTAAGATTGACCTGTCTGATGTTATTGAGGTTTATTTAGTTCTTAAGGGCTAAATGGTGGTCAAAAATTACCCGTTTTCAGTTTAATTGACATTGGAAAAATTGTCAAATTTCTGTTGAGTTCCTTTGATTAAATATTTATCAAAATAAAATGGAATGCACCACAATTTAAAAAATTTACATTCTTGTATATTTTTTATGTATGCATGAGTTATCGATTAAAATATTCTATTTTGGAAATTTTTAGAATTTACCATTAAAAAAAAAACAAATTTATCAAAATTCCGGCCATTTTTTTTTTTAAGTTTAGATGTTTTTGCGTTTTTGGATTTTTTTTTTTTTTAGAAAATCGCATTTGTATATAGAATTTCATATTAGTTTTGTAATTTTCTTGTATTTTCTTATTTCAACAAAGCGTATGAGTAACATTTTTACAAATATTAATTTGTTACTCATACGCTACATTAAAATTTCAATATTCAAATGCAACTTTCTCGAAAAAAAAAAACGAAAAACGCGCTTCTGATTTTTTTTTGTGTGAACTAGTGTTTGGGCTCCGGGAATTCCCGGGTCGGATTTCCCGGGAATTCCCGGGAAAACACAGACGGGAATTCCCGGGAATTTTTTTAATTTTTCCCGGGAAATCCGGGAATTTTGTAAAATAAACCTTTTTACATAAAAACGTTTATTTTATTTTAATTTTTTCCATTTTTTACATACACTCAAAAGAAAAACTCTGTCAAAAAATCTGTAAAACGACTTTCAATTTGAATTAGCAATCTTTTAGCAGATTGTTCTGCTGAGAAGGATATTTTTACTAAAATCTCTGTCATTCAGTTTAAGAAAATAACAGACATTTTACTATGTTTATACTGATTTTGTTTGCTGAATTTCATTATTTTTTCAAGAAATTTTTTTATATAAAAAAAAAGCAGAACAGATTGTTCTACTGAAATCAGCAGATTGCTCTGCTGAAATCAGCAGATTGCTCTGATGAAATCAGCAGATTGTTCTGTTGAAATCAGCAGATTATTCTGCTGAAATCAGCAGATTGTTCTGCTAAAATCAGCAGATTTTTCTGCTAAAATCAGCAGATATTTCTGCTAAAATCAGATTTCTCTGCTGTCGAACAACACACATGTTTAATAACTAAAACGCCAGATAAAAGTATAAGCTTCCGTAGCGTAGTGGTTAAGAAGTGTACTTTCAAATCGGAAGGTGGCGAGTTCGATGCTGGCTGGCGGCGTATGTTTTTTTTGTTATATTTATTCACCCCTTATGACAGATATTTAGCAAACCGTGTCTGCTAAAATCAGCAGATTTCTCATATGGCTCAAAATGGGTGTATTTTCAGCAGATTTTTCTGCTGATTGGACAGAGAATTTATTTTGAGTATAGGAAAACTGACCAAGTGTAAAAAGTATGTTAATATCATGAAAAAACTTAAAAAGTCAAAAAATATACGTCGGTTAATGATAATTTTGCTAAGACTGTCAAAAAAATATAAAAATTTTGAACCTAGAATTAACATTTCCAGAATAAATATTAAAAGTGCTGCCAACTATATTAGTTTTTTCTCGAATAACGCAGTTTTAAATTTTTTGGCGATTTTTAGCTTTTTTTTGCGATTTTTTGTGAAGGAAAAAGTTGCAATATTTTTTTTGTTTTATTATATTTCAGGATTTTTAACTTTTATGTTTTGATTTTTTATGTTTTAATTAATTGTTTATCTCTAATAAAACTGTTTTTAACAAAAAGATAATAAAATTTTAATGTTTTTTATGATTTACATTAATAATGAAAATTTCCAGGGATTCCCGGGAATCCCGGGAAATAAATAATTTTTTTCCCGTTTCCCGGGAAATTGAAAAGTCCGGGAATTCTTAAACACTAGTGTGAACAGATAATCCAATTTTGCCAGAGATCGTCTTATGTTTAATTTTTTCAACTTATCTCAACAATTCTAAAGCGGTTAAAGTTTGGAAAATTACGTTTTTTTGGGCCAAAATTCATGTTCGAATTTTTTGACCAAATTAAAAATTAGAAAATGTTGAAAGTACACAACATTTTCTAATTTTTAAGAACAAATATTTAAAAAATTCCAAAAAAGATATTTTAGTTCACAGATGCTGATTTTTAAACATACATATTATTTTTTAACCAAATTGTCTAAAAAAACGCAGTTTTGATTTTGTTCACGGATGGCAAAAAATCCTAATTTCTAAGACAGATTTGGTTAAAAAATTAAGACATGAATTTTGGTCGAAAAACGTATTTTTTTTTTAAACTTTGACCGCTGGTTGCCGACTGACGATTGTTTTTTACTTTAAATCTAGGGGAATTCTCTCACTTCTAATCACGCCTTTATAGAATAACTCTCGGCAAAATTTAACTGTTTCATAAAAACTGTATATTGAGTAATCCGCCCTAAAAATGTGATTTGCCTCCCCAAGAGCAAGCGAATTTAAGCCCAAAATGCCTTATTTGAAAGGCATCTCAAAGGCCTTTCAAACAATATCAATTTTGTCTAAATCGCAACAAAATACTGAATAGTCAATTTTGACTTCAAAATTTGACAAAATAATCCCGAAATCCCGGGATTTTTAGGGATTTGTCAATCCCGAAAAATTCCAAAAAATCCCGGGATTGAAAAAAAAAAATAATATAAAAAATAAAATAAATCCCGGGATTTCGGGACTCGGGATTTCCCGTTTGGCATCCCTAGTATATACCCTTTACAGAGAAAGTATTGAAATCGAATTTCAATCCGATGAAAAAAATTGTTATACCAATCACTACTCGTAATAGGTGATAATTTGAATAATTTTATAATCGAAATTTTTTTTGATTTTTTAATAAATTTTTTTTTTTTGATTTTGATAACAAAATTGATAAATTTTTTATTTGTAGTCAATTAAAATAATGATTGATTTAACGAATGAATTGTAAACTTATGACAAAATTATGAAAAAATGCTTATTTATTTGCTTTCCAATATGTTGCCAAGAATAAAAAAGTAAAACTCGATTATTTTGTACATTTGTTCAATAGTTGTATTCAAATTTAGTAAAACGTAAAAAAAATCTGGTATTTCAACATATTTTAATTCGACGGTCAAAGACAATAACAAAAATTTTGATCAAAGCAATGATTGATTCATTGAAATTTTGTTGATCAATATATTTAATTGAACATTTTTAGCCAATAATTTTTTATGTGTACACAGAAAAAAATGAAAATGAGTTTCAATCACTAAAATTATTACATCAATTGCTATTTTAATTGATTTTGCACCTATCACCATAGGGGTGAAACGAACAAGTTTCGCATATGTGTATGTATTAGTGACGGCACGCGCGTGTAACTTTTGACGTTTCATACAAAACGTAAACAAACAACGAAAATACAGATGCAAAAGCTCACACGTACAGGCACACGTATTCTAGGCAGAGAAGTAAATTTAGTAGTATTTTGTATGCGTCCATATTGAAAGTACCAAAATAAGCACTCGTGTTGCATGTCTATATGGTCTGTGCCTATCACGAAAGTGATACACAGAAAATAATATTGAGAAAAACAATTTGAGTAATCACTTGTTTAAATTTTTAAAACAAATTTGAGTATTTGTGTAATTAACGCAATTAAAAATTTACTCAAAAATTAAAAATAAATTTGAGTAAATAATTTAATACAAATTTAATATTTTTTTTATTATTATACCCTCCAACCACAGTATGGGGGTATACTGACTTTGTCATTCCGTTTGTAACGCATAGAAATATCGGTCAAGGACCCCATAAAATATATGGGGCATTCCATGCCAAATCACTCACTTTTAGGCCCGACCCCCTTCGATTAATTTTATTTTTGGATATGTTTTAGTACGTATTAAATGCAACTTCCAGCCAAATTTTCAGCCTTTTATACCAAGGTGGTGTTGAGTAATCAATTTTTCAAAATGGCGATTTTTTCCAAAAAATGAAAAAAATTAAATTTTCAATCAATTTTGACCAGTAAAAAATATAGATATATTAAAAAAAGATGGACAACATTTTGTTGGTAGTTAAATGTAGTTTTAGAAAAAAAATATGAAAAATTATTCGAAGTAATTATCACTTGTTTTTTATCGTATAAAAATTAAAATCGACTTTTTGAAAAAGTCCGAAACCTTCGATTTTTTTTTTTTAAATGTCAAAAAATTCTACTCTAAATTACGCAACTTTTAAGTCATAACTCGAGATGTGATCGTAATTCGTTCTATTTTTATTCAAATTTTGAAAATTGCACTTTTTTTTTTTTGACTCTGGTTTATTTTATATGGTGCTCCAAAAAAATAATTTGGTAAATATTGACCGTAGATATATTAATATATCCCCTAGATATATTAACTTGGGTGTAAAAATACGTTTTAGAAAATTTTAGGATGATCGGACATGGGTAAGGCGTGCCGCATCGGCTTTGAAGTTTGAAAATCGGATTACAAGGGAAAATATGCATTTTTTTCTGTTTTCTTAATTTTTTTGGTATTTTAAGTTAATTTTGAATTCAAATGGTTACAGAATTGAAATGTAGAGTAAAATGTCTCTCTATTAAGGTCATAAAAACCGAAATCGGTTTAAAATCAGCCAAGTTATTACAACTTCCCCAGGCATCTAACGTGTGGCAGACAACTTGATTAATCAATACAATCCGATTTTTGAAATTCATTGAAATTTTCTACTGTAATAACATTTTTTTATTCTTCAAGTTCAAATGTTATTAGATGACAAGTATTTTTCATATTGTGTTTTGCTAACATTTTTTAAATTAGTGCTAAAAATGCCTGCATTTTCCACACCCTTTTGAAATCTCTATTTAAAAAAAAAAATATTTTTTTTGTTTTAAAATTTGGAAAAGTCAAAAAAATATTACACTGAAACATGAGTAATGAAAAAATGTTATTACAGTAGAAAATTTCAATAAATTTAAAAAAAGGGCCTCGTATTTTTTAATCAAGTTGTATGGCACACGCTAGATGCCTGGGGAAGTTGTAATAACTTGGCTGATTTTCAACCGATTTTAGTTTTTAGTACCTTATTAGAAAGGCATTTTACTTCACATCATAATTCTGTAATCACTTGAATTAAAACTTAACTTAAAATACCAAAGAAATTGCGAAAACAGAAAAAAATTCATATTTTTCCTTGTAATCCGTTTTTTAAACTTCAAGGACCATGCTAAGCGCCTTACACATGTCCGATCGTCCCAAATTTTTGTGAGACGTATATTTACCTCCAAATGAATATATTTAGGGTAAGTTAGGGTCAGTATCGACCATTTTTTTTTTTGGAGCTCCATATAAAATAAATCAGAGCCAAAACATAAAAGGTGCAATTTTAAAAATTAAAAAAAAAAAATAGAAAGAATTGTGATCACATCTCGAGTTATGGCTTAAAAGTTGCATAATTTAGAGTAGAATTCTTATAGTTTTTTACAAAAAAATCGAAGGTTTCGGACTTTTTCAAAAAGTCGATTTTAATTTTTAAACGTCAAAAAATAAGTGATAATTACTTCGAATAATTTTTTAACATTTTTTTTCTAAAACTACATTTAAATACCAACAAAACGTTGTCCAACTTTTTTTAAAATATCTATATTTTTTACTGGTCAAAATTGATTGAAAATTTAAATTTTTTCATTTTTTGGAAAAAATCGCCATTTTGAAAAATTGATTACTCAACACCACCTTGGTATAAAAGGCTGAAAATTTGGCTGCAAGTTGCATTTAATACGTACTAAAACATATCCAAAAATAAAATTAATCGAAGGGGGTCGGGCCTAAAAGTGAGTGATTTGGCATGGAATGCCCCATATATATTATTGATCTATGATCGATTATAAGTCATTCTATGAATGTCCGTCCGTCCGTCCGTCTGTATAAAGCACGATTCAGTCTAAGATAATAGAGCTAAACTCCTGAAAATTGGCACGAATGTGTCTCATAGTCATAGGCCGGTTAAGTTCGGAAATGGGTAAACTCGGATAAGGGGCAAAAAAGTTCCCCCTTAAAGAACTTAAAAAACCTCTATAAAAGCGCCATTTTTTATAGCTTTTTTTTGCATTTTTGTTAAACAAATGAAACCTTTTTATGTCAGAAAGCGTTAAAGAGCATACACTTACTACAAAATATTGTTTTTTTTGCCCCGCCCCCTTTTGTGGGCGTGGATTAAAAAAACATAAAAATTATGAGAAAATGGTATAACTAAAGTTCAAAAAGCATAATAAATAATTTAGTAAACATTTATCGCGTTGGGGAAGGTATCCCCCAGCACCCTCACAGAGCCCTCTCCCCAAAAACGCCTCGGAAATTTTTTTTTTTATTTTAACATGTTGGAGGGTATCAAAGATTCGGCACAGCCGAATTCAACACTCTCACTTGTTTTTTTATTCTCTTGGTGTTTTGAATTCTCATTTAGTTTATAGTTTTTTGTATACGTATATGAAAGTTTGAAATCATCTTTATAAAATTTTCCTTTGTCTTGAAGACATAAGTATATTTGGTAAAGTTCCAAAAACATTTTTTTTTTTTAATTCAAAACTTTTTAAACTTTTTAAAAAAATAAATTGTTACATTTTGAATAAATTTTTACTTGACACAATTAAAAAGTTACTTAAAAATATTGAAAAATTTTAAGTAAAGTTTTAATTCTGTGAATTAATAATTTACTCAAATTTTTTATTAAGCATTTAGTAATTTTTTATTAAGTTTACTCAATACTTTTAAATCGTTTACTGGTGCAAAATTGAGTAATTTTTTACTCAATAGTATTAAAAATTTAATCAATTTTTTTTCCTGTGTAGTATTAGTTACTAAAATTTGTAAAAGTTTAATAACGCAAAAGTGCATTTATTCTCAATTCATGGAAGCTTTCGAAATAAATTAAAAAATGTAATCATATCAATTAAAAAAATGATTAAAAAAATTAACTTATTAAAATTTTTAATTAAAATTGTTTTCTCTAAAATTTTGTGTGTGTATCATTAAGTGCAGAATTTAATATAAATGTCTTTGAAGGGCTCCAAAATATTAGTCATGGGAATTAATTAGAATTTCAGTTCATTATCACAATGCAATTAAATTTATTGCAAAAATTATTAAAAACAACAAAGCCAGAACAATACTGCAAAATATCACAAGTAAACAAAATACTTGTTAATTTATATAAAAAAAAAAATAATTTATTATATTAAAATTCAACACATCACACAAAATCGACAAAAAGCCATAAACATAAAAACAAAATAATATTTCGTATTGGTTTAGTAACAACATTCGGCACATAAAACATAAACAATACTAAACTTTAGTACAGAAACAAAAAAACAACACATATATTTCCGACTTTATGGCAAAGTAATGCTATTAAAATTATCGATTGTATTTTTTTTCTGTCAACTGCCTTAAAGAATTTCAAAATTTTCCCCAATTTGGTTGGTGGGTGACAAAGTTTATGGAAAAAAGTGAAAAAATAAGACCGAGTATTCAAAATAAAAGTGAGAATATTTACACTTTTCTTTTCAAAATCACTATAAATTGTAATTGATTATAAAATTAATTATTATAAATATTTTTGTACCATATTTGGTACAAACAACATTTTTTAGTAGGTGCGTTTAAATAAATATTTAAGCATTCTAATACAATCATAGAGTGATTTTTGTTGTTTTTGTTTTAAAATGAAAGGAAAATCAAAGAAACCAGTCTTTTAACATTAAAAAAAAAAACTAAAAACTAGATTAACTTTTAGAAATACAATAAACTTTTTGGTTTTTGCTTGGCAGTGTTCTCTACTACAAGTAAAGGCCGTTTGAAATATAAAACCAGATCATAATACAATTGAGTTTAGAAAAAGTGGTTTAAATTATATTTATTTTTTTAAAGAACAATACGTAACAAAAAATTATGTAAAATAAACCCGAATGCTTTTGGTTTTTATTAAAACAAGTTTTAATTTTTAGTATCAACTAACAATTTTTTTTAGTTTTTTTAAAGCAATATTTTTTTTTTTAGATTTTAGTGACACATGGTCTGCACTGATATTTTTTTTTAATTTTTAATAAAAAGTAGTACATTTTTATGTTTTTTTTCCATAAATTGTTTTAATACATTATTCTTTTGTAACATTATTCTTAAAGAAACTTAATGATTTAAGCAACATGCCTTTTTAAATCATATCAAAGACTTTAACAACGAACTTACAAATCAGCTTAACAAAAATGTGTTTATATTAGAAAACAAAAGACTTTAGCAACAAACATTTAAAAATAGTCCAAAGATTTAAGCAACGAACTTTTAAATGATATCAAAAGACTTAAGCAACAAACCTATCAAGCAAACCTATCAAGCAAAAGAAGAATTTTTTTTATCAACTTTTAAATTTCCCAAGTGTCCGGAAAATTTGTATTCGCATAGGCCCAAAACTAATGTGTTACAAATTTAGGTCCAATCGGAATAAATTAACCCGTTGCGCCAGGCAATCAAAGTTTTAATTTTTTTATTTTTTTTTAATATGCGATACATCATATTTGTTAATTTTGCTTTTTTTTAAATCGCTCAAAAGGCTTTCGAGATATCGCTATTTAAAATTTGCAAAAATGGCAGTTTTTATACATTAAAAAAAAATCTCAAAATTTCTTTTCCATGAGCCTTGAAAATAGCTTGAGAGAAACTCAACGACAAATTTGCAAAATTTTTGTTTGACAGACCAAAAATTTTTTTTTATCTTAAAAACACTTTTGAGCTAAAATAATAAATCAAAATTTTTATACCCTACACCACACTGTGTTACAGGGTATAACGAGTTTGAGCTGATGTTTGTAACTACCCGAAATATTGATCCTAGATCCACTTTTAAGTATACCGATCGACTTAGAATCACTTTTTGTGTCGATTTAGCGATGTCCGTCTGTCCGTCCGTCCGTCCGTCTGTCCATGTAAACGGTGTAAACACGATACAGGTCGCAATTCTTAATCAATTCACTTGAAATTTGAAACCTAAGCCTCTTTTGGCCCAAGGACGAAGCCAGTGAATCAAGCCGACCGGCTCAAAATCGGCGGCGCGCCGCCGCCGGACAATTTTTAACTTTTTTTCGCGCCGCCGCCTTTCAAAAAACAAATTTTACAACAAAACTAGAACAAAAAAGTTCAGCCGACACTGAGCCGCCGCCGATCAAAATTGGTCGAGCCGCCGCCACCGAAAATTTTGGGTCGGCTTGATTGACTGGACGAAGCCTATTGAAATTGGAAAAAATCGGTCCATATTTAGACCTAGCCCCCATACAAAGGTCCTCTTTAGTTTTGGCTTAAATGACTCTAATAGCCGCAATTTAATAGGTAGATAATCATGTTTCATCCACACAAATCACCATTCCGAATTTTAAAGAAATCGGACCAGGTCTTCTTGTAGCCCCCATACAAACCACCTTCCCGATTTTTACATAAATCTCTCAAATTTCATGAAAATAGAAAATATTTAATTAAAATTCTGTTTGTGTATGTTAAACGCGTACTTTAATAACCTTATCAAATCTGATTATCATCGGACCATTTTTGGACTTAGGTCCCATGTGAAAAATTTCGCCCGATATTCAGTTGAAGCGGTTTATTGTCAGCAAAAAGAAGCCTATTCCACTCAAATTTGATTTGTGAGTGCTTTTTACAGTTATTAAAGATTTGACAAAATATAGATCTAATCAGTCCATGTTTGAACTTGGGAACCATTTTCCGGGAAACTCTGGTGCTGGGTATTATATTGTCGGTCTTGACCGACTAAAATTTTCCTTTTTGTTTTTTTCACTTTGTTCGGAACTTTCCGATTTGCAAGTCAAAAAAGGAACCCAAAGAAATTGACCTGAGAGGGCAACTTTTTATACCCCGACGACTTTGAAATTCAAAAAATTATAAATTTGAAAGTATACCATTAGTAGACTTAAACCCCCAAAAGGTTTGAAAACTTAGCTCGAGTTCTTTTTATGGCCCACTGAAGTTTTTATTTAATTTATTTATTTAATTTTTATTACATTTTCTTATAGAAGAATTCACACTTTCTGAGACATTTTTCGTAAAGAAGAAGAATCAGATTCTGAAATATTTTTCTTATTGAAAAACCCTCAGATTCTGAGTCTTTTTTGTGTAAAAAAAAAACAAATTTTTTGTATAGAAAAAGTTTCAGATTCTGATACATTTATCATAAAATTTAGATTTTAAAACATTTTTCGTTTTGAAAAAGTCTCAGAGTCTAAGACAGTTGTCGCATAGAAAAACTCTGATTTTGAGACATTTTCCTTAATAAAAGGTCTTAGATTCTGAGACTTTTTTCTTACAGAAAACGCCGCAGATTCTGAAATATTTTTTGTATAGAAAGTCTTAGATTCTGAGATATTTTTGGTTTAGAAAAAGTCTTACATTCTGGAAAATTTTTTGTAAAGAAAAAGCCTCATATTCTGAGACAGTTTTTATATAGAAAAGGTATCAGATTTTGAGACATTTTTCGTATAGAAAAAGTTTCAGATTCTGTAACATTTTTCGTACAAAAAATTTTCACATGATCCGATGACATTTTTTTGAATAGAAAAGGTGTTTTACTTTGAGACTTTTTTGTATGAAGAAAGTCTCAGATTCTGAGCCTTTTTTCATTTAGAAAAAGCCATTGATTCTGAGTAATTTTTCGTATAAAAAGAGTCAGATTCTGTGACATTTTTCGTATTGAAATGGTCTCAGATTTAGAGACATTTTTCATATAGAAAAGGTCTTAGATCGTATAGAAATGGTTTTAGATTCTGAGACATTTTTCGTATAGAAATAGTCTTAGATTCTAAAACCTTTTTTTTACAGAAACGTTTTAGATTCTGAGACATTAAGGAAGGACTTTATACTCAGTACTTAAGTCTTTTAAGCCATTTGGATATTTTCCTCCCCTCTTTCCCATATGCAAGTTTCAGGACAATTGGTGGATGCCTTTCGAAAGACATCCCTTATATATAGTGTTCTAACAATGACCCCTAAAAATGGTACATTGTGAGTTAATATGTTTTATGAAAAGAACTGCCATGAAATTTCACTAAAGAGAGCTACCCGAGTAAAAATTTTCTGGTCTAATCATATATAATTTGATACAATCTTATATGAGTTAATATGCTTCCGTATAAATTTATATAAAACGAGCAGGCCCGCCCGGAACTTCGCCCCCGGTAATATTAAAAAATCTGATTAAAGAAAGATCAGGATTAGAGTCCATATTTCTAAAATTCTCCCCTACAGAATCTTTCATAAAAACTATTTAAAATAAACAATAAAATTAAAAAACCCTGTTTAGCTTGGAAACATGTTCGTTTCGGTAAATAATGTTCTTGAAAATTTTCGAGCCCTGATATCGTAATTATTGAAACCATTTCATTTCCCGTTTCACTCCATTTCGTTCCCTGTTCTATTCCATTTCGTTCCCTTTTCTATTCATTTGGTCCCCTTTTTATTCCATTTTGTTCTGAATTCCAATTCATTTCGTTCCATGTAGGCTTCATTCTTTAAAAAAAAAAAATAAAAGTACCACATTACAATAATTAACCCTAATCCCCATTTAAGTCTTAATTTCCAGAAGGTACTTTTTCAGAATGATTTTTTTATGCTGGAGGATCCAACATTTCAACTTTTTATGACCAGCTTTTCAGGAGATAGAAAAAGTAACAAAGTTCACTACTTTGCACATATTTGCCCCAGTAAAATAGGAATTTCCAAAAAGGAAATTTTTCCGAATGTTTTGAAATTAAATGAGTAGTTTGGTAGATTTTAAAATTTTACGTCTTTTGACATAAAGTGATCTTTAAAATGGGTGTGGTCAATGAAACCTTCCCTAACTAAAGAAAATTCTAAATGTTGGTGAAAACATTTTTGAAATCCCATAATAAGTTTCGCATATTTATAGATTTTTCTTAGGTGAACCGTAGCCTATGTTTAACCTGATGGACCATTCTTAATATTGGAGAAAACATTTTTTAAATGAGTAGTTTCGGATGTTTTGAAATTTGACGTTTTTTGGCCAAAAGTGGGCGTAGAAGTAGGTGTGGTCGATGAGAGCTAACCTATGTCTACCCTGAAGCACCATTCATAATATATGTATATTGATGATAACGTTTTTTAAATCGGATGAGTAGTTTGATCAT
Source organism: Pegoplata infirma (assembly GCA_963921195.1). Classification (NCBI taxonomy): domain Eukaryota; kingdom Metazoa; phylum Arthropoda; class Insecta; order Diptera; family Anthomyiidae; genus Pegoplata; species Pegoplata infirma. Next base: position 83,530,318 of record OY992540.1, read on the forward strand.
ATTTAAATTTTACGTTTTTCTTGCCAAATGTGGGCGTAGAAATGGGCGTGGTCAATAAAACCTAGAATATTTCCATAGTATTTGTGAAAAAATTTCGGAATTAGGATGAACATTTTTGGAGATTTTTCAATCTTAGTTTTTTTTGCCAAAAAGTGGGCGTATAAGTGGGTGTGGTCGATAAATCCTAGCCTATGTCCACCCTGGAGGAACACTCTAAATATTGGTGAAAACATTTTTAAAATCGGATGAGTTGTTAAATAGATATTTAAATTTTAAGTTTTTGGGCCAAAAGTGGGCGTAGAAATGGGCGTGGTCTATGAAACCCAACATATGCCCACTATGAAGGACCATTCCAAGCATGTATTGGTGAAAACAATTCTTAAATCAGTTCAGTAGTTGTGGAGATTTTTAAATTTTACGTTTTTCGGCGAAAAGTGGGCGTAAAAGTGGGCGTGGTCGATCAATCCTAGCCTATGTCGACCCTGGAGGAACACTCTAAATATTGCTGAAAACTTTTTTGAAATCGGATGAGTAGTTTCATAGATATTTAAAATTTAAGTTTTTTACCAAAAGTGGGCGTAGATGTGGGCGTGGTCGATGAAACCCAGCATGTGTCCACAATGAAGGACCATTCCGAGTATGTATTGGTGAAAAAAATTTTGAAATCGGTTTAGTAGTTTCGGAGATTTTTCAATTTTCCGTTTTTTGTCCAAAAGTGGGCGTAGAAGTGGGCGTGGTCGATGAAACCTGGCCTATGTCCATCCTGGAGGAACACTTTAAATATTACTGAAAACATTTTTAAAATCGGATAAGTAGTTCCGGAGATTACCCTCTACAAACAAACAAACAAACAAAAAAACAAACATACAAACATTACCTCTTTATAATATTAGTATAGATATAGATATAGATTGTATCTATCACTTTGATCCGGTTGATCCACATTATATGGTTAGATATTGCTCCATATATGATTAGATTCGTATTTTGGTTTTGCTCATCAAATTATATAAAAATTGATATTATAAGATCAATTTGATCTTATTAGATTTGACCAAATTCAGGATCAAATTGTATAAATTTTTATATTTTTTGATGTAAAGTAATACAATTAGATATTATTTGATACAACCATTTTACGGATCAAATTAGATCTATTTAGTAAAATTAGCATAATATTTTTACTAGGGTAGTGACATTATTTGGCTTAGAAGTAGATTTAAACAAATTTTTCGACTTATTTTACTTGACTTTGTTGAAACACAATTTAACAATATATGATAATTTTCAATTATACTATTTTAGGTATTTTGCCTATATCCCACAAATTGTTGGTCTTTTACAATCCCTAGTAAAATTTTATGCGCATTTTAGAATATTTTAACTCTTTAAACGCACCTTTTAGTGGCGTTCTATGAGGATATTTGAAAAAAGGACTACTGGACTGGAGATAGAGGGTTAATATGTTTCAAGAAAGGAACCAGCCATAAAATTTTACTAAAGACATCTATTAGCATTATGTATCTCAGAATTAGATTTAATTACATTTTTTGACTTATTTCAAACGCATTTAAAATATAAGAAACTACAGTGGGCCATAAAAAAACTCGAGTTAAGTTTACAAAACCCTTCGGGGTTTTGATCTACAAATGGTATACTTTCATTTATTTTTGGTCCCATCCAACATACAAAATAGTGTTGCACAGTGGTATAGACTTTTCAATGCCCCTTTTTAAAAAACAAAAGACTTAAGAAACGAACTTTTTCTGGGATATATTTTCAAATGTAAATAGAAATTTAAATAATTTCTATATTAATTTAATGCTAAATATAAATCTTAAAAATAATATTTTGTAATATTTTTTAATTATATTCTCATGTAAGAGTGTATATATGTAAATAAAAAAATAAAAAGTAAAACTTTTTTGTAAAAATAGTGCCTCAGAATTTAGAAGTTTTGGATATGTAATGAATGTCTCAGAATTTCAGATTTTTTTACAGAAAAAAATTTATGAATCAATGACATTTGCTGTAGGAAAATCGTTGTTGAATTTGAGATTTTTTTTTTTTTTTTTTTGAAAATAAGATCTGAGAATTTAAGAACTTTTTATATGAAAATTGTTTTAGAATCTGAACATTTTTGTAGAAGTAAATGTCATAGAAATAGTTTTTTTTTTTCTACATAAAAAATATTATAGAATCTAAAGGTTTCCTGTGGTCAAAACGTCTCCGATTCTGAGAAATTTTGTGAAGGAAACAAATTTTAAAATCTGATACTTTTTTATTTTTTGAATCTTATACTTTTAATATCAGAAAAATGTGAGGTAGGTCTCTAACATTTATTTTTTTTTTTTAATAGACAGAAATTCTGTTGAAAACTCTGAGACTTTTACTTTAATAAAAGCGAGAGAGAATTTCATCAAGTTCTGAGTCCTTTTCTAGAAAACAAATTTTTCAAAATCTAAAAATGTTTGTGTAAAAAAATTTTATTTGAAATATTCTTAAAAATGTTGGCCTTTGACAACCCCTAGTGAAATTTAATTGCAGACAATTTTTGTAGAACATGTTTACCTTTAACCCTCTAAAGCATAAGGTCGCTTTTAGGCGGCCTTGTAAATTTGATTGTAACTTTTTAACGGTATAACTTGCAAACAAGAGAGTGGTTGATTTTGAAAGGCAACATTGCACAGATTTATATTGTTCTTTTCTTCATTACTTACTTTCTTTTGTTTTAAAATTCTCTTTTAGCATATTTTTCAACAAAAGAAAGTAGCTAATGAAGAAGATCATAATATAAATCTGAGCAATGTTAGTTTTCAAAATCTACCACTCACTTGTTTGCAAGTGTTGTCGTTCAAAAGTTACAACCAAATCCACAAGGCTGCCTATAATTTACAATTATACTAACAATAACACATCGGAACACTAAAAAATAAACAAGAGTTACGACCATCATTTCTATATATTTCGGATATGCTGATTCAAATGGCGTACTCCGTTTTTCAATGTATGGTACAGTTTTCTTGCAAAATGTCGTTAAAGATTTGCTGATTTCGAGCCAGTTTTTTAACAAAAAAATTTGCAAAGTAAATGGTTTATAAATTTTATGACATGGAAAACAAAGATGTGACTTGTAGCAACATTTCTTGTGCAAATTTGGTTTAAAGCTTTTCAATTAAAGCCCTTAAATTCGCGAATTTCATAATTTTTTAAGGTTTTCGCGAAATTAACAGCCAAATTGGTCTTTGATAAAAAACTTGCTTTTAATGAATCAAAAAATGCATCCCTAACAATACGAATAGTGGACAAAAAACAGCTATGTTATATGGACCATCATGATGAAAATCGCGAAAAACCGTTTTTTTGTATATGCCAGCATCACTTTACGAGATGATATAAGGTTCCATCTTTTAGTATATAATGTGGGAACCTTAAACAACTAACTGACCTAAAATTCGGCCAAAAAAGTTTTCATTTGCAAAAGTTATCTTAACAAAAACTATTATTTCAGTGTTTGCGATACAATAATTATAGTTTTTGTTAAGATAACTTTTGCAAATGAAAACTTTTTTGGACAAATTTTGGGTCAGTTCATTGTTTAAGATTCCCACATTATATACTAAAAGATGAAGCCTCAAATCATCTCCTAAAGCGATGCTGCCATATACAAAAAAAGTCGGTTTTTCGCGATTTTCATCATGATGGTCCATATAACATAGATGTTTTTGATCCACTATTTGTAGTGTCATGGACGCCTTTATGATCCACAAAATGCAAGTTTTTTATCAGAGACCAATTTAGCGGTTAATTTCGCGAAAACTTAAAAAATGAAGAAATCCGCAAATTTAAGGGCTTAAGATGAAAAGCTTTAAACCAAATTTATATTAGAAATATTGCTACAAGTTATATCTTTGTTTTCCATGCCATAAAATTTAAAAATTTTTAGCTTTGGATTTTTTTTGTTAAAAAAGCAGCTGAAAATCAGCCAATCTTTAATGACAATTTACAAGTAAACTGTACCATACATCGAAAACGGAGTACGCCATTCGATTCAGCATGTCCGAACTATATTGAAATGATGGTCGTACCTCTTGTTTTCTAAAATAGAGGTTAGTTTTGTCACGCAGTTTAAGTGGATGGTATAAAAATAAATAAAAAAAACTTCAGTGGGCCGTAAAAAAGAGAACTCGAGCTAAGTTTACAAAACCCTTCGAGGTTTCGGTCTACAAATGGTGTACGTTCAGTTTTTTTTTGGTCCCATCCAACATACAAAATCGTATTACACAGTGTTATAGATGTACCAATCCCACTTAAAAAAAAAAACAAAAGACTTAAGAAACGAACTTTTTCTGGAAAATATTTTCAAATGTAAATAGAAATTTAAATAATTTCTATATTAATTTAATGCTGAATATAAAACTTAAGAATAATATTTTGTAATAGTTTTTTAATATATTCTCATGTAATAGGGTAGGTGTTTGCTATATTTGGTAAATAATTTATTCAATGCAATTAATTCCTTCTATATATTATTAATATCTATTGCCAAGCGATAGACGTCAAGTAGAATGTTTGAATTTAGCAATTTACAAACAAATATTTTTTACTACTCCACCCCAATTATACTGCAGATAACAATCTATTTTTTATTATTATTATTTTTTTTTTTTTTTCAAAAATGTAACACACAAAAACTAAATGCATAATAATTGAAAGTAGGTAACTTAACTATTGAAACGATTTGGTAATTGAATGTTAAAATGGTAACTAACAGACTAAGCCAACAAAATTTAGTTGCTACTGTTACAGGCTGCAATACGAAAAAAAAAATATTGGCATAATTAAGTCATAATTTTTGGTTTGATTTGATTTGCTTTAGTTAGTTGTTGGTAGTCTAGTTATTTGAAAGTAAAACTTGAGTAAATAAAAACTACAAAATAGCCTCGAACCAATTGACCATACCGTAATTTTCATATTTATTATTACTTCTATTTAAAAAGGGTGACCATTTATTGTATTATATACTTAACTTACCATAAGAGACCATTAGGGCCAAAATAACAATTTTGAAAATCATGTTGATTGCGTTTGTAATTTTATCCGTTATTGTATTACCAAATTTGCATACGTTTACACTATTGGCCAAAACACTTAAGTATACTACTTATTTACCGTTACCTGGCGAACGTTTTTTGGGGGTCTGTTTTGTTATTTTTGGTTTTTTTGTTGTTTTTAAGTGACTTCCGTGCGAAAATCTACGTTTTAACTGTTACACGTTCCAAACTTAACTAAATATTGAATTTAATAAAAGTTTGCAAAGCTTGTGCTTTGTTGTTTTGTTATTCCTCCGTCCATAAATCTCAATGAATTATACCAAATAAATTGTTGTATTTTATTTCAATTTTCAAAATTCATACTTTGCACACAAAATAAAACAAAACTAAAAAAAAACTGTATATTGTTTAAATCCACTTGGGGGTAAATGAAGTAAACAAAAAGCTTAGCTTCCAATTGGTTTGATTGAAAGTAAAAGCTTTTGCAGTTGAAGGTTTTGAAAAAATACCAGTGTTGCCACTAAAGAAATTTGAAATTACACATGAGTGCAGTCAAAATTATACTTAAAACCTTAAATGATAAAAAATTTTTCTTAGAAAGATATAAAAAAGAACTAAAATAGAAATTTTTTGGACCTTGTTATAAAAAAGTACTATTTTGGTAAACAAGAACTTTTTATAAAAAGTACTATTTTGAACTTTTATTAAAAAGAACTTTTAATAAAAAAGTACTATTTTGGCTCTTAAAATGAAAAATAACTGTTTTTGGTACTTTTGGTTCTTTTTATAAAAACATTATTTTGGATTTTGTTTATAAAATACATAGTACTTTTTGGTGCTGTTAAAAAAAATAAGGACTATTTTGTGCCCTTTTTTAAAAAGTACTATATTGAAGCTTTTTACTTTTTATTTAAAAAGTGCTTTTTTGGTACTTTTTTTATTACATAAACATTATTTTGGTACTTTTTATAAAAATACATTTTGGTACTTGTTTTTTTTAAATTACACATGGATACAGTCAAAATTACACAAGCAATTTATTTTTCTTAACAGTAATGCAAAAATCTTCTTACGAATTAATGTGGATTTAATCTATATCAGATAAGTGATTTAAAACCAAAAAAAACAAGTGAGAGTGTTACATTCGGCTGTGCCGAATCTTTTATACCCTCCAAAATGTAAAAACAATAAAAAATCAGGGGCGTCTTGTTTTTTTTTTCTTGGGGGGGGGGGGGAGTTGGTGTGAGACGTTGGGGGGCACCTTCCCAAAATGCGCAAAAATGCGGTTTTTCTTAGGTTGGTTTAGTTCTCCAAGGGGAAACTTTTTTCCCCTTGGTCCGATTTTGCCCATTTCCGAACTTAACCTGCCTAGGAATATAAGACATATTCGTGCCAAACTTCGGACGTCTAGCTCTTTTATTTTGGACTGTATCGTGTCTTCTACAGACGTACAGACTGATGGACGGACGGACATCGCTAGAATGTCTTAGAATCGATCACTGATCAATAAAATATATACTTTATGGAGTCCAACTACAGTATCGGGGTATACTCACTTTATCATTCCGTGTGTAACGCATCGAAATATCGGTCGGGGACCCCATAATGTATATCATGAAATCCAGCAAAGATTTTATAAAATCTGACCGAGGGTCTTCAAATTTATCTAATTTTTTGTACACATGTGCTCTATAGAGCCAATTAAACATATCCATTTTCAGTTTTTTATATTAAAAAAATAATAGCGATTTTTTCGCGAATTTAATTTTCTTCAAAAATTGAAAAAATCAAAAAAGTATGCTATTTTGAATAGCCATATCTTCGGAAGTATCTATCGGATTTCTTCAATTCAAAAAGCATTCGATTCAGACGATAGTCTTACTTTATATTAATGTAATAAAAAAAATATTTTTTTAAAAAAGTGCATTTTTGATGCAAATGCATTTTTTGGATGCATTTTTTAAAACTTTCTCCCCCTTCAATTTTTTTTAAACCTACATAAATCGAAAATATAGCATTTTTTACACAAAATTGCGTACCGCTTTTTTTGTGACGGAGTTTCGTAAAAATTTTGTAATTTTTTTAAAAATACCTTATTGGTTTTTCCATACAATTTTTTCATAAAATTCATAAAATAACAAAAAAAAATTTTAGTCTAAGGAAAAACTAAATAAGCATTTTTTAAAAAAATCACGAAAAATTTGTGAAACGGCGTCACAAAAAAAAATGTATCCAATTTTATGTAAAAAATACTATATTTTCGATTTATGCAGGTTTCAAACAAATTGAAGGGGGAGAAAGTTTTAAAAAATGCATCCAAAAATTGCATTTGCATCAAAAATGCATTTTTTTAAAAAAATATTTTTTGTTAGTGCATTGGTATAAAAACGGATAATCAGTTAAATCGAATGCTTTTTGAGTCGTAGAAATCCGATAGATACTTTCGAAGAAATGGCTTTTTAAAGTTACACACTTTTTTGATAAAATTGCAAAATAAACATTAAATTGATTTTTTATATGGAAAAAATCAAAAAAAAATCAAAAAAAATCACGAAAATTTTTTGAAACGCTGTCACAAAAAAAACGGTACTCAATTTTGTGTAAAAAATGCCATATTTTCGAATTATGCAGGTTTCAAAAAAATTGAAGGGGGAGAAAGTTTTGAAAAATGCATCCAAAAATTGCATTTGCATCAAAAATGCACTTTTTCTGGAAAAACTTTTTTTTTATTGCATTGGTATAAAAAAGGACGAACGTTTGAATCAAATGCTTTTTGAATCGTAGAAATCCGATAGATACTTCCGAAGATATGGCTATTCAAAGTAGCATACTTTTTTGATTTTTAAAATTTTTGAAGAAAATTAAATTCGCGAAAAAATCGCGATTTTTTTAAAATTAAAAAAACTGAAAATGGATATGTTTTATTGGCTTTATTGAGAATGCATACCGTTAATATAAAGAAAATCGAAAGACCTAAGGTCAGAAAATAGCACTTTTTATGTGTTTTCTGGTGGATTTTGTGATATATATTATTGATCAGTGATCGATGCTAAGACATTCTAGCGATGTCCGTCTGTCCGTCCGTGTGTGGAGGACACGATACAGTCCAAAATAAAATAGCTAGACTCCTGAATAGGCTGGTTAAGTTCGGAGATGGGCAAAATCGGATTACGGGGGAAAAGTTACCAATTTAAGAACTAAACCAACCTCTGAAAAAACGCCATTTTTTATAGATTTTTTGTACTTTTGCTTAGCAAACCAAGTTCAAAGTCCTGCAGTTGGATCCAGGAAGGTTGTCTTCCACCGCCGAAACCCCCCCCCCCCCCCAAAAAAAAAAAGACGCCCCTTCTTTTTTTTCTTTTTTTAACGTGTTGGAGGGTATAAAAGATTCGGTACAGCCGAATATAACACTCTCACTTGTTTTGTTTTATTAAAAGTACCGAAACAGTACTTTTTTATTTTAAGGGCCAAAATAGTACTTTTTTGTTAAAAAAATAGTTTTTATATAAAGTTCTTGTTTAATAAAATAGTACTTTTTTATAAAAAGGTCTATTACTATTTGTTAATAGTATATAGTACATTTTTATAAAAAATACCAAAATATACTTTTTTATAAACCTAATCTTTTATACCCTCCAACACTTAAATTAAAAAAAAAAAATGGCTGGAGCGTCTTTTTAACATGATAATGTTACTTGGATAATGTTACTTGGATAATAATTCACCTCGTGGTGAATAAACCCGTTTTTCAACAGCTGGTGAATAAAAAGTAACATAATTATTTTTCAACAAAAAAACATTTTTTATCAAATTTTTTTTCATAAATTTTTTTGTATTCATACAAAATTTTTTTTTTTTCATTTTTTTTTTTTCATCATTTTTTTTTCTATCAATTTTTTTTTTTTTTTCATTAAATTTTTTTTTAATCAAATTTTTTTTTCATCAATTTTTTTTTTGTTTTGATTATATATTCTTTTTATTAATTTTTTTTCATAATTTTTATTACATAATTTTTCATCAAATTTTTTTTACATAAATTTTTTTTTATCAAAAATTTTTTTTTTTACAAAAAATTTTTTTCTTCATCAAACATTTTTTTCCCCCTTTTTTACCAAAACTACTTTTTCACATAAAAATGTTCCATTTGTTTATCAAATGTACATAAAACAGGTGAGAGTGTTCAATTCTTCGGTGCCGAATCTTTTATACTCTTCAAAATGTAAAAACATTTTTTTGCACTCATTTACCAAAGGTTAGGCTTTTTTAGTTTGGACTGCATATTTTGCTTTCCACAGACAGATGGACGGATGTATATAGCTAAAGTGTCTTAGAAATGGGTCAATAATATATAAACCTAATGGTGTCCTCGACTGATATTTCAATTCGTTTTGCATGGAATAGCAAAGTAATACAACATTATTTTTTCTAAAAAAAAACTTTGCTTTGGCAAGTACACCCAAATCTTCCGCAAAACATTATCATGATACCCGAAATATTGGTCCTAGACCCGCCTTTAAGTATACCGATCGACTCAGAATCACTTTTTGAGTCGATTTAGCGATGTCTGTCCGTCCGTCTGTCTATCTGTCCATGTAAACGGTGTAAACACGATACAGGTCGCAATTTTTATTCAATTGATTGAAATTTTAAACTTAAGCCTCTCTTGGCCCAAGGACGAAGCCTATTGAAATTGTAAAAAAATCGGTCCATATTTAGACCTAGCCCCCATACAAAGGTCCTCTTCAGTTTTGGCTCAAATGACTCTAATAACCGTATTATAATAGGTATATTTTCGAAATTTGGCAGGTAAACGTGTTTTGTAGTCACAAATCTTCATTCCGAATTTTAAAGAAATCGGGCCAGTTCTTCTTGTAGCCCCCATACAAACCACCTTCCCGATTTTCACATAAATCTCTCAAATTTCATGAAAATAGAAAATATTTAATTAAAATTTTGTGTGTGTATGTTAAACGTGTACTTAAATAACCTTATAAAATCTGATAATCATCAGACCAGTTTTGGACTTAGGACCCTTGTGAAAATTTCGCCCGATATTCAGTTAAAACGGTTTATTATCAACAAATAGAAGCCCATTTCACTCAAATTTGATTTGTGACTGTTTTTTACACTTATTTTATTTAGCGTATGGATTAAAAAAAGATACAGAGAATATTACAATATATGTGGTATTTGTTTTATAGGTTTAAGGAATTTAGCCAAGATATAACGTCAGGTGTTGGGTTTTTTATATCTTCAACATTTCCTGGAAAGGACAAGATTGGGCAATCATACATTATGTGGTTGATAGATTGGGAAGGATAGCCGCATGAGCAACTGGCATCGGTGGCAAGACCCCACTTGGTCAGGGTTTCCATAGTCCTGGCAGTGGCACTACGTAAACGGTTTAAATTACACCATGGTTTTCGGGGGATATCAAATTCCATGTTACGTTCGTCTGGGTTGAAAAGAGGACTATATCGTCCTGAGTCGTTCCATTGAGCCATCCATGAGGTGTTTATTTCAAAATTATCTTCACATAGTTTTTTGGCTAGCACTATGGGAGGGAGTCTAGATTTCAATCTCGAACAGTAGTGAATTGAAAGATCAGAGCAAAGCGGGATATCGGAGTTGGCATAAACTTTGTTGTACTCCCGAAGGAGGGCTTGTTTTCTCCGTAGTTGTGGAGGTTGTAAATTTGATAGCATGGGTAACCATTCAATGGGGGTAGCCTAAGGGTGTTCTTATTTTTTTATTTCGGATTTTTGTGTTGCACTGGGCAGAATTTTGTTCCTTCGCACTTAAAACTTAATAATAAAAAATTTGGAGTTAATCCGATAACTTTAAGTGGACGCGGAAACGACCTGAAGTTTGAATAACGGATTACAAGGGGAAAAAATGACTTTTTACTCATTTTCTCAATTTTTTCGATATTTAAGGTTAAGTTTGAATTCAAATGGTTACAGAATTGTGATGTGGAGTACATTACCTTTGTAATAAGGCAATAAAAACTAAAATCGGTTAAAAATCAGCCAAGTTATTACAACTGCCCCAGGCAACTAACGTGTGGCAGACCACTTGATCAAAGATTTCGAGTTCAATTTTTGAAATTGATTGAAATTATCTACTATAGCAACATTTTTTTATTCTTTACTTCCCCATGTGCTAAGGTAATAGGTATTTTTCATATTGTGTTATGCTAACTTGTTTTAAATTAATGTTAAAAAGGTCCAAATTTTTCAGCCCTGTTTTCAAATCTCCAATTTTAAATTTTAATTTTTTTAGGCAAATAAAATTTAAAAAAACGACCATTGGACCATAGGATTTTGTTAAGCACATATAAGGGAATAAAAATTACAAAAATTGTAGACATTCCTTTTTTCATTCGTCTAGTTTAGCGATTTTAATTCGGCGGATTTCGAGATAATAGTGATTTTGGTAACTTTTTTAGCTTTGAGTTAAATTTTTTATTTTTTTTTTCACAATCTTCGTATATTTTCTACCGAATTACTACAGATCAATATAGAATACTTCCATTCCTTTAATCAGGGCAAAATTGAGATATGAAAAATTGACCCAGTTAAAGGTCAAAGGTCAAATTTGAGAACAATTCGAATTTTTAAAGATTAACAATTTTTTTGAGCGGATATTTATGAAACTCCTTGATGTTATTTTAATAGGACTAAACATAAATGATTTATTATTAAAATTCGGAAAATTAACCCATAAGTGATATTGGGGTCTATATTTTTTTTTATTTAATGGAGAAAATATAAGTATATTATTTCATAGGGTCATATAGACCCCAACAGCACTTAAGGGTTAATGTTCTGAATTTTTATAAGCCATTAATTTTTACATCTTATTAAAATAACATTTAGGAGTTTCATTAATATCCGCTCGAAAAATCTGTAAATCTTTAAAAATTCAAATTCTTCTAAAATTTGACCTTTGACCTTGAACTGGGTCAATTTTTCATATCTCAATTTTGCCCTGATTAAAGAAATTGAAGTATTCTATATTGATCTGTAGTAATTCGGTAGAAAATATACGAAGTTTGTGAAAAAAAATAAAAAAATTAACTAAAAGCTAAAAAAGTTACCAAAATCACTATTATCTCGAAATCCGCCGAATTAAAATCGCTAAACTAGACGAATGAAAAAAGGAATGTCTACAATTTTTGTAATTTTTATTCCCTTATATGTGCTTAACAAAATCCTATGGTCCAATGGTCGATTTTTTAAATTTTATTTGCCTAAAAAAATTAAAATTTCAAATTGGAGATTTGAAAACAGGGCTGAAAAATTTAGACCTTTTTAACATTAATTTAAAACAAGTTAGCATAACACAATATGAAAAATACCTATCACCTTAGTACATTGGGAAGTAAAGAATAAAAAAATGTTGCTATAGTAGATAATTTCAATCAATTTCAAAAATTGAACTCGAAATCTTTGATCAAGTGATCTGCCACACGCTAGTTGCCTGGGGCAGTTGAAATAACTTGGCTGATTTTTAACCGATATTAGTTTTTGTTGCCTTATTACAAAGGTAATGTACTCCACATCACAATTCTGTAACCATTTGAATTCAAACTTAACTTAAAATATCGAAAAAATTGAGAAAATGAGTAAAAAGTCATTTTTCCCCTTGTAATCCGTTATTCAAACTTCAGGTCGTTTCCGCGTCCACTTAAAGTTATCGGATTAACTTCAAATTTTTTATTATTAAGTTTTTAGTACAAAGGAACAAAATTCTGCCCAGTGCCAAGCAATTAAAACATTTTAAATTTTTCCCTTACTGTTAAGAACACCCTTAGGGTAGCCTTAAGTGTACCAGATATAAGTCTCATTGTGGTGTTTAGTTGTGTGTCGACTTTTCTTACATGGTGGCTATTTAACCAGATAGGCGCTCCATACTCAGCGGTGGAATACAAAATATATATCCATTTTCCGGGAAACTCTGGTGTAGGGTATTACATGGTCGGTCTTGACCGACTATAATTTTCTTGTTTTTTATTGGAAAGTACTATTTTGGTTCTTTTTATAACAATGTACACTAGGGTTATGACCAGGGAAACCAAAAATATGCTCTAAAAAACACGTTTTATGCGCTTAAAAAATGCCCTTAAAAACGGAAAATATGCTCTAGAAACAATAAAAATATGCTCTTAAAAGAAATTATGTCCCCTTTTTTGCGGTGGTTTTTACAATTTGTTAGAGAATAGACCCTCCAAATACCGTTATGTGCGATAGTTAGAGGGTTAAATATGTTCTACAAAAATATGTGCCTTAATATTTTTTACCAAGTTGCTGAATCTAAAGAAAACATAGTTTCATATACCGATATGATGCAAGAACAGGCCAAAGGAAAATATCGTCACAATTCCGTAATTGTTGAAAAAAAACATCCTTGTTGGATAAAAATAAATGTTGTCATAAAAAAAATTGGAAAAGAATACTCTAAAAATTCAAAAAAAAGCTCTAAAAATGTAAAAATATGCTCTTAAAAGTGAAAAAATGCTCTAAAAATTTAAAATATGCTCTAAAAATATGCTCTTATGCTAAAATATGCTCTTAAACCTAAAATATGCAAAAATATGCTCTTAAGGCTAAAATATGCAAAAATATGCTCTAACAAATCGATGCCAGATTTCTTAAAAACTTCTGAAACGGATGAATACCTTACCCATTTATCAATAAAATGCACAGGAAAAAACATGATAGTGCATATTTTTGGTTTCCCTGGTTATGACTCATTTTTGACAAAATTTTTACCTATCACCACGTGATAGGCGATACAAAATTAATATTAAAAATCGTATTTGCTGGTCATTTTGGCAAAAAAACCTTCCGCAACAAACGCAATTTCTAAAAAGTCACAGATATTTTTTGTTTTAAGTCCTATTTTAAAAAAAAGGTAATTTTAACCCTTTCAATGAATGAATTATATTATAAAAAAGATCTTGTGAATACTTACGAATAAAAATCAAGCCGACCGGACTTTTACTTTTGGAGCTACATGCTGCCAAAGTTGACGTTATAAATAGTTATCATTATGCAGTTAAGGGTTAAACCGCAAAATTTTAATTTTGAAGGAATCAATGCAGTCCCTCCAAAAAGCATTCATCATTTTGACCGTAAATAGTTTTTCCTACGCATCGTTTGAGTCTTATATTTTCTTAGTTTTAATTAAATATAGACCAAATTTCAACTCGTTTGGTGCGGGAACTTTTTTAAAGGAATCGAAAAAGTAAAAATGCAATTCTTAATATTTTTTTATGGCCTTTTTGGCTAGGGCAGGTAAATTTTGATATTTGCAAAAAAATCCAACAACTCATAACCCTAATGTACACACTATCTTGGTAATTTTTATAAAAACAAAATATTTTGTTTATAAAAAGTATGTGAACAGATGGAATATTTTAATAAAAAGTATAGTACTTTTTGATAAAAAGTAGCAAAATACTACTTTTTGGATAAAAAGTCTCATGCAGCCGAAAATTACACGTGACATGTGAAAGTGGCAACACTGAAAAAATAAGAGTTTCTGCAGGCAAGCATGTTGGATTTGAAAATGATAGTGAAAACATGTTCGATTGCTACGCATGCTTAAAGTGCTGACAGTCATTGGTGGTGGTGATGGTTAGTGGCATGGTATCTTTTGCTTCACCATCTATCCAAATTTACTTGGTTAGTTAATATTTAGAGGTTGCATTATTAATGTTCGTTTGTTTGCCTTAGGTAATGGGTTGTTTGTTTCGTTATTGAGTGTGTTGTTTTTTTGGGGGGTTTTTTTGTTTATCGGTTAAACACCTATTGCAAAATATCTACTAACAAATAATGACCAACATTTCTGTTGTTGTTTATTTATTGTTTTTCCAACTTCTTATTTAAAGTTTATTTATGTTTTTTTTTTTCTTATTACTCTGGTATTTATGTGTAGTTGGACGTTTGATTGACACATAAAAAAAAACATTGTGTGTGTATAATGATCATGTTACATAATTTTTTGATAAACTGGCTTTTAGTTAAAGCTTTAATGCTACACCAACAGATTTATTACAATAACAGTGATGGTAATAATTATGATAACACAGAAAAAAGCATAGTTGGGGTGATCATACTGTAAGAGGGTCATAGCATGATTGAGATTACGATTGTGCTTTGCTGCATAATGGGACAGAGAAAATATGCATGGAAAAGATTATTTTTTCCAGTCGGGTCGTGACAATTGCCTTGTCCCCCTTTTAAGGGGGGTTGGTCGGCAGGTGTGTTTGGGGCACACATTTTTTCTCACAGTAAATTCCAATTTTAATTAGTTTTAAACAGGGTTGGCAACCGAAACGAATAACGGTATCGGTAACGGTATTGGTATTACATATTTTTTATAAAGGTAACGGTAAAGGTAACGGTATTTTCGATAATTTCGGTAACGGTGAACCGTTACCGAATTATCAATACCGGTACGTACCGGTATTATAAATGAAATGTTAACCAGTCACAAATTTGCTAAAAACGCGTAAAAAATAAAAAAAAATTAAAAAACTGCTAAATTCTGTATATTTTCTATACATAATTATATGTGTACTAGCATTTAATACTATGAAATAACTCAGAATTAAATAAAAACATTCACGCAATATTGTAATTTTACAAATACGAACTCATGCTCGTAGAGACACCTTTGTCCAATAAGCAAATAAATCTGCATTTTGAGCCATATGAGAAATCTGAATTTTAAGCCATTTGAGAAAAAAAAAAAAAAAATCTCTGATTTAGCTGACGCGGTTTGCTAAATTTCTGTCTGGATAATTCAGGTAGAATCTGCTGAAAAATCCGTCAAGACAGTTGAAAAATCTGCTGATTTTAATAGAGAAATCCGCTGATTTCAAATAAACAGCTTGAACTGTTTATTTGAAATCAGCAGATTTCTCTGTTAAAATGATCAAAATTGTTTGTCCTGTTGTTAAAAAAATTTGAATTTTCTAATCTTGGTCAATGAACTTAACACGGCATAAAAATGTTTCATTTTCTAAACAAATAGACAATAAATTAAATAAAACATGTTTTTCTGATGTTTTGTAAGTTTTTCAGGGGGACCTTTTTATACCCTCCAACCACAGTATGGGGGTATACTCACTTTGTCATTCCGTGTGTAACGCATCGAAATATCGGTCGGGGACCCCATTATGTATATATATTATTGATCACTGATCGATTCTAAGACATTCTAGCGATGTCCGTCTGTCCGTCCGTCCGTCCGTCTGTCCGTCCGTCTGTGGAAGACACGATACAGTCCAAAATAAAAGAGCTAGACTCCTGAAGTTTGGCACGAATATGTCTTATGGTCATAGGCTGGTTAAGTTCGATGATGGGCAAAATGGGACCACGGGGAAAAAAGTTCCCCCTTTAAGAACTAAAGCAACCTCTGAAAAAACGCCATTTTTTATAGATTTTGTGTACTTTTGCTTAGCAAACGAAACATTTTTTATGTCAGAACAAAGACCTGTAGTTGGACCCAGAAAGGTTGTCCCACCACCGAAACCCCCCCCCCCCCCACAAAAAAAAGACGCCCCTGTTTTTTTTTTTTAACGTGTTGGAGGGTATGAAAGATTCTGCACGGCCGAATTTAACACTCTCACTTGTTTTCATTTGGTCCGATTTTCCCATTTCGGAACTTTACCAGCCTATGACCAAAGACGTATTCGTACCAGCAGAGTAGCACGTTTATTTCGGACCGTACGTGTCTTTTACAAACGGAAAGACGAACATCGCTTACAATCGAGGTCCAAGACCGATATTCGAATTTAGTTAATTGCGAATGTGATCATTGGTTGGATTGGCAATGAACAAAAATTTGTTTAATTATTTAAAGTATATTAAAAATATTTTAATATGTTTTTAATCCACAACAAAATTAAAATAAACAAGTAAGAGTGCTAAATTCGGCTGTGCCGAATCTTTTATACCCTCCAACGTGCAAATAAATAAAAAAAAATTGAAGGGGCTTTTTTTTTTGGGGGGGGTCGGTAGTGGTAATTGGGGGGCACAATTCCTCTCGAATAAGTGTTAAAAAAAAATAATTCTTATGCTTTTTGCACTAAAGAAATACAAATTTATCATTATATAAAAAAAACTAGTCGAATAGCCTGTCCCTGCCAGGCGGAACACCAAATCGCTATTCTCAATAGTTCTAATATTTTACCAAACTTTATAAAAAATTATGTTTGTGCTTCAAAAATTTAATAATGCTAGATTGAGTTACACCAATATATTTCCCAAACTGGAAAAAAATTTAATGAGTATAAAAGGTTTTATTGATAAAATTTTAGAACTAAATTTAGCACGCCCATTTCGTCTCTTCGTCCATAAACCGGATATCAAAAATCCATCGTGTGGATCTGTCCCATGGTCACTCCTATATACATGGCAATTTTTATCTTTCTTTTTATCATGAAGGGTTTTAAAATTAGCTTAAATGTTAAAAACACAATTTTTCCACTTACATTTTTCCATATAATTCTCCGTACACAGTTTAAATATTAAATCTGACTTCATAAGGATATGATCCATTGTCAATACTTTATGCTTTACAATTTTCAGCTTCCTTAGTCATTAGGGGTTTTAAAAATAGTTTAAATGTTTAAAAACTAAATTTCGCCGTCTTCCGCCACTCCCCCTGACTTAAAGGCCGAAAATCCGGCTACGTTACAGATTATATATACAAACTGAATCCAGGTCAGAGTTGATCTTTGCCTACACTGAAAGAATTTTGTTCATTACGGCTATGAAAACGTACATTGATTCTATGAAAAAAATCATTAGAAGTGAGCCAATGATGCCCTTCATAGAATCTATGAAACAAATTCATAGAAACCAGATACCTATGAAAAAGTTCATAGGCTATGGAAAAATAATTTTATTTTTCAATTCTATTTTTTTTTTATTGTTTAATTTTTATTTACTTTATTATTTTATTTTTATTTATTTACAATATTCTATTTTTAAAAATTTATTTATTTTTAACTGATCCCCACCGAGATTCGAACACAATACCAGTGGTTCGTAAAGCATAGTCTCTAACCACTGAGCTAAAGTAAATAAACAAGTTATAACACTTAAAATCTATTTTGTTAAATATCCTGCTTTAAAATATTATGCTCTGCCGCAATGCTCTGCCAAAATCTGTGTGTATGTTTGTAGAAAACAAAATGTTTGTGTATTTGCAAAAAAAAAAATAACGAACATTACAAAACTAAGTGTTAGTCGGCGAGGTTTTCCTCCTTTGGTGGCGCTGCTAGCTAAGGCGTCGATTATAAATTTCCCAGCCGGTAGGTCTTGGGTTCGAACCCCGCCTGGGCAGCAATTTTTTTTTTTTTTTTTACGTTTTTTATGTTTTTTTTTATATTTTTTATATTTTTTTAATATATTTATTCAAATTATTTAATTATTGTAACATTATTTTAATTTTTGAAAAATTATTAATGACATTTTTTTTCTATGAATTTTTTCTATGAATCTTACAAAATCTATGAATAAAATTCTATGAAATATTTCAAAATACTAATGAATATTCATTCAGCCAATGAATTGTTTCATAGATTCTATGAATTTGGTTTTATGAAATATGTTCATAGATATTATGAACAATAATTCTTTCAGTGTACAGAGTTGATCTTTGTTAGTACTATACTCGTATCTTTTTCCCTCTCTATTTTCCGTCCACAGTCCAAAAATTTTAAGTCTGACTAATTAAGGATATGCTTCACTGTCAGGACAATATGCTTGCCAATTTTCGGCTGCGTAGATCATTAGGGCTTTAAAGTTAGTCAAATAAAAAAAAAATTATAAAACACAATATTGCATTGCCCCTTTTTCCTCTCAACTCTCCGTCTACATTCCAAAAATGTTAAATCGGACTACTTTAGAATATACTTCATAGTTAGGACTACATGTTAGGGATTTTCAGCTTCCGTATTCATTGGGGCGGAGCTTAAAAATGCTCTAAAATTAAAGTTGTTTTTTGTCCGACCTTTCCAATAAATTATAAAAATAAAATATTTGAGCTCGAGGCCTGGATTGTTCTTTAATTAGAATTCTTCTTTATTAATTTCCAATATTTCGCTACTCTTCGAGTAGCATCCTCAGGGATCCTCAGTTTTTATATTTAAATTAAAGATACTGAGGATGCTACTCGAAGAGTAGCGAAATATTGGAAATTAATAAAGAGGAATTCTAATTAAAGAACAATCCAGGCCTCGAGCTGAAATATTTCATTTTTATAATACTCTAAAATGTTAAAAAAAAATAATTTTGCCAAGTCCCCTTTTTCTCGTAATTCGCCGCCCACAGGCAAAAAATCCGGGTTCGTAAGAATCTGTCCCTAGTGTTTTACTACATACATGCCAATTTTAAGCTTTTAAGTCCATCAATGAGATTCAAAAGGCGCTGGATACACAAAAAATAAGAGAAACACAAAAAAAAAAATAAAATATATATTCAGAAAATAGATCGAATAAGTTTACCACGCCCTTTGCCTTTCTTATTCTCAACCCATACACTGGATATCAAAAGCCAGGCTAGTGTTGATCTTTCACATGAAACCTTCTATATACATGCCAATTATGTGCATTTTCCGCTTCCTTTTGGGGCTTCAAAAGAAGTTAAAATGTTAAAAATCCCAAAAATTTAAAATTCGAATACTACAGGATATGCTTCATCGATAGGACTATATGATAGGAAATTTTCAGCTTCCTAAGTCATTAGAGGACTTTAAAATAAGCAAAAATGCCAATTTTCATCTTCGTAGGTCATAGGGGGTCTTCAAATTAAATATTAAAAAGCACAATTTTGCCACGCCCCATTTTTCTCTTAATTCTCCTTCCACAGTCTAAAAAATTTAAATCCGATTACTTCAGGATATGCTTCATTGTTAGAACTAAATGCTATATAATTTTCCGCTTCCTAAGTCATTTGGGGGCTTCAAAAGAAATAAAAATTTTAAAAAATCCCAATTTTGCCACGCCACTTTTCCCTCAATTCTCCGCCCACATTGCGAAAATTTTAAATCCGACTACTTGGGGATATGCGCCATCGTTAGGACTATATTCTAGGAAATTTTCAGCTCCCTAAGTCATTTGGGGGCTTCAAAAGAAGTAAAAATGTTTAAAAAATCTAAATTTTGCCACTCCACTTTTCCCCTCAATTCTCCGCCCACATTGCGAAAATTTTAAATCCGACTACTTGGGGATATGCGGCATCGTTAGGACTATATTCTAGGAAATTTTCAGCTTCCTTAGTCATTTGGGGACTTTAAATTAAGCAAAAACGTCAAAAAATTTATTTTTGCAACGCCCACTTTCCCGCTTATTTCTCCGCCCACAGGCAAAAAATCGAAAATCCGGCTACGTTAGGATCTGCCCCAGGTGTTTTACTATATGCATGCCAATTTTCAGCTTTGTAGCTCATCAGTGGGCTCCAAAAAGCTCTGGATAGACAAAAAAAAGAGGAACACACAAATAGGGAAATTATATATATAGATTATTCCACGCCCATAAAAGGGGGGGGGGGCGGACCGTAAAACGATATTTTCTGATTCTGTGGGTCCAAATGCAGCACCTTGAACTTCTTGTAGCATAAAAATGTTGGATTTGGTAAACAAAAACACAAAAAATCATGTAAAAATATGATATTTTTCAGAGGTTGGTTTAGTTCTTCAAGGGGGAACTTTTTCCCCCCTGGTCCGATTTTGCCCATCTCCGAACTTAACCAGCCTATGAACATAAGACATATATGTGCCAAATTTCAGGAGTCTATCACTTTTATTTTGGACTGTATCGTGTCTTCCACAGACGGACGGACAGACGGACAGACGGACGGACGGACGGACGGACGGACGGACGGACGGACATCGCTAGAATGTCTTAGAATCGATCACTGATCAATAATATATATACTTTATGGGGTCCTAGACCGATATTTCGATGCGTTACACACGGAATGACAAAGTGAGTATACCCCCATACTGTAGTTGGAGGGTATAATAATATTAATGCAACCGAAACAAAACCGATATAATACCGGTAAATGTCCGAATAAAGGTAACGGTTTTTTATCGGTAACGGTATTAAACATTTTTTATTTCGGTATTGGTAACGGTAACGGTAGTCAATATTAAAGGGTTTTTAATCGGTAACGGTATTGAAAGGGTAACGGTAGCCAACACTGGTTTTAAATTTAAAAAAATTGCAAGGGCTATATAGTGCAAAAAAACTAAAGACTTAAGCAACAAACTTTATTCGAATTCTCATACATATATGAGGTATTCCACACCAAATGTCCCGCTACAGAAAAACATATGTCCCGTAAATTTCTGAATAGGTTGTTTGGATAGCCCTATATAGAACTAAGAATATTGCGTTTTTGGTTTTTCAATTTTTCAAAAACTGGGCTAGGGGGCGTGGTTAAATATTGGAAAAATGGTCATATTTATGGCTAGTTGCCTTGATTAAATATTTATCACATTAAAACGGAATGCACCACAATCTCAAAAATGTGCATTCTTATATAGCTTTGTATGGGCTATCGATTTAAAAAAAAAATTTTTGGAAAATTTTCAGAACCCGTTCTGAAATTTTCCATTTTTTAAAAAAGTCAAAAAATCCGGCCACTTTTTTTTTGTTTTTAAATTTTTTTTTAAAGTTTAGAAAAAAAATTCAGAAACGCGTTTTCGTTTTTTTTTTGAGAGAATCGCATTTGAATTTTAAATTTCATAACAATTTTGTAATATGCTTGTATTTTCTTGTTCTAACATTGCGAATGAGTATTATTAATTGCATTAATATTAGTCATACGCTCTGTTGAAACAATAAAATACAAGCAAATTACTAAATTGTTATGAAAATTAAAATTCAAATACGATTTTTTTGGAAAAAAAGAAAATCACGTTTCATTTTTTTTTTGTGTGGATGGACAATAGCGTGTCCCGAAATTGAAAAATTTTAGGGCATACCCTTAGAATGATGCTTAGTAAAGAGCTGATTACAAAAAAAAAATTAAAAAAATTTTGGAGGTCATCTTCAGGGCGCAACCAGCGCTTAAAGTTTGCATCCGTGGTGCATTTGGTCAAAAAAATATATATTTTTTTATTTTTGAAATTGGTGCCAAAAGTTTCGTTAGGTAGAGTACATTCTGGAAAAAATATTTGTAAAGTTTCCATGGAGGAATTTTGGTCCAGCACAACGCTTTGAAATTTTGAAAAGGTGTAATTTATTAAATATTTTTTTTTAAGTTTTTGTAAAAACCGGAGTTTGCAAGATTTTTTTTTAAGATTTCGTATAAAATGGAGTTTATGTTCAAGCCTTTGTATAAAAAGCTGTTTTTTTACAAAAACTTAAAAAAATATGTAATAAATTATGCATCTTCGAAGTTTCAAAACGTTGCGCTGAACCAAAATTTTGGTTTTGAAAGGAAGGGGTGGCCCGGTTGACAAAGAACCCCTCATATATATGGGGCATTCCATGTCAAATCGGACACTTTGAAATTTTTTTTTTTATTTTCCCAATTTGTTTACAGTTTTTAGTACCCTTCGAAAACTCCTTCGGTGTAAATTTTCAGACTTTTTTGATGACCCGTTCAAAAGATATCGAATTTTTAAAAATTGGTAGTTTGTTCCTTTACTCAAACTTCTTTTCCTCATAACTTCTTCAATAATAGTCCAAATTTCAAATTTTTTTCTTTAAAATTTTTGTTTTTTTACGTACTTTTAAAAAAAAATCCCAAAAAATTCTTAAAAGCGCTCTAGTATGCGATTTTTAAGGTTTAAAATTTAAATCTCATTTTTGAAAATGTTTGTACTCTTCGATTTTTTGAAATTTTTTTGTGTAAAACTTCTATCGATTCTACAAATTTTTTGCCCAGGAGGATCGTGGGATAACGATTATTACTATTTTTTTTAAATTTTTTTAAAAAATTTTATTGTAATTTTGCAATCTTAAAATCATTTTTACTGCTCCAATGGTGCGTCATAGAGGGGTCATTTATAAGACCGACCCCCATTAATTTTTGCGTCTTAACATTTCTTTGGAACAAACTAATACCCTATCTTCAATTTCTAAGGGGGCTCCCACACAAAACGACATTTTTTAAAATTTGCTCCAACCGCTCTAACTGCCCTAATAGTGCCCTTAGACCAACAAAATGTATGAACGACCCACAATATTTTTTTAGTCCAAACATTTTTTCTGAACACACGATAGAAAAAATCGAATAGAAAAAATCGAAAAGTACAAACATTTTTAAAAATGAGATTTAAATTTTAAAACTTAAAAATCGCATACTAGAGCGCTTTTAAGAATTTTTTGGGATTTTTTTACGTAAAAAAACAAACATTTTGAAAAAAAAAAATTTGAAATTTGGACTATTATTGAAGAAGTTATGAGGAAAAGAAGTTTGAGTAAAGGAACAAACTACCAATTTTTAAAAATTCGATATATTTTGAACGGGTCATCAAAAAAATCTGAAAATTTACCACGAAAGAATTTTCTAAGGGTACTAAAAACTGTAAACAAATTGGGAAAATCTAAAAAAAAAATTCCAAAGTGTCCGATTTGGCATGGAATGCCCCATTTTTTTTTTTTATCAATACTTTGGCAGATATAGGATTTTAAAAAAGCATTTTTTTTGGCAATATTGACTTTAACACAGTTTTTTTACCATTTTTTTACTCAGAAACCGTAAGTCGTACGAAAAAAACTTGTAAACCCCATATTTTAGATAAAATTATGAAGATTTAAAATTTAGAAAAAAAAATGTCCTTTTTTCCTGGTAAGAACACAATGGATTTCCAAGAACAAAATTTTGTATTAAAGCTTAGAATGTCCTTTTAACGCTATTAAAATTTCAGAGAGGTGTTTTTTCGTATTGTTGAGCAATTATTTTTCAAAGTTTGCTAGAGAGCCAAATATTGGATTTTTTATCAAAATGTTTGTGTTATCACCAACTTTGAAAATTTATTGCTCGACAACACCAAAAAACACCTTCCTAAAACCTTAACAGCTTTAAAAGGACAATCTAAACTTTAATACAAAATTTTGATTTTGGAAATTCATGGTGTCCTTGCTAGGAAAAAAGGACATTGCAATATTCTTTTCAAAAATTTTTGTTTTTTTTTTGAAAAATATTTTTTGTTTCTTAACTTTTTTTATCAACAATATTGTCACAGAAGGTTTTTTTGTACAACTTACGGTTTCCGAGTAAAAAAAACAGAAAAAACTGTCTACAGCCAACAATTCGATTTTTTTTTCAATTTTTGAAAAAAATCAAATATTTTGCTCTCTTTTGTTTTAGGAAATCCATGGTGTCCTTGACAGGAAAAAGGAAATTCCAATATTGTTTTCAAAATTTTTTGTTAAAAAAAAATTTGTTTTCTTATTTTTTTATTTTCTAAATTTTAAATCTTTATAATTTTATAATACGCATCGTATACCAAAGTAAATTGTCCACTGATATAAGTATGTTTGTGGCTAAAATGCTTGTCACAAATAAAAGTGTTCGATTCGAGCAAGTATCATTATTAGAAAAATTCTTTTTAAAAATGGAATTTCAAATAGAAATTTTCAAATTTTTATTGGAATCTTTTGAAATGGTATTTTCTCAATTTTAATTGATCTTTTTGAATTTCAGTTAATTTTTTTCGGAATTTCAATTGATTTATTTTTTCAAACTTTAATTGATTTTTTTGATATGAAATTAATCTAAGTCAGCGTTGTGTATTTAATTAATTTAGCAGCATTTTATATAATGCCACCGCATTGCAGGTGTGTATCTAATCTTTATCTGTACAATATGTGTTTGAAATATACATTTTTTTGCATTCAACAGCTGTCAAATACATTGAAATCTTTTATTTCAAAAATATAAATAAAAAAAAAAACCAGAATCATATCTATTCGAGGCTAGTAAGTTTTTCTACCACCCTCATATGATAAAAAAAATTAATGCATTAGTCCCAACTATGAACATACTTGTTTATTTAAAAGCTCCTAAGGATATACTTTATTTATTTTTTGATTGTAAAATATAATAGACGTCAAAAGCTGACATGATAGCACCCTAAAACTTCGAACATTTTTTTCTTATTTACTGCTAGTTCCGAATACAGGTAGAACTCATACCTTTTCTAATCTCAAAAGATAAATTTGTTCAATGATGAAACATAAAAAAAAAATAAAATAAGCAAACAAATATTGATAGATACAAAAAATTGCCAAAAACAAACAAAAATCCGCTACATTTAAAGATAAAGAGAAAAATTGGCAACACTTTAACATCATCAATGAGTAAATGTCGAAAAATATTTAAAAATTTACATGTTTTTTTTGGCGTTTATTCATTTGATAACCTAATTTATCGATAACATCATCATCAATAAAAAAAAAGCTGGGGTCATATAGGCTTAAGCAGATTTTTCAACTGAAATGTATGTTTTAAATAAATTCTGTCATTAGTTTTAACTGAAATTTTTAAACTGAAATTTTACTGATTCTGTTTGCTGAATAAAATATTTTTATGCAGTTTTTATCAGACAATTTTGATAGTTTTGCAGAAATAATTTTTTATTGTTTTTTTTTTCATGTAAAATTACGAAGTATCTTAGCATAACCTTTTAATCTATCTTTTTTTCTTTAATTTTTTGTGAAATTAAAGTAAAAAATTTAGTTTGATAAAAAATATTATCTGCAAAAAAATAATTCTTTTTATAATATTTTAAGCAAACAAAAAGTTAAAAAATACATTCCCTAAAGGTCCAATATTTTTCGACCCCGAGGATTTCGAAAATCGAAAAAAGGTAAATTTGCTCTCCCGTATTGTACGTTAGCCTGTCCCGAAAATTACCTCTTTTTGGAAAATTTTTTTTTGCTCAAAAAAATTTGAATTTGAATCATTGGTTAAGGTTTTTTAGTGTTCAACTCTTGTTTATTATAATCTTTTCTATAGAAACATTTTCAAAAACTCACTAAATCTGAGAATTTTTCTTTACGAAAATTCTAAATATAGAAATTTTTCTATATTTAGAAAAATATTAATCAAAAATATAAATCGTTACATTCGACCTTTTAAATATTATATTTTTTAGGAGATTTATTCTAGCTCGAGGTCATTATTTTCTTTACTTATTAAAACTATGATATTCTCATAGAATAATTTTCAAAAAAATATTCTATGAGAATATCATAGTCTAAATAAATAAAGGAAATAATGACCTTGAGCTAGAATAAACCTCCTAAAAAATATAATATTTAAAAGGTCGAATGTAACCATTTTTATTTTTGATTAAAAATTTATCAGAATTTATACAAAAAAATTTCAAATTCTGATACACCTTCATATAGAAAAATTTCTATATTTAGAATTTTCGTAAAGAAAAATTCTCAGATTTAGTGAGTTTTTTCCCATTGAAAACTTCTTAGGTTCTGAAATATTTTTTTCTATTTTATTTTTCTACAGAAAAGGATTAAGATACCGAAACGATCTTTCTACACCAACATTTTAAGGTTTTGAAAAAAATATTTCGTGAAAAGTACCTCAGATTAGAAAAATTTAAGACTTTAAAGCTTTTAAGAAGCTTTGGGGACAATTTTGTAGATTCTGAGATTTTTTTCTTTTAAAAAAGTTTTGTTTTCTGAGAAACTTTTCCGCAGAAAAAGTCTAAGAGTGTCTAGCATTTTCTGAGAAATATTTTCATAAGAGAGTCTAAGAAATTTTTTTCACAAAAAAAATAGTTTCTGAGACATTTTTCCCATAGCTAAAGTCTCAGAGTCTGAGTCTCCGAAATTCTAGGACTTTTTTCCTATAGAAAAGGGGTCAGGTTTTCCTATCAAAAAGTCTTAGATTTTGAGACATTTTTCTAATAAAAAGTAATGCGATTGGTAAAATGCGAAGCATTTCGCAACTAAGTAATGCGATTTTACAATTTTTTTTTTTTTGCTTTTTTCGGAATGAAATCTTAGGTTAAGCAAAATTTTAAAAATTTTTTTGTATCTTTTTTGTTACGAAAGGAAATGTGAAGAGAAAATAAACCACGAAACTCACGCAAAGAAATCGACTCACGCACACTCACTTACGCAAAAATCTTACTCACGCACACTCACGAAATTTTTTTCTCTACTCACACTCACTCACAATCACTTGAGTAAAATTGAATTCAGTCACACTCATACGTGATCACGCGTGAATCACGCACTAAGCTGCTCATGTGCTCATCTCTAGTATGAAGTGAAGATAAGATTGCTAAAAATAGAACTTGATTTTGCTGTAATGTTTAAACTTTAATAGTATTTGTCTAAGCATATTCTAACAATGTGGTGGCTGTGACGGCTAAAGTGAATGTCAGGCTGTATTGTTAATGGTGTGAACATGACAGAAATATCCAAGGTTTGATTCCCTGTTGGGGTAGAAGTGTTAATAAAAGTTTACATATAAAAAAAGACCACCATTAACAAATCTAGCCGACTTTTAATGTCCTAGTGAAGATAACACTATAATTGGAGTGTTTGAAACCGGTATGGGATTACAAGAAATGTCTATAATTTTTAGTAATTACATTTTCTTCTAAATTTTTTAAACTTAAACCAGTATAATTCAAAAATTTTCGTTTCCCCCATTAAAAATACACTCAAAAAATTATGTTAGTAAAATCAACTGAAAATGTCAGTTAAAATAACTTCTTTGTAAGTTATTTTGGGGTGTTAGTTATTTTAACTGGCAAAAAAACAACTGACTTATGTAGTAAAAACTACGTACATTTGTAGTCAAAACAACTAAAATGTAGTAAAAATAAAATAAACAATATATATATTAGAGCTAATTTTGAAAATTTGATCTGCGGATATCATAATTTTTTTAAAGGATTTAGGGGAGCTAAAAAGAATGCCGGTATTTTTTTGGAAAAATTTTCACTCCTTGGGGTGGTTCAAAGCATTTGAAATCGCGGATTTTGAGCTGATTTTTCTGCAGAGAAAAAACGGCTGAATATATTGCAAATCTGATTTCACCAGTCGATTCTACAGCAAAAAATAATACAATGGTCGTTTTTCAAACTCTTAAAAAAAGTTCCAAAAACCCACCACAGAGGGCGGAAATATAAGGTTTTTCCATTTTCTTTTAAAATTAATTTTTTAAATATGCACAATTAAAGGGCATTTTCAGCTTAACAAAATGGTACCAAATTTTCCGTTCTATCACAACTAGTGTTTGGGGTCCGGGAATTCCCGGGTCGTATTTCCCGGGAATTCCCGGGAAAAGACTGACGGGAATTCCCGGGAATTTTTTTAATTTTTCCCGGGAAATCCGGGAATTTTATAAAATAAACCATTTTACATAAAAAAGGTTTATTTTAATTTAATTTTTAATATCTTTTTTACATACAGGTATAATTACATTTGCCATTTTTTTGTATTTTTTCTATTTGGAAGAACAGTGCTAATATATATTCATAGGAAAGCTGACCAAGTGTAAAAAGTATGACAATATCATGAAATATCAAAAATATCAAAAAGTCAAAAAATATACGTCGGTTAATGATAATTTTGCTAAGACTGTCAAAAAAAGATAAAAATTTTGAACCTAGAATTTACATTTCCAGAACAAATATTAAAAGTGCTGTCAACTTTATTAGTTTTTGCTCGAATAACGCAGTTTTAAATTTTTTTGCGATTTTTAGCTATTTTTTGTGTTTTTTGTGGGGAAAAAAGTTGCAATATTGTTTTTGTTTTGTTTTATTGTATTTCACGATTTTTAACTTTTATTTTTTGATTTTTTATGTTTTAATTAATTGTTTATCTCTAATAAAATGGTTTTTAATAGAAAGTTGGTAAAATTTAAATGTTTTTTATGATTTATATTAATAATGAATAATTCCCGGGATTCCCGGGAATCCCGGGAAATAAATTATTTTTTTCCCGTTGCCCGGGAAATTGATAAGTCCGGGAATTCCCAAATACTAATCACAACCCGTTAAAAAGTTATAAGCTCTCAAAAATGGGCAAAAACACGTTTTTTGAGAACTTTGACCTCAATTTTCTCGAAAACATGACGTGATAGAAAAATTTGAAAACTAGATTCAGAATCAGCATCGAAGTGTTAATCGAAAAGAAGTTTTATGATCCCAGAATATCATCCAAAAACATCACAAAAAAATGCTCCCAATAATGCACAAAAATGCGTTTTTTGTGAACTTTGACCTCAATTATTTTAAAAACCTGACGTTACGGAACATTTTGGAAACCAGATTTGGAATCAGCATTGAGAGGAAAATCGATAACGAGTGTGCAGACCGCTGACCCATACAAAAATTTTTCAAATTTCGGTCAGTGTTTTATAATTTTACTATTAGAAAAAAAAAACTTTGAAGCCTTATAACTTTTTAATGGGTTGTGATAGAAAGGTGCTTTTTGTACCAATTTTCTTAACAAAAACTGACTCTTCATCGAGCATTATTAAAAAAATAATTAAATTTTTTTTTTTTTTAAAAATCGATTTTTCCGCCCCCTGCTGTGGGTTATTGGAACTTTTTTTAAGAGTTCAAAAAACTGCTATAGTATTAATTTTTGCTGTAGAATCGACTGGTGAAATCAGATTTGCAATATATTCAGCCGTTTTTTCTCTGCAGAAAAATCAGCTCAAAATCCGCGATTTCAAATGCTTTGAACCACCCCAAGGAGTGAACATTTTTCCAAACAAATACCGGCATTCTTTTTAGCTCCCCTAAATCCTTTAAAAAAATTATGATATCCGATAAACAGATAAAGTTACATAGTCACCAAACGAACTCTAACATATGTATATTAGGGTGGTTTTTTATTTTATTTTTTTTGGAATTTCGAGGAGCGCGCAGTGAATTTTTGTGCCATTTGATGTTAAAATAATTGTGTAAAAATTTGAGCTAAATCGGATAAAATTAACCCGAGGCGCAAGGAGGTCAAAGTTTCGAGAAAAAGCCAAAATGGCCAAATTTTGAACAAACTTAAAAAAATTTAAATTTTGTAGAAATAAAAAAATAAAATATTTTTTTTTTAACTTTCTTGCAATAGTACTCAGAAAAAAATTATCTTAACTTTTTAAGACGGCAGTAACACTTTCAAACATGAAATACAAAAATTACCATGCATTTTGGGGGGTACCTGAAATGAGTGTTTTCGATTTTTTGAAAATTTTATTAAACAAAAAAATTAAATCTTACTATTCTACAGCAATGGATTATTAAATACATCCTAAGGCTTAAATATTTAAAAAATTGGGGATATCCATCGACTCAATTTTTTTTTTGAGTCATTTGACTCCTTGAAATCCGCAAAACTCAAATGACTCCAAAAAAAAATTGAGTCGATGGATATCCCCTATTTTTAAAATATTTAAGCCTTAGGATATATTTAATAATCCATTGCTTTGGAATAGTAAGATTTAATTTTTTTTGTTTAATAAAATTTTCAAAAAATCGAAAACACTCATTTCAGGTACCCCCGAAAATTCGTGGTAATTTTTGTATTTCATGTTTGAAAGTGTTACTGCCGTCATAAAAAGTAAAGATAATTTTTTCTGAATATTATTGCAAGAAAGTTAAATAAAAAATATTTTATTTTTTTATTTCTACAAAATTTAAATTTTTTTAAGTTTTTTCAAAATTCGGTCATTTTGGCTTTTTCTCGAAACTTTGACCTTCTTGCGCCTCGGGTTAATTTTATCCGATTTAGCTAAAATTTTTACACAATTATTTTAAGATCAAATGGCACAAAAATCCGCTGCGCGCTCCTCGAAATTATAAAATAAAAAACCACCCTAATGTATATATATTTTTTTTCAAAACATTTTTCAGAAAAAAAAATTGAAGACAAAAATTTTTCCAAGTTTTTTTTTTTTTTTTTAAGTTGTGAAAAATAAAAAAACGAAAATTAATTTTTATTTTTGGAAAAATACTAAAAATTTTTCAGAAATAAAAAAAATAAAATTAACTACTTTAAATAACAGTTACTACATTACAGTACTTTTTTGTTAGTTGTTCAAAGAAACGACTTAAAATAACTAACAGAAATAGTTGCTTGATATCTTTCATACAAAAACAACTGACTTTGCAGTTGAAAACAACTTACTACTGTAAAATATACAAATAACTAACATGTAGTAACTTACATAATTTTCTGAGTGTATAGTATAATTAAATTGGCACAGAATTGAAAACAAGATTAAAAGTTTTATTTTTTATAAAAATGTTTTTTTATTTTTTAAAAAAATATTACGTTTAGGACACTATAATTAAGTTTAGAGGCCAAAACTTAAAGTAGAAAGAGAAATCGAAGAAAAACGAAAATAAATAAAGTAAAAAACATGTCTTAAGAATCAAAGAATAGAAGAAAGTTTTTTGTAAAGGAAAAGTGAAGTAAAAAAGTGTTTTTAGAAAGAGAAAATGATAAATACAGGAAAGATCATACAAAGAGAGGACAGATAATAAAGATAAAACAAAAATAGAAACTGAATGTCAAGGAAGTATTTTTAGAAAGAGCTTAGAAAGAGAGAAGATTGTGAAAAGAAAGATAAAATAAAAAAATATCATAAGAACAGAGGACAGATAATAAAAATAATTAAAAGTTTAATTGTTAAACAAGCGATAAAAGAAGACAATTTTAAACGGAAAATATAATATTGATAGAGAATCAAATATATTTTATATAATCAGATGATGAAAATTTTAAAGAAGAAAAAAAAAAAGTAGAAAGGAAATAGACACCCGAGTAAAAATGTTTATATACATATATTCTTATATATCACATCTGATTCAAGATTTGAAAGATCTGTACTGATTCGAGATTTGAAAGATCAGAACTGATCCGAAGATTAGTACTGATATAATCAGATAAACCCATTTTATCTAATTATATCCGTCCGATTAAAACCGATCTAATCTTAGCGATCCATTTTTCGGATCAGTACTGATGCTTAAAATTTTTACTCGGGGCAACAAATAAAACAGATAGGGAGATCAAAAAAAGAAAAAAAAAATAGATTATAGAAATAAATATTTAAGAAATAGAAATAAATATTTAAGAAGAGAATGCAAGCAAAATTATAAAGTTTTTAAAGGAAGAAATTGTATAAAGTAGCTCGTTAATTAACTGGTAAAGTAATGTAACAGTAAAACATCCGTTGTTTTCTTGTAAAAGATTATTAAACGAACTTATTCGCCATGTAAAAGTTTGAACATTTTGAAAGCCAGGTAAGATCTTACGTTACATTACTAGTTGAGTAACTAGGTGTTAAATTGAAAAACATTTTTTAGAGATCAAGAAAAAGTTTTTAAAAAGAGTTAAAATAAATAGTAAAAGAATAGTTTGAAATTTTTTTTAGAATGAAACGGGAATAGTATAAAAAGGAGAATAAAATATAAAAATTAGGGAGAATAAAGGAAATTATAATAGTAAAAATTGAATACAAAAAGACAGAAAAAGGCAAAGAAAAGTAAGTGGGTATAACCTTAAACTGTGGTTGCAGGTTAAGATAGAAAGAAGTAAAAAGGATAATTAGAAGGACAACCAGAGATATAAAGAGAGGAGTTATTAGATTATAAAAATAATAAGAAATGAATAGCTGAAAAAGAATTAGAAAAAAATGAGAACAGAAAGAGAAACATTTTCAGAGTAATGAAGAGCATAAAAGGAGAAAGAGAAAGAACATTTTTAGAGTAATGAAGAGCATAAAAGGAGAAATTAGGTAAAGTTAAAAGTATTATTCAAAAAAAGTAAAAAAGCTAAAAAAAATATTGAAATTAAAAACTGAGAACAGAAAAAGGAACAATTAAAACAAAGAAACTTAAAAGAGTTTAGAAAAAGATGAAAACAGAAAATAGAAAAAGTTGAAAGTTAAAGACAGTTAGATTATTAATTTTAAATAGTTTAATGATAATTTTTTTTTGTTTTTAAATATTTACAAAAGTTACAAAACAAATGTATTAAAAAGCCTTGACTTTGTTAAACACAACGATATTACAAAACAATTTATATCAGTCAGAGCACAATTTAATCCTTTTTTTCCTAATCATCTTGCGGTTTGCAATATGCTAGTAAGGATTAAACTTAAATTAAAGTAATTATGAAATTGTAAAAAAAATCTAAATTGAATTTTCAGTTGAAGACTGAAAATAAACTTAATGAGTTTTCATATTTTTTTTTTGAAATTTGAAATATTACAAACTATAGGAATAACCTAAATGACTACTAGATTTTTAAAAAATTAAAAAAAACTCTTCTATAAGAGAGCGTTTTGCAAAGATAATTTAGTTTTTCTTATCATCCTTATCATCGGAATCTTTGTACCAATCTTCACAACCGGGAACATTTTCGGGAGCATCACACATTTCGGTTTCATCATTATAAACTTCACCGGTTTGACAACCCAAATCACGTGGATCTTCACCGTTTAAGCAAACGTAGAATTTTTGGCAATCAGTAGGATGAGGGAATCTGGGATGAACTACAATTTGACCAGTTTTATCTGTCTTAGGTTGATCAGCGGGGCATTCAAAACCACTAGTAGATTTCTCTGTTTAAGAAAAAATTACAAAAAAATCAGTTAGTAAAAATTGAAGTCTTAAAACATTTTTATCTTTTAATAATTACTAATGAGAACACCACAGTTTTCACGCTTGGCAGTATCGGGCCACACACAGGTGCCACTGTATTCATCAAAATGTAAACCGGTAGTACATTTTTGTTCAATAGCATCACCTTCAATACAGTTATAGAAAATATTGCATACAGTTTCATCAGGATGGGCAAAGAAACCATTCTTACGGGGACAGAATTTGCTGGATTTTGGAGGTTCTTTAGAAAGAGATATAATAGTTTTATATTATTATATTTTTATTCTCTTTGTCAGTTTTGGTTAAACTTACGGAATTCTACACGATCACCACATTCTACATTGAAGGGTTGATCACATTTGTTGATTTTACGATTTAATGGATCAAAAACTAAACCATCAGGACATAATTTTTCCTTGGCTACACCTTCATCACATTCCCAATATTTATCACATTGAATTTCATCTTCGAACTGACCATTAGGTTTGGGACATTGGAAAGCAGCGCCTAAAAATAAATTAAATAATTGAAAATTAATTTAGATTGGTTAATACATAATTAATTAATAGTTCTACTTAATACAGAGAGATACCACAGACTAAACAGACACGATAGGAGGGTCTTATGTCAATAAAAAATGGGAATAACAAATTGATTTTTAGGAAAAAGAGAGCAATCTTTAGCTTACTTTGACAAGGCAACTCTATCTATTTAACTTTCATAATTGAGTAAACCAATAAAAACAATCTGGTAACTCTTTCTAACTTTCATTAATGGTTGGCGCGTTATTTTAGTTTGCTCTTTCTAACACAAAAAGTAGAAAAAATAAACATATGGTTCAAAATAGGCGCCGCAGTAGGCAAGTAGGCAGCGTGCTAGCCTATGAGTCTGGGGTTGTGGGTTCGATTCCCACCAGAGGCCTTAGTCTATGTCTCTACAACGAGATGAAGGTCATTGTTACCAGTTCTTGGTTATATGGTAATTCTTAATAAAAAAAAACATAAGGTTCAAGATTATTTTTCTGACAGCTGTCATAAGTGTCGCGTCTGTTTATTCTGCGTGATACAGTTTATTTTCCAGTTAGAGTATTATTCATTCTGCCCAGGATTGTCAAAGGTGTGCTTCATTTGAATAAATAAGAGGACGAATGCTTTTGTGGGTTAACAACAAAAGTACGATCTTATCTCGCACCAAGACTTTGAGCGTAGGGGTCGTGGGTTCGATTCCGACCCGAATCCTTGATCAGTTGTTGCCTAGGTTAAAATTAAACCGTGCTTAAAAAATTTCTTGTCGCTTACTGTATTATATTTATATTAAGCTTTAAACAAAAAATTTCGCTTTCAATAAGCTTTAACAGTACAATAACCTCGACTTATATTTAGTTTATCAAAACAAAAGTCAGGAAAACTTTTTTTTTTTTTTAAATATGTGTGGTAGAAAATAAAAGTTAATGTATGGCATAAATTAATTGAATATTTGTTGCATATTTGCTAGATATGATACCAAACCTCAATAAAATACCTGATGACTAATAATTCCGCATAAGAAAAATATTTATTTAATTACTTGTTTACACATGATAATTAAACTATTTGTTATTTCAATATATTTTTTTTTTATAATTTTGAACTTTAAAGGTGTAACTAACAAGTATTTGCAATAGTAAGTCTGCAGTAGGGGTATAACTTTTGTTTTTTTAAAGTTTGTGTTTCTTCACGAAATGTCGGCGTAGGACCAAAACTTATGTTAATCATTTTTTTACGAAACTAAGAGCAATCAAAAAAATCAACTAAAAATTTACTTAATTCAAACAAAATTGAAAACACTGTGCTCGAATTTGTCAAGCATTTTTAGGTTATGTAGAACGTACCAACATTTTCGAATTTTTTTTTTACGTTTTTAAACCTTTAAACCGACATCGTTTAAATGCAATACCAAACATCTGAGGACTACAAAAAGTAAATATGCTTAGTCTATGTCATATCTGTTTAATACTTTTGCCGTGATCACCATTTCAACAGACGAACATCGCTATGCCTTAGAATCAGGGCTGACAACCGATACCCACGGTATTTGGCTACTGTACCGCAACCAATAAATATATGGACATTTTCAAAAGCGATTATGAAAGCTAATGAAATTTCTGGTATTTTAAATGTGTCACTTCGTGTTTCTACCGGTTCGTTTTAGTTATATAGGCCAATACCGTTTCAAACGGTATTATAAAGGTATTGACCTATATTTCGAAAACAAACCGGTAGAAACACGAAGTGACACATTTAAAATACTAGAAATTTCATCAGCTTTCATAATCGCTTTTGCAAATGTCCATATCTTTATTGGTTGCGGTACAATAGCGAAATACCGTTATTCTAGGTGGGTATCAGTTGCCAACCCTGCTTAGAATCGATGACTGATCAATAATATATGTACTTTATGTGGTTATAGACCGATATTTCGTTGATTTACAAACAAATTGTAAACTTATATGTACATAGCCTCTACTACTAAGTGGGGGTGTAAAATAAGATATTTTTTAAGAAAAAAAGTATTAACAATTTTTTTAAGGATATGGTTGAAATCTACACATGTCGCAAGTGTCTAGTCTGTATTAGTCTGTGCTATGACCATAATAAATATTCGTGCTAAACTTATCTTATTTTAGACTACATCGTCACAGACTAATACAGACTTGACACTCATGACAGGTGTCAAAAAAGTAAATTTGAATATGTTTAGTTTTTTTTTTTGTTCTACTATTTGGGTTAGAAAGGGAAAACTAATGTAATGTGCCACAAGAAAAATAGATACTAGATCGGATTTTATTGTTTACCTTACTCCTAATTATTAGAAAGTGCTGCCAAGTTTGGTTAAAAGTTGCTAAAATCTACTCTGTTTTCTCCTAAAATCGCTGAGTTTTCCTGTGTTTTGTTATAAAACCATCGTGTCTATTCTAGTCTGTAACATCGTGTCCTCCACAAACGGGTATTCATAGAATGTCTTAAAATCGATCACTGATCAATAATATATTATCGGGTTCTAGAGCGATATTTCGATATGTTATACACGGAATGACAAAGCGAGTAAACCAGTGGTTAGAGGGTATACAAATTGGAACAACTCAAAAAAAAAAAATTGGAAATATTTGGAAAAATTAACGAAAGCTCCTAAAGTTAAGAAAATTTATACAAAATATGACCTAAAAATATGCTTTTATAGCGAAATAATTGCAAAATATGCATTTTAAGCAAAATATGCAAAAATATGCACTAACGAATCGATGCCATTTTAAATCAAATGTTTTGATTAGCAATGATATTTTGTTTATGCTGTTCTATGACCAAAGGGAAAACCCATGAATTTGCATGAAAGTCCTCTCCTTGATTATTAACAACTCGTATTATCATTACCGGGGTTTTAGACCGATATTTTGATTTGTTAGAGGGTATTTATACACAGCCTTTTTTTGCTTGCAATAAAGTCTTGCAACTTTTTTTTGATGGCAATCGCGAGAAGCATAAAAGAAGGAAAACAGAAATCGTGATTTTTTTTCTACCCCGTTTTCTTTT
This sequence comes from Pegoplata infirma, assembly GCA_963921195.1. Lineage (NCBI taxonomy): Eukaryota > Metazoa > Arthropoda > Insecta > Diptera > Anthomyiidae > Pegoplata > Pegoplata infirma. The sequence goes on from OY992540.1 coordinate 83,567,570, forward strand.
CACCCCCGTTTGCCTACAAAAAAAAAGTTGCAAGACTTTATTGCAAGCAAAAAAAGGCTGTGTATAAATACCCTCTTATAGACTTGTGCTTAATCGTTCAATTTAGTGAGCGCTCATTCTCGTTCATTTCAGATAAAAGACCTAGTTCATCTAGTTCAATGGTTCCCAACCTTTGATTCTCGCCCCACTAGGGGGCAATTTGAAGGTTCCAGGGGGGGCAACGAGCAAGATTTTTTTAGTCAAATTAACCACAAAAACTTTTTTTTTTCCAAAATTAACTACAAAAATTTGTTAATTGTTAAAATTTTTACTAAAAACTTAGTTTAAATTCTTATTTAAAAAAAAAACTTTGCTAAACCAGTAGTAGTTTTTCATTAAAAACAGACAATAGATAAATTAACAAATTTTTCTTGAGTGTAGGGGAGACAAGGCAATTTTTTAAACTTAAAAGTGGGGCGTGGCGTAAAAAAGGTTGGGAACCATTGATCTAGTTCAATCGATCTTTTGGCTTTTTCGTTCAACAGTTCGTGAACGAATCATTTTGATCATGTCTCTTGGTCGTTCATCTAGTTCAAATCGGTCAATTTTGGTTTTCGTTTAACAGTTCTGGTCGAATCATTTCGATAATTAAAAATAAATATACAAAATTTTTGTAAAAAAAAAACATAAATGATGAGAAAGCGTGCCAAAAGAGGAGAAAAAACTAACGACTAATGACAAAATTAACAAAAAACAAGTAGAAAAATTTAATTCGACTTGGTCGAATCTATGAATACCCTCCACAATGTTATCTGATAGTAATTTTCTAAAAAAAAATTAAAAAAATTGCATTACAAATTTTTTATTAGAAATATGTATATATATTATTTTGAGTCAAACTTTCTTTTAATCAATCAAATTTTTTTGAGTGTACAATTTTTTTGACTGTCAACATTTTTTTGAGTCTGCCATTTCATTCAAAAAAATAATAATGTGTAAATTTTTTTTTGAGTGTAACATTTTTTTTTTGAGTGTAAATTTTTTTTTGAGTGTAAATTTTTTTAGTGTACAAATTCTTTGAGTAACAAATTACTTTGTAAAATATTGTTGTTGTTTTATACCTACATATATGTAATACAAAAAAAAAACTATTTCACATATTTTCCTCTTTTTATATTACCATCCTTTTCTTTAAAAACCAAAAACAAATTAACATTCAATCATACACATACTTTATTTGATTTTTTCCCGTTACATACAGTTACACTAACAATAACAAATATTTACTTGTCTAACAACTAAACTGCACCCCACGACAAGAAAACAAACAACAACAAGTTTTACAAAACTGGTATTTCACCATGCTATTAAAACTTGTTTAACGAGTTTTCAACAGTTTAAGGTGAAACAAATCTGAAATTCAGTGCATTGCTTATAACTTTTGAACCACTGAACCGATTTTGCTGAAATTCAAAACCAAACAGCCTTGGGGAACAGCAAATATATATGCTAAGCTTCAGTTCCCTCATATAGTGGTTTTAATCTTGTAAATTCGAAAAATACCCTTCCCGAAATTTACTATTTTGCTCATAACTTTTGAACCACTGGACCGATTTCGCTGGATTGCAATACCAACCTGACCCGGTAAATGAAGAACATATATGTCAAACTTCAGGAACCTCCGTAAAGTCTTTCAAAAGTTAGCGTGTTTTCAACGGACAGACAGACAGACGGACGGACGGACATCGCTAGATCGACTTAAAATCGATCAAGGATCATGAATATATATACTTTATGGGGTCCTAGACCAATATTTCGATGTGTTACAAACGGAATGACAAACTTATATATACCCTCTATCACTAGAGTGGAGGGTATAAAAAATTGAACGACCGAACTGAAAGATCAAAATGAAATAATGACCAATTGAGCTGAATGAACGAAAAGACCTAAAAGAGCTGAAATGAACGAACTAGATAAACCTCAGTTAAGTGAATAGTTCAATTGAACTAGTTCGTTCGTGAACGACACAACTCTAATTTGTTATTCCCAGAATGTTAAAGTGAATATACTCCGATACTGTTGTTATAGGGTATGAAATTTAGAACTACTGAAAAAAATTCTAAAAAATTTTGGAAAATTCAGGAAAGCTCTCTAAAATTAAGAAAAAGTTTAAATAAATCAGTAAAGTTTATTAAAAAAAATCTTTTAAAATACAAAAATATCAGAAATGTTTAGAAACAAGCATAAAAATTTTGGGAAAAAAAAAATAAAAAATGCATTAAAAAATCCGAAAAAACTCAAGGAAACTAAGAAAAAAATCAAGAAATTCAAAATATTTAGAAAAATTCAGAAAAAACTGGAAAGTGGAATGAAAAAGTGGAAAGAAAAAAATATTAAACTAAAAAATTAAAAAAAATCGGGAAAATAAACATAAAACACAGCTCAGAAACTAAAAACACTAATTCTAATGTACTTGTACCTTATGAATTTGATTTCGCCATTAGAATTGAATTCTATTGTTGGGTTTTCCTATAATTTACCAGAAAGTCCGCAAAGTGAACCCACCTAATTTCTTTATAATATGGCTAAATTAAAACATTTTTAAATTTTATTTATAAGAACAACCCAGAATATGTTTTAATTTTTTTTTAATGTTATACACCTAATATGCAGAAAATTGCATAATAATACACATATTAAATGTTAACGTAGAAAAAACCAGAAATAAATAGTATGCGAAATTTTTAAGACACGAAAAAAAGACAACTTCTATTTTTTTCTACATCTTTGCACATTTTTTTTTCAATAATTGTTTAATAGGACGTTTTTGAGGTAGGTATAAGTAAATAACGACAGACAAAAGACATTAGACAAGTTAGAGACACGTTAATATACAACCAGTTTTAAATGCTAAGAAAATTTGATCAACGTGATATGCCGATTTAGAAAAAATAAACGTTATTTGAACTCTGATATTTAAGTTGAAAAAAAAAATCTGCAACTACATAAATGCAGCAGAATTAATTATTTATTTTTAAATGGTAAAACTTTTACTATTTATAATGTTGGAAAATTATTCATCAATTAAGATAATTAAGTTTCTCACATTTATTCATATTTTTTTAATGAACATGATGTGAATTTTTTAAAGTTTATTTTGGCCATTTAATCTTTAAATCACAACATAAAAAATGTCTTTTACATGCAGACACACGTTTGATTGAGGCCAATGTCAATTTAATTAGCATACATTTCTTTATTTTTGATATTTATAATAAAAAAATTCAAGTTCATTATTGTGAAATTTTTTGTTTTGATAAATTATCATAAACTAAAATCGTATAACCTGTTATCATCATATTGGATATCTTAATTGGTTAAAACTTAAAATTGGGCGATTTTTAAATGTCACCTAAATTAACTTTTTAGGCTAAAATATTGTAAAATTGACCTTAGGGCATTTATCAAACCCTCGTTAAATTTAATATGTGGGAAATTGTTTAAAATTTAATTATCATAAATTATGGAATTGGAAATTCCAAAATGTAAATAAGATTTAAAAAATTAAAATAATAATAACCAAAATCTGTTTTTAATAGTTTTTTGTTGGTTATTTGACGATCGTGATCATACTTATATGGTACAATTTTCATCTTCTTGAGAGTAGAGACGAACATGTATTAATATTTTAGTTTGAACATTAGCGATTTAAATTAGTAAAGCAAATAATGTCCTCGAGCTAGAATAAAGCTACTCAAAAAAAAAATAAAAAATAATTTTTGCTTTAGGGTTTTTGGGGATTTTTTTATATTATTTATATCATCTTCTAATTCTCAATAAGAATAATTATTATTATTTTAGTTTGGACATTAGCGATTTGTCATTTAAATTGCCTTTGCTATTTGTAGTGTAGGGGTTTTTTATATTTGCTAAATAGTCTTGACAATGGAAACTGACAAATTCCAAAACACGTGTCTTGAAAAAACGGGCAACATAAATAAATTTAAAACAAAAAAAAAATATTTTTTTTGAAAATTATTCTATGAGAATATAAAAGTTTTAATTAGTAAAGAAAATAATGACCTCGAGCTAGAATAAACCTACCCAAAAAAAAAAAATTTTGCTTCAGGGGTTTCGGGGATTTTTATACTAGAGATGGGATCGTGAGTGACTTTTCAATCACGATCACGCACGCTCACGAAAAAAAAAAATTAATCACGCACAATCACGCATGAACATTTTTTTTGTGCTCACGTTCACGCACGCTCACGTGAGTAGAAAGAAATTTTAATCACGCTCACGACGTAATCACGATCACGAAATACTCACGAATAAAAATATGTAAAAAAAAATTGTCATATTTTTTTATGCATTACCCAGTTGGAAAAGTCCTTGAGCCATCCTTGGTGACGGATCGCTGTCGTGTCAGATTCACACCTGACACCCCGAAGACATCTCTATATACCGAGTGGAGGACAGTTTCATAAAAAATTTCAAAATTTCCTCAATCATAATCAGCAGTTGTCAGGGGGTGCTGACATTTCCCCTAAGTCGCCTTTGTGAAAATTTCTAATATCTGTCCTACAAAAAGGCAAAAAATCTTCGTATTTCCTTTAGGTTTTACTTCCATCTATTTTCCTTTACAAATTATCTTTATCATATTAAGAAATAACGTTCCGCCTTTTTTATTTTTAACTGGATTTGAGCCTGAGGCCTCCAGTTTATGATCCAAACTTTAGTTTCAAAAGTGTATGTTTATTTACTAATTTTATACTAATTGTAAGAGTTTGATTTTATTTTACATAAATCGATTATATTGCCATGTTTTTCTCTGAAATTGAAAATTTCCCCAGATTTAAAAGTTTAGTTTAATTTACTGCTAAGAGGATTTTTCAACAATCTTAAAACAAATATTCATTAATGACAATGTTAGGACATGAACATGTTAGGACCTGAAGACATTTCCTCAAAGAATCTCTGTGCAAATTTCTTCATTGACATATTTTTAAAAAACTTATTGAATTCAATTTTTTTTCGAAATACCATGAAAAATCAAGAAAACGTAACCGAACAAAAAAAAATTAAAATCACGAAAAATTCACGCAACTATTTTACTCACGCACGATCACGCATGAACTTTTTTTGTTACTCACGCTCACGCACGCTCACGTGAGTAGAAAAAAATTTACTCACGAATCACGTGATTCACGCGTGATTCACGTTATTCACGATAATCACGTGATTGGTGCGCATCTCTATTTTATACCCACCAACCACAGTATGGGGGTATACTCACTTTGTCATTCCGTTTGTAACGCATCGAAATATCGGTCTTGGATCCTATATTTTTATATATTTTTGATCCGTGATCGATTCTAAGACATAGCGATGTCTGTCCGTCAGTCTATATGCCCGTTCGTCTGTCCGTCTGTGGAACCCACGATTCAGTCCAAAAAAAAAACCTTGTAAAATTACAAGAAAAGTTTGTAATTTTTTTTTTTTTGCTATCTCCTATTTGACAAGTTTTTTGCTTGTTATTTTACAAGATTTTTACCAATAATTTTGTAATTTTACAAGCTTTTTACCAATAAAATTGTAAATTTACAATTTTTTTGACGCGATAACTCTTACAGGGAGGTTTCGTGATTTTACTAGATTTTTTGCTACCTCCTATTTAACGAGAATTCCTAGTAAAAATTACGAGCTTTTTCGTAATTTTACAAGATTTTTACCAATAAAATTGTAAATTTACAACTTTTTGGCGAAATAAAACTTACAATGAATTCTCGAAAATTTACAAAACAATTTTAGTAAAAAATCTTGGAAATTTGTAAAATTACAAGAAAAACTGTAAAATTACCAAAAAATTTAATTTTCGTTCGAAAATTATTTGCTAAAAAACAAGGAAAACTGTCAAATATTGGTAAAATGGCATTACGAGACTTTTTCAAGTTTTTTTTTTGTGTGCATTTTTTTTTTTTTTTTACTTAACCAACACTCAGGGGATGTCCCCTATAAATGCAGTGCATTGTGTTGATAATTAGGAAAATAGGTTATGGGAGGGAGGATAGAGGGAGTAGTGTTTGTGGATATTTGATTTGAACTTTTCCAAATTGTAGTTGACAGGGAAGACCTCTACAGGAAGTATATTCCACATACGGATAGTTCGGCTTATAAATGAATTTTCTCTGTAATGCGTTGTGCGGTACACTGGGCAATCGACAACAAATGGATGAGCCCTACTAGACAAGCGAGTATTCCGAACAAAAACCCGTGCTCGGGGGATAAGTTCGCTTAACAACACGTAAAAAACAATCTCTAAGCAAACTCGAAATAAATCGAGAGAAGTCATTATCGACACCAAAGGCATTAAGCTTTGATATGAGCGTACCGTGACAGACAATCAAATTCTTTAAAAGTATCCAAAGCAACCACATTACTCTCACCAAAATGGTGGATCGAACGACTCCAACGTTCCGAAAGGAACGCCAACAGATCCCCAGTAGAACGAGTTCGCCTAAAACTATACTGTCGATCGTTTAAAATTAAGTTAGCCTCCATATACCTAAAAAAATGTCAATTTACCATGCTCTCTATTACTTTATAGAGCTCTGAGGATATTACGATTGGGCGGTAATTTTCAGGGCTATTAGCCTCTGCCTTTTGAGGGAATGGCTGCACATTGAAAACCTTCCAGCATGAGGGAAAGACTCCTGCAAGGTACGACATAATGAAAAAATAAGCCAGTGAACGTGCTAAACTCGAAAAGGACTGTTTCAACACCAGTGCTGGTATACTAACCGGTCCCGGTGTCTTATTTAAGTTAAGATTCGCAAGAACCCTTTTGTATGAACTTGAAAAAAATATCTTGGGCATTGCTTTTCGGCTAGAAAGAATTTCTTGCGAAGAGCCCAGCCATCCGGTTAGATTTATAAACCGGTTCATTGAACACTTGTTCGTCTTTTATAAGTATCGGGATAAAAGAACTAGCATTTTCCCAGACTCTTTTAACGAGCGACCAAAAGGTCTTACTGCCCGAGGAGCCAAAAAAACTTTTCATTTTACCCAAATTTTGTTGTCATAAACAAAGTAGAATGTGCTTGCGGCATGGCAATTTTCAACCTATCGATGTAAAACCAAATTAAAGCCCAGTTGATAGATTCTTAGACATTCCAGCTATATCTGTCTCGTCTGTCGAACCGTTTGCCTGTCTTTAGAAAGCAGTCCAAACCTAAAAAATCAAACCGCTTTAATTTGACACGATTACTTCGAAAATGCGCAAACTCGGGCCAGCGGAAAAAAATTCCCAATTGAAGGGAATTAAATCAACATCTGAAACACTCATTTTCTTACAGTTTTGTTTTATTTTATGTTTTGTATTTTGAAACATTTTGGCTTCATGGGACCAAAGCGAATTAAAATTAGTTCATTATACCAGAATATATATTCTGTAAAGTTTCATTTAACACTTTTTTGATATATTCGGGGCTAAAAAATTTGTGATATTTCCATTTGAAAGACTTCTGCTACACTGGACAACAAAAAATTGAGAAAAGTATCCTTTTGTAGTTTTGGATTTTTTTTGTTGAAAAATTACACGTTTTTTTCACTTTAAAATATCGTTTGAACTTTTAAATATGTACTAAGAGATGCATTGTCTTTGGTTTGTTTTTAAAAAGTTTTAAAATTTAAAAAATATTTTTACTTTCAACTAAAGTTGTAGGTTATGTCGCCAAATTTCACTGTTGAAATTAAATAAAATAGTATTTTTGATTTTTTTTAAATTTTTAAAATTTAAATTGAAAACTTTTGATTCGAATAATTAATTTAATATCCATTTAGTTTACAAATCGATTGTCCATATAAAATGTTTTAATTAAAGTTTTTCATCGTTTGTGTTTTTCATTATTTTTATCAATTTAATTTAATATATAATTTTCAAACACTCACTTGCTGTTGAAATACACAAAGCGGCAACAATGGCACACACTACAAATTGCCTCATTTTTATAATATTTTTATTTATGTTAATAAGGAAATAATTATCCTTAAATTAAAATTTTAATATTTTTTTTTTAAACACTATACTATCTCAGTTTGCGACTAAACTGAGTGGTAGTTAAACTTAAACTATCGTCAAAATGAAAAAAACTCTTACTTTTGAAGACTAATTTTGTGCGCTGCTTACGTTTGCAAGTGTGTAAAAATTTTTTGTGTTGTTGAGGTGGTGCGCGTGCGCATTATTGAAAAACCACAATACCGGGTTTAATTATCTGCTGGTGTCACTTGGAGTTGTTATTGTTGCTGTTGTTAAGTTTGTTATTGCGGTTTTGGGTCTGGTTTCGTACAAGAAATGTTTTTTTTTTTTAGAAAGAGACACAAAGTAGTGTAACAAAAAATAAAAATCTGTATGTTGGAAAATTTTTAAAAAAATTTATAAAACAAAACTGCAAAAAAATACTTAGAGTACATGTAAATGCAATAATTTAACCAATATCATTACAGTGGGGCGTATGATATACAAATATGGGTAAATGTATGATGAAATTAAACAATTTCGCACTTATTACACTCAAAAAAAAAAAACTGTAATGTTAGCAAAAAAAGCTTGTAAACCTACAAGAAAATTTGCTGATTTTGAACCCACAATTTTTTTGCTAAAGTTAGCAAAAATGTTTTGCCAATAATTAGTTACCTAAATTATTTTTTTTTTGAACTTAGTTCATACACATCTGAGAACCCCATTGGGTTCGGACCCGATAGGTCCAGACCCCGATGGGCCTAGACCTAGTTGGGTTCCTTTAAAATCGTCATAGTTTTTGATCAAAAATTTGTGTCCGTTTCGCTCTACCTTGCTTAGTTTTTGAGATACGTGATTATGGGAGACCACTGGGGTTTTGAGAATTAAAAAACTCGATAACTTCAAAAATATTAATCGGAGAGCTTTTGTCTTGTTCTACGTGTTGAGAGCTACAAAAATGCTTTTGGACTTTTTGTTGTATCGGCAATATTTACCGAGATATGAGCATTTTAAAATTTTCGGGAATGCTAACTTTTTTGGATCCAAAGTTAGGGCCCATTAGGGTCCACACATGTGAAGAGGACCGGCGATACTATGGTGAGCCCGAGAACCAAAAATGGCCTCCATTTTGCTCTATCTGGCTTAGTTTACGAGATAGCGCCATTTTAAGTTTTCTGAAAATAAAAAAAAAATTTACCATATATTTTGCTAATATTAGCAAAAAATCTTGTAAAAATGTTGTCAACTCAATTTCAAATTTAGCAAAAGAAATTAGTTCAAAGTTTGTTTAAAATTGCTAATGTGCTAAAAGAAGTTTACAAGAATTTTTTGCTAACATGCTAATCTCAACTAAAAATTTGCTAAAAGTTAGCTAACTAGCGTTAGCAAAAAAAAATTAGTAAATCTACTAACGTATTTTTTTGAGTGTAATATCCATGATTCAACAGGAATTTAGAAACAAGTTAACTTGGTGAAGGGGACATATTTTTTAATAGGCCGACAATAAGGTGGACCTTTTTTTTATTTTTTACTAGCTGGCCCGGTCCGCGTTGCTGGCTCAAATATAAGATCAGTGTTATATTTCGTCTCGCTTCAAATATATAGCCCTACAAAAAACATTAGCCAAATCGGTCAAGGCGTTCTCAAATGTTGCAAATTTTAAGAATATTTGAAAATGTGGGCTTTGAAGTGGGAGGACAATAATTATTTCTGTAAAATCCTTACTTAGACTATAATGATCATTAAAGAAAAAATTCACCAAATCAGGTCAGTCGATCTCCGATTGTAGATGTATTGAAAAAAGTGGGTGTGGACAATGTTCCTTTCCGTAAAAACCTTAGTTGTACTATCACGAACGTCAACAAATACTACTAATAGCCAAATCGGCTGTTCCTTTACTTTAGATATATCAAAATAAAAGTGGGCGTGAAAAAATTTTATTCCCGTTTAAACCTAAGTTGGACTATGACGAACATTTAAAAAAAAAAGTTTGGTCAAAAACTGGTGGAGTAAAAGTGGGTGTGGCTTATTTGTTTTCCGAAAAAATCTAAGACGAACATTTAAAAAAAAAATAAGACGAACCTTTAAAAAAAAATATTATCCAAATCGGTCAGTTCTCAAGTGATGCGATTCTTTTTTCGTAAAAACCAAAGTTGGAATATGATGAAAAGTCATTTAAAAACAAGTAGAAAAGCTAAATTCGACTTGGCCGAATCTATAAATAGCCTCCACAATGCCCTTATTAAGTTATAGTAAATTTCCTAGAGTGAAAAAATAACATTTTGGATTAGAAATACTTTATTTTGGTTAAAAAAACTTTTTTTTAACTAATTTTTGAAAAAAAAAAAATAATTTACAAAATTTTTTTTTTGAGTGTAAAATTTTTTTTGAGTGTAAAATTTTTTTCCAGTGTATTTTTTTTTCTTTTAGTGTAAAAATATTTTTGAGTGACAAAAATGCGTTGTAAAATATTTTTGTGACTTACCTAAGTTTTTAAAACCTGTTTAACGGTGTTTCAACACGTGAATTTAAGGTGAGGCGAATCTGAAATTTACGGTTTTGCTAATAACTTTTGAACCACTGTACCGATTTGGCTGAAATTTAAAACGAACCGGACCAGAAGAACGGCAAATATATGTGCCACACTTCAGCACCCTCAGAATTGCCGTTCGAAAGTTACCGTGTGTTTTATCTCGTAAATTCCAGAAAAATCCTTGCCGAAATTCACTCATTTGCTTATAACTTTTGAACCACTGGACCGATTTCGCTGGATTGCAATACCAACCTGACCAGGTAGGTTAGGTTGTAGGTTAGGTTGTAAGTGGCTGCTGACGTTTTACGTCAACACACGTAGACTCTGAGGTCCATTGTGATACCACGGGATCGTAATAGGTTTCCCTACTAGTCCCTGTCGTTAAACCAGTTTGAGCTTCTTATGAAACTCCTTAGATGTTGAATTTTGACATCCGACAAATCTGAAAGATCGTACAGCTCCCTAGATCCCAGTTTAGCAAGTCGCTGACCAGAAAGTGCCGGGCAATGGCAAATAAAGTGTTCGATAGTTTCCAACTCCTCTTCATCCATGCAACTTCGGCAAAAGTCATTCGACGGCACATTTAACCGCTCTGCGTGCTTCCCTATAAGACAGTGTCCGGTAATTATAGAAACCACCGTTGAAATCTCTCCTCTTGGAAGCGATATCAGCTCACTTGTGCGCCCCTGATTAAGAGAAGGCCAAATCAGTCGTGTTGTCTCACACGTCCATCCATTTGCCCATCTTTGATTAGTCTCCGTCGCAGAACAAAGCCGTAGGTTTTGCTTGCAAGTTTCTAGAGGCGTACCAACACATTCCAATTCTGTTGGAACCTGTAAGGTAGTTCCTAGTCTTGCAAGCTCATCGGCTTTGCAATTCCCTGGAATGTCTCTGTGCCCTGGGACCCATATGAGTCGTATGTTAAACTGCTTGGCCATCTCATTTAAAGACGTGCGGCAGTTAAGGGCAGATCTTGTTTTCAGAAACATTGAATCCAGGGACTTGACCGCGGCTTGACTGTCAGTATAGATGTTGACTGCGGTTGTAGACAAGACATTGCAGCTCAACCAGTCAGCCACTTCTTTTATTGCCAGCATCTCTGCCTGGTAAACACTGCAATGATCTGGCAATCTACGAGCCAGGCTCAACCCAAGCTCTTCCGAATAGACTCCAAAGCCCACTTGTTCGTGCAGCCTCGATCCATCTGTGTAAAAATTTATGGTAGCTCCACTCCCCGGAGTATCCCCCATCCAAGACTCCCTGGATGGTATCATAGTGGTAAAGTGGCGCTCAAAGAGGCTCAAAGAGGGAGCACAGTCCACATTTTGTGGTATTGTTATCTTTTTCAAGATCGCGCTATGGCCACAATCACTGCTCCTCCATTGCAGCGTGCTATTAAGTCGAATTGCCGATGCAGCCGCATACTGCCTACCCAATATGTCCAAGGGTATCAGGTGAAGGAGGATTTCTAATGCAGCCGTAGGTGTAGTACGAAGAGCACCAGTGATGCACATTGACGCCATTCTCTGTACCTTCGTGATAAAGACAAAGTTCGCTTTTGTTTCCAAAGCAGGCCACCAGACAATGATAATGACCAGGTAAATGCCCAACATATATGCCAAACTTCAGGAGCCTCCTTAAAGTCTTTCAAAAGTTAGCGTGTTTTCAACAGACAGACAGACGGACAGACGGACGGACATCGCTAGATCGTCTTAAAATCGATCGAGGATCATGAAAATATATACTTTATGGGGTCCTAGACCAATATTTCGAGGTGTTACAAACGGAATGACAAACTTATATATACCCTCTATCACTAGAGTGGAGGGTATAAAAATGTAGTCAAATCGGTCCAGCCATTATTAGATTTTAGATAAATTGAAAAAATGGGCGTAAAAGTGGGCGTGGTCGATTTTATTTCAGTAAATACTTAAATTGGATTACTACAAACATTTAAATAAAAAATTACCCAAATCGGTGCAGCCGTTTTCCGATTTTAAATAAATTGAAAAAAGTGGGCGTAAAAGTGGGCGTGGTCAATTTTTCTTTACGTAAAAAAAACTAAGTTGGACTATGACAAACATTTCAAAAAAAAATTGTCCAAATCGGTCCAGCCGTTCTCAACTGATGTGGTTACCAACGAACGACAATTGATTTTTATTTGTATAGAAGAAAAGATTTTTAAAAATCTGAGCCCAGTTTTGTGAGCTCGATCGGTTAAATATTGCCTTGCCACAAGCCCATTAAAGTTTGTTTGTGAGAATAAAATTTGGGCAAAATAAAAACAAATTGTATATCTTGCTCTGCATAATATTTATTAATTTTGATGCGCTGAACACGAATATCAAAAAATTTTGAAATCGGTCTAACAGTTGTCGAGATATGGTTTAATTCTTTAGCCTATGGCAATTAGGGGTGGGATAGTGCACGAGTTTTCGATTTCGACACGCTAGAATCGCTAATTTTGTGAGGTTCGGAAAAAAGCATGAGCTGAAAAATGGGGTGGGTCGGATAGAATCTAGGGGTCGTTCATCGGGGTCAAAGTTTTGTGTGAAGGGAAAAAATCCACAAAAAGCCTCACAATTCCCTTGGACTTGGGACCAGAGGGGTCATATGTAAAATCGACCCCCCATTAATTTTTCTTCTCGAACACTTTTGCCAAACATACTTAAGTCTTTTCTCCACCTCCTAAGAAGGCTCCATACAAATGTTAAATTTTTAAAAATATTTGCTCTTACTGCTCTAGCTGTCCTAGAAGTGATCCTAGAGGAGACAAATGTATGAATTACCCCCCAATATTTTTTCAAGCCCAACATTTTCTTAGAACATAGCTTCCCCATATCTTCATTCCTTACGGTGGTCCCCATAAATTTGTATTTTATTTTTTAATATGTCTTATTAAATCAGCTCCTTCCTGTCCAATGGTGCTTCCTAGAGGGATCATTGGCAAGACCGAACCCCAATAATTTTAAGTCTCCAACATTTTTTCTAAGAGGTCTCCTACACAAAATGGGATTTGTTCTCACCGCTCTAATTGTCGCAAGGGTGGCCCTAGAGAAGTTAAATGTGTCAATGACCCCCAATTTTTTTAACCCCAATATTTTCTCTTACAAACCTACCCTCTTTTTGTAAGCTTTAAGGGGGGCCCCATACATTTGTTTATAAAATCAGCTCTTACCGCCCCCCATGATGCCTCTTAGAAACGGGAAATTCTGACTGACCCCCATTTATATTTGCCCTTACATTTAATCAAATTTGTAATGTAGTATGTAGAGTAAGGGTGGGATAGTGTTGTATGAGATTTTAAGCAGCAAGATGTGGAAACGCTGGAACCGCACATTTTGTGAGGTTCGTAAAAAAATGGATAAGCCAATAAATGTGAGAGGTCGGATAGTACCTAGGGGTCGATCATCGTGGTCAAAGTTGGACGTGAAGGGGTAAAAATCCTACAAAAATCCCCATAACTCCCCTGGAGTTGCCCCTAGAGGGGTCTAAAGTGAGACCGACCCCGATGCCCCGAATATTAAAAAAAATCCAGGGCCGTCTTTTTTTTTGGGGGGGGGGGGGGTTGGGGTTGGTGGGAAACGTTAGGGGGAACCTTCCCCTTGCGATTTTGAACTTCTTCTGAGATAATAATGTTGCATTTGCTTAGCAAAAGTACAACACAGCGAAAAATTAGATTTTTCTTAGGTTAGTTTAGTTTTCCAATGGGGAACTTTTCCCCCTTGGTCCGATTTTGCCCATTTCCGAACTTAACCTGCCTAGGAATATAAAACATATTCGTGCCAAACTTCGGAAATCTAGCTCTTTTATTTGTGTCCTCTACAGACGGACGGACATCGCTAGAATGTCTTAGAATCGATCACTGATCAATAATATATACACTTTATGGGGTCCTAGATCGATATTTCGATGTGTTACACACGGAATGACAAAGTGAGTATACCACCATACTGTGGTTGGAGGGTATAAAAATTATAAAAAAAAAAAAATAAACATTCAGGCCCAACTTTGACCCTAAAGAGGAAAATTCCATTTTTAACATGTTTTTTTTTATTTTTTTTAAACAAATACAAAATTTGTATGCTTCAACAAGTCAAAGTCGTGTAATTGGACTCAGGGGATTAGAATATGTATTAGGTGACGCCCACTTTTGTGGACGTGAATAAACAATTGTTTAAATAAGTGAGAGTGTCAAACTCGGCTGTGGCAAATCTGTTATACCCCGCAAAATGTAAAAAAAAAAAAAAAAATATTAGAGGCGTTTTTTTAAGCAGTCAGAGATGCCCTAAATCACTATTTCGCCACCCTAATGGACATCATAAGATTGCCTTAAAATCGATCTAGGATCACGAATAAATATTGTTTATTCAGAGGCCGCAGAGTCCAAGCATTGTCCATTAATGCTAGACTGCTCCACTGTGCTTTATTTCAAGTTTCGTTAAAGTTTGTTTATATTTATTTGTTGCAATATTGTTGTCTCTGAATTCGTTTTTGTATCCAAGTCCTTTATTACAATGCACTTTTTTGTTGTTTGTAGGAGTGGGTACTCCAAAGAAATATTTTTTTTATATCATTAAAGATCTTAACGATATTTTTCTTTGTCTTTATTATATGGAAAAATAAAATACTTGGTAATTGTTATGATTTTAAAGTTTGATACACTTCAAGCATGACAATTAACTTTAAATGTCACTTTTTATTGTTACAAAATATTTGAAAGTGCATTTAAAAAATTCCCTATAAGTTTCGTTCAACTTTTTTATCGAGATTTCTTTTACTCTTTTTTTTTCTTTCTATTTACTTAATAGTTTATTTTAATTTAATGTTTCAAATGTGAATTGCATTTGTTATTAGCACAACTTTTACATATGTTAAGTTCAAAATCTTTACCTATAAATTGTATTAAAATTCAGTTTTTATTTTCTTGCATAACATTTTTATTATAATAAAAAGTTGTGAACATAAAATTATTTAATTCGATAAACGAATGAATACTTTTGAACAAAGAAATATTGGACTAAATTCACTTGCAGTAGTTATAAATAACCAAATACGTTCAGTGAACTTTTTCCAGTTGGTAATAAAATTAAGATATAAAAACTTTACTGGGAATGCATTTGCAGAGAAATGGCTTTATACGAGGGTTTGCTATGATTCTGAGACTTTTTTTAAATAGAAAAGTTATACATAAGATTTTGAGAATTTTTTTAAAGAAACTTTTTAGAATTTAAAATAAATTTCCTATATTTCTGAGAAATTTTTTTAAGAATTTTTGTTCTGAACAACATATCCAAATTTCGTGAAGATCGGAGGGTGCCACTATGAAGACCTCCCTTGTAAGTGGAGTGTATAAAAAGACCAATTGTTGTTTGAAATAGATCAATTGTATCGAAAAAGGCCAATTGTAGTTCAAAGAAGATCAATTGTTATTCCAAAAAGATCAATTGTAATTGCGATTCGAAGATTCAAATTGTAACTTGAAAACGATTCTTGGAAATATAGTTGAAATTTTTCGAATTACAATTGTAATCTTCAAATTATAATTGATCTTTATGAATTGTAATTAATATTTTCAAATTACATTTTATGCATTTCGAATTACTATTGGAATTTTTGCATTACAATTGAACTTTTTCGAATTACAGTTGTTGTATTTCGAATTACAATTGGAATCTTCGAATTACAAATTGAATTTTCGAACTTAATATATTTTCTTGTTGTTGTTCGAGAAGTTTGCATTGCAGGTTAGTTGTTCAAAAGTTTAAAACGAAAATGTAAGGCCACCTCAAAAATTGTGATATATTCGACATAACCTATAAATACAAAACGCTTTAATTCGGCTGCTGGTTGACATATGTGAACAGAATTAAATACCGAAAGGTATTTAAACAAGTTTAAACATATTTTTTTTAACCCAACAAATTTTTTCGGAAAAAATTTTTTTCCACCAATTTTTTTAAAATTTCGAAATTAATTTCTTTTACCAATTTGTATACCCTCCAACCACAGTATGGGGGTATACTCACTTTGTCATTTCGTGTGTAACACATCGAAATATCGGTCGGGGACTCCACAAAGTATATGGGGCATTCCAGACCAAATCACTCACTTTTAGACCCGACGAACCCCTTCGATTAATTTTAATTTTTTTGGATATGTTTTGGTACCAACATTGTTGGTGTTGAGTAATCAATTTTCAAAATGGCGGTTTTTTTCAAAAAAATTAAAAAAATGAAATTTTCAATTAACCAGTAAAAAGTATAGATATCTTAAAAAAGTTGGACAACGTTTTGTTAGTATTTAAATGAAGTTTTAGAAAAAAAATATGAAAAAATTATTCGAAGTAGTTATCACTTATTTTTTAACGTTTAAAAATTAAAATCGACTTTTTGAAAAAGTCCGGAACCTTCGATTTTTTTTTAAAAAAGGCTTTTTTTTAGGAGCAAGTTTCATTTAATACGTAATAAAACATATTCAAAAAAAAAATTAATCGAAGGGGGTCGGGTCTAAAAGTGATTGATTTGGCCTGGAATGCCCCATACATATTATTGATCCTTGATAGTATCTAAGACGATGTCCGTCCGTCTGTAGAAACAAAGATGCAGTCCAAACTAAAAGAGCTAGAGCACTAAAGTTTGGCAAGAATATCTCTTATGTTACAGGCAAGGTTAAGTTCGAAGATGGACATAATTGGACCAGGGGGTAAAAAGTTCCCCCTTGAAGAACTAAAAAAAAAATCTGAAAAACACGATTTTTTTTACGAGTTTTTATACCCTCCAACCACATGGGTATGGGGGTATACCCACTTTGTCATTCCGTGTGTAACACATCGAAATATCGGTCGGGGACCCCACAAAGTATACATAATATTGATCCATGATAGAATCTAAGACATTCCGTCCGTCCGTCTGTAGAAATAACGATGCAGTCCAAACCAAACGAGCTAGACCCCTAAAATTGGGCAAGAATATCTCTTATGTTACTGGTAAGGTCAAGTTCGAAGATGGGCAAAATCGGACCAGGGAGAAAAAAGTTCCCCCTTGAAGAACTAAAACGACCCCTAAAAAATACGATATTTTTACGATTTTTTTTAATTTTTGCTCAACAAATGTAACATTTGTATGCCTTATTATGTTCATAGACCTGCGCTTGGACCAAGGGGGTTAGAAAATTAGATTTTTTTCAGGTGGTTATAGAAATTAATTAAAAATAATGACAAAAAATTTATTGTTTAAGCTTAAATATCATAAACAAATAATTTGTAAACATATAGTATATAGCGGGGGTACAGGTGCCCCCCACCAACTCCGCTGACCCCCCCCCCCTCACCAAAAAAAAACGCCCCTGCAATTTTTTTATAATTTTAAACGTGTTGGAGGGTATAAAAGATTCGGCAAAGCCGAATTTAACACTCTTACTTGTTTTTTTTTAATTTTTGCTCAACAAATGTAACATTTTTATGACATATTTTGTTCATAGACCTGCACTTGAACCAACGAGATTAGGAAACTAAATTTTTTTCGGCCGCCCCCCCCCTTTTTAGGGCGTGGTTATAGTAAATAATTAAAAATAACGATAAAACTGTATTATTTAATCGTAAATATCATGAACAAATTATTTTTAAACATTTATATCTGGGGGAGTGGTGTCCCCCACCGACTCCATCGACCCCCCGCCCCTTTTTTTTAATTTTTTAACGTGTTGCAGGGTACAAAATATTCGGCCCAGCCGAATTTAACACTCTTACTTGTTTTTAGCTTTTTCTGTGCAGTTCAAACTAGAGATGGGCACATGAGCAGATTAGTGCGTGATTCACGCGTGAGTGCGACTGAGCTCAATTTTACTCACGTGATATATTTTCTCTTCATATATTCTTTCGTACCAAAAAAGAAAATTGTAAAATTTGGATAAACTTTAAATTTCGTACCAAAAAAGCAAAAAAAAAAACTTTATTTGGCTAAACTTTAATTTTTGCTTAAAATTTTTTTAGATTTTTGAAATTTTAATTTTTAAAACTTTTTTAATAAAGTTTCGTAGTGTGATCCAGTATGAGTGAAGCTTGTGTGAGTGGACGTCATTGTGAATTGTGTTAAATTTACTCACGTGATTGTGAGTAGAATAAATATGCTCGTTAGTGAGTTTGCGTGATTTGAAAATTCCTGTCTTGAGCGTGAGTCCTAATTTACTTACACCTCTAGTTCAAACTAATTCAGCTAAACTCTTGAAGTTTGACACGAATATTTATTAATATAATACACAGAAAAAAAAACCTTATCAAATTACTAGAAAAAGTCTTGTAATCCAATTTTAACAACATTTGACAGTTTTCCTTGTTTTTTTAACAAACAAATTTGGATCGAAATTTACATTTTGTTTTGTAAATTTTCAATTTTTTTTTTGTAATTTTACAAACTTTCAAGATAATTTTACAAACAAATCTAATAAATTCACTAGAGTTGTAAGTTTCCAATATAATTGATAAAAATCTTGTAAAATTTCAAAAAACTCGTAATTTTTACTAGTAAAGTTACGAAAAAAATTGTAAAAGTTCAAACTGAATGTTTTTCCTCTGAATGTTAGTACTAACAACTTTCTGCAAACATTATCAGATAAATCAATACAATCCGTTATAATTTGGCAAAAAGTTGCATTAAAAGAATTTTGTGCATATTAAATTATAAGTTTTTAATAAAAACGTGCTTCAAATATTTAATTTTTCAATTTCGATTGTATCTATATAAAAAATACATACAAAGAAAAAAAAATAATTCATAACCATATGCAACATGTTCTGAATTTGTAAAATTTGTTAAATTATACCTGAATATTTTCAGAATAATACATTATAACTATTTTACACTATCACACTTTTTCAATGTACAAATTTACAAAAGAGTTGAGTTTTATTATTATATTGAAAAACTATTCCTATCTAATAAGTTATTAAATATAAATAATACGTGATAAAAACCTTTAAAAATATATTTAGCTTACAGCATGAAATTTGAAATGTATAATCCAAAAGTAGAATAGTGTAAAATGGGTATTAGTGAGTACACTGGTAATGAAAATTATGTATTTATGTCAAAAGAAAGTCAACACCAATTTAATAAAGAAACATTAAAATAATAAACAAATAAAACATGTATATTGATTGCCCTTTATAATTTCTTTCAGTAAGACTAGAATTATAATTATGGCTACAATCACAAAAACCCAGTTGGCAACGTCCTCAAGCCATCCTCAGTGACGGATCGGTGACATGTCAGAGTCACTGCTGACATCCATAAGACATCTCTATGTACTGGGTTGAGGACAGTTTCATACAAATTTTCAAAATATCCTCACTCAAAGTCAGCAGTGGTCAGGGCTGACCTTCTGGGGACATGTCACCTAAGACTTCTTTGGGGAAATGTCTGACGTAGATCATGCGAAAATACAAAAAAATTTCGTATTTCCTTTAGTTTTTACTTTTATCCATTTTCCTTTATAAATTATCTTTCTCATATTTAGAAAAAACTTTTCGCCTTTTTTAGTCCCAACTGGATTTGAACCTGGAACCTCCAGTTTATTAGTCCAACACCTAACTACTTGTTCCAAACTTTATTTTGAAAATTGTTTGTCTATTTATTACTTTTATTCTACTTGTTAGATTTTGATTTTATTTCAAATAAATCGATAATGTTGCCATTTTTTTTTTGGAAATTGAAGAGTTGCCCAGATTTAAAATTCTAATTTAATATACTGCTATTCTGAAGACATTTCCTTTAAGACGTCTTAGAGGAATTGTCCCTACTCTTAAAGCAAACATTCAGTGCTGACAATGTTAGGACATGTCATCAAGGATTACCTATGATTTGTCAGAACCTGAAGACATTTCCCCAAGGAATCACTGTGGAAATTTCTTCAGTGACACATTTTCCAACTGGGAATTAATAATTTTGAAACTTTAGTGAACAAATTTTTAAAAGTTCAATTAAATAGCTTGTTTACATCTGACACACTTTGAGTGTAATTAAAATTCTTTATAACTTTGGTGTTTGCCCATAGATTTTTATGAAACCCACTTTGTTATATTTTTAAGGCTTCAGGTTTTAAAGATTAATAAAAAAGCTTGTTAATTTGCAATCATAAATCATATTTTGATAATATGCTTGCCCATCACACGTAAACTTATGTACTGTTGAAAATTTGATTGACTTTAATTTGGATTTTAAAAAAAAATTAAAATCGGTCGAACGATTTTCGAGATTTTGCTATTTGAAATTTGCAGAAACGGTTCATATTCAGCATGCCAAAATTAATAAAAATAATGTATCGGAAGTTTTTTTTTAATTTTTCAAAATTTAAAACTTTGGTGGAAATTTTTCAAAAATCTAAAAATATGATCGAAGGGCGCCACGGGTTAAAACGATCGGATTTGGCTCCAATTAAGCTTAAATGGAAGACTGTCTCAAGCTCTATGAAAGTGTATTAGTCCGTAGTTTCTGAATATTTTCAAAAGATGAGGAGATCCATCCGTATGCCAAACTATCAAAGTTTATTCAGGCTGTGCTAAAGCTGTGAAAACAATAGTTTTATTCAGAAAATTTTGACAGGTCGTCTTACAAGTCTGCTGGTATAAATGGCCCTTAAGACATATTTTTTAATTTTCAAAAATTCAAAACTGAATCGCCAGGCGCCACGGGTTAATTTAATCCGATTGGCCTCAAATTTGTACCACATAAGTTTCAGGCCCGAGAATTTGCCCTGATGTTCAAAATCGAATGAAAAAATGTTTGCCATGTAAAAAATTCAAGTCTAACGTTAAAGGGGAGACCCAAAAATTTCTAAATTAGACTTTTTTACACACAAACGCGAACATTTGAAAACAGTGTAATTATCCATCATTACTACTTGTAAAATTACCAAAAAACCTTTGTAAAATAATTTTTTGCTACCTCCTAGTAAAAATTACAATTTTATTGTTAAAAATATTGTAAAACTACAAAAAATTTACAAGCTTTTTACCAATAAAATTGTAAATTTACAACTTTTGTGACGCGATTAAATTACAAGGACTTCTCGGGACTTAACTAGATTTTGTGCTAAATCCTATTTTACGAGAATTTCTAGTTAAAATTACGATTTTTTATACCCTCCACTTAAGGGTACTTTCCACTATCACACTTTTCCATTATACACATCAAAATTTACCAACTTCCTGAAGATTTTTGGATTCTTTTTTGATTGAAACCTAGTCTTATCTAATAAGTGAACAATTTCTGGCCAAATTTTTTAAAAAAATATTTCTCTAACATGGCGAAATTACGATTGTATAATGGAAATGTGTGATAGTGAAAAGTACCCTTTAGTGATAGAGGGTATATATAAGTTTGGCATTCCGTTTGTAACTCATCGAAATATCGATCTGGGACCCCATAAAATATATATATTCATTATGCCCGATCGATTTTAAGACATTCTAGCGATGTCCGTCTGTCCGTCTGTGGAAAATGCTTTCACGGACAAAATTTTGCACAAAGATGGCTGAAACTCAATATATTTATTGGAAGTTCTCCCGAGAAGTTTGGTATTGCATTTGAGCGATATCGGTTCAGCGGTTCAAAAGTTATGAACGAAAATTTAAGCACACCTCAAAAATTTCAGTACATTCAACATAACCTAAAAATACAAAATGCTTTAATTCGGCTTCTGGTTGCCATATATGAACAAAATTGAACACCAAATGATATTTAAACAAGTACGAACCGTTTTTTTGACAAAAAAAGAAAAAAATCGCGGATTTTATTTTCAAAAGTAATTTCCTTTTAAATTAAGCTTTTTGCAATAATCTTTTTGAAATTGTGGAGGGTATCACTACATTCGGCAAGGCCGAATTTAACTTTTTTACTTGTTTTTTGTAATTTTACAAATTTTTAACAATAAAATTATAAATTTACAACTTTTTTGATGCGATAATACTTACAACGAATTCTCTTCACTTAACTAGATTTTTTTTGTAAAATTACCTTGGAAATTTGTAAATTTACGAACAAAATTGTAAAATTACAAAAAAATATTTAAATTTGATTGAAAATTTTGTGGTAAAAACAAGGAAAATTGCCAAATATTGGTAAAATGGGATTACGGGACTTTTTCTAGTAATTTTACAATGTTTTTTTTTTTGTTGTAAGTCATGCGAATGGTAATGAATGGTAATAATGTATCATTACAGTTTTTACTTTGTAAAGTGGTATAAAGTTAAAGCCTCGATTGTGTGTAATGTCGTCTTTATGCATTTTTTTTTTAAATTACTACCATCATCTTCATCATTAACTGATGCATATTTAAAAATTAAAAACGATCACTTTTACAAAAATTAGCTGATTAGTAGTTAATATTTTTCAAGGTTTACAACTTCTACTCTCGTTTGGCAACCACACACAAAAGACCGCATACAACATACATAAAATGTTACCTATGTGAAGTACATGATCGTAAATTGGGATCGTTTGGTTTTAATTTCAAAACCTTTACAATATTTGTGTGGAGGTATATTAATTTTATCATTAATAATACATTAGAGTGACATTTTTTCTTCAACTTTGGATTTCCTCAAGTGTCTGGGCAAATTTTAATTCTGCTGCACTCAATAAAAAAACCTTGTTAAATTACTAGAAAAAGTCTCTTAATCCCATTTTACCAATATTTGACATTTTTTTTTGTTATTTAACAAAAAACTTTCGATCGAAATTTAATTTTTTTTGTAATTTTACAATTTTTTTCGTAAATTTTCAAATTAACAAGGTAGTTTTACAAAAAAATCTAGTAAAGTCAAGAGATTTTTTAGTAAGTTTAATCGCGTCAAAAAAGCTGTAAATTTACAATTTTATTGGTAAAAGCCCCAGCAAAAATAAATCGAGATTTTGGCGACACAGCATATTTTTATAGCATACCGAAGCGCATCCAAAGAGCGCTCTTGAGGATGCAGTAAAAGTAAGGGGAACAAATTAAAATTTTTTGTTAAGATTTTTTATATAAAACTTGAAATATTAAATTATATTTTGATAAAATTTCACACATGCTTTCCTTTTAAATATATTAAACACTTTTTGAATAAAAAACCATGAGTTTTGAACAAAAAAAACATGATTTCACTGCATCATTATTGCGCATTAATCAGCGCTACAAAGAGTGCTTCAATCATAGCACCTTAAACACATTTTGAATAAAAAAAAATTGAGTGCACCATTTCCACTTTAGTTTCAGAAAATATAAATTATGTTACAAAAAATGTCCAATCATATTTTAGACTCTCCAATTATATTTAAAAATCCAATTATATTTCAAAAATTTCCAATATAATTGAAAATTTTTGAAATGTAATTAAACATTTTTTGGTTCTAAATGGTAATATCTGAAATATGAATGGAAGTTTCTGAAATATAATTTAATATAAATTAATTTTTTAAATGTAATTAGATCTCTTAGGCGATATTTCATCCAAATGCTTGCAGGGAGTCAACTGATTTTCAGAATTAGTCAATTGTATTTAAGATTTTCAAATTGTATTCAGAAATAGTCAATTGTATTTCAGATTTTGTAATTTGTATTTCAGAAATAGTCAAATGTTCTTCTTCTTTATTCTGCTTAAATAGCTCTAAAAAGATACATGAATTCACTGCATCTTTATAGCGATTTTTTCAGCGCTCTAAAGAGATGTGAATTCAGAGCATCTTAAGAGCGTTTTTTCGGTGTATCTAACAAGCGCTCTAAAGTGTGACATCGCCTTAGAGAATCATGCATGAATTCAGCAGGTTTGGATGCGCTCCTTCACTCGAGTTTCCTTTCCGAAAGCTGCTGCCAGTTCAGCAAAATTTCTGCTGGGGCTTGCAAAATTTCCAAGTTTTGGATTATTGAAAATTAAAAAAAAATAATTAAATATACACTGAAAAAAAGACATAACTAAAATTAAGGAAAAAATGTCTTTTGAAAATTTATCATGAAATTTCATAAATTTAGTTAAATTTAAATAAAAAATGAGAAATTTTCTTAACTATGAGGAAAAAAGTTTAGTTCATTCACTTATAACACTGTGCAACAAATTTTGGGTCATCGCTTTGAGCCTCAATGCCTTCAACGCCACATGAAAGTAGACCATCAAGTGGACAAAATCACCAAAGGGTTTTGCAAAGTCAGTTCGGATTTCTTTTTTATAGCCCACTGAAGTTTTTATTTTTTTATCAAAGGCGTTTGGAAAACGTCAAAAATACTATAATAAAAACTCATCTGAGCTTCAAAATATGATTTGATGTCTTCAGTGAAATTGTATGGGGGTTCTTTTCTTAGAACATTTTAACCCTATAACTGCCATTTTAAGGGGTCATTTTAGTCCTTTTTCAAAAGCTTAACACAGAAGTCTAATAAAACGTCCATTTAGAGGGTTAAAATGTTCTACAAATATTTTCCTCATAAAATTTCACTAGGGGTTGTCAAATGTTCAAAGTTTGTGCCACATGCGCAAAATGCTTAAAAAGGGTAAAGTATAAATAATCAATGTTTGTTATTTTTTTTTGCCAAAGCAGTGTTAAAATATATCGACAAAAAACAGTGCAAATATACTTCTGAGCTAAAAATGATGTTCTGTTGTGTTTTATAAAATTCTATGATGATTATTTTCTTTCACCAAATTAACCCTCTAGTTCCCGTTTTTTGGGGTCATTTTTGTCCTTTTTCAAAAGAAATACTAAAAAGTCTATGAAAAAAGACTGTTAGGGGGTTAAAATGTTCTACAAATATTTTCTGCATCAAATTTTACTAGGGGTCGTCAAGACAAAAAAAGACATTTGGACTATGTAAAATGCTAAAAAGAGTATGTGCAAAAGTTGTATGTGGAAATTTTTCAACTTTACTTTTTTTTAGCATTTTACATAGTCCAAATGCTTTTTTTGGCTTTGACGACCCCTAGTAAAATTTGATGCAGAAAATATTTTTAGAACATTTTAACCCCCTAACAGTCTTTTTTTATAGACTTTTTTGTATTTCTTTTAAAAAAAGACAAAAATGACCCCGTAAAACGGGAGCTAGAGGGTTAATTTGGTCTAAGAAAATAATCATAATAAAATTCTATAAAACACATCAGAACATCATTTTTAGCTCAGAAGTATAGTTGTACTGTTTTTTGTCAATATATTTTAACACTGCTTTAGCAAAAAAAAATATCAAACATTGATTATTTATACTTAACCCTTTTTAAGCATTTTGCGCATGTCGCACAAACTTTGAACATTTGACAACCCCTAGTAAAATTTTATGAGGAAAATATTTGTAAAACATTTTAACCCTCTAACTGGACGTTTTATTAGACTTCTGTGTTTGGTTTTTGAATAAGGACTAAAATGATCCCTTAAAATGACAGTTAGAGGGTTAAAATGTTCTAAGAAAATAACCGCCATAAAATTTCACTGAAGACATCAAATCATATTTTGAAGCTCAGATGTGTTCTTATTATAGTATTTTTGACGTTTTCCAAACGCCTTTGATAAAAATATAAAAACTTCAGTGGGCTATAAAAAAGAAATCCGAACTGACTTTGCAAAACCCTCTGGTGATTTTGTTCACTTGATGGTCTACTTTCATATGGCGTTGAAGCCATTGAGGCTCATTTTTCTTGTTGCACAGTGTAATTAGTTCATAGTTTTCTTAAAATGGAAATTTTTAATATAAGGAAAAAAATTCTTACTGCCAAAGAAATTTTTCACAAATCTAAGAAACGTATCTTTATTTTGAAGACATATTTCTTAAAAAACAATTTAGTTCAAGTTTAGTTAAAATTTACTAAAAAAAACATCATCGTATTTCTCTTCTTTGAATTTAGGAAGTGTACTTCTTAGAATTTAGTTAATAAGTTCTGAGAATTTAGTTAATAACTTCTTAGAATTTAGTTAAAAATTCAAAATGGCGATATCTCGAAAACTAAGCGAGATAGAGCGAAACGGATGAAATTTTCAAAAAAAAGACTACAAAGAAAAATATGGGATATCCTACCTCTGCATATCTGTCGGGGTCTCAAGACCCTAATTTTAGATTTAAAATTTGAAATTCCCGAGATTTTATATATGCACATATCTCGGTAAATACTGCCAACACGAGAAAAGGTCCAACGGCATTTTTGTAGCTCTTGACTCGTAGAACACTTCCGCAGTATACCCGAAAACCCTCCGATTAATAGTTTTTGAGTTATCCAGTTTTTAAGATTCTCAAGACCCTATCAAACCCCTTATTACCGTATCTCAAAAACTAAGCAAGGTAGAGCGAAACGGACACAAGTTTTGGGTCAAAATCTATGGGAACCCTTAAAGGACCCAACGGGGTCTCGAGTTAACAGGGGCTGGACCCATGGGGTCCGAACCCATGTGCCCAGGGTCTAGAACCAATCTAGTTCTAAACTGTGAATGAACTAAAGTGTAATATAATTTTTCCCATTTTCTAGTTAAAATTGGCTTAAAATTAAATAACTTTGTTTTCCTTATTTTTGGGAAAATTATGAACTAAAACCAACCCTGCAAAAAAAGTCATTACCACTTCTCAGTGGAGTGCTTTAAAACTATAACAAATGTAATGAAATACAACAAAAATAACAAAAAAGACAAGACAAAAACACACAAACAGTTTTTTCTACTCCAGAATATATAGATATTCAGCTCTTAACTCATTACCTATCGCGACACCTCCATACAAATGTAAGTAGATATTCAGTAGATAAGAACTACTCCAGGGAAGTAGTTGGAAGTTGTTTGAAAGCTCGGAGTACTTCTTATCAACTGAATATCTACTTACTTTTGTATGGGAGTGTCGCGGAAGGTAATGAGTTAAGTGCTGAATAACAACTTTTTATGGAGTATAAAAAACTGTTTGTGTGTTTTTTTCTTGTGTTTTTTGTTATTTTTGTTGTATTTCATTACATTTGTTATAGTTTTAAAGCACTCCAAATAGAAGTACTCCGCACTTTTTTTGCTGGGAAGAAAAAAAATCTTCGGAGCCAAATCATTCCCACTTTTTCTCATAATTTAGTTAATTTTCCCAGATTTTAGCTCACTTTTTTTTTGAGTGTACATATATCTTGCGACACATTACATTTATGTATTTTGATGTGCTGAACACAAATATCAAAAAACAAATAAAATCGGTAGAAAGGCTTTCGAGATATCGCTTTTTGAAATTTGCAAAAAAATGGCATATGTTTAGAATTTAAAAAGAAAATCTCAAAGTTTTCTCTGGCCCTTTCATAGAGCTTGAATAAGACTTTTATCTAAAATTAATTTGATCCAAATCCGATCATTTGAACTCGCGGCGCCCTCCAATCAAAATTTTGGTTTTAGAAAAAAGTCTAAACTTTAAAAGTCTAAAACTTAAGTTTAAATGAAAGTTTGTCTTAAGCTCTATAAAATAGTTAGTGAAAAAAGTTTGTGTTTTTTTAATAAATTTCTTGAACATATAAAAAACCGACATTTTTTGCCAAATTTTAATTGGCAATATCTCGAAAATTTTAAAATTTTTCAAAAATTCAAAATTTTTTCGACATATATTTAGCATGCCAAAATTAATAAAAATAATGCATACCCAGCAAAAATTGGCATTACTAGTAATGGGTTTTGTAATCCGAAACAGATGGTAATAAGTAGTTACTTATTGAATGAAACACTAATTATTTTAACAAGGGCGTGAGACAAAAATAATTAGTGAAGAGTATAGAGTTAAATAAGTAGTTACTGACTCGGATTACTAATAAGGAGTAAAAACCCATTACCAATAAGAAGTAAAATAATTAGTTAATTAAAACATTTGTTTTTACTAAAAATAAAAAATTGAGTAATTTTTATTAAGTTTTTAAGTACCCGTGTAAAAAAATAATTATATCAAAACATATCTCCTTTGATAAAAACATATATGGATCATATATAAATGGATGTAATCAGATCTACTCCATATATATTCGTATCTGCTTCAGATATGTTTTGATCCGTAAATTGAGTCTATCTGACAATTTTACATATATGAACATATCTGAAAATGTCTGATCATATATGCCATATATGCCAGATAGACTCAATTTACGGATCTGAAAATATCTGAAGCAGATATGGAGTGTTGAAGTAGTTTAGATTGTGTTATGTTTTGTTACTCTGTATTTGATTTTATATTTATGGAATAGTATTCCTTGTTTTTATAATTTGTTGAAGTTTATACTTTTTCTAAATAATCATTCCAAATAAAACTTTTACTACAAAAGGTTATGGGCCCAGGAAGCTCTGCGTAAATAAATAAAAAATTTTCAAAAAAACTTCAAATCAAGAAAAATTTCAATATTTCAAACAACGAAAGATTTTTCAAGAAATTTTCCAATATTTTAAGAGATATTAGGGAAGAATTTCAAGATCAAGAAGAATATTTCAAGATATTTAGATCAACAAAATCTTCAAGACATTTTGGTAAATTTTTCAAGATTTGAAAATGGATTTTTCGAAGCATATTAAGCCACTACAAAACGAAACGGATTATCCGGTATGGAAGAGAAAAATGCGCCATTTATTGGACTACCACGAAGGAGCAATAGATGTGATTGATGGTAAGCTTAAGAAACCAATATCTCCTGCTGCTACTGCGACACCCGAAGAGAAAAAGACATACAAAGAGCAGACAGATTTATATAGAAAAGCGAATAGTTACGCTATGTCTATGATAACTAGCGCTGTAAGTGAAGACGTCTATCATAAAATAATGGACAAGGATACAGCAGCTGAAGCATGGGAATCTTTAATGATTCAGTTTGAAGCCAGATCAAAGGATCAGCTTTTTAAAATCTGTATTGACTTTTTCTCTTTTACGTGGAATTCAAATGATGATGTATCCTTGCATATTGCTAAGTTAAGGAGCTTATTTATTGAATTAAATAACGGGTTGAAAGCAAGGAATGAAAATGAATTGCCGGATGTTTTACTGGTATGTAAAATTCTTCAAATTCTACCGACTCAATTTGAGACATTCAAGTCCAGTTGGATGCTTTTGACCAAAAACGAAGAGAAGAATTTTGAAGAAATGTCTGCTCAGCTGTGCATGTACCAAAGAAATATTAAGAGTGCAGATGGAAAATTTGATGAAGCGTTTGTGGCAAGAAGTTCAACAAGTAAGAAGATGGTATCAACACGTAATGCAAATGTTAAAACAAATAATAACAAAAAGTCGGATGTATGCAACTATTGCAACAAAAAAGGCCATTGGTTACGTGAATGTCGAAAGTGGATTAGTGATGGTAAGCCCAGCAAAAGTAATGGTGAAGTAAAAGCTGCATCACACCAAATATTACATTTCGTTTGTGATGAAATAAATGCGGTTAGTGATGATTTTTCAAATGATTGGTGGATAGACAACGGTGCAACTCGCCATGTCACCAACAACAGAAGCCTATTTAAGACATTTGAAGTATTTCAAGAACCATGCAAAATCAATGCAGCTGGTAAAGAAGTTTTAGATGTCATTGGTAAGGGTACCATCGAAGTCCAATCGAAAGTCAACAACAAGGTAAGCGTCATAGATCTCACCGATGTTTGGTATGTACCAAACATATCCCGAAACCTGTTCTCTGTGCTAGATGCACAAGACAAAAGAAGAAACAGTGAATTCAGGTCGACTGCAACAAAATGCAAACTGGTAGTCAATAATGAAGTTTTACTGGTTGGTCATCGTGAAGTAGGTGGATCGTTATACAAAGCTGATATCAAAGCTATAATTTATAATGAGGAAGTCAATGCTACAGTAGTTGACAATACATTACAACTATATCATGAACGTTGGGGCCACCAAGACAAAAGGTATGTACAACAAAAACTTAAGTCAGAACTTGGTATTATCGTAAAATTAGATAAGAAAATATGCGAATCCTGCATTTATGGGAAGTCGCACCGATTACCATTTGGAACAAGGGAGAAGGCTCGTAGTCCAGGTGAACTGATGTCTGCAGATGTGTGTGGTCCGTTTCATGAATCGTTTAATAAAAAGAAATATTTAGTAATATTTAAAGATATGTATACTAAATATTGTTTCGGTTATCTTATGAAAGAAAAGTCTGAAGTTAAAGATGCACTGAAAGAAGTATTGGCCTTAGCAAAGACACAAGGTAATCCAATAAGGGAATTTTTAAGTGATAATGGGGGTGAATTTGATAATTTTGAGGTGCGAAATATTTTGAAAGAGTTTGGTGTGACCCAAAGGCTCACGGCACCATATACACCGCAGCAAAACGGAGCAAGTGAACGTGAAAATAGAACCGTAATTGAAATGGCTAGAACATTTAAGTTTTCAAATAAAGATGTTCAATTTCCTGAAGCTATTTGGGCGGAATTGGTTCGTACCGCAATATATATACTAAATCGAACTCGGAAAACATCAGTTGAATGTAAAAGTCCACATGAGCTATGGTTTAAAAGAAAGCCAAGAATCAGCCATTTAAGAATAATTGGAAGCGAATGTTTTGCTCATGTTCCAAGCCAAAAGAGGAAGAAGATGGACTCAAAAGCTATTAAAGGGTATTTGATTGGGTATGATACCGAAGAACGTTATCGTATATACATAAAACAAAATCACAGTTTGATTTTATCAAGAGACGTTAAATTTAATGAAGAAGTTGTTAACTGTCATTCTAATCGACAGGATGTCAAAGATAATCAAGAAGTTGAACTTAGGTTTGAAAACTACAATAGACGCTCAGAAGATTTAGTAGAAGATACACAACAACAACAACAAGATGCCGTAGATAATAACGAAGAAGTTGAACTTAGATTCGAAGACTACAATAGACGCTCAGAAGATTTAGTAGAAGATACACAACAACAACAAGATGCCGTATATGACGGATTTCAGCCATTAAGAAGTAATCAAGATGCCGTAGATGATGATTGTCAACCAAGTTATCAAGTAATGCGATATAATCAAGACGCCGTAGATGATGATTTTCAGATGTGTACATCAAGGGAAATTCAAGATGCCGTAGAGGATGATTGTCATCCAAGTACATCAAGACTTAGTCAAAATTCCGTAGAAGATGAATTTTTTGAAGACTGTACTCAAAATGAAAGTTCAGATCTAAGTGACTTTCATGGGTTTGAATCAAATAAGCGTAAACGATCAAGTGATGAAGAAGAGCCAATAAGTAAGCGGTTAAGAGATCGTACCTTATTACAAAATTCAAAATTTAATGATTATGTTATGGCGGCTCATGATTTTGTAAGCCAGATCGAAACTCCAACAACGTATTTAGAAGCAATTAACAGCAAGGAAAAGCAACATTGGAAGATAGCAATGAATTCTGAGATGAAGTCTTTACAAGAAAATCTAACGTGGGAAATGACAGATCTTCCAAAAGGTTCAAAAGCCCTTCCATCAAAGTGGGTATTTAAGGTAAAAACAAATCCTGATGGAAGTATAGACAAGTTTAAGGCACGATTGGTAATAAAAGGATTTAGACAACGAGAAGGCATAGATTACAATGAAACCTTCAGTCCAGTTGCTAAACTTGGAACTATAAGAGCAATTTTGAGTATAGCAGCCAGTCAAAATATGCATCTATCCCAATTTGATGTATCAACTGCTTTTCTTTATGGTCAACTTGAAGAAAATATTTACATGAAACAACCAGAGGGATTCGATGATAATAGTAAAAAGGTTTGCAAATTAAAAAGAAGTCTCTACGGGTTAAAACAAGCACCGCGATGTTGGAACCGTAGATTTGGCAATTTCTTATTGAAGCTTGGGTTCAAGGCCAGTGAAGCAGATCCTTGTTTATATATGAGAAACAAAGAAGGTAAGAAATTAATACTTGCTTTGTATGTAGATGATGGACTAGTAGCAGCAACAGATTCAAAAGATTTAGAAGCTTTTCTAAATGAATTAAAAGGCGAATTCAAAATTGTAGCCAAAGATGCCAGTTATTTTTTAGGCCTTGAAATAAGAAGAAACAATGATGGCATTAAGATAAGTCAGGTAGCTTATGCAAGAAAAATTTTGGAACGTTTTAGTTTCTCAGATTGTAGAGCTGTTTCCACACCAATGTTAAAGAGCAAAGAAACTTTCGAACCAGGGAAAGAAAGTGTAAAAGGTTCTCAGTTTCCTTATCGACAAGCTGTAGGAGCCATTATGTATTTGATGTTGGGAACTAGACCTGATTTAGCATACAGTATTGGATTTCTATCTAGAACTTTAGAAAATCCATCAGATGATGATATAGTTCGGGTGAAGCGAGTTTTTCGTTACATCGCAGGAACAATTAACTATGGAATTGTTTATAACGTTAATGCAGAACAAAAACTACAATGCTACAGCGATGCAGACTTTGGTGGTTGCGTGAAAACTGGAAGATCTACATCAGGTGTTGTGGTTAAATTTGCTGGAGGAGCAATTTCATGGTTAAGCCAAAGGCAAACTATTGTGGCAACCTCGACAACAGAAGCGGAAGTTGTAGCTGCATCAGAAGCAACAAAGGAAATTATATGGCTTAGGCGTTTATATGCCGAAACAATTGGCTTCAATGACATTCCGGTTTTACAAGTCGACAATTCAGCTGCCGTCCGTTTAGCACAAAATCCTGAATACCACAAAAGAACTAAACATATAACTTTAAAACATTTCTTCGTTCGTGAAAAAGTTAGCGAAAGACAACTTGATGTTCAACAAATTTCTACACAAAATCAACTAGCAGATTTGATGACAAAACCCTTACAACCAACAAGATTGAAGATGCTTTGTGATCAGATTGGATTGATGGATGCTAACATCACATAACAAGGGAAAGTGTTGAAGTAGTTTAGATTGTGTTATGTTTTGTTACTCTGTATTTGATTTTATATTTATGGAATAGTATTCCTTGTTTTTATAATTTGTTGAAGTTTATACTTTTTCTAAATAATCATTCCAAATAAAACTTTTACTACAAAATGGAGTAGATCTGATTATATCCATTTAGATATGATCCATATATGTTTTTATCAAAGGAGATATGTTTTGATCCAATTATTTTTTTACGCGGGTACTTTTTAAGTTAATTGAATTGTAAAGGTTAAAAAATGCAAGTGCAAGGAGATATTATTACTTGAAAGTACTTTTATAGCATACTAGGACTTTGAGTACCACCTGATACACTTTTAAAGCACAAATAAAGTACAAATGGTAATTCTATAAAAATTTGTTTTTAATCATTAGAGGTATTCAGAGTCTTGCTGCCAGCCCTGGAAATGTAGCAAGAGTACTTCTTTCAAAAAATACATGTATTTTGAAAAGTAATTTTACCACCAGTGCCAGGCACTGTTGCCAGATTTGACGATTTCTCTGCATTTTGACGATTTTTACTCCCCAAAATAGCAAAATGACGATTTGACGATTTTTGCCCAAAAAATGACGATTTTTAAAAATAACAAAAACCTGACAATTTTGTCTACTTTTTAAAAATTTTTTAATTGAACTTTAATATTCAATGAATTATTTTTGCTTATTGTTAGTTAAGAAAACTATCCACCAATATTTTTGTACAAAAAGGGACAAAAGAAACAAGTGAGAGTGTTACATTCTCTGTTTCCCTCCAAAATGTAAAAAAATTATAGGGAGTTTTTTGGAGGAGGACCATTCTTTGATTTATTTATGCAATTTTATCATTATTTTTTTTTATAGAAGTGTCCACTAAAAAGGGTAAACAGAAAAAAAAACATTTTCCAATTAACTTGACCCAACTGTATAACCTTTTCTTTCATAAAACTATTTCATATGCTTAAAAATATAACAAAAAATGTAAAAAAAAATTCGGACGCAGGTTTAGTTTTACAAGGGGGAACTTTGTTCTTCTTGGTCTGATTTTGCCAATTTTCGAACTGAATCATCCAATGGCCATAAGATATATTTGTGCCAAACTGTATGGATTTAGCTCTTTTGGAATTGGACTGCATCATGCCTTCAACAGACGGGCGGACATCGCTTGAATGTCTTAGAATTACTCTTTAATCAAGGATAAATATACCTTTTTTATTTTGACGATTTTTTGACGATTTTTGCAAATGGGATGACGATTTTGACGATTTTTTTTATAAAAATCGTACATTTTTGCCGATTTTGTACCCAACAATTCTGGCAACCCTGGTGCCAGGGCTGGTAAGCAAGATTCTGAATACCACTAATGTTTTTTCGTTCCTTTTTTTAATTAAAAAAAAATAAAACAAAAAAATGTTGGTACAATTGGGGTCGAAAAAGTACAATTTTGTGAGCTCGTTGGTACAATTTTGATGTACTCATTTTGCAACCCTGCTTGACCATAAGAAACGAACGTTTTTTTATATTTTAAATAAAAAATGTACATAATGAGAATTCTGTGTGTATTCACATGCTATTCTATAAATAAACCAATAAAAATATGAAATTAACTAACTTTTAGGAAAAATGTCCTCATCAAAAATGTTTTTTTAACTAAAAAATGGGAAATTTTTTCCCACTTTCTAGTTCAAATTGGTCCTAATTTTTAAGAAAAATATGGACTAAAAAGTAGGAATACATGGCAATGGAGCTAAATCATTATCAATTTTCCTTGGATTTAGTTAATTTTCTCATTTTTTAGTTAGTTTTTTTTCTGAGTGCAGAAAATTACACTCTAATCAAAATTTGTTGAAATTTACCCATTTTATAGTAGGAAACTGGACTCCTACTATAAATTGGGTAATTTTACTCTGAATGTGTAAATTGAATAAATTGACCACTTGTAGTCAGTTCAAATAAAAAAGAGGTGAATAAAATATAACAAAAAAAAACACGACGCCAGTCAGCATCGAACTCGCCACCTTCCGATTTGAAAGTACACTTCTTAACCACTACGCTACGGAAGCTTATTCTTTTATCTGGCGTTTTAGTTATTTAACATGTGTGTATGTATATTGTTCGACAATTTTATTTACACATTTGTGTGTAAAATATTTGAATTAACGGATGATATTTTTAATTTGCTGTGTTTAATTGGTTTGAAATTATTATACGCATTTAGTGTTTATATTAACACATAATGCGTGCTATTCAACAAAAATTTACCCAATTTATAATAGTAAGTTTACATGCGTTTTTTAGAGTGTAGTAAACAAAATTTTCCAATTGCAAACTCAGAAAAAGTTTAACAGTTACGCCAAACAGCATTTGTATTTATTTTTTGTTAAATAGGTCTAAGGACTACTTTTTTGGTGCCCTATACTCCAATGGGAGTTAGAGAAACATATATATGGGACATTCCATGTCAAATCGAACACTTTGAATAATTTTTTTTTAGATTTTCCCAATTTGTTGACAGTTTTTAGTACCCTTTGAAAACTCCTTTAAATTTTTAAAAATTGGTAGCTTGTTCCTTTACTCAAACTTTTCTTACTCATAACTTCTTCAATAAAGGTCCAAATTGCAATTTTTTTTTTTCAAAATTTTTGCGTTTTAACGTCCTTTAAAACAAATCCAAAAAATTCTTAAAAGTGATCTAGTATGCGATTTTTAAGTTTTACAATTTAAATCTCTTTTTTGAAAATGTGTGTACTCTTTGATTTTTTTTTTTAATTTTTTTGTGTAAAACTTCTATGGATTCTACAAATTTTTTGCCCAATAGGATATCGTGGGATAACGATTATTGCAATTTTTTTAAATTTTTTGAAAAAAATGTATTGTAATTTTCCAATCTTAAAATCATTTCTACTGCTCCAATGGTGCGTCATAGAGGGGTCATTTCCAAGACCGACCCCCATTAATTTTTACGTCTAAACATTTCTTCGGAACAAACAATTTCTAAGGAAGCTTCCACACAAAATTACAATTTTTAAAATTTGCTCCAACCGCTCTAACTGCCCTAAGAGTGCCCTTAGAGCAATCAAAAGTATGACCGATCCACAATATTTTTTTAGTCCAAATATTTTCTCTAAACACACCTAAACTCTATCTTAAACTGTTAAGGCGATCCCCATACATTTTTTTTTTATTTTTTGTAAATTTGATTTATTTAATCAGCTTCTACCGGTCCAATGGTGCGTCCGAGAGGGGTCATTAGTGAGACCGACCGCCATTTATTTTTACCCTCCAACATTTTTTTAAAACATACCTACGCCCTATGATAGGGAAAATTTACAAAAAATAAAACAAGTAAAAAAGTTAAATTAAAGAGAAATTACTTTAAAAAAAAAAAAAATAAAAGCTGTTTAAAAAAAAATTTCCGCGAAAAAAAATTTTTGGTAAAAAAAAAAAAAAATCCGCGATTTTTTTTTTTGTCAAAAAATATGTTCGCACGTGTTTAAATACCATTCGGTGTTCAATTCTGTTCACATATGTCAACCCGCAGCCGGATTAAAGCATTTTGTATTTTAAGGTTATGTTGAATGTACGAAAATTTTTGAGGTGTCCTTACATTTTCGTTCATAACTTTTGAACCGCTGAACCGATATCGCTCAAATGCAATACCAAACTGCTCGGGAGAACTTCCAATAAATATGTTACGTTTCAGTCATCTCCGTGTAATATTTTGGCCGTGATCACCATTTCAGCAGACAGACAGACAGACGGACATCGCTAGAATGTCTTAAAATCGATCACTGAGGCCCAGACCTATATTTCGATGAGTTATAAACGGAATGACAAACTTATATTTACCCTCTATCACTAGAGTGGAGGGTATAAAAAAAATTATGGGGACCGCCTTAAGAGTTAAAGATAGAGGGTAGGTGTGTTCAGAGAAAATGTTTGGATTAAAAAATATTGTGGGTCGGACATACATTTGATTGCTCTAAGGCAGCGACAGGCAAAAGCACTACGCGGCGTTTTTGCTCTCACACCTACATGCTCTCACACATTAAAAGAAAAACAAAAAAACCCAATTTTCTCCTCTCTTCTTGTTTAAAATATACTTGGAGAAATAATCAGAAAGAACTTGAATGCCAAATTTTTGTTTAAGGAACATTTTTTGGTAAACCTGAATGCTGAGTTTGTCACTCTTCACTAAATATTTCATTGCTAGACATTTTGACCATTGTATTTTATTATATTTTTTATTTTTTAAATGGATAAATGTATTCTTATATTTACTATAAGTTTCTTTAAGTGCATTGAGTATGAGAGTGATACATGTTACACACACAACATTTCGTTCCCTGTTTTATTCCATTTGATTCCCTTTTCCATTCCGATTAGTCCTAAGTGGCTTTCATTCCGTTCCGAATATGCGCTTACATGAGCTAAAAAAACAGAAAATTCTTTGCCTTCTTTAGAAATCTTTTTGTCGCTAAATGACCCTGCATTCCAAACTTAAAGTTTCCAGGACCATTATTTCATGAATTATAATAAGTAGCAAAATACACTTTTTTACCCCCCTTAGAATCGGAATTTCGAAAAAGTACTTTTTCATAATTTTTCCCGTTGTTGGAACTAACATTGTAATACTTTTTTGTAGTAAGTACCTTAATTTCAAAAAATTTAGAAAGTACCAAAGTACAATTTTTTACCACTTTTAACCCTTAGGATTTCCAGAAAGTACTTTTTTTGGGAATGTTTTTCCGTTAGAGGATCCTACATTCCAATTTTCAAATTAATAGGATTTTTTTTTCGGAATTTCGAAAAAGTATGTTTTCAGAATTATTTCCGTTGTTGGAACCACCATTGCAAATTTTAATATTTTTGTAGGACCTTAATTTAAAAAAATATAAAAAGTATCAAACTACCATTTTTACCACTTTTTACCCTTAGGAGTCTGAATTTCCAGAAAGTACTTTTTTGGGGGAATGTTTTTCCGTTAGAGGATCCTACATTCCAATTTTCAAATTAATAGGATTTTTTTTTTTTTTTTCAGAAAAAATAAAAAGTACCAAAGTGCTCGCTTTTTACCCCATTAGAATCGGTATTTCGAAAAAGTACTTTTTCAGAATTTTTTCCGTTGTTGGAAACAACATTATAAATTTTAATTTTTTTGTAAGACTTTAATTTCAAAAAATATAAAAAGTACCAAAGTACAATTTTTTACCCCTTTTTACCCTTAGGAATCCGAATTTCCAGAACGTACTTTTTTGGGGAATGTTTTTCCGTTAGAGGATCCTACATTCCAATTTTCGAATTAATAGGATTTTTTTTAGAAAAAATAAAAAGTACCAAAGTACTCGCTTTTTTACCCCCCTTAGAATCGGAAATTCGAAAAAGTACGTTTT
Organism: Pegoplata infirma; assembly: GCA_963921195.1. Classification (NCBI taxonomy): domain Eukaryota; kingdom Metazoa; phylum Arthropoda; class Insecta; order Diptera; family Anthomyiidae; genus Pegoplata; species Pegoplata infirma. Next base: position 83,606,337 of record OY992540.1, read on the forward strand.
CAGAATTTTTTCAGTTGTTGGAACCACCATTGCAAATTTTAATATTTTTGTAGGACCTTAATTTCAAAAAATTTAAAAAGTACCATTTTTTACCCCTTTTTACCCTTAGGAATCCGAATTTCCAGAAAGTACTTTTTTTTCGTTATTTCAAAAGTATGTTTTTTCGTTATTTCAAATTTCGAATTAATTTGATTTTTTTTCAGAAAAAATAAAAAGTACCAAAGTAGTCGCTTTTTCCCCTTTTTCAAACCTTCGTTTTTACCCCTTAAAATCAACATTTCCAATAACCCAGCCTTAGCGGATATGTATTCCAGGAGGTGAAACTACAATCCAAATTGCAAGACTCTTGCTTCAGTGGTTTGGGCTGTGGGATGATGCGTGATTAGTATGTCAGTCAGTCATCAGTCAGTCACGTAACTTCTTTATATATATAGATAAAAAGTACCAAAGTACATTGTTTTACCCCCTTAGAATCAACATTTCCAAAATCGCAGCAAAATCGGTATTTTGTAAAAGTACTTTTTCAGATTTTATTTTTGTCGTTGGAAACAACATTGCTTATTTTAATTTTTTTGTAGGACTTTAATTTCAAAAAATATAAAAAGTACCAAAGTACAATTTTTTACCCCTTTTTACCCTTAGAAATCCAAATTTCCAGAAAGTACTTTTTTTAGGAATGTTTTTCCGTTAGATGATCCTACATTCTAATTTTCGAATTAATAGAATTTTTTTTAGAAAAAATAAAAAGTACCAAAGTACTCGCTTTTTTACCCCCCTTAGAATCGGAATTTCGAAAAAGTACGTTTTCAGAATTTTTTCCGTTATTGGAACCACCATTGCAAATTTTAATATTTTTTTGTAGGACCTTAATTTCAAAAAATATAAAAAGTACCAAAGTACCATTTTTTACCCCTTTTTACCCTTAGGAATCTGAATTTCCAGAAAGTTCTTTTTTTTGGGAATGTTTTTTCGTTAGAGGATCCTACATTTCAAATTTCAAAATAATTGGATTTTTTTTTTTTCTTAGAAAAAATAAAAAGTACCAAAGTAGTCGCTTTTTCCACATTTTCAACCCTTCGTTTTTACCCCTTGAAATCAACATTTCCAAAAACCCAGCCTTAGTGGATATGTATTCCGGGAGGTAAAACTACAATCCAAATTTCAAGACTCCAGCTTCAGTGGTTTGGGCTGTGGGATGATGCGTGATTAGTATGTCAGTCAGTCATCAGTCAGTCACGTAACTACTTTATATATATAGATTACTGAAAAGTAGTTACTTTTAGGCTTAAAATAATGTTAATGGTAATGTGTAGTCATTATAAATAATGTACTTGGTAATGATTACTTTTCACAACTCATTACCATGTTTTTGCTGGGTAGCAATATAAATTTTTATTATCTTTTTTTTAATTTTTCAAAAATCCAAAATATTTGTGAAAATTTTCTAAAAATCCAAAACTTTGATGGAAGGGCGCCACAGGTTAAAATTATCGGATTTAAATTAAGTTTAAATGAAAGACTGTCTCAAGCTGTGTAAAATGGTGAAGTGAAAGAAATTTTGGGATTTTTTTTTTTTTATAACTTCATCGTAGGAAGAATCTGTCATTTTTGCTAATTTCAAATAGCGATATCTCGAAAACAGTTCGACCGATTTTATTTTTTTACATTCGAGTGCAGCGCATCAAAATTATTAAATATGATATGTTGCAATTCATATTTTTTTAAATTTTTTTTGTTTAAAATTTTTTGAAATCTAAAACTTTGATCATTGGGCGCCACTGGTTAATTTAATCCGATTGGCCTCAAATTTGTACATTTTAAGTTTTAGTCCATAGAGAAGCATAGAGGCGAAGGTGAAAGAAAAAACAATATTGCTATCTTTTTCTAATTTCTCACACGTACGTTGTCGATGTGAATTCACCACACAATACATGTTTACAAGTCGTACTTTGTCAACAAATACATTTAAACAAGTTGTACTTTGACAACTCAATTTTTGACGCCTTCGCCTCTATGTTTCTCTATGTTTTAGTCCTAGCAGAATAAAAAGTTGCCCGGACTTTTAAAATGGGAAGGAAAACTTTTTTGCCATACAAAAAAATGCCAGTCTAATAATACAATATTCAATATATTTTCATGTGTGGGGAGTAAACGAACCAAGTTTCATATTGTTTTGGTTTCAATTAAAAAAAAAAAATAAAGTTTCTTATCGATAGAAAAGATGCATGTTTATGATCGATTAGTTAGTTGATTGATCTTAAAAAAAAAAAATGGCTAAATGGTTTACTACCAACTGTGAAAGTTTATGTAATTTAGATTGCTAAAGTTACAAAAAATATATTTATTTTAACGGGTTTTATAAAAATAATAATTTGATTTTATTTTTAACAACTTGACGTTGACGATTTTTGCAAAATTGTGTTAAAATGTCTATGGTTTAACATTTTTAATTTGTTGTTTTAATTAAGTAAATTCAGAAGAATTTAGAATATTCTTAGTATTCTGTCAGAAGTTACTTAATCAAAAAATTTTAAACTTGTTTCAAACACCCTACCAGTAGACTGAATGGCAAAAATGTTTTTCTTACGATTTTGAACGTCCGGTCAAATTTTTATTCTCCTAGGCGTAAAACTTTGTGGTACCTTGTGATACCCATTAACATGTGGCGCTCGGCGACTAAAGTTTGGGATTTTTGAAATATTTATTAATTTTGATGCGCTGAACACAGAATAAAAAAAAATTATCTTGCGATACATTATTTTTATTAGTAATGAATAGGGATGAGATTTTCATGCACTCAAAAATTGAAAATATGCTCTTAAAATATGCGCTAAAAAATTTAAAATATGCAATAAAAAACCTAAAAATATGGACTAAAAAATAAATTGTGTGCAATAAAAATCTTGTTTTCATACGATAAACTTCTTAAAAAGCAAAAATAACGCCGGGCTTTAAGAGTAACATTAAAAATTTTATGTTAAGATTTTTTTTAGAAATTTACAGAATCTATAAAATAAATATATTATATATTTTTATATTATATATATTTTTATATTTTTTCTTATTTTCAAAATAAATTTTAAAAATAGTTTTTGAAACAAAAAAATTTCAATTTGTGTTTTTACTAATTTATTCCAAACTATGCAAAACTATGCACTTAAAATTTGAAAATATGCATTTTAAATCAAAATATGCATTTTCACCAAAATATGCAAAAAAAAATTAAAAAACAAAACGATGCGATTTTAACGCAAATTTTTTGTTTCGAAAGGATAACACCACTCTACAAATCTGAGGTTTGTCGCTGCGTTTTGGATGAAACCAAAAAAAGTTGATAGGGTTTGGTGCCCCGATTCCAAAACGGTCACTCAAATTTTTCTATCACGTCACAATTTTGAGAAAATCGCGGTTAAAGTGTCAAAAAATGCCCATTTTTACCATTTTTGAACGCCTATAAAATAAGATCCTGACGTGCAAATGACTTGGTATCAAGCTCATTCAAAAGTGTGTAATTTTCTCTTTTAGACAAGATCAAAACTTCTTGGAATTTAATTTTCTAAAGTGTTAAAAAAATCATTAGCCACAAGTGCTTTAAATCTAAAATTTATGTATGAATTTGTATGGAAATTTGTTAAAAAAACATTAGAGGTATTCAGAGTCTTGTTGCCACCCCTGGCAATGTAGCAAAAGAGTACTTCTTTCAAAAAATACATGTATTTTGAAAAGTAATTTTGAAAAGTGCTCTTTTACCACCAGTGCCAGGGCTGGCAAGCAAGACTCTGAATACCACTATTGTGTAAATAAACTAGTGTTTCCAATTCGGTTAATCGATTAACCGATTCCTCGATTAATCGCCTCTATTTCGGTTAATGTCGAAACAAATAATTTAAAACGCAAATAATTATTCGACCCCATTAATCGGTTAAAATGGTTCGATTAACCGGTTAATATTATTATCTTTATATTCTACTATAATTTGTTTGTAACACTTCCTCTTTTTTACAAACACTTCCGAAAAAAGTCAAAACTACAGAAAAAAAATATTCAGAAACCAGAAATTAACAGTTAAGAAAAGCAAAATTTAAACATTTAAAACTCAGAAATCCTAATTAAAGTTTTCAAACGCCATATTGAAAATCCCAATTAAAATTCAGAAAATCCCAATTGAAATTCAGAAAAGCTAATTTAAATTCAGAAATCCAAATTGAAATTCAGAAATCCAAATCGAAATCCAGAAACGCCCAATTAAAATTTACGAAATCTCAATCCAAATTTACTGAAGCCTACTGAAATTAAGAAATCTGAATTGAAATTAAGAAAAGCAAAATTGAAATTTAAAAATTCTAAATGAAATTCAGAAAAGATAATTCAGTTTCAGAAGAGCTTATAAAATTCAGAAATCTTAATTGAAATCCCAATTGAAATTTAGAAAAGTGAAATCAAATTATATATTATATATTATAATCTAAATTGATATTCATAGTTTAGAAAAATCAAAATTTAAATTTAAAAATTACAATTATAAGTAAATTGAAATTCCATTTGAAAAACGGAAATGGCCAATTGAAACTCAGAAATCCCGATTGAAATTTTGAAAATTCCAAATAAAATTTAGGAATATTTATTATATCTAAATTTAAATTAGTTGCGTTTTGGGTTTCCCCTCTAAAAACTGCACACAAAAAAAATTAAAGAAAAAAAATTTTAATTAAAAATTTTAAAAAGTTCGATTTTGTTTTTAATAATTTTTTTAAATGAATGATAACATTTTTTAATAGATTTCGAAAGTTTCCGTGAATTGAGAATAAATGCAAATTTGCGATATTAAACTTTTACAAATTTTAGTAATTAATACTACTACTTTCGTGATAGGTGCAAAATCAATTAAAATAGTAATTGAAACTCATTATAATTTTTTGTGTGTGTGTGTATAAAGACTGAAAATTAAATTTTACTTAAAATACTTTTATTTTTTGTTACATTACTTTTAAAAATCGGTTAAAATTAATTTTTCATTGTTTTTGACGATTAATCGATTAATCGCCACTTTTTCCGAATAATCGACCCGAATAACCAATTTTCGTCAATTTTCGAATAATGCCCTAACCGGTTAACCGGCAGGGTCGAATAATTGGAAACACTAAAATAAACTAATTATTAAAAAAAATGGAAGGTTTTTGCTAATGATGTGTTTACCATTTTAGAAAATTAAATTTTTAGAACATTTTATCTTATCTTTAAAAGAAAATTACAGGCTTTCGAATGAGCTTGATACCAAGTCATTTGCATGTCAGAATCTTATTTAAAAAGGGTAAAAAATGCCATTTTTCGGCACTTTAACGGCGAATTACTCAAAATCCTGACGTGATAGACAAATTTGGGCTCCGGATTTGGAATCAGCGCAACAGGCACTATCCAAATGACTAACCAGAATCCAATATGCATTTTCTTGTTGAGCTGTGTAATTGGTCGATATCGTTTTTAGACTATCCACAAAAAACATGCATTTGCATGTTGTAATAAATATCAAAAAACTTCTGAAATCAGTCATTGCAGTTTTCGCCATTTAAAATTTTTAAAGTGGCGAGTTTTTTCTATACTGCAAAAAAGCTTCGTGAAAGTAAGAAAATTGACATAAGCTTAATGAAAACACAAGTATGAAAATTATAGTCGGCCAATGCCGACAATATATACACCAGTGCTTCCGGGAAAATGGGTCCCATTTTCAAACATGGACCGATTAAATCTATCATTTGTCAAATCTTTAATAAGTGTAAAAAAACACTCACAAACTGAATTTGAGTGAAATAGGCTGCTATTTGTTGCCAATAAACCGCTTTAACTGAATATCGGGGGAAATTTTAATATGGGGTCTAAGTCCAAAAATGGTCGATTATAATCAGATTTGATAAGGTAATTAATATGGCATTCACACTTGCGATGGCCACAAAAAAGCTGATGGTGGGAAAAATTAAGAAAAAATTTTGCAAGAACATCTTCAGTCGGCAACCAGCGATCAAAGTTCGAAAAAATTCCAAAACAGCGATTTTGGTCCACAAATGCTGATTTTCAAAAATTAAAATTTTTGTTTGACCGAATTCGCCAAAAAAGTTGGAAGAACATGAGTATGTTATGTAAAAAATAAAAGGGCCCAGAAAAAAATTAAAGGGCCCAGAAAGTTTCTATTGGGAGTCAAAATGACTCCATAAAAATTTGGTGAAAATCAATAATTTCCTTATACTCCCGCATCGCTGTTGAAGCATGGATTTTTTTGAAATTTTTACTATATCCGCGATATGGGTGCCTATTTTTTTATTTATTTTTATGAGACTTCGGGGCATTTCGAGTTTCAGCAGAAGGTTTCTAACCATAGTATAATTTTTTGAAGTAGCTTAACTCGGAGAAATGAGTTAAGCCACTTTAAAAAATCGCTAATGAAGTTACGATTTCGCGATTTTTATTACTTAAAAGTCCCATAATTCACAAAAAATAAATTTTTTCGATATTTTTGCGTGCGATCTTGCCTAGACAGAGAAGACCTATTTTTTCAAATAGATAACACCAAGAAAAAAAAGCTTGGTTGCCTAGAAATAACATAAAATATGTGATTTTTTGGGGATTTTACTTAAAACGCGTTGCGAAAGGGTATGGAAATTTTTGATTTTCACGAAAATTTTATGGAGTCATAGAAACTTTTTGGACCCCTTTCAGCTCAAACAAACTATAAAAGAAAAAATCGATTTACGAAAACCAAAGAAAACTGTGCTTTCAATGCAAATTAAAATCTTTTAATCATATGCCATGTTAGTCGTACGATTTTTAATTTTTTTTTTTAAAACTTGGATTTTTAAGAAAAACCGTTTCAATACCAGTACGTACCGGTACCGAAGGAAAAGGTTTTTGGATATCCGATACCAAAACTGGGTTTCGGTATTGGTATCGGTACCGATATTCAATTTAAAGGGTTTTGAAACGGATAACGGTATTGAAAAGGTATCGATTGCCAACATTGATAAATAACACTGTGCTACAAAAAACACAAAATCGAATATACTTTTGAAATGAGGTAGTTAAGGTTGGAGGTCTCGTAGAAACGATCACAAAAATGCCCATCAAACTTGCCAGACACCCTCAAATTTTAAAGTTATTGTCAAAAAACGTTATTTTGGGACTTTTCTCACTAAACCACGTGTAACTTAAAAAGTTTTCCACCGATTTTCAATTTTTTAACTGTTTTGGATAGAAGAAATATAGGGCCTTTTATGTGTGTGAATTGGTCTATACATTTAAGAAAGATATGTATTGATTTTTTCAACAATATCTAATTTTTTTGTTATTTTTTGAAAAATTTTATTCTTAAAGAAAATTTAATTGTGAATACGATGAGTTGTGATAATTTTTCTAAAAAATAAAATTAAGATTTTGCATGAAATTGCCGTTCGGACAACCCAGGCAAAAAAATAAACGAACATACTGAGAGGACGCGTATCATTATTTTAAAGGTTTTTAGCCCCCTGAATTCGAATTTGACCTTGAAATTGCGCTATCTTATTAAGTTTTTTTATTATATCAATTTATGTTTAATATCTCAAAAACCTGTCGCGATAGAGCAATTTAAAGGCCAGATTCGGATTCAGCGTGCCAAAAACCTTTAAAAATATTGTACATGACCTCTTATGATAATTTTTTTTTTGCCTGGGTTGTCTGAACGGCGATTTCCTGAAAAATCTTAACTTTCTATTTTAGAAAAATTATCACAGCTCTGTCAATTTTTATCTGATTTTTACAGGATAAAGCTCATTGAATTCAGAACTAAATTTTCTTTAAAAATATGTTTAAAAAAAAATGTTGTTAAACGAACTATAGCAGAAAAAAATCGATAAACTCAAAAAATTAAAAAAAAAAAAATAACAAACAAATTAGATATTATAGAAAAAATCAATAGATATCTTTCTTATATGTGTAGACCAATTCACACACATAGAAAGCCCTATCCTTCTTCTATCCAAAACAGTTAAAAAATTTAAAATCGGTTGAAAATTTTCTGAATTACCCAAGGTTTAGTGAGCAAAGTCCCAAAAAAACGTTTTTTGACAATAACTCTAAAATTTGAGGGTGACTGGCAAGTTAAATGAGCATTTTTGTGATCTACTCGACAAAATCAACCACCTATACCATGTCACATTAGAAGTATTTCTTCACTGTAGCACAGTGTAATCAATTTCATTTAATTTCAAATTTTGTATAAAAAAAGTATACAAAAATCAGAAAATAAATTCGTGCCGCTCTGATCAGCTGTTTTTTATATGTCTACATTTTGTGCGTTAACTTAAGACTAAACGACTCGATTAGATTATGAAATCTAATTTAGAAAATTTTATGAAATTTGTTTTATTCCTTCATTGGTTAAATGAAAAACAAAAACAATAAATACGTTTCATTTTTAGAAATTAAAAAAATATTTAAAAATTTTGTTCAACTGATTGTGAGATTAACTTTCATTTAAACTTAGTTTCCGCCAAATCAAAACATTTTAACAGATGTCGTTCTTTGATCAAAGTTAATTTTTTTTTAAATTATCGAATTTGACTTAAATTAATTTTAAATGAAAACTTGTCTCAAGCTCTATTAAAGGGACGAGGAAAAAAATTTTGAGACTTTTTTTTAATTGAATGTGTGATAAACCGCTATTTTTGGCAAATTTTAAACAGCGATATCTAAAAAACCGTTCGTTCGATTTTTTTTTTTTTTTATATGTATGTATTTATGCTCAAACTACACTGTGTAACAGTAAAAAAAACAAACCATGTTAAATCCAATCATACAAACAATACCTCTTTTTTGTATTAGTACAGATTGTAGTAGGGTATTTCAAAGTCGTTCTTAGTAAAAAACTCTGTATATATTTTCTGGCTTATATATTTTTTTTTTTAATTGAGAGTAAAAGTGTTGTTTCGATTTTATTGATATTTTTTTTTTTGTTTTAATTTTATATCAAACATGTTTATCTTTAATTTTAATACAAGCGCTTAAAATACACTCGTTTATCAACCTATTTTAAAATATGCCGGTTTTCATTTTCAAGGACATCAACGTGGTGAGGTGCTTACAATTGCAACATATTGCTGCGGCTGATGATTTCTTTTTGTTGTATTTTCGTATATTATTAACAAAAATTATTAACATTATTGTGTATATTTCTTTTAATATTGCTTTTTTTGTATGCAATTTTGCGAATTTTGGCATAAGATGAAAAATACGAAAACGTTTTTTTTTGGGGGGTTTTAAGTTTCTTAACAACACTATTTGACAACATAGTTATACCCTACACTACATACAGATAACACATTTTAAGTTAAAAACAATTTTATTCGATTTCGTTTACTGTTCCATTTAATTTTGTAACCCGTTTTATTCCTTTTCGTTCCCTGTTTCATTTCATTTCGTTCCATGTAGGTTTTAGTTATTCCCCTATAACTTTAATGATATAAAAAACTCTAGGGTCTTTATCTCTTGCACAAAGATAATATCTATTGGCTAGTAGTTACCACACCCATTCCAATTAATTTTAAGCCCAATATTTCATTCTCATATACCTACACACTATCTCTACTCCCTTAAAGGGGTTCCATACAAATTTACATTTTTATAAAATTTGCTCCCACCGCTTTATCTCTCCCAGGGGCTCCACTAGAGATGGGCGCGTGAGTGATTTTTGACTCACACTCACAGGCATTTTTGAATCACGCACACTCACTCACGAGCATATTTTTTCTACTCACACTCACTCACAATCACGAGAGTAAATTTAAAACAACTCACACTCACGTGCACTCACGCAAGCTTCCCTCACACTCACGTTGACTCACACTCACGAAACTCTTATTTATACAAAACAAATTTCAAAAACTATAATTTCAAAAACTATCAGCCTTACCACAAGAAAATAAAATAAATTTAAAACGAGCTTTTAATTTTATTTCCATACAAATTGTTTTTGTTTTTAAAATCGACTTTCAAAAAATGTATAGAAAATTTGAAATTTAAAATAAAACTTTTGTTAAAATAGACTTTTTGTTTTCTTGTGGTAAGGGCCTATAATTTCAAAAATCTTTCAAAATTTTCAGCAAAATTTAAAGTTCAGCGAAATTTTATTTTTTTTTTTTGCTTTTTTCGGGACGAAATCTTAAGTTAAGCCAAATTTTAAATTTTTTTTGTTGCTTTTTTGGTACGAAAGTAAATATAAAGAGAAAATAAATCACGCAAACTCACACAAAAAATCGAGTCACGCACACTCACTCACACAAAAATCTTACTCACGCAATTTTTTTCTCCACTCACAATCACGTGAGTAAAATTGAATTCAGTCACACTCACGCGTGATCACGCGTGATTCACGTGAATCACGCTCTAATCTGCTCATGTGCCCATCTCTAGGCTCCACTAAAGGATTCAAATGTATGGCCGACCCCCAATATTTTGTCAACCCCAACGTTTTCTTAGAACATATCTACTCTTTATGTTCAACCCCATTAAAAGCTTAAATTTTTTTTATGACCATTTTTTTAGGAAAGAAAAAAGTACCAAAGTACACTTTTTTCCATTTTATCCATCTAAGAATTTTCAAAAAAGAGCTTTTTCTGAAAATTGACTCCAATTCTACATAAATTACAATTGATAATTTCAGAAATTATCAATTGTATTTCTGAATTTATTAATTGAAGGGCTTACTGCAAAAACTTGATAAGCAACATATTATTTGTTGTTGTTTGTCGCCTTCTACTGATCTTCCATTGACAAATTTTTGGCAGAAGTCTTGCTTAAACCCTTCGTACAAGTAGCTTGAGAATGAAAGTTTTACAAAAGTTCTATTTTCTACATTATTTCGAAAGTTTTAAGGCAAAAACCACAATAAAATTAAATGTTGCTTATCGAGTTTTACAATAAGCCCTTCAATTGTATTTCAGAAATTATCAATTGTATTTCTGAAGTTACCAATTGTATTTCAGAACTTATCAAATGAAATACAATTGATAAAAACATATATGGATCATATCAAAATGGATGTAATTAGATCTAGTCCATATATACTCATATCTGCTTCAGATATGTTTTGATCCGTAAATTGAGTCTATCTGGCATATATGGCATATATGATCAGCCATTTTGAGATATGTTCATATATGTAAAATTGTCAGATAGACTCAATTTACGGATCAAAACATATCTGAAGCAGATATGAGTATATATGGACTAGATCTAATTACATCCATTTTGATATGATCCATATATGTTTTTATCAATTGTATTTCATTTGATAAGTTCTGAAATACAATTGGTAACTTCAGAAATACAATTGATAATTTCTGAAATACAATTGAAGGGCTTATTGTAATTAATTTAATTACATCCATTTTGATATGATCCATATATGTTTTTATTAAAGGAGATATGTTTTGATATAATTATTTTTTTACACGGGTGATAATTTCTCAAATACAATTTATAATTCTGAAATACAATTGATTATTTCTAAAATACATTTAATAACTTCTGAAATACAATTGATAACTTCTGAATTACAATTGATAATTTCTGAAATACAATTTATAAATTCTGAAATACAATTGATAACTTCTGAAATACAATTGATAATTTCTGAAATACAATTGAAAAAGGTGTAATATTAAAAAAAACGTCTTAAATTATTTTCTAATTCCTTTAACATATTCAACATCTCATTCATAACCAGCCTGATCAACTTCTTCCACAGTCTTAAGTAAGTTTATATTCGATGCTGGTCCTGAACCTATACCAGCGTTTTGTAAAAGATCCGCAAATGTTTCAAAACCCCAATTACATTCGTTTAACAATTTCTCCTCGTTCATAGTATCATACCAATGCAGACGCTCAGTATTACCACCTAGAGATTTATTAAGATTTTTACGACGTTGTTCCCCACGATAAACAAATTCTGCATAATCAATACTATCGAAATCGGAAAATTCATTAAGTATATCATTTGCTTCACTCTCAATTTTCGTATAAGGATCTACAGAGTCCATGATAGTATCCACAGAAGATTGTATTAGATCATCTCGTTGTAAATTGGGAATTTCCATAGGATGTATACGTAAACGTATGTTAGCAATTTCATCGCTTACACGTGTAAGCACCTGAGCAAGTGATTCTCTTTTGGCCACCTCATAAGCTAGACGTTCTCTTTCCAAAGCTGTTTGTTCATTTAACTGTTTTTCATTCACACGTTTGCGAGACATTAGAATGCTTAAGAGACGATTAAGATTCAGCTCATACCATTTACGTTTCATACGTTCTGTATAAGATTTTTGTGCAGCAGGTTCAGCATCTCTAAAAACGGGAGATAAAAAAGTTATTGTTAAAGCAATATAGATTGAACTTAATGTACTTCCGCTTACGGAAATGCTATAAAATAAGCTAAAAACATTTTCTTTTTAGTTTATTTTCTCTAATCACAATAATAAATATTTCTGCATTACTTAATAGCTTTCCAGTAAGCGGTAATATAAATTTAGGCCAATTTAATTAATTTAAAAAAAAACTTAAGCAACCTTTTAGCCTCCTCTTCTTCTTTGGCTTTTCTATGGGCTGCCATCATACGTTCCTTTTCCATACGTTCCATTTCTTTATGGGCATCGCGTTCTGCTTGTTTCTTGGCATCTATAAATTCCTTATTTCTTTCATAATAATTTTGTTCCCAGGCTTGAATATGTTTCTTGCGAGATTCTTCATTTAATACGTATTCTTTCATGTTCTAAACAAAAAAATAACACAAAATTTTTTTAATTATGAAGTGAAAGTATAAATTTTGGTATCGCTGAATAATAACTACATCTTTTCCAATTGCATTTCAGAAATTATCAATTGTATTTCAGAAATTATCAATTGTATTTCAGAAATTATCAATTGTATTTCAGAAGTTATCAATTGTATTTCAGAATTTATCAATTGTATTTCAGAATTTATCATGAGTGTGAAATTTAAAAACGAGTAGGAAGTTAAGCCACAATTTCAATGTTAGGAAATAAAAAAGTAAAATTTTACCCCACATTTAGTACTTGTTTTTAATCTTAAAGTTTTAAATTTCAAAATGTTTCATGTTTATAAGACCAAATCGAAAAAGTATTTTTTTAGAGAATCAGGGTTTTGTAAACATTATTTCAGGAGATCGAAAAAGTACCAATGTACCGTTTTTTTAACATCGAGAAAGTACAATTATTTTTCCACCTTTAAAATTATAATTTCCAAAAAGTTCGAAATGGATTTTGGCTGAGAGATACCACATTTAAAATTTCAAGTTTCTATAACTATTATTTTCGGATATAAAAAAAGTACCAAAGTTCACTACTTAGAAAAGGAATCCAGCCTTAGTGTATCTATTTTTCGGGAGATGAATTTACATTCCAAATTTCAAGTCTATGACTTAGTGGTTTGGGATAAGCGATAATAAATGAAATAGTCAGCCAGTCACCTAAATTATTTTATATACATAAAATTAAAAACGAGCCGATCCCCTGCGCAATTTGTAGTGCAATTGCCTCTCTACCCCCAGTGTAAGGAATGGCACATGTGTCCAGGGCACATAGCACATCTGAAATGTTCCACGTGTGCCATAGCATGGCACACATATATCATGTGCCCTAGTATGGCACACGGCACATTTCAGATGCGTCATTAGAGTTGTCAAAACCGGTTTCCGAATTATTCGAAAAACCGGTTTTTTCGCTTTTCCCCGGTTTTTCCAATCCGGTTTTTTAAACCCGGTTGTTTTCTAGTTATTCGAAAAACCGGTTTTTTTGTGTCGAATTATTCGACATTTTCGAATATATAATACTTCATTTTTTTTGTTATCATTTGTTACAAATTTTGTAAAATACAACTCTGTATTTGAAATTTTGTTTCTTAATTCAGTAATAAATAAGAAGGTTAAAAGCAGAGTTATAGAGTAGATTAACAAATGGCGTTTGAAAAAGTAGTAAACAAAAACCATATGGTATTGTTTAAAGGTGCATACAGACGACGCAATATTATGTACAATATTCAATTATATTGATGGTGTATGGGTAAGATTGACCATTGTACAATCGTCAATATTACTCACACACCTTCAATATAATTGAATATTGTACATAATATTGCGTCGTATGTAGGTACCTTAAGAAATTTTATCACAAATCGAAATCTGAGCGAAATGGAAGATAGCAGTTATACAGTAAGAATAAAGATTGTTTTTTTGTCTCTCTTTGTTTTACGTTTAAACTTAAGTTTGGTATTACCAGATTTTTCCAATTATTTTTGGTGATGCCAGATCTGTAAAACTGTCGATTTCTTACTCTATAACTCTGGTTAAAAGACGCGGTTGTGAAGAAACACTAACAAGAAAAATGTGTTTTAAATGAATTTTTTAAATGTATGTAAGTCCTTATTGTACTGATTTAAAGTACATAGTTCCATTTTATAGTAACTGACCCTATAATTTCTATTACTATAATTTAAAAACATTTTATTAACTTACACAAAAAATATGTATATTTTGTTGTATTAAGCTTTGAATTGGATTTATTTAATAAGAATGAATTGTGTACAATAATTTTTTCTCTTTTTTTTGTTAAAAACAAATAAAAAGATATTTATTTAATGTTTTTAACAATTTTTATTAAAAAACCGAAAAAACCGGTTTTCAAATAAAAAAACGGCGTTTTTTTTAAATATTCGAAAACCGGTTTTTGAAATATGCCGAATAGTTGACAACTCTATGCGTCATGTACCCCATGGCACATTTCAGATGTTTTTTTTAATAATTTTTTTTAAAAAATAAAATATTTTTTAAGAAATAATAGTACATTTTTAAGAAATATTAGTACTTTTTTAGAAAAAATAGTACTTTTTTAGAAAAGATAGTACTTTTTAAAAAAATATAAAACTTTTTTTTATAAAAAATAGTACTTTTTTTTGAAAAAATAACACTTTATTAGAAAAAAATGACTTCTTAGGAAAAATAGAAAAAAAGTACTTTTTAGAAAAAAAGTACTTTTTTAAAAAAAGTTGAATTTTTTTGGTAAAATTGTTTTTTTTAGAGAAGTACTATAGCACCTTTAGAAAAAAACGTATTTTTCAGGAAAAAAGTACTTAAAAAAATTGTACTTTTAAGAAAAAAATTACTTTTTAGGCAAAAAAGTACTTTTTGGAAAAATAGTACTTGTTAGATTAAAGTGACTTTTTAGAGAAAAGTACATTTTTTACTACTACTTTTTCTAAAATAAGTAAATTTTTACTCCTTTTTTTAGAAAAAAGTACTTTTTTACTACTTTTTATAAAAAAAGTACTTTTTTAGAAAAGTACTTATTTTCAAAAAAAAATTTACTTTTTAAAAAAGGACTTTTTCCTAAAAAATCCTTTTTTTCTAAAAAGTAGTCATTTGTCTAAAAAGTTAATTTTTTTCTAAAATTTTTTTTTTTTTTGAAAAGTAGTCATTTTTCTAAAAAGTAAATTTTTTTCTAAAAAAATTTTTTTTTGCTAAAAAGTACTTTTTTTCAAAAAAGTAGTACTGTTCAGGTAAAAAGTACTTTTTTTCAAAAAAGTACTTTTTTAAAAAAGTACTATATTTTCTTAAATACATAATATTTTTTAGGAAAAAAGTTAAATTTTTTCTAAATAAGTACTTTTTTCCTGAAAAGGTACTTTTTTTCATAACCCTTTAACGACTACAGGCAAGTATACTTGCCAAAGCATTTTTGGCGATTAGTTTTGTTCAGGTAAAAGATAAGATAAATTTGTTAAAAGTTGAATTTTAGAATAGTGTTCGGGCAACAAAAGTCTCGTTTCCAGTGAGTCTCTAAGTCTCTAATTTAATCCATTTAAGTGCGTATGATACTAGCTTTTTTCAAGTTACTTGTTGCTGCATTTATTCGAATTTTTCTATAAATATTTCTATAACTTCAACCAACAATTTTTAATTTATCGAAATTCCCATAGAAAACACTAATAAATGTAGCAACAAGTAACTTGAAAAAAGCAAGTATCATAAAGGCATTACTCACTGTAAGCTCTTAAAGTTTGTAAAATAATAATCTACATTTTAGGGACAAAAGGATCTTAACTTGTCTAGTAAAATCAGGGGCAAGAAGGCAATAAGTATTTTTATGAAAAAATTAACTTTTTAGCCAAAAAGTACTTTTTGGTAAAAAGAGTACTTTTTAGATAAAAGTGATTTTGTAGACAAATGTAATTTTTTTACTACTTTTTCTAAAATAAGTAATTTTGTACTCCTTTTTTAGAAAAAAAGTACTATTTACTTTTTTTAGAAAAAGTAATTTTTTTAAAAAAGTGCTACAAAAGCTACAATTTAAAGAATGCATGAAATTATTTTTAAATAAAAATCATACATTTTGTACTGTTCAAAATAAAAAATATGTTATAACAATAGTATTACACTGTAGAACAAATTCAGGTTAGCAAAAGTTAGGTCGATTCTGAGAGTAATTTAGAAGACCCGTATCGCGGCGTTTGTTTATGTTTGTTCGATTTTTTTTTTTAATTGAACTTTGCAGTCAAATGCCGATTTTCAACATATTGTTTATATGAGTATCCAAAAAATTTTAAATTATCCATTTTTTGGATAATTATCCAAGAAGTGGCAACACTAAAAAAATCCATTTTTTCTAAAAAGCACTCTTTTGTCTAAAAAGTAAATGTTTTTCTAAAAAGTACTTTTTTCCCAAAATAGTACTTTTTTCTAAAAAAGTACTATATTTTCTTAAACACATAATATTTTTTAGTAAAAAAGTACAATTTTTTTCAAAATAAGTACTTTTTCCCTTTTTCTCAAAAAGTACTATTTTACTATTTTACCAAAAAAAAAAAAAGTGCTAATTTTTTCTGTTTTTCATATAACTCATAAATCAACACACATACAAAGACCGTATATAAATAAAAACCTTGGCATTGACGTCACCTTTTATGGGCAATTTGCAGAAACAAAATCGGTTCACGTATTACAAAGAACACGCATTATAAAAACAATGCAATTTATTTTTATATTTAGTCCAGTAAAATGAATAAAACTCATGAACTAATATACACATAAAGACCGTATAAAAATAAAAACATTGGTATTGACGTCACCTTTCATGGGAAATTTTCAAAAACAAAATCGGGCCACGTTTTGTAGAGAAAATGCATTTTACAGGTAGTGAGCTAAGATGCATATAACTCATGAACCACTACATATAAAAAGACCGTATAAACATAACAACCTTGATATTGACGTCACCTTTCAAGTGAAGTTTACAGAATCAAAATTGGTTCATGCATTACAGAGAAAACGCATTACAAACACAATGTAACATATTTTTTGGAATGTAGAAGATAGAAATATA
Source organism: Pegoplata infirma (assembly GCA_963921195.1). Taxonomy (NCBI): domain Eukaryota; kingdom Metazoa; phylum Arthropoda; class Insecta; order Diptera; family Anthomyiidae; genus Pegoplata; species Pegoplata infirma. The sequence continues at coordinate 83,623,754 of OY992540.1, forward strand.
TTTTTACCTCCAATTCTTGCGTTAACGGAACATAAAAACTCTTTGGAAATTTGATCATACGTAAACTACTATTATAATCGCCAATGCCTAGAAGTTTTTCTGGTTCCATGGGCTTATGTTCACAAATATTGGTAACAATACCACCACCCAAAGTATCATTCAAACACGCATCATCATCCCGAGCTAAAACGAAAAGCATATAAATAAAAAAGTAGTTATATTTTTTCTTGTACAAAAATAAATGTATAACTAATTTTACCCAAAATGTCCCATGCTTCCAGACTACCATCAATACGTGTCAAAAACAGTACCGATGGTCGTGTCTCACTCCAGGCCACCGCTGTCAAATCACATTGACGTTTACGCCAAAATATAGGAGAATAATTATAATCCTCTTTCCACACAGCAAAGATATTGCGACCGATTGATACGAATAGCCAAGGGAAAAATGGATTTCGTTTCATCGAAATAACCGGACCATCATGGACACGAGCAAAGTTCACCGAAGTATTCACTACCTCGCGACCATCTGAATCTGTACCTGTGCCCAACCAATTCAAACGTTCGATACGACCATATAATGATGAAGTTATAACCGACTGACGTACTTCGACCGGATCTATGGCCAAAGGTTGTATAGGGTAGTTATATAGATTTGTATGTAGCTTTGTTGAATCTTTTACTTGACATTGGAATACTGGAGTATCTGCTATAACTGCAGTAATTGGTTCGTTGAAAGCTACTGTAAAAACCGGTATCAAAACTTTTCCCTTATATAAAGATTCACTTTGTATTAGAGCCTTTGGTAAATCTTTACGTATACCGCTACTAGCTTTTCTACCCAATTGAGCATCTAAATTCCAAAATGCTATACTCCCATCTAGTGAACAAGTCATAAAGTAACGGTATTTCGTATCTGGATCCTCATAGACTTTTCCAAATGAATTAACATAGCAATGTCTTCCCAACCATTGAATTGATGTTATGGCAGCCCTTTGTGAATTTTCCAAGCGTGATACTGTGGCCGGCGAAACAATCATATCTTCATTAATTTGTATAGTCCACTTCAGGAATTCATTCATTAGTACACGATAACGTATTTGTGAAGATGTTAGCAATTCCTCGTAATCCAATTTCTCGGCACGATTTTGTAAATCCCATAATATAATTTGGCCATTACTGCAACCACCCAATAAGACATTAGCTTCATAAGGACAGAAAGATAAGGTTAACACTTCCAAGGGAGATTCAAATTCTAATTTATAATTCAAGTTATCATTAAAGCTCCACATTAATATAGGATTTGGTTCTAGAACGGCACGTTGTATTAAATCTTTTTTGGTGTTGACTGTATTAGGGGACGGAAGAAAGAATTTTAGAAAGCATTAAAAAAAAAATTAACTTTTTTATAAATACCTGACTCCACAGTTGCTGCCGTACTAAAGGTATATGAGGTTACAATTAATCCTGCCAAATCTGGATACCAATCGTAGCTACATACAAATCTTTGATTACTTTTTGCAATATTAGCAAAACACAATGTCTCCTCTAGATATGGTGCTGTGTAGTGCACAACACTTTTATTCGATATGTGGGGATAATCATTTCTGAAATGAAAAATTTTTGATATCACTGTTTGACACAAAAACCCTAGATGTTGGCACTTTTTGGGGCGCCATCGTTACATGTTTTTACGTTGTTTCTACAAAATGGTACTCGATTTTGTATAAAATTACACTCAGAAAATTTTTAAAATATATTTGGACACTTTCGAAATACATTTAGACACTTTTAAAATACATTTGGACACTTTTAAAATACATTTTGACAATTTAAAATTATATTTGGACAACTTTCGATAATTTCAAAATATATTTGGACAACTTTAACATTTATTTTTCCTTTTTTTAAAAGCATTTGGACAATTGCAAATTGTACATTTTCAAATTACATTTCGACAATTTTAAAATACATTTGAACATTTTTACAAATCTTTTTGAAAAATTTTAAATAAATTTGTACAATTTTAAAATATATGTGGACACTTTTGAAATACATTTGGACCATATTAAATTATATTTGGACAATTTCAAAATTTCGATAAATTCAAAATATATTTCGACAACTTTAACATATATTTGGACCAAAAACATTTGGACATATTTCCCAGGCAGAAACTGCCAACCGTTCCAAAGAAAGTCTCGACAAAATTTTTTTGTGTATAAAGCACTTGCAAAGTGCTTTGCAAGCGCTTTGCCAATGTTTTTATACCCTCCAACCACAGTATGGGGGTATACTCACTTTGTCATTCCGTGTGTAACGCATCGAAATATCGGTCTAGGACCCCATAAAGTATATATTTTATTGATCAGTGATCGATTCTAAGACATTCTAGCGATGTCCGTCCGTCCGTCTGTCCGTCTGTAGAGGACACGATACAGTCCAAAATAAAAGAGCTAGACTTCCGAAGTTTGGCACGAATATGTCTTATATTCCTAGGCAGGTTAAGTTCGGAAATGGGCAAAATCGGACTAAGGGGAAAAAAGTTCCCCCTTGGAGAACTAAACCAACCCAAGAAAACCCGCATTTTTGGCAGAGTATTTTGTACTTTTGGAAAGAAAATGCAACATTCTTATCTCAGAAGACGTTCAAAATCGCAAGGGGAAAGTGTCCCCTAACGTCTCCCACCAACCCCCCCCCCAAAAAAAAAAAAAAAGACGCCCCTGGATTTTTTTTAAACTTTTTTTTTACATTTTGGAGGGTATAAAAGATTCGGCACAGCCGAATGTGACACTCTCACTTGTTTTATTTAAATCCGTTTAAAATACAAATTTTATTAATTTGGACACTTTTGAAATACAATTTTAAAATACATTTTGACAATTTTTAAATATATGTGAACCCTTTTGAATTACATTTGGACAATTTTAAATTATATTTAGACAATTTCCAGAAAAAAAATATTTTGATAAGTTTAAAATACATTTGGACAACTTCTACATATATTTGGGCCATACATGGGAATTTTTAATTGGCATTGAATTTTCATTGGCATTAGTTGGAACTAATGCCAATGCCAAAAAAAGCATTAGCTTTTATTGCCAATGAAATTTTTTGGCATTGTTTGTACTAATGCCTAAAAAAACTATTTACAATTGATAAAAAAAAGCATTTTTTTACAATAAATATATATTTTTTTTAAAAAACTTAAAATGGCGATATCTCGAAAACTAAGCCAGATAGAGCAAAATGGAGGGCATTTTTGGTTCTTAGAATTACCACACTTTCGCGGGTTCTCTTCACATGTGTGCCCCCAATGGGTCCTAACTTTGAATCCAAAAAATTTGGGATTCCGGAAAATTTAAAAATGCTTATATCTCGGTAAATATTGGTGACACAACAAAAAGTCCAAAAGCTTTTTTGTAGCTCTTGATTTCTGGAACTCGTCTGCTAATACTAGAAAACCCTCAGAGCAATAGTTTTTTAGTTATTCAGTTTCTAAAATTTTCAAGACCCTATTGGGCCCCTAAATTGCAGTATCTGGAAAAATAATGCTAAAGGTATGTGAATTTTTAAATTTTCGCGAGCGCCAGTTTTTTAGATTCCAACTTTGGACCTATTAGGGTCCACACATGTGAAGAGGACCGGTGAAACTATGGAGATTCTAAGAACCAAAAATCCCCTCCATTTTGCTCTATCTGGCTTAGTTTTCGAGATGTAGCCATTTTAAGTTTTAACCAAAAAAAAATTTCACAACTCGCTGACGGAAATACGACTTTTAATATTGCTAATGATTTGTTTTCATTAAGGCATTTATTAATGCCAATGAAATTTTTCATAATTGGCATTACTAATGCTATAAATTCCTTAACGGGCATTAGCATTGATTGAAACAATGCCAATGCTTATATTCCAACTTTGGACCTATTAGGGTCCACACATGTGAAGAGGACCGGTGAAACTATGGAGATTCTAAGAACCAAAAATCCCCTCCATTTTGCTCTATCTGGCTTAGTTTTCGAGATATAGCCATTTTAAGTTTTAACCAAAAAAAAATTTCACAACTCGCTGACGGAAATATGACTTTTAATATTGCTAATGATTTGTTTTCATTAAGGCATTTATTAATGCCAAAGAAATTTTTCATAATTGGCATTACTAATGCTATAAATTCCTTAACGGGCATTAGCATTGATTGAAACAATGCCAATGCTAAAAATTTCATTGCAATGCCATGGCATTAGTTTCAAGATAATGCTAATGAAATCGTCAATTAATTAGTCTTATTTATTTAAATAGTCCCATGTATGATTTGGGCTAACTTAAAATACATTCGGACATTTAAATAATACATTTAGCCAATTTTAAAATTTATTTGGAAATTTTAAAAATTTAGTTGAAAATTTTTAATATATGTACATTTGGAAAATTTTTTATTTTTTTTTTTATTTTTAGCTATCGCAGTAATTTTCTAAAATATTCCCCTTAAATTTTAAAAATTTAGTTGAAAATTTTTACAATACATTTGGAAAATTTTGAATTTTTTATTTTTAGCTGTCGCAGTAATTTTCTAAAATATTCCCCTTATTTGTTTTCAACTCACCGATACATATCAATTTGATTGAATTCCAAAGTTTTCAATAACAATTTAATGTTATCCGATACTTCTGGTGGTGGTTTTTGCTCTTTGATAGGTTCGGGAGTAGTTGCTTTACTAGTTGGCTTATCTTTGGGTTCTTCATCCTCTGATTCCTCATCAAGGCAATCATCTTAAAAGTGGGCATTAAATAAAAATTAAACTCTTAGCAAATTTCCCCTACTACTACTACTTACCATTTTCTTTAATTTCATATAAATATTGAGCCCAAGCATTTGTAGGAAATGTGGGATCGGTTTGTTGTTCAATATCAATGCGAGGAAATGATGATTGTATACCTACGGTAATACGACGTCGTGAAACATTCTCAAAACAAGCATTTTCCGGTGGTATCAATTCAACATAACCATCCCTTACATCTTGCGTTAAACGACAGGTAAATTCTTTATCTGCCGGTATTGTAAGGGGATAAACACTTTGTATTTCCACATCGACCGGTTCCTGATATCGCTGAGCTATTGTTAAATTAACTTCATCTTCACTACCCATTGAAATCCATTTACGGGGTTGTTTTATTAAACGTTTATTTATCATTAAACGTTCAAATGTTTCAATGTTACGTATAATGGCCAAGGCTAATTTAGCATCAGCTGGATTAATATATAATATAAAGGGATCACCATCTGGGGGATCATCCATATTTTGGGTGATTAATGGAACATAGCCCATTAGAACATGACTATCAATATCATAACCCTGGAAGGCATTATGAAATAATTGTCCACTTGGTAAATCATCAAAAAGATTATCACGTAAGTCACGAAAGGGTATTTGTTTCCAGGGAAACTCCTCGGTAACATTAACACCCACTAGCATATTTAAACGTCTCTGATTTGTTTCTTTAATCATAATTTCCTGACAACTGGGTAGTGTTAATAAAGCATTCCAGGCGTTGGCTGTATCAAAGGAGGTTTCCGTCAATTCAAATTCATGTTCCGGTGGGGACCATTCCAAAACTGATCGATTTATTTTTATAAATCTAGAAAAGAAAGTTTTGCATAAATTTTGTGTTAATTTTGGCTTTTGTTTAAATAAATCTTTAGTTACTTGATCCTATCATCTTCAACTGGCTCTTGAGTTTGTTCTTCAGAATTTGAAATATCCGTCATAGTTTTTTAATGTTAGTATTTTCGATATATTAATTAAAAATAATTGAGACTTATAAAAAAAGTTTCCAAAAATATTTTCTATTTGTTTATTTTCTATTATAAAAAAAAATATCGATAAATTGTAAATAATTCAAATCACCATGCCAACATAGTTGAAAAATTAATGATTTCCGTTTCCTTTAAATCATAGACAAATTATACTGTTACACAGTGTCTAGATTAACAACTACCACTACTATCATACACTCAAAAAATTTCATGCATAAAAATACGAAGTATTATTTCGTAAAATTTTTTTCGTACATATTACGAAATTTTTGTACATATTACGAAATTTTAGTAATTTTACGAAAACTTGGAATTTCGTAAAAATACAAATTTCGTTTATGTTACGAAGTACATTTCGTAGCCAAAAAAATACGAAATACTTCGTATCTTAACGAAATATTTTTCGGAAAAAAAATTCACAAAATCATGGGGTTTGATTTATTTATCTGAATTACTATATTTTAGAGATGCGCGCGTGACACGAATTTTTCGTGATTCACGTGATTCACGCGTGAATCACTACTCACGTGATCGTGAGTGCACGTGATTAGAAAAAATAGTTTCGTGCGTGAGCGTGCGTAAGTAACTTTTGTTTCGTGAGTTCTCGTAATTGTTTTGTGCTGTTTGAAACAAAAAACAAGTAAAAAAATCGTCATTATATCAGGGGGTCGGCAACTCTGACTTATACAAAAAAATAGTCGGGATGGGATTAAAAGAACAACAATTGAAAGAAGAATTGGATTGAAATTTCCCCTTTTTGGTATTTTGTTTCTTTAAAAAAACGCATTTAAATGATTTTAAATAAATTTCATTTGTGGTTTATATGCTATTGAGCCTAAAATGATCAATTATAAATAAAAAAAAATTTAAAATCATTATATTTTTGGACATTAAGAGAGCAAATGAACGCATCCCGACAATTCACACGAAATTTAAGAGAGGCGTATAAGTGAGTATTTACGAATTGCACTCTCTTATCTTAACTTCTCTCTGATTATATCGACTTAAGACGGTAATTAATACAAAATTGTGATTTAAATAAATTTTTATTATTGTTTTAAGGACGGTTAAAAGTGAAAAATGAAATTAAGTAGTTTATATTTCCGTTTTTGTAAGCATTATAAAAACAAATCAAAACTCTAGACTTAACGTAGTTCACAAAAGAACAACCTAAAAATCTAGAAACATATACGGATACATGACTACGTCTCCTTAAGGAGTAGAAATATCGAACCACTCTATTAAACAACTTTTCAAGTTTCTTTATATTATAACCTAGAGTACCGGAATACACTTCAATGCCATATAAAAATATTGGCATGACTAAAGAATGAACCATCATTGCTTTAACATTCATGGGTAAAATTAAATTAACATTATAGAGTCTCCGCAAGGAATAGTTAACCCTGGATACAACACTGTTTATGTGTTTATCAAAATTTAACTTACAATCTAACCACAAACCAAGACACTTCATATTATCAACAAATGGAATTCTATTACCATTTATATTTATCACCAAATCCAATTGAGGGGATCCAAAAAACATTGCCTTCGTTTTCGAGGCATTAATAAATAATTTATTCTCTTTCATCCAGTCATTAATATTAGAAACACTGTAATTAATCATTCGTTGCAGAACATCTGAGAATTGCTTCTCTCCATTAAACAAGAAAAACAAGTCATCTGCATAAGCAAATGAAATGCAAGAAGGAAAATGAAAACTACTGAAAATATCATTAATATAAATATCGAATAACAATGGTCCAAGTACTGAACCTTGAGGTACACCACTTCTGACTGGTAAAACGTTTGAATAGTTCGTACCAATTGAAACATATTGACCCCTACCCTTTAGATAGGATAAAATAAGTTTACAGGACATTACTGAAAGGCCTAAATCACGATTTAGTTTAGAAATTAAAATATTGTAATCTACTTTATCAAATGCCTTTGTCAGGTCAATTGATAAAAGAACACTAACGTTTCTATTACTTATGGATTTTCTAATAGTGTCCGTCAGTCCCAAAAGTAGAGACGTTGTATTTCTTTTGCATCTAAAGCCATATTGTGCATCGTTAAAAAAAGAAATTTTGTCTATATGATTTAAAAGCTGGTTCCTCAGCAAAATTTCAACAACTTTGGAAAGTACTGGCAGAATAGAAATAGGACGCAGATTTTCCATGTCGTCAGACTCGCCAACTTTCCTTATAGGGACAATTCTCCCAATTTTCCAACCTGAAGGAAACGTTGATGTTGTAATGATACTGTTAACGAAATGTAAAATATAAGTACCAATATAGGGGAAAATTAATTTTAAAAATTTTGTCGGAAAACCGTCACACCCAACCGCATTAGACTTAATTGATTGCAGTGCAACAAATAACTCGTTAAGGTCAACAGTACGAAACGAAAAACCCCCATTATCCATATTATCAGATATAAGTGGATTGCCCATAGAATTATCTCCCTGATTTGAGGAAAAATATTGATTCAAATTATCAACATCAACTTCACTAATAGTCGATGAAGTATCTTCAAGACCATTAGCACGAAGTGTATTCCAAATTTGCCTTGAGTCTTTGTTGAAAAAAATCTTAGCATGTGCCTTTCGCTTAGCATTACGAATAACAGTTTTCGCACGATTTCTCAACCGACAGAAAACCCTCCAATTTTGCTGATTCTTATTATTTAAGTAAGACCGATAAGCTGCATCCCGAACTGACAAACTATTTCTAATTTCCAAAGAATTAAACCAAGAATTATCATAAAAACTACAAATTTTACGTCTCTTTAATGGTACAGCACCATGCATATTACATAAATATGAATATAATAAATTTGCTTGATCATCAACGTTAACTGTATAAAGTATACTGTTTAAATCACAAGAATTTGTAATTGACTCGAGAGAAGAAAAATTGACGTTATTATAATCAAAGTATTCAATAAACTCATCAATACGTGGTGAGTTGATATTTAAAGATACATATATAAATGAATGACGCGAAGTGCCAGGAATCTGTGCCTGACCAGACTGAACAACGCCCATAGAGGGAGATAAGAGTAAAAAATCAATTAATGAGGTAGAACCGTGTCTTACACTAATATGAGTTGGTAAACAGTTATGATGGCATCTTACATTTAATCTACTACACATTTCCCTTACAGAATGTGCCTTTGTAGCATTAAACATATTGTTATTAAAATCTCCTAATATAACAATATCAGAGTATTTAGTTAACACATCCACAGCACTTTTCTCAAATGGAGCTAAGTGCCCATGAGGAAGATAAACAACTCCAACAAGAATTTTACGACCCAAAATTATAATTTCAATAAACAACAGCTCACTAGCAACATAAGTCTTGTTCTTTTTTCTGTTTATCCCATACTTTATATCCCTCAGTATAACCCTAAATTTTATATTCTTAGCTACATACAAAGCAACGCCACCACCAACAGTTTTAGGACGATCACTTCGACAAAGTACATAACCAGGGATACATACGGCATTAGAAGATATTTCCTCGGATAACCAGGTCTCAGATATTCCTAAAATATCAAATAAGCCTTTGCCAAGAACATTTCTCAACTCATCAAGTTTGGTAGAAGAGCCTAAAGCAAAACTTTATACAAAATATTTCGGAGTTATACAAAATATTTCGTAACTTTACTAAATATTTTCGTAAAAATAAACATAATTCGTATTTACAAAAAAAAAAACTTCGTAATATGTACGAAAATATTTTGTATTTTTACGAAATATTTCGTAGTTATACTAAATATATCGTAAATTTACGAAATATTTTCGTATTTATTTCGTAAATATCACTAAAAAAAACTTCGTAATATTTACGAAATGCCATAGGTAAATATTACGAAATATTTCGTTCCGGCAAAACCACTAAATATTTCGTACAATGTACGAAGTATTTCGTTCATTTTATCTATGAAATTTTTTGAGTATACGTTAAAATGATAGTCTACAATTGAGAGTCCCCGCACAACAATGTCGGTGACGTTTTTTCATACAAATTTGGAAAGAAAAAATGCTCGACCGAAAATCGCTTGAATAAAATCAATTTTAAGCTTAATTCACAAGGACGGAGTACTCCGTGCCAGAGAGTTGATTTGTTCCTTTCTCTTTCACAATTAGAGGCGAGTCACAGTTAGCTCGACAGACCACAACCACAAATAGTTTTTGTCAGATTACAACCACAAAAATTATTGAATATTTTATTTTTTTTTTTTCTAAAATAAAGGCGTATAAAATTTTTTTAAAATGGCAATTGGATAAAAAGTAAAAAATCGTGACGACATTTAAAAAAAATTTTACACCTTTTTTTTTTGGTGCTAATTATCTGATGATAGAAGCAGATGTTAGAAAAAAAAATAAAATATTCAATAATTTTTGTGGTTGTAATCTGACAAAAACTATTTGTGGTTGTTTTCTGTCGACCCAACTGTGACTCACAATTCTAAGATTATATAACACTCTATCAGGGATCAAAAGATCAAAATTATTTAAAAAATCGTGCAAATTTATGTTGACGATTTCTTTTGATCAATGTAACGATTAAAAAAAAAAACTTCGGAAATTTGACGATTTTTTTAAAATATATCGGAAATTTTACGATTTTTTTGCAAAATTCATCTGGCAGCCCTGTTTTAAAGGCTTGTAAATGACTCGACCTTTTCTTCCGTTTCCGGATTTAACGGAAACCAGTGGGCGACATCTATAGACAAATACCAACTAACTAGTGCCATCTGCATGTGAAATTCAGAGTCGATAATACAGTGCTATCAAAATTCTAATTTGACCTTTTCTAAAACAGGTCTGTTATCCAACCAGAATAAAGATAAAAATATTAAGTGCACTGGTGTTTTCAATCAGGGTTGCAAAATTAGAATATCAAAATTGTACCAACGAGCTGATAAAAATGTACTTTTTTGACCTCAATTGTACCAAAAATTTTTTTATTTCAAAATAAAAGTTAAAAAACTATATTTCGAATAAAAACCCGTTTTTAGTAATTTTTTGAAGAAAAAAAATCAGGTATAATTTTTTTTTTGAGGTTAAAAGTTTTTTTAATTGTAAAAATTTGTTTGAGTGATAAAAATACTTTTTAAAATATTTTTGTGGCTTACCAATGTCTTTCATATTTTGTTTAGTGGGAATTTTATTGCGTGAATACGCAAGAAACCCTATTCGAAGTGCACAGTTTTGCTAATAACTTTTGAAACACTAGACTGATTTCTCTGAAAAGTTTTTCACCTGAGGCATGCTTCGATCAAAGTTTTGGATTTTTTGGAAAATTTCCACCAAAATTTAAATTTTGTAAAAATTATCTTACGATTCATTATTTTAATTTTATTACTTTAAATCGGTGAAGCGGTTATCGAGATTTTTGAAATTAAAAAATGGCGGTTTTTCCTATGTTCAAAATATTAAAAAAAATTTTTTTTAATTTTTTCAATTGATTATTTTATAGAGCTTAAGACAAACTTTCATTTAAACCTATATTGGGCCAAATTAGATTTTTTTTAACCCATGGCGACTTTCGATCAAGGTTTAGAGTTTTTGGTTCAAATCTTCCAAAAAAAAATCAAAACTTTTATCGCACACGCAAAAAAAAATCTGTGTCGGAGTGAGCAAAAATCTGGCATAATTTTACCAAAAATATGCTAAAACTACAACCGACGAAGTAGTTTTCGTAATTTAGCCAAAACACTTATGTAAAAAATTTTGAAGAAAATGCTAATGCTATTTAAGCAAAAACTTGGTAAAATATACCAAAAGAAATATGGTGAAATATACCAAAAAAATAATGCTAAAAATTACCATATTTATGCTAAAATAAATTTTCTATAAAATTTTTGTAAAAATTTGTATATTTATTGAATTTAAAATATTCACAGAATAAATCCATATTAATATAATAAATGTTGTATAGGATTTTATTTACCACCGATCAACTGAGCCTTTATGTACAATTTTCTCCAGTGACTGCTGCCTACGCTTTTTCTTGAAGTGAAGGATCCGCTATAGCTTCACGAATTTATTTAAAAGCATCCTGTAAAAATAGAAAATTATTACAAAACATAAATTTTTAATTTAAAAAACTAGTAAACCCCATTGGTCTTTTGGTTAGGAGGAACACTTACTTTGTGATTCCATTTGTAACTCATCAAAATAGGTCTGGACTCCATTGGCTTTGCTATATAAATGAGTTTTTAGGTTTTAATTTTATAACAAAAGGGGTGCCCACGCTCTTTATTGTAGTGAAGGATTCGCCATAGCTTCAAAAATGTATTTAGCAGTACCCTGTAAAAATAGAAAATTATTACCAAACACTAATTTTTAACTAAAAATCTATTAAACCTTATTGGTGTCTTCGGAATAGGGGTATACTCACTTTTTCATTCCATTTGTAATCATTGAAACAAACGTCTGGGACTTCATTGGTTTTGGAAAATGAATGGTGTTTTAAGTTATGACAGCAAAATTAACTTTAGCGTTTTTTTGTCTTACATTTATTTATCTTTTAAAAAACTATTTATTTATTTTTATTTATTAATTTAATTTATTTTAATTTTATTTATCAATTTCCTTTTTACGTTTTTGTAACACAAAAAATAAATGAAGTACGCCAACAAAAATACACAATGAAAATGGCGGTCTGTATTTGTTTTTGTTGTTTTCTTTCGATAAATTTTTGTGCAGGTAGTTTGCGTTATTGTGCAAGCTACTTGGTCATTTTACATAAAAAACTAATTATGTTACTTTAACATCGACAAGCATAATTTTAGCAAAAATTTGGTAAAAAAATTTTTTTGGTATGAAAAAAGTTTTACCAAGTAGGATTGCTCAATCTGACACAGATTTTTTTTTGCGTGCAGGACACCACGGGTTGAGATTAGTGCCTACGGTCAGTACCGTAGTACCGGGAATACCGGTATTCCCGGTTCTCGGTATTACCGGGAAATGGTACCGGTTTCCCGGTTCTTAATTCATTCCCGGTATTCCCGGGAATACCGGCATTCCCGGTTCCGGTTCTGACGGTATTCCCGGGACTACCGGAATGTATATTTTTTAAAATTTTGTACAATTAAAATTTTTTCTTTGCTTTTACCAAAAAATATACAAAACATGTAAAAAACACCATTTCCATTTTATTTTTTGAATTTAAGAAAAAATAGTTACATAATTTTCAAATAATTTTACAAACACAACTTAATATTTCTAAAATACTGATTAGAAAGTGTATTTTAAATATTTAATGGTATAGTATTTTTTTGGTTTTTAAGAACCGGTACCAGGATCAGAACCGGGAATACCGGTATTCCCGGGAATATATCTAGAACCGGGAAACCGGTTCCAGAACCGGGAATACCGGTATTCCCGGGAATACCGAGAACCGGGAAATGGGGGGCACTAGTTGAGATGATCGGATTTGGCTCAAATTAATTTTAAATATAAAGTTTGTCTCTAGCTCTATAAAAGGATAAAGAAAACAAAATTTTATTTATTTTTTTTAATTTTTGACCGTACACACAAAAAAAACCTTGTCAAATTACTAAATCTCTCTTAATTCTATTTTACCATATTTGACAGTTTTTCTTGTTTTTAAACAAAAAAATTTCGAACGAAATCTATTTTTTTTTTTTTTGTAGTAGTACATTTTTTTTAGTTTTTTTACAAATTTCAGAGGAAATTATACAAAAAAATTTTGTAAATTCACGAAAATTCCTTGTAAGTATTTTGAGGATGTTTATATTTTGAGGATGTTTATGCTTGCTCGAGGTCATTATTCCTTGTAAGTTTTATTGCGCCAAAAAAGATGTAAATTTACAATTTGATTGGTAAACGGTTTGTAAAATTACAAAAAAAAACTCGTAATTTTTACTAGGAATTCTCGTAAAATAGGAGGTAGCAAAAAATCTAGTAAAGTCACGGGAATTCCTTGTAAATTTTATTTATAAAAATAACAAACTTTTCTTGTCATTTTACAAGGTATTTTTTGTAGAAAATCTGCCAATTTCAAATATCGATATCTCAAAAACTTTAATCGACTTTAAAATTTTTTCGATTTTCGTGTCTAGTGTCTAGTAGAATTTAAATTTGCCCGGACACTTGGGAAAATCAAAAGTTGATAAAAAAACGTAAACTGGGTAAGTTCTTAAAGTGTACCAAATAAGTCATTGGTGTACCATTGTACTTTTGAGCTTTGATTTGTACTAAAAAAAGTACAATTGTACCAACTTTTGCAACCCTGTTTTCAATACATAATTTATTATCTGGAGATACTTTAGATGAGAAAATAAAAGATAATTCAAGTAATTTATTTTAATAAAATAAATAAAAAAAGAACTACAAAAACATATGTTTTTCAACGTTACTTTTGAGTACTGAGTACTCAAAAAAAACTGGCGATACTGAGTACACGGTACTAAAATACTAACTACTTTTACAACACTACAATGATTAATTGAAAAACTCGCAAAAAGAAAGATTTGTTTTTTGTGATCCAACAAAAATATGTTATTTTAAGTACTTAAACCCTGAAAATAATTAAAAATTTTATAATAAAAGTTAACAGAAGGTACAAATTACAACAAACATATGAAATTTATTAATTTAATAATAAAATAGTGAAAGAAAATTGTAAATTTGTTGGCAGTGAAAAAAAAAATTGCATACATTATCAAAAGGTGCAGTCAGTCAAGCCAACAAACCAAAAATCACGAACAAAAAAAGTTGGAAGTTATTGATTTTTATAAGAAAAATAAAAAAGTTCTTCGCGAAATTTGTGGAAAGCTAAATTATATTGTAAAACTTAATGGGAATGAGTTTCTAAAAGAATATGGTTGTAAGATTTTCTGTATTCATGTGTATTATTGTTATTGGTAACAATAATTTCTTTTATATTGGTGACATCATCAAAGCCTTATTTAACGCATTTTTTTATGAATGGGTAAATCTTTGGGCTAAATTAAAACTTAAAAGAAATATGGTTTCATTAATATGTATGTATAAACCAAAGGTTAATAGTATAAACAAAAAAATTGGAAATGTGTATGCATGTAAGGTGTAAGGGTCTTACCAGCATAAAATTACATCGCATTTGATTATACGCAGCATACATCTTTGGTACAAACAATTTGTATTGAGGTACTAACATAAATCAATAAGACGTTGCAAAAATAGGACACAACTTACTACGATTCTAATAAGAATAAGGGCTTTAGTTCAGGAACAGAACAAGCCCAGCACGACTTTTTTCAAACGATTTGACAGATAAAACCGGTGTAAAATAAAACTTGTTCTATGTTTTGAAGGTGACAAAACTCATTCTAATTGGAAACCGTCCCCCGTGCCGTTCTTGTTCTGTTACTGCACTTACAAGGAAGGTCTTTCATAGGGCACCCACCGATTGTCCTGAAACTTGCATATGGGAAAGAGGGGAGGAAAATAAGAGTTACCTGTTTTTTTCTTAGCTGCCCAATCTCACATTTAGCTGCCCAATGTCACATCCCGGGAAAAATTGTATTTTTTTCGTTTTGTTGACGATTTTTCACATTTCTTTAGAAGAAACTATATGAACTTTTTATACAGATCGAAAGGTTTTTTGAAGCCCTATCCAATGGCGTATCGGCCGTTTCCAAATTCGGCTTATTTAAGCTCCTATTTTCGAAAATGTAAAATCGTAGGGGTAGTTTATATGGAGAGGTGCATACGTAGGACCGCCAAAATCACATGAAATAATTTCTATTAACATTAAGCTGACCCGAAACACCTAATTTTTTTATAAGGTGGTAACCCTTTTTTAAATTTGAAATTGGACAGCTAAAAAAAACAGGTAACCTTCCATATTAGTTAAGTTTAGCCATTACCATTGCTCCCAAACTTTTACAGGGGACCGTTTTTTTAAATAACAATTGAATTGCAATTCAATTGAGGGGCTCAAGGCACAAGGGATTCAAGTGACTTGAAAAAAATGTGTTAACATATGGAATTAGTAGGTGAAGTTCACAGAAGTTTAGAGCACAAGGGGTGAATGTGAAATTCTCATGCGAGATATGGCGACAATTTCTAGCAAAATCGCGGATTTTTTACCAAATTTTTTTTTTTCAAAATTTTTTTTTTTTCAAAGTAATTTCCTTTTAAATTAAGTTTTTTGCAATAATCTTTTCAAAATAGTGGAGGGTATCAATACATTCGGCAAGGCCGAATTGAACTGTTTTTACTTCTTTTTTTACTATATTTTCCAATAAAGTACGTAAAAATTCCTAATTTTTAAGCCAGATTTGTTTAAATAATTCGGATATGAACTTTGGTCAAAAACGTAATTTTTGCAAACTATGACCGCTGGTTGCCGACTGATAATAACATTGCAAAAATGTTCATACATTTTCCCACAATCAGCTATTCCGTTTGGCAGGTATAACGACATGAAATTTTAAAGTTTAGATTTGGTAGGAAGCTCTGATGAAGATGAGCCCGATGATGTCATGGAATCTAATTATGGCTTCTAAAAAATTAAACAAAAAACCATTAAAGATATTCGTAATTAAATTTGGTTTTCCTTTTACGTAAAACTAACATTATTTTATTAATTTTTAAAATATTAAATTTTTAGTAGGTTTATTGAAGCTCGAGGTTATTTACTTTACTAATTCAAACTGTGATCAAAACTGTGTGTTTCTCTTTACTGTAATATTTCCGAGTAGGGAAGACTAGGAAAACCCAGCAGACCTACTGGAAAATTACACGGATACTTTCTACACGGATGGATCCAGTACCTTAAATGGCTCTGGGTCTGGCTGGTATTTGGACGATGCGACCAAATGCTATATTGCTATGGGAAAAATGGCTACAGCATTTCAGACTGAAATGTTTGCTATTTTGGACGTAGCGACCTGGATAATTAGGAACAGATGGAGTAATAGGAGAATCAGTATTTGCAGTCACAGCCAGGCTGCGCTCATTGCACTTGAATCTCCAGTCACTTCATCCAAAATTGTCCAGGAATGTAGACGCAGATTCAATGAGGTCTCATATGGGAATAGCGTCAGTCTTCTGTGGGTTCCGGGTCATAGGGGAATACGGGGAATCGAGATTGCCGACTCTTTTGCAAATCTTGGCTCTGATACAATTCCTTACAATCCGGAACCTCAAATTGGTATTGGCTTGACATGGCTGATGCGTTGGATCAACTCTCATATGAAAGAAATTTTCATTGAAAGATGGTCAAATGAGTTATCATGCAAGAATACCAAACGTTTTGTGATTAGGTCAGACAAGAATAGACTTACTGGCTTAATTACGGGACACAATGCCTGTGCTCGTCATTTAATACTAAGTAAATACTAAATACAACTGAACATTACGTCTGTCTCAAGGGCTAGACTGCGGATATTGGGTTCTGATATTCTGTCTATGGGCACAGTCCATGGACTTCCCTTGTCTGATTTTCTCAAGTATGTGAAAGCAACTGAGAAATTCTGAACAAGCACTTTTCTTTCTTTTTCTTCTTAACCTTTTATCACCCTTACTTAATCTTTCTTTTCAGGGTACGGTACAATGGACTATTTTAAGTCTGAGCGCCATGGACTTGCCTAAAAAATTTAATTATTTTTAGACTTGTACAACCCACCCTCAACTCAACTCAATGATTTTCTCATTGTCAAGATTTTTTAGCAAATTCTTGCAAAAAATGACCAACACAAATAAATTTAAAACAGAAAAATATTTTCTTGAAAATTATTTTATAAGAATATCATAGTTTTAATTAGTAAAAAAAATAAAAACCTGGAGCTAGAATAAACCTACTCAAAATATAATATTTTAAAAATTAATCAGAATTGGAAAATTACAATAATATTTTTTAAATTTAAAAAATAGTAATAATCGTAATCCCACGATCTTACTGGGCAAAAAATTTGTAGAATCGATAGAAGTTTTCACCAAAAATTAAAGAGTACACATATTTTTAAAAATAAGATTTAAATTTTAAAACCTAAAAATCGCATACTAGATCACTATTAAGAGTTTTTTTTAAGAACGTAAAAAAAACAAGTAAAAAGTTAAATCCGGCCTTGCCGAATGTAGTAATACCTTCCATAATTTCAAAAAGATTTTTGCCAAAAAATTTATTTAATTACTTTTTAAAAAAAATTTCTACGAAAAAATTTTTTTTTTTTTTTTTTTGTGAAAAATATGTTCGTTCTTGTTTAAATACCATTTGCTGTTCAATTGTGTTCACATATGTCAACCAGCAGCCGAATTAAAGCATTTTCTATTTTTAGGTTATGTTGAATGTACTAAAATTTTTGAGGTGTCCATACATTTTCGTTCATAACTTTTGAACCGGTATCGCTCAAATGCAATACCAAACTTCTCGGGAGAATTTCCAACAAATATGTTAAGTTTTAATCATCTCCGTGTAATATTCGGCCGTGATCACCATTTCCACAGACAGACAGACAGTCGGACAGACGGACATCGCTAGAATGTCTAAAAATCGATCGGGGATCATGAATATATTTTAGGGTTATGACTCATTTTTGACAAATTTTTTTACCTATCATTACGTGATATGCAATACAAAATTAGTATTAAAAATCGTATTTGCGGGTCATTTTGGTAAAAAAAAAACCATCCGCACCAAACGCAATTTCTAAAAAATCACAGATAATTTTTGTTTTAAGTCCTATTTTTCAAAAAATAAGGTTAATTTTAAAGCTTGTTATGAATGAATGCTATAAAAAAGATCTTGTGAACACTAAGGAACAAAAATAAAGACTCCCGGACTTTTACTTTTGGAGCTACATTCCGACAAAGTTGACGTTAAAAATAGTTAACGCTATGCAGTTAAGGGTTAAACCGCCAAATTTTATTCTTAACGGAATCAAAAAGAAAAAAGCATTCGTCATTTTGACCGCAAATAGCTTTTCATACGCATCGTTTGAGTCTCATATTTTCTTAGTTTTAATTAAACTTAAACAATATAGACCAAATTTCATCTCGTTTGGTGCGGGAACTTTTTTTGACGGAAGCGAAAAAGTTAAAATGCAATTCTTAATATTTGTTATGGCCTTTTTGGCTAGGGCATGTAAAATTTCATATTTTCAAAAATATCCAAAAAGTCATAACCCTAATATATATACTTTATGGGTCCCAGACCGATATTTCGATGAGTTACAAACGGAATGACGAACTTATATATGTATATATACCCTCTATCACTAACAATAAGTGGAGGGTATAAAAAATGGAATTCAGACCATTATTGAAAAAGTTATGAGCAAAAGAAGTTTGAGTAAAGGAACAAACTACCAATTTTTAAAAATTCGATATCTTTTGAACGGGTTATAAAATCTGAAAATTTACCACGAAGGAGTTTTCGAAGGGTACTAAAAACTGTAAACAAACTGGGAAAATCTTACAAAAAAAAATGTTCAAGGTGTCTGATTTGACATGGAATGTCCCATATATATTATTGATAGATTCTATTGAAATGGTGATCACGGCCAAAATATTACACAGATATGAATAAAACTCCTCATCTTTACCTGTTTGTTGCCCTGAGCAGTTTAGTTAGTACTGCATTTGAGCGAAATCTGTTCAGCGGTTATAAACGCCAACGATATGTGAACAAAATTCGATACAGAATAGTAGTTAAAAAAGTACAAACATACTTTTTACAAAAAAAAAAAAACTCGCGGATTTTTTTACACGAACAATTTTTTCTGCGGATTTTTTTCCCCTAAAAAATTTTTACGCGAATTTTTTTTGCAACTTTTTTTTTTGGCAATAAAACTATATTTTTATTCAATTTGTTTTAACATTTTTAATAATTTTTAATAACTTTTTTTTCAGATAACATAATCCTCTTTTAAACTTAAAATAAAATCTTCAAAAAAAGACATCCAAACACCTACTCTCATTACCAATTGTCACAAAAACACAACAAATCGAAAAAAAAGTCAAACATGGATCGTAAAGCTGAATTAGAACGTAAAAAAGCCCGTTTGGCGGCTTTACGCGAAGAAAAAGATAGGCGTCGTCGTGAAAAGGAAATGAAGGATATGGAAGAAATATCTGTGCGCACTGACAAAGATCAACGAAAGTATGATTGTTAACCAAATAAAAAAATTTAAATACTCAATTGGATGACTCATTTTCTTTTTTTAGAGATTTAGATGAAATGCTTTCATCTTTGGGTGTAGCACCAGTTTCTGAGGTACTAACGTCTCTATCTTCAGTTAATTCTTTAAATTCAGACAACTCAAATACTCAAACACCCGATGTTAGTTTGCAAACAAATATGAATGGACCCAGGTAAATAGAGAAAATATTTTTTTTTATTGTTTCCTTTTATTTTCATAAATTTTATGTGTTTTATTTTTTTTTTAGTGCTGGCAAAAAACCTTTAAATTTGAGTGTTTATAATGTTCAAGCTACTAACATTCCACCAAAAGAGACTCTTAGCTATTCAAAACAAACACAAACAAACAGTTCTGGTGGTCACGAACGTGATGGTATGTACAAAAAATATATTTTATTCTCTATATAATAAGTTGTTAGTTTAATTTTTTTCAATTATTTTCCCTATTATCCTTTTAATAATTTATTTAATTAACAAAAAGGGAATGGCAATTTAAATTTTCTTTGCTTTAAATAATTTTTTGAATAATTTTTTTGTTTAATAATAGTGTGCCTATTGCTAAATGAGCTTTATATTTTATATATATATTCAGCAAAAATTAAATGACATCATTATAAATTTTGGCATTTTTACAAGAAATCCTTTGTTTGAAAAATGCTCTTAAATGATTTAAGGAGAAACAATTTATATGTGGGGCAAATCCGACACTTTGAATTTTTTTTTTAAGTTTACCCAATTTTTTAACGATTTAAGTATCCTTGGAATACTTCTTCGTGGTAACTTTTCAGATATTTTTAATGACCCGTTGAAAAAATTTCGAATTTTCAAAAATACGGTGCTTTGTTATTTATTTAAAATTCTTTTACTCCTAACTTCTTCAATGATGGTCCAAATTCAATTTTTTTCTAGGACCCTATAAAGTTTATATTTTCATGATCCTCTAACGATTTTAAGTCGATTTAGCAATGTCCGTATGTCTGTAGAAAACACGATAATTTTCGAATGTTTTACAAAAAAAAAGTTGCGCTCAAATTTATTTGTATTCAAAATGTTTTGGGCATTGTGGAGGGTGTTTTTGGATTCGGCGAGTCGAATTTTTTACTTGTTTGATTTAACGCCGTCATAGACCCTCGATATTTCTTTGCACATTTATTTTGTAATCAAAATAGCAGAAGCATTTCTATAATAAATTTTGCATGTTAGCATTATTATTTTTTTTTGTTTTATTGCCAAAGTATTTAACGTTGTACGTACCACATAAAGTTGTTAAAGAAGATATATAAAAACTAATCAAACGATATTTATAAACAAAACAATATTTTTGCAAGTCATTTAAATCAAATGTTTTTCTTTAACTTAATCAATAACTGATTATGAACAATCGTTTGTGCTAAATCATATTTTTTTAAATTTAGAATTTATAAAAATTCAATTCAAATTTGAAAAATTATAAAAAAGGCTTCTAATCTTACCATTTATAACGTCGCGTTTGACGCTTAATTAAACATACAAATTGTATAAACGAAAAATGTTTTGAGTGTTACGCCCAACGCGACGTAACTTGATTCTGGTTCGACCCTAAAAGACTATGATTTACGGTTTAATTTATATTTTCCATTTTTTTTATTTTATTAATAAATCTTCTTTAACAACTTTATGTATTTATGAAAGTAAGTTTTATATAGTTAATGATTTTTAATTTCAAAAAAATCCTTCATTTTATTAACATTATTACATATATTATCTAAGAATATTTTTAATGAAAAGAAAAACGTAGTGAAATAAAATAACAAATACAGTTCTTTCTTGCCACTCCTCACCTCTGTCAGGATATATGGAGGATTGGTGGAGACCACGTAAAGGTACTGGTAATTTCTAAATACTAATTTATTTTACTAAAACATTTTTATTTTGCTTTTATTTTTTGTTTTTTAAAAGAAAAACACCAATTTTTTAATACCTTTTTAATGCACATTTATATTTAAGAATATTTATTTATTTTTTAATAATACAAGTAATAAAATTGCTTGCCTTTATACAACTATTTTAAGTATTTTTTTATCTTTAGGAATGTAAATTTTTACAATAAACCAAATGATAGTAATTAAACGATTTACATACATATTAAAATGGTTACATTTGATCACAACACACTTTGTAGTGCAATTGCCCCCTTTTATCCTAAAAATTTTAAATTTTTAAATATGTGCTTTTCTTGGATCAAAATTCTGCTGGAGGATCCTGCACGTTAAATTTTCAGATTCTGGGGGTTTTAGTTTAATAGTTTTTAAAAACGTACCAATATTACCCTTCTACCCATTTTTGACGCCTTAAAATTTAAATTTCAAGTTTATAAGACCATTTTTATATAAACGTGAAGAGTATCAAAGTACAATTGTTTGCCCTAGTTAACCCTTTTTAAATAGCCTTGCAAATATTTCCTTAAATGCACCACATACGCGCAAATAAAAGTATATGCACTAATGTAACGTAATGTACGAAGACCATACATATATACATAAAAACCTTGCCATTGTGTCACCTTTCGTGGGAAATTTGCAGAAACAAAATCGATTCACGCATTAAAGAGAACACGCATTACAAACACAGTGCAACTTGGTTTTACATTTAGTGCACTAAAATGCATTTAACTCATGAACTTATACACATACAAAGACCGTAAAGACATAAAAACATTGTTATTGGCATCCCCTTTCATAGGAAATTTACAGAAATTGGTTTACGCATTAAAGAGAAAACGCAAGAACCAAATTACATACAATGACCGTACATGCATAAAAACCTTGGGCCTAAATAAGTGACATTTTTTTTTTATCCCTTGGTCCAACTGCAGGACTTTAAATACTTGTAACATAAAAATGATTCATACAAAAAAAACTGTAATTTTTTTTTTTTTATGTTGGTTTAGTTCTTCAATGGGAAATTTTTCCCCCTAGTCCAATTTGGCCCATTTCCAAACTTAACGAGCCTATGACCAAAAAAAAAATATTCGTGCCAAACTTCAGGAATCTAGATCTTTTAGTTTAGACTGGCATCGTACTTCCACAAACGGATGGGCTTCGCTGGAATGTCAAAATCTATTATGGATCAATAATATATACATATACTTTATTGAGTCCCCTACCGATATATCAGTGCGTTACGCACGCATATTAATTTTTTGCATATTACACTGTGCAACAAATTTTGGGTCATCGCATTGAGCCTCAATGCCTTCAACACCGTATGAAAGTAGACTATCAAGTGGACAAAATCACCAAAGGGTTTTGCAAAGTCAGTTCGGATTTCTTTTTTATAGCCCACTGAAGTTTTCATATTTTTGACAAAGGCGTTTGGAAAACGTCAAAAATACTATAATAAAAACACATCTGAGCTTCAAAATATGATTTGATGTCTTCAGTGAAATTTTATGGCGATTCTTTTCTTAGAACATTTTAACCCTCTAACTGCCATTTTAAGGGGTCATTTTAGTCCTTTTTCAAAAACTAAACACAGAAGTCTAATAAAACGTCCATTTAGAGGGTTAAAATGTTCTACAAATATTTTCCTCATAAAATTTCACTAGGGGTTGTCAAATGCTCAAAGTTTGTGCGACATGCGCAAAGTGCTTAAAAAGGGTCAAGTATAAATAATCAATGTTTGTTATTTTTTTTTTACCAAAGCAGTGTTAAAAAATATCGACAAAAAACAGTGCAAATATACTTTTGAGCTTAAAATGATGTTCTGATGTGTTTTATAAAATTTTATGATGATTCTTTTCTTCGATCAAATTAACCCTCTAGCTCCCGTTTTAAGGGGTAATTTTTGTCCTTTTTTAAACGAAATACAAAAAAGTCTATAAAAAAAGGCAGTTAGAGGGTTAAAATGTGTAACAAATATTTTCTGCATCAAATTTTACTAGGGCACATCTAAGATAGAAAGTTCGTCCAGCATATAGAAAATGCTTAAAAATTTTAAAGTATTAAAAAAAATTTTTTATAATTTTTTTGGCCCGAAATATAAAAAAAAAACAAGTAACAAAGTTAAATTCGACTTTGTCGAATGTATTATTACCCTCCACGATGTAAAAAAGTTTATTTGCAAAAAAAACAAAACAAAAATTTAAAAAAAAAATCCGCGAAAAAAATTTGTTGGTAAAAAAAAAATTTTACGAAAATGTTTTTTTTTTTGTAAAAAATATGTTTGTACTTGTTTAAATACCATTCGGTGATCAATTCTGTTCACATGTGTCAACCAGCAGCCGAATTAAAGCATTTTCTGTTTTTAGGTTATGTTGAATGTACCACAATTTTCGAGGTGTTCTTACATTTTCGTTCATAACTTTTGAACCGCTTTCGCTCAAATGCAATACCAAACTGCTTATGGCAACAACAAGTAAATATGCTAAGTCCTAGTTATATCTTTTAATACTTTGGCCGTGATCACCAAAGTCGAATTTAACTTTGTTGCTTGTTTTTTTTATATTTCGGCCCAAAAAAATTATAAAAAAAAATTTTAATACTTTAAAATTTTTAAGCATTTTCTATATGCCGGACGAACTTTCTGTCTTAGACGTGCCCTAGTAAAATTTGATGCAGAAAATATTTGTAAAACATTTTAACCCTCTAACTGCCTTTTTTTATAGACTTTTTTATATTTCTTTTAAAAAAGAACAAAAATTACCCCTTAAAACGGGAGCTAGAGAGTTAATTTCGTCAAAGAAAAGAATCATCATAAAATTTTATAAAACACATCAGAACATCATTTTAAGCTCAAAAGTACATTTGCACTGTTTTTTGTCGGTATTTTTTAACACTGCTTTGGTAAAAAAATATAACAAACATTGATTATTTATACTTGACCCTTTTAAGCACTTTTCGCATGTCGCACAAACTTTGAGTATTTGACAACCCCTAGTGAAATTTTATGAGGAAAATATTAGTAGAACATTTTAACCCTCTAAATGGACGTTTTATTAGACTTCTGTGTTTAGTTTTTGAAAAAGGACTAAAATGACCCCTTAAAGTGGCAGTTAGAGGGTTAAAATGTTCTAAGAAAAGAACCGCCATAAAATTTCACTGAAGACATCAAATCATATTTTGAAGCTCAGATGTGTTCTTATTATAGTATTTTTGACGTTTTCCAAACGCTTTTGATAAAAAAATAAAAACTTCAGTGGGCTATAAAAAAGAAATCCGAACTGACTTTGCAAAACCCTTTGGTGAATTTGTCCATTTGATGGTCTACTTTCATATGGCGTTGAAGCCATTGAGGCTCATTTTTCTTGTTGCACAGTGTTATTTAAACATTTCTCCGTTTAATTAAATACAAACAAAAGAATTAGATGAAGTCTTATTATATAAATTTTTTTTTATTTATCAATAACACCATTATATATATTTTTACATAATTCCGTAACTTTACGACGCATTATTTTACCAGAAGCTGTTTTCGGTAACTCATTCATAAAATATACTCCACCACGAAGATGTTTATAATGTACCATTCGATCATTAACATGTTGATAAACCATACTTTCAGTCAATGAACTATCTGACGATTTGACTACAGCAGCTGCAGGTAAATTGATGAATGTTTCATCTGGTATACCACAAACACAAACTTCTATTACATCTGATAGTTCAAGTAAAACATTTTCAATTTCTGTTGGATAAAAATGAAAATTATTATATTGTAACATGTCCTTTTTACCATCAATTATGAAAAGATTTCCTTTCATATCAATATATCCCAAATCACCACTACGAATCCACCCCTCGCCATCGTAGGTTTCATTTGTAGCTTCTGGATTACCATAATAACCTGCCCATGGGTATAATGATCTTGCACATATTTCACCATTTTCTTCCGGTCCCAAATTTTGATTGCAATTATCTATAACTTTAACTTCTACATTAGTGAACACTTGACCACAGTTACCATCTTCAATAGCCATGCCTGCCGCTACAGTACTGCAAAGTTCTGTAAGTTCATAACTAAAAAAAGTTGAAGCATTTGGCATATAACGTTTTAGTTTTTCCGCTAAAGATTGTTCTACTACACTTCCTCCAACGTAACATATCTTAAGGCTTATCAAATCATTTAACTGCAAATTCGGGTATGATACTAACATGCTAATTTGGCTAGGAGTTGCTGAAAATGTTGTTACTTTGTAACGTTTTACAATTTTCAAACAATCTTCGGTATCAAATGGATGTTCGCTAATAATGCGTGTACAATTATTGACAGTACCAGAAAATAAAGTGAAAATCCCAGACAACCAGTATAGTGTACTAAAGCTGAGAATACGTTGCGGACCTGAAGGCAAAATATCCCTAAAATGTAAGAAAAATATATATAAAATTAGGAAATAATAACTGAAATTCATAAAAAATCGATTTAAGATCTGAAGTTTTTCAATTGAGATTCAGTAAGTACTAATAATATTAATTATGGACTACACCTTGCAAAAATGTTAACAAATTCATTTATTATGCTTTTTGCACTCAAGTAATACAATTTTATCATTATTTCAACTTTGTTTTTTTTTTTAAATTCACACCCCCAAAAGGGGGCGGGCAAAAAAATTATAATCCCCTGTGTCCAAGTGAAGGATTTATTATGCGAAAACGATCAATTGTAGTTCAAAGATCCCACTTGTACTTCGAAGATTCCATTTTTAATTCTAAGATTCTACTTGTACTTCGAATTTTGCATTTGTAATTTGAAAATTCCATTTGTAATTCGGAGGTTTATATGGATTGTAATTTGAAAAAGATCAATTGTAATTCGTAAAAGATCACTTCCAATTTGAAGATTCCGATTGTAATTCGAAAAAGATCAATTGTAATTTGAATATTCCAATTATAACTTGAAAATATCAATTGAAATTGGAAAAAATCAATTGTTAGTCTAAAAAGAGCAATTGTAAATCGAAAAAGATGAATTGTAATTTAAAAAGATCAATTGTAGTTCGAAAAAGATCATTTGTAGTGGAAAATTATAAATTGTAATTAAAAAAAGATCAATTGAGTTAAAACACCTCAATTCAACCGAAAAAAGTAGCATATTTGACCTCACCCCTTTCGAATTTGATGAAACTTGGAATATAGTTGGGCCCTTACAAAAAAATCATAGTGCCAAAATTTTGGACTTCTGGTAGTTTTCCTTCCCGAGATATGGGATCTTGAAAATTGGCAAAATCGTATATATTTGACAAAAGTGTTCTGAGATAAATAAAGATAACTCAAAAAGTAATAACAATACAGGTCTCAGCCGGGTTGCAAATAATAGGTAATGAGACGGTCTTTAAAATGGTGTTCCCCAAGTTTTTTTTTGAAAAAGGTCAAAGGTCATTGGTTTTAGCCTTAATTTTTGGAGAGCTATATCTCAAAAAACGATATTTTTAAAATTTTGGAAAAAATATATGTTGTTAAGAATCACCTATACTACTTAAGTTTAAATTTTCAGGATAGAGTCTTCATTGGAACTTTTTATATTAATAGAAACATTGTGACAGGAAAGAAATAGCGGTGTAATTTTCCTTAGAAAAAAAAATATTTTTTTTCTCTTTGAAATTCTGGTACCAAAATTCGATTTTCTGAATGTTTTTGACGTGCTGAGTCCAAATATGACCTTTGAACTGGCCTATTAGTTTTCGAGATATCTGCACATAAATGTGTGAAAATTGCTAAAACGCTATTGCTGTGTTTTTTTTTGAACATTTAGGTGCATATATCTTGGAAAGTAATAGCGATAGGCTAGTTCAAAGGTCATATTTGGACTCAGCACGTCAAAAAGATTCAGAAAAATGAATTTTGGTACCAGAATTTCAAAGAGAAAAAAAATATTTTTTTTCGAAGGGAAATTACACCGCTTTTTCTTTCCTGTCACAATGTGTATATTAATATAAAAAGTTCCAAAGAAGACTCCATCCTGAAAATTTAAACTTAAGTAGTATAGGTGATTCTTAACAACATATATTTTTTCCAAAATTTTAAAAATATCGTTTTTTGAGATATAGCTCTCCAAAAATTAAGGTTAAAACCAATGAACTTTGACCTTTTTCAAAAAAAATCTTGGGGAATGTCATTGTAAAGGCTGTCTCATTACCTATTATTCGCAACCTGACTGAGACCTGTATTGTTATTACTCTTCGAGTTATCTTTATTTATCTCAAAACACTTTTGTCAAATATATACAATTTTGTTAATTATCAAGACCGAATATCTCGAATACTGGAATGACCAGAAGCCTGAAAAATTGACAAAATCTCTTTTTTATTAAAGTAAACCCCAGTACTTAATTTCATTAAATTTGGAGGGGGTGCGGTCAACTCCTCGGTTGAATTGAGGTGTTTTAGCTCAATTGTAACTTAAAGATTTCAATTGTAATTTGAAATAGATCAATTGTAATTAAAAGGAGATCTATTGTAATTAAAAAAAATCAGTTGTAATTCTAAAAAGATCAGTTTTAAATTAAAAAAATATCAATTGTTATTCAAAGAAGATCAATTGTTATCGAAAAACATCAATTGTAATTCGAAAAGATCAATTGTAATTCTAATAATATCAATTGAAATTCGAAATAGAACAATTGTAATTTGAAAAAGATCAATTGTAATTCGACAATGATCAATTTTAATTTAAAAAATATCAATTTTAATTTAAAAGATATCAAAATTTAAAAAATACCTGTATTAATAAAAAAAAAAAAACATCTTTTTCGAATTACAATGGATTTTTTTCGAATTACAATTGATCGTTTTCGAATTAAAATTAGAATCATACTACTGCAATACATTTTTTTACAAATAAAAAATGAAATCTTCGAATTACAAATGGAATTTTCGAATTACAAATGGAATATTCAAACAAAAAGTAGAATAATGGAATTACAAATGGAATTTTCGAATTAAAAATGGAATCTTTGAATTACAATTGATTTGATGGGGGACATTCCGGGTAGTGGAGCCACCATACATTTTTCACAGATGGATCGAGGCTGCACGAACAAGTGGGCTTTGGAGTCTATTCGGAAGAGCTTGGATTGAGCCTGGCTCGAAGATTGCCAGATCATTGCAAGATGCTGGTAATAAAGGAAGTGGCTGACTGGTTGAGCTGCAATGTCTTGTCTACAACCGCAGTCAACATCTATACTGACAGTCAAGCCGCGGTCAAGTCCCTGGATTCAATGTTTCTGAAAACAAGATCTGCCCTTAACTGCTGCACGTCTTTAAATGAGATCGCCAAGCAGTTTAACATATGACTCATATGGGTCCCAGGGCACAGAGACATTCCAGGGAATTGCAAAGCCGATGAGCTTGCAAGACTAGGAACTACCTTACAGATTAAAACAGAATTAGAATGTGTTGGTATGCCTCTAGAAACTTGCAAGCAAAACCTACGGCTTTGTTCTGCGACGGAGACTAATCAAAGATGGGCAAATGGATGGACGTGTGAGACAACACGACTGATTTGGCCTTCTCTTAATCAGGGGCGCACAAGTGA
The DNA here is from genome assembly GCA_963921195.1 of Pegoplata infirma. Lineage (NCBI taxonomy): Eukaryota > Metazoa > Arthropoda > Insecta > Diptera > Anthomyiidae > Pegoplata > Pegoplata infirma. The sequence goes on from OY992540.1 coordinate 83,653,251, forward strand.
GCTGATATCGCTTCCAAGAGGAGATATTTCGACGGTGGTTTCTATAATTACCGGACACTGTCTCATAGGGAAGCACGCAGAGCGGTTAAATGTGCCGTCGAATGAATTTTGCCGAAGTTGCATGGATGAAGAGGAGTTGGAAACTATCGAACACTTTATTTGCCATTGCCCTTTCTGGTCAGAGACTTGCTTCACTGGGATTTAGGGAGCTGTACGATCTTTCTGATTTGTCGGATGTCAAAATTCAATATCTTAGGAGTTTCATAAGAAGCTCAAACTGGTTTAACGACAAGGACTAGTAGGGAAACCTATTACGGTCCCGTGGTATCACAATTGACCTCAGAGTCTACGTGTGTTGACGTAAAACGTCAGCAGCCACTTACAACCTAACCTAACCATTACAATTGATCTTTTTCGAATTACATCTGTTTATGGCATAAAAATGCTAAAAACAAACATTGAAAAAACAAAAAAAATGTTTTTCTCAGAGGTTGGTTTAGTTCTCCGAGAGGAAACTTTCCCCCATGGTCCTATTTAGCCCATTTCAGAACTTATGCTGCCTTTGGCCATAAGAAACATTATTTTGGACTGCATAGTTTTATTTACAGACAGACGGACGGGCATTCATTCAGTCTTAGAATCGATCATGGTTAAATAATATATTTACTTTATGGGGTTCGACACCGATATTTCGATGCGTCACAAACGGAATGACAAAGTGAATATACCCCGATAGTGTGGTTGGATTATATAATTAACTGTAGATGTGTGCAATTTCTGGCTGAATACTTACATTCCATTCAAAACAGCAATATGTGAAATACAGACGCATTTGGGTAAACCTGTTGTTTCAGGATAGCATACAATTCCAGCTACTTGATTTGGACCCATTTTTAATTCTTCGCACCTAAAAACCAATTATTACAAAAAAAGTATTATTATTTTTTAAAATTAACAAAATATCAAGTATAAAACTTACTTAAACTCTTGTTCACAATTGGTCTTCTCTAACAAATCGTTTAAATTGGGAACACCTTTAATATGATCTTTGATCGTGTAAATGGTAGTAGAAATTAAACCACATTCATCAAAAGCCTTTCGAAATTTGTGATATATTGAACCATCGCAAAACATTAATTGTGGTTTTGTTATCGAAATAATATGTTTAATTGCATCTACAAATTGAAGAAAATCAAATTATTTAAAAATTTCCAACTACTCTCTGCTGACTTGCTAGTCCGGCTCCTTCATACATTTGGTGAAATTTAAACACGACAGGAGGTGTCATGAAGTTTTTAAAGTGAGGCCGATCAGAAAGTATGTAGAAAGTATTTTTTTTTAAACTGAATATCTGGACCTTTAGGAGTACAAACCTTCACAAAAACTGGGATCCAAAGTACTAATTGTTAGACCTCTAAATAGACAACCAAAAACCAAAGGTGCTAACAAGTCACTATTTGCGGCACATATTCCCACTATTTCACATTGCTGAACATTTAATTTTTCCAAATTTTCCGCAATACGTATAGATAGTAATAAAATTTCTCGATTGGTATATTCTTTACCAGTTGTATATGAAATCTTAAAAAAATCAAATTAAAACCAGTATTTTACGATTATTAAAACAACTTTTAATGTGTAACCTACCTGTGCTATATTTTCTGGATCTTTTAGTAAAGCTTCAAGTATTGCCGAACCTATTGAGTATTCATCGCCATATTTAGGTTGAATTTTATTTCCATGCCATATTTTTTCCGCTTCATTATAGGTTGTCCGTGTTGGTGTACCCATTGTGTGCAAGTTTTTTAAACAAATGTCAAGTTTATTTTTACTTTTAATTTAGAATTTAACTGATTAAGGTTGGGTTACTCAATATTCGGTTAAAAAATAACGCTCAATTAAACTTAACTTTTTATACCCTCCAACTACAGTATGGGGGTATACTCCCTTTGTCATTACGTGTGTAACGTACTGAAATATTGGTCGGGGACCTCTAAACTTTAGAGTCTAAAGTGTATATATTATTGACCCATGATAGATTTTAAGACATTTTATGAATGTCCGTCCGTCTGAATGATGCATTCTAAATAATTAAAGCTAGACTCCTGAAGTTTGTTTTATGGTCGTCAGCAGGTTAAATACGTAAATGGGCTAAATCGGTTTAGGGGGAAAAATGTCTCCTCGAAGAACTAATTCAACCTCTGTAAACCTATATTTTTCACATCATTTTTCGTAATTTTATAAAACAAATAAAACATTTTTATGTCAGAAGAAATTCTAAGTACTATGCTTGAACCCAAGGATAAGATAATGTAATTTTTTTCGACCCGCTCCCTTTTGTGGGCGTGAATTTAAATAATTATTTTTAAATTATTTTAAAATTGTTTAACTTCAGTTCAAAAAGCAAAATAAATGAAATTGTTAATAATAATCGCGAGGGAGAAGGTATCAAAAATTATTTTTTTTTTAACTGTTGGAGGGCATAAAAGATTCGGCACGCTCTAATTTAAACTCTTACTTTGTTATTAAAAACTTTGACATAACGTTCTGTTAATTCGGCAGTTAGCAGCTAATTGGGAATTGAGTAATCAGCACTTACAATAAAAATTATGTTATGGTTTCCAAAATTTCGTTTGTTATCTTTTAGAAATTTATTTAAGTTTGTTTACTCTTATACACTCTTTTTAGATATTTATTTAAGTTTGTTTACTCTTATACACAGAGCTTCATATGAATACATTCATTAATTCGCTTTTGAATTCAAAAAATGTCGTCTAATTAAATTTTTTTGTTTTTAATGTAATCATTTGATTTCTAACATATTCGATTTTTTATTGGTGGTATTCAGAGTCTTACAAGTAGGGTTGCCAGAATTTTATTTCGAAAATGCGGGACAAACTCCTAAAAATTACAAAAATGGCGGGATTTTAAAAATTTTCGCGGGACAAAAATATTTTTATGAACAAAAGTGAAAAATTTAGCAGCATGTTGACGAGTTTTATTGTTTTAAATAGAGACTACCAACCTCTAGTGCATTTTGAAATAGAAAAAATGTTTTTGTTTTTCAAAATATTTTTTTTCGCGCTGCTTTAGAGACTAATTAAGCTAAAGCAAATTTTAGTACACACAATTCCATTTTGAAGATACAACGCTGGACCAGAATTACTCCATGGAAATTTTATAAATATTTTTCCCGGAATGTTCTCTATATTGTGCAACTTTTGGCGTAAATTTTTTGAAAAATATTTTTTTTTTCAAACAAACACTAAGATTGTTATCTTTTTTGTTCTACCCAATTCACACCTGAGATGAAATCTTATTCGAACAAGATTTCGATCATATGCTTGTGTATAAAATGATGCAGATCATGTGATCGAAATCTTGTTCGATCGAGATTTCACCTCAGGTGTGAATAGACCTTTATTTGTTTCTTAAAAAGGTTCTAAATCCACATCATTTGGGCGACAAGGCAAAACCAATTTAACAAAAGCTTACAAATAAGCCTTTTAAAAACTTAGAATTTCATAGTAAAAAATAGTTGTTGTTAACAAAAATTGCAAAAAAAGCGGGAATATGGAATCCCGCGCGGGACGCGGGAATCTGTTATGAATGGCGGGACAATCCCGCCAAATGCGGGACGTCTGGCAACCCTACTTACAAGTGAAGTATTCCAAACGTTATGAACCGATTTGCCTGAAACCTAAAACATGTACAGTCGAACCCGGTTATAACGAACTCCGAGGGACCAGCAAAAATAGTTCGTTATAAGCGAAGTTCGCTATAAGCGGGGTATATTTTTTTATCAACCCGTTTTATTTCCAAAACAATAGATCCAATTTTGTTTAATTTTATGTTTTTTTGTAAATAAACTACTCATTGAGAAGAAATCATTAAAAATATAAAAAAAAAATTATCAAACTTATAATATAAACCGAAAATTCCAACCTTTTGTTAGTTTGATAAACATGATTGCCACAAATTAAAAAATATTTATGGGAGTTCGTTATAAAAAGGTAAATATACATGAAATTATGTTCGTGGGACCATAATAAGCAGTTCGTTTTATCCGAGGATTCGTTATAACCGAGTTCGTTATAAAAGAAGTATTTTGTGTGAAAATTGATGCTAAAACATCGGGACTTTAGAATTAGTTCGTTATAACCTAGAATTCGTTATAACCGAGTTCGTTGTAACCGAGTTTGACTGTATTTTTATGTTGGGGTGTCTCGGCTTAGCGGCCACATCAGAGATTAAAAATGTCGTTGACCCCTTATAAAACAATGTTGACCTTCGGGAAATTTCCAATAACTATTCATATGAATATCATGGGTCTATGTCTTCATTTAAATATCCCCCAAAATTTACACATTTTCGTGAAAAAAAAAAATATTTGACAAAGCCAAATTTTAACAACGTTATGCCACCCTTGCAAGGTTGGATAGGTATTTTCTCTCTGAAAAGGTTTTTAAGTTTAAAAAAAATGAATATGTATTGATTATTTTTTTTCTACTACATATAGTATGTTAGTTGTTATCACTACAAATGTAAGTTGTTTTTTACTACATATGTCAGATGTTTTTTGTCAGTTAAAACAACTAGGTTAGGTTAGGGGTGGTGGAGCCTAAAGTTCAGATTTATCGCAAAAACCGACTGGTTCATAGCGATGAAAACAACTAACATTTTTAGTTGTTTTAACTGAAATAGTAGTTGACCCCAAAACAATAAAGTAGTTATTTTAATTGACTTTTTCAGTTGATTTTACTAACATAATTTTCTGAGTAATGTACTAGATCTCCTGAATTTTTTAATAAAAACTTTTCCGGTCCTTGAATTTTACTAAATTTTAGGGAAATTTTTTTCCTTAAATTTAGATGTCTTTTTTTGAGAGTTCATTTGAAATGGAATTCATTCTTAAAGGTCTTCTTTTACATATCTGTCTATTAACTCGCTTCTCAATCTATTTTTAAATTATCATGTGAAAATCGTGCAACATATGGGGTAGTTGTGTTATCTTGGCTAATTTTAAATTTTAAGCTGATAAAAAATTTCGTTTGACATAACACGCAAGAAATATGTTTTAAGAGAGGTATCCTAAGTGATCCCCTTCGATGTTCTTAAAGTTATACTGTATCGCTTTTTTTCTTTTTTATTGAGACTCAAAATAGTTAAATAAAATTTTCAGAGAATAAACAAGTAAAAAAGTTAATTTCGACCTTGGCGAGTGTATTGATACCCTCCACAATTTAATTAAGATTATTGAAAAAAACTTTATTTGTAAGGCAATTACTTTTGAGAAAAATAAAATTTTGAAAAAAAAAAAAATCCGCGAAAAAAAATTTGGTAAAAAAAATCCGCGATTTTTTTTCCTTTTTTTCCATTCGGTGTTCAATTCTGTTCACATAAGTGAACCAGCAGCCGAATAAAAGCATTTTGTATTATTAGGCTATGTTCACACAAAAATTTTTTTTTCCATGAACGATTTTCATAGTATTTATGCACAAATTCATACAATTTATTAACTTTTTCATAATACTTATAAACTTTTTCATAGTATTTATGAAAAATGTTAAAAATTCTTAAATTTCACATATTATGATTTATTCATAAATACTATGAAAAAGTTTATAAATATTATGAAAAAGTTAATAAATTGTATGAATTTGGTAATAAATTCTATGAAAATCGTTCATGGAAAAAAAAATTTTTGTGTGTTGAATGTACCAACATTTTTGAGGTTTCCTTACATTTTCGTTCGTAACTTTTGAACCGCTGAACCGATATTGCTCAAATGCAATACCAAACTTCTCAGGGCAACAAAAAGTAAATATGTTTTTATATCAGTCATCTCCATGTAATATTTTGGCCGTTATCGCAATTTCCACAACCATACATCGCTTAAATGTCTTAAAATCGATCACTGATCAATAGTATATATTAGTGCCTACGGTCAGTACCGTAGTACCGGGAATACCGATATTCCCGGTTCTCGGTATTCCCGGGAAATGGTACCGGTTTTCCCGGTAATACCGGTATTCCCGGTTCCGGTTCTGACGGTATTCCCGGGACTACCGGTATGTATATTTTGTAAAATTGTGTAGAACTAAAATTTTTTCTTTGCTTTTACCAAAAAAATACAAAACATGTTGAAAAGACCATTTTCTAATTTTTTTATGAACTTAAGAAAAATATAGTTACATGATTTTTTAATAATTTTACAAACACAACTGAATATTTTTGTTTACTGATTAAATGGTGTAATTTATATATTTTATGGTATAGTATTTTTTTATTTTTTGAGAACCGGTACCAACATCAAAACCGGGAATACCGGTATTCCCGGGAATATATCTAGAACCGGGAAACCGGTACCAGAACCGGGAATACCGGTATTCCCGGGAATACCGAGAACCGGGAAATGGGGGGCACTAGTATATATATTTTATGGGGTCCCAGACCGATATTTTGATGAGTTACAAATGGAATGACAAACTTATATATACACAGAAAAAAAAAATTTGTCAATACAATTAATTTCATTGTTAATACAATTAAACATTTAATTGAAACCGAGCCTACATTGGATTTTGTCAATACAACAATGACATTTGTAACTTTTGAAAAAAAAAATCAACTTCATTCATTGTTACATTAACAATGAAATTAATTGAAAAATTTGTAAAATCTAAAAATAGAATAAAAAATAATCTGAAATCTAAAAATAGAATAAAAATAATCTAAAAATAGAAAAAAAAAATAAAATAAAAAAAAAAAAATGTTTACCACCATCTGGCATCGAACCCGCAACCTTCGTGCTACGCGTCTAGCACACTACCACTGTGCTATCCTTATACATATTTGTATTTGACTAAACGTCATATTTAAAACAGTCTATTATTAGAATGATAAAAAAAAAACTAAAATTGGAAATTAAAAAAAAAAAAAAGTTCCGCCAACTGGCGGCGAACCCGCAACCTTCATGATAGGAAGCTAGCACACTACCACCGTGCTATTCCTCATGTATATTTAAAGTTGACTAAATGCGTACATAAGGTGTCTGTGGTTTCAATATGCACTTTTTGCAATGTTGGCAATCGATACCTTTTAAATACCGTTATCCATTTCAAAACCCTTTAAATTGAATACCGGTACCAATACCAATACCGAAACTCAGTTTTGGTATCGGATACCGGTATCCAAAAACCTTTTCCTACGGTATCGGTACGTACCGGTATTGAAACGGTTTTTCTTAAAAACCATGTTTAAAAAAAAAAAAAAAATTAATAGAAAGTTTGTAAATTTTTTGGTTTTTGTAAATAAAAAATCGTACTCCAAATGCCTCACCGAAGTCTCATAAAAATCAAAAAAATCTTTTGGCACCCACATCCTAAATTAAATAAAAATTTCAAAAAATCCATACTTCAACCGCGATGCGAGAGCATAAGAAAATTATTGATTTTCACGAAATTTTTATGGATTCATTTTGACTCCCAATATACTTAAACTTTCTGGACCCCTTTTGTATAGTATAGTTTTTTTTGGAGATTTTTATTTAATCCGTGATGTGGGTGTCCAAGGGTTTTTTTTTTAATATTTACAGGACTTCGGGGAAGGCATTTGCAGGAGGTTTTCCACCATAGTATAATTTTTTGAAGTGGCTTAACTCGTAGAAATAGTCCATAAAGGTCCCATAATTCGCGAAAAAAATTGTTTGCAATATTTTTGAATGTTATCTTGTCTAGACAGGGAATACCTATTTTTCCAAATAGATAACACCAACAAAAAAACTTGGTTGCCTAGAAATAATTTGTTGGGGTTCTTACTTTAACCGCGATGCGGTAGGGAAATATATTTTATGAAAACATTTTGACACCCAATAGAAACTTATTGAACCCTTTTCAGCTCAAACAAAAAAGAAAGGTAAAAATCTATACGGCCTTATATTTATGTACTAAAGACATAGGAAAATGCCCAGCAAAAGCGGTCAAAAATTATGAGCAAAAGACAGAATTTCGGCAACGGTTTTTAGTGAATTTTCGAGAAAAAGAAAACACGCTAACTTTCGAAAGGCATTCCTGAGGATGATGAATTTTGGCATATTTTCCGTTCCCCTGGCCTGGTTCGTATTGAATTTCAGCCAAATCGGTACAGTGGTTCAAAAGTTATTAAGAAAACCGTGAATTTCTGATTGGTTTCACCTTAAATTCACTTGTTGAAAAAACCGTTAAACCAGCTTTAAAAAAATTGATGAGTCAGGAAAATATTTTACAAAGTATTCTTGTCACTAACAAAAATTTTTGTACTAAAACAAAAAAAACTTACACTTGAAAAACAAAATTTAGACTCAAAAAAAAAATGTTGGTTTTATTTTTTTTTTTTTTAAATGACTAAAAAAAGTTTTTTACTCAAAATAAAATATTTCTAACCAAAATTGTTATTTGATTCACGTTGGAAAATTAACTATCAATTTAAAGGGGCATTGTGGAGGGAATCGATGGATTCGTCCAAGTCTAATTTAACTTTACTACTTGTTTTTATAAGTTTTTTTAAAGTTTTTATACGTTTTTTTATTTTTTTTAGCATTTTTTCGATAATACCGGTACGTATCGGTATTGACGTTTCGGTATTGGTAATACCGTAACCGATTGAACTCAAATACCGTAACCGATACCGATACCGAAATTAATAAAAAAACGATACCAATACCGATATCGATACCGTTATTCGTTTCGATTGCCAACCTTGACTTTTTGCGTTTTTAACAATAATAAAAAATGTGGCATTATACATATTTAAAAATAAATAATAATGTTGCATCACACAAATTTAAAAAAATCTAAAAATAGGATAAAAAAAAAATAATCTCAAATAAAAAAAAAATAAAAATAAAAAAACTGTTCCGCCAACTGGCAGCGAACCCGAAACCTTCATGATTCGAGTTTAGCACACTACCACCGTGCCATCGTCGCATATATTTGTGCTTGATTAAATGAGTTTATAAATTGTTTGTGTTTTTAATGTGAATTTTGTGGAATCTTTAACAATGATTTTAATTCATGTGTTTAATTGGAAATAAAACCGGATTTTTGTCACATTAACAATACACATTGTTGATACAATTAAAAACGTTGTTGAACTAGTATTTCGTTGGTAACAATTTGTTTTGTTACTCTTGATTTTACGATATTTTTTTCTGTGTACCCTCTATCATTAAGTGGAGGGTATAATAAGTAGCGTATTTCTTACTTAGGGCAACTACAAACATTTTTTACGAAATGGTTTCACTAGTTTAACTTTTTGTAAGATTAGCCCCCTTAGTCTAATTAAACCCTTTAACTTTTTTTTTTAGTTTTTATCAATAACTTTATTATATAAATTTGTGCATATTTCTATAACTTTACGTCTTATAATTTTACCAGATGGTGTTTTCGGTAATTCATCCATAAAGTAAACTCCACCACGAAGTTGTTTAAAATGTACCATGCGATCAGTCACATGTTGATATACCATATCCTTAGTCAATGAACTACCGGGCAATTTTACTATAGCAGCAGCTGGTAAATTAGTGAATATTATATCTGGTATACCAAAAACACTGACTTCAACTACATCAGATAATTCAAGAATAACCTTTTCAATTTCTGTAGGATAGAAATGAAAATTATTATATTTTAAAATGTCCTTTTTACGATCAACTACGAAAAGATTTCCTTTAATATCAATAAAACCCAGATCACCACTTCGAATCCACCCCTTGCAATCGTACATTTCATTTGTAGATTCTGGATTGCCGTAATATCCTGCCCATGGGCATATTGCTCTTCTTATACATAGTTCACCAATTTCTCCAGGTCCCAAGTTTTGATTACAATCATCCAGAATTTTAACTTCTATATTTGAAGACAAAGGACCACAGTTACCATCTTCAATAGCCATGCCTGCCGCTACAGAACCACCAATTTCCGTCATTCCATAACCAACCATTATAAAAGCATTTGGCATATATCGTTTTAATTTTTCCACCATAGTTTGAGGTACCGCACTCCCGCCAATAAAACACATTTTAATGCTAAATAAATCGTTAAGCTGTAATTTAGAGCATGCCAATAACATACTCATTTGACTTGGTGGCCCAACAAACATTGTTACTTTGTAACATTTTAAAATGCCCAAACAATCTTCGTGCTTAAATGGGTTATCGCTTATAATACGTGTATAACAATTGACAGTACCAGCAGTTAAAGCAAAAATACCAGACATCCAGTATAGTGTACTAAAGCAGAGAATATGTTGAGTTTCAGAAGGCATGCTTTCACTAAAATGTAGAAAGAAAAAAAAATAAAGTTAAATATATCATATTGTACATATTTTCTAGAAGAGACACAAATCGTAGCTGTAAAAATAAATTAAATTTTCGCATATTTTACATATAGTTTTTATACCATTTTATCCGTTTGTACAGCTTTTTGGAAGAGCTCTTAAATTCAGAACTTCCAAAAAGTATTTTTCAGAACGGTTTCTTTTTTGCTGAGGATCCTACATTAAAAGTATAAATTTTTTATGATCCTTATTTCAGAAGATCGAAATAAGTACTAAAGTACACTAGAAAAATAGGAATTTAAAAAAAAAAAAAATTCGGAATGTTTTTCACCTGTCCCCAAATTTCACATTCTATAACCATAATTTAAAGAAATAAACAAATTTCCAAAGTACAATTTTTACCCCATTAAAGTCGGAATTTCTAAATAGTATTTTTTCAGAATATTTTTTCTGCTGGAGGATACTACAATTTAAATTTTCAGTAACTATGAGTATTATTTTGAGGATAAAAAAGTATTATTTTTGAACAAGTAATTTTTCCGGAATAATTTTTCCGCTAGAGGATCATGCATTTGAAATTTGAAATATTTTCGGACCATTACACTGTTCGACACGATTTGCCCCCCATGATCAGGTCACAGTTTTTAAATCCTATAAACACAGTATGTCCCGAAATATCTGACTACGAAACCATAAAATATTTATGGGGGTTTTCGTCGTAAGCGGCACAACTTTTTAAACCGATATCTTCCAATCAGGATGCACCAAGGTTAGTCCTATTGGATAGTATCGCTCAAAATAATTGTATCGCTCAAAATTATTATTCTGTAAAATGACTGTAATATCAATTCGACAGATATTTGACAAAGTTATAAATACAGATTTAAAAAAAAATACTTTGTATTGTCTTGTGACCGAAAAACAAAATTTTGTATTTAAGTTTTTTGTTAAGCTAGTAGGGCCTAAATTTCTTCAATGTAAATAAAAGTCAATTTTAATTACAAGTTTACCCGACGTTTCGTCGATTTGTTGTCGACTTTTTCAAGGGTTTTGTCTATTTGAAAAATATATAAAACAATAAAAATAAGCACAATAATATTACACATAAATAATTTTTTACTTACAAAATGAAATTATATCACATTAAAAATAAAATAATTTAACATGTAACAAGCAACATGAAACATAAAACATAAACTTATTTTTTAAAACACATATTAATTGTATATCACAGATTAAATTATGGCAACACTGTAGCTTGCATTTATGTTATTTGTGTCCTCCTTCAAATTCATAGTTTTTGTAATTTTGTATAATTGGAGTTACTCGTTAAAAACTTGTAATTTTAATTTTCACAAAAATAAAAAAATAAATCTACAATTTGGAAGCATTAACGCGGGCAAATTTAACAAAATCTTAATTTTAATTAATTTAATTTTTTAATTTTAATTAATGTTTTGAAGCAGAGAAGTTTTACTCATAAAATGGATTTAACTAAAACTTTGTAAATTTTTGTTTTTTTTTTGGAAAATTTTGAACTCATAAAAAGCATTTAACTAAAACTTTGTAAATTTACAGATTTTTTTTTGGTAAAATTCTTTTCGGTTTAATCAATATTTTACAGATAATTCTGTAAATTTACAGTTTTTTATCGAAATCATTTTACAGAGTTTGCTTCGTAAAATAATAACAAATCTTGCTGGTTGGAAATCTATGGTATTTTCTTCTGGCTCAGCAGAGTATCTCTGTAATTTAACAGAGTGATTATTTTGAGTATAGTTTAGACTCAATTTTTCAACAAGATCGGTCGAAAAAATTTTAAAGTCTTACACTTGGGCCCTGCAGAAATTTAAATACCACTTCTTTGGCCTGCCCCTTTTATAGAAGTAGATAAAAAATTCAAAAATTATAAAATTGTATTGCTGGAGTCCAGAAAATCATAATAAACGAATTTGGGGATGTTTATCGCAAGAGGGAAGGTGTCAATTTTTTTTATATCTTCCACTTACAAAGATGGTATCAGTCCTATAACTTTTAATCTAATTGTTCTGCAATAAATATATGTTAATCTACACTTTTGGTATACCCTCCACTTACTGATAGAGGGTATATATTAGGCTGGTTCATATATGGCATATTTTTTTTTTTAATTTTTGTATGGACCACCCGGAATATATATTAAGCACCGTGAGAAAATAGCACGTGATTTTTTTTTTCAGAATTTTTCATTAAGGCTTAGTTGCTACCGGCCCCTAATCATTTGGTATAAAAAAAATTCACACAATGAAAAAATTTTGATTTTAATTTTATTATAATTAAGCTTAATTAGCTTATTAACCACAAAAAGTTTAATTTTGGTCGGACAAGTATTTCAGTTCCAAAAGTGACCATGAAAAAAAAAATTTGGGTGATTGTGGTCTTACTCTAAAAATTTTTAAAAATTTTTTTTTTTTAATTTGAATGAAAAATTCTGAAAAACTCATGTGTTATTTTCTCACGGTGCTAAATATAAATTCCGGGTGGCCCGTACAAAAATCCAACTTTTGTTTTTATGAACCACTCTAGTATATACACCTGTGTTCAGAAAAATAGGAGAATAATAGGAGTATCCTCGTAAAAATTCAGAAAGGTATATCTTCGAAAATAAAACGAGTATTTTAAGCAAATAAATAGTGCGTTGTAGATAATTGCTTAAACTTTAATTTAAATTAACTCCAGCCATATTGGGAAATTTATATTTACTTTTTTTTACAAAAAAATGGATGTCCAAAAATACGTGTTTTTTTACAATGCGGGAAGGTCTTGGATTTTTTCCTGGTAGGTAGAAAAATTATTTGATTACTGAAAATTAACTATAAGGCTAATGCTAAAAATCCAAAATTGTGTATTTGAAATAAATCGACTCGTAAGTATTTTTTAAAAAATCCAAAAAAAAGTATTCCAAAAATTTCATTTTGCAGTTCGACCCATGTATCTCATTTATTTTTTACCCAATCTGGATGGGATTAATTTTAAATTAAAGCTTGCGACATTTTCTATGATGCACTTTTTATCTACTAAAAATATTCGTTTTCGTTTCAAAGATATACCGTTATGAATTTTAATGTTTGATACGCACTCCAATTTTTCTCCTATTATTTTGAACACAACTGTATATGGGGCATTCCATGCCAAATCACTCACTTTTAGGCCCGACCCCCTTCGATTAATTTTATTTTTGGATATGTTTTAGTACGTATTAAATGCAACTTCCAGCCTAATTTTCAGCCTTTTATACCAAGGTGGTGTTGAGTAATCAATTTTTCAAAATGGCGATTTTTTCCAAAAAATGAAAAAATTTTAATTTTCAATCAATTTTGACCAGTAAAAAATATAGATATATTAAAAAAAGATGGACAACATTTTGTTGGTAGTTAAATGTAGTTTTAGAAAAAAAAATATGAAAAATTATTCGAAGTAACTATCACTTGTTTTTTATCGTATAAAAATTAAAATCGACTTTTTGAAAAAGTCCGAAACCTTCGATTTTTTTTAAAAAATGTCAAAAAATTCTACTCTAAATTACGCAACTTTTAAGTCATAATTCGAGATGTGATCGTAATTCTTTCTATTTTTATTCAAATTTTGAAAATTGCACTTTTTTTTTTTTACTCTGGTTTATTTTATATGGTGCTCCAAAAAAAATAATTTGGTAAATATTGACCGTAACTTCCCCTAGATATATTAACTTGGGTGTAAAAATACGTTTCAGAAAATTTTTGGATGATCGGACATGGGTAAGGCGTGCCGCATCGGCTTTGAAGTTTGAAAATCGGATTACAAGGGAAAATATGCATTTTTTTCTGTTTTCTTAATTTTTTTGGTATTTTAAGTTAATTTTGAATTCAAATGGTTACAGAATTGAAATGTAGAGTAAAATGTCTCTCTATTAAGGTCATAAAAACCGAAATCGGTTTAAAATCAGCCAAGTTATTACAACTTCCCCAGGCATCTAACGTGTGGCAGACAACTTGATTAATCAATACAATCCGATTTTTGAAATTCATTGAAATTTTCTACTGTAATAACATTTTTTTATTCTTCAAGTTCAAATGTTATTAGATGACAAGTATTTTTCATATTGTGTTTTGCTAACATTTTTTAAATTAGTGCTAAAAATGCCTGCATTTTCCACACCCTTTTGAAATCTCTATTTTAAAAAAAAAATTTTTTTTTTGTTTTAAAATTTGGAAAAGTCAAAAAAATATTACACTGAAACATGAATAATGAAAAAATGTTATTACAGTAGAAAATTTCAATAAATTTAAAAAAAGGGCCTCGTATTTTTTAATCAAGTTGTATGGCACACGCTAGATGCCTGGGGAAGTTGTAATAACTTGGCTGATTTTCAACCGATTTTAGTTTTTAGTACCTTATTAGAAAGGCATTTTACTCCACATCATAATTCTGTAATCACTTGAATTAAAACTTAACTTAAAATACCAAAGAAATTGCGAAAACAGAAAAAAAATCATATTTTTCCTTGTAATCCGTTTTTTAAACTTCAAGGACCATGCTAAGCGCCTTACACATGTCCGATCGTCCCAAATTTTTGTGAGACGTATATTTACCTCCAAATGAATATATTTAGGGTAAGTTAGGGTCAGTATCTACCATTTTTTTTTTTTTTTTGGAGCTCCATATAAAATAAATCAGAGCCAAAACATAAAAGGTGCAATTTTAAAAATTAAAAAAAAAATAGAAAGAATTGTGATCACATCTCGAGTTATGGCTTAAAAGTTGCATAATTTAGAGTAGAATTCTTTTAGTTTTTTACAAAAAAATCGAAGGTTTCGGACTTTTTCAAAAAGTCGATTTTAATTTTTAAACGTCAAAAAATAAGTGATAATTACTTCGAATAATTTTTTCAAATTTTTTTTCTAAAACTACATTTAAATACCAACAAAACGTTGTCCAACTTTTTTTAAAATATCTAAATTTTTTACTGGTCAAAATTGATTGAAAATTTAATTTTTTTCATTTTTTGGAAAAAATCGCCATTTTGAAAAATTTATTACTCAACACCACCTTGGTATAAAAGGCTGAAAATTTGGCTGGAAGTTGCATTTAATACATACTAAAACATATCCAAAAATAAAATTAATCGAAGGGGGTCGGGCCTAAAAGTGAGTGATTTGGCATGGAATGCCCCATATATTTGGGTGGCACGAATTATGACTTTTTTCGAATTTCGTCGATTGCCGGGCAAATTATTGTTCGTTTTGGTCTAAGAACTCTTATGTTTAAAATTTTAGCCAAATCGAACAAAATTTACCCGTGCCTGTAGGAGATTAAGCTTTGCCCCCAAAAAAAAAAGTTTTTCCATACAAAACTATTTTTTTTTTCGATTTTTTAATTTTGTTTTGTTAAATTATCAACGAAATTCGAAAAAAGTCATTATTCGTGCCACCCTAATATATATGAGGCATTCCACACCAAATGTCCAGCGAAAAAAAAACACGTGTACCCCAAACTTCTGAATAGGTTGTATGGATAGCCCTATATGGAACTTAGAAAATTGCGTTTTTGGTTTTTCTAATTTTCAAAAACTGGGCTTAGAAGGCGTGGTCAAATATTGGAAAAATGGTCAAATTTGTGGCGAGTTGCCTTGATTAAATATTTATCACATTAAAACGGAATGCACCATAATCTCAAAAATTTACATTCTTATATAGTTTTGTATGGGCTATCGATTAAAATTTATTTTTTTTTTTTTGAAAATTTTCAGAACCCGTTCTGAAATTTTCTATTTTTTTAAAATGTTAATTTATTAAAAAACATGCCACTTTTTATTTTCTTTTTTAATTTTTTTTTTTTAAAGTTTAGATGTTTGTCCATCCACACAAAAAAAAATCAGAAACACGTTCTTCGTTTTTTTCGAGAAAATCGCATTTGAACTTTAAATTTCATAACAATTTTGTAATTTGCTTGTATTTCTTTGCTTTAACGTTGCGTATGAGGAATATTTATGCAATTAATATTACAATATATCGGGGGCCTATATTCAAAACCCTCTATCTAAAAAAACACAACTTTTTAGTTTATTTCGCGTATTGTTAGAGTAATTCGATATTTTACAATATTTTTTTTAAATCAACTACTGAATCTCACATATAATTCGTTTTAAAAATTTTATACTATTGGGGATTTTATGATAGATAGACGGTTTTGTTTCTCAAATCGACTTAATTTTTTTTTTTTTTTAGAAAATTTGAATTTTGAATTTTATAACAATTTTGTAATTTGCTTGTATTTGCTTGTTTCGAATTAGTAGCATTTATGCAAATATTTAAACTCATTCGCCATGTTGAAACAAGAAAATACAAGCAAATTACAAAATTGTTGTGAAATTTAACATTCAAATGCAATTTTCTAGAAAAAAACGAAAAAAGCATGTCTGAATTTTTTATGCATTCCGTTTTAATTTGATAAATATTTAAACAAGGCAACTTGACACAAATTTGGCCATATCCTAAGCCCAGTTTTAGAAAAACCAAAAACTCAATTTTTTTAATTCCATATAGCGCTATTCATACAACCTGTTTAGAAATTCACGGGACACATGTTTTTCTGTAGCGGGACATTTGGTGTGGAATGCCTCATATATGACTTAGGTTATATGACTTAAACTTAACATATTTAACTCGAAAAGTTTGGTATTACAATTGAGGACACCTATAACATTTGATACATTCCACATAACCTAAAAAAACCAAATGCTATAATTTGGATGTTGGTTGGATATATGTGAACTGAATTGGAAAATGATTGGTATTTAAATAAGTACAAATATATTTTTACCCAAGTTTTTTCCGTGTTTTTTTTTTTTAATTTTTAAAAAAATGTTCAAGAGTGCTGCGTAGGGCACGTTTGTATGGGGATTAGGTCTAAACACAACAAACTCTTAGATTTCGTTTTTGGGTTGAAAGAAATTTAAATTTCATGCAAATGGGCATTCGCAATAGCCTCACTATATTGACTCAAAAAATCAGAGTCGTAAAATATACTTGTAGGAGTATACAAATTGGGGGACAAAATATCATAGACTTTGGTAAAACAATAAAATTTTGTAATCAATAACATTTTGGACTTACAATTAGACGAAAAAAATATCCAATCGGTCCATGTTGGAACTTGGAAGCCATTTTCAGGCAAACGTAGCGTATTGTATTGCGGTTTTGACCGACTATAGTTTTTCATTTATACTATCGAATAATGTTACTTACAATCCATGTAAAAGAGATTACACTTATTAAAGATTTGACAAAAGATAGATCCAATCAGTCCATGTTTGAACTTGGCACCCATTTTCCGGGAAACACTGATGTAGGGTATTATATAGTCGGTCTTGACCGACTATAATTTTCTTCCTTGTTTTACTTACATTCCGTGTAAAATAGCAGTATGAGAAACACAGGTACCCTTGGGTAACCCTGTTGTTCCAGATGAGCATACAATCGCTGCTACCTGATTTTGACCCATTTTTAATTCGTCACATCTATATAAAAACAATTTTTTTTATTATGTTAATAAAAATTTTCACAAAATATCCAATTTGAAACTTACTTAAATTCATGTTCTCGCTGTGTCTCCTCCATTAAATCGTTTAAATTTGGAACACCTTCAATATGATCTTTGACCGTATAAATTATGGTTGTAGTTAGATCACATTCATCAAATGCCTCTCTGACTCTCTGATATATAGAACCATCACAAAACATTAATTTTGGTTTTGTTATTGAATAAATATGTTTAATGCCATCTACAATATAAAAATGTTAGGTTAGGTTGTAAGTGGCTGCTGATGTTTTACGTCAACACACGTAGACTCTAAGGTCCATTGTGATACCATAAAAATGTTAAAAATATTAAGAAATAGTAGTAAAATTTTATTAAAAATAACAGACAAACCTTTATCAAAACTAGGATCCAAAGTACTAACTGTTAGACCTTTATAAAGACAACCAAATACTAATGGTGCTACAAAGTCACTATTAGCAGCACATAAACCCACTATATCACATTGTTGGACATTTAATTTTTCTAAATTTTGAGCAATACGAATTGATAATAATAAAATGTCTCTATTGGTCGATTTTTTGCCAGTTGTGTAGGAAATCTTTAAAAATTGAATTAAAAAATAATTTTTAATTGTAATTTATTAATCTTTCAGTATGCACCACCTACCTGTGCTATGTGTTCCGGCTCATTTTGTAAAGCTTCCAGGATTACCGATCCTAGTGATTGCTTATTGTCATATATGGGTTTAGTTTTATTTCCATGCCATATTTTCTCCACTTCATTATATGTTGTCCGCGGTGGAATACTCATTGTGTAAAAGATTGTTTTACTAATGTGGTTTCATTAGTTCTCTAATCATATATTTATATGATTTTAATTGAGACTGATTAAGAATTTTAAAAATTTTTATTATACATTATCTGAATAACTTATTTTATGTTCTCTCCACTTGTTTTTATTATTTGAAAATTACTTTGCCAAAATCCAGTAACATATCTTCGTATTGTGTTATCTTGACAAACTATACACTAGGGTGGCAGCGAAATTTTAACTTTCGATTTTCATAATCTCCCTGGCGGATTATTGTCCCACATGATTTAAGCTGATGTAGAGCAAATTTGAGCCAAATTTGATAGCTTTAAACCGTGACTTTATGAGGTCAAAGTTCACATAGTAAAAAATTTTCCATACAAGCGAAAATATGTTTAACTTTTGATTACACCGTCTGTAAAGTATACATATAGGGGCATGTCACAGACTCAATTCCGTTCGGATTTGGAAAAAGTGGTTTACTCGTAAAAGGCAAAACGAATAATATTTTTGTCGGAATGAAATCACTTTCGAAAATCAAAGTGGAACTGAATTGCATAAAAGTGGTTTCATTCCGAAAAAAATATTCGCTTTGCGTTTAACAAGTAAACCACTTTTTCCAAATCCGAACGGAATTGTGTCTGTGACATGCCCCATAATTGATACACTCAAAAAAAAAAAACTGTAAAGTTAGCAAAAAATTTAGTTAAATTTTTGATTTTGGGCCTACTAAATTTTTGATTTTGGGCCTACTAAATTTTTAGTTAATTTAACTAAAAATATTTAGCTAACTTTTCGTAGAATGAATGTAGCAAAAAAAAACGTAACTTTAACTAAAAATTTAGCTGAAATTTCGTAACGTTTTTATGTACATATATTAACAAAAAAATTAGTTGAATTCAGCTAAACTTTTTGTTAATTTTCGTAAATTAAAATTTTCAAAATATTTTGTAAAAAATTTTAAGTTTATTTTTACACCTCAAAAATGTTGATACATTCAACATAACCTTAAAATACAAAATGCTTTAATTCGGCTGCTGATTGACACCGAATGGTATTTTAACAAGTACGAACATGTTTTTTTTTTTTCAAAAGTAATTTCCTTTTAAACAAAGTTTTTTAAGTTGTGGAGGGTATCAATACAATCAGCAAGGCCGATTTAACTTTTTTACTTGCACAATTGTGCAAAAAATAAACTTAAGAACATTTTCTAAGTTTTTTTAAAGTGTTAACTTTTTTTAACAATACCCAGCAAAAAAAGTGCGGAGTACTTCTATTTGGAGTGCTTTAAAACTATAACAAATGTAATGAAATACAACAAAAATAACAAAAAACACAAGAAAAAAACACACAATCAGTTTTTTCTACTCTGTAAAATTTAACTTTTTTACTTGCACAATTGTGCAAAAAATAAACTTAAGAACATTTTCTAAGTTTTTTTAAAGTGTTAACTTTTTTTAACAATACCCAGCAAAAAAAGTGCGGAGTACTTCTATTTGGAGTGCTTTAAAACTATAACAAATGTAATGAAATACAACAAAAATAACAAAAAACACAAGAAAAAAACACACAATCAGTTTTTTCTACTCTGTAAAAAGTTGTTATTCAGCACTTAACTCATTACCTTCCGCGACACTCCCATACAAAAGTAAGTAGATATTCAGTAGATAAGAAGTACTCCGAGCTTTCAAACAACTACTTCCACGGAGTAGTTCTTATCTACTGAATATCTACTTACATTTGTATGGAGGTGTCGCGATAGGTAATGAGTTAAGTGCTGAATATCTATGTATTCTGGAGTAGAAAAAACTGTTTGTGTGTTTTTGTCTTGTGTTTTTATACCCTCCACTTACAATTAGTGATAGAGGGTATATATAAGTTTGTCATTCTGTTTGTAACTCATCGAAATATCGATCTGGGACCCCATAAAGTATATATATTCATGATGCCCGATCGATTTTAAGACATTCTAGCGATGTCCGTCTGTCTGTCTGCGACAAATGCTGTCGCGGACAAAATTTTAACATATTTATTTGAAGTTCTCCCGAGAAGTTTGGTATTACATTTGAGCGATATCGGTTCAGGGGTTCAAAAGTTATGAACGAAAATGTAAGCACACCTCAAAAATTTCAGTACATTCAACATAAGAGTTAAAATTTTTCAACATGAACCCCTGATTTCCTTCAATGTCTCCGAATTTGATGAAACTTTGTGTATATGTTGCGACTTATAATACTTATACTCAGACAAAATTTGAGACCATTAACTTCCGTGGTTCCAGAAATATGGCGTGTCAAAAGTAAAGAAAATCGTTTAAAGTATTAAATATAAACATTTATATCTTCAAAAGTATTTCAGCTATATTACTTCCTGATAGCTTGTTTTGAAGGTAAAACCATGACCTTTCAAATAACATTTTGCAAAAATTTTCATTTTGAAAATTTGTTTTATTTCTGCAAAATTCGCGATTCGCGAAAATATATCTGAAAAAGCGACATTTTTAAAAATATGAAAAAAATATATGTTAACGGCTGTTATCTTAGCTACAAGCTGTAAAAATTTTGGGTTGGTGAACGTATTAAGACCAGAGATATGAATAAAAATGTGTTGCCAAGTAGGAAATTTTTATCAAATCTGATGAATATTTAATTTTTATTTTTGAATATTTTTGAAAATACATATAATAAAACGGTGAAAAAAGTAAAGTTTATGGTACAGACGGGTACTACACATAGATACAATATAACATGAATATTTATCAATTACACTACTCTACAAAAATCAACTTTTTTTGCACAGACTCCTAGAATACATTTGCTAAAGTATTTTGACCTCCTTAACACGAATCTGTCATCATAAAAAATTTATAAAATCCCCTTTTCGAGGTAAGACCTTTTTTGCGGTCCATGCCGATAAAAACCAACGAATGACTTTATATTGCATTTTTTTATATAAACAAATTCAAAATGCATATTATTTCAAATTCATTGAGTTTATCCGAAAATTTTTGCAAAAAATCAAAAATTTTAGCAAAATTTGCATATATTATTTGCATATACTTTTTTCCCTAATATTTTTATTTTGTAATTTTCATTGTTTAAAATACATTTTCTTAAGTCGTTTGCCCTCTTTAACGTGAATCCATTGAACGCGAATCCATTGTCATTTTTATATAATCGCGTTTTCGAAATTTGCCCATTTAGTTTTTGCAGCTGAAGCATACAAAAATATTAAACGAACAAATAATATGAGGTATATCAATGTGAAACATTTATTATTACCTTTTTTTTTGGGTTTGAGGGTTTAGTCTGTTAAAAAGGCCTATATATTCAGAAGACAGTTTGATAAAATGTTTATGATGACAGATTCGTGCAGGGCAAATACTTTCAAAAATGTGTTCTAGAAGTCTCTGCAAAAAAAAATTGACTTTTGTTAAGTAGTGTAATTGATAAAAAGTTATGTTACATTGTATTCATGTGTAGTACTCGTACATTACCATCAACTTTACTTTTTCACCGTTTTATTTTATGTATTTGCAAAAATATTCAAAAATAATAATTAAATATTTATGAGATTTGGAAAAAATTTCCTACTTGGCAACACATTTTCATTAATATCTCTGGACTTAATACGTTCACCAACGCGAAATTTTTAGACCTTGTAGCTAAGACTTAAACCATTAACATATATTTTTTTCAGATTTTTAAAAATGTCGCTTTTTTTGATATATTTTCGCGAATCGCGTATTGTGCAGAAATACAAAAAAGATCACAAAATAAAAATTTTCGTGAAATGATATATTAAAAGTGATGGTTTTGCCTTTAAAAAAAGTTATCTGGGAGTGATATAGCTCAAATACTTTTCAAGATATAAATATTTATAATTTACCCTTTAAAAGATTTTCTTGACTTTTGAAACGTCATATTTCCAAAACTACGGAAGTTAAAAGTCTTAAACTATGTTTGAGTATTAGTCGAGTAAGTCCCTACATATATACCGAATTTCACGAAATTTGGGTCGATTGACGTCAAAAATTCAATTTTTTTTGCTATGTTGATATGGATTTACTCATAACCTAAAAATACAAAATGCTTTAATTCGGCTTCTGGTTGGCATATGTAAACATAATTGAACACCAAATGGTATTTAAACAAGTACGAACATATTTTTTGACAAAAAAAGAAAAAAATCGCGGATTTTTTTTAACAAATTTTTTTTTCGCGGAAATTTTTTTTTCAAAAAAAATTGTTTTTTCAAAAGTAATTTCCTTTTAAATAAAGTTTTTTGCAATAATCTTTTTGAAATTGTGGAGGGTATCACTACATTCGGCAAGGCCGAATTTAACTTTTTTACTTGTTTGTTATTTTTGTTGTATTTCATTACATTTGTTATAGTTTTAAAGCACTCCACTGAGAAGTGGTAATGACTTTTTTTGCAGGATAAGGTTCGAAACGAGGGCACCGTACCACACACGATCGAACGACTTGAAAATATTCACTAAATTCGTAAATAAATCGACTACAACGTTCCGAAAGAAACGCGATAAACCTTTCTTAACATCAACTAAAGAATATAATGGCACTGACTTTTGTAGGATTAGACCTGTTGGTTTTATTAAATCCTTTAAATTTTCTAGTTTTTATTATTAACTGTATTATATAAATTTGTACATAGTTCAGTAACTTTACGACGCATTATTTTGCCAGATGGTGTTTTCGGTAATTCATCCATAAAATATACTCCTCCACGTAGTTGTTTAAAATGTACCATGCGATCAGTCACATGTTGATACACCATATCCTCAGTCAATGAACTATCTGAAAATTTTACTATGGCAGCAGCTGGTAAATAACTGTAAATTATATCTGGTATACCAAAGACACTGACTTCAACTACATCAGATAATTCAAGAATAACGTTTTCAATTTCTGTAGGATAGAAATGAAAATTGTTATATTTTAAAATGTCCTTTTTACGATCAACCACATAAAGATTTCCTTTAATGTCAATATAGCCCAGATCACCACTACGAATCCACCCCTCGCAATCGTATGTTTCCTTTGTAGTTTCTGGATTACCATAATAACCTGACCATGGGCATATTTTTCTTCTTGCACATATTTCACCAATTTCTCCAGGTCCCAAATTTTGATTACAATCATCGAGAATTTTTACTTCTACATTCGAAGACACTTGACCACAGTAACCATCTTCAATAGCCATGCCTGCCGCTACAAAACCACCAATTTCCGTCGATCCATAACCAACCATTATTAAAGCATTTGGCATATAGCGTTTTAATTTTTCCACCATAGTTTGGGGTACCGCACTACCACCAAAATAACACAATTTAATGTGAATCAAATCATTTAGCTGTAAGTTCGAGCATGCCAATAACATGCTAACATGACTAGGTGGTCCGCCAAGCATTGTTACTTTGTAGCATTTTAAAATGTCCAAACAATCTTTGGCGTTAAATGGGTTATCGCTTATAATACGTGTATAACAGCTGAGGGTACCAGCAGTTAAAGCTAAAATTCCAGACATCCAGTATAATGTACTAAAGCAGAGTGTAGTTTGCTGAATACCCGTAGGCGTATTTTCACTAAAATGTTAAAAAAAATAGGAAAGTTAAATAAATCATATTGCACAATAGGGCGTCCCGTCAAATTTAAATTTCCGAATTTCATGTCGTAATACCTGCCAAACGATGGCCACGTTGGAGCTGAATGTAGGAAAATTTATGAAAAAATTTCGCAAGGTAATCTTCAGTCGGCAATCAGCGTTCAAAGTTATTACATATATCGACCAAAATTCATGTCCAAATTTTATGACCAAATCCGGCTCAAAAATTCGGAAATTTTGCGTACTTTATTGGAAAAATATTTTAAAAAATCCAAAACCACGATTTTAGTCCACAGATGCTGATTTTTAAACATAAAAATTATTTTTTATCCAAATTGGCATCAAAAGTTGGAAAATGTTAAGTGTGTTATCTAAAAAATATTAAAAAAATATAAAAACGCGATTTTGATTCAAAAATGCTGATCTGCGATTTTGGTCCATAGATGCTGATCATCATTTTCCGTCCAAAATCGTGTTTTTATATTTTTTTAATATCTTTTAAGCTAACAAAAGTTGGAAAATGTTAAGTGTGTTATTTAAAAAATATTAAAAAAAATATAAAAACAAGATTTTGGTCCAAAAATGCTGATCTGCTATCAGCATTTTCGGACTAAAATTGTGTTTTTTTTTTTTGGAATATTATTTAGATACACACTTAACATTTTCCAACTTTTGAGACCAATTTGAATAAAAAACAATTTTTATGTTTTAAAATCAGCATCTGTGGACCAAAATCGTGGTTTTGGAATTTTTTAAATATTTTTCCAATGAAGTGCGCCAAATTTCCGAATTTTTGAGCCGGGTATGGTCAAAAAATTCGGACATGAATTTTGGTCGAAATACGTAATTTTTTCCAACTTTGACCGCTGGTTGCCGACTGAAGATGACCTTGGAAATTTTTTTCTTAAATTTTCACAAAATCAGCTATACGTGGCCATCGTTTGGCAGGTATTACGATATGAAATTCGAAATTTTAAATTTGACGGGACGCCCTATTGCACAAGCTGACGGGACGCCCTATTGCACAAACTGTATGTTTTAAAATCAAAATCTTTGATTAAGTACTTGTTGTAAAACAAAAAACAAATACATAAAAAAATTAAAACTTAAGCCTCTCTTGGCCCAAGGACGAAGCCTATTGAAATTGGATTGGTTCATGTTTAGAACTAGCCCCCATACAAAAGTCTTCCTTAATATTGACTCAAATGACTAATTACCGTATTATAATAGATATCCTTTTGAAATTTGGCAGGTAAACGTGTTTACAAATCACCATTCCGAATTTTAAAGAAATCGGACCAGCTCTTCTTGTATCCCCCATCCAACCCAACTTCCCGTTATTCACATGAATCTCTCAAATATCTTGAAAATATAAAATATTTAATTAAAATTGTGTTTTTTTTTTGTCTAAGGCGTACTTTAATAACCAAATCAAATCTGGTTATAATCGTACCATTTTTGGACTAAGGTCCCATATGAAAATTTCGCCCGATATTCAGTTAAAGCGGTTTATTGACAACAAATAGAAGCCTATGTCACTCAAATTTGGTTTGTGAGTGTTTTTTACACTTAATTAAAGATTTGACAAAAGATAGATCCATGTTTGAACTTGTGACCCATTTTCCCGGAAACACTGATGTAGGGTATTATATAGTCGGTCTTGATCGACTACAATTTTCTTATGTGTTCTACTTACATTCCATGTAAAATAGCAGTATGAGAAACACAGGTACCCTTGGGTAACCCTGTTGTTCCAGATGAGCATACAATCGCTGCTACCTGATTTTGACCCATTTTTAATTCGTCACATCTATATAAACAAATTTTTTTATTGTGTTAATAAAAATTTTCACAAAATATCCAATTTGAAACTTACTTAAATTCATGTTCTCGCTGTGTCTCCTTTATTAAATCGTTTAAATTTGGAACACCTTCAATATGATCTTTGACCGTATAAATTATGGTTGAAGTGAGATCACATTCATCAAGTGCCTCCCTAACTCTCTGATATATAGAACCATCACAAAACATTAATTTTGGTTTTGTTATTGAATAAATATGTTTAATGCCATCTACAGTAAAAAAAATTTTAAAAATATTTAAAAATCAAATTTAAATAAAAATAACATTCAAACCTTTATCAAAACTAGGATCCAAAGTACTAATTGTTAGACCTTTATAGAGACAACCAAATACTAATGGTGCTACAAAGTCACTATTAGCAGCACATATACCCACTATATCACATTGTTGAACATTTAATTTTTCTAGATTTTGAGCAATACGAATTGATAATAATAAAATTTCTTTATTGGTAGTTTTTTTGCCAGTTGTGTAGGAAATCTTTAAAAATTGAATTTAAAAAATAATTTTTAATGGTAATTTATTGACTTTTTAGTATGTACCACCTACCTGTGCTATGTATTCTGGTTCTTTTTGTAAAGCTTCCAGGATTACCGATCCTATTGATTGCTTTTTGTCATATTTTGAATTAATGGTATTTCCATACCATATTTTCTCCACTTCATTGTAGGTTGTGCGCGATGGAGTACTCATTGTGTTCAAGTTTGTTTAACAAATGTGCTTCTTTTCTTCTCTTAACTGTATTTATAGGCTTTTAATTGAGAATGATTACGAATTTTTTAAAATTTTATCATGCATTGTCTGAATAACTTTTTTTTGTATTCTCTCAATTTTTGATACCCTCTACTTAATGATAGGGGGTATATTAAAGTTTGTCATTTCATTTGCACTGAAAAAAATAACCTTCCTGATATTAATGAAACGGATTCATTATTTTGTTTTCATTACTTAAATGAAGGAATTCATAAGCTGATTGAAATTTCATGCATGTTATGAACAAATTTTATGAAACTTGTTTCATTAGATTTCATAATTTCATTAAAAAATATCATACGATTTTTTAGAACTAAATACAACTCTGCGTTGCGAATAAGAGAAAGAAAACAGAACAAAAACATACGACGTTTTATTACACCACGCGTGTTTAGTCTAATTGTAATTTTTACATGTGTGTTAACTTTTTTCTAATAAAATAAAATAATTTTATATTTTTTTGCTTTGTTGTTGAAACTTGTGTGTGTGTGTGTTATGCTGGTTATATCTAATTGAAATTACAAGTGAAAAGTTCCGTATAAGTGTTTCTTTTGAATGTTTCTTATAAATTATAATATGTATAGTTTGCAACAGAAAAATAGTTTTTTAAGTCATTAAAATTTTGTGATGAAATGTAGGGTAATTTGTATTGTTCCATTGCTACGTTGTTGCTACGTTTTGGTAGCACGTGTTTTTAAAGTCATCGCGTTTTTGTCTTTTATAGTTTACCTTATATGGCAATTCAGACCAATTTAAGTTTGGAGTAAAATTTTGTTGTTTGTAAAAACTAGGTGAAAACCATAAAAAGTGTGCAATTAAGGGTCATGTCACAGACTCAATTCCGTCGGGAAGTGGAATAAGTGGTTCACTCGTAAAACGCAAAGCAAATACTTTTTTCGGAATGAAACCACTTTTAGCAATTCAATTCCACTTTGATTTTTGAAAGTGATTTCATTCCGAAAAAAAATTGTTTTGCGTTTTACGAGTAACAACTTTTTTTCAAATCCGATCGGAATTGAGTCTGTGACATGCCCCTAAATAAAATTTTAGTGACGTGCCCCTAAATAAAATTTTAGTGATGGTTACATGTGACTTACCAAAATTGTTATTAATGCAAATTTTCACTTATGGGTGTATGATACGTGCTGTTTTTAGGTAACTTGTTCCTAACTTGATTAGGGGCTTTCTATGGAAATTTTGATAACTTCAACCAACATGAATTTATCGTAATTCCCATATCAAAACCTTAATAAAGTTAGCAACTAGTTACTCGTAAAAAGCAATTATCATACGCTCATTACCAACTACTATTCCACATTTAATCAATGGATATTTTCATACATTTTATGAAAAACTTCATAAAACGTTTCAAACAAGTTCTACGAATATTTTCATTATTTATATGCAAGTTTTCATTGAAAGGAACTTTAATGACACCAGTTTCATTAATCAAATGAAACCTGTCTTCGGTTGAAAACGTGAGTCATTTTTCATTAAGGTTAAGTCAATTTTCATTAATTTCACGAAGCTATTTTTTTCATTGTGTAACACCGTCTGTCCGGCAGTAGAAATGGTGATCACGTTCAAAGTATTAAACAGATATGACTAACAATAAGACTTACAATAAGTATATTTACTTCTTGTTCCCCTAAGCAATTTGGTATTGCATTTGAGCGAAATCGGTTCATAAGTTTTGAAAGAAAATGTAAAGACATCTCGAAAATTTTGGTACATTCAACATAACCTAAAAATACAAAATGCTTTAATTCGGCTGCTGGTTGGAACATGTGAACAGAATTGATCACCGAATGGTATTTAAACAAGTACAAACATATTTCACAAATTCACATGTTAAAAAATCCCTCTAAACGCAGTTTTTTTATGAAGTGTTTTTGTGTCTCAAAAAAATGTTTGCACTCAAAAAAAATGTACACTTACATTAAAAGAATTAAATAACTGCAAAAGTGTTTTTCTACTTGAATTCAAATAAATTATTTTTTTTAATTGTGGAGGGTATTGATGAATTCGGCCAAGTCGAATTTAACTATTTACTCTTGTTTATATTTTCAAATTATCTTTCCAAAATCAAGCCAAATATTGTGTTGTGTTTAAGGTTACCAGACGTCCCGCCTTGTATCATTGTTTCCAGAGTCCCGCGCGTGATTTCAAATTCACGTTTTTTTTTATTTATGAACATATTTGATTTGGATTAAGATTACGATTAACTTTTTTTTTTTTGAATCAATAAACTAAAAACATAAGTTAGCTAAGGTAAAAATTAGTGCCCCATTTTCCGGGAATACCGGTATTCCTGGTTCTGGTACCGGTTTCCCGGTTCTAGATATATTCCCGGGAATACCGGTATTCCTGGTTCTGATCCTGGTACCGGTTCTCAACATACCGGTACCGGTTCTCAACATACCGGTAGTACCGGGAATACCGTCAGAATCGGAACCGGGAAAATTAGTTAAATCCGAGGATTAAGAGTAGAAACAGAACAAGCCCGGCACGACTTTTTCCATACGATTTGACAGATAAAACCGGTGGCCGGCGCCGGTGTGAAATAAAACTTGTTCTATTTTTTATAGGTGGCAAAACTCATTCTAATTGGAAACCGTCCCCCGTGCCGTGCTTGTTCTGTTCGTACTATAAATCGGATTTATTAACACCATTTCACATTTTGGACAACGCCTAATTTTTTTGATCATTTTATATAAGCCCTGTTTTCGCATAACCGTATATACGCTTACCCATACATATTTTAAATTATCCACGCTTATTTTTAGCATGTATAATTACCAGCGTTAATTTTAAGCTTCGATAAAAAGTGAAGCCAAGTTCACATTTATAATGATTTAACATAGACACAATCCTTTTCTTCTTGTTACAGTTAATCCTAATCTTAATCCGGTTTGCAAAAAACAAGCCTATTATCGTAATTTGTTCCCCGTTGACCTGCTTTTTTTAAACAAAAAAAGATCTGGCAACCCTCGTTGTGTTATCTGGCAATTTTTTTTATCGGTCGGTATATTTTCGTGGCCTTCGATAATTTTTAAGACAACCAAGTGATGGTCGTCCGTCTGTTGAAAACACGATAACTTTTGAAAGACGACTTTGAGGCTACTAAAAATTGGTATATAATAAACTAGCTAACTCGCCCGGTACTTCGTTACCGGTTAGCTGTAAAAAAAAAAAAACTTTATTACTTCAAATTCTTACTATTTTTTAATTAAACATAAAAATTGTTAGTTTCGACATTTAAAATATTATATTTTGAGTAGATTTAAAGTTGCAAAAAATTTTATTTTGGCGAAACGATCCCATAGTTCAAACTTTAAGTTTAAAGGAACATTAGTGCATAAGGAACAATATGTACCAAATTGAAGCGAAAATTCAAAAAATTATTTTCCCAGAATGTAATTTCCGCAAGTGGATCGTAAAGTACCAATTTTAAGTATTTCTACTTTCTCCTTTTTTCCCCATTAGAAGCAGAATTTTCATAAAAGTACTTATTTTAGAATGTTATTTCCGCGAAAGGATCGTACAGTCCAAATTTCAAGTATCTAGGACCATTAATTCAGTAGATACAAAATTGCCCTACTTTCCCCAATTTCCCCCTTAGAAGCAGAATTTTCTAAAAAAGTGCTTCTTCCAGAATGTTATTTCCGCGATAGGATAGTACACTCCAAACTTTAAGTATCTATGACCATTATTTTAGCAGATACAAAACAGTTCAAAATTCAAGTATCTAGGACCATTAGTTCAGCAGATACAAAATTGCCCTACTTTCCCCCTTTTCCACCTATAAAACAAAATTTTCAAAAAAGTACTTCTTTCAGAATGTTTTTTCCGCGAGAGGATTGTACACTCCAAATTTCAAGTATCTAGGACCGTTAGTTCAGCAGATACAAAATTGCCCTAATTTCCCCCTTTTTTCCCGTAGAAGCGAAATTTCAAAAAAGTACCTCCATTAGAATGTTGTTTCCGCAAGAAGATTCAAATTTCAAATTTGCCCTACTTTCCCTCTTTTTCCCCCATAGAAGTAGATTTTTCCAAAAAAGTACTTCTTCCATAATGTTATTTCCGCGAGAGGATCGTACAGTCCAAACTTCAATATCTAGGACCATTAGTTCAGCAGATAAAAAATTGCCCTTCTTTCCCCCTTTAAAATGTAATTTTCAAAAAAGTACTTCTTTCAATATGTTATTTCCGCGAGATGATCCTATATTGCAAATGTCATGTTTTTAAGACCATTAGTTTAAAATTTACCAAATTGCCCTATTTTCCCCCTCTTGGCCCTCCTTAAAACCAAAATTTTCAGAAAGTGTATTTTTCAAAAAATTATTTCTGCGATAGGATCAAAACTTAAAGTTTTAGTTCAGAAGATACAAAATTGCCCTAGTTTCCCCCTTCTACTTTTTTCAAGATGTTTTTTTTGCGAGATGATCCTAGAGTTCAAATTTCAAGTTTCTGGAGCCATTTGTTTAAAAGATAAATAATGTACCGATTTTCCTTATTCCCCCCCTTTCCCACCGTGGAGGAGGAATTTTTCAAACAATATTTTTTCTGAATGCTGTTTCCGCGAGAGGATCCTAAAGACCAAACTTCACGTTTCTGGGACCATTTGTTCAGAAGATAAAAAATTTACCGATTTTCCCTATTTTCCCCTTTTCCCACCCGTGGAGGCGGAATTTTCAAAAAATTTTGTTTTCCGCATGTTAATTCCGCGAGAGGATCCTAGTAGTAATTTTAGCCAAATCGAACAAAATTTACCCGTGCCTGTAGGAGATTAAGCTTTGCCCCCAAAAAAAAAAGTTTTTCCATACAAAACTATTTTTTTTTTCGATTTTTTAATTTTGTTTTGTTAAATTATCAACGAAATTCGAAAAAAGTCATTATTCGTGCCACCCTAATATATATGAGGCATTCCACACCAAATGTCCAGCGAAAAAAAAACACGTGTACCCCAAACTTCTGAATAGGTTGTATGGATAGCCCTATATGGAACTTAGAAAATTGCGTTTTTGGTTTTTCTAATTTTCAAAAACTGGGCTTAGAAGGCGTGGTCAAATATTGGAAAAATGGTCAAATTTGTGGCGAGTTGCCTTGATTAAATATTTATCACATTAAAACGGAATGCACCATAATCTCAAAAATTTACATTCTTATATAGTTTTGTATGGGCTATCGATTAAAATTTATTTTTTTTTTTTTTGAAAATTTTCAGAACCCGTTCTGAAATTTTCTATTTTTTTAAAATGTTAATTTATTAAAAAACATGCCACTTTTTATTTTCTTTTTTAATTTTTTTTTTTTAAAGTTTAGATGTTTGTCCATCCACACAAAAAAAAATCAGAAACACGTTCTTCGTTTTTTTCGAGAAAATCGCATTTGAACTTTAAATTTCATAACAATTTTGTAATTTGCTTGTATTTCTTTGCTTTAACGTTGCGTATGAGGAATATTTATGCAATTAATATTACAATATATCGGGGGCCTATATTCAAAACCCTCTATCTAAAAAAACACAACTTTTTAGTTTATTTCGCGTATTGTTAGAGTAATTCGATATTTTACAATATTTTTTTTAAATCAACTACTGAATCTCACATATAATTCGTTTTAAAAATTTTATACTATTGGGGATTTTATGATAGATAGACGGTTTTGTTTCTCAAATCGACTTAATTTTTTTTTTTTTTTAGAAAATTTGAATTTTGAATTTTATAACAATTTTGTAATTTGCTTGTATTTGCTTGTTTCGAATTAGTAGCATTTATGCAAATATTTAAACTCATTCGCCATGTTGAAACAAGAAAATACAAGCAAATTACAAAATTGTTGTGAAATTTAACATTCAAATGCAATTTTCTAGAAAAAAACGAAAAAAGCATGTCTGAATTTTTTATGCATTCCGTTTTAATTTGATAAATATTTAAACAAGGCAACTTGACACAAATTTGGCCATATCCTAAGCCCAGTTTTAGAAAAACCAAAAACTCAATTTTTTTAATTCCATATAGCGCTATTCATACAACCTGTTTAGAAATTCACGGGACACATGTTTTTCTGTAGCGGGACATTTGGTGTGGAATGCCTCATATATGACTTAGGTTATATGACTTAAACTTAACATATTTAACTCGAAAAGTTTGGTATTACAATTGAGGACACCTATAACATTTGATACATTCCACATAACCTAAAAAAACCAAATGCTATAATTTGGATGTTGGTTGGATATATGTGAACTGAATTGGAAAATGATTGGTATTTAAATAAGTACAAATATATTTTTACCCAAGTTTTTTCCGTGTTTTTTTTTTTTAATTTTTAAAAAAATGTTCAAGAGTGCTGCGTAGGGCACGTTTGTATGGGGATTAGGTCTAAACACAACAAACTCTTAGATTTCGTTTTTGGGTTGAAAGAAATTTAAATTTCATGCAAATGGGCATTCGCAATAGCCTCACTATATTGACTCAAAAAATCAGAGTCGTAAAATATACTTGTAGGAGTATACAAATTGGGGGACAAAATATCATAGACTTTGGTAAAACAATAAAATTTTGTAATCAATAACATTTTGGACTTACAATTAGACGAAAAAAATATCCAATCGGTCCATGTTGGAACTTGGAAGCCATTTTCAGGCAAACGTAGCGTATTGTATTGCGGTTTTGACCGACTATAGTTTTTCATTTATACTATCGAATAATGTTACTTACAATCCATGTAAAAGAGATTACACTTATTAAAGATTTGACAAAAGATAGATCCAATCAGTCCATGTTTGAACTTGGCACCCATTTTCCGGGAAACACTGATGTAGGGTATTATATAGTCGGTCTTGACCGACTATAATTTTCTTCCTTGTTTTACTTACATTCCGTGTAAAATAGCAGTATGAGAAACACAGGTACCCTTGGGTAACCCTGTTGTTCCAGATGAGCATACAATCGCTGCTACCTGATTTTGACCCATTTTTAATTCGTCACATCTATATAAAAACAATTTTTTTTATTATGTTAATAAAAATTTTCACAAAATATCCAATTTGAAACTTACTTAAATTCATGTTCTCGCTGTGTCTCCTCCATTAAATCGTTTAAATTTGGAACACCTTCAATATGATCTTTGACCGTATAAATTATGGTTGTAGTTAGATCACATTCATCAAATGCCTCTCTGACTCTCTGATATATAGAACCATCACAAAACATTAATTTTGGTTTTGTTATTGAATAAATATGTTTAATGCCATCTACAATATAAAAATGTTAGGTTAGGTTGTAAGTGGCTGCTGATGTTTTACGTCAACACACGTAGACTCTAAGGTCCATTGTGATACCATAAAAATGTTAAAAATATTAAGAAATAGTAGTAAAATTTTATTAAAAATAACAGACAAACCTTTATCAAAACTAGGATCCAAAGTACTAACTGTTAGACCTTTATAAAGACAACCAAATACTAATGGTGCTACAAAGTCACTATTAGCAGCACATAAACCCACTATATCACATTGTTGGATATTTAATTTTTCTAAATTTTGAGCAATACGAATTGATAATAATAAAATGTCTCTATTGGTCGATTTTTTGCCAGTTGTGTAGGAAATCTTTAAAAATTGAATTAAAAAATAATTTTTAATTGTAATTTATTAATCTTTCAGTATGCACCACCTACCTGTGCTATGTGTTCCGGCTCATTTTGTAAAGCTTCCAGGATTACCGATCCTAGTGATTGCTTATTGTCATATATGGGTTTAGTTTTATTTCCATGCCATATTTTCTCCACTTCATTATATGTTGTCCGCGGTGGAATACTCATTGTGTAAAAGATTGTTTTACTAATGTGGTTTCATTAGTTCTCTAATCATATATTTATATGATTTTAATTGAGACTGATTAAGAATTTTAAAAATTTTTATTATACATTATCTGAATAACTTATTTTATGTTCTCTCCACTTGTTTTTATTATTTGAAAATTACTTTGCCAAAATCCAGTAACATATCTTCGTATTGTGTTATCTTGACAAACTATACACTAGGGTGGCAGCGAAATTTTAACTTTCGATTTTCATAATCTCCCTGGCGGATTATTGTCCCACATGATTTAAGCTGATGTAGAGCAAATTTGAGCCAAATTTGATAGCTTTAAACCGTGACTTTATGAGGTCAAAGTTCACATAGTAAAAAATTTTCCATACAAGCGAAAATATGTTTAACTTTTGATTACACCGTCTGTAAAGTATACATATAGGGGCATGTCACAGACTCAATTCCGTTCGGATTTGGAAAAAGTGGTTTACTCGTAAAAGGCAAAACGAATAATATTTTTGTCGGAATGAAATCACTTTCGAAAATCAAAGTGGAACTGAATTGCATAAAAGTGGTTTCATTCCGAAAAAAATATTCGCTTTGCGTTTAACAAGTAAACCACTTTTTCCAAATCCGAACGGAATTGTGTCTGTGACATGCCCCATAATTGATACACTCAAAAAAAAAAAACTGTAAAGTTAGCAAAAAATTTAGTTAAATTTTTGATTTTGGGCCTACTAAATTTTTGATTTTGGGCCTACTAAATTTTTAGTTAATTTAACTAAAAATATTTAGCTAACTTTTCGTAGAATGAATGTAGCAAAAAAAAACGTAACTTTAACTAAAAATTTAGCTGAAATTTCGTAACGTTTTTATGTACATATATTAACAAAAAAATTAGTTGAATTCAGCTAAACTTTTTGTTAATTTTCGTAAATTAAAATTTTCAAAATATTTTGTAAAAAATTTTAAGTTTATTTTTACACCTCAAAAATGTTGATACATTCAACATAACCTTAAAATACAAAATGCTTTAATTCGGCTGCTGATTGACACCGAATGGTATTTTAACAAGTACGAACATGTTTTTTTTTTTTCAAAAGTAATTTCCTTTTAAACAAAGTTTTTTAAGTTGTGGAGGGTATCAATACAATCAGCAAGGCCGATTTAACTTTTTTACTTGCACAATTGTGCAAAAAATAAACTTAAGAACATTTTCTAAGTTTTTTTAAAGTGTTAACTTTTTTTAACAATACCCAGCAAAAAAAGTGCGGAGTACTTCTATTTGGAGTGCTTTAAAACTATAACAAATGTAATGAAATACAACAAAAATAACAAAAAACACAAGAAAAAAACACACAATCAGTTTTTTCTACTCTGTAAAATTTAACTTTTTTACTTGCACAATTGTGCAAAAAATAAACTTAAGAACATTTTCTAAGTTTTTTTAAAGTGTTAACTTTTTTTAACAATACCCAGCAAAAAAAGTGCGGAGTACTTCTATTTGGAGTGCTTTAAAACTATAACAAATGTAATGAAATACAACAAAAATAACAAAAAACACAAGAAAAAAACACACAATCAGTTTTTTCTACTCTGTAAAAAGTTGTTATTCAGCACTTAACTCATTACCTTCCGCGACACTCCCATACAAAAGTAAGTAGATATTCAGTAGATAAGAAGTACTCCGAGCTTTCAAACAACTACTTCCACGGAGTAGTTCTTATCTACTGAATATCTACTTACATTTGTATGGAGGTGTCGCGATAGGTAATGAGTTAAGTGCTGAATATCTATGTATTCTGGAGTAGAAAAAACTGTTTGTGTGTTTTTGTCTTGTGTTTTTATACCCTCCACTTACAATTAGTGATAGAGGGTATATATAAGTTTGTCATTCTGTTTGTAACTCATCGAAATATCGATCTGGGACCCCATAAAGTATATATATTCATGATGCCCGATCGATTTTAAGACATTCTAGCGATGTCCGTCTGTCTGTCTGCGACAAATGCTGTCGCGGACAAAACTTAACATATTTATTTGAAGTTCTCCCGAGAAGTTTGGTATTACATTTGAGCGATATCGGTTCAGGGGTTCAAAAGTTATGAACGAAAATGTAAGCACACCTCAAAAATTTCAGTACATTCAACATAAGAGTTAAAATTTTTCAACATGAACCCCTGATTTCCTTCAATGTCTCCGAATTTGATGAAACTTTGTGTATATGTTGCGACTTATAATACTTATACTCAGACAAAATTTGAGACCATTAACTTCCGTGGTTCCAGAAATATGGCGTGTCAAAAGTAAAGAAAATCGTTTAAAGTATTAAATATAAACATTTATATCTTCAAAAGTATTTCAGCTATATTACTTCCTGATAGCTTGTTTTGAAGGTAAAACCATGACCTTTCAAATAACATTTTGCAAAAATTTTCATTTTGAAAATTTGTTTTATTTCTGCAAAATTCGCGATTCGCGAAAATATATCTGAAAAAGCGACATTTTTAAAAATATGAAAAAAATATATGTTAACGGCTGTTATCTTAGCTACAAGCTGTAAAAATTTTGGGTTGGTGAACGTATTAAGACCAGAGATATGAATAAAAATGTGTTGCCAAGTAGGAAATTTTTATCAAATCTGATGAATATTTAATTTTTATTTTTGAATATTTTTGAAAATACATATAATAAAACGGTGAAAAAAGTAAAGTTTATGGTACAGACGGGTACTACACATAGATACAATATAACATGAATATTTATCAATTACACTACTCTACAAAAATCAACTTTTTTTGCACAGACTCCTAGAATACATTTGCTAAAGTATTTTGACCTCCTTAACACGAATCTGTCATCATAAAAAATTTATAAAATCCCCTTTTCGAGGTAAGACCTTTTTTGCGGTCCATGCCGATAAAAACCAACGAATGACTTTATATTGCATTTTTTTATATAAACAAATTCAAAATGCATATTATTTCAAATTCATTGAGTTTATCCGAAAATTTTTGCAAAAAATCAAAAATTTTAGCAAAATTTGCATATATTATTTGCATATACTTTTTTCCCTAATATTTTTATTTTGTAATTTTCATTGTTTAAAATACATTTTCTTAAGTCGTTTGCCCTCTTTAACGTGAATCCATTGAACGCGAATCCATTGTCATTTTTATATAATCGCGTTTTCGAAATTTGCCCATTTAGTTTTTGCAGCTGAAGCATACAAAAATATTAAACGAACAAATAATATGAGGTATATCAATGTGAAACATTTATTATTACCTTTTTTTTGGGTTTGAGGGTTTAGTCTGTTAAAAAGGCCTATATATTCAGAAGACAGTTTGATAAAATGTTTATGATGACAGATTCGTGCAGGGCAAATACTTTCAAAAATGTGTTCTAGAAGTCTCTGCAAAAAAAAATTGACTTTTGTTAAGTAGTGTAATTGATAAAAAGTTATGTTACATTGTATTCATGTGTAGTACTCGTACATTACCATCAACTTTACTTTTTCACCGTTTTATTTTATGTATTTGCAAAAATATTCAAAAATAATAATTAAATATTTATGAGATTTGGAAAAAATTTCCTACTTGGCAACACATTTTCATTAATATCTCTGGACTTAATACGTTCACCAACGCGAAATTTTTAGACCTTGTAGCTAAGACTTAAACCATTAACATATATTTTTTTCAGATTTTTAAAAATGTCGCTTTTTTTGATATATTTTCGCGAATCGCGTATTGTGCAGAAATACAAAAAAGATCACAAAATAAAAATTTTCGTGAAATGATATATTAAAAGTGATGGTTTTGCCTTTAAAAAAAGTTATCTGGGAGTGATATAGCTCAAATACTTTTCAAGATATAAATATTTATAATTTACCCTTTAAAAGATTTTCTTGACTTTTGAAACGTCATATTTCCAAAACTACGGAAGTTAAAAGTCTTAAACTATGTTTGAGTATTAGTCGAGTAAGTCCCTACATATATACCGAATTTCACGAAATTTGGGTCGATTGACGTCAAAAATTCAATTTTTTTTGCTATGTTGATATGGATTTACTCATAACCTAAAAATACAAAATGCTTTAATTCGGCTTCTGGTTGGCATATGTAAACATAATTGAACACCAAATGGTATTTAAACAAGTACGAACATATTTTTTGACAAAAAAAGAAAAAAATCGCGGATTTTTTTTAACAAATTTTTTTTTCGCGGAAATTTTTTTTTCAAAAAAAATTGTTTTTTCAAAAGTAATTTCCTTTTAAATAAAGTTTTTTGCAATAATCTTTTTGAAATTGTGGAGGGTATCACTACATTCGGCAAGGCCGAATTTAACTTTTTTACTTGTTTGTTATTTTTGTTGTATTTCATTACATTTGTTATAGTTTTAAAGCACTCCACTGAGAAGTGGTAATGACTTTTTTTGCAGGATAAGGTTCGAAACGAGGGCACCGTACCACACACGATCGAACGACTTGAAAATATTCACTAAATTCGTAAATAAATCGACTACAACGTTCCGAAAGAAACGCGATAAACCTTTCTTAACATCAACTAAAGAATATAATGGCACTGACTTTTGTAGGATTAGACCTGTTGGTTTTATTAAATCCTTTAAATTTTCTAGTTTTTATTATTAACTGTATTATATAAATTTGTACATAGTTCAGTAACTTTACGACGCATTATTTTGCCAGATGGTGTTTTCGGTAATTCATCCATAAAATATACTCCTCCACGTAGTTGTTTAAAATGTACCATGCGATCAGTCACATGTTGATACACCATATCCTCAGTCAATGAACTATCTGAAAATTTTACTATGGCAGCAGCTGGTAAATAACTGTAAATTATATCTGGTATACCAAAGACACTGACTTCAACTACATCAGATAATTCAAGAATAACGTTTTCAATTTCTGTAGGATAGAAATGAAAATTGTTATATTTTAAAATGTCCTTTTTACGATCAACCACATAAAGATTTCCTTTAATGTCAATATAGCCCAGATCACCACTACGAATCCACCCCTCGCAATCGTATGTTTCCTTTGTAGTTTCTGGATTACCATAATAACCTGACCATGGGCATATTTTTCTTCTTGCACATATTTCACCAATTTCTCCAGGTCCCAAATTTTGATTACAATCATCGAGAATTTTTACTTCTACATTCGAAGACACTTGACCACAGTAACCATCTTCAATAGCCATGCCTGCCGCTACAAAACCACCAATTTCCGTCGATCCATAACCAACCATTATTAAAGCATTTGGCATATAGCGTTTTAATTTTTCCACCATAGTTTGGGGTACCGCACTACCACCAAAATAACACAATTTAATGTGAATCAAATCATTTAGCTGTAAGTTCGAGCATGCCAATAACATGCTAACATGACTAGGTGGTCCGCCAAGCATTGTTACTTTGTAGCATTTTAAAATGTCCAAACAATCTTTGGCGTTAAATGGGTTATCGCTTATAATACGTGTATAACAGCTGAGGGTACCAGCAGTTAAAGCTAAAATTCCAGACATCCAGTATAATGTACTAAAGCAGAGTGTAGTTTGCTGAATACCCGTAGGCGTATTTTCACTAAAATGTTAAAAAAAATAGGAAAGTTAAATAAATCATATTGCACAATAGGGCGTCCCGTCAAATTTAAATTTCCGAATTTCATGTCGTAATACCTGCCAAACGATGGCCACGTTGGAGCTGAATGTAGGAAAATTTATGAAAAAATTTCGCAAGGTAATCTTCAGTCGGCAATCAGCGTTCAAAGTTATTACATATATCGACCAAAATTCATGTCCAAATTTTATGACCAAATCCGGCTCAAAAATTCGGAAATTTTGCGTACTTTATTGGAAAAATATTTTAAAAAATCCAAAACCACGATTTTAGTCCACAGATGCTGATTTTTAAACATAAAAATTATTTTTTATCCAAATTGGCATCAAAAGTTGGAAAATGTTAAGTGTGTTATCTAAAAAATATTAAAAAAATATAAAAACGCGATTTTGATTCAAAAATGCTGATCTGCGATTTTGGTCCATAGATGCTGATCATCATTTTCCGTCCAAAATCGTGTTTTTATATTTTTTTAATATCTTTTAAGCTAACAAAAGTTGGAAAATGTTAAGTGTGTTATTTAAAAAATATTAAAAAAAATATAAAAACAAGATTTTGGTCCAAAAATGCTGATCTGCTATCAGCATTTTCGGACTAAAATTGTGTTTTTTTTTTTTGGAATATTATTTAGATACACACTTAACATTTTCCAACTTTTGAGACCAATTTGAATAAAAAACAATTTTTATGTTTTAAAATCAGCATCTGTGGACCAAAATCGTGGTTTTGGAATTTTTTAAATATTTTTCCAATGAAGTGCGCCAAATTTCCGAATTTTTGAGCCGGGTATGGTCAAAAAATTCGGACATGAATTTTGGTCGAAATACGTAATTTTTTCCAACTTTGACCGCTGGTTGCCGACTGAAGATGACCTTGGAAATTTTTTTCTTAAATTTTCACAAAATCAGCTATACGTGGCCATCGTTTGGCAGGTATTACGATATGAAATTCGAAATTTTAAATTTGACGGGACGCCCTATTGCACAAGCTGACGGGACGCCCTATTGCACAAACTGTATGTTTTAAAATCAAAATCTTTGATTAAGTACTTGTTGTAAAACAAAAAACAAATACATAAAAAAATTAAAACTTAAGCCTCTCTTGGCCCAAGGACGAAGCCTATTGAAATTGGATTGGTTCATGTTTAGAACTAGCCCCCATACAAAAGTCTTCCTTAATATTGACTCAAATGACTAATTACCGTATTATAATAGATATCCTTTTGAAATTTGGCAGGTAAACGTGTTTACAAATCACCATTCCGAATTTTAAAGAAATCGGACCAGCTCTTCTTGTATCCCCCATCCAACCCAACTTCCCGTTATTCACATGAATCTCTCAAATATCTTGAAAATATAAAATATTTAATTAAAATTGTGTTTTTTTTTTGTCTAAGGCGTACTTTAATAACCAAATCAAATCTGGTTATAATCGTACCATTTTTGGACTAAGGTCCCATATGAAAATTTCGCCCGATATTCAGTTAAAGCGGTTTATTGACAACAAATAGAAGCCTATGTCACTCAAATTTGGTTTGTGAGTGTTTTTTACACTTAATTAAAGATTTGACAAAAGATAGATCCATGTTTGAACTTGTGACCCATTTTCCCGGAAACACTGATGTAGGGTATTATATAGTCGGTCTTGATCGACTACAATTTTCTTATGTGTTCTACTTACATTCCATGTAAAATAGCAGTATGAGAAACACAGGTACCCTTGGGTAACCCTGTTGTTCCAGATGAGCATACAATCGCTGCTACCTGATTTTGACCCATTTTTAATTCGTCACATCTATATAAACAAATTTTTTTATTGTGTTAATAAAAATTTTCACAAAATATCCAATTTGAAACTTACTTAAATTCATGTTCTCGCTGTGTCTCCTTTATTAAATCGTTTAAATTTGGAACACCTTCAATATGATCTTTGACCGTATAAATTATGGTTGAAGTGAGATCACATTCATCAAGTGCCTCCCTAACTCTCTGATATATAGAACCATCACAAAACATTAATTTTGGTTTTGTTATTGAATAAATATGTTTAATGCCATCTACAGTAAAAAAAATTTTAAAAATATTTAAAAATCAAATTTAAATAAAAATAACATTCAAACCTTTATCAAAACTAGGATCCAAAGTACTAATTGTTAGACCTTTATAGAGACAACCAAATACTAATGGTGCTACAAAGTCACTATTAGCAGCACATATACCCACTATATCACATTGTTGAACATTTAATTTTTCTAGATTTTGAGCAATACGAATTGATAATAATAAAATTTCTTTATTGGTAGTTTTTTTGCCAGTTGTGTAGGAAATCTTTAAAAATTGAATTTAAAAAATAATTTTTAATGGTAATTTATTGACTTTTTAGTATGTACCACCTACCTGTGCTATGTATTCTGGTTCTTTTTGTAAAGCTTCCAGGATTACCGATCCTATTGATTGCTTTTTGTCATATTTTGAATTAATGGTATTTCCATACCATATTTTCTCCACTTCATTGTAGGTTGTGCGCGATGGAGTACTCATTGTGTTCAAGTTTGTTTAACAAATGTGCTTCTTTTCTTCTCTTAACTGTATTTATAGGCTTTTAATTGAGAATGATTACGAATTTTTTAAAATTTTATCATGCATTGTCTGAATAACTTTTTTTTGTATTCTCTCAATTTTTGATACCCTCTACTTAATGATAGGGGGTATATTAAAGTTTGTCATTTCATTTGCACTGAAAAAAATAACCTTCCTGATATTAATGAAACGGATTCATTATTTTGT
Source organism: Pegoplata infirma (assembly GCA_963921195.1). NCBI lineage: Eukaryota > Metazoa > Arthropoda > Insecta > Diptera > Anthomyiidae > Pegoplata > Pegoplata infirma. Next base: position 83,696,434 of record OY992540.1, read on the forward strand.
TTTCATTACTTAAATGAAGGAATTCATAAGCTGATTGAAATTTCATGCATGTTATGAACAAATTTTATGAAACTTGTTTCATTAGATTTCATAATTTCATTAAAAAATATCATACGATTTTTTAGAACTAAATACAACTCTGCGTTGCGAATAAGAGAAAGAAAACAGAACAAAAACATACGACGTTTTATTACACCACGCGTGTTTAGTCTAATTGTAATTTTTACATGTGTGTTAACTTTTTTCTAATAAAATAAAATAATTTTATATTTTTTTGCTTTGTTGTTGAAACTTGTGTGTGTGTGTGTTATGCTGGTTATATCTAATTGAAATTACAAGTGAAAAGTTCCGTATAAGTGTTTCTTTTGAATGTTTCTTATAAATTATAATATGTATAGTTTGCAACAGAAAAATAGTTTTTTAAGTCATTAAAATTTTGTGATGAAATGTAGGGTAATTTGTATTGTTCCATTGCTACGTTGTTGCTACGTTTTGGTAGCACGTGTTTTTAAAGTCATCGCGTTTTTGTCTTTTATAGTTTACCTTATATGGCAATTCAGACCAATTTAAGTTTGGAGTAAAATTTTGTTGTTTGTAAAAACTAGGTGAAAACCATAAAAAGTGTGCAATTAAGGGTCATGTCACAGACTCAATTCCGTCGGGAAGTGGAATAAGTGGTTCACTCGTAAAACGCAAAGCAAATACTTTTTTCGGAATGAAACCACTTTTAGCAATTCAATTCCACTTTGATTTTTGAAAGTGATTTCATTCCGAAAAAAAATTGTTTTGCGTTTTACGAGTAACAACTTTTTTTCAAATCCGATCGGAATTGAGTCTGTGACATGCCCCTAAATAAAATTTTAGTGACGTGCCCCTAAATAAAATTTTAGTGATGGTTACATGTGACTTACCAAAATTGTTATTAATGCAAATTTTCACTTATGGGTGTATGATACGTGCTGTTTTTAGGTAACTTGTTCCTAACTTGATTAGGGGCTTTCTATGGAAATTTTGATAACTTCAACCAACATGAATTTATCGTAATTCCCATATCAAAACCTTAATAAAGTTAGCAACTAGTTACTCGTAAAAAGCAATTATCATACGCTCATTACCAACTACTATTCCACATTTAATCAATGGATATTTTCATACATTTTATGAAAAACTTCATAAAACGTTTCAAACAAGTTCTACGAATATTTTCATTATTTATATGCAAGTTTTCATTGAAAGGAACTTTAATGACACCAGTTTCATTAATCAAATGAAACCTGTCTTCGGTTGAAAACGTGAGTCATTTTTCATTAAGGTTAAGTCAATTTTCATTAATTTCACGAAGCTATTTTTTTCATTGTGTAACACCGTCTGTCCGGCAGTAGAAATGGTGATCACGTTCAAAGTATTAAACAGATATGACTAACAATAAGACTTACAATAAGTATATTTACTTCTTGTTCCCCTAAGCAATTTGGTATTGCATTTGAGCGAAATCGGTTCATAAGTTTTGAAAGAAAATGTAAAGACATCTCGAAAATTTTGGTACATTCAACATAACCTAAAAATACAAAATGCTTTAATTCGGCTGCTGGTTGGAACATGTGAACAGAATTGATCACCGAATGGTATTTAAACAAGTACAAACATATTTCACAAATTCACATGTTAAAAAATCCCTCTAAACGCAGTTTTTTTATGAAGTGTTTTTGTGTCTCAAAAAAATGTTTGCACTCAAAAAAAATGTACACTTACATTAAAAGAATTAAATAACTGCAAAAGTGTTTTTCTACTTGAATTCAAATAAATTATTTTTTTTAATTGTGGAGGGTATTGATGAATTCGGCCAAGTCGAATTTAACTATTTACTCTTGTTTATATTTTCAAATTATCTTTCCAAAATCAAGCCAAATATTGTGTTGTGTTTAAGGTTACCAGACGTCCCGCCTTGTATCATTGTTTCCAGAGTCCCGCGCGTGATTTCAAATTCACGTTTTTTTTTATTTATGAACATATTTGATTTGGATTAAGATTACGATTAACTTTTTTTTTTTTGAATCAATAAACTAAAAACATAAGTTAGCTAAGGTAAAAATTAGTGCCCCATTTTCCGGGAATACCGGTATTCCTGGTTCTGGTACCGGTTTCCCGGTTCTAGATATATTCCCGGGAATACCGGTATTCCTGGTTCTGATCCTGGTACCGGTTCTCAACATACCGGTACCGGTTCTCAACATACCGGTAGTACCGGGAATACCGTCAGAATCGGAACCGGGAAAATTAGTTAAATCCGAGGATTAAGAGTAGAAACAGAACAAGCCCGGCACGACTTTTTCCATACGATTTGACAGATAAAACCGGTGGCCGGCGCCGGTGTGAAATAAAACTTGTTCTATTTTTTATAGGTGGCAAAACTCATTCTAATTGGAAACCGTCCCCCGTGCCGTGCTTGTTCTGTTCGTACTATAAATCGGATTTATTAACACCATTTCACATTTTGGACAACGCCTAATTTTTTTGATCATTTTATATAAGCCCTGTTTTCGCATAACCGTATATACGCTTACCCATACATATTTTAAATTATCCACGCTTATTTTTAGCATGTATAATTACCAGCGTTAATTTTAAGCTTCGATAAAAAGTGAAGCCAAGTTCACATTTATAATGATTTAACATAGACACAATCCTTTTCTTCTTGTTACAGTTAATCCTAATCTTAATCCGGTTTGCAAAAAACAAGCCTATTATCGTAATTTGTTCCCCGTTGACCTGCTTTTTTTAAACAAAAAAAGATCTGGCAACCCTCGTTGTGTTATCTGGCAATTTTTTTTATCGGTCGGTATATTTTCGTGGCCTTCGATAATTTTTAAGACAACCAAGTGATGGTCGTCCGTCTGTTGAAAACACGATAACTTTTGAAAGACGACTTTGAGGCTACTAAAAATTGGTATATAATAAACTAGCTAACTCGCCCGGTACTTCGTTACCGGTTAGCTGTAAAAAAAAAAAAACTTTATTACTTCAAATTCTTACTATTTTTTAATTAAACATAAAAATTGTTAGTTTCGACATTTAAAATATTATATTTTGAGTAGATTTAAAGTTGCAAAAAATTTTATTTTGGCGAAACGATCCCATAGTTCAAACTTTAAGTTTAAAGGAACATTAGTGCATAAGGAACAATATGTACCAAATTGAAGCGAAAATTCAAAAAATTATTTTCCCAGAATGTAATTTCCGCAAGTGGATCGTAAAGTACCAATTTTAAGTATTTCTACTTTCTCCTTTTTTCCCCATTAGAAGCAGAATTTTCATAAAAGTACTTATTTTAGAATGTTATTTCCGCGAAAGGATCGTACAGTCCAAATTTCAAGTATCTAGGACCATTAATTCAGTAGATACAAAATTGCCCTACTTTCCCCAATTTCCCCCTTAGAAGCAGAATTTTCTAAAAAAGTGCTTCTTCCAGAATGTTATTTCCGCGATAGGATAGTACACTCCAAACTTTAAGTATCTATGACCATTATTTTAGCAGATACAAAACAGTTCAAAATTCAAGTATCTAGGACCATTAGTTCAGCAGATACAAAATTGCCCTACTTTCCCCCTTTTCCACCTATAAAACAAAATTTTCAAAAAAGTACTTCTTTCAGAATGTTTTTTCCGCGAGAGGATTGTACACTCCAAATTTCAAGTATCTAGGACCGTTAGTTCAGCAGATACAAAATTGCCCTAATTTCCCCCTTTTTTCCCGTAGAAGCGAAATTTCAAAAAAGTACCTCCATTAGAATGTTGTTTCCGCAAGAAGATTCAAATTTCAAATTTGCCCTACTTTCCCTCTTTTTCCCCCATAGAAGTAGATTTTTCCAAAAAAGTACTTCTTCCATAATGTTATTTCCGCGAGAGGATCGTACAGTCCAAACTTCAATATCTAGGACCATTAGTTCAGCAGATAAAAAATTGCCCTTCTTTCCCCCTTTAAAATGTAATTTTCAAAAAAGTACTTCTTTCAATATGTTATTTCCGCGAGATGATCCTATATTGCAAATGTCATGTTTTTAAGACCATTAGTTTAAAATTTACCAAATTGCCCTATTTTCCCCCTCTTGGCCCTCCTTAAAACCAAAATTTTCAGAAAGTGTATTTTTCAAAAAATTATTTCTGCGATAGGATCAAAACTTAAAGTTTTAGTTCAGAAGATACAAAATTGCCCTAGTTTCCCCCTTCTACTTTTTTCAAGATGTTTTTTTTTGCGAGATGATCCTAGAGTTCAAATTTCAAGTTTCTGGAGCCATTTGTTTAAAAGATAAATAATGTACCGATTTTCCTTATTCCCCCCCTTTCCCACCGTGGAGGAGGAATTTTTCAAACAATATTTTTTCTGAATGCTGTTTCCGCGAGAGGATCCTAAAGACCAAACTTCACGTTTCTGGGACCATTTGTTCAGAAGATAAAAAATTTACCGATTTTCCCTATTTTCCCCTTTTCCCACCCTTGGAGGCGGAATTTTCAAAAAATTTTGTTTTCCGCATGTTAATTCCGCGAGAGGATCCTAGAGTTCAAATTTTAAGTTTCTGGGACCATTTGTCCAGAAGATAAAAAATGTACCAATTTGCTCTATTTTCCCGACCTTGGAGGCGGAATTTTCAAGAAAATATTTTTTTAGTTTTTTTTTCGCGAGAGGATCATAGAGTCCAAATTTCAAGTTTCTAAAACTATTAGTTCAAAAGATACAAAATCCCCCAAAGTGCCCAACTTTCCCCTTTTTCCCATAGAAGTGGAAGTTCTTTAAGTATGTTATTTTCGCGAAAGGATCGTTCAGTTCAAATTTCAAGAATCTAGGACCATTAGTTCAGCAGATTCAAAATTGCCCTTCTTTCCCCCTTTTTCCCACAGAATTTTGAAAAGTACTTTCTTAAGAATGTTATTTCCGCGAGAGGATCGTTCAGCCAAATTTCAAGTATCTAGAACCATTAGTTCAGCAATTTTAAAAAAGTACTTCTTTCAGAATGTTAATTCCAAGAGAGAGGATCGTGCAGTCTAAGTTTCAAGTATCTAGGACCATAAGTTAAGCAGATACAAAATTGCCCTACTTTCCGCCTTTTCCCCCTTTTCCCCCTTAGAAGCGGAACTTTCTACAAAAAGGACTTATTTTAAAATGTTATTTCCGCAAGAGGATCATACAGTTAAAATTTCAAGTATCTAGGATCATTAGTTCAGCAGATACAGAATTGCCCTACTTTCCACCTTTTCCCCCTTTAGAAGGAGAACTTTTAAAAAAGTACTTCTTCTAGAATGTTCTTTCCGCGAGAGGATCGTAAAGTCCAAACTTCAAGTATGTAGGACTATTAGTTCAGCAGATTCAAAATTGCCCTACTTTCTCCCTTTTCCCCCCGTAGAATCAGAATTTAAAAAAAAGTACTTCTTTTAGAATGTTATATAACCCCCCCCCCCCCCCCCTTAAAAGTAGAGTTTTCAAAAAAGTACTTCCTTGAGAATGTTATTTCCGCGAGAGGATCGTACAGTCCAAATTTCAAGTATATAGGACCATTATTTCAGCAGATACATAATTGCCCTACTTTTCCCCTTTTCCCACTCAAAATCGGAATATTTAAAAAAGTACTTCTTTCAGAATGTTATTCTCGCGAAAAGATCGTTCAGTCCAAATTTCAAGTCTCCCGGACCATTAGTTCTACTTTCCCCCTTTTCCCTCTTAGAGGCGGAATTTTCCAAAAAGTCCTCCATTCGAATTTTATTTCCGCGAGAGGATCGTGCAGTCCAATTTTCAAGTATCTAGGACTATTTGTTCAGCAGATACAAAATTGGCCTACTTTCCCCTTTTTCCCCCTTAAAAGAAGAATTTTTAAAAAAGAATTTCTTTCCGAATGTTATTTCCGCGGGAGGATCGTACAGTCCAATTTTCAAGTATCTAGGACCATTAGTTCAGCAGATTCAAAATTGCTCTATTTTCCCTCTTTTTCCCCTTAAAGCTTAGTACTCTGTTTTTTACGGTGAAAATTTCACTTAAACTTTCAACGCCTTAAATCGTAATAAGACATTTAAAAATCAACAAATTTTTACAATTATAAGAAAGAAACGATCATAACAAAACTGAAATGTCACTTTTTCACGGCAATTTAAATTGTCTTGTATAATAAAAATGGGTGAAAACTTTTTTTAACAATTTCCCTATAATTCCTCGCGCTGCCAAAATTTATTTTTTTTATATGGAGTTTGACAGATTTTTTCCTGTGAACTTGAACAGAGTACTTTGCTTAAAAGAGGAATTTTCAAAAAAGTATTCCTTTCCGAATGTTATTTCCGCGGAAGGATCGTAGAGTCCAATTTTCAAGTATCTATGACCATTACTTTAGCATATACAAAATTGCACTACTTTCCCCCTTTCTCCCCCTTAAAAGCGAAATTTTCAAAAAAGTACTTCTTTTAGAATGTTATTGCCGCGATATGATCCCATATTCCAAATGTCATGTTTCTAAGACCATTAGTTTAAAGTTTAGCAAATTGCCATATTTTCCCCCTTTTGGGCTTCCTTAAAACCAAAATTCTCAAAAAAGTATATTTTTCAAAAAATAATTTCCGCAACAGCATCCAGATTCAAAATTTCAAGTTTGTTCAGAAGATACAAAATTGCCCTATTAAACCCCTTCTACTCCCACCCCCACCCTTATAAATGGATTTTTCAAAATATTACTTTTTACAAACTGTTTTTTCCGCGAGAGGATCATAGAGTTAAAATTTCAAGTTTCTGGGACCATTCGTTTAGCAGATACGAAACTGCCCTTCTTTCCCCATTTTCCCCCTTTAAAAACGAATTTTTCAAAAAAGTACTTCTTTTAGAGTGTTATTTTCGGGATAGGATTGTACAGTTCAACCATTAGTTCAGCAGATACAAAATTGCCCTGCTTTCCCCCTTTTTTGCCGTAGAAGCGGAATTTTTAAAAAAGTTTTTCTTTAACAATGTTATTTCCGCGAGAGGATCGTTCAGTTAAAATTTCAAGTATCTAGGACCATGAGTTCAGCAGATTCAAAATTACCCCACTCACCCCCTTTTTCCACGGAATTTTCAAAAAGTACTTTCTTAAGAATATTATTTCCGCGAGAGGATTGTACTGTTCAAATTTCAAGTATCTAGGACCATTAGTTCAACAGATACAAAATTGCCCTACTTCCCCCTTTTTCCTTGTTGGAGCGGAATTTTTGAAAAAGGTCTTCTTTAGGACTGTTATTTTCGCGAATGGATCGTACAGTTAAAATTTCAAGTATTAAGGACCATTAGTTCAGCAGATTCAAAATTGTCCTACTTTACCCCATTTTCCCCCAGAATTTTGAAAAAGTACTTCCTTTAGAATGTTATTTCCGCGAGAGGATCATTCACTCCAAATTTCAAGTATCTAGGACCATATTTTCAGCAGATACAAAATTGCCCTACCTTCCCCTTTTTCACCCTTTAAAGCGGAATTTTCAAAAAATTACTTTTTTCAGAATGTTATTTCCGCGAGAGGATCGTGCAGTCCACGCGAGAGGATCGAGCAGTCCTATTTGTTCAGCAGATACAAACCGGAATTTTCAAAAAAGTACTTCTTTCAGAAAGTTATTTCCGCGAGAGGATCGTACAGTCCAAATTTCAAGGATCTACGACCATTAGTTCAGCAGACACAAAATTACCCTACTTTCCACTTTTTTCGCCCTTAGAAGCCAAATTTTCAAAATAGAATTTGTTTTACAATGTTATTTCCGCGAAGGAACCCATAGTCAAAATTTTTAAGTTTTTGTGAAAATTAGTTCAGAACATACAAAGTGTACCAAATTGTCCTATTATCCCCCTTTTCCACCCTAGAAGCGGAATTGAAAATAAAAACTTTGTTTCGGAATGTTTTTTCCGCGAGATGATCTTATAGTCCAAACTTTAAGTATCTAGAACCATTAGGTCAGAAAAAAGAATATGTACCAAAGAAGTGCCTTTTTAAAAAAGTACTTTCTTCAGAATATTATTTCCGCGAGAGGTTCCTATAGTCCAAATTTCAGGTTTCTGTGACCATTAGTTCACAATATAGAAAATGTTCAAAATCGTCCTATTTCCCCACCCCCCAAATTTGAATAAAAAATTTTCAAAAAATACTTTCTTCAGAACATACATTCCGTGAGAGGATCATATAGTCCAAATTTTTAAATTTCTAGGACCATTAGTTCAGAATATACAAAATGTACCTATCCTACTTTCCCCCTTTCAACCCCCTAGAATCAGAATTAAAAAAATTTTGTTTTAGAATATTTTTTCCGTTAGAGGATCTTATAGTCCAAACTTTAAGTTTCTAGGACCATTAGGTCAAAAGACAGAACATGTACTAAATTGCCCTTTTTCCCCCATTTCCCCTTCTTATTGAAAAAAAAAATACTTTCTTTAGAGTATTATTTCCGCGAGAGGATCCTATAGTCTAAATGTTAGGTTACTGGGGCCATTAGTTCAGAAGATGTTCAAAATTGTCCTATTTCCCCCTAAATTTATGTGATTAAATCAATAAATTCCCAAAAATAAAAAAATAAATGAGAAAAAAAATTGAGTAAAAAATTTGAGTCAAAAAATTAAGCGAAAAAAATTTTGAGTAAAAAAAAATTGAGTAAAAAAAATTTGGGTGAAACACCTTCTAAGTAAAAAATTTAAGTAAAAAAATAGAGTAAAAAAACTGAAGAATAAAATACAATTGAGTCAAAAAAATTTTTAGTAAAAAAAATTGAGTGAAAAAAAATTTTGAGTAAAAAAAAGTTTTGAGTAAAAAAAAAATTTTGAGTGAAAAAAAATTTTGAGTGAAAAAAAATTTTGAGTGAAAAAATTTTGAGTGAAAAAAAATTGAGTGAAAAAAAATTTTTGAGTGAAAAAAAATTTTGAGTGAAAAAAAATTATGAGTGAAAAAAAATTTGAGTGAAAAAAAATTTTGAGTAAAAAAAAATTTTCAGTGAAAAAAAATTGTAAAAAAAAATTTTGAGTGAAAAAAAATTTTGAGCAAAAAAGTTTTGAGTGAAAAAAAATTTTGAGTGAAAAAAAATTTTGAGTGAAAAAAAATTTTGAGTGAAAAAAAAAATTTGAGTGAAAAAAAAAAATTTTGAGTGAAAAAAAATTTTGAGTGAAAAAATTTTAGTAAAAAAATGTTTTTTCCCCGAGAGGATACTATAGTTCAAATATCTAGTTTCTAGGACCATTAGTTCAAAATTCACCAAATTGCCCTATTTTCCCCCTTTTTGTCCCCCTTAAAACCGGAATTTTGAAAAAAGTACTTTTTTCAAAATGTTATTTCCGCGAGAGTATCCTATATTCAAAATTTCAAGATTGTAGGACCATTAGTTCAGAAGATACAAAATGTACCAACTTGCCCTATTTTCCCCCTCCCCCCCCACCTTAGAAACGGAATTTTCAAAATATTACTTTTTCCAAAATGTTATTTCCGCGAGAGGGTCCTAGACTTCAAATTTCAAGTTTCTGGGAGCATTTGTTTAGAATATAAAAAATGTAACAATTTGCCCTATTTCCCCCTTTTCCCCCCTTGGAGGCGGAATTTTCCAAAAAAAAATTTTCCGAAATTTTATTTCCGCGAAAGGATCCTAGAGTTCAAATTTGAAGTTTCTAGGACTATTAGTTCAAAAGATACAAAATCCCCCAAAGGGCCCTATTTTCCCCCTTTTGCCCCCCTTAGAATCGGAATTTCCAAAAATCCCTTCTTAGTGGGTGGTTTTGTCGGGAGCCGAACCTACATTCCAAATTTCAAGTCTCTAGCTTCAGCGGTTTGGGCTGGGCGATGATTATTGCCAATCAGTCAGTCAGTCACCACACTCTTTTATATATCGTCGAACTATATTCAATAAATGCCAACTCGAAAAAGCTTACTGTTCAGGAGAGCTAAAAAACTAGTTATTTCGCTAATTATTGTAAAAATTAACAATGTACCTTCCATAACATGGTTTAAATATTCTAAACAATTTTTACCTATGCAAAAATTTTCATATTTTGCACTTGTTTGCGTATTTTTCAGAGATGGCATTTATTACTATATCAAAAAACAAATATTTTTTTAGAGTTGGCATATTTTGTCGGAAAATAAAAATAAATTTTTTTTGGAAAAATTTTTAAATTTTTTTTTTTTTTGGTTTTTGTTATCCTTAGTACGGTAATTGCAAAAACTGAACAAAAAATTAAAAATCTTTGTATATTTTTAAAAGTTACTAGCTCCGAAAGCCATTTAATCTCAGGGTGGTCAACTTTGGCACTCTGTAACTCACGCTGTATTGTAATAGGGTCACTCCAAACTAGCTATTTTGAAAGCTTATATCATTGAATTTATTTGCCCCATTCATAATGTTTCAATCTGATAAATAGTTTGAAAGTTACATGAATATAAGCAATTTTTTTTTTTGCAACCACTATTTACCGATATTTTCAAAATGGCAATATCTCGAGAACCAGTCATTAGATATCAAAATCTTTACAAGATTCGTGTTTAGCATGGCAAATGCAATAAGATATGTGGTCTAATTTTTTTAAAAAAAATTTTTGAAAAATTTTTGGAAATTTACAATGGGAGTTGGCATTTATTTCCACCAAAAAAATATGTACTTTGAGTTAGCAGAATAACAAAAATGGATGTAAAACGACAACAAATTATTTTTTTGCTCTGAAATTTTTATGGCAGATAGGTATTACATAGGGGAGCTATTTGCCATCGGAAACTCATTTCCGTCAAATTTGAGTTGGCATATTTTGAATATAGGTTCACGATATATAGATAATTATTTGTTAATCAAACTGATAGGTGGCGCTGGGGTGAAGCTATTTAGATTTTTCATGTCAAAGCAACATTTATTATAGTTTTTAACCAGTCTAAATAGAAGTAGTGCGCACATTTTTTGCGGGGTAACAAAAATATAAGACAAAATTCATGACGGTTTTAAGAACAAAGAGCTCTCGTAGCACTCTTATCAAAAATTAAGCCATTTTTTAACGCTTTTCATTTTAAGAGTACTTTTATGAATGATTTCTTTTATTTTGTATTTATAGCTCTTTAAAATCAAGCAAAAAAACAAATAAGAAGTTAAATTCGACTTATCCGAATTCATGAATACCATCCACAATGCCTAAAATACACTGTACAACAATTTCAAACTTTTTCTAAAATAACAGGGTTCCAACGATTGATTCTGGTAGAGGAGGCAAAAAAAGATACACCTGTGTCGGCGTTTTCACAGATCACATCGGTATATTATTTTAGAGGCGGTTAAAGTTTCCCAGCTTTGGCCTGTTCTTGCAGCATATCGGTATATAAAACTATGTTTTCTTTACATCTGAGGTGTAGGGTATGTTCAGCAACTTTGTGGAAAATACTATAGCAAATATTTTTGTGGAATATATTAACCCTCCAACTACCTCTCATAACGGTCTTTTTTGGCTCTATTCTAACAAATCGAAAAAAACACCCCGACAAATGGAGAGGGTTGGTATGAAATGTTCTACAAAAATGTTGCCCATAAAATTTTACTATATAATTCAGAACACACCAAATGCCAAAAATTAACACAAACACCAAAAATGAATCAAGTTCGAGATTGCCCATAAAAAAATTACAAAAAAAATTAACCGTTAGTGGGCAATCTTGAATTTAACTGGTTTTTGGTGTTTCTGTTAAGTTTTGGGCTTTGGTGTGTTCTGACCTATATAGTCAAATTTTATGCCAATATTTTTGTAGAACATTTCAATCCCGCCCTCCCCCTTTTTAGGGGTGTTTTATACGATTTGTTAAAATAGAGCCAAAAATGACCGTTATGTGGAGCAGTTAGGGTCATTTTGAATTTTACTGGTTTTTGGTGTTTGTGTTAAATTTTGGGCTTTGGTGTGTTCTAACATATATAGTAAAATTTTATGGCCAACATTTTTGTAGAACATTTCGTCCCCTCCTCCCCCTCTTTCGAGGTCTTTTTTACGATTTGTTAGAATAGAGCCGTTATGTGGAGCAGTTAGGGGGTTAATATGTTGCATAAAAATATTTGCCATTATATTTTCTACAAAGTTGCTAAACATACCCTAAACATCAGATGTAAAGACTGTATGTGTTCTTACTACAAGAAAATAAAATAAGTTTAAAATGAGCTTTTAATTTTATTTGCATACAAATTGTTTTTGTTTTTAAAATCGACTTTCAAAAAATGTACTGAAAATTTGAAATTTAAAATAAAACTTTTGTTAAAATAGACTTTTTGTTTTCTTGTGGTAAGGGCCATAGTTTAATAGTCAAATTCAAGATTGCCAATTAAAAAAATTACAAAATAAATTATCCAGGGATGTCGCGAATATTCGTCATTATTCGGTATTCGGCAAGTTTTTTGAATATTCGGTTAAATAAATATTCGTTAACAGTTTGCCGAATATTCGGCAAAATTTAAATTAGTTAAAAAAACACTTTTTATTAAAGTTTCACTCTTTTTTGTAGTCATTTCAGTTTGTTTTTTATACAAACAAAACTTGAGCACTTTATTTAAATTCGAATTGTTAAGGTACCAGAAAAAATAGTGTCAACAACAGCGTCGTTGTCTTTTAGTCTGGTACTTTTTTTTTAATATTTTACATACATAAAATACAGGCATATGAATAATTAAATTATTCGGCAAATATTCGGCAACTCGGTTTTAACCGAATACCCAATAGTAAATATTCGGTAAAATGCCGAATACACTATTCGCGACATCCCTAAAATTAACCCTTACTGGGCAACCTTGAATTTGACTGGTTTTTGGTGTTTGTGTTAAGTTTTTGGCTTTGTTGGTGTGTTCTAATTTATATAAGGGGGTTTTCGTGTCAACTGACACAACTTTTGAAACCGATGTCTTCCGATCGGGATGAAATTTGCACCAAGGTTAGTCCTATTGGATAGTAGTTCAGACACAATTTTTCAGCGAGATCGGTCATGGACTCTCTGAGTTAGAGGGGGTCGAAATTTGACATTTTGGCCAAAGAGGTGTTTATTCTCATCCATGTAACTTCTTACCTATTGTTTTTAGCAAAATGTGTCCCAAAGAGTTTAGATAGCTATTTCTTCAGTCTTTCGAAAAAAAATTATAAAAAAAATAAAAAAAAAATTTTTGATTTTTTTTCTTAAAAATCTAAAACTTTTTTGACTTTTTCCTCAAATTGGGCCCTTTTTTTTTTTTTTTTTTTTGATTCAAAAGAAAGCTTAGGTCTTTTCCTTTAAGTGCTATGGGGTCGCTTAGTGGGATGCGAGTGGGATATCTATGAAAAAATTATTTTTTTAGCTTTGGAACACAAAAAACGGTTCTTCAATTTGCACTATTAGGCGTGGGATAGCTAACCAGTTTTCGATTTCGATCCGTGATACCCTCTAATTTTTATAGGTTCGAAAAAGAAAGCACGAGCCAAAAAATAAGGGCGGTGGGGTGGGGCCATATGGCCCCTCATCGGGGTCAAAGTTGGGCGTAAAGAGGTAAAATCCTCAAAAAGCCCCAAAACTCCCCTAGAAACGCCCCTAGAGGGGTGCAATGTGAGACCGACCTCCAAAAATTTTGTGCCCCCAACATTTTTCTTGAACATACCTTACCCCTATTTCCACTTCCTAAGGGGGCTCCCATACAAACCATTTTTAAAAAATTTGATCCTACCATTCTAACTTACCCTAAAGTGCCCCTAGCGGGGCCAAATGTATGACCGACCTCCATTATTTTATAATTTCCAACATTTTTTGCAAACATACCTACAATGTATCTTTAACCCTTAAGGTGGTCCCCATACATTTCTTTTATTTTTTATAAATTTGTTTTATTAAACCAGCTCCTACCGCCCCTACCGTGCCTCCTAGAGAGGCAAAAATTGCGACCAACCCCCATTATTTTTTAGTTACCAACATTTTGTCCGAACATCATAATACCCTATCTCCACTCCCTAAGGGTCTCCCATACATTATAAAAACATGTATTTTTAAAAACTAATAAAAAAATAAAAAATAAATGTATGGGGACCCCCTTAAGAGTTTAAAATAAAGGGTAGGTATATTCTGAGAAAATGTTAGAGTTGAAAAAATATTGGGGGTCGGTCATACATTTTACTTCTCTAGGGGCACCCTATGGACAGTTAGAGCGGTAGGAGCAAATTTTATAAAAATGTCATTTTGTATGGGAGCCCCCTTAGGAAATGGAGATAGGGGTAAGGTATGTTCAAGAAAAATGTTGGGGGCAGAAAATTATTGGAGGTCGGTCTCATATTGCACCCCTCCAGGGGCGTTTCTAGGGGAGTTTTGGGGCTTTTTGAGGATTTTTATCTCTTTACGCCCAACTTTGACCCCAATGAGGGGCCATATGGCCCCACCCCACCGCCCTTATTTTTTGGCTCGTGCTTTCTTTTTCGAACCTAAAAAAATTAGAGGGTATCGCGGATCGAAATCGAAAACTGGTTAACTATCTCACGCCTAATGGTGCAAATTAAAGAACGTTTTTTTGTGTTCCAAAGTTAAAAAAAAAATTTTTTCATAGATATCCCACTCGCATCCCACTAAGCGAACCCACAGCTCTTAAAGGAAATCACCTAAGCTTTCTTTTGAATCAAAAAAAAAAAAAAAAAAAAGGGCCCAATTTGAGGAAAAAGTCAAAAAAGTTTTGGATTTTTAAAAGAAAAAATAAAAAAAAATTTTTTTATTTTTTTTATATTTTTTTTTCGAAAGACTGAAGAAATAGCTATTTAAACTCTTTGGGACACATTTTGCTAAAAACAATAGGTAAGAAGGTACATGGATGAGAATCAACACCTCTTTGGCCAAAATGTCAAATTTCGACCCCCTCTAACTCAGAGAGTTCTTGACCGATCTCGTTGAAAAATTGTGTCTGAACTACTATCCAATAGGACTAACCTTGGTGCAAATTTCATCCCGATAGGAAGACATCGGTTTCAAAAGTTGTGTCAGTTGACACGAAAACCCCCATAATAAAATTTAATGGCCAGCATTTTATTAGAACATTTCATCTCCGTCCTCCCCCTCTTTCGGGGTCGTTTTTACGATTTGTTAGAACAGAGCCAACAAATACCGTTATGAGCGAGAGTAAGAGGGTTAATATGTTCCACAAAAATATTTTCCATAATATTTTCTACAAAATTGCTAAACATAGCCTCAAACGTAAAGTAAACATAGTTTTATATACCGATATGCTGCAAGAACAACCCAAAGCTGGGAAACTTTAACCGTCTCTAAAATAAAATTCCGATGTGATCTTTCAAAACGCCGACAAACGTATACTTGTTTTTAGTTTCCTCACCAGAATCAATCGTCGGAACCCCGTAATTTTTTTTTTTTGGTGTTGTACTGTGTAATTTTCTTGATAGAATGAGTTTTAATAAAAAAATTTATTAAAAACGCGTTTTTTGTAATTGAAATTAATTTTCAATCCTCTCTGTTATTAGAAACCATTAGATTTAATCTGCCTTACATCGTTATTCTATCAGTTGGTTTATTGTAATTTTTCTTTTAAATTACTGTTAATACAAAAAAATATATTTTTAAATAAAATCTAAATTAATTTAAAGTTTTATTAATAATATCTATTTTTTTTTTATTTTTTGTTACCCATTTTTAGCTCATGCTACGGATTATTATGGTGAGTTTAATTGTGTACAGTGTGAACACAAAATTTTGTAGATTTTGTATTAGTTTTTTTTTTTATTAATTTAAATTTTTAATTTGTTAATCAGTGTGTAGTAGTTTAGTTCTTAAATAAATTTCTTCTTTAGTTTTCTATAGATTAGTTACCTTTTAGCTTATATTTTCTATATTGTTTTTTTGTTTCGTTTTAATTTTTTTTATCTTCAAAATATTGTTAACAAATTTGTTAACAATGTAATTTAATTTCATAAAATTATTTTTTTTTTTAATTTGTACATATAACATTACGAATAGAAGAACAAGAAATCACCAAACAAATATTTATTTTCTCCACCCATTTTATTATAATTTCAATTGATAAATTAACAATATAATTTTTCCATTTATTTTTTTTTTTTAGATTAAAATCGAAGTTTAGCTGAATTAAGGTTTTGTTTTTTTAACAAGTCGTTAAAAATTTATAATTAAACGAAATTTCATTTACACCATTTAAAATTTGGGCACCGTAACATAACGTTTGGTTTATCCCACAGCGCTAGTTCTGCTTACCAAAAGTTTTCATATGAAAACGAAATTTCAATTACACCATTTACATTTTATTTAAAAAAAAATATTCTAAAATATAACTTGGCAAGGAAAAGCAAAAAACAATGTTAACAATCTATTAAAATAGAGAGTATAAATGTTTTTAATTTAGCAATTCTCTTGCCAAAAAAGCGGTTTAACGCAATTTTTAATGTTTTTTTGCCAATAACTTTTGAAATAGAGCGACAATTTTGGTACATTCCACATAACCTTAAAGTATAAAATGCTTTAATTCGTCTTCTGGTTTACATATGTGAACATAATTGGAGACCATTTTTTGTTTGAGAAAAATGCATAGGAATCACAAAATTTTTTTAAAAAAATTTCTCGGAAGCTTGGAATTTTTCTATAGGAAAAAGTCTCGGAATTTTTAAAAATTTTCTATAGGAAAACTCTTAAGAATTTTTCAATTGAAAAACTATTAGAATATTTCTATAAAGTCTGAGAATTTTTCTATAGGCAAAATCTGATAATTTTCTTCAGGAAAAATTTGAGATTTTTTTATAAAAAAAAAAAAAATACATCATATTCCGTGATTTTTTTTATAGACAAAAATTACTCAGAATATGAAAAATGTTTCAGAAAAATATACTTTTTTATACACCGATAAAAATGCATGTCTTATATAAACGAAATGTTTCGTACATTGTACAAAAAGTTTCGTACATTGTACAAAAAGTTTCGTAGTTTTTACTTACGAAATTATTTCGTAAAAATTATAAGTTCTTACAAAAAAAGTTTTGAAATTAAACAAGTAAAAAAGTTAAATTCGGCCTTGCCGAATGTATTGATACCCTTTACAATGTAAAAACCCAGCAAAAAAAGTGCGGAGTACTTCTATTTGGAGTGCTTTAAAACTATAACAAATGTAATGAAATACAACAAAAATAACAAAAAACACAAGAAAAAAACACACAAACAGTTTTTTCTACTCCATAAAAAGTTGTTATTCAGCACTTAACTCATTACCTTCCGCGATACTCCCATACAAAAGTAAGTAGATATTCAGTAGATAAGAAGTACTCCGAGCTTTCAAACAACTTCCAACTACTTCCACGGAGTAGTTCTTATCTACTGAATATCTACTTACATTTGTATGGAGGTGTCGCGATAGGTAATGAGTTAAGTGCTGAATATCTATGTATTCTGGAGTAGAAAAAACTGTTTGTGTGTTTTTGTCTTGTGTTTTTTGTTATTTTTGTTGTATTTCATTACATTTGTTATAGTTTTAAAGCACTCCACTGAGAAATGGTAATGACTTTTTTTGCAGGGAAAGATTATTGCAAAAAACTTTATTTAAAAAAATTACTTTTCAGTAAAAAATTTTGAAAAAAAAATTGGTAAAAAAATTTACGATTTTTTTTTGTAAAAACATATGTTTGTACATTAGGGTGGTTTTTTATTTTTTTTTTTTGGAATTTCGAGGAGCGCGCAGCGGATTTTTGTGCCATTTGATGTTAAAATAATTGTGTAAAAATTTGAGCTAAATCGGATAAAATTAACCCGAGGCGCAAGGAGGTCAAAGTTTCGAGAAAAAGCCAAAATGGCCAAATTTTGAAAAAACTTAAAAAAATGTAAATTTTGTAGAATTAAAAAAAATAAAATATTTTTTATTTAACTTTCTTGCAATAATACTCAGAAAAAATTATCTTAACTTTTTATGACGGCAGTAACACTTTCAAACATGAAATACAAAAATTACCATGCATTTTGGGGGGTACCTGATATGAGTGTTTTCAATTTTTTGAAAATTTTATTAAACAAAAAAATTAAATCTTACTATTCTATAGCAATGTATTATTAAATACATAATAAGGCTTAAATATTTAAAAAATTGGGGATATCCATCGACTCAATTTTTTTTTTGAGTCATTTGACTCCTTGAAATCCGCAAAACTCAAATGACTCCAAAAAAAAAATTGAGTCGATGGATATCCCCAATTTTTTAAATATTTAAGCCTTAGGATGTATTATATAATCCATTGCTATAGAATAGTAAGATTTAATTTTTTTGTTTAATAAAATTTTCAAAAAATCGAAAACACTCATTTCAGGAACCCCCTAAAATGCATGGTAATTTTTGTATTTCATGTTTGAAAGTGTTACTGCCGTCATAAAAAGTAAAGATAATTTTTTCTGAGTATTATTGCAAGAAAGTTAAATAAAAAATATTTTGTTTTTTTTTATTTCAACAAAATTTACATTTTTTTAAGTTTTTTCAAAATTTGGCCATTTTGGCTTTTTCTCGAAACTTTGACCTTCTTGCGCCTCGGGTTAATTTTATCCGATTTAGCTCAAATTTTTACACAATTATTTTAACATCAAATGTCACAAAAATCCGCTGCGCGCTCCTCGAAATTCCAAAAAAAAATAAAATAAAAAACCACCCTATTGTACATGTTTAAATACAATTCGGTGTTCAATTCTGTTCACATATGCCCAGTTGGAAAATCTGTCACTGAGGAAATTTCCACAGTGATTCCTTGAGGAAATGTCTTCAGGTTCTGACAAATCATAGGTAATCCTTGATGACATGTCCTTACATTGTCAGCACTGAATGTTTGCTTTAATAGTGTGGACAATTCCTCTAAGACGGCTAAAAGGAAATGTCTCCAGAATAGCAGTATATTAAATTAAAATTTAAAATCTGGACAACTCTTCAATTTCCAAGAAAAATATGGCAATATTATCAATTTATTTAAAATAAATTCAAAATCTAACAAGTAAAATAAAAGTAATAAATAGACAAACAATTTTCAAAATAAAGTTTGGAACAAGTAGTAAGGTGTGGGACTAATAAACTGGAGGTTTCAGGTTCAAATCCAGTTGGGACTAAAAAGGCGAAAAGTTTTTTTCTAAATATGAGAAAGATAATTTATAAAGGAAATAAAAGTAAAAATAAAGGAAATACGAACATTTTTTGTATTTTCGCATTTCCCCAAAGAAGTCTTAGGTAACATGTCCCCAGAAGGTCAGCCCTGACCACTGCTGACTTTGAGTGAGGACATTTTGAAAATTTGTATGAAACTGTCCTCAACCCAGTACATAGAAATGTCTTGTGTATGTCAGCAGTGACTCTGACATGTCACCGCTCCGTCACTGAGGATGGCTCGAGGACGTTGCCAACTGGGTGTCAACCAGCAGCCGAATTACAGCATTTTGTATTTTTAGGCTATGTTGAATGTACCATTTTTATACCCTCCAACCACAGTATGGGGGTATACTCACTTTGTCATTCCATGTGTAACGCATCGAAATATCGGTCTAAGACCCCATAAAGTATATATATTATTGATCAGTGATCGATTCTAAGACATTTTAGCGTCCGTCCGCCCGTCTGTCCGTCTGTAGAGGACACGATACAGTCCAAAATAAAAGAGCTAGACTTCCGAAGTTTGGCACGAATATGTCTTATATTCCTAGGCAGGTTATGTTCGGAAATGGGCCAAATCGGACCAAGGGGAAAAAAGTTCCCCCTTGGAGAACTAAACCAACCTACTTTTGCTAAGCAAAGGCAATATTCTTATCTCAGATGAAGTTCGAAATTGCAAGGGGAAGGTGCTCCCTAACGTCTCCCATCAACATTTAGCATTTTCTGTCAATATACTGTAATAGCATAAAGAAAGTGCTAAAAATATTGCTGCTTTAAAACTATAAGTGTGAATAGGGTATTAGACTTTTTCTTAGAAAAAAATACTGAAAATCTGAGAATTTTTCCATATGAAAAAGTCTCAGCATAAAATACTTTTTCTATAGGAAAAATGTCTTAAGAATCTGTAGTAAATGTCTCAGAACCTAAAACTTTTGCTAAGGAAAAAAATACCTCAGAATCTGAGACTTTTACTTTATGAAAAATGTCTCGGAATCTGAAACTTTTTCTATGTGAAAAATGTCTCCGAATCTAAAACATTTTCTATAGGAAAAATGTCTTAGCTTTTGAGATTTTTCTATATGAAAATGTTTCAGAACATAAGTATATTTCTACAGGAAAAATGTCTCGGAAAGTGTTTCGGAATCTTAAGACTTGATCTAACGAAAAAATGTCTCAGAAAATTGTACTTTTAATACTTTTTTTATGGTAGACTTTTCCTAATCTCAGGTAGATCTCTACAGAAAAATCTTTTCGTTAAGAAAAAAACTTTTCGAAATCTCTTTCCACAGAAAAATTATCACAGAGTCCCTTTACATTTCCAAGGAAAAGGTTTATATATTGTGTGAATTTTTCAATAGGAAAAAAAACTCGGAGAAGTTTTCTATTGCAAATGATGCCTCTAAATTTGGAAATTTTTCTATACAACGAATTATTATAAATATTACAGTCAAACTCGGTTATAACGAACTCGGTTACAACGAATTCTCGGTTATAACGAACTTATTCTAAAGTCCCGACGTTTTAGCATCAATTTACACACAAAATACTTCTTTTGTAACGAACTCGGTTATAACGAATCCTCGGTTAAAACGAACTGCTTATTATGGTCCCACGAACACAATTTTATGTATATTTACCTTTTTTATAACGAACTCCCATAAATATTTTTTAATGTGTGGCAATCATGTTTATCAAACTAACAAAAGGTTGGCATTTTTTGGTTTGTATTTTAATTTTGATAAAATTTATTTATGTTTTTAATGATTTCTTCTCAATAAGTAGTTTATTTACGAAAAAATATCAAATAAAACAAAAATGAATCAATTTTTTTGGAAATAAAACTAGATTAATAAAAAATATACCCCGCTTATAGCGAACTTCTCTTATAACGAACTATTTTTACTTGTCCCTCGGAGTTCGTTATAACCGGGTTCGACTGTATAATTTTTCAGTGTAAAAAATGGTATCTGAGAATTTTTCTACATGAAAGTGTGTTTTTCTATATATAGTTTGTTCAAATGCATTTAACTTCTACAATTTTTGACGGATATTATTAAAAAACTCCTTATTTTCTTCGTATTAAATCAGACATGAACTTAACATACAAAACTAAAATTTTAAGAATTTAATTCGGTCAAATTTACAAATATGGTAGGTTCACTTTGCGGACTTTCCTTGTAAATTACAGGAAAACCCAAGGATGTAATCGAATTCAGGAGGTCAAAATACGGAACCTATTTTATTTTTGTGGAGCTGTGCAATTTGTGTTGCCCCCAAACCCAAGAGCTGGATCCGCGCCTGGTGCAGGTCCTATTTTTTAATTTTCAAACAAAATTGTTGTTGCCCCCACCAAAACCAAGAGCTGGATCCGCGCCTGGTGCAGGTCCTTTTGATTAATTTTCAAACAAAATTTGACTTTTCTTATGAATGTTCTACAACAACCACACGAAAAAAATAAATTTATGATTCAGTTAAGACTGTTTTTTTATAAATAGGCACCTAAGTCAACATAAATTAAATAAATTTAAATGGTGTAAATTATGAAATAAGTTAAAATTAAATTTTTTTAACGTCTTATTATAAAAAACATTCTTATTTTTTTTTTGTATTAGATTTTTTTTATAATTTTTAAAACTATATTTACAGTTAAGTTTAACAATTATTATTTGTATGTAAGTTTTAATTTCCAAATAAGAAAAAAACAATCATTCATTATCCAGTATTTAACAAAATTTTTTTAGTGATTAAACACTTTGATTCTCAAACATCATTTTGTGTTTAACCCTGTAAAAGTTTTAACAGATTTCATTTAAAATTTATTTTAAGGAGGTAAATTCTGCATGTTTTAATTATTCAAATTCCAAACCACAAGAGCTAGAAACATTTTTATTTTTTTTTTAATTAAACCAGATATTTATAGATTCTTTTTTGGGGTTTAATTATTATTTTTTCTTAATTCTTTTTATTCAATTCAACGACTCAACTAAAAAAAAAAAATGTTCGCAACTTGTTTATAATTTTCTATTTTTCAAGATGAATACAATCTTAATCCGGGTTTAGAATGGGAGGATGAATTCACAGGTAGGTACTCCTTTGAAATTTGCAAACAGTGACGGAATCGACATGAAGCAAAATAGGAACGTCAAAATTCTTGAAATAAAAAAACTTTAAAAGGAAACCTAGGGGTTCCATATATTAAAAATAAATAAAATATTTAATAACATGCACTTTAAATTTCTGAAATTACAAGATATATTGAACATTTTTTAGGCCTACTATCTCTCTTTCTCTAGTTTGTTACGTTTAATACATAATTCATTAAATAATCTCATTAATCTGTGTTTAATGCTTTTGTAAATGTTTTCTTTCATATATCTAAAAATTAATTTGTCACCTTTTCAATAATGCTTGCTTTTGAAAAAAAAAATAATTTAAAAGAAATATTTATTATAACCTCTAATATTTTGTATACGTGTTTGTTTTATTTAATTAGAAGTTTATGAAGCATTTCAAAAAAAATACTTTGAAATGGTATTTCCCAACACTGACTTTAAAACTCATAGATTTTGAACTTTTTTTTTTTGGGAATCGGGCATACTGAATTTAATTCTGTACAATGAGACAAAGAAGACATTTTTTTCGGGCAAAAGTCTAAACACCTATCAAAACAGCAAAATATTTCAGAAACTATATGTTTTTGGTGGAATAAATCTCCAAATCTGGAAATATTTTTCAAATTATTAAAAACATTCACAAAAAAAATGCGTTCAACAAGAGAAGTGGTAGAAATTTTTGTTCGATTCTCAAATTCTAAAAGCGATCTATTCACTTCTGTAGAATCTTGTAATAAATAAGATCCTCGAGTCACTCAATGGAATCAATGTATCAATGGGGTTGCCTACGCTGATGATGTTGTAATCCTAATCAAAGGTCAGTTTTTTCCAACGATTATCGAGCTCATGGAATCAGCGATTAATTATTTAATATTCTCAACGTTGGCAAAGCGCAACAGTCTGGGAGTTAATCCTTCCAAAACCGAACTCGTATTGTTCACAAAAAGGACTGACAAGGGAAGTCTCCCTGGTGTCATCCTTCGATCTTCATGAAATTTGGATATGTTGTTCAGAACGAAAATTTATTCAACACGTATTTTTTTAGTGGTCCAAACTCATTTTGTATGGGGCGAAGTTAACCTTTTTCAGCTTTTTACGATTTACGCCTATTTACTCAAATTAATATAGGCATATTTGGTATCAGAATAAATGTATTTAAAATACCTATCTCGTAATACTAACTTATTAACAAAAATGTTCTAAAATTTTGGTATTTCACTCAATATGACGAAAAGTTGTGCATGTTTGGGCACGTTCTGCATCCTACAGAAGGTACAGTGACTGGCGTGTATGGGTATCACTGGTGCTATTAGATTGGCGTGGAAATGATACTAAGCATTCAGCCCGTGGATATCTACATCTAGAACACAGCAGCAAAATCGGCTCTCAATCGCCCATCTAACCAAACCATGCATATGACTACCCATTGGATAAAATTATATGCTAGTTATTTTTACAATGTTAAAATATTTTCGTTTGAAAGCTTCCAAGAAATTCTTTAAAACAAGTGCTATAAAGCAAACATGGCCTCATATATAATGTGGATCGGTCCGAAATGGATTCCCTTGTAAGAAAAAATATTTGAGTAAAATAAATTAATTCGAAAAAAATCAATTGTAATTCGAAGACTCCAATTGTAATTCGATGACTGCAATTATGATTTGTAAAAGATCAATTGTGATTCGAATAAGATCAATTGTAATTTGAAGATTCCAATTATAATTTAATTAGGACCAAATGTTGACAAATAGATTAATTATGGTTTTTGGGCTTAATTAATACAATTTTGTTAATTTTTTATATCCACTCCCCCCAAAAAGGGGCTGGCACAAAAAAATTGACTTTTCTGATTCCTTGGTTCAAGTGCAGGTCAATGAACTTCATATGGCATAAAAATGTTTCGTTTTTTGCACAAATATACAAAAATAACAAGTCAAAAATTGTATTTTCAGGGGTAGTTTTAGTTCTTCAAGGGGGAACTTTTTCCCCCTAGCCCGATTTTGTCGATCTTAAAACTAAACCAGCCCCATGACCATAAGACATATTCGTGCCAAACTTTTGGTTACTAGCTCTTTAACTTTGGACCGTATCTTCCACAGACGGACAGACAGACGGACGGACAGGCGATCACTGATCCATAATATACTTATATCGTAGGCCGATATTTCGATGTGTTACACACGGAATGACAAAGTGAGTAACCCCCCATACTGTGGTTGGAGGGTAAAAAAACACCAATTGTAATTCTTAAAAGATCAATTGTAATTTAAAAAAAAAAATCTAATTCCAGGATTCCAATTGCCATTCATAAAATATCAACTTAATTTCAATTGAAAAAGATCAATTGGAATCTTCGAATTATAATTTTTTTTTTTTTGAATTACAATTGATCTTTTACGAATTACAATTGATATTTTTAATGTCAATTGATCTATTTCTAATTACAACTGATCTTTTTCAAATTATAATTGGAGTCTTCGAATTACAATTGATCGTTTTAAATTCACAATTGATCTTTTGAGAATCAGAATTGCAATTTTCGAATTACAATTGATCTTTTTCGAATAACAATTGATCTATTTCGAATTTCAATTGATCTTTTTTGAATTGCAATTGATCTCTTACGAATTACAATTGATCTTATTCGAATTACAATTAAAATCTTCGAGCTACAATTTGAATTTTCGAATTACAAATGGAATATCTAAATTAGAAATAGAATTTTCAAATTACATATGGAATCTGTGGATTACAAACGGAATTATCGAACTAAAAGTGAAATCTTTGAATAACAAATTTTCCTGTCGTAAAATCTGAAAACATAATCAAAATTTATAAAAAAAAAATATGTAAATTAGTTCGTAGAAACAAAAATTTTTAAAAATTAAACGAATTTAAATAAAAAAATATTTCTGAGGTGAGTTTAAATTGGTGTTGGGTCAAATTAAATGTAAAAAAAAACAAAAATCATAAAAATGCTTCATTTATTTTTTAAAATTATATAAAACATGCATTAATACAATACTAATATTTTAAATTATTTATAACACATAACAAATACAATTTTTCGAATAAAACCTAACAAAATTTTTAACCCTTGACCTTAAGTTTTCCGCAAAATTTTGGCTGAAAGAAATGAACTTATTCAAAATTTTTAATGACACAAAAATCCGTTTCTAAATCGTTTTTTCCATGTTCAAGTTTTTGGGAATTTCAATATTATTAAAATGTATAATGCTGCTAATACTTTTCATACATCCCCTCATACATAATATATTTTCATACAAGAAAATTTAATTTTAAAAATTGTTAAGATTCTTATCGAAATTATGAAGTTTAGAAAATTTTGGACTATAAAACATAGTATGAACTATAAATTAAAAAACAATATTTATTACAACACTGAAATAAATTGTATTGTTGGTTTATTTTTAATTAAAACTTTGTCATATAAACAAAAAAAATTAATTGTATTGACAAATTGTGTTGTTGAATAAATAATCTATTATTTTCTGTGTCAATACAATTAACTTTTTTTTTTCAATATGACAAAATTTTAAGTGGAAATAAGTCAACAATACACATTTTTTTTGTTTGTTTTTATAAAACGTTAATGTTCCTAACTTTGTATTCATATATCCGGTGTTTCAGTTTTTATTCATAAAAGTTTTATTTCTCATATATATTTTCGAAAATTAGACCTACCTTCTTTCATCGAAATACCATAACCTCTCAACAATTTCTTTTTTAGCACTTAAATTAATAAATTGTAATTTTTTAAGTCATTTCTATATAATAATTAATATTAATTAGACAATTAATTATTCTTAATTTTTTTTTCTTACATTACAAACAGACAAATTTATTAAACATCAATTTATTGAAATTACAAATTGGGTGGAGAAATTTTTTTATATACATAAATATAAATACAATACATTTATTAATTTTTTTGTTCAGAAAGTCAAATTTAAATAAACCTAAACGTATTGACTTTAAAAAATGTGCACTGCACCAAAAGCAAACACCTCATCAATTTTCATTTGGCGCTAAATTTGAGTATTTATTTTTTTTTTTTGAATTTTTAACAAAATTTATTGTTTGTTTTTGGTGTTTTGTTTATATGAAAAAAAAACAACAATATTGGCTTTTTTAGGTCTTATTTTTTATCTAGGTGTTCGGAAAGACTCTACTTTTTTTGTGTGTAAAAAAAATTAAACTAATTGTGTTATAATAAATTCTAATAATAATTTTGTTTTCTCAAGCATTGTAAGACACACAAAAACATGCACTTGAAAAGGTAATTTTTGTAAAACAATTAAAAAAACACATATAAATCTGTGTCTTTGAAATTTTTTAACAATTATTTTTTGCACTAATTTTTACAGCTTGTGTTTTATTATAATATACATAATATAATTTATCATTTACAGTCTCAAATAATACAAACAAAAATACATATCATTTTGTATATTCTGTCCATAATTTGTCCCTAACATATTTATGCACGCATTTTTAAACAATTTAAATATTTATCTGTCATTTTAAAACTACTAAAACTTTGAAAATTGCATATCAGTTAAAGTTTCAAAATAGCGGTGATCACTCTTGCTAGAGAACTACTCTTGCAGACCGTTCAAAGCTTGCATGTCTAGCATAAGTGTTAGAGTATGTGAGACAGCAATGAAATACATTAAATTGAAATTTGCTAGACTTCTATTTAAATGCAAGACTAAAACCACAGACTAATACAGACTCGACATAAGTGACAGGTGTCAAAAAAGTAGTTCTGAACCATATGGTTAATATTTTCAAATTATTCTACGAATTAGGTTAGAAAGAGAAAACTGATATAACGCGCAATAGGAAAAATAGATGCCAGATCGGTTTTTGTTGTTTCACTCATTCCTAAGTCGTAGAAAGTGTTGCCATGTTAGCGTAAAACGGACTAAAAACCGCTCTGTTTTCTCCTAAAATCGCTTAGTTTTTCCCCATTTTATCTTATAAAACTCTACTGTCGAGTCTGTTTATAGTCTGTGCTAAAACATTTATCACAGACTAAACAGACGCAACACTTTTGACAGGTGTCAAAACAGCTGATCAGATGTTTATAAAAAAATACATTTTAGTCAAATCAGAACTTAAGTACATTTATAACAAAAAACAAATAAAAACCATATACCAACATATTTTGTATAATGACCCGTGTCTTTTACATTGTATGCTAGCTATCTCGCGCCTAGTACTTCGTTACTATTCGTTAGCTTTTCAATATGTATAAAATACTAAAAAATGTACGAAATTGCCCTATTTTCTCTTTTTTACTCCCTTAGAAACGGAATTTTCAAGTAAGTACACTTTTCAGAATGTTATTTCCATGATAGGCTACTATAGTACAAATTTTAAATTTTTACAAAATGTGTCAAATTGCTTATTTGCCACCCCCCCCCCCCCCCCCCCTTATAAGCCGAATTTTCAAATAAGTACTTTTTCAGAATGTTTTTTCCGCGAAAGGATCCTATGGATCAAATTTGAAGTTTCAAGGAGCATTAGTTCAGCAGATACTAAATGTAAGAAATTGCCTTACTTTACCCCCTTTTCCTCTTCAAATCGGAATTTTCAAATGTTTTTCTGAGTGTTATTTCCGCGAGAGGATCCTACACTTAAAAAATTATGTTAGTAAAATCAACTGAAAATGTCAGTTAAAATAACTACTTTGTAAGTTGTTTTGGGGTCAACTAACAATGTTAGTTATTTTAACTGACAAAAAAACAACTGACTTATGTAGTAAAAACTACTTACATTTGTAGTCAAAACAACTAACATGTAGTAAAAATAAAAAATTCAATATATAATTTTTTTTTTCAAAAAATTTTTCAGAAAAAAAAAATGGAAGACCAAAGTTTTTTGTTTTTTTTTAAAGTTGTTAATAATAAAAATAAACCAAAATTTATTTTTATTTTTTGAAAAAAAACTGAAAATTTTTCAGAGATAAAAAAAATAAAATTAACTATTTTTAATAACTGTTACTACATTACAGTACTTTTTTGTTAGTTATTCAAAAAAACGACTTAAAATAACTAACAGAAATAGTTGTTTGATATTTTTCATACAAAAACAACTGACTTTGTAGTTGAAAACAACTAACTACTGTAAAATATACAAACAACTAACATGTAGTAACTTACATAATTTTCTGAGTGTATAGTCTAAATTTCAAGTTTCTAGGACTATTAATTCAGAAGATACAAAATGTACAATATTGCCCTATTTCCCCCCCCCCCCCCCTTTACTCCCAGTAGAAGCGGAGTTTTGCAAAACTACAATAAAATATTTTTTTATACAAATATAAAAAAATAGTAATAATTCTAATTCTATGATCTTTCTGGGCAAAAAATAAGTTTTCCACAAAACAGTTAAAAAAAAATCAAAGAGTACAAACATTTTCAAAAATTAAATTTAATTTGTAAAACTTAAAAATCGCATATAAAAGGTACAATGTTTGTATTTTTAGGTTAGGTTGTAAGTGGCTGCTGAAGTTTTTACGTCAGCACACGTAGACTCTGAGGTCCATTGTGATACCACGGGACCGTAATAGGTTTCCCTACTAGCCCCTGTCGTTAAACCAGTTTGAGCTTCTTATGAAACTCCTTAGATATTGAATTTTGACATCCGACAAATCAGAAAGATCGTACAGCTCCCTAAATCCCAGTGAAGCAAGTCTCTGACCAGAAAGTGCCGGGCAATGGCAAATAAAGTGTTCGATAGTTTCCAACTCCTCTTCATCCATGCAACTCCGGCAAAAGTATTTTTGAAAACTCGATATTTTTTGAAAGGGTCGTAAAAAAAATACGAAAATTTACCAAAAAAAAGTTTTCGAAGAGTACTAAAAACTGTAAAAAGTTGGAAACTTCTAAAAAAATTTTAAAGCGTCCGATTTGGCATATATGAGGCATTCCACACCAAATATTCAGCAAAAAAAAGTTATGTCGTGTCAATATGAAATCAATTGCAGAGTATTCGCCCTTAGGGCACTATTAAATAACAAAAATAAAATTTGAGTTTTTTCAATAAGCGGGCTTTATAGGCATGGTCAAATATTGAAAATATCAGCATTTTTTGCCTGAGTATTTTTATTTCAATATTTATGATAATTTAATGAAACACAGTAAAGTCTTTTGAATAAAAGTTTTTTATAGATTTTTGTATGCGCTATCGATTAAAAAAAAAAATTGGAAAATTTTCAGAAGATGTTCTGAATTTTTCAAATTTAAACTTAAACTTTATTTATCAAAAAACATGCCGTAAAAATAAAATATCGTGCGTGAATAATTTGTTTCTATCATTAGCATGCGTGATCGTAAATAAAATCTCACTCACGCTCCCATCGCTATTTAAAATATTTTTTAAGTGTTGATATTACTCATACGCACACGTTATATACACCATTATTGTATAAAATTAGCGTAGTGCAATCCTTAACATTTGATTTCTCGAAAACAAGGCAAAACACATCTCTGAAAATTTCAGAACAGATAGAAAAGCACTTTAACTTTTTTTTTAAACTAAAAAAAAAATAAAATTGCGGCATGTTTTTTGATAAATAAAGTTTAATTTGAAATTTGAAAAATTCAGAACTTCTTCTGAATTTTTTTTTTATTTTTTTAATCGATAGCCCATACAAAAATCTTTTATTTTAAAGACTTTACCGTTTTTCATTTAATTTGCATAAATATTGAAGTAAAGATACTCAGGCAAAGATGACCACGCCTACAAGGCCCACTTTTTAAAATCTTAAATTTTATTTTTGTTATTTAACAGTACCCTAAGGGCGAATACTTTGCATTAAAACCACTATGGTTTTTCTGTAGTGGAACAGTTGGTGTGGAATACCTCATATGTATATGGGGCATTACATGCCAAATCGCACACTTTCGGACCTGACCCCTTCGATTTATTTCATTTTTGGATTTGTTTCAGTACGTATTAAATGCAACTTGCAAACAAATTTTCAGACTTTTATTCCAAGATGGGCTTTTTTTAAAAAAATTTAAATATTCAATTACACCGCTAAACAAATTGAAGGTTTTTGGCTCCGGTTTGAAGTTTTATAGACAATTTTTAAAGATTTTTGCTCGCTGATTCCAAAACTGTGATCCAAATGTTTCCATCACGTCTAGATTTTTTTTATTCGCGGTTGAAAATGAGAAAAAATGCGATTTTTGCCTTTTTTGAAAGCCTGCACAGAAGCCATTTAGTGAAATAAAAATCTGGTGTTAAGCGTCATAGTAGAATTGAACTATGATCTCATAAATACACTCAAAATAATAACTCTGTTAAATACTCTGTAAAATGACTGTACTCTAAATTCGACAGATATTTGACAAAGTTATCTGCCGAAATACAGATTTTGAGAATATACTTTGTATTGTCTTGTGACCGAAAAACAAAATTTTATTTGTAATTTTACTTTGTAATCTTTAGTTTTTTGCTAAAATATAGATTTAAGAAAAATACATTGCTTATTTCTCGTATTCAAATTACTAAATTTCAGCTGTAATTTTATTTACCGCCCTGTAATACAGTTTTCAAATAAAAATCTTTCAAAAAAAAATCTCTTCCAAATATTTCAACCACTCTTTAAAAAGCGTCTTATATTACAATAAAAGCTGGAAAATTTTACGAGGATGTCGTGTATAATTGGAGGTAATCGCAAAAAACTCGTAAATTTTACAAAACTAAAAAAAAGTTAATTTACAATTTGGAAGCATTAAAGCGGGCAAATTTACACGATGGCATTTACCAATTGTCAACACTACTTGCACATTAAGAAAGCAGAAATTGGTCAGAAATTAAATAGTGATAATTGGGTAAAAGCCATATCAAATTCGTTTAAAATATATTTAAGAAAGTCGAAGCATTCTTAAACGATTTCCCTTTAATTTTATAAAAGTGTTTATTGGAATGACCCCGCTCAAATGTGGCACTTAAAATAAGAAGTTTATGAAAAAACCGTGAGAACATCTAGCGAGTTTATAAATAATTTCTACAAAGTTTAGCATTCGAGTGCGAAACATTTAGGCGGGCGCATTTAAATGATGGCACTTGCCTTTATTTTGTGTCAAGTTATTACTTATCCATGCTTCTTGGTAAAATTCTGGTCGCTTTCATTAACATTTTACAGATAATTCTGTAAATTTACAGTTTTTTTATCAAAATCATTTTACAGTTTTCTTTGTAAAATAACAACAAATCTTGCTGGTTGGAAATCTATGGCATTTTCTGCTGGCTCAGCAGAGTAAATCTGTATTTAAACAGAGTGATTATTTTGAGTGTAGGATAAAAAAATGTTCAAGTTTTTGCACCATTGTTAGCCAAACATGTATTTTGAAAAAACACTATTTTTAGTAGGCTCTAAAACAAAAACCGGTTGAGCAATCTTTTCTGTGATGATATCAAAATTTAGGCAAAAGTTCATTGTTTCTTATAGACTTTTAAACCCGTTAAAGATATCTTCCGGTTTATACGAAAAATAACACAGAAAACTTAAATTTGTAAAATATTAATTTTTTCTAGTTTTTCTTTAAAAAATATCAAAAAACTAAGGAAAATTTTACAAAAACAGTAATTTTAACAGCATTATTTTAAAACGCAAGTGTAACCTAAACAAACGCAATAATTTAAAAAAAATTGTTTGTTGGAGACCATAGCCAAATTTTAATATTGCGCTTTATACCAGATTTGAATTCCACTGAATGTCTTCTGTGCAGGCTTTCAGATAATGCAAAAATCGTAATTTTTCGCAATTTCAACCGTGAATAACTAAAAATCTAGACGTGATGGGAAAATTTGGAAAACAGATTTGGAATCAGGAGATCAGGATATCTTTAAAAAAGTTGGACAACATTTTGTTGGTATTTAAATGCGGTTTTAAAAAAAAAATATGAAAAAATTAAAGTAAGAGGGACTAGTGTTTTTGGATATTTGACTTGAATTTATCTACTTTGAAAGAAGCTGGAAAGACCTCCGCTGGAAGATTATTCCACATACGGCTAGCACGACTGATAAACGAACCTTCTCTGTAATGCGATGTGCGATCAACTGGGCAATCGACAACAAATGGATGTGATCTACTAGACAACCGAGTGTTGGGAACAAAAACTCGGGCTCTAGGGATAAGTTCACTTATCTCAGCGGAACACTTTCCATGATAATATCGATAGAACAGAGGCACACAACCCACATTCCGACGATACTCCAGTGAGCCAATAGAGCTGGATACCCTATTGTCATTGATAAGCATCAACGACCTCCTTTGCACACGGTTTAAAATATACTTTGAAGCCCCTGCCCATATATGGGAATTGCATTCCATCTTCGGTCGGATGTAGGTGGTATAAATAGTTAGGAGATCGGATGAGGTGAAGTACTTCTTACACCGGTTTAAAAAACCGAGACACTTGAATGCTTCATTCGACACTTGAAAAACGTGTTTTTTCCAAAAGACATCGGACTGAATTTTCATGCCCAGAACATCAAGAGTGTCCGATTCCTCGATACCTATACCACCCACTTGTTCAGATGACGCTGATGATTCCACATTCCTGTGGCTCAACATTAGAGTGTCCCTTATTTTGGAAATGTTGAGACGGTACCCGCTCATTTTTTTCCATTTCATTTAATAATAACTCAGGAAAAATTTGACGCCCCTAAGACCACGCCTTCCCTACGCGACAGGGCTTTAAAAAATCATTTTTCCAATCAAACCAAAAAAAAAAAAAATTTTTTGTTATTAATTATTATATTACTTGGTTAGCTTATTCACGACAAAAAATTTAATTTTGGTAGGATAAGGCTTTCAGCTCTAAAAAAAAATTGTTTTAGATCTGAAAGCCTTATCCCTAACCAAATTATATAATAAATAATAGTAAAAAAATTAAAAATCCAAACAAAATTTTTTTGGTGTGTATTGAAAAATGATTTTTAAGGCCCCGTCGCGTAGGGATGGCGTGGTCGTAGGGGCGTAAAATTTTTCCTGAGTTATTTGTAAGTCAATTGAAAAAATGAGCGGGTACCGTCTAAACATTTCCAACATTTCCAAAATAAGGAACACTCTAGTCAACATACAACATTGGGTCTTGCGTGCATTAAACTTGACTCTATTCGCAAGACACACTCAGAGATGTCGACAGGTCCTGATTAAGTGTGTCATTCATAATCCGCCTTTTTGCCTCAACCTGAACAAGGCTTGGCCTACGATGAAAGGAAAATGAATGACAAATGTTGATGTCATCTGCGAAAGAGATATATTTGAAGTTTGACTTAAAAGGTCGTTAAGAAAAATAAGAAAAAGGGTAGGAGAAAGAACAGAACCTTGCGGTACCCCTTATTGAAGCTGAAACTCCTTTGATGAGAAACCATCTATAAAAACACGTATAGATCGGTCCCTTACCGACACCAAAGGCATTAAGCTCAGATATGAGTGCATCCTGCCACACACAATCAAATGCCTTGAAAATATTCAGAGCAACCACCTTTCTCTCACCAAAAGTAAGTTAGCCTCAAGATACCGAACAAGATGGCAATTTACCATGCTCTCCATCACCTTCGAGAGCGCTGAGCATATTGAGATTGGGTGGTAGTTATCAGGCTTATTAGCCGCTCCCTTTTTAATGGATTGGCTTCACTTTGGCAACCTTCTTGTCTTACCGCACGGTAGACGTGCTAACGTCGTAGAACACTGTTTCAGCACCAGTGCTGGTATACCATCCGGCCCCGGTTATTTACGTTAAGATCCGCAAGAACCCTTTTAACTGCACTCGTAGAAATATCGGACCCCATAAAGTATATATATAATTGATCAGTGATGATCGATTTTAAGACATTCTAGCGATGTCCGTCTGTCTGTCTGTGGAAATGCTGATCACGGCCAAAATATTACACGGAGATGACTGAAACTTAACATATTTATTGGAAGTTCTCCCGAGCAGTTTGGTATTGCATTTGAGCGATATCGGTTCAGCAGTTCAAAAGTTATGAACGAAAATGTAAGGACACCTCAAGGACACCTCAAAAATGTAAAAATAACCTAAAAATACAAAATGCTTCAAAAAAAATCGCGGAAGTTCCATTTAAATAAAGCTTTTTGCAATAATCTTTTTAAATTGTGGAGGGTATCAATACATTCGGCAAGGCCGAATTTAACTTTTTTACTTGTTTTTGTATGGAGTTTGACAGATTTGCATGTGAAAATCGAGCAACTTACCCACCTTAACTGTCCGATTTGTAGAAAAAGTGTCATACTTGTGTGATTGTTCTGTTTAGGCTCTTATCTTTATATCAAGTCATTCAAATTTTCTTTTTTTTTAAGCAAATAACGATATAACTCTTTTTAAACATTCATTATTTTAATATAAACACATTGTTTTAACATTTATTTGGCTTTCATTGCTTTAAACTAAATTGTTTAATTATACAAAAAAAGTGCACACCTTTAATGTTTCAAACAGCAACTATGAATTTATGAAATCAAAATATGTACAATTTTAAACATAATTTATTGTACAATTATTAACATACAATTGTTAAAAGTATGTTTGTATTAAATTAAAAACGAAACGAAAAGAAATTAAAAAATGAAACAAAAATTCAAATCAGTAGTAGAATTTGTTCCTGTTCTGTCGATTGTCATGTTCCTCTAGCTGTGTTAGTTTTTATACATTAAACAGTGCTTGCTTTCGATGCCCAAGGAGATGACGAAGAGAGTTCTCTACCACATATGGATGGATTCACCTCGAAATTACCACCTGGTTACTTGACACATGGTTTGCCCACGGTAAAGGATGTAGCACCAGCCATAACGCCCATGGAACAAAAGAAAGAACAAGAAGAAAAGAAAGAGAGTAAGTTTTGAAGGATTTTTTTTAATGTTTTTAACTGCAAACTTACGCATGCGTACGATTTATATTGCGTATTTCAGTTAAGGAATTATCTGAGGAACAAAAACAAATGATTATATTATCGGAGGACTTCCAAAGGTTTGTATTGCGTGCTGGGCGTATTATGGAGCGTGCTATATCGGAGAATGTTGACATCTATTTGGACTATATTGGTGGTGGTGATAATGAAGAGGCAAATGATGAAAAATCACATGCACGTCTTTCATTAAATCGTGTTTTCTACGATGATCGCTGGTCGAAAAATCGCTGTATTACATGTATGGATTGGTCAACACATTTTCCAGAATTATTGGTAGCATCTTATCATAATAATGAGGTAAACATAAAAAAAAATTAGTTAAAAATAGTCAAAATGAAAAACGAGTGCTTAACATCGAGTGTCTATCTTTTTTATATAACGTTTTGTACTAGAATCGGTGTTATTATAATTTAATCTTCATTATAATGATAAAATGATTGACTTCCATCGAAAGCCTTTTGAAAATTTCGAATAAAAAAGTTAGACACTCGATGTTAGGCTCTCCATTTTCATTTTGAATACAGGCGTCAGAAATCATTTCAATATCAGAGTTTTTTTTTTCTTCTTTAAAAATAGTCTCTCTTTCTGCACGCCCTATATATTCTTATTCTTTTTTAAGTCTTCTTGGACTCTTTTATGAATGTTACAAAAAAAAATATTTTGAATGTTTCAAATGTTATTTAAAATATTTTGAATTTTTCAAATGTTATTTGAAAAATTGCATCATATTCATATGAAAATATGAATATGATGCAAAAAATATTCATAAATAAGAGTTTAATATGAAAATATGAATATGAACAAGAGAATGGAAACTCAATATATGTTTTCATTATGTTTGATTATAAAATTTTGTAAACATAGTTATCCTAAGAATGAAAGTAGCGGGGAAAAACAATGACCTCGAACTCCGAACAAACTATTTTTCATTGAAAAATATACATATTTTGTTGTTTCTTTTCCAGGAAAGTCCCAATGAACCGGATGGTGTTGTCATGGTTTGGAATACAAAATTCAAAAAGACTACACCCGAAGATGTTTTCCATTGTCAAAGTGCTGTTATGTCAACTTGCTTCGCCAAGTTTAATCCAAATTTAATATTGGGTGGCACCTATTCCGGTCAAGTTGTTCTCTGGGATAATCGTGTACAAAAACGTACACCCATTCAACGTACACCCCTATCGGCGGCAGCTCATACTCATCCCGTTTATTGTCTACAAATGGTTGGTACACAAAATGCTCATAATGTTATTTCGATTTCATCAGATGGCAAACTGTGTTCATGGAGTTTGGATATGTTGTCACAACCACAAGATACTCTAGAATTACAACAGAGTCAAAAGAAAGCCATAGCTATTACCTGTATGGCTTTTCCGGCAAATGAGATTAACAGTTTAGTGATGGGCAGTGAAGATGGTTATGTTTATTCGGGTAAGTTTTAAATTGAAATGAAATGGTTTAACAAAAAACCCACTTTTAGAATACTAATAGTTTTTATGACCGAACCACATAATTCTTACAGTCATCAACAAAGACCTTTAACTAAGAAACCAAAACTGACCGATTGAAAAGGTTTTCAGATTAGAGTTTTTCTTATTTCCGAATTATCAAAAATTAGCGACTGGCTGCAGTTATTAAAACTCTAGATTGGAAACTTTTTGTTATGAGGTTTCCAAGAAAGTACGATAGAACTTTTAAATTGCATAGTTCTACGATTTTTAACAACTGTTAATATTTTTATAAAATTTTTATAAAAACCCTGCAGAAAATGTGATAGGTCCATCATAGGCCAAAACCTACACTCAAAAAATTATGTTAGTAAAATCAACTGAAAATGTCAGTTAAAATAACTACTTTGTAAGTTGTTTTGGGGTCAACTACTTTTTCAGTTAAATCAACTAACAATGTTAGTTATTTTAACTGACAAAAAAACAACTGACTTATGTAGTAAAAACTACTTACATTTGTAGTCAAAACAACTAACATGTAGTAAAAATAAAATAATCAAATTTTTTTTTTCAAAAATTTTTTCAGAAAAAAATTGAAGACCAAATTTTTCCCAAGTTTTTTTTTTTAAAAAAGATGTGAAAAATAACAAAAAAGAATATTTATTTTTATGTTTTGGAAAAAAATAAAATTAACTACTTTAAATAACTTTTACTACATTACAGTACTTTTTTGTTAGTTATTCAAAAAAACGACTTAAAATAACTAACAGAAATAGTTGTTTGATATTTTTCATACAAAAACAACTGACTTTGTAGTTGAAAACAACTAACTACTGTAAAATATACAAACAACTAACATGTAGTAACTTACATAATTTTCTGAGTGTATCAGAAATTTGACACCTTTCATATAAAAATACCTATCTCTTTTGTAAGGAATGTCTCAGCCTCGAAAATATCACTAGCGACATGTCACTGGACATGTCCCTTAGGAACACAACCCGTGCCGATTTAATAGTAACATATCACAGAACACATCACAGCTTTACCTATAATTTTTCGAAACATAGAAATTTTGTAAAAAAAAAAAGGCATTTTAAATGAAATGTTCCAAATCGCAAAAAAATTGACAAACATTTTTGTAAATGGGACTTAAAACTTAGAACATTTTTCAATTTATTTTTTGCTTTAAAATACTTGTTATACCAAAACGCAAAAAAATTGTCAAAACATTTTTATGTATGGGACGAAAATTTAAAAAAAAAAAAATTCGGGAATGTTTCAAAATTTATGAAATTTTTGTTTTCTAAAATCATTTTTGATGATATATACTACAAAACGCAAAAAAATGTGTCTGGCACTTAGAAAATTTTTATTTTTGGGACTTGGTATAAATTGGAAAATTTCGTTTTGTGCTATTGTCTCCGGTCACGGGATAGGTTTTTTTAAAGCATTTTAGTGATAAGTAGGGCTTCCAATCGGGATGGGCTTTTCTGAATCCTGGGAATCGGGATTGAAGAAAAAAATTCAGGATCCAGATTTCGGGATTCCGGAATTCGAGGGATTTTTAGAAAAATTTTGAAATTTTTCGGGGTATTTAAAAAAAATTTGTATTTTTTGGCACTTTAGCAAACTCACGCGTTCGTTAAAATTTGCGAAGCTTTGTTGAGAAGTTTTAAACTTCGAAAAAGGAAAACTATCGAGATTAAGGATATCCGTATTCGGTTTTATTTTGAGGTTTATCGTTGTCTTTCACAACTTTTCAATTCACATGAAAATTTCCGAATCACAAAATTTCATTCGAAGTTGAAATCGAATAATTAATATTTAAAAAATTATAAGGAAAAAAGTGCATTCGTTTTACTTTCACCAAATTTTATTTATGTGAAACAAAACGAAAAAGAAATTCGGATGTGAAATCTAGAACACCAAAAAAATTCGGAAATTTTCATTTTCACATTTTTTGTGTGAATTACTTTTTTTGGAACAGCGGCCTAACTCTAGCAGAGCTTCAAAGAATGAAATCCTTTTCGAATCAACTCAATTTTCGTAGTCAGTGAATGCATTCGATTTCATAAATCAACAATGAACGCATTCCTTGGAATTCATTCGATTGAATGGAAAAAATGAATGCATTCGATTTCTTGTTCATTCGATTTAGAAAAATCGAATGCATTCGATTTTTTATCATTCCACTGCGAATGCAATCGATTTTTTAAATATATAGACCAAAACGGAGCCAAATTTTTGTCCACACTATCGCCAACTCTCTTTACATACGATGGCCCTAATGGGCCCTAATTGTAAATCCAAAACAATTGGTGTTCCCCAAAATTTTAAAAATGCACATATCAAAAGCCTACACGACAAAAAGTGTGAAGAGTGTTAGCGATACTATGAACAAAAAATTGGCTCCGTTTTGCTCTATCTTCGTTAGTTATTTAAGTTTTTTATGCAATGAATCAATAAGCCATTCGATTTTTCAAATTGAATAAAAAGAAAATCGATTGCATTCGGAAGTGAATGCATTCGATTTTTAAAAGTCGATTGAAAAATAAATCGAATGAGTCTAAAGTGAATTCATTCAATTCGCTAAAATGTGATTGGGGAATGCAATCACTAAATTTTCATTCAGAATGCCAAATCGAATTAAGGAATGAAATCCTTCGAAGCTCTGAACTCTAGTATACATATTAGGGTGGCACGAATAACGACTTTTTTCGAATTTTCTCGATCGCCGGGCAAATTATGGTTCGTTTTTGTCTTAAAACTATGTTTACATTTTTAGCCAAATCGGACAAAATTAACCCGTGCCTTTGAGGGGTTAAATCTTTGCCCCAAAAAAAATTTTTCCATACAAACCAAAAATCATTTTTAAGTTTCGTCATCTCGTCATGGGCATTTGAGCGATATCGGTTCATCGGTTCAAAAGTTATGAACGAAAATGTAAGGACACCTTGAAAATATTGGTACTTAAAACATAACCTAAAAATACAAAATGCTTTAATTCGGCTGCTAATTGACTTATGTGAACAGAATTGAGCACCGAATGGTATTAAAGAAAGTAGAAACCTTTTTTTTACAAAAAAAGAAAAAAAAATCCCAATTTTTTTTACGAAAATTGAACAGTTCATGCGAATAAGGACGAATAGACCATTTGTATTATTTTACATATGACGATAACAACGCAGGAATTGGCTAAAAACTAATATTTTTTCCAACATTTTTGCATAATGCACTAATCCATTAATGCAATAATCTCTTTTAAATTGTAGGGTATCAACATATTTTGAACTTTTTTTAATTGTTTATTAATACATATATTTTTATTCTTATTTTTTATTGCAGCATCTCGTCATGGTTTACGATCTGGCGTTAATGAAACATTTGAAAAACACATTGGTCCCGTTACTGGCATCTCAACACACTATAATCAATCATCACCTGATTTTGGCCACTTGTTCCTTACATCTTCCATTGATTGGACCATTAAATTGTGGTCTTTGAAAGATACTAAACCATTGTATTCTTTTGAAGACAATTCCGATTATGTTATGGATGTTGCATGGTCTCCCATTCATCCTGCACTCTTTGCTGCTGTCGATGGTAGTGGTCGTCTTGATTTATGGAATCTTAATCAAGATACCGAAGTACCCACAGCATCTGTTGTAGTTGATGGTGCTCCAGCTCTAAATCGTGTATCATGGATGCCAAATGGTCATCATGTTACTGTCGGTGACGATGATGGCAGATTATATATATACGATGTTGCTGAACATTTGTCACAACCGTCACGGGATGAATGGTCTAGATTTAATGCAACTCTAAATGAGCTCAAAATGAATCAAAGTGATGAGGTTTAAAGAGAGAAGAAAAAAAAAATAAATTTAAAATTGGAAGAGAAGTAAAAAAAACGAACAAAGCATGATTAACTATATTTACAGCTTTAAAAAGACTTTTTTTTTTTTAAATGAAGTTGTTTAAAGAATGACAATTTTATATTGATTTAGCATTATTTTTTTCTTTTGGTTTTTCTTCTCCTCTCTTCTCTACACATGATTTTTTTTTTTTTTTTTTAATAACTTTTAATTTCTTTAGTTTATATTGAATGGTATTAGCTATCTTTTTTCAAATTTCGTCCTGATTTTAAGATTTAAATTTTAATTTGTAGTAAATATCATTTATTAGTTTTTTCCCCCTTTTAACAACTTTCTTTCCTTCATTTACTTTCTTTTTTTAAGTATTATAAATTCATTTTAAATGAGAGTTTTTTTCATCTAAAAAAAAATAAAAATACATTGTTAAACAATTTTTATTTTTTTATAATTATTTTTGTATATTTTTTTTTTAACAAGAGTCACTCTCAATTATTTTGTAAAACTTTTTTCAATCTAACACATGGTATTATTACAAAATTTGTTTTAACTATACGATTTTTCTAAAATTTAAATCTTTACAAAACAAATTAATTATTGGGAAATACTATAAAAA
Source organism: Pegoplata infirma (assembly GCA_963921195.1). Lineage (NCBI taxonomy): Eukaryota > Metazoa > Arthropoda > Insecta > Diptera > Anthomyiidae > Pegoplata > Pegoplata infirma. The sequence goes on from OY992540.1 coordinate 83,737,586, forward strand.
AATGATAATGATGGTTTATGGCAGTTTTCTTAAAGAAATTGTAGTGGCAAATTCTATATAAAAGAAAAACAAAACGATAGATTTTATGTCACCGATTAGAAATAACTAACAATTGTATGAAGAACTAATTAAAAGAACATACGTATTAAGCAGATCTACATAAATATTTATTGAAAAAAATAATAATAAAAAAAATTAAAAATAAATATACATATAAAATTTATTGGAAACAATTTAAAATGTGCAGTTTTATTTTTTTTTTTAAACTAGTAACACTGTGCTACAGTGAAAAAAAGTGTATCACAGTATAATTTAAGAATACAATTACTTGATTGGGAGCACTGTTGCCAATTTGGTGTTTTTCCCGCTAAAACTAGCGTTTTTATTTTGCGTCTAGCGGGGAAAAAAGTGATTTAGCGGGCAGCGGGAAATCTAGCGATTTTTACCAGCCACAACTTAACAATAAAAAAAAACTTAAAATTTTTCACACTTTTGATTTTTTTGTTTTTATTAAAGAGCCGTTTAGATGAGCGTTTTGAACGTCATTTGTATATTTGACCTTTTTCGGTTTTTTACGATTTACGCATATTTAATCAAAATTAACATAGGCATATTTGGTATCAGATTAAAGGCATTTAAAATACCTACCCCAGAAAATTACAAACGGGCCAGTACAGCTAAAGTACTTTGCACGGTAGTACAAGTACTGTCAGCTTTCTTATATAAGTACTGCGTAAATACGAGATTTATAACACCGTTGCAATATAGTGCCGTAGGTTCTCAAAGCTCTGGCAAAGTACCTTAAAACCAAATATATGTTGTTGTGGCAGCGCTTCAAAAATTGGGGTGGTTTCCCAGAACTTAAAAAAAAATTCTAGAGAGTTTTTAGAAGAATTTGTGGTGGAATCCAATGTTTTCTTTAGAGAAGGTATTAATTAATCTATGAACTTGACATATATTTTAATTTTTTGAGTTATACCATTGAATGGGAAATCTTTTCAATTTAATGTGTAGGCTTTTTGCTGCGATATGCCTGCCCTAGCTTATATTAAATATTGCAAAAGTTATGTTGGTTTCTTTTTGTGTGAAAGATGTACAGTAGCGAGTTCCAAATAATTATTTTTTAAAGCTTTCGGTTAACAAATGCCACAATTAATTTTTAAAGGGAAAATTAAAAAAGAAATCGGATTGTACAATGTTAAAAAATAAGATAAAAATATTCTTATGATGAAACAATTGCTATTGCACTGTTACACAAATAATTGTAATAAAAAAATTTAATAAATAGTAAAAATATAAAAAAAAATATTCTTACAAAAATTGTACAAAAGTAATGCCAAAGCACTTTTAATTTTAAGGTTGTAATTTAAAACGTTGGCAAAGCGCTTAATTTTACAAAATATAAGTGCTTTGGCAGTACTTTTTTTTTGTACCGCTGGCAATTTCTGCGTGGGTATCTTCTAGTGATAACAACATGCAAAAAAAGACTTATTTACTTCAATATGACAAAAAATGTCCGTGTTTGGATACGTTCTTTACAGACTTGGATAGGTTTTCCAAGGACCTTACATTTGATATAGTCATATATGACTAGGTTTCTTTGCATTAAGCTTGATTTACACGTTAACTACCATTGACCACCCTTATCTACAATTTCCCATATTATATTAGTGATTTGGTGTTTTCTGGAGATTTTTTTTCCAGATCTAGCGGGTTTTTGTCAAAAAAAGTTGGCATCAGTGATTGGGAGTCCTCTTATGGAGTGATTTGAAAAAATGTTGGAGGGAAAAAATTAATGGTGGTCGGTTTCACTAATGGCCCCTCTAGGACGCACCATGGGTCGGGAAGAAGCTGATTTAATAAAAAATTATTCAATTTATTTTTTTTACAAAAATTACTAAAAAATTTTTTACTTAAAAAAAATTATTTCTTATCAAAATTGGTCATTTTGTTTTCCCGATAGAAAATTTTTTATCACTTAAAAAGGGCATTGTGGAGCTGACCTCGAAACCTCGTTGAATACTTATTTTCATTTTGAAAACTCAACCGTTCACACTCAAAAAATTTAACAATCGTCACGTTTTTGAAACTAACCGAACAAAATTACGATTAAACCGACTTTAAAAACACACAATTAATTAATTTCGCGATATTTTACAATAGTTTGTTGAAATCTTTTGTTAATTATTTTGAAATATTTTTTTATTTTTGACACTATCTTTAATTTATTGTCTTCTTTTTTAACAGTTGTAAAAACGAGCTGAACTATAAAATTTAAAAGGTGTCGATCGTACATTCGTTGAAATCTTAATACAAAAAGGTTGGTGTGGGAAATCCGTATTTTTAAATGAGGTTTGGCACGAAACCTCCTTAAATGGGGTTTTGACGCCAATGTGAATGTACTATTACAAAATATCTTCGTACCGGTATACCATTACCAATCGTTTTTAATCGGGTTGCTTAATCAGTGGTTTTTATTACAGACATATGCGTTTCTCATATACAAAAATAAATAGAATATTAATATTCGCTTAAATATTGTTATTTTTACAAATTTTATTTGCGGTTGTTTATTTTACAATGTATAAAAACATTTTCAAAGAGGTGAATAATTTTTCTTCTGCATTTAGTGTAAAATAAACGTTCTTTGAACATAGCTTGTTTTTAATTCGAAATAAAAAAGTTTTTGAGTGTTAACAAAATAAAATAATTTTATTGTTATTTTTTCAACTAAAAGTTAAATACCAATATGTCTGGCCAAAAATTTCAAATAGAGCTACGGAAAGCCAAAATAGAAAAAATACGTAAAGAAAGAGAAACGTTACGTATTGAAAAGGAACGTAGAGTTATTGAAAAACAACAAGAAAAAGATAAATTAATTATTGAAAAAGAAACTCGAGAAAAAGCTGAAAAATTAAACGATTTGTAAGTCTGATTTAAAATAAATAAAAATGTTCATCATTCACTCAGAAAATTATGTAAGTTACTACATGTAAGTTGTTTGTATATTTTACAGTAGTTAGTTGTTTTCAACTACAAAGTCAGTTATTTTTGTATGAAAAATATCAAACAACTATTTCTGTTAGTTATTTTAAGTCGTTTTTTTTAATAACTAACAAAAAAGTACTGTAATGTAGTAACAGTTATTTAAAGTAGTTAATTTTATTTTTTTTATTTCTCAAAAATTTTCAAAGTTTTTTCCAAAAAAAAATTTTTGTTTTTTTACTTTTTTTTTTTTTTTTAAACTAGGAAAAAATTTGGTCTACATTTTTTTTTTCTGAAAAATTTTTTGAAAAAAAAATTATATATTGTTTATTTTTACTACATATTAGTTGTTTTGACTACAAATGTTAGTAATTTTTTCTACATAAGTCAGTTGTTTTTTGTAAGTTAAAATAACTAACAATGTTAGTTGACTTAACTGTAAAAGTAGTTGACCCCAAAACAACTTACAAAGCAGTTATTTTAACTGACATTTTCAGTTGATTTTACTAACATAATTTTTTAAGTGTTGAAATAATGTTGTAGTCCCAACAAAAAATATAATTAATTAAAACAATTTTATTTGTATAGAAAACATACTAAGAAATTATAAGAAGAATGAACCTTCACAAAACAATTTTTGGGATTTTGTAGAGTCGAATATTCAAGTTTACCAAGTTTTTTACAAGTACTGCGAGTAAAGAGTGCCCTGAAAATGATTTTTTTAAAGGGTAACCCCTTAAATTTGTTAATTTAAGTGCAAATAGGTTATGATTTTTTTTATGAAATGGTCTTAAAAAAAATATTTTTAGGCTTTTATCCAAATATTTTGTTTTTTTAAATTTTTGAGTTTGTGTATTTTAAATGTTTTAATTTTTTGCTCACGCACTCAAAAGAAAAACTCCGTCGAAAAATCTGTAAAACAACTTTCAGTTTGAATTAGACAACTTTCAGTAGATTTTTTTGCTGAAATGGATATTTTAACTAAATTTTCTGTCATTCAGAACACTCAAAAACAAAAGTTACATTAAAAAAAAATTTACACTTGAATTTTTTTTTTAGTGTAAATTACTAAAAAAAAGTTTTTTGCATAAAATTTAAATTACATATTTTTGATCTAAAAACAATTTAATTAATTAAAAAATATTCGGCTTCTGAATAGTAAAAATTTGGCAGCATATTTGGCTTCGGCGGCCAAAAAGGAGTATTCGGACATTAAAAATTTTATAAATTAGAAAAAAAAAATTATATATTTCGTTAAAACTTCTATCTATTTAATTAAAACTTCTAATATATAATATGTAATACTGAAATTTTATTGTTTACAGAGATATAAAAAAAATAATTTTAACAATTGATTCACGCATCAAGGAGAATTCAAAAATTGTAGATTCAAATATACAAACTAAAGTAAACGAAATCAGGTATGTATACTTTCCTGACCATTTTATATGTTTGAGCCGAAATTATTACAAAAATTTCTTTGTAGTAAACACACAAAATTAAAAATTTCTCAAATTCAAATAACGGAAATACCACCAATAGAGATTACAACATATTCAAAACAAACTCAAACCGATATAACTGGTGGCCGGGATTATGATGGTAAGTACACAGAGAAAAATGAGTTGTTAAATCAAGCACGAAATACACCAGGTTGAGTAACTTAGATTTTTCTCACGCTCACAAAATAATCAAGCTCACGAAGACTCACGAAATTAAAATATTAAAATTTGTATTTTACTTTTTTCGATTTTTTGCTCAAAAAGTATTTCATTAAAATTTATTTTAATCACAATTTTGTATGAATTAACCTCTAAATGCAATATGATGAAGTTTTTCTTACTTGTTTGCTGTTTCAGACAGTACAAATCAATCACGCCAACTCTCGAAACAAAAATTAGTCACGCACGTTCACGCAAGAAAATGTTTTTTTTTTTTTAAAACGCGCACTCACGACCACGTGAGTAAAACTAAATTTCACTCACGATCACGCTCGATTTACGCGTAAATCACGCAAAATCGTGTCACGCGCCCACCTCTACCTTAGAGACAAATCGCAATTGGAGCGGGAAGCGTTTTCCACAACTGTAGTAAAAAAAAATAATAGAATCTAATTGGACGGAAAAACGTTTCGGAATTTTCTTGTCGTATAAAATGTATAAGAACAATTGCGGAAAAACGATTCCCGCTCCAATTGTGATTAATCTCTTACATGTCACAAATGGTTCACCTTTTGCTTCCCGAAAAAAGTGGCACCAGAAGGAACTTCTGTCGCAGTTTTTTGTTTTGTGTTCCACAAAATTTATATTTTGTACACATTGTTTAAAAATTAAAAATAATAAAAAATATTAGATAAAATCTGGATCCTGAAAATCCGGGGATTAAAAATCAGAAATCCCGAGATTCGGGATTCGCCTCATCCTGAAAATTCCGGAATTTCCGTGATCGGGATTTCGGGTATATGAAACCTCAATTAGACATGTATCTTTAATACTTTTTGATTTTTAAATGTTCAAGATCCCATAACTCGAATATTAAATTGGTCAGAATTCTGAAAATTTACCAGAAAAGTAAATTTGTACTGGGTGAAGTCAAAAATTATATATTTTTTGGTTGAATATGGTTGTTTCTCAAAAACAAAAATTGCCAATATCTCGAAATCGACAAGCCCTATCTTAGAAATATAAACAGATTCGAGTTCAGCTAGCAAAAATGAAATTGTTAAGCCAATAGAAGGGTATTCAGAAGATCCTTTTCTGTCAAATAGTCTAAATAAACCTTTCTTAACCTCTTTAAATTTACAGTTATTAAGCATGATGACGATGATTACGACGATGAAGAGGTAGAAGATAAGGTGGGTTCTTTAAAAGTTTTCTGTAACTTTTCATCAATGCTACCACCAGGTATTTTAAGTCCAGGTTTACCGAATGTAAAATTTGTTGAACCAGCCTTAACACCCTTAACAGACGATTGGAATCCATGGAATGATTATGAAGAAAAGAAAAAATGTAAATATTAACACTTTTTTTAATAGTTAAATTTCAAAAAATAAAAAAATAAAATTTCATCATATTAATGAAGCGGTTCGTAAATATGATGATGTTTTCAATTTCAGTGCAGAAGATCGAACTAAAGATATCATGTTATCGGAAGATTTTCAATTATCTTTAATGCGAGCTGGACGTATTATGGAGAAAGTTATTTCGGAAAATAAAAATATTTTTGTTGATTATACTGGAAGCGGCGATAAAGATAACCATGATATATACTCAAAAGGTTTGCTTGGATTAAATCGTGTTTTCTACGACGAACAATATTCTGTAAATCGTTGTATAACTTGCATGGACTGGTCAAAGCATTTTCCGGAATTGTTATTAGCTTCGTATCATAAAAATGAGGTTGGTTTGTTTTTAAATAAGAGCCTACGGTCGGTACCGGTATTACCGGGAAATGGTACCGGTTTCCAGGTTCTTTAATAATTCCTGTTCCGGTTCTGACGGTATTACCGATATTCCCGAGAATACCGGTATGTACATTGTTTAAAATTTTGTACAATTATATTTTTTCTTTGTTTTTACCAAAAAAGTACAAAAGATACATATCAACAACACCATTTCCATTTTTATATGAGTTAAAAATAAATAAAAATTTACATATTTTTTAAATAATTTTACAAACTCAATTTAATATTTTAAAAGTACTGATTGAAATGGTGTAATTACTAAATTTAAATATTATACGTAATATAATTTTTTGTTTTTTAAGAACCGGTATCAGGATCAGAACCAGTATTATATATGGGGCATTCCATGCCAAATCACTCACTTTTAGGCCCGACCCCATTCGATTAATTTTATTTTTGGATATGTTTTAGTACGTATTAAATGCAACTTGCTGCCAAATTTTCAGCCTTTTATACAAAGGTGGTGTTGAGTAATCAATTTTTCAAAATGGCGATTTTTTCCAAAAAATGAAAAAATTTAAATTTTCAATCAATTTTGACCAGTAAAAAATATAGATATTTTAAAAAAAGTTGGACAACGTTTTGTTGGTATTTAAATGTAGTTTTAGAAAAAAAATGTGAAAAAATTATTCGAAGTAACTATCACTTATTTTTTGACGTTTAAAAATTAAAATCGACTTTTTGAAAAAGTCCGAAACCTTCGATTTTTTTGTAAAAAACTATAAGAATTCTACTCTAAATTATGCAACTTTTAAGCCATAACTCGAGATGTGATCACAACTCTTTCTATTTTTTTTTTAATTTTTAAAATTGCACCTTTTATGTTTTGGCTCTGATTTATTTTATATGGAGCTCCAAAAAAAAAAAAATGGTAGATACTGACCCTGACTTACCCTAAATATATTCATTTGGAGGTAAATATACGTCTCACAAAAATTTGGGACGATCGGACATGTGTAAGGCGCTTAGCATGGTCCTTGAAGTTTAAAAAACGGATTACAAGGAAAAATATGAATTTTTTTCTGTTTTCGCAATTTCTTTGGTATTTTAAGTTAAGTTTTAATTCAAGTGATTACAGAATTATGATGTGGAGTAAAATGCCTTTCTAATAAGGTACTAAAAACTAAAATCGGTTGAAAATCAGCCAAGTTATTACAACTTCCCCAGGCATCTAGCGTGTGCCATACAACTTGATTAAAAAATACGAGGCCCTTTTTTTAAATTTATTGAAATTTTCTACTGTAATAACATTTTTTCATTATTCATGTTTCAGTGTAATATTTTTTTGACTTTTCCAAATTTTAAAACAAAAAAAATATTTTTTTTTTAAAATAGAGATTTCAAAAGGGTGTGGAAAATGCAGGCATTTTTAGCACTAATTTTAAAAATGTTAGCAAAACACAATATGAAAAATACTTGTCATCTAATAACATTTGAACTTGAAGAATAAAAAAATGTTATTACAGTAGAAAATTTCAAAGAATTTCAAAAATCGGATTGTATTGATTAATCAAGTTGTCTGCCACACGTTAGATGCCTGGGGAAGTTGTAATAACTTGGCTGATTTTAAACCGATTTCGGTTTTTATGACCTTAATAGAGAGACATTTTACTCTACATTTCAATTCTGTAACCATTTGAATTCAAAATTAACTTAAAATACCAAAAAAATTAAGAAAACAGAAAAAAATGCATATTTTCCCTTGTAATCCGATTTTCAAACTTCAAAGCCGATGCGGCACGCCTTACCCATGTCCGATCATCCTAAAATTTTCTGAGACGTATTTTTACACCCAAGTTAATATATCTAGGGGAAGTTACGGTCAATATTTACCAAATTATTTTTTTTGGAGCACCATATAAAATAAACCAGAGTCAAAAAAAAAAAGTGCAATTTTCAAAATTTGAATAAAAATAGAACGAATTACGATCACATCTCGAATTATGACTTAAAAGTTGTGTAATTTAGAGTAGAATTTTTTGACATTTTTAAAAAAAAATCGAAGGTTTCGGACTTTTTCAAAAAGTCGATTTTAATTTTTATACGATAAAAAACAAGTGATAATTACTTCGAATAATTTTTTCATATTTTTTTTCTAAAACTACATTTAACTACCAACAAAATGTTGTCCATCTTTTTTAATATATCTATATTTTTTACTGGTCAAAATTGATTGAAAATTTAAATTTTTTAATTTTTTGGAAAAAATCGCCATTTTGAAAAATTGATTACTCAACACCACCTTGGTATAAAAGGCTGAAAATTTGGCTGCAAGTTGCATTTAATACGTACTAAAACATATCCAAAAATAAAATTAATCGAAGGGGGTCGGGCCTAAAAGTGAGTGATTTGGCATGGAATGCCCCATATTTATATCAAGAACAGGGAAATCGGTACCAGAACCGGGAATAGCGGTATTTTAGGAAATACCAAGAACCGAAAAATTAACTATCTTCAATATTTAATTTTATAAGAAAGTAAATATTTTTATTTTAGGAAACCCCCTTAGAACCGGATGGTATTGTTATGATTTGGAATACAAACTTTAAAAAAGAATCACCCGAATTTATTTTCCATTGTCACAGTGCTGTTATGGCTTCATGCTTTACTAAATTTAATCCAAATTTAATATTGGGTGGGGCCTATTCCGGCCAAATTGTTCTATGGGACAATCGCGTTAGAAAACCTATACCCATACAATGTACTAAGCTAAATTCAAAAGCTCATACCCAGCCAATACATTGTTTGCAAATAGTCGGTACAGACAGTTCTCATAATATTATCTCAATTTCATCGGATGGTAAACTTTGTTCGTGGAGTTTGGATATGTTGTCGCAACCATTAGATATTATGCAATTAGAACAGGTTATAGCAGAGAAACAAAGGAAACCAATACCGATAACTTGTATGGACTTTCCAGAAAATGGTATTAATAGTTTAGTTTTGGGTGGTGAAGATGGTTCAGCATATTCGGGTGAGTCTTTAACTTAAAAAAAGGAAATAAAATTATTTTTGTAATTCTAAAAAAAATCCCTATTTCGCAGCTTTCCGTTATGGTTTCAAATCCGGCATTAATGATCGCTTTGAAAAACATGATGGTCCCATAACTGGCATCTCATCACATTACAATCAATCTTCCCCTGATTTTGGTGATTTGTTTCTTACCTCATCAATTGATTGTTCTATTAAATTATGGTATTTGCAAGATACAAAAGCTTTATATACTTTTAAAGATAACTCTGATTATATAATGGATGTAGCTTGGTCTCCCATACATCCCGCTGTATTTGCTGCCATCGATGCCAGTGGTCGTTTGGATTTATGGAATCTTAATCAGGATACCGAAGAGCCTATAGTAACGGTTACTGTTAAGGGTGAACCGGCTCTTAATCGTGTTTCTTGGATGCCAAATAGTAAATACATTACCGTTGGCGATGACAGTGGTAAATTGTATGTATACAATGTAGCAGAACACTTGACAAAACCATCTTCGGGTGAATGGACTAAATTTAGTGACACAGTTAATTATCTCAAATTAAATAGTATTGAAAGTTATGATGATTAGTTTTACCCAAAAATAAAATAGCTTTTAAATTTTAAACGATTCACGGCTAGTCGGAAACATTTTGGCAAACATTAGCAACAATTTAGCATTTTGGCAACAATTTAGCAAAAAAAAATTTGCTAAATTTTGTTTGTGTGTGTTTAACGCATACTTTAATAACCCAAAAATCTGATTATAATCGGACCATTTTTGGACTTAGGGGGCCTATCAAAATTTCGCCCGATATTACTAAAAGCGGTTTATTTGCAACAAATATAAGTCAATTTCACTCAAATTCGGTATGTGAGTCTTTTCTACACTTATTAAAGACTTCACAAATGATAGACCCAATTGGTCCATGTTTGGACTTGGTACCCATTTTCCGGGAAACACTGGTGTAGGGTGTTATATGGTCGGTCTTGACCGACTTTAATTTTCTTACTTGTTTAAAGCCTGAATTAGTTCCTTTTTTAAAACTTCCAGATTTTGTAAGCAGCATCTGAGACATTTTCCCATAGAGAAATTCTTAGATTGTGCAGGTGACAACAGTTAAATAAAGATGGTATTCACCACTCAGAAATGTTTGCCCTTGCAACAATGCAAGACTTCAACGTTTTTTTTAACAATTGCTTCTATTCACAAAAAACAAGCAAATAAAGTTGCAATTTTGACATTGCGGAGTTTTGCAAGACTAAAATTTCTGACATGCATTCCATTATTAATCCATTATAAATTTTAATCCTGCAAAATTGCGCAATGCCGAAATTGCAACTTTATTTGCTTGTTTCTTTGTGAATAGAAGCAATTGTATTACCATTAAAAAGGTAATAGAAAAAAAAAATTATTAAATTTTATTTTTTTTTAAGTTGCAATATTGCACTGTTACAAGGGTCAAAAATTTCTGAAGTGAATCCCCTGAATGTTGAATAAAGTTTTGCAAGAAAGGATTCGCACCTGATTTAAATAGTAATACTTTTGCTATTCTTTACAAAATAACAAGCAAATAAAGTTGCAATTCTGACTATTCGCATTTTTGCAAGACTAAAATAAGTGGAAGAATTATAGTCGGTCAAGACCAACCATATAATACCCTACGCGAGTGTTTTCCGAAAAATGGATTCCAAGACGGGCGGACATCGCTAAATCGACTCAAAATGTGATCCTGAGTTAATCGGTATGCTTGAAGATGTGTCTAGAACCAATATTTTGGGTGGTTGCAAACATCAGCACAAACTCATTATACCCTTACTGGCATGATATACATTAATAAAAAAATAAATTAATACAAAAAATACAATATTTATTAACAAATGTAATAAAATTTATTATTAACATGCAATATAAACTTTAGTTATCTTAATTAATAATCTTTAAATAAATGCAATATGTTTTCTTCTTTGGTTTTTAATAAAATTTTTAATTAGAATTTAAAAACAAGTAGAAAAGTTAAATTCGACTTGGCCGAATCTAAGAATACCCTCCACAAGGCCCTTTTTTAGAGATAGTAAATATTCTAACGTGAAACCAGATAAAAAAATATACACGCCAAGCTTAAGAATCCTCAAAGTTGTCTTTAGAAAGTTAGCATGTTTTTTAACTCGAAAATTTGCGAAAAATCCTTGCCGAAATTTAATTTTTTTGTTATAATTTTAGAACCACTTGGATTGATTTCGCTGTAATGCAATACCAACCTAGCCAGGAGAATGCAAAGCTTCAGCAGCCTCTGTGTAGTCTTTCAAAAGTTAGCGTGTTTCCACAGACAGACGGACGGACATAGATCGACTTAAAATCAATCGAGAATCATGAATTTATGGAATTTATGGGGCAGAAATTCAATATATAACACCGTCCGACAAAAAGAGAAAAAATCGTTAAACACGAACTAGATAATATATGTTTGAAAATAGAGAGTAAATGTAGTAAAACTGCATTCACAGTTTTTCATTTTGTGATCCTGTTTCCTTTTAAAAGGACTTCAAAGTTTTAGAGGATTACATTTTGTAAAATATTTTTTTAACATTTATACTTGTCCTAGATTGCCACAAGGGATGGCAAATGAAAGAGGAGTACCTCCCCTAATTTTCCTATTTTATTATTTTGACATATCAGGAAAAACGAGGTAAGTTAAGTCCTTTCAAAACTTTATCCTTCAATATCATTCAAAATTTTTAACGAAATATTTTGACAAAGTTTTTAAAGGACATTATTCACATTCGAAATAAAAAAATTAAATAATTAGGGGAGATCCTCCTCTTTCAGATTCCATCACTAGCGGCATCCAAGGACGAGTAAAAATATTTTACAAAATGTAGTCCTTTTAAACTTTGAAGTCCTTTTAAAAGAAAACAGGATCACGAACTGAAAAACTGTAAATTCTGTTTTACTCCATGTGATCTCTACATTCAGATGAATATCATCCAGTTCATGTTTAATATTGACTTCGGACGGTGTAATATATAAAGTAAAAAAAATTATAAAAGCACTTGTTTTTCTACGCTATTTAAATCAATTCTAGGTACAACAACGCGATTTTCTCTGGCCAAAGCAAATTCTTCCGGATGAACTTTTTTACGATGATTATGCATATTTGCACTATTGCCAAATGTTTGTGGACAATGATAACATTGATATAAATGCTGGCCGGTATGTATAGAAATATGCTCTTTTAAATTGGCAGTTTTCTTAAAAGCCTTATCACAATATTGACATTTATATTTGCGTTCCATTTCGTGAACATATTTCTTATGACGCATAAGAGCCGTTTCACTTGAGGCAATTTTACCGCAAACTTTACATATGAAAGCCGTTAGACCATCATTATGAAATGATAGTTTATGAGCTTGAAGACTCTTTTTTGACGCTAATTCAGTGTCACATTGATCGCAGGGAAACTTTGTAGGTTTAATACCACCGTGCTTATGAATTATATGCAGTTTTAGAGCTGTTGCACCATGAACCGTTTTACCACATTGATCACAAATTTGTGCCTCATGATGGATTTTATTGATATGAGCCTTTAGTTGATAATCTGAACCATAGCTACGATTACAATCGGGACATTTAAAGTCTTTTGTTCCATCGTTGTGAATATCCATATGGCGCGTTAGTATGGGTTTGGTTTTAAAATTTTTATGGCATATCTCACATTCCAATAATTTTATATTGCCATGTATAAAACGTTTATGAGCATGTAATGATCTGCTACTGGAGCTGCTAACACCACATATATCACATTTAAAACTATCTGGATTAACATGTACCCTTAAATGTTCAACCAGCAAATAACGCCGATAGATTTTCTTGCCACAACAGAGAACATAACATTTGGTTTGATGTTTATCCGTAAAATGTTGTCGAAGATCATTGTAACTGTTTAATAGTTCTTTGCAAATATCACATTCTAATTGAGGTTTAACTTCCGTAATAAAGTTGTCCAATTCCTCAATTTTCTTTAAACTATTATAATGAGCAGATTTGGCATCATCAGAAGTATAATTTTTAGATTTTGTTTTTTTCTTAGATATACGCTCAGTACGTTTTACTGTCACCAAAAGTTCTTCAGAAGAATCATTCATCATAATCTTATCTTTAACATTTTTAGTATTCTTTAGTTTTTTCTTTGATAAATCTTTAGTTTTTATATCTTCTTTTTCGATTTCTTCATTATTATCTTTATCTTTGTCATTATCTTCTTTTTCAATTTCATTTTCTTTATCATTAATAGATTTGATCTTATCTTCTTTGGTTAATTTTTTTAAATAATCTTCCTCTTCCAGATCATCATTATTATAGTAGTCATTTAAGCCATGTTCCATTATTAAAACAATTTCTCCACTCATAGCTTTTTCTAATTCTTCTATATCATCATCTTCGTCAACTTCAAGTTTTATTTCCGTTTCCTCTTTAACTAACATTTGTGAAGTTTTACTACCTTCCGTTAACTTTACTAGGGCTTTTAATACACCTTGTTGAAACTCGTGAAATTCTTTTATGTGTTCCCAACACACATCACAAATTGCCTTGGAGACTTTTTCGTCATTATTTTTCTTATCATTATCATCATCATGTAATAACTTTTAAAGAAAGAATTAAATTATTTTTTATCTTAATTGGTCAAATAAATATACATATTAAAAAAAATTTGTTTTGCTTACCATGCAGTCCGTGGGGTCAAAATATTTTACAGTAACTTCATATATATGTGTAGGCTGTCCATTTGTATTAAAGAGACAGTGCTGACATTCCTCATTCAAGGTCATATAGCATAAACGACATTTGCTATTCATTTGCATTTTTTGATATTTTTTTTTTCAGCTTCTCACATTAAATTTTTTTCTTTTTTTTAATTAATCTGTAAATTTCTGTTTCCACTAAATACTTCCTTTTGTAAACAAATGGTTTTTAGTTTTATCAACTGAGTGCAGTTTCTTATCTTTTTCTGCGTCTTGTTGTAATTTTAGCATTGCCATATTGTTTTAACACAGCAACATGTTGTGATGAATGTTAACACTAAACGTACCATTAAAGGGTGCACCAAAAATATGAAGTTGTTAGATACAAGCTCTTTGTCTCCCGCTCTTAATATTTTTAAACTTTTTAACAGAAGGTACGAAAACTGTTAGACGAGGAAAATACGATAATGTTAAATTAACATTGTTGGTTTGACAAATAATGCTAACTTTTTATATCGAAAAAAGCGCTTAATAAATTTTGAAAAAATGTATCAATTTATAATTATTATGGTAATATTATTTAAGAAATACCTTTAAAAGTGTTTAAAACAAATTCTCAGCAAATAAAAAGTCATTGGATTTCCCGATAATCCACAAAAAAAAACTTTTTTTACAGCTAGATGAAAAAAAAAAACGCTAGCTTTAGTCTGAAAATCGCCAAATTGCAAAACTTTTTTATTTTTATATCGAACTTAAGGGATTTTTTTTTGGTTTGATCAAACGTCAAGTTCGATGGCGGACTTAGCAAAGGGAATTTAAGAGAGGGTTTAACAGAAGAAGGGAGACTTCACATATCTTTAAGTATTGATAGTCTTTGTTAGATATTGACTGGAACTCCCCCTAGAAATGTACATGTCTCACAAAATTTTAGGATAATCGAATATGGGTAAGACCTGCCGCATCGGTCCTGAAGTTTGTGAAACGAATTACAAGGGGGAAATCAATATAAATTTATCAATTATAAAGATATCTCTGAAGTCGCTCAACTTCTGTTAAACCCTCTCTTGCTATCTATGCCATCGCATAGAACAAATGAACAAAAATAAAAATGAAAAAAAATGTTGCAATTTCATTCCGACTTAATGAAGCGTTGTTTTAGCATCTAGCGGTAAAAAAAGTTTTTTTTTTTATCGGGAAATCCAATGACTTTTTATATGCTGAGAATTTGTTTACAGACTTTTAAGCTATGTTCACAATGTCGGAGTCACTCCACTCTCGATCACAGATTAAAATGTTAGCTGTGCAAAATGTAGTGGGAAGTTATGTCACAGTAATATTGACATATTACTTACATGCTTTACAATTTTGGGAAAAAATCCTTTTAAATTTTGGGCACATATTTCTACTGGGCTATTCATAATGAGTAAATTAAATCTAATGTAGGTTTATTCAAGCTCTTTGTCTCCCGCTCTTAATATTTTGAAACTTTTTAACAGAAGGTACGAAAACTGTTAGACGAGGAAAATACGATAATGTTAAATTAACATTGTTGGTTTGACAAATAATGCTAACTTTTTATATCGAAAAAAGCGCTTAATAAATTTTGAAAAAATGTATCAATTTATAATTATTATGGTAATATTATTTAAGAAATACCTTTAAAAGTGTTTAAAACAAATTCTCAGCAAATAAAAAGTCATTGGATTTCCCGATAATCCACAAAAAAAAACTTTTTTTACAGCTAGATGAAAAAAAAAACGCTAGCTTTAGTCTGAAAATCGCCAAATTGCAAAACTTTTTTTATTTTTATATCGAACTTAAGGGATTTTTTTTTGGTTTGATCAAACGTCAAGTTCGATGGCGGACTTAGCAAAGGGAATTTAAGAGAGGGTTTAACAGAAGAAGGGAGACTTCACATATCTTTAAGTATTGATAGTCTTTGGTTTATTTGACTGATATTGCATGAATATTTGTCAAATAAACCTACTTTAATTACACTTTAAGTATTATGAATAAAGGCCCTAAAATTTAAATTATGTATTTTTTAATTGTTTAAATATTTTTTTTTTAAATTAGCCAAGGTTGGCAATCGAAACGAATAACGGTATCGATATCGGTATTGGTATCGATTTTTTATTTATTTCGGTATCGGTTACGGTATTTGAGTTGAATCGGTTACGGTATTACCGATACCGAAACGTCGATACCGGTACGTACCGGTATTATCGAAAAAAATGCTAAAAATAAAAATAAACGCATAAAAACTTAAAAAAATATTTTTTTTCAATTTTAATACTAAACACGTATTTACGTATTTATTTTTAGCATTTTTGCTAAAATGCCCTTTAAAATGTGAAAAAAAAAAATTAAAATAGCGTTTTTAGGGGGTCGGCGGAGACGTCGCCGGACCACACCTACAAAAGGGGGCGGGCAGAGAAAACTTATACCCTTATCAAAGTGCAGGAATTTGAAGTTATTCTGACATAAAAATGTTTTATTTGTTTAACAGTAGAGAACACCTTTTTAAAAAAAAAAATATTTATATGTGAAAATGGTGGAATTTCGGGTAAATATGGTTACTAATATAAAGTCTCATCTTTCTGCAATTAAAAAAAAATATCCTTACTTGACCACCGTAATTTATATGTCCATGAAATGCAATACAAATCAGTACAGAAATTGTTTCAAGCTTAAAAAGAAAGTTTACCATTTTATGATTGTCGGCTTTTAATTTTTTGATTATTTTTAATTTTAATCATTTTGAAACTATTTATTTTGAAAATAATGAAATAAATTAATAAAATAGCAAATAAATCCAAACATTAAAATTGCAAAAAAATTTGAAATGCAGGCTTTTCTGGGATAACGGCACATTGAAATTTTTTTGACAAGATTTTTGAGATCAGCGGGTGCTAATTACCCTAAAAAAGTACCTTTTTCAAAAAAAGAAAAATTAAATTAAATCTTGGTCCAAAATGGGTTAAAAAAAGTAAAAAAAAAATATGTAAAAAAGTAGAAAAGTTAAATTCGACTTAGCATGAATACCCTCCACAGTGCCCTTTTAAAGTGAAAGTTAGTTTTCGAAAGTGAAAAAAATTAACAATTGAGTGTAAAATTTTTTTCGAGTGTAAGTTTTTTTTTGTTTAATTGTAAAAATATTTGTGAATGAAAAAAATACTTTAAAAATATTTTTCTGACTCATCAATGTTGTTAAAGCTGGTTTGGCGGGTTTTTCAACACGTGAACTAAAGGTGAAACCAATTTGAAATTCACGGTTTTGCTAATAGTTTTTTAACCACGAAGTCCAATAAATATAAACAAAAATCCTTGGGCACCCACATCGCGGATTAAATAAAAATCTCAAAAAAAAAATAAACTATGCTAAGGGGTTCAGAAAGTTTCTATTGAGAGTCTAAATGATTCCAAAAAAATTTCGTGAAAATCAAAAATTTTCTTCTGCTCCCGCATAGCGGTTGAAGTATGATTTTTTTTTGTAAATTTTTACTTAATCCACGATGTGGGTGCCCAAAGGTTTTTTTGATTATTATGAGACTTCGAAGAGGCATTTGGAGTACGATTTTCCATTTACAAAACCAAAAAAAATAAAAATTTTCTATTAATTTTTTTTTGTAAAAAAACATGTTTTTTTAGGAAAACCCGTTTCAATACCGGTACGTACCGGTACCCAAGGAAAAGGTTTTTGGATACCTGTATCCGATACCAAAACTGAGTTTCAGTATTGGTATTGGTACTGGTATTCAATTTAAAGGGTTTTGAAACGGATAGCGGTATTGAAAAGGTATCGATTGCCAACATTGAAATTAACACATATTTTGTTTTGTTTATTATTTTTTTAATGACATTATTTTTTCTCTGTTAACGGTTAACATATACTCTGTTAACGGTTAACATATACTCTGTTAACGGTTAACATATACTCTGTTAACTCCAGATTGGAACTCCAGAGTAGAACATGTTTGACTCTGGAGTGAATTGAAAAAAGAAAATCAAATGCAAAAGGGAAAGGTAGAAAATTTTCCACAGATTGAAGTACTCCAACATTGTGAATGCGGCTTTAAAGGCATTTTTTTAAATTATATTAACATACTAATTATAAATTGATACATTTTTTCAAAATTTATTAAGTGCTTTTTCGATATAAAAAGTTAGCATTATTTGTAAAATTATAGTATTTTACTCGTCTCATACGGAGTTCACACTTGCTGTTTTGAAGTATTCAAGAGTGAGATGCTTAAAAAAGTCTTTGTTCTGTGTCCATTACGGTTTTAATCTGTTACTGGTGTTTTGTTGAACAACTTATTTAAGGTCGCAAGTGTGAATGCCATATAACAGTTTTCGTACCTCCTGTAAAAAAGTTCAAAATTTTTATTAGCGAAAGACAAAGAGCTTGTAGTTAAAAAGAGAGGGTTAACCAGAAGTTGAGCGACTTCAGGTATCTTTATAATTGATAATCTTTGGTTATGTTACGGCAACGGAAATACTGTTAACATCGCAAGTGGCATCACTTCCACCATATGTAAAACATATGTCAGGGTTTGAGATTAGTTTTTTTTTTTTATACGATTCTAAAATGTTGAGATTCTGCAGGGAATAAAATTTTAACGACTCGATTTCACTGCATTTTTATTGCACTTTTGACAAATTATTCAGAATAAAAAAAATTTTCTATAGGAAATTTCCTTAAAAAACTAAAATTTTCAAAGGAAGAATGTTTTATATATCGTAGAACTATATTCAATTTGAGATATCTGCTTGTTTGACAAAAATTAGTTTTTGATGGCAAAATGTTACCTGGCATAGGAGTCATGGTATTAAATTTAGAACAAAAAAAAATATTTTAAAACTATTCACTTTTCAAATTTCGATTTTAAGTGAAATCGATCTAAATTGAAATCGTTTGAGCTATGTGAAACAATGGCCCGTACCACAAGAAAACAAAAAGTATATTTTAACAAAAGTTTTATTTTAAATTTCAAATTTTTGAATACATTTTTTGAAAGTCGATTTTAAAAACAAAAACACTTTGTATGGAAATAAAATTAAAAGCTCATTTTAAATTTATTTTATTTTCTTGTGGTAAAGCTGAATGATTTTTTATTAATTAAAAATATAGCTATCTTATCTACAGTATTTTTTATATTACTACTAAAGTAAACTTTTAAATTTAGATTTTTTATATTATCACTTTTTAGAAAGTTTTTGCATCAATTCAAATAATTCATTTTTTTTTTAATTCCAACTCCTTTCCGTGTCTCTCCGCGGTTAAAACCCCGGATTTCAACCCCATTTTGATGCAGAGCAAAAACAGCTGAACTTTTTGAAAATTTTATTTCACCTTTTGATTCTACATCAAAAATAGAAGGCTCCATATAGGAGCAATAAAGCGCCAAAAAATCGATGATTAAAAACAAATAATAAAAGTATTTTTTTAACATCTGTATTGGAAGGGCATGAAAAATGGTACAAAAATCACATTTTTATTATAATCCGTTAAAAAGTTATAAAGCTTCAAAGCATAGAAAAGATTAGAAGTACGCAGTGTTGTATTTGATGTATTTTCCAATATGGTGGCAAAATGCTTGTTCTGAATCATCTCACACGTATTTAATATCAAATTAAATTCTTTGTTTGTAAAAAATTGAATTTGTCTTTCATTTAATTAAATTTATTATTTATTTTGTTTTATTCAACGTTTTTTTAAAGATAATACGCACTATTATTAGTTTACAAAACTTTTTTTTCTCTTTTGTCGTTTGCTTTGTTGTTGTTTTGTTTTTATTAAACGTCAAAAGTTACATAATGTGCTGTCTTATTCAAGCGAAATACGACTCTGTTTCACTTCTATTTTTTTCTATGCTTCAAAGTCTATAAATAATAGCTTGTCTCGAAATCAGGAAATTTCTTTAGGACAATACTCCTAGAACGGTGGTTTTTGAAGAGTGAATTACGAAGAAAAAAAAATTGGATGTCATCTTTAGGGCTCAACCAGCGCTTAAAGTTGGCATCCGTAGTGCATTTGGTCAAAAAAAATATATTTTTTTAACATTAGTCCCAAAAGTTTCGTTCTGTGGAGAACATTGAGGAAAAATTATGTATAAAAAAATTTTAGGGCATACCCCAGGACGATGCTTAGTAAAGAGCTAATTACTTGAAAAAAATTAAAAATTTTTTGGAGGTCATCTTCAGGGCAAACTTCGAAGACGCATAATTTATTACATATTTTTTTAAGTTTTTGTAAAAAACATCTATTTATACAAATCTTAAAATAACTACTACAAACTCCGGCTTTTACTTAAACTTAAAAAAATAATAAATTACAGCTTTTCAAAACGTTGTGCTGGACCAAAATTGCTCTATGTAAACTTTTTAAATATTTTTTTGTTTAATGTACTCTAATTAACGAAACATTTGGCACCAATTTCACCCCGTAATCAGCTCTTCACTAAGCATCGTTCTAGGGGTATGCCCTAAAGAAATTCCAAAATTTCCTGATTTCGCGTCATGCTTATATACATATAATGTGACTTTACTCTACTCTTCATTTGCACAGTTTAAATTTCAATCTGTACTGTAGAAAATTTCTAGTGTAGCTCAAAAATTAGACAAATTTAAAACAAATATAAAGGCTTCGACCCAATGTCAGAGTACTCTGTACTATCTCTAAAAATAGAGAAGATATCATACAAATGAGAAAGGAACAAAATCCACTCTCTGGCACAGAGTACTCCGTCATTGTGAATTTAGCTTAAGTTTCAAAATTATATTACAACTTGATTTTTAACTTGATTTATATTAACTTTAGGTAACTTCAAACGATGTTTTCTACCCTCCTCAAATTCTATGGGATGTACTTTTTTGCGGTGATGATGCATATTAGCGCTTACTTTAAATGTCTGCGGGCAGTGAGGACACTGATACAAATCCTGACCAGTATGGGTAGCTATATGTTCACGCAGTACTTTAGGACGCTTAAATGCTTTATCACAATATGTACACTTGTGTTTACGTTCCTCCATATGTACATGCTTCTTATGCATTACTAAAGCATTTTCACTGCCAGCCACTTTACCACATATGCCACAAACAAATATTGTTGTACCGTCGTGATGATAGGCCAATTTGTGGCGATTCAAAGCATGCCGTGAATTAACTTGAGCACCACATTTGTCGCAAGGAAATTTTGGTTTTTCAATGCCAGCATGTTCCATTAAATGTTTTTTGAGTGCCGCATAACCATGTATAGTTTTACCACATTGATCACAGACACGATCAACATTGTGCACGGTTCTAATATGTGATTTTAGCAAAACTTCTAAAACATAACCCTTGCCACATTCCTGACAAACAAAATCTTTGCTACCCGTAACATGAGTAAGTAAATGACGTTCTAGAGTTGGTTTTTGATTAAATACTTTGTGACAATGCTCACATTCATAATTCTCTGTATCTTCGTGCATTACTTTTTTATGTAATTTTAGATTATATTTACTCGAACTGGATTTACCACAGACATCACATTTATGAGTATCGGGATTTAGATGCAAACGTATATGATCAGCCAACACATAACGACGGAAAAATTTACGTTCACAGCATTTAATGTAACATCTTGCTTTGTGGATTTTTTTAAAATGAACACGTAATTTTTCAAAGGTAGGAGCTGTTTCATTGCACAAATCACATTCTAATTGGGGTTTCCATTCGGTTATAAAAACATCAAATTCTTTACCTTTATCTAAATTGTATCTATTCTTTTCTTTCTTTTTAGTGTCATCGGCTGTCTTGAGTTTTCTTTTCTTTCTGGGTGGTTTTTCTGGGGCTATGCTATTCCCATTTTCGGCATTTTTATCTTCATCCATTAAGTTTTTGGGTTTTCTTCCCCTTTTTAGTTTGGGTTTTATTGTTTCCTTTTTAATGTCGTCATCATTCTTAACTTCAGTTTCATTTATCTTATCCTGTTGCTCGTCCGTTTTACAGTTTTCCTTATTAATCTTTGCTTTAACTGATTTTTTCGTTGTCTTCTTTTTTAATTTTATTAAAGGTTGCTCATCGTCATAATCATCCTCCTCATTTATAGCTAAAGAATCTTCATTTTTATCATCCTTATCGTTTTCATCCAAATCACTTTTTATATAAACATCTTCAAACCGATAATCGTCATCACTTTTATCCTCCAACTCCCGTTCATCTTCATAATCTATATGAGATGGTTCATTTTCAACTTTCACTTCTAAAGGCTGCAGCTGTTGTTGTTTTATTTCGGTATCTTCCAAATGGGAACGTGACTTTATTACAGTCTGCTGAAATTCATGAAAGTCTTTGATGTGCAGCCAACATTTTTGGCAGAGTACTTTATTTTCATTGCAACACTCTGCGTTCAATTCTTCTGTAAGTAACTATTTAAAAAAATTAATTAATATGACATTCATTTAGTGCATCCACAATATGAAATACTCCCACCACCTTTTTCTTACCAACATTGGATCAAAATATTTAACAGTGATATCATAGATTTCATTGCTTTCACCAATTTCATTTTGTAGAAGTTTATATTCACTACATGATGTACAACACAATGAACAACATACTTTCGCAGACATTTTTATATTGAATCTTTTTTTTAGAGATAATTTTAATTAAATCATTTACAGGCTTTTTTACAATTTTTATATTTGTAAACAATTAAATTTACACAGAGATGGTAATGAAAAGTGTTTGTGGAAATAATATACACATAAAATTAACACTGTGTTTCATACCATTTTGTTCCGGACTAGAGAAAAATTGAATGCATATACAGTGGCCAACAAAAGTCTACGTACGACTACATAAATTTAATCCGTTAACGGCAAAGTTAAAAATAATAGATAGGATTAATAGGCTTATTAACTCTATTTAGTTAAAAAATGGGTCAAATCAAGTCCAGATTTTTTTTTATAATTTTTTTCTGAATCTACATACAGTTAGTCAATATTAACAGAAAAAATTAAGCGTTGTCCAAAATGTAAAATGGAATAAATAAATCTGAGTTAATCCTAGTATGTAACTAAATTAATTTTTATTCTTTACATTTTGTACAAAGCTTAATTTGTTTTTCTGTTTATACACTCATAGAAATATCTTAGTAGAAAAATTAGTAAACCCATTGTAGATCAAGTTTTACAGAATATTGCCGTATTCAACAAAAATTAATGTTGATATCGTTGAATAATCAGTAAATTTGAATCAACTATTTACAACGCTTATACAGAATTCAATAGATAAAACCAAAAAAGAAAAAACAACCCTGTTCGTTCAATTTTGTATTATCAAGTTGGTAGCAATGCCACAGACTAAATACAGACTCGACAGTAGGGTTTTATAAGAAAAAATGGGGAAAAACTAAGCGATTTTAGGAGAAAACACAGCGGTTTTTAGTCCGTTTTACGCTAACCTGGCAACACTTTCTACGACTTAGGAGTGAGTGAAACAACAAAATCCGATCTGGCATCCATTTTTCTTATGGCGCGTTATATCAGTTTTCTCTTTCTAACCTAATTCGTAGAATATTTTGAAAATATTAACCATATGGTTCAGAACTACTTTTTTGACACCTGTCACTTATGTCGAGTCTGTATTAGTCTGTGGCAATGCACTGCCACAGACTAAATACAGACTCGACAGTAGGGTTTTATAAGAAAAAATGGGGAAAAACTAAGCGATTTTAGGAGAAAACACAGCGGTTTTTAGTCCGTTTTACGCTAACCTGGCAACACTTTCTACGACTTAGGAGTGAGTGAAACAACAAAATCCGATCTGGCATCCATTTTTCTTATGGCGCGTTATATCAGTTTTCTCTTTCTAACCTAATTCGTAGAATATTTTGAAAATATTAACCATATGGTTCAGAACTACTTTTTTGACACCTGTCACTTATGTCGAGTCTGTATTAGTCTGTGGCACTGCAATGTGAAATTTGTTTGTCTCTTATAAAATTATTTTATGTGTTTGTTTCTTATAAAAATATTAAAGATTTTAAAAATAAATAAAAATAGAATCTGATGATCAGATTCTGATCTGTAAATATTTGGTAAGTAATAAAACACATTGGTTACTTTATGTATTCATACTATATTATAATTTTTTTTTGTTTTTTTTAAGGTTTTTGATTTGGTGTCATTAGAAAACTGAAGAATGGCTTACGAGTGCATAACATAAATAAACGAAGTGTGTGTGAAAATCTTGTTTAAATATTGCAGCTTAAAAAGCCGGTGATAATTCTAAAAAATATTGTGATTTATACTTAATAAAAGAATATTTACAAATAACAACAAGCTTTTTTTTATTAATAAAATTTCTTATATCAACAAAAATATGAGTTGAGTTTACAAAAAATACGAGTTGATTTACAAAAAAACGAGTTGATCAACTTTTACAAAAACTGACAACAATTTTTATTCAAATCAACATAAATATTTGTAGGGTCAAAATCAACAATGATTTCTGTTGAATTTACAGCGATTTTCTTTGGGAATACAATGATTTTTGGTTGAGTGTATTTACTAATTGTATGTAATTTTAGAAAAAAATTATAAAAAAAATTCTGGACTTGATTTGAACCATTTTTTTAAATAAAGTTAATTCTTATCTTAATCCGGTCTGGAAAAAATAAGGCTATATATCAAACAAGTATTTTTGTAAAAAGTGCTGTGTGGTTAATTTATCAAGCTTTAGTTTAAGCTTAATGGCGTTCAGATTGAGTAAATATTAAATGTACTACGAGGGTCAAAATTCGAATTATTGAAAGACCTTTTTTTAGAAAATTTTTAAAAAATATTTTTAAGTCGAATTTTTCTAAGCTCAAACATTAAGGCTGAATTCACAATGACAGAGTACTCTGTGCCAGAGAGTGGATTTTGTTCCTTTCTCTTTTGCACTTATGTACATATTTTTAGTATGATGTCGTCTCTATTTATACCCTACACCACTCTGTGGTACAGGGTATAATAAGTTTGTGCTGATGTTTGTAACTGCCTGAAATAATGGTCCTAGACCAGTGGTCGGCACCCATTGCACGCTGGAGCCGAACACAATCGGTTATTCACATGTATACAACACGAATGTCAACAAACAATCAACAAAGAGCATACAAAATCAAATATTTTATTCAGTAGCAAGCTTACTTTCTTCAAAGCAGGTTGATGTCGCTTTGTTGAAGAAATACACCAACACATGCATATTTTTATTAAAACACTAATACTTTCATATGCCTCTTTCTGCCGACCACTGTCCTAGACCCACTTTCAAGCATACCGATCGACTCAGAATCACTTTTTGAGTCGATTAAGCGATGTCCGTCTGTCCATGTAAACGTTGTGCGCACGATACAGGTATTTTTAACCGATTTGTCTGAAATTTTAAACTTAAGCTTCTTTAGACCCAAGAACGAACGCTATTGAAATTGGAAAAAATCGGTTCATGTGTTGACCTAGCCCCCATATAAACGTCCCCTTTAAATTTGAGTCAAATGACCCTAACAACCACATTTTAATAGGTATCCTTTCAAAATTTGTCAGGTAAACGTTTTTTGTATTCACAAATCACCATTCCGAATTTCAAAGAAATCAAACCAGTTCTTCTTGTAGCCCCCATACAATCCACCCTCCATAAATCTGTAAAATTTCTTTAAAACATAAAATATTTGATTAAAATTTTGTTTGTGCGTGTTTAACGCATACTTTAATAATCCAAAAAACCAATTTCACTCAAATTTGGTTTGTGAGTGTTTTCTACACTTATTGAAGATTTGACAAAAGATAGACCCAATCGGTTCATGTTTTGACTTGGTACCTATTTTCCGGGAAAAACTGGTGTAGGGTATTATATGGTTGGTCTTGACCGACTATAATTTTCTTACTTGTTTTAGAGATGGTTCTCTGTACTCCGACATTGTGTCGAAGCCTTAAAAATTTTAGAAAAGGTTCAATAGTTTATATATGGTATGTGGTTTATATTCAGTAATTCTTTCTATTAATTTTCTCAAATTTCTTCGATATTTTGATTTAAGTTTGAATTCAAATGATTTCAGTATAAATGATTGGCATCGAAACCCCGTTTAACGAGGTTTCGCCTCAAACCTCATTTGAAAATACGTATTTTCCCATACAAATTGAAAACATTTTTTTATGAGCTTTCACGAAAGTACGATCGAATAATCTGTTATTTCTCAAATGCAAAATTTTCGTTTTTGCTTGAAACAATTTATGTGCTGATGCACATTGCATTTAACGCACATATAAATTGCGGTGGTCAAGGGTGGGATATTTTTTTTTAATTGCAGAAAGGTGAGACTTAACATTCGTATAAAAATTTTCCTAAAACTACAATTTTTTCATACAAAAATATTTTTTTTAAAAAAGTGATCCCTTCTGTTCGAAAAATCGAACGATGGATCGAAATCGGTTAAGGCCAAAATACTTATATGCTTATAACGGACCCATTGAAATTTATTTGAATGTCAGTTTAAATTTAAATTTGTATACCTCAGCTTTAAATAATTGTACAGTTATGAGCCAAGTCCGTAGTTTTTGTTTATGCCACAAAAAATGTTGCTTTTCTTATGTAAAAAATAGAAAAAAAAAACAATTTTTGCAAAGTACCAGTGTGTATTTGCTTGGTTGGATACCATTTTATTTCTTCTCTCGAGATTTGGTGTATGAGGTACATGTAAAACCGTATATGAAAAGAGAAATACGCTTAATCCACCGTTTTATAGAAAAAGACAGATTGATTTTCGAGTCCATCAGTGTCTCTTATCTTTTCTCTAGGTAAAGTGCTGTTAATATATGCTCAGATTCATACTTATAACGGACTCAAATAAATTTATTTGAGTGCTAGGAGTTTCAATTTAAATTTATATATCTCAGCTTAAAATTAACGTACAGTTATAAGTCATGACCGATATCTGTTTTTATGTTACAAAAAAATTGCTTACCTTATGCTTTATCATAAGTTTGGGAACGTTTATCATATTTTTCATAACCAAAATTTCAACGGCTTATATTGGCGATTTCTTTTTAAATTGATTATAAATAATGTTACTTCTTAAGATTTTAAATAATTTTAATTATATTACTACTTGATTTGTAACTTGACTTATATCAACTTTACGTAATTGTAAACGATTTTTTCTACCCTCTTCAAATTCTATAGGATGTGCCTTCTTACGATGATGATGCATATTGGAACTAACTTTAAATGTTTGCGGACAATGAGGACACTGATATAAATCTTGACCGGTATGGGTGGCAATATGTTCACGCAAAAATTTCGGACGTTTAAATGCTTTATCGCAGTATGTACACTTATGTTTACGTTCCTCTTGATGAACATGTTTCTTATGGGTCAACAGACCATATTCACTGCCAGCTACCTTACCACAAATGCTACAGACATATATGGTAGTGCCATCACTATGATAGGCTGCTTTATGACGTCTTAAATTTCCTCGTGATCTAAGCTGGGCACCACATTCGTCACAAGGATATTTAGGTCGTTCAATTCCAGCATGTTCCATTAAATGCTTTTTTAAAGCGCCCACTCCATGTATTGTTTTGCCACATTGATCACAAACCCTATTATCTGTGTGCACAGTTTTGATGTGTGATTTTAGTTGAACTTCTAAGACATATCCTTTATTGCATTCTTTACAAAAGAAATGTTTATCACCCGTAACATGGGTTAGCAAATGTCGTTCCAAATTGGGTTTTTGATTAAAGGATCTTTGACATACATCACACTCAAATTTTTCCGTTTCTTCATGAACTACCTTTTTATGGAGTTTGAGATTATATTTACTAGAACTAGGTTTACCACATATATCACATTTATGGGTTTCTGGATTGATGTGCAGTCTTATATGATCGACCAAGACACAGCGTCGAAAAAATTTCCTTTCACAACATTTTATATAGCATCTCGTATTATGTTTATCCTTAAAATGAGTCTTTAATAAATCGAATATCGGAAAAGTATCATTACACAAATCACATTCTAATAGAGGTTTCCATTCTGCTATAAATTCATCAGATTCTTTACCTTTTTCCAAACCAGAATTAATTTTGGGATTTTTCTTAGGTTTTTCAATATCTTTAAGTTTCCTCTTTTTACGTGGAGGTTTAGCGATATCATCATTATCTTTATTATTTTCGGTTTTTGTATTTTTATTATTGGAATCTTTTGGCTTTCTAACTCTACGTGATTTCGGTTTTTCTTCCTGGATGGTTTCATCTTCATCATTATTTATTTTTCCTGTTACTTTACTAGGTTTATTAGTTTTCCTACGTATTTTTAATTCTATTAAAGGTTTTATATCATCATCATCTTCATCACTGTCATTATTATCGTCACTTTCAGCCACAGAATCAGACTTCAAAGCATCATCATCTTCTAAATCACTTTTAAATAAAACATCTTCAAAGTGGTCTAATTCTTCTTCACTATTGTCCTTTTCCTCTTGCTGTTGTTGTTCATCTTCTACTTTAACTTCCAATTCCAATGGCAATTGTTTTACTTCAGTCTCTTCCAAAAGTGACCGTGTTTTTATCACTGTCTGCTGAAATTCATGGAAATCTTTTATGTGTACCCAACAGTCTTGGCATAGCACTTTATTTTCTTTGGACAATTTGTTATTCCCATACTCTGTAAGAAACTAAATGCATATATTTTAGTATTCCATTGAATTTCTAACTGAAAAAAAAAACACCACCTTACCAGCATTGGATCAAAATATTTCACAGTAATATCATAGATTTCATTGCTTTCGCCAATTTCATTTTGTAAAAGTTTATATTGAGTACATGCTGTGCAACATAATGAACAACATACTTTTATGGACATTTTTGTATTGAATTTTATTAATATTTACGGGCAAATTTTCCACAATTTTTTTTTTTTTATTTGTAAACAATTATTTAAACACAGGGATGTTACGAAAAGCGGTATTACATAAAATAATCACAGAAAATTAACACTGTTGTTCAGCGTGTTTCATATCGTTTGTTTCATATCGTTTTGTTCCTAGGATTCCTCTCTGATTTTGATACAATTTAACATTTTCGTAGCAGTAAAAGCGGGCACGTACTTTATCCAAAAAGTATGAAAATCTTTCTTTTTAAGTTTTATCGTGTACCGGCATTTTTGTAAAATTTAATTGAAATGTGTTCAAAATTTTCGAAATGTACATATGTGAAATGTGCAAATATATTTTAAATTTGTCAAAATGTATTTTAAACAAGTATGAAAGTTATAGTCGGTCAAGACCGACCATATGATACCCTACACCAGTATTTTCCGGAAAATGAGTCTCAAGTCCAAACATGGACCGATTGGATCTATCTTTTGTTAGATCTTTATTTAGTGTAAAAAAAAAAAACACACACAGATAAAATTTTAGTGGATTTTTTTTTGCCAATAGAACGATTTAAATTTTGATATGGTATTGATAAGTCCAAAAATGGTCCAATTATATTCCAATTTGATTTGGTTAATAAAGTACACGTTTAACACCTAAAAATAACATTTTTATCTAATATTTTAATTTTTAGGAGTTTTATGTGAATATCGGGAGGGTGGTTTGTATGGGGACTACCAAAAGGAATGACCCGATTCCTTTGAAATTTGGAATGATGATTCGTGCATACAAAGTTTGATTACCTGTTAAATTTCAAAGCGATATCTGTTAAAGTTATTAGAGTCATTTAAGCCTAATCCAAAGGGGCCGTTTGTATGGGGGCTAGGTCTTAACATGGACCAATTTTTGTAGTTGGACACGTTTAAAATACATTTAGACAATTTAAAACTCATTTTAATTTTTTTCATCAAAAACTTGTTTTTATCAAAAGCTTTTTTTCATCAAAAACTTTTTTTTTTCATCAAAAACTTTATTCATCTTAAACTTTTGTTAATTTTTTTTTTCTTTTTCATCAATTTTTTTTTACTCTTTTTATCAAAAAAATTTTTTTTTATCAAGAACTTTTTTTCATCTAAAACTGTTTTTATATCCACGCCTACAAAATGAGCGGACCGAAAAGCTAGGGACTAATTAAATTACTCTGTGAAAAATATTTTGTTGGTTAAAACTTAAAACGGCTTTATCTCGAAAACTAAGCGATATAGAGCAAAATGGAGGGCATTTTTAGTTCTGCATAGTTTCGTCGGTTCTCTTTACATTGGGTCCAGACCCCAGTAGGTCCAGTCACCTAGGTCGTGAAAGGTTCGCCATAGATTCAAAATGTTGGACAATTAAGCGTTATTTTGCTTAGTTTTTAAGGTAATGCAATTTAGGGGCCCCAAAGGATCTTGACAATTTTAGAAACTGGTAGACGAGTTCGAGAAACCTACAACCTAGCTACAAAAATGCTTTTGGGCTTTTTGTTGTACGGATTTTAAGAACCAAAAATGCTCTCCATTTTGCTCTATCTGGCCTAGTTTTCGAGATATCGCCATTTAAAGCTTTTTAAGAAAAATAATATTAATAGTTTTTTAGGCATTTGTGCAGGTTTCATTGGCATTAGTACAAATACTACCAATGCCAAAAAATTTCATTGGCAATAAATTATACTGCTTTTTTTTGCATTGGCATTAGTTCCAACTAATACCAATGAAAATTCAATGCCAGTTAAAAATTAACAACTTGTTTAAGGTCGCAATTGTGAATGCTATATTAATGTCTTGGTTAAGAGAACAAAATTCGCAGACATTTAAGCTTAAATAAAATTTTTTTTAATCTGTATTAAAATGTTAAAAATTGGTATTTTTTAAATTTTTTAAACAAAGGAATTTGAAGTAGTGCCCACTCTTTTTTTGATGGACCGTTACTAAATACAAAGCAAACTTTTTATAAATTGTTTACCTTAAAAGAGGAACTCACGTTAAAAATTCCATGACATTCTTTATTTTTTATATTACAATTTGATTTGTTGCTTGATTTATATTAATTTTGGGTACTTGTAGACGTTTTCTGCCTTCCTCCCATTCTATGGGATGTATTTTTTTGCGATGATGATGCATATTAGCACTTACTTTAAATGTCTGCGGGCAGTGAGGACACTGATACAAATCCTGACCGGTATGTGTAGCTATATGTTCGCTTAAAACTTTAGATCTCTTGAAAGCTTTATCACAATAGGTACACTTATATTTACGTTCATTTTCATGTACATTTTTTTTATGCGAAATTAAGGCATTTTCACTGGCAGCAACTTTACTGCAAATACTACAAACATATATGGTAGATCCATCGTTATGATATGCCTCTTTATGCAGTTTTAAATTATTATGCGACTTTAGTTGGGCACCACAAATATCACAAGGAAATTTACGCCTTTCTATACCAGCATGTTCCATTAAATGTTTTTTCATGGCAGAAAATCCGTGAATTGTTTTACCACATTGATCGCAGACCCGATCAACGTTATGGACATGTTTTATGTGTAACTTTAGAAGTAATTCCGCAACATAGCCCCTACCACATTCGGAGCATATAAAATCTTTGCTGCCGGTAGAATGAGTAAGTAGATGGCGGTGCAAAGTGACTTTCTGCTTAAAGAACTTGTGACAAATATCACATTCTAGTTTTTTTGTTAGCTCGTGTACGATTTTTTTATGCAACTTGAGATTGTAGTTACTGGAGAAGACTTTATCACATATATCACATTTGTGGATATCTGGATTAATATGTTTTTGTATGTGTTCCACTAATACATAACGGTGATAAAACTTACGATCGCAACATTTAATGTAACATTTAGTTTTATGCTTTTCTCGAAAATGATTTCGTAATGTTTCAAAGTTGCTATATGTTTCCTGACATATTTCACATTCCAGTTGTGTTCTCCATGTAGCTATAAAAGCATCTGATTCCTTACATTTCTCTAAGCAATAAGTAATTCTGGCAATTTTTTCGGGATCTTTAGATGATTTGGTCTTCTTAACTTTTTTTGAAGTTTTGACCTTAAGATCTATATCATTAAGTTTTTCAGTCGTTGTCTGCTCTTCAGACGACTTTTTGCATTTTCTTTCTTTACGCGATTTTGGTTGATTTATTTTTCTCTTTAAATCTAACAATGGTTTATCATCCTCATCTTCATTTAAATACAATGAGTCTGCTTTCATATTTTCATCAATGTCTTCCATATCATCTTTTATAAAAAAATCATGTTCAGACTCTTCTTCACGATCATCAAGGCCAGTAGGAGCATTGTTTGTAGAACGCATTTGTAATTCTTCTTCCTGTTTAACATCCAACGCTTGTAAGTGTTTAAAGTCCTTATATTCCAACTGACTACGTGTCATTAATACAGTCTGTTGAAAGTCATGAAAATCTTTGATATGAACCCAACAATCTTGGCATAGAACTCTATTTTCATTTGTCTCATCTACAAGTAACTTAAGTATGTATGATAGACATTAGTATTCCATTTAATTTTTTTTTATAATTTTATCAATAGACCAACTTACCATTGGATCGAAATATTTTACAGCAATTTCATAAACATCATTACTCTCACCCATTCCATTTTGTAATAATTTAGATTCACTGCATGATGAAAAACACAAGCAACAACATAATTTTATAGACATTTTTTTATTAAAAAAAATAAGAATATTTTTGTTTTGTGTGATAAGGAAAAACTTTTTATTTTGTAAACAAATCAAATTTCAATAAGCATAGTTGCCATATTTATTAAAAAAAAAAACTACACTGAAAAAGTTCCCCAGTTAAAAAATTTGCCAGTTTTTATTACTTCCCGGCTACACCCAAGTGTCTCTTCACAATCAGACCTTTGAAGATTTAATTCCCTAATTCAATTTCTTAAATCTGATTTAAAATAATTGAATTAATTCCCTGTTTCTATAAATCGAAAAGAATTAATTCATTATTTAAATCACTTAATTTCATTGCAAAGAATTAATTCTTTGATTTGATTAAATTGAATTAATACATTTTGATTTGAATCAATTGATTCAAATCACTTTGATTTGAATCAACTGATTCAAATCACTTTTGATTTAAATCAACTGATTCAAATCACTTTTGCTTTGAATCAACTTGATTTAAACTTTTTTCACTTAAATCAAACACTAAAAATGCACATTATAAAAATCTTATCATATCTGATTGCGTTAAAGTCATTGGAATATCGTCAATTTTAAACACACGCCATCAATAAACAACACTCCAAATTGTACAGTTTTATTAAATGTGTACCTTTAGTCTAGAGTTGGGCGCTGGTCATGTGATTTGCTTGATTCACGTGAATCACGCGTGAGTGATTTTCATTGCAATCACGTAATTGGGAGTGAGCGTGATTTGAAAAAAAAACTGAGTGAGTGATTAGTGAGTGAGTCATTTATTTTTTGCGTGAGTTTGCGTGATTAGATTTTTTGATTTGCCCAATTTTTTTTAAATTTTCGTGAAAAAATTTTTTTTAAATTTTTTTTTTTTTGGAAATTTTATTGCGTGAGTGGATTTTGCGTGACTCACGCGTGAGCGTGATTGAATCTGGCGTGACTCACGCGTGCGTGTGAGTAAGTTTTTTACTACTCACGTGAATAGTGAGTGAGCGTGAGTAAAAAATATTGCGTGAGTGATTAGTGAGTGATCCGATTATTTTTTGCGTGAGTGATTGTGAGTGATCCGATTATTTTTTGCGTGAGTGAGTGCGAGTCAAAATCCACTCACGCGCCTATCTCTACTTTAGTCAATAACGAATTTGGCTCTTCAGCATAAAAATAACTTTAAATTTAACACAAAAACAATTAATGATTAACATTTTTATTATACACATACATTTCCATTATATCGAAAAGTCGTGCATTATCCCACCCTTAATATATATGTGCAAATTAATAAATGTTATATTAAAGCAATGTCTTGTATTTTTGTGATTCCTATGCATGCGGGCATAGGCTAAAAAATTCAGCTTGTGCGCTGCCAATAAAATGTACACTATTAAATTCTGTTGCTTTGACTTTTTGCTTGCTACTACCGCACAAGCATAAATGTTATAGTATGTGTGTGCGTGTGTAAAGTAAATACTTTGATTTACGAAAAAAATGTTTAAATCAACTGATTCAAATCATTTTTGATTTGAATCAATTGATTTGAATCAATTGATTTGAATCAAATTGATTTGAATCAATTGATTTGAATCAAATTGATTTGAATCAATTGATTCAAATCAATTTGATTCAAATCAATTGATTCAAATCATTATTTAAACAAGGAATTAAACAAAAAATTAGTTAATTCTTTCAACAAATAGTTGAAATTAATTCTTTTGAATCAAATCATCAAGAATTAATTCCTTGATTTAATAATATGAATTAATCTTTTTGTGAATCAAATCAAAAAGTGAATTAATTCTTCAAAGGTCTGTTCACAATACAGCAGCAAGCAACAGACAGCAACATTTTTACATGTATTTTGTTGTTGCGCCAACAACAAAATACATGTAAAAATTTTGCTGTCTGCTGTTGTATTGTGAAGAGACACCAACTCGTCAGGTGATTATTGTTTTAGCCTATACGCCATTTTTGGAAAAAAATGAGTTAGGAATGGATTATCTATGGCATTAATATTCTCTTTCATATTCCAAAATCCATTTTTTATTATCTCGTATAGAATCTGAGATATTAACCATCGACTTTGCTCTACATCCACATTTTTTAGGGTCATTGAACGTTGTTGTGCTGCATACGACATTTTTTTGCACATGGAGCAAATTATGCATGCAAACATAACAAAATTGTTCTATGCTATTGTCACAGACTAAATACAGACTCGACAGTAGGGTTTTATAAGAAAAAATGGGGAAAAACTAAGCGATTTTAGGAGAAAACACAGCGGTTTTTAGTCCGTTTTACGCTAACATGGCAACACTTTCTACGACTTAGGAGTGAGTGAAACAACAAAAACCGATCTGGCATCCATTTTTCTTATGGCGCGTTATATCAGTTTTCTCTTTCTAACCTAATTCGTAGAATAATTTGAAAATATTAACCATATGGTTAAAGAATACTTTTTTGACACCTGTCACTTATGTCGAGTCTGTATTAGTCTGTGCTATTGTTTTGCTCCATACACTGAGGGAAAAAAACATATTTAAATCAAATATTTTCATGTTTATTTTAAGTACGCTACATATTTTTGGAAAAATTTAAATTTTAATATTGTTTTTGATTGATTTAAACAAAATATGTTTGTTTTAAAGTTGCATACAATTTTAATTTAAAATTGATCACTTTAAATTTAATATGCTGTCATTAAAAGTCGTTAAAAATTTAAAAAAATCTTATTCAAATATTTGTATTAAAAACAATATTTTTCGTGGTTATTTTAAAGTTGAACAATTTTGTTTTTTGACATTTAAAGTTTTTTTTTTCAAGAAATATAGTAAAGTTGGGCAATTTTATTTTAAGTAGATACAATGTTAAAATATTTTTTCATTAAAAAAAGACGCACATTTTTCACATCTCTAAATGTGACGAGTTTTAAGTGAAATTAATTAAATTAACTAAAGTAAAATTAAAAGTTAAAAAACTAAAGTGAAAAAGAATGTTATTAACATTAAAAACAAAAATAAAACTGAAGAAAAAGTAAAAAACCAAGTGAAACAAAGACAAAGAAAACGAGGAGGGGATGTGTATGTAATTGGCAGAAAATGAAAACTTCTAACTTTAGTTTTTTATGTATGGTATATAGTATTAATTTAAGTGTGTTTATTTTTTATTTTTGGTATTTAATTACATTTGTTGTAATTAGATGTAGTGCTACAATTAGGGTAGAAGTACATCTAAGGCTTTGGCTTTAATTATTTTATGTATAGCAAAAAATAAAGCCAACAAGCAATATTTAAAGCCAAAGCCTTGGATGTAATTTTACCTTAGATGTACAATTAGAGTAGTGTTAATTTTTTGATGTGTTATTAAAAAATATTGTAAAAATAATAAAAAAAAAAAACTAAAACAAAAATGTGTATTGTTTTATTTTAAGTTTCTTGGTTTTTAGGTAAGTAAAAAGCTGCAAAAGAAAAAAATGTCGCATATTAAAATTAATATTGGTCAACTTTAAATTAAAATTTGTTGCATATTTAAATTTAGCATGGCCAATTTTAAAACAATATTGTTACATCTTAATTTTAAAATGTTGTCTACTAATCGTGTCATGTTAAAAACAACTAGAAACATATTTAAATTAAATAAAAACAAACTTTGTTCTATTTCGTCACTGTTTTATATTTAATTTAAAGTTGTTTCTGTTTGATTTTAATATTTTTTTTTCTTAGTGTAGGCCAATTTTTGACATATTTTGAGGAAGCGCTCCCTAGGTGTCAGAAGCAGAACATAATTTGGTTTATGCCTATGATTACAGGGTGTCAATTTTTGGCGCCTTTTATTAGGTGTCAGTAGCAGAACTAAATTTAGTTTATTTTTAATAATACAGGGTGTCTTTATTCCATGCACTTACTTTGCTCCACTTTAAAGAAAACATCATATTTTTAAAATAAAATTTGATATGGAGCACAAAACGACGAAATGTTATTTTAGTAAAACCATTAAAACTTTTGATTTATTGCATGTAAAGGTATGAAAATGTATAGTTTTGTTAAAAACATATAAAGCATTCAATTAGGAGTATTAAAAACAAATCTATCGAGTATTTTTAGAGTAAATTGATTATAAACCTACACGCAAAAAAAACTTGTGTCGGAGTGAGCAAAAATCTGGCATAATTTTACCAAAAATATGCTTAAACTACAACCGACGAAGTAGTTTTCGTAATTTAGCCAAAACACTTATGCAAAAAATTTTGAAGAAAATGCTAATGCTATTTAAGCAAAAACTTGGTAAAATATACCAAAATAAATGGTGAAATATACCAAAATTATTAGAAAAGGTGACTAAAAATAATGATAAAAATTACCACATTTATGCTAAAATATTTTTTCTATAAAATTTTTGTAAAAATTTGTATATTTGTAAGAATTTAAAATTTTAACAGAATAAATCCATATTAATATAATAAATGTTGTGTAGGATTTTATTTACCACCGACCAACTGACCCTTTATGTACAATTTTCTCCAGTGACTGCTGCCTACGCTTTTTCTTGAAGTGAAGGATCCGCTATAGCTTCGCGAATTTATTTAAAAGCATCCTGTAAAAATAGGAAATTATTACAAAACATAAATTTTTAATTTTAAAAACTAGTAAATCCCATTGGTCTTTTGGTTAGGAGGAACACTTATTTTGTGATTCCATTTGTAACTCATCAAAGCAGGTCTGGACTCCATTGGCTTTGCTATATAAATGAGTTTTTAGGTTTTAATTTTATGACTAAAGGGAGGAATGGTGCCCACGCTTTTTATTGTAGTGAAGGATTCGCCATAGCTTCAAAAATTTATTTAGCAGTACCCTGTAAAAATAGAAAATTATTACCAAACACTAATTTTTAACTAAAAATCTATTAAACCTTATTGGTGTCTTCGGAATAGGGGTATACTCACTTTATCATTCCATTTGTAATTCATTGAAACAATCGTATGGGACTCCATTGGTTTTGCTAAATGAATGGTGTTTTAAGTTATGACAGCCAAATTAACTTTAGCATTTTTTTATCTTCCATTATTTATCTTTTAAAAAACTAATTATTTATTTTTATTTATTAATTTATTTTAATTTTATTTATCAATTTCCTTTTTACGTTTTTATAACACAAAAAATAAACGAACAACGCACACAAAAATACATAATGAATATGGCGGTCTGTATTTGCTTTTTTTTTTTTTTTGTTGTTTTCTTTCGATAAATTTTTGTGCAAGCTACTTGGTTATTTTACATAAAAAACTAATTATGTTACTTTAACATCGACAAGCAGAATTTTAGCAAAAATTTGGTAAAAAATTTATTTTGGTATGAAAAAAATTTTACCAAGTAAGATTGCTCAATCTGACACAGATTTTTTTTGCGTGTGCGTATTATCTTTAAAAAAACATTGAATAAAACCTCCGTGAAGTTAGCGATATCGCTAACTTTTTTTTTTTTTTTTTTCTCTGGTTAACAGGGTGACACAGAGATGACAAATTTTGCAACAACTACTACTTTTATCAACCCTTCTCAATTTGAATTGGTCAATTTTGCAACAAACCAATGAATTTCAAGAGGTGTGACCAGTAATCCTCCTCTAAAGAGGCACTTGGTCGTTCGGTGTAGCCTTTTGAAACTGAATAAATTAGAGGACATTACAATGATGAATTTGGTGTACCACACTTATGTAGAATCAGCTCCTAAATGACAATTTTCTTTCAAAAAGAATCTGGCCACCAGTGGTCAGTTGGTAAAACCCATGTGGGAAGCTCCTTAATGTCGTTCGGTGTAGCTTTTTACACCTAAATATCATAGTAGATATTACTACGAAGAATTTGGTGTATCACACTTGTATGGAATCAGCTCGCATCTGTTCCATTTGTCCATTTCCATTAAAAAACTATCTGGCCAAAAGTGGTCAGTGGGTAAAACCTGTGTGGAAAGCACCTTAATGTCATTCGGTGTAGCTTTTTATAATTGAATATCATAGATGACATTACTATGAAGAATTTGGTGTACCACACTTGTATGGAATCAGCTCGCATCTGTTCCATTTGTCCATTTCCATTAAAAAACTTTCTGGCCAAAAGTGGTCAGTGGGTAAAACCCTTGTGGAAAGCACCTTAGTGTCGTTCGGTGTAGCTTTTTTTAATTGCATATCGTAGAGGACATTACTACGAAGAATTTTGTGTATCACACTTGTATGGAATCAGCTCGCATCTGTTCCATTTGTCCATTTCCATTAAAAAACTATCTGGCCAAAAGTGGTCAGTGGGTAAAACCCTTGTGGAAAGCACCTTAATGTCGTTCGGTGTAGGTTTTTATAATTAAATATCGTAGAGGACATTACTACGAAGAAATGTGTGTATCACACTTGTATGGAATCAGCTCGCATCTGTTCCATTTGTCCATTTCCATTAAAAAACTTTCTGGCCAAAAGTGGTCAGTAGGTAAAACCCTTGTGGAAAGCACCTTAGTGTCGTTCGGTGTAGCTTTTTATAATTGAATATCGTAGAGGACATTACTACGAAGAATTTTGTGTATCACACTTGTATGGAATCAGCTCGCATCTGTTCCATTTCCATTAAAAAACTATCTGGCCAAAAGTGGTCAGTGGGTAAAACCCTTGTGGAAAGCACCTTAGTGTCGTTCGGTGTAGCTTTTTATAATTGAATATCGTAGAGGACATTACTACGAAGAATTTTGTGTATCACACTTGTATGGAATCAGCTCGCATCTGTTCCATTTGTCCATTTCCATTAAAAAACTTTCTGGCCAAAAGTGGTCAGTGGGTAAAACCCTTGTGGAAAGCCCCTTAGTGCCGTTCGGTGTAGCTTTTTATAATTGAATATCGTAGAGGACATTACTACGAAGAATTTTGTGTATCACACTTGTATGGAATCAGCTCGCATCTGTTCCATTTGTCCATTTCCATTAAAAAACTATCTTGCCAAAAGTGGTCAGTG
Source organism: Pegoplata infirma (assembly GCA_963921195.1). Lineage (NCBI taxonomy): Eukaryota > Metazoa > Arthropoda > Insecta > Diptera > Anthomyiidae > Pegoplata > Pegoplata infirma. The sequence goes on from OY992540.1 coordinate 83,777,365, forward strand.
GGTAAAACCCTTGTGGAAAGCACCTTAATGTCGTTCGGTGTAGCTTTTTATAATTGAATATCATAGAGGACATTACTACGAAGATTTTGGTGTATCACACATGTATGGAATCAGCTCGCATCTGTTCCATTTGTCCATTTCCATTAAAAAACTATCTGGCCAAAAGTGGTCAGTGGGTAAAACCTGTGTGGAAAGCACCTTAATGTCGTTCGGTGTAGGTTTTTATAATTAAATATCGTAGAGGACATTACTACGAATAAATGTGTGTATCAGACTTGTATGGAATCAGCTCGCATCTGTTCCATTTGTCCATTTCCATTAAAAAACTTTCTGGCCAAAAGTGGTCAGTGGGTAAAACCCTTGTGGAAGCACCTTAGTGTCGTTCGGTGTAGCTTTTTATAATTGAATATCGTAGAGAATATTACTACGAAGAATTTTGTGTATCACACTTGTATGGAATCAGCTCGCATCTGTTCCATTTCTGAATTTTTACATTTCCATTAAAAAATTATCTGGCCAAAAGTGGTCAGTGGGTAAAACTTTTGTGAAAAGCACCTTAATGTTGTTCGGTGTAGCTTTTTATAATTAAATATCGTAGAGGACATTACTACGAAGAATTTTGTGTATCACACTTCTATGGAATCAGCTCGCATCTGTTCCATTTGTAAATTTTTACATTTCCATTACAAAATTATCTGGCCAAAAGTGGTCAGTGGGTAAAACCCTTGTGAAAAGCACCTTAGTGTCGTTCGGTGTAGCTTTTTATAATTAAATATCGTAGAGGACATTACTACGAAGAATTTTGTGTATCACACTTCTATGGAATCAGCTCGCATCTGTTCCATTTGTGAATTTTTACATTTCCATTAAAAAATTATCTGTCCAAAAGTGGTCAGTGGGTAAAACTATTGTGGGAAGCACCTTAATGTTGTTCGGTGTAGCTTTTTATAATTAAATATCGTAGAGGACATTACTACGAAGAATTTTGTGTATCACACTTGTATGGAATCAGCTCGCATCTGTTCCATTTGTGAATTTTTACATTTCCATTAAAAAATTATATGGCCAAAAGTGGTCAGTGGGTCCCTTGTGGAAAGCACCTTAATGTCGTTCGGTGTAGCTTTTTATGCTTAAATATCATAGAGGACATAATTACGAAGAATTTGGTGTACCACACTTGTATGGAATCAGCTCGCATCTGTTCCATTTGTGAATTTTTACATTTCCATTAAAAAATTATCTGGCCAAAAGTGGTCAGTGGGTAAAACCCTTGTGAAAAGCACCTTAGTGTCGTTCGGTGTAGCTTTTTATGCTTAAATATCATAAAGGACATAATTACGAAGAATTTGGTGTACCACACTTGTATGGAATCAGCTCGCATCTGTTCCATTTTTGAATTTTTACATTTCCATTAAAAAATTATATGGCCTAAAGTGGTCAGTGGGTAAAACCCTTGTGGAAAGCACCTTAATGTCGTTCGGTGTAGCTTTTTTTGCTTAAATATCATAGAGGACATAATTACGAAGAATTTGGTGTACCACACTTGTATGGAATCAGCTCGCATCTGTTCCATTTTTGAATTTTTACATTTCCATTAAAAAATTATATGGCCTAAAGTGGTCAGTGGGTAAAACCCTTGTGGAAAGCACCTTAGTGTCGTTCGGTGTAGCTTTTTATAATTGAATATCGTAGAGGACATTACTACGAAGAGTTTGGTGTATCACACTTGTATGGAATCAGCTCGCATCTGTTCCATTTGTCCATTTCCATTAAAAAACTATCTGGCCAAAAGTGGTCAGTGGGTAAAACTCTTGTGGAAAGCACCTAAATGTCGTTCGGTGTAGCTTTTTATAATTGAATATCGTAGAGGACATTACTACGAAGAATTTTGTGTATCACACTTCTAGGGAATCAGCTCGCATCTGTTCCATTTGTCCATTTCTATTAAAAAACTATCTGGCCAAAAGTGGTCAGTGGGTAAAACCCTTGTGGAAGCACCTTAGTGTCGTTCGGTGTAGCTTTTTATAATTGAATATCGTAGAGGATATTACTACGAAGAATTTTGTGTATCACACTTGTATGGAATCAGCTCGCATCCGTTCCATTTGTCCATTTCCATTAAAAAACTTTCTGGCCAAAAGTGGTCAGTGGGTAAAACCCTTGTGGAAAGCACCTTAGTGTCGTTCGGTGTAGCTTTTTATAATTGAATACCGTAGAGGACATTACTACGAAGATTTTGGTGTATCACACATGTATGGAATCAGCTCGCATCTGTTCCATTTGTCCATTTCCATTAAAAAACTATCTGGCCAAAAGTGGTCAGTGGGTAAAACCCTTGTGGAAAGCATCTTAATGTCGTTCGGTGTAGCATTTTATAATTGAATATCGTAGAGGGCATTACTACAAAGATTTTGGTGTATCACACATGTATGGAATCAGCTCGCATCGGTTCCATTTGTCCATTTCCATTAAAAAACTATCTGGCCAAAAGTGGTCAGTGGGTAAAACCTGTGTGGAAAGCACCTTAATGCCATTCGGTGTAGCTTTTTATAATTGAATGTCGTAGATGACATTATTATTAAGAATTTGGTGTACCACACTTGTATGGAATCAGCTCGCATCTGTTCCATTTGTGAATTTTTACATTTCCATTAAAAAATTATCTGGCCAAAAGTGGTCAGTGGGTAAACCCCTTGTGGAAAGCACCTTAGTGTCGTTCGGTGTAGCTTTTTATAATTGAATATCATAGAGGACATTACTACGAAGAATTTTGTGTATCACACTTGTATGGAATCAGCTCGCATCAGTTCCATATGTGAATTTTTACATTTCCATTAAAAAAATTATCTGGCCAAAAGTGGTCAGTCGGTATAACCCTTGTGGAAAGCACCTTAATGTCGTTCGGTGTAGCTTTTTATAATTGAATATCGTAGAACATATTACTACGAAGAGTTTGGTGTATCACACTTGTATGGAATCAGCTCGCATCTGTTCCATTTGTCCATTTCCATTAAAAAACTATCTGGCCAATAGTGGTCAGTGGGTAAAACCCTTGTGGAAAGCACCTTAATGTCGTTCGGTGTAGCTTTTTATAATTGAATATCGTAGAGGACATTACTACGAAGAATTTTGTGTATCACACTTCTAGGGAATCAGCTCGCATCTGTTCCATTTGTCCATTTCCATTAAAAACTATCTGGCCAAAAGTGGTCAGTGGGTAAAACCCTTGTGGAAAGCACCTTAATGTCGTTCGGTGTAGCTTTTTATAATTGAATATCGTAGAGCACATTACTACGAAGAGTTTGGTGTATCACACTTGTATGGAATCAGCTCGCATCTGTTTCATTTGTCCATTTCCATTAAAAAACTATCTGGCCAAAAGTGGTCAGTGGGTAAAACCCTTGTGGAAGCATCTTAATGACGTTCGGTGTAGCATTTTATAATTGAATATCGTAGAGGACATTACTACGAAGATTTTGGTGTATCACACATGTATGGAATCAGCTCGCATCTGTTCCATTTGTCCATTTCCATTAAAAAACTATCTGGCCAAAAGTGGTCAGTGGGTATAACCCTTGTGGAAAGCACCTTAATGTCGTTCGGTGTAGCTTTTTATAATTGAATATCGTAGAACATATTACTACGAAGAGTTTGGTGTATCACACTTGTATGGAATCAGCTCGCATCTGTTCCATTTGTCCATTTCCATTAAAAAACTATCTGGCCAAAAGTGGTCAGTGGGTAAAGCCCTTGTGGAAAGCATCTTAATGTCGTTCGGTGTAGCATTTTATAATTGAATATCGTAGAGGACATTACTACGAAGATTTTGGTGTATCACACATGTATGGAATCAGCTCGCATCTGTTCTATTTGTCCATTTCCATTAAAAAACTATCTGGCCAAAAGTGGTCAGTGGGTATAACCCTTGTGGAAAGCACCTTAATGTCGTTCGGTGTAGCATTTTATAATTGAATATCGTAGAGGACATTACTACGAAGAATTTTGTGTATCTCACTTGTATGGAATCAGCTCGCATCTGTTCCATTTGTCCATTTCCATTAAAAAATTATTTGTCCAAAAGTGGTCAGTGGGTAAAACCCTTGTGGAAAGCACCTTAATGTCGTTCGGTGTAGCATTTTATAATTGAATATCGTAGAGGACATTACTACGAAGATTTTGGTGTATCACACATGTATGGAATCAGCTCGCATCTGTTCTATTTGTCAATTTCCATTAAAAAACTTTCTGGTCAAAAGTGGTCAGTGGGTAAAACCCTTGTGGAAAGCACCTTAATGTCGTTCGGTGTAGCTTTTTATAATTGAATATCGTAGAGGACATTACTACGAAGAATTTTGTGTATCACACTTGTATGGAATCAGCTCGCATCTGTTACATTTGTCCATTTCCATTAAAAACTATCTGGCCAAGAGTGTTCAGTGGGTAAAACCCTTGTGGAAAGCACCTTAATGTCATTCGGTGTAGCTTTTTATAATTGAATATCGTAGATGACATTACTATAAAGAACTTGGTGTACCACACTTGTATGGAATCAGCTCGTATCTGTTCCATTTGTCCATTTCCATTAAAAAACTATCTGTCCAAAAGTGGTCAGTGGGTAAAACCCTTGTGGAAAGCACCATAATGTCGTTCGGTGTAGCTTTTTATACACCAAATTCTTCATAGTAATGTCCTCTACGATATTCAATTATAAAAAGCTACACCGAACGACATTAAGGTGTTTTCCACAATAGTTTTACCCACTGACCACTTTTGGCCAGATAATTTTTTAATGGAAATGTAAAAATTCACAAATGGAACAGATGCGAGCTGATTCCATACAAGCGGGGTACACAAAATTCTTCGTAATAATGTGCTCTATTATATTCAAGTATAAAAAGCTACACCGAACGAAAATTAGGTGGTTCCCACAAAGGTTTTATCCACTGACCACTTTTGGCCAGATAATTTTTAATGGAAATTGACAAATGGAACAGATGCGAGCTGATTCCATACAAGTGTGATACACCAAACTCTTCGTAGTAATATGTTCTACGATATTCAATTATAAAAAGCTACTCCGAACGACATTAAGGTGCCTTTCCACAAGGGTTATACCGACTGACCACTTTTGGCCAGATAATTTTTTTAATGGAAATGTAAAAATTCACATATGGAACTGATGCGAGCTGATTCCATACAAGTGTGATACACAAAATTCTTCGTAGTAATGTCCTCTACGATATTCAATTATAAAAAGCTACACCGAACGACACTAAGGTGCTTTCCACAAGGGTTTTACCCACTGACCACTTTTGGCCAGATAATTTTTTAATGGAAATGTAAAAATTCACAAATGGAACAGATGCGAGCTGATTCCATACAAGTGTGGTACACCAAATTCTTAATAATAATGTCATCTACGATATTCAATTATAAAAAGCTACACCGAATGGCATTAAGGTGCTTTCCACACAGGTTTTACCCACTGACCACTTTTGGCCAGATAGTTTTTTAATGGAAATGGACAAATGGAACCGATGCGAGCTGATTCCATACATGTGTGATACACCAAAATCTTTGTAGTAATGCCCTCTACGATATTCAATTATAAAATGCTACACCGAACGACATTAAGATGCTTTCCACAAGGGTTTTACCCACTGACCACTTTTGGCCAGATAGTTTTTTAATGGAAATGGACAAATGGAACAGATGCGAGCTGATTCCATACATGTGTGATACACCAAAATCTTCGTAGTAATGTCCTCTACGATATTCAATTATAAAATGCTACACCGAACGACATTAAGATGCTTTCCACAAGGGTTTTACCCACTGACCACTTTTGGCCAGATAGTTTTTTAATGGAAATGGACAAATGGAACAGATGCGAGCTGATTCCATACAAGTGTGATACACAAAATTCTTCGTAGTAATGTCCTCTACGGTATTCAATTATAAAAAGCTACACCGAACGACACTAAGGTGCTTTCCACAAGGGTTTTACCCACTGACCACTTTTGGCCAGAAAGTTTTTTAATGGAAATGGACAAATGGAACGGATGCGAGCTGATTCCATACAAGTGTGGTACACCAAATTCTTCATAGTAATGTCCTCTACGATATTCAATTATAAAAAGCTACACCGAACGACATTAAGGTGCTTTCCACAAGGGTTTTACTCACTGACCACTTTTGGCCAGATAATTTTTTAATGGAAATTTAAAATTCAGAAATGGAACAGATGCGTGCTGATTCCATACAAGTGTGGTACTCCAAATTCTTCATAGTAATGTCCTCTACGATATTCAATCATAAAAAGCTACACCGAACGACATTAAGGTGTTTCCCACAATAGTTTTACCCACTGACCACTTTTGGCCAGATAATTTTTTAATGGAAATGTAAAAATTCACAAATGGAACAGATGCGAGCTGATTCCATACAAGTGTGGTACACCAAATTTTTCGTAATAATGTCCTCTATTATATTCAAGTATAAAAAGCTACACCGAACGACAATTAGGTGGTTCCCACAAAGGTTTTATCTACTGACCACTTTTGGCCAGATAATTTTTAATGGAAATGGACCAATGGAACAGATGCGAGCTGATTCCCTAGAAGTGTGATACACAAAATTCTTCGTAGTAATGTCCTCTACGATACTTAATTATAAAAAGCTACACCGAACGACATTAAGGTGCTTTCCACAAGGGTTTTACCCACTGACCACTTTTGGCCAGAAAGTTTTTTAATGGAAATTGACAAATGGAACAGATGCGAGCTGATTCCCTAGAAGTGTGATACACAAAATTCTTCGTAGTAATGTCATATACGATATTCAATTATAAAAAGCTACACCGAATGACATTAAGGTGCTTTCCACACAGGTTTTACCCACTGACCACTTTTGGCCAGATAGTTTTTTAATGGAAATGGACAAATGGAACAGATGGGAGCTGATTCCATACATGTGTGATACACCAAAATCTTCGTAGTAATGTCCTCTACGATATTCAATTATAAAATGCTACACCGAATGACATTAAGGTGCTTCCCACAATAGTTTTACCCGCTGACCACTTTTGGACAGATAATTTTTTAATGGAAATGGACAAATGGAACAGATGCGAGCTGATTCCATACAAGTGAGATACACAAAATTCTTCGTAGTAATGTCCTCTACGATATTCAATTATCAAAAGCTACACCGAATGACATTAAGGTGCTTCCCACAATAGTTTTACCCACTGACCACTTTTGGACAGATAATTTTTTAATGGAAATGGACAAATGGAACAGATGCGAGGTGATTCCATACAAGTGTGATACACCAAACTCTTCGTAGTAATGTCCTCTACGATATTCAATTATAAAAAGCTACACCGAATGACATCAAGGTGCTTTCCACAAGGGTTTTACCCACTGACCACTTTTGGCCAGATAGTTTTTTAATGGAAATGGACAAATGGAACAGATGCGAGCTGATTCCATACAAGTGTGATACACCAAACTCTTCGTAGTAATGTGCTCTACGATATTCAATTATAAAAAGCTACACCGAACGACATTAAGGTGCTTTCCACAAGGGTTTTACCCACTGACCACTTTTGGCCAGATAGTTTTTAATGGAAATGGACAAATGGAACAGATACGAGCTGATTCCCTAGAAGTGTGATACACAAAATTCTTCGTAGTAATGTCCTCTACGATATTCAAATATAAAAAGCTACACCGAATGGCATGAAGGTGCTTTCCACAATAGTTTTACCCACTGACCACTTTTGGACAGATAATTTTTTAATGGAAATGGAGAAATGGAACAGATGCGAGGTGATTCCATACAAGTGTGATACACCAAACTCTTCGTAGTAATGTCCTCTACGATATTCAATTATCAAAAGCTACACCGAATGACATCAAGGTGCTTTCCACAAGGGTTTTACCCACTGACCACTTTTGGCCAGATAGTTTTTTAATGGAAATGGACAAATGGAACAGATGCGAGCTGATTCCATACAAGTGTGATACACCAAACTCTTCGTAGTAATGTGCTCTACGATATTCAATTATAAAAAGCTACACCGAACGACATTAAGGTGCTTTCCACAAGGGTTTTACCCACTGACCACTTTTGGCCAGATAGTTTTTAATGGAAATGGACAAATGGAACAGATACGAGCTGATTCCCTAGAAGTGTGATACACAAAATTCTTCGTAGTAATGTCCTCTACGATATTCAAATATAAAAAGCTACACCGAATGGCATGAAGGTGCTTTCCACACAGGTTTTACCTACTGACCACTTTTGGCCAGATAGTTTTTTAATGGAAATGGACAAATGGAACCGATGCGAGCTGATTCCATACATGTGTGATACACCAAAATCTTCGTAGTAATGTCCTCTACGATATTCAATTATAAAATGATACACCGAACGACATTAAGATGCTTTCCACAAGGGTTTTACCCACTGACCACTTTTGGCCAGATAGTTTTTTAATGGAAATGGACAAATGGAACAGATGCGAGCTGATTCCATACATGTGTGATACATCAAAATCTTCGTAGTAATGTCCTCTACGATATTCAATTATAAAATGCTACACCGAACGACATTAAGATGCTTTCCACAAGGGTTTTACCCACTGACCACTTTTGGACAGATAGTTTTTTAATGGAAATGGACAAATGGAACCGATGCGAGCTGATTCCATACATGTGTGATACACCAAAATCTTCGTAGTAATGTCCTCTACGATATTCAATTATAAAATGCTACACCGAACGACATTAAGATGCTTTCCACAAGGGTTTTACCCACTGACCACTTTTGGCCAGATAGTTTTTTAATGGAAATGGACAAATGGAACAGATGCGAGCTGATTCCATACAAGTGTGATACACAAAATTCTTCGTAGTAATGTCCTCTACGATATTCAATTATAAAAAGCTACACCGAACGACACTAAGGTGCTTTCCACAAGGGTTTTACCCACTGACCACTTTTGGCCAGAAAGTTTTTTAATGGAAATGGACAAATGGAACAGATGCGAGCTGATTCCATACAAGTGTGATACACCAAACTCTTCGTAGTAATGTGCTCTATTATATTCAAGTATAAAAAGCTACACCGAACGAAAATTAGGTGGTTCCCACAAAGGTTTTATCCACTGACCACTTTTGGCCAGATAATTTTTAATGGAAATTGACAAATGGAACAGATGCGAGCTGATTCCATACAAGCGTGATACACCAAACTCTTCGTAGTAATATGTTCTACGATATTCAATTATAAAAAGCTACTCCGAACGACATTAAGGTGCTTTCCACAAGGGTTATACCGACTGACCACTTTTGGCCAGATAATTTTTTTAATGGAAATGTAAAAATTCACATATGGAACTGATGCGAGCTGATTCCATACAAGTGTGATACACAAAATTCTTCGTAGTAATGTCCTCTACGATATTCAATTATAAAAAGCTACACCGAACGACACTAAGGTGCTTTCCACAAGGGGTTTACCCACTGACCACTTTTGGCCAGATAATTTTTTAATGGAAATGTAAAAATTCACAAATGGAACAGATGCGAGCTGATTCCATACAAGTGTGGTACACCAAATTCTTAATAATAATGTCATCTACGACATTCAATTATAAAAAGCTACACCGAATGGCATTAAGGTGCTTTCCACACAGGTTTTACCCACTGACCACTTTTGGCCAGATAGTTTTTTAATGGAAATGGACAAATGGAACCGATGCGAGCTGATTCCATACATGTGTGATACACCAAAATCTTTGTAGTAATGCCCTCTACGATATTCAATTATAAAATGCTACACCGAACGACATTAAGATGCTTTCCACAAGGGTTTTACCCACTGACCACTTTTGGCCAGATAGTTTTTTAATGGAAATGGACAAATGGAACAGATGCGAGCTGATTCCATACAAGTGTGATACACAAAATTCTTCGTAGTAATGTCCTCTACGGTATTCAATTATAAAAAGCTACACCGAACGACACTAAGGTGCTTTCCACAAGGGTTTTACCCACTGACCACTTTTGGCCAGAAAGTTTTTTAATGGAAATGGACAAATGGAACGGATGCGAGCTGATTCCATACAAGTGTGATACACAAAATTCTTCATAGTAATATCCTCTACGATATTCAATTATAAAAAGCTACACCGAACGACACTAAGGTGCTTCCACAAGGGTTTTACCCACTGACCACTTTTGGCCAGATAGTTTTTTAATGGAAATGGACAAATGGAACAGATGCGAGCTGAAGTGTGATACACAAAATTCTTCGTAGTAATGTCCTCTACGATATTCAATTATAAAAAGCTACACCGAACGACATTTAGGTGCTTTCCACAAGAGTTTTACCCACTGACCACTTTTGGCCAGATAGTTTTTTAATGGAAATGGACAAATGGAACAGATGCGAGCTGATTCCATACAAGTGTGATACACCAAACTCTTCGTAGTAATGTCCTCTACGATATTCAATTATAAAAAGCTACACCGAACGACACTAAGGTGCTTTCCACAAGGGTTTTACCCACTGACCACTTTAGGCCATATAATTTTTTAATGGAAATGTAAAAATTCAAAAATGGAACAGATGCGAGCTGATTCCATACAAGTGTGGTACACCAAATTCTTCGTAATTATGTCCTCTATGATATTTAAGCAAAAAAAGCTACACCGAACGACATTAAGGTGCTTTCCACAAGGGTTTTACCCACTGACCACTTTAGGCCATATAATTTTTTAATGGAAATGTAAAAATTCAAAAATGGAACAGATGCGAGCTGATTCCATACAAGTGTGGTACACCAAATTCTTCGTAATTATGTCCTTTATGATATTTAAGCATAAAAAGCTACACCGAACGACACTAAGGTGCTTTTCACAAGGGTTTTACCCACTGACCACTTTTGGCCAGATAGTTTTTTAATGGAAATGGACAAATGGAACAGATGCGAGCTGATTCCATACAAGTGTGATACACAAAATTCTTCGTAGTAATGTCCTCTACGATATTCAATTATAAAAAGCTACACCGAACGACACTAAGGTGCTTCCACAAGGGTTTTACCCACTGACCACTTTTGGCCAGAAAGTTTTTTAATGGAAATGGACAAATGGAACAGATGCGAGCTGATTCCATACAAGTGTGATACACACATTTATTCGTAGTAATGTCCTCTACGATATTTAATTATAAAAACCTACACCGAACGACATTAAGGTGCTTTCCACACAGGTTTTACCCACTGACCACTTTTGGCCAGATAGTTTTTTAATGGAAATGGACAAATGGAACAGATGCGAGCTGATTCCATACATGTGTGATACACCAAAATCTTCGTAGTAATGTCCTCTATGATATTCAATTATAAAAAGCTACACCGAACGACATTAAGGTGCTTTCCACAAGGGTTTTACCCACTGACCACTTTTGGCAAGATAGTTTTTTAATGGAAATGGACAAATGGAACAGATGCGAGCTGATTCCATACAAGTGTGATACACAAAATTCTTCGTAGTAATGTCCGCTACGATATTCAATTATAAAAAGCTACACCGAACGACACTAAGGGGCTTTCCACAAGGGTTTTACCCACTGACCACTTTTGGCCAGAAAGCTTTTTAATGGAAATGGACAAATGGAACAGATGCGAGCTGATTCCATACAAGTGTGATACACAAAATTCTTCGTAGTAATGTCCTCTACGATATTCAATTATAAAAAGCTACACCGAACGACACTAAGGTGCTTTCCACAAGGGTTTTACCCACTGACCACTTTTGGCCAGATAGTTTTTTAATGGAAATGGACAAATGGAACAGATGCGAGCTGATTCCATACAAGTGTGATACACAAAATTCTTCGTAGTAATGTCCTCTACGATATTCAATTATAAAAAGCTACACCGAACGACACTAAGGTGCTTTCCACAAGGGTTTTACCTACTGACCACTTTTGGCCAGAAAGTTTTTTAATGGAAATGGACAAATGGAACAGATGCGAGCTGATTCCATACAAGTGTGATACACACATTTCTTCGTAGTAATGTCCTCTACGATATTTAATTATAAAAACCTACACCGAACGACATTAAGGTGCTTTCCACAAGGGTTTTACCCACTGACCACTTTTGGCCAGATAGTTTTTTAATGGAAATGGACAAATGGAACAGATGCGAGCTGATTCCATACAAGTGTGATACACAAAATTCTTCGTAGTAATGTCCTCTACGATATGCAATTAAAAAAAGCTACACCGAACGACACTAAGGTGCTTTCCACAAGGGTTTTACCCACTGACCACTTTTGGCCAGAAAGTTTTTTAATGGAAATGGACAAATGGAACAGATGCGAGCTGATTCCATACAAGTGTGATACACAAAATTCTTCGTAGTAATGTCGTCTACGATATTCAATTATAAAAAGCTACACCGAACGACACTAAGGTGCTTTCCACAAGGGTTTTACCCACTGACCACTTTTGGCCAGAAAGTTTTTTAATGGAAATGGACAAATGGAACAGATGCGAGCTGATTCCATACAAGTGTGGTACACCAAATTCTTCATAGTAATGTCATCTATGATATTCAATTATAAAAAGCTACACCGAATGACATTAAGGTGCTTTCCACACAGGTTTTACCCACTGACCACTTTTGGCCAGATAGTTTTTTAATGGAAATGGACAAATGGAACAGATGCGAGCTGATTCCATACAAGTGTGATACACCAAATTCTTCGTAGTAATATCTACTATGATATTTAGGTGTAAAAAGCTACACCGAACGACATTAAGGAGCTTCCCACATGGGTTTTACCAACTGACCACTGGTGGCCAGATTCTTTTTGAAAGAAAATTGTCATTTAGGAGCTGATTCTACATAAGTGTGGTACACCAAATTCATCATTGTAATGTTCTCTAATTTATTCAGTTTCAAAAGGCTACACCGAACGACCAAGTGCCTCTTTAGAGGAGGATTACTGGTCACACCTCTTGAAATTCATTGGTTTGTTGCAAAATTGACCAATTCAAATTGAGAAGGGTTGATAAAAGTAGTAGTTGTTGCAAAATTTGTCATCTCTGTGTCACCCTGTTAACCAGAGAAAAAAAAAAAAAAAAAGTTAGCGATATCGCTAACTTCACGGAGGTTTGAATAAAGCAAAATAAATAAAAAATTTAATTAAATGAAAGACAAATTAAATTTTTTATAAACAAAGAATCTAATTTGATATCAAATACGTGTGAAATGAAGAAGAACAAGCATTTTGCCACCATATTGGAAAATACATCAAATACAACACTGCATACCTTCTAATCTTTTCTATGGTTTCAATACATTTTGTGTGTAGAGCGAAATTCAAAGCCAACGCTGGCGTTTTTTGCTTTGGGGTCCGGGAATTCCCGGGTCGGATTTCCCGGGAATTCCCGGGAAAAGACTGACGGGAATTCCCGGGATTTTTTTTAATTTTTCCCGGGAAATCCGGGAATTTTATAAAATAAACCATTTTACATAAAAAATTTTATTTTAATTTAATTTTTAATATTTTTTTTACATACAGGTATAATTATATTTGCTATTTTTTTTTATTTTTTCTATTTGGAAGAACAGTGCAAATATATATTCATAGGAAAACAGACCAAGTGTAAAAAGTATGACAATATCATGAAAAAACTTAAAAAGCCCACAAATATGATAATTTTGCTAAGACTGTCAAAAAAATATAAAAATTTTTAACCTAGACTTTACATTTCCAGAACAAATGTTAAAAGTGGTGCCAACTATATTAGTTTTTGCTCGAATAACGCAGTTTTAATTTTTTTTGCGATTTTTAGCTATTTTTTGCGATTTTTTGTGGGGAAAAAAGTTGCAATATTTTTTTTGTTTTGTTTTATTGTATTTTAGGATTTTTAACTTTTATTTTTTGATTTTTTATGTTTTAGTTAATTGTTTATCTCTAATAAAACTGTTTTTAATAAAAAGTTGGTCAAATTTTAATGTTTTTTATGATTTATATTAATAATGAATATTTCCCGGGAAATAAATTATTTTTTTCCCGTTTCCCGGGAAATTGAAAAGTCCGGGAATTCCCAAACACTATGTACATACCAAACGTATGGGAACAAGCAAAATTCAAAGCCAACGCCAGAATTGTAATTGCACACTGTGCCTCTGAAGCAGTGTCACAGACTAATACAGACTCGACATAAGTGACAGGTGTCAAAAAAGTATTCTTTAACCATATGCTTAATATTTTCAAATTATTCTACGAATTAGGTTAGAAAGAGAAAACTGATATAACGCGCCATAAGAAAAATGGATGCCAGATCGGATTTTGTTGTTTCACTCACTCCTAAGTCGTAGAAAGTGTTGCCATGTTAGCGTAAAACGGACTAAAACCCGCTGTGTTTTCTCCTAAAATCGCTTAGTTTTCCCCCATTTTTTCCTGTAAAACTCTACCACAGACTAATACAGACTCGACATAAGTGACAGGTGTCAAAAAAGTATTCTTTAACCATATGGTTAATATTTTCAAATTATTCTACGAATTAGGTTAGAAAGAGAAAATTGATATAACGCGCCATAAGAAAAATGGATGCCAGATCGGTTTTTGTTGTTTCACTCACTCCTAAGTCGTAGAAAGGGTTGCCATGTTAGCGTAAAACGGGCTAAAAACCGCTGTGTTTTCTCCCAAAATCGCTTAGATTTTCCCCATTTTTTCTTATAATCTCTACTGTCGAGTCTGTATTTACACGCAAAAAAAACTTGTGTCGGAGTGAGCAAAAATCTGGCATAATTTTACCAAAAATATGCTAAAACTACAACCGACGAAGTAGTTTTCGTAATTTAGCCAAAACACTTATGTAAAAAATTTTGAAGAAAATGCTAATGCTATTTAAGTAAAAACTTGGTAAAATATACCAAAAGAGATATGGTGAAATATTCCAAAATTATTAGAAAAGATGACTAAAAATAATGCTAAAAATTACCACATTTATGCTAAAATAAATTTTCAATAAATTTTTGTAAAAATTTGTATATTTGTTGAATTTTAAAATTTTCACAGAATAAATCCATATTAATGTAATAAATGTTGTGTAGGATTTAATTTACCACCGACCATCTGACCCTTTTTGTACAATTTTCTCGAGTGACTGCTGCCTACGCTTCTTCTTGAAGTAAAGGATCCGCTATAGCTTCACGAATTTATTTAAAAGCATCCTGTAAAAATAGAAAATTATTACAAAACATAAATTTTTAATTTAAAAAATTGGTAAACCCCATTGTTCTCTTGGTAAGGAGGAACACTTACTTTGTCATTCCATTTGTAACTCAAAACAGGTATGGACTCCCTTGGCTTTGGGTTTTTAGGTTTTAATTTTATACCTAAAGGCAGGATTGGTGTCCACGCTCTTTATTGTAGTGAAGGATTAGCCATAGCTTCAAAAATTTATTTAGCAGTACCCTGTAAAAATAGAAAATTATTACCAAACACTAATTTTTAACTAAAAATCTATTAAACCTTATTGGTGTCTTCGGAATGCGGGTATACTCACTTTATCATTCCATTTGTTATTCATCGAAACATACGTCTGGGACTCCATTGGTTTTTCTTAATGAATGGTGTTTTAAGTGATGAAAGCAAAATTAACTTTAACATTATTTTATCTTACATTTATTTATCTTTTAGAAAACTAATTATTTATTTTTATTTATTAATTTATTTTTATTTTATTTATCAATTTCCTTTTTACGTTTTTATAACACAAAAAATAAACAAACAACGCACACAAAAAAAAATGAAAATGGCGGTCTGTATTTGTTTTTTTGTTGTTTTCTTTCGATAAATTTTTGTGCAGGTAATTTGCGTTATTGTGCAAGCTACTTGGTTATTTTACATAAAAAATGAATTATGTTACTTTAACATCGACAAGCATAATATTAGCAAAAATTTGGTAAAAATTTTTTTTGGTATGAAAAAAGTTTTACCAAGTAGGATTGCTCAATCTTATACAGATTTTTTTTTTGCGTGTAGTCTGTGACTCTACTGTCGAGTCTGTATTTAGTCTGTGGCAGTGTTGCCACCAATGAAATTATACAAGAAATTATCCAAAATCTACACGCAAAAAAAAAATCTTTGTAAGATTGAGCAATCCTACTTGGTAAAACTTTTTTCATACCAAAAAAAATTTTTACCAAATTTTTGCTAATATTATGCTTGTCGATGTTAAAGTAACATAATTCATTTTTTATGTAAAATAACCAAGTAGCTTGCTCAATAACGCAAATTACCTGCACAAAAATTTATCGAAAGAAAACAACAAAAAAACAAAACAAATACAGACCGCCATTTTCATTTTGTATTTTTGTGTGCGTGCGTTGTTCGTTTATTTTTTGTGTTATAAAAACGTAAAAAGGAAATTGATATATAAAATAAAAATAAATTAATACATAAATAAAAATAAATAATTAGTTTTCTAAAAGATAAATAAATATAAGATAAAAGAATGTTAAAGTTAATTTTGCTTTCATCACTTAAAACACCATTCAATAAGAAAAACCAATGGAGTCCCAGACGTATGTTTCGATGAATAACAAATGGAATGATAAAGTGAGTATACCCGCATTCCGAAGACACCAATAAGGTTTAATAGATTTTTAGTTAAAAATGAGTGTTTGGTAATAATTTTATATTTTTACAGGGTACTGCTTAATAAATTTTTGAAGCTATGGAGAATCCTTCACTACAATAAAGAGCGTGGACACCAATCCTGCCTTTAGTTATAAAATTAAAACCTAAAAACCCAAAGCCAAGGGAGTCCATACCTGTTTTGATGAGTTACAAATGGAATGACAAAGTAAGTGTTCCTCCTTACCAAGAGACCAATGGGGTTAACCAATTTTTTAAATTAAAAATTTATGTTTTGTAATAATTTTCTATTTTTACAGGATGCTTTTAAATAAATTCGTGAAGCTATAGCGGATCCTTTACTTCAAGAAGAAGCGTAGGCAGCAGTCACTCGAGAAAATTGTACAAAAAGGGTCAGTTGGTCGGTGGTAAATTAAATCCTACACAACATTTATTATATTAATATGGATTTATTCTGTGAAAATTTTAAATTCAACAAATATACAAATTTTTACAAAAATTTATTGAAAATTTATTTTAGCATAAATGTGGTAATTTTTAGCATTATTTTTAGTCAGCTTTTCAAATAATTTTGGTATATTTCACCATATTTCTTTTGGTATATTTTACCAAGTTTTTGCTTAAATAGCGTTAGCATTTTCTTCAAAATTTTTTACATAAGTGTTTTGGCTAAATTACGAAAACTACTTCGTCGGTTGTAGTTTTAGCATATTTTTGGTAAAATTATGCCAGATTTTTGCTCACTCCGACACAAGTTTTTTTTTGCGTGTACAAATTACACAAAATTGTTTATTTTGTCATTCCGTTTGTAACGCATCGAAATATCGGTCGCCAGTTTTGAGTCGGTCGGCTTAATTCACTGGCACAAAACCGCTAAATTTTTCCCATTTTTGTTGTTATAAAACCCTGTTTCGTTTGAGATTTTCTCGAGTCGTTTTCTTATTTCTTCTTTATTCCGATACGTAAATAGAAACTTTTAAGGTTATCAATGTAAAGTGAATTACCTATAGACTTGTGCTTAATCGTTCAATTGAGTGAGCGCTCATTTTCGTTCATTTCAGATAAAAGACCTAGTTCGTTCATCTAGTTCAATCGCTCTTTTGTGGTCTTCGTTCAACAGTTCGTAAACGAATCATTTTGAATCATCTGTTGGTCGTTCACCTAGTTCAAATCGGTAAGTTTTTGTTTTCGTTAAACAGTTCGTGAACGAATCAGTTTGATCATGTCTTTTGTTTTGGCTTTCGTTTAAAAAATACAAAAATGTTGAATAAAAACATGAATTAAAAAAAAAAACATATACAATTTTTGTAAAAAAAAAATATAAATGCTGAGAAAGCGCGCCAAAAGAGAAAACTAACGCCTAATGACAAAATTAAAAAAAATAAATTGAACGACTGAACTAAAAGATCAAAATAAAATAATGACCAATTGAGATGAATGAACGAAAAAACCTAAAAGAGCGGAAATGAACGAACTAGATAAACCGCTCAGTTAAGTGAATAGTTCAATTGAACTAGTTCGTTCGTGAACGACACAACTCTAATTACCTATACCCAATAAACACAAGAACGATATGATAGCGTAAACGTTATTACCTATATGATACTTAAAGTGAATAATGAAAAATAAAATTCCAAACAAAAATTGGAATATTTAGATTTGAAATAAACTTCAAACAATTTCACAAATTATTTTATTTATTAAAAAAATATTGTGAATATAAAATGTAATTGTTCTAAAAGCAAAAACGTGCTTTTATGGTATTTTTTTTGTCAATTATCTTCGATATAATTCAACTATTAAAGGACTCCAAACTGTAAGTACTCATGTTTTATTAATATTTTCAATAAAATGCCGCGGTCAAATTACATTATTGAAAACATGATTGCTAATAATATCGATAATTATATCACCAACGATATCACCAACGTTATCGCCAATGATATCACCAACGATATCGCGAATGATATCATAATCGCCTGGAATAACGATATATTTTCGATACTAGACTGGACAAAGGCGATTCTACTATCGTTCTACCGATAGCGAAAACGATATCACTTTTTCATTGGAAAACGATATCATAAGGAAAGGTACACTTTAGAACGAAAACACTATCGTTTTCGTATCACTTATAATAATCACTTATGATAATGAATATCACCTAGGTGATATTGCTTCGATATCATAACGGTATCGTTTGGTTTATTGGGTAAAAACAGGAAAAAAAGTTAAAATTTTTTGTAATTTTCATTAAAGCCTACAAATTTTGTATTTCTAATTAAAAAAATAACATGTCTTCAACAAATTTGTGTCGTTTATGTATTTGTTCATACAATGAATGTAAAAGTCTGTATGATGAGCATGGCAAGGGAAATGAAATTTATGAAATGACTGTGAAATACTTTGATATGGTAAGTAAACAGCTCGAGTAAATGGTAAAACTTTCTATTTTACAAACTGTTTATAATTTAGATACTTAATTCCACACAATATCCCCAACTTGCTATGGTTATATGTATAGAATGTTGGCAGCAAATACGAGATTTCTACAGGTACCAAGAGACGGTATTACAGGCACAGACAAAACTGGAGAACGATTTTAAACCAGTGGTGTCAGAGGCCGAGGTAAAATTGGAAGATGAATTACCAACTCTGGAAACTGAACCCATACTTACGAATGGAATGGCAACTGAAATATTTAATGATGTTTTTAATAGTATGAGCATGGAAGAGAAATCTGAAATCTTTTTGCCGGATCTTGATTTATCAGAATTAAAAGATGATAATCCTTTTTCTACAGATGATGAAAAACCCTTGGTAAATCGTTTGCCTCCCAAGACCACTAGAAAAAAATATACTAAAAGAAAAACTAAAACGGAAAAGACTGTTAATAAAGATGAGGAAAACGAGGTAAAAAAACGTCCGAGAACTGCAAAATGTAAAAAAGCAAATGAAACAAATTCCAAGAATACTAAAGCAACTCCCAATAGTAATGAAAACATAAAAAATGAAACTGAAACTTATGATTCAAATTTGCCACAGGAAACAGCTAACGCCACTGAAGACTATTTAAAAGAAGATAATAATCAAGATTCTCATTTGTCATCAAATGATGAAGGAGATGATTATAATACAGATGACAATCAAATAGATCCAGATGCCTTTGTTTCTTCAAATGATAAAAAGACTTTAAAACAGAAAACTAAGGAAATTGATGATTTTATAGCTGAATGGAAACATGAATTGGAATGTGTTTTATGCAATACATTCTTTGCAAATTTCACACTATTACGTAAACACTTTCGCCAGGATCATCCAAATAAGAAATGTTTTGTAACTTGTTGTCAACGTAAAATGCATCATCGATTCCATATTGTAGAGCACATACGTTTTCATATTGATCCGGAAACGTATAAATGTGAAATATGTGGAAAGTGCACATCAAATAGTCGAAATTTAACTAAACATATGCGTGATAAACATACCGCAGAAGGATTACAGCGACGTTTTGAATGTAATGTCTGTCAAAAACGTTTTGCTAAAAAATGCACTCTTAAATCACATTTGGAAACACATGAAACTGGTAGAGACTTTGTGTGCACCGAATGTGGCAAAGGATTTGCGACAGAGCAACGTCGTAAAGTCCATGAACGTATGGTTCATAATGTTGATCGTATCTGTGATCAATGTGGTAAAAATATTCATGGCATCTATGCTCTTAAACAGCATATACTCGAACATGCTGGTATTAAAAAACGTAAATGGCCTTGTGATCAATGTAATGCTGAACTTAATTCACATTCCAGTCTAAAACGTCACAAGAGTGTAGCACATCATGATGGTTCGACAGTGTATGTTTGCAGTGAATGTGGTAAAATTGCACCCACTGAAACGGCTTTGCGTAGTCATAAGAAATATGTCCATCAATCGGAACGTAAATTTAAATGTACTATTTGCGATAAGGGCTTTAAGGTAGCTATCGTTTTACGTGAACACATGGCCACTCATACGGGCGAAGATCTTTACAAGTGCCCACATTGTCCAAAGACATTTAAAGTTAATGCTAATATGCATCATCATCGTAAAAAAGCACATCCCAAGGAATGGGCTGAGGCAAGATTGAATAAACCAATCATAACAAAAGTGGATGTTAATTTAGTATCTAATGAAGTTGTTATATAAAATGTAAGGCGGAGGCACAACTAACTTAAGGCAATTCAAATAAATAATAAAGTAAGAAAGTTTTAAGTTTTAATATATGTTTATATCCTCTACTTAGTAGTAGAAGGTGTAATATATAAGTTTGTAACACCATCATAAAGTATATTTATTCATAATCCTCTTTCGACTACAAGACGATTTAGTGTTGTTCGTCCGACTGTTAAAAATACTCTTACTTTTGACAGACAACTTAAGGGCTACAAAAGCTTTGCATACACATATGTATAATTTTCCTGCACAAGTTAGTTTTTAAATTTTAGCAAATTCGGTCCAGGAGTTAAGAAGCTATGAGCAAACCCGTAAATTTTGGATAGGATTTGAATCCCTTTAAATTATATTTGGACATCTTTAACCCAATTCTAACCAGCCTGTGTTTGAACACACGCTTATCTTTTTTTGAGTAAATACAAAACATAGAAACTATAAATTAAATAATTAAATTTTTTGGGTGTTTTTTTATTAAGGTTTGGTCTATTACTAAAGAGAGAAGATATTTTTGGACAATTTTCATATGCCCGCCCCTCACAAGGGCAGAGGGAGCCGTTCCTAAAAACCACGTCAACAAATTTAAACGTTTAAATTGTGGGTAGTTATTCACAAGGGGCTTATTAGGAGTCGTTCCTGAAAGTCTCAGCGAAATATTCCAACTTTTTAATTTTCGGTAAGTAATGGGTTAAAAATTTTAACCTAAAATATTGTTGGTCAACTTTTAGAGTCCGACCGAATATTCGGTTTCTGTATCGGTTTCGGCCGAATAATGGGGCTTCGGCCTCTATTCGTCAAAATTTTGGCCGAGTATTAGCCGAAACCGAAAATTTTTGGTATTTAAAAAATATTATAAAAAAGTCGTGCGGTTCTAGATATATTCCCGAGAATACCGATATTCCCGGTTCTGATCCTGGTACCGGTTCTCAAATACAAAAATACTATAGTATTATTTTTTTGTAAAAGCGAAGAAAAAATTTCAATTGTAAAAATTTTACAAAATATACAAATTTTAAAATATATTTTTTTTAATAAATACAACAATGGTTTAAAATAGTGCCAACGGTCAGTACCGTAGTACCGGGAATATCGGTATTCCCGGTTCTCGGTATTACCGGGAAATAGTACCGGTTTCCCGGTTCTTAATTCATTCCCGGGAATACCGGTATTCCCGGTTCCGGTTCTGACGGTATTACCGGTATTCCCGGGACAATTAAAATTTTTTCTTTGCTTTTACCAAAAAAATTGTTACATGATTTTTACATAATTTAAAAAAAAAAAAACAACTAAATATTTCTGAAATACTGATGAAATAGTGTCATTTAGATATTTTATAATACATTTTTTTCGGTTTTTGAGAAGCGGTACCAGGATCGGAACCGGGAATACCGGTATTCTCGGGAATACCGAGAACCGGGAAATGGGGGGCACTAGTTTAAAAACATTTAGTGCTGTATATTTGTCTTTAAATTTTTTTTTAATAATTTTATTCATGCAAATCGGTATTTTTTTTAAAGTTTCGGTTTCGGGTCGGTTTCGGCCGAATATTTATTTTTTGGTCGAATATTCGGTTCGGTTCGCCCTCTAAAAACTCTATCAATTTTAAATTTGGACAATTTTAAATACATTTGGACAATTTTAAAATAAGTATATTTGGACACTTTTAAAATTCATTTGGAACATTTTTAATGTTTGCGGACAATTTTAGATTGTATGTATTTGGGTAATTTTAAAATATATTTGGCCAATTTAGAAACTTAGAAGTACATTTCGACAACTTTTACAATATATTTAGACAATTTTAAAATGCAGTTGGAAAATTAAAAAAAAAAAATTGGAATGAATTAAATTACATCCAGACCTTCGAAATTTTAATTCACCATTCAATTTCTCAAATCAAAAATTTTAATTAATGAATTAATTCTTTGAATTAAATTTGTATTATATAACAAAAAAATTAATTCACTTTGCGAATGATTCAATTTTAATTCAAAGAATTAATTCAAGCATGAATTAATTCTCGTTGAATTAATTCATTTTGAATTAATTCTTTTTGGATTAACAAATTTTCAATTCATTTTTTTAATTAATTCATTTTTGAATTAATTCTTTTTTTGAATTATTTCTTTTTTTGAATTAATTCATTTTTTTAATTAAATTTTTTTTAATTCATTCTGTTATAAACCAAAATGTTTGCAAGAGAAGCCAAAAGTATTGTTCTTTTTCGCGGAATCCCTCTATTATATTGAAAGTTATTTAAATTCGGCTCTGGCATATATAACACTCAATTGTTGTTTTCCTATATGGTAGAGGGATTCGGCGAAAAAAGAAAAAAAACTTTTGTTTTCTCTTGCAAACATTTTGGTTTATAAGAGTCTTTTTAATTACTATGACCATTACGGTGGCAGCTATTTTGCAAAACTTCGAATTTGAAGGAGTGCACCCCTAATTTTTATTACATTTGGTCTAAAAATGCTATGCTAAAAATTTCAGCCAAATCGGACAACGTTAACACGAGGCGCATCGAGGTCAAAGGTAAAAAAATAGCCATATTTTGATTAAAAACATTAAATAAATGGTGTTGTTTTTTGAATATATTGCTAAAAAGTGGTACACGAGTTGTTTTTAGTATAAGAAGATAAATAAAAAATTTTTGGGTTTTCAAAAATTAACCCTTGTAAGTCTTTCGGGGTCAAAATGACCCAATTTTCACAAAATGACCCCTAAAACACGAAAATCAGCCCCAATTTTCTAAATTTATTGAAATAAACCAATATAAACCCATATTTATATTCTATTCAATCATAAATACTCAGATATGAAATACTGTCTTTCTAGGATATCATTCACCCGTTTCACGGTAAGGCCAAAAATATGCATTTTATTTGGCGTGGTTCTCAAAACTGATATTTTGGTTTTTTCAAAATTTTCTTAAACAAAATTAGGAAAAATGCTGAAAAAACCACAAAATCTTATAAAATATATGTTAACATATAAAAAAAAAATTTTTGGGGGATATCCCTCGGATAGGTTGGCGGGGGCATCGATTTTAACTCAGCGGATTTCGAGGAAAATGCCTTTTTTGCCCACAATTTATTCAATATGGAAAAAATTTGGTAAATATTTTAAAATTTGACAAAGTCAGGGCCATAAACTATTAAAAACTATTTTAGACATTAACCCTAAACGTTTTAGGAAAATAGAATAATATTAACCCGGTTTTTATTCGGGTCAAAGGTCAAATTTAGGGATATTTGGATTTTTTTTGGAAAAAGTCATCTAAATATGAAATGTTTATTGCGATTTTTTATAAAACTTGGTATAATTATTGTACGAGCTCAGAAAATTAATTATTTAATTTTTTAAAATTAACCCATAAATGAACATGGGGTCAAAATGGCCCAGCACATTAAAATTTCTTTATATAGATTTTTATATTTTCTTTCGATTTTTATAAAACTTGTTATGATTATGTGCGAGGTCAGAAAACTAATTATTTGATTTTTTTAATTAACCCATAAATGAACATGGTGTCAAAATGGCCCAGCACGTTAAAAACTCTTAATATATTTTTTTTTATTTTTTTTTTTATTTCTATAAAACTTGTTATTATTTTTATGCGACGTCTGAAAAAATAATTATTTGATTTTCTTAAATTAACCCATAAACGAACAAGGGGTCAAAATGACCCAGCACGTTAAAATTCTTAATATATATTTTTTTATTTCTATAAAACTTGGTATAAACATTGTGCAAGGTCAGAAAACTAATTATTTGATTTTTTTAATTAACCAATAAATGAACATGGGGGCACGTTAAAAATGCTTAATTATTTTTTTTTTCGATTTCGATAAAACTTGGTATAACCGTTGTTCGAGGTCAGATATTTTTTTTAATTAACTCATAAATGAACAATGAAAATCAAATAATTATTTTTTCAGACGTCGCATAACAAGTTTTATAGGAATAGAAAAAAAAAAATAAAAAAATAAAATAAAAAGAATTTTTAACGTGCTGGGCCATTTTGACCCCATGTTCATTTATGGGTTAATTAAAAAAAATCAAATTATTAGTTTTCTGACCTCGCACATAATCATAACAAGTTTTATAAAAATCGAAAGAAAATATAAAAACCTATATAAAGAAATTTTAATGTGCTGGGCCATTTTGACCCCATGTTCATTTATGGGTTAATTTTAAAAAAATTAAATAAGTAGCGGTTCTCACCCTTAATAGAAAACAAAAAAAGAATCGGAGAAATGAAGAAAACAATAGAATGTTTGACAGATACAACAACAAAATACATGTATTTCTGTCAAACATTTTCTTGTTTTCTTCATTTCTCCGATTCTTTTTTTGTTTTCTATCAAGGGTGAAAACCGCTATTATTTTTCTGAGCTCGTACAATAATTATACTAAGTTTTATAAAAAATCGCAATAAAAATTTCATATTTAGATGCCTTTTTCCAAAAAAAATCCAAATATCCCTAAATTTGACTTTTGACCCAAATAAAAACCGGGTTAATATTATTTTATTTTCCTAAAACGTTTAGGGTTAATGTCTAACATAGTTTTTAATAATTTATGGCGCTGACTTTGTCAAATTTTAAAATATTTACCAAATTTTTTCCATATTGAATAAATTGTGGGCAAAAAAGGCATTTTCCTCGAAATCCGCTGAGTTTAATTCGATGCCCCCGACAAACTATCCGAGGGATATCCCCCAAAAAATTTTTTTTATATGTTAACATATATTTTATAAGATTCTGTGGTTTTTTCAGCATTTTTCCTAATTTTGTTTAAGAAAATTTTGAAAAAACCAAAATATCAGTTTTGAGAACCACGCCAAATAAAATGCATATTTTTGGCCTTACCGTGAAACGGGTGAATGACATCCTAGAAAGACAGTATTTCATATCTGAGTATTTATGATAGAATAGAATATAAATATGGGTTTACATTGGTTTATTTCAATAAATTTAGAAAATTGGGGCTGATTTTCGTGTTTTAGGGGTCATTTTGTGAAAATTGGGTCATTTTGACCCTGAAAGACTTACAAGGGTTAATTTTTTAAAACCCAAAAATTTTTAATTTATCTTCTTATACTAAAAACAACTCGTGTACCACTTTTTAGCAATATATTCAAAAAACAACACCATTTATTTAATGTTTTTAATCAAAATATGGCTATTTTTTTACCTTTAACCTTTGACCTCGATGCGCCTCGTGTTAACGTTGTCCGATTTGGCTGAAATTTTTAGCATAGCATTTTTAGACCAAATGTAATAAAAATTAGGGGTGCACTCCTTCAAATTCGAAGTTTTGCAAAATAGCTGCCACCCTAATGACCATACCCAGCAAAAAAAGTGCGGAGTACTTCTATTTGGAGTGCTTTAAAGCTTTAACAAATGTAATGAAATACAACAAAAATAACAAAAAACACAAGAAAAAAACACACAAACAGTTTTTTTCTACTCCATAAAAAGTTGTTATTCAGCACTTAACTCATTACCTTCCGCGACACTCCCATACAAAAGTAGGTAGATATTCAGTAGATAAGAAGTACTCCGAGCTTTCAAACAACTTCCAAGTACTTCCCTGGAGTAGTTCTTATCTACTGAATATCTACTTACATTTGTATGGAGGTGTCGCGATAGGTAATGAGTTAAGAGCTGAATATCTATGAATACTGGAGTAGAAAAAACTGTGTGTGTTTTTGTCTTGTGTTTTTTGTTATTTTTGTGTATTTCATTACATTTGTTTTAGTTTTAAAGCACTCCACTGGGAAGTGGTAATGACTTTTTTTGCAGGGATATGATAAAAAAATGCTGCTTTTGCGACGTTGACGCATGTACAAAAAAAAATGTTTTTGGTTGATTTGTTTTCTTGCTACTTTCGCACAAGCATAAATGTTATAGTATGTGTGTGCTTTCCAAAAAATGAATTAAAAAAATTGAATTCAAATAATGAATTAATTAAAAAAAAGAATTAAAAAAAATTAATTCTAAAAATGAACTGACAATGAATCAATTCAAAATTAATTAATTCAAAAGGAACTAATTCAAAATGAATTAATTCATACTTGAATTAATTAAATAATTCAAATTTAATTCAAAGAATTAATTCATTAATTAAAAAATTAATTAAAAATAATGTAAATTAATTCACAAATTGAATTAATTCTTCAAAGGTCTGATTACATCACATAGAAGAATTTCACCGAAAAGGATTTCATTCTTCAAAGCTCTGCTTTCCACCTCTCAAAAACTCCTATTGTATATTGAACGATTTTTTTTTTAAAATGCCTTTTTTCCTGCTACCCTTTTTAAGCAACTGTGTACATTAGTATGTACAACAAAAACAACAACAAATATTGTGTATGGAATGTCAAAACTTTGTTGTGTTTACTAAGCTTACATTAACTAACTTCTTTCTACACAATAACAACAAATTTGTGCAAAAAATAATCAACATTTCATAAATAAAATTATTAAAATATAAAAAATAACATTTTTATAAATTAAAAATATTGAAAAATTCTTAAATATTAAAGTGTTTTTTCAAATTAAACAAATAAAAAATTTAAAAAAATAAAATGACGCTTAAATATAGTCATGCTATAGTGGCCAGGTGCGTAATGAAAAGACAAATTCAGGTGTAGACAAGTTTTTTTTGCAGAATTTAAAATTCTGTATAACAATTTCATAATAAATATAAAAAGTTCTTTAACGAGTGCCCGTTTTATTAAATAATGAATTTGATTTAACAGTTAGAATTAAAAAAAAAAGTAATTAGTTTCTATAATATTTATAATTTTTGTACATTTCTCCTAAGTAGGGCAATGGGGCGTTGTTAATTTCCTTATGAGTTCTTATAAGGATTTTTTATGTTGTTTTTGTGTGTTATATTAGTGCCAAATTTAGTATTTGTTGTCTTCTATTCTAATATAATTTCCTTTTTTATACCCATGTCATGTTTAGTTTCCATTTATAATTTAATTCATACTAAAAATTTAGTTTGTGTAGTTTGGGTGTGGTGTTTCTTTTTTTTTTGTATTTTGTTGGTTCGTTCATTCAGACATTAATTCATTTATATTCAGTCAATTAATTGTGAAAAAAATGCGTGTTTTGTGTTGTTGTTGTGCGAATAAAGAATATCTTTTACCTATATTGTGGGGGTAGCTATCGTCACTTATACTAAATAGCTAGTTAATAATGGCACTATCGTGACAATAGTTTGACTACACCGTTTCCGAATGAATTTCCAAATACATACATACAAAAGTTTGCAAATGTATTTTAAAATTGTCCACATGTATTATAAAATTGCCCAAATACATTTTAAAATTTTGCAAATTAATTTTAAAATTGTCCAAATGTATATATTCGACTCTACTGCCATTGGGAATTAGAATTAATTTTAAAAAAGTTGCAGGACGCCACCTCAGTTTGACTATATAAGCTAACGATTAACAAAAAAGAAAATAAGGATTAGTGTTTCTTCACAATACAGCAGCAAGCAGCTGAGCAGCAAAGTTTTTACATGTGTTTTGTTGTTGCGGCAACAACAAAATACATGTAAAAATTTTGCTGCTCAGCTGCTTGCTGCTGTATTGTGAAGAAACACTTACGGTTTTCATTTTCTTAATAGTTTTAAGTTAAAACCAAAAATTTTAGTAACTTGGGTTTGTAACTTGGATAATAATTCACCTCGTGATGAATTAACAAAATATTCATCAGCTGTTGAATAAAGCGTAACACATTTATTTTTCATCAATTTTTTTATTCATCAATATTTTTTTAATCAATATTTTTCATCTATACATATTTTGTTTTTCATCAATATTTTTTTATAAATTTTTTTTTCATCAATATTTTTTTCCATCAAAATTTTTTGTCATCAATATTTTTTTCATATTTTTTTTTATCAAAAAAAAAACGTTTTTTTTTATCAATATTTTTTTTCATAATTTTTTAATTTGGTCAAACATTCTTTTTGTTTTCATCAAAAATTTTCTTAACATTTTTCATCAAATATTTTTTTATCAATAATCTATTTTTCATTAAAAACGTTAAAAACAGACAAACAGATAGATGGATATCACTAGAATGTCTTAGAAACATTTACGGATCAATAACATATAAATATAATGGGGTCCTCGACCGTTATTTCAATGCGTTTGGAATGGAATGACAAATTAATATAGCGTTATTTTTTCTACACCATTTCCAATTGTATTTTAAAATTGACCAAATGTATTTTCAAAATTGTCCAAATGAATTTTAAAATTGTCCAAATGTATTTTTAAATTGTCCAAATATATTTTAAAATTGTCCAAATGTATTGCCCAAATGTAGTTTAAAATTGTCCAAATATATTTTAAAATTGTCCAAATGTATTTTAAAATTGTCCAAATATATATTAAAATTGTCCAAATTAATTTTAAAATTGTCCAAATGTATTTTTAAATTGTCCAAATATATTTTAAAATTGTCCAAATGTATTTTAAAATTGCCGAAATGTAGTTTAAAATTGTCCAAATATATTTTAAAATTGTCCAAATGTATTTTAAAATTTTCCAAATTTATATTAAAATTGTCCAAATTAATTTTAAAATTGTCCAAATGTATTTTTAAATTGTCCAAATATATTTTAAAATTGTCCAAATGTATTTTAAAATTGCCCAAATGTATTTTAAAATTGTCCAAATATAGCTTAAAATTTTCCAAATTTATTTTAAAATTGCCCAAATGTAGTTTAAAATTGTCCAATTGTGTTTTGAAAATGTCCAAATGTATTTTTAAAATTGTCCAAATGTATTTTAAAAATTTCCAAATGTATTTTAAAACTGTACAATTGTATTTTAAAATACATTTGGAAATTTTTTGCCATTTGGAAATTTTTAAAATATATTTGAAAAATTTTAAAATACATTTGGACAATATTAAAATACATTTGGACAATTTTAAAATACATTTGGAAATTTTTCAAATACATTTGGACTATTTTAAACTACATTTGGACAATTTAAAAATACATTTGGACAATTTTAAAATACATTTGGACAATTTTAAAATTCATTTGGACAATTTTTAAATACATTTGGACAATTTTAAAAAACATTTTGACAATTTTAAAATTCATTTGGACAATTTTGAAATATATTTGAACAGTTTTAAAATACATTTTGACAATTTTTAAATTCATTTCGGCAATTTTAAAAAAATACAATGGGAAATGGTGTTGTATTGGGGATACGACTTACGGGTTTAAATAATTTTGTATTCCTTGGGAAATAGTAGATAAGGGTGATCAAGGGTAGTCAACATGTAAATCTACCTTTAAGGATATGAAATAAATTTTGTATGAAAAGTTTTTTTTTTTTTTAATTGACGAGTTATAGTTGATATGGGAAGTTAACCTGCGAATCGGCCTTAAAACTTTTTTCATTTTTTTAAATAAACAAATTTTATTTTTCTTCTTTCAGAATTTCCGATTCTCTAAAATTAAATAAAAATTTTGATCTTGAACTGGCTAAAGAACAGCACAAAGCATATTGTAGTCTTCTAAGGGAAATTGGTTTAGATGTTATAGAATTGCCACCAGATGATGAATTGCCCGAAAGTGTATTTGTGGAAACGTCTGCGGTGATATGTAATGGTGTAGCCTTAATTGGAAAATCAGATAATCCAATGCGACAAAAAGAAGTGAGTATAAATAGAAACATTTTGAGAAAAACTAAAGGAAATATTAAAAAAAAAAATAATCTTTTAAGGCTAACAGTATGGCTATAATATTAAAAAAAGAATTAGACATACCCGTAGAAGTGATAGATAATCCCAACGCACAATTGGATGGTGGTGATGTATTATTTACAGGTAATTTATGATTACAAAAAAATATTATTAAGAAAAAGATACAAACAAAAATTAAATTCGGTTGGCCCTAATCTAAGGGGTGGTCCAATAACAAGTATCTTTTTAAAAATGCAATAAAATTATCAATACTAAACTTTTTTTTGGAATGTTATGGCTTTATTTGAAAGATCAAACATTCCCGTTTTTTATGGCAAACGACTTCATTGATGCGTCCTCGGCTTGCTCCGCTGTATCGCGTTGTAGCGCAGTACTGCGCTGCCAAACTGCACGTTTTTCCAAAAAAAAGTGTTTAACCGAAATAAGGCACTCAAATGAGGTTATGTAACCAACCAATTTGCTACATCTTGGGATCGTAAAACTCGCACGGTATTGTAAAGAATCCAATTTATCTATAGGAAGCAACAGATTTGAGTATCAGCATCATTACACAATATTTTCAAAAATACAGCTGAAAACCCCATTTTCGTCAAAGATGAGCGCTACAGAGCCATGTTTACCGACTTTTTGTTGGCCGTAATAGAATATATCAACTTGGATGACATTTCTTTTCAGAACGATGTCGCAATATGTCCCACAGTCCATAAAACAATCGATATTTTGCGCACTTAGTTCGTAAATCGTATTATTAGCCATATTCGCGGTGACAATTGATCACTTCAGAGCTGCCGATTAAAACCTTTATATGGAGTTCACACTAGCGACCTTAAACAAGTTGTTTAACAAAACACCAGTAGCAGAATAAAAACGTAATGGACACAGAACAAAGACTTTTTTAAACATCTCACTCTTGAACACTTCAAAACAGCAAGTGTGAACGCCGTATTAGACATTTTTTTTGAGGGGTCTTGTGAAAGATTCATGCAACATGGAAAATCCAGAAATGTTCTAGGCCCTTTCGACGAATATCGTTCAAGCCATTCGTGAGATAGAACCAGAAACATTAGAAAAATGGGTGCCCAGGATGAGCTACTGCGGAGCTAACCCAGGCAGCCGCATGAATGAAGTTGTTTGCCATAAATAATGGGAATATTTGCTCTTTCAAATAAAGCCATAAGGTTCCAAAACTATTGAGTATTGTTCATTTCATTGCATGTTTTAAAAAGATACTTGTTATTGGACCACCCTGTATTACTTACCTTTATGTTAAACTCATGTTAAATTCGACTTCACCGAATCAATGAATACCCTCCAAAATTCCAAGTTAGTCCGATTTAACTTAACCTTCCAAGGACCATAAGACATATTCATGACAAACTTTAGGAGTGTAGTTCTATTACACCGTCCGACAAAAAGTAAAAAATTTCGTTAACCACGAACTGGATAATATACGTTTAAACTAGAAAATAAATGCAATAAAACTGCATTTACAGTTCTTCATTTCGTGATCCTGTTTTCTTTTAAAAGGACTCCAAAGTTTCAGAGGATTAATTTTTGTAAAATATTTTTTAAATATTTGTACTTGTCCTAGGATTCCACTACTGATGGCAAATTAAAGAAGAGGATTTCCGCTAATTTTCTCATTTTATTATGTTGAAATATCAGGAAAAAGGATGTAAGTAATGTCGTTTCAAAACTTTATCCTTTAATAGCATTTAAAATTTTTAACCAAATATTTTGAAAAATGTTTGAAAGTACATTACTACATCCTTTTTTTTGATATTGCAAAATAAAAAAATGTAAAATTTAGCAAAGATGGTCCTCTTTTATTTGCAATCGATGGTGACATTATAAGACAATTACTTTAAAAATTTGAAATCAGGATCACGAAATGAAATACTGTAAATGCAGTTTTACTCCATTCGATCTCTACAATCATCCGGTTCATGTTTAATATTGGCTGTCGGACGGAACATTAGAAAATGTTAATGAATGCTGAATAAAAATAGTTTTAATTTTCTTAATATTCTATTTTCTTAATTACATACAATTTATAATTAAATTCCTGGATTTTTTTCAATTTCAGGTAGAGAATTTTTTGTGGGAATTTCAGAATATACAAATGAAGATGGTGCTAGAGCAGTTGCTATGACATTTCCCGAGTATCCAGTGACGCCTATTCGGGTAAATTTTTTAATAATTATAATCCAATTTTATTTATTAAAAAAAAAAACTCTTCACTTATTAAATAATATCCTTAGGTTGGTGGTCCAAAATGTTTAAAATATTATGTTACCATGGCTGGTCCAGATGTTTTATGTGTTAGTAATAGTAAAATATGTTTTGAAATTGTTAAACGTATGGAACGTGAAGCTAGTTTTAAATATCAAAAAATTACTTTACCCGAAGAACATGCAGCTAATATGTTGTACATCAATGGTACTCTGGTCCACAGATCACCACAAGAAATTTATGAATCGCACAAAGTAAGAACACATTGGTTTCTTACTTAAAAAATAAAATAATATTTTCAAATTTCCCCTTTTCAGATTATTAAAGATAAAATCGACATTCCTACGCGCAATATTAATATCAGTGAATTTAGTCAATATTCTTTGGGTCTAACTTCATCATGTCTCTTGCTCAGACGTTGGAAATCTATACGCAGTATTTAGATTATGTAATTAGCCGCATAAAAATTTAAAAATCAATAGTAGTATCAGTAGCAAAGATTAATGGCAATATTATTATGTATTCCGGTTAACAAATTTTTATCTTCCGTAGTTCTATATATTATTTATGTAGCTAATTTAAAATTTATTATGCAATACATACAAAACATTCGTAAATATTTATACATAATATACGTTTTTGTTATATATCTAAAAAAAATATATGTAATAATAGTGTGTGTAG
Source organism: Pegoplata infirma (assembly GCA_963921195.1). NCBI lineage: Eukaryota > Metazoa > Arthropoda > Insecta > Diptera > Anthomyiidae > Pegoplata > Pegoplata infirma. The sequence goes on from OY992540.1 coordinate 83,810,942, forward strand.
TTATACAAATACATATTTACAATGTAAATGTTATCCATAAATATTAAAATACACAAAATTTTTTTGTTAATAATTAATTGTCTTAAATTTATGAAAGTGATGTTTTTGAAAAATTTTGATCCTATTTTTAGGAACACAGATAGAATTTTATTTGTTACCTACATATCTAGAAGAGGTTTGTTGTCATGGTAAAAATTTAAGGAAATATTGTTATAAAAAATTTTTAAATCATTCGACTCACAATCAGTGGTAGAAAACCATTATTTTTTAATTGGCAAACTTAATATAATTGGAGATTAATAAAAAGATCTGACTATAAAATTAGATCCTGACATGTGAATGACTTGATATCAAGCTCATTGGAAAGTGCGTAATTTTTTCTTTAAGACAAAATCCAATTTTCTTGGAATTTAATTTGAAAAAATCATTTGCCACAAGTGCTTTAAATCTAATATTTACATGTGTGTTTGTATGGAAATTTGTTAAAAAACACTGTGAAAATAAACTAAATATTTAAAAAATGGAAGGTTTTTTGTTAACGATTTTTTTACCATTTTAGAAATTTAAATTCCAAGAACGTTTTGTTTCGTCTTATAGAGAAAATCATATACTTTTGAATGAGCTTGACACCAAGTCAATCGCATGTCAGTATCCTTTATTATAAGCTTTCAAAAAGGGTCCAAAATGGCCTTTTTCGGCCCTTTAACCCCGAATAACTCAAAATCCTGACGTGATAGACATATTTGGGTCGCAGATTTGGAATTAGCGCAACAAACACTACCTAAGTCACTCTCCAGAATCCAATATGCATTTTCATGTTGAGCTGTGTTATCGTTTCTTCCCCCTTCATTTTTGGAAATCAAAAGTTTATTGTTTTCTTATACCTCTGAGTCGAAAGATTTAGGCCTCTGTTCTGTCTTTCACAACTTTTTAATTCACATGAAAATTTCCGAATTACATGAAATCAAGTTTAGTGTTTTGTTGATCACGTTTTCATTCGAAGTTGAAATCGAATCATTAAAGTTTAAAAAATTATAACGAAAAAAGTGCATTCGTTTTACTTTCACCAAATTTTGTTTATGTGAAACAAAACGAAAAAGAAATTCGGATGTGAAATCTAGAACACCAAAAAAATTCGGAAATTTTCATTTTCACATTTTTTATGTGAATTACTTTTTTGGGAACAGCGGCCTTAGAAATGTTTTTAAAAATATCGAAAATCATTCGAAAATTTTTTTTCTTTAAGCCTAAGAGTATGCACTCCTTTTTTTGATTGTTTGTCCCAGTCATACTTAGGACCTAAGCATTGAAGCAATAGTTTTTTTTATGTAAATTATAATGAAATAGCAGGCATAGACATCATTTTTTCATACAAAAGTAATACCTGGTCCCAAATATGGTCCCAGTAAAACCGTGACACTTGACATTAAGTAGACCGTCAAGCAAATTTTTATGTCACTAGACCCTAAAATTATGTGGTACAAAAAATTAAAAAAAATAAAATACATAATTTTTATTAATTTTGGCGCGCGGAAGAATATCAAAAAAAAATTTTTTTTTTTGTAATTGGTCAAACGATTTTCGAGATATTTCACCATCCGACAAAAATTAAAAAAGTCGTTAAACACGAACTGGAAACTAAAAATTAAATTTAGTAAAACTGCATTTACCATTTTTCATTTCGTGATCCTGTTTCCTTTAAAAATGGCTCCAAAGTTTTAGAGCATTAATTTTTGTAAATTATTTTTTAAATATTTGTACTTGTCCTAGGATGCCACTAGTGATGACAAATTAAAGAAGAGGATTTCCGCTAATTTTCCCATTTTATTATTTTGACATATCAGGAAAAAGGAGGTTAGTAATGTCCTTTAAAATCGTTGTCCTTAAATATCATTTTAAATTTTTAACAAAATATTTTGATAAATTTTTAAAAGTACATTATTTACATCCTTTTTTTTTTGATATGGCAAAATAAAAAACGTGGACAAATTAGCGAAGATTCTTCTCTTTCATTTGCAATCAATGGTGACATTATAAGGCAAGTACAAATATTATTATAAAAAATATTTTACAAAATGTAATCCTTAAAAAATTTGAATCAAATGGCAAAAAAAGAAATGCCTCTTTAAAGCAAATATTAGCTTAACGAAATAAAACTGAAAATTACCGTTTTTTCCCCTATAATTTTTTTCTCCAGACATTAGTTTAGTCGATTAAAAAAAGTACGTGCCCCTTTATTTTCTCCGCTCAACAAGATATAAAATATCATGAAAATTGGAGTGTCAATCAAATTTATGAAAAGAAGTTAAAAATCCTTACAATTTTTAATCGAAAAATACTGCATAATCTGAGGAGAATTTATTATGTAAAAACTGTCTCTGAACAAAAAATTTGTTTTTCAGACAAATTTCTTGAAAATATGAATTTTTCTACAAGAAAATGTGTAAGGTCACCTCGAAAATTTTGGCACATTCAACATAACCAAAAAATACAAAATGCTTTGATTCGGCTGCTGGTTGATACATGTGAACAGAATTGATCACCGATTGGTATTGAAACAAGTACAACCCTTTTTTTTACCAAACAAATTTTTTCCCCAAACAAATTTTTTTTTTCGCAGATTTTTTTTCCCCAAAAATTTTTGTTTTTGCGAATAATATTTTTGTACATTGTGGAGGGTATCAATACATTCGGCAATGTCGCATTTAGCTTTTTTACTTGTTATTAATAATCTGGTAACATCAGACGACGACCCCCAATGAAATGTTCTGTCTGATGATAAGAAGCGCACCAAACAAAAAATATTTTTGTGAAAAATACGCGGTTGAAAACAAAAACAAGATCAGTCGCAAGTACATTTAAATAAATAGTAACGAACTTATCAGACATGATATTGTTGGTACTACTGTACATTAGACCAAAATTTGTCTGTACAGCAAGAATGGATACCTATTATAATAAGAGTGAATTGAGTCAAATTAAAAGTGAACGTTTATATGAGGGCTATGTCTAAATATGGACCGATTTTTTTTTTCAAATTTCAATAGGCTACAAACAAATTAAAAAAAAAAATTGTGTGGAAAAAAGTATTGTAGCGTGAGGAAAAATATTTCGAATCAGGAGATCAAAGCTAATAAGGATCAGTCGGCAGTTTTAGGAAAAACATTTTGGGTTTGCAACAGTGGAGTTTCAAAAAGTACTAAATAGAATACAAAAAAGTACCAAAACTATTTTAAATTTTCTGAATCCAATATCTTGAGAACGGAACGAATCAGCAAAATTTGGAAGAAAGATTTGAAATCACGAAGCCCATTTTTTGTAAAATTAATTCCAACTTGTGAATACGCAACAGTGGACCCTGAAAACAGTTCTACAGTTTATAGGAAAAGTACATTTTGTTAATTCAAATTGATACTTTATTAAGATTTCCATTTATCATCCCTGCTAGCCAATAGGTAAACCCACAATAAAAATGTCTCTCTTTTTTTTGTATGGAACAAAATGAGAGATTTTATTTTTCAAAAAGTGATCAAACAGCGAGAGTGTTAAATTCAGCTGTGCCGAATCTTTTATACCCTGCAAAATGTAAAATATAAAAAAAGTTTGTCAGAGGTCTTTGTGGGAGGAGTGGTCGGTGGGGGACATTTCCCCATTGACATAAATGTTAAAAAATTCATTTACTTACTGTATTATATAATAATAAAATTTTAACATTATTTTATATTAACCACGCCCCCAAAAAGTTGAGGGCCAAAAAAATGGCATTTCCTAATACCTTTGGTCCAAGTGCAGGCCACTGAACTTCATATGGCACAAAAATATGTCATTAGCCAAATATACAAAAAAAGTTGTAAAAAATTTAGCTTTTTTTGCAGATTTTTTAGTTCTTAAAGAGGGATATTTTGTCGTCCTCATCCGATTTAACCCATTTACGAACTGAACCTGCTTATAAACATAAGACTCTCTCTCACTCTTTTATTTTGGACTCCATTGGGTTTACTACAGACGGGGTCACCAACCGATATTTCAATGCGTTACACACGAAATGTCAAAGTGAGTATACTCTCATATTGCGGTTGGTGGGTATAAAAACTCAGTGGGTAAATAATAAGAGACACATGTGTGCCTATACTGGAATCAGTACGAATTTAACGTTTAATTTGGTTAGTGCTCTACATTCTACATTAGTAAAGAAAAAATATTTAGTAAAGAAACACGTGTCTTTAAAAATTTGTCCAAAAAAGAAATATATAAAATTTAATTAACAGAACCATTATGACTACCAGTAAGAAATATAACTTTTTTTTGGGATAAAAAACTTTAATAAATTAATTTTCATTTAATGTTTTCCTAAATAGTTGAAGGTTATAAATTGGGCAGTGTTATTATTGAGGGTAAAACTAAACAAGTCTATGACTTACCTAATAATCCCGGTTTGTGCCTCTTGCTGAGCAAGGATCGTATTACAGCTGGTGATGGCGTTAAGGCTCATGATTTACAAGGCAAAGCTGAAATTTCAAATACAACAAATGGTTTAGTTTTTCAAATATTAAATGAAGCCGGTAAGTATTAAATTGCTTTAGGTGAAAGATAAGGTTTTTTTTTTGTGATATTTATATTAAATTTTTTTATTGTAGGCATTAATACAGCCTACGTTAAACCGGCTGGTAGCAAGGCCTTTATTGCTAAAAAATGTCAAATGATACCAATTGAGTGGGTAACCAGACGTTTGGCCACTGGTTCATTTTTGAAACGTTGTCCAGGTGTACCAGAAGGTTATCGGTGAGTACAAGTTTTTGTTTTTAAGATGAGACATGCCAAATCGGACAATTTGAAATTTTTTTTTTAGATTTTCAAAATTTTAAATAAATAAAAATTCTTTGAGCTCGAGGCCAGTTTTTTCTTGTAAATAAATATTCTTTTGTTCTATTCCAATATTTCGATCCTCTTTGAAGATTATCATCAGGGATTTAGTGTATTTTTATAAACACAAAATCTTAAAAATATGTGGTGAACGCATTGCCATCTTAAATTACAATGTAATGCGTTCACAAAATATTTTTTTGAAGTTGTGTTTATAAAAATTCACTAAATCCCTGATGATGATCTCCAAAGAGGATCGAAATATTAGAATGAAATAAAAGAATATTCATTTACAAGAAAAAACTGGCCTCGAGCTCAAAGACTTTTTATTTTTTAAAAAAAACACAAAATCTTAAAAATATGTTGTGAACGCATTGCCATCTTAAATTACAATGTAATGCGTTCACAAAATATTTTTAAGTTTTTGTGTTTATAAAAATTCACTAAATCCCTGATGATGATCTTCAAAGAGGATCGAAATATTGGAATGGAATTAAAGAATATTGAGTTACAAGAAAAAACTGGCCTCGAGTTCAAAGAATTTTTATTTATTTAAAATTGGAAAGGTCGAATAAAAACAACTTTAATTTTCCAAATGTTTATTCAATTTTGAGTACCTTTCAAAAACTCATTTCTGGAAAATTTTAAGATTTTTTTTGATGACTCGTTTAAAAGATATTGAATTTTCAAAAATTTGGCACTTGTTCCTTTACTTAAGGTGACCAGATTTTGAAAATAAAAATAGAGGACATAAAGAAAAAAAGTAAAAAAAAAATATTTTTAAAGATGTTTAAAAGTAAAAATCGGACAAAAAATGGCAAAGCTTAATTTTCAATAAAATTGAAAAGCATCAAAAAACCAACGTAAATATCTAGCTATCTCGAGTCTCTGGTTAGACTTTTAAAATCTTTCAATGCAGAAACAATTTATCGAATTTTTTATTCACGAAAAATACAAGTTTTTGACCGTTTTTGATCGCTAGAACCCTAATACTTTAGGATTCATCATAAAAAATATCAAAGTTAATTTTCAGGGGGGTACAACTTTAACTTTTTTTCCCCCTATATAAGGTGAGTCAGTCTAATACACGTCCATCCAACAAGTAATACAACGATACTGCAAGTGTGTGGCCACTTTTACGAAAAGAAAATTCAGTAGGAGTAGAACAGAACAGGCAGGGCGCGACATTTTCCATACGATTTGACAGTAACAACCGGTGACCGCCGTGAAATAAAATTTGTTTTAATTTATTAAAATAAAAACAGATATTGATCATGTTTTAAAAAATAAAGAGGACAAAGAGGACAAATTTTGAAAAAAGAGGACAGAAAGAGGACACAAATTTTATAGAGTACAGCCAGTTAAAATAGAGTATTGTCCTCTAAAAAAGAGTACGTATGGTCACCTTACTTTACTCAAACTGTTTTTTACTTATAACTTCTTCAAAAATGGCCCAAATTTTCTAATTTGTGATTTTAAAGTTTTAAAATTTAGAAAAAATTTAGAATTTTCAAAAAATGTTTGTAGATACTCCTTGATTTTTTGAACATTTTTTTTTGTGGAAAACTTTTTCCAAGACCGACCCCTTATTTTTTTAGAACATACCCCTAAGAGGGCTCCCATACAAATTACAGTTAAAGGAAATTTTATAAAAATGTAATTTTGTATAGGAGCCTACATAGAGAGTATAGATGGGGGTACGTATGTAGGACAAGTCAAAATATTTTACAAAATGTATCCTTCACAACATTGAAGTCCTTTTAAAAGGAAACAGGATAACGAAATGAAAAACTGTAAATGCACATTACTTCTTGCATCTCTACTTTCAGACGTATATCATCCGATTCATGTTTAATATTGGCTGTCGGACAGTGCAGTCCGAGAATTTTTCTTATAGGAAAAATTTGAAAATTTTCCTATAAAAAAATTTATCAGAATTTTTTTAAAGGAAAAATATCTTTGAATCTGAGAATCTTTTTATCGGAAAGAGTTGAGGAATCTTAGACTTTTTCTATAGGAAAAGAAAAATCCATTTCAACAAGATTTTTTTTTTATAGAAAAAATGTTTCAGGGATTAATTAATACAAGATTTTTTTTATAGAAAAAAAAAACAACAAAAAATCTGAGACTTTTTCTATAGGAAAAAAGAAAATTCAGAATCTATGGCTTTCACTTTAGAAAAAATTTTTATAACCTGAGACTCAGACAACTTTTCAAACAATTTTTCAGGATTTGAGACTTTTTCTATAAGAATCTGATTCTGATCTGATCTTATTCTTTTTTTGTAGAAAAAATCTTTTAGAATTAAAAATTTTTCTATAGAAAAAATGTCTCAGAATCTTAGATTTTTCTATTGGAAAAATAATTCAGAACCTGAGACTTTTTCTTTAATTTTTTTTTTCGACTCCTATAGGAAAAATGCCTCAGAATCTGTATTTTTTCTATATGAAAATTTTCTCAGAATCTAGAAAATTGCCTCAAGAAAAGTTAAAAAGTCGTTAATTTTTCTAATCAGAATGTGATAGAAATAATGTTCTGAAACGATTCGATTTTAAACAAAAGGGGTTTAGATTCTGAGAATTTTTCAATGGAAAAAATTCATAAATTTTTCTGTAGAAAAGTTTTCTCAGAATCTAGGAAATTGCCTCAAAAAAGTTAAAAAGCAGTTAAGTCTTTAGTTTTTCTAATCAGAATCTGATCATTTAAGTTGCCAAATTTTTTCTGTAAAAATAATGTTCTGATAAAAATAATGTCGATTCTAATAAAAGGGGTTTAGATTTTGAAAATTTTTCAATAGAAAAAAATCATACATTTTTTTACCAAAAATATCTTGTAAACTTCATTTAGCGAATTAGCAATTTTAAACAAAATTTTAACTAATTTTGTTTTGCTAAATTTAAAATTAAGTTGACCAAATTTTTACAAACCTTTTTGCTAATATTAGCAAAAATAATTTTTTTAAGAAAACTTAAAATGGCGCTATCTCGGAAACTAATCTAGATAGAGCAAAATGGAGGACATTTTTGTTTTTCGAGTTCATGGTTCTTGGTTCTTGAGCTCATAGTATCGCCGGTCCTCTTCACATGTGTGGACCCTAATGGGTCCTAACTTTGCATCCAAAAAAGTTAGCATTCCCGAAAATTTTAAAATGCTCATATCTCGGTAAAAAAAAAAATCTGGAAAATCTAAAAATGAAATAAGAAAATTTTTGAAAAATTCAAAAAAATAACCATTATAAATTATTCATAAATCATTTAAGATCTTTTTATGATTTACGTTCCTTAAATTGCTAACATTTTAAATCAATATACAATTTTCAAAAAATTAAATTTTCACATATGAAGGTACTAATAATATTATTTGTTTTTTTGCTATTGCAAATCAACAACAACAAATTATAATCCTGATAAATACAAAACAAATAATCACTTGCCATGACCTTTACATTTACCCCCCATAATTGCCAATGGCGATGATGCTGATGAAATAATTTCAATTCAATTTTCTGTATAAAAATGTAAATAAACTCATCAATCAATAAAAATTTGCAAAACAAAATGCGAGATAATGAAAAATACCTACTTATGTTCATATCAAGTACTTCTTATGGCAACAAAACAAGTACTTAATTTTATTTTTTCAAGCAACGAGAATCCTTATCAAAGGAAAAAATCTAATTAATATTAATGAAAAAAGAAAATTTCAATTTTAATTAAATTTTATTTTTTATTTTTGTAAAAAAAATGTGCGATTTTATTTTGCAGATTCTCACCACCTAAACAGGAGACATTTTTCAAAGATGATGCCAATCATGATCCCCAATGGTTGGATGAACAAATTATTTCAGCTAAATTCAATTTTAATGGCCTTTTAATTGGTAAATATTGCAAATAATAGAGATGTTTAGCTTTTTAAGTAAGCGGTCTTGTAATCCTAGCAAATATGCTACAGTTACCAGGCTTGATAAACTTGCAAGAGTAAGAGTTAAAAAAATATTTTTTTTGTTCTAGGACAAGATGAAGTCGATATTATGAAGAGAATGACTTTATTGGTATTTGAAGTTTTGGAAAAAGCTTGGGCTACCAGAAATTGTGCCTTGATTGATATGAAGGTGGAATTTGGTGTTGATGAAACAGGTAAATATGTGAAAAATGCGTAATTTTTTTTCCTGTAGCAAAATTATCGGATTCTGAGACATTTAGAAAAATTCTCAGATTCTAAGAAATTTTTTCTATTGATGAATTCTCGGATTCTATAGAAAAATTGTGTAAAAAATTTTGAATTCTAAGGCATTTTTTCTATAGAAATAGAGATTTTTTATAGGAAAAATGTTTTAGAATAAAGAATTTTTCTATAAGAAAAATATGTCTCAAAGAATTTGAGAACTTTTCTATAGAAAACAAGTAAAAAAGTTAAATTCGGCCTTGCCGAATGTAGTGATACCCTCCACAATTTCAAAAAGATTATTGCAAAAAACTTTATTTAAAAGGAAATTACTTTTGAAAAAAAAAAATTTTTTGAAAAAAAATTTCCGCGAAAAAAAATTTTGGTAAAAAAAAATCCGCGATTTTTTTCTTTTTTTGTCAAAAAATATGTTCGTACTTGTTTAAATACCATTTGGTGTTAAATTATGTTCACATATGTCAACCAGAAGCCGAATTAAAGCATTTTGTATTTTTAGGTTATGTTGAATGTACTGAAATTTTTGAGGTGTGCTTACATTTTCGTTCATAACTTTTGAACCGCTAAACCGATATCGCTCAAATGCAATACCAAACTTCTCGGGAGAACTTCCAATAAATATGTTAAGTTTCAGTCGTCTCTGTACAATATTTTGTCCGTGACAGTATTTTCCACAGACAGACAGACAGACAGACGGACGGACAGACGAACAGACGGACATCGCTAGAATGTCTTAAAATCGATCGGGCATCATGAATATATATACTTTATGGGGTCCCAGATCGATATTTCGATGAGTTACAAACGGAATGACAAACTTATATATACCCTCTTTCACTAAGTGGAGGGTATAAAAATGTTTTAGAATCCGAGAATTTTTCTATGTCTTAGAAAGTAAGAACTTTTCTATAGAAAAAATGTCTCAGAATCTGAGAATTTTTCTATAGAAAAAATTTCTCAGAATCTGAGAATTTTTCTATAGAAAAAATGTCTCAGGATCTGAGAATTTTTCTATAGAAAAAATGTCTCAAAATCTGAAAATTTTTCTATAGAAAAAATGTCTCACAAGGGAAGTCTCCCTAGTGTCACCCGCGGATCTTTATGGAATTGGTTTTATTTTGTAGAGCAGAAAAAATAAAGGGACACGTATTTTTTTTTAGCGGCCCAAATTCATATTTAGGGGGTAAAAAGGAGGGGGGAAGACAAGTCCATTTTTCAGTTTTTTTCGTTTATCTTCTATACTGTGCAAAGAAACCTAGTCATGTTACATACCAAATGAAAGGTCTTTGGAAAACCTATCTACGTGTGCTAAGAACGTGTCCAAACATGCACAACTTTTCGTAATATTGAGTAAAATACTAAAATTTTAGGACATTTTTGTTAATAAGTCGAAAAATATTAACTTCTTTGGCCCGTTGTTAGCACTACGAGATAGGTATTTTTAATACCTTTAATCTGATACCACACATGCCTATATTAATTTTGTTTAAATAGGCGTAAATCGTAAAAAACTGAAAAAGGTCAATTTCCCCCCATACAAATCGACCCCCCCTAAAAATGAGTTTGGGCCGCTAAAAAAAAATACGTGTCGAATTAATTTTCGTTCCTAACAACATATCCAAATTTCATGAAGATCGGAGGGTGACACCAGGGAGACTTCCCTTGTCAGAATCTGAAAAGAAAAAAATTCTCAGAACCTGAGAATTTTTCTATAGAAAAAATGTCTCAGAATTTGAGAATTTTTCTGTAGAAAAAAATATCTCAGAATCTGAGAATTTTTTTATAGAAAAAATGTTTTAGAATCTGAAAAGTTTTCTATAAAAAAAAATTCTCTTTGGAAAAATACTCAGATTCTAAGCATTTTATCTATAGAAAAATATGTCATAGAATCTGAGAAAAAATGTCTCAGAATCTGATAATTTTTCTATAGAAAAAATACCTCAGAATTTGAGAATTTTTCTATAGAAAAAATATCTCAAAAATATTTTCTATAGCAAACATGACTCTGAATCTGAGAATTGTTCTATAGAAAAAATGTCTTAGAATCGGACAATTCTTCTATCAAAAAAAGGTATTAGAACCTGAGAATTTTTCTATAGAAAAAATGTATCATAATCTGAGAATTTTTCCATTGCAAAAATGTCTCAGAATCTGAGAATTTTTCTATAGAATAATTGTCTCAACGTCTGAGAATTTTTCTATAGAAAAATTTCTCTGAATCTGAGAATGTTTCTATAGAAAAAATTTCTCAGAATCTGAGAACGTTTCTATAGTAAAAATTTCTTAGAATCTGAAAATTTTTCTATAGAAAAAGTATCTCAGAGTCTGAGAATTTTTCTATAGAAAAAATCTCTCAGAATTTGAGAATTTTTCTATCGAAAAAATATCTCAGAATCTGAGAATTTTTCTATAAAAAAATGTTTTAAAATCTGAGAATTTTTCTCAAGAAAAAATGTCTCAGAATCTGAGATTTTTTCTATAGAAAAAATGTCACAGAATCTGAGAATTTTTCTATAGAAAAAATGTCACTTAATCTAGGAATTTTTCTATAGAAAAAATTTCTCAGAATCTGAGAATTTTTCTATAGAAAAAATAAGACGTTCTTTCAGATTTTTAGAAATTTTTTTTTATAAAAAAATTCTCTGATTCCTAGGCATGTTTTCTATAGGAAAATTCTCAGATTCTGAAACATTTTTTCTATAGAAAAAATCTCAGATATATGAGACTTTTCCCTTTAGAAAAATTTTCTGATTCTGAGAAATTTTTCCTGTAGAAAATTTCTCATATTCTGAGACATTTTGCCTATAAAAAATTCTAAGATTCTGAGAAAATGTTTCCTATAAGAAAAATTTTCAGATTCTGAGACATTTGACCCATAGAAAAATTTCGAAAAACTGAAATATTTTTCTTATAGAAAAACTTTCAGAGTCTGGAACATTTTTTCTGTAGAAAAATTTTCTTGATTTCTTTCGAAAAATGAAATAATAAGTTCTCAGATTCTGGAACATTTTTCCTATCAAAAAATTCTCTTGATTTCTTTCAACAACTTTCCTTTAATGAATTTTTTTCTCCTCTTTTTTTCCAGGCACCATTATTTTAGCCGATATCATTGATTCTGATTCTTGGCGCCTTTGGCCTGCTGGCGATAAACGTCTTATGGTTGATAAACAAGTATATCGTAATTTAGCCTCAGTCACTGAGTCTGATTTGGATACGGTTAAGCGTAATTTCATTTGGGTCAGTGAACAATTAACCGATATTATACCCAAAAATGATCATTTGATAGTGATTTTAATGGGAAGTGCCTCGGATAAAGCTCACTGTGAAAAAATTGCCGATAATTGTAAATCGTTGGGACTTAATACAGAACTACGTGTAACTTCTGCACATAAGGGTCCCGAAGAATCATTACGTATTATGCGTGAATATGAAAGTGTCATTAACAATCTCATCTTTATTTGTGTGGCCGGGCGTTCAAATGGTTTAGGTCCTGTTTTATCCGGTAATACTACTTATCCGGTTATCAATTGTCCTCCTGTTAAGCCAGAAAATATGCAAATTGATGTATGGTCTAGTCTGAATGTTCCTTCCGGTTTGGGTTGTCCCACCGTTTTGTATCCTGAGGCTGCCGCCTTACATGCTGCTCAAATTTTGGGTCTCTCAAACTACATGATTTGGTCGAAATTGCGTGTTAAACAATTGAACAATTTTGTGGGTTTAAAGAAAGCCGATAAGGAGTTACGTGGTGTACGTAAAGCTTAAGTTTTAAGATTATATCGAGGGCCTATATTCAAAACCCTCTATCTTAAAAAACACAACTTTTCAGGAGAGACAAAAAACTGTTTATTTTGCGTATTGTTAGAGTAATTAAAATTCGATATTCTACAATATTTTTTTAAATCAACTACTGAATCTCACATATAATTCGTTTTTAAAATTTTGCACTACCTAAGATATTATGAAAGATAGAGGGTTTCGTTTTTCAAAAATATTAAGTATATGAATGAAAATGATCAGATAGAGGGTTTTGCATTTTAATAAAAAATAATTATTATGATTTCATTTACGACATCGGTAAATTTTTAACGTGATTTAATAATGATGACGGCTTATGAAGAATTCCGAAATCGCGAGTGTGGTCCACAGTTGCTGATTTTTGAGGAAAAAAATATTTTTTTACCGAATTCATCTTAAAGGATGACAACTGTGTAGTATTTTATGCAAAAAATAGTAAAAAATTAAAAACGAGATTTTGGTCCACAGATGCCGATCAGCATAGCGATTTTTAAGATTAAAATTTTTGTTTCATAATGTGTCTCAAATTTTGAGCCATATTTTTCAAAAAAGTCAAACAAGAATTTTAAGAAAAAATTAGCATCAGTGGACCAAAATCGTGATCCTGAAATTTTGTTGACAAATTCATGTTCAGCATGCAAAAATTAGTATGCAAACATGTAATGCATGATGAAATTATTAAAAAAAAATATTTATAAATTAATTATTTGAAAAGATAGAGGGTTTTGCATTCAGGAAAATTAATTGTATAAGAGATAGAGAAAACCAAAAATGCAAATAAAATAGCAAAAAAAAATATTTTTGATCTGAATTTTACACCATAGATGAGGGCCGCTTTACTGAATATTTTGCCATCAAAAAGTCATTTTCGTAAAAATGGAAGATAGAGGGTTTTGAATATAGGCCCTCGATATATTTTTTTTGAAAATAAGTTAACATTTTTTTTATTAAATTCTACTTTTTGTTTATCTATTTGTTAAAACAAAATATTTTTTTAAAATAAATTTTTGTAAAATTAAAAGAAATTTTTGAATGCTTTTTTATTCGGGGGTACTAACTTGAACAAGTATTTGCAGAATATTTTTTTTGAAAAAAAAAAAAAAAACAAAAATTGTGAAAAAAATTTTGTTGGAAAATATTTTTTTTGAAAAATATTTTGTTGGAAAATATTTTTTTTTTTTAAATATTTTGTTGAAAAATATTGAAGAGATAAAATATTAAAATAAAGAAATTTTCACAAAAAATTGTAAAAAAACAATTTTGTTGAAAAGAACTTTGCCAAAAAAAATTATTTATTTTCAATATTTCAAAAAGATTTTTTTGAATTTACTTGAATAATTTCTGTGCGCTGGCAAAAAGGAATAAAAGTAATATAAGTAACTCAAAATTTAGATATATATAACCTCATTTTTGGACCTCTTATAAGTGAAGGAACAGTTTAAGGTTTTTCGGTCCATATTGCTCAATAAAGCCCTAATAAAAATTAAAATATAAAATTAAACAATGTGTTCATTACAGGGTTAAGCTACATGTATTTAAGAAACGCCTTAAAATATGCTTTATTATAATAAAATTCTGTCTACATACTTTTTTGCGCATATAAAACAAACAATAGAGATGGGCGCGTGATCTCACTTTCTGGAAGATACGCATATATATATATATTTAATCCTAGGGTTCCATGGAGGAACATAGGGCCACAACAAACTTCTTCCATTCTGATCTGTCTTCTGCCAAATTTTTTATTTCACGCCAGCTTTTTCGAGTTGATTGTATTTCACTTTCAAGCATCCTTCTCCAAGTATGAGATGGCCTTCCTGGTCGCCTACTGCCTTGTGGATTCCAGTCAATTGCCATTCGTGCAATATCTTCTTGTGGTCTTCTTAAGATATGACCCAACCAATTCCATTTTCTCTTGAGGATTTCACTTTGAACAGGTATCTGGTTTGTCCCTTTCCACAACTCAGTGTTTGATATTGTTGCTGGCCAAAAAATGTGAAGGATTCTTCTTAGGGATTTATTGACAAAAACCTGCAGGCTGTTAATCTGGCGTTGAGAAGTGTTCCAGGATTCACAACCATATAGAAGGGTGGATGTTACATTTGAGAAAAAAGCCGTAATTTTGTTTTTATTGAGTACTGAGAGGATCTCCATACGGGTTGTAGAGCTCCAAATGCCTGCTTAGCCTTATTTATACGACTTTTGATATCGTCATCAGATCCTCCAGAGGTAGAAATTATGCTTCCTAAGTAACAAAAGCTGCTTACATCTTCTAATTCATTTTCATTTATTTTGAGCTTTGTTGTATTGTTGGTGTTAATTCGCATTACTTTTGTTTTTGCAAAGTTGATCTTTAAACCAACTTTCATTCCCAGTTCATGAATCATGTTGAGTTTGGTCGACATATCCTCAAAGTTATGTGAGAGTAAGCATATGTCGTCTGCAAAGTCCAAATCCTCTAATCTACCCTGTAAGCCCCACGTAATACCTCTTCTCATAGTCGTTACCTGTCGCATCACTGTGTCTAGAACGATATTAAATAGGAGTGGTGATAAAATGCAGCCTTGTCGTACACCAACGTTTATGGGAAGATTTTCACCCAGTTGACCTTCGTGCAAGACTCGACAACAGGCAGTATCATAAAGCTCTTTGATGAGTTCAATTATCTTTTCCGGCACACCTCTACACTTAAGTATTTTCCATATAGCATGATGGTTAAGGGTGTCAAAGGCTTTTTCAAAATCTATGAAGGCTAAGTATAGTGGTGAGCGCCATTCAACAGATTGCTCTACGATTACCCGGAGACTATTTAGTTGGTCCACACAGGAGCGGCCAGGTCTAAAGCCAGCTTGTTCACATCTTAGGTCGTTCATAAATGTAGGTGACAACCTCGTGTAGATGATGCGTGTTATGGTTTTGTTGATCAGACTTAGAAGCGTTATTCCTCTCCAGTTTTTGCATTTTGAAAGGTCCCCTTTTTTGGGAAGTTTGATAATAACACCTTCTTTAAGCTCGGATGGCAAACACTTTAGGTTCCAAAAGTCATCAACGATCGGTTTAATGATAAGTGCACTAGTGGAAGGGTCGACTTTTAGAAGTTCTGGAGATATAGAGTCAATACCAGCTGCTTTATTGTTCTTGAGGGACTTTATTGCATTTTCAACTTCTGTAATGTTGGGACAACTCACATCTATATAAGTGCTTTCTTCATGATTTTCGCATTGGCAGTTCCATTCAGAGGCTGTAGGTGTTGTTGAGAGCATATTGTTATAATAACACTGCGGAACACTAAAAAATAAACAAGAGTTACGACCATCATTTCAATATATTTCGGACATGCTGAATCGAATGGCGTACTCCGTTTTTCGATATATGGTACAGTTTTCTTGTAAAATGTCATTAAAGATTGGCTGATTTTCAGCTGCTTTTTTAACAAAAAAAATCCAAAGCTAATGATTTTTAAATTTTATGGCATAGAAAACAAAGATATAACTTGTAGCAATATTTCTAATATAAATTTGGTTCAAAGCTTTTCATCTTAACCCCTTTAATTAGCGGATTTCTTAATTTTTTTAAGTTTTCGCGAAATTAACCGCTAAATTGGTATCTGATAAAAAACTTGCATATTGTGGACTATAAAGGCATCCATGACACTACGAATAGTGGACAAAAACATCTATGTTATATGGACCATCATGAAGAAAATCGCGAAAAACCGTTTTTTTGTATATGCCGGCATCACTTTAGGAGATGATTTGAGGCTTCATCTTTTAGTATATAATGTGGGAACCTTTAACAATGAACTGACCCAAAATTTGTCCAAAAAAGTTTTCATTCGCAAAAGTTATCTTAACAAAAACTGTTATTTCAGTGTTTGCGATACAATAATTATTGTTTTTGTTAAGATAACTTTTGCAAATGAAAACTTTTTTGGACAAATTTTGGGTCAGTTCATTGTTTAAGGTTCCCACATTATATACTAAAAGATGAAGCCTCAAATCATCTCCTAAAGTGATGCTGCCATATACAAAAAAACGGTTTTTCGCGATTTTCTTCATGATGGTCCATATAACATAGATGTTTTTTGTCCACTATTCGTAGTGTCATGGACGCCTTTATGATCCACAAAATAAAAGTTTTTTATCAGAGACCAATTTAGCGGTTAATTTCGCGAAAACTTAAAAAAATTAAGAAATCCGCGAATTAAAGGGGTTAATATGAAAAGCTTTAAACCAAATTTATATTAGAAATATTGCTACAAGTTATATCTTTGTTTACCATGCCATAAAATTTGAAAATCATTAGCTTTGGATTTTTCTTTGTTAAAAAAGCAGCTGAAAATTAGCCAATCTTTAATGACATTTTGCAAGAAAACTGTACCATACATCGAAAAACGGAGTACGCCATTCGATTCAGCATGTTCGAAATATTTTGAAATGATGGTCGTACCTCTTGTTTTCTAAAATAGTGGTTAGTTTTGTCACGCAGTGTAATCAGTCCAAATTTTCAGTTGCTCTTCCTTAGACGTAACCGGTACGCCATTATTGTCTTTTAAAAGGTGACCAGCGATATATGATCGGCTAGTGAGCTGTTTTGTTATTCTATAAAGATCCCTTGATCTATGTGTTTCAGCTGCAGATTGAGCTTCAGTGGCTAAGTTTTCCGCCCATTTTCGTTTATCCTGTCGAGCACTTTTCTTTACTTGTCGATCTATAGTACTATACTGACTTTGCAAATTTTGTTTTGCAGATCGAGTTTTAGCGTTGTTTAATTTTGATTTTAGTTATTTTCTTTCCTCAATTATACTCCAAGGAAGATACGCATGCCATCATTAAAATAAAATTTTAATCCAGAGCCTTAAAAGGACAATTTTTTTATTTAAATTAGTAAATGAATTAATTCCGTTTTACAATATTCTTTTAAACCAGTTCAAAGAATTCCTTCATTAAAAATTAATGATCACCATTTTTTTCGCTGTAGCAGTTCAAAAAAAGGATCGTCGTTATAAATTTCCAAAAATGCATATTTAAATTGATTCTTGGAAATTTATAGCGATGATCCCCAATTTCAGCTATCTTTGTTCTATCACCCTTAGTTAAGTCATAAAATGCAGAAGTTTAAGAAAAAAATCATATTAAGTTGGATTTATAGGAATGATCACCAATTTTAGCTCCTTTTGCTCAAGCGCCTCTAGCTATGCCATAGAATGCACACAGAAAAAAATAACAAGGAACATTTTTTAATTAAAAGTTTTAATAGAATTCAAAATTTGATATAATTAAAATGTTTAATTGTTTTGTATGTAAACATCTCTGATTTTTTTGCATGCTTCTTCTTACACATGCAATACAAAACAGAAAAAGTGAAAATATATTTTTATAAGATTAAATTAATGAAAATGCGTTTTTATCAAATTTATATCTGAATTAATTAATTAATTTTGTTATTTAAAAAGAACGAGAACAATTGAAATTGAATAAATAAATGAAAAAAGTGAATATTAGTATAAAAATAAAACAAAGAAGCTCCACAAGAAGAT
Source organism: Pegoplata infirma (assembly GCA_963921195.1). Taxonomy (NCBI): domain Eukaryota; kingdom Metazoa; phylum Arthropoda; class Insecta; order Diptera; family Anthomyiidae; genus Pegoplata; species Pegoplata infirma. Next base: position 83,829,321 of record OY992540.1, read on the forward strand.
CTTGGTAAACGGCAAACAACAACGGAGGAAAACGACACAAAAATCTAATCAAACACATTTTTGATGCTTTAAATATTTATTTATTATATTTAATAAGTTTTTATTTTGTTAATAATAAACACATTTTTGTTTTTAATTCATATTTGTTTTTTTTTTAAGTGGGCGTAATTTTGTACTGATTTTGAGCCAAAGGGTGTCCAAGAGCTTCCAGCCTCCAAAAAAGGAATTCACTAATTTGCAAGCGAGCTCCCGTGGAGAAATATTTGTTTATTTTCTTTTCTCCTTGTCCGCAAAAAAATATTTTTAGAAGTGTGTATTGGTAAATTCTGATTCAATTTGAGAATGTATTAGTGGATTTTGACAAATTCTGATTGAATTTTCTAATTGGATTCAAAATATTTTTCTCCACTACGAATGAAAAACTAAAGAAGAATTCATCCATATCTCTCCGCGGGAGTATTTTTCCAGAGGGTTCATCCACTTTCCCGCGTGATACGTCTTCTTTAATAGTCTTTGTTCTGAGCAATAATTTTTATTAATTTGTTTAATACTATTAATTACTTTTTTAATTATTTTCAGTTTTAAATTTTTATTAAATTTTTTAATTACTATTATCATTTTTTTAATTAGAGCAAATCTAATTAACATTTTAATCGATATGAGCAATTTTTAATCAAAACTCATTTTATATTTTTTTGTGTGCAAGTAAAGTTTATTTTAGAAAAAAATCAAATGCAAGTAATATTTTGGAAATGAAACGCTTCAATTGAAATTAAGGTTAAAAAAAGAACATACATATAAAAATGAACATTTTGAAATTTATAAGGATGATCCCTAATTTTTGCTATTTTTGCTCTAAAACGTCCATATAATGCAAGAAAAGATTTTTAGAAAAATTTCATATCTAAATGGATTTTTGAAAATTTATAAGGATGATCCCCAATTTTACCTATTTTCGAAAGAAAAACTTACAAGGGAAGTCTCCCTAGTGTCACCCGCGGATCTTTATGGAATTGGTTTTATTTTGTAGATCAGAAAAAATAAAGGGACACGTATTTTTTTTTAGCGGCCCAAATTCATATTTAGGGGGTAAAAAGGAGGGGGAAGACACGGCCATTTTTCAGTTTTTTTCGTTTATCTCCTATATTATGCAAAGAAACCTAGTCATGTTACATACCAAATGAAAGGTCCTTGAAAAACCTATCTACATGCGGTAAGACAGTGTCCAAACATGCAAACTTTTCGTCATATTGAGTAAAATACTAACATTTCAGGACATTTTTGTTAATAAGTCGAAAAATATATACTTCATTAGCCCGTTGTAAGCACCACGAGATAGGTATTTTTGATACCTTTAATCTGATACCAAACATGCCTATATTAATTTTGTTTAAATAGGCGTAAATCGTAAAAAAATTAAAAAGGTCAATTCCCCCCATACAAATCGATTCCCCCTAAAAATGAGTTTGGGCCGCTAAAAAAAATACGTGTCGAATTAATTTTCGTTCTTAACAACATATCCAAACTTCATGAAGATCGGGGGGTGACATCAGGGAAACTTCCCTTATTAGTCAAAAAATCTTTTAAATGACTTTCAATTTAATTTAGCAAACTTTAAGCAGATTTTTCTGCTAAAATTAATATTTTAAGTAAATTCTCCGTCATTCAGTTTTAGGAAAAATTTAAAAAGAAATTTTTTCGGATTCTGTTTTCTAAATTTCAAAATATTTCGAGCAGATTTTTAGTTGATTATTGTGTTATTTTACACAAATATGTAGTCTGTTGGTATTTTTTTCCAAATTTCTTACAATTTTTATTCTTGGAAAATATTATTACTTATCATATGGTTTAAACTCGATGTACTTCCGGAGGATCTTTTTTTCTGCTGAAATCAGCAGATTGCTCAGCTAAAATTAACGATTGCTCAGATGAAATCAGCAGATATTTCTGCTGTCTCGACAGAGTTCTCTGCTGATTTCACCCAGATATTTAGACAGATATTTAGCAAACCGCGTCTGCCAAAATCAGAAAATTTCACATAACGATCAAAATGGGTGCATTTTCAGCAGATTTTTCTGCTGATTGGACAGAGAATTTATTTCGAGTACATCTTTAGTTAAGCCATAAAATTCAAATAAGGTTTCTTAGAAAAATTAATATAAAAATGGATTTTTGTAAATTTATGGGGATAATCCCAAATGTTTGCTATTTTCGCTCTATCACCACTAGAATTTCATTGCAATTATTTTTTTTAGAAAATATTTGCTGTTGTCGCTCTAGTACCTCTAAATTTATAGCAAAGCCATAAGATGCAACTAGGTATTTTTTTTTTTCATATAAAAATGGATTGTTGGAAATTTACAAGGATGATCCCCAATTTCAGCTATTTTCACTCAAGCACCGTTGGTTAAGAATTTAGTTGCAATTATTATTTTTTTTTTTGTCAATAAATAAATAGCAATGATAACCAATTTTTTAAATTTTCGCTCTAAAATCTCTAGTTAAGCCATAAAATGCAAGTACAGTTTTGTAGAAAAAAACTCATATAAAAATGAATTTTTGTAAATTTTTAGGAAAGATCCCTAATTTCAGTTTTTTTTAAGGATTTAATTGCAATTAAAGTTTTTAAGAAAAACTTCATATACTTACATAATGGATTTTTGAAAATTTTATGAGATTTACAATTTCAGCTATTTTCACTCTAGCACCTTAAATTAAGTAGTTAATTGCAACTTTAGTTTATAAAAAAATCATGTGAAAATAGATTTTTAGAAATTTACAGCGATGACCTCCTAATTCAGCTGATTATGCTCTAGCACCTCTAGTTCAGCCATAAACTGCAAGAAAGATTTTTTTTTTTTTAAAAACATAAAAATATAGTTTTTGGAAATTTATAGGGATTATCCTTAATTTTGGATATTTTCGCTCTACCACCTCTATTTAAGGAATTAAGTGCAATTTAAGTTTTGTAAAAAAAATAAATCATACATGATTTTATATGTAAAAGTGAATTTTTGGAAATGCTCTTAAATTTTTACTAATTTTTTCCTTAGGTCAAGTTTTTTTTAGAAAAAATAGCGATGATCTCAAATTTATGCTATTTTTGTAGGACCTCTATTTGAGCCATGCATTTTATGGAAAACTTTTCAGATCCCTAGTAAAAATATTATGCTAATTTTACTAAATAGATCTAATTTGATCCGTAAAATGGTTGTATCAAATAATATCTAATTGTATTACTTTAGATCAAAAAATATAAAAATTGATACAATTTGATCCTGAATTTGGTCAAATCTAATTAGATCAAATTGATCTTATAATATCAATTTTTATATAATTTGATGAGCAAAACCAAAATACGAATCTAATCATATATGGAGCAATATCTAACCATATACAGTGGATCAACCGTATCAAAGTGATAGATACAATTTTATATAAATTTATACGGAAGCATATTAACTCATATAAGATTGTATCAAATTATATATGATTAGACCAGAAAATTTTTACTCGGGATAGATAATAAATTTCTTTAGCATTTACAATTAAAAATAAAAAGTTAATCAAAACTAAAAAATTCAAAACTTTTTTTTTAAATATTCACGTTTTACCATTTTCAGTTTAAAGAAGTTCAGGTTCAAAGTTCTATTGTTTACACGATCATGGCTATAAAAAAAAAATAAGGCAAGCCTTCATACATAAATTTTGTATTTGCAATTCTTTTGAAAACATTCACAATTCCTAAAACAAACAGACAACAAATCAACAAATATTTACTTAACAACCTCAACATACTAACAAATAATTGAAATTATATATACAAAATACAATGTATTTGTGGTATTTTTTGCAAAATAAATATGCCCCTCATGCCCTTTTATGGGTTCAAGACCCAAACGATTTTTTATTTCTTTTCATTTCTATTTCTTTTTAGATTATGATAAACAATAAACAGAATGTAGAGATACTCCAAACAAGAATTGATTCCAAAATTCATAAGCGATGCAGATATACACTGTAAAAAATAATTTAAACTATGAAACTGTACTATCTTCTATAATTCGATTTTAAGAAAATTTTTGAAGTTTAAAACATTTTTATTTGGTTATCTCCTTATTTGCAGCGTAGATTTATGTTTGATTCTGAACGACAGCTCTTATAAGAAAAATATCAATTGTAATTCGAAGATTCTATTTGTAATTCTAATATTCCGTTTGCAGTTCGAAAATTCCGATTGTAATTCGAAGACTCCAAGTGTAATTCGAAAAAGATCAATTGTAATTCGTAAAAGATAAGTTGTAATTCGAAAAATAAAAATCAATTGTAATTCCCAGATTCCAATTGTTTTTCAAAAAAAAGATCAATTGTAATTCGAAAAAGATGAATTATAACTCGAAAAAGATCAATTGTAATTCGTAAAAGATCAATTATAACTAGAAAAAGATCAATTGTAATTCGAAACAGATCCATTATAAATCGAAAAAGATTCCAATTGTAATTTTTTCAGTGTAGTTTTGGATACATATAAACATACCCATACCATCTATACATTTAAGTCACAACAGACTTAATACGAAATCTAATGACTGTTGGCCATTAAAAATAATATTATAAACATCAGCGTAAAAACCAAACCAGTCTTTGCCATAAACAAATCGACTTTGTTGATTTTATGTGTTAAAGATCGTAATTTTTTTCTGTTTTGTTTTTATTTAAATAACTTGAAAACAAAGTAATGTTTTGAGTTTTTAAACTTTTAACACAAAAAAAAAATCTGAAAAACCGGCTTTTTTTGACGTGTTTACAATATTTTTTTTTCTTTTAAAATTTGAAATATTGATTCAAACCACGTTTTGCCGCTTAAAAAAATAGTAAAGACTGAGATAGACATTGGTTAATGTGCGAAATTTTTTGTATAAAAAATTTGTAAAATTAAGAAAATTGGTATACGCTTTTGACCACTGTTGTAAAAACTGCATCGGTAGGACACAAAATTAAAATAAAGTTTAAATTGGGAGCCATAAATTTCCAAAAAGTCCATTTTTAAATAAATTTTTAATTAACAACTAATTGCGATTTATTCCTTAACTAAAGGTGCTATAGCCAATATATGAAAAATTTATGAAAACTCTTTATTATAAGAATTTTTGTAAAAAAAACTTAAATAGTAATTTATTCCTTAACAAAAGGTGCTAAAGCGAAAATAGCACAAAATAGTGATCATCGATATAAATTTTCAAAAATCCATTTTTCTATGAATTTTTCTAAAAAATATTTAGTTGCACCTGTAGTTAGCTAGAGCAAAAATATCAGAAATTGAAAATCATTGCTAAATTTGTTTTCTTAAAAAATATTAATTGCAATTTATTCCTTAACAAGTGGAGCCACAGCAAACATTGGGAATCATTGTTATATTTTTTTTTTTAAATCCGTTTTTTTATTATTTTATTTTAAAAAACTTTCATTCTAAAAAAACTTATTCCTTAACTACACCCAAAAAAAACGTGGGTATTCAATACTAAAAAAATAACTAAATTTTAGTCCAAAAGGACCTAGTGCAGAAATTGGTAACCAATACTAAAATTTTTTACTAAAATTATTGAAAACCAGTAAAAATTACTAATTTTAGTACTTCGAAGATACTAAAATTAGTAAATAATTAGTAGATTTTGGTACAAAATCACTTACTAAACCTTTTACTGTAGAATTATTTTGAGTGTAGAGGTCCCAGAACAAAAATAGCAAAAATTGGCGATCATCGCAAAAATCGTTGTTATATTTTTTTTAATCCGTTTTTTATGATTTTATTTAAAAAGTTTTCATTTAAAAAAAACTTAATCCCTAACTAGAGGTCCCAGAACAAAAATACCAAAAATTGGGTATCATCGCAATAAATTAAAAAGAAAAAACCATTTAAACATGAATTTGTTCTTAAAAAAAAATAACTGCAATTTGTTTCTTAAAGGTCGTATGATACTTGCTAGTTTTTGTATTTTTTATATTTTGGAGAACAGTGCAAATATATTTTCATAGGAAAACTGACCAAGTGTAAAAAGTATGACAATATCATGAAAAAACTTCAAACGTCAAAAAATATACGTGTGTTATCGATAATTTTGCAGTGACTGTCAAAAAAAATATAAAAATTTTCAACTTGAAATTGACATTTCCAGAATAAAATGTTAACAGTATTGCTAATTTTATTAGTTTTTGCTCGAATGAAGCGGTTTTACATTTGTTTTGAGCGTTATTTAGCTATTTTGGGCGAGTTATTTTAAAAATAAAAGTTGGCAATATTGTATTTTGTTTTGTTTTTATTTTATTTTATTGTATTTCTTGTTCTTTCTCGCATTTGTTGTTTCATTCGATCAATCCTAAAAAAATCCAATACAGAAACTAGCAAGTATCATACCACCTTAACTAGAGTTAAGTTTTAAACTAAAATTAATTTTAAATTGGGAATTATAAATTTCCAAAAATCCATTTTTAAATAAATTTTTTTTTAAAAACTCAAGTTGCAATTTATTTCTTACCTAGAGGTGCGAGAGCGAAAAATCAAAAAACTATTTTTTTATATTTTTTTGGAGGAAAACTGGTATTGCAATTTATTTCTTAACAAAAGGTGATAGAGCAAAAATAGCAGATATTTAAAATCGTCGCTTTAAATTTCCAAAAATCTATTTTTCTTTAATTTTTTTTTTTAATATTAAGTGTAGCAATTTATTCCTTTACTAGAGTTGCGATGGCAAAAAAAGGGGATCTTCGCTATAAATTTCAAAAAATCCATTCTTATGTTATTTTTTTCCAAAATAGCATGAATTGGGGATAACGCAATAAATTTCCAAAAATCCATTTTATCATAAATTGTATCTTAAAAACTTTAATTGCATTTTTTGGCTACCTAAAATTGGTGATCATCAAAAATCCATATATTTTCCAACAAACTTTAATTGCATTTTTTGCTTAAGATGTTAGAGCAAAAATAGCAAAATTTAGTGATCATCTCTACAAATTTCCAAAAATCCAGTTATATATGATTTGTTTCTAATTTTATTCCAATTTGTTCCTTAACTACACCATTTCCAATTGTATTTCAGAAATTATCAATTCCCGAGTAAAAATTTTCTGATATAATCATATATAATTTGATACAATCTTATATGAGTTAATATGCTTCCGTATAAATTTATATAAAATTATATCTATCACCTTGATACGGTTGATCCACTTTATATGGTTAGATATTGCTCCATATATGATTAGATTCGTATTTTGGTTTTGCTCATCAAATTGTATAAAAATAGATATTATAAGATCAATTTGATATAATTAGATTTGACCAAATTCAGGATCAAATTGTATCAATTTTTATATTTTTTTATCTAAAGTAATACAATTAGATATTATTTGATACAACCATTTTACGGATCAAATTAGATCTATTTAGTAAAATTAGCATAATATTTTTACTAGGGTTGTATTTCAGAAACTATAAATTGTATTTCAGAAATGATCAATTATATTTTAGAAGTTATCAATTGTATTTCAGAAATTATCAATTGTATTTCAGAAGTTATCAATTGTATTTCAGAAATTATCAATTGTATTTCAGAAATTATCAATTGTATTTCAGAAACTATCAACTGTATTTCAGAAATTATCACTTGTATTTCAGAAATTTTTAATTTGTATTTCAGAAAATATCAATTGTATTTCAGAAATTATCAATTGTATTTCAGAAATTATCAATTGTATTTCAGAAATTATCAATTGTATTTCAGAAATTATCAATTGTATTTCAGAAATTATCAATTGTATTTCAGAATTTATCAATTGTATTTCAGATATTATCAATTGTATTTCAGAAACTATCAATTGTATTTCAGAAATTATCAATTTTATTTCATAAATTATCAATTGTATTTCAGAAATTATCAATTGTATTTCAGAAATTATCAGTTGTATTTCAGAATTTATCAATTCCAATATTTCAAAAATCCATTCATTTTTTTTTTCTAAAAACCCAAAATTGAAATTTATTGCGCAACTAAACTGCTAGAGCGAAAATAGAAAAAAATGCGGATCATTGCTGTAAATTTCAAAAAATCAATTTTTACATGAATTTTTTCTAAAAAAAACTTTGATTGCAATTTATTGTTTAATTAGAGGTCTTAGATCAAAAATAGCTAACAATAAGTTTGGGAATAATTTTTTGTCCAAAACTCATTGCTTGAAATTATTGCTTAACTGGAGTAGTAAGAGCGAAAAAAACAAAATAGCAAAAATTAGTAATCATCGATATTAAAATTAATTATTTTTTATAACAGTATTTCTCAGTCCTCCATCCTTTTTTCATTTTATGCATAGATATTTAAAACAAATCGTTTATTTTCATTCACAATAGTATAAAGTACAGGCAATGATGCCATCTTAATGGCATTGTCAATATGTTAAGTGATTTTCATAAATTAACGTCTTTTCTAACCTAACCTAACAACGAAATTCATGTTCAACAACATTTTTAATTGACTCAACAATGTATATTGTTAGTGTGACAAAAATCCATTTATTTCCAATTAAACGTATTAATTAAAATCGTAATAAAAAGAAAAAATCAGTTTCATCGCAAAAAAAATCAAAGTCCTGATGTTGGACCCAAGGGCTTAAAAAATTATGTTGTTTTGTCCGCCTCTTTTGTAGGCGTGGATATAAAATAACAATTTAAAAAATTATAAAATTGTATTACTTTAGTGCAAAAAGCATAATAAAGGCATTTTTAAAGTCCCACAAATCAGACCGTACTTCAAACTAAAAGTCATCAGTTCTTTATAATCCATGTGTATGAAATACTTAGGGGATTAATTAATACAAGTTCTTTCAAATCTCTATTGCGTCAATATTACAGTCATGGTACAGAACTTTAATTTTTCTACAAATCATGCTTAGACATTTGTTTTTTTTTGTTTAAGAATATTTTATGAATGTTTTTTTTAGACATGATCATATACATTACTTATTCAAAAGATGCCATCATTATTATAATAATCACTTTTGTTTGTTATAAAGTTACGCTTGATTTACCACCAAGTAGATGTTATAAATTTAATAGAAATATTAAATAATACTTGAAGGTAAATAAATTTGATATATAGAATTATATAACTACTGAAAAGTATAAGTGACTGGAAAAGAGAATAGCAGTGTTTTAAAATAACGTGGATTAGACAAAGAATAATCATATTTGTAATTTGTGTGAAAATAACCTTTGTACTCGTTTTTAGGTTATGTAGAATTTACCAACATTTTATAGCCTTTTAGAGCCTCTTAACCGATATCGCTTAAATGCAATACCAAACTTCTCGAAGAAACATATGCAATCACCTATGTGTCATATTTTTGGCCGGCATCACCATTTCAACAGACAGAAATCGCTAGATCAACTTAAAATCAACCAAGAATCACGAACAAATTTCGGGTTACTTAAAATTGCGAAAGGATTAAATATGTCCCATGGATTTTTAAATATCAAAGAATAAAATAAAAGATTTTCTTTTACTTTTTTTTTACAAAAATTTTAATTCAAATGGAATTTTTTTATATACGTAGTGCAGTTATCGTTATCTGAGAAACGGTATTGCAAATAATTACTATATCTTTTCATGTTAATGGATCACAACCAGAATTGGGGTTTAGTGTGCAACAATGCAAACATTGTGTTACATGCAACATTGCCGCTTTTTTTTTTTGTTTTGTTTTATTAGTAAAAACATAACAGACATTGCTCCAAGTGGCATGTTGTTGTTAGTTTAATGCTGTTGTTGCTGTTGCTGTTGCCTGATGCTGCTACATACCGAGATTGTGTAAAAGGAATTGAAAAACAAACATGCTTAAAAAAATAAACATTAAAGAAAATTAATGAGAGTTTACAACGACTTAATGATGCCCTAAACATTTTAAAGAATTTTGAACACTGCACTTAACATGCCCCAGTAGAGTGGCATTTTTCTGTATAGCAAAATTTTTTCTTCTCCGATTTTCAAAGTCCGGGCATTTTTTTATTCTACTAGGCCTAAACCTCATGTGGTACCAATTTGAAGTCAATCGGATTAAACTAACCTGTGGCGCCCGGCGGTCAAAGTTTTGGATTTTTGAAAAATTAAAAAAAATAAATAAATATATCTTTCGACACATCATATTTGTTAATTTTGATGTGCTGAGCACGAATATCAAAAAAAATAAATAAAATCGGTCGAACAGTTTTCGAGATATCGCTATTTGAAATTGGCAAAAATGGCGGTTTTTTCCTACGTTCAATAAATTTTTTAAAAAAAATCTCAAAATTTCATTCCGCCGACTTTTTTTGTAGAGCTTGAGACAATCTTTCATTTAAAACTAATTTGAGCCTAATTCGATCATTTTAACCCGTGGCGCCCTTCGATCAAAGTTTTGGACTTTTGGAAAATTTCCACCAAAATTTTGGATTTTTGAAAATTAAAAAAAAAATATCTTGCGATACATTATTTTTATTAATTTTAGAATGCTGAATACGAATATCAAAAAATTTATAAAATCGGTCGAACGGTTTTCGAGATATCGCCATTTAAAATTTGTCAAAAAATTTTTTTAAAAAACTCGAAAAAACTTTGATCGATGGGCGCCACGGCTTAAAATGATCCGATTTGGCTCAAATTAGTTTTAAATGAAAGATTGTTTCAAACTCTACAAAGGGTCGGCGGAATGAAATTTTGAGACTTTTTAAAAAATTTCTTGAACGTAGGAAAAAATCGCCATTTTTTAAAAATTTTAAATGGCGATATCTCGAAAACCGATCGAGCGATTTTAGTTTTTTTTTTTATATTCGTGCTCATCGCATCGAAATTAACAAATATGATGTGTCGAAAGATAAAAATTTTTTTAATTTTATTTTTAAAAATTTTTCAAAAATCCAAAACTTTGACCGCCGGGCGCCACGGGTTAACTTAATCCGATTGACCTAAAATTTGTACCACATAAATTTTAGACCTAGGACAATAAAAATTTGCCAGGACACATGGGAAAATCGAAAGATGACAAAAAATGCCAGTCTAATGCCCAGTATACTAGAATCTAGGCAAATTTTTATTCTAAAAGGCCAAAAATTTACGTGGTATAAATTTAAGGCCAATCAAATAACATTAACCCGTGACGCCCAGCGAAGATCAAGATTTGATTTGTATACCCTCCACTCTAGAAATATCGGTCTAGGACCCCATGAAGTATATATATTCATGATCCCCGATCGATTTTAAGACATTCTAGCGATGTCCGTCTGTCTGTGGAAATGGTGATCACGGTGAAAATATTACATGGAGATGACAGAAACTTAACATATTTATTTGAAGTTCTCCCGTGAAGTTTGGTATTGCATTTGAGCGATATCGGTTCAGCGGTTCAAAAGTTATGAACGAAAATGTGAGGACACCTCAAAAATTTTAGTACATTCAACATAACCTAAAAATACAAAATGCTTTAATTCGGCTGCTGGTTGACATATGTCAACATAATTGAACACTAAATGGTATTCAAACAAGTACGAACTAGGGCTTCCAATCGGGATATCCCGATCCCGGAAATCCCGGGATTTTCGGGATTAGGCAAATCCCGAATCTCGGGATTTCTGATTTTCAATCCCGGGATTTTCGGGATCCCGTTTTTTTATTTTTTTTCAATATTTTTAGATTTTTTAAAATAATTTGTATAAAATATCAATTTTGTGAAACAAAATAAAAAAAATCGACAAAAGTTCCGTCAGGTACCATGTTTTTGTTATAGAAATAGGTGAATCGTTTGCGAAATGTAAAGAAATTCTAAAAACTAGTGAGGTTCGACATAAGGGCTTTTATATTTATTACTTTTACTCTCACAAGGAGCATAGGACCGTAAATTGCTTTTGACACATCTTAACTCCTTAAGTTGTAAACTTTTTCAATTTTATGTTTTACTAAAGGCGTGTGTGGGTTTTGACTCACGCAAACAATAATGGAATCACTCACGCGTGAGCGTAAAACATTTTTTACCAAAAAAAAACATTGCTAAAAATATTTTTTTTGCAAGAAATGAAAAAAAAAATAGGAAAAAAATCAAATAAATTAAAAAAAAAAATGAAATCAAGCTTTAGCAAAAAATGAATCACTTATGCAATAATTCGAAAATTCATTTATTTTTTCAACTCACGCTCACTAAAAGTTGACAGTGATGAGCCACGACGAAAGATAAGAAAGATAACCGAATTCGGATATTCTTCACAGGAGGAATCCCAAACTTTTTTTGAAGTTCACAACATCAACTTTGCTAATTTTTACGAACGCGTGGATTTTTCAAAGTGGCAAAATATACTAAAAATTTTTGAAAATCCCGAAAAATCCCGAAAATTTCCAAAAAATCCCGTGAATCCCGGGATTCAAAATATCCCGAAAATCCCGGGATCCCGAAATCGGGATCCCGAAAATTTTTCTTCAATCCCGAATCCCGGGATTCAGAAAAACCAATCCCGATTGGAAGCCCTAGTACGAACATATTTTTGACAAAATAAAAAAAATCGCGGTTTTTTTTACCAAATTTTTCGCAGAAATTTTTTTTCAAAAATTTTTTTTTTTTTTAAAAGTAATTTCTTTTTAAATAAAGTATTTTGCAATAATCTTTTAGAAATTGTCGAGGGTATCACTACCTTCGGCAAGGCCGAATTTAACTTTTTTACTTGTTTTTTTTTTTAATCTTGAAAGTAAAAACAACCCCGCCATTTTGAACTAATTTCAGATGACAATATTAGGATTGTATTTAATGGTTTGGACTAGAGATGGGCGCGTGAGTGAATTTTGACTCACACTCACTCACGCTCACGACAGGAATTTTTGAATCACGCACACTCACTCACGAGCATATTTTTCTCTACTCACACTCACTCACAATCACGTGAGTAAATTTAATACAACTCACGCTCACGTGCACTCACGCAAGCTTCACTCACACTCTCGTTGACTCACACTCACGAAACTCTTATTTATACAAAAAAAAAATGCAAAAACTAAAATTTCAAAAATTTTTAAAAATTTTCAGCAAAATTTAAAGTTCAGCGAAATTTTAAATTTTTTTTGGGACGAAAACCAAAGTTAAGCCAAATATTACCATTTTTTAGTTGCTTTTTTTGGTATGAAAGGAAATATGAAGAGAAAATAAATCACACAAACTCACACAGAAAAATCCACTCACGCACACTCACTCACGCAAAAATCTTACTCACGTACACTCACTCACGCAATTTTTTTCTCAACTCACACTCACTCACAATCACGTGAGTAAAATTGAGTTCAGTCACACTCACGCGTGAATCACGCTCTAATCTGCTCATGTGCCCATCTCTAGTTTGGACAGAGGTGCAAGAGCAAAAAATAATAAAAAAAAACATTAATTTACAAAAATTAATTTTTATATAAATTTGTTCTAAAACAACTTTAATTGTATTTTACTGCTTTACTAAAGGTGCCAGAGCAAAAATAGCATAAAATTGATTGATGATTCCAATATGATTGATTCCAAAATCCACTTTTATATGATTTCTCTCTCAAAAACTTTAATTGCATTTTATGGCCTAACTTGAATTGTTAAAATTGAGGATCATCGCTAAAACATACTAAAAAAATTTTGCTTACTCCTACAATAACAAAAATTAGGAATCATCGCTATAAATAACCAAAAATCAATTTTTACATGAATTTTTACTATAAAACTTTAAATGTAATTCATGGCTTAACTAGAGGTCCTAGATTGAAAATAGCTGAAATTGGCGGTCTCCACTATATATCCAAATATCTGTTTTTATGCATTTTTGGATTTATAGCGATGATCGCGAATTTTATCTGTTTTCAATCTAGGACTTTTAGTTAAGCCATAAATGCATTTAATGTTTAAAAAAAAGATGAAAAAACGGTTATTGACCACTTGTGGTCAATTTAAATAAAAAAGAGGTGAATAAAATATAACAAAAAAATTCAACTAAAGTTTCGATCTAGTTAGGCCATAAAAAGCAATCAAAGTTTTTTAGATAAAAATTATTTAAAAGTGGATTGTATTTAATTGGAAATTAAATTCATTGCATTTTAATTATTGTTTTTTTTAGAAAAAAAAATTATTTAAATATTAAATTTTGAAAAATAATAAAGATCATCTGGAATTTTAGCTATTTTCGACAATTTTAAATTTTTTGAAATTCGTGTTATTTTTGGAATTGTCGTGAAACCAATAACTCATATGATACCAAACTAAATCTGGTCCTTGTAGAACCAGTCTTATTTCTGTTAATTTCTACACCATTTACAGATGTAATTCGAAAAAGATCAATTGTAATTCGAAGATTCTATTTGTAATTCGAAGATTCCATTTGTAATTCGAAGATTCCATTTGTAATTCGAAGATTCCATTTGTAATTCGAATACTCCAATTGTAATTCGAAGATTCAATTTGTAATTCGAAGATTCCATTTGTAATTCGAAAAAGATCAATTGTAATTCGAAAAAGATCAATTGTAATTCGTAAAAGATCAATTGTAATTCGTAAAAGATCTATTGTAATTCGAAGATTCCAATTGTAATTCGAAAAATATCAATGGAAATACAGTTGATATTTTTCGAATTACAATTGGAATCTTCGAATTACAATTGATCTTTTACGAATTACAATTGATCTTTTACGAATTACAATTGATCTATTGAAGATTCTATTTGTAATTTGAAGATTCCATTTGTAATTCGAAGATTCCATTTGTAATTCGAAGATTCCATTTGTAATTCGAATACTCCAATTGTAATTCGAAGATTCCATTTGTAATTCGAAGATTCCAATTGTAATTCGAAATAGATCAATTGTAATTCGAAAAAGATCAATTGTAATTCGAAAAAGATCAATTGTAATTCGTAAAAGATCAATTGTAATTCGTAAAAGATCAATTGTAATTCGAAGATTCCAATTGTAATTCGAAAAATATCAATGGAAATACAGTTGATATTTTTCGAATTACAATTGGAATCTTCGAATTGCAAATGGAATCTTCGAATTACAATTGGAGTATTCGAATTACAAATGGAATCTTCGAATTACAAATTGAATCTTCGAATTACAAATGGAATCTTCGAATTACAAATAGAATCTTCGAATTACAATTGATCTTTTTCGAATTACATCTGTAAATGGTGTAGAAAAGTTTCTAAAATAAGTTCTTTAAGAGTCAACGCGTCGAAAACTAATTTCAAAAAATTTTTCTAAAATGTAACAAATATCTTCTTTAACCCATAATACCTGTTCCCCCAATATGTTTCATGATAGGGCATAATCAAAACTAAAAAGCATGCAAGAATAATAAAAAAGACAAGTTTCAAAAAAAAACATCATGATTGTAGCTTCAAATGATGATGAGGATGACGACGACGACAACAATGATGTTGGTAATGCCAACCATACCAGAGTCATATGAAAATTCAACATAACCAAAAAGGCGGACGGACGCACGGTCGGACAGATAAACACATTCACTATATGTATTTGTCGTCTTTCTGCCATCAAGCCACATAATAACGGTTTCTGTAC
Source organism: Pegoplata infirma (assembly GCA_963921195.1). Classification (NCBI taxonomy): domain Eukaryota; kingdom Metazoa; phylum Arthropoda; class Insecta; order Diptera; family Anthomyiidae; genus Pegoplata; species Pegoplata infirma. The sequence goes on from OY992540.1 coordinate 83,844,942, forward strand.
AAAAAAGAAGAAAACTGCAGACGAGAGAGATGGGATATTAAAATTTGTTGTTGGTTCTAAAAATAAATTTGGAAAGTACTTTTTCGGTATGCTTGAAAAATATTCAGCCTTACCACAAGAAAATAAAATAAATTTAAAATGAGGTTTTAATTTTATGTCCATACAAATTGTTTTTGTTTTTAAAATCGACTTTCGAAAAATGTATTGAAAATTTGAAATTTAAAGTAAAACTTTTGTTAAAATATACTTTTTGTTTTCTTGTGGTAAGGGCAGTGGCGTATACAGGGGGCCCGGGCCCCCCCCCCCCGAAATGATTTCACAAATTTAAGGATTTGGTATCAAATAACAAGTACAATATTAAAAAACTTCTAAAAAAAATCGATAAACATTAAGAATAACAATTTTTTGAAGAAAAATATTTTGAAACTGAAAATTTTGCTGTTAAAAAAATCTCAAAATCTGAAAATTTTTTCTTAGAATTTGAAACTTTTCAACTTAAGATTCTAATGAAAAAATATCTTAGAACCTGAAGTTTTATGTACATAAAAAATGGACCTAATTGTAAGTAAAATGTAGTCAAATCTTAAAATGCGACTTTGTCTTTTAGAAAAATGTCTCAGAACGAGATCATTTCTTAAAAAAAATGTCTCAGAATCTTACACTTTTCTAAAAAAATGTCTTAGGCTGAGTTTTTGAGTTGTAAAATTTATTGGTTTTAGGTTTAAACTGAGTTAAAACCACAAATTCTGTTTTTGAGATGTGGTTTATTTTAAGTTTAACTCACCAATGATCGAGAGTTAAACTAAGGTACCAAAATGTCAAAAAAACACCTCTGATTTTCAAATATACTGGTTAGTATTGCCATGTTGTGGTATTTTATTCGAAAAAATGTGCAATGATGGCAACTATTCTAATTGGAAATGTGGCATTTGGTATGGCAATACCTCGTTAATCGACATTTGCTAAACTTGAACTTAAAAACAGAATGCTTGGTTAAACTTGGTTTTATTTTTATAAAGTTTAATAAAACTCCCGGTTAAACTAAGTTAAAGCGATATGTCAAAAACACAGCCTTAGAATCTAAAACTTTCTATAAGAAAAATGTCTGAGAATCTAAGACTTTTTCTATAGGAATAATGTCTTTAAATATTGGCCTTTTTCTTAGATTCTAAGACTTTTTCTATAGGAAAAATGTCTCAGAATCTGAGAAATTTCTATAGGAATAATGTCTCTGAATCTGAAAAAGTCTCAAAATCTGAGATTTTTTTTATAAAAAAAAATTCTTACAATCTGAGGCTTTTCTATATGACAAATGTTTTAGAATCTGAGAACTTTCTATAGGAATAATTTCTCTGAATTTTTCTTACAATCCAGGAAAATGTCTCAGAATCTTATACTTTTTTTTACGAAAGATGTCTCAGAATCAACGAATTTTTCTTAAGGAAAATTATCTCAAAATCTAAGATTTTGTGTATAGGAAAAATGTCTTAGAGACACAAGCTGAGACTTTTTGTATAGAAAAATGCTCAAAATCTGAGACTTTTTCTATTGTAAAAATATTTTTTTTATAAGAATAATGTCTCAGAATCTGAGTATGGGGTATCTGAGTCTTTTTCTATATGAAAAACATTTTTTAGAAGAAAACCCTTGACAATTTCCTATAGGTAAAATGTCTCAGAATCTGAGACTTGTTCTATAGGAAAATGTCTAAGAATTTGAGACTTTTTCTATTGGACAAGTGTTTAAGAATCTGAGACTTATTCAATATGAAAAATGTCTCAGAATCTAAGAAATTTTGAAACTTTTTCTATAGAAAAATGTCTAAGAATCTAAGAATTTTTCTATAGGAAAAATGTCTAAGAATTTTAGACTTTTTTTATAGGAAAATTTTCTGAGAATCCGAGAATTTTTCTTTAGGAAAAAGGTTTTAGAATCTATAACTTTTTTTATACTGTTTTCTTTTTAAAAAGGTCTCAGAATCTGAATTATTTTTCTTATAGAAAAAGCGAAGATTTTCTCAGAATCTAAATCTTTTTGTGTAGAATGTTTCAGAATCTGAGAAAATGTGCTAGACTAGAAATATCTCAGATTTTGGGAAAATGTCTTACAATCGGAGTCTTTTCTTTTGGAAAAGTATTTTATGAATATCGCTGCGTTTTGGATGAAACGTCACAATTTTGAGAAAATCGCGGTTAAAGTGTCAAAAAATGCCCATTTTGACCATTTTTAAACGCCTATAAAATAAGATCCTGACATGTAAATGACTTAGTATCAAGCTCATTCGAAAGTGTGTAATTTTCTCTTTCAGACAAGATCAAATCTTCTTGGAATTTAATTTTCTAAAATGGTAAAAAATCAATAGCCACAAGTGCTTTAAATCTAAAATTTACGTATGAATTTGTATGGAAATTTGTTAAAAAACACTGTGTAAATAAACTAAATATTGAAAAAATGGAAGGGTTTTTGCTAATGATTTTTTTACCATTTTAGAAAATTTATTTTTTAGAACATTTTATCTTATCCTTAAGAGAAATTTACAGGCTTTCGAATGAGCTTGATACCAAGTCATTTGCATGTCAGGATCATATTTTATAAGCTTTTAAAAATGGTCAAAAATGCCCTTTTTCAGCACTTTAACCGCGAATTACTCAAAATCCTGACGTGATAGACAAATTTGGGCTCCGGATTTGGAATCAGCGCAACAGACACTATCCACATCACTAACCAGAATCCAATACGCATTTTCTTGTTGAGCTGTGTATGTTTATAGAATCATTTTCTAAAGTGACTTTTTCCCGAGAAACGTTTTCCATTGGAAATATGATTTAGAGCCTTTGACTTTTTCTATAACAAAAACTGTCTCAACTGGAAATTGTCATAGAATCTTAGACTTTTCTTTGAAAAATAAATTCAGATTCTGATAATCTTCTTTGTGAAAATGTATCAGCATCTGATACAATTCACACTTTAAAAAAAGGCTTAAGTCTCTCAAAAAATTTTAAAATATAAAAAAATTTAATTTTTTTCCCCCAACAGTTTAAAACTTACTCAAAAATGAAGAATCTGATTGTGTTACATTCAGTTCAAGGAAAAGATCGAGAAAAATTCTAAAACATGTGCTGTTATGTAAATTTTTTGTAAAAAAATAAAAAAATGTTGGGCCCCCACCGAAATAAAATCCTGGATACGCCCCTGGGTAAGGGCCATTGTTTTTTTTTTTTTAACCAAATCTTTTTTAAACGATTAATAAGGGCAGTTTTTGAGGTAAAACCTTTTTAGCGGATATTTAAAAACGTATGATAAAAAGTACCGCATTACTTCGCCAGTTGCAGAAGTAATGCGGTACTTTTTAAGATCAAATAGTACCTCTGAAAAATTGTCGAATTACAATTTGTCCCATTCCTGTGTCGCACTGTGGTCCACTTCTACCCTACCATTGCAGCATCAATACCATTCCTGACTCACAATTAATAATGATAGTATTCACGTCAGATTTGTTTTACCCTTGCAAAGTGCTAAATGCAACATTTGTTACAAAAAACACACATAAACCTACATTGGTTTTAATTTCATTCCATGTATTTGTTGCCAAAAAATTTTGCATTTCGCACTTTGCACTGCTAAAAATTTCGGACGTGAATACCACTTATGCAATAAAATCCTTCAATGCGTGGGTATTTGTGTACACAGTAATATCTGTCTGTAAAACCATCCGTTCGCCTGTCTTTCTTTCTATCTGTTTGTCTGGATGTCGGTTTATCATATTATATTCGTATATGAGATGTGTTGTGCATTGGTCTGAATATTGCAATCAGACTCCAACATTCACATCGTTTGTCTCTGGATGTATTTGCAATTCTTAGTTATGTGTGTGTTTGTTTAACTACCCGACTAAAAATAAATATACAGGTCCATATATAATTTGAAGTTGAGCCATATATAATTTAATATGGCCCAACACGAATTTGGATAAAATAAGATGATGAAATTGGTGGATCAAAATAGCTCAAAATTTGTTATATTAGATTAAATATGATCGTTTTTGATCCGAATATTGGGTTTATCTAATTTGATATAATTGTATATAATTTTATATCATAAGATAAAATATGTAGAATTTGGCATAAAATATTTTTTTTTATCTCATAATTTTCAAATTTATCCCAAGTGGCGCTATGAAATAGCCCCCAAATGAAATAACACCCAAACAAGAAATGAAATAGCCCCCAATGAAATAACACCCAAAAAAAATGAAATAAAATCCAAGAGTAAAAAATGAAATAACTCCCAAACAAAATGAAAAAACACCCAAGCATAAAATGAAAAAATCCCCAAATTTTGGATTTTATTTCATTATGAAATAACCCCCAAAATCAAAAATGAAACTGTCCCCAACGAAAAAGTCCCAAACAAAATGAAATGAGGCCCAAATTCACAAAACCTCTATTTTTGAAATATATGTTTGTGTTTAAAACTTGATTATTTTCGCTTACTTTGCACTGCTTGCCTTCAAACTTAAGGACGCACTTTCCCGTTCGTTTGAAATTACGTCTATCTGAAGCTTCAGAAGTGTTTTTTTGCAAATTTTTTTGAAAGCCGTTGAAAGTAGTAGCAGCGAAAATACTTTTTAGATAGCATATAAAATTGTTGTAAAATATGGTTCATTCAAAAATTTAATAACATAAATCGCCGCAATTTTTTCTATGACATTTTCCCATGAACCGCTTTTTCTGAATTCGTAATTCTGCGAATTTGGTTAGAAAATACACTTGATGCAAAAAGCGCCGTAGGCGAAAATTGGATATCAAAAATCGCCGCGATTTTTGCTATCCAATTTTCGCCTACTGCGCTTTTTCTGAGTTTTGAATTCAACATATTTCGTTAGCAAATAAAGTTTTTGTAAAAAGCGCCGCAGGCGAAAATTTTGTACCAAAAATCGCCGCGATTTTTGGTACAAAATTTTCGCCTGCGGCGCTTTTTACAAAAACTTTATTTGCATCGAAAACTAAAAAATTAAATAATAATAATCCGAGTTTTACGGTACCAATAATATATTTGATCAGATCGCTGTAGGCGAAATTTTTGGTTCAAAAAATAGCGGCGATTTTTGGTACCAAAAATTTCGCCTGCGGTGTAAGTTGTTTAAAACACGCATTTGTTTCTTCTGTTAATTATGATATATTCACCTTAATTTTTTTGAACTATTGTAAGCACTTAAACATGTTTAAGTGGTTAAATAAGTTTAAAAAAAATAATGTGAATTTGGTATTAGATTCGTCATGTTCAAAAAAAATGGAATTTTATACTTCAGGATCTACACTACAACACTTTCTATCAAAAACTTAACTTAAAAACTATTATTAGAATTATATTTTTACTTACTGAACTATTTTAAATGTAAAAAACTTGTCAAATGCTAGTTTTTAATAAATAAAATAACTCCCATAAAATGAAATAGCGCCTAAAGGCAAAATAAAATGAAACAACCCCCAAAATGAAAAATCTTAGGGATTATTTCATTTGGGTGTTATTTCATAATGAAATAGACCCCAAAAAAAATATGAAATAATCCCCCAAAAAAAATGAAATAAACCCCAAATTTTTTTTCGTAATTTTTTTGGGTGTTATTTCATTTTTTCGTTTGGGGGCTATTTCATTTGGGGGCTATTTCATAGCGCCATCCCAAGTTTTTCGGTAAATGCAAAAAAAAATTGCCAAAAAAAAAAAATTGTGTCCGGGACTTAGAAATTAAAAAAAAAAATTCTTAAAACTTTGTTAATAAATTTTTACTTCAAAACGCAAAAAATGTACCAAAAATATTTTTTATCCAGTACATACTTAGAAAATTCTACAAAACTTTTTCAGGACTTGTAAAATTTTTCAAAATTTGGTTAATTTTTTTTTTAATCATTTTTAATGAAATTCTTAACTCCAAAACGCAAAAGTTATTTGTGTCTGGAAATTTTAAAAAAATTTTCTCGGGACTTAGAAAACTTTTTTCCCCCGATTCGGCACCATATATACATGTTTATCTCATCTTGTATGAGGTCAGACATGGAGTTGTATATCATATATTTATTTATCTAATCCTGTATGAGGTCATTCATGGAGTTATATAAAATATTATATGCAATATCTAATTTAATAAAGCTTTATATATTGTATGTGGAGCAACACATGATTCGATATCCTTTTATATGGCACCATATTAAATTTTGGGTGTAAAACTTAATACAAGATACATTTACATATAATTATGTAAAGTACTGTGTATGGCCATATATAAATATATTAAATAATATGTTACTATATCTAAACCTTTTTAGTCGGGTATACAAACATACAAATGCATTACGTGGATTAATTGAAAAGGTTGCTCAATTTTCTGCAATTTATTGCTTAACTTATGTGAAATTGGGAAAAAATTGAGGATCACCATCCTAGAAAACAAATTTTCAAAAATCCATTTTTAATTGAAATTTTTAAAATTAGAGGAGCAAGCACGAAAATAGCAAAAAGTGTGGATCATCGCTATAAATGTCTAAAAACCCATTTATACATGATTTTTTTCTAAAAAAATAAAAAATTCAAAAATATGTTTTTATATGATTTTTTTTCTAAAAAGAAAACGTTAAATTTAATTTATTGCTTAACTAAATGTCTTACAATTAGAGCAAAATAGAAAAATCTCCAAATTTGCAAATTTATTGCAAAAGTTGGGAGTCATTGCTAAAAATTAAAAAAAAAAATCCATTTTTATATGATTTTTTTTCTATAATAGCAAAAACGGTGGGTATTTGACATGAAAAAAACTTTAAATGCAATTATTGCTAAACTAGAGGTGCTAAAGCAAAAATAGCGAAAATTTGGGATCATCGCTATAAATTTTCAAAAATCTATTTTGACAAAAAAAACAGCCAAAATTGGTGATCATCCCTGAAAAATTTCAAAAATCCATTTCTTCATGATATAAAAAAAAAACTTTAATTGCAATTTATTGCTTAAAACAACAAAATTTTTTAAACTAAACTTTAATTCAAGTTTATTGCTTAACTAAATGGTCAACAGCAAAGATAGCAAAATCCCAAAAAATTTCAAAACTTTAATTGCAAAATACATCTTAACAAGAGCTCCTAACGTACAAATACCAAAAATTGGATACCATCGCTAAAAATGTTAAAAAATCCATTTTTATATGAAATTTTTTGAAATTAGAATAATTTCGAAATTAGAGGAGCTAGCGCGAAAATAACAAAAATTGAGTATCATTGCCATAAATTTTCAAAATACCCATTTGTACATGAATTTTTTCTAAAAACTTTAATTGCAATTTATTGCTCAACTACAAGTCCTAGAGCAAAAATAATAAAAATTAGGAATCTTAAATAAACTTTCAAAAATATATTTTTATATATTTTTTTTTAACTTGAAATGCAATTTATGGCTTAAATAAAAAAAGTAAAACTTTGCAATTAATTGCTTAACAAGAGCTCCTAGAGAAAAAATATACAAAGTCGGAAATCATCGCCATAAATTTCCAAAAATCAAGTTTTATATGATTTTCTTTTAGAATAGCAAAAAATTTGGTTTATTGCTTTAAATTTTTAAAAATTTTATTTAAAAAAAAAAATAAATAAAATGCAACTTTTTGCTTACCTAGAGGTGGAGCGAAAACATCAAAATTTGGGGATCAACGCCACATATTTCCAAAAAATACGTTTTCACATGAATTTTACTTTTTAAATTTATTGCTAATTTAACAACTTTTCAGCTCAGTTAAGCAATAAATTGCAAAAAAGTTAAAAAAAGAAAGTTTAATTGCATATTGCTTAACTCTACAGAAAAAATAGCAAAATCGTTAAAAAAAAATTTAGTTGTAATTTATTGCTTAACTAGAGGTCTTAGATTTCAAATATAAGGTATAAATTATGAATCAGAGCTATTAATTTTCAAAAATGCATATTTCAAAAATGCATATTTACATAATTTTTTTTTAAACTTTAATTGCAATTTATTGCTTAACTAGAATTCCGAGAGCAAAAATAACCAAAATTGGGGATTTTCAAAAATATAATTTTATTCGATTTTTTTTTAGAGCAAAAATAGCTAAAATTGGAAATCATCGCTATAAGTTTCCAAAAATCCATTTTTGTATGATTTTTTTTAGGATAGCCAACAAATTTCAAAAATCCATTTTTACATAAAATTAATTTAAAATGCAATTTGTTGCTTAACTAGAGGTGAAGCAAAAATATCAAAAATTGGAGATCAACACCAAAAATTTCAAAAAATACATTTTGTTATTAATTTTTTCCTAAGTTTATTGATTAATTAGCAACTTTTCACCTCAGTTAAACAATAAAATGAAAAAAGTTTAAAAAAAAAAAAGATTCTAGAAAGAAAATAGCAAAAATTGGGGATCATCACTATAAATTTTCAAAAAATTATTTTTTTTCTAAAAGACTTGAATTGCAATTTTTTGCTTAAATAGAAGTCCTACACTCAAAAAAATAAAACTGTAAAGTTAACAAAATTTTTTTTGTTAACTCGAGTTTACTGGCTTTTTAGCAAATTTTTAGTTAAAATCAGCATTTTAACTACTTTTTTTAGTTAAGTTCAATTTACGAAAATACTAGTTTTGAACAAATTTTGAATTAATTTTTTTTGTTGACTTCAAAACTGAGTTTACGAATTTTTACTAATTAATTTGCTGATTTTTCGTAACAAATTTGTTAAGTGAAATTTCTTATGTAGCCTCCTATGCAAATCTCATAAGTTCTACTTAAGAAAAAACAGAAAAAATAAACTTACAATTTTTTACAAAATATTTTGTAAATTTTAGTTTACGAAAAGTAACAAAAAGTTTAGCTGAATTCAACTAATTTTTTTGTTAATATATGTACATAATAACGTTACGAAATTTCAGCTAAATTTTTAGTTAAAGTTACGTTTTTTTTGCTACATTCATTCTACGAAAAGTTAGCTAAATATTTTTAGTTAAATTAACTAAAAATTTAGTAGGCCCAAAATCAGGTGCTTTTTTAATTAAATTTAACAAAATTTTTTGCTAACTTTACAGTTTTTTTTTTTTTATGTAGAGCAAATATAACAAAAAATGGGAATCATAAATAAATTTTAAAAAATATATTTTTATAAGATTTTTATCTAAAAAACTTTAGAAATTATTATTTTAAAACTTTATTTGCAAAACTTCTAAAAATACATGAATTTGTTCTTAAATTTATTGATTAATAAGCACCTTTTTGTAAGTAAACTTTAACAGAAGCTAAAATTTTTATAAAAATATAATTTAAAAAAAAATAAAAAAATAAATAAAAATATAATTTTTTTCGAATAACACACTCAAAAAAAAAAAAACTGTAAAGTTGGCAAAAAATTTAGTTAAATTTAACTAAAAAAACACCTGATTTTGAACCTACTAAATTTCTAGTTAATTTAACAAAAAATATTTAGTTAACTTTCCGTAGAATGAATGTAGCAAAAAAACAGTAATTTTAACTAAAAATTCAGCTGAAAATTTCGTAACATTTTTTATTAGGTGAATTCAGCTAACCTTTTTTTTTAAATAAAAAAAAAAAATATTTTTCACAGCGTTAAGTTCAGCTTAAGTAGGACTAATGAGATTTGCATAGGAGGCTACACAAGAAATGTTTAAAATTTTCGACTTGACAAAAATGTTACAAAAAATCAGCAAATTAATTAGTAAAAATTCGTAAACTCAGTTTTAAAGTCAACAAAAAAAATTAATTCCAAATTTGTACAAAACTAGTATTTTCGTAAATCGAACTTAACTAAAAAAAGTAGTTAAAACGCTGATTTTAACTAAAAATTTGCTAAAAAGCCAGTAAACTCGAGTTAACAAAAAAAAGTTTGTTAACTTTACAGTTTTATTTTTTTGAGTGCACATATTTTGTGAAAAAAATGTTTTAAAATGTTGCTATAAAAAAAGTACTCAAAATCTTAAATAGTTTTATTATATTTTCAAAAAAGAATTATTGCAAAACCTGCAAATTTTTCTATGTGAAACATGTTTCAGAATCTGAAATTTAAAAAATTCGTTAATTTTTCTGTTCGAATTTTCCCGAAGTAATTACTTTTTGGCGGCATTTTATATGACATTTGTAGTAATTATCAATTAAACCACTTTGTTTACACAGGCATTTATATATACATATATGATAATGTAATGTAAATATGTATATGGCCTGTTACTTCCCTATAGCATTTATTGTTGTTGTTGTTGCTCCACATCTATATACAGAATGTAAGGAGTAGTACTGTATATGGATAATGTCGCGTCTTTCATAATCATCATGGATTTTAAACAATGTCATCCATCCATTCGTTTGGTTTGTGTTGTTTTGTTGGATGCTTTGGTTTGGTGGTTAAGAAACATAAATGAATAGTGAAAAGTAAAAAAAATGGAAAACAAAAGCATTCCGACATACCGCAATGTCGTAGAGTTGAACGTTGGTTCATGTATTATATATTCCATGAAGAGTTGCCAAATTTGAGACATTTTTTGGGGAATTAAAATAAAACATTCGTGGATTTTTTTGGGGATAGTTAATCTTTTTTAACGATGATCAACAATTTTTGATTTTTTTGCTTTAGCATCTTTTTAGGAAAAATTCAAAAATGGATTTTTGAAAATTTCTACAAACAGTGGAGAGTATGATTGTGGCAACCATAATTTAGGAGCGTCATATTATGATTGAATATTTTATCATTTTTTGTAGCAAACAACATTTTTGCATGATCCTAAATAATCGCAAAATTATAATTAAGGTCCATAATATGATTGCTACAAAAGTTTTATCATTGCTATAATACAATGTTTAATCATAATATGACGCTCTTAAATTATAGTTTCCACAATCATATCTCTTCTCTGAGTGTAGTTCTCCAATTCGATATCTCCGTTTCTTTTTTTCTATTTTTTGTTAAGGTTCTAAAAAAAAAATCATGTAAAAATTTATTTTTGGAAATTTATAGCGATGATATCTAATTTTAGTATTTTTGCTGTAGCAGCTCAAGTTAAGCAATACATTTTAATTAAAGTTTTCTTAAAAAACATCACGTAAAAATAGCTTTTTGGAAATTAATAGCGATAATGTCCATTTTTTCTATTTTTGCTTTAGCACGTCTAATTTTTCAAAAAATTGCAATTAAAGTTTTTTAGAAAAAATTCATTTAAAAATGGATTTTTGAAAATTTAAAGTGATGTTCCCGGATTTTAGATATTATTGCTCCAGCATGTCAAATTAAGCAATAAATTAAAAAAAATGTTTTTTTGGAAATTTATAGCGATAATGCCCCGTTTTCGATATTTTTACTCTAGAAAACGCAGTTAAGCAATAAATTTCAATTAAAGTTTTCTTCAAAAAAAAAAATCACTAAAAATAGCCTTTTGGAAATTTATAGTGATGATCCCCAATTTTTGCATATTTTTGCTCCAATACCTCTAGTTAAGCAAAAATAGCAATTTTAGTTTTTTTTTAACAAAAATATTCATGTAAAAATGGATTTTTTTTTTTTTAATTTATAGCGATGATGTCCATTTTTTGCTCTAGGACGTCTAATTAAGCAATAAATTGCTATTTGAGTTAAAAAAAAAATATTATAAAAATAGATTTTCGGAAATTTAAAGCGATGATCCCTGATTTTACCTATTTTTGCTCTAGCACGTCAAATTAAGCAATAAATTCAAATTTAAGATTTAAAAAAAAGTGCACATAAAAATGGATTTTTGGAAATTTAAAGCGATGTTCCCCGATTTTAGCTATTTTTGCTCTAGCCCGTCAAATTAAGCAATAAATTCAAATTTAAGATTTAAAAAGAAAAATTAAAATCTTGTTAAGAAATAAATTGCAATTAAAGTTGTTCAGAAAAAAATCGTATAAAAATGGATTTTTAAATATTTATTACGATGATACCCAATTTTTGGTATTTTTGCTCTAGGCTCATGAATTAAGCAATAAATTGCAATTGAAATGATTAAAAAACAAGTGAGAGTGTTACATTCGGCTGTGCCGAATCTTTTATACCCTCCAAAATGTAAAAAAAATATATTTTAAAAAAAACAGGGGCGTCTTTTTGGGGGGGTCGGTGGGTGACGTTAGGGGGCACATCCCCCTTGCGATTTTGAACTTCTTCTGAGAAAGTTGCATTTGCTGAGCAAAAGTACAAAAAACCCTGCAAAAAATGCGGTTTTTCTTAGGTTGGTTTAGTTCTCCAAGGGGGAACTTTTTCCCCCTTGGTCCGATTTTGCCCATTTCCGAACTTAACCTGCCTAGGAATATAAGACATATTCGTGCCAAACTTCGGAAGTCTAGCTCTTTTATTTTGGACTGTATCGTGTCTTCTACAGACGGACAGACGGACGAACATCTCTAGAATGTCTTAGAATCGATCACTGATCAATAAAATATATACTTTATGGGGTCCTAGACCGATATTTCGATGCGTTACACACGGAATGACAAAGGGAGTATACCCCCATACTGTGGTTGGAGGGTATAAAAAAAACAAATAATGACCCAACAGTTTTGGTATTTTTACCCCAGGACCTCTAGTTAAGCCATAATTTACAGTAAAAGTTTTTTTTTGGAAAAAAGTTCATGTAATAACGGAGTTTTTAAAAATTTATAGCAATGATCACCAATTTTTGCTACTTTTGATCGTGGATCTAGTTAAACAAAAATTGCATTTTAAATTTTGTAGAAAAATTCATTTAAAATTATATATTTTTTTTTTAATTTTTACCGATGATCACCAATTTTAGCTGTTTTGGCTTTAGATCATCTCATTAGATCAACTAAGCAATAAATTTATATTTTTTGGAAATTTATATTGAAGATTCCTAAATTTTGCTATTTTTGGTCTAGGACCTTTAGTTAAGTAATAAATTGTAATTAAAGTTTTTTTAGAAAAAGTTTATGTAAAAATAGATTTTTGGAAATTTAAAACTTTAAGTTAAGCAATAAATTGCAATTAAAGGTTTTTTTTTGATAAAATTTATATAAAATTGAAGCTTTGAACATTTAAAGCAATGATCACCAATTTTGGATTTTTCGTCCAAGTACCTTTAGTTAAGCAAGGAATTGCAGTATTTTTTTTAAATATTCATGTAAAAATGGATTTTTTAAAATTTATAGGAATGCTCTTAACGATTTCTCTAGGACCTCCAGCTAAGCAATAAATTGCAATAAAAGTTTTTTTACAATCCTGCTATTTTGGCTCTAGCACCTTTAGTTAGGCATTAAATTGCAATTAAATATCTTTAAAAAAAATAAAAAATTTTGGATATTTATAGCGATGATCAACAATTTTTGCTCTATTACATTTAGTTAAGCAATAAATTGCAATTTAATTTTTTTAGAACTAACTCATACAAAAATCAATTTTTGGAAATTTATGGCGATGATCTCCAATTTTTGCTATTTTCGCTCTAGATCTCTAGTTAAGCAAAATATTAAAATTACTGTTTTATTTAGAAACAATTTAACTAAAAATGGAAATTTGAATTGATACCAAGAATTCATACCCTGTTCTCACGTGCAGTTAAAAACCGTTTTTAGCAACAATAATTTTAGCACTTTCTTTATTCTATTACAGTATATTGAGAGAAAATATTACTAAAAACGGTTTCTAGCTGTACGTGAGAACAGGGTATAAACTCTTGGTATCTATACAAATTTCCATTTTCAGTTTAATTGTTAAAAAAAAAAAAATTGAATTTTTTGCTTAACTAGAGGTCTAGAGCGAAAATAGCAAAAATTGGAGATCATCGCTATAAATTTCCAAAAACTAAAATTTATTAGTTAAGAAAAAATTACAATTTTAGTATTAAATAAACAATAAAATCATATAAAAATTAATTTGTAAAAATTTATAGCTATGATCACCAATTCTTGCTCTAGCACCTTTATACCCTATTCACACGTACAGTTTTAAATCGTTTTTAGCAGCAATATTTTTAGCACTTTCTTTATTCAGTATATTGACAGAAAATGCTAAAAATAATTGCTAAAAACTGTTTAAAACTGTAAGTGTGAATAGGGTATTAGTTAAGAAATAAATTGCAATTGTAAGAAAAAAATCATAACAACAGATTTAATTCTTTCCCTTAACATTTTCCTAAACTAACCTGGCAACTCTGGTTCCATATACTTACACGTAGTCTCTATGTATTCTGTAAATCAAGACCATGTCGATCTTTTTTTTCTTTCCTTTTTTTTTAAATATATTTTATTTAATGTCGTAATCTGATTCGATAGTGGGGGGGAAAATAGTGCACACTACTTTTACTACATGTGTGCTGGATTTCGATGTTGTATGTACGTTCGTTCGTTTGTTGCATGTACTTTATAAATGAGGTTGAAGTGAGAGATAAGTTAGAATTGAACTGAATTTTACTAATTTTGAATGACATTTATTGCTTTTTATTTATAATAAAAAAAATACTGCATACTTTGGTTTGAATTTGCATTAAACCTGTTACAAAATGTTGTTTGTCAAGTCATGTGATTTTGTGATTTTATTTTAAAAATCCACTAAATTTTATCGAATTAAGTAAGGAACTTCTGTAATTTTATTTTGGAATTATGCACAGATTTAATAATTATTTTTTTTCTTTTTTCAAAAAATGCTTTGTGACAAAATAGAGAAAAGTTATGTTTTCAATTCTTTCGAGTTTACGAGTTATAAACTGTAAAGAAATTAAATTTTGGAATAAAATTATTTAAATTTTTATAAAAAAAATATTAAAATTTCTGAGAAATAATAATCTTTGTTGTACAATGAAAAAATCTGAAAAAAAATCAAGTGACAACACAGGCTTAGCAAGCTCTTTGTCTCCCGCTCTTAATATTTTGGAACTTTTTAACAGAAGGTACGAAAACTGTTAGACGGAGAAAATACGATAATGTTAAATTAACATTGTTGGTTTGACAAATAATGCTAACTTTTTATATCGAAAAAGCGCTTAATAAATTTTGAAAAAATGTATCAATTTATAATTTTTATGTTTATATTATTTAAGAAATACCTTTAAAAGTGTTTAAAACAAATTGTCAGCAAATAAAAAGTCTTTGGATTTCCTGATAATCCACAAAAAAAAACTTTTTTTACAGCCAGATGAAAAAAACGCTAGCTTAAGTCAGAAAATCGACAAACTTTTTTTTTTATATCGAACTTAAGGGATTTTTTTGGTTTGATCAAACGTCCAGTTCGATGGCGGACTTAGCAAAGGGAATTTAAGAGAGGGTTTAACAGAAGAAGGGAGACTTCACATATCTTTAAGTATTGATAGTCTTTGGGCTTAGTGAGGATGTTGGCAGCTTTCGGAAAATGCCACGCTTCCACCATCAGCACTTCTTTGATTGCTACACACTTAATGTGTATCAGATTTAAATTAGTCATTTAAATGAAACATTTGATACGAATTATAGTATGTTTCCAGTGGCATGATTTGGGCAAATCAGAGTGTTTTGAGGAAATCATGTCATTTTCTACATGTTTTCCCATACATTTTTCATATGCGCAAAACATCTCAAATTGGGTGTTTTGGTACAAAACATGTCGACTTTTTAAACTCACCACTTGTTTTGGTCAGTGCAACACTGTATTTTATATTCGAAAATAAAAGCTACTCATTCGTAGTGAGTGTTCGTTAGAAGAAGAAGACATTTTATTTTTTTATTATTAAAATAATTTACAATTAGTTGTTTAAACATCTTTATTTAATTATATTAAACTACAAAATTAATTGTTTTTGGTAATTATTTTCTTAATTTTGTTGTTTTAACTATTTTGTAGTGAAAACGTCAAATTAATTACGAAAATTCGTAATTAATTTGACGTTGCAAATCACTTCAACTTGAGTGGAAACAGCTCGAAGTGTTTTGCTCAAATGAAGTGTTTTTGATCTCGATGGAAACATGGTTTTACTTTATTACAAATAACTCGTATAACCACCATTATTTAGACACTGTTAAGAAATTCAACTCTCCGGTAACATCACAGCACTGGTATTGCAACTGTGTTCCTTAAAACCTTTTAGCAGAGTCCGACCAGGCAAGATACATTTTTTTTTATAGAATTCGGATATTTTAAGCATTTGGATCAAATTTAGCGAAAGCTTAATATGTGCAGGCGAGTTTTGGCCAAAACAGGACAGTGCCAAATAACATGTTTGACCGTTTTTTCAGTTTTAGGTTCATCGCACCTTCCACTCAGGTGGAAGGAAAAGAAAAACTTAAGCGAGGAATCGGAAGATCTTGAAGTATCAGATCAAGGTTCTCCAGAAAACAAACTTAAGTCGAGCAGAAAAAAAGTGTTAAAAAGTGTAACTGTTGTTTAACTTTGTCTTCGACCTTTAATAGTATCTACAAAATTACTGCCGCCAATGAAATTTGTTTAAAATGCTTCGAACTATCGAATTTTGATCAATATCTTTTTTAAATGAAATACTACTGTTAATGATCGTAATATCCAGAAGGGAATTTGGAACCAAATAGAAGGAAGGGAAAGAGGTGCGTGATTGACGAATCAGATGAAGATCTAGAAGAAAACTCTTTAGAAGGCAGCCAGTAGCTTTGACAAGATGAAAACAGGAAAAAGAAAAAGAATAACTCAAGCGAAGAATCGGACGAAGTTCTTTAAGTGTAACTGTTGCTTAACTTTGTCATTGGCCTTTAACTTGACGTTCCAAATCGTCTTTGACATATACCGTTTTTGGGCAAACGGTTCCGTCGGAAACTACTTTAAAGCACGTAAATTACTAGTTTATATCATCGAAATATCCAGAAGGAAATTAAGAAGCAAATAGAAGGAAGGAAGCGTGACGAAGATCTGAGCGAAAACACTCTAGATGGCAGCCAGAAGTTTTGACAAGATGTAAACAGGAGGAAAAAAGAAAAACTTAAGCAAGAAATCGGACGAAGATCTTGAAGTATCAGATGAAAATAGGGTTACCAGATTTGAAATATGGAATAACAGTACATTTGGTCTCAAAAAACAGTACATTGCAAATAAAAACAGTACTTTTTTAAAAGTTTTATTTTATATCAAACTACAAAAACGTAGCCCTTTTACCCTGATTTCAAACAGATCTCAGCCAAAACAAGCATAAAAGGTTGTTAACGGAACGGTGGAACATTTTAGTTAAACCGTCTCAAATTTATTCTATTTTTTATCAATGTTGAAAAAAATTGCGATTGACTTTTTGGAGCATTTGTCTTAGTTGCCGCGATATCTTACTTGAAAAACTTTTGTAGTCTATGCATCGGCGTATACAGGGGGGGGGCCCAACAACAACAACAAAAAAATATTTTTTTTATATGTATTGGAAAACACGAATCTCACGAAAAAAACAACAAAAATTTTTTTGTTGTTGTTGTTGGGCCCTGAAAAAACAGTCCTGCATACGTCGTTGAGTCTATGCTTTCGCTTAACTAAAACACCGATCTTCCTATCAAAAACATATGAAAAAATCCATAAAACAGTGTTTTAATTAAAACACGATTTTAAAAAGCAAACGCGAAAACGATATTATTGCACTCATACAAAGGCCTTACTAATGCTGTGTTTTTCAAAAAGTGGATTTATTTTTAGATTAATCTTATTTTGTTTAAAAAAAATATTTTAACATACCAAAACAAATTTGGAATATTTTTTTCCGTAATCTACAATAAATTAGCAATTATAATCCGAAAAAATAATAAAAAAAATTGGAAAATGAGAAAAGTTATAAATAAATCAAAATTAATCCGAAGTGGACTTATTAAATCCTAAAATTTTATTGGATTAATTTTGATTTATTTATAACTTTTTTTTGATTTTCAAAATTTTTGTATTATTTTTTCGGATTATAATTGCTAATTTATCGTAGATTACGGAAAAAAATATTCCAAATTTGTTTTGGCATGTTAAAATATTTATTTTAAACTAAATAAGATTAATCCGAAAATAAATCCACTTATTGAAAAACACAGCATAAATTTTGGGAAAATGTTTTTTTTTCACAATTTAGTAAAATTTAATAAAATTTTTGAAATTTCTTTGACATAATTTGCAACCAATTAGTTCATCATATTTATCTTCTTAGAATTGATAAAGTTTTTCTTCAGGTTTAGTAAATTTTATGCAATTTAAGGAATTTTTTTTTCAAAAACTAAGCCAGAAAGAGCAAACAAGTGTTCATTTTCGATTCTTAAAATCTCTAAAGAATCTCCGGTCCTCTTTCAATGTATGGACTCCTCAATTTGAATCTAAAAATTTGGGCGTTCCTCATTTCTCAGAAAATATTGTCGAAACAAAAAAAAAAATGCCAAATACATTTTTGTAGTTCTTTACAAGACCGTCTTAAAACCTCCGTGTCATAGTTTTTAGTTATACCGTTAAAATTCTAAAGACCCTTTTTTGCCCTTAAATTCCCGTATCCTAAAAACTAAGCAAGGTGGAGCGAAAAGGGCAAAGATGTTGAATCAAAATTTATGACGATCCTTAATAGACCCAATGGGACTGGGCCTAAGTTGGTCTCGACCCATGGGTTCCGAACCTAATGGGGTCTGCCCGCAATCGGAACTTTATATGAGATGTACTCAATAAAATAATTTTTTTCCCGTTTTCTAGTTTTTTATTTTTCAGAAAAATTTAGATAAAAAGAAGGAAAACATGGCAATGGAGCTAAATCATTATTGAATTTAGTTAAGTTTTCCGCTTTTTAAATAAATTTTCTTTTTGAGTGTGGTATAAAATTAAATTGCATTTAGCTCCTTTTTAAAAATTGAATTAAAATTTTGTCAAATATGAAACATTTTTCGAAAAATGTTAAATTTTGGTGATGAGTATAAAAAAACAGTACAAAAACAGTACACGCTTTAAAAAAACAGTACTTTTGCGTACTGTTTTAGGTGCTGTGCATAAAACAGTACTTTTTATAAAAAACAGTACATGTACTGTTTAAAACAGTACGAATGGCAACCCTAGATGAAAACGAAGTACCAGAAGTACCAGAAAACAAACGAAAGTCGAGCAAAAAAAAGGGTTTAAACAAGTGAAAGTGTTAAATTGGGCTGTGCCGAATGTTTTATACCAGCGGTGCCCAAAAAGAGAATTTTTTTTGTTTTTTACGCTCTCTGTTGTTAGTTTCGTTGTCGTTCATATTGTGTGTGTGTGTCTTCGATGATCTTTAACAAGTGTTTGGGCACCATTGTTTTATACCCTCCAATATATAAAAAAATAAAAAAAGTTGAGTTGAGGGACTCCTTGTACCACGCGGTATATGTTAACATTTGAGCACTAAAGTATTATAATTTTATTACTATTCAAATTATTATTTTTATCCACGCCCTAAAATGGTGACGGCCCAAAAAATGTGACATTTTTAATCCCCTGGGTCCAAGCGCAAGACTTTGAACTTCTGCGAACATAAAAATTTAAAATAAAAATGTTTCATTTGTTTATAAAAAATTCAAAAAAACGTTTAAAAAATTGCCGTTTTCAGAGGTCGGCTTAGTTCTTCACGTGATAACTTTTTTCCCCTGGACCGATTTTGCTCATTTCCGAACTCAACCTGCCTAGGATCATAAGACATATTCGTGCCAAACTTGAGGAGTCTAGCTCTTTTATTTGGACTGTATCGTATTAACTACAGACGGACGGACAGATGGACGGACGTTCCTACTTCAGAAACAACTGGTAAAGTAATCAAGTAACAAGTGCTCGCAAGTTTTTTCTTACGTGACAATCAAAATGCAAAATACTAATACTTCGTTTAGTAATCGTTTACTTCTATTGCCATATGATAAAAACGAACAGCTGATTTGTTACTGCTACTTTTGTTGCGTTACCAGTTGAGTAACGAGCCCTTTAAGCCTAGCAGAAAAAAATTATTAAAATTTGGGAAAGAGAAAAGTGCGAGACAAATCAGACGATCATATCGATGATTCACAAGCAAAACGCTTTAGACGAAACACTCTAGCCAGGAGCCAGGAGGTCAGAAACCAAACAGGAGTAAAAAAGAGAATATCGTTAGCGAAGTGTTAATCGGACAAAGATCTCGAAGTATTAGAAGAGATTACTCCAAAAAACAACCTGAAATCAAGCAGAGAAAAAGCGATAAAAAAAACTGTAAACTAAAATTTTAGGAAAGAGATGCCTTATCGATGAATCAGACGAATATCTCACAGAATCTCAGACAAAATGATGTTGACAAAACCACTCTAGCAGATGGAAGCCAGAAATAAAAAAAAAAAAAAAACGAAAACACCCTAGAGAGCTGCCTGGAACCAAGAAAGAAAAAGATCTCAAAGTATCAGACACGGCAAAAAACAACCCAAAATCAAGCAGAGAAAAAGCAAAAGAAGGAAGCCCGAAACCAAACAGATGTAAGGGAAATAGAAACGAAACCGACGAATAAGACGAAGATCTCAAAGAATAACACAAAAGTATGTACTACAAAAAATAACTTAAAATCGAGAAGAAAAAAGTGATAAGGAATGTGAACAAAAAATTTTTAAAAGAGAAGAGGGAGTAATGAATGACGGGAAGATCCAGAAGAATTACAGGAAAAACGCTTTCAACAAAACCACTGTAGAAGGTAGCCAGAAAAAAGCTTTAGAGAGGAGTCAAACGAAGATTTCTATGTATCAAACAAAAGTATTCTAGAAAAAAATAACATAAAATCGAGCACAGAAAAAGCTATTAAAACGTAAAACTGAACATTGGAGAGAGAAAAGCGTGAAGAAGACGAAGATCTCGAAGAATCAAAAGCGTAAATCTGTCAGGTGGCAACAAAGGAAACTAAACATAGAGTAACATAGAAACGAAGGTGGGAGAAAACCAATATTAGGTTAGGTTAGTTTAGTGGTGGTGGAGTCAAAGACTCCTCACATAGACATGATGGTCCATAGCGAAACCACAATAATTCCTCAGCGACGCTAATAGAACGCATTTGTCCTCATCGCGAATTGTACTATTTGCCTTAGGTCGACATTCGAAACCGTTTCCAAGCTCTCGAAGTCATGTCTGCCTAAAATGTGCAGTCGGGTTCTGGCCAAAGCAGGACATTGGCAAAGAATATGTTCGACCGTTTCTTCAGTGTTAGGTTCATCGCACCTTCTACAGCTTGCATCAGAAATAAGTCCCATCTTCTTTCTATGATAACCTATTAGGCAGTGCCCGGTGATCACTCCAGTAAGTACACGGCAGTTCCATCTAGTAAGTGAGAGTAAGTATTCAGTTTTTCTTAGATTGTAGCATGCCCACAATCTTCTACTAATCGCACTTGTTGTTAGCTCTCTCCACTTTCTATTAGCCATTGCAGTGTTTTGAATGTCGCGTAGCGATCTGAAGTGCTGAATTGGTGGATCAATATGCACAGAAATACCAATACCATCAGCGCCTTGTTTCGCGAGCTCGTCCGCTCTCTCGTTTCCTTGAATACCTATGTGACCTGGTACCCATATTAGTTTCACCTTGTTCATACTTCCTAAACTTTGTAAGTTTTCGAAGCATTCGAAAACTACTTTCGACTTGATGTAAAAGCTTTTAAGAGCTTTTAGAGCAGCTTGGCTGTCAACATAAATGTTAAATTCTCTGTTTGTCTCATCACCGAACTGTAAAGCCGCCCTGCTTATGGCAACTATTTCGGCCTGGAAAATGCTAGAGTCCAATGGAAGGATAAAAGTCTTCTCTAAATCTCGCAAAACCAATATTACTTTCTTCTTCTAATTTCTCACACGTGCGTTGTCGATGTGAATTCACCACACCATATATGCAAGTCGTACTTTGACAGAAAATACAGGATTACAAGTTGTACTTTGACAATTCTAATTTTAACACATTCGCCTCTATGTTACTCTATTAAACTAAACTTCTAATTTTAAATTGTTTTCAAAAAATATAATAAATTGGTTTGAAAATCAACAATGTGCCATTTTTAAGTTTGCTGTTAAAAAATTAAGAAATTCAGTCCCACTATTTTACAGTAGGTCCCAGTGTTTTCCAATTATTGTTTGCAAAGCTCAATTTCATAGTTCTTCGGAAGATACCAGATTTTTTTCTAAAAATGCATGCAATTACCTAGTTTTTGTCCAAAAAGTGATATTCCTATAATTTCTGGTACTAAATATATCAAAATTTTGATCTAATAGAGTAGTTGTAAATCAAGAAATGTATCCTGTTTTAAGTGTTTTTCTAACATTACTTTTCCAAAAGTAAAGTTACCTGATTTTTTTTCTAGTGACCACAGAAACAAAATTAATATCCATTAAAAAAATAAAATTTATTATAAAATGTTAAAGTTATAGCTTCATACTGAGTTATGGCAATGTGAAAAACTCCAGGTGGTTTTTACTTATATTCAACTCCCTCATAAGAAAACAACAAATACAAAAAAGTTGGCCTTATTTCTATTTTCATAATATGGATTTGTAATTTATACTTTATACGAGAGAAGTTACATTTAATACTTAAATGGTTTGGAAAATATCCATACATACATATAAAGTTAACATGTTCAAAAATTGAATTCATATGTCTATCTATCAACATTTATCTATTGAAAATAATACGAGTTTTATGCTATTGGTTAATAGATTAAAATCAATATGGAAAAAATAAAAACTAAAATAAATAAACAACGAATATGTCATAAAAACCTCCTCTTGGGTCTTATACTAGTTTCATTAAAAGCAAATAAATACGAGTACTTACTGGCATAGAAGTATGTCAAAGATTGAAAGTAATTAATTCTTTAGTTCATTTAGTTTGACATTAATTATAATTTGTTGTTTACAATTAAATTTAAATGTCAGAATTTCGTTAAAATCATAATGATGATTAAAGACTGACCACATGGTCATTGAACTGAGAGTAGGTTAGGTAAGAGAAGCTGACGACATTTGTGATGCCACAAATAGACTCTGAGGTTTTGATAATACCTATCCTATTGGTATTCCGCTTAGTCTGATAACACCTAACAATTTTTTTTTCTCTTATACCGAAGCATAAGAAGCTCAAGAGTTTCCGATATGGGCTCTTTACCTCCTCGATGCTCTTTACCTCCTCCTCCACGTTCACAAATCTTGTGCAGAAGTCATTTGATGTCAAAACTCTCAGACGTTTAGCACGCCTCCCTCTAGAGAGTGAAAGCTTCATATTTGAGTTAAAGTCTCAAGGTTTTTCATTTATCTTCCATTTGAGCCCAATCTTTGGTTTGTCTTTCCAGCGGTATGAATTCAAAGTGCTATCTTGCATGATTCCAGATCCACATTCGTGTTGCGTAGTAACCTATAAGGTAATTGTTATTCAATTTTCTAAGAGGCTGGGGACAGTTTGCGATGCCACAAATAAACTCTGATAATACCTAACTAATAGGTATTCCTTTCATTTTTAGTCCAAACCAACCTGAGGTTCAAAAGAAGCTCAAGAGTTTCTGACCTAGATGGAGCTGGTCATTGTCAGATAAGGTGTTTGATGCGCTCAACCTCCATCACGTTTACAAATCTTGTGCAGAAGTTGTTAGAGAGCGTTCAGAATGGCTCTCTCTAGAAGGTGAAAGCTTCGCATTTAGTTTCAAGTAAGTCACAAGGTTTTTCATTTATCTCTTGTTTACCTCTTTATGTCTTGCCAGCGGTATAAAATCAAAGCATGTTACCAGATCTTCATTCCTGTTGCGTAGAAACCTATAAGGTAATTGCCAGACTTGCTAACTCATTGGTTAAGTTAATCAATACTTGTAATTCAAGTTTTTAGGAAAATGGCGAAACTTTGCGATGCCACAAATTGACTCTGATGTTGCAATAACACCTGACTGTTTGGCATTCCTCTTATTGTTAGTCCGAACTAACCTGAGGTTCATAAGAACCTCAACAGTTTATGTTATGAGAAAGAACTGCATGGTTTTAAGTTTCTTGTAAATTGACCTGGATGGAGCTAGTCAGTTTCAAATAATGCGTTCGGTGCTCTTCACCTCCTCCATGTTCACAAATCTTGTGCAGAAGTTATTTGAAGTCAAAACTCTCAGGCGTTTAGCACGCCTCCATCTAGAGAGTGAAAGCTTCGCATTTGTTTTAAAGTAAGTCTCGAGGTTTTTCATTTATCTTCCATTTGAGCACAATCTTTGCGATCTTGCATGTTTCCAGATCCACATTCCTATTGCGTTTTTAGCTATTGTATGAGTTAGCAAGTTCCCAGACTTGCTAACTCATTGGTTTAATTCTGAGGTTGTGATAACACCTGGCCAATAGGTGTTCCTTTTATTTTTAGAGGTTCAAAAGAAGCTCAAGAGTTTCAAACAAGGGAGAGAACTGCATGGTTTTAAGTGCCCTGTATCTCGACTTAAATGAAGCTGGTCAGTGTCAGATAAGGTGTTTGATGCTCCCCACCTCCTCCACGTTCACAAATCTTATGCAGAAGTTATTAGAAGTCAACCCCCTCAGGCGTTCAGAATGCCTCCCTCTAGAAGGTGATAGGTTCGCATTTGGTTTCAAGTAAGTCACGGGTTTCAGAAATTACTAAAAATTCAAGTATTTTAGAAGCTGGTAACACTTTGCGATACCACAAACAGACTCTAAGTTTGCGATAACACTTGACCAATTGGTATTTCTCTTAGTCCAACCAACATAAGGTTCAAAAGAAGCTCAAGAGTTTCTGATGTGGAAGAGAACTGCATTGTTTTAAGTGCTTTGTGTATCCACCTGGATTGAGCTGGTCAGTTTTAAAAAAGGTGTTCGATTCTCTTCACCTCCTCCACATTCACAAATCTTGTGCAGAAGTCATTAGAAGTCAAAACCCTCAGGCAACAGTTCGCAATGACACAAATAAACTCTAAGGTTGCGATAACACCTGACTAATTGGTATTCCTCTTAGTCCAAACCAAACTGAGGTTCATAAGAAGCCTTGTATCTCGACCTGGATGGAGCTGTTCCGTGTCAGATAAGATGTTCGATGCTCTTCACCTCCTTCACGTTCACAAATCTTGTACAGAAATCATTAGAATCATTACCCTTAGGCGTTTAGCATGCCTCCCTCTAGAAAGTGAAAGCTATGCTTTTGGTTTCGAGTAAGTCTCGAGGTTTTTCATGTATCTTCCATTTAAGCCCAATTTTTAGTTTTTCTTCCCAGCGGTATAAAATCAAAGTGTAAATGTAAGCTTTATGTTTCCAGATCCAACTTCAAAGTTTTGTTGAAAACCTATAAAGTAGTTCCCAGCACAAATCATGACCTGGAAGGCACTTCATTTGTCTCCGAAAAAACCGAAGTTCCTTAGAGTTAACTCGTAAATTAGTATTTTTAAACAGTCAGTATATACTAGAGCATCCAAACGGGAATCGGAATTGAAGAGATATGTTCGGTATACCAATTTTGGGATCCCAAGATTTTCGGGATATTTTTAAACCTTGGTTAGGAGGATTTTATAAAAATTTTATTTTTAAAAATGTCGCCATTTTTGGCACTTTAAATCTACGCGTTCGTAAAGATTTGCGAAGTTCTGTTAAAGTTGCCAACTTCAAAAAAGGAAAACTATCGATAGCAGTCATCCGGGCAATAACTGCAGGTACTCGGTTATCTTTCTTAACTTTCGTCGTGTCTTATCGTTGTCAACTTTTTGCAGCTTTACCTTATGAATGTTGTTTGAGGAAAACATAAAATTAAAATAGTTTACAACTTATGGAGTTAAGTTGTGTCAAAAGCACTTTCGTCGAGGCACTATAAGTTTTTAAATCATTTTGCAAGCTTTGCATTTCCACTAAAAATCGTACATTTTTCGGTTTTTTGTGTTTCGCGTTCCACAAAATTTATGTTTTGTACAAATTATTGAAAAAATATAAAAAAAACTATTAAAAAAATCGGGATCCCGTAAATCCTGGGATTGAAAATCAGAAATGCCGATTTTTGGCATTCGCCTATTCTTGGAAATCCTGGGATTTCCCTGAGATCTCACATCTGAAGATTGCAATTTAAATTATTAAAATATATTATACCATTTACATATGTGATTCACAAATGATCAATTAAAATTCGAAAATTGTACTTGTAATTCGAATATTTAGTTTGAAACTCGTAAATTTCAACAGAAATTCAAAGGTTCTATTTGAAAATCGTTAACTCCAAAAGATCAATTCAAATTCAAAAAACATCAATTGAAATTCGTTGAAGGTCATTTAAAATTCGAAAACAATTAATTAGAATTGATATGTTTACTGTTGTAAGGTTAGGTTGGATTGGTGTCCACCATTTTGTCGAGTTCCCTCGGAGGCCATGTGGTGAATTGTTATTCCCTGAATTATTTTCCCTATTTACCATATGCCTTAAAGGTTAACTTCTTAAACCACTCCGATGTCCTAAAATATTCCACTACAGAAGTCAACGAGAAATTATTTAGGCAGTCTGGGCCTCGTAAAATGTTCGCCCCAAATGCTTGAGACGAAGCGTTGCATCAAGTCATTACTCCCACCAATAGGCTAAAAGTTCACTTTCCAAATGTAAAAAGACTTTTTGTTCTCTTAGGATTTGGGCTTGGAGTCCGCGCTATCCTACACGTATTGATATCCATCTCTTTCCAGCCATATCATCAATTCTGTTCATCACCTTTACCCTAGGAACTGAGATATGTTCCACACCGACTTAGAGTCATTCCTTGCACATTCATCAGCCAATTATTTCCCAGCAACTCCACTAAATCCAGGGACCCAGATAAGTTTGATGTTTATGGCGTAAGCCCTTTGTCAGTATTATCTGCGCGGCTATATCCATTGCTAGTACCTCAGCCTGGAAAACACTTAACTAGCCCGGAAGTCTCAATGAGGCTCTGAATTCAAGCCGCTATGAGTAGATAGAATTTGCTGTCCAGTTTTCCATAGTCGGTACTTGAATTTCGAAGGTTCTGTCAAAGTTCGTCCGCTGGTAGATGTTGCTCTTCCGTTACATACATGGTCAAGTGTCCTCTAAAGCGTTGAGTAAACATTCACTGCAATGCTCTCAACGTAGATTTCCAAGCATAAAAGATTGAGTATCACTTCTAGACCCCTGAAATCAATGTAACTACTGACAAGCTTCTCAATCAAAACCCAGATTTCAAAGCGCTCAGTGTTACACTCTGAGTACACTTCCAAACCCGTACCCACCTTTGATCCGTCCGTAAAAATTGAGATGGCATTCTCCGTCATAATAGAGTTTGTTGTCCAGTTTTCCCTAGTCGGTACTTGAATTTCGAAGGTTCTGTCAAAATTCATCCGCTGGGAGATTTTGTTCTTCCGTTCATACATGGTCAAGTGTCATACATGGTCAAGTGTCCCAATTGCGTAAGCATTCACTGCTATGCTCTTGACGTGGATGTCCAAGGATAAAATATTGAGTATCACTTCTAGACCCCTGAAATAGGTGTTACTACTGACAAGCTTCTCATTGAGACAATGATTTCAAGGCACTCATAATACACTCCCGAACCCGTACACATCTTTGATCCGTCCGTAAAAGTTGAGATTGCATTCTCCTCATAATAGAGTTTGTAGCCGTTTTCCCTAGTCAGTACTTGAATTTCTAAGGTTCTGCCAGAGTTCATCTGCGGTGAGACGTATTTGATTGTCTGCTCTTCCGTACGAAATATAGTCGTGTATATCTTAGAGCGTTGCGTAAGCATTCCCTGCTATGCTCTTGATGTAGAAGTCCAAGAAAATAATGGTGAGTGTCACTTCCAAACCCCTGAAACTACTGACAAGCATAAATTTTGTATCCCTCAAATCATAAGCTGTAATTTTCCAAATCAACTCCTTTAAAGACCTGTTTTAATGTCCGCTTCCTTTTGACAACCCACGTTTTCTGCGAAAAAACGATTTTCTTTTTCTTGGTATTTAATGTAATTTGAAAGAGCTTAAGCTTAGGTAGTACTCGTTTTTCATTGCAATTACCCATCATAGGAGAAACTTGTTTTTCGTCATCATCGTTGGCTTTCGCAATTATATTTAACAACAAAAAAAAAAACATAGAAAACCTGTCACCATATTAAAAGTATAATCCTGTCTTGTCTAGTATGAATGTATGTTGCACGAGAATATCTTTTAGTTATGATATGTTGTAGAGTAATGTGGTACATTAGAGTGGTCCAAAGTTATAGGACAATGTAAGAGCTAGAAAACGTGATATAGAAAATTCTGTTATATGTGGTGTACCTACGGATAGAGAGGCTATGCCACTATCCTGCAAACTCACGCTTATAGTGGGTTTATAAAAGACCACATGTTTTGAGATCTTTAAAAAATTTATGGATACAGGATTAATGAGACTTCTAACATTTGTTAAGAATGAAATCGACAATCGAGTAATCGTTATAAACTGGCAGAACAGTATTTGCCACTATTCTGCAGCCTTACGCAAAGTGCGGGTTCTTAGAAGACCATATGTTTCGAGATCGAAAACAAAAATCTCTGAACACGGAATATTGGGACTTCCCACATTTGTTAAGAATGATAAGATGAGTGTCATCTAGTCGTAATGAAATCGACAAACAAGTTATCGTTGTAAACTGGTAACTTTAAGAACTTAAACTGGTCCAGGTGAACCTAACCTTATTTACTTTAGGTCGCTAAATCTTTATTCGTTGTTGGTTTTGTACCATCAAATGCTAAATTATTGACTATAAGGCGTAGGAAAAAAATAAATTCTTCAAAGTATGGATTCATTATTATGTTTCAAGAAAGGAGCTTTTGATGAGCTCTCTGTTGAGCGCCAATTGTGAAACTAAAGCTCTTATTTACTTTAGGTCGCTAAATCCGAATTCGTTGTCAGTTTTTTTCTATCAAATTTATGCGTTATAACGTGCCAACAAAGGTTCTGCATGTGAGCCCCCTATTGGGAGCCAATTATGTAACTAAAATATTATAGTTGGATCTTGGATTCAGTGTCAATAATGGTTTTGCAGACGGGGCCCCTCTTGGGCGCCACTTTTTTCTTGTGCTGAATCATAGAAATGAAAGTTCGGCATATTTTGGAAAAGTGCAGTGAATTTTTAAAGTATTCTTGGTTTGGTCTACTCTAATAATGTATGGTCGTATTTCAGGTTGTTGTTACAGTCAGTGTATGGATACTTATTACTTTTGGTGCTTGGTGGTAGTGTTGTGTTTTACCTTTAAAGTTGTACAAGTAAAGTAGTTTTTGGTTTAAGTGAGTTTAGGCGTAGGATATGTTTTAGATTTTTACTTTGTTTTTTTTTTTTTTGAAAAGTTGTTGCCACATGTTCCGCAACATAAAGTGGGTTGTAAAAGTTGATTAGTTAGTAGTTGTTGTGGAAGTTTTTGGAAAATGCATAGAAAATTTCATAGAGGAGTTTAGTTTTAATAACTAAGTGAATGTGGTGAATTCACTTAATGACTCAAGAATTTGTTGTGTATTCAATTTAGTTGAGCTATAATAATTACTAGTTTTAGCTGACAACATATTCCGATAGAAAAGTTTGTCAGATTATTCTGACAACATTTTTTTTTTTTTTTGTTTGTAAAATTCTGACAAGGTTGTTTTTATATATTTTTTTTATTTTTTGCAATATGTTAATGAAAAATGCAAATATTTAGTAAAATAACAAGTTTTCTTGTTAGATATTTAGTTGGACTAGAGTGACTTTAAACTCTTTAAGTCAGAACACATGGATTCTGAGGTTCGTTTTGATAACACGGGACAATTAGGGGTCCCCTATTTTAAACAATTTATAGCCTCTTATGAATATTCTATCAACATCCGATAAAACAGAGGGATCATACGTTAATAATCCCAATTAAACCCGAATTTGTTCTATTTTGTCATAGGAAAACCATCTTAGAATCTAGAATTAGATGTTTGTAACTACCAAAAATATGGATCTTACCCCAACTTTTTGTATACCGATTTATTCAGAATCGCTTTTCTAGACAAATCCTTTTGAAGATCCATACAAACTTCCCCTCAAAATTTGGGTGTAACCGTGTAAAAACAGATACCCTTACAAAATTTGACAGAATACTGATTTCAAAAATCATCATTCCAAATTTCTATGTAAACATTTGAACTTTAGTCCCCAAACAAACCACCTTGTTGAAATCAAATGAAAATGGAAGATATTTTATTAAAATTATTAGAAAATTTTTATGCACGAAAAATATGTCAGAATCGGAGTTATTTATCCTTTTATATATTATCGAAATATCGGTCTGGGACCCAATTCGCGATGTTAGTCTGTCTGTTCAAATGGCGATCAAGGCCAAAATATGACACTTGTAGATGGTTCAAGAAGTTTGATATTGCATTTGAGCTATATTTTTCAGCGGTTTAAAAGTTATGTACGAAAATGTTAGCACATTCCATGTAACTTAAAAAATGTAAATACTTTAGTTCGCCTGCCAGTGGAGAGATGTGAACGGATTTTAATAAAGTACAAGCGCTTTTTTTTTATATAAAAAAACTTTTTTCCGCTAAAATTGTTTTCGCTAAAAAAAAATTATGTCGAAAATTTTATTTCACCAAAATTTTTGTCTCAGAAACATTGTGCCAGAATCTAAAACATTTCTTAAAGGAAAAATGTCTTGGAATCTGGAACCGCAGAAGCCGACAATTTTTCACTACGAAAAAATATCTAAGAATCTGAATTATTTAAAAAAAATATATATATCACAAACTCTAACTAAGAAGGTATTCCATGAGATCCATAAAAAATTTTCATAAGTTCCTTTGGAAGACATATGAAAAAAAAAAACGAAATATACCGCTGTTCTTCCACCTGTTTCCCTCTTTACAAACCGGGATAAAAAAAACAGGTAAATAAATTGAACAACAATCGGATAGTTAGCTATGGGATACCTTCCATGTTAGACATTTTAACAGAAAAAAATCAATACTTTCAAAATCAAAGAGCTTTTCTGAATGAAAAATTGTTCAAATTGTGATTTTAGTTTTCAAAAGGCAATAGTTTCGGGTTTTACAGAAAAAAAATGTTCCCTAAACATATAAATTTAGTAAAAATTAACAATAGAAAATGGCGCCCAAGTTGGGGCCCGATTCTACACTCAAAAAAATACGTTAGTAGATTTACTAATTTTTTTTTGCTAACGCTAGTTAGCTAACTTTTAGCAAATTTTTAGTTGAGATTAGCATGTTAGCAAAAAATTCTTGTAAACTTCATTTAGCACATTAGCAATTTTAAACAAACTTTGAACTAATTTCTTTTGCTAAATTTGAAATTGAGTTGACTACATTTTTACAAGATATTTTGCTAATATTAGCAAAATAAATGGTAAATTTTTTTTTATTTTCAGAAAACTTAAAATGGCGCTATCTCGTAAACTAAGCCAGATAGAGCAAAATGGAGGCCATTTTTGGTTCTTAGAATCTCCATAGTATCGCCGGTCCTCTTCACATGTGTGGACCCAAATGGGCCCTAACTTTGGATCCAAAAAAGTTAGCATTCCCGGAAATTTTAAAATGCTCATATCTCGGTAAATATTGCCGACACAACAAAAAGTCCAAAAGCGTTTATGTAGCTCTCAACACGTAGAACAAGACCGCAAAATAGTCAAAAGCTCTCCGAGTAATATTTTTGAAGTTATCGAGTTTTTTATTTCTCAAGACCCCAGTGGTCCCCTATAATCACGTATCTCAAAAACTAAGCAAGGTAGAGCGAAACGGACACAAATTTTGGATCAAAAACTATGACGATTTTTAAGGAACCCAACTAGGTCTAGGCCCATCGGGGTCTGGACCTATCGGGTCCGAACCCAATGGGGTCCTCAGATGTGTATAAACTAAGTTCAAAAAAAAATATTTAGTTAACTAATTATTGGCAAAACATTTTTGCTAACTTTAGCAAAAAAATTGTGGGTTCAAAATCAGCAAATTTTCCTGTAGGTTTACAAGCTTTTTTTGCTAACATTACAGTTTTTTTTTTTTGAGTGTAAATCACAAAGCAGAAATACAGAAACCACCGCCAATAAAGGAGAATCGGTTTAAATTCATGACAATATTCTCACCGACTACACTCAAAAAAAAAAAACTGTAAAGTTAGCAAAAAATTAAGTTAAATTTAACTAAAAAAACACCTGATTTTGAACCTACTAAATTTCTAGTTAATTTAACAAAAAATATTTAGTTAACTTTTCGTAGAATGAATGTAGCAAAAAAACCGTAATTTTAACTAAAAATTCAGCTGAAAATTTCGTAACATTTTTTATAATTTGAATTCAGTTAAACTTTTTGTAAAAAATATTAAGTTTGTTAAATATTGGTTTTAAACACTAACACTTCACTTTTTTTCTTATTTTTTTCACAGCTTAAGTAGGACTTATGAGATTTGCATAGGAGGCTACACAAGAAATTTTTAAAATTTTTCACTTGACAAAAATGTTACAAAAAATCAGCAAACTAATTAGTAAAAATTCGTAAACTCAGTTTTAAAGTCAACAAAAAAAATTAATTCAAAATTTGTACAAAACTAGTATTTTCGTAAATTGAACTTAACTAAAAAAAGTAGTTAAAACGCTGATTTTAACTAAAAATTTGCTAAAAAGCCAGTAAACTGGAGTTAACAAAAAAAATTTTGTTAACATTACAGTTTTATTTTTTTGAGTGTAAAGAATTAATGAGCAAACATTGTGTATCGATTTACTCTGCTAGGAATTCACAAGCGGAAACACAGAAACTACCGCCAATAACGGATTATAGACAATAACCTCACCGGTTAAATAACACTACTAAACATCGAAGATGCGATTGGGATGCGACCTCTTGATTACACTTGATTACAATAAATCTGCTGGTCAAAATTTCGGTTACCAATAGCAAATGGCGCCCAAGTTGGGGCCCGATTCCTGATCACAAAGCAGAAACACAGAAACCACCACCAATAAAGAAGAATCGGTTTAAATTCCTGACAATAACCTCACCGATTAAATATTTAATGAGCAAACATTGTGTATCGATTCACTTTGCTAGGAATTCACTAGCGGAAACAAAGAAACCACCGCCAATAAAGGAAAAAAGACAATAACCACACCGATTAAATAACACTACTAAACATCGAAGATTCGACTGGGATGCGACCTCATACACTAGATTACAATAGTTTTGCTGGTAAAAAATCCGGTCTCCAAACTTTTCAATCACATCAGGTATTTGAGTAAATTGAGGTCAAAGTTAAAAAAACGTCGCTTTGAGCGTTTTTAACAACTCATAGCGGATGAACCCGATGTGATAGCGACTTAAAAATAAATCAAGGATAAAGCTTAAACATTGCTTTTAAGGATGCTGAGCTCATTTGGTCAGTCGCCTTAACCCTTAGGGCACCAATTGTCTCGCCATGATGTTGGCTGATACTTTCTCTACAGGAAAAAGTCCTAAAATCTTCGAATTTTTCGATAGGAGAACTAACTTCATAATATTTAGCTGAAGTTCTTGACCACGTTAATACTTGTTATATAAATTATCATTTAAATGCCCTTCTTTTTCTTTACCGTTTCCAAAATTATGTCAGAATCTCAATGAGAAAAACTTTCGAGGAGAAAGTGTAAAGGTCACCTTTTCTAATATTAAATAGGAGGCGTTTATTTCAGTTTCAGCCATAACGTGTTTATATAAAATTAATTCATATTTTATTTAAAATCAATTTGAAAATTTTATTTCTAATTAAAATTGTAGTTTCAACGCCTTTTTTATAAACTTAGGTCAAGTCTATAATTACAATGCAATACATTAAATTCTATTTATGCATAAAAAAAATAATTTAAATAATAAGGAAAATATTTATTACAACGTCGTAGTGTCATTAAAAACTAAAGTTCTTTTTTTATCCATGATTCATCGATTAAATTAACACTACCCCCTTATTATTATTTTAAAGAATAAATTGTATATTGAAAATAAAACTCTCTAATGAATATTAAATGAAAATAAAATGTTGAAGAATAAAAAATAAATAAAACTCGCACCCATATTCAAATTAAAAAAGTCAACATTATATTTAGCTATATAATAGAATTGATAACGTATGGTACAATGAGAAAAAAAATTGGACCGAAACGATAACGCTTGAGTGCAAACATTTAAAAAATCGTAATTTTATGGAAAATAATCGCTTAACACATTGTCAATGTCATTAAGTTGGCAACACTGTATGTGTCTGCTATCGTGAATGAAAAAAATTAAGATTTTTTGTTAAAATGCGGCAACACTGATAAGGAAGGTATCCCATGACTAACACTCCGATTGTTCTGCAATTTATATAAATTCATAATTACCGAAATCTAAGTTTATACTGTTATTTTTAAGATACTGTCTCGGTATGAACTTTTTTTATATTGAACCAACACTCAGGGCACGCCCCTATTAACGCAGTGCAAGAAAATAGGTTATGAGGAGAAGAAAAATGGGAGTACTGTTTGTGGATATTTGACTTGAATTTATCTACATTGAAAGAAACTAGGAAGACCTCTGCGGGAAGATTTTTTACATACGACTAGTTTGACTGGTAAACAAACCATCTCTGTAATGCGCTGTGCGATCAGCTGGGCAATCGACTACAAACGGATGTGATCTAATAGACAACAGAGTGTTGCGAACAAAAACGCGGGCTTTACATTTTATATTTTTACACTTTCTGTAGTAATATCGATAGAACATCAACGGCCTTCCTTGCAAACGGTTCAAGAGCTCCAAAAAAGACTCTGCCCATATATGGGAGTTGTATTCCATCTTCGGTCAGATGTAGGTGGTATAAATAGTAAGGATAAAAGATGAAGTGAAGTACTTCTTACACCGGTTTAAAAAACCGAGGCACTTGAATGCTTATTTCGACCCTTGAAAAACGCGCTTAATCCAACGGACATCACACTGAATTTTCATACCCAGAATATCAATTGTCAAATTCCTCGATACTTATACCGCCCATATGTACAGATGACGTTGCTGGTTCCACATTCCTGTAGGTCGACATACAATATTGAGTCTTGTGTACTTTAAACTTGACCCTCTTCGCAAGACCCCACTCGGAGATTGTCAACAGGTCCAGATAAAGTGTATCATTCATAATCTGCCTTTTGCCCTCAACTTCAACAAGGCTTCGCCTACGATAAAAGGAAAATTAATGCCAAATGTTGCTGTCATCTGCAAAAGAGTATATAGGATTTGAAGTTTAACTTAGAAGGTCGTTAAGAAAAAGAGTAGGAGAGAAACGGAACCTTGTAGTACTCCTGATTGAAGCTGAAACTCATTCGATGAAAACCCATCTATAACAACACGTATAGAACGATCTCTAAGGAAACTCGAAAAAAATCGAAAGAAGTTATTACCGACACCAAAGAAATAAAGCTTAGAGATGAGCGCACCGTTTCACACATAATCAAATGCCTTGGAAATATCCAGAGCAATCACCTTACTCTCATCAAAATGCTGGATCGAACGACTCCAACGTTCCAAAAGGAACGTCAACAGATTCCCAGTAAAAATAGTTCTCTAAAAACCATACTTTCGATCGTTTAAAAGTAAGTCAGCCTCCAGATACCTAACAAGATACCATGTCCTTCATAAACCACCTTACTCTCACCAAAATGGTCGATCAGAATATGAAGAGTGTCAAATTCCTCGATACTTATACCGCCCATATGTACATATAACGTTGTTTGTTCCACATTCCTGTGGGTCAAGATCCAACAATGAGTCTTGTATACATTAAACTTGACCCTCTTCGCAATATCCCACACGGAGATTGTCAACAGGTTCAGATTAAGTGTGTCATTCATAATCTGCCTTTTGCCCTCAACAAGGCTTGGCCACCGTTAAAAGGAAAATTAATGACAAATGTTGCTGTCATCAGAAAAAGAGTAAATAGAATTTGAAGTTTGACTTAGAAGGTCGTTGAGAAAAAAAGAAAAAGGGTGGGAGAGGAACAGAACCTTCATGTACACCTGATTGAAGCTGAAACTTATTTGATGAAAACCCATATATAACAACGCGTATAGAATCTCTGAGGAAACTCGAAATAAATCCAGAGAAGTTATTACCGACACCAAAGGCATGAAGCTTAGCGATGAGCGCACCGTTCCACACACAATTAAATGCCTTGGAAATATTTAGAGCAAGCACCTTACTCTCACCAAAATGGTGGATCGAACGACTCCAACGTTCCGAAAGGAACGCGTGAGTAGTTCGAACGACTCCAACGTTCCGAAAGGAACGCCGTCAGATCCCCAGTGGAACGAGTTCTCCAAAAACCATACACTCAAAAAAATAAAACTGTAAAGTTAACAAAATTTTTTTTGTTAACTCGAATTTACTGGCTTTTTAACAAATTTTTAGTTAAAATCAGCGTTTTAACTACTTTTTTTAGTTAAGTTCAATTTACGAAAATACTAGTTTTGAACAAATTTTAAATTAATTTTTTTTGTTGGCTTTAAAACTGAGTTTACGAATTTTTATTAATTAATATGCTGATTTCTCATAACATATTTGTCAAGTGAAAAAATGTTAGAAATTTCTTGTGTAGCCTCCTATGCAAATCTCATAAGTTCTACTTAAGCTGAACTTAATGTTGTGAAAAAAAAAAATTAAGAGTGTTAAATTCGGCTGTGCCGAATCTTTTATACCCTCTAACACGTTTAAAATTAAAAAAAAAAATCGCAGGGGCGTAGTTGGTGGGGGACACCTGTACCCCCGCTATATATGTTTACAAATTATTTGTTTATGATATTTACGCTTAAATAATAAATTTGTATCGTTATTTTTAATTAATTTCGATTACCAAGCCTCCAAAGGGGGGCGGCCTACAAAAATTTAATTTTCTAACCCCCTTGGACCAAGCGCAGGTCTATGAAAATAATATGGCTTACAAATGGTACATTTGTTGAGCAAAAAATAAAAAAACTTCGTAAAAATATCGTATTTTTCAGGGGTCGTTTTAGTTCTTCAAGGGAAAACTTTTTTTCCCCTAGTCCGATTTTGCCCATCTTCGAACTTAACCTTACCAGTAAAATAAGAGATATTCTTGCCCAATCTCAGGGGTCTAGCTCTTTTGGTTTGGACTGCATCGTTATTTCTACAGACGGACGGACGGACATCGCTAGAATGTCTTAGATTCTATCATGGATCAATCTTATATATACTTTGTGGGGTCCCCGACCGATATTTCGATTTTATTGTTAATTTTATTGTTAATACGTACATAAAATGTTACGAAATTTTTAGCTTAATTTTTAGTTAAAGTTACGTTTTTTTTTGCTACATTCATTTTACGAAAAGTTAACTAAATATTTCTAGTTAAATTAACTAGAAATTTAGTAGGTTCAAAATCAAGTGTTTTTTTAGTTAAATTTAACTAAATTTTTTGCTAACTTTACAGTTTTTTTTTTTGAGTGTACTGTCGATCGTTTAAAAGTAAGTTAGCCTCCAGATACATAACAAGATACCATGCTCTCCATCAACCACCTTACTCTCACCAAAATGGTGGATCGAACGACTCCAACTATCCGAAAGGAACGCCAACAGATCCCCAGTAGAACGAGTTCTCCGAAAACCATACCGTCGATCCTTTAAAAGTAAGTTAGCCTCCAGATACCTAACAAGATACCATGCTCTTCATCACTTTACGAAGGAATGAAAAGATTAGCCAGTGTACGCGCTAACCCCGAAGAGCACTGTTTCAGGACCAGTGCTGGTATACCATCCGGCCCCGCTCGACTTCGGGCAGTGGTGGATTGCTTTCCGTCAATAAAGAATTTCTTGCGAAGAGGCCAGCCAACAGGTTAGCTTTATCAACCGGTTCAATAAACACTTTTGTAAGAGGACCAAGTGTTTACTTTTGATTGTCTGACAAGCGACCAAAAGCTTTTACTGCCCTGAGAAGCTGAAAGACGAAGTTGCTGTTCGTAAAGAAGCACACTCAGATCTCACCCATTTGAGTAGCAGATCAGTATTAAAGTTTTTGTCTTTACGCCAATTTCTGAACGCTTCCTCCCTGGCTCTGACTGCATTATGAATGACTTAATTCTGCTATTATATTTTCTACCATTTTCACCGCGGCTTCGACGTTGCCGTCGAGGAAACAACGTTTGCAATTTAAATTTCGGAAAAAGTCACTGAGCTCTGCCCAACGAGCTTTGTCATAAATAAATACTGAATAAATAAAACGTTACGAAGTTCGGAGTACTTGAGAGATACGAAAATGGTACAGTGATCCGAATTACCTAGAGGTGCAAATGCTCTTACTTTATATTTATCAGAATGTGAAGTAACAAAAACTTGAAGTAGTATTATTGCATCTCTAATCACATCTAGTTTTACAAAAAAAAAAGATTTAAACATCCCATTTTATTTTTTCAAGTGTATAACGTATTTAATCATTCATAAACTACACTAGTATAAATGAACATTGTTATATTAGTCTGTCAATCTGACATTTAGTCCGTTCGTCACTCACTCACTCATTCTGTCAATTGTAGTCTGCTGCAATGGAATAATAGTGAGCTATGTAGTATATATATTTTTTTTAATGTTTGGGTGCGATGACCATGTACTACAACATATTGACACCTGTTGGACGTTAAGATTAAATACAAACTAGAACCGCAGACAGAGGGAGCAGTAAAAAGACGTCAGAATTCTTTATTAAAAAAATATGCGAAGATAAATGGAAAACCACAAGGGAGAAAGAATAAAAATGTAATTGCAAACAGAAAATTTATACAAGTATTTGTTGTGTAAAACAACCAATAATGCTAAAGCAGGTGGAAATATATTAGATTTTTACCTAAACTATTACCAAATGATAATGATTCATGCAAAAAATTTAAAATGGCATGATAGGTGTCACCACTTTAAATTATTACTCCAATCTTGAAACACTTAGATTTCGAAATTTTTCACTTAAATTTGGACTTGAAATTTTAAATTAAAAAAAAAAAAAAATTTAAATATGTATATCAAAACTAGCGATTAGTGGTGAGTTAAGAGTGACATCCCTCGCTGTGCTTTGACACACGTAGACCCCGAGGTAGGAGTGATATCACGGAATTATAATGTCATAAATTGGTAAACCAGTAGTTTTGGTTCTAACAAAATAAGAAATTTTCTGTAGAAAAACATAGAAGTTTAGTTAAACTTACAAATAGAAAATGGCGCCCAAGCTGGGGCTCGATTTCGAATCGCAAAGCGGAAATATAAATAGCACCGTCAATAAGGGGGAGAAACGCAGACATCGATTTTCGTTGGCTCTGAGGTCCGTTGACAAACACAAGATTAGAATTTCCCAATAATCGACCAATTTGGCAACCGCGTTTTTGATTTTTGATTAACAAACCAATTGTGTCGGTTTCAATAAGTTGAGAAATTTTCCCTTAAAAGCGGGTGTGCCGGATGCCAGTTACTTTGGTGACTGGAGCGGAAGGACACCCAGGGCCGTAGATGGTTATGTGATGGAGTGAATGAAAGGTGAGTGTGAGAGCATGCAAGAGAGTGTGGGTGTTAAATGCAAATGAAGTGCTATAGTGGATCCCGAAGCGCGAAGGACATGGAAACGTGATATTAGTATTGGATGCAAGAACGATTTGTTAGCTGGGTGCACCGAAAGCATTGGTTACCATTCCCGGATTTGTTTGGAAGTCCTACTGGTAGTAGCTTGCTATGAAAGTCAAACCAAAGACTTTAAAATAGGTACTACGGGAAACTATTGGCCCGCTAAGTACAATCTTATGCATGGTTTAATGGTGAGGTCCCTTCTGAGAGCACGTGGTGGCTGTGGTTTGGACCCAAAACGCAGTAAGAGTGATGTTTCATTGTTCGGTGTGGAGTTGCATTGCAACCGGGTGTTGTAACCCAAAGATCAACACAGGATTTAGATGGGCCTCGCTCCTCAACAAGGGGGCATCTTACGCCAAAAACGTAAGATCGAATTGTAAACCAGATGGGAGATGGCTTGTGATGGGGTACCGGTCGACGCGAAAATTCGACCCGGTGTGTGAAGTAGAGTCCTCTCCCCTTATTCGCCTATTTTTCTAATACCAACACAATGCATTGCATTAGTAGGGGGCATTCCCTGAATGTTGGCCCCAATAAACGTTTCCAAATCTTCCCTAGAAAAAAGTTGCACCCCTACTATTTATATTCACTGTTAATTAAAGGCTACATGTTAATTAATAATTCTACACAATGTTGCCATATTTCGAAACTTAAGCAAATAGTTGTATTTATTAAGCAGTAGATGTGAATTATTTTTAAGACAAAAAAAAATGGAAAAAACAAAACGTGAATGACTTAAAAATTATTTTTTTAGAATAACTTAAAGTTATTAATTAATATTCTAATCAAATAATATTTAGCATATGTTTGTATTTGTATTAAAATATTTAAATATGCTAATTAAAAAAAATCTGGTATAGACGTTATTAATGATGATGATGAATTAAACATGTGACACTACGTCATTTCGAATTTTAATCGGCAGATAAAACCAAATCAAAAAGGATTTTGATAAAGATTTATGAAAGTTTGAAAATTAACGGATGAGAGATTAAACAAATCTAGGGCATAATTTACCTAAGTTTTTTTGTTTGCGGGACCACTACCTTAGTTAGGGAGCAAAACCCCTCTTCAAGCAAGTTAAGGTTTTTGGAAAATTGGTGACAAAACTTGGTAATTCACACAAAAAACAAAACCTTGTCAAATTACTACAAATAGTTTCAAAATCCTATTAACATATGTATATCAACATTTGACAGTTTTCCTTGTTTTTTAACAAACAAATTTCGAACGAAATTTATTTTTTTTTTTGTTATTTTACAATTTTTTTGTAATCTTAAAAATTTTCTAGAAAATTTTACGAAAAAAACCTAGTTAATTCACGAGAATTCCTTGTAAGTTTTATTGTGCCAAAAAGTTGTAAATTTATAATTTTATTGGTAAAAATCTTGTAAAATACAAAAAAACTCGTAATTTTTACTACGAATCGAACGAAATTTAAATTTTTTTTTGTAATTTTACAAATTTTCAAGAAAATTTTACGAAAAAAATCTACACCATTTACAGATGTAATTCGTAAAAGATCAATTGTAATTCGAAGATTTTACTTGTAATTCGAAGATTCCATTTGTAATTCGAAGATTTCATTTATAATTCGAAGATTCTATTTGTAATTCGAAGATTCTATTTGTAATTCGAAGATTCCATTTGTAATTCGAATATTCCAATTGTAATTCGTAAAAGGTCAATTGTAATTCATAAAAGATCAATAAAAATTCGTAAAAGATCAATTGTAATTCGTAAAAGATCAATTGTAATTCGAAAAAGATCAATTGTAATTCGAAAAAGATCAATTGTAATTCGTAAAAGATCAATTGTAATTCGTAAAAGATCAATTGTAATTCGAAGATTTCATTTGTAATTCGTAAAAGATCAATTGTAATTCGTAAAATATCAATTGTAATTCGAAAAAGATCAATTGTAATTCGAAAAAGATGAATTGTAATTCGTAAAAGATCAATTGAAATTCTTTAAAGATCAATTGTAATTCGTAAAAGATCAATTGTAATTCGAAAAAGATCAATTGTAATTCGTAAAAGATCAATTGTAATTCGTAAAAGATCAATTGTAATTCGAAGATTCCAATTGTAATTCGAAAAACATCAACTGAATTTCCATTGATAATTTACGAATTACACTTGGAATCTTCGAATTACAATTGATCTTTTACGAATTACAATTGATCTTTTACGAATTACAATTGATCTATTACGAATTACAATTGATCTTTTACGAATTACAATTGATCTTTTTCGAATTACAATTGATCTTTTACGAATTACAATTGATCTTTTTCGAATTACAATTGATTTTTTTCGAATTACAATTGATCTTTTGCGAATTACAAATGAAATCTTCGAATTACAATTGATCTTTTACGAATTACAATTGATCTTTTACGAATTACAATTGATCTTTTTCGAATTACAATTGATCTTTTACGAATTACAATTGATCTTTTACGAATTACAATTGATCTTTTACGAATTACAATTGATCTTTTACGAATTAAAATTGGTCTTTTACGAATTACAATTGGAATCTTCGAATTACAATTGGAGTATTCGAATTACAAATGGAATCTTCGAATTACAAATGGAATCTTTGAATTACAAATGGAATCTTCGAATTACAAATAGAATCTTCGAATTACAAGTAGAATCTTCGAATTACAATTGATTTTTTACGAATTACATCTGTAAATGGTGTAGTAAAGTCACGAGAATTCACTGTAAATTTTATCGCGTCAAAAAAGTTGTAAATTTACCTAAATTCTTTTTTTTTCGAAGTCAATTTTGAATCGGAAGGGTTTATCCCAACAAAATTAAAATTTTAGTCGTTAATAAGCTAATCAAGTAAAATAATAATTAAAAAAAAATTTTTTTGGTTTGTATGGGAAATTTTTTTTTTGGAGCAAAACTTTAACCACCCAAAGGCACGGGTTAATTTTTTCAGATTTGCCTAAATATTTAAACATATGGTTTTAAGAACAAAACGAACCATAATTTGCCCGGCGGTCGACGAAATTCAAAAAAAGTCATTATTCGTGCCATCCTAATGAAGATATGACGACTCCCTCAATCCCCAATTTGTTTGTTAAAAATTTCCAAAAAAAAAATTTAAAAAATTAGCAATTTTTGCTGACACGCCTACATATATTTAAGGCGGCGATTATTAGCTTTTCATTTTATAAGTTACTTACACATCCATGTTTGCTTTAGTAGGGACAACAGAGGGGTTCACTTTTTCCCCAGGGCACATTTGGCCAATCTAGCACGACAAAAATAAAAAAAAAAGTTCCCCGATTTTCATGATACGTTTGTATGTATTATAGAACATTCCTAATAGCACGGAAATAATCATATAAGAACGATAAGTCTGTTCGTTACTAACAGGTGGGTTAGTAACGAACATCTTCTAAAATCCTGTAACTAGTGTACATTATTTCGCATAAATTAAGTCGAGTTTAAACTATGTGTGGTAAAAATTTCATTAAAATTAGTTCAGCCGTTTATGCTTGAATATGAAACGGGCAGAAATAAATTTTAATTTAATACATAGGGGCGTGGCATTTAACGCCCCATTTTTCCGCCCTCTACGGTGGCTCATAGTTTTCGCCTCGGTTAATACTATCTATGGTGAAAATTTCATAAAAATCGGTTTAGCCGTATAAGTGTGATTGCGGAAAAGGCAGAAATAACTCTCAATGTATTACAAAGCGGCGTGGCATTTAACGCCCCTTTTTCGATCTCCATAGTTTCAGCCTCAGTCAGTGCTATCAGTGGTAAAAATTTCAATAAAATCGGTTTAGCCGTTTATGCGTTATTACAGAAAAGGGAAAATAAAGTTCCATAAAATAAAAAGGGGAGTGGCATTTCGGTTCAGCCGTTCTCCCCTGATTGCGGAACAGACAGACAGACAGACAGACAGACAGACAGATAGACAGGCAGACAAACCAACACTCAGATTTATAATATTAATAGGGATGTACCGGCCATTTTCAATGAACAACCAGTTTCAATTGTAAACTTTAAACGCGTTTTCTGCAAAATGAAACATTTTGAGTTATGACACTATACAAGTAAATGAGCGATATATTTATTTTTTTTTTTGATAGAATAGAACTTTTGTTTTTGGTCCGTATTGGTAGCCGGACTTTTTCAGATATATTGACCAATATCCATAGTACTTATTTCAACTGCTAACTTTTGCGACCGTCTGCGACGCCGACTACAGTGGGGCGATATGTAAACCTTGTTTTTACATAGTTTTTAAACATATTTTAAAAAAGTGGGCGTGGTAGTTGTCTGACCACCCCCTTTTTTTGTGATATTATTTCTACAGTCATTGAGAGTATATATATCAAATTTAAAGAAATTATAACCAAAATTAAAAATTTTTAACAAAGTGGGCGTGGCCCTTAACCGGACTCCCATATTTTTCATAATGTTATTTTCGAAGTCAAAACGAACATTTATACCGAATTTCAAGTCAATATAATTAAAATTGGATTTTTGTCGACCTAGATTGGCCAAATATGGCACTGTGCAGGGGGGGTAAATTTGAAATTTGTGTTAAAAATCAAGCTTGATTTACACGTTAACTACCCTTCACCACCCTTATCTACTATTTCCCAGTATTGGGGGATAACAATTGTCAAATTCAAATAATTGTTCATACAAAATTATTTAAACCCGGCAAATCGTATCACTAATACTGGGAAATAGGAGATAAGGGTAGTCAAGGGTAGTTAACGTGGAAACTGCCCTTCAATCTCAACTTTCGATGAGAATGGAGAGCACAAAATATACAATTTTGACACGCAATTTTATATACCCTCCAACCACAGTATATGGGGGTATACTACTTTGTCATTCCGATTGTAACGCATCGAAATATCGGTCGGGGACCCCATAAAGTATATATATTATTGATCCATGATCGACTCTAAGACATTCTATGAATGTCCGTCCGTCCGTCCGTCTGTCCGTCCGTCTGTCTGTAGATAACACAATGCAGTCCAAACTAAAACAGGTAGACTCCTCAGGTTTGGCACATATATGTCTCATGTTCATAGGCAGGTTAAGTTCGTGAATGGGCAAAATCGGGCCAAGGGGAAAAAAGTTCCCCCTTGAAGAACTGAACCAACCTCTGAAAAAATACACTTTTTTACGTGTTTTTTTGTTAAATAAACGAAACATTTGGTATGTTTATAGCGATGGGAAGATGTCCCCCACTGAACCCATCACGCCCCCCCC
The DNA here is from genome assembly GCA_963921195.1 of Pegoplata infirma. Classification (NCBI taxonomy): domain Eukaryota; kingdom Metazoa; phylum Arthropoda; class Insecta; order Diptera; family Anthomyiidae; genus Pegoplata; species Pegoplata infirma. The sequence goes on from OY992540.1 coordinate 83,889,755, forward strand.
CCCCCCAAAAAAAAACGCCCCTGAAATTTTTTTTTTTTACATTTTGGAGGGTATAAAAGATTCGGCAAAGCTTGTTTTTAACTCATCCACATGATGTTGCCTTTCGATTAATAAAAAAATGTATGTTCTGAACTAAACTTTTAAGCTGGAAGCAAAAGAGTGTTGGTACTTTTTGGGCAAAAGTACAATTTTTTCAAGTCTAAAATAGTGCAACAAGTTATTTCATTAGTAACGGCTTTAAAAAATCATTAAACTAGAGATTATGTGATCTCTACTCCCGAAAAACTGGACCCGAAAAACTGGACCAGAATCGGGAAAAAATTGAAAATGTTCGTATTCAAATGGCTATAAATCAGAAAGTAAAAGAGATAACCACCACCTCAATCATAGTTTTTTTGGCATTTATTAGCGCCTTAGAAAAATCCAAATTTCATAAAAATCGGATAATAAACAATAAATTTGCAAGCATTTAAAAGTTTTGTAAGGTTAAGGTGTCCTTCTTTAAGGGCCCCTGAAGGAGCCCCTTTTGGACATGTGTCCAAACTTAAGATCGCAATTACGTTAGCTATAACCGTTATAAATTTCACTGCAATCGATCCAGCACTTATTGAATGGAAAAATTATTTCCAAAAAAGTTGATAATAAACCACTGTGCGACGGTTTAATGTATAAAGGACGTAACTGATTTTTTTTTTTAAATCAGATTGCTTATGGTGCTTTTTATCAAACTAGATAGATATAACCACAAAGTGTTAGCCATTTACAATCAAAAATATTTTCTCTTTGAAACTCAAAAAAAGAAACCCCCCGTTTCCTGTAAAGTAACGTCAAATGTGAGTTAGGCCCTTTTTACATTATGCCAACGATATTTACTACATACACCTATTATGTAGAAAATTATTGTACCGGTTTGTTGTCGTTCGTTGTTTGGTTATTCGTGTCATGTTGTTGACGTCGACATTGCCGCTTTTTTTTGTGTTGCTGCTGCGGATTTTGTTGTTAAGTTTTTGTTGTTGCTGTTACTTTTAGTATTCATTTCATTCCAATGTTGCCACCAACAAAATCGTAAATTACACATGGATCATGCCAAAATTACACATGAAATCACGAATTACACATGGATTATGCCAAGATTACACATGAAATTACACATGCTTTTTTAATAACGTTTTTTTTGTACATTTTAAAAATATAACAGCTAAGTCTGTCGATTAAGTCGATTTTGACATAAGACTCCATTAAATGAACAGTTAACTGCTAACTGGATCCGCCCTAAGCCTGGTCAAATCAAAAGAAAATCTGAAAAACAGCAAAAAAAAAATATGTTGATTTCAGCTGAAAATCTGCTCATTTTAACCGAAAACCCTGCTGATTAAAGCCCAAAATCTGCAGACTTGATGAAAAAACACAAACATATTGTTGTATTTTTTTCTTTTTTTTTCAAATCGTCAATTTTTTTTAATAAATTTTGAAAAATACTAATGATAACTAAGTATTTTTGTAAAATTAGCAAAATAGTCTGCAATTTTTTAATTTTGGCAATTTTTAATTGTTAAAATTTCACAAAATAAAAAAAAAACAATTTCTGTAAAATTTTAAAATAATCAGCTGAAATGTTCACAAAAATATTTTTGTAAACTCAGCATACAGAATCAGCAAAATAATTAAAAAAACTTCTGTTATTTTTTTAAAGTGAATCACAGAGAATATCGTTAAAATATTAATTTCTGCAGAAAAATCTGCTAAAAGCCTTGCTAAAACAAATTATGACAAAAAAGCTCCAAAAAGTAAAAATTTCAAATTACACATGCAGACAATTACACATGGGCTACACATGAAAAAGAAAATTACACATGATATGTGTAATTACACATGAGGTGGCAACACTGTTTCATTCTTTCATTATTTTTTTTTTTAATAAAGTTTTTTTTTTATAATTATTTGTCGTTGTTTGTGTATTTTTTTTGCTTAACAGATAACCGGTACTTACATACATTACTGTGTATACAATTTATACACATCCATATGTATGTACTGTGATGTACGAGGTTCGGCGTTAAGATTATGAAAATATATATGAACAATTTCTTTGAATCTATGAAATTTTTTATATAAAAACATTCAGAAACCGAAAGCTTTTCCCACAATATCATTTGAGATTATTTTCTGAGAACTCTTTTCAAGTGACCCTCGTATGTATATGGAGTATAAAAAATGTATACAAGAAAGTACATACATTTACATATATAAATATTTAATTTTTTTCTTGTTCTTCTTAATGTTAAAACAGGGAGTTGCCAACAAAATTTCAAACAATTATGGATTCTTTAAAAAAAGAGGTAAAAAAAAGATCCGACTTTTAATTTGATTTCCTTGAAATAAATCACATTTACAGGTGACCGGACATAATCCCCTCCGACATTATCCCCATAACGAAAATAATCATAATCCCCATATTACTTGAGGGAACTATGACCATTTCCAAAACGGTCTTAATCCCTATGGGGATTATGTCCTTTCCCTGCTGGGGAAAGGACCGAAACCTTTTCAGTCATAACCCTTATTCATATTATGGGGACTAAGTCTAAAACAATTTCGGTAATAATACCTTATTTTTCGGAGAGGATGGCTTTAATACATGGAGCTTGTAATGCCGAAACCAGGCTGAAGGCCAGTTACGCAAAAAAAACGGAAATCGGAATTATGACCGAATACATCACAGTCATAATCCTAGTATTAGTTGTGGGGACAATGATCTTTCCAAAACGGTTCTAATTCCAATGGGAATTATGTCCATTCCCTGTTGGGATTACGACCAAATTTACATATATTATGGAGACTAAGGGCTGGTAACTCATCACAATATAATCAATGATTAAGGCTAATTAGTGTTTGCAAACGTCAAATTTATATGAAAATAAACAATGATTAGTGTTAATCATTGATTAGCTTTTGATAAGTTACCAGCCCTAAGTCCAATACAATTTCATACACATTTGAGGACCCGATTGGGTTCGGACCCGATAGGTTCAGACCCAGTTGGATTTCTTAAGAATCGTCATAGTTTTTGATATAAAATTTTTGTCCGTTTCGCTATACCTTGAGAATTTAAAAAGCTTGATAACTTTTAAACTATTACTCGGAGAGCTTATGGGAATTGTGCGGTCTTCTTTTACGTGCAACAAAAATGGTTTGTGTTGGCAATATTTACCGAGATATGAGAATTTTAAAATTTTCAGTAATGTCTCCTTTTTTAAATCCAAAGTTAGGACCCACTGGGGTCCACCCATGTGAAGAGAACAAGCGATACTATGGACATCCAAAGTAACAAAAATGGCCTCCATTTTGCTCTATCTGGGATTATGTCCATTTGTTACGTGGTCATTATCCCCATAAATCCGGAAATTATGTCCATTTTTAATTGGAATTATATTAATTTTTTTTAGTTCATAGTGTCCACAGCCGTTATTGGGATTTTTTGTTAAGCATAGTACTCTGTTCGATTTCACGGGAAAAAAAAAGTCAATTATTTTTCAAGACGAGATCTGGCCCTTACGGCCGGCACTGCGACCCTTATGGGTCTTTTGTACCAAAAAAAAAATTGTCAAACTCTATATAAAACAAGTAAGAAAATTATAGTCGGTCAAGACCGACCATATAATACCCTACACTAGAGTTTCCCGGAAAATGGGTCCCAAGTTCAAACATGGACCGATTAGATCTATATTTTGTCAACTCTTAATAAGTGTAAAAACACTCACACATCAATTTTGAGTGAAATAGGCTTATTTAATTGAATATCGGGCGAAACTTTCACATGGGGCCTGAGTCCAAAAATGGTCCGATGATAATCAGATTTGATAAGGTTATTAAAATACGCATTTAACATAAACAAACAGAATTTTAATTAAATATTTTCTATTTTCATGAAATTTGAGAGATTTATGTGAAAATCGGGGAGGTGGTTTGTATAGGAGCTACAAAAAGAACAGGTCCGGTTTATTTAAAATTTGGAATAGTGATTTGTGTAGATAACATGATTATTACCTGCCAAATTTCGAAACGATACCTTTTATAATGCGGTTATTAGAGTCATTTGAGTTGAAACTAAAGAGGACCTTTGTATGGGGTCTAGGTCTAAATATGGATCGATTTTTTCCAATTTCAATAGGCTTCGTCCTTGGGCCAAAAGTCAATTTAAGTTGCCGTGAAAAAGTGACATTTCAGTTTTGTTATGATCGTTTCTTCCTTATAATTGTCAAAAGTTGTGAATTTTTTAATGTTTTATTGCGATTTGAGGCGTTTGAAGTTTAAGTGAAATTTTCACCATAAAAAAACAGAGTACCAGGCTTTATGCATAGTACTGTGTTCGATTTCACAGGAAAAATCTGTCAAACTTCATATAAAAAAACATTAATTTTGGCAACGCAAGGAATTATAGGGAAATTGTTGAAAGAGTTTTCACGCATTTTTATTTCACAAGACAATTTAAATTGCCGTGAAAAAGTGACATTTCAGTTTTGTTATGATTCAGCGTTTAAAGTTTAAGCATAGTTCTCTGTTCGATTTCACGGGAAAAAATCTGTCAAACTCCATATAAAAAGAAATTTGGCAACGCGAGGAATTATGGGGAAATTGTTTTTAAAATTGTTTTCGACCATTTTTATTATACACTCTAAAAAAACGAGTCCAGTTTCCTACTATAAATTGGGTAAATTTCAACAAATTCAAAAAATATACTACAATAAATTGAGTAAATTTCCAATATTTTTAAGTAGAGTTACGCAATTTGTGTAAATTTACCCAATTTATAGTAGGAAACTGAAATAATTTTAATAAGAGTGTACAAGACAATTTAAGTTGTCGTGAAAAAGTGACATTTCAGTTTTTCTATTAGTTTCTTTCTTATAATTGTCAAAAGTTCTGAATTTTTAAATGTTTTATTGCGATTTGAGGCGTTTCAAGTTTAAGTGAAATCATCACAGTAAAAAACAGAGTACTAGACTTTAAGCATAGTACTCTGTTTGATTTCACGGGAAAAAATCTGTCAAACTCCATATAAAAAAAAATAAATTTTGGCAACGCAATGAATTATAGGGAAATTGTTAAAAGTGTTTTCACGTATTTTTATTACACAAGACAATTAAATTTGCCATGTGGGATTTTACACACAGATTTTTTTCCTTGCATGTCTGCTACTGCATTCGAGTTTGTCGGCAAAAGAGGTTATTCTACGAACGAAGAAATTTCAAAAGGGAATTGAAAAAAATCAAGGAAAAAAGTCTGTGTGTAAAGTCCCACCATGAAAAAGTGACACTTCAGTTTTGTTATGATCGTTTCTTTTTTATAATCGTCAAAAGTTGTTGATTTTTAAATGTTTTATTGCGATTTGAGGCGTTTAAAGTTTAAGTGAAATTTTCACCGTAAAAAACAGAGTACTTTGCTTTAGGAAAACAATTTTGACGAAAAAAATGGTTTTGTGAAAAAAATTGGCAAAAAAAAATGTTTTTTGTGTAAAAAAAAATTGCATAGTACTCTATTCGTTTTTACGGGAAAAAATCTATCAAGCTCCTATATAAAATAAAAATTGGCAACCCGAGGAAATATAAGGAAATTGTTAAAAAGGGTTTAATGCATATTTATTGTACAGGACAATTTAAATTGTGGTAAAAAATAACCATTCGAGTTTTGTTATGATAGGTTCTTTCTTAGAATTGTAAAAATTTGTTAAATTATGTATTTTTTATTACGAGTTGAGGCGTTGAAAGTTTTAGAGAAATTTTCGCCGTGAAAAACAGAGTACTAGGCTTAATGTAGAATGTATCAAAATTTCCGAGATGTCCTTACATTTTCGTTCATAACTTTTTAACCGGTTAACCGATATCGCTCACAAGCAATACCAAACTTCTCGAAGTAACAGCAACTATATAAGTTGAAAGTCGTTGGAATATTTATGAAACCCTTCCTTGTTAGCATTTGTTGTCGTAAACAAACTCAATTTTTTGCGTTTCGTTTTATATTCTATACAGTTGAGATCACTGAAGAAGTGCCACCACTATGAAAATATATGATTTTTTGTATCTTATTCTTTTCAATTGAAATGCAAAATAATATAAAACGGAAATTTAGAAAATATGAACTTTTATTTAAGAAAAGAACAATTGAAATTCGGGAAATCTTATATATCTTAGAAATGATCAATTGAAATTCCGATAAGCCCAATAGAAATTAAAAAAATACCCAATTGTAATTCAGAAATTTCCACATGATATTCAGACAAACTTAACAAGTAAGATTTACAAACGCCCATTTAAAATTCACAAATGCCCAAAAAATTCAAAAAATTGTCTATGGAATGTAAATTGCTTTTGTATACAAACATTGCTAATTTTATATCCATAACTGTATTTATATGCATATATGCATTTTCCGTAAGTTTATATTCACATAATACTCGTACATACATATGTATATAAAAATGTAAATATTTACACAATTGTTGTTGTTTTTCGTTATAAACACAGATGTGATTAAAAAAATAGCAACAACAGTTATTTTGTTATTGATGTTCAAAACAGTTCCCAAGAAAACAGATAATGTGGAAGGTCGTTGAGCTTCATGGACTTAAAATAGTACATTTGTCGTACCCTGGAAAGGAAAATTAGATGAGAGAAAGTTTAAAGAGGTGCTTGCTCAGAGCTTCTCAGCTGCTTTCACAAACCTGAGAAAGCCGGAGAAGGAAAGTCAATGGACCATGTCCTTTGAAAGACCATCAGAGCCCATTATCTGTAGTCTAGCTCTTGAGAACGCTGTGCAACAACAGACTTATTGTTTTGTTGTGTTCTCATCTTCAAGACAAGCTAAGGCTCCGATAAGACACACAATCACAATGCAAAGGCATTGTGTCCCGTAAATAGTTTGCTACTTTCTTGTCTGGTTTTATTACAAAACATTTGGTATTCTTGCATGTCAACTCATTTGACCATTTTTCCATGAATATTGATTTTATGTGAGAGTTGACCAACGCATTATCCTTGTCAAGCCTATACCAATCCGAGGCTTCAGATTTCGGGGAATTGTGTTGGATCCAATGTTTGCCAAAGATTCGAAAATCCCATTTTTCTGTATTCTTCTATGACCCGGAACACACAAGAGACAGACCCTGTTCTCACACGAGATCTTACTGAGTCTGCGCCTACACTCTTGGACAATTTGAGATGTTCTGAATGGAGAATTCAGTGCTTTGAGCGCTGCTTAACTGTCACTACAGATACTGATTCTCCTATCCCTTCATCTACCCAATAAGCACTTTTAAAATGCAATTGCAAATCAAGTATAAATCAATTGAAAATCAAACCCTTAATTCCAGTCTATGCTTGAATTATACTTGAATTACACTTGAATTCAATAGCATTCTCCAGCAAAACGGATACTTGAATTCAAGCACTGTTGTTACACTTGAAAACCAGTGAAAAGGCTGTAAAAACAGGGCTTGAATTCCAGTGTCCGTTTTGCTGGAGTATGCTATGGAATTCAAGTGTAATTCAAGTATAAATCCAGCAGGGGCTGGAATTTATGGCTTGATTTACACTTATTTTATACTTGATTTGCACTTGAATTTTAAAATTGCTTATTGGGTATTTTCAATTATCCAAGTCGCTACGTCCAAAATAGCAAACACTTCAGTCTGAAAGACTGTTGCCATTTTGCACATAGCATGAATACCGAATACCAACCACATCCAGAACCAACTGAGGTACTAGAACCGTCCGTATAGAAAGTATAAGAGTAATTTCTGAGAAGTTTATCTGGATCGCAAATTTATTCCCTTCTCGGGAAGTTTACACTAAACTTTCTACAAAACTCTATGCAAGGCGTCATACTGTCTAAGAGCATGTCAAACATCGGACAAAGTTCCGAAAGCCCATTAAACAGTTGACCATGTCCTGCATTGTAGTCTTCATACCATGATCAATTTTTACAGAGTCTGCACAAAAATTTCATGGCCCAGGTAAGCATGTCCAAAATAGCGTTAAGAGCTACGCCTGGTGTTGTGTTCATAGCACCTGTAATCCTCAAGCAAGCGGCTCTTTGTAGTCCGTCCAGCAAAGCCCGAGTAGATTTCACCACCGTTCTCGTCCACCACACCACAACCGCATACGTCTCAAATGGCCTTATGACTGCTAGGTACATCCAGTGCACCCCCACAGGTATTCGACTCCGTATCATTCCGAAATCTCTCCGACACTGCCAGAAAGTACGGATTGCTCCAGTTACTTTTAGTTCAACATTTTTTGTCCACATTAGTTAACTATCCGGAGTGACCCCTAAATACTTCACGTCTGCGGACAGTTGAAGAGTTACACCTTTCAGCGTAGAAAGCTTAAGTCTATTGTATTTAGTCCTTCGCGTAAACAACACGAATGTTGTCTTAGCTGGATTCACGCCTGTTGCACCAGTTGTCAATCAAGTCTATAAAAGTCGGCATTTTATTGTAGACCATTTTAAGAGACTTTCCGGAAACTAATGCACAATCGTCTTCCGAATAAGCCTGTACGAGAACACCTAGAGCCTGTATTTCAAAGTAAGTCGACCGCAAACAGCACATTAGTGGAGAGAGGACAACCCCTTGGGGTCAGCCTCTGTTTACCTCAACCGTGACTCTTGTGCGACACTGACTTTCAGTGGTTAACAATCTCTTAGAGATCATAAAGTGGATCCATTTGACAAGAGCTAGGCCTGCGACATGCCGAAACCTTTATCGAGTCAAAGGTAACAATATCGAAGGCCGCCTCAGTATTAACAAATACGCCGAAAGTGTAATTTTTTACACGGATGGATCGAGGCTGCACAAACAAGTGAGCTTTGGAATCTATTCGAAGCTGCTTGAGTTGAGGCTAACTCGAAGATTACCAGATCATTGAAGTGTTTTCCAGGCAGAGATGCTGACAATAAAGGAAGTGAGTAACTGGTTGAGTTGCAATATAATGTCTACAACTGCAGTCAACATCTATTCTGATAGTCAAGACGCGGTTAAGTCCCTGGAGTCAATGAGCGTGTTCAGCAGAGAAACCTGATACTTAATAGTTGAGATGTATCATGTTTTGATTATTTGAATCTGCTGAACGCATTTTTTATGAATGTTTTAAAATATTGGAATAAATTATTGTTTTTTTATATTTTCATCTATTTTTTCTGTGAAAAATACTTTTTTATGATTTTTTTGTTTATTTCTTTGAACAACTCAAAAAAAAAAAATAATTTCAATAAAACAGCTTATTTATCAGTTTGTGATCACATGTACACTCAAAATAATTCTACAGTAAAAGGTTTAGTAAGTGATATTGTACAAAAATCTACTAATTAGTTACTAATTTTATTATCTTCAAAGTACTAAAATTAGTAATTTTTACTGGTTTTGACTAAAATTAGTTAAAAATTTTAGTATTGGTTACCAATTTCTGCACTAGGTCCTTTTGGACTAAAATTAGTTAAATTTTTAGTATTGAATACCCACGTTTTTTTTTTGGGTGTAGCATAATTTTTTTACGCTACCAGTGATGAGAAGCGCTCTCTCAAGATGTTGACTGAAATGTCAAAAATTAAACCGTTCAGCAGAATGTTAAGGAGCAGCTGAGTAGTAGCTTTCTCTGCTGAACGTACCCAATGTTTCTGAAAACAATACCTGTTCTTAACAACCGCACGTCTTTGAATGAGATGGCCAAGCAGTTTGCCATACAACACATATGGGTCTTATAGAATTGCAATGAGGCCAATGAGCTTACAAGACTGGGAACTTCCTTACAGGATCCAACAGAATTGGAATGTGTTGGTATGGATCTAGAAACTTGCAGGCAAAATTTACAGCTTTGTTGCACAAAGGAAAATAGTCAGAGATGGGCACATGGATGGACGTGTGAGACAACACGACAGATTTGGACTTCTCTTAATCAGAAGCGCACAAGCTTATATTGCTTCCAAAAGGAGTGATTTCAACGGCATTGAAAAGCACGCAGAGTGGTTCAATGTGCCGTCACATGACTTTTATCGAAATTGCATGGATGAGGAGAAGTTGGTACCTATCGAACACTTGTATCTGCCATTGCTCGGCACTTTCTGGTCAGAGTCTTGTAGACATTATATTGCTCCCTGAGATTAAGGGAGCTGTACGATCTTTCTGATTTTTCGGATGTCAAAATTCAATGTCTCAGGAGTTTAATTGAAGCTTAAATTGGATTAACTTAACCTAACCTATACAAAGAGGAGGAGTAAATTTGTATTCAGTGTATTTTTTTTTGAACGCATCTTCAAAAAAAAGTCATAAGATTTTAAAAAAAATACCATTTACTGCTATTTATTTGACCGCCACTGTCTCTTGTTGTGTTTACAACACATTCTCTTATTTACATATTGTTATGGTATGTCGTAATTGCATCTCAAATTTTTTTTTTTTCTTTCAGTTTTTTTTTTTTTTTTCATTTTAATCTGGTACAAAATGTGGGATCATGTGGGCTTTTAACGAGATTCTTTTTAAATTATATTATTTTATAGATGCAGACTTGTATCCATTAATGTTTTATTGTATACAAAAAAAAAAATACAATAATAAAAAAACAGTTGCCATTCATATCAAATGGACAACATCCATATCAATCAGAGGGAAACGTTAAAGATCTGCTGGTTTTTATTATTAAAAAAAAATTTAAATAAAATTTTAAGATTTATTACAAACACATGTTTTGTACAAAAGAATCAGCTTGGATACACCATAGATAATGATCAAATGAGGTAATGAATTAAATGAAGTTTTTTAGTTAAACATTTCCATTATTAAATTGCTTAACCCATTTACCGTCCTGGGGAAACGATATTCTTGGGCTAATCTCGAACAATTCTGACATTCTGACTCGAGTGGATAGACTCTCAAGATTTGGGTAAAGGAGTTATTTCTGTTACTCTTGTTAGTTAAGCTTGATTCTCAATCGTTGGCTATGGTTCTACTTTTCCGGTTCGCGATTTGTTATCCGGCCCCGAGTTGGGCGCCAATTTAGAAATAACCTTGGCTGATGCATTTTGGGCGTGTCCCGGTTCAACTTAACTGTCACAAACCTGTGGGTTTGAAATAATTTGTATGTATATTTATTTTAGTTTTGGTAAAAATAGTAATTCACTCTAACCAGGATAACTTTCATGTAGGTCATTAGACTTTAAACGCGAAAAGATAATAACGTCTCTGAGCAGTCGATTATATATGTAGCTAAAAATTGTCGAACATTTTTAGGAATATTCATATCAAACTCTCTAAAGTCTAGACATTTTTCAAACCATCCGATAAAATTATGCAAGTTCCTTCCCTAAATAACTCGCGGAATTTTATTATAGCGGTTGCTGGTAAACAAACCTTGGTACCTTCACCGCCAGCAATATATCCTCATTTACATTTCACATCGGGAATTTTTAGCTAGCAATGGCAGGTAGCTATCTCATTTGATTTTTCCCGCAAACTTAAGGTCATACTCTAGGTCTATTAAAAGACCAGTGTTGGATGTTCTGGTCGTCTTGAGCGAATTCAGTTAACTGCTTCCGAATTTGTACCTCTAACAAGGGAAATCTCCCTAGTGTCACCGTCCGATCTTCACGAAATTTGGATATGTTGTTCAGAACAAAAATTTATTAGAAACGTATTTTTTGAGCGGCCAGTCAGGGGGTCGGCGGTGGACACATTTATTATGGTATTTACGCCTAAATAATACGATTTTCTATTTTTTCCTCTTGAACCAAGTGCAGGTCAATAAACTTCTCATGGCCTATTTTTTTTTTATTTTTTTACCAATAACAAGGATTTCCAAATTCAAAGGATTTCTTTAGCTCATCAGGGAAATTTTTTTCCCATGGTCCAATTATTCCGGTTTACGAACTAAACCAGACATTGACCAAAAGACATTTCGTGCCAAACTTCAGGAGGCTAACTTTTGCTAAACTTCAGGAGTCTAAGTAGGTGGCAAATTTTAAGAGTCTAACTTGGTTTGGACTGCATCGTGCTTTGCAAAGATGGACAGACGGGTGTTCATAGAATGTCTTTGAATCGATCATGGATCAACAATAAATACAAAAAACCCAACTACGCTAGTGTTTCCCGGAAAATGGGTCCTAAGTTTAAACACGGACTGATTGGATGTATCTTTTATAAAATCTTTTATAAGTGTAGAAAACACTCACAAACAAATTTTAGTGAAATGGGCTTTTTTGTTGCCCATAAGCCGATTAACCCGAATATAGGGCGAAATTTTTATATGGGGCCTATGTTCAAAAATGGTTTGATTAGGTTTTTAATGTACGAGTTTAATATATGCTAAAAATAGAATTTTTTAGAGGTTGATTTAGTTCTTCAAATGGGAACTTTTTTCCCCTTGGCCGATTTTGACTATTTACGAACTTAAAAAAATAAATGATTGTATTCCTAAAATATCTGTAGTTGAAAGCTTATACATTCGATGTGAATAAATTTAGTAACTCAGGCTAAAAGATTAATTTTTCGCTCATATTAAGTACCAATTTAAATATCGTGCTTTTCATCGATTATCCAAAAAATCCGTGTCTTTCCCAAAGACTCACTAGATCCCCAAAAAAAATATCACATTCCCATTTATAAATAAAAATTGTATAAATATGTATTATTGATCCATTATCGATTCAGACTTTCCATGAAAGTCCGTCCGTGTGGAAAACACGATACAGTCCAAACTAAAAGAGATGACATGAATATGTCTAAGGTCATAGGTCCGAAATGGACAAAATCGGATCAGGGGAAAAAAGTTCCCCCTTTAAGAACTAAACCAACCATTAAAAAAACGCAATTTTTTCAGGTTATTTTGTACTTTTGTTAAACAAATGAAACATTTTTATGACCGAAGACGCTCAAATACCGGCACTTGGACCCAGGGGACTAAAACAATTAATTTGTTTTTCCCTCAAACCCCGTCTTGGATTTAAAAAAAATTGTTTTAGTAATGATAAAATTGTATCACAAAATCATATTAAATTAATTTGCCAACATTTATGGGTGTATCCCCAACGCCTAGCGACGACCCCCCTGAAATTTTTTTTAACTTTTAACTTTTTGGATGGCATATAAAATTCGGCACAGCCGAATTTACTTGTTGCTTTTCGATTTTAAATTGGGTCCCGGGTTGGGAGCCATTTGAGATATGGCTATTGTCTACTATTTCATTATATTGAGCGGAAGATGTTTTAAACGTTCGTTTTATAAGGTAATCAATGTTCTCGATTCTGGAATACGATTTCACCATTCACCTAATTTTTAAAAATTTGATATTCTATCGATTTTTAAATTTGTTCATGTAATTATTAAAGATATTAACTAGATCTTTTATTGTTACAAGAAAATAATTTTCAAATCATAAAATTCAAAAGAATATCAAATTTTTAAAAATTTGGTGAATGGTGAATCGAGCACAATGTTTAAATTTTGGTCATACGTTACACGAGCATATCATTTTTAAAACTTTCGTTAAGTAATGTAGTACATGCTAAATTTTTGTCGTTCGTTATATCGAATATTCGTTAAACCGAGCATTACCTTTACTTTTATAATTTATAAATAGGTACAATCATACATCGTGATATAAAATTTACTTTAAATATATCTGCATAAATTAAGCTGATAAATACAGCACTTTATCATAATATTTCATAATAATTACAGTTACTGAAAATAACAGGGAAGGTTTCCAAAAGGTTTCCAACAGTTTATTTGAAAGTCTGAAGTATACTTGACCAAAACAGCGTAATCGTCAAACGGTTAATTTTTTCACCTTCAAAAATAAGGAGAAAGGCGGGGGTTGAAGGGTCCAATTTTTTGTGATGAAGCTATTATGAGGTCACAGATTACGAAAATGAACATTTTATCAAAATCGCTCTGGCCAAAAATGTATGGTGGCCAAGGGGCTAGAAAGAGATTGAACCGTTTAAACAGAAAATTGTCATGAACCCCTTAGGAGGCCTTCCTTGTAAGAGCCGTTAGGCATGTATTTAGCATATTGTACTACGTGTAATCAAACATGCATATGTCTACACTCAAAATAAATGTCTGTAAAATCAGCATAAAAATCTACTTTCTAGCAGAAAATTTAATCGAGTAATATAAGAAATTTGTTTAACCCTATTAGATCTATGCCGATCTGATCTAATCAATTGTTTCACTTTTAGAAAAACCTTCTCAATATTTTTACATAAGTTCCGATTGTAACACCTCGAAATATCGGTTAAGGACCCCATTAAGTATATGGGGGTTTTCGTGTCAATTGACCGATGTCTTCCGATCCGGATGAAATTTGCACCAAGGTTAATTCTGGGAAGTAGTTCAGACAAAATTTTTCAACGAGATCGGTCAAGGACTCTCTGAGTTAGGGTGGGTCGAAATTTGTCATTTTGGTCAAAGAGGTGTTTATTCTCATCCATGTAACTGTATGAAAAAAAGTTATAAAAACAAATTTTAGATTTTTTTTATACCCTCCAACCACAGTATGGGGGTATACTCACTTTGTCATTCCGTGTGTAACGCATCGAAATATCGGTCGAGGACCCCATAAAGTATATATTTCATTGATCAGTGATCGATTCTAGTGATGTCCGTCCGTCTGTAGAGGACACGATACAGTTCAAAATAAAAGAGCTAGACTTCAGAAGTTTGGCACGAATATGTCTTATATTCCTAGCAGGTTAAGTTCAGAAATGGGCAAAATTGGACCAAGGGGAAAAAAGTTCCCCCTTGGAGAACTAAACCAACATAAGAGAAACCGCATTATTTCCATGTTTTTTGTACTTTTTATAAGCAAATGCAACATTCTTATCTCAGAAGAAGTTCAAAATCGCTAGGGGAAGGTGCCCCCTAACTTTTTAGGGGCACCTAAGAAGTTAGGGGGCAAGCACTTTGGCAAGCACTCAAAGTCTTTGTATGCAAAAGGTGTCCTACTTTAGGGGGCCCCTGAAGGTGCTACTATTGGACATGTGAGAACCTCCGTCCAAACTTAAGCTCGAAATTACGAAAGCTATAACTGGTAAAAATTTCACTGCAATCGATCCAGTGGAGTGGTAGGAGCAAATTTTAGAGGAATGTCATTTTGTATGGGAGCCCCCCTTAGGAAGTGGAAATAGAGGTTAGGTATGTTCAGCAACAATGTTGTGGGCAGAAAATTAATTAAGGTCGGTCTCACATTGCACCCCTCCAGACGCGTTTCTAGGGCAGAATTATTTCCCAAAAAAATCGAAAATAAACTACTGTGTACTGGTTTGAAAGTTATATAAAAATATTGCAATTAATTGGATATGACTTGTGCAGATGGTGCGGGGACGAAGAGACAGTGGAAGATTCATTCCATTATCATTGTCAGTGCCCTGCACTATCTCGCACTTGATTTAATTGTTTTGGCTCTTATTTTTTTTAGAATATGATGGAACTTAGAGGGATCAACCCGTGAAATATGTTAAAATATATTGGACTGAGTAAATTTGATGATGCACATGTGTGGGACAGAAAGAAATTGAACTAATGTGAAAAGAAGCCCAACCCACCACCTCCCCACACCCTTTTTACACGAGGTATCACGTGAACCTCTCAACCTAACCAAACCTTCTGCTTGTCAGGTTGGTAATACACTTCAGCAAAAACGGTTCAGGATCAAAAAAATTTTTACACTCGAAAAAAAATTTTACACTCAAAAAAATTTTTGGTTGTACACAAATTACTTAAAAAAAAATTTTACTAAAAATACAAATTTTCTTGTCAATAGTTTTTAACAATTTCATTTATTTTTGTTTTTTTGTTAAAATAAATAAAATCATAAAAAGTGTTTTGGGCATTGTGGAGGCTGTTCATAGATTCGGCCGAGTCGAATTTAATCTCTTATAGGCTATTTACATATACCCCGAAATCCATATAAATTTGGATTTCAAATCCAATTAAAATCTATACCGTTTACATATGCTTTTTTGACATTTAGATGGATTTTGTTTGTACTAACTCTGTATTTTCTTTTGATTTGTGTACAGGGTTGTTAGTGGGAAAATTACCCAATTTTATAAATATTTCTAACCACAATATCAAAAAATGTGTTTTTATGTAGAGCTGCTTCTTTAAATGCAAGAAAATTAATATTTTTGCCAAGTTTGGGGCCGCCACCATTGAGTGTTTTTCTTTGTTAGGAAGACCAAATTGGTCAACTAAATTGTGCGTTTACCATTTGCAATATATATATATTTCCTTTATTTACATAAAATAGTAAGATAAATATGTGTTAACTAAATTATATAAAAGTTCATAATGAACATAGGGCGTCAATGGTAAATTTTTTATTTACCATTTGCAATGGTAAATTTTAAATGAAACATTGTTTTTATTAATCTTTTAATAGTTTTTAAAAAATAAATTTTAATTGTTTTTTAACTTTATAAAAAACAACAACAGCTGATAAAAAAAATCGTGTGCAGCGTTGCAAAAAGGCATTAGAGATGATTATTTTGTAGGGATGTCGCGAATAGTGTATTCGGCATTTTACCGAATATTTACTATTCGGTATTCGGTTGGAACCGAATACGAATATTTGCTGAATAATTTAATTATTCATACGCCTGTATTTTACCTATGTAAAACATTAAAAAAAAAGTACCAGATTAAAAGACAACAACGCTGTTGTTGACACTATTTTTTCTGGTACCTTAGCAAATCGAATTTTAATTAAGTGCTCAAGTTTTTTTGTATAAAAAAGAAACTGAAATTACTACGAAAAAGAGTCAAACGTTAATAAAAAGTGTTTTTTTAACTAATTTAAATTTTGCCGAATATTCGGCAAACTGTTAACGAATATTTATTTAACCGAATATTCAAAAAACATGCCGAATATGCCGAATACCGAATATTGACGAATATTCGCGACATCCCTATTATTTTGTGAAAAACCATAGTTGTACAATTAACTAGTAGACATTTTTTGGGATTTTGAATTGCGATTTTACGATTTTCCTAAAATCCAATTTTTTTTTATATGGGATTTGACATTTGAAATCCAAAAAAGTAATGGGATTTACTTGGATTTTCATTGAAATCCCATTTTTTTCTGGATTTCAGGGTATATGTAAATGGCATATTAGTTGATTTTTTAATTAAATTAAACATCGTTTAACTGAATTCCCGAAATTCATAGAAATATGTTTTCTGAGTGTATACGTAAATGTATTTGTAGTAGTACACTAACACATACACTCATAATTTATCAACAAACAACAGTAATTCATAAAATTTTATGTTATTTTTTTTTGTTGCAAAATTGGTCTGTTGTTGTTGCTGTTGTTGAATTTATATGTATGGATATGAATTTAACATGCGACTGTTAATAATGTCAGTCAGTGTGTATGTAAAGTATGTATGTTTGGGGTTTTTGTACAAAATATTTTGCACTTGACCTTGTTTATCCATATTTAAAAACAGAATTGGAGGGGGGCATATATTTAATAGTACAACAACACACAATAAGTAAAAATTAATGATACAATAACAAAACGACGAGTTAAATACAATAAAAATCTACTCAACTGAACTAAAGAACCTCCTCACTCATACTTAAGAAAGTTTTACCAAAAATAATATGTTTGTAGAAAGACACAAGTACAAAAGTTAAATTCGACTTGACAGATTCCATGAATACCCTCCGCAATGACAAAAAAAAACTTTTTTATTGGTTCTAATGTTTTTTTCGGAAAACAAAATAATTTTACTGTACAATTTTTTTGAGTGTAATTTTTTTTAGTGTAATTTTTTTTAGTGTATTTTTTTTTTTTATATAAAAATTTGTTTATGTGAAAAAATTAATAAAACTTTTTTAATGAGTTCAAGGTTTTTTCGTAAGAAAAAAAATTTTAGGGTAAATTTTTTAGTGTAAAATTTTTTTTTTATTGTAAAAAAAATTTGAGGGAGAAAAATGTTATTGTGATTTATTTGCAGAGCTTCGAAGGATTTCATTCCTTAATTCGATTTGGCATTCTGAATGAAAATGTAGTGATTGCATTCCCCAATCACATTTTAGCGAATTGAATGAATTCACTTTAGAGTCATTCCATTTATAAATAGCGAATGTATTCGATTTATTTTTCATTCGACTTTCAAAAATCGAATGCATTTGATTTTTATTTTCATTCGACTTTTAAAAATCGAATGCATTCACTTGCGAATGCAATCGATTTTTTTTCATTCAATTTGAGTAATTCATTGCATAAAAATCTTAAAAAACTAACCAAGATAGAGCAAAACGGAGCCAATTTTTTGTCCATAGTATAGCCAACACTCTTCACACTTTTTATCGTGTATGCAGTTGATATGTGCATTTTTAAAATTTTGGGAAACATAAATTTTTTTGGATTCAAAATTAGGGCCTATTAGGGCCATCGTATGTTAAGAGAGTCGGCGATACTATGAACCAAAATTTGGCTCCGTTTTGGCCTATCTATTTAAAAAATCGATTGCATTCACAGTGGAATGAAAAAAAAAATCAAATGCATTCGATTTTTCTAAATCGAATGAACTAGAAATCGAATGCATTCATTTTTGTCCATTCAATCGAATGAATTCCAAGGACTGCATTCATTGTTGTTTTATGAAATCGAATGCATTCACTGACTTGAAAATTGAATTGATTTTTTTGAGAATTCATTCGAAAAGGATTTCATTCTTCGAAGCTCTGTATATTTGTAGCCTTCCAATGTCATTCAAAACATGTTAATGTGTGTTTTATATCCTTCATAATATAATGACGTTGTGTTGATGTTTGTAACTACCCGAAATATTGGCACTAGACCCACCTTCAAGTTTACAAATCGACTCACAATCAGTATCACTTTTGAGTAGATTTTGTCGTCCGATTTGCAATTATCAATATATTTGGCAGAAAATTGAAACATTAGCTTCATTTGTCCCAAGGACCAAGCATATTGAAATTTGTAAAAATCGGTCTATGTTAAGACCAAGCTAGAATCGGGACAATTGTACTAGCACTCCATACAAACCAACCTCCCGATATTCACAAAGATATCTCGAAATTCATGGAAAAGGAAAATATTTTATTGAAATTTTGTTTATAAGTGTTAAAAGTGTTATCTGATTATAACTTGGACATTTGTTGGACTAAGGTTACATTAGATGGGCGACCACCATTTGGCGAATTCACTCGAAGGTCATAAAGCCCATTGTGATTCCCTTAATTGTTATTTCGCTACTCCCCCTCTGATACAAAATTCTACTTCTTAAACCACCCTGATTCCCTGAGATATTAGAGACGTCAATGAGATACCGTTAAGGCAATCTAGGTCATCGAAAAATCTTTGCCCCAAATGCTTAAGGGGGCTTTTCATCAGATCTGGACATTCACATAACAAGTGCTTCACTGACTCTTCCTCCACTTCCCTACAACTTCTACAATAGTTCCCAAACGTACGGTCATTTGGCCTATTATACAGTGTCCTGTCAGTACTTCCACTAATAGGCTTACCGTTCGCTTGACAAAAGTAAGAAGACTTTTTGTCCTCTTAGGATTTGGCAGTTGCTACAGGGTGCACGATATTCTGCACCTTATCAGTGATATCCACCTATCCTTCATTCTATTTTCTGATATCCTATCAATTTCGTTCACAAATTCCGCTAATTCTAAAGTGATGTCAGGTTCCACCCGTTCCTCCACCGACTCAGGACTATTTCCCGTACATACATCAGCTAATTCGTTTTCAGCGACCCACTATGTCAAGGGACCCAGTTAAGCTTGACTGTGTGCTGACTGATTCGACGAAGGGATTGTATACTATTCCCGATTTTACAGTGTTTGATTCTTAGGGCTTTAGAGCTGCATTACTATCCACGAAAATGTAAATGGGCGAAGGTCCATTGTCATAATTATCTGCGCAGATTTATCAACTGCAAGTACCTATGCCTAGAAAATACTACTTGTCCGGAAGTCTCAATGAGGCCCCGATTTTGAGGCATTCAGAGTATACTCTTGAACCCATACCTATCTGCATTTTCGATCCGGCAGTAAAGATTGAGATCGCATTCTCTGTTGTCATAGAGTTTCCCGCCCAGCCTTGCCTAGTTGGTTTTGGGACTTCAAAGCTTCTGTCAAAGTTCGTCTGTGGTGAGATATAGTTGGTTTTCTGTTCCAATTCCGTTCCTGCCTACCGTGTCCCCAAAAGCGTTGCTTAAGCATTTGCGACTGTCTTAACCTGAGAGCCGATTTTGCTGCTGTGCTCTTGACATAGATATCTACGGGCTGAACGTTTACTATCACTTTCAGGCCGGCCTGGTGTGCTGATCTAATAGCACCAGTGATACTTACAAAAACCAGTCGTTGTATCATCTTTAGATTGCAGAGATGTGATTTCTTATCCGAAGCTTTCCACAACACAAGGGCACCATAGGTAAGTATTGGACTAATTATTGCACTATACATCCAGTGTTTTAGATCCAACCTTCTTCAGAAAGTTCTCCTGCAGCAGTAAAAAACACATAACGACTTGTTCATCCTTTTCGCTGTATTTATTTTCCAATAAATTTTTGAGTCAATAATCATACCCAGGTATATCGCATTATTAGACAGTTTCAGGGTGATTCCATTTAATTTGAGATTTTTGGGCTTAGTCCCCATATAAAAATTTCAACTGATATTCTGTTAAATCGGACAATGGTCAACAAAAAGTTAACTTCGGTAAAATTTGGGTTGAGTGCCTTTCCTACACCAATTAAATATTTAGCAGAAGTTCGAAAAAATCAGTTTGGAATTAGGACCTGTTTTCCGGAAAACACTGGTGTGGGGTTATATGGTCAATCTTGATCGACCTGTTTTCAACATGTGATTTCTCGATAAACCTCGTCTAGGTTAACTTAGGTTAAAGTGGCTTATGACGTTTTACGTCAACACACGTAGACTCTGAAAAACCTCGTCTAAGTTGTAAAATTTTTCTGATAACTTCTAAACCACCGGACCGATTTCACCGAATTTCACTTCTAACCTGACCGAAAGAACGACAAATTTGTATGCCAAGCTTAAGTATACTTTGAATTGTCTTTCGAAAGTTAGCTTGCTTTCTCAGACGGGCGGGCATCGCTAGTTCGATTGGGAATCTTAAATCTATGTATATACTCAATGTATCGACGTATTACAAACGGAATGACAAACTAATAAATACCCTCTATAATTAAGCGGAGGAAATAAAGAAAAAAATATAAGAACGTAGGTATAATCATAAATACACCCGCTGAGTATGAAGAAAATATTTAATAATACACTGACTTTCAAAAGTCTGCAGCTGTTAGTCAATCGATTTGTATAACCTCCCCTTAGTTATAGACGGTATATATAAGTTTGTAATTCCGTTTGTAACGCCTTCAAATAGCGGTCTAGGACCTCATAAAGTATATGGACTTTTGTCATTAACTTTTAACGCTTGTGATATTTTACTAATTTCGCAATAACATTTTTTTTTGTAAACTAGGTGGTACCTGTGAATGTAGATATGTTAAGGGAACCATAATGAGTATTTCTGCAAAGGCACAGCGCAAATAGTCTCATTATCTCATGGTAAGGAACGTTCAAAGTTGAAAAATGTAAAAAAATCGCTTGATACTCTCATGAAATTTTTCGTTCAAAGTTCCATATTGTTGGGTGCGTTAAAGCTATTGCTCCAAATTTAATACCGTTTAATCAGTAGACTTGGGCAATTATTTGGTGTAGGTTCAGTGGATGTGCCATCAATAAGAAAAAAGTTACATGGACCTAAATCTTTGATACCAATTTTTTTCAATTTTCAATTTTTCGAGGTTTTTTGATTGTAGCTTTTGGTGCAAACCGTAATTTTAAAATTCAAATACACATGGTAAAAGCCCTTGTAAATATGCACAATCTGAGACTGATTCGAGTGATGTGCTCGCAATGGTTACGAAGCTGCAGCTCTCCAAAGATGGGAAGAAAAAACGTGAATTTTTTAAAAAGTCTGTTTTTTGCGAGGCACACTCCCAGTTTTATTCCGAATGGTTCCGAATGCTTTGTGAACTTTATAATTTACCATTTCCCACTTGATTTACAAACGCACCCAAAAAATATTCAATTGCAAAAATTTTATGAGCTTTTTAAATTTTTTGCAAAATTTCCATATTTTAGTTTTGCATTATTTGACAGCCAAATGTGCATGGCTGAAAGGTGAACATGTAGAAACAATGGTATGTGCAAATATAATAAATCATGGAAAGCAACATTGATCAAAAGTTAATATTGGAGAATTCCGCGGCGTTTTTCTGTTTTTCGTTTTTTGTAAGGCACATCCAGGCCGCTTATCGAAATTGGTCAGTGAAAAGCGCGTTTGGTAGTATTTTTTATGCTTTATCTTCAATCCATTCGCACCCAAAAACAATTGACGTTTTAGTGGTTTTTTGGTGGTTTTAAATTTTTGATACTTTTAAATTTAATGGTTATATAAAATCTTACATTACTTAAAATAAAGTAGAAAAGAAATGTATTTAGATAGATTTTGACATGTCTTATTCGAATAATATTTCAAAATTAGTCTATTGATTTTTGCAGTCGCGAAAATCGCGAAAAATCGCGAAAAATCGCTAAAAATTTTTATAACCTTGATAAAATTAGTAATAACGTTAAAATATTTCGTAATAACCTTAATATTAGCATTATTAATCATACTTTGAATAGTTTCAATATTCAGTGAAGGACAACAGTGTAAAATCAGACATTTGATATTAAAAAAAAATAAATTAAAAATTGTTAAATTTTTTTTCAAAAATGTTCCCTTTAAACCACTGCTGTTTCTTACCTATTAGAGATAGAATAATGGTGTTAACTAAGAATTTGTTGAGATTTTGTTAATGAATTTGGCAATATTTTTCTAAAAAAATAAAACCGCTGGAAACATTTTTATTTCCAAAATATTGGAAAATGTGCCGAAAAAAAATTGGTTAAATGCAAATATCTCGATATTTAGCAAAGATTTTATGCATGTTTGAATATGTATTTTAGCTCTGGGTAATTATAATACAAAATGGTACGTTTGGTTAACTTCGGATAAAAAATGTAATTTTGCCAATTTTTTTAAAAATGTTAACTTTAAACCGCCATAGTTTTTGGTGCGATCGCTCAAATTAATGCACGCGGACGGATTTGAATTACTTATTTATAATGTTATTTACCTACAAAGTCTTATCAATGTGCCACGAAAAAAAAATCGCAATTTTTTTTTTCTTAAATATTAAAAGTTAATGACAATTGCTCATATATATTCATTAGACCTTTTGTGATAAATGCGGCTGTGGTCTGGTGGCCAAGAACGGTGTTAAAACCTACTCGGGCTCTGCTGGACGGATTGATTGGGGATTACGGGTGCTAGAGCACAACACCAGCCGCAGGTCATAACGCATTGTTTGAAATGCTTCCCTTGGATCTACACATCCAAGGATTAGCAATGAAACCTTTGTCCAGACTCTGTAAAAATGGACCATGGCATGGAGACTACAACGCAGGACATGTTCAACGCCTTGCATACAGTTTGGTAGGAAGTTCAGTGTAAACTTTCCGAGAAGGGAAGACTGGTGGGATAAACTTCTCAGAAATTACTCTGATACTTTCTATACGGACGGTTCTACTACATAGTTTTTTATGGATGTGGTTGGTATGTGGACTGAAGTGTTTGCTATTTTGGACGTAGTGACTTGGAAAGAGAGAAAATAGATGGTGGGATAGGAGAATTGCTATCTGCAGTGACACTCAATCAGCGCACAAGGCACTGGATTCTCCAGTCACAACGCCTCAACTTGTCCAAGAGGTATCATGTGAGAACAGGGTAGAGACAGACCCTGTAGGTTTCGGGTCATAGGGAATACGGGGAAATGAGATTGACGATTTTTTGGCAAACATTGGATCCGACACAATTCCCCACAACCCTAAGCCTCGGATTGGTATAGGCTGACATGGATGATTCGTTGGATCAACTCTCACCTAATATCAGTTTTCATGGAATGATGGTCAATTGAGTTGACATGCAAGAATACTAAATATTTTTTAATAAAACCAGACAAGGAAGTGGCAAGCTATTGACTTTCATTGTCCGACTTTCTCAGGTTTGTGAAGGTAACTGATAAGTTCTGAGCAAGTACCTTTTACTATCTTAAAACTTTATCTCATCCTTTACTAATTTTCCTTTCCAGGGTACGATACAATGGACTATTGTAAGTCTGAGCGCCATGGACTTTATTTTAGGCTTGTGCAAACCACCTTCAACTCAAACTCAAAACATATGTATTTATGATTTTCTTTCGATTTAAAATCGATCAAGCGAAGTCCGTCTGTAAACTTCAATCACTCTCACGTTTAGTCAACCTCACAAATAAAAAACTTAGATTTAGGAAACATTGGTTGTCAGACGTTCCGCATGTGTAGGGATTGTCCCATATGTCCCGGTTTCCGCACGGAAGTCTAAAATCCCGCTTTTATGATTTTTTCTAACCAGATTTCTTTGACTCCCGATCGATTTATACAAAGTTTACATTGTCGATTTTCATGTTTCTTTTTCTGTGTACGAAGACTTTTTTAACTTACTGTATACCCTGCCAATAGCATTTGCACACTAACAATGTATGATATCATTTCGTATTGAAATAAAAATATGAAAAAAAAAGGGTATTCGACTTTGTAAGCGTCGGTCGCCGGTCGACATGTGTGACGAATTCACATAAATTCCCTTTTTATTTAAGTCATAATGTTGCTGTTGTTGTAATTATATGAACCAAATAGTAACGAAATCAACAATAATGAATTCATGCATTAAATATGTTAGAATTCGCATATAAATTTTGTTTGAAAAAAAAAATGTATTCGTTTTTTACAAACAAAATTTCACGCAATTTTCCTAATAACCGAGGGTTACTTGAGAAATGTTTGGTAGTATGTATGGTTAAAGGGCTTCAACTTGGTGGCTACTTTTAATATGTCTCATTAACACGCCCACAAAAGGGGCAGGACCGAAAATAAATGACCTATTCTTATCTCTTTGCGTAGTATACTAACACATTCCAGTTTTTTAGGAACCAGAAAGGTTTTCCTGAAAGGTTCTTAGTCTTGCAATATGGTCGGCTTTGCAATTCTCTCGAAAGTCCCTGTACCTTGAAATTTCAGATGTCAAAATATGCCTCAATTAAGAAAATTAACAAAAATTACGACCGATTCCAAAACCCCACGCCCATTTAATAATACTCTGTGAATCCGGTTTGAAAGTAATCAAATAACCCACTTATATACAAAAACACAATCAAAGTAATGTAATTTTTATTCATTTTATTACTGCATATAAAATTTATGCACATTTACTTGAAAATATAAATTTGTCCATAAAATTGTTAAAATAATCAGCTTAACATTTATTACATCAACTATTAAATTCAATTTATTACACTGAGGGAAAAAAACATATTTAAATCAAATATTTTCATGTTTATTTTAAGTATGCTACATATTTTTGGAAAAATTTAAATTTTAATATTGTTTTTGATTGATTTAAACAAAATATGTTTGTTTTAAAATTGCATACATTTTTAATTTAAATTTTATCACTTTAAATTTAATATGCTGTCATTAAAAGCCGTTAAAAATTTAAAAAAATCTTATTCAAATATTTGTATTAAAAACAATATTTTTCGTGGTTATTTTAAAGTTGAACAATTTTGTTTTTTGACATTTAAAGTTTTTTTTCAAGAAATATAGTAAAGTTGGGCAATTTTATTTTAAGTAGATACAATATTAAAATATTTTTTCATTAAAAAAAGACGCACATTTTTCACATCTCTAAATGTGACGAGTTTTAAGTTAAATTAATTAAATTAACTAAAGTAAAATTAAAAAACTAAAGTGAAAAAGAATATTATTAACAATAAAAACAAAAATAAAACTGAAAAAAAAAGTAAAAAACCAAGTGAAAAAATAAAGACAAAGAAAAACGAGGAGGGGATGTATCTACGTATGTAATTGGCAGAAAATGAAAACTTCTAACTTTAGTTTTTTTATATATGGTATATAGTATTAATTTAAGTGTGTTTATTTTTTATTTTTGGTATTTAATTACATTTGTTGTAATTAGATGTAGTGCTACAATTAGGGTAGAAGTACATCCAAGGCTTTGGCTTTGATTTTTTTATGTATAGCAAAAAATAAAGCCTACAAGCAATATTTAAAGCCAAGGCCTTGGATGTAATTCTACCTTATTTGTACAATTAGAGTAGTGTTTATTTTTTTGCTGTGTTATTAAAAAATAAAAATAATTAAAAAAAACATAAAACAAAAATGTGTATTGTTTTATTTTAAGTTCCATGGTTTTTAGGTAAGTAAAAAGCTGCAAAAGAAAAAAATGTCGCATATTAAAATTAATATTGGTCAACTTTAAATTAAAATTTGTTGCATATTTAAATTTAGCATGCCCAATTTTAAAACAATATGGTTACATCTTAATTTTAAAATGTTGTCTACCAATCGTGTCATGTTAAAAACAACTAGAAACATATTTAAATTAAATAAAAACAAACTTTGTTCTATTTCGTCACTGTTTTATATTTAATTTAAAGTTGTTTCTGTTTGATTTTAATATTTTTTTTTCTTAGTGTAAGTATTTAGGCAACGAAATAATTTCGTCATTGTTGGAAACATAGTCAAATAATAAATTTTACTTCTTGGAAAGGAGGCTTAAATGATTCGAACGATAGTAAGGTTATGTTGTAAGTGGCTGCTGACTTGTTACGTCAGCACACCTTGGCTCTGAGTTCTGATGAAATCTCTTCTCCTGGAAGCGATTTTAGCTCACTTGTGCGTTTCAGATTAAGAAAAGGCCAAATCTGCATCCATGTGCCCATCTCTGATTAGTCTCCGTCGCGAAACAGCACATTCGAGTTCTGTGGGAACGTGAGGTAGTTCCCAATATTGAAAGCTGATCAGCTTTGCAATTCCCTGGAATTTCTGTGCCCAGGGAACCAATTCAATCGTATGTCAAACTGCTTTGCCATCTTATTAAAAGACGTGAGGCTGTTAAGGGCAGATCTTGTTTTCTAGGATCTTGACCGCGGCAAGACAAGATATTGCAACTCAACCAGTCAGCCACTTCCGTTATTGCCAGCATCTCTGACTGGTAAACACTGCAATGATCTCGCAATCTTCGAGCATGGCTCAACCCAAGCTCTTCCGAATTGACTTCAAAGCCCACTTGTTCATGTAGCTTCGATCGATCTGTGTAAAAATGTATGGAAGCTCCACTAACCGAAATGCTCCTCCTCGAAGATTCCCTGGATGGTATCATAGTGGTAAAGTGGCGCTCAAAAAGGCTCATAGAGGGAGTACAGTCTATGTTTTGTGGTATTTACTTCAACATCGCGCTATGGCCACAATTGTTGCTCGTCCATTGCACTGTGCTATTCAGGCGAATTGCCGATGCAGCCGCATACCGCCTACCCAATATGTCCAATGGTATCAGGTGAAGGAGGATTTCTAATGTAGCCGCAAGTTCGTGATATAGACACAGTTCCCTTTTGTCTCTAAAGCAGGCCACCAGACAATGATTTCATACAGCAGAATTGGACGCACCACTGCTGTGTTAATCCAATGAACGACTTTAGGGCCAAAGTCCTATCGTTTTCCAATGGCCCTTTTACAGGAATCGTTGCTTTTCTCATCAGTTCCTCAATATTATGCCTGAAATTGAACTTCCTATCTAGAAATACTCCAAGAAACTTGGTTCCATCTTAAAAGCCGATTTCAGTACCGTCCAGTTAAATCGGAACAATGGCAGGAATTTTATTTTTCCTTGTAAACAAGACAAGCCTTGTTTTACTTGGATTAACTCCCAGACCACAGTCTCTTGCCTATTTGGACAGATCTTTCAGAGAACCATAAAGAATGCACCTAAATATTTTTATACGTCTATTGGCAAGTAGATTTTCCACCATTAAAACGATCCCACCTCACCAGACCTCACGATGCTACAATTATCGAGTCCGAGATGACATTATTACAAGTTCCCTTTATATCAAGAAAGGTGTACTCCTTTACCGAAAGCGATCTCTCGACGGTACCAACCATTTCATGAAGAGCTGTTTCCTTTGATCTACCCTTGCTGTATGCATGTTGCCTAGTCGAAAGCAGCATAAGGTTAATCACTCTACACAAATATGAGTCAATCATTCGTTCCATTGTGTTTAACAAAAACAGAAGACAGACTTATGTACTGAAATCCTTGTGAACTGTGTCGAAATTTTCTCCAGCCTTCGACATAAAAACGACTATGGTATTCCTCCATTTTAAAGGAATATAAGACAAGTTTATGCATGCTGTGTAGAAATTATACAGTAAGGGGTTTTATAGTCCATGTCGTTGCCCGGAAAATGCGTGTTTGAAGGAAAACGACTCCCCATTGGAGGCAGACCACACCCCAGTAGGATTTTTCAAGTATCCTAGCGTGCAAGATCACAAAGATATAAAAAAAGTCCACAGTTTTTTCAGAATGAATTGTTTTCTCCTTAAGTAATCCAAATCCGATGTAGTAGATTTTTACAAATTCTTAAAGATCAATATTTATTTGTAAAAAAAAATGTACCCCCAAGTTCTCAACAAACAAAATTTCAAACTTTATAATACAAAGTTGTTTTAATGACCCAGGAAAGAATAAGAAGAAGAAGCAAAAAACAATGATGACTACACAAAACCCAGAACAGCAGCGTCATCATCATCACCATCAACAACATCGTCATTGTCAGAACAAAGAAAAAGAAGAAGACTTCGCAGCAGCAGGGCAAAAAATAAAAACAAAATTAAAGGCCATGACAACAACAAACAATAAATTTGCCAGAAAACAAAAACAGAAATGGCACAAAATACAATAAAACAACTGCCACACATACAATAACAAGAATAAAATATTTGAAAAAAAAAAAACAACGACTCCAAAATTGGACTTCAATATAAACACGCAAAGAAAAATTGGCAACTTTGTTGAAAGCTTTGCCAGAGAAACCAATACATAGAATTCCTAAGGGACATTTGAGAGGATATGCAAGTGTTGCCAATGCAAAGGTGACCTACATGGAGTTGGCAACAATTGCAGATTTTCATGATAGAAAACTTGTAGATGTAGACCAAAATACATGCATTTAAGGCGGCTTGGAAGCATTGCCAATTTAAAGTCGCAGTTAATTTGCCACTTTAGTTGGCAACTCATTAACAAATCTATCTCAAAACCATAGGACCACATTTTAACTCAAATACCTCAGCTATAGAGTCTTGGGCAGCCTTGAAGTTCTCCGAGACTGCAAAATAAATGAAAGTGTTTCTCGAGGAAAAATTTAATTGGAATTACAACACTGACCAAAGCGCTAAGAAGACATGTGTGGCTTTTCACGCCTGTAGAAAAACATTCGGGAATATTATAGTTTGTGTGGTTAGGTTGTAAGTGGCTGCTAACATTTTACGTTTGAAAAGCGTTGTTTTAGAGGCATACCCAACCATTCCAACTCTGTTGGAACCTGTAAGGTAGTTCCCAGTCTTAAAACCTCATCGGCTTTGCAATTCCTTGGAATGCCTCTGTGCCATGGTACCCATATGAGTCGTATGTCAAACTGCTTGGCCATCTCATTTAAAGACGTGCGGCAGTTGAGGGCAGATCTTGTTTTCAGACACATTGACTCCAGGGACTTGACCGCAGATTGCCTGTCAGAATAGATGTTGACTGAGGTTAGGTTAGGTTGTAAGTGGCTGCTGACGTTCTACGTCAACACATGTAGACTCTGAGGTCTATTGTGACTGAGGCTATAGACAATACATTGCAACTCAGTAAGTTTCTTCCTTTATTGCCGCATCTCTGACTGGTAAACACTGCAATAATCTGGTGATCCTCAACCCAAGCTCTTCCGAATAGACTCCAAAGCTCACTTGTTCGTATAGCTTCGATCCATTTGTGTAAAAATGTATGGAGGCTCCTCTAACCACAATTCCCCTCATCCAAGACTCCCTGGTTGGTATCATAGTGGTAAATTAGCGCTCAAAAAGGCTAACAGATGGAACACAGTCCACATTTTGTGGTGTTGTTACCTTGTTCAAGATCGCACTATGGCCGTTATCGATGTTCTTCCATTGCAGAGTGCTATTTAGTCGAATTGCCAACGTAGCCGCGTACTGTATACCCAATATGTCTGGTATTAGGTAAAGGACGATTTTTAATGCAGCCGTAGGTGTAGTACAAAAGGCACCAATGACGCACATCGACGCCATTCTCTGTACCTTCGTGATAAAGACACAGTTCCCTTTTGTTTTGAAAGCAGGCCACCAGACAATGATGCCATTCAGCATAATTGGAAGCACCACTGCTGTAAAAATCCAATGAACGGACCAAGGCCCAATCGTTTTCCAATGCCCCTGTTACAGGAATATAAAGCAATCGTTGCTTTTCTCATCCGTTCCTCAATATTTCACCT
Organism: Pegoplata infirma; assembly: GCA_963921195.1. NCBI lineage: Eukaryota > Metazoa > Arthropoda > Insecta > Diptera > Anthomyiidae > Pegoplata > Pegoplata infirma. Next base: position 83,920,323 of record OY992540.1, read on the forward strand.
GAAATTTAACTTCCTATCTAGAAATACTCCAAGATACTTGGCCCCATCTGAGAAGACAAAATGGTGCCCTCCAGACCATATCGTAGATATTGTCGCAGTTGTGATGATGAACTTTAGAAAGTAAGCATACAACACTTTACCGACCAGCTCTTGTCAGCCACATAATGAAGATTTTTGGCAAACCTTTTATTGATAATGAGATCGGTAACCTAAGTATTGATTCCATTTTGAAATATATAATTAAAACCAACTGGCTATAGCCTTGACTCTTTTTTGACTGCTTTTTCAGGTTCGTGGTTTTTTAAACGGCATTTTTCGCTAATTGCAGACTCTTGAGGACTCACATCCACTCTTACCTAACCTATGATAAACGAATTTAAAACTTGTTTGTTCATTTTAAACATATTTAAAACATTTTTTTTCTGTGTGTACAAACGAACATAGTAAATTACTAACAGAATTCTGGTATATATGTAAAAATTCAACCATACTACAGCCGACGTCAAAACACTAACAACAACTACAACCAAACGTGTAATAACTGCTATTGAAATACATATATACTTATAGTACATACAGTGTACAAAAACCAAATTCGGACAAACAAATTATTTTTTACCTACAAATTTTACGAAAAATTTCTTTGAAAATTTACTATTTGTCTCAAAGTTTGCAAAATTACCCAAATTGGTTAATAACAGGAGGAATGCGAATGCTTCTTTAATCACAACTTTGGAACAGTAAAACCTCTAGGCTTCGTTTAGGGCATTTTGGAAAGGTAAGAGGTAGGACTAAACAAGTGAGAGTGTTACATTCGGCTGTGTTACATTCGGCATTCCAAAATGTAAAAAAAACATATTAAAAAAATCCAGGGTCGTCTTTTTTTTTGGGGGGGAGACGTTAGGGGGTACCTTCCCCTGCGATTTTTAACTTCTTCTGAGATAAGAATGTTGCATTTGCTTAGCAAAAGTACAAAAAACCCTGCAAAAAATGCGTTTTTTTTTGGGTTGGTTCAGTTCTCCAAGGGGGAACTTTTTTCCCCTTGGTCCGATTTTGCCCATTTCCGAACTTAACCTGCCTAGGAATATAAGACATATTCGTGAAGTCTAGCTCGTTTAGTTCGGACTGTATCGTGTCTTCTACAGACGGATAGACGGACGGACGGGCATCGCTAGAATGTCTTAGAATCGACCACTGATCAATAACACAGTAGCGCATTTTTCAACTTCAAAATCTTGAACCAATTGAGACCCACAAAATCTGAAAGCTCATGATAGTAGAAGAAAAACCCTAGCTGGGTTTTGAATTATTAGCTAAGGTTTTTTTTTAATTCATGTTTGAAGTTTTCGATTGGGAGCAGGATTTTAGTACATTTTTCAAAGAACATGCACTGATTCGTAATTCTATATCTCGTGAACTATTCGAAATATTGCTTTTCTCTCTTTAGCAATTTTTTACCTCTTAGCTAGATCTAAAATTTTTGCTTCGAGATAAAATCAAAAAAACAACAACATTATACTCAAATCAGCAAAACTGTCAAGAAACGTAAAATTTCGTCATATTTTTCTATGGCTTTTCACAATTATTTCAGAAATTGCTACGAGCTCGACCAGACAACATATGACAAAAAGATAGCCAAAAGCAAAACAAACAACTCCTTTTAATTAGCCGATTTCATTTGATGACTCCTTCACATAGTTATAGCCCCACAAAGTCATCAAAAATTAAATAAAATTGTATGTTTATCGAAATTTCAAATGGTATGGTTTTTTAAATGAATTAGGTACAAAAATAAATAAATAATGAAAATGTTTGGGGCCCTTTGAGTTTTTTATTGAAGACACATCGCAGCGACATATGCACCGAGTAAACACCGTCCACATGTCGCAGAGAAATCTGTACAATATAAACACCGTCCGTTTGAATGATTGTTTGATGAAAAATAACGACATATTTCAAATAACGAAAAATAAGGACAACGTATTTCATTGGCTTAAGAAAATTTTTCCAAGACTCAGTGATTAAAAAGATAAAGCTAGTAATGTACTTTTTAACTAATCTCTTAAATTTTTTTTTTTTTAATTTTTGTGCATTTTTTTGCTTAAATAAGGTGTTCTTAATGGACCAGAAAATCGAAAGTTGCTAAAAAGTGAAGATTTTAATATGGTTTTGCAAGGAAACGTTTAATTGCTTGGGACGCATTTATGGCAATTAAAGAAAAAGTCTTAGGAAAAAATCAAGACGACGCACAGTGATTCGTTTCATTGGCAAAAATCAAAAAAAAAAGTATGTCTTCAATGTTGATGATTTTTTGTATTTTTACAGTTTAATAGTAAACTAAAAGAAATATGTACTTTCCTGATTTTTAAGAAGTCATATGTTGCCACAAGAGGGCGCTAAAGTATGGAAATTCAACGCTATTGTGTTAAAACCTAAAAATTGATTTTTATATGTTTACTAAAATAATTATTAAAAATCGAATTTTAAAGAAATCAACGAACTTTTTTTTGCAAAAGTTACTTTAATATATTAGCTAAATGTTGTATTTCCATTTTTTTAGAATTAATCTTAAAATACATTTTTGTATTGCTCTGAAATCTATATTTTTTCTACCGAATTCCCAAAAATTTACAAATTTTGATGGAATGCATAAAAAAAGTTCGTGAGTCAAAAAATTATTTTTTTCGCTTTTTCGATAGCTCGGACTATGGTTTATAAGGCAAAACAATAAAAATAACTAAGTTTTTGTCTGAAGTTGGAAAAAAGTTAGGTTATTTTTGTGTATTTTTTTAATTTTTTTCAAAAGCTATATTATTAATGGAAAAAATATTAGAAAAAAATCCAATATTAAATATTTTTTCTTTACACATTGATATATTATATAGTATTCTATAAAAATATAATAAAAAATCAGAAAAAAAATATGCAGTACGTGGGCCGTTTTGCTTTAAAAGTTATCTTTGACTTTTACTAAAATCCCCAAAATCACTAAATTTTAATGGCCTTCATAAAAAAAGTTCGTGAATAAAATTTTTTTGTTTTTTATTTTTTTTGTAGCTTTAACTATGTTTTATAAGATCAAAAAATAAAAATAACTAACAAGGGAAGTATCTCAACCCTTATGAACCGACTTGCATGAAACGTAAAATATATATAAAAGAGACAATTCTAAGGTTGGGGTGTCTCGGCTTATCGGCCATATCGGGGATTTAGGGGTTCAAAACATGGGTCAAAAAATTGCGAAAAAATCGTTTTTTGGATTTTTCAGCCATTTCTTTCTAAGAAACTATGTGATGTTTACATATGAGAAGAAAGGTTTTTTTAATGCCTATCCAACGGTGGCATAACCTTGTAAAAGTTTGGCTTCGTTAAATACTATTTTCATGAAATTGTGAAAATTTTGGGGGGTATTTATATGAAGACATAGAGCTACGATGTCCATATGAATACGAAGTAATCTTTATTAAATTTAAGTCGACACGTATTTTTGCTCTAGAGGATATTCCTGTTAGTTCGTGAGTTATCGAAATTTTCCCGGAGGTCCATATGGTTTCATAAGGGGACAACGAAATTTTGAAACACTGATATGGCCGAAAAGCCGAGACACCCCAACCTTAAAATCGTCTCATTTATATATATTTTAAGTTTCAGGCAAATCGGTTCATAAGGGTTGAGATACTTCCCTTGTAAGTTTTTTTTTTAAGTTGAAAAAAATTTTTTTTTTTAAAAATCTAAAATTGGATTATTTTTTTTTTTATTTATTTTATTTACTGTAAATAAATTTAAAAAATACATCAACATTTTAGTGTTTTTTTATATATAAAGGGATTTATTATATTGTATACCATAAATTTATAGTAAATAATTCGATAAAATAAGTATACAGTGGGCCATTTTGCTTAAAAACCAGTATTTGATTTTCGTTGGTATCCCAAATCAAAACCAAAATTTTTTTGAGATACATAAAAAAGTTCGTACTTAAAAATTATTTTTTATTGATTTTTTTAACATCCTGGACTGTTTTCTATACGATCAAATAATAAAAATAACTAAGTTTTTGAAAAAACAAAAAAAAAAAATAAAAATTTTAAGTACCCAAAAAAAATTTTTTTTTCAAGTTTTTTGTTATTAAAGGGGTATATACTTAGGAATAAAGCAAATATTAAACGAGTTTACTTAAAACTTATTTTGAATAAATTTATTTTTTGGAAATAAGTGTTGCGAATGTTTTGTTTTTGCAGTTATTATGTATTTTTATATTTTTGACTATATTTAAAAAAAGGATATATTAACAGCTTTTTTGTTACCGCAAGCAACTCAACGAAATTTGGCACACTTATTGACGCCATTTGATCTAATCTATATTTAAAATTTGATAGCAATTGAAAGATTTTTAAAATAGTTACAGCGATTTCAAGAAAAAGGATATATGGCAGCCACGCGAGTCCTTGCTCAGATTAAAATACAAATGTTGTACATCGATAGTTATCTAAATTTCTAAGACAATTACTAAGTTTAGTAATTTTATAGCAAGTTTTGTGGCTAAAACTCCTCTTTTAAGTTTCAGGACATACGACAGGTACAAATGTCCTTCGACCGATTTGCTCAAAATTTTTATTTTTTTTGTACTAATTAATTTTGTGCTTGCGTACCAAATTTGGAAAATCTTTGACAACTCTTTCTATTTTATTTTTGTGATTAAGGTGCCTATTCACAAAAAAAGTCATAACTCAATCATAACTCAATTTTTTCCATGTGGTTGTTGTAAACAATCATAAAAAAATTCAAATTATGTTTGAAAATTTCAAAAAAATAAAGACCTGCTACCCACATCGTCTCAAAATTGACAAATAATTTTAAATTTTGAGACTTTTTATGATTGTGTTTACAACAAACACAGGGAATATGAAGTTTGAAAATAATAAAATTAGTCATAACCAGTCATAACTGAGAATAGGCCTGTAAATTATATTAACACTTTATTGCAGTTTTTAAAAAGGATATGTAAATAACTTTTGTTTTAAAAAACCGATTTCAGCGAAATTTGGCACACACATTGACATCACTTATTCAAATTTTTACAAAAAATTTCAAGGGTATCGAGTAATTTTTGAGCGATTTACAATATTTTTAAGAAAAAGGATATATGGCAGCCACACGAGTCCTTGCTTCAATTTAGAAAAAAATTTACACATAAAATACTATATCAAAATTGGTAACAATGACAAAGTTTGGGAATTTTGTGACCATTTTTGTAGTTTTAATCACATATTTAAATTTCAGGATATATGGGGGGTAGGCGTGTCCTTGCTCCGATTTTTCCAAAAACTCGTTTTTTTCTTGATTAGATAATTTAATGCTTGTGTACCAAATTTCAGAAATCTGCGACCAATATTCTATTTTTGCCCACTCGATATATGGGAACGAATCACTGTGCGACGAATGGAAATTTTTAGTAAAAAATATTCTTAAGTCATTCCAAGCAATCGGTATGACCATGACATTAAAACTTTACTTTTTAAATAATCATATGGCAGATTTCGAAAAACAATTGCCAACAGAATCTGATGAGCAAGGTAAGCGCTTCCATTAATTAACCATCCCGATGGAAAAGCGGTTCAAAGGGGAAAAAATAGATACAATGCTTGGGGAGAATGCTGGTCTAGCCATAAAGTATTTTATTAAGAAAATAAAGCTAGCGAAACGGTTGGAATTATACTTTCAGATGATGAGACTAGCTCCGAAAGCGACGACTAAAGTTCAATATGTATTTAAAAAGATTTAAAGTGTCCTTATTTTTCATTCCTTATGTTCAAAATCATCAATTTTTCTAATAGTACGTTCAGATTGGCCTCGAAACCCCGTTAAACTAGGTTTCGTGCCAAACCTCACTTGAAAATACGTATTTTCCCTCACAAATTTAAACCTTTTTGTATTGAGGTTTCAACGAAAGTACGATCGAAACCTTATAAAATTCATATTTTTACCACTGTGCGACAATGAGAAAAAGAAAAAATGGGAAAATGCCAAAAATAAAAAAATAAATAAATCAATTTATTTACAAAATTTATTCAAAATATTTGTTTATTTTAAATAAAAATAAAATTAAAACATGTAAAATAATATTTTCCACATAATAAATTAGTTTTAAAACAAAATATTTTTTGTGATAGTTTCCAAAACCTCCGTAAGTGTCAAAATAGTTGTGTATGAACAGGTAAGTTTTTAAATTGAAAATACGAGGTTTCGACGGGGTTTCGAGGCCAATCTGAACATAGTATAAGTATTAGAGTTGTCAGTCGATTAAGAATAATTCGATTAATCGATCAAACAAAACCCAACTCTTGTTCGAATAATTAAAAAATGACGATTTTCGAATAACGAATAAATCGATTAATTAATGTCGATTAATCGAACAATTTTTTTTTTTAATTAAAAAAATAAAAATTGCTTCGAATTTGATTTATTCTCATAAATTTTGAAAGATTTTATACAAAATGTAGGAAAGTTAAAATATATTGTAGCCATAGCCCTGGATAGCACATCCTTTATAGAATTAGAGGGAGTTATAAAGTTTTTAATAAATAATTTAGAAAAAATTAATAATTCTTTTGCATCAGACTTACTAAAAAGTATTAAAATAAGAATTAATGAGAGACGTATAAAAGTGTTAAATACGTTAATTTTTCTAAATTCTGGAAATTTTCCAAGCAATAAAAGTTTCTTAAAATATTCTCCAAAAAGCGAAAAAAAAGAATATGCAAATTAATTATACTCCAGATTATTTTATGTTGAAAGTAATCACAATAATTCAGATAAAAGTATTGAAATAGAGGAAGTTATTAGTAATGAAAATAATAATCTTTTATGCGAGTTAAATAATTCAATTCAAAGTATTAAAAATTCAGAAAATAAAAAGGACTTCAGCGATATATCAGACGATATGGTATATTTGGAAAAATCTGAAAAAAGAACAGAAAAAATAGATAAACTTTTTTATGCTCTTCTTACTATATCACCTACTTCAACAATTAGCGAAAGAGTGTTTTCTAAATATAATTTAATAAAAACAAAAACCAAAAATCGTTTGAAAGCAAAAAAATTGAGTCAACTTTTATTTTTAAAAGATTATTTCTTAAGAACAACTTAAATTGTCTTATTTGACAAAAATTAAAATCCTTTATGATATATTTTGTCTGAATACTTCAAATAATAATTTGTATTTGAATTATTTCTCAACGAGTATTAAAATCGACATCCATTAATTAAAAGCAGACCTGTAAATACTTGAAAATTTTATTTACTTATTGTATAATTTTCAAATATTTTTCGTATTTGTACTTGAAAATTTCAAATACAAACATTTTTTTACTTACTTAACATTTTTACAAGTAAGTAAAACAAAATACTTACTTAAAGTTTTCAAGTTCAAATATTTTCAAATAAATGTTGTATTTGAAAAAATGTTTACAAATAAAATATTTGTCAACAATGTTTACAAATAAAATATTTGAGAACATTTTTTCAAATATTTTTATACTTGTCCACATTTTTCAAATATTTTTATATTTGTTCACATTTTTCAAATATTCAACATTAAAATAGTTGACGATATAAGGGCGTTACAACCAATTTTTCGAAAACGCCTTTTTATGCAAATGCATATTTGTAATGGTCTGATTTGCCTATAAGAAGTTACATTTTTAGCAATTTTTCATAACAAAAATTTTAAAGATTCTAAAATATAGTTCTCATATAAAATGTCAGATTTCAATATTTGTTTCTTGTAGAAAAGTTCTGCCATTCTAAGATTTTTTTAAGGAAAAATTCTTGGCAGATTCTGAAAAAAAATTGTAGGGAAAAATTCTATGTTCCTTTCTTCAGAAGAATTCTTAAAATTTGAAATAAGTATCATAAGTATATTTACTAAAGATTATGTCTTGAATCCTGGGACATTTTTATATAAAAAATATGAGATATTGCTTTTCCCTTAGAAAAAGAAAAAACCGTTATCAGATTCAATTAGAAAATGTCCACGAAGTTCATTCAAGTTTTTCATATGCAATTTTTTTGATTAATTTTTTCATAAGGATTTTTTTACATCCTGTTCATTTTCTTTCCTCTTTTTTCTGTATAGATATCCCTTCTTTTTTCCTTTATTCTTCTTTTAAGTGTGGGTATATCCCAGTCTCCACCCACCATCCCTGGATCCGCGCCTGTTATACGTTTATTAGATTAATTATGCCAAATTCGAAGAGGAAGTTTGTATTCTGACTAGGTCTAAACATGCACCGAAAAAATTCCGCAGTTACATAGTTATGAAAATTCCCAGTTGAAATCAAAATATTTGAAAATAACTGGGATAATTATGACCAACTAAAGCTTCAGTTACAAACAATAATAATTTTTAGTCAATTTTTGAAAAATAAGAATTTTTGAGAACTATTGTCAAAAAATTGTATTAAATAAATACATATTTCTACCAAAAAGCAATATTACTCATAAAACAAACATCTAAAATGCATAAGTGAAATAAAAATTCGTTAATTGGGAAGGGATTATACAACATTTGAATTACGTTCAAGGCTTTGGAAAAGGAGATGTATAATGATGGTGGAACTGTCTGCTGGTGGAACTGTCCGGGAAAATGTCTGTCTCATGAAGATATCGTCATCATTTAATTTAGTTTAATTGTTACAAAATTATTCAGTTTTAATAAAGAAATTCAAAAACATATACATATTTGTTTCTGGTTAATTTTATTCACGAACATTTAGTAAATTTTAACTGTAAAATTCCCAGTTATTTTTATTTCAACTAAGAAACAGTTACAATAAAGTTTTTAAATAAAATTAGTTATTTTTAATTAATTCAAAGAACTGGGAGTCAGTTAGGTGTATTTTAACTGGGAATTAGTTAAAAATTCAGTAGCCAGTAACTGGGAAATTTTTTGGGTGTGGAATCTTTTTAGTATGATTCTTTTCGGGAATGCAAAGAAGCTTAAGCTTCTTTCAGTTAAATCAATTAGTAATTGCGTTATACATTTATCGTGTTTATATGGACACACATACGGACGGACATCGCTAAGTCGACTTAAAAATTGATATTGGGACGATACGAATACATACTTTAAGGTGGGTCCGCGTCCAATATTCTGGATATTTACAAACATTTACATTTTAGTCTTATGGACAGATCATTTTGTAAAACAAAAGGTTTGGTTTGTACATTTTGTTTCATCTTTTTTTTGAGGCTCCGTGAATAAATAATAAAAATATGAAAAAATACAAAATACAAAATTAAAACAAAATCTTTAAAATAATGTAAGAAAATATTTTTGACAAATAAATTTATTTGAAAAAATGTTGCCAAATATTTTATTTGAGTTCAAATATTTTATTTGTAAACATTTTCTTCAAATATTTTACTTATGATAAGTATTTTACTTATAGTAAGTATTTTACTTATAGCAAGTATAAACATATTTGAATTTACTTGTATTTGATTTTTTAAATACAAATATTTTTTTTACTTACTTAAAAAAATGTAAGTAAGTAAGTAAAACAAATATTTGAACTTGAAAATTTCAAGTAAAAGTATTTTAATATTTATTTGAAAATACTTAAGTACAACTTTTTTACAGGTTTGATTAAAAGTGATCTCAGTTAAGCCTGAATTACTTTAAACGTCCATAAAACGTAGACTCTTAAACAAAATTCAGTAAGTCAAAATAGTACAAAACATTTTTATTTATGTTTTGTTTGTGTCAAACGCATTGTATTTTTTGTCACGTTAAAACGTAGAGAAATTCTGTTGAAAATAGAATTTCTCTACGATTCAACGTGACAAAAAATACAATGCGTTTGACAAAAACAAAACATAAATAAAAATGTTCTGTACTATTTTTACTTACTGAATTTTGTTAAAGACTCTACGTTTCATGCACGTTTAAAGTAATTCAGGCTTTATTCAATTTTTAAGTTTTTTTAACTTTTAACTCTTTTATTTTTAAGTTTTGTATGCATTTTTTCGTTAATAAAAATTTAACCTTTCTTATTTTAAGATTTTTTATATGAATTGTTAATTTTTTTGTTAATAAAAATATTTTTTAAAATTATTTTTTTATTCGTTATTCTCTTCGATTAATCGAATAAATTTTGATCTTTAATCGTTTGATCGAACGAGGAAAAACAATTATTTGAATTATTCGAACAAAGTTGAAAGTCGAATAATTGACAACTCTAATAAGTATCTATTTTAAAATATTTAAAGTGTCCTTATATTTTCCAACATCAACAATAAAAATTTTACGATTTTTTTACAGTTTTGTTGTTTTGAGTAAGATGCTGTTGTTTTTTTGATTTTATCTCAATGTAAAATATTTAGATCTGATTAAGAGCTAAAAATTTTCCGAAGACAGACAAGCAATATTTCGAATAGTTCACGAGATATAGACTTAAGAACCAGTACATGTTTTTTGAAAATTGTACTAAAATCCACCCCCAGTCGAAAACTTCAAAAATTAATTTAAAAAAAACCTTAGCTAATAACTCAAAACCCAGCTAGGGTTTTTCTTCTACCATAATAAGCTTTCAGATTTTGGGGGTCTCAATTGGTTCAAGATTTTAGTGCTGCACTGTGTAATATATATACTTTATGGGGTCCTAGACCGATATTTCGATGCGTTACACACGGAATGACAAAGTGAGTATACCCCCATACTGTGGTTGGAGGGTATAAAAAAACATAAGTTACCTGCCATCTGGCTGAGCAAATTGAGGTTATGTGCACGTTCCTATTCAGTAAACCTACAAATTTTACGAAAAAATTTCTTTGAAAATTTACTATTTGTCTCAAAGTTTGCAAAATTACATAAATTGGTTAATAACAGGAGGAATGCGAATGCTTCTTTGATCATAACAGTAAAACCTCTGGGCTTCGTTTAGGGCATTTTGGAAAGGTAAGAGGTAGGACTAAAAAAAAAAAACATAAGTTACCTGCCATCTGGCTGAGCAAATTGAGGTTATGTGCACGTTCCTATTCAGTAATCTGTTAGAAAACTATTTAGAAGAGGTATCGTAGAATACGTCAGTATTGCGACCCTGTTCAAATAGCGCCAACTTTTCTAAGACTTCTGATGGTAGTGCCCAAAGATGCCACTTTTGATAACACCGAGCAGAACTGCGACAGACATCGTTGTCGAAAGATCCTAAGTAGTCTTTCTTAGCTAACTTGTCAGCCCGCTCAAAAGTCCGTAGACTTATATTATAGCCATGCCTCAAACTCAAAGAGTCAAATTGGCTCAGACCCTGAAATTTTTGTCACAGTAGCATGTACAATTTGGATGACGTTGTCACTGATAACAAGGTGCCCAAACTACTTTTCGACCGTATATTTAAAGTTGAATTTCCGACTCGAGAATTTTGGTCGAACTGACGTGCGTTCTAAATGATGCCTTAAATATCTTCACAGACGGCTCCAAACAATCGACGGGAGTAGGAGCGTGATTTACTACGGACGTCTGTGATATACACAAATAATTTAGTTTACCTTGTAGCTGTAGCATTTTCCAGGCTGAAATAATTGCTTAAATAAGTCAGCCTTACAGTTTCTTGGAGAATCGGAGAGAATAAAAATCTTTTACGTCGACAGTCAAGCTGCCCTAAAAGCTCTAATTGTAAGAGACTTTTGTATAAAATCAAAGTCGTTTTTGAGTGTTACGAGAATCTTCAAAAGCTATCCGACAATAACCTCGCCTCTCTAATATGGGTATCAGGACATAAGGGAGTAGACGGGAACGAGATGTCAGATGAGCTTGTACAGCTGGTGCAGATGGGGTAAGAGATTTTGTTCATATTGAACCCCCGATGCAGTACTACAGATCGAGAAGTGATTGTCAGTGTATTTTCATTGCAAACAGGATATAGAGAGAGTTAAGTACAAGCATAATTACCTGAATAATCTGGCCACGTTACGTCCTCAGAAGAACTCGCTACCTACTTTCTCTAACCAGAAGGGAATGTCGTTTACTCACGGAAGTGGTCACAGGACACTGCCTAATTGCTTTCCACCTAAGAACGATGGGTTCATTTCTGATTCCAGTTGTAGAAGATGAACGATAAACCGAATACGAATCAAACAGTTAAACAAAAACTGTGCAAATGACCCGCATTAGCCAGGCATCGCAAGCTAATATTAGGCAAAGCAGAACTCGAGAATCTGGAGGAGATCGCAGTTATGGACCTTATGTCCGTAAAACTGTTTGCAACATGGACTAACGCGTTTTATCCTCGTAGCTGAAGGAACATGTGATATTGCTATGGACCAGCCGGTCTATGCGAGACGTTCAAAATTTTTATCTCCACCACCCCTTACCTTAACCTATTAGAGTAATCACAGACATTTTAAAAAGCCTGGAAACTGTCAACTGAACCCTTCCTTCCTTGCAGTGACCAACAAAAATAGAATATACATTCCCGACTTTCTCTAGTTCGAAATATACATATTTTTTTATATGATTCACTGTATTAATGTGCGTGTATTCACTGCATCTGTGTTTTTATATGTACATTGAAAAAAAAATGTTGACGTAGTAAAAAGAAAAACAAACCCGTACGAAGAAAAAAAAATTGCCAACCGGGACAACGTACAATGAACGATGTGAATACAAACACTTTACAAATATTAGACTCCAATTTAGCAACAGCAGCAACTATAGCAACAACAACATTTAAAGTACTTACATATAAGTAATAATAACAGCAATGCCTGAACAGTGTTGTTGGTTAAGTTTTAAAATTCTCATCAAAGTATCTGCGTTGGGAAAACATGCGATTTGTGCTTCTTTCGGAAACCATCATAAAATCTAACAAAGAGAATTTCTAACAAAGCTGTGGAGAGTTGACATTCCAGCAACCGAGAACTCAGAGATCTTCACACTGCAGGCTCTCCAATTTAATTTACAACGATCGATAGTATGGCTACAGGGCACCCACTTCGTATGGAATGTTTAAGGTCTCTTTACCAAACTTGACAGCACGAAGTCAGACCGGAGCTATGAAAAACAGCTTGCAGAGAAACTCTAACAAAGCTGTAGAGAGTTGACATTCCAGCAACCGAGAACTCAAAGAGATCTTGACACTGCAGGCTCTCCAAATTAATTCATAATGACCGACAGTATGACTACGGGGCATAATTTTCCCAAAAATAAGGAAAACAAAGTTATTTAATTTTAAGCCAATTTTAACTAGAAAATGGGAAAAATTATACTTCACATTTTAGAAATAGATTGGGTCTAGACCCTGGACCCATAGGTTCGGACCCCATTTAACTCGAGACCCCGTTGTGTCCTTTAAGGGTCCCCATAGATTTTGAACCAAAACTTGTGTCCGTTTCGCTCTAACTTGCTTAGTTTTTGAGATACGGTAATTAGGGGCCTGATAGGGTCTTGAGAATCTTAAAAACCGGATAACTCAAAAACTATTAATCGGAGGGCTTTCGGGTATTTTGCGGAAGTCTTCTACGAGTCAAGAGCTAAAATGCCGTTGGACGTTTTCTCGTGTTGGCAATATTTACCGAGATATGTGTATATATAAAATCTCGGGAATTTCAAATTTTAGATCTAAAATTAGGGTCTTGCGACCCCGACAGATATGCAGAGCTAGGCTATTCCATATTTTTCTTTGTAGTCTTTCTTTTGAAAATTTCATTCGTTTCGCTCTATCTCGCTTAGTTTTCGAGATATCGCCATTTTGAATTTTTAACTAAATTCTAAGAAGTTATTTACTAAATTCTCAGAAGTCATTAACTAAATTCTAAGAAGTACACTTCCTCAATTCAAAGAAGAGAAATACGATGAAGAGAAATATGAGTATTTATATTGGGCAATTTTAATTGCGGCAATCAGCGCTGCCAACTTTGACGATTTATCGTCATTTTGACGATTTTTGAAGTCAAATTTACTAAAATGACGATTGACGATTTTTCATTTTGGCAAGGAACAAAAATGACGATTTTATTTAAATGAGGAAAATATGGTAAACTTTGGTCAAAAAATTCAAATTTTGAAAGCAAATTCTTTGAAATTTACTTAATTGTTTGATAAGAAAAGAGAAAAACATATATTTTAAGAAAAAAGCTAAACAATTTGGGAAAATTACAGGAAAAGGTAAAAATTCACAAAAAAACTTTAAAAAATATTTTTTTTTTAATTGAAAAATGGATTAGTTTGATATTTAAAGTGTTTGTTTGTTTATTTAATGTAAATAAAAAAAAAATATCGGAAGAAATTTTACTACGGGGCCTTAAGCTTTTCTTAAGTTTCAAACTTCAGGTCAATTAATTGTTAATTGCGACTTAAAGATATGTTTAGAACCAATATTTTTGATATTTACAAACATCAACAGAAACTCATTTCACCCTGGACCAAGGAGTGGTCTAGGTTATTAAGATTTTTAGTATTTATTAGCGTATTTTTGTCATGACGATTTTTTGACGATTAATTTTTTTTAACTTGACGATTTTGACGATTTTTTTTTCAAAAATTGACGATTTCCCCAAAAATAAGTTGGCAGCACTGGCGGCAATTCTGATTTTATAGAGTATCAGAGAGAGAGAGAGATAATATTCTTCCATCTCTCTCTCTCTGATACACTATAAAATCAGAATTGCCGCAATTAAAATTGCCCAATGCAAATCTTAATGTATTTCGACCCACTGATCTTGAAGTTTCCATCCAAATAAAATCTATTGTTAAGTTTTCCTTTAATCTTACAAGGAAAGTCCCCAAAGTGACCATTCCAGATTTCTTTAAAATTTATACACAAGAAGAAGAAAAAAAATCCTTATCAAATCTTTTTGTATTTTGACCTCCTGAAATCGATTCCGCTCAGACAATTTGATCTAAGTTTTTTTCTTCTTGTGTATTCATTTTAAATAAATCAGGTAGTTTCATTTTGCGAACTTTCCTTGAAAAATAACAAGAAAACCTTATAATAGCATTCCATTCTGATTGCGGAATCGAGTTCAGGCGATCAAAATACATAAAGATTCGATTTATAAATTTCAAAAAAATCTGGAATGGTCACTTTGGAAAATTTCCTTAGGTTTATCTGACATTCAGCATAGACCAATTAAGGTCCTTGAAGAATTTCGGAAAAAAAGTAAGGGGAAGAAATGGTTTATGGACAATGGATTTGAAAAGTAAAGGGTAAGACCTCTGAGGAAACACCACTGTAATGCAATGTGCAATCCTTTATAAAATCGACAACGGATGTGATCTACAAGATAATCGAGTGTGGCGAACAAAAACTCTGAAATACATTTCGTCATCTCAGCAGAACACTTTCCATGGTAACATTGATAGAACATATTTCGAAGATGCTTCAATGAGTCAATAGCATATGGAAGCAAAATCTATAAGAATCAGTTGGATATTTCACTGAGCGGTTTTGTTTAGTTATTTAGCAATAACTCAAAAACAGGATTAGCTAGGATTTTCGTCTTAACGATTTTTTAACTTCAAAATAAAGAAGATCAAAATTCCATTACCCGATTTTGTCACCATTTTAATACATCCTTAAATTGCTTGAAAAGGGGTGTGCATAATCAAGTGGTTTTTATTTGGTTTTTCCATTAATTACAAATCATATTTAATAATTTCAACCTAACCGAGAACTGGTTACAGTGACCTTCGTCTCGTTGTAGCGAAATCAACTGAAGGTTTTGGTGTGAATCGAACCCAAGACCCCCTGTTAACATGCTACCAACTAACCTACAGTATGTTTTCCGATGGAATCTTCTCCGACATCACTAAATTTCACGAGCTGAGAACCTATGCTTTTATGCTTCGCAACGATAACATCAGCCATTGCTGAAAAAATGATTCTTAAAGGCCAATTTACACCACGACTAGCTCTGAGTACCCATATCTACTATTTTCCAGTATTGGTATAATTTTTTTGTATAACGAAAGTCTTAGATTCTGAGACATTTTTTGTACATATAGAAAAAGTCTCAGATTCTGAGAAATTTTTCGTGTAGAAAAAGTCTCAGATTCTAAGACAACTTTTGTATAAAAAAAGTTTCAGATTCTGAGACAGTTTTCGTGTAGAAAAAGTTTCAGATTCTGAGACAGTTTTCGTGTAGAAAAAGTCTCAGATTTTATGACATTTTTCGTGTAGAAAAATGTTTCAAACGATTTTGAAAGCAAAAAAAGTAATCCTATTGCAAAATGACAAATAAAAATGTTTGTGAAACCCTTTTAACGCACGTTTTAGTCCTTTAGTCCAAGGATATTTGGAAGGACTTACTTACGCTTTTTACGCTAATTAAAAACTTCAGTGGGCCATAAAAAAAGAACTCTAGCTATGTTTTAAACCGATTGAGGGGGTTTGGTCTACTAATGGAATACTTAATTTTTTTTTGTCTGAAGATACTAAATCGTAAGGGTAAAATGAGTTTGTGCTGATGTTTGTAACTATCCGAAATATTGCTCCAAGACCTACCTTCAAGTAAACCGATCGACTCAGAAATACTTTTTGAGTCGATTTAGCGATGTCCGTTCTTCCGTCTGTCCGTATGTCCATTTATCGGTTTAAGCACGATACAGTTCGCAATTTTCAATCAATTCACTTGAAATTTGAAACTCGCCCAAGGACGAAGCTTATTGAAATTTGAAAAAATCGGTCAATGTTAAGACCTAGCCCCCAAACAAACGCTCCCTTTGGATTAGGATTGACTCTAATAACCGTATTGTAATAGATATCGCTTTGAAATTTAACAGGTAATCAAATTTTGAATCATCATATCAAATTTCAAAGGAATCGGGTCAGTCCTTCTGGTAGTCCCCATACAAACCACCCTCCCGATATTCACATAATTCCCTCAAAATTCATAAAAATTCACTTTACATTAACGTGTACCTTAGTAAACTAATCAAATCGGAATATAATATATAATATATAAAAATTTTGACCGATATTTACTAAAATCGGTCTATTGGCACAAAATAAACCAATTCCACTAAAATTTGATCTGTGTGTGTTTTCTACACTAAATAAAGATCTAACAAAAGATAGATCCAATCGGTCCATGATAGGACTTCGGAGCCATTTTCCGGAAAACACTGGTGTAGGGTATCATATGGTCGGTCTTGACCGACTATAACTTTCTTACTTCTAACATTCTAGTGAAGCCCCAAATTCGTCTAACCCAAGGGCCCCGCCATACCTTAAACAGCCCCTGATTTGCGTATGAGTTGTCAACTGAAGTGAAATCTATTTGGCAATAGTAGTTGGCAATACTATTCTTTAAATAGTATTTGGCAATACTATTCTTTAACTTCAAATGCTCCATTATCAGGAGTTGTGTATCTTTGCTTTAAAGAACCACAATCAGATCTGCCAGTTATTGAACTTGCTTTACAACACTGTGCAACGCCAACATTAAATTTAAAAATAAACTAAAAGCAGCAACGAATTGCTAACGACAACAACAACAGTACCGTGATGCAGGAGAGGAAGACGAAAAAAAATTAAATTAAAGAAAACACGACCTAACCAACAAAAACACAAAAAATAATAATAAGAACAAGAACGAAAACACACAAAACAAAAAAAAAATCACTAGTGTTTAAGGAATGGGGGTTAGAGACTCAGACGGGGTAATTTATACATCAATACAAAAATACTACTACGAATCGACATACATTACAAACATAGTACTTACATACAAACAAATATATTCTAATATGTATGTAAAAATGTTTGTATTAAAAAAAAAAAGTATACACAACAACAGAAATCAAATTTAGAATAGACGATAACGACGGCGGGCATGCAGAGAGGAAGAAAAAAAGCCCCAAACCACAACACATAAAATATCGTACAGCAACAACAACAACAACTTCACTTATAATTTTTTGTTTGCAAAAAAAATACAAAAAAAATTGCGCACAAAGTAGAATAAGTAAAAAAACCGGTTGGTTCGTTGGTTTTGCGGGGCCGTCAGTCAGTCAGACTGAGTAACTAACCAACCACCAAATCAACGATATGACTGTAACCCCCAGTTTCTGTAATACGAACGCCATTCGTCTGCGACGAATTTGCATGTATTTTGTTTTTGTTACAATAACAAAATACACACAAATTCGTTACGAACGAATGACGTTCGTGTTACAGAAACTGGGGGTTAAACTAACAGTCTACACGTTATATGAAAAAAAAATCAAATAACATTAATATGTATGAATGTGTGGGGATCAAAGATGATACAGTTGTTACGAAAGTAACAATGAAAATTTGTTCGCATTCACTGAAAACAAAAATTGATTTAAGTGAAGGAACAGAACAAGTCCGACACAACTTTTTCCATACGATTTAACAGTTAAAAACCGTGACCAGCACTGCAAAAAATTAAAACATATTTTATTTGTACTCCAGGTTCTCTCATTCTCCCTCCCTTTGTCTTACACTCCAGGGTTGCCGTACACTCAGAAAATTATGTAAGTTACTACATGTTACTTATTTTTATATTTTACAGTAGTTAGTTGTTTTCAACTACAAAGTCAGTTGTTTTTGTATGAAAAATATCAAACAACTATTTTTGTTAGTTATTTTATGTCGTTTTCTTGAACAACTAACAAAAAAGTACAGTGATGTAGTAACAGTTATTTAAAGTAGTTAATTTTATTTTTTTTTTATCTCTGAGAAATTTTCAAAGTTTTTTTTCCAAAAAATAAAAATAAATTTTCGTTTTTTTTTTATTTTTCACAACTTTTTTTAAAAAAAACTTTGAAAAAATTTGGTCTTCAAATTTTTTTTGAAAAAAAAAAATATAAGTTAATTTTTTTATTTTTACTACATTTTAGTTGTTTTGACTACAAATGAAAGTAGTTTTTACTACATAATTCAGTTGTTTTTTGTTAGTTAAAATAACTAACATTGTTAGTTGATTTAACTGAAAAAGAAGTTGACCCCAAAACAACTTACAAAGTAGTTATTTTAACTGACATTTTCAGTTGATTTTACTAACATAATTTTTTGAGTGTATTTTCACAAATTTTTTTTTTTTTCATTCACAATAGTGTAACAAACGTAAAGCGATTTTTTCCGTAAAATTACGCATATTTTATTAAAAGTTAGCACCACTGGACAAACAAATGAAATTTTTTGCCGTCCCCCGTCATTGCCGGCGATGGATCGAAGATGGAGAAGGGTACGGGTTTGGGAGTATACTCTGAATACCTCGCAATAAGGGTCTCATTGAGACCTACGTTCTTGCGCCATTAGCATTTTTGTGGTTAGTCTTGCAGCTTTGAAGGCTTTGGAATCGTACTCTATGAAATGGAAACTCGTTAGGAATTGTATACAATCCCTTCATCGAATCAGTTAGCACACAGTCAAGCTTATCTGGGTCCCTGGACATAGTGGGGTCGCTGAGACTGTGGGGGAACGTGTTAAACCAGACATTTCTTTGGCCACTGCCAAATCCTAACAGGACAGAAAGTCTTTTTACTTTTGGCAAACGGACCATTAACCTATTAGTGGAAGTGAGAAAGTAACAAAAAAAATGTGCTTTATCTCCAGGTGTACTGCAGATTCTAAAATTGTCATTATTACACTTCCCCGTTTTTTTAAATCTGTAGCTCTGTAGTTCCGATTCTAAAACTAGGTGGACAAAAGTATTAAATATGCCAACATTAATTTGGGCAATTAAACGATTCAGGTCCTATAAATCCCCTGTCCCTGATGGTATAATCCCAGCTGAGATGCAGCAAGTTTAGGACTATATAGTCCCTTGGCTGTATTATCTATACACAGCATGCATTAACTGGTCGTATATTCCATTAAAATAGTGGAATACCAGAGTCTTCTTTATCCCGAAGGCTAGCAAAAATTCCCACACAGCTCCGAAAGATTTTAGATCAATTCGTCCGTCTTTCTTTTTTTTTTGTTAAAGACAATGGAACGAGTGATAGACTTATAACTGCGTAAAGTGTTTGACCCGAGGTTGCTTTCGACAAGGCAACATGCATACAGCAAGTATAGATCAACAGAAACAGCTCTTCATGAGCTCGTTGGCAACATCGAGAGATTACTTTCGGTAAAGGAATACACTATGGTGGACTTTCTTGATATAGAGGGGGCTTTTAATAATGTCATTCCAGACTCGATAACAGTGGCATTGGCTGGTCTGGGAGTGAAGTGTAGTATCGTTTAATGGTGGAAAATCTACTTGCCAATAGACGTATAACGTCTGAATTGGGAGCGTCATATCTCAATTTGTTAATAGAGGCACATCACAAGAAGGTGTTTATTCGCCGCTTCTTTGGAACCTGACACTGAATTCAGTGCTGTTCTCTCTAGAAGCACGTGTTTGTTAAACAGAGCTTGTCTTGTTTACAAGGAAAAATAAGATTCCTAATTTTGATCTTATTTCTTTGGACGGAACTGAAATCGCCTTCTCAGATTGAGCCAAGTATCTTGGCGTATTTCTAGATAGGAAGTTGAATTTCAGGCGTAATATTAAGGAATGGATGAGATAAGCAACGATTGCTTTATATTTCTGTAAAAGGGCCATTGAAAAACGATGGGGTTTTAGCCTTAAAGTCGTTCATTGGATTTATACAGCAGTGGTGCGTCCAATTCTGCTGTATGAAATCATTGGGTACGTTCAGCAGAGAAAGCTGCTACTCAGCTGCTCCCCAACATTCTGCTGAACGGTTTAATTTTTGACATTTCAGTCAACATGTTGAGTGAGCGCTTCGCATCACTGGTAGCGTACAAAAATTATGCTACATTTGATCACACACTGATAAAGAAGCTGTTATATATAAATTATTTTTTTTTTGACGTTATTCAAGGAAATAAACAAAAAAATAATAAAAAGGTATTTTGCACAGAAAAAATAAATGAAAATATAAAAAAAAAAAAAATCATTCCAATATTTTAAAACATTCATAAAAAAATGCGTTCAGCAGAGTCAACTAATCAAAACATGCTACATCTCAACTGTTGAGTAGCAGGTTTCTCTGCTGAACACGCTCATTGTCTGGTGGCCTGCTTTAGAGATAAAAAGGAACTATGTGTTTATCACGAAGGTACATAGAATGGCGTCGATGTGCACCACTGGTGCTCTTCGTACTACACCTATCTATGGCTGCATTAAAAATCCATCTTTACCTGATACCATTGGACATATTTAATATGAGGCTACGTCGGCAATTCGACTTAATAGCGGACTGCAGTGGAGGAGCAGCAGTTGTGGCCATAGTGCTGTCTTAAAGTAGATAATACCACAAAATGTGGACTACATTCCCTCTATGAGCCATTTTAAGCACCACTTTACCACTATGATACCATTCAGGGATTCTTCTATGAGGGGCATTCTGGGTAGCGAAGCCTCAATAAATTTTTACATGGATGGATCGAAGCTACACGAACAAGTGGGATTTGGAATCTATTCTGAAGAGCTTGTGTTGAGCCTGGCTAGAAGATTGCTGGATCAATGCAGTGTTTACCTGGCAGACATGCTGACAATAAAAGAAGTGTCTTACTGGTTAAGTTGCAATGTCTTGTCTACAACAGCAGTGAACAACTATTCTGACAGTCAAGCCACGGTCAAGTCCCTGGAGTCAATGTTTCTGAAAACAAGATATGTCCTTAACTGCCGCACGTCTTTAAATGAGACGGCCAAGCAGTTTGGCATACGACTCATATGGGTTCCAGGGCACAGAGACATTCCAGGGAATTGCAAAGCCGATAAGCTTGCAAGACAGGTTCCAACTGAATTGGCCTGTGTTGCTATGCCTCTAGAAACTTGCAAGCTAAATCTACGGCATTGTTCCGCGACGGAAACTATTAAGAGATGGGCACATGTATGGATGTGTGAGACTACACGACAAATTTGGCCTTCTCTTAATCAGAAGCGCACAAGTGAGCTGATATCACTTCCAAGAGTAAAGGTTTCGACAGTGGTTTCTGTAACTAATGGAAGCATTCAGAAGTGTCATGGATGAGGAGAAGTTGAAAACTATAGAGCACTTTATCTACCATTGCCCGGAACTTTCTGGTCAGAGACTTGCTTCACTGGGATGTAGGGAGCTGCACGATATTTCTATTTTGTCGGATGTCAAAATTCAATATCTTAGGAGTTTCATAAGAATCTCAAATTGGTTTAACGGCAGGGACTAGTAGGAGAACCTATTGCAGTCCCGTGGTTTCAAAATGGACTCAGAGTCTGTGGGTGTGCTGAAGTTAAACGTTAGCAGCCACTTACAACCTAACCTACCCGTCCGTCTCATTCTGACGTTCTGAAACATATAGTTCCACACTTACTTTCCGAATGTCAGAGTCTCATTGTACCGTACCCAGACATTTTTTTCCAGGTCTTAAAACGTAAGGTCTTCCAAACTATATACTTTAAACAATGAAAAGGAAAACTCAGGAAATTCCTACATATGATTAGAGCAACAGCCAGCGCCCACGTTGGGGCTTCAACGAATAATTTTTTATGGCATCAATTAATTTTAGTTCCAAGTCAATCTCGAAAAAGTACCTTGTTAAAATTTATTTAGTACATTATTTAAAATATCTCATAATCCCATCTCTAACTGGGGACCGGTATGTGGATGGAGCAACGTGGTGTTGGTATATTTAATTGTGAAAACCAACAACAAAAAATGAAACGTTCAGAAAATAAAAAAAAACAACGTTGGTCGTTATAAGTTTGTGTGTATGTACACTCAAAAAAAAACGTGGGTATTTAATACTAAAAATTTAGCTACGAGTACTAATGTTTTAGTCCAAAATGATCTAGTGCAGGCGTTGCTAATCATTACTAAAATTTGTTACTAATATCTAGTACATGAGAAATACTAACAAAACAGTAAATATTACTGCAATTTACTACTAAAAAAATCATAAATATTTAAAATTTTTGTCCTATTTAGTAAATAAAACTACTAATTTTAGTAAATAAAATTATTAATTTTAGTGATTAAAATTACTACCTAAATCAATTTTAATAAATAAAAGTCAGAAAAATATTATATATAAATGATTTTATTTCACTTCGGTTTTTTATTTTATTATTTCACTTCGGTTATAAGATATACTTTATTACATGTGTTCTTAAGCTGTTTAAAAAAATGTAGCGTTCATTGTACCACGTAAACGATTGCTAAAAATATAAGAAAGAAATAATATATTCTCAATACATGTTCAAATGTATGTACAAACATTTTACTACAGAGGGCGCTTTTTTATACCTACATTTTTTTTTGTATTCGTGTGTGTATCCATATTCTTCTTCAGCTTGAATTTTTTTCTTACACAATCATTGAAATAAAAAACGATTTAAAAAAAAAAACTGTCGTAGTTTTATTATTAATGCATATTAATTTTATTATAAACACATTTAAATAAAAAACATTTATATATAATTACTTTAACACAATTTAATTTAATAAATGTAACATATATTTTTTTTATAAACACTCCATGACTGGGTATCGCGTTGTTACTTTTTCTAATTCTTTTTCGCACTAAACAAACAGAAAAGACAGTTGGTAGCACTGCAGTTAATGCGAGCAAACGTAGTGTTCGCACACACTGCAGCAGCAAGCAGCAGACGGCAAAAAATATAAAGTACCTGTTTAATTATAAATTATAAATTTATAAAAGCTGTACTTATTGTATTTGGAACTTGATGTGTGATTTTGCAATGTTAAGAAATAAAAAATATGGCATTTTAGTGAAATTATAATTAAATAGTCTACTCTTACTTTTTGCTGTCTGCTGCTTGCTGCTGAATTGTGAAGGAGCAAATGATCGCTAATAAAAACAGTGTTGCCATTATCAATATGAAAAAAAAAACGCAAAAACAAAAATCAGCGCCAAGAAAAGAGAGAATATTAAAAAAAAATTGGAAAATGTGCTTTTTAAGGTAAAAAGGATAAAAAGCAAAAAATAAAAATATTTGTTTTTATTATAAATTCAATAAATTAGCTGATACAATCAAAAGTAAAAATAATATTACATTCATATTACTCAAGTAATATTAAGATAATGATTAACATTAAATTTTAAACAAACTTTTTTTATTACATTCAATTATCAAGCCACAGAACTGCTTTAATGGAATGCACAGAGGGCCAGACAGATCGATTTCCGGCCAAAAGTCCTTATTTGTAAATTCTCAAAAAAACGTTTAAGGTGGTATGATGTACACTTGTTTTCGTCAATTTTTTGTCTTGATAAAGAATAGAATAAAAAGTGCGACTATATTCCAATAGGTTTTGTAATGAGTAAAAAACAAACACTATAAAAACAAAAAAGTTATTTCAAGTCAAAGTTTCAAGTTTCTGAAAGCAGAGAAAGAGCAGCAAAACTTTAAAAAAGACAAAAATTTTTGTCTTTTTATTATTTTTCAACTGACAGTTTTTTCTTTTTCCAAAACAAATAAACAAAATTAAAATAAAAACCAAAACAAACAGAAGAAAAATATTTGAAAATTACAAAATATATCGAAAATTTTGTTTATTTTTAATAAAAATGTGCAAAAAATTGGAGAATAAATTAATAGCATAATAAATCTATTTAAATATCATAATTTTATTGTGTTTTATTGCATAAATTTGGCAAAAATTTGCATTTTTGTTAATGTGTTATTTTTTTGTTTGAACAATGGGACAATTTCGTAAATTTTTTGGAACAACATTTTTATACTTAATTTTTTTCTATGTATACAACGCGGTTTGTAAGGTTTATTATGAAAAATATGCTTTAATTAATGCTTTGAAGGTTTCTCGTGTCTTTCACATTAAATTTAATTTTTTCATAGAATTTTTAAATTTGTTTAATTTATTTTACAAATAATGATATTTGGCCCATTGTGTAATTAATAAAATGGAAATAAAAAACGTCAACTTCGAAAATTCCATGTAGTTTTTATTCTTTTACTAATATATATCTGTTTTGCTCACACACCTCTTGCAAGAAAAGACAAAAAATTGAGAAAAAAAGTGTACATCATAATACCTTTACCAGTTTGTTGGGCATATAAAAAAAATATAAAAAATAAAAAAATATAAAAAGGGTCAAAAATTACCTTTTTCGGCACTTTAACCGCGAATTACTCAAAATCCTGACGTGATAGACAAATTTGGTCGCCGGATTTGGATTTTGACAGTAAACAAAATTGTTTAAAAAAACAACAGTCATTAAACATTTAAAAAAATACGTAGTTGTAAAAAAAAATTAGAAAATATGTACCAAAAAGTTTTTACACAAATACAAGTAGGAAAGTCCAAACATGGACCGATTGGATATTTTTTTAAAATCTTTAATTACTGGAAAAAACACATATAAAACAATTTTGAGAGAAATATGCTTCTTTTAACTGAATATCGGCGACTAAATCTACAGGGAGTAACAGTATGCATTACCATGTAATGCATAGCCACAAAAAATGGAAAAATATGTACTAGTTGTTCCCTACCGCTTCCCATAGGCCATATTTTTTTTTTTTTTTTTTTCATGCATTACGAAGGTTCATGCATTATTTTTAGTCTTATCCCAAAAAAATCATTAATCCTGTATAGAGTAAGGCCACGTTCACACTACATGAACTTATACCTAATTCACACCTAAGATGAAATCACATTCCATCACAACGCATAGCGTTGTTCAAAATTCTGTGTAAATTGGTTTTGTAAAAACAATAAATTGTATTGAAATTTTTACGAAAATAAACCCCAATTTTCTTTATTTAACTTTATCAAAAATACATATTTTGATTGCGTCATTACAAAAATACAACTCCATAACCAAAAATTTAAATAAGCCGACGATTGAGAGCAAACGCCGCCGTCTGCAAGCAAATGGGGCGAGTCGCCACCACCGTAAGTTCCTCTTCGGCACAATTTAAATTAATTGTTAGAGTCACTTAATTCAAATTTAAAGGGGTTGTTGTATGAGGCCAAGGTCCAAACATGGATAAAATTTTCCAAATTTCATTAGGTCTGGGCTTAACTTTCAAATTTCAGCTAAATCTATTGATAATATAAAAATCACAAATTAAAAAAAATG
Source organism: Pegoplata infirma (assembly GCA_963921195.1). Lineage (NCBI taxonomy): Eukaryota > Metazoa > Arthropoda > Insecta > Diptera > Anthomyiidae > Pegoplata > Pegoplata infirma. Next base: position 83,946,413 of record OY992540.1, read on the forward strand.
GAAAAAACACCATAAATACCTTATCTTTAAAAACGCGTATTTAAAAAACGGCAAAACCAAAAAAGCACCAGCACATACCCAAAATGTAACATAATGGCAACACTGAATTCAAATTTAACGATTTTGCAGCAAAAACAGTTGGTAGCTCTGCTTGTAAACAAGCGCCCCCTTACGGAATTATTACTAACAAAAAAAAAATTAAAAACCTAATAAATTACTGTATATTAGTACTTTTATGAACTAAAAATAGTAAAAAAATTAGTACAACCGACTACTAACAAAAATTACTCATAAACAGTAAGAAATACTAATTTTAGCACTTTTAAGATACTAAAAAAACTACTGTAATACTGGTAATTGGTAACTTATTAGTAGATTTGGATTACCAACGCACTTACTAATTTTTTTACTGTAGAATTATTTTGAGTGTACATACAAATGTTTATTCTTTCGTTTTACCCACCATGCAATCGTTTCGTTGTCGTACGTTAAGTCGTCAAGTTTGTCGATTCGTCTGTCCGACTGTATGTGCTAGTTAGGAAATCGTGTATGGATAAGGAGGACGTACAAAGGGGAGCAAATTGAGGTTATACAAACAACACAACAGCCAGCAAAAGAATGTTAACGTACGAACAAGCAGAGTTAAAATGGCGCATTATACTTATAATGCTGCTACTGCTACTACGACGACTACATACATTTAAACGTTTGTGTGGTGATGTCGGTGCTGCTGCTGCTATACACAAATCTCCCTTTCGTTTCGTTTTGGCAAAAAAGTGATGGTGCTTTGGTCGTTTGTTCATTCTATCATTTATTTACCATGACTTGCAAGCTCATGTAGACAGGCACTCGTAGAGAGAACTTGAATATTTTTTATATTTTTAATATTTTTTTTTTGTTCTTGTTGTAGCCAACAACTACAACAACTTATTGTTGAAATACACTGTCCGAAACAAAAAAAAATCTAATGGAATGGAAAGGGGAAAGTTATGGCGATGGTATTGGAAAACTTAAGTTTTTAAAAGAATTCATGAATAAAGATTAATGGTTATGCTGGAAGATAGTGCAACCGCTGAGGTTTCCAAAAGGCAAACCAGTCTTATTTAAATAAAGGAACAAACGCTTTTTGGATTTGACAAGGGAACAACCATCTGCTAATAGGACACTGTGAAATGAAAGTCCTGAGACCGGACTTCTGCACGAACTGTATTCCCGGGTATGAAAAACTTCGTCTTACTCCCCGGCTACACCTAACATAACATAACTCTGAGGTCCGTTGTGATCCGGTTATTATAGCAACCACCGTCGAAACCACTTGTGCGTCTCTGATTAAGAGAAGGCCAACTCTGTCGTGTTGTCTCACACGTCCATCCATTTGCCCACCTTTGATTACTGTCCGTCGCGGAACAAAGTCGTAGGTTTTGCTTGCAAGTTTCTAGAGGCATATCAACACATTCCAATTCTTTTGGAACCTGTAAGGTAGCTCCCAGACTTGCAAGCTCATCGGCTTTGCGGTTTCCTGGAATGTCTCTGTACCCTGGGAACCACATGAGCCGTAAGTCAAACTGCTTGGCCGTTTCATTTAAAGACATGTGGCAGTTAAGGGCATATTTTGTTTTCAGAAACATTGACTCTAGGGACTTGACCGTGGCTTGACTTTCAGAATAGATGTTGACTGCGGCTATAGACAATTGCAGCTTAACCAGTCAGCCACTTCCTTTATTGTCAGCATCTCTGCCTGGTAAACTCTGCAATAATCTGGCAATATTCGAGCAAGGCTTTAGGTTAGGTTGCAAGTGGCTGCTGAAGTTTTACGTCAACACACGTAGACTCTGAGGTCCGTTGTGAAACCACAGGACGTTAATGGGGTTCCCCTACTAGTCCCTGCCGTTAAACCAATTAAAACTTCTTATGGAACTTCTTAGATATTGAATTTTAAAATCCGTCAAATCAGAAAGATCGTGCAGTTCCCTAGATTCCAGTGAAGCAAGTCTACGACCAGAACTGCCAAACAAAGGCAGATAAAGTATTCAATAGTTTCTAACTCCTCCTCATCAACTCCGACAAAAGTCATTTGACGTCACATTTAACCGCTCTCTCTTTTGGAAGTGATATCAGGTCACTTGTGCGCTTTTGATTAAGAGAAGGCCAAATCTGTTATGTTGTCTCACACGTCCATCCATGTGCCCATCTCCGAATAGCCTACGTCGCGGAACAAAGTCTTAGATATTGCGTGTAAGTTTTTAGAGGCATACCATCATATCCAATTCTGTTGAAATGTGTAAGGTAGTTCCCAGTCTTGCAAGCTTATCGGCTTTGTAACTCCCAGGAATGTCTCTGTGCCCTGGGACTCATATGAGTCGTTTGTCAAACAGCTTGGCCATCTCATTTAAAGATGTGCTGCGGATCTTGTTTTCAGCTTGACTTTCGGTTGTAGACAAGACATTGCAGCTAAACCAGTCAGCCACTTCTTTTATTACCACCATCTCTACCTGGTAAACACTGCAATAATATGGCAATATTCGAGCCAGGCTTAGCCCAAGCTCTTCCGAATACACTCAAAAAAAAAACTGTAATGTTAGCAAAAAAAGCTTGTAAACCTACAAGAAAATTTGCTGATTTTGAACCCACAATTTTTTTGCTAAAGTTAGCAAAAATGTTTTGCCAATAATTAGTTAACTAAATATTTTTTTTTTTTTTGAACTTAGTTTATACACATCTGAGGACCCCATTGGGTTCGGACCCGATAGGTCCAGACCCCGATGGGCCTAGACCTAGTTGGGTTCCTTAAAAATCGTCATAGTTTTTGATCCAAAATTTGTGTCCGTTTCGCTCTAACTTGCTTAGTTTTTGAGATACGTGATTATACACTCAAAAAAAAAACTGTAAAGTTAGCAAAAAAAGCTTGTAAACCTACAAGAAAATTTGCTGATTTTGAACCCACAATTTTTTTGGTAAAGTTAGCAAAAACGTTTTGCTAAAAATTAGTTAACTGAAATTTTTTTTATTTCAACTTAGTTCATACACATTTGAGGACCCCATTGGGTTCGGACCTGATAGGTCCAGACCCCGATGGGCTTAGGCCTACTTGGGTTCCTTAAAAATCATAGTTTTTGATCCAAAATTAGTGTTCGTTTCGCTCTACCTTGCTTAGTTTTTGAGATTCGTGATTTTAGGGGACCACCGGGGTTTTGAGAATTACAAAACTCGATAACTTCAAAAATATTACTCGGAGAGCTTTTGATTATTTTGCGGTATTGTTCTACGTGTTGAGAGCTACAAAAATGCTTTTGGACTTTTTGTTGTGTCGGCAATATTTACCGAGATATGAGCATTTTAAAATTTTCGGGAATGCTAACTTTTTTGGATCCAAAGTTAAGGACCCATTAGGGTCCACACATGTGAAGAGAACCGGCGATATTATGGAAGCTCGAGGACCAAAATGGCCTCCATTTTGCTTTATCTGGTTTAGTTTCCGAGATACCCAGTTGGCAACGTCCTCGAGCCATCCTCAGTGACGGAGCGATGACATGTCAGAGTCACACCTGACATCCACAAGACATCTCTATGTACTGGGTTGAGGACAGTTTCATACAAATTTTCAAAATGTCCTCACTCAAAGTCAGCAGTGGTCAGGGCTGACCTTCTGGGGACATGTCACCTATGACTTCTTTGGGGAAATGTCTGACATAGGTCATGCGAAAATACAAAAAAATTTCGTATTTCCTTTAGTTTTTACTTTTATCCATTTTCCTTTATAAATTATCTTTCTCATATTTAGAAAAAACTTTTCGCCTTTTTTAGTCCCAACTGGATTTGAACCGGAACCTCCAGTTTATTAGTCTCACACCTAACCACTTGTTCCAAACATTATTTTTAAAATTGTTTGTCTATTTATTACTTTTATTCTACTTGTTAGATTTTGATTTTATTTTAATTAAGTCGATAACATTGCCATCTTTTTCTTGGAAATTGAAGAGTTGCCCAGATTTAAAATTCTAATTTAAAAAACTGCTATTCTGAAGACATTTCCTTTTAGACGTCTTAGAGGAATTGTCCACACTCTTAAAGCAAACATTCAGTGCGGACAATGTTAGGACATGTCATCAAGGATTGCCTATGATTTGTCAGAACCTGAAGACATTTCCTCAAGGAATCACTGTGGAAATTTCCTCAGTGACACATTTTCCAACTGGGTAGCGCCATTTAAAGTTTTCTGAAAATAAAAAAAAAATTACCATTTATTTTTGCTAATATTAGCAAAAAATCTTGTAAAAATGTTGTCAACTCAATTTCAAATTTAGCAAAAGAAATTAGTTCAAAGTTTGTTTAAAATTGCTAATGTGCTAAATGAAGTTTACAAGAATTTTTTGCTAACATGCTAATCACAACTAAAAATTTGCTAAAAGTTAGCTAACTAGCGTTAGCAAAAAAAAAATTAGTAAATCTACTAACGTATTTTTTTGAGTGTAGACTCCAAAGCCCACTTGTTTATGTAGCTTCGATTCATCTGTATAAAAATTGATGCAGGCTTCAATACCCGGAATGCCCCCCATCCAAGACTACCTGGATGGTATCATAGTGGTGAAGTGCCGCTCAAAAAGGCTCATAGAAGGAGCACAGTCCACATTTTGTAGTATTGTTATCTTTTCAAGATCACGCTATGGACACAATCACAGCTCGTCCATAGCAGTGTGCAATTCAGTCGAATTGCCGACGTAGCCGAATACTGCCTACCCAATATGTGCAATGGTATTAGGTAAGGGAGGATTTCCAATGCAGCCGTTGGTGTAGTACGAAGAGCACAAGTGATACATATCGATGCCATTCTCTGCAAGTACGGTCGACCTTAATAGGATGTGCAGAATTTCAAAGTGGGGACATCAGATAGTTATGCTGCAAAAATGAAAAACAATTATGCTGATGTCCCCACTTTGAAATTCTGCACATCCTATTAAGGTCGATCGTCCTTGATTCTCTGTACCTTCGTGATAAAGACACATTTCTAATGCAGCCGTAGGTGTAGTACGAAGAGCACAAGTGATACACATCGATGCCATTCTCTGTAACTTCGTGATAAAGACACATTTCCCTTTTGTTTCCTAAGCAGGCCATCAGACAATGATTCCAATGAACAACTTTAGAGCTAAAGCCCCATCGTTTCCCAATGGCCATTTTACAGAAATATAAAGCAATCGTTGCTTTTCTCACCCATTCCTCAATATTACGCCTGAAATTTAAGTTCCTATCTACAAATACTCCAAGATACTTGGCTCTATCTGAGAAGGCGATTTCATTGCCGTCCAGAGAAATAGGATCAAAGGCAGGAATATTATTTTTCCTTGTAAACAAGACAAGCTCTGTTTTACTTGGATTAACTCCCAGACCACAGCCTCTTGCCCATTTAGAGAACCCTGAAAAATGTCGCTTAATGTTGGTATATGCTTTCCCTTTACCGCTATCGCGACAATGTCTAGACATCCGACAACATGACAACCACGTGCTTCTAGAGATAGCAGCTTTGAATTCAATGCCAGGTCCCAAAGAAGTGTCAAAAGAACACCTCCCTGTGTTGTGCACCTATGCCAGGTTCCAAAGAAGTGGCGAAGGAACACCTCCCTGTGGTGTGCACCTATTAAAAAATTGGCATAAGATAGAGGGTCCCAATTCGATCGCTTCATTCCCAGACCAGACAATGCCACAATTATCATGTCTGGGATGGCATTATTAAAAGCTCCTCTATGGCCGCTGTTCCAAAAAAAGTAATTCACATAAAAAATGTGAAAATGAAAATTTTCGAATTTTTTTGGTGTTCTAGATTTCACATCCGAATTTCTTTTTCGTTTTGTTTCACATAAATAAAATTTTGTGAATGTAAAACGAAGGCACTTTTTTCCTTATAATTTTTTAAATTGTAATTATTTGATTTCAACTTCGAATGAAAACGTGATCAACAAAACACTAAACTTGATTTCATGTGATTCGGAAATTTTCATGTGAATTTAAAAGTTGTGAAAGACAGAACAGAGGCATATATCAAGAAATACCACCATAGTGTACTTCTTTACCGAAAGCGATCTTTCGATGATACCAACGAGCTCATGAAGAGATGTTTTCGCAAATATGAGTCTATCATTCGTTCCATTGTATTAACGAGCTCATGAAGAGATGTTTCCGTAAATATCATTCGTTCCATTATCTTGAACAAAAAAGAAGACCGACTAATTGGTTTGAGATCCTGCATAGGAATTTTTCCCAGCCTTCTGGATAAAATCAACTCCGGTATCCCTTCATTTCAAAGGGAATATACGACCACTTGCTGAATTTAAGACGGGATTATACCGTTAGATTTCCGAAGCAATTTCAGATCCTTGGGCGTCAGAACGTTCCAAAGCTTGAAACGGCGTCGTGGAGTTGCCTTGAAATGCGTGTTTAGGAGATCCAGCGACTTCCCACTGGAGGAAGACCACACTTCATTAGGATCCTTAAGGTATCCAAAGGTTCAAGGAGAAGAAGCCAGAATTTTGAGCAGCCTGGATGCCTCAGAAACACGTTCTATGTTCCCGCAGAAGTTTTTCCAAGAATTACATTTGGCAATTCTGATCATCTTCTTATAATAGTACCAAGGTGGGGTTTTCCCCCTAAGACGCATTTAGCAACATTGTTATATAATCAACCAGACAGTCAATTTCCGCCAAACTATGGGATTTAGATAAGGATACTTCTTCCAAAAGCCCAGAAAAAGTCTCCCTATATTTAACCCAGTTTTCAAGCATTGTGCTCCCTAAGTTTTAATTTAGCCGAGCCTGCTTTAGATATGTAGGTACGCTGAACGTCTATGGATATCTTCAAATAATTTTCGCTGAGACTGTATTAAAAAAGAAGAGGTCGGGATAATCGAGCACTTTCTGCATAGTTGTGCTGTGCTCACTGGATTAATACTTGAAACTTTGGAGTCCGTGTAGTTAAATGACAGTTGCATCATTATCATCAAAGAGCATCAGAGCATTGTCAACGAGGTCTGTTGTGATAACTTAAGAAAGAGTCATGTTAAGGAGAGAGCCATTCTTACACCATATAGTTCCGTATGTAATGCAGTTTCCAGTCTCACAAGCTTATTAGCTTTGGAGTTCCCTAGAAAGTGGCTGTGCCTTTGGATCGACATGAGTCGAATGTCAAACTGCTTAACCATCTCGTTTAAGAACTTCTCTAGATTTTAGGAAGATATATTTAAAAGGAAGAGACTGAAACTTGATACATGATACAGATTCCCTCCCAAACAATCAGCAGTTTCCATTGCTACCAGGTCCTTTCAAAACACTTGTCGCATTTTTTTAACATCTTTGTCGTGATTTCTTCAACTGTATTTTATACATATGTATATATATAACGTCTATATGCATATATATACATATATGATGTATGGGTTTTATGTTACTTTTAAGAATTGTTGTTTCAAATTGCTTTTAGCGTAATACTAAACTAAATGGAGAATAATAGATACGAGTACATATAAACTCGTACATACTGCTGCTGCAAAAAAAAGGAAAACAATGTTGCATATACATACATATACATTAGAGTGTCCCTTATTTTGGAAATGTTGGAAATCTTGAGACGGTACCCGCTCATTTTTTTCCTTTTGACTTAAAAATAACTCAGGAAAAATTTTACGCCCCTAGGACCACGCCTTCCCTACGCGACGGGGCCTTAAAGAGCGGGGCCTTAAAAATCATTTTTCCATACAAACCAAAAAATTTTTTTTTTGATTTTTAATTTTTTTGTTATTATTTATTATATTACTTGGTTTGCTTATTCACGACAAAAAATTTGATATTGGTGGGATAAGTCTTTCAGCGCTAAAAAATTTTTCGCAAAAAAAAATTTTGAGCCGCCGGGGTCCTACAGTAAAAAATTTTTAAAAAATATTTTTTTTTAGTTTTGACCAGCAACGGGTTTAGCTGCTATGTTGCTTTAAATGATATATATTCATAAAAAAATATTTTTTGTATCTGTGACATCTTTATCGTGTTCTAAAAAAGGGTAAAAAATGCATTGTTGATTTATTTCGATACACGATAAAGATGTCACAAATATGAAAAATATTTTTTTTGGAATATATATCATTAAAAACAACATAACAACTAAAACCGTTACTTTTCAAAACTAAAAAAAAATATTTTTTAAAAATTTTTTACCGTAGGATCCCTACGGCTCAAAATTTTTTTTTCGAAAAAGATAAAGATGTCACAGATATGAATAATTTTTTTTTTGGAATATATATCATTTAAAGCAACATAGCAGCTAAAACCGTTGCTGGTCAAAACTAAAAAAAAATATTTTTTAAAAATTTTTTACTGTAGGACCCCGGCGGCTCAAAATTTTTTTTTTGCTAAAAATTTTTTAGCGCTGAAAGACTTATCCCACCAAAATCAAATTTTTTGTCGTGAATAAGCAAACCAAGTAATATAATAAATAATAACAAAAAAATTAAAAATCAAAAAAAAATTTTTTTGGTTTGTATGGAAAAATGATTTTTAAGGCCCCGCTCTTTAAGGCCCCGTCGCGTAGGGAAGGCGTGGTCCTAGGGGCGTAAAATTTTTCCTGAGTTATTTTTAAGTCAAAAGGAAAAAAATGAGCGGGTACCGTCTCAACATTTCGAACATTTCCAAAATAAGGGACACTCTAATATACATATATATATAATAAATGCTACATGCATATGTATCTATGTATGTACTATAATAAGTACTTATTCACATAGTTACATACAGAAAGTGTATGGATGATGGTATCAAATTAAGAGAGGGAGATGAAATTCAAACATCGTTTAAGACATTTACTTAGTTTATTATTACCAATTTTAGTATTTTTATTAAAACACAAAAAAAGTGAAAAATAAAACTCGGGAAATTGGAGACACTAAAAATGAGTACTTTGTTAATGGAACAGAAAGAATGAGGAAAATTTAATCTTTAAAAGAAATTAAGATTATAAACCTAAATTTAATTTCCTGTTCTTGAAGTTTAAGATATCTTTTATCAATCTTAATACAGGTGGGTTTTGAATGTCCAAATTTAAGACTACAAGAGATAACCAGGATTTGAATAGGTAATAGGTGGCTGTTATGCCCTATTTCGATAGTCTTGCCAGTGGTAAAAATTCGTATTGCAATTTGCAAGTTGGCAAGTTTCTATCAAGACAAGACAGTTGTATAGAAGAGGAGTCAATGCAGCACTTGTTATCTGAATGTCCTGAACTGAAGAAGTGTCACCTCGAGCATTTGGCGCAAAGGTTTTTCGATGACCTAGACTTTCTAAATGGTTTCTGTTGACTTCTCTAGCAGAATATCTTAAAGAATCGGGGTGGTAAACCTTCTTAGTATTTGGAATCACAATAGACGTTCTGGTATCCGAGTGAACTGGCCAAAATTTCAGACCTAAGGTTTTCTGGGATGACTCCAAAATGAATAAACGGATGAGGGTTGGGTTTTTGTTAGTAAACTAGATAATAGGTTTTCCATTCGACCTCTAGACCTATAAAGCGTATTTTAAGTCGAAATCGGGGACATGACAATAACAGTTGGTAGAGATTCGAACTTGAGCATGCGCGGGTACAAGGGGGGGGGAAAAAGGGGAAATTTCCCCCCCCAGACCAAATTTTAAAAATAAAAAAAAGAAAGAAGAAAAAGGAAAAAGAAAGAAAAAAGAAAGAAAAAAAGGAAAAGAAGGGAAAAGAATAAAATTTTCTAAAAAATTTTCCACAGGAAAAGAATTTTGAAACCCGAAAATTTTTCATCGGAAAAATTTTAAAAATTTTAAAAAGAAAAATCTAAAAAATTTTATAGGGAAAATCTAAAAATTTTTAAAGGAAAAATGTGACTAAATCTGAACATTTTTTGTGAAAAAATATCTGTCAGTCTGGATGTCCTTATTGCGAAAAGAAATTTTCTATGGGAACATTCTTGTGAACGTGACAGTTTTGTTATAAAAAAATGGAAAAAATCTGGGACTTTTTGTATAGGAAAAATGTCTCAGATTCTGAGATTTACTCTATAGGAGAAATTTTTAGAGTCCGACCGAAACCAAACGACCCGAACCGAAACCGACCCGAATATTCGGTCGAAAAAGTAATATTCGGCCGAAACCGAACCGAAACCGAAACTAAAAAAAAATTACCGCCTGGCATGAATAAAATTATTAAAAAGTTGTTAATGATTAATATACAGCATATAATGCTTTTAAACAATAGGAATTGTTGTATTTTTGAAAAAAAAAAATATGTTTTTTAAAAAACTTACAAAAAAATTGTATATTTCATTTGCAGATTAGGAAAAAATAATTTTTGAACTGAAACAGTTTTACATTTATTGCATAAACTTGTAACATTTTCTTCAATTGAACTGAAACAAGTGTAATGAAATACGAAATCAAAAAATTCACCGACTTTTTTACATATTTTTTAAAATACCAAAAAGTTTCGGCTTCGGCTAATATTCGGCCAAAATTTTGCCGAATACCGAATAGAGGCCGAAACCCCATTATTCGGCCGAAACCGAGACCGAAACCGAATATTCGGTCGGACCGTAGAAATTTTGCATTTTTTCTATGAAAAAAATGTCTTAGAATCTAAGACTTTTTCTGTAGGAAAAATGTCTCAAAATCTGAGACTTTTTTTATGGGAAAAATGTCTCAGAATCTTAGACTTTTTCTATAAGAAAAATATCTCAGAGTCTAAGTCTAGAAAAACTATAGGAAAAATATCAAAATATTTTTCTAAAGGAGAAATGTCTTAGAATCTGAGACTTTTTCTACAGGAAAAATGTCTCAGAATCTAAAACTTTTTGTATAGGAAAAATGTTCCAGAAACTGAGACTTTTTTATAGAAAAATGGGAAACACGTCTCAGAATATGAGGGTTATTTACAGGAAAAGGTCACAGACTTTTTCGATAGGAAAATGGCCAAAGATTCTTAGATTTTTTCTATAGGAAAAAGGTCGCAGAATCCCTGAATTTGAGACTTATTTTATAGGAAAAGTTCTCAGTTCGAAAGGCAAAAGGTCTCAATATCTGAGACTTTTTCGATATGCAAAATATCTTGAAATCTTAGACCTTTTTCTATAGGAGACTTTGATACTTATTCTATAGGAAAAAATGTATCTGAATCTGAGAATTTTTTTATAGGAAACAGGTCTCACAAATAAGATTTTTTCTATGGGAAAAAGTTTTCAGAATCTTAGACTTTTTCTATATAAGAAAAAGATCTTAGAACTTGAGACTTTCTTATGGGAAAAACGTATCAGAATCTTAGAATTTCTATAGGAAAGGGTGTCAGAATCTCAGACTTTTTCTGTAGGAAAAAAGCCCCAGAGTCCGAGAAAAGCCTCAGAGTATGAAACTTTTTCTATAGAAAAAGGGTCTCTGAGTCTGAGACTTTTTATATTGAAAAAAAGTTCGCAGAATCTGAGACTTTTTGTATTAAAAAGTTCTCACTTTTTCTATGAAACTTTTTCTATTTCTATCTATTCTGTAGGAAAAATATCTCAAAAATGCTTTAAAGTATAAGACTTTTTCTATAGTAAGAAGTTTAAGAATCTGAGTCTTTTTCTGTGGAAAAAAGTTCTTAGAATCCGAAAATTTTTCTATAGGAAAAAAGTCTCAGATTCTGAGAAATTTTTCTTTAAGAAATTTTTTGATTTTTAATTGAAAAATCGGCTGCAATTATTCTGCAGCCGATTTTTATTTGATTTTATAGCTTTATTTGCTCTGCCATTACTTTTTTTTGCAAAAAAATAAGTATCCCTTTTTATGCTTGTACGACAACGGTGAATTGATAAATTTTTTTTTTGTTCGAAGTAAAAAAAAAAATAATTTCCCCCCCCAACCCCAAAAGCTGTACCCGCCACTGAACTTGAGGTTTTCACGGATGGCTTCAAGAAGAATGGCCAAGTGTGGGTTAGGTTTTTGAAAGTCAACTAGTTTAGGAATTGCTGTTTCTTCACCGACAAGTAAGCAGCTATCGAGTACCTAATTGGTGTGACCACAACCTGTAAAATTTTTAATGAATGACGAGACTTTTGAATTCGACACTCGTGTGAGATAACTGACCAATGAGCTGGCTAGGCAAGTAAATATCTTCTTTCGGATTTCATCGATTACATGGCTGGCATTCCGCACAGCAAAAAAAAAAGTTTTACACTATATAAAGTCAGATGGTGTGAATAATGTGTCCTTCAGATGATCGTCAGAACTCTGTGCTGCCTCTTTGAGTTTTTTTATCGCCATTTTATCATCCAGGGAGTCTTGAATAGCAGTTTTGCCTCTTTAAATTTTTACACAGATGGATCGAAGCTCCACGAACAAGTGGGGTTTGGAGTCTATTCGGAAGAGCTTGGGTTGAGCCTGGTTTAAAAATTTACAGATTATTGCAGTGTTTACTAGAGATGCTGCCAATAATGGAAGTGTCTGACTGGTTGAGTTGCTGTTTATGTTCCTGTGAAAGGCCATTGGAAAAAGATGGGGATTTAGCCCTAAAGTTGTTCATTGGATTTATACAGCGGTGGTGTATGGAATCATAGTCTGTTGGCCTGCTTTAGATACAAAATGGAACTGTCTCTTCATCACGAAGGTACGAAGAATGACGTCGATGTGCATCACTGCTGTTCTTCGTACTACACCTACGGCTGCATTAGAAATCCTCCTTTAGCAGATACCATTGGACGTATTGGGTAGGCAGTATGCGGCTACGTCTGCAATTTGACTTAATTACACACTGCAATGAACGAGCAGCTATTGTGGCCATAGCGCGATCTTAACGAAAACAACAATAACACAAAATGTGGACTGTGCTCCTTTTATGAGGCTTTTTGTGCGTTAATTTACCACTATGATAACATCCAAGGAGTCTTGGATGAGGGGAATTCCGGGTAGTGGAGCCTCCATAAATTTTTACACGGATGGGTCGAGGCTGCACGAACAAGTAGGCTTTGGAGTCTATTCGGAGGAGCTCGGGTTGAGCTTGGCTCGAAGATTGCCGGATCATTGCAGTATTTACCAGGCAGAGATGCTGGCAATAAAGGAAGTGGCTACCCGAGCTACCTGAGGTTGAGCTGCAATGTATTGTCCACACCTGCAGTCAACATCTATTCTGACAGTCAAGCCGCGGTCAAGTCCCTGGAGTCAATGTTTCTAAAAACAAGATCTGCCCTTTACTGCCACACGTCTTTAAATGAGATGGCCAAGCAGTTTGACATACGACTCATATGGGTACCAGGGCACAGAGAAATTCCAGGGAATTGCAAACCTCTGGAGTTTTTTTAAAAACCAAGGATCACTTTAAAGTTAAGCTTTAAAAGTTTGTGTCTTGATAGATTTCAAAATTCCTGAAACCGTATTCAGTATTTTTCATAGAGTTCAGCATCCCAAACCAGTCGACTTAAATATATTAATATACATATTTGTTTAATGCATCCCACATTTAAAGATAATTCCACCTTTAGTGGCAACATTGTTTCAAAATTTTAAAGAAGACATTTTACTTTTATACACACAATAATTTATTATTATTTTCAAAATTTAATACTACAGATTCCGTTTTTTTTTGTTGTTGCTGCTGCTGCTAGTTGTGATTGCTGCTGTTGTCAGAGTTTATATTTTGTTATTGCTGTTAAATTTTTTATATTTTTATTATTTCTATAGAAAAATATTGGTCTCACGTAGAGAGTTCATAATAATTTTGAACTACATTTCTCTTTAGAAATTTAAAAAACCCCCCAAAATATTAAATGTCCCCTTACACCCCCCAGTTTAGTTGCTTGTTAGCAGCAACTACAACAACGAGTCGCAAAAGCAGTAGAAAAAAAACACACAATTTATAAATTAATGTGTCTGCTAATGGCGCTTTTGTTATTATTAAAAAAAAAAAAATAAGATAATTTAATTCAGCTAAGCCGATTCAGAAATATCCTCCACAATATTTCAAAATTTTCCGATTTTTTTTCATGTTGAAATTTTTTTTTCTTGCTTTGTCAAAATTTTTCAGAATTTTCGAGAATTTTTGTGAAAAATTTGTTTTCGTTTTTACTCATTTCGTTTTTACTCTACTCCACTGATTTCGTTCGATATGGAGTTTGTCGGTCAGCATACAAGATTTGGAGAAATCTGTTAGTTTAGTGACGAACACCCTTTTGAAGAAGATCCATCAAAATTCTTTGTTCATCTTCTTAGTGACGATGACCCTTAGGAAAGTTTATCTTAAATCCTGTCCACAGCGCTTGCCTTTGAAGAAGACCCAACAACCGTGGTGGACGACGGAACTCAAGTCTCTAAGAACAGAAAGCAGAAAAATTTTTGATAAGGAAAAGAAAGTTAAAACGACAGAAAACTGCAGGAATAATCTTTTCAGCTTTAATGCTTTCAAGGGGGAAACTAGAAAGGCGAAAAGAGATTTTTGGTTCATCTTCTTAGTGACGAACACCCTTAGGAAAGTTTATCTTAAATCCTGTCTAGAGCGCCTGCCTTTGAAGAAGATCCATTCATCGTGGTGGACGCCGGAACCCAAGTTTCGCACAACAGAAAGCAGGAAAATTTTCCATAAGGCAAAGAAACATAAAACGACGGAAGACTGAAAGAATTATCTTTTCAGCTTTAATGTTTTCAAGGAGGAAACTAGAACGATGAAAAGAGATTCTTGGTTAATATTCTGTGGAGAGTTGGAGGGAACTACGAAGGCGGCAAAGCTACGTAAAGTTGTTTTTAAATATCCCCGTGTACCATGTTCAGTATCTTAATAAACTCGATGGATCTTTCGAAGAAAGCAGTCTGGAAACCATTGAACTTATGTTAAACGCACATTTTCCGGGTTGCAAGGACGAGGTGAAGAGAGAAACTCCCTCGTGTACACTTTCAACAATGCAATTCCGATGAATGGACTCAATAAAACAATGAGGGACGAACGTTCATTCAAGCCTTACAAATCGCCAATGTCTGGTGGGTGTTTTCCGGCACTCTTGCAGGAGTCCCTCGGAATAATCCTGACATGACTGCTGCGTATCTTTATAAGCAGTCTGGCATTGGGGTATATACCCTCTGAATGGAGGGAGGTAATAGTGGTATTTATCCCCAAAGCGGGAAAGATAAACCACAATACCGCAAAGGATACAAACCTATCAGTTTGTCATCATTTTATTGGAAAGACTGGTAGATGTTAATGTAAGAATACAACAGGCAACTTCAGGTAGGCCTAACATGCGTATCTTAAGGGTAGATCTGTCAAGACGGCTTTAAGTGATGTTGTCGGGATGATTGAGGATACTCTACAGAAAGAAAGAGTATATTTGCACATCATTCTTGGACGTGGAAGATGCCTTCAACAATGTCAAAATATCATTAATCCTTAATTCCTTACAAAATACAGGCATGGACGCAGAAATTACTCTGTGGACGGGCAACATGCTGAAAAGCAGAAAAATTAACTCGAAGATAGGTTATGGTAAAGCGAGGAAAGGGGGGCACTTCTCAAGTGGTAGTGATCTCTCCCCTTCTGTAGAATCTTGTAATAAATAAGATCCTCGAGTCACTCATCGGAATGGGTATCAAGGTAGATGCCTACTCTGATGAGGTAGTGATTCTTATCAAAGGTAAGTTTTTACCAACGATTAGCGAACTCAAGAAATCAGCGCAAAAGAAATTTAAGACAAGGGCAAAGTACAACGGTCTGGAATCTAATCACGCCAAAACCGAAGTCGTCTTGCTCACTAAAAGAACTAAGATAGACAGGTTAGTTCTTCACTAATTAGATGGAATCACCCTGGGACTATCTAATGTTGCGAAGTACCTGGGTGTGATCCTGGACTCAAAGCTAGAATACAGAGGAAAGGATCAAAAAGTAGTTATGTGCTATTTACATATGGACGAGAACTTTCGGAAGAAGGTGGGGTCTAAAATCGTATATTATCCACTTGATGTATGGTGCGATAATTAGACCAATACTTACCTATGGTGCCTTTGTGTGGTGGAGAGCAGTGGATAAGAAATCATATATCTGCAACCTACAGAAGGTACGACTGGCGTGTGTAGGCATGACTGGTGCCATTAGATCGGCACCCTAGGCAAGCCTGGTAGCGATACTAAACATTCAGCCCGTGGATATCGACATCAAGAGCACAGCCGCGAAATCGGTGCAACATTCTTGGGGACACTCGATCATATTAAGTACGCTGAGCGGGACGGAACTGCAGACGAACTTTGACACCGCAGACGAACTTTGACAGTACCTTAGAAGTCCAAATACAAACTAGGGAAAACTCTGTTATAACAGAGAATGTGCCCTCTCTTTACGGATGGATCGAAGATGGAGATGGGTAAGGGTTCGAGAGTTTACTCTGAATGCCTTGAAACCAGAGCCTCATTAAAACTTCGGGACACGTGTATTGCTTTTCAGGCTGAGGTACTTACAATTGATAAAGCCGCGCAGCTGATTATGACCAGGAACAGTCTTGCAACTCTAATTCAAAAACTTTAAAATTGGGAATCGTTCGAACTGTTTACAATCCCTTCGTTAAATGAGTCAGCCTACAGTTAAGCTAATCTAGGTCCTTGGACATAGTGGGGTAGCTGGGAACGAATTGGCTGATGAATGTGCGAGAAATGGCTCTGAGTCAGAGGTTGAACCAGACCTTCGGTTCCTATAATGGAATTGATATGGACGATATTGACAGGATATCTGAGAATAGAATGAATGATAGGTGGATATCGCTGACTACGCGCGGAATATTGTGAACCCAGCGGCCACTGCCAAATCTTTAGAGGTCAGAAAGTCTTCTTACTTTTGGCAAACGAACCATTATCCTATAGTGGGAGTACTGAGAGCACACTGTACATATAACCGGCTAAATGGCCATGCGTATGGAAATCTCTGATAGGGATTCTGGCAGGAGTAGGAGTCAGTGGAGCACTTGTGTGAATATCCGGTTCTGATGAAGCGCCGTCTAAATCATTTGGGGTATAGATTTGACGATGACCTGGGTTTTCTATACGGTGCACAGTGATTCGTTTCATTGGCAAAAATCAAAAAAATAAGTATGTCTTCAATGTTGATGATTTTTTGTATTTTAACAATTTAATAGTAAACTAAAAGAAATATGTGCTTTTCTGATTTTTAGGAAGTCATATGTTGCCACAAGAGGGCGCTAAAGTATGGAAATTTAACGCTATTGTGTGTAAACGAAAAAATTGATTTTTATAGGTTTACTAAAATAATTATGAAAAATCGAATTTTAAAGAAATCAACGAACTTTTTTTTGCAAAAGTTACTTAAATATATTTGCTAAAAGTTGTATTTGCAATTTTTTAGAATTAATCTTAAAATACATTTTTGTATTGCTCTGAAATCTATATTTTTTCTACCGAATCCCCAAAAATTGACAAATTTTTATGGAATGTATAAAAAAAGTTCGTGAGTCAAAAAATTATTTTTTTCGCTTTTTCGATAGCTCGGACTATGGTTTATAAGGCAAAACAATAAAAATAACTAAGTTTTTGTCTGAAGTTGGAAAAAAGTTAGGTTTTTTTTGTGTCTTTATTTAATTTTTTTCAAAAGCTATATTATTAATGGAAAAAATATTACAAAAAAAATCCAAAATTAGGTATTTTTTCTTTACACATTGATATATTATATAGTATTCTGTAAAACTATAATAAAAAATCTGAAAAAAATTATGCAGTACGTGGGCCGTTTTGCTTTAAAAGTTATCTATGACTTTTACTAAAATCCCCAAAATCACCAAATTTTAATGGCCTTCATAAAAAAAGTTCGTGAATAAAATTTTTTTGTTTTTTATTTTTTTTGTAGCTTTAACTATGTTTTAAAAGATAAAAAAATAAAAATAACTAAGTTTTTTTTTTAAGTTGAAAAAAAAAAATTTTTAAAAAAAATCAAAAATTGGATTTTTTTTTTTTTTTATTTATTTTATTTACTGTAAATAAATTTAAAAAATACATCAACATCTTAGTAAGTTTTTATATAAAGGGATTTATTGTATTGTATACCATAAATTTATAGTAAATAATTCGGTAAAATAAGTATACAGTGGGCCATTTTGCTTTAAATCCAGTATTTCATTTTCGTTGGTATCCCAAATCAAAACCAAATTTTTTTTGAGATACATAAAAAAATTTCGTACTTAAAAATTATTTTTTATTGATTTTTTTAATATCCTGGACTGTTTTCTATACGATCAAATAATAAAAATAACTAAGTTTTTGAAAAAAACGAAAAAAAAAAAAAAATTTGAAGTACCCAAAAAAAATTTTTTTTTTAAGTTTTTTGTTATTAACGGGGTATATACTTAGAAATAAAGCAAGTATTAAACGAGTTTACTTAAAACTTATTTTGAATAAATCTATTTTAGTAATGCAATAGGAAATAAGTGTGGCGAATGTTTTGTTTTTGCAGTTATTATGTATTTTTATATTTTTGACTATATTTAAAAAAAGGATATATTAACAGCTTTTTTGTTACAGCAAGTAACTCAACGAAATTTGGCACACTTATTAACGTTATTTGATCTAATCTATATTAAAAATTTGATAGCAATTGAAAGATTTTTAAAATAGTTACAGCGATTTCAAGAAAAAGGATATATGGCAGCCACGCGAGTCCTTGCTCAGATTAAAATACAAATGTTGTACGTCGATAGTTATCTAAATTTCTAAGACAATAACTAAGTTAAGTAATTTTATATCAAGTTTTGTGGCTAAAACTCCACTTTTAAATTTCAGGATATACGACAGGTATAAATGTCCTTCGACCGATTTGCTCAAAATTTTTATTTTTTTTCTATTAATTAATTTTGTGCTTGAGTACCAAATTTGGAAAATCATTGACAACTCTTTCTATTTTATTTTTGTGATTAAACTATATTAACACTTTATTGCAGTTTTTAAAAAGGATATATAAATAACTTTTGTTTTACAGAACCGATTTCAGCGAAATTTGGCACACACATTGACATCTCTTATTCAAATTTTTACAAAAAATTTCAAAGGTATCGAGTAATTTTTGAGCGATTTACAATATTTTTAAGAAAAAGGATATATGGCAGCCACACGAGTCCTTGCTTCAATCTAGAAAAAAATTTACACATAAAATACTATATCAAAATTGGTAACATTGACAAAGTTTGGGAATTTTGTCACCATTTTTGTAGTTTTAATCACATATTTAAATTTCAGGATATATAGGGGTAGGCGTGTCCTTGCTCCGATTTTTCCAAAAACTCGGTTTTTTCTTGATTAGATAATTTAATGCATGTGTACCAAATTTCAGAAATCTGCGACCAATATTCTATTTTTGCCCACTCGATATATGGGAACGAATCACTGTGCGGTGTCTCATTGACTTCTCTAGCAGAATTCCTCAGGGAATAGGGGTGGTTTAATAAGTAGAGCTTTGTATTAGAGGGGGTGAAGGGAAATAACAATTAATGGAATCACAATGGGCCGTATGACCTCCGAGTGAATTCGCCCATCCAACCTAACCTTGCCACAGATAGACGAACAGAAAGATGGTCATTTCAAGACTGTCATAAAATTAATCAAGAATCATAAATGTAGGGTCCTATACCAAGATATTGGTATGTTACATACGAAACGACAAACTTAAATCCCCTTTTTTCACTTTGTGAAGTGGATAATAATAAAAGATTTGAAGAGAAAAAAAAAATCAAGCGACAACCAAATAAAATTATTTTTTTTTTGTTATAAATATAATTTCAGTTTTAATGCTATCAAATTTAAGGGAAGTCATTGTCAAAATAAAAGAATAATAAAGAAGAAAAAGAAGAAGAAAAATATAAAAACACATGATTAGTCACTATAGAAAAATAAAATCCAAGAAATAAATTATATAGTACATAAGATTATACAAAAAAAATAAGTTTATCATTAAATTATCGTCATATTTATTTAATGAATTAGTTTTTAAAATCTAGAAAAAGAAAGTGTTATTTTATTTAACTTCTAAAAGTTTTTATTTAAACATGACTTTCCTGCGATCTTAAAACCTTAAAATTCCAACGTTTAAACCCGAAGAACTCATGGACCGAATCCATGAGTTTAATAAAACCTTAAATGAGGATTTTATTAAACTTTCCTAAAGAATCAAAATCTTAAAATTCCAACGTTTATTGGCTACACTCAAAAAAAAAAAACTGTAATGTTAGCAAAAAAAGCTTGTAAACCTACAAGAAAATTTGCTGATTTTGAACCCACAATTTTTTTGCTAAAGTTAGCAAAAATGTTTTGCCAATAATTAGTTAACAAAAAAAATTTTTTTTTGACACATTTGAGGACCCCATTGGGTTCGGACCCGATAGGTCCAGACCCCGATGGGCCTAGACCTAGTTGGGTTCCTTAAAAATCGTCATAGTTTTTGATCCAAAATTTGTGTCCGTTTCGCTCTACCTTGCTTAGTTTTTGAGATACGTGATTATAGGGGACCACTGGGGTCTTGAGAATTAAAAAACTCGATAACTTAAAAAATATTACTCGGAGAGCTTTTGACTATTTTGCGGTCTTGTTCTACGTATTGAGGGCTACAAAAATGCTTTTGGACTTTTTGTTGTGTCGGCAATATTTACCGAGATATGAGCATTTTAAAATTTTCGGGAATGCTAACTTTTTTGGATCCAAAGTTAGGGCCCATTAGGGTCCACACATGTGAAGAGGACCCACGAAAGTATGGAGATTCCAAGAACCAAAAATGCCCACCATTTTGCTCTATCTGGCTTAGTTTCCGAGATAGAGCCATTTTAAGTTTTCTGAAAATAAAAAAAAATTTACCATTTATTTTTGCTAATGTTAGCAAAAACTCTTGTAAAAATGTTGTCAACTCAATTTCAAATCTTAGCAAAAGAAATTAGTTCAACGTTTGTTTAAAATTGCTAATGTGCTAAATGAAGTTTACAAGAATTTTTTGCTAACATGCTAATCTCAACTAAAAATTAGCTAAAAGTTAGCTAACTAGCATTAGCAAAAAAAAAATATTAAATCTACTAACGTATTTTTTTGAGTGTAGCAGCTTCTTTTAGATCTATTGTGGTATTTTTAAAACTTATTAAGTTACTAGTTCCATAAACCTTTTGGTAATTCCTGAGCTCTAATATAGTATTCAGGATAGTTTCCGAATCTTACATATTTAATAGGTTTAATGCAATTAAAATTCTCTAAATCAGTCAACGTATTCTGAATCGTAAGATTGAGGAGGTATTTAAACTTTAAATTTTAACATTTTTAAGCAGGGTTGGCAACCGATACCCACCTATAATAACGGTATTTGGCTATTGTACCGCAACCAATAAAGATATGGACATTTTCAAAAGCAATTATGAAAGCTGATGAAATTTCTAGAATTTTAAATGTGTCACTTCGTGTTTCTACCGGTTCGTTTTCGAAATATAGGTCAATACCTTTATAATACCGTTTGAAACGGTATTATAACGGTATTGTCCTATATAACTAAAACGAACCGGTAGAAATACGAAGTGACACATTTAAAATACTAGAAATTTCATCAGCTTTCATAATCGCTTTTGAAAATGTCCATATCTTTATTGGTTGCGGTACAATAGCCAAATACCGTTATTATAGGTGGGTATCGGTTGCCAACCCTGTTTTTAAGACACAAGTTAATATTGGATGTTTGTTTGCCATTTTTTCGAGTTCACTCGAAGGCATTTAGGCCCATTGTGATTCCCTTAAATAGTTTCTCAGTTACCCCTATACTTTAAAGGTTTAAGCTGAATTCACAATGACGGAGTACTCTGTGCTAGAGAGTGGATTTTGTTCCTTTCTTTTTCGCACTTACACATTATTGTATGATGTCGTCTCTACTTTTAGAGATGGTTCTCGTAGTACAGAGTACTACGACATAATTATTCCGCTAGAGTTGTCAATGAGACATCATTTAGGTAGTCCAGGTCATTCAAAAACTCTTCTCCTTAAATGACTGAAGCAACGCTCCTTCAGTCCATGACATTTACATAACACAACGATCATATGAAAAGCATTTCAAAATTGTGTTATGCCAGATTATCAGTAACGACGACAATTATATAATGGCCAAAGGTAGTACAATTTATTTTTTCTGTTTACTAAGCGGGATGCCACGCATGTAATCGATGTAACCCGAAAGAAGATATTTCCCTGCAGCCAGCTCATTGGTCAGTTATCCCAAACGGTTGTCAAATTCAAAAGTCTCGTCATTCAATTTTTAGGTGGTGGCCATGCCAGTTAGGTACTCGATAGCTGCTTAGTTGTCGGTGAAGACACAGAAATTCCTAAACTAGTTGACTTTAAGAATCCAACCAACACTTGTCCGTTCTTCTTGGAACCATCCGTGAAAACCTCAAGTGCCACCTCGAGAGTGCCTAATTCGAATCTCTTGCCAACCATTATTCTCAAGGCCATGATTTCGACTCAAGATACGCTACATTGGTCTAGAGGTCGAAAGGAGAGTCTTCCATCTAGTATACTTACAAAACCCCAACCCTCATACGTACATTTATCTTGGAGCTATCACGGAAAACCTTAGATCTGAATTTTTGGTTAGTTCATTTGGATACTATAAGGTCTATTATGATTCCCTATACTAAACAGGTTTACTTCTGCCTCTAGGGAAGTCAACAGAAATCATTGAGGCGGTCTAGGTTATCCTTCAGCCTACTGCATTCACAAAACAAGTGCATTGACTTCTCTTCTTCACAACCTCTAGAATAATTCTCCTCTCAGATTGGCATACGCACGGCCATTCGGCAGATTATACAATGTCCTGGCAGTCCCGTCCTCTTTTTAAATATGAGAAGACTTTTCGTTTGGATTTCGTCATAGGGTCATCGAGACCCTTCACTTCGTGAGACCCACCTATCTTTTATCTCATTGCCAGCTATATTATTTATTCTGTTCGTTACCTCTAGTAGAGGAAACAAGATGTCAGGTTCTACCTGTTCCCCCACCGACTTAGAGCCAATTTGTTACCAGTATCCCCACTAGGTTCAGGAACAAAGATGACTTTTTGTTTTCGGATTTGGCAAAGGGATTGTATACAATTTCATAGTGTTGGATTCTAAGAACTTTAGAGCTGCAATACTATTCACGAAAATCTTTATGGCGCATGAATGTATGTTCATTTCCATTATAATCTGCTCGGTACTTGGATTTCGAAGGTTCTGTCAAAGTTCGTCTGAGGTCAGATGTATTCGGTATTATATTTTAATCCATAAGAGTAGGGTTGTAAATGTCTGCTACTTTTCAGTTCTCTATACAACTCAATACTTTTTGAATTGGGTACCAGTCAGAGATGCTGGCAATAAAGGAGGTCGCTGACTGGTTGAGTTACAATGTCGTGTCTACAATCGCAGTCAACATCTATTCTGACAGTCAAGCCGCTATCAACTCCCTGGAACATTCCAGGGAAATTGTAAAGTCGATAAGCTTGCAAGACTGTTAACTACCTTACAGGTTCCAACAGAATTGGAATGTGTTGCTATGTCTCTAGAAACTTGCAAGCAAACTATATGGCTTTTTTCCGCGACGGAGACTAATCAGAGATTGCCACATGGATGGACGTGTGAGACTACACGACAGATTAAGCCCTCTTTTAATGAGAAGCGCACAAGTGAGTTGATATCGCTTCCAAGAGGAGATATTTCGACGGTGGCTGCTATAATTACCGGACAGTGTCTTATAGGGAAGCACGCAGAGCGGTTAAATGTGCCGTCAAATGACTTTTGCCGGAGTTGCATGGATATGGAGAAATTGGAAACTATCGAACACTCTATCAGCCATTGCCAGGCACTTTCTGGTCAGATACTTGCTTCACTGGGATCCAGGGAGCTGCACGATCTTTCTGATTTGTCAGATGTCAAAATCCAATATCTTCGGAGTTTCATAAGAAGCTCAAATTGGTTTAACGGCAGGGACTAGTAGGGAAACCAATTGCAGTCCCGTGGTATCACAATGGATCTCAGAGTCTAAGTGTGTTGACGTTATGAGTAGGCAGCCACTTACAACCTAACCTCTTAAGACTTTTAAACACGGTAAAAACTACCACTTACAAGGAAGGTCTCTCACAGGGCACCCACCGATTGTCCTGAAACTTATAAGGGTACAAGTTGAAAAAATGCAGAAGAAAAATTGAATTTCTAAAAATTATAGACATTTCTGGTATTCCCATACCAGTTTTAAACACTCCAGTTAGTGTAATCATCAGTAGGATTTTAAATGTCCGTTTATCTTTTTAATGGAAATGGTTTTTCTTAACTGATTTTTTTGTTTTTTGAAGATTTTTCACATTTGTTCATAAGGTGGCAACCCTTTTTAAATTTAAGATTGGGCAGCTAAAAAAACAGGTAACTCTTATTTTTCTTTCCTCATTAAAATACTCAAGCTGCAGGACAATCGGTAGGCGCCCCCCTGAAAGACCTCCCTTGTTAGCCTTGATAGCCTTTATAATTAAAAAAAACATAAAATTACAATTTTCAATTAAAATAAAATACAGTAACTCAAAATTTAACATTTCAATTAAACAGTTTTAAGACACATGAAATATTAAACTTTTTTCTTGATCTTTTATTGACATTAAATTTGACAGTTTGATACATGTGCAAAAAAATAAAAACAACATAAAAACCTCTAGAAAAACAAGACCCAACAACAAACACGTTTTAATTAATTAAGAAAACATTGTTGTTGCTGTTGTAGCATATGGATGTGGTAATGTTAAAAACAAACAACAGAAACAACAGCAGCAATAACAACAACTACAACAAAATACAAAAAAAAAAATAAACGCATTAAATTGTAATCCCCAAACGTGAGAGGTCGAAAAACGATATGAAAAACAACTTCAACTACAAACCAACAAAAAAACTGACTAAACTTAACAATATAAGAGGAAGAAGATGGAAAAGACGGTTAAAAAGAAGACAAAAAAAACAAATAATATAATACTACTTCAGTTTTTAGCGGATTACTTACGTATCACTAGTTAAACGAAGTAAAATGGAATAAAAAGAAAAAAAATTGTATAAAGACCAACAAATTAACAATAAATACAATAAACTAAAGAAAGTAAACTTTTTAAAAGGTAAAAAAAAAACTCAAGTATAACATTTTTTTTAGAAGGTGACGGCAGCAGCGGCAAATGACCATAATGTTAACAATAATGACAACAAAAAAATGTCTACAATAATTTTTTATTGTCAACAACACATTAGGAATGGAAAGTTTTTTTTCTTTAGTTTTAGAAATAAAAAAAAAATCGACGAAAACAAATTTAGATTTAAACGCCAAAAGAATAAGCAGTTTATAATGGCAAATTATTAGGTAAGAGAAAGTGGTGTTTCATAGACATTGGGTATAGCGTTTGCTAAAAAGGTATTCCTAAGGTCAGATAGCCAACTTACCAATAACGCAGACTACTGTCAAAATTTGTAAGAAAAAGTTTAATTCGAAATTTTCTACATTAAAACTACACGAATATTGGAAATTTTCAGCTGTATTGAAAAAGTAAAAATATTTCTACACCCAAAAAATTACATAGTAGCATAGTTAAGAAAATCCATAGTTATTTCAAATCATTTTTAAATCAACTATTTATAATCAATAACAACTATGGACAAAGTTGATAACAACGATTTTTTTATATTCGAAAAAGCAAAATAAAAAAATACAAGTGTCAGAAATAAAAATTAACAAATTAAAATCAAACGTTCAAAATATTTTTTTTTGCTAAATAAACAAGCACAATCGATGAAAAAGGAGGACAACGAAAAATATGAACAAGGATGGAAGGATTTGGTAAGAAATATTTTCATAACAAATTAATTTAACAGAAAAAATGTCTTGGAATATAAGATTTTTTCTATAGAAAATATGTATCGGAATCTAATATGCTTTCTCAGAATCTGAGACTTTTTTATAGAAAAAATGTCTCAGAATCTGAGACTTTTTTATAGAAAAAATGTTTCAGTTTTTTTCTCTAGAAAAAATGTTTGAGAATCCGATTTTGAGTTTGAGTCTAAGATTCTGAGACATTTTTTCTATAGAAAAAGTCTCAAATTCTGAGACATTTTTCTATAGAAAAAGTCTCAGATTCTGAAACATTTTATCTATAGAAAAAGTCTCAGATTCTGAGAAATTTTTTCTATAGAAAAAGTCTCAGAATCTGAGACTTTCTATAGAAAAAATGTCTCAGAATCTGAGACATTTTCTATAGAAAAAATGTATCAGAATCTGAGACTTTTTCTATAGAAAAAATGTCTTAGATTCTGAGACATTTTTTCTATAGAAAAAATGTTTCAGAATCTTAGATAGATAAAATGTCTCAGAATCTGAGACTTTCTATAGAAAAAATGTCTCAGAATCTGAGACTTTTTCTATAGAAAAAATGTCTCAGAATCTGAGACTTTTTTCTATAGAAAAAATGTCTCAGAATCTGAGACTTTTTCTATAGAAAAAATGTCTCAGAATCTGAGACTTTTTTTATAGAAAAAATGTCTCAGAATCTGAGACTTTTTCTATAGAAAAAATGTTTCAGAATCTTAGACTTTTTCTATAGAAAAAATGTCTCAGAATCTGAGACTTTTTCTATAGAAAAATTTTCTCAGAATATGAGACTTTTTCTATTAAAAAAATGTCTCAGAATCTGAGATTTTTTCTATAGAAAAAATGTCTCAAAATCTGAGAATTTTTTATTGAAAAATGTTTCTGAGTCTGAGAATCTGAGATTTTTCATATAGAAAAAAATGTCTCAGAATTTTGGAATTTTTCTATAAGAAATGTCTGGGAATCTCAGAATTGTTCTATTAGAAAAAGATATCTCAATCTGATAATTTTTCTTTAGAAAAAATGTCTCAGTCTGATATTTTGTTGGGATTTTTAATTCAGAATCTGATTTTTTTTATAGACAAAATGTCTCAAAATCTGAAATTGTTTCTGTAAAAAAAAAATGTCTCACAATATGAAATTTTTCTGTAGAAAAAATGTCTCAGTATTCATGATATTTTCTAGAGAAAAAATATCTCAATTTCTGACGTGTTTTCTATACAAAAAAAAACATTACAAAATAATACATTTTTTTTTTTCATATTTGCAGGCTGGCTTTGGATCCTACAATATTGGTGCTTGCAGTTTATATGCAATTTTAATAAAATAATGTTTATGAAAAAAAAAACTCAAAATTTTGTTTTTTTTTGTATACAAATTATAGGGTATAATTAACTATTTATTAAATTACATAGTAAATATTTACTATGATTAAATTTTATAAAAAATTTAACTATGGGCCTAGTTGTTTACCTATGTTTATCAAACACATCGTTGTCATTAACTTTTCACATAGTTTGTAGATTTAAATGACACATAGTCAGCAACAACTATGTCACATCAACTATGACAAAGTTGGGGCTATTTCACCTATGACATAGTTGAAAAAATAGTAATCATCAACTATGTAATTTTTTGGGTGTACATATATGTACATTTGGTACTAATAACTTTAAAAATGATGATCCTACACTCAGAAAAAAAAAACTAACTAAAAAATGGGAAAATTAACTAAATTCAAGGAAAATTGATAATCCATTGCCATGTATTCCTACTTTTTAGTCCATATTTTTCTTTAAAATTAGGACCAATTTGAACTAGAAAGTGAGAAAAAATTTCCCAATTTTTAGTTAAAAAACATTTTTAATGATGACATTTTTCCTAAAAATTAGTTAATTTCATATTTTTATTGGTTTATTTATAGAATCGCATGCGAATACACACAGAATTCTCATTATGTACATTTTTTATTTAAAATATAAAAAAAACGTTTTTTTCTTATGGTCAAGTAATAATTTAAAAAAGTATTTTTTCAAAATTTCATTAGTTTTTAAAGTTAAATTACAACAAAGACTTTGTCTTTAACGTTTGTTCCCAGACTATGGGAAATCACGCCAAAGCCAAGGCCTTTGTTGTGATTAAAATATTATTTTTTCCCTCACACATACATGTGTAGAAAAAAATGTAAACATTAAATTTATTACTTGTTATACAAGACCAAACTCTCTTTTTCATATACTACAAATAATAAACAAAATGTGAACTACAAGCAAGCATGAAAAAAAAAATAAATCAACTAAACAATTTTATGTTATGAAAAATTTACTAAACTTGTGGAAAAAACTTCCTCAAATTAAAGAAGATAAATATGATAAACTAATTGGTAGGAAATTACGTCCTAAAACTGAATTTTTTGAACTAAATTTTGTTTTAAGAAATATGTATGTCTTAAAAAAAAAAGATTTTTTTTTCATTTATTTAGGAAAAATTTCTTTGGCGGAAAGAATTTTTTCCATGTATTAGGAAATTCCATTTAAGGAAAATTATGGCCTATTTAACAGTCCATGAACTAAAATTTTTTCCTAAAAGTTGGGAAAATTTCCAAAATTTTAGTTAAATTTAACTAAATTGTGGGAAAATTTATAAACTATTTTGAAGAAAATTTTTCCAACGTTTAAGTTAATGGTTTTTTTTGAGTGTACATTCCACATTTCAAGTCTTTAGAACCATTACTTCGGCGACAGAAATAGTACCAAAGTACAATATTTTACCCCTTCAAATCGGAATTTCGAAAAAATACTTTTTTAAATCCTTCATCCACACTATGGGGGGGGGGGGTAAACTTACTTTGTCATTCCGTGTGTAACACATCAAAATACCGGTCGAGGACCCCATAAAGTATATATGGGGCATTCCATGTCAAATCGGACACTTTGGAAATTTTTTTTTTAGATTTTCCCAATTTGTTTGCAGTTTTTAGTACCCTTCGAAAACTCCTTCGTGGTAAATTTTCCGATTTTTTTGATAACCCGTTCAAAAGATATCGAATTTTTAAAAATTGGTAGTTTGTTCCTTTACTCAAACTTCTTTTCCTCATAACTTCTTCAATAATAGTCCAAATTTCAAATTTTTTTTTTCAAAATTTTTGTTTTTTACGTACTTTAAAAAAAAATTCCAAAAAAATTCTTAAAAGCGCTCTAGTATGCGATTTTTAAGTTTTAAAATTTAAATCTCATTTTTGAAAATGTTTGTACTCTTCGATTTTTTTGAAATTTTTTTGTGTAAAACTTCTATCAATTCTACAAATTTTTTGCCCAGGAAGATCGTGGGATAACGATTGTTACTATTTTTTAAAATTTTTTGAAAAAATTTTATTGTAATTTTTCAATCTTAAAATCATTTCTACTGCTCCAATGGTGCGTCATAGAGGGGTCCTTTATAAGACCAACCCCCATTATTTTTTAAGTCTTAACATTTCTTTGGAATAAACTAATACCCTATCTCCAATTTCTAAGGGGGCTCCCACACAAAACGACATTTTTTAAAATTTGTTCCAACCGCTCTAACTGCCCTAAGAGTGACCTTAGAGCAATCAAATGTATGACCGACCCACAATATTTTTTTAGTCCAAACATTTTTTCTGAACACACCTACCCTCTATCTTTAACTGTTTAGCCGGTCCCCATACAATTTGTTTTATTTTTTGTAAATTTGTTTTATTTCATCAGCTTCTACCGGTCCAATGGTGCGTCCGAGAGGGGTCATTAGTAAGACCGACCACCATTTATTTTTACCCTACAACATTTTTTCAAAACATACCTACGCCCCATCTCCACTCCCTAAGTAGGCTCCCATACAAATAACAGTTGGAGCAAATTTTATAAAAATGTAATTTTGTATGGGAGCCTACTTAGGGAGTGAAGATAGGGCGTAGGTATGTTTTGAAAAAATGTTGTAGGGTAAAATCAAGTAAAAAAAGTTAAATTCGGCCTTGCCGAATGTAAAGATACCCTCCACAATTTCAAAAAGATTATTGCAAACAACTTTATGTAAAAGGAAATTACTTTTGAAAAAAAAAAAATTAAAAAAAATTTCCGCGAAAAAAAATTTTGGTAAAAAAAAAAATCGGCGATTTTTTTCATTTTTTGTCAAAAAATATGTTCGTACTTGTTTAAATACCATTTGGTGTTCAATTATGTTCACATATGTCAACCAGAAGCCGAATTAAAGCATTTTGTATTTTTAGGTTATGTTGAATGTACTGAAATTTTTGAGGTGTGCTTACATTTTCGTTCATAACTTTTGAACCGCTGAACCGATATCGCTCAAATGCAATACCAAACTTCTCGGGAGAACTTCCAATATATATGTTAAGTTTCAGTCATCTCTGTGCAATATTTTGTCCGCGAGAGCATTTTCCACAGACAAGGTAGAAACAGAACAAGCACGGCACGGGGGACGGTTGCCGTTGCCGGAGAATATAGGCCCAAAACAATGACGGGGGACGGCGACGGCAAAAAATGTCATTTGTTTGTTCAGTGGTGCCAACTTTTAATAAAATTAGAGTAATTTTACGGAAAAAAATCGCTTATCACATAGTCAATGTGATTAAGTTGGCACTACTGTACGTTTGTTACACCATTGTGAATGAAAAAATTAAAAATTGTTGTGAAAATGCGACAACCCTGGAGTGTGAGAGGGA
Source organism: Pegoplata infirma (assembly GCA_963921195.1). NCBI lineage: Eukaryota > Metazoa > Arthropoda > Insecta > Diptera > Anthomyiidae > Pegoplata > Pegoplata infirma. Next base: position 83,976,998 of record OY992540.1, read on the forward strand.
GGGAGATTGAGAGAACCCGGAGATAAAATAAAATAAGTTTTAATTTTTTGTCGTGCCGGTCACGGTTTTTAACTGTCAAATCGTATGGAAAAAGTCGTGCCGGGCTTGTTCTGTTCCTACCTACAGACAGACAGACGGACAGACGGACATCGCTAGAATGTCTTAAAATCGATCGGGCATCATGAATATATATACTTTATGGGGTCCCAGACCGATATTTCGATGAGTTACAAACGGAATGACAAACTTATATATACCCTCTATCACTAAGTGGAGGGTATAAAAATGGGAGTCGGTCTCACTAATGACCCCTCTCGGACGCACCATTGGACCGGTAGAAGCTAATTAAATAAAATAAATTTACAAAAAATAAAAAAAATTGTATGGGGACCGCCTTAACAGCTAAAGATAGAGGGTAGGTGTGTTCAGAGAAAATGTTTGGACTAAAAAGATATTGTGGGTCGGTCATACACTTTGTTGCTCTAAGGGCACTATTAGGGCAGTTAGAGTGGTTGGAACAAATTTTTAAAAAATGTCGTTTTGTGTAGGAGCCCCCTTAGAAATTGGAGATAGGGTATTAGTTTGTTCCAAAGAAATGTTAAGACGTAAAAATTAATAGGGGTCGATCTTATAAAGGACCCCTCTATGACGCACCATTGGAGCAGTAGAAATGATTTTAAGATTGGAAAATTAGAATAAAATTTTTTCAAAAAATTTTAAAAAATGGTAATAATCGTTATCCCACGATCTTGCTGGGCAAAAAATTTGTAGAATTGATAGAAGTTTTACACAAAAAAATTTCAAAAAAATCGAAGTGTACAAACATTTTCAAAAATGAGATTTAAATTTTAAAACTTAAAAATCGCATACTAGAGCGCTTTTAAGAATTTTTTGGGATTTTTTTTAGAAAGTACGTAAAAAAACAAAAATTTAAAAAAAAAAAATTTGAAATTTGGACCATTATTGAAGAAGTTATGATTAAAAGAAGTTTGAGTAAAGGAACAAACTACCAATTTTTAAAAATTCGATATCTTTTGAACGGGTAAACAAATTGGGAAAATCTAAAAAAAAAGTTTTTCAAAGTGTCCGATTTCACATGGAATGCCCCATATATTTATTCTTTTTTGCTCGCTTAGAATCTGAATTGGGTACTTTTTTTCCTTCAGAGGATCCTACATTTCAACTTTTTTTTGACTATTATTTCCTAAAATGTAAAAAAGTGCCAAAGCACACTGTATAATCCGTTAGAATCAGAATTTTCAAAAACTCAGCCTTAGTGGATCCATTTTCGGGAGGAAAATCTATGTTTGAAATTTAAAGTCTTTAGCTTTAGTGCCTGGGACTGGGCAATGATAAATAAATCAGTCACTCAACTCTTTAGAACTCCCTCAACATTTTAGAACTCACTCATCTGTTTAGAACTCACTCATCTGTTTAGAATTCACTCACCAGACAAAGCCTGGTCTGTCTAAGGACTAAAAATATATCTCCCATTTGTCTTCCGTAGGAACCTGTGAGCTAGTTTGCAGTATTTAAAGCCCATCGGCCACACAGTTTCCAGGATATATGTCAAATTTCTTGGCTATCTTGTTTTCTAGAACACTAGTTACAGGAATTGCACCGCCGCTAGTCTTTCGTTGTATATAATGACGGTGTTAAACCACACATAATTCTATACCAGTCGACAGCTTTCTTTAGCATTTTAGCTATTCTAAATGAGCATTGAAAGTAAAACATAACTGAATTCCTTGACACTCTTCAATATTTTTTCTGAAAAAATCTTCCTGTCTAGGTTAGGTTTCCAACGATACCTCGTTTATCAGTCATATTTCGACGTATGTCAAATGTCAGAATGGTAATTATTCTAACTTAAGAGATTGGTTTGAAACCACGAAATGTGTGGAATCCTAAGCACTCCGTTTTGACACATGAGAGTGCAGGATACTGTCTCTTTATCCCAAGGCACACCCCATATAATACAATTATCATTATTACACTTCCCTGCTCTTTTGACATGTGTCGCCGCCCAACATTGTCCCGGTATCACCAAAGTCTGCAGTCATTCCTGATAAATTAAAGAAAATGTTTGGTCGTGTACGCTTTAAAGAATTTTATTGTCTAGAAAACCCCTAAATACTCGGCCACCAGATACAACAATTTCATCAGATACAACAATTTCATAATCATCAGGAGAATAGGACTAGAATTGTGAAAATAAAAACTTTCGTTTAATTTAGATAGACTCAAAGACCGCACAGGCTGTCCTTCTAAGTTTCTGTTTTGCGATTCAAACACTGGCCCCTGCTTGGGCGCCACTCGAAGTTGTACTAGTACATTTTTTTGGAAATTGTATGTTTATCTGAAGAAAAATTCTTAACTTGTCAAAACCAAATTAAAACCGTAACCGATTGAAGGTTTTTTTGAACTAGACGGATATTGAGAAACTTTATTTTCACGTATAGCTTCGAGATCTTGTAGGTAAGAATATCCCTCCCAAATGGCTTCATAAGAAGCTTCTTCTTCTGTCATAGGGCCTCAAAAACTTCTCTGTATCTATCTCTGTAACTAGCTTCACGGAATATATCATTCCAACTGTAATCTGCAATACCCAACTCTTCATCAATAGTTATTCTCCAGGTTTTTTATGGTGCACCAGAGAGTCGACTTCCTTAACGGTTCCAAGTTAGTGTTTGTCGAGATATATTCTCTGTAGCTCATCTAAGTATAAGGCCAATCCACCGTCACTTTTGTCGTTTTATTTATTTTGGAACTGATTTTTAATTTTTATGTAACCACAAGTTTGCGTTTTGGCCACCATATACCAAGGATTACGATTTGGCCACCATATATGTACCAAGGATATTTCTGAGACATTTGTTTGTGAATGTCTGTTAACGTTTGTCAACACTTCTTGTACTATTCTAGGTATCGCATGCGTAGTACAGAGCCGATTTTACATTAGAGTTAAAAGCTCTTAGTTTTGTATTTTTAGATATTTGACTAGATCGCCAAATGTAATTTAACATACCAAACATAGATTTGGCTTTGTTTACCCGGTTCGTGATATCATCTTTCGCTCCATTCCTATTAACATTACTGCCAAGGTAGTTAAAACTTTGAACATTTTCGACATCCGATTTCGATTGGTAATAACCAGTTCTTAATGTTGGTTGATCTAAGGCACAGTAACCACCAGATATAAATTTCGTCTTCTTTATATTTATTTCAAGTCCTGCAATTTCAACGTTTTCGTTAAGTTCCGTTAGGTTCTCCTGTAGGTTGCTAAGGTTTTGGCTCATCTGACATATATCGTCAGCATATTCGATGTCATTGAGATGTGTAAAAGCGTTCCATTGGATTTCTTTCCTACTGTGGGCAGTACTTCACATTACTTCGTCTAGTATCAAAATAAACAAAAGTGGTAACAGTATACAGCCTTGCCTCACTCCAGATTCCACATCGAAGGTTTCAGAAAGTATGCTTTGGTGAAGTACTCTACAACAAAATCCGTAAGAAGCTTCCTTTGGTTTAACTGTAAAGTATAAGCAGTCAGTTCCGAGGCAGCCCATCTTAGAGTGACATTGAAGTCTTGTTTTAAATAGAGACAGATTTGCTTTGTCATTATTACTCACACTACTCTTAAGTTGAAGAGTGAGTTTCCAGTTTCGCGACAATTTCCAAATAGTTTCCAGTTAGCTGATAGGCTTTCAACTTCCCCGGGAATGTCAAACTGATAGGTAAACAATAGAAGAATCTGAAACTTTAACATAACCTCAACTCTTAATATCACGTTTAATCCGTTTTCTATAATCTCTCTCTTGAAGATAATTAAAAACTTGAATAGATAAAAACATTTTATATATATTTTTTTTATAATCCAAAAGATTCCAATTAGACCAACCACTTCAGTTCACAGTTCATAAATATATTTAAGGTTTCTTTAAAATGTTATACAAAAAAAAAAATTATACATATATTTATAAAACAACACAAAACTGAATAGAGAATAGAATTGAAGAAAACCTCAAGAGATTACGTTACAGAATTAATACAAAACTCTGAAGGTTAACATGTGAGAATTCTAGTTGGAACTTTTGGTTACCATAGGTCGAAATGTATACAACCTTTTATCAAGAACCATGCTGAGCTAGCAGAAGACTATAATAGAAGAAGAACAAGCAGCAGCAGCAGCAGCGACAGAACGAGCGGCAGTCGACAATATAAAAGATAAGCAAAAAAAAAATAAAAAGAAAAAACAACAAATACTGAAAATAAATTGCAAAAATTTAATGAATACATTTGAGATTGTACAAGTATGTATGATGTGAAAAAGTCGGTTGCTTAGTGGTTTAGTGAGTAAGCGAGTGAGTAACTAGGACAGACAGCCAGACAGACGAGGTTCTCGTGAGTGAGTAAGTGTACTTGTATGCAGTGTTACCATATATTTTTTGGAAAAATCTTATTTTTTCTGAAAAAAAATCTTTTTTTTGTAAAAAAAAACTTTTTTTTTGAAAAAAGTATTAAAATCATTTTAAAAAATCCCAAATTGTATTTTAAATTAAATTTTAACATAAATAACTAGTTAAAGTATAGCGTAGAATGAAAAAATAATACAAAATTTATAAAAAGTATATATTTCTGAGGTAATTTGAGCTTATTTAGAAATTAAATTTTTGTTTTTACCTTTCCAAAAATCTTTTTTTTAGAAAAAAAATCTTTTTAGCACCTCAAAAAACTTGCAAAAAAAGATAAATCTTGATATATGGCAACACTGCTTGTATGTAATTGTGAATGTTGCCAGAGATACCAGATCAATGATTTTGCAATGCGGGTTAAAGAAGAATTGTCACTGATGTTTTTTTGGGAGTAAGTAAGCCTTCTGTCACATTTAAGCTGAATACAAAAAGACGGAGTACTCTGTGCCAGAGAGTGGATTTTGTTCCTTTCTCTTTCACACTTACACATTTTTTGTATGATGGTATCTCTATTTTTAGAATGGGTACTCTATAGAACAGAGTACTCCGACATTGTGTCGGAGTCTTTAGGATTTCCCTTAGTTGTCCTTACTTTACCAAAATTATAACTTTAAACCTCTTAATCCTTTAATAGTCCTTTCTAAGGATTTTTTTTAATACCCATATATTTTTTTATTTTGCTCTATTTTATAAAACATTCTTAATTTTTTGACAAAAAAATTTGGTTTGGTACACTCAAAGAAAAATGCTTCATCATATTGATGATACGGTTTCATCACTTGCTGTCATCAATTTTGATGACAAATTTCATCATATTGATGAGGGTTTTCTTCAATATGATGAAACATGTCATACAAATTGAAAAAACAAGTGATGACACATTTCATCATGTCTTCAAAAAGTGTCATCAATATGCCTTTCAAATGTTTTTTTTGGAAATAATTAAATTAATATTAAAATAAATAAAAATATTAAATAAATATATTAAAAAATATAAAAAAATAAAAAAAAAAACAATAAAAAAAAAAAAAAAATAAAAAAAAAATCCCGCCCGGCTGGTACTTGAACCCACGGTCCCCAAGTTGCAGTGTTTATTATCGACGCCTTAGCTAGTTCAGCCAACTATAGATAAAAATATCGCACCACTACTTAGTTACATAACGTTTTCTAAAATGTAAATGTGAAGACTCAACATTTTTCGTTATATACAATGTATATTAGACTTAATTTTGAAAATTTGATCTGCGGGTATCATCATTTTTTTGAAGGATTTAGGGGAGCTTAAAAGAATGGCGCTATTTTTTTGGAAAAATTTTCACTCCTTGGGGTGGTTCAACGCATTTGAAAACGCGGATTTTGAGCTGCTTTTTTTGCAGAACAAAAACGGCTGAATATATCGCAAATCTGATATCACCAGTCGATTCTACAGCAAAAAATAATACAATGGCCATTTTTAGAACTCTTAAAAAAAGTTCCAAAAACCCACCACAGAGGGCGGAAACATAAGATTTTTCCATTTTATTTTTTAATTAATTTTTTAAATATGCACGATTAAAGGGCATTTTCAGCTCAACAAAATGGTACCAAAATTTCCGTTCTATCACAACCCGTTAAAAAGTTATAAGCTCTCAAAAATAGCCAAAAACACGTTTTTTGAGAACTTTGACCTCAATTTTCTCGAAAACACAACCTGATAAAAAAATTTGAAACCCATATTTAGAATCAGCATCGAAATGTTAATCGAAAACGAAATGTACGATCTTAGAACATAATCCAAAAATATCACAAAAAATGCTCTCAATAATGCAGCAAAATGCGTTTTTTGTGAACTTTGACCTCAATTTTCCCAAAAACCTGACATTATGGAAAACTTTGGAAACCAGATTTGGAATCAGCATTAAGAGGTAAATCGAAAATGAGTGTCCAGACCGCTGACCCATCCAAAAAATTTTCAAATTTAGGTCAGTGTTTTATAATTTTGCCATTAGAAAAAAAACTTTGAAGCTTTATAACTTGTTAATGGGTTGTGATAGAAAGGTGCTTTGTGTACCAATTTTCTTAGCAAAAACTGCCTCTTCATCGTGCATGATTAAAAAAATAATTTAAATTTTTTTTAAAAAAAATCGATTTTTCCGCCCCCTGCTGTGGGTTATTGGAACTTTTTTTAAGAGTTCAAAAAACTGCTATTGTATTAATTTTTGCTCTAGAATCGACTGGTGAAATCAGATTTGCAATATATTCAGCCGTTGTTTCTCTGCAGAAAAATCAGCTCAAAATCCGCGTTTTCAGATGCTTTAAACCACCCCAAGGAGTGAAAATTTTTCCAAAAAAATACCGGCATTCTTTTTAGCTCCCCTAAATCATTTAAAAAAAATGATGATATCCGATAAACAGATGAAGTGACATAGTCGCCAAACGAACTCTAATGTATATATGAACATTTCCATTTAACTTTTGATTTTAAGGCTTAAAAAATATTAAATTTTTTTTGAAGGCACATCAAAATCGTTTAGTACGCGTAAAAACATGCGTTTAGTAAGTTCAAATCCGTTCGCGTGAAGAACTTTCAGCTGACGGCGCGAAAGTTATGGCGGTTTAAAGATTTTAATTGAAAACAAAAAATCTCAAAATTACAATTATTTTTGGAATTTAACAAAATCAACGTTAATTAATGTTTCATACTATCCCCATTAAAAACCGGATAAATTTCGCCCATTAAGGTGGATATACAATCAGATTTTTACGTTAAAAGTTTGTTTTAAAAAGTTGCTCTCTTAATGCTTGATATGCAATTTAAGCGAAATCTACTGACGATGGACCAAATTAAAGGTCATATTCGGATTTAGCACCCTCAAATTAGTTAAGAAACTTGTGCATTATGCAAAATTGTGAATTTTTAAAAGTGATGCAATTTCTGATTAACGAAATTTTGAAAGATGCATAAAATCCACAATCTTCAAAATTTATTAATGCCGCTCAGTTTTGGAATAAAGCTTTATAAGTACCAGCAATTGCCATTTACAGAAATGAATTTCTATTAGCGGTTTGGGTGTGCCCTGGCGGTTTATCTGGAGACAAAATTGGCGCGTTTTCAGCGTACAGTTACATTATGTCCCAATTTTTGCACACAATCCATAATACGCATTACAAGCAATAGTCTGACGGGTATATTTTAAATCTAAATTATTTTCGCGTAAAAATACAAGCAAAAGTTCAAAATCGTGAAATGTCAGATTTTTGCAAAATTTTTGCTATTTAAAATTTGAACACTCTATATCGATTTTATTATGAAAAATCAAAAAATATTTGGATCACGCTATGTGCTGGGCACTTTCAAGTAATATTGCGAATGTGCCTCGCAAAAAAGTGAATTTTTGATGACTTTCACGTTTTGTCTCTCAACTTTTGTCTAGCTAGTACTCCGCTTCTATTGAGGGCACATTCATGAGACTGGTTTTAAACTGTAGGCAATTACGACAGCTATCATTCTTCGTATTAGCTTTTGAAAAGTATGAAGCGGCGCAAATTTCCTGATAAAAAAAAGACGAAAAATTGAAAATTAAGAAATTTTAATTTCAAACCGTTACCACCAAATAACTTTTTTATTATTGATGGCACATCAAATTCATAAATACATCTTTTTTGAACAAGTATAGGGACCATATATTTTAAATCTCCGAAGAATACGTTGGACGGCGCAAGTACAATTGGCCAAAGAGTACATAATTTTTATGAAATTTCAATCGACTTTTCCACATTTCGGAAGTTTGGTTGTCGCTTACTACCGCAAATTAAGATTTTTGGCCTTATGTGTCTGCAAGCTAATTGCATTAGAAGTCCTTTATGCATTTCTATCAGTAGATATCCATTTGAATGCAAATAAAAAAAGTTTTTGCCAAAAAACCGAAATTTCAAAGAAATGAAAAGTTAAATGGAAATGTCCATATAAATGTTTATAACGATTGTTTATGGGAATTTGTAAAGACTCAAACATTTTATGAATGTACAGTATCCCTCTCTTTCCCTCTCACTGCTTTTAGCAAAGCATAGTTACACAAAAACTTTAAGCGTTATTATTAGCACACAACAAACAAAACGGCTTTTGGTTGTTATTATTTGTTGAAGCTCTGTAGGCAAGTGGGTAGAGGCTAAGCCCAACAAACAAGAGGTCCGGCGTTCTAATCTTGGTGGATACGAAAAAAAGATGTAAGTTTTTAAAAATTAGAAAATAACAAACAATTGTAAGTTAATAAAAATAAATTAAATAAAATCAAATAACAAAAACAAAAAAATTTATTTTTTTTTCTTATTTTTCAAATAAAAAATGTTATTGATGACACCGCTTCATCATATTGATGACAAGTTACATTGGACGAAAAATGATGTAACATTTCATCATATTGATGTTACTTTTCATCAATATGAAGAAGCTTTTTCTTTGAGTGTATTTTCGGAGATACGACAACGTATTTGAAGATTGCTTTTCCAAAAACTGGCAACTCTGAATGCGGCTAAAATTCCAAACACTGTGAATTAACACACACTCATACCTATAACACGAAAGCACAGCAGGGCAACAACAACATCAACTTCAACTACACATATTTCGAATACATATATTTATAACAAAGGCGAAAACAAGAAGAACGAGTACAAAAAAAGAAAAAAAAAATACATTCGGCTATAACGAATTTGATGATACCCCTTCATATGTATGTATATATTCGAACTTCAACGCCATCTACCGGGTATAAAAATACATAAACAATCGCCCGTCAATATGAATATTCAAAATAACTTTACCGCAGTGTCACCTATCGGGTCCATTAAGAGAGGTTAAGTTGTAAGTGGCTACTGCCACTTCACGTCAGCACACATAACAAAGGCGAAAACAAGAAGAACGAGTACAAAAAAAGAAAAAAAAAATACATTCGGCTATAACGAATTTGATGATACCCCTTCATATGTATGTATATATTCGAACTTCAACGCCATCTACCGGGTATAAAAATACATAAACAATCGCCCGTCAATATGAATATTCAAAATAACTTTACCGCAGTGTCACCTATCGGGTCCATTAAGAGAGGTTAAGTTGTAAGTGGCTACTGCCACTTCACGTCAGCACACATAGACTCTAAGGTATGTTGTGATATCACTGGACGGTAATGGGCTTCTCCTTCTAGTCCCAGCCGTTAAACCAATGTAAGCTCCTAAGATATTGATATTTGAGATCCGACAAATCAGAAAGATCGTGCAGCATCCTAAATCCTAGCAAGTCTCTTTCAAGTCCGAAAGTGGCCTGGAATGGCAGATATAGTGTTATATAGTTTCCAACTTCTCCACATCCATGCAACTCCGACAAAAGTGATTTGACGGCACATTTATCCGCTTCAGCGTACTTTCCTATAAGGCAGTGTCCGGTAATTACAGCAACCACCGTCGAAATCTCTCTGCTTCTGATTAAGAAAAGGCCAAATCTGTCGTGTAGTCTCACGTACCTATAAGACAGTGTCCGGTAATTACAGAAACCTCCGTCGAAATCTCTCCGCTCTGATTAAGAGAAGGCCAAATCTGTGGTTTAGTCTCACACGTTCATCCATGTGCCCATCTCTGCTTTATTGGCTTCCAAGTTTCTAGAGTCATACCAACACATTCCAATTCTTTTGAAACCTGTAAGGTAGTTCCCAGTCTTGCAAGCTCATCGGCTTTGCGATTCCCTGGCATGTCTCCGTGACCCTGGGATCAGCCACTTCCTTTAAAGCCAGCATCTCTGGCTGGAAAACACTGCAATCATCTGGCATCTTTGAACCAAGCTTCACCCAATTTCTTCCAAATAGACTCCAAAACCAACTTATTCGTGTAGCTTGAATCCAGCTGTGTAAAAATGTATACAGGCTTCACTATCCGCAATGCCCTCCATCCAAGATTCCACAGTCTACATTTTGTGGTTTTGTTATCCTTTTCAAAATCTCGATATGGCCACAATCGCTGCTCTTTAATTGCAGTATGCTATTAAGTCGAGCTTCACTTATACACATCGACGCCATTCTCTGTACCTACGTCACCAAACAATAATACCATACAACAAAATTGAACTCACCACTGCTGTATATCCAGTGAACGACTCTAGGGCTAAAGCCCGATCGTTTTCCAATCCTTTTACAGGAATATAAAGCAGTCGTTGCTTTTCTCATCCGTTCCTCAATCTTTCGCCTGAAATTCAATTTTCTATCTAGAAATACTTCAAGATACTTCCTCCTGCAAGATACTTCCTACTACAAGAAACTTCCTCCTTCTGAGATCCGTTCCTCAATATAACGACTGAAATGCAACTTCCTATCTAAAAAAACTACAAGATACTTACTCCTTCTGAGAAGGAGATTTCAGTACTGTACAGAGAAATAGGATCAACAGCAGGCATCTTGTTAACAAGACAAGTTCAGTTTTACTTGAACTAAACTTCAGGATCACAGTCTCTTGGCCATTTAGACATATCTTTTAGAGAACACTGACGAGTGTCCATTACAAAATTTTGTTTCAACAAAACATAAATTCGGAAATTCAGTCAAATCGCACGGAAATTAAAGACGTTGTTAATTAACCCACAGCGCCATCTATTGGATGCAAAAAATAAAAAACCGAAGAGCTCGTGCTGTAAATCTTAGTTTTACACCTCGTATGGTTCTGAAGATTATTCGTTACTAACAAACGCATCACCGAATATATATAACGAGCTCGGTTATAACGAATTAATTCTTAATTCCCGATGTTTTGACCACACTTTTCACACAAAATACTTCTTTTATAACGGACTTGGTTTAAGCTAATCTTCGGCTAGTTTAGGTTAGGGTGGCGGTGCCAGATCGGCACTCCGCATAGACCAATTGATCCATAGCGATGCCACTAAACTTTTTCCGCTTATCGATGTAAAATAAATACATACCTTCATTGAAAAGTGCTTTAAACTTTTCATGTCTATACTTGTAATTTCCTCCAAAGTCTCGAACTGTGAACTCCCTATAATTGATAGTCGAGGTCGTGCCAAAGCCGGGCAGTGACACAGGATGTGTTTAATGGTCTCCTCGACGCCTAGTGTCTCACACCTTTTTCAGCTTGAGTCCTCAATAAGTTTCATGTTTTTGGCATGTTTCCCGGCAAGACAGTGTCCCGTTATTAAACCCGTCAACATACGATATTCTAGTCTCGTAAGTGAAAGTAAGAATTTTGTCCTTTCTAAATCATAGCATGGCCACAAAATTCTGCTAATACGACTTGTCCCAAGTTCCCTCCATTTTTGATTTGCCTTGGCGACAGTAACGGAATTTCGCTATAGTTTGTAATGCTGGAGTGGCGGTGAAAGCATGGTGGTACCTATGCCAACTGCTCCAAGTTTCGCGAGTTTATCTGCTTTCTCGATTCCACAGTTGTTTAAAATACTCGTAACACTTCAAAACAGTTTTTGATTTAATTTGGTAGCTTAAGAGAACTACTTATTATGGTCCCTAGATCCCAGTGAAGCAAGTCTTTGACCAGAAATTTCTAGACAAAGGCAGATAAAGTGATCGGTAGTTTTCAACCCCTCCTCATCCAAAAGCAAAAGCCATTTGCCTTAACCGCTCTGCTTACTTTCCTATACGAAGTGTCCGGTAATTACAGCAACCACCGTCGAAATTTCTCCTCTTGAAAGCGATATCAGCTCACGTGATCGCTTCTGATTAAGAGAAGGTCAAATCTGTCGTGTACTCCCACACGTCCATACATGTGCCCATCTCTGATTAGTCTCCGTCGCGGAACATAGCTCTAGATTTTAATTGCAAGTTTCTAGAGATACAGATACCTGTAAGTTAGTTCTCAGTGTTGTAAGCTCATCGGCCTTGCAGTTTCCTAAAATGTTTCGGTATCCTGGGACCCATATGAGTCGTATGTCAAACTGATTGGCTCATTTAAAGGCGTGCGGCAGTTTAGGGCAGATCTTGTTTTCAGAAACATTGACTCCAGGGACTTGACCGCGGCTTGACTGCCAGAATAGATGTTGACAGCGGTTGTAGACAGACATTACAACTAAACCAGTCAGCTACTTCTCCTATTTCCAGCATCTCTGCCTATCAGAAATTTACCCAGTTCTCATTGACTTCATCTGACTTCTTTTAATTGTTTGCTTAAAAGTTGACAGATCTACCTTTAAAGGCAACAGTTCAATGCATCTGTGGTACAAAGTAAACGTGCGAACCTTCAAGATTTCAGAAGCCTACCAACACATTCCAGTTCCATTGGAAACGGCAAGATTTGTCCCAGTCTTTCAAGAATCGCTTTCTTAGAATCGCAGTTTTATATTTCAGAGCGATTGGATCACACATGCGTCCCACATTAACATGCGTTGCAAATGCAATGATTAAAAGAGATATACCATTCATAACTATATGAAGGGTATAAAAATCGACTTTAATGTGCACAGGCAGCAAACATCCACTCTACAGCAAATAATATGAAAAAAACCCAGACAAATGCAAAGTTAAAACGACATATAGATAGAAGAGTAAAGCAACAAACTAAATAACGAGCATACAAACGACTGACGTTAACTACCAAAGCAGACAAACAGAAACACATAATACCCAAATTGTCTGTCTGACTGTCTTCTTTACAGTCTGTCTGGCAGTCAGTCATTCGGTAAGCGCTTGTTAGTGGCACAGTCATTCATTTTTCCATAGAAACGCTTGTTTAGCTTAAGGTCAGAGTTGTCAACTTGTTAATTTAGAAAAAATCGGACGTTCTTAAAATATATCCAAACGGTTTTTTGAAAACTAAACGTCCGCCTGGATCACTGTGGACATGGAGATTGCCAGATGGCAAGGTTCCAGACTGAAACATAAGGCCCCAATAAAATATCTACATTCAGATCTATCATACACCAGCGTTTAACTTTGGACAAAGATTTCTTCAAGCGGGCATCGTGTTGCACAGTTCGCCTCCAGGTGATACCCACTCTTCAATTGCTTTGAGGGTTCCAAACGATTGGCATTTTAGCTTTATCTGCTATATCTCCATTAGATCTCAAGATGGCTTGGACACGTAAAAAGCCTGGATGACGATAAAGCAGTAAAGCCAGTTTTTGAACGAACACCAATGGGGGCAAAAGGTCAAGGATGTGCTATAAAATTTTGTTTGGTTTGATGATGTTATAGAAGACCTGAAAATATTGGGTGTTAGAGGTTGGTGCTTACGAGAAGGGAATGTTGAGCTCTAACTGGAATAATAACTGGTCACTGTCTTGTCGGCATTTATGCCAAGAATATTAGACTTATTTTAGACGCCAGTTGTAAAAGATGAGCTTCACCTGGAGTGGATGAAACTATAGAACACATACTTTGTCACTGTCCAGCGGTGTCAAAGAGTCGCCGATCGATTACTCGTCAGATAAGCTTCAGTACTTTGGAGGATATAACGCGAATGGATCTTAGAATATTAAAAAGATTCGCAATGATTTTGAACGTGTTTAATTTACGCCGCTAGCGGAAAAAGTTTTGTGGTATCGGTATGGACCAAAAGGTATATGCGAGGTGTAAATCGTACACCGCCAGCCTAACCTAAAGGTTGGTGGTTAATAACACAAGAAAGAAGCAAATAGAGAGCATTAATAGCTAAAGCCCTGGTTTACCAAGGACTGTCAAGCTTAAGTAAGGTTAGTCTTGGTCCATAGCGGTTCCACAAAACCTTTTTCGCAAGCGGTGCAAGTTAAACACGTTCACAGTCATTGCGAATATTTTGAATGTCCTAAGATCCATTCGCAATATATCCTACAAAGTATCGAATCTTATTTGACCGGTAATGTACAATTAGCGCTTGCCACAGCTGGGCAGTGAAAAAGTATGTGTTCCATCGTATCATCAACTTCTGGTGAAGCGAATATTTAACAACTAGCTTTGAAAATAAGTCCAATATTCTTGGCATGAAAGTTGACAAGACAATGACCAGTTAATATAGAGCTCGAAATTCCCTTCTCGTGGTTGATAGTATTTAGTTTTCCCTTGATCATAAGTTGGACACGAAGTTATGCTAATTTAGCATAACTGATGGAATTTGGCAGCATTGATGGACAAGTGAGATCATATCGCTTCCCAGAGGAGATTTTGACGATGGTTGCTATAATTACCGGACTCTGTCTTATAGGGAAGCACGCAGAGCGGTTAAATGTGCCGTCGAATGACTTTTGCCGGAGTTGCATGGCTGAAGAGGATTTGGAAACTATCGAACACTTCATCTGCCATTGCCCGGTACTTTCTGGTCAGAGACTTGCTTTACTGGGATCTAGGCAGCTGTACGATCTTTCTGATTTGTCGGATGTCAAAATTCAATATCTAAGGAGTTTCATAAGAAGCTCAAATTGGTTTAACGACAGGGACCAGTAGGGAAACCTATTTCAGTCCCGTGGTATCACAATGGACCTCAGAGTCTACGTGTGTTGACGTAAAACGTCAGCAGCCACTTACAACCTAACCTATCCACGTACAAATGCAAGTTATAGTTGTTAAATTGGTTTCCTTGATATGTTTTACAGCTTTAGTTATGGCAAATATTTCAGCTTGAAATATGCTCGACTCCAAAGGTAGGTTAAAATAAAAGTTCTGGTTTAGTTCCACGTTCGTAAAACCAGCTCCTACTCCGTGTGTTTGTTTGAATCCGTTGGTAAATTTATTTACCTAATGCCCATTTTACACAATTGGTAGTTAAAAGATGTTCAGGAATTTCCAAAATGGCTTCTAGATTTACATTCTCCGTGTACATCCCGGAAAGTGTGTTCTTAAAAGAACATCAAGTTTTCCTCTGCGCTTTCAGTCCAGTTACCATTTCGTTTTAATAGAATTGGTGTAACACTTCTTTTGACAGAATTTTCCTTAGTCTGGCGGCTTTAGTAGTATGCTCTATACTAATGCATAATTTTTCCAGCTGGTTTTCTTAGATTTTCTTTTTAACTTCCTTCCGTTCGATGGTTAAAGTTCCCAGTTTCTTTAGTACAGGGTCTACCACTAACAGCCAGAATTAAGGTGACAGAACTCCGCCTTGCGGTGTACCCCTAGCAGCGTAACGTGAGGCCTTAGCATGACCACATTCAGCGGTAATTTCCATATACTGTGATTAATAGATGCTTTGTTCAAGAACCGCTGCTATGTCATATTCTCTATATTCAAGAGATGTCTCTATCCACTGTACTAACGAATGAAGTGCCGTGTCTATGGATTTACCCTGATGATATGTGAATCCGATAGAAAGTTTAGCGCCAGGTAAGTAAATCCAATAATCTCTCTAGAGTTTGTAGTATAAATGACGTCAAACTAACCGGTTTGTGATCTTTAACGGTAGCGTGGCTGGTTTTACCACTCTTAGGTAAGTATATTATAATGGGCTTCCGCCATGCGATCGGTATGTAACACAACTTTAAACAGGCATTGAAAATTGTCAATAAGTGTAAGGTTTAAAAGAATTTAATTCATTTTACACGGTCGGTGGTTAAAGATGTTTAGGAATTTCTAAAATAGTTTTAGATTTGCATTCTCCCATATCGGTGTCGAGGTACATCCCGGAAAGTGTGTTCTTAAAAGAACAGTTATCATCGTCTCGTTTTAACAGAATTGATGTAACACTTTTTTTGACAGAATTTCCTTAGTCTGGCGGCTTTAGTAGTATACTCTATACTACTGCATACTTTTTCCCAGTTGGGTTTCTTAGATTTTCTTATTAATTTCTTAAAAACTTTTAACTTCGTTCTATGAAGCGGTAAAGCGGGAACGGTTAGTGAATACTTGAAGAGATGTGAGTTCATGCTCGAAAGTGCTCCAAGATACGCAACCATATGATAAGTTGGATTTAACAGGACACAAGATGGAGTTAATTGCTAAAGAGTTAGGTTGGATGGGCGCCCGCCAATATGGCGAATGCACTCGAGAGGCCATAAGGCCTATTGTGATTGTTATAAGTTGTTATTTTCCTAATGCCCCTCTGATACTAAATTATCTTCTTAAAGTAGATAGTCTGTAATATCCACCTTTTCTTCATTCTATTTTCCGATATCCTATAAATTTCGTTCATCAATTCCACTATGGGAACCGAGATGTCAGGTTCGGCAAGTTCCCCCACCAACTCGGAGATATTTCTCACACTTTCATTAGCGAATTCGTTCCCGGTGACCCCACTATGTCCAGGGACCCGGATTAGCTTGAATGTGTGCTGACTGATTCGATGAGGGATTGTATACAGTTTCATCAATTCCCGATTTTACAGTGTTTGATTATAAGGCCTTCAGAGCTGCAAGACTGTCCACGAAAATGTTAATGGCGCTGGGACATAAGTACTCGGCCTGAAAAACACGACACTTGTCCGAAAAACTCAATTAGGTCTGGATTTCGAGGCGTTCAGAGTATACTCCCAACACCTAATCCATCTCCATCTTCTATTGAGATCCAATTCTCTATTAAGACAGAGTTTTCCGCCTAGTCTTCCCAGCTAAAGGGTTAAATAAGCGATTTTTTCGAAACAGTTTATATTTAAAAAAAAAATCGCCAAATTAACACTTCTCCTTTTAAAGAACAGACCAAAGGCGTCAAGAAAAAAAAAACAACAACAACGATTTATATTAGGAAACAACAAAGAAGATAGATAGTCTTGGTTTTTGTTGTTTTTATAACAACCTCTTCTCACTCACTCATACATAAACATTCGCTTTCTTCTTCTTAATAAAACCGCTTTCCTCCCAATAATAATAAAAAATCCCCAACAGAAAATAAAACGTGAAGAAGAATCAGTAGCAAAAAACAGTCAGATAACAGAGAAAAAAATAAAAGAATTCATTTTACAAAAGAAAAAAAATAAAAGAAAAAAAATATTTATAAAGATACGTTTTCAGCGATAAGATTCTGTTTTTTTTTTCAATGTGGGACTGGTACCACAAAAAAAGAGTCTGTGGTGTTACAAAACCGAACCGGTAAATAGTTGATGGACGTAGGAGAGACAAAGGGAAAGAGCGAGTGACAGAGAGGTACGAGCACGAAGGGGGGGGTTTTGAAAAACGAAACGAAAAATGTTAATGCCGTGTGGGGTGATTTACAGAAATCAAAAAAAAAAAGAAAAACACGCAGAATGGTATAATAATAATGGTTTGTTTTTGTTGCTTTGTATGCTTGACAGTTGGTTGTTAAGTCGGTCGGTCGTTCGGGTTGGTTGTTTTGTTTGCCGACTGGCTGATTGTCAGTTTTTTGAACTGACGTTTCTGTTTTTTTTTTTTTTGTTGGTGTTGTTATGTGTTGGTGTCAGCAAGTTTTAACTCGATTTTTCTTTTATGTTTATTTTTTTTTTATAAATGTATGTATTTTCTGTGGCTAAGGTTATGTATGTAGTACGGTGTATTTAAAAGTATTAGTTTATGTGCTGCTTTGCCTGTTCTCTGCATTTAAATTCACAGTATGCTGCTGTTAGTTTGTATTGTTGCCAGAACTTGTGCCAATTTTTTTAACGGAAAATCTCCCAAACCTAAATAATTTTTTTCGAAAAGTTTGATTGAATATGTGAAACGTCGGGAGATCAAAGAAATCTGGTCTAGCTGAAGGTTGGTTGTACAAGCCTAAAAGAAAGCTAGGCAAGTCCATGGCGTTCAGACTTAAAATAATCCATTGTATCGTATCCTGAAAAGGAAAATTAATAAAGGGTGAGAGAAAGTTTAAAGAGAGTGAAAGGTGCTTGCTCAGAATTTCTCAGTTACTTTCACAAACCTGAGAAAGTCAGACAAGGAAAGTCCATTGAGAGAATATCAGAGTTTATTATACGCAGTCTTGGTCTTGAGAACGCTGGTCAAAAGCAGTCGTCATCCTCAAGATATGCTGCACATAAGTTACCAAATCTCGTTATATGACAAGCAGAGGCATTTTCTTAGTCCCGTTATAAGTTCAGTAAGTTTAAGACAGTCTTTTCTACTCAGACTGAGTAAATAGTTTGTCACTTTCTTGTCTGGACTTATTACAAAACATTAAGTATTCGTGCATGTCAACTTATTTGACTATCTTTCCATTAAAATTGATTTCATGTGAGAGTTGATCCATCCATTTCGATCATGTGAGGATTTGTATCGGAGCCAATGTTTGCCAAAAAATCTGAAATCTGATTTTCCCGTAATCCCCAATGACCAGGAACCCACAAGAGACATACCCTGTTTTCACATGAGACCTCATTGAGTCTGCCTATACTCTGGACAATTTTAGATGTTGTGAGCACTGCTTGACTGTCACTAGAGATACTGAACGGATGTAATCTACTGGAGTACTCCGAACAAATGCCCAAGTTTCGGGAATAAGTTCACTTATCTCAACTGAACACCTCCCATGGTAATATCGATAGAACAGAATAACATAACCCACATTTCGAAAATTCTCTAAAAAATCAATAGAGTTGATTACCCTACTGTCATTTATAATCTTCATCGCACTTCTTCCCGAGGCTCCTGTAAGGAGCACAAGGCCCCAATTGAGTACGGGTTATTATGCTAAAGGTTGTCATCAGATCAGATCGTTTTCGGTTTCATTAATAAGTGTATTTTAAGATGTAGTAGCTTATTAGGCTTTCGCATCCGATCCTGGTGCTGCCAGCAACCTCCAGGCTGTGAGGTTGGCCTCACAAGTTTTGGTTGTCTTTAACGCTACTAGTATTTTTCGTTGGTTACGAACCTAATTTTTGTGAGTGTACAAACATTTTACTGTTCGGCAGGGAAATCGAAATAATTTGAATCGTAGTTGGTTTGCTTGAAAAGTTCACTCAGACATTTTATTTTATTGAGAATTTTCTTCATTGTGGGGAGATAGAAACACGGAATACGCTTAGCATATTAATAAGATTCGGGCTGACACAAATTTATTGTGACTGTCAGCAAGGAGGGAAGGTTAAGACCACGGGTGCCGTCCATCTTGGCAACCCACCCCTTTAGTCATCAACGTCCCTTCGGTATTGCCATTTTTATGTTGCTTTATGCTACCTAAATTTTAATGTTTTGTAGCGATCCCGAACCTGCCTCTGAAGGGACAAGACACACTCCCAACCCTGAGCACGGCCGGTACCAGTAGGTAGCTCCGTCCCTGAAGAGGTAGGCCAGTGGATGGAAGGGTCTTTACAAGGCAAGCATTTGTGTATAGTTTTTCAAAGGCAGAGGTTATCTGCGTTTCTTCCACTTCCTGAGACGCCTACCACAGGCCATAAGGATACTTTACAAAAGCTAAGTTTTAAAAATCTTCCTACTGACCTAAGACGTCTTTCGACCATTCAGGGGGGTAATTATGTAACTTGATAGTCGTCAATCGTATCGTTTCCATCTTTATTCCATTACTATATAGTGTCATTTTATGGTAATAGAATAATGAGCTAACTATGACGATTAGCAAGTTACATAATTAGCCCCCAGGTGACTTAGCCGTCTTCTCACTCTAGCTAGCCTTTGAACCTGGTGTAGACCGGAGGTAAACAGCTGCTTTGACTGTGTAGCAAAGGAATCATCCTTGGCCACTCCCAAGTGAGTGGCAACCAAGAACTTTCAACCTTTACCTGTCACAGTCCATCCCCCACACGGTCCAGTAAAACGTGCTCATTATAAAGAACATCGCACTGTATTCGCGTGCCCAAAACATCTAGAGTTTCCAATTCCTTAATATCTACACCACCCATTAATACAGATGAGAAACGTTTAAACGACAGTCGGATCTTCGAAAAGCCGAAACGACTCGGAGAGTCATCTCCGTCCAAGGACTGTCAACCCAGCTACCTTAGCTTATTTCGAGCTGTTACAACAACAACAACAGATGAGAACACACAACATTGGGTCTTGTGTGCATTAAAATCTACCTCGTTTGCAAGACTCCACTTGGAGATAGTAGAAAGATCTTTATAAGTGTGTCATTCATATTTTGCCGCATGCGCCCAACCTCAGGCTTGGCCCGCGATCAAAGGAAAATGAATGGCAAATGTTGCTGTCATCTCCAAAATTGGTTGGAAGTTTGAGAAGGTATTTAATAAATAAAAGAAATGGAGAAGGAGATCTTGAGGTACCCCTGAATTTAGCCGAAACTCGTCTGAAAAGACCACATCTAGAACAACACGAATAGTGCGATCTCTGAGAAAACTCGAAATAAATCAATAGAAGTCATTACCACGTCAAAAGCAATATGTTTGACACGAGTGCCTCGTGCCACATACCATTAACAGCCTTGGAAATATCAACTGCAACCACTTTACTCTCACCAAATCGACGAAGAAACCGATTGGACGATGTAGTCCAAACTAAATGAGTTCGACTCCAGAAGTTTAGCATGAAAATTAAATATAGTCATAGACTGGCGAAGTACGGAAATGAAAAAAAAATTGGACCACGAGGGAAAAATCTCCCCCCGAAAAACTTAACCAACCTTTAAAAAAAACGTAATTTGTTACCGGTTTTTTTGTACATTAGAATTGTTTCGGATTTTTAAGTATGAAGCTTAATATCAACGGACCGAACTAATCGCATCCTTCGGTGGTATACAAATTTCAACAGAAACACAACGGCTTCTTAAGTCTACCTCAAGTATTATTAATATTATTCAAGGGCGGATCTAGCCCTTACGGCCGGCACTGCGACCCTTATTGGTCTTTGTGCCAAGATCTTTAAATTTAAATCAAAATCTTTCCAATGTTCCAAATGAACATTAGAAGAGAGGATGGAGAAGCCAAAGAGGTAATTATGTAAGGTGATAGTTGTCAATCGTATCATTTTCTCATTATTCCATTACCACGAAATGGCACTATATGGTAATGGAATAATAAGCTAATGATACGATTTTACGATCAAATT
Source organism: Pegoplata infirma (assembly GCA_963921195.1). NCBI lineage: Eukaryota > Metazoa > Arthropoda > Insecta > Diptera > Anthomyiidae > Pegoplata > Pegoplata infirma. Next base: position 83,998,337 of record OY992540.1, read on the forward strand.
ATATTATTAGCACCCAGCCTCAGAATTAAGTGATTCCCTGTCTAAGAACAGGGATTCTACAAATTGCAACGCATTTACACAATAAGTGTTGCGTTGTTTGTACTTCCTCCAGACAAAATCGACACCAAAAAGACTATGTTCAAAGGTTTAAATTATGAAAGTGACAATTTACTTTATAATGTCCGATCAGTAACGTTATGTCACTTTTGGTGTGATTAAGAACGATTTTATATGATAGTGTCGCGATTAGTAGACCTTTTAAGTTTTCCAATAAGTTAAAGTTTGTCCTTTCCAAATCAAGGTCGACAAGGTGGACCAGTTCACCCCACAAATCTCATTACCTTCAAAGCCTCTATAGGGTAAATTGTTTCGCCCGGCAAGCTGTTGGAGGGTATCAAAACAGTTTAGATTTAAATTCCCAAGAAGACAGCGCTTGAAGTGCTGCCTAGCTATCAGAGAAGATTGAAAAATGAGTACCCGTCATACACTTTGCAATAATAACTTTAGCGCATTTTATAATAGCCTGAATAACTGTTGGCCACCTGCCCATGGGTACGGATATCCGCGTGTTTAGACCGTAAACACCAGCTCTAACCCCAGAGGTCATTTTTTATTCTTTAGTATACCAGTTTAGGATTCTACTGTCCACATATGGGCCACCTTTATCTCACTCAAGTCTACTCGGTATCATGATTTCAAATGTCCGTCCGAAGCGAAGTTCAGAGTATATTCTATCCGTCGGCATATCCAAGTTTTCCTGATTCCTATTGAAGAACATTGGGGCGACCGCTCAAGCTGAAAGTAATCGGCCCTCAAGTAAGTAAATTCCTACTGTGATACACAAATGTGTCTCATTTATCTGGCAACATTGTGTTTGTTAGTTTTGCGTTTTTATTCGTTGTTATTTTATATTCGTGTTTTTTTTTTCTTTTTATTTCTTTTCATTTTTTTTATTTATATTTGATATAAATTGCAGATGAGGTGTATAAAAATAATTATTATTATAACAACAACACCAAGTATACACATACAGTAAAAGCAAATGAAAGCCAAAAAGAAAAACGACGACAACAACAACAACGACGATGTCGATGAAAACAAAACACTGGCTACAGTAACAACAATACCGAACAATAATAACAGCACACACAGAGTTAATACTGTAGTAGTATGTGTAGTAGTGAACGAGCGAGTGAGTGAGTGAGCCAGTGAGATACAACAACAAAAACAACACAATGCTGAACTCTGACAACACAGCACATTTATCACTCATGCTACGTTGCCAAATTTCACATTTAGCAAACTTATATTGTACGTATGTACATTTGTATGTACGAATGGTTGTTTGTTTTATTTTTTTTTTTGCAAAAAGAAAAAAATAATAAAAAAAAAACAAACATTTAATGTGTTTTTTTCTGCTGCTGCCAAATCAATATGAATTTAAGCTGCTTTAAATTTTTGTATTTTTTAGGTAACTTTTTTTTTAATTCTTTTTCTTGTATTTATTTAGAATATAAATTTTGATTTTTTTTTTTCTTTCTTGTACTGGGTTTGAAATTGTAGATTTCGAGATAGAAATGCGAACATACTCGCAGCAGTAGATATGCATATGCCGACCGAATACAATATGTATGTATGCATAAAGGAAATTGATATTTAATCAAGATAATGTTGTTTAATGTGAGGATGTTGATCTAAATTTAAATTTTATGCGAAAACAAACAAGGTTTTTGAATTTAGAATTTGGCCTCCTTTAGTGAACGGTATTCGGGTGATAAAGAAATATGTCTGAGAACGTATGTATGTTTCAAGTTGTATTAAATAGATTTTTTCTCCTATTGATACGAAGGCGAATAAAAGTCACGAACTTATTGAGCCATCACTGCTCCTGTTAATAGAATACTGTCAAATTTTGAGCAAGCTCCTTCATAAGGTTTGAGTTTGGTAGGTATTCGAAGCATACAATCTCGTGGTTAAACAAAAATGAAAACTTTTGGTACTACGCCCTCAAAGTTCAATTTAATTTACGTAAAGCATATTCGTCAATTTTTTTTTTCATACATAAGTTAAATTCTTATATTTTAAGAAATATAAAGAAAAATATACAGATTCTGGGATATTTTTTCCAACAACTCTTCATTACCCGCGAGTAACCAACCACTGCCTGTAATACCTGTATTCTTCAGACACTGATGCCAACTATTTTTAAAAAAATTTATCTAGATTGGACAAAAAAATAGCTAGAAATAGCTAAATTTAAAAACAGTTAAAAAATCTAGCTATTTTTTAGCTAGATTTGTATAAACAGTTGAAAAATCTGGCTATTTTATAGCTAGATTTTGGATTAGTGGGTTTTATTTGCTAAAGTTTTTAATTTAATAATAAAATAAGTTAGTTTTGGTTTTAAAACGAATATTTTCAAATATTTTTATTAAACCCAATAAACACCAAAAAATTAAAATTCAAGTGCTTGAAATTTGACTTGAATTAAACTTTAATTTTAGTCTATTTTTCAAGCCTTAATCCAGTTCAAACAAAATGGGTTTGTTTGAATTTTATATTTTCCTTTTTTGTCAAAACTGGAAAATAACAAAAAAAAAATTTAAAAAAACAATTGCTGAAAATTGAATATTACCAAAAGATTAATTAAATGTCGCGTGATTGGAAACAAATGGCTCATTAACCAATGGATTTTTGCTGTTCAATTTCAGAAAAATCATATAAAGGTAAGCAAACTTGAATTTTGCAAAAATAAAAATCTTAAAATTTCATTTTTATTTTAGTTATCCAAGGGAAAAATTTTCGCCAGCCAATCAATTACTTAAACCTCTTCATTATCAAAATTTGGGCGTGGATGCTGAAAAACAAATGTTCTTCCAGTTTAATAGATTTATCAAAATATTTTTTTTATTGTCATTTAAACTTTGTATAAAATTCGCACTATCTACTTTTCAGCTAATAAATAATTATTTATGCATAATGTTGGTCTATTTTTTTTTATTAAACAATGATGCTGCATGATTTTTTTTTGAACTGGATTTGTTCTTGAATTGCACTTGATTTAGGCTTGAATTAAACTGGAATAGGGCTTGATTTACACTATAAATCAAGCCATATTCAAGTAGTTTTTTAAAATTTTGTTTGGTTCGACTGGAATTACGCTTTTATTTGGGGCTTGAATTCAAGTGTTTTTACACTGTTTTGTTTGACTTGAATTCAAGTATCCGTTTTACTGGTATATGCTATTGAATTACAGTGTAATTCAAGTTGAATTCAAGGCTTGAAAATTGAAAATATGACTGGAATTACGCTTGAATTACACTTGATTTCCAGCAATTTGGCTTATTGGGAAATGTTGCAAACAAAAAAGTTTAAATACTCATATTTTATATCGCAGATACCAGATCACAAAAAAATGGCTGAATTATCGCCAAAATTTTCGGTACTGTGAAATAATTCCCAAAATAAAAATGAAATAACTCCCAAAATTTTTACATATGAATTGGAAATTATATTATTATGAAATAAGTCCTAGTACGTGGGGACTTATTTCACAATTTTTGTTGGGAGTTATTTCGTTATGAAACAATTCCCTAATGAAATTGCTCCGAAAAACTATTTAGAGTTATTTTATTTATTTTCTTACATTGGGAGTTGTTGGGACTCTTTTCATTTTAAATAAAATATTGCAATTTATATTTATTTTTTTGTTAAAAGTTTTTCTTCGGCCATGCTTTGGGGAAAAAATGAGTTATGATTGAGTTATGACTATTTTCTGTGAATCGGCACCTCATTTTATATACTTAGTCCTTTAAAACTCCTAGTTGGAACATAGGGCCTCATTTTGTATATGTAAAAAGTACTCATAACAGACATAATTCTTGTAATGGGAACTTATATTATTTTTTGGGACTTATTTCATTAGGAGCTCTTTAATTTTTTTGAGAGTAAGTATTTTGATTTTAAATAACTCCCAAATATTGGGACTTATTTCCTTTTTTCTTTGGGACTTATTTTATTTTTTAAAGTTGGGAGTTTATTCATTTCTCTTAGGACTTATCTCATTAGGAATTATTGAATTGGGATTTATTTCATTTGGGAGTTATTTCGCAGTACCAAATTTTTTAATACACAATTTTCTGAATGCGAATTAAAAGCTCGATTATAGCCACTCGTTTTTTTGATTATGAATACTGGTGTAAAATTTTATCCGTTATTTGAGAGATCAAACTATTATATTAGCCCTGTTTTTTGCAGACTGGATTAAGATTAGGATTAACTCTAGTTAAAAAATGGGTCAAATCAAGTCCAGAAATTTTTTATATTTTTTTTCTGAATTTACATCCAATTAGTTAATATAAACAGAAAAAAAATTAAACGTTGTCCAAAAATGGTATAAATTATTTGAGTTAATCCAAGGATTTTACTAAATTTATTTTTCATTCTTTGCATTTTGGACAAAGCTTAATTTGTTTTTTTTTGTTTATATTTACTAATTGAATGTAATTTCAGAAAAAAATTATAAAAAAAAATCTGGACTTGATTTGTCCCATTTTTTAACTAAATAAAGTTAATCCAAATCTTAATCCAGTCTGCAAAAAACAGGGCTATTTTTAATCCCATAGCTTTTTATACCCTCCAACCACAGTATGGGGGTATACTCACTTTGTCATTCCGTTTGTAACGCATAAAAATATCGGTCGGGGACCCCATAAAGTATATATATTATTGATCTATGATCGATTCTAAGTCGTTCTATGAATGTCCGTCCGTCCGTCCGTCCGTCCGTCTGTATAAAACACGATTCAGTCCAAAATAAAAGAGCTAGACCCCTGAAAATTGGTCAGAATATGTATAATGTTCATAGGCCGGTTAAGTTCGGAAATGGGCAAAATCGGGCCAGGGGGAAAAAAGTTTCCCCTTAACAAACTAAAAAGACCTCTTAAAAAACGCCATTTTTACATCTTTTTTTGCCATTATTGTTAAACAAATAAAATCTTTTTATGTCAGAAGGGGTTTAAACTCCTGAACTTAGACCCAGGGGGCTAAAAAATTTAGTTTTTTTCTACCCGCCCCCTTTTGTGGGCGTGGATTTAAAAAAACCATTAAAATAATGAGAAAATGGTATTACTAAATTGCAAAAAGCATAATAAATAAATTAGTTAATATTTATCGCGATGGGGAAAATATCCCTCACCACCCCCACCGGGCCCCCCCCAAAAAAAAAAACGACCCTGGATTTTTTTATATGTTTTAACACGTTGGAGGGTATCATAGATTCGGCATAGCCGAATTTAACACTCTCACTTGTTTTCTTTATGTTGGTACTAAACTTCATTCTCTATGAGATATGCCAACACGATACTTGAGATTTTTGATAAATTTTAAATTTTTGTTTGAAGTTAAAGGAAATAGTATAGAAAACCCTTGATAAAATTTTTTGAAAAGTTGAAAAACTAGCAGATGACATACACACTTAAATAGCACGTTAACGAAATGTCAACTTCTTCTTCTTCTTCAGTGGTGTAGCAATGCTACACCTTGTCCACGAATGGACGAATAAAAAGGTGACCGAGACACGAAGTCTATGTGCCATCTTTGTGGGGATATAGTTTTTGTGGGGTTTTAACACGTGGGAAACTCCGGACACAATACGACCATTGCCCTCACAATGGAAGAGTGAAACGACGCTTCCTTAACACGTGCGCGTGTTTGAGTATGGTTAGACACCGTTGTCTAACGGTACTCGCGGAGAAATAACCAGTACTAGCGACCGACAAACACAAACATGTTTCTAAATTTATAAAATAATTTCAGCGACGAATAGATGCTTCTCCGACGCGATCTCGATTAAGACCTTTCGAAATGTCAACTTGAAAATATGGTTTTAAGAAACGGTTTTAAAAAACATTTTTTACAAATTTTGCGACCAAAAAAAGTAGCTAGATTTGTAGCTAAGAGCTAAATGACTTTTTTTTGTCGCTAAATGCAAAAAAAATAGCTAAATCTAGCTACAAAATAGCTAAATTGGCAACAGTGACTTCAGAACACGAGCGGTTAAAAAGGTTCTCGTCGAGCTCAACGTGAACAAATCTCTCTTTGACACTGACTACACCTTTTCCAATTGAAATTCAGAAAAGATCAATTGTAATTCAGAAATCACAATTGAAATTCAGAAATCCCAATTGAAATTCAGAATAGCCCAATTGAAATTCAGAAATCATAATTGAAATTCAGAAAAGCCCAATTAAAATTCAGAAATCACAATTGAAATTCAGAAAAGCCCAATTGAAATTCAGAAATCACAATTGAAATTCAGAAAAGCACAATTGAAATTCAGAAAAGATCAATTGAAATTCAGAAAAGCCCAATTGAAATTCAGAAAAGCACAATTGAAATTCAGAAAAGCCCAATTGAAATTCAGAAAAGCACAATTGAAATTCAGAAAACCCCAATTGAAATTCAGAAAAGCACAATTGAAATTCAGAAAATCACAATTGAAATTCAGAATAGCCCAATTGAAATTCAGAAAATCACAATTGAAATTCAGAAAAGCCCAATTGAAATTCAGAAAATCACAATTGAAATTCCGAAAAGCATAATTGAAATTCAGAAATCGTAATTGAAATTCAGAAATCGTAATTGAAATTCAGAAAAGCCCAATTGAAATTCAGAAAATCACAATTGAAATTCAGAAAATCACAATTGAAATTCAGAAAAGCCCAATTGAAATTCAGAAAAGCACAATTGAAATTCAGAAAAGCCCAATTGAAATTCAGAAAAGCACAATTGAAATTCAGAAAAGCACAATTGAAATTCAGAAAATCACAATTGAAATTCAGAAAATCACAATTGAAATTCAGAAAAGCACAATTGAAATTCAGAAAATCACAATTGAAATTCAGAATAGCCCAATTGAAATTCAGAAAATCACAATTGAAATTCAGAAAAGCCCAATTGAAATTCAGAAAATCACAATTGAAATTCAGAAAAGCCCAATTGAAATTCAGAAATCGTAATTGAAATTCAGAAAAGCCCAATTGAAATTCAGAAAAGCACAATTGAAATTCAGAAAAGCACAATTGAAATTCAGAAAAGCCCAATTGAAATTCAGAAAAGACCAATTGAAATTCAGAAATCGTAATTGAAATTCAGAAAAGCCCAATTGAAATTCAGAAAATCACAATTGAAATTCAGAAAATCACAATTGAAATTCAGAAAACCCCAATTGAAATTCAGAAAAGCACAATTGAAATTCAGAAAAGCACAATTGAAATTCAGAAAATCACAATTGAAATTCAGAAAATCACAATTGAAATTCAGAAAAGCCCAATTGAAATTCAGAAAATCACAATTGAAATTCAGAAAAGCCCAATTGAAATTCAGAAATCATAATTGAAATTCAGAAAAGACCAATTGAAATTCAGAAATCACAATTGAAATTCAGAAATCACAATTGAAATTCAGAAAATGTAAACAAACCAATTATCAGTCACCACTACATAGACACATTAAACAAATGCTGTACAACTATGAGAGTATTTAACTTTATTCTCTTGCTACGTATTGTAGAGAGCAGACAGACAATAATACACTCATAGAATGTTGTAGGTAAAATTTAGTTTAACAGAATTTTTATTATTTTTTGTAAATTAATTAATAAAGTGAACAAAAATATTTACTCTACCTTGACAAATGCATTAATGAAAAATTAGTTTTAAAGAAAAATAATAAAAAGTCAGTTTCACTTAATGTTACCTTAAGCATTTTATGAGTGTATTGTCTGTCTGCTCTCTACAATACGTAGCAAGAGAATAAAGTTAGATACTCTCATATACACATTTCTGTACTGCATTTGCATAATGTGTCTATGTTTGTAGTGGTGACTAATAATTGGTTTGTTTACATTTTCTGAATTTCAATTGTGATTTCTGAATTTCAATTGTGATTTCTGAATTTCAATTGTGATTTCTGAATTTCAATTGGGCTTTTCTGAATTTCAATTGTTATATTCTGAATTTCAATTGATCTTTTCTGAATTTCAATTGTGTTTTTCTGAATTTCAATTGGGCTTTTCTGAATTTCAATTGTGATTTTCTGAATTTCAATTGTGATTTTCTGAATTTCAATTGTGCTTTTCTGAATTTCAATTGTGCTTTTCTGAATTTCAATTGGGCTTTTCTGAATTTCAATTGTGATTTTCTGAATTTCAATTGTGATTTTCTGAATTTCAATTGGGCTTTTCTGAATTTCAATTACGATTTCTGAATTTCAATTGGTCTTTTCTGAATTTCAATTGGGCTTTTCTGAATTTCAATTGTGCTTTTCTGAATTTCAATTGTGCTTTTCTGAATTTCAATTGGGCTTTTCTGAATTTCAATTACGATTTCTGAATTTCAATTGGGCTTTTCTGAATTTCAATTGTGATTTTCTGAATTTCAATTGGGCTTTTCTGAATTTCAATTGTGATTTTCTGAATTTCAATTGGACTATTCTGAATTTCAATTGTGATTTTCTGAATTTCAATTGTGCTTTTCTGAATTTCAATTGTGATTTTCTGAATTTCAATTGTGATTTTCTGAATTTCAATTGTGCTTTTCTGAATTTCAATTGTGCTTTTCTGAATTTCAATTGGGCTTTTCTGAATTTCAATTGTGATTTTCTGAATTTCAATTGTGATTTTCTGAATTTCAATTGGGCTTTTCTGAATTTCAATTACGATTTCTGAATTTCAATTACGATTTCTGAATTTCAATTATGCTTTTCTGAATTTCAATTGGGCATTTCTGAATTTCAATTGTGCTTTTCTGAATTTCAATTGGGCTTTTCTGAATTTCAATTACGATTTCTGAATTTCAATTGTGCTTTTCTGAATTTCAATTGTGCTTTTCTGAATTTCAATTGGGGTTTTCTGAATTTCAATTGTGCTTTTCTGAATTTCAATTGGGCTTTTCTGAATTTCAATTGTGCTTTTCTGAATTTCAATTGGGCTTTTCTGAATTTCAATTGATCTTTTCTGAATTTCAATTGTGCTTTTCTGAATTTCAATTGTGATTTCTGAATTTCAATTGGGCTTTTCTGAATTTCAATTGTGATTTCTGAATTTCAATTGGGCTTTTCTGAATTTCAATTGTGATTTCTGAATTTCAATTGGGCTTTTCTGAATTTCAATTACGATTTCTGAATTTCAATTGTGCTTTTCTGAATTTCAATTGAGATTTCTGAATTACAATTGATCTTTTCTGAATTTCAATTGGAAAAGGTGTAGTCCACTGCGAAATCTTTTCAGTATTTAAAATCACGCTGGTATATTTCCCTCTTGCTGGATAGTGGCCAATATCCAACCAATCCAAAAAAGGGATTTATTTTAAAACAATATTATTTTAGTTAACTTATTTTGGTGATTGTTAAAAACTTTTTCTAAAAATTTTGTTTAAACGATGATTTTAACAAAAAGTTTGCTTAACCACAAGTAAATTTTGAATTTAAAAAAAAATTTACAAATTTTTCTTGAGTGTAGCGGGGGACATTGTAGTTTTTTTAACTAAAAAGTGTGGCATGGCGCTAAAAAGGTTGGGAGCCATTGGTCTAATTGGATCTTTATACCCTCCAACCACAGTATGGGGGTATACTCACTTTGTCATTCCGTGTGTAACGCATCGAAATATACGTCTAGGACCCCATAAAGTATATATATTATTGATCAGTGATCCATTCTAAGACATTCTAGCGATGTCCGTCTGTCCGTCCGTCTGTGGAAGACACGATACAGTCCAAAGTAAAACAGCTAGACTCCTGAAATTTGGCACGAATATGTCTTTTGGCATTGGGCTGGTTAAGTTCGAACATGGGCAAAATCGGATCAGGGGGAAAAAAGTTCCCCTCTTAAGAACTAAACAAACCTCTAAAAAAAAGCCATTTTTTATAGGTTTTTTGTACTTTTGCTTAGCAAACGAAACATTTTTATGTCAAAAGAAGTTCAAAGTCTTGCAGTTTGATCCAGGAACGTTGTCTCCCACCGACATTACCCCCCCCCCCCCCCCCCCAAAAAAAAACAAGACGCCCTTGTTTTTTTTTTTTTTTAACGTGTTGGAGGGTATAAAAGATTCGGCACAGCCGAATTTAACACTCTCACTTGTTTTTAATTAGTGTATTTCAAAAAGCTTCGTCCTTGGATAAATGAAAGCCTAAGTTTCAAATTTCAGGTCAATTGATTAAAAATATCGACCTGTATCGTGCTTACAACGTTAATATGGATAGACGGACTGAGGTAGCCTCAAAAGGTGATTCCGAGTCGATCGGTATGCTTGAAGATGGCTATGGGATCAATATTTCGGGTAGTTGCAAACATCAGCACAAACTCATTATACCCTGTACCATAGAGTGGTGCAGGGTATCAAAAGATCACTTATTCTGAGACATTTTTCGTATAGAAAAAATCTCAGATTCTGTGACATTTTTCGTATAGAAAAAGTTTTAGTTTATTAGACATTTTTCGTATATAAAATTCTCAATTTCTGAGACATTTTTGGTGTGTAAAACGTCTCAGTTTCTGAGACATTTTTCGAATAGGAAAAAGTCTCAAATTCTGAGACATTTGAAGTCTCAGATCTAATGTGAAAAGAAGCCCAACACCTCCCCCCTCCTTTTCCTGAAGTATCATTATGGATCAGGATCTGGTCTTATGGACATAACATCAACCTCTTAACCTAACCTAAGTCTCAGATTCTGAGACATTTTTCGTATAGAAAAATTATTTGTGCTGATGTTTATAACTACCCGAAAAATTGGTCCTAGACACACTTTCAGGTTTACCGATCAACTCAGAATAACTTTTAAAGTCATTCTAGTGATGTCCGTCCATCTGTATGTCCGTCCATTTAATACAGGTCGCAATTATGAATAGATTTGTATGAAATTTGAAACTTAAGCTGCCTTAGGCTTAAGGAATAAGCATATTGAAATTGAAAAAAATCGGTCCATGTCTAGCCCCCATACAAACGTCCCTTCATAATTTGGCTCAAGTGACACTAATTACAGTATTTTAATAGGTAACATTTCAAAATTTAACAGGTAAACACATTTTGTAATCACCATTCCAAATTCTAAAGGAATCGGACCAGTTTTTCTTGTAGCGTTCATACAAACCACTCTCCAGATATTTACATAATCTCTCAAAATCCATGTAAAAGGAAAATATTTGATTAAAATTCTGTTTGTAAGTGTTAAACGTGTACTTTGGTAGCTTAATTAAATCTTAATATAAATGGACCATATTTTGACTTTGACCCCATATAAAAATTTCGACCGATATTCAGTTAAATCGGTCTATTAGCAACAAAAATAAGACAATTTCACTCAAATTTGGTTGTGTGTGTTTTCTACAATAATTAAAGATCTACCGGAAGATAGATACAATCAGTCAATGTTTGGACATGGGACCCATTTTCCGAAAAACAGTGGTGTAGGGTATCATATGCTTGGTCTTGACCGATTATAATTTTCTTACTTATAGAAAAAATGTCAGATTCTGAGACAATTTTCGTATAGAAAAGTTCTCAGATTCTGACAAGGGAAGTATCTCAACCCTTATGAACCGATTTGACTAAAACTTAAAATACTATATATAAAAAAGACGTTTTAAGGTTGGGGTGTCTCGGCTTATCGGCCATGTTTCATATAAATACGCCGCAAAATTCACACATTTTCATGAACAAAATATTTAACGAAGCCGAATATTTATAATATTATGACCCCGTTCGATAGGCATTAAAAAACCCTTTCTTCTCATATGGAAACATCATATAGTTTCTTAGAGAAAAATGGCTTAAAAATTCAAAAAACGTCATTTTTTTACCCATGTTTTGAACCCTTAAATCCCCGTTTTGACCGATATGCCGAGCAACCCCAACCTTAGAATTGTCTTCCTTATATACAATTCAAGTTTCATGAAAAGCGGTTCATAAAGGTTGAGATACTTTCCTTGTGAGATATTTTTCGTATAGAAAAAGTCTTTGGTGGTTATTCATAAACCCTGAAATATATTTAAAGTAGGTTTATTTGACAGATATTGCAGGAACAATTGTCAAATAAACCTACAATAAGTCTACTATAAGTATTATGAATAAGAGCAATTTGATTCTGAGCCATATTTCATATAGAAAAAGTCGCAGATTCTGAGACTTTTTTTGTATAAAAATAGTCTTATATTCTGAGACATTTTTTGTATAGAAAAAGTCTCAGATTCTGACGTTTTTCATATAGAAAAAGTTTTAGATTCTGAGACATTTTTCTTATAGAAAAAGTCCCAGATTCTGAAACATTTTTCTTATAAAAAAGTCTCAGATTCTAAGACATTTTCCTTATAGAAAAAGTGTTAATTTCTGAGACATTTTTGGTATAGAAAAAATGCCAGTTTCTCAGATTTTTCGTGTACATTTTTGGAATAGAAAAAGTATCAGATTCTGAGACATTTTTCGTATTGAAAAAGTCTAAGATTCTGAGACATTTTGCGTATAGAAAGTCTCAGTTTCTGCGACATTTTTCGTATAGAAAAAGTCTTAGTTTCTGAGACATTTTTCATATAGAAATAGTCTCAGTTTCTGAGACATTTTTCGTCTAGAAAAAGTCTCAGCTTCTGAGACATTTTTCGTAAAGAAAAAGTCTCAGTTTCTGAGAGATTTTGCATATAGAAAGTCTCAGTTTCTGGGACATTTTTCGTATAGAAAAAGTCTCCGGTTCCGAGACATTTTTCGTATAGAAAAAGTATCAGTTTCTAAAACATTTTTCATATAGAAAAGTCTCTGATTCTAAGACATTTTTCGTATAGAATAAGTCCAATATTTGAGACATTTTTCGTATAGAAAGTCTCAGATTTTAAGAATTTTTTTTGATTGTGTGATTGTACAGACAATTGTTTGAGACAGTGTACTTCAGTGATAAATGAATTTAATTACTTAAGAAAAATCCATAAATCAAAATGTATAAGTAGATAGGGTGACCATTTTTCATTGGCATTAATAAAAAAATATTCATTCTGGCTTATAAATTTCCAAATAATTTTCACTTGTCCAATAATGAAATGTGGCAGCAATGCCAACATTAGCACACATTCACACACACATACCCAAACAAACAACAATTTGATATACATGAGAATATAAAATACATAAAAAACAACAAAAGCAAATAAAGCAACAACAAAAAAAAAAACGACGAAAAGAAAAACACATTTTGCAAAGAAAATGTAACATAAAAAAGAAAAGCAGAAACGAAAAAAAAACAACAAACAAGGAATGAATGGCAATACTGGTTTAGCGAAAAGAACTTTTGAAGTAAAAACAGCAAAAAACAAAAACCAGCTAAACTTAACTAAACGAACAAACAAAACGACAAGTATGAACAGACCGAATAAAAGAGGTGAATAAAGAAAACGTGTTGATGGTATAAAACGAACCGACATGCAAAAGGCAAATGAAAAAGAAACGAGCAACTAAACTACATTCAAACAAATTACGGAAAATAAAAAAAAAACATACGGTAAATTGTAAAGATAATAAAAAGAGAACAATTAATAAAACAAAACAAAGAAAAAAATTTAAAAGATAAACAAATTATAAAAAAATAATTAACAATTTGTTAAATAACAATTTAAGAATTAAATAAAAATGTGTAAAATATTTTATAAATTTTTTTAAACATGTTTGCTAAAGCCCAACCGGTTTGATCATACCCGGTTGCATACATATTTGTTCGGTTTGGTAAGTTCGTTGGTTGTATGTGTTTTTAGTTTTTTTTTTCTTTCGTCGTTGACGTCGTCGACGTTTGTGATACAAAAAAAAATTTGTTTAAAGCAAGTTTCTTCGTCGTCGGCCGTGCGTTTTGTATTGAATTAAATCGGGTTCAGTAGAAATTTTGCAAAAAATTTCGTAAAAATTGTGCGAATTTATTGCAAAAAGGTAAAAATTTATAAAAATACAGTGCATTTGAATTCAAAGAAAATTATCGCAAATTTTTAAAATTAATTTTTCAACCAAAAAATCGTTAAAAATGTTATCGAGAATTATCGTTACCAAAATGAAATGCAAATATTTGCTATAAAAATTTACAAAAGTATTGCTCTTCTTCTATTTAATTACTGGCTATACTTTTTATTATAAAATTAAAGTGTTTAAAAAAAAAGAGTTAATAATTTAGTGTAAAAAACGACCTTTAAACCTCCAGAAGGGGGGGCTGAATAATTTGAAAAAAAAAAGTGTATACCAATATGGCAGAAATCTATAATAAAATGTGTTTTAAATCTTCATAAATACCTTGAAAAAATCTATAATCTCTTGAAAATTTATGTTGAAAGTTTTTTTTTTTTTTGCTAAATCATCCCGTATTGAAAATTTTCCATTGTCTTTCTTTTTTTTTTTGCTATAAAATTGTTTGTGTAATTGAGAAAAATGTGAAAAGAAATTTGGAAAATCTGTTTTATCAGCAGCAAGACACACCCTGTTTTTCGTATTTTTGCTATTTGTTGTATTTGTTCTTAATAAAAGTGTTTTAAATTTATCACGCATCACTTATAAACTTTAAAATGTATTAATTATTTCTTTTAATTTTATACTTTTTTATAAAAATTATATGTTTTCACTAAATTTTTGTTCTCACTTCCTTTTGCTTGCACTTTGTTTTTTAATCCTTTTTGTGTTTTCTATACGTCAGTGTCAATTTTCTTTTATTCTTTGGTGTGTTTTGCCCAGAGTTGCCAAAATTTTAGGAATATTTTAAGTGTTTTTTTTTTTTAAAATTATGTTTTGGGGTATAATTTGGCCATTAATCGATCGATAACTATTGGAAATGTGATTTGAAAATTCTCTTGTGGATTAATTAATTGATTTTTAAAAAACAAATGGTAAGTTTTGCTAATTATTTTAATGTTATTTAGTTTTTTTAAGATTAGATAGGTAATTATAGAGAATTAATAAAGTAATTTTAAAATATTTTAAGAAAATCCACCCATATTAAGCTTTTTAGATTCCATGCGAAAAAATGTCTCAAAATCTGAGAAATATTTCTATAGGAAAAATGTCTCAGAATCTGAGATATATTTTTATAGCGGAATTTCAGAATATGAGACATATTTCTATAGGAAAAATATCTTAGAATCTGAGACATACCGATTTCTAAAGGAAATGTCAGAATCTGGGTCGAAAATGTCTCAAAATCTAAGAGATATTTCTATAGTAACAATATCTCAGAATTTGAGACAGATTTCTATAGGAAAAATGTCTCAGAGTCTGAGACATATTTCAAAAGCAAACTTTCTCAGAATCTGAAACATAGTTATATAGGAAAATTGTCTTGAATCTGAGACATATTTCTATAAGAGAAATGTCTCTGAATCGGAGACATATTTCTTTAGGAGAAATGTCTCAGAATCGGAGACATATTTCTATAGTAAAAATGTCGCAGAATCTGTGCATATTTCTATAGGAAAAAGTCTCATAATCTGAGACATATTTCTTTAGAAAAAATGTCTCAGAATCTATAACATGTATTTCTGTAGAAAAATCCTCAGAATCTGCACTATATTTCTACAGGAAAAATGTCGATGAATCTCAGAGATATTTCTATAGTAAAATTTTCTCAGAACCTGAGACATATTTCTATAAAAAAATGTCTCAGAATCTGAAACATATTTCTATAGGAAAAATGTCTTAGAATCTGAAACATATTTCTATAGGAAAAATGTCTCTGAATCTGATACATATTTCTATAGAAAAAATGTTTAAGAATCTGATAGATATTTCTATAGGAAATCTGTCTTAGAATCTGTTTTTATTTCTATAGAAAATATGTCTCAGAATCTGAGTCATATTTCTATAGGAAAAATGTCTCATAATCTGAGACATATTTCTATAGGAAAAATGTCTCGTAATTTGATACATGTTTCTATAAGAAAAATGTTTCAGAATTTGAGACATATTTCTACAGGAAAAATGTCTCAGAATCTGAGATATTTCTATAAGAAAAATATTTCAGAATCTAAGAAAAATTTCTTAGTCAGATATATTCTATAAAAAAAATGTATCAAAATCTGAGACATACATATTTCTATTGGAAAAATATCTCAGAGTCTGAGTATTATCTATAGAAAAAATGTGTCAGAATAATGTCTCAAAATCTGAGTCTTATTTCTATAGAAAAAAATGTTTCAGAATAGACGCTATGAGTCTGGGGCTCGTAGGTTCGATTCCCACCAGTGGCCTTGTTCTGTTTCGCTACAACAAGACAATCGTTATCAACCGTCTTGGTTAGTTTAAAAAATGGCGGAAAAAACACCCATTTTAGAAATATTTTAGAAAGTGGCGATATCTCGAAAACTGCTCGACCGATATAAGACATTTTTGCATAAATATAGTTTACCGAACAATGTTAAAATTAAAAAAAATATATGACCTTAATCCTTGGACTGTTAGATTGCGAGTATGGTGTTCAAACCCTTAGGGACGTATCCCGTTTGGGTGGGGCACTGTAGAGATGGGCACATGAGCAGATTAGAGCGTGATTAACGTGATTCACGCGTGGTCACGCGTGAGTGTGACTGAATTCAATTTTACTCACGTGATTGTGAGTGTGAGTGGAGAAAAAAATGCGTCAGTGAGTGTGCGTGAGTCGATTTTTTTGCGTGAGTTTGCGTGATTTATTTTCTCTTCATATTTTCTTTCATAACAAAAAAAGCAACAAAGAAGTTGTAAAATTTGGCTTTTCTTTCCAAAAAAACCAAAAAAAAAGATGTAAAATTTCGCTGAACTTTAAATTTTGCTGAAAATTTTGAAAGATTTTTGAAATTTTAGTTTTTGAAATTTTTTTTATATAAATGAGAGTTTCGTGAGCATGAGTCAACGTGAGTATGAGTGAAGCTTGCGTGAGTGCACGTGAGTGTGAGTTGTATTAAATTTACTCACGTGATTGTGAGTGAGTGTGAGTAGAAAAAATATGTTCGTGAGTGTGCGTGATTCAAAAATTCCTGTCGAAAGCGAGAGTGAGTGTGAGTCAAAAATCACTTACGCGCCCATCTCTAGGGCACGGGTTTAAAGTTTAAGTGGTTTTTCTTAAATATTTCAAAAATTTCATTTATAAAATGATTTTTTTTGTCTATATAGACTTGTAGCCAAGATCTCAGGCTTTCATTTGCATCAAAAAACGGTGCTGTAAGTCTAAAACTTACTGAGATATTAAAGATATTAAGGGTCAAAGTTGTTATTTTTTTTTTAAAAAACTTTTTTCAGGATTTTTGTTAAAATTTTATTGATTCGTGGAAACATACAGATATCTGACAAACTACTAGTCCTTTCTAATGATACCATAATCGTCTTTATCGAATAAACTGTTTTTGAAATATTTAAGAAAAACCACTTTAACTTAAATCCCTGCCCCTCCCAAACGGGGTACGCCCCACGGGTTTGAACGCAACAATCGACTTTTTAGAGGTCGAGGTCATACATTTTTTTTTGTATTTTTAAGCAAGTTCGGTATTCTTAATGAGTTACCTAGAATAAAAACTTTTTTAGTCCCTTTTGTAAAAAAAAAAATTAGTGTAAATTTTTTTCAAGTGGAAAATTTTTTTGAGTGTAAAAAATTTAGTTGAGTGTATGTTTTATTGACAAAAACACATTGTAAAATATTTTTGTGTTTTACCAATGTGTGTACTAATTTTAAATAATTATTCGTTCAAAAATGTAGCCTAAGCCAGTTCTTGGCCGAATCCGAATATTCGGTTGAACACTACACAGAAAAAAATAACAAGGAACATTTTTTAATTAAAAGTTTTAATAGAATTCAAAATTTGATATAATTAAAATGTTTAATTGTTTTGTATGTAAACATCTCTGGTTTTTTGCATGCTTCTTCTTACACATGCAATACAAAACAGAAAAAGTGAAAATATATTTTTATAAAGATTAAATTAATGAAAATGCGTTTTTATCAAATTTATATCTGAATCGGTATTAATTTTGTTATTTAAAAAGAACGAGAACAATTGAAATTGAATAAATAAATGAAAAAAGTGAATATTAGTATAAAAATAAAACAAAGAAGCTCCACAAGAAGATCTTGGTAAACGGCAAACAACAACGGAGAAAAATGACACAAAATTCTAATCAAACACAATTTTGATGCTTTAAATATTTATTTATTATATTTAATAAGTTTTTATTTTGTTAATAATAACCACATTTTTGTTTTTAATTCATATTTGTTTTTTTTTTAAAGTGGGGGTAATTTTGTACTGATTTTGAGCAATAATTTTTATTAATTTGTTTAATACTATTAATTACTTTTTTAATTATTTTCAGTTTTAAATTTTTATTAAATTTTTTAATTACTATTATCATTTTTTTAATTAGAGCAAATCTAATTAACATTTTAATCGATATGAGCAATTTTTAATCAAAAATCATTTTTTATTTTTTTGTGTGTAGAAATAACCAAAAAATTAAAAATTTGGACGTTAAAATTCAAAATAGTTTTTGAAAAAAAAAAAATAAATTTCAATTAGTGTTTTTGCTAATTAATACCAATATATATACACAAAATATGCGTTTAAAACCAAAATATGCAAAAATATGAATTTTTACCAAAATATTCAAAAATATGCAACAACAAATCGATGCCATTTTAATGCAAACTTCTTGATTCGGAAAGATAGTTGGTTGATATCGTTTTTACCACATTCCTACTCATTACTATACACTTAGATGTACTCAATGGCGTCCAGATTTAGTAAATATTAAATGTGCTACGAGGGTCGAAATGGAAATTAAAATTATTGAAAGACCTTTTTTAGAATTTTATTTTTTAAAAATATTTTGAAGTTTATTTTTTTAACTCAAATATTAAAATTTTAAACAATAATTCAAGAGTTTTTATTTAGTTATCAAAAAATTTTTCCAACGACGCAAACTAAAATAAATGAATTTTTTAAACACAGTAGAAAAAGAAATTCGAATTTTTTGACCATCAATTTTTTGTAAACAAAGAAAAGATTTTATTGTTTATTAAATTAATGTTTTAGCCTT
Organism: Pegoplata infirma; assembly: GCA_963921195.1. Lineage (NCBI taxonomy): Eukaryota > Metazoa > Arthropoda > Insecta > Diptera > Anthomyiidae > Pegoplata > Pegoplata infirma. Next base: position 84,017,407 of record OY992540.1, read on the forward strand.
AAAAAAATCAATTTAAAAATATTTAAAAATTTTCCAAAAAAGGTATTTTAATAATTTCAATTTCTATTTCGACCCTCGTAGCACATTTAATATTTACTCAATCTGGACGCCATTAAGCTTAAATTTAAGATTGATAAATTACCTACACAGCACTTTTTACAAAAATAATTGTATTATAACACCGTCCGACCGCCAATATTAAACATGAACCGGATGATACACGTCTGAAAGAAGAGATTAATAGTGTCCGACCGAATATTCGGCTTCGGCCAAAAAGCACTATTCGGCTTCGGCCACAATTTTGGCCGAATAGGCCGAATGCCGAATAATTGTATAATATTTGTGCTCACGTGTTGAAAAACACACTAAACTAACTTTGAATCACATTTGTAAGCCACAAAAACATTTTACTAAGTGTTTTTGCAACTAAAAACATTTTTTACATTCAAAAAAAATTTTCGGTCGAAAAAAATTTACACTCTAAAATATTTTTTTTTACAAAAATGTCCAAAAAAAATTTTTTGCTTAAAATAAAATCATCCTAGACAACATTCTCATGCATTTTGAGTATCCCGAAGAGTCGAGTTTTAATTTTTTCTTGTTTTTAATACATAAATATTTTTTTTTTTTTAATATTCGGCTTCGGTTTGGCCGAATAGTGAAAATTTTACCGAATATTCGGCTTCGGCTTCGGCCAAAAAAGGTGTATTCGGTCGGACACTACTAATTAATACCAATATATATGCACAAAATATGCGTTTAAAACCAAAATATGCAAAATAATGCATTTTTACCAAAATATTCAAAATATGCAACAACAAATCGATTCCATTTTAATGCAAACTTCTTGATTCGGAAAGATAGTTGGTTGATATCGTTTCTACCACATCCCTACTCATTACTATACACTTAGATGTACTCAATGGCGTCCAGATTTAGTAAATATTAAATGTGCTACGAGGGTCGAAGTGGAAATTAAAATTATTGAAAGACCTTTTTTAGAATTTTATTTTTTAAAAATTTGATTTGTTGATTTTTTTTAACTCAAACATTAAAAATGATTCAACATTTTTTTATTTAGTTATCAACAAATTTGTTTAACGACGCAAACTAAAATAAATGAACTTTTTAAACACAGTAGAAAAAGAAATTCGAATTTTTCGACCTCCAATTCCTTTGACCATAAATTTTTTGTAAACAAAGAAAAGATTTTATTGTTTATTAAATTAATGTTTTAGCCTTAAAAAAATCAATTTAAAAATATTTAAAAATTTTCCAAAAAGGGTATTTTAATAATTTCAATTTCTATTTCGACCCTCGTAGCACATATAACGTTATATGTTCCTCAACCGATATTTCGAGTTGTTAAAAACGGTATCTTGGTACTGGCCTAAATTATTAGTTTAAAATTGATTTGTAGTATTTTTAAATGTTTAAATCCTTTAACAAACAAAAAAATTTTCAAGAAAAATAAGTTTTAATACCAAAAAAATGGTTTTCATCTTAATTTAGGGCCTTTTAATAATTAAGTTTTCGTTTTTTTTTTTTTGGTTAATATTTCTTATGAATTTTAAATCCATACCCAGTGACTTAACGACTTGAAAATCCTACCCTTGCACAACAACAATTTTGATTTAATTTAACGAGTTTTTTTTTTGTTATCGCTGCTAAATTTTAACGATTATTATTTTTTCTGAAGACTTTCAAATAAAGATCCTGATAAACTGGTTTCACGAAAGAAACAAAAAAAAAACCTTTTTTTATAATGAAATTTCTTTGAAACATGCAATATTCGAATAAAAAATAAATTCTAAAATTTTTTCTTATATGTTCGTGTTTCGTTAGGAGTGTGTATGGATGAATTTTGGGTTTGAAATAAATTTAAAAGGGTTAAAAAAATGTTTCTTAAGAACAAATTAAGGTGAAACGCAATTAAATCATTTTTTTTTTCTTTTTTTTTGTTTGGTAGAATTCAAAATGAATTTGTAAAATTTTGAGGCTGGGTACATATCTGTACACATGCGACTGGTTTTGAGTGTTTGGAATTATTCAAGAGTGAATAAATTTCTGTAAAACAAAAAAAAAAACATTATCATATGTTTTGAATTAATAAAGAAGCTTTACAGGAATTTCCATTTTATGTTCTTCATTTTCTAGGGATTATCTGTAGATGACAGTATAAAGGATTTACATAATATGTAAAGTAACGTAACTAAAATCGTTGATATAGGAAACATAAGGGTTAATTAAAACACTGAAAGAAAAAAACATTTTGTTAAAAATTAATAGAATTTCAGAAGAATTGTTTATTTGAGGTTATCCAGAATACCTTTAACCTCACTTTATTAATTTGTCTTTTAAATCTTTTTTCCCCTGCCAAATTCTTCAGTTTTAGTAATCCAATCAACTTGCCTGATATTTCGTTTAATATAGAAAACTGATTGCCATAAGAAAATTATATTCTTTCTAAATTTGCATTAACAATTTCAACTCTATAGCAATTAGTATTGATTTTTTTTGCTAATTACTGCAATTTATTTAATGAGTTTTATTTTTTCTACTTACCTTTTAATTTTTTTTATGTTTAATTTATACTTTTTTTCTTTTTATTTCATTTTACTGCGCTAACAATTTGGTTTTGCGGTTTTAACATTTGTCGATATTTGTTTGTACATTCTCCTTACTTTATTTACCGTCATCTCATTCATTTATAATCTTTAATATCTCAATTTCCAAATAAAAAAAATATATATTTCCGCCACTTAAAAAAAAAAAATAATAAAAACCACTTCTCTTCGTCTTGTTAGTTGACTGACCATTAAATAGGAACAGTGATGACAAATAAGGGAAACAAAAAATCACAAAGTTTAAAAAGTCTCAGATTCTGAGACATTTTTCCTATAGAAAAATTCTCAGATTCTGAGACATTTTTCCTATAGAAAAATTCTCAGATTCTGAGACATTTTTCCTATAGAAAAAGTCTCAGATTCTGAGACATTTTTCCTATATAAAAAAGTCTGAGACATTTTTCCTATAGAAAAATTCTCAGAATCTGAGACATTTTTCCTATAGAAAAAGTCTCAGAATCTGAGACATTTTTCCTATAGAAAAAGTCTCAGAATCTGAGACATTTTTCCTATAGAAAAAGTCTCAGAATCTGAGACATTTTTCCTATAGAAAAAGTCTCAGAATCTGACACATTTTTCAGATTCTGAGACATTTTTCCTATAGAAAAAGTCTCAGATTCTGATACATTTTTCCTATAGAAAAAGTCTCAGATTCTGAGACATTTTTCCTATAGAAAAAGTCTCAGATTCTGAGACATTTTTCCTATAGAAAAAGTCTCAGATTCTGAGACATTTTTCCTATAGAAAAAGTCTCAGATTCTGAGACATTTTTCCTATAGAAAAAGTCTCAGATTCTGAGACATTTTCCTATAGAAAAAGTCTCAGATTCTGAGACATTTTTCCTATAGAAAAAGTCTCAGATTCTGAGACATTTTTCCTATAGAAAAAGTCTGAGATTCTGAGACATTTTTCCTATAGAAAAAGTCTCAGATTCTGAGACATTTTTCCTATAAAAAAAGTCTCAGATTCTGAGACATTTTTCCATATAGAAAAAGTCTCAGATTCTGAGACATTTTTCCTATAGAAAAAGTCTCAGATTCTGAGACATTTTTCCTATAGAAAAAGTCTCAGATTCTGATATATTTTTCCTATAGAAAAAAGTCTCAGATTCTGAGACATTTTTTCCTATAGAAAAAGTCTCAGATTCTAAGACATTTTTCCTATAGAAAAAGTCTCAGATTCTGAGACATTTTTCCTATAGAAAAAGTCTCAGATTCTGAGACATTTTTCCTATAGAAAAAGTCTCAGATTCTGAGACATTTTTCCTATAGAAAAAGTCTCAGATTCTGAGACATTTTTCCTATAAAAAAAGTCTCAGATTCTGAGACATTTTTCATATAGAAAAAGTCTCAGATTCTGAGACATTTTTCCTATAGAAAAAGTCTCAGATTCTGAGACATTTTTCCTATAGAAAAAGTCTCAGATTCTGAGACATTTTTCCTATAGAAAAAGTCTCAGATTCTGAGACATTTTTCCTATAGAAAAAGTCTCAGATTCTGAGACATTTTTCCTATAGAAAAAGTCTCAGATTCTGAGACATTTTTCCTATAGAAAAAGTCTCAGATTCTGAGACATTTTTCCTATAGAAAAAGTCTCAGATTCTGAGACATTTTTCCTATAGAAAAAGTCTCAGATTCTGAGACATTTTTCCTATAGAAAAAGTCTCAGATTCTGAGACATTTTTCCTATAGAAAAAGTCTCAGATTCAGAGACATTTTTCCTATAGAAAAAGTCTCAGATTCTGAGACATTTTTCCTATAGAAAAAGTCTCAGATTCTGAGACATTTTTCCTATAGAAAAAGTCTCAGATTCTGAGACATTTTTCCTATAGAAAAAGTCTCAGATTCTGAGACATTTTTCCTATAGAAAAAGTCTCAGATTCTGAGACATTTTTCCTATAGAAAAAGTCTCAGATTCTGAGACATTTTTCCTATAGAAAAAGTCTCAGATTCTGAGACATTTTTCCTATAGAAAAAGTCTCAGATTCTGAGACATTTTTCCTATAGAAAAAGTCTCAGATTCTGAGACATTTTTCCTATAGAAAAAGTCTCAGATTCTGAGACATTTTTCCTATAGAAAAAGTCTCAGATTCTGAGACATTTTTCCTATAGAAAAAGTCTCAGATTCTGAGACATTTTTCCTATAGAAAAAGTCTCAGATTCTGAGACATTTTTCCTATAGAAAAAGTCTCAGATTCTGAGACATTTTTCCTATAGAAAAAGTCTCAGATTCTGAGACATTTTTCCTATAGAAAAAGTCTCAGATTCTGAGACATTTTTCCTATAGAAAAAGTCTCATATTCTGAGACTTTTTTCATATAAAGTCTCAGAATCTGAGACATTTTTCATATAGAAAAAGTCTAAGAAACTGAGACATTTTTCTTATAGAAAAAGTCTCAGATTCTGAGACATTTTTCCTATAGAAAAAGTCTCAGATTCTGAGACATTTTTCCTATAGAAAAAGTCTCAGATTCTGAGACATTTTTCCTATAGAAAAAGTCTCAGATTCTGAGACATTTTTCCTATAGAAAAAGTCTCAGATTCTGAGACATTTTTCCTATAGAAAAAGTCTCAGATTCTGAGACATTTTTCCTATAGAAAAAGTCTCAGATTCTGAGACATTTTTCCTATAGACAAAGTCTCAGATTCTGAGACATTTTTCCTATAGAAAAAGTCTCAGATTCTGAGACATTTTTCCTATAGAAAAAGTCTCAGATTCTGAGACTTTTTCCTATAGAAAAAGTCTCAGATTCTGAGACATTTTTCCTATAGAAATTGTCTCAGATTCTGAGACATTTTTCCTATAGAAAAAGTCTCAGATTCTGAGACATTTTTCCTATAGAAAAAGTCTCAGATTCTGAGACATTTTTCCTATAGAAAAAGTCTCAGATTCTGAGACATTTTTCCTATAGAAAAAGTCTCAGATTCTGAGACATTTTTCCTATAGAAAAATTCTCAGAATCTGAGACATTTTTCCTATAGAAAAAGTCTCAGAATCTGAGACATTTTTCCTATAGAAAAAGTCTCAGAATCTGAGACATTTTTCCTATAGAAAAAGTCTCAGAATCTGAGACATTTTTCCTATAGAAAAAGTCTCAGAATCTGACACATTTTTCAGATTCTGAGACATTTTTCCTATAGAAAAAGTCTCATATTCTGAGACTTTTTTCATATAAAGTCTCAGAATCTGAGACATTTTTCATATAGAAAAAGTCTAAGAAACTGAGACATTTTTCTTATAGAAAAAGTCTCAGATTCTGAGACATTTTTCCTATAGAAAAAGTCTCAGATTCTGAGACATTTTTCCTATAGAAAAAGTCTCAGATTCTGAGACATTTTTCCTATAGAAAAAGTCTCAGATTCTGAGACATTTTTCCTATAGAAAAAGTCTCAGATTCTGAGACATTTTTCCTATAGAAAAAGTCTCAGATTCTGAGACATTTTTCCTATAGAAAAAGTCTCAGATTCTGAGACATTTTTCCTATAGAAAAAGTCTCAGATTCTGAGACATTTTTCCTATAGACAAAGTCTCAGATTCTGAGACATTTTTCCTATAGAAAAAGTCTCAGATTCTGAGACATTTTTCCTACAGAAAAAGGCTCAGATTCTGAGACATTTTTCCTATAGAAAAAGTCTCAGATTCTGAGACATTTTTCCTATAGAAAAAGTCTCAGATTCTGAGACTTTTTCCTATAGAAAAAGTCTCAGATTCTGAGACATTTTTCCTATAGAAATTGTCTCAGATTCTGAGACATTTTTCCTATAGAAAAAGTCTCAGATTCTGAGACATTTTTCCTATAGAAAAAGTCTCAGATTCTGAGACATTTTTCCTATAGAAAAAGTCTCAGATTCTGAGACATTTTTCCTATAGAAAAAGTCTCAGATTCTGAGACATTTTTCCTATAGAAAAAGTCTCAGATTCTGAGACATTTTTCCTATAGAAAAAGTCTCAGATTCTGAGACATTTTTCCTATAGAAAAAGTCTCAGATTCTGAGACATTTTTCCTATAGAAAAAATAATGCATTTGCTTTATTGATGAAACATTTCATAAATACTATGAAACTTTTATATAATGAAACATATATATAATGAAACTTGTCATTAAAGTTCGTCCAATGTAACTGTTTCATAAATATTATGAAATATTTTATAAATACTATGAAACAATATAATAATTTTATTTTTAATTATTTCATTAAAAATATGCAAATATTTCATAGTACCATTGAAGTAGTTCATAAATACTATGTTTCCTAATATGACCAAACATTTAAGAATAATTAAATTAAATCTATGAAATTTTTCATCGTATTTATGAAACATTTCATAGCATTTATGGAGAGTTTCATAAAAGTTTATGATATTTTATTCATTATATTTATGAAAACTTTCATAAATAAAATGAAAAACTTCATAAATATTGACCCTAAAAATAATTATGAAACTTTTTATTGCATTTATGAAAATTTTACTTTGGACGAACTTTAATGAAGATTTTCATTATATTTATGACGCTTTTCATAAATATAATGAAGCTTTTTCTTTGAGTGTGATATTTTCTCGATATCCTAACGGTTTGGGTTAATGGGAAGATATTTTTTTCTTTTTATTTCATTTTACTGGAAATTTTATAATTCTTGAAAAATTTTCTTTTAAATCAATATCAGATTCTAAGGCTACGAAAATAGCTTTAACCATTTTGCTGAAATTTCATAAAAAAAAAATAGGTAATTTGGCTTCCCACCTTAGATTATTGCCTGATTCTTTCCTAGTTTCTTTGACCAGCCACCGTCAAAACAAATACGTGTTAGAAATACCATAAACAAAATATTTTTCAATAGATTAAAGCAACTCAAAAATAGTCTGTGCAAATGAGTTCACCGTACGTTTAGCATCATTAGTAAAACCAGCAGCATAACAACAACTGCAACAAAATTAACCACAAGAAACAACATCATCATCATCATCGTCGTCATCATCATTATCATCGCCATTTCAAATTCACGAATAGACAAAATGAATGAGATTATTTTTAAGACATAAAACGAGCAGCTGTAAATTTTTTACGACTGTTTTTTTGTTAAGATTTTTCAATAACATTCACCTAAAACCTCTTCAAATGACGAACTGTCAATCTTGTTTGGTTTTTTTGTTTTAATTTAACAATTGACACAGCTGGACAATTTAAAAATATTTTGTTTTTATTTGATTTTTTTTTTAATCAATTTAAAATTTTTGTTGTCGCATTATGTTTTTTTTGTTAATTAAATTGTTTAAAAAAACTGCACTTTAGTTTTATTTGTGTGTTGAAAAAATCAATATCAATTAGTTTTTAAAACGAGTTTTTGTTATTCAAACAATTTTTCGTTTAGTTGTTGCTATAAATGTCACAATTTAATATTAAATTAAATTCTTTGAGTTAGTCAGTAATTAAAATAAATTGAGTCATAAATTATCAAAAGATTTCCATTTAAGTTTTTAAAACTTTATATAAATCTCTTGAGATTAGTTTCAAAGTAGAATTAAAATTAATAATAAAGAGCTATGTTTAATTCTCAGAACTTTATAAATTGGTATTGAGTAGGGCTTCCAATCGGGATTGGTTTTACTGAATCCCGGGATTCGGGATTGAAGAAAAATTTTCGGGATCCCGATTTCGGGATCCCGGGATTTTCGGGATGTTTTGAATCCCGGGATTCACGGGATTTTTTGGAAATTTTCGGGATTTTTCGGGATTTTCAAAAATTTTTTGTATTTTTTGTCACTTTAACAAATTTACGCGTTCGTAAAAATTAGCAAAGTTTTGTTGATGTTGTGAACTTAAAAAAAAAGGTCGGGATTCCTCCTGTGAAGAATAACCGTATTCGGTTATCTTTCCTATCTTTCGTCGTGGCTCATCGTTGTAAACTTTTAGTGAGCGTTAGTTGAAAAAAAAAATAAATGAATTTTCAAATTTTTGCATAAGTGATTCATTTTTTGCTAATTTTTTTATTTTTTTTTTTAAATTTATTTGATTTTTTTTTAAATTTATTTGTTTTTTTCTTGCAAAAAAAATATTTTTTAGCATTGTTTTTTTTTTTGGTAAAAAATGTGTTAGCGAGAGTGCGAGAGTAGAGTTTGCATGACTCACGCGTGAGCGTAAATGATAGGTGAGTGATTCCATTATTGCTTGCGTGAGCGTGACTGATTGTGAGTCAAAACCCACTTACACCTTTAAAAAATGTTTTAGTAAAACATAAAATTAAAAAAAATTTACAACCTAAGAAGTTAAGATGTGTCAAAAAGCCATTTACGGCAATATTCTTCTTCTAAAAGCCCATATGTCGAACCACCACTAGTTTTTAGAATTTCTTTACATTTCGCAAACGTTTCACCTTTTTCTATACCAAAAACATGGTACCTTACGGAACTTTTGTCGATTTTTTTTTCCACAAAATTCATATTTTATTCAAATTATTTTAAAAAAATCTAAAAATAATAAAAAATATTGAACAAAAATAAAAAAATCGGGATCCCGAAAATCCCGGGTTTGAAAATCAGAAATCCCGAGATTCGGGATTTGCCTAATCCCGAAAATCCCGGGATTTCCGGGATCGGGATATCCCGATTGGAAGCCCTAGTATTGAGTTAATTTACATATATCATTATTTCGGTTGAAATTTTAGATCTGATGTGAATGAAATATAAGCTGAAATCTTGTTTGAACGAGACTTCAATCATATGATTGTATTGAAAATAATTAAGACACTTTTTGTATAGAAAAATTCTCAAAATTTAAGAAATTTTTCTACCGAAAAATTCTTAGAAAGTAAGAAATTTTTTACGATAAAACAATTCTCCCAATCTTTGAATAATTTCCGTTGGACAAATTTTTAAATTCTGAATCATTTTAGAATCTGAGAAACTTTTCCTTTAGACAATTTTTAGAATCTGAGACCTTTTTTTAATATTGAAAAGGATATTTAAGATTCAAAATCGTCTTGTTCTGAATCCTTTTTGTCAGTTTTATAAAAGTCTTTGTCGGTAGAGTGCTGCGGTTTTAAAATAAAGCGAAAAAATATTTTTTTATAAGCTTGTGTCTCAATTTCATGCATTTAAAAATATGAAGTCCAGTGTAAAAATTAATTAGATCTAATTAGATCTTATCAGATCTGTTTATTTTTTTTCATATATTATTGTATCTGATTGCATATAATTATATCTGAAATGGCCAAAATCAAAATCTAATTATATCTCGGTTTTGGTCAACATTGGCCAAATTGGACATCAAATTATATCTGATCATTTACAATTTCATACAAGCAGATGCAATCATACCTTTTCTGGTCATAGCAGATCAGATAAGATAAACTCGATTTTTACATGGGGTTCTTTTTTTTGGGAGGCGATATAGGGTATTATGGGATCACTCTACAGCGTCCTAAACTTTCTTTTGTAGCAATATTTAAATTTAATTTAATTGCATTTAATTTTTTATTCAAATTTCCAATTTTCATCTCATGTTAATTACGACATTCTAGTAATCTAATAACTCCATGTAATAATAATTAGGAAATAATTGAAATATATTGCATAATGCATTATGATCATTTGTATAGATAGTAACAGTTTTGATTAATTTAATGGTAATTCTAGAGTAGCAGCAATAAATTTATATGGAATGTGTATGAATGTTAAAACGTTTCTTTGTAATTAGAAAAATCACCTGTTTGAATTCCCATGAAATGATGGCATTTACCCATAAGCCTAGCGATATTTTGTTCTATTAAATTTTGTAATATACACTTTAAGAAAAAAAATATTTTTTTGTTGTACATAGTAATATTTATGAAAAAAAAAATCATAAAATTGAAAAAAAATATATTTATAGGAAAAATGTCTCAGATTCTGAGAGATTTTTTATTTTTCAATAAAAAAATTTTTATAACAAAAATGGTTCAGAAAATTTTCTAAAAGAAAAATGTCTAAGAGTTTGATCATTTTACTTTAAAGAAAAATGTGGCAATTTTTTGCAGGAAATTTTAGGAAAATGGTGGTAATATTGATTATGAATGCAATAAAATTTCAGCAACATGGCTTAAAACTTCAGTTTTATTTTAAAGAAAATTTTTCAAGAAATATAAAGTTTCCAGTAAAATGAAATAAAAAGAAAAAAATCTGTAATCTAAAATTTTAAGTAAAATGAAATAAAAAGAAAAAAAAAAAAAATATAAGAAGAATAATTTACAAATAATTTAATTTATAAGAATTTTTGTAAAGGAAAAATGTATCACATTCTCAGAATTTTTCTATAGAAAAAATGTCGTAAGATTCTAAGAATTTTTCTATAGGAGAAATATATCAGTTTCTGAGAACTTTTCTTTAGGAAAATGTTTTAGATTCAGATAATTTTTCTACACGAAAAATGTCTCAGACTCTGAGAATTTTGCTCTACGAAAAATGTCTCAGATTCTGAGAATTTTTCTATAGGAAAAATGTCTCAGATTCTGAGAATTTTTCTATGGGAAAAATGTTTCAGATTCTGAGAATTTTTCTATAGAAAAAATTTCGCAGATTCTGAGAATTTTCTTATACGAAAAATATCTCAGATTCTGAGAATTGTATACCAAAAATGTCGCAGATTCTGAGAACTTTTCTATAGAAAAATGTCTCAGAATTTGAGAATTTGTCTATAGGAAAAATGTTAGATTTTGAGAATTTTTCAATAGGAAAAATGTTTTAGATTCTGAGAATTTTTCTATAAGAAAAATGTCACAGGTTCTGAGCATTTGTCTATACGGAAAATGTATCAGTTTCTGAGAATTTTTTCTATACGAAAAATGTAGATTCTGAGATTTTTTTCTAAATGAAAAATGTCTGAGATTCTAAAAATTATTCTGTAGGAAAAATGTCTCAGATTCTAAAAATTGTTCTATCAAAAAATGTCTCAGATTCTAAAAATTTTTCTTTGCAAAAAATGTCTCAAATTCTGAAAAATTTTCTATAAGAAAAATGTCTAAGAATCTGAGAATTTGTCTATAGGAAAAATGTTTCTGATTTTGAGAATTTTTCTATAGGAAAAATGTTTTAGATTTTGAGAATTTTTCTATAGGAATAATGTCTCAGATTCTGAGAATTTTTTTATAGGAAAAATGTCTCAGATTTTTCTAAAGAAAAAATGTCTCAAATTCTGAAAATTTTTCTTTAAGAAAATGTTGTAAATTCCAAGAGTTTTTCTATGGAAAAATTTTCTCAGATTTTGAGAATTTTTCTAAAGAAAAAATTTCTCATATTCTGAGAATTTTTCTATATAAAAAGCATCTCGGATTCTAAGAATTATTTATACAAAAAATTTATTTTCTGAGATTTTTTTCTAAACGAAAAATGCCCCAGATTCTGAAAATTTTTCTGAATATAAAATGTTTCAGATTCTAAGAATTTTTCTGTTGGAAAAATGTGTTAGATTCTGAGAATTTTCTTATATGAAAAATGTCTCAGATTCTGAAAATTTTCCGTTAGGAAAATGTTTAAGATTCCTAGAGTTTTCTATACGAAAAATGTCTCAAACTCTGAAAATTTTTCTACACGAAAAATGTCATAGGTTCTGAGAATTTTTCTATAGAAAGATGTCTCAAATTATGAGAATTTGTTTACAAAAAAATTTTTCTGGCTCTGACAATTTTTCTACACGAAAAACTCTTACATTTCGAGAATTTTTTTATAGGAAAAAATTTCAGATTCAGATTTAGTGAATTTTTCTATAGGAAAAATGCCTCAGATTGTGAGAATTTTTCTATACGAAAAATATATCAGATTCTCAGAATTTTTCTATACGAAAAAAGCCACAGGTTCTGATAATTTTTCTACACGGAAAATGTCTCAGGTTCTAAAAATTTTTCTATTCGAAAAATATCTCAAATTCTCAGATTCAAAAAATCAAAGAACTGTAAAACAATTTGACAAAAAAGTTTGTCTAATGAAACTTTTTAATCAAGTTTTCATAAATATTATGAAAATGAAATGTTTCATAAATACTATGAATATTTATGAAACATTTCATAAGTATAATGAAACAGTTTCATTGGACGAACTTTTATGATGAGTTTCATTATATTAATGAAGCTTTTTCTTTATGTGTAGGAAAAATGTCTCGGATTCTAAATTTTTTTCTGTAGGAATAATATCTGAGATTCTAAGAATTTTTCTATAGAAGAAATGTCTCAGATTCTAAAAATTTCTGTAAGAAAAATGTCTTAGAATCTGCGAATTTTTCTATACGAAAAATGTCTCCGATTCTCTGAATTTTTCTATACGAAAAATGTCTCAGATTCTGAGAATTTTTCTATACGAAAAATGTCTTAGATTCTGAGAATTCGTCTGTAGCAGATTTTGAGATTTTTGTATAAAAAAAATGTCTCCGATTTTGAAAATTTTTCTGTAGGAAAAATTTCTCAGATTTTAAGAACTTTTTCTTAAAATTTTTTCTATAGAAAAATTGCTGAGAATTTTTTTAAAATCTAGTAAATTCCTTATAAAATTTTTTATTTCATTTTACCAAAAAAATTTTGATTCTTGGATATTTTTTCTTTTTATTTCATTTTACTAGAAATTTAATATTTCTTGAAGAACTTCTTTTTTATTCCTGAGCTTTCTGAAATGTTTTGCCAAAAAGAGGCAGTTTGGAATCTAACTTTAGATTTTTGCTTAAGATACAATCTTAGATTCTGAGAATTTATTTTTCTAAATTTAAAATGTCTCCGATTTTGAGTATTTTTTCTCATATTCTGTTAATTTTTATATTGACAAATTGTCTTAGATTTTTCTGTAGGAGAAATGTATTTGCATAGGAGAATTGTGCGAAATCACTCCAGTTTTGTTCTCCTGAATTGTTCCACGAAATATGATGCTCTTTTAAATAAAATTTATTAATATAATTTATTGTTGCTGCTGCTTTAGTCAGACTTGTAATTTTTTAATTTCTATAGTAACATAATACTTATTATGAAATAATCAAGACTACAATAATAACAACAAAACTCAGCCATCCTCATTATTAAGGTTTTTTTTTTTATTATTATAATAACGCTTTCGTTTTTTTTTTTTTTTGTGTTTTTAATTTATAACGATTATTTATTTATTTCTTTTATTTTTGTAAAAAAAAAAAAAAAAATTAAAAAAAAAAAACTCACTCACGTTTTGTCTATTAGGCCGACCCTCCTCCGGCCTACAACAGATTTGACGTTTGTATCTGTGTTTTTTTTTTTGATTAATCTCAAAATGTTTTTTTTTTTTTTTTTGTGATTGTAAAGTAGGTTTTCAACTTGCGTGGTACATAAAATTTTTTAATATTTTTTAGACATAGCGCCTGTGTTATGTACTCTGCTTTTCAGAGTTCCCTTCAGGCCTACAAAAATCATACATGCTCTTAATAGCCGGTTTTTTTCATGTGTAAAAAACGCATACACTTGCTGATTTTTGTGATTATTATTTTTTTTTAAATATTTCATTTGAATTGTTGCCAGAGCACTGGTAGCAGAGTTTTAAAGAATTAAATCTTTTGCATTTTAATTTAATATGGATCTATAGATGGAGTAAGTGTGATCTTATCTAAATTAGATTCCTCACATAGACCAATTGGTACATAGTGATACAACAGATTACCTCAGAGGTGAGTCTAAAACGTGTTTATGCATATCACAGATCTTCTGATTGGCCTAGTATACGCTAGGGATGCCAAACGGGATTGACATTTAAAAATCCCGGGATTCGGGATTTTAAAATTCAAATCCCGGGATCCCGGGATTTTTCGGGATTTCGGGATTTTTCGGGATCCCGGGATTTTTCGGGATTTCGGGATTTTTCGGGATTTATTAAAATTAAGGTTTTTCACGTAACATTTTTAATAAATTTTTTATATAATTAAATATTCAATTAATTCATAACCATTAAATATTTTTCGTAAAGTTTCACATATTTAGCACAGAAAAACCGAAAATTTAGGAACAGCTTTGACCGATTTGAATAGACTCGAGCGATGTGCGTCTGTGAAAGACGCGATGCAGTTGAATTCAAATGATTAGAACATACTTTTTTTTCGGTCGGCCTCTTTGGTAGACGTGGATATAAAATATTTGTTTTAATAATGATACAATTGTGTTAATAAATTTTTTACAATTCCTAGCGAGGGGAAGGTGTCCCCAACGTCCTCTGCCAATAAAAAATTTGTATCAATTGTCCTATTGGTAAGCGAATCGCATTTTAACGGTTTTCTTCCCTTTGCGATAAATGTTTACAAATACATTTATTACGCTTAAGTAACAGAATTTTATCATTATTTATATTATTTTTTATATTCACGCCCACAGAAAGGGGCGGGACGAGAAAAATTGTATTTTCTGGCTAGGTGAAACTTAAAAATGTGTCATTTGCTTAACAAAAGTAGAAATTGGTAAACAAATTTGGGTTTTCGGAGGCTGGTTCTTCAAGGGGGAAATTTTCCCCTCATCCGCTTTAACTCATTTACGAATTAAAACTGTTAAAAACAAACTTTGCATATGGATTACTTAATGATCCCTTATAAATTAAAATCTCTGCAAGGGCTCCCTTTTAGACAAAAAAATGTGAAAGTTTCAAACAAAGTAAAAAAATGTTTTACTTTGTTCGGAATTTTCCGATTTTGAATACATTTCCCTGCAGGAACAATATTGACCATAAAAGGCATCAATTCTGACTCCGACAATTTTTAAATTCGAAAAAAGGAAAATATGTTTCACACTTCTGTATATTAAGTAATACGACCTGAAAATTAAATTGTACTCAAAAAGAGTAAGAGAATTTAAGCCCAACATGCCTCATTTGAAAGATATTTCAAACACCTTTCAAACAATATCCATTTTGTTACCATCGGACAACAAACACTGAAGAAATAGTCAATTTTTATTACAATATTTGACAAAAAAATCCCGAAATCCCGGGATTTTTCGGGATTTCTCAATCCCGGAAAATCCCGAAAAATCCCGGGATTAAAAAAAATAAATCCCGGGATTCGGGATTTATCAATCCCGAAAAATCCCGGGATTTCGGGATTCGGGATTTCCCGTTTGGCATCCCTAGTATACGCTTTCAAATCGCAGCTAAAGCGAAGTGTTTTGTTTGGTTTATCACAGTTGCTGGAATTAGCGTCTGCGAAAATTTTTTTCCCAGACAGAGATGCTGGCAATAAAGGAAGTGATTAACATACAATATCTTGTCTACACCTTTAGTCAACATCTATTCTGACAGTCAAACCGCAGTCAAGACCTTGTAGTCAATGTTTCTAAAACCAAGATCTGAAATAAACAGTTAAATGTCTTATGAGATGACCAAGCACTTGATATGCGACACATAACGGCCCCAGGTTCCTACTTTACAGGTTCCTACGGAATCGGTATGTTTTGGTGTGCCTCTAGAAACTTGCAAGCAAAATTATTCTTTCGAAAAGGGTTGCTGGGAACAAATTGGCGGATGAATGTGCAAGGAATGGTTTTGAGTCGGTGAGGTAATAGGTAGAACTTGACATCTCAGTTCCTCTAGTAAAGATAATCGACAGAATTGATGATATTTTAGCTGGAAATGAGATGAACGACAGGTGAATGCCAATAAGTGCAGGATGTCGAAACTGCCAAATCTTAAGTGGACGAAAAGTATTCTTAACATTTGGAAAGTGGACAGTTTGCCTTCTGGTGGGAGTTATGTCAGGAGATGTAATAAGTCGAATTGCCACGTGTATCGGAGTCTCTGACAAGGATTCATGTAGGAGTTGTGGAGAAGTGGATTTAGGGCAGCACTTGTTATGGGAACGTCAAGCACTGAAAATTTTGGGTCGAAGATTTTTCGATGACCGGAACTGCCTAAATGATGTCTCGTTGACTTCTCTTACTGAATATCTTAGGGAATGGGTGTGGTTTAAGAAGTATCGTATTTAGCATTGGGGAAATAGGTATGAATATCAAGGAAATCGCAGTGGATGCTAAGTGTGCATGCTAAAAGGAAATCGCAGTGAATGCTTAGTGTGCATGCTAAAATGTCGGAGACAATATCCGTCCAAACTAACCTTGATAATGGCAGAACAAATCTGTTTTCAGATTGTCTAAACCAAGTTTAACAAAAAATTCCAAAAATTAGACCTGATGAAGTAGAAGAGGCTACACTCAACCAAAAATCATTGTATTCCCAAAGAAAATCGCTGTAAATTCAACAGAAATCATTGTTGATTTTGACCCTACAAATATTTACGTTGATTTCAATAAAAATTGTTGTCAGTTTTTGTAAAAGTTGATCAACTCGTTTTTTTGTAAATCAACTCGTATTTTTTGTAAACTCAACTCATATTTTTGTTGATATAAGAAATTTTATTAATAAAAAAAAGCTGGTTGTTATTTGTAAATATTATTTTATTAGATATAAATCACAATATTTTTTTTAGAATTATCACCGGCTTTTAAAGCTGCAATATTTAAACAAGATTTTCACACACACTTCGTTTATTTATGTTATGCATTCGTAAGCCATTCTCCAGTTTTCTAATGACACAAAATCAAAAACCTAAAAAAAATCAAAAAAAATTATCATATAGTATGAATACATAAAGAAACCAATGTATTTTATTACTTACCAAATATTTACAGATCAGAATCTGATCATCAGATCCCATTTTTATTTATTTTTTTAATATTAAATATTATTATAAGAAACAAACGCATTTTATATTTTTATAAGAAACAAACACATAAAATAATTTTATAAGAGACAAACAAATTTCACATTGCAATGCATTGCTACCAACTTGATAATACAAAAATGAACGAGCAGGGTTGTTTTTTCTTTTTTGGTTTTATCTATTGAATTCTGTATAAGCGTTGTAAATAGTTGATTCAAATTTACTGATTATTCAACGATATCAACATTAATTTTTGTTGAATACGGCAATATTCTGTAAAACTTGATCTACAATGGGTTTACTAATTTTTCTACTAAGATATTTCTATGAGTGTACAGAAACCATGGTCTAGGGTAAATCCACATTTAATGTAATCTTTAGAGGACACAATTCTTAATTGTACCAGTACCACTCTTGTTCTTCTTGGCAGATATCTCTATTCTGCGATTAGTTGGGGGATGGCCTTTGAGTAAGACATTCACTCCGTAGTGGATTGTCGTCGATATATCACTGTGAATGTCATTCTGAGTTGATCGGTATGAGATGGAATATAGCTGTTGGTTATCGTATTGTTGGACATCTATCTCATAGCACCGAGTATTTTTTCTGACATGCCTCGGGGGTGTAACAATTTCCGTAAGGTGATGGTGCGGATGATCCCTCCTATGACATTCCAAAAGGAACTGTTTCGCCATTTGTCTCCTCATGTTGATAGTGCACTGACATCTGAAGGTTACGGTTCTTAGGGCTGCATTTCGACAACTCTGACACTCGGTGACCACAACGGCACTGCGTAGTTTGCCACTGATCGAAAAATCTAGTTGTAGGTAGCCAACAAGGTTTCTTTGTCTTTACCCCGAGTGCTGCCTGCTAGTGACTTGAGGATATTGTTTCTACTGCGCAATTAATAGGACGTTGAAGTGGCATGCGCCAAGTCAATTAATACAAACTGTCGAATGTTATCCCCAATATTTTGGGGTGGTTTACTGTCCAAAATTTGACGCCATCGATTTTAACATAGTTCTAGTTTTACCTCTTTCGTCCACGTGGTAAAGAGTGTCGCCGATGATTTGACTGGAGAAAGCTTCATGATCCTCGCAGTGAAGAAATTGGTAATATCATGGATCAATTCCACCCATTGAGGTGGTGTCGGGTGCTTAGATAGGTAGAAATTAAATAAGAATGGAGAGTGAACTCCACCCTGTGGAACTCCTTATTTAACATAAATCTACGTGGTTTCGACTTCTTATTTCTAAACTCCACAAACGACTGACGGCCACACATATTGTTTACCACCCACCTCTTGAATGCGTTGGGTAGATTGGAGTTGGAGATGTCTCCGAAGAGGGTGACATCACTGACTGTCAAACGCTTTTGACAGGTCTAGCGCAACCACTACTGTGCAACGCTATGGCTTACTTTGATTCAGTACATGGCTTATATGTGTGGTAAAGGCAGTTAAAGATGTTATACTGTGGTGCTTTCGGAATCCATGTTGATGAGCTGCTGCAGGGAGGTGCTGTGTTCGGCTGGGAAGAAGAAGTACCTCAAGTGTCTGTAGACAGCAAGGAGATCGCGACTGGAGACAGCAAGGAGATCGGCTTTTACGATTCGCCTCGGTTTGCGAGTTACCCGGGTTATAAAACCGGGACTTCTCTACCCATTTTCCAGACTTCGGGTTAAACTAAAATGGTTAGCGACATGTTGAGTTTGGTCATGTACTCGACTCCCGGTACTTCCAAGTGCTTTAGCATCAGCATCGAAATTTCGTCGGGCATAACACTTTCGATGGTTTCGGATTTATGAAGGAATCTGCAACTTCATTGGACAGAAAAACTGGTGGTCCGTAAATGATTGGAAGGTTGTGCACTTTCCTGACAACACTTTGTTTTGCCGTATCTCTCTCGAGGTGCTCTATAAATGGCGACCGAAACCTGTTGCGCACTGCTTAGTGTCCAACAACGTGTTGCCGAAGGTTGCGACCCTGTCATCTACCTTCGTGGGATGCGAGAGAGCGTTGACCTCTGTTTACTAGCTCCGGAGCTAAGGTTTCAGTTCTTCAGGTGATCTATCCACTTGTTAATTTTGTATTCGTTGATTAATTTTACACGACAGTTGAATCTTTGAAAAGCCGAAAGTCAACTCCGGCCAAGGACTACCACCCAGCAACCCCAGCTAATGTATGATTTAACCAGTGCCCGACGCCGGTGTAAAAAGAAACTGGTTTTAATGCTGGTGATTCTCATTCTAATTTGAAACCGTACCCGTGCCATTCTTGTTTGAATCGTTCATTTAAAGTACGAACATACAATGGCCCACGATTTGCCAGTTGGAATTTGATTATCTAGCTTTGAAAATAGTTAAATGAAATTTTTCTAACATGGTTTTGCATTTAGGTTCTTAGAGGAATAAATTCTTTAAATATCTGATTAGAGTATTTGTGTTGTTGTAGTTCGTGTATTGCATTGTTGTTGCTGTTGATTTAATACATTGTTGCTTTATAATTGCCTGGCTGAATAGTCTGGTCATGGCTATGTTGCCATATTTCATTTTTGTATACCTACATACATTTATAAACAAATACACACACACACAAGTGTATGGGTAGTGTGTTTTTAAAAGTCTAAACACGTCAATATGATACATTCAACCGTTTATAACGACGACGTCGTCGTCGTTGTTATTTTTGTTGTTGCTGCTGTCCATATGTCTGACTTTATGTCCGTCGACTTTTTGACTGTTGTTTAGTTTGACCATCCTCTTTTATAAATGTCAGTCCGTCTGTCAGTCAGTCAGTCAAGCTTTATTATTATTATTTGTGTTGTTGTTGGGTCGTGTTTTTTTATATTTTTTGTATTGTTTTCATATCGTTGTGTACTACTCTACTCTCTTACCGCTTTTTCGTGTTGTTGTTATGTTGTTGTACAATATACATATATTTTTTTGTTGTTTGTAGGTCTTTATCGTTAAGTCGTCATCGTCGTAATATACAACCATGTCATTATTTGTACATGTGCGCCCCGGCAACATGTTTTTTTTTTTTTTTTTTTTTTAATTTTTTCATATAATTTAATGCTTCTTCTTCTTCCTCAGTGAGTTTTGTTGTGTATTTTTTTATACCCTCCACTTAGTGAAAGAGGGTATATATAAGTTTGTCATTCTGTTTGTAACTCATGGAAATATCGATCTGGGACCCCATAAAGTATATATATTCATGATGCCCGATCGATTTTAAGACATTCTAGCGATGTCCGTCTGTCCGTCTGTCCGTCTGTCCGTCTGTCCGTCTGTCTGTCTGTCTGTCTGTGGAAAATGCTGTCGCGGACAAAATATTGCACAGATATGACTGAAACTTAACATATTTATTGGAAGTTCTCCCGAGAAGTTTGGTATTGCATTTGAGCGATATCGGTTCAGCGGTTTAAAAGTTATGAACGTAAATGTAAGCACACCTCAAAAATTTCAGTACATTCAACATAACCTAAAAGTACAAAATGCTTTAATTCGGCTTCTGGTTGACATATGTAAACATAATTGAACACCAAATGGTATTTAAACAAGTACGAACATATTTTTTGACAAAAAAATAAAAAAATCGCGGATTTTTTTTTTACCAAAATTTTTTTTCGCGGAAATTTTTTTAAAAAAAAAAAAATTTTTTCAGAAGTAATTTCCTTTTAAATAAAGTTTTTTGCAATAATCTTTTTGAAATTGTGGAGGGTATCACTACAATCGGCAAGGCCGAATTTAACTTTTTTACTTGTTTTTCTTTTTATTTCTTTTTATTTTTTATTACAAATTGTTACTATATTTATGTTGTTGTTGTTGTAGTTTTTCTTATTTGATTTTTAAGCCTATTTTTATATTATTATTATTATAATAACAGTCTTCATCACTACGTCGTTTGAAATTTGGCAACATGGTCTCAATGTTTGGTTGTAGTATTAGCAGCAGCAGCAGCAGAAAGTGTGTGTTTGTGTGTTTTGAACTCGTTACGCGTTTTTGCCTTTTAAGCTTTCTCATTTTATTATAATTGTTTGAAAATATACACATCATCAGCAGCAAGCAGCAGCAGCAACAAAAAAAAAAAAAAAAAACAGCACCATCAGCAACACTACAACAACAGCAACAAACAGCATTCATTTATATTCGCATAGAATTGTTGACGTTTGTTGAAATTTGGCAATCTGGCATTTCTCGTTTCAATTTGTTTAAATTTCATTTAATTAAAATACAAAAAAAAAATTCTTCTTTGTATATTTTTGTGCAAAAAATTTATTGTTTTTTCTTCATTCTTTCTTTTTTTTGTATTTAGATGTTTTATTTTTTTTTTTTTACATTATTTTGTTATTGTTTGTTTAATTAAATTTTATTCTCACCTTTTGTATACATTTTATTTTTTTATTTTTGTGCAAAATTCTTTAAATTAATTTAAATCTATATCAATCATGTTGATTTTATAAAACAGTGTTGCCAGCATTGTAATGCTACATAACATATGGCGGCAGGAAAAATTACACATGTAATTTTTGTAACAATTCAGTTAAACAATTTCGATAATTTTTTTTTTTTTTTGAGAAGAATAATCTTTCTCAAAAATAGAATTTTAAAGGTCGAATAATAAATAATTTTTATTAATTTAAAAATTAAAACAGAATTTCGATAAATCTCATTTTCTTGAAGGTTTTTTGTAGATTTCTTAAAAGTTATGGAGATATTGTTGGTCCAGCTGGGTCTCTGAAGAATCGTCACCGTTTTTGATCTAAAATGTTTGTCCGTTTCGCTCTAACTTTCTTTGTTTTTGAGATACGGCAATATTACTTATATAGTTTTCGGGTATTTGGCGGTCGTGTTCTAAGAGTTAAGAGCTATAAAAATGACTGGAATTTTTGTGGTGTCGGTTATATTTACAGAAATATGAGCATTTTTTAATTTTCTGAAATGCCAATTAGATTTAAGATCAAATACACTGATGGATCAAAAATACAACAGGGAACAGGTAGTGTAGTCTATTGTAAGGAACTGGGCATTGAATATAGTTCACGGATACAGGACGGTTGTAATATTTTTCAGGCGGAACTGTATGCAGTAGTGCCCCCCATTTCCCGGTTCTCGGTATTCCCGGGAATACCGGTATTCCCGGTTCTGGAACCGGTTTCCCGGTTCAAGATATATTCCCGGGAATACCGGTATTCCCGGTTCTGATCCTGGTACCGGTTCTCAAAAACCAAAAAATACTGTTCCATAAAATATTTAAATTACACTATTTAATCAGTATTTTAGTAATATTTAGTTGTGTTTGTAAAATTATTTAAAAATCATTCAACTATTTCTTCTTAAATTAAAAAAAAAATAAATTGGAAATGATGTTTTAACATGTTTTGTATTTTTTTTGGTAAAAGCAAAGAAAAAATTGTAATTGTACAAAATTTTGCAAAACATACATACCGGTAATCCCGGGAATACCGTCAGAACCGGAACCGGGAATACCGGGAATGAATTAAGAACCGGGAAACCGGTACCATTTCCCGGTAATACCGAGAACCGGGAATACCGGTATTCCCGGTACTACGGTACTGACCGTAGGCACTAGTATGCAGTGTCGGAGGCAGCTAGACTCATTTCAATGAGACCGATCTACTCTAGTGAGATCATTATATACATTGATAGTCAAGCGGCTTTAAAGCAGTGATTGGCACCCATAGCCCTCAGAAGCCAAACACAATCGGCAATTAACACGTATATAACACGATTGCCAACAAAACTCCCAACTAACAAGGGAAGTATCTCAACCCTTATGAACCGATTTGCCTGAAACTTAAAATATATATAAAAGAGACGATTTTAAGGTTGGGGTGTCTCGGCTTATCGGCCATATCAGTGTTTCAAAATTTCGTTGTCCCCTTATGTGGACCTCCGTGAAAATTTCGATAACTACCGAACTAACAGGAATATCCTCTAGAGCAAAAATACGTGTCGACTTAAATTTAATAAAGATAATTTCTTATTCATATGGACATCTTAGGTCTATGTCTTCCTATAAATACCCCCCAAAATTTTCACATTTTCATGAAAAAAGCATTTAACGAAGCCAAACTTTTACAAGGTTATGCCATCGTTGGATAGGCATTAAAAAAAACTTTCTTCTCATATATAAACATCATATAGTTTCTTAGAAAGAAATGGCTTAAAAATCCAAAAAACGATTTTTTCGCCATTTTTTGACCCACGTTTTGAACCCCTAAATCCCCGATATGGCCGATAAGCCGAGACAACCCAACCTTAGAATTGACTCTTTTATATATATTTTACGTTTCATGCAAATCGGTTCATAAGGGTTGAGATACTTCCCTTGTAAGAGCATAAAAATATAAGAACAAGCAGGTTGATGTCGCTTTGTTTAAGAAGATTCAAAATGGGACAACAGACTTGACTGTATCGAAACAAAGGAAAAGCGCTTCTTCATATGAAAAAAGCGGATCTAAGGAAGTATGTAGGTCTAATTACAGTCCATACTGGCTTGCAATGTTATTTAAAAATGTTGAAATTAATTTGAAATGACTTGTGCAGATGGTGCGGAGACAAAGAGAAAGTGGAAGATTCATTCCATTATCTTTGTCAGTTCCCTGCTCTATCTCGCACTCGATTTGATTGTTTTGGCTCTTATTTCTTTCGGAATATGAAGGAACTTAGAGGGATCAGCCCATAAAAGATGATAAAATATATTAGGCTGAGTAAATTTGATGAAGTATATGTGTGGACTAAAATCGTCATGCTATGGGAAGACGGAAGTACTTGAATTAATGTGCAAAGAATCCCAACACAACACCCCCCTACCCAACACCCCTTTTAACGTGGTATCACTATGGATTAGGATCTGCTCTGACATCTTAAAACTATATAAAGAGGATTATGTCTTAAAAATAAAGATTTTTTTTCACATATTTAGAGAAAATTTCATTGGCGGCACGAATTTTGTCCATGTTATAGGAAATTGCATTTACGAAAACTATCAAACTCATTGAATCAACGGTTAAGATAATCTAAACGTGGGCAAAGAACAACGGTCTGGGAGTTAATCCTGCCAAAACCGAACTCGTCTTCTTCACAAAAAGCACTAAGATAGACAGGTTTGTTCTTTCCAAATTAGATGGAATCGCCCTGGAACTATCTATTGAGGCCATAGCGCTATCTTAAAAAAGACAATACCACAAAATGTGGACTGTGCTCCCTCTATGACCTTTTCGAGCGCCACTTTACAACTATGATACCATCCAGGGAGTCATGGATGAGGGGCATTCCGGGTAGTGAAGCCTCCATTAATTTTCACACTGATGGATCGAGGCTGCACGAACAGGTGGGCTTTGGAGTCTGTTCGAGGGAGATTGAGTTGACCATAGCACAAAGATTGCCAGAACATTGCCGTGTTTACCAGGCAGAGATGCTGGCAATAAAGGAAGTGGCTGACTGATTGAGTTGCAATGTCTTGTCTACAACCGCAGTCAACATCTATTCTGACAGTCAAGTCTGTTTCTGAAAACAAGATCTGGACTGTGATCACGTAAAATGATAGTTAACTATCGTCGATTTTTGGAACCTTGTTGACCTAAACTAATCAAAATATTTCCAATTTTTTTAATGTTTCTGGATTAGACAACAATTTTTAATAATTTAATAAAGAAAAACTTTCAAATTTCCCTTCAAAACGATATGTATTTTGATGTCGTTTATGCATCGTCTATCGTTTTCGTTATACGTGATTAGCCCCCTGCCCTTAACTGCCACACGTCTCTAAATGAGATGGCCAAGCAAATTGATATACGACTCATATGGGTTCCAGGGCACAGAGACATTCCGGGAGTTGCAAAGCAGATGAGCTTGCAAGACTGGGAACTACATTACAGGTTCCAACAGAATTGGAATGTGTTGTTATGCCTCTAGAAGCTTGCAATCGAAATCTACGACTTCGTTCCGCAACGGAGACTAATCAGAGATGGGCAAATGAATTGACGTGTGAGACAACACGATAGATTTGGCCTTCACTTAATCAGAGGCGCAAAAGTGAGCTGATATCGCTTCCATGAGGAGAGATTTCGACAGTGGTTGCTATAATTACGGGACACTGTGTTATAGGCAAGCACGCAGAGCGTCATCTGCCATTTCCCGCACATTCTGGTGAGAGACTTGCTTCACTGGGATCTAGGGAGCTGCTTCTTATGAAGTTTTATAAGAAGCTCAAATTGGTTTAACTGCAGGTACGAGTAGGGAAACCTTTTACAGTGCTGTGGTATAACAATGGACCTCAGAGTCTCCTTGTGCTGACGTAAAACGTCAGTAGCCACTTACAACCTAACCTAAATTTTCTATTGAGGCAAAATACCTGGGTGTGATAAGCTATCTTGGAAAAGAAATACAGAGAAAGTATAAACAAGTCGTTATGTGCTTTTTAGACATGCAGAAGAACTTTCGGAAGAAGGTGGGGTCTAAAATCGTATATTATCCTTTGGATGTATGGTGCAATAATTAGAGCAACACTTTACCAATGGGGCCCTTGTGTGGTGAAGAGCAGTGGATAAGAAATCATATCTCTGCAACCTACAAAATGTACAACGACTGGCTTATGTGGATATCACTACACTACAGTAGTGTTTTCCAGGTCAAGGTACTTGTTATTAATAAAGCCGCGCGGATGATTTTGAACAGACACCTAAGTTCTTGCGCCATTAACATTTTCGTAGATAATCTTGCAGCTCTGAAAGCCTTAGAATCAAACACTGAAATTGTTAGGAACTTAATACGATCCCTTCATTGAATCAGTCAGCACACAGTCAAGCTAATCTGGGTCCCTGGACTAGTAACTGGGAACGAACTGGCTGATGAATGTGCGAGAAATGGCTCCGAGTCAGTGGGGATATCTTGGTGCCTACCTGATATCTCGGTGCCTATAGTGGAATTGATGAACGTAATTGATAGGATATCAGAGATTATAATGAAGGATAGGCTAATATCACTGACTACGTGCAGGATATCGCAAACCCTGTGGTCACTGCCAAATTCTAAGAGGACAAAAAGTCTTCTTACTTTTGGCAAACGGAATGTTAGCCTATTAGAGGGAGTACTGACAGGACACTGTTTAATCGGCTAACTGACATTGCGTATTGAAATTTCTGATAGAGACTTTTGTAGAAGTTGTGGGGAAGTCAGTGATACATTGTGTGAATGTTCGGGTCTGATGAAACCTTAAGTAACAAAATTCAAATTTTTACCCTTTTTTACCTCATTAAAATCGGAATTTCAAAAGGTACTTTTTATACCCTCCGCTTAGTGACAAAGGGTATATATAAGTTTGTCTCATCCGTTTGTAACTCATCGAAATATCGGCCCGGTTATGGGATATAAAGTATATATATTATTGATCAGTGATAGATTTTTTTTTATTCTAGCGATGTCCGTCTGTCTGTCTGTGGAAATGGCGATCGCGGCCAAAATATAACACGGAGATGACTGAAACTTAACATATTTACTTCTTGTTGCCCCGAGAAGTTTGATATTGCACTTGAGCGGTATCGGTTCAAAAGTTATGAACGAAAATGAAGGTACACCTCAAAAATATTGTTACATTCAACATTACCTAAAATTACAAAATGCTTTTATTCGGCTGCTGGTTGACATAGTTGAACATAATTGAACATAATTGAACACCGAATGGTATTTAAACAAGTACGAACATAATTTTGGACAAAACAAAAAAAATTGCGTATTATTTTTAACAACATTTTTTTCGCGATTTTTATTTTTTTTTTGTCAAAAGTAATTTCCTTTTAAATAAAGTTTTTTGCAATAATCTTTTAGAAATTGTGGAGGGTATCACTACATTCGGCAAGACCGATTTAACTTTTTTACTTGTTTTTCTTGTTTTAGGTCTTTCGAACCGTAAATC
Organism: Pegoplata infirma; assembly: GCA_963921195.1. NCBI lineage: Eukaryota > Metazoa > Arthropoda > Insecta > Diptera > Anthomyiidae > Pegoplata > Pegoplata infirma. The sequence continues at coordinate 84,044,651 of OY992540.1, forward strand.
AATTGTTTGTTTTTTTAAGTTTACAATATTTTTTTTTTTAAATTATTACGCATGTCTCTTACCAAAAAATTAAAAATATATAATTTTAATTAATTTAATTAATTTTTTTTAATAAATTTGTGAATTTTTTAAATGGGTTAAGACTTTTATTATTATTTATTAAAAAAAACGTACATTTCCCCTATTATACGAGTTTTTTATTTTTTTTTTTTTTTGATTTTTATTATTTATTAAAAAAATACCAGTCACGGTTTTATGAAAGTGCTAAAGTTATAAACACGATATTAAATAATACATATTTTTTATTTATTTATTGTTCAAATAGAATTAATTTGTTTAAGTGTTGGCATAAATAATTCGCACTATATTAAATATTCATTAGCATTCGACTAACAATTATTATGAAAAAAATATATATTTTTAAGAGGGGAATAAAGTATAATAAAAGGAGGGCAAATATTATAAAACTAGTTTTTAAATAAAATTATTAAAAAGATGATGAAACAACTCTTTTTTTTCTTCTAGGAATTGTTTATTTAAATAGGATAATTTTTATTTACAGAAATTATATGTACATAGTTGGTTTTTTGTTTTAATTTATAATTATTAATTTTCAAATATAACTCAACAAAGATATTAGAAAATAAAGTTTTTTACAAATTAAAAAAAAAAATATATTTTTTTACTGGCGCCCAACATGGGCCCTATACAAAAAATATATAAATGAAGGCAACAGTAAAGAAAAATTCTAGTACTTATATAGATATCGAAATTATAAACTCAAAAACCCAAGTTTTTTGATTGGCGCCCAACCTGGGGCGCCAAACATAAATTTTATAAATATTCCGATATCTATATAAATACCAAGAGAAATGTTGGTATTTATATAGATATCGGAATTTTAAACCAAAACACAGAAGTTTTCAATTGGCGCCCAACCTGGGGCGCCAAACATAAATTTTATAAATACACTATAAATAAATATATAAATACACTAGAGAAGAAAATTCTTAGTACTTGTATAGATATTAAAATTTCAAACTCAAACACACAAGTTTTTTATTTGGCGCCCAGCGTGGGGCCCCACACAAAAACTATATAAATACACTAGAAAAGTGAATTGTTGCTACTTAATAAAATCAGTAGACTTATGCATCATATAATACGGAGTTCACACTAGAGAATTTGTACTCGTTTAAGCCACTTGTTTAAAAAAGTAAACAAAATCGTTCACACTACATTTTGCGCGTTTAACTTTGAGTGTTTAACGTTTGTAAACAAACGCACATAACCTAATTCTGAAAAAAATTGCAAAAATATTTCTAAAAACCTTTTAAACTTTGGCGGAAGACAAGATATTTAATTTTTTTATAACATTTACATAACACCACTACACGGAACACCTTTTTATTGACTCATTCCAAGTAAATAGGAAGATTTTTCTGTTTTTTATTCCGGACCTGTCCGAAGCTGTTTGCATATTTATACTTCGATGGAAGGCAAAATTCACTATTAGTGCAGCTTTTCCAATATAATTATAAATAAAACACACACTTTTATCTGATTTTTCAGTAGTTTTTATTAGTTTTTTAAATATTTATAATTTCTCAGTTTTCCAATGTTTTGCTAAGAAAATGGCAGACAGATACAGAAGCTGGTTGCTATGAAATCTTTTTTTTGGCATAGAATAAAGAAAAATTAAAAGGAAATATACCGAACCCTGCCTTTGAAATGTTTAGCGAAATGTTCAACAGGGAAACAAGTTGAATTTGATTGTTTAGCTGAACAACCAAATGTATGGGGAAACAAGTCAAATTTTGCTCGTTTAGCGCTTAAACACTCATGAGATGTTTAAAGTCGCTAGTGTGAACTCCATATAACCCTTGTTGCCATTTAAGGTTTAAGACATACAAAAAAACAGATTGCTTGAAATTTCTATGTCAACCCATTTAAAAAGTTGTTCTTTCCATCAGCAATAATCATGAACCCTCAGCGCAAAAATCAGCAAATTTATTAAAGTAATAAAAAAACTAGTTTGCCAATAAAAACATAAAAAAAATGGCAATAACTTAATGTCGCCATGTTTTTTATTAGTTTTCTTATGTCTATACTAATAACCTAACCCGCTATTGCCCCCATTTTTATAGAGAAGTTTATTTAGTTTCGTCATAAAAACAATATTTATTTATATACGATTTTTTTTTGCGGAGAAATAAGTTTTTGTTATTTTATTGTCTATTATTTTGATATAGACTTTTAAATTTTATTGATTTTTTTCTTTGGTATAATCAATCTGCGCAAAAGAATGACAACATTGATATTATAAAACATATAAAAAAAGTTTAATTTGGTCTTGACGACTGTATTGATACCCTACACAATTATCAAGCTTTAATTTAAGCTTAATGGCGTCCAGATTGTGTAAATATTAAATGTGCTACGAGGGTCGAAACGGAAATTGAAATTATTGAAAGACCTTTTTAGAATTTTTTTTTTTAAATATTTCTAAGTAGACTTTTTTCCAAGTTTAAACACTAAAATTTAAAAAAATGGTCTAATGGTTTTAATTCCGTTATCAACTCATTTTTCCAGCGACCTAACTAAAAAAAAATGTTAAATTCAGTAAAAAAATCGTTATTTTTTGACCTCCAATTTTTTGTAAACAAAGAAATTTTTTTATTACATCTACTAAGTAGACATTTGTTGGCCACTGTATACTTTACGGGGTCCCAGTGCAATATTTTAATGAGTTACAAACGGAATAACGAACTTATTTATACCCTCTACCACTAACAATAAGTGTAGGGTATATAAAATAAATTCATTTTGATTTTAAAACCTTACAATTTAAATGTATAGCAAAAATTATGAATCATCTTTTGTAATCTAACATTACAGTTTGGGAAAACCCATGAGATTGTTGATAATTTTCTTTTGAAAAGCTCCCGGGTAAAAATGAAATATATATGATCATATATGAAGATATATGGATCATATATGGATTTATATAACCATATATTATCATATATGCCTCCATATATGTTCATATATGATCTGATCCGAAAATTGGCCCGATATGACCTCATATAGGGCCAATTTACGGATCAGATCATATATGAACATATATGGAGGCATATATGATAATATATGGTTATATAAATCCATATCTGATCCATATATCTTCATATATGATTATATATATTTCATTTTTACCCGGGCTTTCAGGAAATCATAAAAATGCTTTTAGTTCTTTAACATATGAGTTCTCTTTTCAAGGTTACCAATTCAACTATTTTTTTTTTCATCTAACTTTAAATAATGTCTGGACTTTTTTGTAGCCGGAAGATCTGGTCATTATTTCAGATTTATCAAGTTTTGTATCGATTTTTAAACCCTCCACTTTTGTTATTCCGTTTGTAACTCATCGAAAAATCAGTCTGGGATCCCAAAAAGTATATGCACTAAAAATTCAAAAATATGCGCTTAAAATATGCACTAAAAAATCTAAAAATATGCACTAAAAAATAAAATTTGTGCAATAAATATCTTGTTTTTAGGCAAAAAACTTCTAAAAAAGTAAAAAAAACGCCGGGTTTGAACAGTAACATTTAAAACTTTATTTAAGCCAGAATTTTTAGAAACTAAAACAATCTATAAAAAAAATTAAAAATAAAAAAAATAATTTTACTTATTTTCAAAATAAATTTTTAAAATTTAAAATAGTTTTTGAAACAAATAAATTTCAATTTATGTTTTTTTCTTATAAATAAATGCCAAAATATGCAAAAATATGCCCTTAAAAGTTAGAAATATGCACAAAAAATGCATTTTAAACCAAAATATGCATTTTTATAAAAATATGCTAAAACAAATCAAAGCCATTTTAACGCAAATTTCTTGATTCGGAAAGATAGTTGGTCGATATCGTTTTTAGACTATCGACAAAAAACATGCATTTGCATGGAAATCTTATCCCTATTTATTAACTCACTCACGCTCACGACAGGAATTTTTGAATCACGCACACTCACTCACGAGCATATTTTTTCTACTCACACTCACTCACGCTCACGTGAGTAAATTTAATACAACTCACACTCACGTGAGTAAATTTAATACAACTCACACTCACGTGAGTAAATTTAATACAACTCACACTCACGTGAGTAAATTTAATACAACTCACACTCACGTGCACTCACGCAAGCTTCACTCACACTCACGAAACTCTTATCTATACAAAAAAAAAAAATTAAAACTAAAATTTAAAAAATCTTTCAAAATTTTTAGCAAAATTTAAAATTCAGCGAAATTTTATATTTTTTTGCTTTTTTCAGGACCAAATCTTAAGTTAGCCAAATTTTAAAGTTTTTTGTTGGTTTTTTTTGTACGAAAGGAAATATGAAGAGAAAATAAATCACGCAAACTCACGCAAAAAAATCGACTCACGCACACTCACTCACGCAAAAATCTTACTCACGCACACTCACGCACACTCACGCAATTTTTTTCTCCACTCACTCACAATCACGTGACTAAAATTGAATTCAGTCACACTCACGCGTGATCACTCGTGAATCACGTGAATCACGCTCTAATCTGCTCATGTGCCCATCTCTACTCGGGACTAAGCAAATTCTCCAACAATTGTTCGGGACTTGTCAAATATTCAAAATTCTGTTTTTTTTTTATCATTTTATTGAAATTCTGCAAATGCATATTTTTTGTCGATTGTCTAAAAACGATATCGACCAATTATCTTTCCGAATCAAGAAATTTGCGTTAAAATGTCGTCGATTTGTTTTTGCTTATTTTTGCATATTTTGGTGAAAATTCATATTTTTGCATAGTTTGGGTGTAAATGCATATCTTATGCATATATCACATTTTTAAGTGCATATTTTGACAAATTGAAATTTATTTGTTACCAAAATATTTTATATTTTAAAAATTTATTTTAAAAATATAAAAAAAAATATTTTTTTTTGTTTTTTAATTTTAAATTATTGACCTTTTCTAGAAATTTTTAGAAATATTTTTTAATCGATTTTTCCAAGCTCAAACACTAAAAAATAAAAAAATGATCCTATAGTTTATATTCTGTTATCAACAAAATTTTTCCAACAACTCAAACTAAAATTTTTTAAATACAGCAGAAGAAATCCGCATTATTTGACCTCCAATTCTTTTGACCACCAATTTTTTGTAAACAAAGAAACTATTTCATTGTTTATTAATTTTAGTAATAAGTAGTAATGAGCAAGGACAGGACCTTCATGCACTAAAAATCTAAGTTTTAGCGCATAAAATATGCACTTAAAACTTTAAAAATATGCACTCAAAAATACAAAAATAAATAAAAAAATAACCCATTTTTAAAATTTTTAAAGACAACTTTTTTGGTTCCAAAGTAGGCAGAAAATTTCTCAAAAATTGGAAAGAAAATTTGAAACTAAATTTTTTGGCAAAATATAACCCAAAAATATGCATTTATAGCAAAAAATTTAAAAATATGCATTTTCGGTGAAATGTGCAAAAATATGCACAAACGAATTGATGCCATTTTCCAGCAAATTCTTTGATTAGCAAAGGTATTTGGTTTATTCAGTTCTAAGACTGACAGGAAAAAATGAGAACAAAATAATTATTGTTGTGTTTACAAAAAATTGGTGATCAAAAGAACTGGAGGTTAAAAATGCGCATTTCTTCTACAGTATGTATTTAAAAAATTTTCATTTTTGGTTAAGTCGATGAAAATTTTTTTTGATAACTGAATATAAACTATAGGACCATTTTTTAATTTTTTTTATGTTTGAGCATGGAAAAAATCGACTTCAATGTTCTTCTAAAATTTTCTAAAAAATATTCCATTTGGACCCACGTAGCACATTTTATATTTACTCAATCTGGAAGCCATTAAGCTTTAATTAAAGCTTTATTTAAACCTATGCAGCACTTTTAACAAAAATACTTGTTTGATAATAATTGGGTCTATTATTTTTAGCTTTGTCCTTAACGAATTACATCTATTACACAAAAAAAAAAATTTTTAATGAATGAAATTCATAGTATTTATGAACTTTTTCATAATATTTTAATTTTTTCATAGTATTTATGAATAAATCATAATAAGGGATGAGATTTTCATGCACTAAAAAATCGAAAATATGCGCTTAAAATATGCACTAAAAATTCAAAATATGCACTAAAAAACCTAAAAATATGCACTAAAAAATAAAATGTGTGCAATAAAAATATTGCTTTCATAGGAAAAACTTTTTAAAAGGCAAAAAAGTAACGCCGGGTTTAAATACTAATATTTAAAACTTTATATAATCAAGATTTTTTAGAAATTAAGACAATCTATAAAAAAAAATTTGAAAATAAAAAAACAAATTTTTAGAGTCCGACCGAATATTCGGTTTCGGTCTCGGTTTCGGCCGAATAATGGGGTTTCGGCCTCTATTCGGTATTCGGCAAAATTTTGGCCGAATATTAGCCGAAACCGAAACTTTTTGGTATTTTAAAAAATATGTAAAAATATCGCTGAATTTTTTGATTTCGTATTTCATTACACTTGCTTCAGTTCAATTGAAGAAAATGTTACAAGTTTATGCAATAAATGTAAAACTGTTTTGGTTCAAAAATTATTTTCTCCTAATCTGCAAATGAAATATACAATTTTTTTGCAAGTTTTTTAAAAAACATATTTTTTTTTTCAAAAATACAACAATTCCTATGGATTTAAAGCATTAAATGCTGTATATTAATCTTTAACAACTTTTTAATAATTTTATTCATGCCAGGCGGTAATTTTTTGTAAGTTTCGGTTTCGGTTTTGGCCGAATATTACTTTTTCGGCCGAATATTCGGTTCGGTTTCGGTTCGGCCTCGAAAACTGGTTTCGGTCGGACTCTACAAATTTTTCTTATTTTCAAAATTAATTTTTAAAATTGTTTTTGAAACAAATAAATTTCAATTTGTGTTTTTGCTAATTTATGCAAAAATATGCAAAAATATGCACTTAAAAGTTGGAAATATGCCCAAAATATGCACTTAAAACCCAAAAATGCAAAAATATGCATTTTCATCAAAATATGCAAAAACAAATCGATGCCATTTTAACTCAAATTTCTTGATTCGGAAAGATAATTGGTCGATATTGTTTTTAGACTATCGACAAAAAACATGCATTTGCATGGAAATCTCATCCCTAATCATAATATTTGCAATTTTAAAATTTTTTCATAAATTCTATGAAAAAGTTCAAAAATTTAATGAAAAAGTTTATAAATTTTTATGTATTTGTTCATAAACACTATGAATTTCGTTCATTGGCAAATATTTTTTTTCTGTGTATGTTGTCGTATGTAGACTTTTATCGGCCACTTTATTGTATCAAAAATTTTTAGTCGGTCGTTTAAAAAAAAATCTGTTAATTTTTCTTTTGTTTATCGCTTAAGCATGTTTTCAAAGTTTAATCTTATAATAATCTAAACTTTTTTTTTTAAAATTAAAAAAAAATAAGATTTTAAGTAGTCCCGTGCTTAAAATATTGTTGTTTTACTGATTTTTTTTTTTTGGTTTCTTGGCACACAATGAAATCGTTATCGCGCCCGATAACACACAAAATCCAAATTCCTGAACTCTGTTAAATTTAAAAATAAATGAATAAATGTTTTAAAATGAGTCAAAAAACAAACAGCCAGCAAAAATTCAAAAGAAAATTTAAATCTTTTCTACACTTATTATTAATTGTTTGCATTTAATTTTTTTTTCGCATTTTTTTTTGTTTTGCTTTTTGCTGACGTCAATATCTGGAATTCGAAACATAATTGAAAATAAAAAAAAATAAATTGTAATTGAAGTAAAATTTTATTTTTTTATTGTTGATTTACAAAAACAATTTGCTGAAATGTTGTAATAATTAAAAGCGTATGTAGACAACTTTTATTTTTCTTAGTTGCCAAGTAAAAAATATATGGAACAATGGATTAAAAATTTCGGCGTAGTTTTAAAAACAAATTTGAGGTGACAAACCGAGTAAAAAAATTTTGTATATAATTATTTATAATTTACATATATACATATATGAAGCTTTAATTTTTCAGAAAATTGTATAAAAATTAGGTAAAATTTTATAAAATTTTATAATTGGATATAATTTTATAAAATTTGATATAATTAGATATAATTGTATAAAATTTTATATATAAAAAAATTAATACAATTATATATAATTTTATCAAATGTAAAAATTTTTTTTTAAAGAAACGGATATAATTATGTATAATTTTATCAAATTATATATAATTTTATCGGTTGTGACAACCGAATTTTTCAGGTTGTAAACAAAGAAATTTTTAATTGTGAGTTAAGATTTTTTTTTGGTTGATAAATAGAAATTCTTAAGGCATAATTACTTGAGCGAATACGGAGCGGAGACGTGTCAGCTGATACGTTAGCTTCTATTAAAATATATGGAAGTAGGTACTTAAAAGAATACGTGACGGTGCTGTAGCGGCCGAACCTAGAAAATTTTGATTTTCCGTACGGTTTACGTGTCGGCTGATTTTATTTTTTATTTTGTGTTGAAATTTTTTTATTTGTGTTGCAGAATTGACAAATAAATATTAATAAACGTTAAAAAATGTTTAAATATTAAATAAAAAAATCACAAATACCCACTTTTTGAAATAAAATTTCCAAATTAATACGACACGTTTAAACGAATTTAGTAAGTGCTTAAAAAATACAACAGCCCGTCACGCTACAGCACCGCTCCAGTAGCGCTCAAGTGCCTAGGCCTTTAGGTATTTAAGATTCAACCCACCTGAATACAACATTAACAAAATCAAAAAATTTTTTTTAACATTTTTAATTTATGTCAATTAGTTGCATTTTTAATTTACCTTTGGAAATTTGATACTTTTGCAATACGATCAGCTGACATGTGTCATTGTTGCAATTAATGCAGCTTCTGTTTGTTTTAAAATATTGAATATTTTAAACATACAGTTCAAACTGATCAGCTGTTCAAAATGAAATGTATACAGTTCCTTAAGATATAAATATTCATTACATTGCTTTAAATAATTTGGATATTTAAGCCGTTTTTTACCCTAAAAACCAGTCTCAGATATTGCGACCTTTTCCTGTAAATAAGCCTCAAAATCTGAGAAGTGTTTCCCATTTTTTCTATAAAAACATTTTTCCTATACAAAAAGTTTCAGATTCTGAGACATTTTTCTGGTAGAAAAAGTCGCAGATTCTGAGACATTTTTCCTTTGAAAAAATATTTTGACATTTTACCTATAGAAGAAGTCCTAGACTCTGAGATATTTTTCCTATACAAAGTTCTTAGATTCTGAGAAATTTTTCCCATAGAAAAAGTTTCAGATTTTGAGACATTTTTCCTATAGAAAAAGTCTCAGATTCTGAGAAATTTTATCTAAAGAAAAAGTCTCAGATTCTGAAAAATTTTTCCTACAGAGAAAAAGTCTCAGATTCTGGGACATTTTTCCTTTAGAAAGTCCCAGATTCTGAAACATTTTTCCTATAGAAATAGTCTTAGATTCTGAGACATTTTTTCTATAGAAAAAGTCTTAGATTCTGGGACATTTTTCTATAGAAAAAGTCTCAGATTCTGAGACATTTTTCCTATAGAAAAAGTCTCAGATTCTGAGATATTTTTCCTACAGAAAAGGCTTCAGTTTCTGAGACACTTTTCCTATAGAAAAAGTCTCAGATTCTGAGAAATTTTTCCTACAGAGTAAGTCTCAGACTTTGAGACATTTTTCCTATAGAAAAAGTCCCAGATTTTTCTAGTTTTTTATAACAAAACTGTCACGTTCACAACAATTTTCCCATAGAAAATTTCTTTTCGCAATAAGGACTTCCAGATTGACAGATATTTTTTCACAAAAAATTTTTAGATTTAGTCACATTTTTCCTTTAAAAATTTTTAGATTTTCCCTATAAATATTTTTAGATTTTCCCTATACAAATTTTTAAATTTTCCCTATAAAAATTTTTAGATTTTTCTTTTTAAAATATTCAAATATTTTCCGATGAAAAATTTTCGGATTTCAAAATTATTTTCCTGTGGAAAATTTTTTAGAAAATTTTATTCTTTTTCATTCTTTTTCTTTCTTTTCCTTTTTTTTCTTTTTTCTTTCCTTTTTCTTTTTTTCTTTTTTTCTTTTTTTTATACTCTCCAACCACAGTATGGGGGCATACTCACTTTGTCATTCCGTTTGTAACGCATCGAAATATCGGTCGGGGACCCCATAAAGTATATATATTATTGATCTATGATCGATTTTAAGACATTCTGTGAATATCCGTCCGTCCGTCTGTCTTTAGATAACACAATGCAGTCCAAAATAAAACAGCTAGATTCCTGAAGCTTGGCACAAATAGGTCTCATGTTCATAGGCAGGTTAAGTTCGTGAATGGGCAAAATCGGGCCAGGGGGGAAAAAGTTCCCCCTTGAAGAACTGAACCAACCTCTGAAAAAATACACTTTTACGTGTATTTTTTTTTGTGAAATAAAAAAACATTTGGTATGTTTATCGCGATGGGAAGGTGTCCTCCACTGACCCCATCACCCCCCCCCCCCCCCCCCCCCCCCAAAAAAAAAACGCCCCTGACAAATTTTTTTTTACCTTTTTTTTTACATTTTGGAAGGTACTTATAAAAGATTCGGCACAGCCGAATTTAACACTCACTTGTTTTCCGTTAAACATTTTTTTCCGCTATATTTTTTTTTAATTTTTTTTTTTTTAAATAATCTTTTAACATTGCGGAGGCCAAGTCGAATTTAACTTTTCTACTTGTTTTGTTTAAAATCCCTACTGCTACATCTGTTTTAATCTGTATCCTACTGTCGTGTCTATTTAGTCTGTGCTCTCAGACTCGAAAATAAGTTTTAAATACTCTGTTTTTTTTAAATATTTTAAAAATTTAATAATTAATTTTTCTTTTTTTCTTTCTTTCTTTGCAGTATACATATTTTCAATTTTGGCTGTGAATTATTTTCATTATTTTTTTTTGTTTAACATGAAATGTATTTATAATTATTATTGTGCTGTGCGCTTGAGAAAACATCAAAATATTACAGCTAATAATTACACAAAAAAAAAAAAAAAATCTAAAATTTTAACATAAAATAATAACTAAAAAAAAATATAATTTAATTAGTGTTTAAAAATAACCAACGAAAAAAAATGCACAAAATAATTACTATTGCATAAATAACAAACAGTGCATTAAAATAGAAACAAGAAATTAAAAATAATTTATTAAAAAACTAAACAAAAATATAAAAAAACATAAAGTGATTAAATTTTTTATATATCAAGTGTTGGCAACACTTGGGTAAATAATTAAGGCGGGAAACAAACAACGTGAAAGTTAAACAACAGCAAGTGAAGTTGCTAATATAGTTGGCAACGCTGATATAATTTAAAATATAATTCTATAAAAAAATATTTCAAAACTAGAAGAAGAGCATACTTCGGAATTAGTGTTGCCTATTTTTTAAATAATGTTGGCAACGCTTAAAAAACGCGTACAAAAATTTTCTTTGAATTCTAATAATCGTCGTTTTCTTTGATTTCTCTTAACTTTTCTTAAATTTAAATTTTCTTATTATATATTTTTTTTCTTTTTCTTTTTAGGATGTGAAAATAATTAATGATTTTCTCCAAATTTTTCTATAATTATTAATATAAAAATATATCTAAAAAAATAAAAAAATATAAAATATAATAAAAATGTGGAAATTATTTTTACTGGAGAAAACTTGTGTTCTTTTTTAAATAAATCATAAAAATAATTAATTATTATAATAAAAAAAAAGTAATTTCTAATTAATAATTTAAAATAATAATATTATAATTATAAAATTAAAGTGGTTTATTCATAAAATTATTATAAAAAAAAATAGTTTTTAAGGCTTAAAGCTAAAAAAAATAATTTAAGTGTAAAAAAATCCTTAAAAAAGCGTTTCTGAATATAAATTAAAATAATACCAGCAAAAATATATATTAAAAAAAATAATATTCAATATTATTCTTATTCAACAAAAAAAAGTGTTTAAAAAAATATAAAAATATTAAATTTGCTTAAAAAATAAAAGCTTAAAAGCAGAGCATTGGCAAAAAAAAGTATCTAAAATTTCAAGTTTTTAACCAAGAAGTTGCTTCAAAAAAAAGAGCTGTCAGTTGATTAAGATATAAATATTTGCAAAAAATGTGTTAAAATAATTTTTAAAATTAAAAAATTTAACAAATTTTATACAAAAAACAAAAACTAACATTGTTGTTGCGTTGTGAGAAACATTTCAAAATTTTCTCACTATTATTCTCTGTCTGACTGTCTGTTTTGCTCTATCATTTGCGTGTTGTTTGAAGTTTAATACAATTGTAGCTGTCCCTTTTCCACAAACACACTACAATTATGTGGCTTGATCAGCTGTTAAAGTAATATAATAAATTCTTGATATTTCGGCATGAAATGGAAGCAGCCATACGTTCATCAGTACAGGTCGGTGGTCCACAACCGCCACCTAATGGTGGTCAAAGTCAACAACAACAACAGCAGCAGCAGCAACATCAACAACAACAACAGCAGCAGCAGCAACAACAACAGCAACACCATCAACAACAACTTCATCACCATCATCAATTACAGCAACAACATCAGCAGCAGCAGCAACAACAACAACAGCAGCAGCAGCAACAAAAACAATCACAAAATTCTGATAATGGACCCACGTCCAATCAACAACCACAACATCATTCACAGCATACACAACAACAACAGTCTAATCAACAGCAGCAACAGCAAGCAGCAGCAAATATGTCAGCCTATCAACAACAACAAAGAATACCAGCTGGTGCATCACCAATTCATAGGTAAGTTTAATAACATTTTTATGTAACCACAATTTCGGTAAAAAGCTTTATTTTGAATTATAGTAAAAAGGTTTTTTTTTGCTAAAAGCTTTTTACTGTAGTAAGAAGCTTTATTTTTTTACTATATATTGTAAAGTTTTATTTTTTACTACAGTGAAAAAGCTTTATTTTGTACTAAGTTAAAAGCTTTTTTTCTCTTAGTAAAAAGCTTTTTTTTTTAATTATAGTAAACATTTCTATTTTTTCTTTAGCAAAAAGCTCTATTTTTTTACTTTAATAAACAGCTTTATTTTTTACTTCAGTAAAAAGCTTTTTTTTTATAAAAAAAAAGCAAAAGCTTTATTTTTTCTATAGTAAAAAGCTTTATTTTTTACTTATAGTAAAAAGCTTTATTTTTTTTTATTTTTTACTAGAGTGAAAAGCTTTATTTTTTACTATAGTAAAAAGCTTTATTTTTTACTTTAGTTAAAAGCTTTATTTTTTGCTGTAGTAAAAAGCTCTTTTTACTGTAGTAAAGGCTTTATTTTTTACTATAGTGAAAAGCTTTATTTTTTACTATAGTAAAACGCTTTATTTTTTTGCTGTAGTAAAAAGCTCTTTTTACTATAGTAAAAAATATTTTTTGTACTATATTATAAACCTTTTTTTATTATATCAAAAAGCTTTATTTTTTACTATAGTAAAAAGCTTTATTTTTTACTATAGTAAAAAGCTTTTTTTTTTACTATAGTAAAAAGCTTAATTTTTTTACTACAGTAAAAAGCTTTATTTCTTTATTTTTTACTAAAGTAAAAAGCTTTATTTTTGACTATAGTAAAAAGCTTTATTTTTTACTGTAGTAAAAATCTTTGTTTTTTTACTATAAAAATCTTTGTTTTTTTACTATAAAAATCTTTGTTTTTTTACTATAAAAATCTTTGTTTTTTTACTATAAAAATCTTTGTTTTTTTACTATAAAAAGCTTTATTTTTTACTATAGTAAAAAGCTTTATTTTTTACTGTAGTAAAAATCTTTGTTTTTTTACTATAGTAAAAAGCTTTATTTTTTACTATAGTAAAAACCTTAATTTTTGCTAAAAGCTTTTTACTATAGTAAAAAGTTTTATTTTTACAATTGTAAAAAGTTTAATTTTTACAAGAGTAAAAAGCTTTATTTTACTATATTAAAAAGCTTTATTTTTTACTATAGTAAAAAGCTTTATTTTTTACTATAGTAAAAAGCTTTATTTTTTACTATAGTAAAAAGCTTTATTTTTTACTATAGTAAAAAGCTTTATTTTTTACTATAGTAAAAAGCTTTATTTTTTACTATAGTAAAAAGCTTTATTTTTTACTATAGTAAAAAGCTTTATTTTTTACTATAGTAAAAAGCTTTATTTTTTACTATAGTAAAAAGCTTTATTTTTTACTATAGTAAAAAGCTTTATTTTTTACTATAGTAAAAAGCTTTATTTTTTACTTCAGTAAAAAGGTTTTTTTTACTTTCGTAAAGAGCTTTATTATTTATTACTATAGTAAAAACCTTTTTTTTGCTAAAAGTTTTTTACTATAGTAAAAAGTTTTTTTTTACTTTCGTAAAGAGCTTTATTTTTTACTTTAGTAAAAACCTTTATTTTTGCATGAAGCTTTTTACTATAGTAAAAAGTTTTATTTTTACACGAGTAAAAAGCTTTTTTTTTTTACTAAAATAAAAAAAAAAAAATTGCATTAGAATAAAACTTAGGTTTTGACTGTTTTAGTAGTTCTTTAACTCTACTTAAAGCTCCATTTTTTACTGCAGTCTGGTTTTACCAAATTAAAAATATAAATATTTTACTAAAGTAGAAAGCTCAGTTTCTTAACTACAATCTGCTCTTTACAATAGTTTAAAATATCAGTTTTGTACTTTATTAAAAAAGCTCAGTTTTTACAATAGTAAAAAAAGCTCAGTTTTCTTACTATAGTAAAAAAAATGTTTTTACTTTAGCAAAAAAAAACCCAATTTTCTTACTATAGTAAAAAGGATCAGCTTTTTACTGTAGAAAAAAACTTACTTTAGCAAAAAAATCCCAATTTTCTTACTAAAGTAAAAAGGATCAGCTTTTTACTGTAGAAAAAAGCTCAAATTTTCATCATAATAGCAAGTTTTTTTACTTTAGAAAAATAGCTCGGTTTCCCTTGTAAAAATGTAAAGATCTTATCTGATTGCATATAATTATATCTGAAAAGCCCAAAACCAAGATCTAATTATATTTCGGGGTTTGTCAAAATTGTCAAAACTTGACATATGTATTATCACATCTGATATGATACAATTATATAAAATCAGATGCAATCATATATTATCAAATCAAGAAGATCAGATAAGATCTAATCGATTTGTACTAGTGAAATGTCTCACAATTTTACTTTGGTAAAAAGCTCTGACTTTTCTATAATAAAATAGATTCGAATTTTACTATACATAAAATCTATAGAAAGTTAATTTTTTTAAAACTAAAAAGCATATATTTTTAATAGAGTTATACTTCAGTTTTTTTTATAGTATAAAGCTTTTTTTTAATGTTTTGTTTTTCACTATTAAAAGCTCAGTTTTTTACTGTACAAGTAAAAAGCTCAGTTTTTTATACTATAAAGCTCTTTTTCAATGTTTTATTTTTCTTTATTGAAAGAAAAAAATCTTTGTTAGTTGCTTTAGTAAAAAGCTCAGTTAGTTTTGGCTATAGGAAAAAGCCTAATTTTTTCTTTGCTATAGGAAAAGCTGAGCTTTTTCTTTGCTATAGGAAAAGCTTAGTTTTTACGATAATAAAACCTCCGAATTTTTTACTCTAGGGTAAAGCTTATTTTTTAGTATAAAGCTTAGCTTTTCACTATAGTTAAAATCTCATATTTTAGTAAACGCACATCTTTTTACTATAAAAAAAGCTCAGTTTTTTACTAAAGTAAAAAAGCTCAAACGTGTACTATAGAAAAAAGCTTAGAATTTTACTATACTAAAAAAGTTCGGTTTTTACTGTAGCAAAATCTTAATATTTTGTACTTTTTAAAAAAAGCTCAGTTTTTTTTTTTTTTTTGTTTAAAAATATTAATTATTAATATTCAAACCATTTCTTGAAATGGTTCACACAATTGTGAAATTCCACCAAAAACAAAAATGTAAACAAATTAATTTAAACTACATACTAAAAACAAAACAAATATATTTCAAATAGAAAAATCACTAAATAACTTTCTAGTATTTTTAGGAAATGACGCAACACTAATTTATATGCCTTCAAAATGAAATAGAAAAAAAATTTAAATAGTTTTTTCTTTGTTCTGTTAAATATTTTCACAGTTTTTTTTTTTTGCTCCTAATTGTTTTCTAATTTCAAAATATTTTGCCAAATATTGAAATGTTTTTTCATTAAAAATAAAAACTACAATCTCCACTTTACAAATGATTTATTTTTACAGGGACAACAATTTTTTTTTTTTTTTTTAGTTTTTAAAATAAAAAATATTCGATACAACTAAAATTTACTACACAATTTTCAGACGACATAAAAATAAGTAAAAACTAAAAACAAAAAAAAAAAAAATTGTCAAAGTGCCATAAATTTTGTTTAAACTAAAAAACGCATAAAGTTGGCACAATCTTTCATTTCCTTTCTGTTTAAATAAAAAAAAAAAACATAAATGAAATTTGGCAACAAAGCAAACAAAATGTTGTTTGCATCCCTCATTCTTTCCGTTAATATACAAAACACGAAAATTATTTGTTTAAAAAGACACTCAAAATGCCATTTTTTTCCAAAGAATTCCACGTGTATATCATAAATTCCGTCATAACCAAAAATATGTTTCCTTTGTATGGCATTATTCATGCCCGCATGGTATACCATGGTTATATCGCATGATATACTCTTAACATACAATTGGACTATTGGCATTCTATTGTACACGACTTTTGACTTGAATAAGAAATATAACCAAACAACTTGACATATTTACTTACTATAGCAAAGTCATAAGTTAAAATAAAAAAATTATGTAAAGCTTGCAATTTCTAGATGCTATGACATGTTTTAAAATGTTAGGAAAAAAGCTTTAAGGTTTATATAAAAATAAATGATCATTTTGAAAAGAGTCAAAAAGGTGTTTTTAATCTAGCAAGTAAATAAGCTTTTAACTCCTAGAATAAAGTTTTTTTTTTTTTAATAAAATTCTTAAACTTTTAATGTAAAAGCACCTTTTTTGAACTTTTCTTATAAGCTCAGCTTTATATTTAAGTAAAAAGTTATTTTTACTACAGAAAGAGCTTTTTACTTAAAAATAGCTTTACTAAAGTATAAAAAATAAGTATTGTTATTTTGAATTATTTTGTAAAAAAAAAGTTGAATTTTTAATATTAATCATTGAGTCATTGATATTTTCATATAAAATGCTCAATGAAATCGATGACATTGAATCATTATTCCATATAACTTTCTATCATTGCCCAACTAGGATTTTAATATATTAAGAAAGCTTTTAATATATGTACATTAGAGTGTCCCTTATTTTGGAAATGTTGGAAATCTTGAGACGGTACCCGCTCATTTTTTTCCTTTTGACTTAAAAATAACTCAGGAAAAATTTTACGCCCCTAGGACCACGCCTTCCCTACGCGACGGGCCCTTAAAGAGCGGGGCCTAAAAAATCATTTTTCCATACAAACCAAAAAATTTTTTTTTTGATTTTTAATTTTTTTGTTATTATTTATTATATTACTTGGTTTGCTTATTCACAACAAAAAATTTGATTTTGGTGGGATAAGTCTTTCAGCGCTAAAAAATTTTTCGCAAAAAAAAATTTTGAGCCGCCGGGGTCCTACAGTAAAAAATTTTTAAAAAATATTTTTTTTTAGTTTTGACCAGCAACGGTTTTAGCTGCTATGTTGCTTTAAATGATATATATTCATAAAAAAATATTTTTTGTATCTGTGACATCTTAATCGTGTTCTAAAAAAGGGTAAAAAATGCATTGATGATTTTTTTCGATACACGATAAAAATGTCACAAATATGAATAATATTTTTTTTGGAATATATATCATTAAAAACAACATAAAAACTAAAACCATTGCTTTTCAAAACTAAAAAAAAATATTTTTTAAAAATTTTTTACCGTAGGATTCCTACGGCTCAAAATTTTTTTTTTCGAAAAAGATAAAGATGTCACAGATATGAATAATTTTTTTTTTGGAATATATATCATTTAAAGCAACATAGCAGCTAAAACCGTTGCTGGTCAAAACTAAAAAAAAATATTTTTTAAAAATTTTTTACTGTAGGACCCCGGCCGCCCAAATTTTTTTTTTGCGAAAAATTTTTTAGCGCTGAAAGACTTATCCCTCCAAAATCAAATTTTTTGTCGTGAATAAGCAAACCAAGTAATATAATAATTAATAACAAAAAAATTAAAAATCAAAAAAAAATTTTTTTGGTTTGTATGGAAAAATGATTTTTTAGGCCCCGCTCTTTAAGGCCCCGTCGCGTAGGGAAGGCGTGGTCCTAGGGGCGTAAAATTTTTCCTGAGTTATTTTTAAGTCAAAAGGAAAAAAATGAGCGGGTACCGTCTCAAGATTTCCAACATTTCCAAAATAAGGGACACTCTAATGTACATCATCGGAATTATTTTGTAACATTAAAAAAAAAAATTTTTTTTTTCTTTATTAAAAAATAAAAGTAAAAAGCTTTTTTTTTAATAAAAAAGCTTTGCATTTTAAAGTATAAAAAATGAGTATTGTGTTATTTTGAATTATTTTGTAAAAAAAAATGCATTTTTAATATTAAAAAGCTTTGTATTTTACTATTGCAAAAAGCTTTTATTTTAATCCAGAGTTGGGCCCAAGGCATGGGGTCATTGATTTTTTCATATAAAATGCTCAATGAAATCGATGACATTGAATCATTATTCCATATAACTTTCTATCATTGCCCAACTAGGATTTTAATATATTAAGAAAGCTTTTAATATTCATCTTCGGAATTATTTTGTAACATTAAAAAAAAATGTTTTTTTCTTTATCAAAAAAAAATAAAAGTAAAAAGCTTTTTTTAAATAAAAAAGCTTTGCATTTTTAAAATACAAAAGCTTAGCTTTTCTACTATTGTAAAAAGCTTTTATTTTAATATATTAAGAAAGCTTTTAATATACACATTAAAAAACCCAAGAACTTATGAACAAATCTTCACATTTAGAAAAAGCTCAGTTTTAACTGTAGCTTTTAAAGCTGTTAAAAATAATATTGCCAAAAATTTTTATATGTTACAATAAGCTTACTAATTTGTTATTTGATTGTTTTTTTTTTTGCTAATATTTTTTTTTATAACAAATAAATTCCTTAGAGAATATTGTAAAATCAAGAAAAAAGCTCATTATACAACGTGCCCACTAAACAAAGTTTAACAAATTTTCAATCATATTAATAATTTATGACCTATAATTTATTATGACATTTTAATTTTCTTTTCTTGTTATATCTGACACGCACAGAACTTCGATTATACACGTATTATAATCGATTTGAAAAAAAAGTAGAATATTCTAGGAATTTTTTTCGTTATGAAATTACACAAAGATTATAGAATTTTTTAAGGTGGGGAAAATATGCTTTACGTAAGAAACAAAATTAATAAATAGTTATTAAAGATGATTAAAAATTTAATATATTTTTGTAAGATTTGAAATCTTTTTCTAATAATTTATAAATTATATTAATTACTCTATACACTTAAAAAAAATTATCTCAAAATTGGAAAAATTAACTAAATTCAAGGAAAATTTTTGATTTTTTCAGAAAATAAAGCATAAGAAACAAAATTAAAAAAACAAAATTAAATATATTCTAAAAACATAATATTAAAAAAATATGATTTTTACTATAATAAAAAACAAAGCTTTTTACTATAGTAAAAAAAGTAAGCTTTTTACTATAGTAAAAAATTAAGCTTTTTACTATAGCAAAAAATTAAACTTTTTACTATAGTAAAAAATTAAGCTTTTTACTACAGTAAAAAATTAAGCTTTTTACTATAGTAAAAAATTAAGCTTTTTACTATAGTAAAAAATTAAGCTTTTTACTATAGTAAAAAATTAAGCTTTTTACTATAGTAATAAGTAAAGCTTTTTACTATAGTAAAAAAATTAAGCTTTTTGCTATAGTAAAAAAATTTAGCTTTTTACTATAGTAAAAAATTATGCGTTTTACTTTAGTAAAATATTAAGCTTTCTACTATAGTAAAAAATTAAGCTTTTTAGTATAGTAAAAAATTTAGCTTTTTACTATAGTAAAAAATTAAGCTTTTTACTATAGTAAAAAATTAAGCTTTTGACTATAGTAAAAAATTAAGCTTTTACTATAGTAAAAAATTAAGCTCTTTACTATAATAAAAAATTTAAAATTATAGTAAAAAATTAAGCTTTTTAGTATAGTAAAAAATTAAGCTTTTTACTATAGTAAAAAATTAAGCTTTTTACTATAGTAAAAAATTAAGCTTTTTACTATAGTAAAAAATTAAGCTTTTTACTATAGTAAAAATTTAACTTTTTACTAGTTAAATTTTACTAAGTTCTTGTAAAAATAGTTAATTTTTTAAAAAATTGTGCCCAAAAACTTAGTTAGATCTTTTTTTGAATGTAGTTCATTGAACTAATATCTTTAGGATGTTAAGAATTAAAAATTTAATTATTTGATAGCAATCTAAATTTGTTTTTTTCTTTATAACAAAATGTTTTATTTTAATTATGGGTCACGTAATTTATTTATATTTTATTTCAAATATAATCTAATCTTATCATTTTATAAAAAAAATATATAGTCTAAAAATTTATAACATAAAAAAAATGAAACACGACAGATTACGTTTATTATTTTTTGTGCTTGAGATTAGATAAGAACAAAAAAAATATATATT
This sequence comes from Pegoplata infirma, assembly GCA_963921195.1. Lineage (NCBI taxonomy): Eukaryota > Metazoa > Arthropoda > Insecta > Diptera > Anthomyiidae > Pegoplata > Pegoplata infirma. The sequence continues at coordinate 84,065,489 of OY992540.1, forward strand.
GTACATTAATTATATTAAATATACAAACAAAAACTAAGTCATATGTTTTAATATACTACTTAAATATAAAAGTGTTTGCATTTTATTAGAGGAAAAATAGTATTTTTATATTTATCAATCAAGTATATAACATATTTACCTAGAATGGAACTGAAATCCTCGAGAGATAAGATTTGAACTTCAATTGAATGAATATTATGAGTGCTATAAATATTATTTTTTTTTATATACTTTTTTCGAATAGATCATCAAAATAGTGCTGGTATTTGTTTTTATTTTGGTAAAAAAAAAATATAAAACTGATAAGATTATAACAATATAATAATCGATTTCTAATAATATAGAATTATATGGAAATCAAAGAATAAAAACGTGTTTTATATGAGAACATCAGTTGAATCATATTTAAATAAAGTTAAAAAAAATAGATTTTAAAAAAAAAAACTTACAGTAAGAAACCCAACTTTAAATACTCTGTTAAAAAAAGCTTTCTACTTGTTACTATAGTAAAGCTTTTTTTTTCGCTAAAACTAAAATTTTTAATAGAAAAAAAATTAAGCTTTTTACTATAGTGAAAAATTTGGCTTTTTACTAAAGTAAAAAATTAAGCTTTTTACTATAGTAAAAAATTAAGCTTTTTACTATAGTAAAAAATTAAGCTTTTTACTATAGTAAAAAATTAAGCTTTTTACTATAGTAAAAAATTAAGCTTTTTACTATAGTAAAAAATTAATCTTTTTACTATAGTAAAAAATTAAGTTTTTTACTATAGTAAAAAAATTAAGCTTTTTACTAACTATAGTAAAAATTAAGCTTTTTACTAACTATAGTAAAAAATTAAGCTTTTTACTATAGTAAAAAATTAAGCTTTTTACTATAGTAAAAAATTAAGCTTTTTACTATAGTAAAAAATTAAGCTTTTTACTATAGTAAAAAATTAACCTTTTTACTATAGTAAAAAATTAAGCTTTTTACTATAGTAAAAAATTAAGCTTTTTACTATAGTAAAAAATTAAGCTTTTTACTATAGTAAAAAAATTAAGCTTTTTACTAACTATAGTAAAAATTAAGCTTTTTACTAACTATAGTAAAAAATTAAGCTTTTTACTATAGTAAAAAATTAAGCTTTTTACTACAGTAAAAAATTAAGCTTTTTACTATAGTAAAAAATTAAGCTTTTTACTATAGTAAAAAATTAAGCTTTTTACTATAGTAAAAAATTAAGCTTTTTACTATAGTAAAAAATTAAGCTTTTTACTACAGTAAAAAATTAAGCTTTTTACGATAGTAAAAAATTAAGCTTTTTACTATAGTAAAAAATTAAGCTTTTTACTATAGTAAAAAATTAAGCTTTTTACTATAGTAAAAAATTAAGCTTTTTACTATAGTAAAAAATTAAGCTTTTTACTATAGTAAAAAATTAAGCTTTTTACTATAGTAAAAAATTAAGCTTTTTACTATAGTAAAAAATTAAGCTTTTTACTATAGTAAAAATTAAGCTTTTTACTATAGTAAAAATATTAAATTTTTACTATAGTTAAAATATTAAATTTTTACTATAGTTAAAATATTAAATTTTTACTATAGTAAAAATTTAATAATATAATAATACTATAGTAAAATATTTTTACTATTTTACTATAGTAAAATACTTTTACTTTTTTACTATAGTAAAATACTTTTACTATTTTACTATAGTAAAATACTTTTACTATTTTACTATAGTAAAATATTTTTACTATTTTACTATAGTAAAATATTTTTACTATTTTACTATAGTAAAATATTTTTACTATTTTACTATAGTAAAATATTTTTACTATTTTACTATAGTAAAATATTTTTACTATTTTACTATAGTAAAATATTTTTACTATTTTACTATAGTAAAATATTTTTACTATTTTACTATAGTAAAATATTTTTACTATTTTACTATAGTAAAATATTTTTACTATTTTACTATAGTAAAATATTTTTACTATTTTACTATAGTAAAATATTTTTACTATTTTACTATAGTAAAATATTTTTACTATTTTACTATAGTAAAATATTTTTACTATTTTACTATAGTAAAAAATTTTTACTATTTTACTATAGTAAAATATTTTTACTATTTTACTATAGTAAAATATTTTTACTATTTTACTATAGTAAAATATTTTTACTATAGTAAAAATTTAATATTTTTACTAAAATCTGAGCCTTTTTAATACAAACTGAGTTTTTGTTTCATCATTAATATTTCGTTAAAAGACATTTAATTTTCAATTAAAATCCCATATACTTAATTATGTATTATGTACGAAAAACAAAATTTTAGATTTTAATTTATTATTAATATGCATAATTACAAAACAGTTAGACAAAATACGAGAGAAATCCAATTTTTGTAGTTTTTTTTTTTTTATTATTATTTAATTTAGTTTTATTTAAATATAGTTCATTGCCTTAAGGCCAAATGAGACACACAAACCTAATGAATATTTATGTAGATTATTTATTATAAAATGTTTATATGGTTGAAATAAAAATCACGTATTGCTCATCCCAATAATGCATCAAGCGAATAAGGTCGTAAATTTAGTTTTTTTTTAACATTTCACCATTTCTTTTTGATTAAAATACAGTAATACGGCAACATTCGGTATATTACAAAATTTATCTTTACGCCCTTATTCGCGTGAACTATTCAAATAAATATAAAATAGTAATAAATAACAAAAAAAAAAACTGTTATTTAAGTTTAAACCGTTACAAATGCTCAAAACAAGTTTTTTTTTAAAACTTTTGTTAATGTATTATTAACTAATTTGAATGATCATTAAATTTCAAAAAAAATTTCCATAAATTTTATAACCCGGGTAAAAATTTTAATTATCGAAAAATAATTTTTTAATAAATAATTCATAAAAAAATAAAATTCTAAATTAGAATTTCTAATATTAGTTTATAACAAGGGAGAACATTTATTCAAAATTCTTATAAAAAAAACTATTTTGTAATAATTTTTATTTTATAAATTTCAAATAATTTAAATTTTATTTTTAAAATCCCCCGCACAAAAAAAAATCTCATTAATTTTTTTTTTTTTTACATCATTAATTAATTGTTTATGAGTAAAATACCTGATAGTTTTTTTTTTTTGTTTTTTGGTTTTGTTTTAGTTTTTGTTAAATATATTTAATATTTGCATTTATATATAAAAACAAAGGTATTTTTAAATATGATGGTTTCATTTCGCTAAGAATTGGCAAAATTTCAAAAATAACAAAATTTATAAACGATGCGTTTTTTTGTTTGTTTTAATACAACACAAAAAATTGCATCTGATGCCAAAAGTACTTCTTTTTTTAGAGACTTTCAAGAGCCAAAAAATTTGTATGTGCAAACAAATGTTAGCCAAACAAATTGATTAAAAAGAAGGCATATTTTTTTTATATACTATGTATATGAAAATTAAAAAATAAAACATTTCAATATTTTTGTATACAATAAAAAAATAGAAAAACAAATTTAGTCAAAATTAATCATCTTTTGTACCGTGTGTCTTAAGAAATGAGAAAATTTTATGAAATTATACAAAAAACTAAAAAAAAAAACAAAAAATAAAACTTAGTATATACATATAAAAAGATTAACAAACTCAATGAGAATTCTAAAAATAAAACGTTTGTCCAGTTAGCAGAAAAAACCATTTACCAAGTTTGAGCAATATGAAAAATCATGACATAAAAAATGCAGACACAGTTTGCTTAATTGTAATGAACAGAAAAATTTGTTGAGGTAGCTGAAAAATAATCTGATTTCAACTAAAAAATTTGCGGATTTCAGCTAAAAAATCAGCTTATTAAGGTTTTATATATTTGCAAATAATTTATATATTTGCCAATAATTCAGCCATGGCCGAAATTGAAACTTTGGCTTGTTTTAGACAAATTCTACCACAGAAAGAATTGAAAATGAATTTCAATCACCAAAAACGTAGTTAAAAAATTAATTGAAACTCCTTAGATGAAGAAAATTGATATATTTATAATCAAATTGTAGGTGATTAATTGATTTTATTTTTCAATCAATCACTTTTTTGGTTTTGATCACAAATTTTTATCAATTTTTTATTTAAAGTCAATTAAAATAATGATTGATTTAACGAATGTTAAGCTTAATTATGTAGAAATTCTTATTTTTTGCTTTCCATATTACGATTTTTTTTTTGTCTCTTAAAATTCAAAAATTTATAAATTTAAAAATTCGGTGCCCAACGTGGGGCTTAATTTTTGGTTTAATGAAACTGACAATGGTCACCCACCTATTGCCCTGTAACTTGTACATGGAAAAGACAGAAAAAATTAGAGTTTCATATTAATTTTTTAGCTGTCCCATATTAATTTAATTCAAAAAGGGTTGCCACCTTATGAAAAATATGGTCTTTCAGAAAAAACCGAATAATTGCAGAACTAGCATGAGTTTAGTCAAAATCAAAAACACGAGTCGGCTCGTGATCACGCGTGAGTGTGACATAATTAAATTTTACTCACGTTATTGTGAGTGAGTGAATGTGAGTGGAGAAAAAAATTGCGAGAGTGAGTATGCGTGAGTAAGATTTTTGCGTGATTGAATGTGCGTGAGTTAATTTTTTTCATAAGCTTACGTTATTTATTTTCTCTTCATATTTCCGTTTGTACCAAAAAAGCAACAAAAAAATTGTAAAATATAGCAAATAAAATGTAAAATTTCGCTGAACTTAAAATTTAGCTGAAATTTTTGTAAGATTTTTGAAATTTTTGTTTTTGAAATTCACACACGCTTCACTAACACTCACGTTGGCTAACACTTTAGTCACGCACACTCACTCACGCAATCTTTTTTTACACACTTACTCACAATCACGTTAGAAAAATTGAGTTCAGTCAAACTTACACGTGATCACGCGTGAAATATGCACTAATCTGCTCATGTGCCCATCTCTACCCTACATAATGTAAAAATAAAATTTTTGATTTTTTTTTTTTTGCAGAAAAAAAATTTTCGCGAAAAAAATTTGCGCAAAAAAAAATTTACGCTGAAAAAAAATTTGCTCGGAAAAAAAATTTTGTAAAAAAAATCAGCATTTTTTTTTTTTTTTAAATTTAAAAAAAAATCACCGATTTTTTTTTTTTTTTAAATTTGTGAAAAAAATCAGGGATTTTTTTTTCTTTTTTTTGTAAAAAAATATATTTTTACAATAGGGCGTCCCGTCAAATCTGAATTTTCGAATTTCGTGTAGTAATACCTGCCGAACGATGGCCACGGAACAGCTGATTGTTGGAAAATTTATGAAAAAAATTTGCAGGGGCATTTTCAGTCGGCAACCAGCGGTCAAAATTTTAAAAAATTGCGTTTTTCGACCAAAATTCATGTCGGAATTTTTTGACCACATACGGCTCAAAAATTAGAAAAATTTTTGTACTTTACATACATAAAAAGACATAAAAATTATTTTTTTATCCAAATTGGTCCCTTAAAATAAAAAAATGTTAAGCGTGTGATCTAAAAAATATTAAAAAATAAAAAAAAACGCGGTTTTGGTCCAAAAATGGTCATCAGTAGGGATGTGATTTCAATGCAAATGTTTTTTTTTTTGACGATAGTATAAAAACGATATCAACCAATTATCTTTCCGAATCAAGAAATTTGCGTTAAAATGGTATCGATTTGTTTTTGCATATTTTGATGAAAATTCATATTTTTGCATATTTTGGTTTTGAATGCATATTTTGTGTATATTTCAAACTTTTAAGTGAATTTTTTTTGCATATTTTGTCAAAAAATAGCAAAAACACAAATAAAAATTTATTTGTTTCAAAAACTATTTTAAAAATTTATTTTGAAAATAAGAAAATATTTTTGTTTTTTAAATTTTTTTATAGATTGTTTTTTTTTTTGCTTTTTTAGAAGTTTTTTTGTATGAAAACAAATTTTTGTTACACACATTTTATTTTTAAGGGCATATTTTTTGGTTTTTTAGTGCATATTTTGAGTTTTTAGCGCATATTTTAAGCGCATATTTTCGATTTTTAGTGCATGAAAATCTCATCCCTAGTGATCAGCGATTTTCGTCCACAGATGCTATTCCGCACTTTTGGAACAAAATTTTGTTTTTATTTTTTATACCCCCCACTGTAGTGATAGAGGGTATATAAAAGTTTTTCATTCCGTTTATAACACCTCGAAATAATATATTCATGAACCTCGATCGATTTTAAGACGATCTAGCGATGTCCGTCAGTCCGTCCGTCTGTCTGTCTGTTGAAAACACGTTAACTTTTGAAAGACCTCACTGAGGCTCCTGAAGTTTTGCATATATGTTGGTCATTTACCTGGTCAGGTTGGTATTGCAATTCAGCCAAATCGGTCCAGTAGTTTAAAAGTTACTAGCAAAACCGTGAATTTCAGATTGTAAAAAAAACAAGCTTTAAAAACATTGGTAAGCCACAAAATTACTTTACAAAGTATTTTTTCACCCAAAAAAATTTTTACACTAACAAAAAATACACTCGAAAAAAATTTTACACTCAAAAAAAAAAAAAATTAGTATCATTTTTTTTTTTTTAAATGACAAAAAAAAGTTTTTTATTCAAAATAAAATATTTCCAATAAAAATAAGTTTTACACGTTAGAAAATTGACTATCCTTTTAAAAAGGGCATTGTTGAGGGTATTCATAGATACTTGTTTTTTTATACCCTCCACTCTAGTGATAGAGTATATATAAGTTTGTCATTCCGTTTGTAACACATCGAAATATTGGTCTAGGACCCCATAAAATATATATATTTATGATCCTCGATCGATTTTAAGTCGATCTAGCGATGTCCGTCCGTCCATCTGTCTGTCTGTCCGTCCGTAGAAAACACGCTAACTTTTGAAAGACTTCACAGAGGCTACATATATGTTGGTCATTTACCTGGTGAGGTTGGTATTGCAATCCAGCCAAATCGGTCCAGTGGTTCAAAAGTTATGAGCAAAAGAGTAAATTTCGGCAAGGGGTTTTCGCAAATTTACGAGATAAAAAACACAATAACTTTTGAAAAACAATAATGAGACTGCTGAAACGTGGCATGTATCTTTGCCGTTCCTCAGGTCTGTTTGGTATTGAATATTAGCTCAATTGGTCAAGTGGTTCAAAAGTTATAAGCAAAACACCGAATTTCAGCTTTTGTTCATCTTTAATGCCACGTGGTAAACAAGTTTTAAAAGCATTGGTGGTAACTAAGCAATGATTTTCAAACTTGTTTAGTTTTAAAGCAATGCTTTTTAAACTTGTTCAGTTTTAAAAGCATTGGTAACTTAAAAATAACACTCGAGAAAAATTTTACTCTCGAAAAAAATTTTACACTAAAAAAAAAATTTACTCAGAAATATTTTTACAGTAAAAAAAACATTACACTCGAAAAAAAGTTTTACACTAAAAAAAAAAAAAAAATAGTAATTTTTTTTTTAAATGACAAAAAAAAGAGTTTTTTACTCAAAATAAAACATTTCTTATCAAAATTGTTAATTTTTTTTCATGTTAAAATGTGCTATCCTTTAACGCACCATCTACACGTGGGAGAATTTTTTCATGAAAGCTGAGATAACGTCGGCAGAGAAGCAGTTGGGAAATTTCAATATTTATCTCAATATCAAATGGTGTGGAAAACGAGCTGCAATTATTCTTATGAAATTTCATAATTTTCAATCAGCCGTGGAATAACTATGTATGTTTTTCATCATAAATATATGTACAATCTATTATTTAAGCACATACATTTGTTTATACACTTATTTTTTAATGATTTATTTTATTTTTCCTTTTTTCGACGCCATTTGCTCCAAAAAACAATTGTAAACATACAAATATAAGTGAATTTGACACTTGATCTCATCCAATCTCATCAGATTGTTGTTATGAGATATCTCATAACAACTATCTGATGAGATCAAATACTGAGACTAATATTTAGTCCACACCTGAGAGAAATTTCTTTGCGATTGATTTTGACGTTTCTTGATACAAATATCTCAGTATTTCTCCCAGGTGTAGACAGCGGGTAAAAAAGGCATTGTGGAGGGTATTCATAGATTCGGCCAAGTCAAATTTGACTTTTCTACTTGTTTTTTTTTTTTTTAATTTTTTTATTGATTGAGCTGCGTCAATTTTATTTAATAGTCATAAATTTGTCTCGCATAATGTTTTAAAAAAAAACCTACTAGAGTAGCTTAAAATGCTATAAAATAATAATGATTTTTTTCGATACATTTAATTTTTTTTTTTATTTATCCGGCAACAATTAACATTTATACTCATACAAAAGACATAAATACAAATATACATGAATAAAAAAAAAAAATAATCAGCCAAACAAAAACGTCAATGTATCGTTTAAACAGTTTATGTTTTTTATTTTTTTCTTCGCATATAATATAATTTTTATTTTGTTGATTTTTTTTTCACTCGCAACCTTGACCGTTGAAAAAGCAATTTAAAAAAAAAAAAAAATTAAAATACAAAAATTAAACAAAAAAATTAAAAATATATGAGTGTATGTACTGGTATATAAAAAAATAAACAGACATACACTAACACTTAACATTAATAAAAATTAAAAAAAAAAAAAAAAACAATTGTTGATTATTTTATTTAGTACTTTTGGTACATAGTACATATTCAGTCATTTACACAATTCGACGGACAGACGGACGGACAGACAGCGAACAGGACAGACAAAACCTATTGGTTTTTTTTTTGTGAATATCTGTGTTTTATATACAGAACTGTCAATATTATCTGTACTATATGGATTGAATGGACTTGTTATTTATTATTAAAAAAAAATGCATTAAATAACAGAGCAAAAAAAAAATTATAAAAAATTTTAAAATATTAAATTCTACGGAAATTGCGCGTATTTATACGTTTATACATATGTGCTTAATATAACACATTTTTATGTGTTCATATAAATGTTTATATATACGTGAAATAATTGTCATTATCTGTAATTATTATACATATATCTTTTTTTAATATTTTTTAATTGCATGAATTTCCTTTTTGAATTATAATTTCTCCATTGACAGTTTTTTTTTTTTAACAATGAGTATACTAAATTTTCATTCATTTTACTATACACAACAATTTTTAAAATGTTTTATATATGGGTTTCAAATAAAAAATTTAACAATATCAAAATCTGATTTTTTTTTTGGCGCCCAACTTGGGGCCAAATTTTAAAACTCTAAAACATTGAATGCTTAAGAGCGAAAACCCTACTACGACTTTGTAACTACCCTATTGTTGGCTTTTATTCTTCCTCTCGTCTACCTGAATAAAAAGAAATATAACAATATAATAATCTGGCGCCCAAGTTGGGGCCTAATTTTTTTTTATACATTTTTCACATTTTTTATTTTATTATACTGAGACGAACAAGTCTAAAAATTTTCTTTTATTAATAATATTTTTTGTTATAACAAATTTATATATAATTAATTTTTTTGGCGCCCAACATGGGGCTCAATTTTAAAAATGTAGACCGTTAAATGCTTAAGAGCAAAAACTCAACTGACTTTGTGACTAGCTTATTATTGATGTATAGTCTTCCTTTTTTCTACCTGAATAAAAATAAATATATAAACATAATAATCTGGCGCTTAAAACGGGGCATCTTTTGTTATACATTTTTTACATTTGTTAAATTCTTTTATTAAACTGAGCCGAACAAGTAAAAAAAGTTTATTTTGTAATTAATTGTTTTTGTAATAACAAACTAATATATGTATAATTAAGCTTTTTGGCGCCCAACGTGGTGCAAAGTTTTAAAAATGTAAACCATTAAACTAAAGAGCAAAAACTCAACTATGACTTTGTAACTAGCTTATTATTGATGTAAAGTCTTTCTTTTTTTCTACCTGAATAAAAAGAAATATATAAACATAATAATATGGCGCCCAAGTCGCGGCCTCATGTGTTATATGACATTTATGTGAAAATTGCATTCATTATTTTATAATACTAAGCCAAACAAGTCTAAAAATTTTCTTTTGTATACAATTTGTTTTTGTATTTACAAATTTATAATTAAGTTTTTTTTATTATTTTGAATATTTTTAATTTTTTTGGCGCCCAACACGGGGCCCAAATTCAAAATTAAACCCATTAAATTCTAAAGAGCAAAACCCCTACTGCGACTAACGAAAGTAGCATATTTGTTAATTTTTACGAAAATTACTTCGAATTTCGTCGATCACCGGGCAAATTTGTTATCGTTTTGGTCTGAAAACTCTATGTTTAAATATTTAGGCAAATGGGACAAAGTTAAACCGTGCCTTAGGGGGTTGAAGTTTTGCCCTAGAAAAAAATGTTCCCCATACCAACATTTTTTTGTTAATTTTTTAATTTTTTAATTTTTTAATTTTTTGTTTTTTTATTATTTAACTTATTAACGATTAAAAATTTCATTTCGGTGGAATAATCCCTTTAGCTTTTAAATTGACTTCGAAAAAAATTTAAATAATTTTTTTTAAATTTTTTTATACCCTCTACTCTATTGATAGAGGGTATATATAAGTTTGTCATTCCGCTTGCAACACCTCGATTTATTGGTCTAGGACCCCATAAAATATGCATATTCATGATTCTCGATCATTTTTTTAAGACGATATAGCGATGTCAGTCTATCTGTCTGTCTGTTGAAATCACGCTAACTTTTGAAAGACTTTACGGAGGAACCTGGTGTTAGGCATATATGTTAATCATTTACCTGGTCAGGTTGGTATTGCAATTCAGCGAAATTCGTCCAGTGGTTTAAAAGTTATAACCAAAAGAGTGAATTTCGGCAACGGTTTTCGCGAATTTACAAGATAAAAAACTCGATAACTTTTAAAAGACAATTCTGAGGAAACTGAAGCTTGGCATATATATTTGGCGTTCCCCTGGTCTGGTGCGTATTGAATTTCAGCCAAATCGGTCCAGTGTTTCAATCGTTATTAGCGAAACCGTGAATTTTGTATTGTTTTCACCTTAAATTCACTTGTTGAAAAACCGAGCTTTAAAAAAAACAAGCTTTAAAATCATTGGTAAGCCACAAAATTACTTTACAAAGTATTTTTATCACTCAAAAATATTGTTACACTAAAAAATTTTACATTAAAACCACAGTATGGGGGTATGCTCACTTTGTCATTCCGTGTGAAACGCATCGAAATATCGGTCTATGACCCCATAAAGTGTATATATTATTGATCAGTGATCGATTCTAAGACATTCTAGCGATGTCCGTCCGTCTGTCTGTGGAAGACATGTTACAGCCGAAAATAAAAGAGCTAGACTACTGAAGTTTGGCACAAATATGTCTTATGGTCATAAGCTGGTTAAGTTCGGAGATGGGCATAATCGGACCAGGGGGGAAAAAGTTCCCCCTTGAGGAACTAAACCAACCTCTGAAAAACACCATACTACCCAAACCAGGAAAGGTTCGTACCCCATTATTTAATTTTCATATATAAACTTTGAGTAGCTGTATTTCGCCCAAATATTAACCGATTTTAATGCTTATACACTCATTTGAAAGGTAGTTTTATTCCCTTCAAGAATCATTAATTGAAGATAATATTTTTAAAAAATTAGCTTTATTACAAAACAATAGCTTCATGTACTCAAAATTAACTACTTTTTATTTTGACCATTTTAAGTTCGTACTGCATATTTAAGATTAATAAATTTTTTGTGACGTAACCCTTGGATTAAATAACGGCTTTAATTCGATTATGTATCGAACTTATTAAAGTTTTACACTTACTAGTGGTGATGGAATCCCATATTTCATGTATTTTTACTTTCCATCCACAAATATGTGATTGGCGGTCGTTTTTAAGCGCCATTCATAATCGCCAACACCAAATCAATCGGATTTAAGTTCGGACATGATGAGGTATAGTTTAGGACACTAATTTTGTTTGTTCCGAACCTTTTTTTGCTGATTTTAAAAATATGGACTCTTATTGGATGGTGATTCCCCAAAAGATATCACGTTTTCAACTGATTTCATTAGGGGTTCCCCTACCATATTTAATTAGACATGCCGATTTGAATGGCCCAAAATAAACAAAAAAACAAAATCTACGCGAAATTCTAAGAAAATTTTCCCAAGATACCATTGGTCCAAATTCAAACCTTATACTGCGCCTATCGACATGAAGATTGATCTACTCTTCATAAGCAAAACAAAGCAGTATTTATGTAAATATCATAATTTAGTTAAAATACCTTAATTCAACCGACGACTATGGTACCAAAGGTCATAATCGGATTTGACACATCAAAAACATTAGGAAAAACCTATTTTGGTCCCAGGTATTCTCTTGAATTGATGCGTTTTGACTCCAAAATGATATTTACATAAATACTGCTTTGTTTTGCTTATGAAGAGTAGATCAATCTTCATGTCGATAGGCCGAGTATAAGGTTTGAATTTGGACCAATGGTATCTTGGGAAAATTTTCTTAGAATTTCTCGCAGATTTTGTTTTTTTGTTTATTTTGGGCCATTCAAATCGGCCCGTCCTATTAAATATGGTAGGGCAACCCCTAATGAAATCAGTTGATTCGAATACTCCAATTGTAATTCGAAGATTCCATTTGTAATTCGAAGATTCTAATTGTAATTCGAAAAAGATCAATTGTAATTCGTAAAAGATCAATTGTAATTCGTAAAAGATCAATTGTAATTCGTAAAAGATCAATTGTAATTCGTAAAAGATCAATTGTAATTCGAAAAAGATCAATTGTAATTCGTAAAAGATCAATTGTAATTCGTAAAAGATCAATTGTAATTCGAAGATTCCAATTGTAATTCGTAAAAGATCAATTGTAATTCGAAAAAGATCAATTGTAATTCGAAGATTCCAATTGTAATTCGTAAAAGATCAATTATAATTCGAAAAAGATCAATTGTAATTCGAAAAAGATCAATTGTAATTCGTAAAAGATCAATTGTAATTCGTAAAAGATCAATTGTAATTCCAAAAAGATCAATTGTAATTCGTAAAAGATCAATTGTAATTCGAAAAAGATCAATTGTAATTCGAAAAAGATCAATTGTAATTCGTAAAAGATCAATTGTAATTCGAAAAAGATCAATTGTAATTCGAAAAAGATCAATTGTAATTCAAAAAAGATCAATTGTAATTCGTAAAAGATCAATTGTAATTCGTAAAAGATCAATTGTAGTTCGAAAAAGATCAATTGTAATTCGAAAAAGATCAATTGTAATTCGAAAAAGATCAATTGTAATTCGAAAAAGATCAATTGTAATTCGAAAAAGATCAATTGTAATTCGTAAAAGATCAATTGTAATTCGAAAAAGATCAATTGTAATTCGAAAAAGATCAATTGTAATTCGTAAAAGATCAATTGTAATTCGTAAAAGATCAATTGTAATTCGAAGATTCCATTTGTAATTCGAAGATTCCATTTGTAATTCGAAGATTCCAATTGTAATTCGAAAACCAACGAGTAAATCAACAAAAAAACAATGTTTTTAAAGGCGTAAGAAACGATTTTATACTCGTTGTTTTCGAATTACAATTGGAATCTTCGAATTACAAATGGAATCTTCGAATTACAAATGGAATCTTCGAATTACAAATGGAATCTTCGAATTACAATTGATCTTTTACGAATTACAATTGATCTTTTGCGAATTACAATTGATCTTTTTCGAATTACAATTGATCTTTTTCGAATTACAATTGATCTTTTACGAATTACAATTGATCTTTTTCGAATTACAATTGATCTTTTACGAATTACAATTGATCTTTTACGAATTACAATTGATCTTTTTCGAATTACAATTGATCTTTTTCGAATTACAATTGATCTTTTACGAATTACAATTGGAATCTTCGAATTACAATTGATCTTTTACGAATTACAATTGATCTTTTACGAATTACAATTGATCTTTTTCGAATTACAATTGATCTTTTTCGAATTACAATTGATCTTTTACGAATTACAATTGATCTTTTACGAATTACAATTGATCTTTTTCGAATTACAATTGATCTTTTTCGAATTACAATTGGAATCTTCGAATTACAAATGGAATCTTCGAATTACAATTGGAGTATTCGAATTACAAATGGAATCTTCGAATTACAAATGGAATCTTCGAATTACAAATGGAATCTTCGAATTACAAATAGAATCTTCGAATTACAATTGATCTTTTTCGAATTACATCTGTAAATGGTGTAGTAAGTGTAAAACTTTAATAAGTTCGATAAATAATCGAATTAAAGCCGTTATTTAATCCAAGGGTTACGTCACAAAAAAATTGCTAATCTTTTATATGCAGTACGAACTTAAAATGGTCAAAATAATAAGTAGTTAATTTTGAGTAGATGAAGCTATTGTTTTTTAACAAAGCTAATTTTTTAAAAATATTATCTTTAATTAATGATTTTTGAAGGTAATAAAATTACCTTTCAAATGAGTGTATAAGCATTAAAATCGGTTAATATTTGGGCGAAATACAGCTACTCAAAGTTTATATATGAAAATTAAATAGTGGGGTACGAACCTTTCCTGGTTAGGGTAGTATTTTTACCAGATTCTTTGTGTTTTTGTATAACAAATGCAACATATTTATGCCTCACAACGCTCAAGGTTCTGGACCCGGGGGAATTAAAAATATCGTTTTTTTCGGCCCGCCCCCTGTTGTGGGCGTGGCTTAAAAAAAATCGTTAAAATAATGATAAACTTTTATTTCTTTAGTGCAAAAAGCATAAGACTGAATTTTTAAACATACATTTCGAGGGGAAATTTGTCCCCCCAGTGACCACTGCCCCCCCCCCCCCCAAAAAAAAGGAACGCCCCTGGATTTTTTTTTTGCATGTTTGAGGTATAAAAGATTTGGCACAGCCGAATTCTACACTCTTACTTGTTTTTACTCAAAATAAAATATTTCTAATTAAAATTGTTATTTTTTCACTTTAGGTAAATTAGTATCCTTTAAAAGGACATTGTGGAGGGTATTCATAGACTCGGCCTAGTCGAGTTTAACTTTTCTACTTGTTTTTTTGTTTTGACAAGCAAGGATTTTATGTAAAATGTGGCTTTTAATGATACATATTCACAAAAAAATAAAAACTCGAAAAAAGTGATTATTCGTGCCACCCTAATGATACCCCCATTCAATCTGTCATTCCGTGTGTAACGCATTAAAATATGAAATATATTGTAAAAAAAATTGTAATTCGAAATTTATGTTTTCTTTCTAAGTATCTTATTTGGCTCCCAATGCGGGGCAAAGTTTCAAAAATGTAAACCTTACAATGCTTAAGGGCGACTTTTATAACTAACATATTTTTGGCTAAAATCTTTCTTTATCCCTCCTGATTAAACAGAAGTATATAAATATAATAGTTTGGCGCCCACGTCGGGGTTTTTTCTTTTTATTATTGTTTTGTAATGAAAATGCTGAAATTTTTGATTTGGTAATCAAAAATTTTTGTTATTAAAAATGTATAATTGCTAAAACTCTTTTTTTTTATTTTGAATTTGTCAAAAAAATCGTATTTGGCGCCCAATGCAGGGCCCAATTTCAGAAATGTAAACTAAATCTAAATTAAATGCTTAGGAGTAAAACCCCTTCTAGAACTATATTATTAAGGATATTTGTGGCTTTTGTTCTTACTTTTTAATTTGGCGCCCAACTCGGGGTTCCCACCTGTTATAAATTTGTTCACATTATTTTTTAAATAATGGGTCGAATATGGCTAAATTTTTAATAAAGTTATCAATGTTTTTTGTTATTTTAAATTTATAATTATTTTTCTTTTTTATTTTCAGGTAAATAATTGTTCATTATCTAAAATTACAAACTAGTAAGTGAAATTCATTGCTTTTTATCCTTAAACAAAATAAAAACAAAAAAAAGTGTCAGATTCTGGTCTCAGATTCTGAGACATTTTTCCTATAGAAAAAGTCTCAGATATTGAGACATTTTTCTGAGACTCAGATTCTGAGACATTTTCCTATAGAATGTCTCAGACTCTGAGACATCTTTCCTATAGAAAAAGTATCAGATTCTGAGACATTTTTCTATAAAAAAAGTCTCAGTTACATGAAAATGTTAGACGTTTGATTACTTTGTACTTTGGTAACCTAATTTAATCTTAAATCAATCACAAAATTTTTTAACTTACAATTTATCCTCATATAAAAAACTCCGTCCGATATTAACTTTTATCTGTCTATTGACAAGAAATCTAAATAAATATAGATTTAATTGGTCCATCTTTAGACTGGGTACTTATTTTCAGAAAAGCCCAGGTGTAGGGTGTTACTTGTTTTAAAATTTAATACTCAAAATCCATTAGTCGCTTTCCTGCGTTTGTTCTGCCCTGTTATAATTTGGCGCCCAACTCGGGGCCTGATTTTATTGTAAATTTTACACATTAAATATTTGTGTAATTTTGAATTTAACTACACTGGGTAGAGTATTGTTGCTACTTAAGTGATTAAAAAAAACAATTTGCTTTCAGTGTAGAATACATTGTACAATTAAGTCAATGTAAGTAGTATGTAATATGTGAAACCCTAGAAAGTAATTACTTGCATTTTTTTTTTTTTTTTAATTTTTGTAAACTATTTATAGCGCAATTGCAATAAGACAATGAAATTAAAATGCACTAATGTCTTTTGTAAAAGGTGTTAAAAATAAAAAAAAATAAAAAAAAAATAAAAAAAACGAAATAGAAACAATAACACCGCAGTGCACAATAATGCAAACAAATAAACTATTGTCACTTTGCCCATTGTAAGACAGACATACGGACGGACGGACATACATTTCTAAACTAGAAAATACTATTATAAATAGTTGTAGTCATACTGCGACACAACGAACGGATTTACAATAATAACAACTATAACTACATACAAAAATTTATTTACAATTATTTTTATACCCTCCACTTAGTGATAGAGGGTATATATAAGTTTGTCATTCCGTTTGTAACTCATCGAAATATCGATCTGGGACCCCATAAAGTATATATATTCATGATGCCCGATCGATTTTAAGACATTCTAGCGATGTCCGTCTGTCTGTCTGTGGAAAATGCTGTAGCGGACAAAATATTGCACAGAGATGACTGAAACTTAACATATTTATTGGAAGTTCTCCCGAGAAGTTTGGTATTGCATTTGAGCGATATCGGTTTAGCGGTTCAAAAGTTATGAACGAAAATGTAAGCACACCTCAAAAATTTCGGTACATTCAACATAACCTAAAAATACAAAATGCTATAATTCTGCTTCTGGTTGACATATGTGAACATAATTGAACACCAAATAGTATTTAAACAAGTACGAACATATTTTTTGACAAAAAAAGAAAAAAATCGCGAATTTTTTTTACCAAAATTTTTTTTCGCGGAAATTTTTTTTTTCAAAAATTTTTTTTTTTTTCAAAAGTAATTTCCTTTTAAATAAAGTTTTTTGCAATAATCTTTTTGAAATTGTGGAGGGTATCAATACATTCGGCAAGGCCGAATTTAACTTTTTTACTTGTTTTTATTATTTTTTTTTTGTAAAAATATATATGTAAAATGCTAATGTACTCTCGTCGTTGTTGGCGACCGACTGCTACACCGCCGCGCTTGACTCAACTAAACTGAACTTATTAAATGTATGTGATTGTAAGTGATTATTATGAAATCACCTTCAACTGTTAGTTTGTACTATAACGACCCCAAAAAAATAAAGAAAAAAAATTTATAAACAGAAAAAAATTTAAATAGAAATAAAAAAATAAATAAAATTGCACAAAATACTATAAAGCCAAACGTCAGCGTCTACTTAAAAATGCCAGAATACACAAAATAAAAATAATAGCAGATCATGGTTTATACATTAAATTTAATTAACTCAATAAGAATCAAAAACTCTATTTTTACTTAACTACATCAAACTCGCAACTGGATTTAATCAGATGATCATCTGGTGAATGAATGACTTCAGCCGAACCTAAACAGCTGTTTTGGAGGTCAAATTGTTGTATTTAATAATTTATTTTTCAATTAACAAAAACTTACACAACAGATAAAAGCTTTCAACTCACAGAAAAAACATATCTGTTTTTTTTTAATCCCTGATGATGCTCAACGATGATTAACCGAAATATCGAAAAATAAACTAAAATTACACAGTGCAACACCCAAAATCGGAATGGGATGAAACCAAAAGCAAATGAAAGTTGACATATTCCATAACAAACCCCTCAAGGCTTTTTTCTAGTTCAGAGCTAGCTGTTTTACACGCATTTGAAGTTAGCGCACTTTTATTATAATTATAATAATAAATGCTTGAAAACTGTATCAGTGGCGAATGATTAATATTGTAATTGCCTTTAAATAACAATCATACGCAACGGTGTTCAGTGATCTATATTAATAATTGCCTTTAAATAACAATCATACGCAGCGGTGTACAATGGTTTATTTTAATAATTTTGCTATTCAGTAAATAGGTACTGGACCGATTGCAGCAAAATTCATACCAGTCATAGCTGAAGTAATTTTGAGCTTAAGTTTGGAAACTGGACCCTACATGTCCAATAAGGGCACCACCAGGGGCCTTTAAAGTAGGACATGTTTAGTACACAAAAACTTTAAATGCTTTAAAATCACCAACTTTAAATGCGTGTAAAATAAAATCTAGCTCTGACCTAAAAAAAAGGCCTTGAGGGTTTTGTTATGGAAAACGTCAGCTTTCATTTGCTTTTGGTTTCATCCCATTCCGATTCCGAAAGTTCGATTTTGTATCACTGTGTTATTAGTTGAAAATTGAAATATAAAAACGGGGGTTTTAAAATATTTTTCTTTAATTTATAACCGTAAAATAAAATAAAAAAATTGGCCACAAAATTTTTCAAAGATTTCTTAAAAATTTTCGAGCATCTATATCAGTGGTCGGCAGAAAGAGAGAACCTTTTTAAATTTTTCTAAAACAAAGCGCCATCTACCGGCTTTTTAAAAAGCGAACATGGTAACGAATAAAATATTTATATTTTTGTGCTCTTACCCAGCAAAACTTTGGTAATGGGTAGTGATTATATAACACATTACCAGGTAATGTATATACCTTATTTGTAGCATTATTTTAGGATGTCTTACCAAACATTTGTTCCACAACGTATTATTTTCAAGTGAAAAATAATGCACTACTAATAATTTGCTACGTAATGCATGATTATTGGAAAAAATGTATTTCATAGTTATTATTTCTAAACATTAAATCATGGATGACTTATATTTGGTTACATTATGTATTATTTGAAAGTTTGAAATAATGTATTATTTATAATTGGATGCATAATGCATTACAATAACATAAAAAATAATTATTTTATAAAAAATGCATAAATTTAAACTAGAGATGGGCTCACGACAGGAAATTTCTAACGACACACACTCACGAGCATATTTTATCTACTTACACTCACTTACAATCACGTGAGTAAATTTAATACAAAATTACTTTTTCACTACTCGTAACACCTTATATCTTATCTTCTGGTATGCTATATTATTTCATTTCTCGTAACCTATAAAATATCATATATTTTACACCTTACTCGTATTCTTCGTTATAAATTTATGACTTATTTTATACCTTACTGGTATTCTTTGTGATAATGTGGATGCATTACTTTGAGTCTCATCGCCTGTTAAAATCATCAATGCTGCAATGTATAAAATAAGAGATCCTATACCTTATTTTATACCTTATTTGGTAATCTAAGTTTTGCTGGGTAGTTGTGAGTTTTATTTACATTCGTGTTGTGTATGTGCAAATAACCAATTTTATTCGGCACCTGGGTGCTATGGAAAATTTCAGTAAAAAAATTTAGGGGAACAAATTTTAAGTGAAAAAAAAAATTTAAAGTAAAAAAGGGTTGAGAAAAAAAAGGTTTTTCGTCCATTTTATTACGTTCCCCGTTCTATTCCATTTCGTTCCCAGTTCCATTTCATTTCGTTCCACGTAGGTATTATTCCTGTTAAAGTTTACTTAAAAATTTTTAAGCATTGATATCGCAACAAATCTATAAAATCAGGAAAATTTTATTAAAAAAAATTTAGGGAAAAAAATTTTGAGTAAAAAAAATTTAAAGTAAAAAACTTTTGAGAATAAAATGGTTTTTGTTCCATTTTTCCTCCCGTTTTATTCCATTTCGCTCTCAGTACCATTTCATTTCATTCAACGTGTTTTATTCCTTTTCGTATACAAGCAATAAAAAAATTTCTCCTTTTTAATCTACAAATTCTAAAATTATTGGAAAACAAGTAAAAAAGTTATGGTCGGTCAAGACCGACCATATTATACCCTACACCTGTGTTTTTCCGAAAATGGGTCCCAAGTTCAAACATGGACCGATTGAATCTATCTTTTGTTAGATCTTTATTTAGTGTAGAAAACACACACAGCTCAAATTTTAGTGGAATTGGTTAATTTTTTGCCAATAGACCGATTTAACTGAATATCGGTCGAAATTTTTATATGAGGGAATTACAAGGGAAGTCTCCCAAGTGTCACCCGCGGATCTTTATGGTATTGGTTTTATTTTGTAGAGCAGAAAAAATAAACTGACATGTATTTTTTTTAGCGGCCCAAATTCATATTTAGGGGGTGAAAAGGAGGGAGAAGAAAAGGCCATTTTTCAGTTTTTTTCGTTTATCTCCTTCATTATGCAAAGAAACCTAATAATTTATTTTTCAATTAACAAAAACTTACACAACAGATAAAAGCTTTCAACTCACAGAAAAAACATATCTGTTTTTTTTTTAATCCCTGATGATGCTCAACGATGATTAACCGAAATATCAAAAAATAAACTAAAATTATTAGTTGAAAATTGAAATATAAAAACGGGGGTTTTAAAATATTTTTTCTTTAATTTATAACCGTAAAAGAAAATAAAAAAATTGGCCACAAAATTTTTCAAAGATTTTTCAGTTTTTTTCGTTTATCTCCTTCATTATGCAAAGAAACCTAATCATGTTACATTCCAAATGAAAGGTCTTTGAAAAACCTATCTACGTGTGGTAAGAACGTGTCCAAACATGCACAACTTTTTGTCATATGGAGTAAAATAACAAAATTTTAGAATATTTTTGTTAATAAGTCAAAAAATATTAACTTCTTTAGCCCGTTGTTAGCACCGCGAGATAGGTATTTTTAATACCTTTAATCTGATACCACATATGCCTATATTAATTTTGTTTAAATAGGCGTAAATCGTAAAAAACCGAAAAAGGTCAATTTCCCCCGTACAAATCGACTCCCCCTAAAAATGAGTTCGGGCCGCTAAAAAAAAAAGTCGAATTAATTTTCGTTCTTAACAACATATCCAAATTTTATGAAGACCGGAGGGTGACACCAGGGAGACTTTCCTTGTTAGTCCAAAAATGGCCCAATTATATTCAGATTTGATTAGGTTACCAAAGTACACGTTTAACACCTACAAATAAAATTTTTATCGAATAATTTCATTTTTATGAATTTTTAGGGAATTATGTGAATATCGGGAGGGTGGTTTGTATGGGGACTACGAGAAGGACTGACCCCATTCCATTGAAATTTGGAATGATGCTTCGTGGAGTCATTTAAGCCCATTCCAAAGGGGGCGTTTGTATGGGGGCCAGGTCTTAACATAGACAGATTTTTTTCCAATATCAATAGGCTTTGTCCTTGGGCCAAAATATGCTTAAGTTTCAAATTTCGAGTCAATTTATTGAAAATTGCGACCTGTATCGTGCTTAAACCGTTAGATTGACAGACGGACGGACATCGCTAAATCGACTCAAAAAGTAATTCTGAGTAGATCGGTATACTTGAAGGTAGTTCTAGGACCAATATTTGTGCTGATACAAACATCAGCACAAACTCATTATACCCTGTACTACAGAGTGGTGTAGGGTACAAATATTTAAAGAATTCCTAAACCGCGATTTTGGTCCATAGTTGGATGCTAATTTTTTAACAAAAAAAAATTTATTCAAATTGGTCTCAAAATTTGGAAAATGTTAAGTATGTTATCTGAAAAATATTCAAAAAATATAAAAACACTATTTTGACCCAAAAATTGTGAGCAGCATCTGTATACCAAAATCGCTAAATAGCATTTTTGGACTTAATTCGCGTTTTTATATTTTTTATACACTTTGTCATTCCGTTTGTAACTCATCGAAATATCGGTCTGGGACCCCATAAAGTATATATATTCATGATGCCCGATCGTTTTTAAGGCATTCTAGCGATGTCCGTCTGTCTGTCAGTGGAAAATGTGATCACGACCAAAATACTTCACGGATATGACTCCCGAGAAGTTTGGTATTGCATTTGAGCGATATCGGCTCAGCGGTTCAAAAGTTAGGAATGAAAATGTAAGGACACCTCAAAAATTTTAGTACATTCAACATAACCTAAAAATAAAAAATGCTTTAATTCGGCTGCTGGTTGACATATGTGATATAATTGAACATCAAATGGTATTTAAACAAGTACGAACAAATTTTTTGACAAAAAAAGAGAAAAAAATCGCGAATTTTTTTTCCGCGGAAATTTTTTTTAAAAGTAATTTCCTTTTAAAAAAGTTTTTTTCAATAATCTTTTTGAAATTGTGGAGAGTATCACTACATTCGGCAAGGCCGAATTTAACTTTTTTACTTGTTTTTTGTATTTTTGTTTAACAAATAAAACTTTTTTTTGCTAGAAAAAGTTCAAATCCTGCACTTATTGTTAAACACGGGGGATTAGAAAATGTCGCTTGTTTTTCCCGCCCCTTTTTGAGGGCGTGTATATAAAAATAACTTACAAGGGAAGTCTCCCTAGTGTCACCCGCGGATCTTTATGGAATTGGTTTTATTTTGTAGAGCACAAAAAATAAAGGGATACGTATTTTTTTTTAGCGGCCCAAATTCATATTTAGGGGGTAAAAAGGAGGGGGGAAGACAAGGCCATTTTTCAGTTTTTTTCGTTTATCTCCTAAATTATACAAAGAAACCTAGTCATGTTACATACCAAATGAAAGGTCTTTGGAAAACCTATCTACGTGTGCTAAGAGCGTTTCCAAACATGCACAACTTTTCGTCATATTGAGTAAAATACCAAAATTTTAGGACATTTTCGTTAATAAGTCGAAAAATATTAACTTCTTCGGCCCGTTGTTAGTACCGCGAGATAGGTATTTTTAATACCTTTAATCTGATACCACACATGCCTATATTAATTTTGTTTAAATAGGCGTAAATTGTAAAAAACTGAAAAAGGTCAATTTCCCCCCACACAAATCGACCCCCCCTAAAAATGAGTTTGGGCCGCTAAAAAAAAATACGTGTCGAATTAATTTTCGTTCTTAACAACATATCCAAATTTCATGAAGATCGGAGGGTGACACCAGGGAGACTTCCCTTGTTAGTAATTATAAAATATTATATCTTTGGTGCACAAATAATAACAATTTAATTGTATGCGTTTTGATCTTAACCGTTGAATATAATTTGTTTAAAACAATATAAATACATTATGCTGCTTAAAGTATACGCACCGTATACTGAAGTATTAATGATATAATGAAGAAATCATTTTAAAATACACTTAATCCATAAAATTTGGTTCAAATAGTTTCCATTTGATATATATTTGTCGAAATCTTATTTATCCGAACAATATATTTTCGGAAAAACCAATTTGGGTTACTGGCCGGGTTCCCCGCTAGTCGGCATCTTGAACTATTACAATCAGATTATAAAAAAAGAAAGCAAAAAAAATTTAAATTATTTTTTATGTGAAATAAAATAAACTCACGTTATTTTTGCTGCCATCGCTGCTGCTTGACTCCTCTGCCTTTCCTCCCTACCTTATGACTGCGCCATATCTACTCTTTCATAATCAATTTACAACACAAAAATAAAATATGACAATTACAAAACAGCAATATCAGCTACAGAAACTAAAAAAAAAATTATAAGAGTGCAAAGAAAGCAATAAATAAATAAGACGACATAGAATAAATATGAGGTCTTCTAAAAATAACAGTCTGTGAAACGCTATTTCAATTTGGCGGCACAGGACAAGGTTGCACAAAGGTAATACCTTGTAATTTTGAGAGATTTTGGATAGAAAATTGATATTTGAGAAAAGCGAAAATTTTGAAAGTGAATTAAGTGCTTTAAACGCAATAAAGAACGTTTTCCGTTTTGCCTAAATTCCGCTTTTTTGTTTACCCAAAATGGACTAAATCTGGTCTGGTTTGCTCATATGTACTTTAATCTGATCTTATATAGAACATTGAATTTTATCTGAAAAGATTTTAAATTTGGCTTCTATTTTCGTGATATGATCGTATCTAATCAATAACTAATTCAGAAAACGGTATCTAAATTCGGTATCTGATTATATACAATTATATTTAATTAAATATCAACAGATTAGACCCGATATATGAGCATATCAGGCCAGATATTTCATCATCTTGATGAAAACAATCATAAATTTTATCATAAAAACTTTTGAGAGTAGATTATGAAACCGTTTGTTCTTTAATGTTTCTCCAATTTTTGATCACCGATTTCTTCGTTGGTGCCAAATCTCCAAACCATTTTGTCGAATTCATAAAATTTTGCAATGATGACCTCTCACTTGTGGTCCCGTTGTCTTTTCTGGTAGGTTACATAGTGTCCTTCCCCCATAAACTTATCTCAACTTGTTTTTAGTGTATCAGTAGCAAATCTCGGCATTTCTTTAAACATTTTGATATTTTAATCTTTTCGTTTAATATACATTTTTCGTAATCTAATGACTTTTATAGCGCTATTTTATGATGACATAGAATATTTATAATTTTTGTTATTTACATATTGCGGTGCAGTTTTATTAGATTAAAAAAGGCGAAAGTCTATTTTTGCAATGACCGCTTGAGGTCAGTTTTATTTAAGGGCTAAAGAAATAATTGTATTTTTTACGATTTTTTTTCAGTTGCGTAAAAGCTATTTTACATTAAATTATAGTTGTTTTTTATTGGACCTTTTCAAATTAATTATAAAAATAAATAGGCCTCGAGCTCAAATATTTTATTTTTTTAACTACATTTAAATTTTTTGAATCTTGTTTCTATATTCATGAAATTTGAGAGATTTATGTGGAAATCGGGAAGGAGGTTTGTATGGGGGGCTACAAGAAGAACTGGTCTGATTCCTTTAAAATTCGGAATGGTGATTTGTAAAGACAAAGTAAGTTTACCTGCCCAATTTCACAAAGATACCTATTATAATACGGTTCTTAGAGTTATTTGAGCCAAAAGTAAAGAAGACCTTTGTACGGGGACTAGGTCTAAATATAGACCGATTTTCTCCAATTTCAATAGGCTTTGTCGTTGGGCCAAGAGAGCCTTAATTTTCAAAATTCAAGTCAATTGATTGAAAATTGCTACCTGTATCGTGTTTACACCGTTTACATGGGCAGACAGACGGACGGGCGGACATCGCT
This sequence comes from Pegoplata infirma, assembly GCA_963921195.1. Classification (NCBI taxonomy): domain Eukaryota; kingdom Metazoa; phylum Arthropoda; class Insecta; order Diptera; family Anthomyiidae; genus Pegoplata; species Pegoplata infirma. The sequence continues at coordinate 84,091,075 of OY992540.1, forward strand.
AAATCGACTGAAAAAGTTATTCTGAGTCGATCGGTATACTTAAAAGTGGGTCTAAGACCAATATTTCGGGTAATTACAAACCTCAGTACAAACTCATTATACCCTGTACCACAGAGTGGTGTAGGGTATAAAAAGATGATTTTGAGGTTGGGGTGTCTATGTTTATAAAAGTGAGTAGTGGAGTTCTGAAATCAATATCTCTGAAAGAAATGGTCCGATTTTCATAAAAATTTGACACAATACAAAAAGGGATATGGAGAGTCCGAAAATGCAAAAACACGTTTCGGACATAACTCGACTTATGTAGTTATGGGTTTTTACCACATATATAATTTCTGAAGAAGAAATTGCTGAAAAATCCAAAAAACGAAAAAATCGTCTATTACTAATTTTTGACCCTTTAAATCCCTGATATGGCCGATAAGCCGAGACATGCGAACCCTTGACAATTTTGGTATATTCTACATAACCTTAAAATACAAAATGCCTTTATTTCGGCTGCTAATTGACCTATGTGAACAGAATTGGATACCGAATGGTATTTAAATAAGTACAAACCTATTATTATAACCCAAAATTTTTTTCCCGTGATTTTTCGCGGAATTTATTTTTCTTAAATTTTTTTTCAAATTTTTTTTTTTTAATTTTTGTCAAAAACACTTTTTTTTTGACAAAAAAAAAAATTCACTCGAAAAAAAATGTATACTCAAAAAAAATTTAGTCAATTTTTATTTCAACAAGTAGAAAAGTAAAATTTGACTTGGCCGAATCTATGAATACCCTCCACAATGCCCTTTTTATAGGATAGTAATCTCTTTAACGTGAAAAAATGAACAATTTTGATTAGAAATATTTTATTTTGAGTAGAAAAAATTTGTTGAGTGTAAAATTTTTTTCGAGTGTTAATTTTTATTTCGAGTGTAAAAATAAAATACTTTGTAAAGTAAATTTGTGGCTTACCCATTTTTTTTAAGATTGTTTTTTTTTAAGCTCGGGGCTTTCAACACGTGAATTTAAAGTGAAAACAATCTGAAATTCACGATTTTGCTAATAACTTTTGAACCACTAGACAGATTTGACTGAAATATACAAACATAAACGCCAAACTTTAGTGCCTTCAGAGTTGTCGTTCGAAAGTTATCGTGTTTTTTATCTCGTAAATTCGTGTGAAACCCTTGTCGAAATTCACTCTTTTGCTTTTAACTTTTGAACCACTGGACCGATTTCGCTGGATTGCAATACCAACCTGACCATGTAAATGACCAATATATATGCCAAACTTCAGGAGCCTCCGTATAGGCTTTCAAAAGTTAGAGTGTTTTTAACAGACAGACGGACGGACGGACATCGCTAGATCGTCTTAAAATCGATCGAGGATCATGAATATATGGGGCATTCCATGTGAAATCGGACACTTTGAAAAACTTTTTTTTTAGATTTTCCCAATTTGTTTACAGTTTTTAGTACCCTTCGAAAACTCCTTTGTGGTAAATTTTCAGATTTTTTTGATGACCCGTTCAAAAGATATCGAATTTTTAAAAATTGATAGTTTGTTCCTTTACTCAAACTTCTTTTAATCATAACTTCTTCAATAATGGTCAAAATTTCAAATTTTTTTTTTCAAAATTTTTGTTTTTCTAAGTACTTTCTAAAAAAAAATCCCAAAAAATTCTTAAAAGCGCTCTAGTATGCGATTTTTAAGTTTTAAAATTTAAATCTTATTTTTGAAACTGTTTGTACTATTCGATTTTTTTGTAATTTTTTTGTGTAAAACTTCTATCAATTCTACAAATTTTTTGCCCAGGACGATCGTGGGATAACGATTATTACTATTTTTTAAAATTTTTTGAAAAAATTTTATTGTAATTTTCCAATCTTAACATCATTTCTACTGCTCCAATGGTGCGTCATAGAGGGGTCCTTTATAAGACCGACCCCCATTAATTTTTACGTTTTAACATTTCTTTGGAACAAACTAATACCCTATCTCCAATTTCTAAGGGGGCTCCCACACAAAACGACATTTTTTAAAATTTGTTCCTACCGCTCTAACTGCCCTAATAGTGCCCTTAGAGCAACAAAATGTATGATCGACCCACAATATTTTTTTAGTCCAAACATTTTCTCTGAACACACCTACCCTCTATCTTTAACTGTTAAGGCGGTCCCCATACAATTTTTTTTATTTTTTGTAAATTTGTTTTATTTAATCAGCTTCTACCGGTCCAATGGTGCGTCCGAGAGGGGTCATTAGTGAGACCGACCCCCATTTATTTTTACCCTACAACATTTTTTCAAAACATACCTACGCCCTATCTCCACTCCCTAAGTAGGCTCCCATACAAATAACAGTTGGAGCAAATTTTATAAAAATGTAATTTTGTATGGGATCCTACTTAGGGAGTGGAGATAGGGCGTAGGTATGTTTTGAAAAAATGTTGTAGGGTAAAAATAAATGGGGGTCGGTCTCACTAATGACCCCTCTCGGACGCACCATTGGACCGGTAGAAGCTGATTAAATAAAACAAATTTACAAAAAATAAAAAAAATTGTATGGGGACCGCCTTAACAGTTAAAGATAGAGGGTAGGTGTGTTCAGAGAAAATGTTTGGACTAAAAAAATATTGTGGGTCGATCATACATTTTGTTGCTCTAAGGGCACTCTTAGGGCAGTTAGAGCGGTTGGAACAAATTTTAAAAAATGTCGTTTTGTGTGAGAGCCCCCTTAGAAATTGGAGATAGGGTATACGTTTGTTCCAAAGAAATGTTAAGACGTAAAAATTAATGGGGGTCGGTCTTATAAAGGACCCCTCTATGACGCACCATTGGAGCAGTAGAAATGATTTTAAGATTGGAAAATTACAATAAATTTTTTTCAAAAAATTTAAAAAAATAGTAATAATCGTTATCCCACGATCGTCCTGGGCAAAAAATTTGTAGAATTGATAGAAGTTTTACACAAAAAAATTACAAAAAAATCGAAGAGTACAGTTTCAAAAATGAGATTTAAATTTTAAAACTTAAAAATCGCATACTAGAGCGCTTTTAAGAATTTTTTGGGATTTTTTTTTAGAAAGTACTTAGAAAAACAAAAATTTTGAAAAAAAAAATTTTAAATTTGGACCATTATTGAAGAAGTTATGATTAAAAGAAGTTTGAGTAAAGGAACAAACTACCAATTTTTAAAAATTCGATATCTTTTGAACGGGTCATCAAAAAAATCTGAAAATTTACCACGAAGGAGTTTTCGAAGGGTACTAAAAACTGTAAGCAAATTGGGAAAATCTAAAAAAAAAGTTTTTCAAAGTGTCCGATTTCACATGGAATGCCCCATATATACTGTATGGGGTTCCAGACCAATATTTCAAGGTGTTACAAACGAAATGACAAACTTATATATACCCTCTATCACAAGAGTGGAGGGTATACACTTTTTTTACTCAAAATAAAATATTTATAATCAAAATAGCTAATTTTGTTCACGTTAGAAATGTTTGCTCTCACTTCAAAAGGCCATTGTATAGGGTCGTCATGGATTCGGCCAAGTCAAATTTAATTTTTCTACTTGTTTTCTGTGAGTGTGACTGCAACAATTATTTTCCCTTCATTTAGCCTTTCGCACAGTGATTCGTTCCCATATATCGAGTGGGCAAAAATAGAATATTGGTCGCAGATTTCTGAAATTTGGTACACAAGCATTAAATTATCTAATCAAGAAAAAAACGAGTTTTTGGAAAAATCGGAGCAAGGACACGCCTACCCCCCATATATCCTGAAATTTAAATATGTGATTAAAACTACAAAAATGGTCACAAAATTCCCAAACTTTGTCATTGTTACCAATTTTGATATAGTATTTTATGTGTAAATTTTTTTCTAAATTGAAGCAAGGACTCGTGTGGCTGCCATATATCCTTTTTCTTAAAAATATTGTAAATCGCTCAAAAATTACTCGATACCCTTGAAATTTTTTGTAAAAATTTGAATAAGTGATGTCAATGTGTGTGCCAAATTTCGCTGAAATCGGTTTTTTAAAACAAAAGTTATTTACATATCCTTTTTAAAAACTGCAATAAAGTGTTAATATAATTTAATCACAAAAATAAAATAGAAAGAGTTGTCAAAGATTTTCCAAATTTGGTACGCAAGCACAAAATTAATTAGTACAAAAAAAATAAAAATTTTGAGCAAATCGGTCGAAGGACATTTGTACCTGTCGTATGTCCTGAAACTTAAAAGTGGAGTTTTAGCCACAAAACTTGCAATAAAATTACTAAACTTAGTAATTGTCTTAGAAATTTAGATAACTATCGACGTACAACATTTGTATTTTAATCTGAGCAAGGACTCGCGTGGCTGCCATATATCCTTTTTCTTGAAATCTCTGTAACTATTTTAAAAATCTTTCAATTGCTATCAAATTTTAAATATAGATTAGATCAAATGGCGTCAATAAGTGTGCCAAATTTCGTTGAGTTGCTTGCGGTAACAAAAAAGCTGTTAATATATCCTTTTTTTAAATATAGTCAAAAATATAAAAATACATAATAACTGCAAAAACAAAACATTCGCAACACTTATTTCCGAAAAATAAATTTATTCAAAATAAGTTTTAAGTAAACTCGTTTAATATTTGCTTTATTCCTAAGTATATACCCCGTTAATAACAAAAAACTTGAAAAAACAATTTTTTTGGGTACTTAAAATTTTTATTTTTTTTTTTTCGTTTTTTCAAAAACTTAGTTATTTTTATTATTTGATCGTATAGAAAACAGTCCAGGATGTTAAAAAAATCAATAAAAAATAATTTCTAAGTACGAACTTTTTTTATGTATCTCAAAAAAATTTTGGTTTTGATTTGGGATACCAACGAAAATCAAATACTGGTTTTTAAGCAAAATGGCCCACTGTATACTTATTTTATCGAATTATTTACTATAAATTTATGGTATACAATATAATAAATCCCTTTATATATAAAAAAACACTAAAATGTTGATGTATTTTTTAAATTTATATACAGTAAATAAAATAAATAAAAAAAAATAATCCAATTTTAGATTTTTTTAAAAAAATTTTTTTTTCAACTTAAAAAAAAAACTTAGTTATTTTTATTTTTTGATCTTATAAAACATAGTTAAAGCTACAAAAAAAATAAAAAACAAAAAAATTTTATTCACGAACTTTTTTTATGAAGGCCATTAAAATTTGGTGATTTTGGGGATTTTAGTAAAAGTCAAAGATAAATTTTAAAGCAAAACGGCCCACGTACTGCATATTTTTTTTCTGATTTTTTATTATATTTTTACAGAATACTATATAATATATCAATGTGTAAAGAAAAAATACTTAATATTGGATTTTTTTCTAATATTTTTTCCATTAATAATATAGCTTTTGAAAAAAATTAAAAAAAGACACAAAAATAACCTAACTTTTTTCCAACTTCAGACAAAAACTTAGTTATTTTTATTGTTTTGCCTTATAAACCATAGTCCGAGCTATCGAAAAAGCGAAAAAAATAATTTTTTGACTCACGAACTTTTTTTATGCATTCCATCAAAATTTGTAAATTTTTGGGAATTCGGTAGAAAAATTATAGATTTCAGAGCAATACAAAAATGTATTTTAAGATTAATTCTAAAAAAATGGAAATACAACATTTAGCTAATATATTAAAGTAACTTTTGCAAAAAAAAGTTCGTTGATTTCTTTAAAATTCGATTTTTAATAATTATTTTAGTAAACCTATAAAAATCAATTTTTAGGTTTTAACACAATAGCGTTGAATTTCCATACTTTAGCGCCCTCTTGTGGCAACATATGACTTCTTAAAAATCAGGAAAGTACATATTTCTTTTAGTTTACTATTAAACTGTAAAAATACAAAAAATCATCAACATTGAAGACATACTTTTTTTTTTGATTTTTGCCAATGAAACGAATCACTGTGTTTCGTCCCAAAAAATGCAACAAAAAATGAAGAATTTGGTTAAACTTCTAATTTTTTCCCGAAAAATTAAAAAAAAAATTTGGTTAAACTTAAAATTTTGCTTAAAATGTTTTTTGTTTTTTTAAATTTTAGTTTTTGAAATTAGTTTTTGGATAAATAAGAGTTTAGTGAGTGTGAGTGAAGCTTGTGTGAGTACACGTGAGTGAGTGTGAGTCGTATTAAATTTACTCTCGTGATTGTGAGTGAGAAAGCAAAATTTGCTCGTGACAGAGTGTGCGTGATTGGAAAATTTCTGTCGTAGGCGTGAGTGAGGGTGGGTCAGAAGTAACTTACTATCTAGTGGATAGTGTCAATATATTCAGTAAGGTCGAATTTTCTTCTTTCTGCTTAAATCTTAATAATTTTGCACAAATTTATTGTTATTGAGAAAATGCCCAATTTTTTTTTGGAAAATTTTAACACGGTTCGAAGGACCATACAGACTTTCCCATTTGAAAACTTCTATTTTAGATTTAATGCATAAATAAATAATTGATTTATTTCTAAAAAAGTTAAATTTCAATTCTATTAAAATACTCACAATCAAATATTAATGAGTTTAATATTCAAATTGTGTTACAATAAATCTCTTTGTAGTTTTTGTGCGTTTTTCAAGAATAATTTAACATTTTCAATTGCTAAGTCTGTAGCAGACTCTCACAGATTTAAACTCTTTTAATGTCAATTATTATGTAAAACGAAAGAAAAAAATCATTAAAATTTTTCAACAAAAAAGAAATTAATAAACTAGTATAAAAAAAAAAAAACAAAGTAATAAAAGATGTGATGACAAGGCAACAAACAGTTTCAATTCAATTTTTTTTTGCCATATTTTATTTTTTATTTTTTACAATACGGTTATGTGGTTTGGTTTATAATTTACATAAAAATGCAAATATATCAAGTAATACAATAGCAAAAACGAAACAAAAACTAAAATGGAAATCAAATTACAATACTGAAATTGAGAATACTATAAAGTATTATTGTTTCCATAAGATTTACATGGTAACATAACGATGATGATGACTCTGGTTTTTTGAATTCAGTGAAATGTGGCAACAATGCTTTGTCATTTTTTTTTTTGCTGTGTTGCTACTACACCTTTGCCAAGTGGAATTGAGGAAATATGCATATCGAATTTAGAAATTCTTGTAGAAACCCCAATTCAAATTTAAAAATTTTCCTTAACCAACTTCAAAAGGATTCAAAAGTTAGAAGGACCATAAAAAAGGCATTTAACTGCATTTTATTTCAAGTTTGAAAACTTTTAGAACACTCTAAATCATCAAAATTACAGACATAATCTGCTGAGCCAGCAGAAAATACCACGGATTTCCTAACAGCACGATTTTTTTTTTATTTTACGAAGAAACTCTTGTAAAACGACTTTGATAAAAAAACTGTAAATTTACAGAAATATCTGTAATATGTTGATAAAATACAGATAAGTTGTTGGTATGTTCAGAAAAAATACTGTGGTTGGAGGGTATACAAAATTATTGTTTCCTCCATTTACGGTTCGAAGAACCATAATAAGCGAATGACATAAGTAAACATTTTTAATTAGAAACCACCTGAAAAAACTCTCTGGTTTGCCGTTTATATTGTTCTCCAAACTCATCATACACACAAAAGTAAATTTTATATTCAACACGGTTCGAAGGACCAACATTTTTTTACTAATATGCATTCGACTTAGAAAAAAAAACTTTTCTCATTAAAAAGTCTACAATTTCATAAAAATTCCTACAAGTTTTAACCTCTCGCAACAAAAAAAAAACTTGTAAATATAATTTTCTAAACTTTTTTATATTTTTAATGTCATTGAAAACTTTTGTAGCAAAAGTTTTTAAAATTAAAAAAAAAAAAAAAATATATAAAATAATTTTTTTACATAAAGTAATTTATAATATTTTTTTTATTACTTCAAATTCATTACGAGATACTTTATTATACATTATACAATTGCTGCTTTTCTAAATTACAATTGGAAAAGTTGTATTTATAACTCTTTTTTTATTTGAAAATTTATTATGTTTTCTCAAATCATTCACATGTAAATATGGTAATACAAGTAGAAGTAAAGAGTTGTAAATAGTAACTCAAACTTGTAGAAAATTAAAATTATAATAAAAAAAACATTATATAAAAACATATTTTATTTATTTTTATATCTAATTTATGGTTTGAAAAACATTAAACATATTGTAACCTTGAATATGTGAAAATTTGTAAAATCATTAAGTTTTTTTACAAACAATAAAATTTGTAATTGTACTGATGAAGTGCTTAAAAAAAAGTACATTTGTTATTATTGTTGTTGCTGTTTATAAGAAGTCTTTTTATAACCTTCATGGTTTAATGATTTTTGGGTTTTTTTTTCCAAAAAAAATTTTACATAGACTTTTTGTCTTGTCTCAAAAAAAATTAAAACTTTGAAAAGTTAAGGTCGTTTCAGTTTAATTTTTCAAAAACATACAAAATGTTTTAAATTAAAATTGTGTTAAACAAAATATTCTTAAATCTTTACCCATATCGAAAATTCTAAACTAACTTTTTTGGTCCTTCGAACCGAAAATTTTGGTTTAAATAAGATTTATAAAATTGAATGGTTTTATTTTAGAAATTCTGAAATGGTTTTTAACGATCTTTTGAGCTTTCGAATCTTAATGAAATTTATATTTGAGAATACAATTTTATTTTTAAATTCTAAACTACTTTAATGGTCATACGAACCGACTATAAATATTGATTATTCTAAAAGTCTGCATTTAAAACATTTTAAATTAAAATTGTGTTAAACATTTTTTTCTCAAATCTTTACCAATGTCAAAAATTCAAAACTAACTTTTTTGGACCTTCGAACCGGAATTTGCAGTTTTTAATAAAGTTTATAAAATTCAAAGTTTCTTTATTTTGAAAATTCTAGGACCCCATAATGTATGTATATTCATGATCCTTGATCGATTTTAAGACGATCTAGCGATGTCCGTCCTTTCATCTGTCTGTATGTTTGTCTGTTGAAAACACGCTAACTCTTGCAAGGATTTTTCCTGAATTTATGAGATAAAAACACGCTTACTTTCTAAAGACAATTATGAGGATGCTGAAGCTTGGTATTTATAATTGTCGTTCCCCTGGCCTGGTTCGTGTTTAATTTCATCCAAATCGGTCTAGTGGTTCAAAAGTTATTATCAAAACCGTGAATTTCGGATTAGTTTCACCTTGAATTCACGTGTTGAAAACCCGTTAAAGATGTTTTAAAAACATTGGTAAGTCACAAAAATATTTTACAACGTAATTTTGCCACTTAAAAATATTTTTACACTAAAACAAAAAAAAAACAAGTAAGAAAGTTATAGTCGGTCAAGACCGACCATATGATACCATACACCAGTGTTTTCCGGAAAATGGGTCCCAAGTCCAAACATATACCGATTGTATCTGTCTTTTGTAAGATCTGTATTTAGTGTAGAAAACACACACAGATCAAATTTTAGTGGAATTGGTTTATTTTTTGTCAATAGACCAATTTAATTGAATATCGGTCGAAATTTTTATATGGGGGACTAACAATAAATCTAACAATGGTCCAATTATATTTCGATTTGATATGGTTACTAAAGTACACCTTTAACACCTAAAAATAAAATTTTTATCAAATATTTCCATTTTTATGAATTTTGAGGGAATTATGTGAATATCGGGAAGGTGGTTTGTATGGGGACTACCAGAAGGACTGGCCCGATTACTTTGAAATTTGGAATGGTGAGTTGTGCATATAAAATTTGATTACCTGCTGAATTTCAAAGCGATATCTATTTTAATATGGTAATTAGAGTCATTTAAGTCGAATCCAAAGGGGGCGTTTGTATGGGGGCTAGGTCTTAACATGGACCGATTTTCTCCAATTTCAATAGGCTTCGTCCTTGGGCTAAAATATACTAAAGTTTCAAATTTCAAGTCAATTGATTGAAAATTGCGACCTGTATCGTGCTTAAACCGATAGATGGACAGACGGACGGACGGACATCGCTAAATCGACTCAAAAAGTTATTCTGAGTCGATCGGTATACTTGAAGGTAGGTCTAGGACCAATATTTCGGGTAGTTACAAACATCAGCACAAACTCATTATACCCTGTACCACAGAGTGGTGTAGGGTATAAATACACTCAAAAAAAATGTTACACTCAAAAAAAATTTTACACTTAAAAAAAAAAATTTATTAAGTTTTTTTTTTTTTTTTTTTTTCAAAAATTACTAAAAAAAGTTTTTTTACACAAAATAATATATTTTTAATCAAAAATTTTATTTTTTTCACGTTAGAAAATTTACTGTTGCTTAAAAAAGGCATGTGGAGGGTATTCATACATTCGGGCAAGTCGAATTTAACTTTTCTACTTGTTTTTTTAAAGTAATTTCCTTTTAAAGAAAGTTTTTGCAATAATCTTTTTGAAATTGTGAATTTTATCAATACATTCGGCAAGTCCGAATTTAACTTTTTTACTTGTTACCAATAATTTTGTAATTTCACAAGCTTTTTACCAATAAAATTGTAAATTAACAAATTTTTTGACGCGATTAAACTTACAAGTAGGTTTTGTGACTTAACTAGATTTTTCACTACCTCCTATTTTAGGAGAATTCCTAGTAAAAATTACGAGGTTTTTCGTAATTTTACAAGATTTTTAGCAATAAAATTTTAAATTTACAAATTTTTTGGCGTAATAAAACTTACAAGGAAATCTCGTTAATCTACTAGATTTATTTTATAAAAAATCTTGGAAATTTGTAAAATTACAAAACAAAAATTGTAAAATTAAAAAAAAAAAATTATAAAATTACAAAAAAAAATGTAAATTTCTATAGAAATTTTGTTAAAAAACAAGGAAAACTGTCAAATATTAGTAAAATGTGGTTACGAGACTTTTTCTAGTAATCTGACAAGTTTTTTTTTTTTTTTGAGTAGGAAACGAATTTTTTACTTTCACTTGAAAAAAGTGTTTCAATATTGATTATTCTGGAAATCTGCATTAAAAATGTTTTAATTGTTCTAATTGTGTTGAAAAAAAAATATTCCTAAATCTTTAACCTTGTCGAAGATAGGTTAGGTTAACCTTGTCGAAGATTCAAAACTAACTTTTTTGGTCCTTCGAACCGGAAATTTTTGTTTTAAATAATAAATAATAAAGGGTATTTATAATATTTACTTGTTTAATAATGTGCATATTTTAATTTTCTCAACTGTCATTTGAATAATTTCAAATTATATATTGTATTACTACTAATTATGCCAGTAATTTTACCATTTTCGTTATTTATAATAGAATTTTCTGTCATGTTCTAAATACGTGACATTATGTACATTTTTGTATTAAGTAATACAAAAAAAAAAAAAAACTATTATAATTACTTTGTGTAATTTTTTTTCTCTATTTTTTTTTTTGTTTTGAAAACTTTTGCAAAGTTTTAAATGAAATTAAAAAAATATGTATACAAAGTTTATAAAACTAATTTTATAAATTTTTTTTAAATGTTGGGATAGGTTATAAAACTTGTACTGATTTCTATGAAATTAAAGAATTTTAATAAGAGAAGTTTTTCTTCAAGTCGAATGTCTTATTTATGGGAATGCGTGTTTTTTTAAACTTTGGTCCTTCGAACCTTTTTTTTATAATAATAATTAAGTTTATGTGTTATATGAATTTGAAGCATAATAAGTGCGGTTAACTATAGAAAATTGCTTTTAAAGCTTTCAAACTTCAAATTTCGGTTTTTTTGGTTTGATATGGTCCTTCGAACCGTTAAGGATTTTTTTTGGCATTTTGATAATTACACACAATTAGGAAATAAAATTACTTTTAAGATTTTTCTTTTATAAAAACTACTTTAAAAACTAATGTCTTGCGAACCGTATTTTATTAAAATGGCTTGTTATGGTCCTTCGAATCGTAAATCAGTTTTGCTTGTAATGGTCCTTCGAACCGTAAATAAGTTTTTCAATGCTTTTTTAATTTAATATTAAAATAAAAATTACTTTTATTATTTTTCTTTTACTAAAACTACTTTAAAAACTAAGGTCTTTCTAACCATATTTTATTTCATTAGCTTGTTATGGTCCTTCGAATCGTAAATGAGTTTTGCTTGTAATGGTCCTACGAACCGTAAATAAGTTTTTTAATACTTTTATAAGTATTAAAAACTTATTTATTTATTTCAGAATAAAATCTAATCCTCCTCTTTATTGCTATTAAAAGTTTAAAAAATAATTTAAAATTTTAAAATACATTTTAAAATATGTTGCCACAAAATTTTGATTAAAATTACTTAATAATGTTTAAAAATGTACTTATTTTCCACGTTTAAAGACAAATTATAATAATCAAATACAATGTAGACAACATTATGCACTACACACTACATTTATTTTATATTTTTTTTGTTTATTTGATATTGTTGCCAATTTAATTTAAATGCAATTGTGAGAAATTACGCTAGAAATTTATAATAAATTGTTGTATGAACGAACTGTTCGTTCGTTTAAAGTATGATAGTTTGCTCTAAAAAGTAATTTATTTCAATTGTACAATCATCAAATGCAATAACAATTTATTTGTTTATATACAAAAAAAAAAAAAAAACTACACAAAAATAAATTCATATCATCCCATCCATTGTATCCAATTCGTATACTTTTTTTTTTATAAATATTTATTTGTTGCAATAAAATGTGTAAAATAAATTAAAATTGTTTATTTGCAACGTTCGCGAAAAAAAGTAGTTGATACAATTTTATATTAAATGTTTGCAATTTAATATATTTAGAGTATTCAATGTTTAACACGTTAGAAAGTGCAAATATTTTTGTGTTAATCGAAAATTATTTTTTACTTATATGTGACTTTTGGCAAAATTGCAATAGTGAAATGAAAAGTTTAAAGTGTTCTTATTCTAAAGAAATTAAAATTAAATTTTTTTGTGAAAATTGTAAATTTGCAAGAGTGTAAATTTGCAAAAGTGTAAATTTGCAAAAGTGTAAATTTGCAAAAGTGTAAATTTGCAAAAGTGTAAATTTGCAAAAGTGTAAATTTGCAAAAGTGTAAATTTGCAATAGTGTAAATTTGCTAGGGTGTAAATTTGCTAGGGTGTTAATTTGCTAGGGTGTTAATTTGCTAGGGTGTTAATTAGCTAGGGTGTAAATTTTCTAGGGTGTAAATTTGCTATGGTGTAAATTTGCTAGAGCAGAGCTTTTCACTAACTTTTGCTTTGCGACCCCTTTTCAATATTTCAAAATTTTTCGCGACCCCCCATATATTTGACCTCAGTTTTTTCAAAAACCTGAAGTAATGAAAAAATTTGGAAACCAAATTCAGAAGCGGCATTGAAAGATTAATCAAACCTGAGTGGTCAGATCCCTGACACACACCAAAGTAAAAAACTTCTAAAAATATAAAAAAAACACAATTTTTGTGAACTTTGACCTCAATTTTCTCAAAAATTTGGAAACCCGAACTACGGCATTTTATATCGAAACTTACTATCTTCATCGATTTTTTATTTCCGAAAATAAAAGAAAAACACCAGGTAAACCTGATCAGAAATGAAGAAATGTTTACCAAGAAAGCATTTGTAGTCCAATTTGGAATACCTAATTATAGTTATTTTTTCAAAATTATGTACCAATGTTTGGTATTGATCGAAATTTTATTCGATCACAAATCTAGATCCGTTATTGGGATCCAGATTTGGAATCAGCATTAAAAAGTGTATTGAAAAAAGTGGTCAGATCCCAGACGCATCCGAAAATTTCACAAACAAAGCTCTTTAAAATGTACAAGAATACATTTTTGTGAGCTTTGTCTTTTATTTTCTCAAAAACCTAACGTACTAGAAAAATTTGGAACCCATATTCGGAATCAGCATCGAAAAGTTAATAGAAAACGAACTGTCAGATCCCAGACTCTGCCAAAACACTTCACAAATTAGTGTTGGGCATCCCGAGAAATTAACAACTGCAAAGTGATTACGGAAGGTCCTTAAGTGTTGGAAAAAATATTTTTCTTTAATAAAAGTATTTGTATATTTTTATAACACAACAGTTAAAAAAATGTGTTTAAAATTTACAAAAATTTAAGGTTTTAACAAATTTGTTCGAGACCCCCCTGAAACTCTTCGGCGACCCCCTAGGGGGTCGCGACCCACCGTTTGAGAACCATTGTGCTAGAGTGTAAATTTGCCGTACTGTAAATGTGTGATAGTGTAAATTTGCAAAGAATTCAAGTTTTGCAAGAGTGCAAATTCGCAAGAGTGCAATTATATATATTTTAAAATATAATTAATTATAAATTATTTCAATAAATATGTATTTGAGTTCGAGGCCAGTGTTTTTAACTAAATAAATCTTCTTTATTTTCTTCCAATATTTCGATCCTCATCGAGAATCATCATCAGGGATTAAAATTAGATTTCTAACGCAAAAAACGTATAACTATTAATCCTCCTTCTTCGTCATTAAATATTGCACTGACGAAGAAGGAGGATTAATCGTTCCCGAGTAAAAATTTTTATATGATGCAATACATAATGATATATAACACAATATATATTTATACGCAATTTAATCCGAATAATGGTGGATGTTTTTGCATTAAAAAAGATCAACTTGTATAAAATATGATTCGATTTCATCCGAGTTTTGACCAGACATTGCCATATTTCATTGGATCCAATTAGATCTAATTGCATAAAAACATAAAAAAACTTGGTGTGTTTTGGTTTGGGTGAGTTACACCACAGGTCAACGATACATTCACCAAACATATAATTTTCTAAAACAAAAAAAAAAATGTTTGGGTACGCTTTGAACCAGATAGGTGATATACATAACCCTAACAAGGAAATGTTTAGGAACATTTTAAAAGTTTCTTATACTTTGCTTAAAAAACTTAGAACATTTTTGGTTAATTGGAAACATTTAGTTGGAAACATTTATATATGGAACAGAATAAGCTATATATAATTTTATATTAAATTATAAAGAAAAACAAATTTTGTATTGGCCCTAACATTATTTCATATATTTATATCAACCGTATACCTTTTAATCCGAATCATGATTAAATTATATATTACAACATATGACTGCATTTAAAAAAATTAGAAAACACCTCACGGGATGTATAATCATATATGATTTATTATGTTTGTATCAAGTTATATATTGTTATATATGTTTATTTTTACTCGGGTTTTAAGTTTTTTGCGTTAGAATCTAATTTTAATCCCTGATGATGATTCTCGATGAGGATCGAAGTATTGGAAGATAATAAAGAAGATTTATTTAACAAACACTGGCCTCGAGCTGAAATATTTATTAAATTAATATTTGAAAGGTCGAATAATTACAACTACACTTATTTTTAGAGTCCGACCGAAAGCAGTTTTCGAGGCCGAACCGAAACCGAACCGAATATTCGGCTGAAAAAGTAATATTCGGCCAAAACCGAACCGAAACTTAAAAAAAATTACCGCCTGGCATGAATAAAATTATTAAAAAGTTGTTAAAGATAAATATACAGCATATAATGCTTTTAAACCATAGGAATTGTTGTATTTTGAAAAAAAAAAAATGTTTTTTAAAAAACTTACAAAAAAATGTATATTTCGTTTGTAGATTAGGAGAAAATAATTTTTGAACTGACAGTTTTACATTTATTGCATAAACTTGTAACATTTTCTTCAATTGAACTGAAACAAGTGTAATGAAATACGAAATCAAAAAATTCAGCGACTTTTTTACATATTTTTTAAAATACCAAAAAATTTTCGGTTTCGGCTAATATTCGGCCAAAATTTAGCCGAATACCGAATAGAGGCTTAAACCCCATTATTCGGCCGAAACCGAGACCGAAGCCGAATATTCGGTCGGACTCTACTTATTTTGAAATATTGTAAATTTGCAAGAGTGTCAATTTGCAATATTGTAAATTTGTAAAAGCGTAAATTTGAAAGGATTAAAAATTTGCAAGAACGTAAATTTGCAAATTTTTAATAATGATGCTGTTTACAAATCGCCTTAAATTGCAATATGAAATTAAATATTTTTGGTTTTAATTCTCGTAAGTTGCAAAATTTTAAATTTGCAATCGAGTAAATTTGCAAGTGTGTAAATTTTCAAGCGTGCAAATTTGCAAGTGTATAAATTTTAAATATTGTAAATTTGCAAGAATTTAAAATTGCAATATTGTAAATTTGGATAGCGTAAATTTGCAAGTGTGTAAATTTACAATTTTTATTAATTAATGATTCTGTTTCAAAATCGCTTTTAATTGCAATATAAAATTAAAATATAAAAAGTTTCATATTGACATTGCAGTTTTAGCATTTTTTGAACACATTTAAATTTAGCACTTATTATACCCTCCTACAAAAAGTCGCCCACCTCTATTTAGGTATAGTTTAGCTAATTAACACCTTTGCAAAATTGCAACACCAAAAAATTGTCAAAAGCTACTGCAAACTATATTACCTAGTCATTTCAAATAAACCAACATTTTAATGGGTGATTTTTGTCTTGTCTTCACCCTGAAAATTATTTTTTTTTTTTTGCCAGACTCTGGTGAACACCCTTACTAAATTTTTTCACTTTTATAAAGAAAAAATGATGTCAATAAAAAATTAAATTATTTTTTTTTTTTTGCCAGACGCTGGTGAACACCCTTACTAAATTTTTTCACTTTTAGAAAGAAAAAAATGATGTCAATAGACTTTTGAAAGCATCATAAGAGACGCGTGATTCCATTTAATTCAATTTTAATTTCATTTTCATTTTATTTATATACACTCTATGCTCACTACATTTTATTTAATTTTTTTCCTTCCTTTAATTTTGTTCAATTTCAATTAATAAAAATATAAATAGTTTTTTTTTTTCTTGAGTGTAAACAATTTTCTTTTGATTAATATTAATAGAGATATTTTACAATGGAATTTTTTTCCTTATAAAATTTTTTATTAATATTTTAAGAAGACGAAAAAAATTGTATTTTATAAATTTTGCTCTACAAAAAAAGAGAGAAATTCTGCATACAATAAAATTTTTTCAAATTCCTTTAGAAATATTTTGCAAGTTATGGATAAAAAGAAGCTTAAAGAATTAATTCTTTCAAAAATTTGGATTTAAAAAGATTTTTATTAGTTATTAAAAGAAATTTGAAAATAATAAGTTGGGGTCTTTTAAAAGCTTTTTTTAAGCTCTGGGAAAAGCTTTAGGGAGAATGTTAATACTACTAATGTAAGAATCTTAGCTTATGGAAAGTATGACATATAACTATAATTTTTTCTAAAAAGAGGAAGTAAGCGTATTAGAAAAGCTTTGATTGAGCCACGAAAGTATCAATTAAAGCTAAAAATGGATGAATCTTAATAAAACTAAAGCACAACATTAAACAAAATTTTTTTTCTGAAAAGAGCTTTTGGATAATATTCAGTTAAGCTTTAGGATAACATGATGAATTTCAATAAAAAATGAAAACATAAGCTTTAATATTTATTTTTTTATCGAGCTTTTATAAAGTTTTTTATTGAACTTTTAAATTTTAATATTTTTTTATAAAAGCTTTAAGTCTTTTATTACATTTTTTTAATTCTTTTTTTCAAGTTAGGACTAAAAGGAAGCTATAAGAATTAATTCTTTTAAAAATAAGGACTTAATAGTTTTTTCTAAAAAGAAAAAGTTGGCGTTTTAAAAAGCTTTGATTATGTCACGAAAGTATTAATTAAAACTTTAAGCTTTATTAAGCTGAAAAAAGCTTTAGGATGAATCTTAACACTAATGCAAGAACCTGGGCTTATAGAAAGTATTGCATCAAACAAACATTTTTTTCTAAAAAGAGCTTTTGGGGAATATTCAGTTGATATTTTTGATGATATGATAAATTGAATTTCAATTATATTTTAAAAATTACTTTTTGGTTTTGAATATATTTTTTTAATAAAAGCTTTACGTTGTTTATCGAGCTTTTTATTTTTTTTATTGAACTTGAAAAAATCTGCTTTTGGAGGATATAAAGCTTTTGCATGAGTTTTTAAGTTAAAATCCCAATAAAAGCTTAAAAAGTATTGCATCAAACAAACATTTTTTTCTAAAAAGAGCTTTTGGATAATATTCAGTTGATATTTTTGATAATATGATAAATTGAATTTCAATTCTATTATAAAAATTACTTTTTGGTTTTGAATATATTTTTTTAATAAAAGCTTTACATTTTTTATCGAGCTTTTTAATTTTTATTTTTTTTTGAACTTGAAAAAATCTGCTTTTGGAGGATAAAGCTTTTTGATGATTTTTTAAGTTAAAATCCCAATAAAAGCTTAAAATATTTTTTTAAGAGCTTTAAGGTATTATTAGCTAAAGTTTTAAAAGATATTTTTATTTGAATTTTGAAATAAATTTTAAACAATTTTGAATTAATATTTTTTTTGGTTCAAAGTTTTTAGTGTTAATTCCAATAAGTTATATAATTTATAAATTGAATTTCAAATAAATTAAAAAAAAATACCAAACAAGCTTTTATACTTTTTTTTAAATCCCAATTCGAGCTTTTTAAAAGTTTTTTTTTAACTTGAATTTTCTAAATAGAGCTTTTGGATGATAAAAAGCTTTTGGAATTTTTTTAGTTAAAATCCCAATAAAAGCTTTAAATCTTAAACTGAGCTTTTCAAAGTTTTCCTAAAAGAGCTGATATTTTATTAAAGCTTTTGGAAGATATTTAGTTGATTTTTTTAAAATTTATGATAAATTGAGTTTTGTTTAAGTTTTTAAATTAATTTAAAAAATTTTGAATAAATATTTTTTAAAAGTTTTTATTTTTAATCCCAATTAAAGTTTTTAATCTTTTACTACTCTTTTTTTTCTGCCGCTGCTGCTTTTGAAATGAAGTATTAAACAATTTTTCATTATAACTACAAAAATTGAATTTCCGCAAACCACATCAACTGCACTCTAAAAATCCATTAATTTTCCAGTTTTTTTTTAATATTATTTTTCTATTAAATCTTCATCATCTATTATACAAAAATGTAAGTATGTTTTTGAAAGTACATACTTTACTACGTAGTATATTGCTGTAGAACTTTCAATATAAATTTTATACATTTTCATATACGGTGACCGACAAAAGTCTACGTACGAGTACATAATTATTATCAAACAAGTATTTTTTTTTGTAAAAAAATGATGTGTAGACAATTTATCAAGCTTTAATTTAAGCTTAGTGGCGAGCAGATTGAGTTAATTTTTAATTTGCTAAGAGGGTTGAAATGAAAATTAAAATTTTATTGAAAGGAAATTTTTGAAAATATTTTTAAGTAAATTTTATCCAAGCTCAAACATTAAAAATTTAAAAAAGGCTCCAGTAGTTTATATTCAGTTATCAAAAAATTTTTCCAACGATGCTAAAAAAAAAAAAATTTCTTTAAAATTATGCTATGAGAATATCATGGTTTTAATTAGTAAAGAAAATAATGACCTCGAGCCAGAATAAACATCCTCAAAATATAATATTTTAAAGGTCGAATAAAACAATTTTTATTGTTTAATAAAAATTAATCAGAATTTGAAAAATGAAATATTAAATACAGTAAAAGAAATCCACAATTTTTGACCTCCTAATTCTTTTGAAATTTTTTTTTAAACAAAGAAAACGTTTATTTATTTTTCATATCATTAGTATACACTAAAACTAATTAACATTAAAATCTTTTCTTTGTTTACAAAAAATTGGTGGTCAAAAGAAGGAAGGTAAAAATGCGGATTTCTTCTACTGTATTTAATTTTTTTTGTTTGAGTCTATCTAACGGATTCATCATTACGTTCATATATTGCATATTTCTCGAATTATTGAGGTTAAAACACGGGAAATTCTGAATTTTTACTTTTAAGGTCATCTTAGTGACCCTTGAACTTATAATTTTGACCGCGAATATTTTTTTTTAGGAGGCTAGCAACATTTAGAAGTATTATATCCGGTTTTGTTAAAAAAAGGCACCAGAGAACAAAAAATAAAAAAAATTATGTTTCATAACCTCATTTTTTTGATAAAATCGATTTGAGCGAGTTGATCCCTACATTCCAAAAATCTGAAAAAAATCTCAAAAATCTTTTAGGCCATAAGAATTCATATTCCGCTTCAAGAGTTGCAAAAATCCAAAAAAAAGTTTTTGATGAAACGCCCTAATGTACAGTGACTGCCAAAAGTTTGCGTACGATGTAATAGTATAGTAGATGTAATTCGTTAACGACAAAGTTAACAATTTAATCAAATTAATTTATTAATTTATCAAGCTTTAATTTAAGCCTAATGGCGACCAGATTGAGCAAAGTGCAATATCTACAATTCAAAAGGATTTTTATTAAAAACTAGCTGACCCGCCCGATGTTTCTTGGGTCGATTTAAACTATTTTTTATAACGTTTCGGAATTTTGGTCTTGAACAGAAGTTGATAAAAAATGTTTCTAGGAAATTTTTTTTTGGATATTTTTCGCGAACAATTTTTCATTTATCAATTTCTTCGAAAGACATTTGGGAGTAAAACCGTTAATTTAAGATTGTTTTCACCGCGAATTTAAGTAATAAAAAAACGATGACTTTCGAAAGACCACACAAAAAACCCAAAAAATATTTTACGCAGTGTTTTTGTTATTAAACACCTGAAAGCTCTCCAAACCATACTTAATGGTGCGCATCCTCGGTCAAAAAAATATTTGGCCAAATATTCGTTTCGGCTTTTACAAAAATTTTGACTTGAGCTCAAATACTTGCAAATTTTTAAACATTTAAAAAAGTCTCAGTTTATTAATTATTATTAAATATTTGAGCATTAAGAGAATAATCACAATTGGAGCGGGAAGCGGAAAAACGCAATTGTCCTCATAAAAATAGAATTGAATCTAGTTTGGCGGAAAAACGCGGCGGAATTTTGTTGTCATATAAAACGTATGTGAACAGTTGCGGAAAAACGCTTCCCGCTCCAATTGTGATTATTATCTAACACTATTTTTCATATTGAATTTTGCTCAATAAATTCAAATTAAATATGTATTTACCTGATTTCTGCAAATTTCTCAAAATTGACAATTTCTTAAAATGAAAATTTTTAAAAACCTTGAAATGCATCACTTACATTTTCAATCAAATTAAAAGTTTAGTGCTAATTAACATTATTATTTTTAAGTTTTATATGTCAAGTATTTGAAATTGTTTTATATTTATGTATATACTGTAAGTATTTGTGACCGTGAACTCAGCTTTAAAACTACCATACAAAAAAAACTTTTAACGAAAAAATTATTTAAAAACATTGTACAATTTACAATAGAGTAAATAGAAAATCAAAAACTAATTTAAAGCAAACAAGTAGAAAAGTTAAATTCGACTTGGCCGAATCTATGAATACCCTACACAATGCCCTTTTTAAGTGATAGTAAATTTTTTAACGTGAAAAAAATAAAATTTTTGGTTAGAAATATTTTATTTTGTGTAAAAAAACTTTTTTTTTATTAATTTTTGAAAAAAAAAAAATTACTAATTTTTTTTTGAGTGTATTTTTTTTTTGTTTTAGTGTAAAAATATTTTTGTGTGACAAAAATACCTTGTAAAATATTTTTTTGACTTACAAATGTTTTTAAAACATGTTTAACGGGTTTTCAACACGTGAATTTAAGGTGACACTAATCTGAAATTTACGGTTTTGCTAATAAATTTTGAACCGCTGGACCGATTTGGCTGAAATTTAAAACGAACCGGACCAGAGGAACGACAAATATATATGCCACACTTCAGCACCCTCAGAATTGCCGTTCGAAAGTTACCGTGTGTTTTATCTCGTAAATTCCAGAAAAACCCTTGCCGAAATTCAATCATTTGCTTATAACTTTTGAACCACTGGACCGATTTCGCTGGATTGCAATACCAACCTGACCAGGTAAATGCCCAACATATATGCCAAACTTCAGGAGCCTCCGTAAAGTCTTTCAAAAGTTAGCGTGTTTTCAACAGACAGACTGACGGACGGACGGACATCGCTAGATCGTCTTAAAATCGATCGAGGATCATGAATATACAAGTAAAAATAAAAACAAATAAATTTTACCTTGAATTATTGCAAAAAAAGTTTGTAAAAGAAATTATTAAAAAAATAAAAATTAAAAAAAATAAAAAATAAAAAAAAAAAATTTAAAAATAAAAAAAAAAATAAAAAAAAAAAAATTGAAAAAATGTTTCGTGGTAATAATTTGCTCCAATCTATTCATCAGTGATAGATTTTAAGTCATTCTAGCGATGTCCATCTATCCATATTTACATATGTATTTAAAAAAAAAAAAATCACCAAAATTTATTTTTCGCAAAATTTTTTTTTGCTAATATGTAAAATTTTTGACATTTAGTAGGGTATCAATACATTCGGCAAGGCCAAATTTTACTTTTTGACTTGTTTTTACTCCGTTTGGTGTGTTTCCGATTATAATTTTTACTGTATGGAAATCAAAATCGTTGTTTCGATTTGGTAAAAATTAAATGACAAAACTTGAATTTAGTACTGTTTTTGTTTCAGTGTATATTGATCTAAAATAAAAATTAATTGTGTCTATATTTTTGACAACACGCAATTTTTTTCTCATGTTATTTATTTTTTTGTGATGTATTTTTATATTTTATTTTTTTATATTTATATATAATAATAAAAAAAAAACATTATAATACACACCTTCTTGAGAAATGTTTATACACTAAGAAAAAAAAATTATAAGACATAATAGACCAAAGTTTGTTTCTACTTATTTTAAAAATTTTATTTTTAAAATTACCTATTTAATACGTTAATTTTAAAATTAAAGTTGTTCCACCTTAATTTAAAATTGAAATCAATTTTAAATTAACAAAAAGACAAATCGCTAATGTTCAAACAAAAATATTAATACATATTCAACACTACCCTCAAAGAGAATTAGAAGAAGAAAATTGCACAATCTCGATTTTTCATTTAAATTCCCTTTGCTACTTGTGGTTTAGAGTTTTTATATTTGCTAAATAGTCTTGACAATGGAATCTGACTAATTCCGAAACACTAACAAGGGAAGTCTCCCTAGTGTCACCCGCGGATCTTTATGGAATTGGTTTTATTTTGTAGATCAGAAAAAATAAAGGGACACGTATTTTTTTTTAGCGGCCCAAATTCATATTTAGGGGGTAAAAAGGAGGGGGAAGGCAAGGCCATTTTTCAGTTTTTTTCGTGAAAGGTCTTTGGAAAACCTATCTACGTGTGCTAAGAAGGTGTCCAAACATGCACAACTTTTTGTCATATTGAGTAAAATACAAAAAATTTAGGACATTTTTCTTAATAAGTCGAAAAATATTAACTTCTTTGGCCCGTTGTTAGCAACACGGGATAGGTATTTTTAATACCTTTAATCTGATACCACACATGCCTATATTAATTTTGTTTAAATAGGCGTAAATCGTAAAAAACTTAAGCATTAAACATTATTGTTTTTAAAATAAAAATTCAAATTTGAATTTGTAACGAACTTTAAATACATCATATTAAATTTAAAGTTGGTAAAACTTAAAACAAAAATGTTATTTTAAAATCAATCAATATTTAAGTATTATATTTTTAAATATGTAGCATATTTAAAATAACATTTAACATTTTTGATTTTAAATATGTTTTTTACCCTCAGTGTATATTTTTTTTTATAAAAAAAAAATGCCATAAATAATTCCTCATATATTTTTATATTATGGTTTTGTGCTGATTACAAAAAAATATATATTTTTAGAATTCTCAAGTTAACATACCTACATATTTTTTTCTTTGTTTTTATTTAATAATTTTTTTTTTATATATTTTTTTTTTTCATTCAAAGCAAATTAATTGTTAAAATATCTATTAAGTTTATGGCAAAATGCCATGTTAAAATAACATTAAAAAAATAATAATAAACTTTTTCGTTTACAAAATAGAAATATTTTTTTTTTTAAATTGTTCTAGTTTAAATTTTGTTAGACTTTTGATTTCAATAAAATGTCCAATAGAAGATTTAAAATACATAGTTCTGAAGATAAATCTTCAAAGTCTGGCAGTCTTAACACAATTTTAAGACTACCTCAATTAATTATACCCTCCACTCTAGTGATAGAGGGTATATATAAGTTTGTCATTCCGTTTGTAACACCTCGAAATATTGGTCTAGGACCCCATAAAGTATATATATTCATGATCCTCGATCGATTTTAAGACGATCTAGCGATGTCCGTCCGTCCGTCCGTCCGTCCGTCCGTCCGTCCGTCCGTCTGTCCGTCTGTCTGTCTGTTGAAAACACGCTAACTTTTGAAAGACTTTACGGAGGCTCCTGAAGTTTGGCATATATGTTGGGCATTTACCTGGTCAGGTTGGTATTGCAATCCAGCGAAATCGGTCCAGTGGTTCAAAAGTTATGAGCAAAAGACTGAATTTCGGCAAGGGTTTTTCGTGAATTTATGAGATAAAAAGCACTATAACTTTCGAAAATCAATTCAGTGGATGGTGAAGCTTGGCATATATATTTTTCGTTCCTCCAGCCTAGTTCGTATTGAATTTGACCCAAATCGGTCCAGTGGTTCAAAAGTTATTAGCAAAACCGTGAATATCAGATTAGCTTCACCTTAAACTCACGTGGTGAAAACCCGTTAAACCTGTTTTACAACCATTGGTAAGTCACAAAAATATTTTAAAACGTATTTTTGTCACTCAAAAATATTTTTATACCAAAACAAAAAAAATATACACTCGAAAAAAATGTTACACTCAAAAAAAATTTTACACTCAAAAAAAAAATTAGTAAATTTTTTTTTTAATGTAAAATTCAAAAAAAATTTACACTCAAAAAAAAAATTTACACTCAAAAAAAATTATTTTTTTTTTTCAAAACTTACTAAAAAAAAATTTTTACACTCAAAAAAAAAATTAGTAAATTTTTTTTTGAATGTAAAATTCGAAAAAAATTTTACACTCAAAAAATATTTTTTTTTTTTTTTTAATTACTAAAAAAAATTTTTTTTACACAAAATAAAATATTTCTAATCATAACTGTTATTTTTTCACGTTAGAAAATTTACTATCACTTAAAATTTTCATTGTGGAGGGTATTCATAGATTCGGCCAAGTCGAATTTAACTTTTCTACTTGTTTTTAACATAAATTTGTAAATTTTGGAAATAAAAATGTTCCCGGCGGCTTAATTTTTTTTTTAGAAAAATATTACCAAATGAATTATGTTATCACTAGGGATGAGATTTCCATGCGCATTAGACCACCCAAATTTGCAAAAGTATATTTTTGTTCGCTCCACCGGCAGTTTCTGATAGATTGGCCATAAAAAATAATATTTGTGTAAGAACTGGATCTCTCGGTTGCATACAGGCCAGTCGATTTGAGTTTTTGACCCCAAAAGTGACCTAAAAGCACTACAAAGCTTTTAAGAGCCATAACTCTTAAAATATGCGTGTTTCCAAAAAATACTATATAAGTTTTATTTTGCAGAATAAGAAAGCAAACATTTCCTTCATACAAATTTTTAGCCTAAGTCTAAGACATCGTGGTGTTTTTCGCGGTTAAAATAAAAATTTATGCGAAGACTTCATTTAAAACGACCCTCGTTAAAATTTGGACGGAGACTCAAATAGTCGGTATCCATTATTTTGTAGAGTAAGATATGTTGTTTTCATAAACCAATTACATTTGGAATTTATATGGGTAATTTCATTATAGAAGAGCCCAAAGCTGACTTTGAAGTTTCGATTATCCACATGCTGTATACAAATTTGTAAAATTACTTTATTTTAAAGGACCCTCGTTAAAATTTTAATGGATTACAATCGGTTTCCATGATTTTGAAGAGTTAAAAATGCAGATTTGAAACAAGTGTTGAAAAGTGCAGGCATTTTTAGCATTAATTGAAAACATGTTAGCAAAATACTATATGAAAAATACTTGGCATCTTATTACATTTGAACTTGAAGAATAAAAAAATGTTATTACAGTAGAAAATTTCAATGAATTTCATGATTCGGATTGTATTCAAGTGGTCTGCCACACGTTAGATGCCTGGGGAAGTTTTAATAACTTGGCTGATTTTCAACCGATTTTAGTTTTTAGTACGTTATTAGAGAGGCATTTTACTCCAAATCAAAATTCTTTAACCACCTGAATTCAAATTTAACTTAAATACAAAAAAATGAGAAAACAGAAAAAAAAATATTTTTCCTTGTAATCCGTTTTTTAAAATTCAAGGCCGATGCGGGACGCCTTACCCATGTCCAATAAACCAAAATCTTTATGAGACATATTTTTACCAACAAATGAATGTATCTAGGGTAAGTTATGGTTAATGTCTTCCAATTTAATTATTTTGGAGCACCATATAAAATATACCAGAGTCTAAAAAAAACTGAAATTTTAAAAATTTGAAAAAAATAGAACTAATTGTGCTCACATCTCGAATTATGGATTAAAAATTGTGTAATTTAGAGTAGAATTTCTAGACTTTTTAAAAAAAATCGAAGGTTTCGGACTTTTTCAAAAATTCGATTTTAATTTTATACGTTAAAAAATAAGTGATAATTAATTCGAATAATTTTTAAATATTTTTTTTTCTAAAACTACATTTAAATACAACAAAACGTTGTCTAACTTATTGTAAGATATCTATATTTTTTACTGGTCAAAATTAATGGAAAATTTCAATTTTTTATTTTGTTATGAAAAAAAAAAAATTCCATTTTAAAAAATTGATTACTCAACACCAACTTGGTACAAAAGTCTGAAAATTTGAGTGAAAGTTGCATTTAATACGTACTAAAATATATAAAAAAAAATTAATCGAAGGGGGTCGGGTCTAAAAGTGAGTGATTTGGCCAAGAATTCCCCAAATATTTTCCAAAAAGTACACATCTTACTCTTCAAAATCATTGAAACCGATTGTATCCACTAAAATTTTAACGAGGGTCGTTTAAAATAAAGTAATTTCACAAATTTGTATACAGCATTTCAAAAATCTAAACTTCAAAGTCAGCTTTGGGCTCTTCTGTAATGAAATTACCCATATAAATTCCAAATGTAATTGGTTTATAAAAACTACATATCTTACTCTACAAAATAATGTATACCGACTATTTGAGTCTCCGTCCAAATTTTAACGAGGGTCGTTTTAAATGAAGTCTTCACATAAATTTTTATTTTAACCGCCAAAAACACCACGATGTCTTAGACTTAGGCTAAAAATTTGTATGAAGGAAATGTTTGCTTTCTTTTTCTGCAAATTAAAACTAATATAGTATTTTTTGGAAAAACGCATATTTTAAAAGTTATGGCACTTAAAAGCTTTGTAGTGCTTTTAGGTCACTTTTGGGGTCAAAAGTTCAAATCGACTGGCCTGTATGCAACCGAGAGATGCAGTTCTTGCACAGATATTATTTTTTATGGCCAATCTATCAGAAACTGCCGGTGGAGCGAACAAAAAAATACTTTTGCAAATCCCATACATTTTTTGGGTGGTCTAATGCACATGCATGTTTTTTGTCGATAGTCTAAAATCGATATCGACTAATTATCTTCGCGAATTAAGAAATTTGAGTAAAAATGGCTTCGATTTGTTATTGCATATTTTTGCATATTTTGGTGAAAATGCATATTTTTGCATATTTTGGTTTTAAATGCATATTTTTTGCATATTTTGGTTTTAAATGCATATTTTTGCATATTTTGGTAAAAATGAGCAAAACACAAATTGAAATTATTTGTTTCAAAAACTATTTAAAATTTTAAAAATTTATTTTGAAAAAAATAAAAAATATTTTTTTTTTTTAATTTTTTTTTTAGATTGTCTTAGTTTCAAAAAAATCTTGCTTTCATAAAGTTTTAAATGTGGATATTTAAACCCGGCTTTATTTTTGTCTTTTTTAAGAAGTTTTTCGTATGAAAACAAGATTTTTATTGCACGTATTTTATTTTTTAGTGCATATTTTGAATTTTTTAGTGCATATTTTGAATTTTTTAGTGCATATTTTAAGCGCATATTTCCGATTTTTTAGTGCATGAAAATCTCATCCCTAATAATTACAGTTGTTATTATTCGACCTTTCGAAAAATATATTGTGAACGAATTGAGAGAGCAATTTTGGATGTCAATGCGTTCATTACATTTTTAAGTTTCTGTGTGTATAAAAATTCACTAAATTTCCTGATGATGATTCTCAAAGAGTATCGAAATATTGAAATTGAATAAAATAATATTTATTTACAAGAAAAAACTGGTCTCGAGCTTTAAGAATTTTTATTTATTTATATATTTGTATGTTTAAATTCTGATTAATTTTTATTAAAAAAAACAAATTGTTTTATTCGACCTTTAAAATAATAAATTTTTAGTACACACAAAGAATAAGCTTCATTAATATAATGAAACTCATCATAAAAGTTCATCCAATGAAACTGTTTCATATTATTTATGATATGTTTCATAAATATTCATAGTATTTATAAAACATTTCATTATATTTATGAAAATTTTCATAATATTTTTGAAAACTTCTTTAAAAAGTTTCATTGGACGAACTTTTATAACAAATTGTTTTACAGTTCTTTGAGTGTAGGTTTATTCTAGCTCGAGGTCATTATTTGCCTTACTATGTAATTATAACTATGATATTCTCATAAAATAATTTTCAAGTCATTTTTTTTTTCTGTTTTAAAATTATTTATGTTGTTAATTTTTGCAAGACTTAATCGACACGTATTTCGGAATTTGTCAGATTCCATTGTCAAGATTATTTAGCAAATATAAAAACCCTAAACTACAAGTAGCAAAGGGAATTTAAATGACAAATCGATAATGTTTAAACTAAAATATTAATACACATTCGACTATACTCCCATTGTGAATTGGAAAACGAAAATTGTAAAATCGCACAGAAAAAAATAAAAAAAATATTTGAGGAAATTTTTAATAGTATTGAGTAAAAAATTACTCAATTTTGCACTAGAAAACAATTTAATAGTATTGAGTAAATTTTTAATAAAAATTTATTAAATGTTTGAAAAAAAATTTGAGTAAATTTTTAATTGCCACAATTAAATATTTACTCAAAATTTATCTATTTATTTTTTTAAAAGCTTAAAAAAGTTTTAAATCTTTTTACAAAAAAAAAAAAACAAAAAACTTGTTTTTTCAAACTTTACCAAACATATTTATGTCTCAAAAAAATAGGAAAATTTTATAAAAACGATTACAAACTTTCATATACATACACAAAAAACTATAAACTAAACGAGAATTCAAAAAACAATGAGAGTTAAAAAAAAAATAAAAAAACTATTAAATTTTTATTAAATTATTTACTTAAATTGTTTTTAAAATTTTTAAGTAAATTTTTAATTGCGTCAATTAAAAAATTGCTCAATTTTTGTTTTTAAATTTAAACAAGTGATTACTCAAATTTGTTTCCTCCATATTTTTTTCTGTGCGTAGTAAGATCACGATCGTCTAATAACCAACAAAAAAATTTTAACAACATTTACCCCTTAGATAATACTAAATGCATGTTGTTGTTATATTGACCCTAAAAGACAACTTTTCCGTCACCGACAATTTTGAAATTCGAAAAAAAGGAAAACTTGCTTGATCAGTGATCGATTTTAAGATATTCTAGCGATGTTCGTCTTTCCGTCTGTTGAAAAAGCAATCATGCCCTGAGCATTTGAGCGAAATTGGTTCAAAAGTTAAGAACGAAAATGTAAGGACAATTTGACAAATTTTGGTACATTCTACATAACCTAAAAATACAAATTACTCGCATTTTTCGCTGCTGGTTGACATATATGAACAGAATTGGACTTTTTTTTCAACAAAATTTGTTTTTCCGCGGATTTTTTATTTTTATTTTTTAATTTTCTATTTTTATTATACCCTCCACTCTAGTGATAGAGGGTATATATAAGTTTGTCATTCCGTTTGTAACACCTCGAAATATTGATCTAAGACCCCATAAAGTATATATATTCATGATCCTCGATCGATTTTAAGACGATCTAGTGATGTCCGTCCGTCCGTCTGTCTGTCTGTTGAAAACACGCTAACTTTTGAAAGACTTTACGGAGGCTTCGAAGTTTGGCATATATGTTGGGCATTTACCTGGTTAGGTTGGTATTGCAATCCAGTGAAATCGGTCCAGTGCACTGTGGCCGAAATCACTGATCTAGCGGCGTTTTAGTCAAAATTAAAAAATTAAAACTGATAAATGTTTTGCACTGTATCGTATTTATACTTTACAGAGAAAATTAACGTTTTCACTTTTGTTTTTCTCTTAATTTTCTCACAGCTGTAAGCTATCAAATTTACATTTTCTGCAGCAAGTGTATTAAAGGAATTTGGGGCCTAATTGAGGAGGTTCATAACAAAATGCACCAATTCCACTTTAACAGTTTTTTAGATAAACGCACACAGAAAAAAATATGGAGAAAACAAATTTGAGTAATCACTTGTTTAATTTTTTAAAAAAAATTTGAGTAATTTTTTAATTGACGCAATTTAAAATTTACTCAAAAATTGAAAATAAAATTTGAGTAAATAATTTAATACAAATTTAATATTTTTTTTTATTTTTTTTTCTCTTGGTGTTTTGAATTCTCATTTAGTTTATTGTTTTTTGTATATGTATATGAAAGTTTGAAATCATCTTTATAAAATTTTACTTTGTCTTGAAGACATAAGTATATTTGGTAAAGTTTGTAAAAGCAATTTTTTTGGAAAAAAAATTAGAAACTTTTTAAACTTTTTAAAAAAATAATTTGATACATTTTGAGTAAATTTTTACTTGACACAATAAAAAAGTTACTTAAAAATATTAAAAAATTTTAAGTAAAGATTTAATTGTGTGAATTAATAATTTACTCAAATTTTTTATTAAGCATTTAATATTTTTTTATTAAAAGTTTACTCAATACTATTAAATCGTTTACTGGTGGAAAATTGAGTAATTTTTTACTCAATAGTATTAAAAATTTACTCAAAATTTTTTTTTATTTTTTTCTGTGCATAAATGTAAACAAAGTTAGTACTGAGTATGAGTGTAAGTACTGAGCATTGGGATGTTTCATAATTAAAGTCAGTAGTGAATTGCTGTGCAAATATTGAGCTTTGGGATGTTTTTTGGTAATGGTTACATAGATGTTAATGTGTAGAATAGTATTCACAAGGGAAGTATCTCAACCCTTATGAACCGATTTGCCTGAAACTTAAAATATATATTTAAGAGACGATTTTAAGGTTGGGGTGTCTCGGCTTATCGGCCATATCGGTGTTTAAAAATTTCGTTGTCCCCTTATGAAACCATGTGGACCTTCGGGAAAATTTTGATAACTTCCGAACTAACCGGAATATCCTCTAGAGCAAAAATACGTGTCGACTTAAATTTAATAAAGATTATTTCTTATCCATATGGATATCGTAGGTCTATGTCTTCACATAAGTACCCCCCAAAATTTACACATTTTCCTGAAAAAAATTTTTAAAGAAGCTGAATTTTTACAAGGTTATGACACCATTAGATAGGCATTAAAA
This sequence comes from Pegoplata infirma, assembly GCA_963921195.1. Lineage (NCBI taxonomy): Eukaryota > Metazoa > Arthropoda > Insecta > Diptera > Anthomyiidae > Pegoplata > Pegoplata infirma. Next base: position 84,122,732 of record OY992540.1, read on the forward strand.
AAACCTTTCTTCTCATATGAAAACATCATATAGTTTCTTAAAAAAAAATGGCTGAAAAATCAAAAAAAATATTTTTTCGCCATTTTTTGACCCATGTTTTGAACCCTTAAATCCCCGATATGGCCGATAAGCCGAGACACCCCAACCTTAGAATTGTCTCTTTGATATATATTTTAAGTTTCAGGCAAATCGGTTTATAAGGGTTGAGATACTTCCCTTGTCAGTCAAAAAAACAAAAAACTCAAAAAGTGGAATTGGCTCGTTTTGTTATGAACCTCCTCAATTATTCAGTGAGTTTTTCTTGACACTTTCAAGTCAATTGTTTACACATTTTGAGCCAAAAAGTTTTAATTAAAAGCAAAAGGTATGTTTTAACTAAAAAATAAATGTTTGTGGCCTGTGTGTATCTAGTTTATTATTAGTTCATTATAGGAGTTTACATTTGTGATATTAACTATAGTTTCATGGACTGCAACTTTTGAAATTCGATCGTATTCGGTCCAATTCCTGTTTTGTTTATTATTTTGGGTTATTTTTGTTGTGACGTTTCAGTATGGCGTGCTAGTTCCCGCAAGTTGCTCGTTTTTTTAGGGTCCATCTGCTGTCCAAATAAACAGTATAAACGCGATACAGACCACAATTTTCAATCGATTTGGCTGAAATTTGAAATTTAAGTTTCTTTTATCGCAAGAACAAAACCTATTAAATTTTGACAAAATCAATCGATGTTAACCCATAGCCCCCATGTAAATGTCCCCTTCAAGATTTACTTAAATAACCCCTAACAATAGTATTCAAGATATCCTCTTGAAATTCGACCAATAAATGTTTTTTATATTCATAAACAATCGCTCTAAATTTTAATGGAATCGGACCATTTTAATTTCTAGGCCTCATGCAAACCACCCTCCCAATATTCACATAAATTTACCAAAATACATAAAAATAAATAAATATTGTTTAAAAATTAATTCTTTTTAAATTTTATAATCGCAAATAAGCATTAGTCTTTATTATTTTACATTTCCGAATTAAGCGCCGCTAGATTGGCCATTTCGGCCACTGTGCAGTGGTTCAAAAGTTATGAGCAAAAAGCTGAATTTCGGCAAGGGTTTTTCGTGAATTTATGACATAAAAAGCACTATTACTTTCGAAAAACAATTCTGAGGATGCTGAAGCTTGGCATATATATTTTTCGTTCCTCCAGCCTAGTTCGTATTGAATTTCACCCAAATCGGTCTAGTGGTTCAAAAGTTATTAGCAAAACCGTGAATTTCAGATTAGCTTAGCCTGTTTTAAAAACATTGGTAAGTCACAAATATATTTTACAACGTATTTTTGTCACTCAAAAATATTTTTATACCAAAACAAAAAAAAAAAAAAAACACACGAAAAAAATTTTACACTCAAAAAAAATTTTACACTTAAAAAAAAAATTAGTAAATTATTTTTTTTTTTTTTTTTTCAAAAATTACTAAAAAAAAATAGAAAATTTACTATCACTTAAAATGGGCATTGTGGAGGGTATGCATAGATTCGGCCAAGTCGAATTTAACTTTTCTACTTGTTTTTTATTTTTTTAATTTTCTATTTTTTCTTTAATGTTTTTTTATGTTATTTTAATTTTTCTTTTTTTTTTAATTTTTTATTTTTCTTTTTTTTAATTTCTTTTTTTTAAAATTTCTTTTTTTTTATTTTTTTTTTTTTTTATTTTTCAATTATTTATTTTTTATTTTTTAATTATTTTTTATATTTTTTATTTTTTTAATTTTATTTTAATAATCTTTGTGACATTATGGAGGGTATCAATACATTCGGCAAGGCCGAATTTAACTTTTTTTACTTTTTTAAATTTAAATCATGGCCATTGCTTAATTTTTTTTAGCTTAAATTCATTTCTAATTCAAAGTTTTTCAGTTGGAAGAATTACGTGTTTTTTTTTTTTTTGTAGAAACGTTAATTATTTCGTTAACACGTTACAAAATGCCATCGTGTCATGTGTCAACGGTAAAATGTTAACATTATTTATAGTTGTAGTATTGGAAATTGTTAAAAAAAAATAAAACAACAGACACTGATGTAATTTAAAACGTTATGAATAATAAATATTTTATATTTTACTATAGACAAAGTAAAACCCATTTCTTTCCCCACATCCCCATGATATTCCTCAAACTGTTAGCATTTCACAATAGAATGTGGGAGATCATAATCATTAAGTCAAATGCATGTTTTTGTTTATTTATTGCACATATTTTTCTAATATACACTTAAAAAAAATTTAGCATCAGATTTAGAAAAAAAATTTAGTTATTTTTAAATTTATAAAAAAACAACTGATTTGTAGTAATATTAACTACCAAAGTAATAAGAACAACTGATTTTTTTTTTTCGGTGGGAAACGGATTAAAACTGGTACAACTTACAAAATATTTTGTGTGTACTTTTTCCCAGTGTAGTTTTCAAACCAAAATAAATTGTGTGTAATTTTTTGTATTTCAAACCAAATGAGTCATTGTACTCATTTTCACACTTTTGACAGTTAGTCGTCATTCTGTCAGTTGGTCTCTCTCTGTTCAAGACACTTTAAACAAATTTAAAAATATTTTTTTTCATTAAATCAATATTTTCTTTTTTAGTTTATTTGATGTAAAAAACGAAAGGGGGTCATAATATTTGCAACAGAAAAAACCCAAGAAATTATTACAACGCGCGATAAACTTTAGTTCAAGATCCATACGGAAGTGACAATGACGCCATGTTGTATTTATTGCTTTTTTTTCATTATTTCAATATTGCAATCACTTGAATGGATTTTTTTAATGTATTTGGTGTTTTTATACCCTCCACTTACAATTAGTGGCAGAAAGTATATATAAGTTTGTCATACCGTTTGTAACTCGTCGAAATATCGGTCTGGAACCGATCAATCCATCGATTCTAAGATGTCCGCCTGCCTGTTGAAATGGCGATCACGAGGAAAATATTACACAGACACACACAAAAAATTTTTTTTTCCATGAACGATTTTCATAGTATTTATGAACAAATTCATACAATTTATTAACTTTTTCATAATATTTATAAACTTTTTCATAGTATTTATGAATAAATCATAATATGTGAAATTTAAGAATTTTTAACATTTCATAAATACTATGAAATAGTTTATAAATATTATGAAAAAGTTAATAAATTGTATGAATTTTTTCATAAATACTATGAAAATCGTGGAAAAAAAATTTTTTGTGTGTATAACTGAAACTTAATATTATTGCTGGTTGTTGTCCCGAGAAGTTTGGTATTGAATTTGAACAATATTGGTTCAGGGGTTCAAAAGTTATGAACGGAAATATAAGGACACCTCGAAAATTTTGGTACATTCAACATAACCTAAAAATATAAAATGCTTCAATTCGGATGCTGATTGACATATGTGTAAAAAAAATTGGATACCGAATGGTATTAAAACAAGTACAAATATATGTTTTTACAAACAAATTTTGTCGCGGATTTTTTTTTGTCACCAAAATATATTTCCACGGGAATTTTTGTTTCAAATTTTTTTTTTCAAAATTTTTTTTAAAATTTTTCCAAATAATTTTTTTGAAATTGTGTAGGTTATCAATACATTCGGCAAGGCCGAGTTTAACTTTTTTACTTATTTTTATTTATTTTTACGATTATTTTATTGTTTATTCACATAAATACATATTCGACTTTATGTACACAGAAAGTGTAAATAATTATATACAGCAAACCAAACTGAAATGTTAATATTAAAAAAAATTATAAATATTTATACATCAAGTGTTAAATAAAAAAATAAATAAATTCCTTATTGGAAAAATAAATAAAAAAAAACATTTTAAATTTAAATTATAATCGGTCAAGATCATGAAGACATTTTATAATATAGGTTTCCTTTTAATAAATATTTGTTTAAGTGTAGAACCAGGATGGAAAAGAGAGTACTTTTTTCAACACTTTTTCACTTTCTTAAATTCCTCTACCGGTTAAGTACATTTTCTAAAACAAACGTTTTCATATATTTAACAAAATCTTAAAGAATTTCGGAAAATCGGTCAACTTCAAAAAAAAAAAAATATTTACTAGCCTTATTTAATTTTTTGCTGACATATATTTCAGAATTAGTTCTGTAATTTTAAAACAACAATTTAAAAAAAAAATTAAGGACCTTTTTTTTCTTAACAAAATATGTTTGTATTTGTTTAAGTACCATTCCGTTTATTGTTTGAAAAAAAAAAAAATAAAAAAAAATTTCGGCGAAAAAAAAGTATTTTGGTCAAAAAAAAAAATCCGCGGAAACTTGTTTTTTCTAAAAAATATATTTGTACTTGTTTAAATACCATTCCGTATCCAATTTTGTTAACCTTTGTCAACCAGCAGCCAAATTAAAGCATTTTTAATTTTTAGGTTATGTGGAATGTCCCAAAATTTTCGAGGTATCCTTACATTTTCGTTCATAATTTTTGAACCGCTGAACCGATATTGCTCAAATGCAATACCAAACTGTTCGGGAGAACTTCCAATAAATATGTTAAGTTTCAGCCATATCTGCTTAATATTTTGACCGTGATCGCCATTTCAACAGACAGACGGACGACGGACATAGCTTTATGGGGTCCTAGACCTATATTTCGATGAGTTACAAACGGAATGACGAACTTATATAATATACCCTCTAATACTAAGTGTAGGGTAAAAAAATATTATTCCAAACAATTTTATTTGAAAAAAATTGTTGAAAAAAAATTCGTGAAAAAAATTTGAGGTTAAGAAATTGTTAAAAAATTATAATATTTTTACCCCTATTTCAACAGTCAGACAGACGGAGTTCGCTAGAATGTCTAGAATCGATAACTACTACCTGCCGAACGATGACCACGTTAGAGCTCATTGTGGTAAAATTTATGAAAAAGTTTTGCAAGGGCATCTTCAGTCGGCGACCAGCGGTCAAAGTTTGAAAAGTATGACGTTTTCGACCAAAATTCATGTCCGATTTTTTTTAATCAAATCCGAATCAAAAACAAGTAAGAAAGTTATAGTCGGTCAAGACCGACCATATGATACCCTACACCAATGTTTTCCGGAAAATGGGTCCCAAGTCCAAAAATAGACCGATTGGAAATGTCTTTTGTTAGATCTTTATTTAGTGTAGAAAACACACACAGATCCAATTTTAGTGGAATTGTTTTTTTTTTGTCAATAGACCGATTTAACTGAATATCGGTCGAAATTTTTATATGGGGGACTAAGTCCAAAAATGGCCAATTATATTCCGATTTGATTAGGTTACTAAAGTACACGTTTAACACCTAAAAATAAAATTTTTATCAAATATTTCCATTTTTATGAATTTTGAGGGAATTATGTGAATATCGGGAGGGTGGTTTGTACGGGGACTACCAGAAGGACTGACCCGATTCCTTTGAAATTTGGAATGATGATTCGTGCATACAAAATTTGATTACCTGCAAAATTTCGAAGCGAGATCTATTTTAATACGGTTATTAGAATCTTTTAAGCCGAATCCAAAGGGGGCGTTTGTATGGGGGCTAGGTCTTAACATGGACCGATTTTCTCCAATTTTGCGACCTGTATCGTTCTTAAATCGATAGATGGACAGACGGACGGACATCGCTAAATCGACTCAAAAAGTAATTCTGAGTCGATCGGTATACTTGAAGGTAGGTCTAAGACCAATATTTCTGGTAGTTACGAACATCAGCACAAACTCATTATACCCTGTACCACAGAGTTATAATAATATTATATATTAATTAGAAATTTGTCCCCACTTTATAAGGAAAATACATATTTAAAAATTCAAAAATAGCGATTTTGGTCAACAGATGCTGATTTTTTAACATAAAAATATTTTTTTTATTCAAATTTGTCCCAAAAGTTAAAAACAGACAAAAAAGTTAAAAACAGACAAAAACGTGTTTTTAAATTTTTTAAATACTTTTCACATGACATACTAACCAAAAAAAATTAATCTTTTAGGACCGATTTGGTTAAAAAATAATTTTTATAAAAAAAAATATAAAAACAAATTTTTAACCAAATCAGGCTCAAAAATTAGAAATTTATGGAAAAAATATAAAAAATTCAGCATTTGTAAACCAAAATCGCTATAAGCAACAAGAAGAAAAATGGCGACAAAATTTGGTTTTAAAAAATTTCGCTTTTTATAATTTACTCCGGTTCGAAGGACCAATATATTGTAAAACAAGTAAGAAAGCTATTTTCGGCTGTGCCGAATCTTTAAATACCCTCCACCAATGTGATGATTTAAAAAACAATAAAGTTTGTTTTATTTATACCTCAGAAAATAAAAAAGTACCAAAAAATGTACTTTCGGTACCTTTAATAAAAGGTACTTTTTATTAAAGGTTCTTTTTATAGAAGGTACTTTTTATAAAAGGTACTTTTTATAAAAGGTACTTTTTATAAAAGGTACTTTTTATAAAATTTACTTTTTTTAAAAGGTACTTTTTGTAAAAGGTACTTTTTATAAAAGGTACTTTTTATTAAAGGTACTTTTTGTAAAAGGTACTTTTTGTAAAAGGTACTTTTCGTAAAAGGTACTTTTTATAAAAGGTACTTTTTATAAAAGGTACTTTTTATAAAAGGTACTTTTTATAAAAGGTACTTTTTATAAAAGGTACTTTTTATAAAAGGTACTTTTTATAAAAGGTACTTTTTATAAAAGGTACTTTTTATAAAAGCTACTTTTTATAAAAGGTACTTTTTATAAAAGTTACTTTTTATAAAAGGTACTTTTTATAAAAGGTACTTTTTATAAAAGGTGCTTTTTATAAAAGATACTTTTTATAAAAGGTACTTTTTATAAAAGATACTTTTTATAAAAGGTACTTTTTATAAAAGGTACTTTTTATAAAAGGTACTTTTTATAAAGGATCTATATTCCGGGAGGTGAACATACAGTCCAAATTTCAAGTCTGTGACAATTTTTTAAGGAAATATTAAAGGTGCCAAAAGTACAGATTTTTTCCCTTTTTACCCTCTTAGAATCAACATTGGCAATAATCCAGCCGTACTGGATCTATATTCTAGGATGTGAACATACTGTCCAAATTTCAAGTTTCTATGACCATTATTTCAGGAGATATAAAAAGCACCAAAAGTACAGTTTTTTACCCTTTTACCCCTTAGAATTAACACTGGCAAAAATCCAGCCTTAATGGATCTACAGTCAAAATTTCATACATACAGTCAAAATTTCAAGTCTCTATGATCATTATATCAGAAGATTTAAAAAGTACCAAAAGTACAGTTTTTTTTACCATTTTTACCCCCTTACCATTGGCGTAACTCCAGCCATAGTGGATCTATATTGCGGGAGGGTAACATACAGTCCAAATTTCAAGTCTCTATGACCAATATATCGGGAGATATAAAAAGTACCAAAAGTACAGTTTTTTACCCTTTTTACCCCCTTAAAATGAACATTGGCAGCAAAAATCCAGCCTTAGTGGATCTTTATTCCGGAAGGTCAAACTACAGTCCGAATTTCAAGTGTCTAACTTCAGCGGTTTGGGCTGGGCGATGATGAATGAGTATGTCAGTCAGTCATATTACTCTTTTATATATATAAATTTTCCGGATTTGGGCGATTTTTGCCATAAAGTTTATTTCTGTCTTTTATTATTTAACAAAATTTTTTTTTTAATGAAAATATTTTTTTTTTTAAGAAATCTGAACAAAATTGAATTTTGGCGATATTTTACATCCGATTTGGCGACAAAGCCAAAAAAAGTCTGGCAACCCCGTTAATATGACGAAGCAAAAAATGGACACACACACACACATGCTTTATAAAAATAACTATTAATTTTTTTATTATTACTTAACGAACCTTTTTTAATTAAATTTAGATTTTGTTTTACATATTTTAAAGCTTTTTTGTAAAGATTTTTTCCTTTTTCTCAATTTTTTTTTTTTTTTTATTTCCGTTTTCTTTCTTATGTATCATCCAAAATATGAGTTAATTTAGGGTTATGTTGAAAAAAAATATTTGTTTTTTAGTAATTCGCTCATAACTTTTAAAATACTTAACCGATTTAAACAAAAAATACATCAGTTTTTGCCTGGGAAAATTACGCAACTTTTGGTTTAAATCGGTTTCGGAGTATTGCCAAAAACGTGATTTCAACAGACAGACAGACGGACGGACAGACAGACGGACATCGCTAGACCGACTTAAAATCGATCAAGGATCATGAATATATATACTTTATGGGGTCCTAAACCAATATTTCAATGTGTTACATACGGAATGACAAACTTATATATACCCTCTATCACCAGAGTGGAGGGTATAAAAATGGAAAAAAATTATTTTTAAAAATACATATTGCTCTTGCTACACTTTTGCAATTAGAACACGTTTGATGTCGCTTTAAAAACTATGGATTTTTTGAATTGACAGGTTTTTTAGAATCGGTTCGAAGGACCAAAATGTTTATAAGAACTAAAAATAACTGTACGCAAATGATTTTAAAGTGGCTAACAAAAAAAAAGAATAACAAAAAAGGCCTCAACGAAATGTCGTTTTAAAATATTTTTTTTTTGTATCCCTGAAGATGATTAGCGGTGCTGATTGAAATATCGGAAAAATAAATATATTTAAATAAAAAATATTAAAAAAATTAGTAAATTATTCACTTTTTGGTAAAAGCTTATTTCCAGGAACCGACCGATATAACTAATTTGTAAAGAAAAACTATTTTCAACTTTTTTCACATTTTCTGCGATTAAATTAATCGTTTTAAACTTTTTTTAAACATCTGCGGAAAATTTAAAATTGAATAAAAAATATTTTTAAATTTATTTACTTAATCCTTGACTTTTTATTGTAAAATTAAATTTTTTTGTTATCAACTCCCATAAATCAATATATTATTTTATTAAAAAAATAAAAATAAACATAATTTATCTATTTATAATCTCTATAATAATTTATATTAAAAAAAATACATAATCATTAAATCTTTTTTTTTCCACATTTTCTCTATTTTCAGGTAAGCAAATTAAATCTTGAAATACAATAAATTAAAAAAAGTGAATAAAAAAAATTATTCACATGTGAACTACGTGAATGACATTTTGCCAAGTTGGAAACAAAAAAATACGTATGTATGAATGAATTATAAAATATTTTTTTATTTTTTTTGCAATTATCTTGAGATTATTGCGAAAAAAATGCAATTTTGTTGCAATAAAAAAAAAACCCACAATAATTATAAATAAAAAAATTAAGTTGTAGAATTTAATTCTGATTAAAAATTTAGATAAGTTTTAATAACAAACATTTGTTTGTTTGTACTTTTACTAAAATGACCTTGAATTTATTTATATTTTTTTTTTATTTTATTTTATAATAACTGCATTAATTAAAATATTTTATTATAATTAACTGAGTTTTATAATAACTAGAAAAAAAATATACTGTTTTTATATGCAAAACACCTACAATTTAAAATTTTATTTTTAGTTTAGAAAAGTTTTTAAATTTTTTATAGTATAAATTTTTGTAATGACTAACAATTTCCGATTGACTATATTTTTGTAACTTAATTAAAAATGTGGGATTTTTTCAATTACAAAACACTTGTTTTAAACTACCTTAACGAATGGAAAAAAAATTACGAAGTTTAAAGGAATTTTGGCAATTAAAATATTTTTTGTGTTTTTAATCCGGTTCGAAGGACCAAACCATTTTTAAGGAATTTTGATAAAATGATTTTAAAAGATTATGCTTTAATAAAACTTAGAAAATTTTTGATTTCTGTTTTGTGGAATTCAAAGGTTATTAAATTTACTTTCGGTTCGAAGGACCAATTTTTTTTTTATCAATTTACAAAAATGTAAAAATAAAATTTTCTTTTAAAATCATTTACACATATTTTAAAAGAAAATTTTATTTTTACATTTTTGTAACTTAAAATTTTTTGTAAAATTTACTAATTTTGAGGAATTTCGGATCGATAAAAAAAATAGATTTTTTGTGTTTTAGGTCCGGTTCGAAGGACCAACACATTTTTTTTAATAAATTTGGATAGAATGATTTTAAAAGATAATTCTTTTATGACACTTACAAAATTTTAATTTACTTTCGGTTCGAAGGACCAATATTTTGGTGAAAATAGTACAATTGCGTTAATGATTTTAAAATTAAATTTAATTTTATATTTTTGTAATTTCAAAAAAATTAAGTAAAATTTATTAAGTTTAAAAGAATTTTGGATTGTTAAAAGAGAACAAAAAATATTTTTTTATGTTTTAAGTCCGGTTCGAAGGACCAACAATTTTTTTAAGAATTTGTATAGAACGATTTTAATAAGATTAAGAAAACTTAGAAAATGTTTGATGTCTGTTTTTAGAATTAACAGGTTATTAAATTTTTCTTTTAATTCGAAGAACCAAAATTTTGGTGTAAATAATTTTGGTGTGTAAATGATTTTAAGAGTAAATTTAATTTTTACATTTTGTAGTTTTAAAAATTTTGTAAAATTTATTAATTGTTAGTTTAAAGGAATCCAAAGATAAAAATATAAGTTTTGTGTTTTAAGTCCGGTTCGAAGGACCAACACATTTTTTTAAGAATTTGGATAGAATGATTTTAAAAGATAATGCCTTAATAACATTAAGAAAACGTAGAAAATTGTTGATGTCTGTTTTGTGGAATTCACAGGTTATTAAATTTGCTTTTGGTTCGAAGGACCAACATTTTAGTATAAATATTACTTGTGCGTCCATGATTTTAATTAAAAGAAAATTTTATTTTATAATTTTGATAATTTAAAAAATTAAGTAGAATGTACAAAGTTTAAACAATTTTTGGATTAACAATACAAATTAAAAATATTTTTTTTGTGTTTTAAGTTCGGTTCGAAGGACCAAAACATTTTTTAAGAATATGGATAGAATGATTTTAAAAGATAATGCGTTAATAACATAAGAACATTTTTGATGTCTGTTTTTTTTAAATTGGCAGTTTATTAAATTTGCTGTCGGTTCGAGGGACTAAATTTTGGTGTAAATACTACATGTTCGTAAATTATTTCTAAAGAAAATTTTATTTTTACATTTTTGTAATTTAAAAAATTGAGTTAAATTTACTAAGTTTAAAGGAATTTTGTGTTTGAAGTCCGGTTCGAAGGACCAAAATATTTATTTTAAGAATTTGGATAAAATGATTTTTAAAGAAAATGCTTTTGTAAAACTAAGAAAACTTGATGTCTGTTTTTTAGAATTGACAGTTTATTTGCTTTCGGTTCGAAGGACTAGAATTTTGATGTAAATTTTACATGTGCGTGAAGGATCAACATTTTGGTGTTAATATTATATGTGCGTTAATGATTTTAAAAGAAAATTTGATTTTTCCATTTTTGTAATTTAAGAAATTTGTTAAAATATACTAAGTTTAAAGGAATTTTGGATTGTTAAAAAATTAAAAATATTTTTTTGTGTTTTAAGTCCGGTTCGAAGGACCAAAACATTTTTTAAGAATATGGAACATTTTATAAGAATAGAATGATTTCAAAAGATAAAAGTTTTCTAATGTTATTAAAGGTTGTTTTTCGCCACAGGCTTTCAAACGTGATGAAGGAAAGAGGACAAAGAAAGCGAAAATGGGATGTAGAAAAGCTAAAGAACCCACAAACTAAACTAGCTTTTGAGGAAATGATTACCAACAAATTAAGGGAAACACTAACCGATGACAACCTAGAATCAAACGAAATATGGAGTCGATTAAACAAAACGATTAACGATACAGCAGAAAAAACTATCGGCTATGTGAAAAGAAAAAGAAATGATGAATGGTACGATGAGGAATGCGAATTAGCAGTAAAGAATAAAATGGAAGCTAGAAGCACGTTTTTGGCACAAAATACCCGCCAATCTTCAGCAGATTATAAGAGGCTTAGGTCTGATGCTAAAAAACTAATAAAACGTAAAAAAAAGCTGCCCAAAAAAGAAAAATAGAGAAAATTTGTGACGACTTCGACTCTGGTAACTCGAAAGCTTTCTATCAAGGTATTAAAAACATGAAAAACGGTTTCCAGCCAAGGCTAAACAACTGTCTAGATAAAGACGGTAACGTTCTCAGTGAAGACTGTGCAATACTGATGAGATGGCAAGAACACTCAATGAACTGCTTAACGTACCTGTGCAACACAACGAATTGGCCGGTGAAAATAGTATTACAGTTGAATCGTCTTCAACATATGACAACCTACCTACAATACAAGAGGTTGATAAAGCGATAGGGCAAATTAAGAACAACAAGGCGCCAGGTGACGATGGCTTAGTCATAGAGCTATTCAAGAATGCAGGCAACAAACTACGGGTTCAGATGCATAGATTGATCTGCACAATATGGGACACAGAAACGATACCTAACGATTGGCACCGTGGTATTATAATACCAATACACAAAAAAGGAAACAAAATGAGCTGTGAGAACTATAGAGGAATCACATTACTAAACACACCGTACAAATTTCTGTCAAATGTCATTAACAACAGACTTAAAGAAGTTGCGGAATCTTTCATTGGAGAATACCAGTGCGGTTTCAGGCCTAACCGATCCACTGTTGATCAAATATTCCTATTAAGGCAAACAATGGAGAAAGGCTTTGAGTACAAAAAAGATTTACACATGCTCATGGTTGACTTTAAGCAAGCCTTCGACTCTATAAATAGAAACATTTTGGAACCAATTTTCATTAACATGGGGATACCAAACAAATTAACAAGAATGGTGATACTCACACTTAAAAAAACAACGTGTAAGGTTGCTGTACAGAACAATCTTAGTGCAGAATTTAATATTATATAGCGCTCATATCACACAGTGTGCGCGACTTAGAACAAAATTTTGCAATCTTGGAAAATGAAACGAAAAAGCTTGGTTTATTGATAAATGAGAATAAGACCAAGTACATTCACATGTCGCGAACTCAACCCATAAACGCACAGCAATCTATAACGCTTCTCAACTACACATTCGAAAAAGTCACGAGCTTCAAATACCTAGGCGCATTAATCAACAGCTCTAACGATATGCATCTATCGATAAACGATCGAATTCAAGCTGCCCAAAAAGCATTTTATGCGCAACTCAAACTTTTTAAGTCCCGTCTAATAGCTCGCTCACTTAAGGTACGGCTGTATAAAACAGTAGTGCTGCCGGTACTAACATACGGTTGTGAAACTTGGGCCTTGACACTCTCAGATGAAGAAAAGCTTCGGGTTTTTGAAAGAAAAATAATAAGAAAAATATATGGCCCAAAAATAAATGACGACGGTAGTTACCAAAGACGAAATAACCTTGAGATCGATAATATAATCGAAGGTAAAGATATTGTAAAATTTATAAAAGCGCAAAGACTGAGCTGGGCAGGACATGTAGCAAGAATGCCTCCGAATAGAGCTCAACAAAGAATAATGAATGCCATGCCCTACAACACAAGAGCGAGAGGAAAGCCGAGATCAAGATGGCTAGATGGAGTTGAAGAAGATTGTAGAAAAGTTAGCATTAACAACTGGAAACACTCTGCGCAAGATAGATCCGAATGGAAGAAGAAAGTGGACAAGGTTAAGGCCCACCCCGGGCTGTAACACCAAAAGATGATGATGATGATAATGTTATTAAAATTAGAAAACTAAGAAAGTTTTTGATGTCTGTTTTTTTGGAATTCACAGGTTATAAAATTTGCTATCGGTTCGAAGGACCAAAATTTTGATGTAAATATTAAAATCGACTTTTAATTTTATTTCCATACAAATTCTTCTTGTTTTTAAAATAGAATTTAAAACAAGTAGAAAAGTTAAATTCGACTTGGCCGAATCTATGAATACCCTCCACAATGCCCTTTTTAAGTGATAGTAAATTTTCAAACGTGAAAAAATAAAATTTTTGATTAGAAATATTTTATTTTGTGTAAAAAAAATTTTTTTTAGCAATTTTGTAAAATTTTTTTTTGATTGTAAAATTTTTTTCGAGTTTACTTTTTTTTTTGTTTTGGTATAAAAATATTTTTGAGTGACAAAAATACGTTGCAAAATATTTTTGTGACTTACCAATGTTTTTAAAACAGGTTTAACGGGCACAGGAAAACATATGTAGGAAACAAATTTGAGTAATCACTTGTTTAAATTTAAAAACAAAAATTGAGTAATTTTTTAATTGACGCAATTAAAAATTTACTCAAAAATTTTAAAAACAATTTAAGTAAATAATTTAATAGTTTTTTATTTTTTTTTTTTTTAACTCTCATAGTTTTTTGAATTCTTGTTTAGTTTATAGTTTTTTGTGTATGTATATGAAAGTTTGTAATCGTCTTTATAAAATTTTCCTATGTTTTTGAGACATAAATATGTTTGGTAAAGTTTGAAAAAAACTATTTTTTTGTTTTTATTTTGTAAAAAAATTTAAAACTTTTTTAAACTTTAAAAAAAAAATAAATATTTAAGTTTTGAGTAAATCTTTAATTGTGTCAATTAAAAATTTACTCAAATTTTTTTTCAAACATTTAATAAATTTTTATTAAAAATTTACTCAATACTATTAAATCGTTTACTGGTGCAAAATTCAGTAATTTTTTGCTCAATAGTATTAAAAATTTACTCAAATATTTTTTTTATTTTTTTCTGTGGGTTTTCAACACGTGAATTTAAGGTGAAGCTAATCTGAAATTCAGGGTTTTGTTAATAACATTTGAACCACTGGACCGATTTGGCTGAAATTTAATACGAACTAGGCTAGAGGAACGACAAATGTAAATGCCCAGCCTCAGCATCCTCAGAATCGCCTTTCAAAAGTTATAGTGTTTTTTATCTCGTAAATTCACGAAAAACCCTTGCCAAAATTCAGTCTTTTGCTCATAACTTTTGAACCAGTGGACCGATTTCGCTGGATTGCAATACCAACCTGACTAGGTAAATGCCCAACATACATGCCAAACTTCAGGAGGCTCCGTATAGTCTTTTAAAAGTTAGCGTGTTTTCAACAGACAGACAGACTGACGGACGGACATCATTAGATCGTCTTAAAATCGATCGAGGATCATTAATATATATACATTATGGGGTCCCAGACCAATATTTCGAGGTGTTACAGAGAGTGGAGGGTATAAAAAATGTGTGGAAACTTTTGTTAAAATAGACTTTTTATTTCTCTTTGGTACGTGCCGCCATTGATTTTAAACTTTTTTATCCGAAAGCTCATTTTACAGAATGACGTCGTTTAGAACTTACAGGTCTTTAAGTTTTTAGATCCCATTTGAGTAAATAAAATATTTTTTCTGACAAATTGCATAAAAATGATTTAAAAAGATTAAGCTCTTGTTACATTAGAAACCGTTTTTTTTTTTAATTTTAAATATGTTGTTTTTAGAATTAACAGGGTTTTTAATGGTTCGAAGGACCAACATACTTTTAACTCCGATTCGAAGGACCAACTTAATCCCATAATAAACAGTTTGTTGTCACTTTAACAATATCGTTCTTAAGAATTGACAGGGTTTTCACTATGCTGTGTTTAAAAAATGCATCTTATATTGCTTGGACTTTCCCTATAAATATAATATGTACTACTCCTACCAACAAACTAATTCATCATATACATTTTTCATAACTTTTATGTTTTTATACCCTCCAACCACAGTATGGGGGTATACTCACTTTGTCATTCCGTGTGTAACGCATCGAAATATCGGTCTAGGACCCCATAAAGTATATATATTATTGATCAGTGATCCATTCTAAGACATTCTAGCGATGTCCGTCTGTCCGTCCGTCCGTCCGTCCGTCCGTCTGTGGAAGACACGATACAGTCCAAAGTAAAAGCGCTAGACTCCTGAAATTTGGCACGAAGATGTAGCATGGTATTGGGCTGGTTAAGTTCGAACATGGGCAAAATCGGTTCAGGGGGAAAAAAGTTCCCCTCTTAAGAACTAAAAAAAACTCTAAAAAAAGCCATTTTTTAAAGGTTTTTTGTACTTTTGCTTAGCAAACGAAACATTGTTATGTCAAAAGAAGTTCATAGTCTTGCAGTTGGATCCAGGGAGGTTGTGTCCAACCAACTTTACCCCCCCCCCCCCCCAAAAAAAAAAAAAAGACGCCCCTGTTTTTTTTTTACGTGTTGGAGGGTATAAAAGATTCGGCACAGCCGAATTTAACACTCTCACTTGTTTTAAATTGCTTTAATAATTTATTCTAAAACCAATTAACCTGAATTGTGGATTTTTATTTATATTTTTTATTAAAAAAAAAAAAAACATTTATTCCACGCAATTTATAACCACTGTTACACTCTACAACCCCTCTCCCACCCCTTAGTCCGTCATAGGTTTTATAATTTATATAATCAAATTACACAAAAATTACGTATTTTAAAAAGAGGAATTGCAAAAAAAAAACTATTTGCCAATAACATGCGTGCTAAACGCACATATTTATTGCAGTTTTTGCCGTTTTTTTTTGCATATATAAATTTGTAATGTAAATTTTGTAAATAATTTAGAAAAAAAAAATGCGAATAATAAATTTAAAATGTTATAACATTAAATATTAAATGAACGAGAAAGAATAGAAATTAAAAATTAAGATTATTTAGGGGGAGATTAAAATAAAAATTTTGTTGTATAAATTAAAAAAGCATTTATAAAAAAAATATAAAATTAAAAAAAAAAAAAAAAAACAAGTAAAAAATTGAAATTCGGCCTTGCCGAATGTAGTGATACCCTCCACAATTTCAAAAAGATTATTGTAAAAAACTTAAAAAAAATTTGGAAAAAAAAATTCCGCGAGAAAAATGTTGGTAAAAAAAAAATCCGCGATTTTTTTCTTTTTTTGTCAAAAAATATGTTCGTACTTGTTCAAATACCATTTGGTGCTCAATTATGTTCACATATGTCAACCAGAAGCCGAATTAAAGTATTTTGTATTTTTAGGTTATGTTGAATGTACTGAAATTTTTGAGGTGTGCTTACATTTTCGTTCATAACTTTTGAACCGCTGAACCGATATCGCTCAAATGCAATACCAAACTTCTCGGGAGAACTTCCAATAAATATGTTAAGTTTCAGTCATCTCTGTGCAATATTTTGTCCGTGACAGCATTCTCCACAGAAAGACAGACGGACATCGCTAGAATGTCGTAAAATCTATCGGGTATCATGAATATATATACTTTATGGGGTCCCAGATCGATATTTCGATGAGTTACAAACGGAATGACAAACTTATATATACCCTCTATCACTAAGTGGAGGGTGTAAAAATATAAACCCTTTTAGTAGATTAATAATGTGAAAGTTTTTAAAGGGCCCTCTAAAAATTAAATACTTGAAATGTTTTTCAAAGGTTTATTAAAAAAATCTTATCACGTTTCAGCGGAACTTTGAAATTATCTGTGTTTTTCTTAAGATAAAATACTAATATATTTAAAATCGACCGAATAAAACTGCTTAATTATTTCTTGAATTTATATTTAAAATTTTGTGTATGAAAAAACTAAGTGAAAGTGTATTTTTCTACCATGTATACTACAATCACGTAAATTAAATAAAATTTAAGCGACGGTTACACATGATTCACCAAAAATTGTTATTAATGAACATTTTCATTAATTCCAATTTAAGGTTGCAATTTTTATTCACCAACCTACAGCTATTACACATTTAATCAATGAATACTTTCATTCATTTAATGAAAAACTTCATAAAACGTTTTAAAAAAGTTCTACGAATTGTTGTGCTACTTCCATGTAAGTTTTCATTGAAAGTAACTTTTATGAAACCAGTTTCATTGAGCAAATGAAACCTGCCTTCAGTTTTTATTAAGCTTATGTAAATTTTTATTACTTTCACGAAGGTTTTTTTTTCAGTGTAGTAACACTGTCACCATTATTTTCGTTCATAAACTTTAAATTATCTTATGGTTTTTGTTTTCTATCATATTTATGATAATTTCATACATATATAAATATAATTAACATACAGAAATCATATTTTTGTCCTTTTATTTTTTGGAAATATTCAAATTTAAAATAACATCACATTGTGATTTTCACATACGATATTTGTTTTATGCTTGAAGGGGATTTTCTGTTTTTCTTTTATCGTTGACAGTGGAGTTCGGTTAACATGAATTGAGTGGAACTTGTTTTTCTGATGACCATAGTAAATATTTAGATTACTAAAGATTTTTTTTTATGCTGAAACGAAACTAAATCGAACATTTGGCAAAAATGTAAAATTCTGCCGATCGGTTTCAAAAATGTACTATAAAAAATCGCTTTACACATTTAAAATGTAATTATGTTGGCATCACTGCCAGTATGTTTGTCCATTGTGAATGAAAAACAACCATTTTTCATTAAAATATGGCAACACTGGACAGGAGAGATAGAGAGATTGAGAATCAAAAATCAACACACATACAGTGTTGCCAACTTAATCACATATTTAGTGATTTGTTTTACCTAAGTTAACTTAGGCATAATTACAATTATTTTTTAGGCAATAATTTTAACTTGTGTTTGTTATAATCAAACTCTACTATAAAACTTAATTTATTTATGTATGAGCAAGTTTTTTTTATCAATTTTTTTTTTTAATATTTTTGTTTATTGTCCTTTGTTAACTTTAAATATTTTTACTTAGTTGATGGTAGTAAAAACAACAAATAAAAACATCATATAACCCAAACAAACTGTCTTTTTTGTCGTTGTTGTTGTTGATAACATATGATGTTTATGGTATAACATCCCCATTCATTCAACCATCTATTCATCCATCCAACCAACCAAGCATCCATCTATACGCCTGAATAATTAGGGCATCCACAGCTGACAGTAAAAACAACACCATACCTCACACACACACAAACATATACCAATCATCCTCCATCCATCTATCCAGCCAGCCCAGTCATTTATCCACCCGTGTATGTACATTGTTGGAAGATGTGTTGTCGTATATATGATGGCGCCATTTGAATTAGTTTCCAGTTAATGAACACAAAATGTATTCAAATTTTCTGTTACTAACGACAGAAAAAAAAACGTAAATTTGCAATTTTAATAAAAAAAAAATAAATTTACAAAACTTGAAAAAAAAGAATTACGAAGGAATAAATTTATGTAACGGAATATTAACACGTGTTGGGGTTTATTTTTTTGAAGAGTCTTTTTTTTTTTATATTTTGTAACCTTCTGGAATTAAGAACGTAAAATTATTTTATTTTTAACATAAACTTGGGAATTTTATTAAAAATCACAAGTTACACTTAAAGAAATATCTTTGCAGAATATTTAGGTTGCATTTGATCAAGGAAACTGTTGTCATAAAAGTCCCTTTCAATAATAAACTTACATGGAAATAATGAAGATATTTGTAGAACTTGTTAGAAACATTTTATGAAGTTTTTCATGAAATGTATGAAAATATTCTTTGATTAATTGTGAAAAATTGCAAACCTTAAATTGAAATTAATGAAAATGTTTATTAATAACAATTTTGAGTGTGTCACGTGTAACTGTCACAGACATTTTATTTAATTTATGTGATTGTACAAATTGTGAACAAATTTCAAAATAAACAAGTTAGAAAAATACACACATACATTTTTTTTATTTATAGATTTCACTCAGTTTTTTCACACAAAATTTTGCTTTATCCTTAAATTTTAATACAAAGTTAGGGTTGCCGGAATTTTTTTTGGAAAATGCGGGACAAACGCAAAAAAATAACAAAAATGGCAGGATTTTAAACATTTTCGCGGGACAAAAATAATTTTGGTTTTCTTTAAAATCATATAGACGCAAAATTACCTTTTACAATTGGCCCTGTTAATCTCGTTATATTTAATTGTGTCTGATCAGATCTCAAATTTGGTCACCATTTTCTAGGTCTGATCATATCCCGAAAATGGGAACTAAATTTGACATCAGACTAGAAACAATTCAATATAATTAGATATGATCAGTTAAAAGCATATCAGCCCAGATCTAATCCATTTTAAAATGGATTCAATTTTACTAAAACCATTTTTTTTCTCCATTATTAAAACTCAATTTATCTGTATATTTAATTATTCTGTGAGGATTTTATCAGATGTCTTAATTTGTCATTTTGCTCTATAAAAATGGATTATAGATTTTTGAGATATTGGCCTAAAGAAACCAACACAATATTTTTTTTAATCGCAAGACATGTTTGCATGTGAAATTTCGTACATTTTGCCTTGTCTTTCTTATTTTCCAATACAGACATAGCACGTTCAGAAATTTGGTTTTTTCGAATTTGAAAATGGTTGCCCCAGGAGCCTAATTTAACTAAAAAAAATAGTACACGCATTTCCATTTTGATGATACAAGGCTGGATCAAAATAACTCCATGGATTTTTTTTTAGAAGTCAACTGGCTTCTAAAGATTATTATTTTTCCTTTAAAGACTCCTAAATTTAAAGACTCCTACACAGAAAAAAATATGGAGGAAACAAATTTGAGTAATCACTTGTTTAATTTTTTAAAAAAAATTTGAGTAATTTTTTAATTGACGCAATTAAAAATTTACTCAAAAATTGAAAATAAAATTTGAGTAAATAATTTAATACAAATTTAATATTTTTTTTTATTTATTTTTTTTTTCTCTTGGTGTTTTGAATTCTCATTTAGTTTATTGTTTTTTGTATATGTATATGAAAGTTTGAAATCATCTTTATAAAATTTTACTTTGTCTTGAAGACATAAGTATATTTGGTAAAGTTTGTAAAAGCAATTTTTTGGAAAAAAAATTAGAAACTTTTTAAACTTTTTAAAAAAATAATTTGATACATTTTGAGTAAATTTTTACTTGACACAATTAAAAAGTTACTTAAAAATATTAAAAAATTTTAAGTAAAGATTTAATTGTGTGAATTAATAATTTACTCAAATTTTTTATTAAGCATTTAATAATTTTTTATTAAAAGTTTACTCAATACTATTAAATCGTTTACTGGTGGAAAATTGAGTAATTTTTTACTCAATAGTATTAAAAATTTACTCAAATTTTTTTTTTATTTTTTTCTGTGTAAATTTTCCTTTAAAGACTTCTTTTCAAAGTAAAAAATAATTGCTGTTCAAAAAAAAATTGCAAAAAAGCGGGAATATGGAATCCCGCGCGGGACGCGGGAAACGGTTATGCAAAGCGGGACAATCCCGCCAAATGCGGGACGTCTGGCAACCCTATACATAAGTAAAACCACGAAACAATATAGACGCAAATTTTAGTAAATATATAATCAATAAATTTTATTTCACATTAAGTTTTGTATAAAAAGTCTAAAAAATCACAATTCTTGTCGCTCTGATCAGCTGTTTACTTTTTTCTACATTTTGCGAGTACAGACTAAACTTAAGCGACGCGACTATAAAATTTGGCAGCACTTTTCATATTTTGTATACATTTTGATAACGGCATTCACAATAAACTAATAACACCTATACAATTATTGAAGTGAAAAATGAACGTCGAAAATTTTACGATTTAGATCTTAACGGGGCCAATGTCAAATTTGTATAGGTTCACGTAAACGTGGGAGAAAAAAACACAGCTATATACATGAAAAGCAGTCTAACTGAGTCGTTTGTATTGTTGGGATCTGTTTCGAGCATTGGACTCCAACAGTAGTTGCTCTTCATGCACTCGTTTACAAAATTCTTGGTATCGTCTTCTGATTTTCTTCAAATTTTTGTGTAGTTGCTCTCCTTGCTCGTCGCTCTTATCTCCCAAGTTTTCCGGAATAAAATCGAATGACTTTTGAAAGACATTCAAACATTAATCTTGCGACAATTTTGAAAAAAAAAACTATCGATTTTTGGCTTAATATCGGAGGATTGGCGGTTACCGAGAAAGTTGTGAAATACATATTGAAATGATGCACATACAACATCCGCAAACATAACAGAATCACATGAAATCGAATTTAAACTTTTCTCTTTTCATTTTCACAGGTTTTTGACCAAAACAGAATTTTAAAAATAAAATTGAGAATGTTTCTAGCGATTCCAACAGCTGATTGTCGTTATGACACTGCAGACATGCGGGAACTCAACTAGAATCAATCTTAATAAACGAAATCCGGATTCGAACTCAGCGCCTCAAATTACGTTCAGATTTGTTTTTACCGTCTATAGTTGACCGCAATTTCTAAACTTGTGTTATCGGCGTTGAATTAAAGCTTTAATAAAAAGTGAAGCCAAGTTCTATTTAACAAAAAAAATTACTGTTCGTTTTGTCTAAGTAAACTTTTACATTCTTGCAGGGTTGCAAACCGATACCCACCTAGAATAACGGTATTTGGCTATTGTATTGTATCTTTATTGGTTGCGGTACAATAGCCAAATACCGTTATTCTAGGTGGGTATCGATTGCCAACACTGCATTCTTGGTATCATTTTGACAGTGATGCCAAGTAAATTTTGTTAAGCGTGGATGTGTTTTTGGTTAAAGCATAGTAATCTGTTCGATTTCAAGGGAAAATATCTGTCAAACTCCATATAAAAAAATAATTTTTGGCATCGCGAGGAATTATGGGGAAATTAGCTTTAAGCTTAGTACTCAGTTTTTTTATGGTGAAAATTTCACTTAAACTTTAAGCGCCTCAAATCGCAATAAAACATTTAAAAATCAACAACTTTTGACAATTATAAGAAAGAAACGATCATAAAAAACTGAAATGTCACTTTTTCACGGCAATTTTAATAGTCTTTTATAATAATAATGCGTTCAAACTTTTTTAACAATTTCCCTATAATTCCTCGCGTTGCCAAAATTATTTTTTTTTTATATGAAGTTGACAGATTTTTTCCCGTGAAATCGAACAGAGTACTATGCTTAAACGGTTTATGTTTTTTTGACAATCAACAACAACAGTGATGCCAAGTAAATTTCATTAAGCGCTGATGCGTTTTCGGTTAAAAGGTTAATGTTAACTTATATACGGTAATGCAAAAGCAATGCTAAAATCGCTTGTATTTAACATTTCTTTTAAAATTTACAATTTTTTTTGTAAAATTTACAATATTTTTTGTAAAATTTTACAAATCCTTTTTGTTAAATTTTACAAAAATTTTTTTGAAAAGTTTTACAAATTTTTTTTGGTAAAATTTTACATTTTTTTTTTGGTAAAATTTTACAATTTTTTTTGGTAAAATTTTACAATTTTTTTTGTTAAAATTTTACAATTTTTTTGGCAAAATTTTACATTTTTTTTTTTGGTAAAATTTTTGTAAAATTATTAAATGTTTAAAAATTAATATTTTTAAAATTTAGAAATTTTAATGTAAAATTTAAATTTTTTTTGTAAAATTTTACAAATCTTTTTTGTAAAATTTTACAAAATTTTTTCGGTAAAGTTTTACATTTTTTTTTTTTTTTGTAAAATTTTACAAAAAAATTTTTTTTGTTAAACTTTACAAATTTTCTTTGTAAAATTTTTTTGGTAATTTTTTTTTTTTTTTGTTAAATTTATTTATGGTAAATTTATGCAAAAAAAAAACTAAAATGTGCTAAGCTTGGCCTTTTATTAAAAATCAGAGAGAGAAAGGAATAGAAAGAGTTTAGAATGTAAGAAATAGTCGCGAAAATAAAATATTTTTTAATTTGGTCTCTTAAGGTGTTATTGCGTGTTGCCACAGATTTAGTTCAACTTTAAAAATAATTTCCAAATAACTTTAAATTTTTTTAATCCAACCATTAATTTAAACATCCATACACTTTAAAAACGCGCATCATAAAAGAAAGGAAAAAGAGCTTTAATAAATGACGTCAGTCAATGCCAAATAAAACGTTTAAACTCCCCAGGAATAATGCGTAAAGAATCTTAAAATATATATATTTTTTGTTAAACCATTTTATTTCCATTTTTTGGCACTTAACTCAACCCAAAACCTTTAAATATCTTCAATTTATTTTTTTGGCAATCATAAAAAATGTAGAACAATAAAACTTAAACCACAAAATGTGAATGTTTTTAAAAGCTTAACGCTAATGACACACGAGAAAACACACAAAATCAGTGAAATAAAGATTAAATGGAATATTAATGTACCAACCATTATTATAAGGGCAAATAAAATGAGGGCGTTTCAACAGAAAAGAAGATATAAAACCAGATTTTTTTTTTTTTTTGTAATTTAACAGAGATAATTTTTTTTTTTATAAAATTAAATAAATATATTGTCACCTAAAACTTAAAAGGCCCCAACTAACATTTTATTAATTTTACACACAGAAAGAATTGAAAACGAATTTTAATTACGAAAAACGAGGTTTCATTAATTTTTTAATGGAAACTCATCGGATGAAGAAAATTGTTATACCAATCACCAAATTAATAGATGATTAATTGAAAAAAAAAAATTTAATCAAACATTTTTCGATTTTAATCACAAATTTGATCAATTTTTTATTTGTAGTCAATCAAAACAATGATTGATGATTGACTATAAATAAAAAAATTATCAAAATCGTGATCAAAATCGAAAAAAAATTTAATTGAAAAAATATTTAATTCATCACCTACAATTTGATTATTTATATTAGAGAAGCCCGCGAGACACGAATTTTCCGTGATGGAGTAATTTTTTTCTTGTGAGTTTGCGTTATTGTTTTGAGCTGTTTGAAACAGAAAACAAGTAAGAAAATTTTATTCATATTGAATTTAATACCAAATTGTGGTTTAATTAAATGTTTATGGTAGTTTTTAGGAATTTGAATTCTTTTTGTGCAGGAAATCGAAAATGGTTTATATTAATTTCGTGAGTCTTTGGGAGCGTGATTATTTCGTGAGCGTAAGAAAAATTTTAGTTACTCACGTGAGCGTGCGTGAACGTGAGCAGAAAAACGAAATTTTGTGCGTTGCGGCTTGGGGAAAAAATGTTCCCCCTTGAAGAACTGAACCAACCTCTGAAAAAATACACTTTTTTACATGTTTTTTGTATTTTTGTTAAATAAATGAAACATTTGGTATATTTATCGCGATGGAAAGGTCCCCCACTGACTCCCATCACCCCCCCCCCCCCCCCTTCCCAAAAAAAAAAAACGCCATGACAATTTTTTTAATTTTTTTTACATTTTGGAGGGTATAAAAATTCGGCACAGCCGAATTTAACACTCTCACTTGTTGTTGATTACCAGGGACAGGACCTTCATGCACTAAAAAACTATGTTTTAGGCGCCTAAAATATGCACTAAAAAGTCTTGAAATATGCCCTAAAAATCTTAAAATATGCACTAAAAATCATAAATATTCACTTGTTTTTTACTTTTATTAAAAAAAAAAACATAACTTTTGAATCCAGTCTGGCATTTTAAGCTTAGATTAACATATATACAGTGTGTATAAAATGTTATTAAAAAAATAAAAATTATCAAAAAAAAAATTATAATTGCTTTAATACAAAAAAAAAAAAAATATCATAAAAAAATCATAAAAATAGCTAAAAATACTAAACAAATAGCTAAAAAAACAAAAATTTATACAAAATATGACCTAAAAATATGCATTTATAGCGAAATAATAGCAAAATATGCAAAAATATGCATTTTAAGCAAAATATGCAAAAATATGCACTAACGAATCGATGCCATTTTTAAGCAAATTCTTTGATTCGCAAAGATATCTTGTTTATGCTGTTCTATAACCAAAGGGGAAAAACATGCATTTGCATGAAAGTCCTCTCCTTGTTGATTACACTCTAAACAAATGAGTCCAGTTTCCTACTATAAATTGGGTAAATTTCAACAAATTCAAATAATATACCTCTATAAATGTGTAAATTTCCAATAATTTGTTGGTAAAACTACACATTTTGTGTAAATTTACCCAATTTATAGTAGGAAACTGAAATCATTTTAATTAGAGTGTAAAATTCGTTTCAAATTCTTTCTGTGTTGAAAATTTTTAATTTGACAGCAAAAGAAATTTTCCTTTCGGAAACGTCGGGGTCGGGAAAGTGCCTTTTAGGGTTGATATTAACACACAAAAATATTGGACCTGTAGGACAATGACTTTGGGTTTCTTTTTGACTTGAAAATAGGAAAGTTACGAGAAAAGCTAAAAAAAAAACTTTAACTCTTTTTTTTGTGCTTAAATTAAAATATTAGTTTATTTTCGCACATTACTGAAAAAGTGTTTTTAAGGAAAAAAAAAAAATTGGTCTGTAAATTTTTTTTCACTGTTCGGAATTTTTCGAATAAAGTGAATTTTGTCCTACAGGTCGAATATTTTTGTGTGTTAATATCGACCCTAAAATGCAACTTTTCCGACTACAACGTTTTCGAAATTCGAAAAAAAAACTAAATTTTCTCCACCACCTTCGATAAAAAAGCTAAATTTGCTCCACCTTTGCTCAACCTAAATCGATGATTCTAGGTCGATCTACCGATGTCTGCCTGAAAGTGACCATAAAAGGCAAATTTTCCGGCCCGACGTTTTTGAAATTCGAAAAAAGCTAAACTTGCTTCACCCTATTGTTTATGCCTATTTTGTGTATCAGAAATCTTCCACCAGAGAAAAAATAATTAAAATTCAATGAAAAAATCTTTTTGACGCAAATTTTTTGTCAAATTTTCCGTTCTGTCATGAACTTATTTTTTTAGTAAAAATTTCCTCAAAAAGCTGGGTTTTTTTGCTCTCGCTTTTATGTTTACCGATACAAATTTGACAATGGCCACGAAATTCTATGGTTATCAATATATTGTGAATGTCGCTGTCAGATTGTGGCATACAAATTTGACATTAGCCTCGTTAAGATTTACCCCCCTAATTTTGTAAAACACAACGCGCCGCGTTGTCAAAATTTCTGTGTAATTTGTTTTTGTTACAACAACAAATTGTATTGAAATTTTGACAACGCGGCGCGTTGCGTTTTACAAAATTAGGCCATTAACTCGTAAAATTTTTGACGTTAATTTTTCACTTCGATAATTGTATGTGTGTTATCAGTTTATTGTGAATGCCGTTGTCAAAATGTATACAAAATATTAAAAGTGCTGCCAAGTTTATTTTTATCGTTTTTTTTCTGTTTCTTTATGTTAACGTTATACCATATTCACATACAATGTTTAAAACATCGTTTAACTTTTGTGTTTAAAATTAAACGAAAGTGTTCGCATTGCCAGTAGTTTAAAAAAGCATCCGCATCTCTTCTGGTTCGTTTAGCAGCGGCTGTTTTTTTGATGACAACTTAACACAGGGTTGTTATTTGTGTTTCCGAGCACCATAAATACATGCACAAAAGCTCACACGCACAGGCACACATATACTAGGCCGCGATGATCATTCTGTACTAAAAACCATACCACCATATTGGAAAGTACGGAATTAGCACCAATGTTTGCATACTAGTCTGTACTGTGCAAAAAACATAGCTTAAGTCCCAATTTACAACAGGCAATTTTAATTGCGGCAATTTTTATGTTTCTCTTTTGAACTTGCCGTATATGTTCACACACTGGCAATTCTATTCGGCAATTCCAAAACGAAATGTGAAAATACTCTACAGAGTGAGAGTTGCGAATGAAAAAACAAAACGAATTGCCAGTACGAGCAAGTTTTTTCCCCTTTCCATTCCTCTTACCTCTCTCTCCTATAAACTAAGAATTGCGGCAATTAAAATTGTCTAAATTGGGACTTACTTGCACAATTCTATGGGTGTTATCAATCTATTGTGAATGACACTGGCAGATTGTATAGAAAATATGAAAAGTGCTGCCAAGTTTATTTTGATAGTTTTTTTTTTCTATTTCTTTATGTTAAGTCATTTGAACTGAGTTGCCAACAATTAAATTTAATTTGTTAAAAAAAAACTACACTTGCAAAAACTTCAAAAGAACAACTTCTATTAACAAAGTTTTCATGTTTTGTTTTTATCTAAAAAGGATGTTTTTTTTTTGTTGTGTGTGGTTTTTTATACATGTATTGTGAGATGTCAAGTACTCAACACTAACAACAGTAAAAAGGAGAATACCACATCTCATGTGGCACAACAGGGAAAAAAAAGCCAACTATTTCTTTATGCAACACTAAACAACAAGTGAAACTCTGACAGGCTCAAATACACATCCATACATACTACATACACTTAAAGAAAACACAAAACAAAATCAACGAGGCACACACATGACTTTTTTTTAATTTTTTTTTTTTGTAAATTTATGATGTTGATGATGACAACAAAAGAGACTTTTTTGTTGTTATTGCTGCTGCTGATAAATGTTTTTGTTGCTGGTATTGTTGTTGTTGTTATAGTGGCCTCTTTTTACATGCCCATCCATGCAACATGGAAGAATGTTGTCAGTTTTAATGTTGGTTGGTGGTTTGCATCGTTGGTTCGATGTTGTCGTTTTGTGATTTTTTTTTTGTTGTTTCTTTTGTTTTTTTTTTGTTTTCTGCTGTTACCAACTACCGGTGATATGTTTTTTGTTGTGGTATGTAGAATAGGCTGGGTCGTATTCCAACAAAGTGCTCAGATCAACTATTAATAGTGAAAAAAAGTTGGTACAAGTAAATACAAGCAATTTAAAACCAAAATGAAGAAAATCGGTCCATGGCTTCCGTTCTCGCATCGCGGGTCAAAATTGCGGTTTTTGAAAAAATGGACATAATTTAAAAAAAAAATTAAATATTTAAAAAAAAAATTATTAAAAAAAAAAAAATTTTTTTTGTATCGCATTAATTCAAAGATATTTAGAAAAATTTTGTTTGTTTTTTTCGGATATCGATAACCCACCCAAACGTGAGGCCAAAAAAAACTCACATTTTTAACATGGAGCTCAAAACTACTTTTTCACTATTTTAAAAATTTAGTGAAACAAAATTTTAAAATATATTAGTTTATCCACTTGATATCATTGAATACATCACAGGGATTGTAGAAAAAAATTCTTAGTTAAATTCCTTCGTCAAGTTGGTGTGTGGAGCGATTTGAATTTAGCGGATTTCCAGAACATGTGTTTTTATCGACATTTTTGACTAATTTGTAGTTGTGAGCAACATTTTACTTAAATTAACCAACTTTTTTTGTTCAAATGGTTGTTTTGGACCATAGTAACTCTGCTTTGAAATAATAGGCTTTTTGGACAACGTTAACCCTTGCCGGCACGAGGTTAAAAATTCCTCCAATGAAATTTTCGAAAATTCCTCACTCTAAAATCGTGTATGCGTTTAAATAATGAACAATTACAAATTTATACAAAGTTTTCTTGAAGGACATCTTTAACCCTTGTTGAACGAATGCCCAAAAAATTTCAAACAGCTGTTTTTTTGCTCATAGTCAAATGGCCTTTTTTGACATATTAAATAATATGTTTTTACTTTTAGCTTTACACAGTAAAAACGACGAAGACGTAATGAAATTTCGAATGCCATTTTTTTTTTATTTAGTTTTAAGCATTTTCCGCTTAAGTGCGCTTACTTTAAAACGTTAATTTAAATGCGATCGTTTAAATGCATTCCACGCTTACACGATTCACTCGCAGATGTTCATATCTTTAATTTAATTAGATGTGAAGTTTATCAATGCGCTTTAACGGTGTTTTAAATAAAATATACTTTGTTTAAATGCGTCAAACATATAATGCCCGCTTACATGCATTTTCCGCATTAATTATGTACTCACAAGTACTCACAACTAGTTGTGTCGGTCAGTTTTTTTTTTATTTTATTTAGTTTTAAGCATTTTCCGCTTAAGTGCGCTTACTTTAAAACGTTAATTTAAATGCGATCGTTTAAATGCATTCGTTCAACAAGGGTTAAAGATGTCCTTCAAGAAAACTTTGTATTAATTTGTAATTGTTCATTATTTAAACACATACACGATTTTAGAGTGAGGAATTTTCGAAAATTTCATTGGAGGAATTTTTAACCTCGTGCCGGCAAGGGTTAACATTGTCCAAAAAGCCTATTATTTCAAAGCAGAGTTACTATGGTCCAAAACAACCATTTGAACAAAAAAAGTTGGTTAATTTAAGTAAAATGTTGCTAACAACTACAAATTAGTCAAAAATGTCGATAAAAACACATGTTCTGGAAATCCGCTAAATTCAAATCGCTCCACACACCAACTGGACGAAGGAATTTAACTAAGAATTTTTTTCTACAATCCCTGAGATGTATTCAATGATATCAAGTGGATAAACTAATATATTTAAAAATTTTGTTTCACTAAATTTTTAAAATAGTGAAAAAGTAGTTTTGAGCTCCATGTAAAAAATGTGAGTTTTTTTTGGCCTCACGTTTAGGTGGGTTATCGATATCCGAAAAAAACAAACAAAATTTTTCTAAATATCTTTGAATTAATGCGATACAAAAAAAATTTTTTTTTTTTAATAATTTTTTTTTAAATATTTAATTTTTTTTTTTAAATTATGTCCATTTTTTCAAAAACCTCAATTTTGACCCGCGATGCGAGAACGGAAGCCATGGACCGATTTTGTTCATTTTGGTTTTAAATTGCTTGTATTTACTTGTACCAACTTTTTTTCACTATTAATAGTTGATCTGAGCACTTTGTTGGAATACGACCCAGCCTAATGTAGAAGTATTATACAAAAACAACAACTATACAAGTTTTTATTAAAAAAAAAATATATTAATAAAAAAAAAACCTGGCAAACTTGTTTTATTCAAATAAAAATAATAAAAAAAATAAATAACTACCTATCAAGTTAACGTAAATTAAGATGAATACTAACAACAACAACAACAACAAAAAATAATAATAAATTGTCAGTCAGCACCAAGCACCATATCAAGTGTTGTTTAACTTTTGCACCTTCTTTTGGTGATTTTTTTGTTGTTGTCTTCTTTTATATTTCTCAAGTTTCAAACCTGTTCTTTAATTTTTTTTTTCATATTTTTTTTTTGTAATTTTTTTATAAATGATTTTTTAATAAATGCAGTTCAAAACCGGTCAATTTTTTTTATAACTTCTGTTTAAAGATTTAATTTATTTTCTGTATTTATTTTGATGATTAATAGTTTTTTTATTTTCTGATTCATTTTTTGGTTTAACCGTAATTTTTTTTTTTTGATGTCAAAAAGAAATGGAACATGTTCTTGTGCATTTTTGTGCTCTTCACGAAAGCTGTGTTTTTTTTTATGTTCCCGGGCAGGGTTTTCAGATTTTCTTTTTTTTGTCGCCAAACTATAAAAAAAAACTTAAAAACACATATAATTTATCTAGTTTTGCAAAATTTTAATAATTGTATTATAGGCGTATTTTGTCAGTGTTTTACCATACAAAGTTGACATTAGTGTTAACGCTCAAAATTATAGAAGTTAAAAATTAAATTTCATACATTGCAGTGTTGCCACCACCAAAATCGTTAATTACACATGGATCATGCCAAAATCACACATGAAATCACGAATTACACATGGATTATGCCAAGATTACACATGAAATTACACATGCTTTTTTCAATAACGTTTTTTTTTTGTAAATTTTAAAAATATTACAGTTAAGTCTGTCGATTTTGACATAAGACTCCATGAAATGAACAGTTAACAGCTAACTGGACATTGTGTAATACGCCCTAAGCCTGGTTTTTACTGCTCAAAAAAACCTACAATTTATATTTTTTTGCGAAATTTCTGTCTTGATAATCTAAGTCAAATCAAAAGAAAATCTGAAAAACAGCAAAAAAATATATTGATTTCAGCTGAAAATCTGCTCATTTTAACCGAAAACCCAGCTGATTAAAGTACAAAATCTGCAGACTTGATGAAAAAACAGAAGCATCTTGTTGTATTTTTTTCTTTTGTTTCAAATCGTCAATTTTTTTTAATAAATTTTGAAAAATACTAATGATAACTAAGTATTTTTGTAAAATTAGCTAAATAGTCTGCTATTTTTAAATTTTGGCAATTTTCAATCGTTAAAATTTCACAAAATAAAAAAACAATTTCTGCAAAATTTTAAAATAATCAGCTGAAATGTTCTCTAAAATATTTTTGTAAACTCAGCATACAGAATCAGCAAAATAATTAAAAAAACTTCTGTTATTTTGTAAAAGTGAATGACACAGATTATCGTTAAAATATTAATTTCTACAGAAAAATCTGCTAAAAGTCTTGTTAAAACAAATTATGAAAAAAATGATCCAAAAAGTAAACATTTCAAATTACACATGAATTACACATGCGACAATTACACATGGGCTACACATGAAAAAGAAAATTACACATGATATGTGTAATTACACATGAGGTGGCAACACTGATATATTGTGAATGATTCTCTTATTGTTAATGGCTCTCTTTGGTATTAATAAAAAAAATTTATGTTTTTGTGATGCTTTCAAGCTAAATTGCATTTAATAAACTAATTTTGTCAATATTTCATCGAAAATGAGTAATATTTTACAAAACTATTCCAAACGACGCTAAATTAATTTGAGAAATTTATGGAAGTTAACGTTTCGTTTTTTTTTTGTTTTGATGCATGTTAACAATCTAAGTTTGCCAACAAAAAAGGCCTTATATTTCTTTTGCTCAAATTAATGTTAAGATCTATCGCCAAACTGGCGAGAAATTGCTATAACTGACAGCCCTGCTCCAGGGTTAACATAAAGGAATACCAAAAAAATGATCAAAACAAACTTGGCAGCACTTTTCATATTTTGTTTACATTCTGACAACGGCATTCACAATAAACTGATAACACCCATACAATTATCGAAATGAAAATTTAACGTAAAAAATTTTAATTGATTGAAAAGTTTCTAAATTACACGAGGTTTAGTGAGTAAAGTCACAAAAAAGCGTTTTTTGACAATAACTCTAAAATTTAAGGGTGTTTGGCAAGTTTAATGGGCATTTTTGTGATCTAATCGACAAACCCAACAACCTATACTATGTCACATCAAAAGTATTTTTTCACTGTAGCACAGTGTAATCGTCAAATCGTATTGTTAGCTCATTATTCCATTACCATATAGTTACATTTTATGGTAATGGAAATGAGCTAACGATACGATTAGACGACTTGATAGTGTGACAACAATAGACGGCTTAAGTTGACAATTGCTCAGTACATGAAAAAGAGCCAACACTTTGTTTTTTTGCGTGATTGTTTTTTTCAGTGCTGCCATATTCAAATGAAGAAAAGCGTCAAAATTTTGTGAAAAAGTGCAAAATTTGTTAAAAATATGCAAAAAACGGTAAAAATGCGCCAAGAGGAAAAAGTGAAAATTTAAAAATTAATCTCGAAAATGTTTTTTTTGACTATACTACACACAAAAAATTATTGGCTAAACAATTTGAATTAAATCTATTGATCAATAAAATTTAAATGAGTCAATTAATTTTTTGATCAACATTTTTGTTATTTTCTCTATCAAATTACAAATTTTCAACATACCAGATTTTTTTTCGCTTCAATTTATTTGAATACATTATTTCAAAAATATACTTTATACTAGGGTCACAGACTAATACAGACTCGACATAAGTGACAGGTGTCGAAAAAGTATTCTTAACCATATGGTTAATATTTTCAAATTATTCTACGAATTAGGTTAGAAAGAGAAAACTGATATAACGCGCCATAAGAAAAATGGATGCCAGATCGGTTTTTGTCGTTTCACTCACTCCTAAGTCGTAGAAAGTGTTGCCATGTTAGCGTAAAACGGACTAAAAACCGCTGTGTTTTCTCCTAAAATCGCTTAGTTTTTCCCCATTTTTTCTTATAAAAGTCTACTGTCGAGTCTGTATTTAGTCTGTGCTAGGGTTTTACTTTTTTTTACTGTCAGCAACATATTGGAAAGCAAAAAATACTAATTTCTTCATAATTTTTCCGTAAGCTTAAAATTAATTTTTTAAATCAATCATTATTTTAATTGACTTTAAATAAAAAATTTTTAAATTTTAATCACCTACAATTTGATGATTGATATACATAAAAATTTTCTTCGTCGGAGGAGTTTCAATTAAAAAATTAATTGAATCCGCGTTTTTGTTGATTGGCTTTCGTTTTCAATTCTTTCTGTGTAAATACCACAGTACATGAGTAGTAGGTTCACAGAGTTGCATTTGATGAGAGTAAGTATTAGTGACAGTCTAAGTATTAGTGACAGTTTTCAATTCTTTCTGTGTAAATACCACAGCACATGAGTAGTAGGTTCACAGAGTTGCATTTGATGAGAGTAAGTATTAGTGACAGTCTAAGTATTAGTGACAGTTTTCAATTCTTTCTGTGTAAATACCACAGCACATGAGTAGTAGGTTCACAGAGTTGCATTTGATGAGTGTAAGTATTAGTGACAGCACACGGTGTAACTTTTGACGTTTCATACAAAACGTAAACAACATTAATACATACACTAAAGCTCACACGTACAGGCACACATACACTAGGCAGCGATGATAATTCTGTACTAAAAACCATAACACCATATTGGAAAGTACGAAATTAGCACCATTGTTTGCATACTAGTCTGTACTGTGGTAAATACATATAAAAATGGGTAAAACAACCCAGCAAAAACTTGGTAATGGGTACCCCTTCCTGCCTCGCTTACGTGGTAATGGCTTTGAATATTACTAATTACCATTAGCATTACATTACGCCAAAAAAGGCAAAATGTGGTTACCTCCAATGACATCACCATGTTAAAGTAATTAGAATTGAAATTGGGAGGTAACTAGTTACTCATATTTTTGCTAACCCCCTAAGTTAATTACTTGGTAAGCGAAGTTTTTGCTGGGAAACATCGTGAACTTACTTAGTTTATTGATACAAAGAAAACTAAAAAACAAGTAAGAAAATTATAGTCGGTCAAGACCGCGCATATAATACCCTACACCCGAGTTATCCGGAAAATTGGTCCAAGTTCAAATATGGAAAAATTGGATCTATATTTTGTCAAATATTTAGTAAATTTAAAAAACACTCTTAAACCAACTTAAAGTTGGAGTGAAATAGGCGTCTTTTGCCAATAAACCGTTTAACTGAATATCTGGCGAAATTTTCAAATGGGACCTGCCAAATTTCGAAAGGATACCTTTTATAAAACCGTTGTTAGAGTCATTTGAGTCAAATTTAAAGGGGACCTTTGTATGGGGGCTAGGTCAATACATAGACCGATTTTTTCCAATTTCAATAGGCTTCGTCCTTGGACCAAAAAAAGCTTAAGTTTCAAATTTGAGTCAAATCGGTTGATAATTGCGACCTGTATCGTGTTTACACCGTTACATGGACAGACAGACAGACGGACATTGCTAAATCGACTCAAAAAGTGATTCTGAGTCGATCGGTGGTGGGTCTGGGGCCAATATTTTGGGTAGTTACAAACATCAGCACAAAAATATTTTTACACTAAAACAAAAAAAAAAAACAAATATGTACTCTAAAAAAAATTTTACATTCAAAAAAAATTTTACATTCAAAAAAAATTTTACACTCAAAAAAAATTTTACACTAAAAAAAAAATTAGTAAATTATTTTTTTTTTTCAAAAATTACTAAAAAAAAGTTTTTTTACACAAAATAAAATATTTCTAATCAAAAATTTTGTTTTTTTCGCGTTAGAAAATTTACAATCACTTAAAAATTTAGGGTATTCATAGATTCGGCTAAGACGAATTTAACTTTTCTTCTTGTTGTTTCCCTGACGTTGCCAGATTTTTAAATTTTAGGTTTTTGTCAAAAATCGACGAGGTTAAACTCAAAAAACTGAAAATAACATAAAATCGATAATTTACAATAATTTTGAAAAATATCTTTCAACTTTTTATTTCTGAGACATTTTTGTAGCATACTGAAAATGTACAATCGAAAGCTAAATAGAAAATCTAAGTTTTTTTCCGAGAGCCGACAGTCGAATAACATCAATTGGGTAAAGCCAAATCCTTACACTCAAAATAATAACTCTGTTAAATTACAGAAAAACTCTGCTAATTTAACAGAGTACACCATACTTTTCCAGCTAACAACATTTCTTGGTAATTTTACTAAAAAAACTCTGTAAAATGAGTTTTACAGGAAAAAACTGTTAATTTACAGAGTTTATAGTACAATATTGGTTAAATATGAAAGCTTTTTTACAGAGAAAACTCCGTAATTTTACTATAAAACTCTGTAAAATAATTTGGACAAAAAAAACTGTTAATTTACAGAGTTTCTAGTAAAATATTGGTTAAATAAACCACCATTTAGCAAAGACAACTATGTAAATTTACATATATTTGTAAAATACATTTGATGCAAAAAAAAATTTACAGAAAAAACTCTGTAAATTTACGGAGTTTAGTTAAATGCATGTTATTTTGTAAAATTTTTATAAGATTTCTGAAAAATAATTTTTGATAACTCTTTTTGCTACTTTTTCAACTTTTTCTCAAAAAAAAAAAAAAATATACAGATAAAATACTCAAAACAGAAAACTTTTTTGGTTATAAAAAAATACGAAGTGTTTTGCTAAGATCTGTATTTTAGCAGAAAACTCTGTTAATTATCTGTAAAATTAAGATTACAAAGTAAAAATAATATAACAGAGGAAACTTTGTTTTTTGGTCACAACAAAATACAAAGTATTTTCTTTAAATCTGTATTTTGACAGAAAACTCTGTCAAATATCTGTTGAATTGAGATTACAGTCATTGTACAGAGTATTTTACAGAGTTATTATTTTGAGTGTATTAATTCTTATTTTTACGAAAATTTATTAACGTTTGCAAGTACACATTCGACTAAAGTTGGGTTTAAAAAAAATCGGTAGGACACAAGTAATGAAATAATAAGAAAATTTCTTTATTGAGAATTTATTTTTCGAAAAAATAAAATTTTATTAGCAATAACATATGTATGTTATTTCATAAAAAACAGTCCTTTGAAAATTTCCAAAAAGAACGCCAGCTTTTATGTCTTGTCAACTTTTATTTTTATTTTTTTTTTTGTTTAACCATAAAACTAAAAGGAAACCATCAATCACTTAAATTTGCAAAATGACATGAAGATAAAGATGAAACAAAAAGAAAATTAAAAAAAAAATAATAAAAATTTAACAATGTATTACTCATTACAATTACACTCAAAATAATAACTCTGTTAAATTACAGAAAAACTCTGCTAATTTAACAGAGTACACCATACTTTTCCAGCTAGCAACATTTCTTAGTAATTTTACTAAAAAACTCTGTAAAATGATTTTGACAGAAAAAAACTGTTAATTTACAGAGTTTATAGTAAAATATTGGTTAAATATGAAAGCTTTTTTACAGAGAAAACTCTGTAATTTTACTATAAAACTCTGTAAAATGATTTGGACAAAAAAAAAACTGTTAATTTACAGAGTTTCTAGTAAAATATTGGTTAAGTAAACCACCATTTAGCAAAGAAAACTATGTAAATTTACATATATTTGTAAAATGCATTTGATGCAAAAAAAAAAATTACAGAAAAAACTCTGTAAATTTACAGAGTTTAGTTAAATGCATGTAATTTTGTAAAATTTTTATAGGATTTCTGAAAAAAAAAAATGTTTGATAACTTTTTTTGTTACTTTTTCAACTTTTTCTAAAAAAAAAAATATACAGATAAAATGTTGATGTTTGGTAACAAAAACAAAAACTAATCAAAACAGAAAACTTTTTTGGTTATAAAAAAATACGAAGTATTTTGCTTAGATCTGTATTTTAGCAGAAAACTCAGTTAATTATCTGTAAAATTAAGATTACGAAGTAAAAAGTAATATAACAGAGGAAACTTTGTTTTTTTGTCACAACAAAATACAAAGTATTTTCTTTAAATCTGTATTTTGACAGAAAACTCTGTCAAATATCTGTTGAATTGAGATTACAGTCATTTTACAGAGTATTTTACAGAGTTATTATTTTGAGTGTAGGAAAATAAGAAATAAATAAAGAAATTTAAAGCAAAAAAAAAAATAATTAATTCAACACATCATAATGCATCATAGAAGAAATATGTATGTACGAAAGACAGATAACAAACGTCAGTTAGTCTGACAATTGGACGGTATGTCTGGCATACAAGGTACAAATTAACAAATAATAATAAAAAAAGAAAACAAATTAAAATTTTTTAATGAATAAAACTGCACACGCAAACACATGTTTTGCATTTACAGATAGAAGACAGTTTTTTGGCTGACTGTCAGTTTGACAGTCACAAAACAACAATAAATCCACAAATTAGCAACAAAAAAAAAACGATTATTTAAAATAAACATGCAAATTCATTAAATTAAAGAAAACATAAATACAAATTGTAAAAACAAATTCAAAATTCAAAGAAATACAAAAATACTCATTTAAGAAAAAATACAAAAAAAAATATATTCAAACTAATATTTTAAATAAACATTTTTTTTAGTAAAGTAAACAGATACAAAAAATACAAAACAATACTGTTAAAAATCATTCAAGCACGTGAATTCAAAAAACAGAAAAAAATTATTCATCTTACATACGCAAAATAAATTTATTAAAAAGAGCTACAAATCATTTTCAGTAATTGAATAGTTCATGCGAATAAAGACGAATAGACAGACCATTTGTAGAATTTTACAGGGGACAATAAAAACGCAGGAAACGGTTAAAAAATAATATTTTTGTCAACTTTTTGGTATTAGCTTAAAGGTTTTAGTCACATCTACCTATATACAAAATTTTAGTAAGGTATTCGAAAGAGAACTTGCCAAAAATTGGACTTAAATTTTTTGCTTAAATGGAAAAAGGGCGAATATCCAAAAAAATGTATT
The DNA here is from genome assembly GCA_963921195.1 of Pegoplata infirma. Taxonomy (NCBI): domain Eukaryota; kingdom Metazoa; phylum Arthropoda; class Insecta; order Diptera; family Anthomyiidae; genus Pegoplata; species Pegoplata infirma. The sequence goes on from OY992540.1 coordinate 84,161,568, forward strand.
GAAATTTGAATAAAAATGAGTTATTTTGCAGCAGATTTTGACTACATTTTCACGAGACTTGCAAAACTTGACGAACTATGGTTGGTATTTGTTTGTAACACTTTAAGGACTTCGAGGATACACTATTTAAGGATTGCAAGGACATGCAAAAAATTTTTTTTTTTAATTTTTTTTTTTAATATTCCTGCCTTTTGATGCAGTAGTAACTATAAAATATGTTTAAAGATTTGTTTTCCGAAATAAAATAATTCAAAAGACGGTTAAAATATGTTTAGACCATGTATTCGTGGTTATATGATCTTAATTACGCGGTAACACTGAAGATTTTTTTTCACAAATCTGGTTAATTTGTTTGTATGTGCTAAGATTGTTTTTTTTGTGTACAATTTCAAATTTTAGCTAATATCAATTGTAAACTCGCAGCTAAATAATTTTTATACCTATAATATTTTGTTAAGGATGGATATTCGCCCTTTTTGCTTTCCACACTTTAAAGTCTTATAACTTAAGAACGGTAAAATTTTTTGCCAATATAATAAGTGTGGTTTGTTCCTCGTAATGTTCTTTTAACACATTGTTACCGAAAGTAAAATTTTTGTATGTTTTTGTGTTGTATTTAATCAAAATTGTGCGTTAGTTCACTCCCAATTTAAACAAAAATATAAAAATATACGAATTATTGCACTTTTAAAGTCATTTTTTTAGCCTTAAAAGTCAAAATTTCCCCAAAATTTCTGCATAGGATTGTAGGGCTCTTCTAATAAAATGCATTTATGCAAAAAAACGTGTTTGCGAAAAAGTGGTCTATTCGTCCTTATTCGCATGAACTATTCAATTGTTAATATCAACATTTTTTAAAATAAGAGTACCCGCACAACAATGTCGGTGACGTTTTTTTCATACAAATTTGGCAAGAAAAAACGCTCGACCGAAAACCGCTTGAATAAAATCAATTTTATTTTTGTGTCGGTTTCTCTCTCTCTTTTAATTTTTGATATAAAAATGTTGCCACATTTTTATAAATATTTCGATTATTTTCGATAAAGTAAACAAAAAAATGTGATCTCTAAAAAAAAATATTAAAAAATTCTAAAAAAAAAACACAAAACAAAAGAATCAATATGAGAAAATCATATTGATATTAAAAAATACAACACTCAAAATAATAACTCTGTTAAATTACAGAAAAACTCTGCTAATTTAACAGAGTACACCATACTTTTCCAGCTAACAACATTTCTTGGTAATTTTACTAAAAAACTCTGTAAAATGATTTTGACAGGAAAAAACTGTTAATTTACAGAGTTTATAGTAAAATATTGGTTAAATATGAAAGCTTTTTTACAGAGAAAACTCTGTAATTTTACTATAAAACTCTGTAAAATGATTTGGACAAAAAAACTGTTAATTTACAGAGTTTCTAGTAAAATATTGGTTAAATAAACCACCATTTAGCAAAGAAAACTATGTAAATTTACATATATTTATAAAATACATTTGATGCAAAAAAATAAATTAACAGAAAAAACTCTGTAAATTTACAGAGTTTAGTTAAATGCATGTTATTTTGTAAAATTTTTATAAGATTTCTGAAAAAAAAAATTTTGATAACTCTTTTTGCTAATTTTTCAACTTTTTCTCAAAAAAAAAAAAATATACAGAAAAAATTTTGATGTTTGGTAACAAAAACAAAAACTACTCAAAACAGAAAACTTTTTTGGTTATAAAAAAATACGAAATATTTTTGCTTAGATCCCCAGTTGGAAAATGTGTCACTGAGGAAATTTCCTCAGTGATTCCTTGAGGAAATGTCTTCAGGTTCTGACAAATCATAGGTAATCCTTGATGACATGTCCTAACATTGTCAGCATGGAATGTTTGCTTTAAGAGTGTGGACAATTCCTCTAAGACGTCTAAAAGGAAATGTCTTCAGAATTGAAATATAAGAAATTAGAATTTTAAATCTTTATAACTCTTCAATTTCCAAGAAAAAGATGGCAATATTATCGATTTAATTAAAATAAAATCAAAATCTAACAAGTAGAATAAAAGTAATAAATAGACAAACAATTTTAAAAATAAAGTTTGGAACAAGTGGTTAGGTGTGGGACTAATAAACTGGAGGTTCCAGGTTCAAATCCAGTTGGGACTAAAAAAGGCGAAAAGTTTTTTCTAAATATGAGAAAGATAATTTATAAAGGAAAATGGATAAAAGTAAAAACTAAAGGAAATAGGAAAATTTTTTGTATTTTCGCATGACCTATGTCAGACATTTCCCCAAAGAAGTCTTAGGTGACATGTCCTCAGAAGGTCAGCCCTGACCACTGCTGACTTTGAGTGAGGACATTTTGAAAATTTTTATGAAACTGTCCTCAACCCAGTACATAGAGATGTCTTGTGGATGTCAGGTGTGACTCTGACATGTCATCGCTCCGTCACTGAGGATGGCTCGAGGACGTTGCCAACTGGGTCTGTATTTTAGCAGAAAACTCTGTTAATTATCTGTAAAATTAAGATTACAAAGTAAAAAATAATATAACAGAGGAAACTTTGTTTTTTTGTCACAACAAAATACAAAGTATTTTCTTTAAATCTGTATTTTGACAGAAAACTCTGTCAAATATCTGTTGAATTGAGATTACAGTCATTTTACAGAGTATTTTACAGAGTTATTATTTTGAGTGAATAAATTTAAATAAAAAAAGTGAAGAAAAAGTGACAAAAAAGTGAAAAATTGTGTAAAAATTAACATATGACAGAATTTTCCGCTACCGCCTTTGTTTTGCTCCTATTCTCTTTCATGACCGAAAACGTCAACCGCTCCGACATTGTTGTGCGGGGACTCTAAAATTGAATTTTTTTAAAAAAAATACGTAAATAACTTAGTGAAATGCAATATTGACATTTTGCAGAAATTTGACTGAAAATTTAACTGATTTTTTACTAATTTTTTTAGTTAACTACTTTTTGACTACTAAAAATGTTATACAGCATCTTTTTTTTTAAACTTTTTTTGTTTCTCTTACCAATTTAAATACCAAATTTAAAACAGGGTTGTAATTATATGTTGCAAAAATTTGACTAAAAAATTTACTAATTTTTTTTTTGTTAACTACTTTTTGACAACTAAAAATGTTATACAACTCTTTTTTCTAAAACTTTTTGAGAGTGTACTTTTTGTTCCTCTTGCCAATATTTATTTTTTATTAACATCTGGCATCTTTATTTTAAAACAGGGTTGTAATTTATACCCTACACCACACTGTGAGTATAATGAGTTTGTGCTTATGTTTGTAACTACCTATAACACCGTCCGACAGCCAATATTAAAAATGAACCAGATGATATACATACGTCGGAAAGTAGAAATTAAATGGAGTAAAGCTGTATTTACAGTTTTTCATTTCGTAATACTGTTTCCTTTCAAAGTTTTAAAGAATAACATTTTGTAAAATATTTTTTAAATATTTGTACTTGTACTTGGCAATTGAATAAGGAGGATCTGCCCTAATTTTTAAATTTTTTTATTTCGACATATCAGGATAAAAGGATGTGAATAATGTGCTTTGAAAACTTTATCAAAATATTTTGTTGAAAATTTTGAATGATATTGAAGGATACAATTTTAAAAGGACGTAACTTGCCTCGTTTTTCCTGATATGTATGTTAAAATAAAAAAGTATGGAAATTAGGGGAGATCCTTCTCTTTTATTTGCTATCACTAGTGGCATCCTAAGGCAAGTACAAATTTTAAAGAAATATTTTATAAAATTTAATACTCTAAAACTTTAAAGTCCTTTTAAAAGGAAACAGGATCACTAAAAGAAAAACTGCAAATACAGTTCTACTACATTTAGTGTTTACACTGAAAAAATTATTGTTCATAATATCTATGAACAAATTTCATAAAAAAATTCATTGGCTGAATGAATATTCATTAGTATTGTGAAACATTTCATAGAATTTAACTTATAGATCATAATTGTTATTCATAGAAAAAATGTCATCAAAAAGCCTTTTATTTTTTTTTAATAATTAAAATAATGTTACAATAATTAAAAAAATTGAATAAATTTGTAATGTAAATGAATAAATACAACATTAAATAAATACAACATTAAATTTATCAATTTATATAAATACAACATTTATATAAATACAACATTAAATTTATCAAAATTGAATAAATATATTAAAACAAGTAAGAAAGTTATAGTCGGTCAAGACCGACCATATGATACCCTGCACCTGTTTTCCGGAAAATGGGTTCCAAGTCCAAACATGGACCGATTGGATCCGTCTTTTGTTAGATCTCTTTTTAGTGTAGAAAACACACACAGATCAAATTTTAGTGGAATTGTTTTTTTTTTTTGTCAATATACCGATTAAACTGAATATCGATCGAAATTTTTATAAGAGGGACTAAGTCCAAAAATGGTCCAATTATATTTCGATTTGATTAAGTTACTAAAGTACACGTTTAACACCTAAAAATAAATTTTTATTAAATATTTCCTTTTTTATGAATTTTGGGGGAATTATGTGAATGTCGGGAGGGTGGTTTGTATGGGGACTACCAGAAGGACTGACCCGATTCCTTCGAAATTTGGAATGATGATTTGTGCATACAAAATTTGATTACCTGCTTAATATCTATTATAATATGGTTATTAAAGTCATTTAAGCCGAATCCAAAGGGGGCGTTTGTATGGGGGCTATGTCATAACACGGACCGATTTTCACCAATTTTAATAGGCTTCGTCCTTGGGCCAAAAGATGCTTAAGTTTCAAATTTCAAGTCAATTGATGGAAAATTGTGACCTGTATCGTGCTTAAACCGATAGATGGACAGACGGACGGACGGACATCGCTAAATCGACTCAAAAAGTAATTCTGAGTCGACCGGTATACTTGAAGGTAGGTCTGGGACCAATATTTCGGGTAGTTACAAACAACAAAACGAAAAAAAAAATATTCCTATTTTCATTGCAAATACACAACTATTTTGTTTTCTACAAACACACACACACATTTTGGCAGAGCATTGTGGCAGAGCATAGAAACAAACTCAATATGTTAAAGCAGAATATTAAACAAAATTGATTTTAAGTGTTGTTATATGTTTATTAGGGTTAATTTTGAAAATTTGATCTGCGGGTATCATTATTTTTTGAAGGATTTTGGGAAACTAAAAAGAATGGCGGTATTTTTTAAAAAAAAAATCGCTCCTTGGGGTGGTTCAACGCATCTGAAAACGCGAATTTTGAGCTGATTTTTCTGAAGAGCAAAAACTGTTGAATATATCGCAAATCTGATTTCACCAGTCGATTCTACAGCAAAAAATAATGCAATGGCCGTTTTTCAAACTCTTAAAAAAAGTTCCAAAAACCCACCACAGAGGGCGGAAATATAAGGTTTTTCTTTTTAAATTAATTCTTTAAATGTGCACAATTAAAGGGCATTCTCAGCTTAACAAAATGGTACCAAATTTTCCGTTCTATCGCAACCCGTTAAAAAGTTATAAACTCTCAAAAATCACGTTTTTTGAGAACTTTGACCTCAATTTTCTCGAAAACATGACGTGATAGAAAATTTTGAAAACTAGATTCAGAATCAGCATCGAAATGTTAATCAAAAACAAGTTTTATGATCTCAGAATATCATCCAAAAACATCACAAAAAAATGCTCTCAATAATGCACAAAAATGCGTTTTTTGTGAACTTTGACCTCAATTATTTCAAAAACCTGACGTTACGGAACATTTTGGAAACCAGATTTGAAATCAACATTGAGAGGAAAATCGAAAACGAGTGCCCAGACCGCTGACCCATCCAAAAAATTTTCAAATTTCGGTCAGTGTTTTATAATTGTACCATTAGAAAAAAAACTTTGAAGCCTTATAACTTTTTAATGGGTGTGTACCAATTTTCTTAGCAAAAACTGCCTCTTCATCGTGCATGATTAAAAAAATAATTTAAATTTAAAAAAAAAAATCGATTTTTCCGCCCCCTGCTGTGGGTTATTGGAACTTTTTTTAAGAGTTCAAAAAATTGCTATTGTATTAATTTTTGCTGTAGAATCGACTGGTGAAATCAGATTTGCAATATATTCAGCCGTTTTTTCTCTGCAGAAAAATCAGCTCAAAATCCGCGATTTCAAATGCTTTGAACCACCCCAAGGAGTGAAAATTTTTCTAAAAAAATACCGGCATTCATTTTAGCTCCCCTAAATCCTTTAAAAAAATTATGATATCCGATAAACAGATAAAGTGACATAGTCACCAAACGAACTCTAATGTTTATATACTGGAAAACAGGATCATCTAAGATTTTCGTGATACCGATCAACTCAGAATTAATTTTTGAGTCTATCTAAAGATATCCGTTCCTCCGTCTGTCTTTTCACAAAAATTTTGTTCGCAGGTGTTTAACGTTTACTTTGGTAACCTAATCAAATCTGGTTAAAATCAGACCATTTTTAGACTGATTCTTCTACAAAAATTTCGCCTACTATTTCATTAAATCGGTCTATTGTCAACAAATACCATCCGATTTCAATCAAAATTCTTTTTCGTGTATTTTCTACTCCAAAAAAAAAGATCTAACCAATTGTTTGGACTTAAAACCCATTTTCCGAAAAAAACCCCTATTGTAGGGTATTATATGTTGGTCTTGATCGCCAGTAATTTTCTTGTTCGTTTCGTGTCTATACAATAAAAAACATGAACATGAAAAATAAAACCTTAAAATAACAATTCTTTGAATTATAGTGTTTATTTAAAAGATTCCTGCGAAAAATAAACACATTTAGTGGAGTTTTTGGAATCACTACATCATCATCATCATCGTGTTCCAGAGGTCAGTCATACTGGTTTGTAGTTCAGTTTTTAGATTTTTTTTTTTTTTAATATTGTTGTTTATTTTGCTAAAGATCATCTGGCAATTATGAACAGAAAAAAATATTTCATTAAAAGTTAGTGATGCGAAAAGTAAATAAACTATTCATATGTATCTTCATGTGGGTTAAAATGTGTTAAATTTAAAAACTAAATAATTGAAAACAAGTAAAAAAGTTAAATTCAGGCTTGCCGAATGTATGGGTACATTCCAAAATGCAAAAAAGATTGTTGCAAAAAACTTGATTTAAAAGGAATAATTAAAAAAAAAAAAAAATTGAAAAAAAATTTCCGCGAAAAAAAAAAAATTGGTAAAAAAAATATGTGATTTTTTACTTTTTTTGTCAAAAATATGTTCGTACTTGTTTAAATACCATTCGGTTTTCAATTATGTTCACATATGTCAACCAGCAGCCTAATTAAAGCATTTTGTATTTTTAGGTTATGTTGAATGTACCAACATTTTTGAGGTGTCCTTACATTTTCGTTCATAACTTTTGAACCGCCGAACCGATATCGCTGAAATGCAATACCAAACTTCTTGGGGCAACAACAAGTAAATATGTTTAGTTTCAGTCATATCCGTGTAATATTTTGGCCATGATCACCATTTCTACAGACAAAGAGTTAAAATGTCTTAAAATCGATCAGGGATCATGAATATATATACTTTATGGGGTCCCAGACCGATATTTCCATGAGTTACAAACGGTATGACAAACTTATAAATACTCTCTATCACTAAATGGAGGTATAAAAAGTCCCGAAGCAGTAACGATTAGTGACGTCGGCAAAAATTATTATTACGAATGAAAATTCGTAATTTTATGGAAAACAAATACATAACTAAGAAAAATGTAATTAGCAAAGTCATTAAGATGGCATCACTGCTAGTGCTTTTGAGAGATTTTTTGTTAAAATGCGGCAACACTGGGATGAGAGACATGGGGAGATTAAAAGAAGCCGTGTTTAAAATAATATGGATGAAATTTTCAAAATTTTAATTTTCAGTTAAGGTGCTGAGAAAAATTTAAAAAGCTAATTTAAAGCCAGGACTCTTTTTTTTTGAAGACGTCAATCTCTCTCTATAAGTGTAAGAATTTTATTAAACATTGACAATTTTGGAGTTTACTAAGTAGTGTTATAAATTTGAAATTATGCAAAGTCTGTCCTTTACATTTTGTCACATCCTTTGAAAACCTCTGTTTTTATTGTCAGTCCTAGTTTGCTGTGAAATTTGGCAACAACTCAATTTTATGTTACTGGCAATTAAACAATTACAAATTATTATTTACAAAAAAAAAAAAAAAATTGCAAAACTTTTTCCTTAAAAATCATAAAATCTAAAAAACATTGATAATTTCAAAAGTTTTTGTCATCCTGTGAAATTTGGCAACGCCCCAATATAATAATTTCTCCCAATAGAACTAATAAATCTTATTTATTATTGCTAAATTATCTATCAAATTCTATTTAATCCAAAAACTTTAATAATTTTCCAAATAAATTGTAAATCCTTTAAAATTTTAAAACGCACTAGCAAAAAAAAAGTGCCTTAAATTTTCATTAAAGAGCTTAAAATTTAATTGTACGCCATACAATTTGCAAACATTAAACAACAACAAAAATTATTTAAAGCCATCCATAATTCTCATCTGGTTTATTTGTACAACAAAAATATTTACAATAACAACTACACACACACACATACAACAGCAGCATAGCACGTATACAAATAACAAATTTATTGGTATTTGTGTCGAAATTGTTGTTTACACTCGTACTCTCCTTATACAATCACAGGAGTAAATACATACGTTTTATATGTACTTTTATATACATAAATATAAATTTATTGTGTATGTACTTATAATATATACAAATGCAAGGATAAAGTTTAAATTTTTTTTTATACCCTCCATTTTGTTATAGAGGGTATTTGTAAAATGTTCAGTCCGTTTGTAACTCATTGAAATTTAAGGTCTGGGACCTCAGAAAGTGGGTTTATTCGAGATTCTCAATCAGTTAATTTTCAATTTTGAGTGGCAATCACGATCAAAATTGGAAATATAAATGACGTGTCTAAAACTCTACTTTTAAATTGGCGCCCAACTTGGGGCCATTTTACATATTTTTGGTGTGGGGCCTTAAAATGTATATATATTTGAGATTTTCGATCGATTTGAAGGCATTCTAGCGATGTATGTCTGATAAATGGCCATCACGATCGAAGATAGATTAAAGATTTTTAAATTTTGATGCTTATTTGAAATATCTATACAAAAGTTCATTTAATAGTAAAAGAGTTGATACCTTGTAAAAATCCCTAGAAATCAAACTGGGTTAAATTGTGAAAGCACTGCCGCCTCCAGAAATGAAGAAACTGTTAAGCATTCATGATTTGGAGAAATCTGTTAGTTTCGTGGTGAACACCCTTAGGGAAACTTATCTTAAATCCTTTCTAGAGCGATGGACTCCAAAGAAGATCCATCAACCGTGATGAATGCTGAAACTCAAGCTTCTCAGAACAGAAAGTTAATAATAAGGCAAAGAAAGATAATACGAAGGAAGACTGGGAAAAGTGTTATCGGGTTAATTGAGGCTACTCTTCACAAAAAAGAGTATGTTTTAAAATTATTCTTGGACGTGTAAGATACGTTAAACAATGTCAAAGTATCATCAATCCTTAAACAAAATACAATGTGGAATCTTGTAATAAATAAGATTCTCGATTAACTCAATCAAATGGATATCAAGGTGGTTGCCTATTGTGATCCTAATCAAAGGTAAGTTTTTACCAACGATAGCGAACTCAGGAGTTAATCCTGCCAAAACTGAACTCGTCTTGTTCATAAAAAGATTTAGATAGACAGGTTTGTTCTTCCCAAATTATATTAAATCGGCCTGGAACTATCTAATGATGTCTAATGCCTCAGTGTGATCCTTGACTTAAAACTTTCTTGGAAAATGAATACAGAGGAAAGAATGAAAAAATGGTTAGGTGCTTTTTACAACTGCAGGAGAACTTTCAGAAGAAGGTAGGGTATAAAACCGTGTATTATCCCCTGGATGTATGGTGCGATCATTAGACCAATACTGAAACAGAAAACCGACTATATCTTACCACATACGAAATTTGACAGAACCTTCCAAGTTCAAATACCAACTAACTACAGAGAACGCGATCTTAATCTTAACGGACGTATCGAAAATGCGTACGGGTTCGGGAGTATACTCTGAATGCCTTAAAGTCGATAACTCATTGAGACTTCCGGACAAATGTAATGTTTTCCAGACTGAGGTAATTGCAATTGATAAAGCCGCGCCAATGATTATGTCATGGGACCTACGTCCTTGCGCCGGTAACATTTTCGCAAATTGACTTGCAGCTCTGGAAGGCTCAGAGTCAAACAATGTAGAATCGACAATAGTTAGGAATTGTATACAATCTCTTCGTCGAATCAGTCACACAGTCAAGCTAATCTGGGATCCTGGACTTAGTGGAATCTCTGGAAACGAATTGGCTGATGAATGTGCGAGAAATGGCTCTGAGTCGATGGTGGAACCTGACAACTCGGTTCCCGTTGTGGAATTAATCAACGAAATCGATAGGGTATCAGAGAAAAGAATGAAGAATAGGAGGATATTACTGACTACCTGCAGGTTATCGCTACTGGGGCCACTGCCAATTCCTAAGAAGGCAGAAAGTGGGAGTACTGACATGACACTGTATAATCGGCCAAATGGTTGACGTATTTGAACTTCTGATAGGGACTATTGTGGAAGTTGGGGGAAAGTGGAGGGGGAGGTGTCAGTAAAGCACTTGTTATATAAATGTCCGAGTCAGATGAGGGAGCCGCCTTAAGCATTATGGGCAATGATTTTTCGGTGGCCTAGATTGCCTAAACTGTGTCTCTTGCAGAATATCTTACGAAATCGAGGTGGTTTAAAAAGTAGAACTTTGTTTCAGAGGGAGAGTAGAGAAATAACAATTAAAGGAATCAAAATAAAAAAAAAAAAACAATGGGCTTTATGCCCTCCGAGTGAATTTGCTGAATGAGATCAGAGCAAAACATTCTGAAATAAAGACATTTAGGAATTTTTGATTCAAATGGGATAAAAATGGGCAACAAATTGTACTTTTGTCGCTTTCCTGGTCCTTCTAGGATTATAAGATTCTTCAGAAATAAAAGATTAAAAAAAAAAAAAAATTGAAAATAACGATTCTAAGTAGACAAAAAGATGAAAACTGAAATTTTCTTATAACTATTGAACTAAGATCTCCAGAATCTAGAATCCAGAAAAGGGGAACCGATTTATACTTTTTTCAATTTCCTGGCCCTTCTAGGATTAGGAAAAATAAACTTTTGAAAATAACGATTCTAAGTAGACAAGAAGAGGAAATGGAAACAGAACTCCAGAATCTCAAAATTTGTTATAGGGTCCTCCATCGGAATTAATATCCAAAAGAAGTAAATTTTCTTAAAACTATTAAACTTATAATTAGTGTCCGACCGAATACACCTTTTTTGGCCGAAGCCGAATATTCGGCCAAATTTTTACTATTCGGCCAAACCGAAGCCGAATATAAAAAAAAAAATGTTTTTAGTTGCAAAAACACTTAGTAAAATGTTTTTGTGGCTTACTAATGTGATTCAAAGTAAGTTTAGTGTGTTTTTCAACACGTGAGCACAAATATTATACAATTATTCGGTATTCGGCCTATTCGACCAAAATTGTGGCCGAAGCCGAATAGTGGCCAAATAGTGCTTTTTGGCCGAAGCCGAAGTCGAATATTCGGTCGGACACTACTTATAACTCCAGAATCTCAAAATTTGTCATAGGATCCTCCATCAAAATTAACATCCAAGAAAAGTAAATATTTAAAAATTAAATTTTGTTATGTTAAAAGGTGCCAAATAATACTTATATCTATTGAGATAAGGACTCTGGAATTATTTTATTTCTTTAACGCGTGTTATACTTAAAGGAGTGAACCCTAAATAAAACAAAATGAAATGGAACAGAAAACGAAATGGAAAAGAACGGGGAACAAAATGGAATGAAACGGGGAAAAAATCTCCCCTGACAACTGATGATTTTCCCTTTTTAAAATTGCTGACATCTTCATACATTTTTTTTTTCAAATGTCCCCAAAGGCAAAGCAGTGGTTGTCCAGAAGCATTGTTGGTGGCCATTGATTCTGGTGGGCACTGCTAGCCAACTACTGACTTGTCCTTGGGGACATTTGGAAACATTTTATGAAGATGTCAGCAGTTTTATTAAAAGAGGGTCTGCAGTATGTCAGCTTTTATTTTTTTGCCGTCTGTGTAACGAAGTTCCGGGCAGGCAATGCTAATTTGACATAAAAGCAACACTGCTTTCTGAAATTTTTAAATTTTTTTGTAACAAGTTGCTTAAGAAAGTCTAAATTACCATGATTTTAAATTATAATTTAAAATTTGTGAAATTAGATTAGTTTTGAAACTCAATGATACGAGGGTTTCTTTTGGCGCCCAACGTGGGGCGTTTGCATTTCTTTTCAATTTCCTTTCTATTTGCCTTCACTAAAACTACTTTAGTCACTATTTAAAACTTAATTTACTGATGAAAATTAATTATGATCTAGGGAGGGTATCCATAGATTCGCTAAAACCGAATATTACTTGTTTTTTTTTTTTTAGTTTTTGCAATACCAGAAACCACTGACAGACCAGGCAGTAGTAGTAACAGCAGCACAATGTCATAATCAACATGAAAGAGCAAAAAAAAAATAATACAAAAGTTCAATTTTGTCCTCGAAGTGGAAATAGGTGGGTGGTTAGTTTTTGTATATAAATGAATGGATCACCCACCAACAATATTTCACTTCTGGTTGTGTTTTCGATGTCGTTATTGCTGTGTGGAAAACTAGTATTAAACTATTTTAAAATTGTGAATGAATGACCCTCGTTAGAAGGATACCATATTGAAATTGCTACAATTTTTTTTTTGTTGTTGCTCTTTTTCTTTTTTAATTTAATTTCCAACAGACATACAGAATACAAAATTTAAACAAAATAAACTTTAATTCCCTTTAGGGTTCAGTTAGTCCTGTGAATACAGAATATAAATTATATTTTCTTTTGCCTTGTAAAACTTTTGGGTGTTTTTCTTCTTTTTTTCCTTTTTTTTTTTATATTTGGTATTTAATTCCCCTTGTTTTAACTTTTTGAAAAAAAGTTTTTTTCATTCTCTATATACATAGAAAATTTTAGAAAACAAGAAAAAGTTTTTTGTGTAAAATTTTTATAAATTGGAATTTTTGTTAGTGGGTGACCGAATATTCGGCTTTTGTTTTCGGCTATAGAAAAGGAGTTCGGCATTTGATTAAAATTTTACCCGAAGGTGGAATACTTTTGAAATTTAGACAAATTTATTTAAAATCATTGTCGCAAGCTTTTTGAATCCGACATTGCAAGGGTCTGAATAAAAATACGAAAAATTTATGAAAAACGATGGAGCCACCTATCGTAGTTATCTGTCAATCGGGGTTTTGGACCGGAACGAAAATTTTTATATAAATGTTGTGTAAAATTATTAAGTTGTTCACAAGACACACCCTTCTTCAAGCAAATTTAGGTTGTGTTGACAAAATCGGGTAATGGCATTTCACTCCTCTTTATTTAGAACTTTTAAAACCGTTAGCACGAAAATCCAGCTGATGCTGTTTTCGAGTTATTGCTAAATAATTACACTGTTTGACAAAAAAACCTTCTAGTGAAATATCCACCTGATTGTTATAGATTTTGATCTCCTGAATCCAAATCTGCTATTCAATTTTTTCTAGCACCTACCGTTTTTGAGATATCCGCTGCTAAAAAGTAAAAAAACCAATCATTTCTAAATTTTGGTGGTCCACTGTTACAGATTCTTCCAAAAATAGGACTTAATTTCATATAAAAAGGACCTCCTGATTTCAAAACTGCAATTCAAATTCGTACCGTTTTTGAGATATTGGGACTCCTGATTCCAAATATGCGATTTTCGCGTGAAAAATTTTCAAAAGCGAATATCTCTAAAACGGAAGATGCTAGAAAAATGTTGATTGCAGATTTGGAATAAGGAGGCCCAACATCTCAAAAACGGTACGAGCTAAAAAAAATTGGATGGCAGATTTGGAATCAGGAGAGCAAAATCTATAAGAATCAGTTGGTTATTTTACTTGGAGGATTTTTTTGTCGAACAGTGTAATTATTTAGCAATAACTCGAAAACAGGATCAGCTAGGATTTTCTTGTTAACGATTTTTAAAGCTTAACACAACCTAAACTTGCTTGAAGACAGGTGTGAAAAGCCATGAAATTATAACTTATTCGGTTTAATTTGAAGGATATTGCAAATTTTACCCGAATATTCGTCCTCAAAACCGACTTCGGTGCACCCACTAATTGTCTTAAACTATTTTCCCAGAAAAAAAACTTTAAAAACACTTTAAAAATAAAGTTTTATTCTATATATTTGACATTCTTTGGTATGTGGTTTTAACGCCTTCAATATGTCTTCTTCATTTTCAACTCCTGGCTTTGTTTTTCCACCATTTTGTAAATTTAATTTTGAAAAATAGTTTTTTTTTCTACTTAATTTTAGTTTTTCCTTTTATTTTTTGCAGTATTTAGTAGATTATTTATTTTTTTTTGTTTTATTTCCAACTTTAAGAAGCTTATGGTATGTTGATTTATTTCTGGCTTGAAAGTATTAAACAAAAAAAAACTAAACTAAAATAAAGAGAAATTCCCAGGGCTTAATGTATATTTCTATGTATTAAACTAAAGTACATTATGTATTTTTTTTTGCTCGTTTTCCATATACATTTAATATGTATGCATACACCTTATATAGAAGTTTAAAACAACGTGCTTTTAATTTAAACAAAAAAAAAAAAACAGAGAAGTTTCCTTTTGAAAATGTTTGAATTATACTCAAAGTGTTGCCAAATTTCACTTTAACTAAGAAATTTTGCAAAAGTCCTGTAAATGCAAGTTAAGAATTATTTTAATATAATTGTTATTAAAATTAAAAATAATTTCATGCCATGTTGCCAAATTTCACTTAAATTGGCAACTCGGCTTTAGCGAAATTTGGCAACATGTCAGGTAGTTTGTAAAATATTTATTAAATCTTTTATGTTTTCTAAATCTATTAAGTAAGAATAACATGCCATGTTGCCAACTTTAGCTAAAATTTGCTCCCAGCATAGGGCGCCAATAGAAAAAAAACTTGATTATTTTCTACAACCCTAATAAAAGTTTTTAGTTTAGTTTGTTTATTAAATCTTAAGGTTATTCATAAAACCTGAAATATATTTTATTCATAAAACCTGAAATATATTTAAAGTATGTTTATTTCACAGATTTTGCAGGAATAATTGTCAAATAAACCTACAATAAATCTACTATAAGTATTATGAATAAGAGCCTAAATCTCTTAAATAAGAATAACATGCCATGTTGCCAAATTTCGTTAAAATTGGCGCCCAGAAGTGGATGCTAATAGAAACTAACATTTTACTAAAAACCTAATATGTAACAGTTTATCGGCGAAATTGAACTTTATTTTATTCAATTTTTATTAAAACAAATGCTTAAAGTGTTGCCAAATTTCATTTTAACTGAGGAAATATGCAACGCCTGTAAATGCAAGTTAAAGCTATTTTAATACAATTAATTATTAAACGGTAATTAAAGTTTTCAAAATTCAAATATCTTTTTAATAATAATAACATGCCATGTTGCCAAATTTCGATGAAATTGGTAACTCTGTTTTAGCGAAATTTGGCAACATGTTAGGTAATTTGTAGAATGTTTAATAAATCTTAAATGTTCATTAAATCTCTAAAATAAGAATAACATGTCATGTTGCAAAATTTCGCTAAAATTGGCGCCCAGCTTAGGGCCCAAAAAAAAAGATAACATTTGTCGAAAACCTTAATAGCAGTTTTTAGTCGAAAGCGAACTTTTTTTGATTTTATTCGATTTTAATAAAAACAAATTGTTAATTATTTTACTAACTCAAATTTTTTATCTTCTTTATTTACAGGTAAGCAATCCTAAACTTGAAGACAATCAAAAATAATTGAAGAAATTACATGTGAGTTCTTATGAATATCATTTTATTGAATTAAAATATTAAATGTAGAACTATGTTTGCATAAGAAGAACTTATTTTAATCAAAATTAAGATGATTTATGATTTACGGTTTACGTACGTCTGCCTTTGGAAGAATCGAAACAGTCTAAAATAAAAGTGCTACTCTCCTGAGGCTTGGCACGAATACGTCTTATGATTATAGGCTGATTTAGTTCGGATACGGTCAAAATCGAACTAGGGGGAAGTTCCCCCTAAAGTTTTCTGTAAAAACATTTCGGTTCAATGTCCCCCGACAACCCCCTTTTACATAAACAAAACTCTTAGACGTCCATTTCGAATTTTTTTTATTCTTTTTACTTTCTTATTTGATTACCTGTTGGGGGGGTTTGAAAATATCGGCACATCCGAGATAACTAGTTTTTGTAAATTTTGACTGGGCTTTTTTCTATCTTAATTGGACTTGTTTTGAAATTCGTCTGTTTCTGTGTAGCTTTGTGTTTTTTTACTTGTACTTCGACTTTTCAGAACTTTAATTGTGCTTTTAAAAATCTCCATTGTACTGTTTTGCTCTTCACTAGAGTATTTTTATTAGCATTTCTGAATTATATTATGTTTGGACGTTTTAGAATTTTAGTTTGAATTTTCTGAATACAATTAGTCTTTGAGAATATTAAGTAAGATTTTACAGGTTAGGTTGAATGGGCGTCCACCATTGGCGAATTCACTCGGGGGCAAAAAAGGCCCTTAATTGTTATTTCCTTACACCCCTCGGATACAAAATTCTACTTCTTAAACCACCCCGATTCCCTAGGATATTCTGCTAAAAAATTGAATGTGACACCGCTTAGGCATTTTAGATCATCGCAAAATCTTTGACCCAAATGCTTAAGGCAGCGCTTACAAAAAAGTACTTCACTGACTCCTCCTCCACTTCCCCACAACTCCTTGTAAGAGATACCCATACTTACAACCAATTGGCCGATTATACAGTGCCCTGTCAATATCGACTATATTCTGCCTAATTAAGACTTCTGGACAAGTGCTGCTGACGTTTTACCTCAGCACACATAGACTCTGAGATCCGTTGTGATACCACCAGACAGTAATGGTGTTCCCCTACTAATCCCTGCCTTTAAACCAGTTTGAGCTCCTTATGAAACTCCTTAGATATTGAATTTTGACATTCGACAAATCAGAAAGATCGATCGTGCAGCTCCCTACTTGCTTCCCAGTAAAGCAAGCCTCTGACCAGAAAGTGCGGGAGAATGGTATAGTGCTCGATGATTTTCAAATTCTCCTCATCCGTGCAACTCCGGCAAATGTCATTTGACGGCACAGTTAACCGCTCTGCGTGCTTTCCTATAATACCGTGTCCGGTAGTAACATAAATCTCTCCTCTTGGGGCAGCGATATAAGCTCACTTGTGCGCTTCTGATTAAGAGAAGGCCAAATTTTTCGTGTTGTCTCACACGTTTATCCATGTGCCCATCTCTAATACATTTAGCTTGCAAGTTTCTGGAGGCATACCAACACATTGCAATTCTGTTGAACCTGTAAAGTAGTTCCCAGTCTTACAAGCTCATCTGCTTTGCAATTGCGTGGAGTGTCTCTGTGCCCTGGGACCCATATAAGTCGTATTTTACACTGATTGGCCTCCTCATTTAAAGACGTGCGTCAGTTAAGGGCAGATCTTGTTTTCAGAAACATTAACTCCAGAGACTTGAATAGAACAGATGTTCACTGCGGTTGTAGACAAGACATTGCAACTCAACCATTCAGCAAATGCCCCTCATCCAGGACTCCCTGGATGGTATAATAGTAGTAAAGTTGCGCTCAAAAAGGCTCATATCTTCTGTGTGTTATTCGGCCGAAATTCCGACGTAGCCGTATACTGCCTACCCAATATGCCCAATGGTATTAGGTGAAGAAGGATTTCTAATGCAAGAAGAAATCCTTCTTCACCTAATACCATTGGGCATATTGGTGAAGAAGGATTTCTAAAAATCCAATATCATCATTTCACAATTCATCAGACCAAGCGATGGGCTTTTATGCCCCTCACTAGCCATGCATTTGTTGCTTTTAATCCTCTTTTAATTTTTTTTATTTATTTGCAAAATATGAGGGATTTTGCAGTCGCCTTGTGGTTGGAATAATTTGTGTTTAAGGCATAACACTAAACACCAATTGTTCATCTCAATTACAAATAGATTGCTCTATCCACTTATATATATAATTTAATTGACTTGATATCTTGTATTTGTTGATTATGTCGGCAAAGTTTCGCGTTGATTTTTGTAATATTCGTGGGTTAAGAACGAATTTTCTTTCGGTTTATGCGCATGTGAATTCCTGTCGGCCGGATATCTTTGCGCTATGCGAAACGCAAGTTTTTGAGGACGTTGACCCTGATGACTTTTATATCCCTGGCTACCACCTAATCCCTTATTTTGTTTCCCATAGGGGAATCGCAGTTTACATTCGGGATAATGTTGTTTATCAGCACCAACAGCATTTGGACTCCAGGGATCCAGAATTTAGCTCTATATGGCTAAGACTAGGGATACGTACCCATACTTTTCATATCGGAATTGTCTACCGGAGTCCTAATGCTGGAAGGGTTCTATCCTACAATGGGTTTGACTCTCTTTCGGACTCTGTCTCTAGTATTTTAGGTTGCTACCCGGATAGTGAAATAGTTATAGCTGGTGACTTCAATGTTCATAATGCATCTTGGCTCTCGGACTCGAATCAAACGACGCCTGAGGGTCAATATGCTGAACTCTTTGCCGCTCATAACCATTTGGACCAATTGGTTAAAGGGGCAACACATATTCCGCGTGGGGAAGGGCAAGAGGGAAATACTCTTGACCTCTTTTTGTCTTCGCACCCTGATAAGTACGAAGTATATTTGCTTGCCCCTCTTGGAAATTCAGACCATTTAACCATATCCGCATCATTTTCATACTCGGATCTTCGTGAGGTTCTAGTTCCTATCGCCAAACGCTCGGTTTTTTTATATGACAAAGCCCGTTGGGACGAGTTGAACAATTTCTATAGGGACTTTAACTGGAAGATATGTTTTCTCGATAAGGATGTCAATGCCGCGGCGGATATGGTTGTGAATATTATATTGCTTGGTATGAAATCGTTTATACCAATGAAATATACTTCCCCTAAACCAAATGGAAAATGTTGGTTTAATGCAAATTGCAGGGAAGCAATCCGGTCCAGAGAGGAAGCTTTTAGGGAATGGCGGTTGAATAATAATGAGACTACCCAACGGCTGCGTAAGCAAACAAGGTCAAATTGTGCTAAGGTACTGAGGCGTGAAAAGATTATGTATGAACAGCGCCTACGTGCTAAGATCCTTGCTATCCCAAAGGGTGGCAGAAGCTTCTGGTCGTTTGTCAAGCGGGTCAAGAGTAATACAACCTCTTCCATCCCAACTCTGTTAAGGGATGATCGGATTATTACTGACCCAATGGATAAAGCTAATCTTATGGCTGAAATTTTTGCCAAAAACTCCTCACTACCTGTGAGTAACCAACCACTACCTGTGCTACCTAGGGTATCATGTTCTATGCCCAACATTTTCTTTAGAACACGAGCGGTCAAAAAGGTTCTCGCCGAGCTCAATGTGAACAAATCTCCGGGACCGGATGGTATTCCAGCACTTGTCTTGAGGAAGTGTTCTACGACGCTGGCTAGTCCATTGCGAAATCTTTTCAGTATTTCATACCACGCGGGTATATTTCCGTCTTGCTGGAAAGTGGCCAATATTCAACCAATCCCGAAAAAAGGGGAAGCCTCAAACCCCGACAACTATCGTCCAATCGCCATATGTTCCACGCTTTCAAAAGTTATGGAGAGTATGGTGAACTTCCATTTTGTAGACTATTTAGAGTCTAATGACCTGTTGAGCGACCGTCAATACGGATTCCGTAAGGGCCGTTCTACAGGCGATCTGATGGCGTTTCTCTCCGAACAGTGGAGTAGATCCATTCACCGCCTCGGTGAAAGTAAGGTTATCGCTCTGGATATTTCCAAGGCGTTTGATCGGGTTTGGCACCATGCACTTATATCAAAGATAAGAGCATTTGGGGTAGGTGATGATTTTGCTCGTTTTATCTCAAGCTTTCTAAATGAACGTTCTATTCGTGTTGTTGTAGATGGGTTCTCTTCTAGGAACTTCATATTAAACGCAGGTGTACCACAGGGGTCTGTTCTTTCTCCATCCCTCTTTTTAGTTTTTATTAACGACTTACTGAACCTGACAGTGAACCCTATTTATTCTTTTGCGGATGACAGCAATATCTGTCACTCTTATTCTTTTGACCACAGACCGAGTCAATCCGAAGTTGGACTTATGAGACAACATATGAATAACTCTCTTAATCTTGACCTTTCGAAAATCTGTTTATGGGGTCTTGAGAATAGGGTCGATTTTAATGCACAGAAGACTCAATGCTGTACTCTGACGCACAAGCGTATTCGGGGTACGGAATCTTCTAATCTATCTATTGGTACTACGGATATTGATGAATAGGAAGCTCTAGACGTTTTGGGCATGAAAATTCAGTGTGATGTCCGTTGGAATAAGCACATTTTTGAAGTAGCAAAGAATGCATTTAAATGTTTAGGGTTTTTAAAACGTTGTAGAAGATACTTCACACCATCTGATCTCTTGACCGTCTATACCGCCTATATCCGTCCCAAAATGGAATACAATTCACATGTATGGGCTGGTGCTTCAATATCTTCATTGGAGCTACTGGATCGGGTACAGAAAAGGGCGCTTTTACTTATAGGGGACGATCGGATATCTAATTCCATCAACTCCTTAGAGCATCGTAGGAGTGTTGGTTGTGTGTCTTTGTTCTATAGATACTTCCACGGAGAATGTTCTGCTGAGATAGATGACCTCATTCCGGATAGACGTGTATTTGGTCGTAGTACGCGCCTTTCTAGCAGAGCTCACCCGTTTGTCGTTGATTGGACAGCAGAACGCACCACACACTTTAGAGAAAATTCTTTCTTTGGCCGAACGATTCGTATGTGGAACAGACTTCCCGCATATGTCTTTCCCGACACTTTTAACATCCACAAATTCAAGTCAAATATTAACAAATACTACTCCCTCTTTCCTCCTTCCCATACCTATATTTCCTGATTTCAACACAATGCAACGCATTTATAGGGGGCATCCCCTGAGTGTTGGTCAAAAAAAAAAAAAAAAAAAAAAAAAAATCCAATGAACGACTTTAGGGCTAGAGCCCCATTGTTTTCTAATGGCCCTTTTACAGGAATATAAAGCATTCGTTGCTTTTCTAACCCGTTCCTCAATATTGCGACTGAAATTCAACTTCCATTAAGACAGAAATTTTAGAGAACCCAGAAGAATGTCCCTTAGAGTACTGACTGGGACACTGTATAATCGGGCAAATGGCCGTGCGTGTGGGAATATCTGACAGGGACTTTTGTAGGATTTGTGTGGAAGTCGAGGAGTCAGCGAAGCACTTGTGTGAATGTCTGGGTCTGATGAAGCGCAAAGATTTTTAGATGACCTGGAATTCCTAAACGGTGTCTAATTGACTTCTATAGTAGAATATCTTAGGAAATCGGGGTGATTTAAGAAGTAGACCTCTGTATCTGAAACGGAGCAGAGAAATAAAAATTAAGGGAATCACAATAGGGCTTATGGTCAATTCGGCAGAAGCCACTCCAACCTAACCATTTGATAATTTCTGTAAGTTCCCCAATTTCCAGATCTAATCAAAGTAACTGGCCATATTCTGAAAATTGGGTGAAAAAATTGAAAGATCTATCAAATTTACTTTGGACCAACAATGGAGAAATATTAGTTTCAGTTTACGAGAACTCTTTTAATGAACAAAGTACGCCCTTGCCCTACCCCGAAACTATGGTCCTAGTTACTTAACTTATACATAAGACATACTTCCCTACATTTTGTCATGCGCTCTCTAAAATCCAATTTTACTCTGTAGTATAGTTTGTTTTAATATTTATTTTTGTTCTTCTTATATTTTTTTTTGTTCATCTCTCAATTATCCAAATACGAAAACAACAAAGACAGACCTTGTTTTATGTACCTACAACAAACAGTTAAATGGAAATGTACCTCCCACACACCACACATACCGGTTCATATAGAAAATGTATATACTATACATGAACGATATTTACATACCCTACCTAACAACTCCCTATGCATTCCATTCCACTTTATATATGTATAAGAGTTTTGTATATAGTATAATAAAATCTTTTTATATAGTAAAATGTTGTTGTCTGTAACATGTACAACGACAACAGCAACAACTACAAAAAATCCATTTGTATCTCCATTATGTCTGCCTTAACCATATACAACTAACATGTTGTTGGTATTTTTTTTTTTTTTTTTGCTGTTGTTGGTGAAACGTCAGCAACAGCAATATTTATGTTTTTATCGATTTTCAGTTTTATATAAAAAGCTTTATTGTACTTTGTTAAAAATTGTTGTGTGTTTTTTTTTTTTGTAAATATTCTTTTTGTTTTTCTTTCATAATTGTTTTTTTTTTAATGTGCCCCCACTGTGGCACTATGGCCTAATATCTCTATATGTAAGAGCCTTATCAACTAAACCTAGAGACTAGAAAATTTTGAATCAACTACAAGAAAAGAGATCCCCTAACGGTGGGTTTTTGGAAATTTCGATTCTAATTGAGTAAAATGTGAATTTTTTGGTACATCCTAAAATAATGATCCTATAGGACTATGGTTTCGGGAAATGAAAACAGTACATATAAAATATAATGTAAAGGACTTTTTGGCGGACGAAAATTCTGAAGAAAGTACTTTTTGGAAATTTCAATTCTAAGGAGATATTGAATTTTGACATTCCAAAAATCAGAAATATCGTGCAGACCCCAGTTAAGCAAGTCTCTGACCAGAAAGTACCAGGCAATGGCAGATGAAGTTTTCGATAGTTTCCAACTCTTCTTCATCCATGCAAGTCCGGCAAAAGTCATTTGACGGCACATTTAACCGCTCAACGTTCCTCCCTATAGGATGCGATATCAGCTCACTTGTGCGCTTCTGATTAAGAGAAGACCAAATCTGTCGTGTAGTCTCACACATCCATCCATTTGCCTATCTCTGATTAGTCTCCGTTGCGGAACAAAGCCGTAGATTTTGCTAGCAAGTTTCTAGAGACATACCAACACATTCCAATTCTTTTGGAACCTGTAAGGTAGTTCCCACACAGAAAAAAATATTCAAAGGAAAAAAACAATTAAATATTTGCTCAGCTTAAAATTTGACATTCAATTAAATTTTACTTGAATCAATTAACCATTTGCTCAAATCTGAAAAATTCACAAAAAAATTCATAAAAACAAAAAAACTCATCATAGTAGGCTTTGAGTAACAATGCGATGAACGCTGTTGAGTTTTTTGTTTTAGTTTTCGTTAGTCGTCAAATAGAAAAGTACTTTCACGCACACAAGACGAAAAAAAAAAACAAAATAATATAAAGCACAAAAAAAAAAAAAATTTTAAACAAAAGACTTGAAAAGACTGACAAAAAACACTACAATTGTAAAATAATGATTAACCATTCACTCAGATCAAGCATTGAATTAATCAAAAATAACACAAAATTATTGATTAACCGCTCACTCAAATCAAGCATTGGTTTAATCAAAAATTACAGAAAAACAACAATTAACAAATTACTAAAATCAAGCATTGGTTTAATCAAGGAACAGTCAATGACTGACCTACAATTTTCGTGCTTGATCCAACAATTTTCCTCATTAGATGACTTTTAATTAAAATAATGCTCAACCTGGTGTATTTCGTGCTTGATCTAACAACTCATTTTTATCTGTGCAGTCTTGCAAGCTAATAGGCTTTGCAGTTCCCTGGAGTGTCTCTGTGCTCTCGGAACCCATGTGAGTCGTATATTAAACTGCTTGTCCATTTCATTTAAAGATGTTCGGCAGTTAAGGGCAGATCTTGTTTTCAGAAACGTTGACTCCAGGGACTTGATCGCAGCTTGACTGTCAGAATAGATGTTGACTGCAATACATTGCAACTCAACCAGTCAACCACTTCTCCTTTAGCATCTCCGTGTTGTAAACATTGCAATGATCTGGCAATCTTTGAGCCAGGCTCAACCCAAACTCCACCGCATAGACTTCAAAGCCCACTTGTTCGTGCAGCCTCGACCACTACCCGAAATGCGCCTGATCCAAGACTCACTGGATGGTATCAAAGTGGTAAAGTGGCGCTCAAAAAGGCTCATAGAGGGAGCACAGTCCACAAAAAAAAAAAACTAAAAAAGGAAAGAGAAAATAGAGTTTGCCGACATTTTGTTTGATTTTTTCTAACTTCTAGCCAACTTTTAAGATTTTTGCGGGAAGTTTATTACACCTACGGCTAGTTAGACCAAGAATAGAATTTTCTCTGTAATGCGTTGTGCGATACATGGAACAGTCGACAACGAACGGATGTGATCTGGTGGAAAGGCTAGTACTGCGGGAATACACCCGTGTCTCAGGGATGAGTTCGTCCATCTAAGCTGAACACTTGCCGTAGTAGTATCGATAGAACAATGACGCACAATCCAAATTCCGGTGGTGATACAATGAGTCAATAGAGCTGGATATCATACTGTCATTAAAGAGCTTAAACGCACTCATTTGCAACCAATCTAGAAGCTTCGTGATAGACCTTGAAGCAACTGCCCAGATGTGGGAGTTGTATTCCATTTTCGGTCGGACATAGGCGTTAAAAAAAAGTGACTAGATCAGGCGAATTCTTGCACCGTTTTAAGAAACCAAGACACTTCAATGTTTCTTTCGGCACTAGAAAAAATTTTGGTTTCAACGAACATCTCATTGGATTTTCATGCCTAGGACATCAAGAGTGCTTGATTCCTCAATTGCTATACAACCCATGGATACAGATGACGTTGATTCCACAAGCCGTCTATTGGTCAAAATAAAACATTGCGTCTTACGAGCATTAAAACCCGACCTTATTTACAAGACCCCACTCGGAGATTGTCATAAGGTCATGATTTATGTTCTGCCTCATAGCTTTTACCTCAGTAAGGCTTGGTATATGTTTGAAGGAATATGAATGACAATTGTTGCTGTCATCTGCGAAAGTATATATAAGATTGGAAGTTAGACCGAGAATGTCAATAAGAAAAATTGTAGGAGACAGAACAGAACCTTGCGCAACCCCTGAATTCAACTGAAACTCATTCGATGAGAACCCATCTGTAACAACACGTATAGAGTGGTCTCTAAGAATGCTCGATAAAAATAGAGAGAAATCATTACCGACACCAAACGCAATAAGCTTCGAAATGAGTGAACCGTGCCACACACCATCGAATGCATTGGAAATATCTAGAACAACCACCTGCTTTCACCATCTCGGTGAATAGAACGACTTCAACGTTCTACGAAAGCCATACTGACGATTGCACAAAAGACAATTAGACTCCAGACAATGAACCGTCTGGTAATTCCTCATGATCCTCATGACTTTCGAGAGCTTATGGCAAATTACTATTAGGCGGAGTTTTCAGAGCTTGTAGCCTCACCTTTTTTAAGATTGGCTGGACGTTAGCCATCTTCCCGTAAGGTTTCAATTCTAAATAAGAGGATAAAATGGTTGTTTTTGGTACTTTTTATATATTCAGCTAAGCAAATTCACCTGCTCTTTTCAAATTGTGACCCATAGTTTGGGTAGCCTTGTAAAAGGGTTTGGTTAACTGTTACTAGTACATACTTTTATTCATACACAATTTTTTCTTTGTATTTATTTGTATGACAGTTACATTGAATGACAGATAATACTATTATTTATAATATGAATGACGGCTTTTTTTGGATTGTTATATATTTTATTCATTTAGTTTTTGTTTTAAGGATTATATGATAATTTATTATTTTTATCTATATTTTTAAATTATGGAATTGTTCAACTATTAAAGCTTTAAAGACTTAAGCTTTTGACATTTTTTTTATTTATTTATAAATACGTATACAATATTAAAAAAAAAAATATTTAATATTTTTTAATAATACTTTCTAGATTACAATCTTAATAACAAACATTACGTTCTTAATCACGTTTAATGAGTTGTGTATATTTAAAATGATTTTTCTACAAAAAGGTCATTGAATATTATTGATGACTAATCTTAATAATAGATAAGAGACGTATCATATAAAACGTTAACGGTATTATTTTTTTAATACCCTACACTCTAGTGATAGAGGGTATATATAAGTTTGTCATTCTAAGACATTCTAACGAAATTCTACCACCCGCGTCTCAGCTGAACGATTAATTTGGTAATATCGTTAGAACAAGGACACACAATTCACATTCTGACGATGCTTCAAGGAGTCAATAATGCGGGATACCCTTCTGTCATTCAGGAGCTTCAACGCACTCCTCTGCACACGGTCCAGAAGCTCCAAGATAGACTTTGATGCTCCTGCCCAGATATGAAAACTGTATTCCATTTTCGGTCGGATATAGGGGGTATAAATAGTAAGATCAGACGGAATGAAGTAATTCTTAAACCGTATTTAAAAACCAAGACACTTGTATGCTTCTTTCGACACTTGAAAAACATCAAGAGTGTCTGATTCCTCAATAGCTTTACCCTCAATACAGATGACGTTGATTTAACAGACCGTCTGTGAGTCAACATTAGGTCTTACGAGCGATCGTCGAAAGGTCCCCACTCGGAGATCGTCATTCATGTTCTGTCTCATAGCTTCAACATCGAAAAGGCTTAGTCTATGATTGAAGGAAAATGAATGAGAAATGTTGGTGTCATCTGCAATAGACAGTCTGTGAGTCAAAATACAACGTTAGATCTTACGAGCATTAAAATCGACTCTATTCGCAAGACCTCACTCGAAGATCCTCTAAAGGTCATGATTGTGTGTGTCATTCATGTTCTGCCTCATAGCTTCAACCTCGAAAAGGCTTGTTCTATGATTGAAGGAAAATAAATGACAAATGTTGCTGTCATCTGCAAAAGAATAGATAGGATTTGAAGTTCGACTTAGAGGGTTATTAAGAAAGATAAGAAAAAGTGTAGTAAAAAGAACGGAACCACCTTGCACCACCCCTGAACTAAGATGGAATTCATCCGATGAAATCCCATCTATAACAACACGTATAGTGCGATTACATAAATCGCTACCGACACCAAACACAATCAGCTTATAAACGAGGCACACACGATCGAACGCCTTGGAAATATTCACAGCAACCACTTTGTTCCCACCAAATTTGTGGATAGAACGATTCTAACGTTCCTAAAAAAACGCCAACAGATCTCCCGCAGAATGACTTATTTGAAGGTCATACTGCCGATCGCACAAAAGTGAGTTGAGCTCTAAACCATTTACAGATGTAACTCGTAAAAGAGCAATTGTAATTCGAAGATTATACTTGTAATTCGAAAATTCCATTTGTAATTCTAAGATTCCATTTGTAATACGAATATTCCATTTGTAATTCGAAGATCCTATTTGTAATTCGTAAAAGATCAATTGTAATTCGAATAAGATCAATTGTAATTCGAAAAAGATCAAATGTAATTCGTAAAAGATCAATTGTTTCGAATAACAATTGATCTTTTTCGAATTACAATTGATCTTTTACGAACTACAATTGATCTTTTACGATTTACAATTGATCTTTTACGAATTAGAATTGGAATATTCGAATTACAAATGGAATCTTCGAATTACAAATAGAATTTTCGAATTACAAACAGAATCTTCGAATTACGAATGGAATCTTCGAATTACAAATGGAATCTTCGAATTACAAGTAGAATCTTCGAATTACAATTGATATTTTACGAATTACATCTGTAAATGGTGTAGATAGTTAACAAACTGGTATTTAACCATGCTCTCCATCACCTTAGAAAGCGTAAAGAAAATTGTTATTAGGCGGTAGTTATCAGGGTTAGAAGCCTCACCGTTTTTAGGGATTGAGTGAACGTTAGACACCTTCTAGCATGAGGGGAAAACTACTACACGGTACGAGTAGCTAAAAAGGTTTGCCAAGGGACGAAACAACGTCGAAGCACAATGTGCAATCAACACTAATTCCGAATTATCATCTGGACCCGGGGACTCATTAACGTTGAGATCTTCAAGAACCCTTTTGGCTGCACATGCTCGATGTTCAATTGCGACTTTGCATTTCATTTCATCATTTTAATTTTATTGCAGGCACTCTGAATTTCAACAAAATTTTCTGTCCAGTTGTAAAATGTGTCTGCCAACAACTGACCTCTGGTTTTCTCTTTAATTTTGCAACTACTCTACGATTATTTATGAACAAAGTCCATGTTATTCAATATAAGTAAGCTTTTCATAAATATTTATAAGAGTGCAGATAGAAAAGAAAGAAATTCTTTATATTTATTTTTTGCAACAAAAAAAAAGTTTTTAAAGAAAGACAGAAAAGGAAAATTGTGAAATATCTGTTAGTAATTTTATATGACCCTTAAGCTATAACAACCATATTATATACTACATACGAGGGCTGTTCGAAAATTTCTTAAAAAACAAGAGCTAGATTTTTAAAATTATTTTATTTTTCATTATAATCTTTTGTGAGGATGTTTATTCTGGCTCGAGGTCATTATTTTCTTTACTAATTAAAACCATGATATTCTCATAGTATAATTTTCAAGAAAATTATTTTTTGTTTTAAATTTATTTATGTTGGTCATTTTTGCAAGACTTAATCGACACGTGTTTCGGAATTTGTCAATAAAATGTTGTATGTAAAATGTTTTAAATATTTTTGTTGGTTATTGACAATTGTTACTTACTAGCATAGTACAATTTCTTCGTCTTTCTAATTCACATTGTGGATAGAGTCGAATATGTATTAATGTTTTAGTTTGTGCAAAAACGATTTGTCATTAGACTCGTTTGCTACTTTGTAGTATATCGTTTCTATTTTTGCTAAATAATCTTGACAATGGAATCTTGACAAATTCCGAAACACGTGTCGATTAAGTCTTGCAAAAATGACCAACATAAATAAATTTAAAACAAAAAATAATTTTCTTGAAAATTATACTATGAGAATATCATGGTTTTAATTAGTAAAGAAAATAATGACCTCGAGCCAGAATAAACATCCTCACAAAATATAATATTTTAAAGGTCGAATAAAACAATTTTTATTTATTAATAAAAATTAATCAGAATTTGAGCATAATGGTTGGCACGCCATAGTGATGAATAGCCCTAATAATGGTATAATTTCATTCACAGCAACAAAAAAACATATTGTTGTAGTCCAATGGACTATCGTATGTAAAATGTTTTAAATATTTTTGTTGGTTATTGACAATTGTTACTTACTAGCATAGTACAATTTCTTCGTCTTTCTAATTCACATTGTGGATAGAGTCGAATATGTATTAATGTTTTAGTTTGTGCAAAAACGATTTGTCATTAGACTCGTTTGCTACTTTGTAGTATATCGTTTCTATTTTTGCTAAATAATCTTGACAATGGAATCTTGACAAATTCCGAAACACGTGTCGATTAAGTCTTGCAAAAATGACCAACATAAATAAATTTAAAACAAAAAAAAATTTTCTTGAAAATTATACTATGAGAATATCATGGTTTTAATTAGTAAAGAAAATAATGACCTCGAGCCAGAATAAACATCCTCACAAAATATAATATTTTAAAGGTCGAATAAAACAATTTTTATTTATTAATAAAAATTAATCAGAATTTGAGCATAATGGTTGGCACGCCATAGTGATGAATAGCCCTAATAATGGTATAATTTCATTCACAGCAACAAAAAAACATATTGTTGTAGTCCAATGGACTATCGTATGTAAAATGTTTTAAATATTTTTGTTGGTTATTGACAATTGTTACTTACTAGCATAGTACAATTTCTTCGTCTTTCTAATTCACATTGTGGATAGAGTCGAATATGTATTAATGTTTTAGTTTGTGCAAAAACGATTTGTCATTAGACTCGTTTGCTACTTTGTAGTATATCGTTTCTATTTTTGCTAAATAATCTTGACAATGGAATCTTGACAAATTCCGAAACACGTGTCGATTAAGTCTTGCAAAAATGACCAACATAAATAAATTTAAAACAAAAAATAATTTTCTTGAAAATTATACTATGAGAATATCATGGTTTTAATTAGTAAAGAAAATAATGACCTCGAGCCAGAATAAACATCCTCACAAAATATAATATTTTAAAGGTCGAATAAAACAATTTTTATTTATTAATAAAAATTAATCAGAATTTCATTATAATCTTTTGAAACTTCAATACACTTAGTTCAACTTTTTTTTTAGCAATTCTATTTCTTGATTAAAATAATTTTCCTGAAGCTCCTTAAGACATCGTTTATAGCTTTGACAGCAAAGATAATTTTCAAAATCTGGTAATACCACACTAAAGTTTAAACGTAAATCAAAAAAAGACAAAAAAACAATCTGCATTCTCACTATATATCTTCCATCTCACTCATATTTTGATTTGTGATACAATTTCGTAAACAAATACCATATGGTTTTTGTTTACAGTATCATATGTTTTTTGTTTTTACTTTTTCAAACGCCATTGGTTGGTTACATTAGTCTATAATTTGGAATAAAAGTTTAAATTAAACAAAGCTTTTTGCTGTTTATACCGACTTCTCTATGTCAGGCTACGAACATTTCCTACTGCCCTCGTATATCCATATAATATACATATTTTTCTTTAAAAAGACAAGTAAAGTATAAAAAAACAAGCACAAAAAAAAAAAAGAGTTGTGGAAAATGAAATTCTATATATTCAGTTGTAATCTTTTGAGGACATAATACGTCATTGGCAACTTGAATGGATGAGTTGGTTGGTTTTTATTAAAATGTTTCTCTATATTGCGTTACCAACTACTTATTCAGTGTTACCATGTACATATTTTTTATCTTCACTCTTCAAAAACCCTGTATTGTTGTTTTCGTTTCTATCTTTATCTTTTTTTTTATTTAATACAACAGCCTCCAGTTTATAGTCCACGTAATTTTTTTTTTTTTTTTTTGTAATAAACAGATATATTTTTTTCCATTTTGTTATTGTTTTTTGTTTTTTACTGTTACAAATTAAATTTTATATTGTAA
This sequence comes from Pegoplata infirma, assembly GCA_963921195.1. NCBI lineage: Eukaryota > Metazoa > Arthropoda > Insecta > Diptera > Anthomyiidae > Pegoplata > Pegoplata infirma. The sequence continues at coordinate 84,192,819 of OY992540.1, forward strand.
ATAAACAAAATGACTTATAACAGAGACAAGATAAAGCTAGATTATAATGACATTTTTATATACAACAATATAAAAAAAATTATAATTATTGCAGGGTTGAAAGAATGAAAATAATAATACTTAAGGCTATTTATCTGCAGCTTTTTTTAATTTAAATAATAGATTAAAACAAAACAATTGAAAACAATTTCGAAAGATAATATGTAGTAGAACAATTTTATAAACAATTAGTTTTAACTTTGTAATAATAAAATTTCAAAGTTGAAAGGTTTTTAAATTAAAATTTTTTAATATGAAAATTATTATTAATAGAAAAAGTGTTGAGTCAACAATACTGTTGTTTTGTTTTTAAGAATATGGCAGTACTATTTTTGCAGTAATGTCAGATTGGTTTAGCGCTTTGTGGTGTGTTGCCAACTTTTTCATATTTTTTAAATCGGGTTAATTCTCAGTTTGTCTTAAATTCTTGAAGGTATAACTACATACCATTGTCATAATATCTACAAACCATTACCGTAATTGACCAACAGTTATCTTTTGTCAACATCAAATTAAATAAAACCTTCTTATTATCTTTAGCCCCAACGTGGGCGCCAATTGCAGAAAACTGTTTTCTAGCTTCCTAATGTTTTGTGTTTGTAGAAAAACTAAATGCCAAGTTATTGAATATTTGATGCATAAAGAAGAAGGAAGATTTTGGATTATAATGACTAAAACTAACTGAGTATGAATCCTGGGTAAATTTTAATCTTATTCGAATTATTATTAAATGATAAATTCCTTAGTTACATTTGGCTCCCAACGTGGGGCTCAATATACAAGAGGGTTTCCGGCTTCTGGAACGTTTTTTGTTTTATATGAATTTGAATAATGATTTAGAGAACGTCAGCGACTACGGCATAACCTTCTAAGTTCAAATATCAACAAGGGAAGACTGGGCGGGAAACCCTGTTATAACAAAGAATGCGATTTCAATCTTTACGGACGGATCGAAAATGGAGATAGTTACGGTTTCGCGAGTATATTCTGAATTCCTCGAAATCGATGCTTCATTGAGACTTCCGTACAAGTGTAGTGTTCTCCAGGCTGAGGTACTTTCAATTGATAAAGCCGCGCAGATGAGTTTGACTTGCGACCTTCGTCCTTGTACCATCAACCTTTTTGTAGATAGTCTAGAACAGAGCTTCTCACTAACTTTTGCTTTGCGACCCCTTTTCAATATTTCATATTTTTCGCGACCCCCCAACATAAAAAAAAAAATTATTAACGTGAACTTTGACGTCAGTTTTTTCAAAAACCTAAAGAAATGTAAAAATTTGGAAACCAAATTCAGAAGCAGCATTGAAAGATTAATCGAAACCGTGTGGTCAGATCCCAGACGCATACCAAAAATTTCAAGTAAAAAACTTTTAAAAATTAAAATTAAAAAACAATTTTTGTGAACTTTGACCTTAATTTTCTCAAATACTTGGAAACCAGGTCCCGAACTACGGCATTTTATACCGAAACTTACTATCTTCATCGATTTTTTATTTCCGAAATGAAAGAAAAACACCAGTTAAACTTGATCAGAAATGAAGAAATGTTTACTAATAAAGCATTTAAAGTTCAATTTGTAGTAATGATTGTACTTTTTTTTTTTTAAATTATGTATCAATGTTTGGTAGTGATTGAAATTTTATTCGATCACTAATCTAGATCCGTTATTCTGATCCAGATTTAGAATCAGCATTAAAAAGTTAATTGGAAAAAGTGGTCAGATCCCAGAAGCATTCGAAAATTTTACAAACAAAGCTCTTTAAAATGCACAAAAATACGTTATTGTGGAATTTTTTTTTTTTAATAAAAGTATTTGTATTTTTTTAAAACACAGCAATAAAAAGAATGTAAAACTCTTCCGCGACCCACCGTTTGAGAACAATTGGTCTAGAAGCTCTGAAGGCCTTAGAAGCAAACACTGTAAAATAGAGAATCTTTATGAATTGTATACAATCCTTTGTCGAATCAGTCAGCACACAGTCAAGCAAATCTGGGTCCCTGGACATAGTGGAGTCGGTGGGGGAACGGTTGGAACCTGATATCGGTTCCTATAGTGGAATTGGTAACCGAAATTTAAAGGATATCAGAGAAGAGAATTAAGGACTGGTGGATATTACTGACTACGCACAGGTTATCGCGAACCCTGTAGCCACTGCTAAATTCTAAGAGGACAAAAAGGCTTTTTACTTTTGGCAAACGTATGGTAAGGCAATTAGTGGAAGTACTGACAGGACACTGTATAAGGCCAAATGGCCGTGGACATGGGAATTCCTGATAGGGAGAAGTTGAAGGGAAGTGGAGGAGGAGGAGGAGTCGTTGAAGCACTTGTTATTTGAATTTTCGCGTCTAATGATGAGCGGCCTAAAGTATTTGGGGCGAAGATTTTTCGATGACCTGGATTGCCCAAACGGTGCCTCATTGACGTCTCTAGAAGAATATTTAGGGAAATCGGGGGGGGGGGGCTTAAGAGGTAAAACTTTCTATCGCAGGCGAAGTAGAGAAATAATAATAAAGGGAATCACAATAAACCCTATGGCCTCCTAGTTAATTCGACAAATAGCGAACGTGCATCCAACCTATCCTTACCACGTCAGCGATGTCTATGACTAGAGCATTTCGCACTTTACCTACTAGTGTGCTTTAGTGTTTATTTAGGAGGGCTTGGGTTGAGTCATTGCTGTGTTTAGCAGAGATGCTGGAAATTATGTGCAATAACTTGTCTACAACCGTTTTATACGACCTATTGAAATCAAGTAAATTCCATTATCTCAATTGGCGCCCAACATGGGGTTCAATATAGTAAAAGGGGTTTCCCGCTTCTTTATGATTTTTTTCTTTTTGCTGCATAATGATTTAGCAAATGGCGCGCGATGTGTCATCATCGCAGCACATTGTATGTCACCTACAATGGGGCTTCGGAGTATATTCAGTAGAGCTTGGGTTTCGCCTGGCTCAACGACTGCCAGACATTGCAATGTCTTTTTACATTTTTACATTTAAGATGCGGTGAAATCCTTGAAGTCGATGTCCCTGAATACAAAATCTGTCATTAACTGCCGCAATTCTTTAAAGGAGATGGCCAAACAGTTTGACATCCAACTCATTTGGTTTTCAGTTCACAGAAACATTCTAGGGAATTGCAAAGTCGATGATCTTGTAAGACTGGGAACTACCAAAGAAGACTAATCAGAGATGAGTTGATGAATGGACCTGTGAGACTACACGACAAATTCAGCATTCTCTAATAAAAAGCGCACAAGAGAACTGATTTCGTTCATAAGAGAAAATATTTCAACAGTGGTTTGCTGTCATTACCGGACAATGCCTTATAGGGACACACGCTGAGCAGCTAAAGGTGCCATCAAGCGATTTCAGCCGGAGGTGCATGAATGAGGAGAAGTTAAAAAACAATATTTAGCCTTGCCCGGCACTTTTTATACAGAGACATTCTTTATTGACAAAAATTAAATATCTTATGATTTACATAAGAAGCTCACATTGTTTTACCGGCAGGAAATAGTAGGAGAACCCTATTTCGTCTCATGGTGTCACAACGGATTTTAGAGTCTATAAGTGCTGAAGTAAAGAATCAGTTGCCATCAAAAACCTAACCTGAAGTCAAATCAAATAAACTAGCACTTAATTTAAGTTGAATCGTTATTGTGTAAGAATGAAAGTCGAGAAAGAAAAAGATTATTGCTATTTACAACTAAGGGTTAATAAGGTCTTAAGTTAAATTATAGTTGGCGGATTCAAAGACTCCTCTCATAGACCGGATGGTCCACAGCGAAACCACAATAATTCCTTAGCGACGCTGATAGACGCGTTAGTCATCGCGAATTGTATTATTTGCCTTATAGTACATTCAGACTGACCTTGAAACCTCGTTGAAAATACGTATTTTCATTTTCAAAACTCAACCGTTCACACCCGAAAAATTTGACACTTATCACGTTTTCGAAATTCATCGAACATAATTAAGTTATGCGATATTTTTAAATAATTTATTAAAATCGTTTGTTTATTTGTTGTTTTTTATGAAAATATTTTAATATTTTTAATTTTTATATTTTTGACACTTTCTTTAATTTATTTCCTTTTATTATAACAGTTGTAAAAAAGAGTAGAACTATGGAATTTCAAAAGTTTCAATCGTACTTTAGTTGAAACCGCAATACAAAAAGGTTTCAATTTGTGTGGAAAAATACGTATTTTTAAACGAGGTTTGGCTCGAAACCTCGTTAAACTTGGTTTCGACGCCAATGTGAATGCACTATTACGTCGTCATCCGAAACCGTTCCAAGCTCTCGAAGATATGTCTGCCCAATATGTGTAGGCGTGTTCTGGCCAAAGCAGGACAGTGGCAAAGAATATATTCGACCGTTTCCTCTGTGTAAGGTTCGTTGCAACTTCTACATCTGGTATCGGAAATAAGTCTCGTACACTCCAGTGAGTGTACGGCTCTGCCATCTGACATGTGCAAGTAAATAATTAATTTTCTTTAGTTGTTGCAAGAACACAATCATCTACGAGTACTGATCATTAGTGTCCGACCGAATAGACCTTTTTTGGCCGAAGCCGAAGCCGAATATTCGGCCAAATTTTCACTATTCGGCCAAACCAAAGCCGAAGCCGAATATTAAAAAAAATAAATGTTTTTAGTTACAAAAACACTTAATAAAATGTTTTTGTGGCTTACTAATGTGATTCAAAGTTAGTTTAGTGTGTTTTTCAACACGTGAGCACAAATATTATACAATTATTCGCTATTCGGCCTATTCGCCAAAATTGTGGCCGAAGCCGAATAGTGGCCGAATAGTGCTTTTTGGCCAAAGCCGAATATTCGGTCGGACACTACTGATCATGCTTGTTGTTAGCTCTCTCCACTTTCTGTTAGCCATTGCTGTTTTTGGATAATCGCGTAGTAATCTGAAGTGCTGGATTGGTGGATCGATATATACAGAAATACCAATACCATCAGTACCTTGTTTCGCGAGCTCATCCGTTCTCTCGTTTAATTAGACCTTGCAATAATATTTAATCCAGTATACGCTAAATTCTATTTACTCAGTTGGCGCCCAATGCGGGGCTTTTCTATAATAGATGTGTTTTCTATGGTTTTTAGTTTTTTAAATTTATCAAAAATATACAAGGATGCTTTGGGTGCAGGCTTCCTTCCGCTAAACAAACCTTAAAAATTCCCCTATTGATTTAAAACTCCTGCATAACATTAAATGTTAACTTTTTAATATTGCAGAAAAATAAAATGCATAAAATTACTTGACTACTATTATTATAATTTTTATTTTCTTCTGTATATTTAACCCAAAAAAAAAAAATGTGGTTGTTAGTGGGTAACATTTGGCATTTTATACTACATTTGAACTTTGGCAAATGTAATTCATTTCATTTGTTGGCATCAGCTGCTGTGTAACGATGTAAAAAGAAAAAATAAATAAAATATTGTGTGCATTTCCTTATTTATTTTTTTTACGAATATTATTATTTCCATTATATTATCATTGTTTTGTTATTGTTGCTGCAGATTTCATATACTGTTGGTCCATGACATTTAAACCAAAAATTAAGAAAATTTAGAGAATTTTATTTAATGGTTTTAAAACTTGAATGTTTGGATTGAGTAAATAAATTTTTAATGTACACGCTGAAAAATGCTTATGTATGGGTTCATAAACACATATATGGGCCCATGTATTAAAAATGTATAGTCACATATGCCCAATATGCCTATACGATCTTAGATCTACATATAAGCAATAATAACGTTTGTGCTTATATACGTTTATTTTTAACCGGGTTTTTTTTAACACTGCAAAAATTTAAATGTTTAACCACAAATGTTATTAGGAAATATCTGTGAAATTTGGCAACGCAGCATTTATTAAATTGCTAACAGCAGTGGCAATTAAGTTAATTTCCATAAGTTTATGTACTTAATTATACAGTACATTTGTTTGAGTTGAGTTGAGTTGAGTTGAGGGTGGGTTGTACAAGCCTAAAAATAAGTAAATTTTTTCTAGGCAAGTCCATGGCGCTCAGACTTAAAATAGTCCATTGTACCGTACCCTGAAAAGAAAGATTAAGTAAAGGTGATAAAAGGTTGAGAAGAAAAAGAAAGAAAAGTGCTTGTTCAGAATTTCTCAGTTGCTTTCACAAACTTGAGAAAATCAGACAAGGGAAGTCCATGGACTGTGTCCATAGACAGAATATCAGAACCCAATATCCGCAGTCTAGCCCTTGAGAACGCTGGACAACAACAGACGTAATGTTCAGTTGTGTCATCATCCTCAAGACAAGCCACGCATAATGGGTCTGATAAGATACCTAATCTCGTCATATGACGAGCACAGGCATTGTGTCCCGTAATTAAGCCAGTAAGTCTGCGACAGTCTATTCTACTGAGGCTGAGTAGATAGTTAGCCATTTTCCTGTCTGGCTTAATCACAAAACGTTTGGTATTCTTGCATGCCAACTCATTTGACCATCTTTCCATGAAAGTTTCTTTCATATGAGAGTTGATCCAACGCATCAGCCATGTCAAGCCAATACCAATTTGAGGTTCCGGATTGTAAGGAATTGTATCAGAGCCAAGATTTGCCAAAGAGTCGGCAATCTCGTTTCCCTGTATTCCCCTATGACCCGGAACCCACAGAAGACTGACGCTATTCCCACATGAGACCTCATTGAGTCTGCGTCTACATTCCTGGACAATTTTGGATGAAGTGACTGGAGATTCAAGTGCATTGAGCGCAGCCTGGCTGTCACTGCAAATACTGATTCTCCTATTAATCCATCCGTTCCCAATTATCCAGGTCGCTACGTCCAAAATAGCAAATATTTCAGTCTGAAATACTGTAGCCATTTTTCCCATAGCAATATAGCATTTGGTCGCATCGTCCAAATACCAGCCAGACCCAGAGCCATTTAAGTTACTGGATCCATCCGTGTAGAAAGTATCCGTGTAATTTTTCAGTAGGTCTGCTGGGTTTCCCCAGTCTTCCCTACTCGGAAATATTACAGTAAACTTCCTACCAAACTCGATGCAAGAGGTTGTACTGTCCAAAGGCATAGAAAACATCGGACAAAGTTCCGATAGCCTATTGAACAGACGACCATGTCCCACATTGTACTCCCCATGCCATGTTCCGCTTTTGCGGAGCCTGCACAAAGATTTCATGGCTTCCCCTTGAATATGTAAGTCCAAGGGAAGCATATCCAACATAGCGTCCAGAGCTGCGCCTGGGGTGGTGCTCATGGCACCAGTAATTCCCAAGGCAGCCGCTCTTTGTAGTCCGTTTAGCTTGGATCGAATAGTCTTCACCATCGTTCTCGGCCACCAGACTACCGCCGCATACGTCACAATAGGTCTAATTACAGCTATGTACATCCAATGTACATTAGCAGGTCTTAGACCCCATGTCTTTCCAAAAGCTCGTCGACACTGCCAGAAAATCCGAAGTGCCCGTGAAACTTTTTGTTCAACATGTTTTGTCCACATTAGTTTACTATCTAGGGTAACCCCTAAATACTTAACTTCTGTGGACAGTTGAAGAGTTATGCCCTTCAACGTAGGAAGCTGAAGACCCTTATGTTTGGTTCTTCGCGTGAACAACACGAGTGTTGTCTTATTTGGATTGACAGACAATCCATGTCGATTGCACCAGTTGTCCATCAAGTCAATAACGGTCTGCATTTTCTTGCATACCAAGTTAAGTGACTTTCCGGATACTAATGCGCACACATCGTCAGCGTATGCCTGTATGTGTACACCTAGAGCTTGTATTTCAACCAAGAGTGAGTTTACCACAAAACACCACAGCAAAGGAGAGAGAACACCCCCTTGGGGGCAACCTCTACTAACCTCAACCGTTACTTTTGTGCCCCACTCATCTTCAGCCGTCAACAATCTCCGGGAGAGCATAAAATGAATCCACTTGACTAGAACTGGATCCACGCCATGCAATTCAGCCGAAGTCTTCATAGAATCGAAAATAGCATTATCAAAAGCGCCCTCAATATCAACAAAAACACCCAGAGTATAGTCTTGTTTGTCAATGCCCTTCTCAATATTGAGAGTACATTTGTTTAATTACATTTAAATCGGAATATTTTATTGTCCCACTGATTTAAATTTATAAAAATAAAAATATATAAAAGTTAACCAAGTTTGATCACTTAATTATAAAAATAAATTTAAAATTCCTTATAACGTATTTCTGTAAATGAAAAAAAAAAAACGTTATGAACTTTATTAATGAAAACTGCAGTGGTTTTTCAGAATGTTTTTGAAACCGTTATTAAAATCAAGAGACTTTTGATAGAAATAACCTAAAAGTGCTGAGGAAAAACAGCGCGTTATTTGTACTAGATTTTCACGATGTTTAAGAGAATTTTGGATGATTAGAGTACTGTGTCATTCTCTAGTTTACATGAATCCTGTTGTCACTTATAGTGGACTCGCCACTTCAGATGTGGGCTATGCACCTTCTATGCCACCATATGAGCACCACTTTTACCAATTAAAACGACTTCTTCTATGCCCCTGCTTGAGCGTCACTATTCCATTTTGATGTTATTGAGTGAATTGTGGACTATACTACACGATTAAGATTGTGGTGAGAGGTACAAGAGGCGTCTGTCATTTCAAGGTAATTCCGGTGTGTGACTGCAGCCAATTTGTGCTCTGTTTGTTCAGAGAACTAATTACTGAAGACTAAAGCGATCGGAAATAGAGACTTTGATCTTAAATGTGGGGGACGTAATAATAGGGAGGTTAATTTTTAACTGAGGTTCGTTGTGATACCAGGGGACCGTAATGGGGTTCCTCTACTAAGCCCAGCAGTTAAACCAATGTGAACTCCTTCAAAAACTACTAAGATTAAATTTTGACATTCGACAAGTCAGATAGATCCTTCAGCTCACTATATCCCAGTAACTATATTCCGTCTCTGCCAAGAAAGTGCCGGGCAATTACAAATGGAGTATTTGATAGATTTCAACTCTCTTCATCCATGCAACTCCGGCTACTTCATATCTGTATTGTGTAGTCAGTCTTATACGTCCCTCCATCTCTAATTAGTCTCCTTCGCGGAGCAAAGACCATTCCAATTCCATAGGAACCTGTTCCCAGTCTTGCAAGTTCATTGGCTTTGAAGTACCTGGAATGCCCCAATGCCCTGGAACACATATGAGTCGTATGTCAAACTGCTTGGCATTCTTATTTAAAGACGTGCGGCAGTTAACGGCAGATCTAACTTCCAGCACTATTGACTTCAGGGACTTGACCGCGGCTTGACTGTCAGAAACGATGTTGACTGCGGTTTTGGACAAGACATTGCATTTCAACCAGTCACTCCTAGACCATGTTGGCTGGTGTTTTTCCGCTATCGCGACGTCGCATAGTGGATAATATAAGGTGAATGCATGTCATAATTGATTTTTGCAAATAATTGAAATTAACCAAACTACGAGTTATAATCCAATCATAAGTTACAGATTATTAATCGGAAAAAGACAAAAATTTTCCACTGTCATCATATGCGACAACATGACAGTCGCTCCCAAACTCCCACAAAAAGAGGGTGGCAAACTAAATGGCTGGGAGGCAGATATATAAAGAGTTCAGAGGATCTAGGTCGAGATTTAGGAGAAATAAACAGAGTGTGCAACAGGGCGGTATGCTTCCCCCAATACAGTTCAAAACTTACATCTCCAAAATTCCGACCCCACCTTCAGGGCTAAAACGTATATTCTATTCCGATGACTGCACAATTTTGTGTGATGGCAGGGATACCGAAGCCCTAGGGGAACGTCTTAATAGCTTTCTGCCAACACTGCGCATTTTTTTGGCAGACAGGAAACTCGAACTCTTAACACCCAAGACGACGGTTTCTCTCCACGTGAACTAAGGAGGTTTCCAGGTAGCTCAACAATCACAAAAGTGGACAGTAGTGTTGTAAAAGTATTGAGTATTTAAAGAGAGTTCCCACAGTGAAAAACCATAAGATTCTTGGGGCCCATTATTTATGTTACTTCGGCATGCACGCTGAAGAGATGACCAGGCGAGTGAGAGGGACTCCATTTTGAAAGCACTAACCGGCTGCACCTGGGGAAAAGATAAGGAGACTATCTTGACAACGTACAAAGCCATCGACTATGCCGCCCCGGTCTGATCGCCGTCTATTAGTAATACACAGTGAAAAACACTTTAAACGGCGCAAAACACGTCTCTCAGGGTGTCATTTCATTTCATGGCATCTGAAAACCACCTACATGAGGAGACCAAAATACTGCCCGTTTGGAGCTATTGCTTCCTCTTCATGTGTTAATTTTTGCTTGGGTGTTATATAATCGAGCACGCCAACAATGCTTACTAGGTACGTAGGCACCGAAGGTGAGACAGGTAACGTCTATTCTGAATTCCAATAAATCGGATGAAGGTCACCTCACCAATCTGGTGCAGAGTGGTAACCTAAACGAGGCGCAGGCTCGTCCCCACCACCAGATTGTCTCCAAGTCCATAATGAGGATGAGGGACAATGTCGTGCTTGGTGGCAGGCCTGCTCTTCTTTCCGAATCGGAAAAGATAATGCCGCGTAAGGTCCGTACTACTTTGTCCCAACTGAGGTCACGTTACTCTTGGGAGCTGAATAGTTACCTGGCCAGAGTTAAATCGGACGTTTAACTGCGAGGTCTATGTGTGCAAACGCAAATCGTTGACAGACGCATTTGACTCAAACCAACACAGTTTTCTTTTAGGACTAAAATTCATTCTTTAAAGGCTAAACACCTAATGTCATAAAGTTTCCTATTAATTAAGGCTTCAGAAACATCCCCTTTCACAATAACGATAAAAACAACAGCAAAAACTTTTCTAATTAACAGTCTCAACAGAACCACGGTGGACGGTAGTTGTCGTTGTAAGATAAAATTAGCCTGAAACAATGACGTTGACGGCAAAAACTGGCATTTGTGTTTTGAGTAATGTCAATTTTTGTGATTTAGTTGGTATCACTGTTTGTGATTCACAAATTGTGAATGAAAAATATGGCAGCATTGGTGAATTATCAAATGAAGAATTGAGAAAGGGAAATAAAATAAATCTTAATTTTTCTTGTCTTGCCCTTTACGGCATTTAACTGTAAAATGAACCGTACCGTTCCGTTATTGTTCTGTTCAGGATCTTAATTGCATTTTTACGTGTTTAAAAAATGAACGACCAAAAAAACCAAATTAAACAACTCATAAAAAGAGAAACAAACCGAACAAAAAATGCATTAAGGAAAAGTCTAATGACAGTGAATAAGAACCTGAAACATGTAACAATATTTTGCAACAAAAAAAAAAAAACTGAAAGAAAAGAAGATTAAAAGTAAATATGTACACGATGTTTTTATTTTTTGCATGTTGTAAATATCAGCAATACCGACTTGTATAATAACGGTATTTTATAGTTTTAAAGACTGCAGCTGTTGTGTTGCCAGAAAAAAGAAAGAGTCAGAGGAAAAAAAATAAAAGACACGAAACATAAAGAAGCACATTCATTTATAATAAAAGATTACATGGAAAAAAATATATATTTAAGAATTATGCTTGTGAACTATAACTGAAAAAGAGGGAGGTAAAGAAGGCAGGCCGGCAGGCAAGCATTCAGCCCGACAGCCAGTCAAATAGAACGAATGAAAAGAAAAGATAGACAGACAGACAAGTGCACTTTACAGCATTACTTTAGAAGTACGACTACGAGTATGTATGAATTGTATGTATAATATTTGTATATAAAAGATTCTATGTACATTTTTTAGCAGAGATTGGAAGGAATAAAATATTTAATTCTTAAAAGTTTGTTAAAAATTTCACAAAGCTAATTTTTGCCTTGGGGCTTTCTTGGGAATCTTGGTTCTTTTTTTGGAAGGAGAATCCTTAAAACGTTTCTGAAAATCCCAATTTCTCTTAAATAAAACACGTTAACAAAAAATACTAACAAGAAAATCGACCCAAGCAACTTAACATAGGACAAAGGTGGATTCTACGAGTATTCAAAAGCTGAGAACTATCATTCATGTTGCTATGCAACTTTTTAACTTTAAACTACGGTTTTTTTTACTAACACTCTGGGGATGCCTCCTATAAATGTATTGCATTGTGTTAGGTTAAGAAGCGTTATGTCCAAAATACCAGTTCCTGATCCAAAATGAGGGGGTGATTGGGGTTGTTAGCTGCTCTCCATATTAATCAAAATTCACTTCTGACTTCCTGTCCAATGATGATTTATGTCCCCACATATGTTTCATCGAGTTTACTCAGCCTAATATATTTAAGCATCTACCATGGGTTGACATCTCTAAGTTTCTCCAGTTCCTGAAAGAAGAAAGAGCTAAAACAATTAAATCGAGTGCAAGATAGTGCAGGGTACTGACAAAAATGGAATGAATTTTCCACTATCTCTTTGTCCCCACACCATCTGCACAAGTCTTCTCTGATCAATTTTAATCTTATCAAATAAGCTTTCAAGCCAGTATGGCCTGTAATTAAACCTACATACTTCCTGAGATCTGCTTTTTCCATATAAAGAAGTGTTTTTTGCCACTTTTTCCATCGCGAGTTCACAAGGCCTTCGTCTGGGTACAGTCTTGGCTGATTTCACATTTCAAATCTTCCTGTCGTTCAAATGTTGTCCTAGTTTCAAAATAAATCGCATCCAGGCCCGGGTTCACGTCGGTCGTGTTTGAACTTAATGGTAAAACTGCGCCCAAACCAGCTAACTCGGCAGCTTTCTCGTTTGCTGGAATATTTTAATGACCTGGAAAACAGCGTGTTGTTCGATGAGAGCCTTAAGCTTTTAGCGACAACGGCTGACTACCTTTGATTGAATATTCCTATGACATAGTGCCTTTAAATCCGCTTGACTATCAATATAAATAATGATCTCACTAGAGTAGATAGGCCTCATTGAAATAAGCCTGGCTGCCTCCGACACTGCATACACCTCCTGAGAAATATTACAGCTGTCCTGTATCCTTTAACGTGTTCAATTCTCAGTTTCTCACAGTAGACACTGCTACCTGTTCCCTGTATCATCTTTGATCAATCCGTGTATGTTTGGAAAGATGTTTGGAATATATTTGGAAGAGCTAACCCAAGCTCCTGACTCGATGGTTACCAGATTATTGCAATGCTTACCAGGCAGAGATACTGGCAAAAAAAACATACTGTTGAGTTGCAATGTCTTGCCTACAACCGTAGTCAAAATCTATTTCAAGCCGCGATCAAGTCCATGTAGTCAATGTTTCTGAAAACAATATCTGCACTTAACTGCCGCACGTCTTTAAATGAGTTGGCTGAGCAGTTTGACATGCGACTCATATGGGTCCTAGGTCACAGTGACATTCCACGGAATTGCAAAACGGAGAACAACCTTATGGTATGTCTCTAGAAACTTGCAAGCACAATATACGGCTTTCTTCTGCGACGGAGACTAACCAGAGATGGGCACATGGACGGATGTGTGAGACTACCCAATAGATTTGGCCTTTTGTAAACCAAAAAAGCACAAATGAGCTGATATCGCTTCCAAGAGGAGAATTTTCGACGGTGGTGGCCAGACAGTGCCTTAAAGGAAAGCAACCTGAGTAGTTAAATTTTCAGTCAAATTACTTTTGCCGGAGTTGCATGGATCAGTAGGAATTGAAAACTAAAGAACACTCTGTCATTGCCTGCCACTTTCTGGTCAGAGACTTACTTCACTGAGATTTAGGGAGCTACATGATCTTTCTGATTTGTCGGATGTCAAAATTCAATACCTTAAAAGTTTCATTAGGAGCTCAAATTGGTGTAAACAATTTCTTACCGGATACTCAAACTTTGAAACTTTCAGGAATGAATCCTTTTCGTGCCCTTGCGATTAGTAACTGGACATTTAAACTTGATTACATTTTTTTTAGGAAGGGCTACCCCTCCACTTTTGAAGGGCGAGAAAAATTTGCTGACATCTGGTAACTTTAGTTCCAGGTTATCAGGTGTCGAACAACGTTGACGTCGCAATTTGTTTTTTATGTTCAGAAATAAGAAGAAATCAAATCACGATTGTACGGCGGATTTATCATTAATTCGACGTTTTGAGTGCTCAAAAAGTTCCTTGTCTGGGCAGATTTGTGCGAGTTCGCATTGTTGTGGTGGAGAGTGATCCGTCTTTGGCGGTTGGTTTTTCTTATTACCATTCAGAATTGACTGTTGTACATTGCACCAATGGTACGATTGAGACAGGTCCAGTTTTTCCGAAAAAACAGACGATCATTTGCTTCGAAGTGCTTCAAGCCCAAATGACTTTTGTTGAGTTTTGCTCCTTTTGGAAGGCCCTTATAGTCGACAGCTGTTTACTTTTAAGCTCATACGCGTAAATCCACGAGTCGTCGCCTATCACAATTTCAAACACATGTTTTGAAGCACTGCGATCGTATTTTTTGAGTTTTTCTTGCTATCAATTGACACGAGACTTTTTTGACAGATTGCCAAATTATGTGGGATCCAACACGAACAAATATTTTTCTACAGCCAAATGTTCATGCAATATTGAAACTCAATCTCACGATAATTTACATAACAATCTTGCAGTATCAGTTCACGCACATCATCAATGTTTTCCGAAACAACAACAACCGATTTTGGACGATCGTTACGAAAGTCGTCGTTGAGCGAACTACGGCCAAGATTGAATTCAGTGAAACGTCGATAAACACTGGTCCTTGATGGTGCTTGATCGTCAAAAATCAAGTCGAAATTTGCAAATAATTATAATAATATTTCAAGTTGCTGTAAACAACACATATAGCGTTCGTAAGTTAAAACGTTCCGAGTACGTATGTATATTGTCAAAAAGGTCAAACTTTACTATAGGATCGTCAGTTGCCAGATGGCAGCACTGGTGTTGCCCAATTCCGAAATATAAATGGCAACCCTCGTAAAGATCGCTAAGCTGATTTATCGTCTACTCTTTTTTTTCTATGTGTATGGTATCTAGGGCACTAAGAATTCCTGGGGAAAACAATTCAAATGTTATGTTCAAATTCCAATTAGAACATCCAAATTTCCATTCAAATGTTAAAGAATTATGTGCTTCAAAAGAAATCAGTCTTTAAATTTTATTATTTTTATTGTGTATATGTATTTAGTAGAGTAGTTCATTCCCAAATTAAACTTCCTTCCTCCCTTGCGTCATTTTATGTGTATGTTGCTAACTTTTTTTTTTACGCTATAATCTCAAAATGTTTTATTTATTTTTTTATTATAAATTTCCTTGAAAATCTAATGTAGATTTTGTTTTTTTTTTTCGTTCGCCTTTATTTAAGTAGTTGTAGTGCGATGAGCATGAATAGGAAATTGTGCAATCTACTTCTTTACAACTTGGTGCAAAAAGGCACTGAACAGACAACAAGATGAAAGTGTTTTTACTTCTTCTTCTTCTTATACAGCTGCTGCTGGTGCTTCTTCAGCTTCTACTTGCTTCATTTATTTAGTTTTTTGTTGGCAGTTTGTTTTTTTTTGCTGTAGTTTTTGGTTGGCATACAAAGTTTAAGTGTATATGGGGAATAGAGGAAATAGACTCAGGAGGTGAATTCCTCTTTTTTTTTCTATGTGTATATTGTTAGTTTGAAATTTGGCAACATTGCAGTACGTTTTTTTTTCTATATCTTTAAATGCAATTCATGTTACATTTTTTTTTATTACAATTTTTTTCTACTTGACTCAACATAATTTAGTACACTTTTTTTCTTGTTATTGTATTCTGATATAAAAAGAGAAGGTAAAAAATGTTGTAAAAAATAGTTTACGTGTTAAAAAGTTTTTTTTTTTTACAAAAAAAATGTAATTTTGTCTATTTTGTTACACATACATTTTTTGAAATGAAAGCATTTTTTTTTGCCACTTCACTCTTCTTGTTCTTCTACTCCCAATATTTTTTATATTGGCAATTTTTTTTTACAAACACGTGTGGCAACGTTGCAATTTTTTTTTTTGTGTAAAGTTTTTGTATTGGTATAGCAAAAAATTGCAGTGTAGAAATTCTTGTAAATTATTAGGGGTTTTCATGGTTACTGCAAAAACTCTTATAAAATTGTGGCATTTAACCTTAATCCTATCGTTGGGTCAATTTGGACCTAAATTTCTTTACGAAACTGCTTATCTGAGGTTCCAAAGTAAACCATATGCTCTACTTCCTGGGAAATGCTCTTCTTCCTGGGAAATTCTCTACTTCCTAGAAATCCAGGAATACCCCTACAGGAAAAAGGGTGTCAATTAATCCGAAACCACCTGTCCAGTGACTTGTATATATCCCTTGTAAGTTTAAAAAAGTCTTTGTTCTGGGTCTATTACGTTTTTATTCTGTTACTGGTGTTTTGTTGAACAACTTGTTTAAGGTCACAAGTGTGAACGCCATATTAAATTCTTTTTCTTAAAAGTCATCCTAACCCTAGTGAAAAACTGAAAAATGTTCAGACAAAATAACATATTTTTATATATTATCTGATATCAGATCTAAAATTTGGTCAATATTTTCTGGGTCTGTTATTTACGGAAGTATTTATTAACAAATTTTTAAATTTTCGGGACATTAAAATAAATCCTGTCTATGTAGTTTCCGGCGAGGCCTCAATTTATTTGTCATTTTGCCCTTAATAGATTAGCTTTTGAGATATTCACAAAATAATGCCGAGCCACCGCATTATTTTGTGATTTGCCCGACATCATCAGACATTCGTCCACTTCACTTTTTAACAATAGATGTACTCATTTTTTTTGTTTCTTAAAACAAAAAATATTTAAAAACAAATATCTTTATCAAAATTTAATTGATGTGTGGCCAACATCGGGGTTGCAACAGTAGCGGGTACAGCTTTTGGGTTTGGGGGGGGGAATTTTTTTTTACTTCGAATAAAAAAAATCATTATGATTTGTCGGTCGTTCAAAAAAAGTGATGGGATAGCTATAAAATCATCAAATTTATTTGTTTTTGCCAAAGGAGGTTTGCTAATTTTTTTTTTTTTTTAATTCTTCTAAATCTGAAAATGTCTCAGAATCTTGGACTTTTTTCGAATAGAACAATTTTTAGATTTTAAGAACTTTTTTCCACAAAAAAAGTCTTAGATTGATTCTGAAACCTTTTACTACTGAAAAAGTCTCATATTTTAAAGCATTTTTGAGATATTTTTACTATAGAAAATGTCTCATATTATTAGATTTGTTCGTACTGAAAAAATTTTAGATTACGAGACCTTTTTTCTAAAGAAAAAGTCTCGACCTTTTTCCTATAGGAAAAATTGCAGATTCTGAGACCTTTTTCTTAAAGAAAAAGTCTCAGATTCTCAGACCTTTTCCTATAGAAAAAGTCTCAGATTCTGCGACCTTCTTCCAATTGAGTAAGTTTCATCTTTTTGTTGAAAAAAAGTCTCAGACTTTGAGACCCTTTCTTTTTAAAAAAGATTCAGATTATGAGACCTTTTTCCTTAAAATAAGTCTCAAATTCAGAGATTCTGAGACCTTTTTCCTATAAAAAGTCTCAAATGCTTAGACCCTTTTCCTATCGAAAAAGTATCAGATTCTGCGACCTTCTTTTCTATAAATAAGTCTCAAGACCTTTTTCCTATAAATAGTCTCAGATTCTGAGATATTTTTCCTTAAAAAAAAAAGTTTCTGATTCTGGTACTTTTAGAATTTGGGAGTTCTTCTACAAAAATCCGAAAAAGAAAATGTTTGAAAAATTTTAGTTTTTTTGTAGCTTTTTCTATTGAAAAAGTCTCAGATTCTGTAATCGATTCTATGACATTCTGCAAAAATTTTCCAAAATAGTTAAACATTTTTAAGATTTTAAGATATTTTTCCATTCCTATGTAGTAGACAAACATTTTTTATATAAATCCAATTTTTTTTCTACACAAAAAAAACATATTCTAATTGTAAGTCATTTTTTTATACCAAAATTCATAATAAGATTGACAGATATTTTTCACAGAAAATTTTCAGATTGAGTCACCTTTTTCCTTTAAAAATGTTCCTATAAAAATTTTTTAGGCATTTTTTCTATGAACAATTTTTGGATTTCGAGATTTTTTCTTTCGGAAAATTTTTTTAGAAAATATCCTTCTTCCTCCTTTCTTTTTTTCTTCTTTTTCTTTCTTTTCTTTCCTTTTTTCTTTTTTTTTCTTTTTGAAATTTGGTCTGGGGGGAATTTCCCCTCCCCCCCCCTTGTACCCGCGCATGGTTGCAACTTACCACAAGAATTACCTTAACTCAACAAGTCGAATGAGTTAGTTTGGTCGGATGGCTAAAATTGTTAGCCTCCTTAGTGTATATTCTCTTTGGTTGATGAAAGAACTAGTTCAGTTTACTATTCTCTGAACTATAACACTTAGTTCATCGCTTTCAGTACTTTTAGAACTTTTCGATCAATCAGTTCATCTGTTCATTAATTATGCCAATTGTAGCATAGAGTAAAAATAAGTAAAATACATAGAAATTGGGTCTCTTGATGTATTTCTTTTTTCATATACGATTTTACATGTAATTTTCTTACATATTAAAACACCCGTTTTATAGCCCCTTGTTGTAGGAGAAACTGGACCCGGTTATTTTGCCATAAAGTTGTGTTTCACTTTGTGTGACTCTTCTTCCTCACCTAAATGAGCATTGAAATGGAAAAAAAGTAATATGTTTGTATCTTTTTTGGCATCATTTTATATTTTCTGTTTAATATTCCTTGTAAAATTATTCATTTGTGTATGATTGATTGGCGCCTTGAAGTTTTTTTTTTTTAGCAGTTGTCATTCTGACAGTAATTTAAGACATTTCCTGTTTTATTTGAAACCGTTTTAAGTTTTGTTTGTTGATTGAAAACATTAAAAAAAATCTATAAACAATATCAGTCCGACCAAAACCTGAGCTATATATTCGGCCAAATTTAAAATATTCGGCCGAAGATAACAAAATGTCATTAAAACAATTGAAATTAACGCAAATACTGTATAAAAAGCTGATAGTGGACAAAAAATTTCGAAGAAATATTCGTCTTTTGGTCGAAATTTTTGAGGGAGCCGAATCGCACTTTTTTTACCGAATTCAATTATTCGATCGGACACTAATAAACAATATTTATATTTTTTATATGCAATATAAGTGCATTATACTCTAGAAATACAATAACAATTTTTTCTTATCTTTATTAAAAATAATAAAATAAATAGTATTAAAAAAAAATTAAGACGACGACTTCTAAAGCCTTGTCATATACATATTTGTTTTATTAAATACGATGTCAACAATTATATTTATTTTTAGCGTTATCTTTTTAAGTGTAAACAAAAAAACTTCCTTTTTAGTATAAACTTATAACAATTTTTCTTTAACAGACGCGACAGTAGAGTTTTTAACAAAAAACAGGCTAATTTTAGCCAAGCAAATGCTTCTGTTAAGGAGTAAGTGAAACAAAAAATAATTTGGCATCTATTCACTTAGAAAATTATTGTAGTTACTACATGACGGTCAATTGTGTAGTAAGTAGTAGTTGTTGTTTTCAACTACAATTTCAGTTGTTTTTGTATGAAAAATCTCAAACAACTGTTTTTTGTAGTCGTTTTAAAAAACAAATACTAAAAATTACTACATTGTAGTAACAGTTGTTTTATGTAGTTGTTTTTAGTCTATAAAAAACTTATAATTTTCTAGAAATTTTTAGAAAACCGGATGTGCAGGAATTATTTCCAAATATTTTTAACCGTTTTAGACGTTTAGAAGTTTTTTTTTTGTTAATAAAAAAATTCAGACAATTTGAGTTACAGTAAAAACAACTGTAATTTGAAGTAGTTTTTACAGTTTTTTGTAGTTGTTAATCAATAGTTAAAAATAACAACAATTTTTGGTTGATTTTACCGTACAATGTAGTGGACGCCTAAACAACAACAATTGTAGTAGTTTTAACTGTCTTTTGTAGTGGAATCTACCGTCATAATTTTTTGAGTGTTTTATTAAACGGTGCTTACTCTTTCTAACCCAAAAAATAAAACCAAATGAAAAAAAGTATACATATGATTTAAGATTAATTTTTTGACACCTATCATAAGTGTCGCGTCTTTTAAGTCTGTGACTAAAACTTTAAAAAATGCACAGTTGGGTTTTGTTGCAGAGATGATAAAGATGGTACAATATTGTTTTTTTTTTAATTTAAATTTTTTGTTATTTCACAGTGATCAAAATCGAACTTTTCGATTCGGGATGGGAACGAAACAAAAGAAAAGCAAATGAAAGTTGACATTTCTCATAACAAAACACTCAAGGCTTTTTTAAATTTAGTGCTAGATTGTTTTTACACGCATTTGATGTTGGTGATTTTAAAGCATTTAAATTTTTTGTATTCTAAATATGTCAAAATAAGGGGCCCTCCCTGGTGGTGTCCTTATTGGGTATTTGGGGTCTATCGTCCAAATTTAAGCTCGAAATTACTTTAACTATAACCGGTATAAATTTCGCTACAATCGATCCAGTATTTACCGAATGGCCGAATTATTTAAAATAAACCACTGTTCACCGTTGCGTATGATTGTTATTTAAAGACAATTACAAAATTAAGTATACGCCTTGACGTAAAACGTCAGAAGCCACTTACAACCTAACCCAAAATATTGGTTCTAGACCAACTTTCAAGTATACCGATCGACTCAAATTGGATATTTTTTAATTATTTTTTTTACCATTTTCCGGTAAACACTGGTGTAGGGTATTATATGGTCCATAAAGTATAAATATTATTGATCTGTGATCGATTTTAATACATTCATGTGATGCTCGTCTGTTGAAATGGTGATCACGGCCAAAATATTATACAGATATTACTGTTAACATATTTGCTTGCAGTTCTATCGAGAAGTTTGGTATTGCATTTGAGCTATATCTAGGGTGACCATTTTTTTCTGAGCTTAAATCAATACGCCCAAGTTTTTATGTTTTTTTTTCAGAAATAGCTCTCTAAAAAATTTTTCTATGAGAAAACTCTGATGTTTTTTCAACACTAAAAAAAAGTATTTTGAGTAAAAACAACTGTTAAAAACAACCGCAAAAAACAACTTTTAAAAAACAACTGCAAAAAACAACTGTTGTCGTTATTTTGCAGAAAATTTAGTTGACTTTAAACGACTTCATTGGAATGTTTTGATCGTTTCAGTGCAGAAAATATAACAAAATTCCACAGGTTTTGAGAATAAGAAAATCCCTTAGATTTTGAAGACTTTTTCCGTAAGTTTTGACAACTTTTTCTGTAAGAAAACTTCACAGCTAATAAGCACGTGTTTTTTAAAGGCCCATTATGACATTACCTCATCTAAGATCTCAGAATCATCTGGATTCATGCAATCATCATCATCTTTCTAAAAATATAAAAAATCCATCGAGCCATTGAACTTTTCGTTATAGAAAACCTCAAAGATTCTGTGCGCATTTTCATATAAATTTAGGAAGATCAAAATGACGTCATACTCAGATTAATTTTTGCGTTTTTATAAATTATCTCATTTTCAGACTAAGTTATAAAAAACAACTCTGACGACTTATATTATGGAAATTCAAATTTTTGTACAGAATTTTCGAATAAAATTATTTTTTATGTTGAAATGTTCAAAAATCAGTACAATCAGTTAGAGTCCGACCGAAACCACTTTTTGAGGCCGAACCGAAACCGAACCGAATAATCGGCCGAAAAAGTAATATTCGGCCGAAACCGAACCGAAACCGAAACTTAAAAAAAAAATACCGTTAAAAATATTGTTAAAGATAAATATACAGCATATAATGCTTTTAAACCATAGGAATTGTTGTATTTTTGAAAAAAATATATGTTTTTTAAAAAACTTTCAAAAAAATTGTATATTTCGTTTGTAGATTAGGAAAAAATAATTTTTGAACTGAAACAGTTTTACATTTATTGCATAAACTTGTAACATTTTCTTCAATTGAACTGAAACAAGTGTAATGAAATACGAAATCAAAAAATTCAGCGACTTTTTTAAATATTTTTTAAAATACCAAAAAGTTTTGGTTTCGGCTAATATTCGGCCAAAATTTTGCCGAATACCGAATAGAGGCCGAAACCCATTATTCGGCCGAAACCGAAACCGAATATTCGGTCGGACTCTACAATCAGTACAAATTTTAAAAAATCAGTAGAAATCAGTACAACATTTTTTGATCAGTACACGTGATCAAAAATCAGTACATGTACGAATGGTCAGCCTAGCTATATCGGTTCAGCTGTTCAAAAGTTATGACCGAAAAGGTAAGGACACCCCGACAATTTTGGTACACACCACAAAACCTAAAAGTACAAAATGCTTTTATTCGGCTTCTGGTGGATATATACGAAGGGCTTACTGCAAGAACTTGATAAGCAACATTTTTTCGTGTTTTTCGCCTTCTGCTGATGTTCCATTGACAGATTTTTGGCAGAAGTCTTGCTTTAACCCTTCGTACAAGAAAATTGAGAATAAAAGATCTGCAAAAGTACTATTTTCTACATTATTTAAAAAGTTTTAAGGCAAAAACACCAATAAAATGAAATGTTGCTTATCGAGTTTTTACAATAAGCCCTTCATATGAACAGAATTCATAAATTTTTTTTTCTAATTAAGTTTTTTGCAATAATTTTTTTTTTACATTGTGGAGGGCATCAATATATTCGGCTAGGCCGAATTTAACTTTCTTACTTGTTTGTTATTGTTGCTGTTTTTAGTATATAATCATTTTAAAAATATATATATATTTTTTTTATTTATTTAATGATAACGTCATGTTTTTTATGACATTTGTCATCAACGTTTTTTATACAGATATTTTTTTTTTTTTAAATACACATGTTTGAATGTTCTAGTTTTATATTTATTATGGATTTTTTATATTTTTTTTTAATATTTTTTTTTATCAGTGGTTGGCATTTATAGGTTGATGGGGTTTATTGTTCTTGCTATTGTTGACTTAATTTTTTTTAATTGGCTCACATGTTTTTTTTTTGTTTATACATATTTTTTTATTTATATTTTAAAAATTCTAATTAATTTATTGTTTTTGTTTTCTTTTTCTTCCAGGTAAGACATTAACTTCAGGCAATTTGATGTTATGTTTTTGATAATAACGGATAATTGTGTTATGGGTTTGTTAAAAATATATAAATATAAAATTTATTTAGAAAATTTTTCTTAAATATTTTTTAAATAATAGAAACTTCTATAAATTGACCTTATATATATATTTGTTCCTTTTACTCCTACAAGGAGCATAGGGCCGCAAATTGACCTTAAGTCTGTATTTTTGTAGCTGGTCAGGAGCATTGCTTTCTGAAATTATCTGGTTTTGAAAAATTTGTCTTTAAAAAATTTTTGTAATGTAGGAAAAGGTATCAGACATTGAATTCCGATTTTCTTTTTATTTCATTTTACTTTTATAAATTGTGTAGAAAATATTTGTAATTCTTAAAAATATTTCTACAAAAACATTCTCAGTAAAGAGTATACAATTTGACAGATAAAACTTTGTTCATTTCAATTGGAAACCGTCCATCGTGCAATGCTTGTTCTGTTCGTTCATTAACTAAGAATTTTTCCTTAAAGGCCTATTCACACCTGAGGTAAAATCTCGTTCGAACTAGATTTCAATCATATGGTCTGTATCATTTTATACACAACCATATGATCGAAATCTCGTTCGAACTAGATTTCACCTCAGGTGTGAATTGGGTATAAGAAACAATTCTCCAAATCTTTATTTTATTAAGAAATGCGTTTTGGATTGTGATACAAAAATATACACCTACATCTATCAAGTCGTCTAACCTGTAATATCGTGTATAGGGGGCCGTACACGATACTGTATGCCGTCCAACTTGCTGGTCATGTGGACTTTGTTTTTGTTATAGTCGTCCAACAAGCCCATACACGATAAAAATTGCATTTTCATTTAACAAATTGTACACTATCGTGTCCCCTAATCGACAAATAACCTGAGCAATATTTTCAAAAATGTCTTAAATTAAAACAACATTTAAGAAAAAACTTTTGTAATTTAACAAAAAAAAAAACTTTGTAGACAACAAAAAAATGTTAACAAATGAACTTGTCATTTTTAATGTGGTTATACAAAAAAAAAAATAATAACTTTATTTGAAATTTGACAACCTCGCCTAGAGATTCCCACAGCAATTAAAGTTGATCTGTTTTTTTTTTGTTTTTTTTTTTTATAAAAATAATAAGTAAACGTAATCTTTTACTTGTTTATATTGTAATTAATGTTTGTAGTTGCTATTGTTTTTTTTTTTATTGTTTGCTATTTATTATTTGTACTTAAAAAAAACACACATAAAAAAGCTTAAAGGGCAAAAACAACACACACTCGACAATGCAAGAAAAAAGAAAATTGTCTACACTGTTGTCGAATTTCAAAGTTTTAAACACACACACACACATACAACGCGTTATCAAAAACAGCAGGCACTAGAAAAGTAGTATAGAAGAAGTATCTACGTCAGGGATGGAAAACCGGAACTTTGAAATGGTACTGGATCTCAACCAAAAAAAAGTACTTTGTCGCACTCAAAGGTAAAATTAAAACATTCAATAAAAAAAAAAACTTAAATTGATGACATCCTTATCCATTTATATATTCATTTAAAAAAAAAAGTCATTAAAAATTGACTAAAACCAAAAAAAAAATTTTACACCTTCTGAAGCATTTTTCCAATGAAAATCGGTAGAATTTCAAAAATTCTTTTAGGTTTGGTTTAATAAATGTATGAAAAGGTCTGGTAAAGAAAAGGTACTAAATCAGTCGCGGGAGGCAGTGTTACCGTTGTGCGACTTTAGTTGCAATTTGCAACCTTTTTGACACTTTGAGACTTTTTGTGCGACTTTTTTAAACTTGTCTAATTTTGCAACTTTTTCCAACTTTGTGCGACCTTTTGCCCTTTTTTTTTGTTAAGTGAAATATATTGTTTTTTTTTAATCATATACTGCGAAATTACACAAATTTTAAATAATTTTACCAAATATTCGAATTTTAGATTTTTACATTATTTACATTGTTAAAATGCATAACACAGGGCAACACTTTTTTTTGCCCGGGTTCTGATAGCTTATTTTGGGTAATTGGGGTACGCTGATTTCAAATCTGGCTATCGTTTTTTTGGGTCAGCTCTAGTTTTCGAGATATAGACTAAGGAATCTTTGAAAATAGGCTATTTTTGGCATCTTTGTGAGTCCATATTAACCAACACTTGTCTTACATACAGAAAGTGAATGACGATTTTGAGTATGTTGGATATGCTGATTCCAAAAATGCTCTTACTTTTGTTGAGTCATCTTTAGTTTTGGAAATATCGCTAAAATAAAATTTTTAAATTTATGCCCTCTTTAATTTTGTCTCAATATTTATGCCCTTTTTAATAACTCAAAAACTGAAGCTGTCAGAAAAAAGCTAACACCAGTTTTGGAATCCTCGCATCCAATATAGTTAAGTTAGTGCTTAAAACTGAGGCTCCAAAATTAGTTTTGGAAATTATAGCCAAGCAAAGTTAATAAAAAACGCACTTTTTCGACACTTTAACAGCGATTTGCTCGCGAACGCAAGCTGATGGAAAAAATTGGATAACAGATTCGGAATCAGCACACTAAAATCCATATAGATCAGCTGTCAAAGGTCAGGCAAATTGAAAAATTTCAACTTTTGTCAACCTGTTTAATCAAATGAAAACAAAAATCATCAAAAAACGGAATAACGATAAAAATATGTATCGTCCATTCCAAAAGATATTGCCCATTTCATAAGATATAGCCCATTCCTTTAGATATATCCTATACTATCGTAAAATATTGCATGGAAACACACTTATGAAATTTAGATAGGTTGTTGGTATGGTCAGAAAAAACTTTAATGAGGGTTATGGGCTTCGGTCATACATTTGACTCCTCCAGAGGCACCCTTGGGACAGTTAGGGCTTAGGTATGTTTGGAAAAAATGTTAGGGAGGAAAAACTAATGGGGATCGATCTCAGACTTTATTTCTGTTTGGGCGTAAAAATCCACAAAAAGCCCCACAACTGCCCCGGAAACGCCAAACCCTAAAATTTGTTTCAAACATACCTAAGCCCTATCTTCACTCCCTAATACAAAAACAAAATTAAAAAAAAAAAATCTTCAACCCTTTAAAAAAATGTGCGACTTTTATTTAGTAAAACGACTTTTTTGTGCGACTTTTTTTGTAAAAAACGACTTTTTCTGCGACTTTTTCAAAATTCTCAACGGTAACACTGGCGGGAGGTACTACGGTATCTTAGAGAGTAAATAAGTATTGAAAAAAAGTACTAAAGTACTAACTTTTTCATCCCTGATGTACGTATGAATGAAGAATGTATGTACGTATCACTATCACTAAACTGCGCAGTTACAAAAACAACAACAAAGACTGCAAAAAATAATAATAACATAAAATAACAACAACAATACAGAGTCAAAACAATCATAATAATAAGAAGAAGAGTATTTCGCAAATAACATGTGTTATATATTCGCATAGAAAATCTTAAGTAGTGCTGCCAGTAAATGTTCTTATTTGGCCCCTTTGTGGGTATTTCAAAATCTCTAATACGAGTGTTGCCTTTTATATTTCGGGATTGGGCAAAACCAGTGCTGTCATCTGGAAACTGACGTTCCTTTAGTAAAGATTGACATTTTTGGCAATATGCGTACTCAGAACGTTTTGTCGTACGAACGCTATTTCTGTTATTTACAGTAACTTGAAAAATTTATGTCGGACAAAAAATGGTATTAAATTTTTAATAACTTTCGATGTGGATTAAATCAATAACCGTCCATCGATGAACTAAATTTGTTTTTTGGCGATGAAGCACCCTCAGTGGTTTACTGAATTCATTCATGGCCGTAATTCGCTCAATAACGAGTTTCGTGAAGGTCGTCCAAAATCGGTTTTTTTTCCGAAAAACATTTATGCTGTACGTGAACTGATACTACAAGATCGTCCCTACGTAGCAACTTGGTCTTACCGGATTATCATGCTTCTTCCTGCAATAGGAATAGAACTGAAAAGGATCATGATACAACGACTACACAACGACATGAACGTCGGGATGTGCGATTGGCAGTCTAGTGTCCGTTAAGACAGATGCATAGACAATGCCTGAATATACGTTATTGCATCAAGCAAATATGTTCTAGGCCTGTTTGTGGATTTCAAATGAGCTCTGTTTGTAGTCCATATATGGAATCCCATGATGTATCCTCTTCTAGTGGGGCTCGGAGAGACGCATAAGACTTGTGCTAAAGCAGACGATCTGGCCATCCTTACTGAGGGTGATTCGTGCGCTGAAATGCAGTGAAGGGCCGAGGTTGCAATCAACAAGACTGTGGTGATGTTTCAAAATGCATATTATCACACAGTTGTTATGCTACTGTGAGTGTCATTGATGGTGAAAGCCTTCGTAGTGGCTGTAGTTTGAACCCATCTCAATCAATCTCGAGAACAGTAGTCTGCGTAAATTTGCGTATATACAACCGGTGATCGTGACCCTTAGATCTTCAGAGACATGTACGACTCTAGTACCACAAGGCTATTAAACACAGCACAATGGGGCCACTTGACGCATCGATTCTACCCAACACCTTTCTCTAACCTCAGTTAGACAACGGTGTCTAACACTATTCAAACACTATTCCGTTGTGACGTCAATGGTTGTATTGTGTCTGGAGTTTCCAACGTAAAAAACTCCACAAAGGTGGCATATAGACTTAGGCTGCGTTTTTGACATATCGCTTTAACTTAGTTTAACCGGGAGTTTTATTAAACTTTATAAAAAATAAAACCAAGTTTAACCAAGCATTCTGTTTTTCAGTTCAAGTTTAGCAAATGTCGATTAACGCGGTATTGCCATACCAAATGCCACATTTCCAATTAGAATAGTTGCCATCATCGCACATTTTTTCGAATAAAATACCACAACATGGCAATACTAACCAGTATATTTGAAAACCAGAGGTGTTTTTTTGACATTTTTGTACCTTAGTTTAACTCTCCATCATTGGTGAGTTAAACTTAAAATAAACCACATCTCAAAAACAGAATTTGTGGTTTTAACTCAGTTTAAACCTAAAACCAATAAATTTTACAACTCAAAAACTCAGCCTTAGTGTCTCGGCTACCTTTTTATCAGTCCCTTCGTGGACACAGTGTAGCATTGTCTAGGAAGAAGAAAAACAACAGCTGATTTGTTATTGCTACGTTTGTTACATTACCAGTTGAGTAAAGCGTAATACTTCTTTTATCCAGACTAGGGATGCCAAACGGGATTAACTTTGAAAAATCCCGGGATTCGGGATTTTGAAAATTGAAATTTCGGGATCCCGGGATTTTCGGGATTTTTTCGGGATCCCGGGTTTTTCGGGATTTTCGGGTTTTTTGGGTATTTTCGGGATTTTTTATTTCCTATATTAAAAAAAATAAGATTTATATAAACTTAAATATTTTTATTTGTCATATTTTTATGTAAACATGTACATAAAATAGCTGAAAAAAAAAACAAAATATACCACTGTGCAATACGATTTAATATATTTAGGCCAAAAAAATATCAGTACCATTTAAAGACAAAACTTCTGAGGTGGTTTAAGAACTTAGCTCGAGTTCTTTTTAATGGCCCACTGAACTTTTTTATTTGTTTTCAAAAGCGTTTGGGAAAAGTAAAAAACATGTTTTAAATCTGCTGCTGATCAGATAATGTTAGTACTTTTTTTTAGAATATATTAATCCTCTATCTCCATTTTAACGGGTAATTTTTGTACTTTTTTCAAATATCCTAACAGAGCACCACTAAACCGTGAAAAAAAAAATTCAACTGAATTTTTCAGTTGCATCAACTCAAAATTCAGTTCCTGCTAATAAATTCGGCTGTGAGAACTAAATTTTGTAGTTGTTTTAATTAAAAAACAGTTTTGTCAACATAATTCAGTTGTGACCACTGATATTCAATTGTGACTGCATATATGTAAATATTTCGTCCGAATTGTTGTTGCATCAACTGAATCTCAGTAGCTAATCATCAAATTTATTTACAAACATTTTTATTTTGTCATTTTGCAGATTTAATTAGGCTTTTACGATTACGATTATCAATAGCAATATTTATTTTTTGTTTGCTTTGCAAAATCGTAAATTTAAACTTGATTTTAATAAGTGATACTTCAATTCATTCAAATCCGAATTGTTTTTAGTTGAAAATTTCAATGTTTTAAATTTTAAAAA
This sequence comes from Pegoplata infirma, assembly GCA_963921195.1. Lineage (NCBI taxonomy): Eukaryota > Metazoa > Arthropoda > Insecta > Diptera > Anthomyiidae > Pegoplata > Pegoplata infirma. The sequence goes on from OY992540.1 coordinate 84,222,219, forward strand.
ATCCCGGGATTCGGGATTTTATAAATCCCGAAAATCCCGGGATTTTCGGGATCGGGATTTCCCGTTTGGCATCCCTAATCCAGACCAACTCATCCAAATTTCATAAAATTTTTAGTGTGCACAACCCCTCCTGGAGATCCCTCTTGTTTGTTGTTACCATTGTTGTTATTATAATTTTGATAATGTGCAGAACTATGCATATATGTATGTTCACATATAAAATTTGCCCTCCATCTATAAAACATACTTACGTACAATACTCTGGTTTTTAGTTGTCGACTTTTTTTTGTGTTCGTAAATTTTTATAATGAACGTGAACGAACAACAAGAACAACGTCTGTCTATACAAAATCATAGTGAGTCACTTAAAAACAAGTGAGAGAGTTTGACAGACATACGAACAAACGAACCGAACGACAGTGAGTATTTTAGTGAGATGGTGATAAAAATATAAACGACCTCAACAAATGATACACTCTATAGAAGACAGAAACAACAAAAAAAAATACAATAACACAATGACGACAACAACAACAACTACGACATTACAATCAACCAAACACACTAGGGATGCCAAACGGGATTGACATTTACAAATCCCGGGATTCGGGATTTTGAAATCGTAATCCCAGGATCCCGGGATTTTTCGGGATTTCGGGATCCCGGGATTTTTCGGGATTTATTAAAATTAAAGTTTTTAACGTTATCTTTCAAAAAAAAATTATAATTTAATATTTAATTAATTCATCAACGTTGAATAATTATCGTTTTACATATTTAGCACAGAAAACCCGACAATTTAGAAACAACTTAACTGGTACTGCTCCAAGATTTTTATATCCTACAACCAAATTATGTGGGTATAACCGCTTTGTCGCTCCATGCGTAACGCAGAAAAATATTGGTCTATGACATCATAAAGTATATAAATTATTGATCTATGACCGATTTTAATAGATTCTAGCGATGTCCATTAACCTTTGAAAAACGTAACTTTTTTAAACATTTATTTTGATGTCAAAGTCTTAAGTTACACGGTATTTCAAAATTAATTTTCTTTGGTAGGTCTCTTTTGTGGGCGTGGATATAAAATATTTCTTTAAATAAATATAAAATTGTTTTAATAAATTTGTTAGCATTTTTGACAAGGGTAAGTTGTCCTCCAGTGTCCTCCGCCAACACAAAACACACCTCTGTTAAATTTTTTTCGCTGTTTCTAACAAAAATGGGATCGGAGATATATATTCAATTTCCTTACTTATAACGCTCAATTAAGAACCAAAACTGTTGAATAGAAACTACAGCTGGAATACTAAAAGCTCCATTATAGAATATAACTTTCGGCAAAATTTAACTGTTTCATAAAAACTGTATATTGAGTAATCCCCACTAAAATGTGATTTGCCTCCCAAAGAGCAAGAGAATTTAAGTCCAACATGCCTCATTTGAAAGGTATCTCAAAGACCTTTCAAACGATATAAATTTTGTCCAAATCGTAAAACAAATACTAAAAATAGTAAATTTTGATTACAAAAATTGACAAAAAAAAAATCCCGAAATCCCGGGATTTTTCGGGATTTGTCAATCCCGGAAAATCCCGAAAAATCCCGGGATTGAAAAAAATAAATCCCGGGATTCGGGATTTGTCAATCCCGAAAAATCCCGGGATTTCGGGATTTCCCGTTTGGCATCCCTAAGACACACTTTAAACTTAATAATTTCTCTTTTTTTTCGTTGTTTTCTTCTTACCCCCTGTTTGTTGTTTATACCCAAGTGCAATAAATACTCATGTTTTACCATATCATCATTGTTTTTGTTGTTTTTGCTGCTGCTATTATTGCTATTTTTAATATATCCACTATTTTTCTGCTGCACTGCTCCCCTTTAAATTAGTGTCTGTCTGATTAGGTTGTCGTCCGCTGTTCTGTCGTTTGTTATTCAGTTGGTCTGTTTAGTTTTATCGTTTTTGTCGTCTTGTTTTTTTTTTTTTTTTTTTTTTTTATAATCATTTATCAGTGTGTGTATGGATGTATATTTTGCTACTTGTGTTGTTGTTGTTTTAGTATGGGGTGTGTAAATTGCATTGCTCCGTTTTTGCTTTGTACTGACGTTCGTAATATATATGTATATTTTTTTTTTTTTTTGGTTTTTTACTGCGCGCCAATTTGTTACATATACACACATTCATATTAGTCACTATTTCATCGCATATTTTAGTTTATTTACACACCTTCTTTTTTTTATTTTACAACTATTTTCGGTGTCTTGTTGGAGCCTAGTGATAATAGGGTTACCCAATGTATCACCAAACACGCTCTGATTACATTTTGTTCACAAAACATATAAGTTAACTTTATTATACGGTCGGTCTAGCCTGACCGAATCATCAACGACCAATAGCTTGAAGACCAGAGTATTGCTGTCCGGTCAGGAGCTGCACAGATTGAGCTGTACAACGTCTACATCCCGCCAGTAAATAGTTGTCCACCCGGTTATCATCCTGGAGGCTAATAATTTAACTTGGTTATCGTCAAATCGTATCATTAGCTCATTATTCTATTACAATGCGCTGTCATTTTGTGGTAATAGAATAATGAACAAATGAAACGATTTGACGACTATCACCTTACATAATTATCCCCCTGATGTTAGCAGTTTGCTTGAGGGTGATAATCGCATGGTTATTAGCGACTTCAATGCTCATCATGATCTCTGACAATCGATTCTCGGAAGCAGTGGTACTGGCGGAACAAATAGATGACTCGATGTTTTTCACGACGAAGATGCCCCCACCAGAATTGTGGGAACTGTGAGAATTGGTATCACTTGCATCAGATCACCTTCTCATAAACATTACGCTTGAGCGACCCAACGATTTTGTACTCTCTGAACGCCGAACCTATGTAAATCATAAGAAGGCAGAATTGGTCGGCTTCAGAGATTTTAATAACCGCCAATTCAGTGATCTAGCCACCCCCTTCGACGTACGTTCCGCGGTAAGACTGTTTCGAAAAATCATTACTGCAGCAGCAGCTTGCTTTATTCCTGCTGGCCGAATACCAATAGTCAGACCAAACTTCCCAGCAGACACGGTGAGACTCGCAGATGAACGTGACGATATTCGTAGGACCAACCCCAGTGATCCCAGACTCCGCCAACTAAATCTGGAGATCAATAAATTGGCCAACGCGTATAAAAGGAATAAGTGGATAGATCACCTGAAGAACTGCAACTTAAGCTCCGGAGCTAGTAAGCTGTTTTCGACAATCAAAGCTCTATTGCATCTTAAAAAGGTAGATGACAAGGCAGAAATAACCTTCGGCAACAACACATTATTGGACCCTAAGGCAAAACGAGTCAGGAAAGTACAAAACCTTCCAGTCATTGACGGACCACCAGTTTTTCTGTTGAGTGAAGTTGCAGATGAAATCAAAACACGAAACCATCCAAGGAGTTAGGCCCTGAAGGAATTTCGTTGTCCTCAACTTGTTGTTAAACACTCTAGTTATACCCGAAGTCTGGAAAATGGGTAATAATGCAAAAATCGCGAGCCAAGGAGAAACGTACAAGCCGATCTCCTTACTGTCACCAGTCGTGAAGATGCTTGTGGTACTTCTCCTCCGTAGCCTCACAGTACAACAACAACTTTAACTGGGATTACCACACATATAAGGCATGGACTGGATCAAAGTGAGTCATGTGAACACACAGTGATAGTTGAGCTAGACCTGTTAAAAGCCTTTGGCACTGTCACACTGCCCTCTTCAGTGACTTTATCAACTCCAATCTCCCCAACACCATCAAGAGGTGTGTGGGGAACTATATTCGTGGTTGTCAGTCGTTTGTGGAGTTAAGAAATAAGAAGTCAAATCCTCGAAGAGTCAAACAAGGAGTTCCACCGAGTTTAGTCCTCTCTCCCCTCTTGTTAACCTTCTACATTTCTAAACGCCCGGCAACACCCCATGAGGTGTAATTGATATCCTATGCCGACGACTGCAGTTTAATGGCTCGGGACCATTACATTTATGAACTATGCGCTAAGTATAATGCATATCTCCATGATCTTTCGAATTTCTTTACTGCGAGGAACATGTAGCTTTCTCCTGCCAAATGATCGGCGACGCTCTTTACCATGTGGACGAAAGAGGTGCAACTAAAATTGGATGTTATACATTTTCCTCTCAGCAGGGATGATATCATCCAGTCCATTTGTTTTTTTGTTTTACAAGAATATTTTAATAGTCCCGTTAAATATTGGGATTTAAATGATTTCTTCAGAAACAATCCTTCCCGTTTGAAATAATGTTAAGAAATTGACAGAAAAGTTTGTGTCGAGAACGACAAAGGATACCTATTGAATATAGCGCGCCAGGAGAAAAATACCAAGATCCCTACACAGCATAGTGGACTCAAAAAGGTTTTCTACGCTTCTACAGAGGAGCCTTCAAGAATCAAATTTTATCTTTCTAGTCATCTTAGGGCGGATTACTCAATATCCAGTTAGCTGCTAACTGTCGATTTAACGGAGCCTATTGTCAAAATTTGGATGAAAAAGTTAAATTTAACGGAAAGTTAATTTATAACGGAGCATTGAGTAATCCAGCCTTAGAGAATGTTACTAAATCATTGATTATTCCATATTCAGGGTTTTTTCTTTTTATTTCTCTTTATTTTATTTTTTGTGTGTAAAAAGTGTTTTAATCCATTTTCCTGTTGAGGTTCAGCAAAACTGACATCAAAAAAGTTTTCTTCTTTTTTTCTTTTGCTTAAAACGATTCCCTTGGATTTCATTAAATGTCAATCAATCGATAAGAAAAAAAAAATGTTTTTGTTTATTGAAAAATACTTTTGCAAATTCCTATAAAATATCCTCAAGGAATATAAAATATCACAACAAGAACAAGAATTTGGTTTGTTATCACTACAAAAACATAAAGACAGTCCGTCCATCATGTTCTCCGCTCCCTTTATATAAAACACCATGTTGTATGTTTATCTTTATAAAATTCCAAAATACAAGTTTATATACTTGTTATGAAAATTTATACGAAATTTTTTGTGCAAAATGTGTTATTCAAATTATTTTATATTATAATTTTGTTTTTTTTTTGGCTCCTTGAAATTACAATATTGTTTGTTAAAGAAAGATAGGAGAAAGAACCAGAGAAACGTATGGGGCAGGATTTTGTTTGTTGTTGATGATGATGGCATTATAAATTTGTCTACTCTTTTGACAGTCAGCTGCTGTGACAGTCACAATGTCTGTCATATACAGAGACACCAGAGAGTAGTAGCAACAACGTTTTTTTTAGCTATATAACAATAGCAACAACAGGAAAAAGCTGTGACACAGAGACTTTTCAAGTTTTATTTTTGTGTTGTTGTAAAATGTTTTCTTTTTTGTTGTTGTTTATAGAATTGGAAGTTTTTTTTTTATTTTGTGTACAAGTTTTTTTTGTTGCTAATGTTCAGAATTTATATTATATTACGTACTGAATATTTCGTTTGAAACGTAAGTGAATTTGACGTTACTATGATTCAGAAGTGGAAATATATGCAGTCTTTTAGTTTATTTGGGATTTTAAATTTAATACGTTTCTTAAAGAAAATGTTTTTTGGCCGGGCGAAACAAAATTATCCTATTTTGGATCTATGGTCATTAGAGATGGGCGCACGCTCACTGAATAATCACGCAAACTCACGAGAAAAAAAATGACTCACGCACGCTCACGATCGAAACTATTTTTTCTAATCACGCACTCGCGATCACGTGAGTAAAAACAAATTTCACTCAGGATCACGCGTGAATCACGAAAAATTCGTGTCACGCGCGCATCTCTAATGGTCATAGAGGTTTTGAGGGTAACGAGATAGCGGACGAGTTTGCTAGGAATGCCTAAGCTACTCCTATGACCGGACCCAAACCCTATTGTGGGGTAAATTGGTCCACCTTCTTGACCATGATTAGGTGCTTAGAAAGGACAGACTTCTTGAACTTGTGGGAGAATTCAGGGGGACTGCGACAATCCAAAGCACTAATCGCGACACTATCGTATGGAAGTAGTCTTAATCACACGAAAAGTGACATTAGGTTACGAACAGGTTTTCATACCGGACATTTTAAAGTAAATGATCCCTTGCATAATTTTAACCTGTACATCGTCTTTGCGTCGACTTTGTAACATATTGTGTGAATGCGTCACAATTTGTCGGATCAGAAAACGGTTCTTAGACAGGGAATTACTTAATTCCGAGAATATAAGGCTGGCTTCTCCATCCTCTGTTCCAATTTTCATTATGAACAGAGTTTGATTAAGATTTATGGGGTCACAGTGCCAGCCATAAGGGCTACATCTCCCCCTAAATAATAACATAAAGATACCGCTTTGAAATGTGTCGCGTCTGTTAAGTCTGTGACATTTATGTTTTCTTTCTTCCAAATAGAATGCATTACTTTAACTTCTGATAATGTGTTCTGTGTAGTTTAAATTCACTATTTCTGTTGTTATTATTGCTGCTACTTCTACCGATGTTGCTGATGGTCATGTTGTTGTTGGTGCGGGTACTTTTAGCAACATCAACAACAAGAAAACATTAAAGTCATTCATTATACAGGCGTTGTTGCAACATTTCACTTAAATTTAAAATTTTTTGTTTGTTGGAGCTACTATTTGTATACCCTACACCACTCTGTGGTACAGGGTATAATGAGTTTGTGCTGATGTTTGTAACTACTCGAAATACTGATCCAGACCAACTTCAAAGTATACCGATCGACTTAAAATCACTTTTTGAGTCGATTAAGATTTGAAATTTTTAACTTAAGCATCTTTTGACCCAAGGACGAAGCCTATTAAAATTGAAAAATTGGTCCATGTATACCCCTAGCACCCATACAGAGCTTCGAAGGATTTCATTTCTTAATTCGATTTGGCATTCAGAATGAAAATTTAGTGATTGCATTCCCCAATCACATTTTAGCGAATTGAATGAATTCACTTTAGACCAGTGATCGGCACCCATTGCACGCTGGAGCCGAACACAATCGGTAATTCACATGTATACAACACGAATGTCAACAAAAAATCAACAAAGAGCATAAAAAAAACAAAGATTTTATTCAGTAGCAGGCTGACTTTCTTCAAAGCAGGTTGATGTCGCTTTGTTGAAGAAATACACCAACACATGCATATTTTTATTAAAACACTAATACTTTCATATGCCTCTTTGTGCCGACCACTGCTTTAGACTCATTCGGTTTATAAATATCGAATGCATTCGATTTATTTTTCATTCAACTTTCAAAAATCGAATGCATTCGATTTTTTTTTCATTCAATGCATTCACTTGCGAATGCAATCGATTTTCTTTTCATTCAATTTGAAAAATCGAATTTCTTATCCATTCCTTGCGTAAAAAACTTAAAAAAACTAATAGATAGATAGAGCAAAACGGAGTATCGCAAACACTCTTCACACTTTTTTTGTCGTGTATGCAGTTAATACTGCATTTTTAATATTTTCGTGAACACCAATTTTTTTGGATTCAAAATTAGAGCCCATTAGGGTCATCGTATGTAAAGAGAGTCGGCGATAAATGGACCAAAATTTGGCTCCGTTTTGGTCTATTTAAAACATCGATTGCATTCGCAGTGGAATGTTAAAAAATCGAATGCATTCGATTTTTCTAAATCGAATGAACAAGAAATCGAATGCACTCATTTTTTTTTCATTCAATCAAATGAATTCCAAGGGCTGCATTCAATGTTGATTAATGAAATCGAATGCATTAACTGACTATGAATATTGAGTGGATTTTTTTGAGAATTCTTTCGAAAATGATTTCATTCTTCGAAGCTCTGCCCCCATACAAAGGTCCCCTTTAATTTCGGTTCAAATAACCTTTTTGTAATAGATATCCTTTCAAAATTTGTTAGGTTTTGTATTCACAAATCACCATTCCAAATTTTATAGGAATCGGGCTAGTTTTTGTTGTAGCCCCCATACAAACCACCCTCCCGATATTTCCATAAATCTCTAAAATTTTATGAAAATAGAAAATATTCTATTAAAATTTTGTTTGTGTGTGTTTAAGGCGTACTTTAATATCCCAATTAAATTTGATTATAATCACATAATTTTTGGACTGAGGCCCCATTTGAAAATTTCGACCGATATTCACTTAAAGCGGTTTATTGGCAACAAATAGAAGCCTACTTCACTCAAATTTGGTTTGTGAGTGTGTTCTACACTTCTATTAAAGATTTGATAAATGATAGACCTAATCGGTCCATGTTTGGACTTGGGACCCATTTTCTGGGAAACATTGGTGTAGGGTATTATATAGTCGGTCTTGTCCGACTATAATTTTCTTACATTTTATACCCTTCACTCTAGTGATAGAGGGTATATGTATATAAGTTTGTCATTCCGTTTGTAACACCTCGAAATATTGGTGTAGGACCCTATAAAGTATATATATTCATGATCCTCGATTGATTTTAAGACGATTTAGCGATGTCCGTCTGTCTGTTGAAAACACGCTAACTTTTGAAAGACTTTACGGAGGCTCCTAAAGTTTGGCATATATGTTAAGCATTTACCTGGTCAGGTTGGTATTGCAATCCAGCGAAATCGGTCTAGTGGTTCAAAAGTTATGAGCAAAAGACTGAATTTAGGCAAGGGTTTTTCGTGAATTTACGAGATAAAAATCACGCTAACTTTCGAAAGGCAATTCTGGATGCTGAAGTTTGGCATATATATTTGACGTTCTCCTGGCCTGGTTTGTATTGAATTTCAGCCAAATCGGTCCAGTGGTTCAAAAGTTATTAGCAAAACCGTGAATATCAGATTAGTTCACCTTAAATCAATGGTTCCCAACCTTTTTTGTGCCATGCCCCACTTTTAAGTTAAAAAACTTACAATGTCCCCCCTACACTCAAGAAAAATTTTTAAATTTTTCAAATTTGTTTTTAAATTCAAAATTTATTTGTGGTTAAGTAAACTTTTTGTTAAAATCATCGTTTAAACAAAGTTTTTAGAAAAAGTTTTCAACAGTCAACTAAATAATTTACTAAAATAATATTTTTTTGTTTATTTAATAGAAAAAAAATCCTTAAAATTTGCTCGTTGCCCCTTGAAGCCTTCAAATTGCCCCCCAGTGGGACGAGAATCAAAGGTTGGGAACCATTGCCTTAAATTCACGTGTTGAAAACCCGTTAAACATGTCTGAAAAACATTGGTTAGTCACAAAAATATTTTACAACGTATTTTTGTCACTCAAAAATATTTTTACACTAAAACAAAAAAAAAAATACACTCGAAAAAAATTTTACACTCAAAAAAAAATTAAGGTAAATTATTTTTTTTTTTTTGAAAAATTACTTAAAAATAGTTTTTTTACACAAAATAACTTTCCTAATCAAAAATTTTATTTTTTCATGTTAGAAAATTTACTATCATTTAAAAAGGGCATTGTGTAGGGTATTCATAGATTCGGCAAATTCGAATTTAATTTTCCTACTTGTTTTTGTTAAATTCTTTGACTCTCTATGGGTAATGGTTTTTTTAATGTGGGTGTTTTATTGTATAACAAAAAAAAAATTATATGTACAAATGTTTTTGTTGTTGTTGCTTGAGTTTAATACGTGCGGCGTAAAAGTTGTTCTTGTGTTCTCATATAAATTACACAAAATATAACAACAATTAAACAAAAACTATCTGCAACAAAAAAAAAAAAAAAACAAGTAAAAACGATTAAGTCAACTTGGGCGAATCCAGAGCACCCTACACAATGTCTAAAACACCCAGCAAAATTTTCGGTTGCAAAGAACCGATTGTGGAACAACTTATACTTTCCTAGAACCTGTTCTAATTCTTGTGCAACACCGATTCTTTTTACAAAGGGATTGTCCCAAAAGCAATAGGTGTAAGCAATATTAGAACATATTTTTGTTAATCGGAATCGGTTCTAGAAGTAAAATTTGGAACAGAAATGAGAATTAAAGAAATATTTTGAATTGCATTAATTTATTAAACAAAGATAAAGACAATCATATATAACATGGAATATTTACATTTTTTAACACACTTTTATCCTTTTTCGCCTCCAAAGTCGCATTTTGGACCTTACAATAATGACCTACTAGAACATGGATTTTCTGCAAACAAAAATAAAAAACATAATATTATTAGTATTTGACCCGACCCAGACAATGAAAATTTAATTTACTCACCTTTGTTTCAACAATTTTCACGATTATATCCTGCTATTTTAGTAGAATTTCGTGTTTTTTCTTGGTTAACAAAAATAAATTGATATTTATTTTTAATTTTTTTGACACATTTTTTTTTTAATTCCTGAGAACCAAAATGTTATGAAACTTTGATTGCAGAGAACAAGATTCATAATAATTTTCACTAAACTTGTTCTGAATAATTAAAGTTTAATAGCGTATGATTACCGAAGAACCTGTTCTAGAACAAGTGTTGCCAGAATCTGGGCATGAATAAATAAATTTTAAAAAAATATTTAAGTGTCTTATGGTAAAAGATTGATTAAGCTTGTATTGTTAATGGACAGAATCGGACCGGGGGAAAAATTTGTCCCTGGAATAAATAAAAAACACAATTTCGTACATGATTTTTTGTATATTTCTTCAACAAATGAAAATTTTTATGCCATTGAGTTCATCGACCTGCAATTGGACAAAGTGGATTTAAGACCACTCCTTTTAGGGGCATGGTTATAAAAAAATAATGGCTAAATCGTATTATTTTAGCGTTATTATTATAATAAGTGAATTTGTAAGCATTTATTTGAGGAGGAAGGTTTTCAAGGTACCCTTACACTTTTTCTGATAACTTTTTAACCCGCTTTGTGCTAAAATGCGATGCCAAACTTCAAAATAATCAATAATTTTCACTTGTATATACAGTTTTTTTTGAGTTAGTGTGTTTTTGTTGTTAAGAATATTTTTAAAACTTTTTTTGTTGCTTAATTTTAATGAGTTTCCTTTCAACATTCGTCTATATACGCAGAAAAAAGTTAATTTTTGTTTTAAGAATTCTACAATATTGTTTACATGTTTTTACACCGTTACATTTTTATAAAATTTGTCAGGTAAATGTATTTTGTGTTCAGAAATCACAATTACAAATTTTAAAGGAATCAGAACAGTTCTTCTTGTATAAAATATTTTATTAAAACTTTGTAGGTGTTAAATGTGTACTTTGGTAACCTAACCAAATCTGAATATAATTGGACCTATTTGGGACTCTGTCCCCATACAAAATTTTCGCCTGATATTCAGTTAAATCAGTCTATTGACAACAAAAATTGGAAAATTCCACTCAAATTTGGTTTGTGTGGAATTATCGATAGCGAAAACGATATCATATTTTTATGGAAAAACGATATCATAAGGATATTCACATTTCGTATAATAAATGTAATAATTATTGCCTGGATATCATAACGGTATCGTTTGTAAATTTACCTTGTAAGTTAAATTTAATTCTGGTTGTTTTTTATTTAAGTTGTCCTTTTTCTGCTGCAATTGTTATTTATTCTGAATTTCAATTGATTTATTCCAAATAAAATTTGGAAAAAGTGTAGAAGTTTAGTATTTTCTTTCTTTCCTTCGTTCGTTAATAATTTAAAAAGTTTCCATTTGGTATTTTAATGGATTTTTTTTTTGCCATTTCGTCTTGTGCTGCCTTCATCATCTTGATTTTTTTATTTTTGCCTTTTTACTGAATGGTCTTCTTAGACTAACCCATTTTATATCAAGTGTTGTGGAAGTGTGTGTGTATGTTTACAATCAACCACTCATGATTTCTAAACCACCCACCCAACCATCTATCCTTACAAACATCCTTTTAAATATTCCTTACGCTTTATATAGAACCCTTAACAAACATTCATTCAACCATTTATGTGCAACCCATTCTTTATAAGCTTCCTTCATGTGTTTTTTTTTCTTCAGCAGGATTTTTTTCTTTTGCGCAACGTCGCAAACATTTTTTTCTTTCTATTTCTTTTTTCTTACTTTTTTTTATTTTAATATTATTTTTTTTATTATAAATGTTCTCATTTCTTTTTCTAAAACTTTGGTAATAATTTTTTTAGCTTGTTCTTATTTTATTTTTATAAAGTTTTTGTTGTTGTTTTTCTTCTTCTTCTTCTGTTTACCAACTTTATAAGTTGATGTCGTGCCCAGGGTCGTAAATTTTGGGCGTATTTCATGTGGTTATTGTTGTGATTTTTTTTTTTATACAAATTTTCTTTAAAGTTTTTTTTATAGAATTTCTAAAATTTAAAGACTGTTTTTTAAGTTTGTTGAATATTAAAGTTTTTTGTTTTGGAATTAAAGTTTAATTTTAAATCATTTTAAAGAAAAAGTTAAAATTGCGATTTTTAAAAATTGATTTTACTAAAGGATTTCTTTTGCTACTCGTCAATATAAGAAATGTGACAAAAAATCTTAGCTCGTGTGTCGTGGTGAATTTTTTTAAAATTCTCGTGGAACTATGAACTCACGTGACTTCTAAAAGCGATGGACTGTGCAAATACTCACATTAACACCACTTTCTTTGTGAATTTTGAAAGCTGTCAGCGTGGAAATCGGGGAAACTCTTAAAATTTTTGACGATTTTGTTCGGTTGCCTTTTAAGTGCACCATTCATGTTTTTCCATAGTTCTCAATGTTTTTTTGATAACTGCAAACAACTGTTTTGCCCCTCTCTATTATTTCCGCGATTTCAACGGCCTTAAACACTTTATACTTGAAAGTCAATACTTTTTTATACTTTTTATTCTACATAACTTAAAATGCTTTAATTCTGCAGTTTGACACTTATGAACAGAATATTTTTATACCCTACACCACTCTGTGGTACAGGGTATATTGAGTTTGTGCTGATGTTTGTAACTACCCGAAATATTGGTCCTAGACCTACCTTTAAGCATACCGATCGACTCAGAATAACTTTTTGAGTCGATTTAGCGATGTCCGTCCGTCCGTCTGTCCATCTATCGGTTTAAGCACGATACAGGTCGCAATTCTCAATCAATTGACTTGAAATTCGAAATTTAAGCATCTTTTGGCCTAGGTACGAAGCCTATTGAAATTGGAGAAAATCGGTCCTTGTTAAGACCTAGCCCCCATACAAACGCCTCTTTGGATTCGGCTTTAATGACTCTAATAACCGTATTATAATAGATATCGCTTTGAAATTCAGCAAGTAATCAAATTTTGTATGCACAAAGCACCATTTCAAAGGAATCGGATCAGTCCTTCTGGTAGTCTCCATACAAACCACCTAAAATCTGGGAAAATTAACTCAATTTTGAGAAAAAGAGGGAATGATTTGGCTCCAAAGATTTTTTTTCTTGGTTTTAGTTCATAATTTTCCCAAAAACAAGGAAAACAAAGTTATTTAATTTTAAGTCAATTTTAACTAGAAAATGGGAAAAATTATACTTCACATTTTTGAAATAGATTGGGTCTAGACCCTGGACCCATGGGTTCGGACCCCATTTAACTCGAGACCCCGTTGGGTCCTTTAAGGGTCCCCATAGATTTTGAACCAAAACTTGTGTCCGTTTCGCTCTAACTTGCTTAGTTTTTGAGATACGGTAATAAGGGGCCTGATAGGGTCTTGAGAATCTTAATAACCGGATAACTCAAAAACTATTAATCGGAGCGCTTTCGGGTATTTTGCGGAAGTGTTCTACGAGTCAAGAGCTACAAAAATGCCGTTGGACATTTTCTCATGTTGGCAGTATTTACCGAGATATGTGCATATATAAAATCTCGGGAATTTCAAATTTTAGATCTAAAATTAGGGTCTTGAGACCCCGACAGATATGTAGAGCTAGGCTATTCCATATTTTTCTTTGTAGTGTTTCTTTTGAAAATTTCATCCGTTTCGCTCTATCTCGCTTAGTTTTCGAGATATCGCCATTTTGAATTTTTAACTAAATTCTAAGAAGTCATTTACTAAATTCTCAGAAGTCATTAACTAAATTCTAAGAAGTACACTTCCTCAATTCAAAGAAGAGATATACGATGATGTTTTTTTTAGTAAATTTTAACTAAACTTGAACAAAATTGTTTTTTAAGAAATATGTCTTAAAAATAAAGATACGATTCTTAGATTTGTGGAAAATTTATAAGGCAGTAAGAATTTTTTTCCTAATAATAAAAAAATCCATTTAAAGAAAACTATGAACTAATTATAAGTAAATGAAATAAAATTTTTTCCTTATAGTTAAGAAAATTTCTCATTTTTAAGTTAAATTTAACCAAATTTTAGGAAAATTCATGATAAATTTTCAAAGACACTTTTTACTTAATTTTAGTTATATCTTTTTTTTCAGTGTATTCACATAATTCCCTCAAAATTCATAAAAATTTAAATATTTGATAAAAAATTTATTTTTTAGGTGTTAAACGTGTCACGGTGCCCTGGAGAGGATTTAAATAAAATTTTGGTGTTACTCCAATTTTTAAGCGGATTATGTTTTTGGACTATAAAAGAAAGAAAATGAGCCAAAAAAGAAAAAAAAGTACTAGGCGCTTTTTTTTTTTGGCGGGCAAAAAGTTGAATTTCAAAAAAACAAAAAATTATTTATTCTTTCAAATGCATCAAAAATTTTTTATACAGATGTAAATTCATCACATATTCACTTGTCAGTGAGATTTAAATATATACAGTGCCGGTCAAAAAAATAGCACCAATGACAAAATCTCTATTCATTCAATTAAAACAAAATATTATGTGCGTATTCGTTTAAAGTAAATATGCAATACTCTTATACTAAGTCTAAACCCCTTTAAAGTTTTTACTTTTTCCAAAAATTGTGGACGGTTCTTTTTTAATGATCGATATTTTAAAAAAAACTCCGAATCAGTGCAGTCAATAAAATAGCACCGAATTACAAAATTTCTTTAAAAAAAATAATAATATTTTAATTATTAAAATAAAAGTGTTAAATACTAAAGGAAGATAGTTTTTATTTATAAAAAAATTTAATTCATTACAAAATTTCATATTAATTTTCATAAAAATATGACGTGGAAAGAATTACACTCCTCAAAAACGTTCTTTTGTAAAAAAATTGATTTCTGAACATAAACCATGTTCTGAAAAAGGAAAATTGGTTGGATGCGCTTATAAAATGATTGGAAATTCAACAAAATTAACTTTAGAGCTTGAAAAACTTAGTCACAAGCGACGTTTGTCACCATTAGTGGTTAGGTGTTTGTAAAGACAATGGAAGAAAGACCCATTTACGGCAGCTCCAGAGCTAAAAAAGGACAGCAAATGACGAAAATGTTCGTCAAAGATTACAAAACAACATTATTAACGCTTGTAGATTCAGAAAAGTGCGCCTGCTCTCACTTAAGCATGCTGCAAGTCCTTTGAAGTTTGCTAACAGTAACTCAGAATGACCAGCTTAAAAGTGGATCAATGATCTATGGGCAAATGAATCCAATATTGTTTTATTTGGAGACATGGGATCACATACCTATGTCTGAAGACCCTAAAACGCGGAATTCAATCCAAAATTAAAAATAAAAATAACTTTAAATGGTGCTTATGGTGTGTGGAATATTTTCCTACTGTGGAGTGGGGTTCATATGTTGGACCATGGCTCACATATTGGACTAGGACAACCGTGGATATACACTTAACGTTTATATCCTCCAGAAAGTAATGTTGCAACAAGTTTCTAAGAAAATGACACTAATTTAGGTCTTTTAGCACGTCAATTACCCAAAGCATGACGGGAAATTGGCAAAAAATTGGGTCTGGACAATAACGTAAACGTGATGGAATGGCCTGGTCAGTCCCCAGATCTAGACCAAATCGATAGTTGATGGACAGATATAGAGAAGGGAGTGTCTCGAATACAACCAACTTGTAATGAAGCTCTTTGGGTGGCTGTTCAGCAACTCTGGAACTGAATTTCGAATTAAAGATCCAAAAATCCTGCGAATTCGGTACAAAAACGTTGTACAGAGGTAATTGTCAACAATGAGCACTCGACAATTTTTTTTTAATATTTAAAGATATTACAACAATGCTGAATTCATAATCCATTCGTTTTTCAAATTTAAGAATTTAATTTAAATACAAAAAGTACTGTGGTGCTATTTTTTTGACTGAGATTTTTTTTTAAGTTTTTTTAAAAACTCTAAAAATTTTTAATAAAATAAAAAACCAAATTAGCCTTTTCTTATGTAATATTGTTTCACACTCTTGTAAGTATCTTATGACACGTTATCAGTGACATAAGATGAAATTGTTAAAAAGAAACCAACGAAGAAAATTCTGTTTTATCCTGGTGCTATTTTTTTGACCGCAGCTGTATGTGATATATTTTTCCAGATATGAGACTTAAAAGAATAATTTCACTATTTAGTGAGACTAAATCAAAGTTCTTCTTTAATTTAATGAAAATTTTAACTCTAGCAGTTACTTCACATTCAATATTGATCCTGTTTCTAGATTTTGAAGGGGGGGAAGTTACCCCAACAATACAAACAAAATTTACAAAGGATTTTTGGCGAAATAAACAAAATTAAAAAAGGATATTAAATCCATCCATAAGTTTCGCAATAAACAAATATTCCAAACCACTTTCTGTATCTCTTTTTAAACTATTTACTTTATTTTACTCTTCCTTAAGCATTGCAAACACATGTTTAATGATTTTTACTATCGTTTTCTGATTTTTCTTAGTTTTGAAAAAACATTTTTAACAAAAAAGTATTAATTCTTTTAAAATTATGTGACTCACTAAGGTCTAAACTGAGGAAACTTTGTGTTCTGCTATCCGTCTGAGTAGTACACTGAAAACTTTTAAGAACTTACATTTATGAATAATTTACAAGGACATATTTCATTTAGTTTCAATTAATAGTGAAATTATTCTTTTAAGTCTCATATCTGGAAAAATATGTTACATATATATCTAAATCTCACTGATAAGTAAATATGTGATGGATTTACATCCGTATATACAAATTTTAATGCATTTGAATGAATAAATTCTTTTTTGTTTTTTTGAAATTCATCTTTTTGCCCGCCAAAAAAAAGCGCCTAGTACTTTTTTTTCTTTTTTGGCTCATTTTCTTTCTTTTATCTTCTAAAAACATAATCCACTTAAAAATTGGAGTAACACCAACATTTTATTTAAATCCTATCCAGGGCACCGTGGTGTACTATCAAATCGGAATATAATTGGACCATTTTTGGACTTAGTTCCCCATATAAAAATTTCGACCGATATTCAGTTAAATTGGTCTATTGACAAAAAAAATAAACCAATTCCACTTAAAATTGATCGGTGTTAGTTTTCTACACTAAATAAAGATCTAAGAAAAGACAGATATAATCGGACCACCACAACTTGAAAAAAAAACTTAAGCATCTTTTGGTCCAAGGACGAAGCCTATTGAAATTGGAGAAAATCGGTCCATGTTAAGACCTATAGGCTATAGCCCCCATACAAACGCTCCCTTTGGATTAGGCTTAAATGACTCTTATAACCGTATTAAAATAGATATCGCGTTTAAATTCAGCAGGTAATCAAATTTTATATGCAAAAATCACCATTTGAAATTTCAAAGGAATCGGGTCAGTCCTTCTGGTAGTCCCCATACAAACCACCTTCCCGATATTCACATGGGAATTATGTTGCACATTCATAAAAATGGAAATATTTGATAACAATTTTATTTTTAGGTGTTAAACGTGTACTTCAGTAACCAAATCAAATCGGAATATAATTGGACCATTTCTGGACTTAGTCCCCCATATAAAAATTTCGACCGATATTCAGTTATTGACAAAAAATAAACCAATTCCACTAAAATTTGATCTGTGTGTGTTTTCTGAACTAAAAAAAAATATATAACAAAAGACAGATACAATCGGTCCATGTTTGGACTTGGGACCCATTTTCCGGAAAACACTTCTTACTTGTTTTTTTTTGACGGATAATTTTTTTTTTTCAAAATTCCACATAACCTAAAAATACAAAATGCTTTAATTCGGCTGCTGGTTAATACATGTAAACATAATTAAGTGCCGAAAGGTATTTTAACAAGTACAAACATACTTTTATGTCCCGAAAATTTTTTTCCGGTTTTATTTTTCGCCATTTTTTTCCAAATTAATTTCTTTTACCAATTTTTTTAACCCAAAAGTTTTTTCGCGGAATTTTTTTCACTAAAAATGTTTTTCCACCGAAATTTTTTTTCCAAAATTTTTTCTTATGTTTCAAGAAATTTCCAAATATAATTTAAAAACTTCTAAATACATTTCTAAAATTTTTTAATTACATATATTTATCCACATATGATAATTTTAAAACACATACAATTGAAAATTTCTGAAAAACATTTAGACAATTTTCAAATACAAATGAAAATTTATCATTTGGTTCTGAAATACAAATGGTAAATTCTGATATATTAATGGAAATTCCTGAAAAATAAATGAAAATTCCAGAAAAATAAATGAAAATTCCAGAAAAATTGGAAATTTCTTAAATATACATAATAGAAAATTTTGGAATTATAAATGGAAATTTCTGAAATTTAATTTGAAATTTTTTAATCAAAAATATTTACTATACATTCTTTGACATCAAATATTGCAAAAAAAAAATATTTTATTGCTGAAACTCCTGTTCTAATTTTTAAATTATTAAAAATTACTACTATTTATTATTCGACCTACACGTAAATATTATTGAGAAAGATTACTCCAGCTCGAGGTCATATTTTTTTACTAATCATTAGAAGTATGACCTCGAGCTAGACTAATCTTTCTCCATACAATTGTTGTTAAAACTTATTTTTAATAAAAATTTTATGTTGTTTAATAGGTACAACTAAAATAAAATTTTTCCTAAAATTAGGAAAATTAATTTATAATTGTAATGTGAACCGAATTTAATAAATAATTACAATTTTTTGAATTTTAAAAATTTAATTAAATTTAAAATTCCCAATAAGCACAAGAAAACTTAAAATTCAAGTGCTTTAAATTTTGCTTGAATTCAACTTGAATTCAAGCTATTATTTCAAGTCAAATTCAAGTTCAACAAGTCCTAATAAAAATAAAAATGTTTGAAAAAATTGTCATTTTATAAACAACATTTTTATTTTTTATAAAAAAAAAAAATGTACATTTTTCAAAACAAATAAGAAAAAACCCAAAATCTTAGAATAATTGAGGACTATTTATTGGAAAAATATCAAATTCATGGTACGTTATGCTAATTAAGTTTTCTTTTCCGAAAAATCTTTATTAAAATGTGTTTTTTGTATCTTCTAGGCCTCGTTTTACAAAATTTTTTGATGAAATATCTGGAGATGAGGATAATATGGATTAATGGTGCAGCGAGTAGTCAACATCAGTCAATATTTATAATTCAATACATAAACATTCATTTTATATATTGTGCAAATAAAGAAATACAAATATAAGTGCAATTAGAGTGGTCATTTTTGTTTTTTTAATGTGTAATAATGATTCCGATTTGATTTAAATACACTGGAATTAGGCTTGAATTGAACTGGAATAGGGCTTGATTTAAACTGGAATAGGGCTTGAATCCAACTATAATTCAAGCCATATTCAAGTCATTTTTCAAAAACTTTCTTTGGTTCGACTGGAATTACGCTTTTTTTGAGGACTTGAATTCAAGTGTTTTTACACTGTTTTGTTTGACTTGAATTCAAGTATCCGTTTCACTGGTATATGCTATTGAATTACAGTGTTTTTCAAGTATAATTCCAGGCTTGAAAATTGAAAATATGACTGGAATTACGCTTGAATTACACTTGAATTCCAGCAATTTGGCTTATTGGGTTATATCATTTCGAAATGCTAACAAATTAATTAAAATATTAATATAAAAAAAATCTAAAAAAACATGTTTTCAAATAAGAAATTATAATAAATTACCTAAAATTACCTAAACAGCTTTAAAGACAAGAATATTTTTTTTTTTCGAAATCACAAACTTTAATATTGTCAAACATCTGCAAGAAAACCGGATTGAAAACAACATCAAACATGTATCATACCAAAACAAAAACACAACATAGTTTGATGTCAACTTGTGCGACACAACCTCATCAAACATCACACTAAAACATCAAACCATACTCGACATGTTGCTAAAAGAAATTCACCACTAAAACACAACATGTCTAGGCAACATATTTTAGTATGAGATGAAAACCGTTTCATTATGAGCAGCCATCATGGATTTACTAACACAACTATATAAAATTACACGAAAATGATGGAGATAGCAAGTGATAAAAATATATTGTACTCTTGTTAACGTATGGAATTTAACGACATTGTTGTTATTATGGCAGCCATCATGGATTTTTAATGAATCGGTTAAGACGTTTTATATAGCTGTCTTTGTTACTCTAGTTTAAACTTAATCAAAATATCGAAATTCACCAATTTTGTGTTAGAAGAGTAGATAATTGTCGATTTTTCTTTTACGTTTGTATTTCGGTTTTGCATGAAAAAAACAAGCACTTTTAGTTGTAAAAAACTTATAAACGTGGAAAGTACATGAAGAATTTAAAAAACAATAATTATTTAATAAAATTTGCGTAAAAATATACAAAATAATTGATAAAAACTTATTAAGAATTCTACAATATTTGAAATATTAACGAAAATTGTAAAAAAATAGTTGTGAAAAAAACTCAACGAAGAAGCATCAATAAATTGCAATAACAAAAAAATTGCTGATATCATTAAAACGAAAGCTGAAATTCAATGAAAACATCAAATAAATTGATTTTCCCGTAAATAAACAAGGATTTACGTGTTATTTTGCAGAATAATTTGCATAATTGTGAATATTTCTAGAAAAATTTAAATTGCTTTGTAATTTTCATTGATTTGGCGTTTCTCCGTTCTTTCTATACAATCCTTCTCAAACTGTAATTTGAACTCACCACTGAACCGGTGCTTTTATTCAACATACTTCAACAAGAAGAAGCATTTGCTTATGGTTTTAAAAATTCACCTCATTTGTTTACATTTTATCAACAGCTGTTTATAAAAAAAAACTTTCAAGTTAACTTAAAAAAAAGTAAATATTCTCAAATTTATTAATTTATCGATTAAATTTAATAATATTTTTTTAAATTTATTAAGCAAAGTCATGGCTACCACAGATCCCAACACTCAACCTCTACAGACCTCAGAAAGACGTTGTGAAAATGTCGATTGTAATGTTAACAAATTAATATCTATGGTTCCTAAACGTAAAACCACACAATTTATAGCCGATCCAGTAATAATGGATAAACCTATGTTAGTAAATGGTTTTACAGCTGTTTTTCAAGTTGATGGCAGTTCCGCTAAACTTATGGATATAAAAAATCCTAATGGTGAGCCACCGAACAAACCCATCTATCGTATTGTACCCAATTCTCATGTTCATGTATTCAATTATGTTGTCGTGGATACGGATGAAACATATTTAAGAAAAATTACCGAAAATGATCCGGTAACAATGCAAAAATTGCTAACATCTCAAAAAGATAGCGCTGATCAAATGTTAAGGAAAATAATGTCTGGACAAGGATCATCGGCAACAGCTGCTACGACTACTGTTGTATCAACTATAAATACAAATAATGCCAATTTATCAACCCAACAAATTAATAATAATATGCCCACAAATATAACAAATACCCTACCACAAGGAGCTGCTGGCTCAAATACAGCACCAAAAGCTTCTATAAAATTACCCGTAAGAATGCATCCCAATTTAAAAATTACCGCAGTCGCATGTGCAGAAAGTGGTAATTCTACAAATATGACTGCAAATGTAAACAGTTCCACTTCTACGGCAACACCATATATAACACCTATACCTTTAACAAACCTACAATCACCAGTTGCTGTTGCTCCTACACCTACCATAAGCGCTATACATTCCGCAACACCTCCGGCAGTGGTAGATTCCGTAGACAAGTATGTTGCTGTATATTTTTTATAATGTTTGTTTTTTATATTAATAATATTTTACGTTTTTTTACTCTAGACCTACTTATGATAAAATGCAAGCCGAAATTAATGATTTAAGACGCACTGTTGCCATGTTAGCCGAAGCTCAAGCTAAAAATCAACAGCCAGCTGGTGGCGCTAGACCTGCTAAACGTGGACGTGTTTCGGGCGTTTTACATTAATTATAAAAATATTTTACTTTAAAGGCATGTTAAGAAGTTCAATATCGTTAATTACACCCAATACAAATTATATTTTAAAAATTTGCAATTTTTAAAAAAAAGATTACTCTAGCTTGAGGTCTTATTTTCATACTAATCAATACTATGATGTTGTTAAAGTAACAACAAATCATTTATAAAGTTGTTTGTTTTGAATTGTTTTAAATTGATAAGTTTGGTTATTTTGCCTGATTTACTCGACATGTGTTTCGATCTTGTCGGGATCTTGACAATAGTATTTAGGAAACTGACAATCGTTGGTGATAAAAAAATCTTATATTCCTTGTGTCAACAGACATAACAAGAATTATTCTAAATACAGCATAACGGAGCTTAAAACGACCATCTCTATTAAAACATTTTAAAATTGTTTATAGAAAAGTGTTACTTTGATAATATCATTGTCATGATCAGTAAATAAATATGACCTCGAGCTAGAGTAATCTTTCTTAAAATAAAATTTATAGGTCGCATAATAAACAATTTTTATTAATTTAAAACTTAAAACAGAATTTCCAATTATATTTCAGAAATTTTTTATTATGTTTCAGAAACTTATTTATAATTAAAAAAATGTAATTATATTTTAAAAATTTCTAAAGATAATTTTAAAATTTTCAACTATATTTTGTAAATTTCTAATTATAATTCAAATATTTCTAATAATATTTAAATAACTTCTAATTATATTTCAGAAATTCTTTTCTATTTCGACATTTTATTATTTTAGTACACACCGATTTCTGCCGTTCTTTATTCTTTATATCTGTCGTGATATTTCATAAATTTTCATTTATTACTCAAAAAAATTTCCTTTTAGAAAATTAAAAATTTTCTAAAATGTTTTCAAAAAATTCCATTTGTTGTGTTTCAGAAATTTTCAAATGCATTTAAAAAATGTCTTTTTTAAAATTATAAATGTTAAGATGCTTTTCAGAAAATGCCTTTTATAGGCCTCTGTTCTGTCTTTTCACAACTTTATAATTCATATGAAAATTTCCGAATCACATGAAATCAAGTTTAGTGTTTTGTTGATCACGCTTTCATTTGAAGTTGAAATCGAATAATTTAAATTTAAAAAATTATAAGGAAAAAAATGCATTCGTTTTACCTTCACCAAATTTTATTTATGTGAAACAAAACGAAAAAGAAATTCGGATGTGAAATCTAGAACACCAAAAAAATTCGAAAATTTTCATTTTCACATTTTTTATGTGAATTTCCTTTTTTTGGAACAGCGGCCATATTTTAAAAATTTCCATTTGTCTTTAAAAATTTTTTAAGGTATTTTCCTAATTTTATTTTTTGTATTTCAAAATTATACCATAGAAAATACATTAAAAAATAGAAATACAAATGGAATTTTCTGAAAACCATTTGGAACAAATCGAGGGCAAATATTCAAAACTAGCTATCTGCAGTGTTATAACATAGCGGATACAAGTTTTGAACATTCGCCCTCGAAATGTAATTTTCAGAAAAGCATTTAAATAATGTTAAAATAGCAGTACAATAAATACAGAAAACACAAATGAAATTTTTAAGAAAACATTTGAAATTACTTTTAAAATTTAAATTTCTTTAAAAATTTAAATGGAATTTTCTTAAAACATTAAGAAAAAGTTGAAAAGCAATTGGAAATTTTTGAAATACAAATTATGTGGGACTCCTGTATTTATGAAGTCCCATCTCTGTTATTTTATAGAAAATACTTTGTTACTTTTATTTAAATTTTATGAAACTATTTATCTTTGATTTTAAATTTGTTTATAAATTGAAAGTTTAAAATAAATAAAATCAGAATACTTTAAAATACAAAAAGACACACATCGTCTTAATGGCGCCCCACGTTTCTTTAAAGCATTAGAAAATTTTGATTTGGAAATTTCTGAAATACAATTGAAGGGCTTATTGTAAAAACTCGATAAGCAACATTTCATTTTATGGTGGTTTTTGCCTTAAAACTTTTGAAATAATGTAGAAATCGAACTTTTGAAGAAGTGCATTCTCAAGATACTTTTACAAAGGGTTTAAGAAAGACTTCTGCCAAAAATCTTTCAATGGAACATCAGTAGAAGGCGAAAAACACAAAAAATAAAATGTTGCTTATCAAGTTTTTGCAGTAAGCCCTTCAATTGAAATTTTTGAACAATTAATACACATTTCTGAAATATAATTGGAAACTTCTGAAACATAAATGGAAATTTGTGACAAATAAATGGAAATTTCGAAATTTAAATGGAAATTTTTGAATTATAAGTGGATTTTTTTTATATAAATCTTAATTTCTGTAATATAATTTGAAATTTATGAAATAATTGGAAATTTTTAAAATATAATTGAAAATTTTTAAAATATAATTGAAAATTTTTGAAATATGTATATTTGAAAATTTCTATAATATTTTTGGAAATTTGTTTAAAAACCAAAGTGTAATTATAACAAGTGCTTGAAATTCATTTTCTTTACAAAATAATTTGTTTTGCAACTGAATTGAGCTCCCTTAATGCCAGTTAATTCTAAGTTTTTTAATATTGAATCTTTAAAAGATTATTATTATTTTTTTTTTTAGAAAACTTAATTATTAAGATTTTTTATGTTTATTACTTATTACAAAATTTATTTCATTACAAAAATTCTGCTAAATTAAAAAATTTATTTTGAAATTCTGTTAAATGAAATCTATTTTTTATGTTTTAATATCCTCCACATGTAGTTTTGTTACCAATAGAGCTGCAATTTTAATGCACTAAAAAAAAAAATGTGCTTAAAATATGCTATTAAAAATTTAAATATGCTTTAAAAAATCAAAAATATGCATTTTTAAAACTACGCAGCAATTTTCATGCAATAAAAAGTCAAAAATATGCGCACAAAATTTAAACTGATCTAAAAAATTAAAAATATGGGGCCTGTCACATAGTCATTTCCGTTCAGAAATAATTTAAAAAATTTCCTCTAAAAAACGTAAAATGAAATATTTTTTGGGAACGAAACCACTTCCATGCAATTGAATTCCACTTGTTTTTTGAAAGTGATTTTATTCCGAAAAAAAAAATATTCGTTTTGCGTTTCTGTGACAGGCCCTATGATCGAAAAACAACCGATTTATTTTTAATATTCGTGTTCAGTCTGCGCTTCAAAATTAATAAATATGATGTATCGCAAAATATATTTTTTTTAAAAATTTTTAAAACTCCAACACTTGTATCGACGGGCGCCTAGGGTAATTTAATCCGATCACTACGGTTTAATGTTATTTACATGCATCATCACCACTTCATTCAATTTTTAAATTTTAAGAATTTTTTTTGTTCGTTTTTTCGAGCTATTTTTCTAATGCACTATACGTAAAGCCTGCAACTCACTCAATTCATTTTGTTATCCATGTTTTATGTATAAAAAATATATTAATTGAATTCACGTCAGAAATTTCAGTCTTTCAAAATTGCGCAATGGCAAAATTGCAACTTTTTTTGCTTGTTTCTTTGTGAATTAAAGCATAAATATTAAAGCTAATTGAAAAATAAAAATTTTATAAAAAAAAAATTTTAAAAAAAAGTTGCAATATTGCACTGTTGCAAGGGTCAAAAAATTCTGAAGGGTATTCACACCCTGATTGTATTAAAAGCATTGATTGCAAAAAAAAATTTTAACAAAATAAAAAAAAAATAAATATTTAAATATAAGAACGAAGAACTTATTTTTGTACATTGTGGAGGGTATTTAAAGATTTGGCACAGCCGAATTAATCATTTTTTTTTTATAAAAATCCAAATTTAAAAAATAAAATAAAATTATTTAATTTTATGAAAATAAAGATGAATGAAAAATTTAAAAATTATTAAAAAATTATTTATATATTTTACAAACTGTAATTTTATGTAAAAAAAAAATAAATTTAATACATTGATAAAAACCAACATATTCTGTTTACTCTTTTCTTTCATTAGATAATTTAGTAACGATCCACAGTGGTTCCAAGTCCAAATCTAGTGGTCCCAAGTCCAATTCTATTACCGTAATATATGTTTTCGGGGGTCGCTGAGTCCAAAAACTTGTTTAAATCTTTTAGGTCGATAACACTAATCGACAACTATTCTTTTTTCCAACTTCAAGTAATTATGTAACTTGATAGTCGTCAATCGTATCGTTTCCATCGTTATTCCATTACCATATAGTGTCATTTTATGGTAATAGAATAATGAGATAACGACGACGATTGACGATTATCAAGTTACATAATTAGCCCCCAGTATTTATAAAAAAATTTATATGGTGATGAACTCAAATATGAATGTTTAGCATCCTTATTTTTCTAAAATTTTTTTGCGTTTTTTCAAAAAAAAAATCTATGCAGATAAAGCCCGGTTTAACGAATACAACAATTTTACGCTCGATATGACGAATGACCAAAATTTAAGCATTGATTTCTTTATATAACGAACGTTTAAAGCATGTTCCGTTTTATATAATGAATGGTTGATTCAGAAAAGCACAAAAATTAGTTGAAAAAATTAAAAATTTGTTAGGTCTAAACTCGCTACAAAGGACTTTTAATATCAGTTACCAGAACAAAAAAAAAAAAAAATACCGTACTTTTGGTTTCAGTTCATTTATTTTGATGAATTCTTGAATAAAAACATATTTCTATTTCGAAAGTGTTAAGAACTCACCGTTAACTTGGTAATTTTAATGAACAATACATAAAAAACCTTCGGGATATAACGAATCTTCCAATATAACGAATCGTAGTAGTAGTTCAAAAGTTATGAGCTAATTTTAGATTGGTTTTACCTTAAATTCACGTGTTAAAAAAACCAAGCTTTAAAAAGACATTGTTAAGTCAGAAAAATATTTTTCTAAGTTTTTTTTTATAAGGAATTACCATATAAATACAAATCCTATACTAATTTTACCTAACCGAGAACTGGTAACAATGACCCTTGTCTCGTTCTAGCGAAACAGACCAACCTCTGGTGAGAATCGAACCCACGACCCCCAGACTCATAGGATAAAAGTTTCCCCTTGCAGAACTAAACCAACCTCTAAAAACTCTATTTTTACAAGGTTTTTTTTATACTTTTATTAAACAAATGAAACATTTTTTTTGTCAAAAGAAGTTAGACATCCCGCATCCGGGGGATTAGAAAATGTCGTTTTTTTGGCACGCCCCTTTTTGTGGGCGTGTATATGAAAAATTTATTTAAATAATGATACGACTGTAATTTTTTAACGCAAGAATCATAATAAATAAACTTGTAAACATTTTCCTCGAAAAAAATTTACTTTAATGACGCCTTTCTACCCTCCCTCCGCCTAAAAACGCCCCTGCATTTTTTTTTGTCATGTTGGAGGTTATAAAAGATTTGGCACAGCCGAATTAAAAGCTCAAAATTGTTTCTTCAACTTTTGATTTTCCCAAGTGTCCGAGCAAATTCTACTAGACCTAAAAATTATGTGGTACAAATTTGAGACAAATCTGATAAAATTAACCAGTGGAGCCCGGCAATCAAAATTTTTGATTTTTGAAAATAAAAATATTGTGCTCGATTCGGGAGTACTCCTCACCATTCACCTTATTTTTAATAAATTAATATCCTTTCGAATTTTAAGATTTTTAATTTTTTTTTCTTCTAACTTTTAAAGATATTAACTAGATTTTTAATTGGAACAAGAAAAAAAAATTAAAATCTTAAAATTTGAAAGAATATCAAATTTTTAAAAATTAGGTGAATGGTGAAAGTTTACTCCCGAATCAAGCACAATATGTCTTGTGATCAGGGTTGCCAGAATTATTGGGTACAAAATCGTCAAAAATGTACGATTTTTATAAAAAAATCGTCAAAATCGTCATCCCATTTGCAGAAATCGTCAAAAAATCGTCAAAATAAAAAAGGTATATTTATCATATATTAAAGATTCAATTAAGCGATGTCCGCCCGTCTGTTAAAGACACGATGCAGTCCAAACCAAAAAGTTTTAAATCCATGCAATTTGGCTCAAATATATCTTATGACCATTGGATGGTTCAGTTTGAAAATTGACAAAACCAGACCAGGGAAAACAAAGTTCCCCCTGGTAAAACTGAACCGACCTCCGAAATTTTCTTTTTATATTCTTTGTTCACCCGCTTAAACATATGAAATATTTTTATGAAAGAAAAAGTCATGCAGTTGGGTCAAGTTAATTAGAAAATGTAGTTTTTCCATCCGCCCTTTTCTGTGGACACATCTATAAAAAAATAATAATGATAAAATTGCGTAAATATCATAATAAATCAATTTATTAACTTTATCACGAAAAGAAAGTTGTCCTCCGCCAAAAAAAAAGCCCTATAATTGTTTTACCTTTTGGAGGGAAAAAGAGAATGTGACTCTTACTTGTTTCCTTTGTCCCTATTTGTACAAAAATATTTGTGGATACTTTTTTTAACTAACAATAAGCAAAAAATATTCATTGCATACTAAATTTCATTAAAAAAATTTTAAAAAGTAGACAAAATTGACAGTTTTCGCTGTTTTTAAAAATCGTCATTTTTTGGGCAAAAATCGTCAAATCGTCATTTTGCTATTTTGGGGAGTAAAAATCGTCATAAAGCAGAGAAATCGTCAAATCTGGCAACAGTGCTTGTGATACATCATATTTATTAGTGCCCGGAACACAAATAAGTATCACAAAAAATTAAAAACGGTAAAACGGTTTTCGAGACACATATCGCTATTTTAAATTAGCGGTCAAGAAATTAAAAAAAAATTTCATAAATTTATTTCCTTAACCCTTTTAAAGGTCAAACGCGATGTAATTTGATTCTGGTAAGACCCGTAATCGTAAACTAGAACTAATAGATAGATTTCATCATTAAATTAAGAAAAATATACTTTTATTTTTTGCACAAATCCATTAGTTTTACAAAAAAATCTAATAATCGGATATTATTCTTCTTCTATTGATTTTACAGGCCAGTTGCCGATAATACGTCGTATACGAAGGGAATTAGTGGTGGCCTGGGGCCACCACATCCACAAAGCATACAACAACAACAGCAACAAATGCATGCGCAACAAATGCATCATCATCACCAACAACAGTTGCATCAACAGCATCAGCAGCAGCAGCAGCAACAACAGCAGCAGCAGCAACATCAACAACAACAGCATCATCAGCAACAGCAGCAACAACAACATCATCAACAGCAACAACAACAGCACCATCATCATCAACAACAACAGCAGCAGCAGCAACAGCAACAACAACAATCGTCACGTTCGGCAGCTAGTCCTTTATCACCACCACGTCCCGGTCCCGGTTCACAAGCGGCTGCAAATGCATATGCCAAATTTACCACAGATGTTAATGCTGTACGTGAGGCACCACAGCGTTTCATATTGCAAAGTGCATATGGTATACCCGGACCCGGCGCCCAGTATCGTGAAAGTCCGTACACGAGAATACCACCCATCCCAGCGGTACAGGATTACCATAGGGTGGCGGCCGCTTTGGCAGCTGCTGGTGGACCACCACCTGGTACCGCCGGAGTGGTTCAACAAGGACCACCTCCGCCAAGTGTTAGCATTAGTGCTCCACATGGTTTGGATTCTATGCATTTTGCCCATCCACCTGCCACTCATCAAACAGTATCAACAGGGTCAACGCAATTGCTTAGCAATGCGCCAAACTCTGGTACGGGAGCAAATACAGCTGGTGGGGGTGTCGGCGGCGGTGGTGGCATGCCCGGCACCAGTTCCCCCCATAATGCCAACAATGCACTACCACCCCAACAACCATCAAATGTTGGTGGCTCAAGTAATAGCATAATTACTAGTGGAGGTAAACGAATATTGTTGCCACCAACACATCGTCAGCAACAGCAGCCACCTCCACAGCAACAATATTCCAATGATTTTCTGACAAATGCTGCTGTATCGGCTGCAGCTGCTGCTAATGCGGCGGCGTCGTTAAATCGACATGGGCAACCTCAAGCTCCACCGGATCCAGGTGGACAACAGCCCTATAAAAAGTTACGACTGAGTGATGTCAGCAATGTCAGCAACTCTACCAATAATCACCTGCCGCCTACAACACATCAACTACAAAATGTCCAGCCACCTCCGCCTAGTCAGCATCTGCAGCAACAACAGCAGCAGCAACATCTTCAACAGCAACAGCAGCAGCAACAACATCATCATCAACAGCAACAACAACAGCGACAACCTTCACCGGCTGTTGGGTTGTCACAGGTACAAGCAAATGCCATGCGGTCTGCTGCCAATGTCGCTGCTCATGGTCACACATCATTGCCTCCTCACACGCATTTAACGGTTTTACCGCCCACTCATTTACCCCCGCAACAGCCACAACAGCAACCATTGCAACAGCAACAACATCCGCCACAGCCTCAACAACAACCAGTGACTATGCAACAACTAAAAGTGGAAACTCAACAATTACCACCTCCACCTAATGCTAATACACCGCCTATAAATCGGGCTACTCCTACTTCATTGGCCGTTAATACAACACCCCTTAATGTCATTACAAATTCCTCAAGTTCCACAAAGTCCTCCACCTCTAACACACCCATGTCCGTCGCTTCAGCAACATCCTCTGCAGTAAATGCTAGCACTACCACCACCTCAGTAACCTCTTCCGCCGCCTCCGTTTCAACGACAAACGTAACAGCAACTACAGCTACTGCATCGTCTTCATCATCGTCTTCTTCGTCCACCGAAGCTTATCATCCCCAAGTGGAGGCTATTTCGCCTACCCTGCCCGTTGATAATGCCGAAGAACGGGGACGCACTGCCAAAGAGGAACTGTTAATGCAAATCCAAAAAGTAGATACTGAAATAACCGGAGCTGATTCTTCATTAGAAGCATTGCGCAAAAAAGAAAAGTCTCTTTTGGATGTGGCGGCAGCTGCTAAAAAACAAAAGGAAAACGCCGAAGCTAATAGGAAAAAGGCTGAAGCTGATGCTGAGGACGATGCTGCAAATTCATGGCGTTCCCAAACTTTGGCTCAGAAAATCTATTTGGCGAACCGTAAAACGGCCGCTTCACAACATTCCATACTAGACAGCTGTGGTGAACGCTGTCTGCTGCCGTTGTATAACCAACCCTTGGATGTAGAACATCTAACCAGTCTGTTACAACGACACCAAGCGGCAATAAAGGGACCTTTAATGGAGCATGTACGAAAGATTAAACAAGATCGGTGGGC
The DNA here is from genome assembly GCA_963921195.1 of Pegoplata infirma. Lineage (NCBI taxonomy): Eukaryota > Metazoa > Arthropoda > Insecta > Diptera > Anthomyiidae > Pegoplata > Pegoplata infirma. Next base: position 84,253,730 of record OY992540.1, read on the forward strand.
GCATCACTCCAAAATTGTGGAAACTTATACTCAAATGTCGGCTGAGTGGCAAAAACGTGTTGACAAATCAGAAGCGAGCGCTAAGCGCAAGGCACGTGAAGCTAAAAATCGTGAATTCTTCGAAAAGGTTTTCACGGAATTGCGAAAACAACGTGAAGATAAGGAACGTTTTAATCGTGTAGGCTCACGTATTAAATCCGAAGCTGACTACGAAGAGATCATGGATGGTTTGCAAGAGCAAGCCATGGAAGTAAGAAAGATGCGTTCGTACGCGATTATACCACCGTTAATGTATGATGCCACGCAACGAAAGTGTGTGTATCATAATGAGAATGGTCTCGTCGAGGATATGGTGGCTGTGCATAAAGAGCAAGCCAAACTGAATGTATGGACTGCAGGTGAAAAGGAAATATTCAAAGAGAAATTTCTGCAACACCCTAAAAATTTTGGTGCGATAGCGGCTAGTTTAGATCGTAAATCTGCTCAAGATTGTGTGCGTTATTACTACCTCAGCAAGAAAACGGAGAACTACAAACAGCTGTTGCGAAAATCACGGCAACGGACTAGAGCTTCGAAAACATTGCAAAAATCACAACAACAACAGACACAGTGTATCATAGATTCACTGACTACGGGAGTAACGACACGTTTGCAAAGAGAACAACAGCAAAAGACAGGAGGACGATCGGCTGCGGCTGAACGAGAGCGCGAAAGAGCCGAAAGAGAGAAAGCGGCTGAAAAAGCAGCGGAAGCAGCTAAATCTAGCAGTAGTAATAAAACCAACAACAAAACCGAATCTGCTGCAACAGAAACTGTATCATCAACGGCCGATACCACCACTACAGACAATGCAAAAGTGGCTACTAGCGGTAGTGGTACAAAAGCGACAACTACAACATCTTCAGCATCTACCACACAATCTGCCAACACCACCACTACAACTACAACATCCGCCACAACAACTTCAGCCTCTAAGACTATAAGCGACAAAGCAGCAACTAGTGAAACAACAACAGATGCTGCTGCCGCCACAGGTACAGCAGCTAAAACGAAAACTGGTAGTGAATCTTCTAACAAACAAGAAGATACAAAAGTGGACGAATCCAAAGAGGTTAAAGCGAAAAAATCCAACGATACCAATAGCTCAGCCGCAACCACAACAACGACAAGTGATAAAATTAGTAGCAAAGTGGAAACAACTAGTAGCATTAGTGGTAGTAATAGTTGTAGTTATGGTACAGTAGCTACAATGGAAGAAGATCCTTTAGCTATAACAACAGTCTCCCTAACAGCTTTGACAACGGCCACAACCACAACAACAGCTGCAACATCCTCATCCTCAGCCACAGTGGTAACAAATACAAATTCAACAACTACTCATCCGCCCTTAACAACGCCAAATGGCATTAAAACTTCTTATGCTGCTGCAATGGCACAACAAGTTGCTAATGCCACAGCAACAGCAACTTCCGCTGCAAATGCAACGGCTCCAACTGCTCCAACACCCTCACAGCAGCAGCATGAAGAAAAGTCCGCAACGACTGCAGCAAATGATAAGAGCTCGGTTAACAGCAGCCTAAGTAATGCTTTATCATCATCAACATCAACTTCGACTGCAGCTGCCACTAAGGATAGTGTTAATACCACCACCGGCAGTAGTAGTACAACAACAACAACGACAACAACAAAACTAACAGCGGCTAATAGCAATGTTACAACGCCGACTACCTCAACTACTGCGGGTAATTTCTTGGGCCAAAAACTAAAAGTGGCACAAGTTGAAAGCCTTATGGGGGCAAATAATAATAATACAGACTGTAACTCAGATGTTAGGTAAGTTGAGAAAAATTAGTTAAGATTTTTTTGTTCTAACCATTTACAAATGTAATTTGAAAAAAAAAATAATTGTACTTGTAATTTTAAGATTATGATTATAATTCAAAGATTCCATTTGTAATTCGAAAATTCCATGTGAAATTCGAAAAAGATCAACTGTAATTTGAAAAAGATCAATTGAAATTCAAAAAATATCAATTGCAATTCAAAATACATCATTTGTAATTCATAGAAGATCAATTGTTATTTGAAAAAGATTCGAATAAGATAATTAGTAATTCGAAAATTTGTAAAATATTAATTTTAATTCAAAAAACATTAAGTGTGATTCAAAAAAGATCAATGGAAATTCAGTTGATATTTTCGAATTGCAATTGGAATCTTCGAATTATGTAAAATTAATCTTTTTCGAATAACAATTATAATCTTCTAATTACAATAGATCTGTTTCAAATTACAATTGATCTTTTTCGAATTACAATTAATATTCTTTGAATTACAATTGGAATTTTCGAATTACAAATGTAATTTGTAAAATTCAAGGAGAATCTTCGAATTACAAATGTAATCTTTGAATTATTAATGGAATCTTTAAATTACAAACGAAATCTTAGAATTACAAACGAAATCATAGAATTACAAGTAGAATATTCAAATTACATCTGTAAATGATGTAAATCTAAATTCTCAAAATATTGTTATATTTGTAATAACACTCTACTCTTTTTTTTCAGTGATCCCAAAAAGAAACGTGTTGATATGGACGCTTCTTTAACGAATCCCAATTCCAATAACAACACAATTACAAATAACACCACCACCACCACTACAAACATTAATAACAACCAACAACAACCTCCTAATTCTAATCTTAATGCAACAACAACAAGTAGCAATCCTGCCAATAGTAACAACAACAACAATAATAACAACAATGTAAATGATATTGTTTCATCAGCTGTTACTGCAACTAATAATTTATTAACAACTGTTGCGGCATCAGTCAAATCAAATGTTGTTACTTCAGCGGTTCCGGTAACAGCAGCAGCAACAACATTAGCATCATCATCATCTTCCTCCTCCTCTACCATTACTTCAGCAATTACAACTTCAGCTACAACGACAACAACTGTAATAGATCTTAATGCTATGGATAGTAAAGGTAAGTTTACAAGAATTTTTTTTTTTTATTTTTTGTTTTTAATATGCTATAACAAATTTATACCATTGATGTGTCCTAGTGTAAGTTGTTGTTTTAGTGAAGTAGTTAAATACACTCCCATTTAACTATCGAAACCCGGGATACCGTTACTACGATACTAACCGTGGGCTCGATTTTATTTTTTTCCCTATAATATGACAAAATTCTAAAGACACCCTTAATCGATATAAAAAGTACCATTTCACTGCATTTCACACTTTTTTTTACATACTGTTTATCACCTTTTTAAACATTTATGTTTTTATACCCTCCAACCACAGTATGGGGGTATACTCGCTTTGTCTTGGACCCCATAAAGTATATATATTATTGATTCTATCGATGTCCGCCCGCCCGTCCGTCCGTCTGTGGAAAACACGATACAGTCCAAAATAAAAGTTCTAGACTCCGGAAATTTGACATATATATGTAATGTGTTCATAGGCTGGTTAAGTTCGGAGATGGGCAAAATCGGACCAGGGGGAAAAAGTTCCCCCTTGACGAAGTAACCCAACATCTGAAAAGGGTAACTTTTTATAGGTTTTTTTTTTGTATTTTTGTTAAACAAATGAAACATTTTTATGCTTGAAAAATTCACAGTTCTACACTTGGACCAAGGGGATTTGAAAATTACTTTTTTTGGGCCGCCCCACTTTTGTGGGCGTGGATTTTAGCAAATAATTTATATAATGATGAAATTGTATATCTTTCGTACAAAAAGCATAGTAATTAAATTTGTAAAAAATTTTGACCAGATAGAAGGTGTCCAAGGGCACCCGACAAGCCCCTCCCCCCCCCATAGTTCTAAACTAACAATTTGTCATTGAGTCGAAAAAGTACTACTGTATAATTTTTTATCCTCTTTGAATCAGAAATTTCTTCAAGTCTTTTTTTAAATGTTTTTTCCGTTTTCCGTTTTCACATTCCAAAAATCAAGCCCATTATTTCAGGAGATCTTCTTAGATCGGCTTCGATCTTACTTTTTAAAAATGCTTTTGCCAGAATGTTTTTTATACCCTACACCACACTGTGGTACAGGGTATAATGAGTTTGTGCTGATGTTTGTAACTACCCGAAATATTGGTCCTAGACCCACTTTTAAGTATACCGATCGGCTTAGAATCACTTTTCGAGTCGATTTAGCGATGTCCGTCCGTCCGTCCGTCCGTCTGTCTGTCCATGTAAACGGTGTAAACACGATACAGGTCGCAATTCTTAATCAATTGACTTGAAATTTGAAACTTAATCCTCTTTTGGCCCAAGGACGAAGCCTATTGAAATTGGAAAAAATCGGTCCGTATTTAGACCTAGCCCCCATACAAAGGTCCTCTTTAGTTTTGGCTCAAATGACTCTAATAGACGCATTTTAACAGGTATCTATTCGAAATTTGGCAGGTAATCATGTTTTATCAACACAAATCACCATTTCAAATTTTAAAGAAATCGAACCAGTTCTTATTGTAGCCCCCATACAAACCACCTTCCCGATTTTCACATAAATCTCTCAAATTTCATGAAAATAGAAAATATTTAATTAAAATTCTGTTTGTGTATGTTAAACGCGTACTTTAATAGCCTTATCAAATCTGATTATCATCGGACCATTTTTGGACTTAGGTCCCATGTGGAAATTTCGCCCGATATTCAGTTGAAGTGATTTATTGTCAACAAAAAGAAGCCTATTCCACTCAAATTTGATTAGTGAGTGCTTTTTACACTTATTAAAGATTTGACAAAATATAGATCTAATCAGTCCATGTTTGAACTTGGGACCCATTTTCCGGGAAACTCTGGTGTAGGGTATTTTATGGTCGGTCTTGACCGACTATAATTTTCTTACTTGTTTTTTGCTGGATAATCCTACACTCCAAAATATAATTTTTTACCGGCTTTGTCTTTTTAAAATCTGAATTACAAGTGCGAAAAAATATCTAAAGTTATATGCAGCATTAAAAATTTGAATGTCAAAGTTTGCAAGGAACTATTTCTGCTATAATTAATTAACAACATATTTGCAAGGCTTCTTAAACTTTAGTACTTTTTTTTCTTAACATGTATTTCACCAGCCCTCGTTTGTATTAAATTAAAAGTGCAAAAAAGTTGCAAAGCTAAAAGTAGAAATTTTTTGCAAAACGCTACATTTTGCTCATAACTTTTTGCAAGGGTCAAAAATTTCTGAATTGAATACCATGAATATATAATAATAATATAATAGTTTTTTATCACATGATCAATTATTTTTAATTATTCTTTCTATTTTTTTACATTATTTTTAATAAATTCAACCTAGCCGAGAACTGGTAACAATGACCGTCGTCTCGATGTAGTGAACACGAACGACCCCCCGTTCAAAGGCTAGTACGCTACCAACAAACCTACGAGCCCCCCCCCCCCCCCAAGTGTTTAAGTGCAAGAGTAAACAAATTCCAGTTTTTGTCAGTTTTCGCTACTTAAAATTATTTATACTATTGAATTAACAATAGCGGTATTCGCTCTTAGTTGCAAATTACCCTTGCAGACCTTTCAAAGCTTGCAGATCTTGTATAAATACAAGAGTATGCAAGACCACAACAACAAAATACATGAAATAAAAATATACAAGACTTTTATTTATATGCAAGACTAAAACCCATTGCATATTCTGGCCTTTCAAAATTACAATACTTAACATCTTTTAGTTTTTCCGGAAAACAATAAAAACTTTCATATCTTGTGTAAAAAAAATAACAATAGATTTTTAGAACGAATTATAAAAAAGTTAACCAAAAATTAGAACAACACAAATGAAAAAATAAAACTATTTCATCTTCTTCTTTGACCGCAGCACTGATGCCAACTATTCTTCAAACAGAAAGTAAAAATAAAAAAATACAAACAGCTGTTTGTAAACTCATAATAAAAACGAAAAAAAGACTATCACGCTTTGTAGCATAAAATCATAGCATTAATACTACCCTTGCAAAAATGCTATCATGAGCGAATACCGCTAATATACTTTAAAAGTCTTTTTTACTTTTACAACCTTGCAAGTAGAAAATATTTTACTAAGCCTCTACAAAATTTTATTACAAGTGCAAAAAAGCTTAAAAGCAAAATTCAGTAATGCTTTGCAAAGTACAAAATATTGTTTTAGTAAGCCTCACATTTTGGTAGATTTCTAACATGATTATCTTTGTATTGAAGAAGAAGAATCCAATTTTTTTTTTCAAAAGTTTTTACACTTGCAGGATTGAAACTTTTTTTTTAATAATAATGGAATTCACGTCAGAAATTTTAGTCTTGCAAAATTGCGCAATGTCAAAATTGCAACTTTTTTTGCTTGTTTCTCTGTGAATAGAAGCAAATGTATTACTAATAAAATAAATTGCGAATCTTTTTTGCAACGACGAGTCATATAAAAGGTAATAGAAAAATAAAAATTTTATTAAAAATTAAAAAAAAAAAAAATTTGCAATATTGCACTGTTGCAAGGGTCAAAAAATTTCTGAAGTGAATACCCTGAATAGTTAAAATGGAATTTACGTTAGAAATTTTAGTCTTGCAAAATTGCGCAATATCAAAATTGCAACTTTATTTGCTTGTTACTTTGTGAATAGAAGCAATTGTATTATTATTAAAATAAATTGCGAATCTTTTTTTGCAACGACGCAAAAGGTAATAGAAAAAAAATTATTCAGGGTATTCACTTCAAATACTTTTGACCTTTGCAACAGTGCAATATTGTAACTTTTTTTTTTTTTTTAAATTGTTTAATAAAATTTTTATTTTTCTATTTCCTTTTATATGATGCATCGTTGCAAGAAAAGATTCGCAATTTATTTTAATAGTAATACAATTGCTTCTATTCACAAAGAAACAAGCAAATAAGAGAATAATCACAATTGGAGCGGGAGGCGTTTTTCCGCAACTGTTAACATACGTTTTATATGACAACAAAATTCCGCCACGTTTTTCCGCCAAACTAGATTCAATTCTATTTTTATGAGGACAATTGCGTTTTTCCGCTTCCCGCTCCAATTGTGATTATTCTCTAAGGTTGCAATTTTGGCATTGCGCAATTTTGCAAGACTTTTTTTTTTTAATTTGCAATATTGTTGCAAGGGTCAAAAATTTTACATAATTCGTGGTTTCAAAAAAAGATTCAGACTTTTTTCAATATTTTAATATTATTTTAAATTATAAATTTTAAATTAACAAGCAAATAAATTTGCATTTTTAACATTTAGCATCTTTGCAAGACTAAAATTGCTAAAGTGATTTCCATTACTAAGAAACTCAAAAAATTCCCGTTTGTGAATAACGTTGCATATGAAAATAGCTTGAGATAATTATTAAAAGAACTATTTGAAAAAAATCGTTGTTGAATAATTTAAAATTAAGTTTAAACTAACAAAAAAGTAACACTGTCAAATTTAATTAATCAAATTTAATAATAACCAGATTTAATCGAATGGAATATTAAATTAAATTTCATAAAAAATAGGAAAAAAACCCCTGACAGTATTAATATAATAAATAAATTCATTAAAAAATTACCTTATTTTTTAATACAACAAAAAAACACAATAAAGTGTTGCAACAACAATAAACGTAATGATAATAAAAAATGTTTATTTTATAATATTTACAAATTAAAAAATAAAAAATCATAACAAAATCAGCAGAAAAAAACCAAACGACACACTCTGTCACACATTCCGTAGAGAACAGGAAAAAAGTGTAAAAAATAACATCAACTAAATGACAGGCCATCTACTGCTACTACCGGTGGCATGCAGCAACAGCAGTAGCAACAACAAAAAATTAATTTAATTGAGTTTAATTAACTCACTAGGGAGACAAATGAATGAACAAATGAATTGTGTAGCATAAACACAACAAAAAAAGTACCAACAAGAAAAAAAAAATACATCAACGCATTGCAGCAGTTGGAGGCTATAGAACCCTTTTTTCCATCACATTGCTGCTGCTAAAAATACAAACAATTTAACCAAAAAGCATTCATACAACGCACCCTCATGTTGCAATAAAAATTATAAAGCATAGCTTAAAGGGGTTTTTGATGAGTGAAGCATACTTGCTGGCGTTTTTTTTATTTCAACGATTCTGTGTGTATTTTATTCTATAGCCATCAATTATTCATTGAGACATTCAAAAGATGACAGAATACAGGCCAGAACAACCATCCGTTAAGAGTAGAGAAAAAAAAATATTAAAAAAAAAAATTACATTAAATAATAAATGCTTGCATATATACTATGTATGAGGAACTTCCTGCGCCCCAAAAAATATGCAATGCTTTTTAATTTTTAACTTGAACTCTTGGTTTGGTATCCCTACTATTCAATATAATATATATTTTTTTTTGCAGGACTCACAGAAATCTGTTGCATAATTTAAATCATTTTTAACGTAAATTTTTTACTGATGATGCTTTTTTTTATTTTTTTAATGAAATTTTCATTTATTAAGATAATTGCTTACGAATATTTTTTTTTATTTTCGGCTTCAGTTCAGAATAAAATGAAACAAGTAAATATTTGGTTTAAGTATTTCCACATGATGGAATGGTTAAAATGGTGGTTAATTTTATGTGAAATAAATTTATATAAAAGAAATTATTTAAGAGGTCTACTAAATATATTTCAAAGATAAAAAGGCGGCAGATTTTTTTTTTATAAAATTAAGCCACAATATTTTATCGTTAAAGTACACTGTTAAGACTTTTCAATGCGCCCTAAACAAGTAATTTCATAAGCTTATTTTTTACTAAATAAATCTATAAGTTTGGTTTTTATGTATAAATCTTCGAAACCCTTTTTGACCACTTGGGCGTCGCCGTCCTCCATATACCATTGTTTTAGAACTTTATGTTTTCAGCTTTAAAACATTTTTTTTTCTACATTTTAAATTTGAAAGACTTGTTTTTGATTGTTTTTACTAATGGTATTCACTTTAAAAATATTTCCCATTGCAAAAGTGCAAGACTGCAACATTTTTATTTTTAAAAATGTTGACTGAACTTTTAAACTTTTCTATTACATTTTACATGATGCTTGTTTGCAAGAAAATATTTATATCAATAGCAAAACCACAAAAGCAAATAAAGTTGCAATTTTAACATTTCGCATTTTTACAAGACTAAAACTGCTAACGTAAATTCTATTACTATTGCATTTTAAAAAATCAAACAGATTTTGATTTCTTAAATTTTGTTGCTGTGATATTGCAAAATATTATTTTAAGCTTGCAAAATTGCATTACTTTCGAAATTGCATGAAAAGTTTTAAAAATTTATTGACCCTTGTAACAGTGCAATATTGCAACTTTTTAAAAAAAAAAAAAAATTAATAAAATTTTTATTTTTCTATTACCTTTTATATGATGTGTCCTTGCAAGAAAAGATTCGCATTCTATTTTAATAGTAATATAATTGCCTCTATTTACAAAGAAACAAACAAAAAAGTTGCAATTTTGATATTTCGCAATTTTGCAAGACTAAAATTTCTGATATGAATTCCATTAATATTTTCTTTCTTTGCTAGTGCTCTTGTAAAATAATACATAAAATGTATTAAAGCGAAACATTTTTATCCTTGCAAAGAGCGAAATACAAATTTTACAACATATGAAGGATGTAATAATTTGTCTCTGAGTTTTGTTGTAAAAAAATTTGTTCAGCTCAAATATTTTCACTGTTACAGCAGTGCAACTTGTAACTTTTTATACCCTCCACATAGTGATAGAGGATATATCGCTTATTTACTTGTATAGTGTCATAACTCAAAAAATGTGATTTTTGAGTTAATAATGCACCATTTTTCGTTATATCATGCTTTATATTGTGTCAGAAATTCGTATTTATATCTTTAAAACTCATTATTTGAGAAGAAAATACGTAATTATTATATTTTCTATGTACCGGCCATTTTCAATGAAAATATTCAGAGTATTCACTTCAGAAATTTTTAACCCTTGCAACAGTCCAATATTGCAACTTTTTAAAAAAAAAAAATTAATAATGGAATTCACGTCAGAAATTGCAACGACGCATCATATAAAAGGTAATAGAAAAAAAAAATATTAAAATTAAAAAAAAAAAAAATTGCAATATTGCACTGTTGCAAGGTTCAAAATTTTCTGAAGTGAATACTCTGAATACAATTTTTATTTTTTTACTACCTTTTATATGATGCGTCGTTGCATGGAAAGATGTGCTATTTATTTCAATAGAAATACAAATGCTTCTATTTATAAAGAAATAAGCAAATAAAGTTGCAATTTTGACATTGCACAACTTTGCAAGTCTAAAATTTCTGACGTAAATTCCATTATTGTTTTAGTTAAATTAACGATAATTAATAAGTTTTACTAAAAACTTTGTTTTAAAGATGATTTTGACAAAAAGCTTGCTCAAAAAAAAAATTGTAAAATTTAAAAATTTTTCTTGAATGTAGGTGGGGCATTCTTTTGTATACCCTCCACTCTAGTGATAGAGGGTATATATAAGTTTGTCATTTCGTTTGTAACTCATCGAAATATCGGTCTGGGACCCCATAATGTATATATATTCATAATCCCCGATCGATTTTAAGCATTCTAGCGATGTCCGTCTGTCTGTCTGTCTGTGGAAATGGTGATCACGGCCAAAATATAACACGGAGATGACTGAAACTTTACATATTTATTGGAAGTTCTCCCGAGAAGGTATTGCATTTGAGCGATATCGGTTCAGCGGTTCAAAAGTTATGAACGAAATTGTAAGGACACCTCAAAAATGTTAGTACATTCAACATAACCTAAAAATACAAAATGCTTTAATTCGGCTGCTGGTTGACATATGTCAACATAATTGAACACTAAATGGTATTTAAATAAGTACGAACATATTTTTTGACAAAAAAAGAAAAAAATCGCGGATTTTTTTTTACTAAATTTTTTTTTCGCGGAAATTTTTTTTCAAATTTTTTTTTTTTTTTCAAAAGTAATTTCCTTTTATATAAAGTTTTTTGCAATAATTTGTTAGAAATTGTGGAGGGTATCACTACATTTGGCAAGGCCGAATTTAACTTTTTTAATTGTTTTACTTAAAAGTGTTGCATGGCGCAAAAATGGTTGGGAAACATTGCCATAAAGTATATAAATTAGCCTGTCCCGTATGATGTATGATACGATTTATTATTAAAGTCCACTGTTTAAGCTTTAAAATTTCTAATTGTAAGTTATATAAAGTAATGCTATTGCAAAATGTTTGTTGCAGAAAATTTTGAAATTTTTTGCCCTTGTAAATTTAAAATAGGTTTAATGTTAATTTTGCAATGCTTCTTTTGAGCGTATTGTAAACTGCATTCATTGCAGAAAATGAAAAATATCGAAAATGCCGAACGCTAAAATTGGTAGGGCTAATATTCCAATTATTAAATAATCCGATCGAAGAAACCACCCAGAAATTTCTTTGCAACAGATTCCCATTGAAGTAGATTCTAGAATACATTCTACGGTAGTCGCCATTAAATTTTTTAATGTAAAATATTTTTTTCAAAACTACTTAGTCTAATAAACGATTGCTTTCGTGAAAATTTTTCCGCAATGTTTATTAAAATCGATCGATATAATGCGTTCTGAAATCGATTATTATGAACACAATGTTTTTCTAGGCCACTAACCTTTGTTTTATTCTTTCCCAATGATTAAATATACTTTTCTTTAAAAAAAATTTTAATTTTTAATAATTCTTGCTGTTTCTTTATTGGAATAAATTCGTGCGTTAACTACTAAGATTTTTTATGATAAAGATTTTTTTTTTTAAATTTAACATTAAATGCCAAAGCTCGATATGTTTAGGTTTACATTTTTTATAACAGATAATTCCTAATCACTATTTTTTGAATTTAAACATTCTTCTTCCGGGTTACCACTAGTTACGGTAGCATTGGACTTTGCATTATTACTATCGGTTGTTTGATGGGCTTCCTCATCAGCATGACACATTTTACGATGTTTATGCACAAAATAATAGCTGGGAAATTTACTACCACATGTTTTACAAGGATAATATTGAACATTCATATCTAATGGACGTACTTCACGTCTTAAATAATCTGTAGAGGATGTTGAAGTTGATTGTAATGATGATGTAGCTCCCGTTGATTGTTGTGTTGAAGCTGTTGAAAAATGTGTAGGATTTCTTATGTAAAATGGACGTGTTTGATTTGACAAGTTTTGATGTTTTGTAATTTGTATTTCTCCATTTGGTATTGCATTAGATTCTTCAGTTGAATTTCTTTTTCCCTCCGAAGGAACACAAGTTGCTTGTAAAGTTAAGGGATTTAAATGACGTTTAGCATGTTTTTGATAACAATATTGGGATTTAAAAGTGTGTTTACAGTAAACGCAAACAAATATTTCACTTTGTATTTTTCTACTACCACTGGCTTTTCCCGAGGCAGTTCGACCATCTCCTCCTCCGCCCGCACTACCATTTGAAGTTTCACTATTTTCTGACTCCTCAGCTTGATGTAATTGTTGTTGTTGTTGACTTATAGTCTTTGCCATTTGTTGATGAAATGATAAGGATACACTTTGTAAAGAACGTTCTTGTGGTACCATACCACTTCCTCCCAAACCGGAATGATTTGCCGAACAAGATTCTGGTTTATGTCCATAAGCAGTATTTAAAATACGTTTAAAACGTACCGGTCCATCACAGCTAGCAACATCAATTATAACTTTATTAGCCTCTGAGGTATCCAACTGTGAGGCCGGTATAGGAGCTTTGGCAACTTGTAATCCCGAAGAACTTTTTCTTCTTCTCTCCGATTTATGATGTGATTTTTTTGAATGTGACTTTTCATGTTTAGATTTTGTATCTCTGCCCCTATCTCTTTCATGAGATTTTTTATTTTCTAATGACTTTTTAAAAGATAATTTTTGTATTTCCGTTTCTACCACAACCTCAGCCTCGGAAGTAGAGTCTATAAAAACTTCCACATCTTCATCATCATCATCGATATCTTTTGACAGTAAATGACGACTTTCATTATTAATTGATTGTTTATCCAATTCATCTACTTCAATATCTTCTTCACTTTTATTACATTCATCTACATTATTAGTGGATTTTGTTTCTGATTGATTTGAGGTTATAGTAGAATTTGGTATATTGTTGGTAGTTAAGCCTATAGGATGAGTTAAAGGCAAGAAACCAAAATTTGGTAATTGAGGTTTACTAGCTATTGGTCTTATTATTTTGCCATTTGTTGTTAAAGCTTGATGACTACCGGGAGTTGTAAGTGTATTGCTATTCGATCCGAAATAACCTTCCGTTTGTGCTCGTGCCAAGTAGGATCTGTAAAAAGGGGGGAATAAGTGAAGTTTAGTAAAAGAAATATAGCCGAATGGAAATTTAAGATTATAAGATTTGAAATAAATTCCACATTTTTTGCAATATTTTTAAATATTAAAACAAAAATATATATATTTTTTTCACCTAGCTTTCGATTGTAAAATTTAAACCTAGTGCGTTGGATCAGCTCCAATGCCAGCTTTAAATTAGCAATCAAAACCCTTAAAAAATGTGGCCCGTTACTTTTAGACACTCACAAATTTTTCATTAAAATTTTTAAATTTATAAACAAAAATAATTTAAAAATGAACTAATTCAAAAATTAATTAAAAAAAAAAAAATAATTCAAAAATGAACTAATTCAAAAATAAATTAATTCAAATATTAATTGATTCAAAAATGAACTAATTCAAAAATGAATTAATTCAAAAGTAATTAATTCAAAAATGAACTAGTTCAAAATTAATTAATTCAAAAATGAACTAATTCAAAAATAATTAGTAAAAAAATCAAAAAATTAAATCAAACATACATCAATTCAGCAATTAAAAAAATTTAAATTTATGCAAATAAATTTTCAAAAGAAAAAATAAATATTTTTTGCGGCTTTCGATTTTAAAATTTAAACCTGGTGCGTTGGATAAGTTCCAATGCCATCTTTAAATTTAGGATGCAAAAAAATTGAAAAATTTATTTAAACACTCAGTTTTATAATTTATAAACTAAAATAAAAAATAATTTAAAAACTAACTAATGCAAAAATAAATTAATTCAAAAATGAATTTATTCAAAAATTAATTAATTCAAAAATTAATTAATTGCAAAATTAATTAATTCAAAGCTATTTAACTCCAAAAATTTAGTCAAAAAATCAAGTAATTAAATCATACATAAATCAATTCAGCAATAAAAAAACAATTGACATTTATGCAAATAAATTTTAAAAAATAATTAATTCTTTAAAAGTCTGGTAACTTTTCAAAAATTAAAAATCAAATTTCTGGTGGGACTATATAGTTGGAAATTCAGTTAACATTATCTGAATTTGTTTTTTTTTTAATTTTAATGTTTTCCAAATATTTTTTTTTGTTGTTTTTTAAATAAAATAAATATTAGGGGCTTTCATGATCTTGGGATTTTTAATGTGGCCAAACGTCAGTCAATTTTTCTTGATTAACTTTACTCAAAACTTAAAGAAATAAAATTTACCAAATCAAAAATATAAAAAAAAAAAACAAAAAAAAAATAATTAAAACAGCTGTGATTAAAAAGTAACAGAAAAAATACAAAAAAACAGAATTTTTGTAGGGAAAATATCTTATCTAAACACTGTCGCCAATTTGATGTTTTCCCATTAAATCTATTGTTTTTTTGCATCTAGCAAAAGTAGAAGCGGTATTCGCTCTTCATAGCATATTTGCAAGGGTAGCATTAATGCTATGATTTTATGCTACAAAACGTGAGCGTATCTTTAAGTATGATCAATAAATGGACCTGTTCTTAAGTACAAGGAAAATTTTCAAAACATATTTTTTCTAACATGGTTTTTGTTTATCTTAAACCTAAAAATTCAAAATTTGGAGACAATCGGATAAGGGGAACACGTGCCGAAATTCGGTTAAAAATTTTGTTAGGGTTTTTAGAAAAAAAAAATATTTTTAGCTTACTTCTTCAAATAAGTTAAAAAGAAATAATTTTGTATTTGCAATTATCTTTCTAACCAGCAAAAAGACACTTAAATCGGATGAAAAATGTCGAAAGTTATAAATACTTCCCCAGACCATAAGACCGGCATTTTTTTGGATGAGAACATTTCTTTCCATTTATATTGTCCAACTGGCCTTAATTTTGTTCTACATATGTTTTAGATCTAATGAAATGATAATTTGCCCAACAATTGAAAATCAAAAAAATATGTTTTTCTCATATAAAAAATTACGGTATAATGGTCTGGAGAAGTATGTATAACTTGGCGAATTTTTCTCCGATTCAAGTGATTTTGGGCTGGTTAGAAAGACAATTTTATGGTAAATATAATAAAATTTAAAATTTAATTTATAATAAAATTTAAAATTTCTTAAAAATTATAATAAAATTTTTGAATATTTGAAAAACTATGCTTAAAATACAAATTATTTGTAAAATCTGAAAAAAAAAATATTTTTTTCCTTAAACCAATTTTTAACAAATTTGACCCATCCAAGTGGTAAAAAATTCGGATTTTTTTTCACCAAAAATTCTTTTTTTTTGCAAATTTTTTTTTTATTTTCTTTATTTTTCTGAAGGGATCAATAGATTCGGCGAGGCCGAATTTGCCTTTTTTACTTGTTTTTATTTAAAATATTAATTTTAATGACTTCTGAACTTACAGAATTATGTCCTTGATATATCACATGACCTTTAACACGGACCCAAATGACCTAAAACAAACTTAAAACCTTTCATGTAAAAATACCTATCACTTTTATGAGGAACTGTTTTAACTTCGAATACATCACTTGTGAAATGTCACTGGACCTGTCCCTTAGGAAGACAACCCATGCTGGTTTGAAAGTAAAATGTCACGAATACAGCACAGATTTTTTTCGGGACTTTTTTTTCCTAAAACCATTTTTAATTTATATTTTTACTCCAAAGCGCTAAAAAATGGCCAAACATTTTTTGTGACCAACACTTAAAAAATGCTTGTAAAATTGTTCGAAACTTAGAAAATTTTAAAACTTTTACCTATTTTCTTTTTTCTAAACATCAAATTGCAAAAACTTTCTTTAAATTTAAATCTTTTTTGGAATTAATTAAATGTTTAAGTTTTGTAAATAAATCTGCAGAGTAAAATCAATTTTGAATTTGAAATGCAATGGAATTCCATATTGCAATTAAATTAACTTCAGCAACTTTAGTCTTGCAAAAATGCGAAATGCTAAAATTGCAAGTTGCAACTTTATTGCTTGTTATTTGTAAAAAGAAGCATTAGTATTACTATTGAAATAAAGTGTGAATCTTTTACTGCAATTACGCATCATGCAAATGTTAATAGAAAAGTTTAAAAATTTATGCAACATTTTTGTTTTTAAAAAGTTGCAATCCTGCACTTTTACAAGTGTAAAAATTTCTGAAGTGAACACCATTTTTATTTGCTATAACTTAAAGGGAAAAATTAAAAAAAAATCTTTTGTTATTTTAAAAGGCATTTTGAATTTATTTTATTGATTTTGAATATTTGATTTAAATTTAACCTTCGCACTACCAAAACCCCCCCGGGTAGGTTTCTGTGATATACGTTTTATACGTAAACAAAAAACTTTGGTAGTGCGAAGGTTAAAAGGGCAGTTCGATCAATTCTCTTTAAATTCAAATCCTTGATTACAAATTTTCAATTCAAATTTGTTTAATTTAAATTTTTACTAAATTGTAATTTTTTTTTTGCTACCACCCACCTACAAATTTCCAAAGCTCTTGGCATATGTAGCACATGCGTTGCCAATAAAACACCAAAAATATTTTCAACATTTAAATCCAAATAACCCGTATACATATAGGTTAATAATGGGGCAAATTGTTCTGGAGTAACATTTGTTAAATATATAATTATATCCGCGCTATTAGAAACACCTCCACTACCATTACGTTCATCTAAACGTATGGCGGAACGTAAATAACCGCTATGCATACCCAATACAATGCCATGGGCCATAAAACGTACTGTTGTTGGTGCAGGACCAACTTCTAATATAATATCCGGTGGTGAAGACATTATATTAGAATTTATATTCGATAATGAATTTGTAGTTAAAAGTGTAGATAATCCTGATGAATGATGGACAGGAGGAGTAGAATTTTTATGAGATTCTTGTAGACGATTTGTTGGTAAAGAGGTGGCATCGGTTAATCCTGTAGTACCCGTTAACCAGTTGGTAAACATTTTTATAAGAAAATATATTTTTTTATGATTTTTTAAAATATTTTTTATGATTTTTTTAAATTTTTTTTTTATTTTAAAAATATTTTTTTTATTGATTTAATTTTTTTTCAATATTTTTATTTTTGTGAATTTAAATATTTCATTAATTTTAATTATTTTTAAGGTCAAAAAAACAATTTTTATTTATTTTTAATTTATGCAATTTTTTTTAATATTTTTGATTCATTTCATTTCTATATGATTTTTTTTTATTCGATTTGTTTTCGTTTTAATTTGATTGTTACGGTTGTTATCTCCTTGATAATAGGTTTAAAACTGTTAGTAGTCCATCATTTTAAATGTCTATTTATACATTTTTGTCTTGTCACAGGACTTTATTCACTTTACTTGATTTTAGTTCAATTCAATTCTGTTGTTTTAAAAAATAAAAAAAAAACAGTTTTTGGCGGTTGTAAATGTGCATAACTAATTGAAACAACAGCAATTGGTAATACGTTTATATTTTCTCTTTTTGCTTATTCCTGTTCTCTTATGAGAAAAAAAAAACTCTCTTAAGGTTTTGGGAAGCAATAAAATTTTTCTATAAGAAAAAGTGTAATCAAATCTTTTTAAAATACATAATAATATAAAAAAGAAATCGATAAAACAATATTTTCTTAATAAAATTATTGAGTTATCGATGTATCGATAACACAAAATTGTCTAAAGAAAATTGTAGTTAATGATTTATCAATAACACAAAATTTTCTAAAGAAAATTGTAGAGTTATCGATAACACAAAATTGTCTAAAGAAAATTGTAGAGTTATCGATAACACAAAATTTTGTAAAGAAAGTTGTAGAGTTATCAATGTATCGATAACACAATCGATAACACTAAATTTTCTAAAGAAAATTGTAGAGTTATCGATGTATCGATAACACAAAATTTTGAAAAAAAAAAATTGTAGAGTTATCGATAACACAAAATTTTCTAAAGAAAATTGTAGAGTTATTAATGTATCGATAACACAATTTTTTCTAAAAAAATTGTAGTTATTGATGAACGATAACACAAAATTTTCTAAAGAAAATTGTTGAAAAAATTTCAAAAGAAAATTGTAGAAAAAAATTTCTAACAAAAATTGTGAAATTATCGATGTACCGACAAAATTTTCTAAATAAATTGTAGAGTTATCGATGTATCGATAACACAAAATTTTGTAAAGAAAATTGTGAAGTTATCAATGTATCGATAACACAAAAATTTCTAAATAAATTGTAGAGTTATCGATGTATCGACAACGCAATAGTTTTTTGAAGAAAAATGTAGAGTTATTTATAACACAAAGTTTTCTAAAAAATTGTGAAGTTATCGATGTATTGATAAATCGATAACACAAAATGTTCTAAAGAAAATGGTAGAATTATCGAAGTAATGATAACACAAAATTTTCTAAAGAAAATTGTAGACTATATTAATTAATAGACAAGCTCGAATAAAAAAGGTCGAATAAATATAATAATATTGAAAATTGTAGAGTTATAGATGTATTGATGTATTTTCTAAAGAAAATTGTAGAATTTTCTAAATAAAATTTTAGCGTTATCGATAGCACGAAATTTTCTAAAGAAAATTGTAGAGTTATCATTAGCACAAAATTATCTTAAGAAAATTGTAGAGTTATCAAGTTATCGATAACACAAAATTTTCTAAAGAAAACTGTAGAGTTATCGATGTATCCAGAACACATGTTTCTAAAGAAAATTTTATAGTTATCGATGTTTTGATAACACAAAATTTTCTAAACAAAATTGTACAGTTATCGATGTATCGATAACACAAAAGTTTCTAAAGAAAATTGTTGAATTAATAAATACGTGAAATTGACACAACAAAACGCCGAGACACCCAAACTTAATTTTGGGTAGTAGAACACAGTGGCATTCTCCGTTTTGACAGATCAGGTCAATATAAAGAGATATTTAATTTTTAAGTTTGTGATTTCAAGCAATTTTTTATTGTTTTTTAAAAAAATTGAAAAAATGAGGGAAAAGATTTTATTTTACTAGTCTAAATTGATTAGATATCATTGTTAGAGTAATTACGCGTCTCGGCGTTTTCATGTGTCATTTCAAAAATTAAAATTATACTTACAGTGTAATATATCGATAACACACAATTTTCTAAACAAAATTGTACAGTTATTGATGTATCGATAACACAACATTTTCTTAACAAAATTGATAAGTTATCGATGTCTCGATAACACAAAATTGTCTAAAGAAAATTTCAGAGTTATCGATAACACAAAATTTTCTACTAAAATTTGTAGAGTTATCGATGTATCGATAACACAACATTTTCTAAAGAAAATTGTAGAATGGTTGAGTTATCGATAACACAAAATTTTCTAAAGAAAATTGTAAAAAAATCGATAAAAAACCATTTAAAATTTACGGTTTCAACAAAAAAAAATTTTTGAGTCCAGAAAGCAATATTTTTTTTTTTATAGAAAAAACTATTAAAAATCAAAAACAAAAAAAAAACTGCTTTACAATTTATAAATGCAACAAAAGTCCTAATAAGAGAATTATGTTTCATTTCCATTCCATTTTTAGTTATTATTGTATGTTCTCTTTCAACTCTCATTTTTGTCATAAAGCACGTGCTTTTTGTTATTAATATCACTCATACTTTTGAGACTACCATATTTTGCCACCCACTTTACTAACAGTAAATTACCCTTATCATATGCTCTCGTGTTTTATTTCCGCTTTTTATATTGTTTACATTTGAGTTTTATTTGTTGTGTTGTTGGATTTTGAATCCTTTGAATACATTATAAAAACATTATTATTAAAACATGATTTTATTTGTTATTGCTGCTTGTTGTTTGTTTTCTTTCATTTGACAAAAGAAATCAACCTCTAGAGTCAATTTTATTGTGCCTTTGATTTGTTGATTGTTATATTTTGACACAATAATTGTCAAGAAATGAAAGGGGATTTCAAAATAAATTTAATTAGCTAAAAAATAAAAGATTTTATATAATGCAAACAGAAAAACAAGTATTAAAATTATTATTTTTTTTTAATTCGAACTTTTAATTTTTATAGGTTATAAATAATTTTTGCTTGAATATAGTTTTTAAGTGCTTTGCATATTGTAGTTTTTCATAAAATAAGTAAACTAATCTCTCCTTTAAAGATATCCTGTTGTATCCTTATTTTTTTTAATTATTTTTATTTATAGCATTTAGCTTTTGAGGTTTACTTTTTAACCTTTACTGCCACAAAATCCATTATCATTAAAATAAAAATCCTTTAAAAAATTGTTAAGTTAATCCAAACTGTATGTCCTTTTTCCTCTCCCGTTCCACTTACACAAAAAACAAACAAAATGCACAATTTTTACTGCCTGACATACACAAAAACAAAAAAATAAAAACCGGCAAAGGATTATGTTTGCGTTGGTGTAAAGTGTTTTTAATTGTATGTTATCGTTTCATTACATACAGAATAAAACAAAAGTAAACGGTTTTTTTATCACAAATTTTTTCTACTTAATTTTAAAATATAGTAGTTTTTAATTAATACATCGTCCGACAGCCAATATTAAATATGAACCGGATGATATACGTCTGAATGTAGAAGTCAAATGTAGTAAAACTGCTCTACAGTTTTTCATTTCGTGATCCTGTTTCCTTTTAAAAGCACTTTAAAGTATCAAAGGATTACATTTTGTAAATTATTTTTTCTATTATCACTATTGATGGCAAATGAAAGAGGAAAATCTTCGCTAATTTTATTTTTTTTATTTTGAAATTTTAGGAAAAAGGATGTGAATAATGTCCTTTCAAAACTTTATTAAAATATTTTGTTAAAAATTTCTAATGATATTTAAGGATAAAGTTTTGAGAGGACATTTCTTACCTCCTTTTTTCCTGATGTGTCAAAATAATAAAATGGGAAAATTAGCGGAGTTACTCGTTTTTGATCTGCCATCACTTATGGCATCCAAGGACAAGTGCAAATATTAAAAAAAAAATATTTTACAAAAATTTAATCCTCTAAAACTTTAAAGTCCTTTCAAAAGAAAACAGGATCTCGAAATGAAAAACTGTAAATGCCGTTTTACTTCATTTAGTCTCTAGTTTCAAACGTATATTATCCAGTTCGTGTTCGACTTTTTTTCTTTTTGTTGGACGGTGATAAACAGGTTTATTTTACGAGTTTACAATTTTTCAGCATTTTTTTCTCAATATTATTTTTTTTTAGTTATGGTAAAAGTATAATCGAAAAACATTTTAATTTTCTAATATTTTATTCTGCGTGTATTGTGTAAAACGAATAAAACGGATTTTAAATCGTTTGTGAAACTATTTTTTCTGCTTTCAACTTATGGTTTAACCTGTAGTAGTTTATCTCTATTTTTATGGGGTATTTCTTCTAGAGACGGGCGCGTGAGTGTATTTTGCCTCACGCTTGCTCACGAATTAAAAGTATTCCTTACGCACTAATTTTTTTTCTGCTCACATGAGTTATTTAAATTTCTCTCACGCTCACGAAGTTTCACGAAATTAAAAGAAACAAATTTTTTACTCAAACGGATATTTTTTTTATAAAACAATCTTGAAACTTTATTTAAACTACAATTTTGTATTGCATAACCTATAAATTCAATATGAAAGATTTTCTTAGTTGTTTTCTGTTTCAGACATCACAAAAAAAGTTACTCACGCAGGAAACTATTTTTTTCTAATCAATTATAAATAAAATAAAATTAAATTTCACTCACGATCACGAGTGTATTACTAAAAAATCGTGTCACGCGCTCATCTCTCGTTTTTACCGTAAGCAAACACCATACAAAATGACAATGTAAAAAAGGTTTAAAGGAGTACAATTGGCTTTATGTGAATATGTGGTAAAAAAGATGGGATAACATAAAATGCTGCTTTTAACACAATTGAAATATAATTGACAAATAAAATAAATCCTAGTTAAGGATAACAGAACAAAAAAAATGTAAAACATAATGTGTAGAATAAAGATTCAGGGCAATGAAATGAAAGTAAACAAGAATAAGTCATTATTTAGTAATATGTTACACTAATAATAATAATAATAATAGATTAGAATGGAAATGTATTGTTGAAGCCCTATGTTCCCACGAGGAATAAATAAAGGAAAAAAAAAAAATGTTACACTAATAACACTGAGTCTCCCTGGTGTCACCCTCCGATCTTCATGAAATTTGGATATGTTGTTCAGAACGAAAATTAATTCGACACTTATTTTTTTTAGCGGCCCAAACTCATTTTTAGGGGGTCGATTTGTGGGGGGTGGGGGTGGGGGAAGTTGACCTTTTTCCGTTTTTTTACGATTTACGCCTATTTACTCAACAATAATATAGGCATATTTGGTATCAGATTAATTTAAAATACCTATGTATCTCGTGATGCTAACAGCGTTCCAAAAAAGTAAATATTTTTCTACTTATAAACAAAAATGTCCTAAAATTTTGGCATTTTACGCAGTATGACGAAAAGTTGTGCATGTTCGGACACGTTCCTTGCTCACGAAGATAGAGTTTCCAAAGACCTTTCATTTGGTATGTAATATGACTAGGTTTCTTTGTGTAATATAGGAGATAAACACAAAAAAGATAAATAAAAAAAAAATAACCGTTTCTTCCCACCTCATTTTTACTCCCTAAATATAAATTTGGGCCGCTAAAAAAAATACGTGTCCCTTTATTTTTCCTGCTCTACAAAATAAAACCAATTCCATACATTTAAAATGTAACAAAACATGTAACTCTAGTTCGATTACGCTGAATCCAGTGGTACTTACCGTTTTTCTTGGGTTGATCTTGTTTTCAAAATAACTGAGATTGTTAACTATATACCACAAACTAAACAAAACGCGACAATAGGGGAAAACAAACCAATTTTTTAGGCAACGCTTTCTACCTTTCATGAATGAGTGAAACTATTTAAACAAATCTGGCAAAAAAAAGAAATACATTAACCATTAGACACAGACTTATACAGACTCGACAATTATGACAGGTGTCAACAAAGTAGTCTTGAACCATATTGTTAATTTTTTCAAAATATTCTACTAATTGGGTTAGAAAGAGATCGGTTTTTGTTGTTTCACTCACCAGATCGGTTTTTGTTGTTTCACTCACTCCTAATTAGCTGAAAGTGTTGCCATATTTGGTTAAAACTATCTAAAATCGCTAAAATTTTTTCCAAAAACCGCTTAGCTTTCTCTTTCTAACCTAATTCGTAGAATTATTTGAAAAAATAAACCATATGGTTTAGAACTGCTTTTTTGACACCTGTCACTTATGTCGAGTCTGTATTAGTCTGTGGTTCAATATTACTTTTTTGACACCTGTCATAACTTTAGCTTTTGTTTAGTTTTTTTGGTCAAGGATTACTTTTTTGACACCTGACCTTAATGTCGCGTCTGTCTAGTCTTTAATAGGTTTTGTACTACTTTGCTTCCGGTTCCACTCTTGCCGCCCTAATTGTAATTAATCTCTTATGCGGTTTGTTTTTGACATTTTTTTTTTAATTTCTTCTCTCCTTTTGTGTCTGTTTTACTCTTTGACTATTTTGTTTTTGTATAATTTGTGTGTGATTTTTATCAGCTTGAGTTGATTTTAATTACTGGTCAAAGGAAAAAATATGTTGGTTACACATTTAAATACGTTTGAGGATTTTTGATGAGAGCTGCATTACCTTTTAAATGGGTTTTTTTGTATTAAAAACATTTTCAATACATAGATATGTATAATCGAACAATAATAAAATAATTAAATTAAAAGATAGTGGTTTTTTGAAAGATAATAAAAATAGAATTGAGTTTAAAAACCAAAATCATTTACATTGGGAATGTAATCTATATAATATAATATATTAGATTAGATTATAATCTAGTAGAGTTTAATTTACATTACACTATGATGTTTGCCAGTTAGGTCGTAAGTGACTGCTGACGTTTTTCGTCAGAACACATCATGTAATTTTTCCAAATTTTATTTTAACATTTTTATTGAATTGTTTTAAAAAAATCCAAAATTAAATTTGTTCAAAACCGAAATTTAAATTTTAATGCTTCCCTACGTGACAGTAAGGTTTTATAATAGAAAACAGTGGGATCAAAGTGATTTTGGGGGAAAACAGAGCGATTTTTAACTAGTTTTATCTAAACATGGCTTTTTACGAATACATACAGCAATAAAAACAATGCTGACTTCTATTTTTCTTTTGTCACATCATATTAGTTTATTCTTTCTAACACAAACGGTACTAACAAATTAAAAAAAAAATAAACACATGGTTTTAAGATTACTTTTGTAACTATACTTTTGAAACCTGTCATTAGTGTCGTGTCTGTTTAGTCTGTGTTTTAACTACCCATCAAAATTTTCTGTTCCAAATAATCAGTTCCGGAACGCATCAAACTACCCTGCAACCGGTTCTACTTAACATTCCAGAATCAATGACTTTTGTTTGAAATTGTCCCGAAAGCAATCGTTTTTTAGAGCAAGTAGTTTTTTTGAAAAATAATTTTAGATAGAAAATTTTTGTTGTGATTACCGTAGAATGTATTTAAGAATCTATTGAACCAGGAATTTGTTCCAAAAATTTTTCCTGGGTACATACATACTTCACAGGATTTTATTTCAAGATACATTGAAAGAATTATTTCATTGTTTATTAGACTCAATACAATTATTCGTTCAGTAATTGAGTATTTAAAACACAAAAAAATCTAAGTTAATATTACTTAAGGCCTATTCACACCTAAGGTAAAAATATTCGTTCGAACATCATTTTATACACACCTATATGTTCGAAATCTCGTTTGAACTAGATTCCACCTCAGGTGTGAATTAAGTATAACACTCAAAAACACTTACATTCATTAGCCTAGTTTTTGCGTAAGTTAACCAAGTTTTTGTTTAAAAAATGTACTGCGTTTGTTTTAGACAGCTCCAAAACTCATTTGGACATTTAAAAAAAAAATCTGAATATTCTTAAATTCAATTGGAAATGGTGTATGTAAGATTATCAATGTTTTTTTATAATAAATTAAAGCAATCGAATAAAACGTTTTATTAAAATTGGGTTATAAAAACTAAAAACTTCAATAGAAATTAAAAAAAAGAAAACTATACACAAAATTTGAATTTTCCCTGGAGTTTATTTTTTTTTTTTTTTTAAATAACCATTATACCACTTATGAGGTTTACAGTTTTCATGTGAATATTGTGTTGTCATTATAAAGGGATTCATTTTTATGCATTTGACCAATGATGCTGTTCTAAGTGGAAATGTATGTCCCAGCAAAAAAAAAAATCACTCTACTTCGAAACTAGTAGAAACATACACCATAAGATTCCAAAACTGCAATGCAATTTTTTTTTATTCGAAATTAGTAGAATCTTACACCATAAGATTCGAAAACTGTACTTAAAATTTTTCTAACGTGTTTCGTTTTCGAGATATTCGCGTTAAATTTTTTTTACGCGAATATCTCGAAAACGGAATACGGTAGAAAAATTTGGATTACAGTTTTGGAGGAGGTCTATTTAATATGAAATCAAGTCCTATTTTTTTGGAAGCAACGTAAGAATAAGTAATAGTGAAAAGTTCTAATAATTGGTTTTTTTACTTTTTAAGAGCGAATATCTCAAAAACGGCAAGTGTTAGCAAAATTTGGACGGCAGATTTGGAATCAGGAGAGCAAAATCTATAAGAATCTGTTGAATATTTCATTGGGATTTTTTTGTTGTCAAAAAGTGTAATTATTACGCAAAAAATTGGAAAACAGGAGGTCTACTGCGTAATTCGAATCGAAAGAAAGCGTTCGAATTCGGAAATTTTTAACCCTTTAAAAACAACACAACCGTGTATGTAAATTTTTGTATTTTTCTCTTTTTACATTGTCTGGAGAAGCGCTTACAAGTTCCAAGTAATTTTTCTTGAATAAAAATTTTTTTTATTACATTATTTTAGAAATAAAAATTCTGTTCGAATCGATTTTCTTTTCGATTTGAGTTACGCAGTAGACCCCCAGGATCAGCTACACCAGTGCACGGTGGTCAATTCCGGCCAAAAATCAAAAACTTCTTTATTTCTGCGTGTAAATAGCTTAAATTTAATATTCGAATTAAGAATAACATATCTGATACCTTGCCCAAATGTTGGACCTACAAATATAGTGGTTGGCCAAATAATCATGGACGTCCCAAATGTATCAACATGTCTGCATATAAACAGCAATAAGTTATTATCCGAATTAAGAATAATATATCTGATCTCTTTGCAAAACGTTGGACATACAAATGGCCAACTAGGCATGGACGTGTCAAATGTATCAAACTAATTAAGGTGGGGGTTGGAGCTAAAAGAAACAGCCTTAGTGTTAGCAATTTTTTAAAAAAATACGTTAGCATATCCTCAACAAAAATCAATTTTTTTCAAAAAAAAATGGCCACGTTAAGTGCTTGAAAATTTAATTATCTGCAAATCCAAAAAAAAAATCATCAAAATCGGTTTAGTAGTTTTTGCTGTAAAAATGCAGCCAATTTTTCCCTTTAAAAAGCAACACACGATTAACAGGCAACCCTGTAAATTCTAGTTGACCAAATTTTGTATTATGAAATTTTTAAAAATACTAAAATGTTCTTTCTTTCAAATGAAAAAACAGAATTAAATAATATTACGTATTTATTTTTTTAACTGTTTAAAAATTGCTAATATTAAGGCTGTTTTTTAGTTCCGACCGCCTTAAACCACATTTTTTTTATTTCGTCTTTTTTAAAGTTTTTTTTTGTAACGGAAATCTATGGGTTTTAAGTTAGTATCTCTCACATTCCCTATTTTGGTTGAGTTTGTAGGTTTAAAAAAGTCCACCATTTGTAAAAAAATGAGTCCACTAAAAATGCTCTGGCTTAAAGAATCGGTAAAAGTAGGGGCTGAAATTTAAAATACTTACTTTTAATAGTTAAAAGTACAAACTGCTTTTTATAGCTAACCTCTAATAGCCTCTAATTGATTTTTATGGTCTTTCAAAATTTATTTTTTTTTAGAGTTTTTTTTTAAATTTTTATCTAATTTTCGTACACATCACTTTAAGACAAAAACGCACACAAAATCTGCAAAAACCACATGGAATGATTATTTACTATAGGAATTAAAAATCCATGTGCGATCTTACAAAAATAATGTGAAGAAAAATGCATAGCCAACTTTTATTGAAAACTAAAATATACATTTTAAAAAAAGCTGAAATCAGAAGCAAAAAATACCCAACTTTGCACCACTATGGACAATAATATAGTGCTACAAGGCCCAAAAAAAGATTTAAGTTGTATGTTTTGAAGTATTAGCTATAATATAGCATCAACATTTCATTAAGATTTAATAAAAAAATAAAATGATTTTTGGCCGGAATTGACCACCGTGCAGTGGTGCGCACATACATACTATAACATTTATGCTTGTGTGGGTAGTAGCAAGCGAAAAGTCAACAAATTTGCTTAAGCAACAGCATTTTATAGTGTACGTGTGTCGACAGCGCACTATCAGCATTTTTTAGCCTATTCCCGCGGGAATAGGAATTACAAAAATGACCATCACTGAGCTACACCCTAAACAAATGAGTCCAGTTTTCTACTATAAATTGGGTAAATTTCAACAAATTCAAAAAATATTTTACTATAAATTAAGTAAACTTCCAATATTTTTAAGCAGAACTACGCAATTTGTGTAAATTTACCCAATTTATAGTAGGAAACTGAAATCACTCATTTAGAGTGTAGGATTTTCATGTTAACGATTTTTTAAGTTCTAAATAAAGACGATTTTGTCACCATTTTACAAAACCTGATAAGCAGGGAAACCAAAAATATGCAGTATCATGTTTTTCCTGCGCTTTGCATTGATAAATGGGTAAGGTATTTATCCGTTTCAGAAGATTTTAAGAAATCTGGCATCGATTTGTTAGAGCATATTTTTGCATATTTTAGCCTTAAAAGCATATTTTAGCATATTTTAGGTTTAAGAGCATATTTTACCTTAAGAGCATATTTTTAGAGCATATTTTTAATTTTTAGAGCATTTTTTCACTTTTTAGAGCTTTTTTTTTTAAGTCTTTAGAGCATTTTTTAATTTTTAGAAAATTTTTTTTATCCATTTTTTATAACAACACTTATTTTTAAATTTTTTAAATTTTTTTTGGATGTTTGAAATGTTTGTTTCTTTTTCTTATGCTCTGGCCTGTTCTTGCTTCATTTACCCATATTAACCCTCTAACTACTTCACATAACGGTATTTTTTGGGTCTATTCTCTAAAAAATTGTAA
The DNA here is from genome assembly GCA_963921195.1 of Pegoplata infirma. Classification (NCBI taxonomy): domain Eukaryota; kingdom Metazoa; phylum Arthropoda; class Insecta; order Diptera; family Anthomyiidae; genus Pegoplata; species Pegoplata infirma. The sequence goes on from OY992540.1 coordinate 84,282,403, forward strand.
AAAACACCTCGAAAAAGGGGACATAATTTTTTTTAAGAGCATATTTTTTATTGTTTTTAGCAGGCTTTAAAAACTGCGAATAACTATCGTAGTTTGTAGTTTAGTTTATTTCTACTACACGAACATTGCAGTAGCTTGAGAAAAACTAACTGCACAATTTTTTTTTTGCACACAAAGTGTAGTTTTAGTTTTTAATGAACTACCAGTTATTCCTATTGCTACTGCACACATAGGCAACAAAAAACAAAACTACACAAGCAGTGGAAGTTAAAAAGTTGAATGTTGTGCTGACCTCCACTAGTAGTTTTTACTTCGTGAAAATAGTGTACAACTTCGTAAAAAATTATAAACTGTTAGTCTTTCGTTTATTGACTACACAACAGCTAAACATATAACTACATTGGGACTGTTAAATTGAATTTAATGTACTTGTTTGACAAAAATAACATGATTTATATAAAAATAATACATTTTTAAAATCGAAATGATGCAAAAATAAATTAATGGACGTATATTTTTTTATTATTTTTATAAAGCAAAAATTAATTAAATAAATTAAGCAAAATTAAAAGAATCAATTCTAAACTGAAAATAGAAAAACACATTTAAAGATTTTAAAACAATACGGATTTTTATTTCATTTAATATTTTTATATATTAACGTTCTTCACAGTATCATAAAAGAAAACTTTGTGTTATTTTTTTCTTAATCTTTTTTTTTCCACCACCGATTTGGTAAACACGTGTTAAAAAGGATATTTGGATTTCCCGCAAATGATATGAATGTCATAGATTTACATAAAAGTATGTGAAAAAGAAATTTACCTGTGTTTTCACGTGTTGAAGTGGCTGTATCGCAGTATAGGCTGCAAATACAATATTTGCAAATTAACAAAAAAAGGTTTAATTTTTTAAACCTGTTGTGACAGATGGACGGACATATCATTGAAAAAATGTGTATAGCTGTGTAGATCACTTAGGTAAAATTATAATAAAATTCACAGGAAAAAAATGATAAAAAAATTTTTCGTTCCTAATTTAAAATAACGGTGAATAATGTTAAAAACAATCATAATGAATACCAACTTATAATTTTTTCTAAGACAAAAAAAATCAACTAATATTAAGTAATAAAAATAAATTTGATTCAATACTGTTTCAATTGAAAATGGATACTTTACACTTTATTTCAAAACTAAAAATTTGATGAATAAATTCTTTGTATAAAAGACCTGGGTTTGTTTATTTAAATGTCCTTTTAATTTTAGATTATTTTTTAAATTCAATTTGTTTAATCAAAATGTTTGTATTTCAAATAATGTGGTGATTAATACCCGCATTGTGCGGTCTATTTTGTTTACTTAATCTACAAAACGTTCTTTTCTAAAATTCCATTTAAAGAATTAATTGACTTGAATTAATTCAATAATTAAAATTTATGAAATAAAAATTAAAATGTTGAAATTAATTTTCGAAGGTCACTCTGAAAAAATTAAACAAAAATTAAATTCAATTTTTAATTTCAAGTTTAAAAAAAATAAAAATTATATACTCCAAAAATAAAGTAATTTATAAAATAAAAGTTTTTAAAAAATATTTTTTTTTTAAATACGTTCAAAAAGACATAATTTCAAAACAAATTTTAATAAATATGGTAAACATTGATAAAAAAATACCGAACATTTTATTTTTCTTTTATATATCGCTCCTTTACTTGTATAGTGTCATAACTCAAAAAATGCGTTTTTTGAGTTAATGATGCAGAATTATTCGTTATATCGTGCTTTATATTGTGTCAAAAATCCGTATTAATATCTTTTAAACTCACCGTTTGAGAAGAGTACACGCCATTATTACATTTTCTATGTACCGGCCTTTTTCAATTAAAAACCAGTTTCAATAGTAAACTTTAAACGTGTTTTCTGCAAAATCAAATATTTTGAGTTGTGACACTATACAAGTAAAGGAGCGATATGTATATACTGAAAAAATTCTAACAACAACTTAAAACAATACACATTTCTTTTGTGTCGCCTGAAGTCATTGTTAAGTTTTTTTTTTAAGACAACAACAACAAAAACTCTCGTTATCTTCGTTTCACTAATAGTTATTGCTTCGTGTTTCTTGAGAATGACTACAGTCTTGTGTGTTGTTTTCAACTGCTTGCTTTTTTTCAAAATTTAAAACTACAACAACACTATCAACTGAAGAGTTAAACAATTTCAAAAAAAAACTACTGCTATAACTACACCACCAAAATGTGCGTGTAGTAGTAGCAGCAGCAAGTGAACGACTCTGAGTTTTGTTCATTTTTAAAACTACACTATTCGTTGTTTTCAGTTACTACTGCTTCTGGCAGTTTAGTTATTCTAACCCTGGTTTTTAGAGCATATTTTCCGTTTTTAAGGGCATTTTTTAAGCGCATAAAACGTGTTTTTTAGAGCATATTTTTGGTTTCCCTGCTGATAAGTGTCGAATCTGTATTAGTCTGTGGCGACGCGTTGATTTTTTTCAATACCACATTCTCAAAATACTTATTCCAAGTAAGATCATAAACAATTACACGGAGGGATTTAGTACCTTAAATAGTTCTGGGTCTGGTTGGTATTTGAACGATGAGACCAAATGTTATATTGCTATGGGAAAAATGGCTACAGTTTTTCAATCTTAAGTGTTTGCTATTTTGAACGTAGCGATCTGGATAAGTGAAAACAGATGGAGAGATAGGAGAATCAGTATCTGCAGTGACAGCCAAGCTGCGCTTAGGGCACTAGATTCTTACTTCATCAAAAATTGTCCAGGAGTGTAGGAGCAGACTCAATAAAGTCTCATGTGTGAATAGGGTCTGTCTTCTGTGGGTTCCCGGTCACCCTCAACTCAAGAGAAGGAACAAAACAATCGCGGCACGCCACTTTTCATACGATTGCACTGTTAAAAATTTATTTTATTTTCATCACTGTTTTGCTCGATCTCATAGTTTTTGCTGGGTATGTAGAATGTAATATTAGAGAGTTTTCAGTGGCAACAATTAGCGTAATTTGAATTTTGTTTTGAAAATTTTATGAAACTACAAACAACAATAATGGTAATAATGATGGTAATAATACAAACATCAGGTAGTTAGGTGGTACTGGACTCACACATGCACAAGGACATTATGCTATTAGTTCAAAACAAAAGCTAATTTTAACTTTATAAGCTTTGCAAAAAAAAAACGTTTCGTCGCTAAAATTTATTGGGTGGAATGAGGAGAATACCAAATAAAGTCCTCATGCGTTATATTTGTTTGTAACTGTGTGTGTTTGTGCGATTAGTGGTATTTATGAAATTGTTTTTGTTACTGTAAGAGGTCCTTTTTGCATTGTTGTTATTACAACACGGCATTGTTGTGGCATATTTTTCGCGTTTGTTCATTGTACCTCCTCCAAAAAAACAATAACATTTCCGAATGAACATTGCGAATATTGTTTGGAGTTTGGTGGCAGCTCTCCCGTATTGTTTGGTGTTGTTACTAATACCATTGATATTTCAATCACTTAACAAGTTGGCTATAAAAAAAACAACAACAAAAGCAAATGTTGGTGTCAGCAGCAGCAGCAGCAATCATGAAAGCCTTTAACAAAAAGCTACGCTTTTAACGTATTTACCAATGATTTCAACAATTTTTTTTTTGGATTTCGAATTGTTGGCGTTGATTGTTTGTAATTTTGTCTAATTGCTTCGGGAAGAATTTGAAATTTTAAAAAGTTAACACAGAAAATAAGAATGGAGAGTGCAAAGAGTTGTTATATTTGAACATATAACAAACAATGCCATCATCAAAAAGAATTATTAAATATGAAAATAACAATTTATTTTAATTGATATTTGGTTATAAAAAGATGCGAAGGAAGAAAAATTTGTTCTTTAAATTTTATTAAAAAAGTTATAGTAGTAGCAAATTTAAATATAAGAAATACGAGGGCAGCTCAATAATTCCGGGACTTTTCGAACTTCCCTCGTAGTTATATGAAAGGCAGCACTGCCCAAAAAAAAAAAAAAAAAAAAAAAAACAACACCTGATAATAGAGTACCCCAGCAAAAACTTGGTAATGGGTACCCCTTCCTGCCTCGCTTACGAGATAATGGCTTTGAATACTACTAATTACCATTAGCATTACATTGCGCCAAAAAAGGCAAAATGTGGTTACCTCCAATGACATCACCGTGTTAAAGTAATTAACATTGAAATTGGGAGGTAACTAGTTACTCATATTTCTGCTAACCCCCTTAGTTAATTACTTGGTAAGCGAAGTTTTTGCTGGGACTGTCAAATTTTGAGCAAGTTCCGTCATTTACTTTGCGTTTAACAGCTGTCCAAAACTTAAAACCTCGTGGATTTTTTTTAAAATGGATAAAGTGAATTTCTAGTGCTCATTAAATTTTATTTTTTGCGAAAAAAAACCCGTTAATCAATCCAAGAAAAAGCTTAATAAATACTATGGAGACTCTGCACCATCTATTTCAATGGCAAAAAAGTGGTTTACTGGCTTTCGGTGTGGTCGCACAAGTACAAATGGCGCTGAACGTCCTGCACGGCTAATTGACGTCAATACACCCGACAATGTCAAAAAAATCTACGATATGATGTTGACCGATCGAAGAGTAAAAGTGCGTAACATAGTTGATGTCATAGGCATTTCATATGGCAGTGTGGTTTCGATTTTAAATGATCAGTTGGGTTTAAGAAAGCTGTCTGCAAGATGGGTGCCGCGTTTGCTCGAGAATCATTGGACTAAGTGTGTTGAGCTAAAATGATATTATCTTGAAAAATATTTTGTTGTTTGCAAAAAAAAAAAAACTGTGTTTCATTCGAAAAGTCACGGAATTATTGATCGCCCTAGTATTGGGCGCATTTATTAAAAAAAGTTTCACAGACTAAACAGACACAACAGTAGGGTTTAATGACAAAAAAACAGGTTAAAACAAAGATTTTTTTTGGAAAATCAAAGCACTTTTAAGCTAACTTGGAAACTCTACCTTTAATGAATGAGTAAAACGATAAAAACTAATCTGGCATTTATTTTTTTATGGCGCTGTTAACCATTTTTCCCTTTCTAGCACAAAATAAAAAAAAAAAAATTATTCAAGATAAATTTTTTGACATTTGTCACAAGTGTCTCGTCTGTGGTTCAATTTAATTCAGTTCTTCATACTCAAAAAAAAAAACAGGTGTCAAAAAAGTAGTCTTGAACCATATGGTTATTTTTTTCATTTTGTTCTACTTTTTGGGTTAGAAAGAGAAAACTAATAAAACACGCCATAAGAAAAATTGATGAGAAATCGGTTTTTATTGCTCCACTCACTCCTAATTAGTAGAAAGTGTTGCCATGTTTTGTTAAAACTAGCTAAAAATCGCATTTGTTTGCTCCTAATATCGCTTAGTTTTTTTCCCCGTTCTTTTGTTATTAAACCCCTACTGTCGTGTCTGTATTGGTCTGACTAGAGTATAATTAATTTTTTTTTGACTTTAATACACTCAAAAAAAAAGTCTCGCAAAAATCATGAATTTTATTTTTTAGATGTTTAAAAAGATTAATATTATAGTACAATTCTTTTTATAAAAAAGATCTGCTAAATTTTGTTAGATTTTATTTAAACGTAGTTTACAAAGTTTTTTTTAGTGTACAATCCTTTAATGTATATTTAATTTAGTTTATTTTCACAGTTTAGATTTTTTATAAAATATACTTTTCTTACGCTCAATATCCTAAGTAATTATTGAAATTGTCTAAAAATGTTATGCAAACATATAACCCCAAAACATATTTGAAATCCTTTTATTATCACTGACATTAATTTACCTGAAAATTAACACTAAAATATCATAATCCAATTAAAACAAGAAAAAAACTTACATTCGGCCTTGCCGAATGTGTGAATACCCTCCACAATGTAAAAAATTGCTTTATTTGAAAAAAAAAAAATAGTTGAAAAAACATTTTTATAAAAAAAATTTTGTAAAAAATATTACTTTTGAGAAAAAAAAAAAAAAAAAAACAAGTAAAGGTAAAATTTGTTGGGATTAAAAAATAAACTTGTTTTCTGCACACATATGTGAACTAGCAGCCGAATTAAAGCATTTTGTATTTTTAAATGATGTGGCATGTCCGAGGTGTCCTTACATTTTCTTTCGTTCATAACTTTTGAGCCGCTGAACTGATATCGCTCAAATGCAATACTTACCAAACTGCTCGGAATAACATCAAGTAAATACATACGTTAAGTTTCAGTCATATCTGTGTAATATAATGGTCGTGATAGACATTTTAACAGACCACTGATCAATAATTTTTTTATGGGGTGCCAGACCGATATTTTTATGAGTTACAAACGGAATGATAAACTTATATATACCCACTTCCCCAAAGTGGAGGGTATAAAAATACTACTACATTCAGAGTTTCGAGGACTGAATTCGTTTTTTGAATTTTCTAAAAGTTTAATTTGCAAACTAAGTTGGATGTACATATGCATTATTTTTTGGTTAGCAGCATTACATTACTTCGATTTATGTATTAACCGGATAATTATACAATTTACAAAACCGATAAGAAAAATACTTCAATAAAGAAAATTGTTATACCAATCATCAAATTGTAGGTGATTAATTGAATATTTTTTCAATCAAACATTTTTTCGATTTTCGATCACAATTTGATAAATTTTTTTATTTATAGTCAATCAAAATAATGATTGATTTAACGGATAATCCTTCCCCTTGCGATTTTGAACTTCTTCCGAGATAAAAAAGTTGCATTTGCCTAGCAAAAGTACAAAAAACCCTGCAAAAAATGCGATTTTTCTTAGGTTGGTTTAGTTCTCCATGAAGAATTTTTTTTTACCTTGGTCCGATTTCGCCCATTTCCGAACTTAACCTACCTAAGAATATAAGACATATTCGTGCCAAACTTCGAAAGTCTAGCTCTTTTATTTTGGACTCTATCGTGTCCAGTACAGACGGACGGACAACGCTAGAATGTCTTAGAATCGATCACTGATCAATAAAATATATACTTTATGGGGTCCTAGACCGATGTTTCAATGAGTTACACACGGAATGACAAAGTGAGTATACCCCCATACTGTGGTTGGATGGTATAAAAATGAATTCATTGAAAGCTCTGAATAGTAGTATGTTTACAAATTTTAGCTACATCCTAAACTAAAATGAAGTTAGTAAATGTTTTGTAAACATAGATTTGATATAATATTAATGAAAACTTACCCAAATAAATACACATACGCCAGGCAACTTAAAACATTTAACTAATTATAAAGTGGGGTTTTCAGTTCTACACATCTACGTTTATACTTGAGACGGGCGCGTGAGTAACTTTTGACTCACTCTCACGACAGGAATTTTCCACCACAAACACTCGATCACGAGCTTATTTTTTTCTACTCACACTCACGTGAGTAAATTTCAGACAACTAACATTCACGTGTTCTCACAAAAGCTTCACTGACACACACGTTGACATTTTATGCAAAATTTTTTTAAAAATTTTCAAAATCTGACAAAATATTGAACAAAATTTGAAGTTTTGGCCTATTTTACAATCTTTTGGCTCTTTTTTTTTGGGACAAAAGGAAATATGAAGAGCAAATAAAAAGAAACAAAAAAAATTAACTCACGCACAATCAATCACGCAAAGATCTTAGGTTGTAAGTGGCTGCTGACGTTTTACGTCAGCACACGTAGACTCTGAGGTCCATTTCTCACTCACACTAACTCACGGAATTTTTTTTCCACTCACACTCAGAATCACGTGAGGAAAGATGAGTTTCAGTCACACTCACGCTTGATCACGCGTAAAACACCCACTAATCTGCTCATGTGCCCATCTCTAGTTTTAACTATTAAAAAGTTATTCTCAGAATTGAACTAACACTCACTGCATAAATTAATTTAAAACAATACACACCAACTTTTTGAAGTGAACACCTTTAAATAATGTTTAAAGCAGTTTCAAGTGTTTAGTCACAGACTAGTCACAAAAATTAAACATATGGCTCAAAATTATTTTTTTGACATACACATGTCATAAGTGTCGCGTCTGTTCAGTCTGTGTCTTACAATTAGTGATGTGGTAGAATTAAGTAGTGGATATCGATAACATCCACAACAGTGCAATATTGCAACTTGAAAAAAAAAAAAAAAATACAATTTTTATTTTTCTATTACCTTTTATATGATGCGTCTTTGCAAGAAAGGATTCGAAATTTATTTTAATAGTAATACAATTGCTTCACAAAGAAACAAGCAAATAAAATTGCGATTTTGACATTGCGCAATTTTGCAAGACTAAAATTTATGACGTGAATTCCATTAATGTTTTGGAGTAATGTGTATAACATAAAATTACAAACTTGCGTCACAGACTATAAACAGACTCGACAGTAGAGTTTTATGAGAAAAAATGGGGAAAAACTAAGCGATTTTAGGAGAAAACAGAGCGGTTTTAAGTCCGTTTTATGCTTACATGGCAACACTTTCTACGACTTAGGAGCAGGGATGTTAAATGGGGTTTTCAATTGTGTACCAACTTTGAAAAAAAATTGTACTTTTTGGACCCTCGCGGTACCATTTTTTTTTTTTATAAAAACTTAACTAAAACAAATAGAGGGTAAATTCGGTTCTTCTTAATCTAAAAAAAAACATTTTCCAAGGTCGTTTTTGAACAATTTCTTGATATCTACTCTGCAGAAAAATGTATCATTGTCCTATACTTTATTTATAGGAAAAGTTCTAAGAATTCTAGAATTTTTCGACAGAAAAAATATATCTGAGTGCGTAAATACGAAAAATGTATCAAGATCTGAGAATTCTTCTAAAGATAAAAGGTCTCAAAATCTGAAATTACTATAGTAAAGCATACTTTCTTCATTAGTTGTCTATAAATAAATAACTGAGACTTCTGTGGAAAATTCTGAGACTTTTTGTTTGATAAAAGTGGGTAAGAAGTGTCTTATTCTAATACATTTTCTATAAAAACAAGTTTTTAACATCCAGAATTTTTAGTATAAAATTTTAGAAAAATTTAATTTGAAAACTATTTAAAAATGTTTTAAAACAAGAGGTGTAAAAACTAAAAAAGAATCTTACTTATGGAGTAAATCGGTATAGCATTAGTACCCTTGTGAGATTTTTTTTTTACCGATATTTCGATGAGTAATAAAGAAATTGGAAATTTTAAAATTGTACCAAATGAGTCGCGGTAGTACCACAGTACTTTTAAAGGTCAAAATGTACCAAAAAAAGTACAATTGTACCAACTTTAACATCCCTGCTTAGGAGTGAGTGAAACAACAAAAACCGATCTGGCATCCATTTTTCTTATGGAGCGTTATATCAGTTTTCTCTTTCTAACCTAATTCGTAGAATAATTTGAAAATATTAACCATATGGTTCAGAACTACTTTTTTGACACCTGTCACTCATGTCGAGTCTGTATTAGTCTGTGCTTGCGTGATTCTGCAAAATAAATGATTTTTCTGCAAAATCTGTTTTTGGAGTTATGACAGTCTTGTAGTAAATGAACAATATGTTCTCCTAATTATTTTACTAACTATATTTCATCAGCTTTAAATACTCATTTTATGTGTGTTTAATTGTGTTGTATGTAAATAATGATACTTTCTGTTAAGCTTTATAACTTTGCAACTCTTACCAAGCAACATTCTCCAACTAGTACTATACACATTTGAAAAATCCATTTTAATGCTTTTTGCAATTCTACTCCCATACAAACTGCTGGCTGCTACAATTACTTCTAGTTATCCTTATGTGTTTACTTTTCATTGGTAATGTTGTTGATACTACTGTTTGGCTTGTACTACATAAGTTTATCTGTATATGACTGTTTTAGTCTGTTTGCCTGTTAAAATTTTGCTGTCTATGGCAAAAAAAACAGAGAACTCAACTCTAATTCTCGCTTTATTCCTCCTCAGTCTGTTCTGTCTATATGTATGATACGTTTTTGCTTACATTTGTAATTAAATTGTTACCAATTAAAATTGCACACTCTTTTGATTATCACAAAAACAACAGCAACATCCTATAAGTTGCTGCTACTGCTAATATAAACATTTTTTATAGCAATTATCCTGATAACTATTACTGCTATTAGCTGGGTGTAGTTAATAAAATATGATTTCTGGTTAATTTGGGTAAAAACTTTTTCTTAATAAAGTCTTAGCATATTTTTTTTAGTTTTCTTTCATTTATCCCCCAAAAAAAACATAAAATTGATGAAAAATCAACACCATTTTCAAAATTAAATAAAATTCTCAAAACACTTACTTGTTGTGTTTAGGGGTTTCTTCTTACTTGTATGTTTTATATTTTACTATTTTTTTTTTTTTTTTCTTTTTATTACTTTTTACCTAGAATTATTTCGTTTGCAGATTTTTAACAAATTTGTGGAAGGTTTTTTCATTTGATTTTCTTCTTTTTTTCAAGACTTTTGCTTACTTTTCTGCATTTCCCCAAGGTACTAATTAGTGTCGTACATAGTTTTAGATCAGCTGTTACTTTTTATGTAAACAAATTCACAGTGTTGCTTAAATTGTTAGTAAATTTTCATACGCTTGGTTAAGTTCGGTTTTTTTTTTGTTTTTTCTTTATGTGTGGAAAAGTTTTAAAACTTTGTTGACTTTGAGATTTTAGTAAATTTTTTTTGAACAACTTATGTTTTTGATTTTTTAACTTTAATATTTTTAACTGATTTTTGGTTTCTTATTTATACTGTATGTTTTTTTTTTCTTGATAATATTTGTTTTAAAGAAAAACTTTTTCCTTAAGTAGTTTTGTTCGATTTTCTTCTATTTTTTTTTTTCGTTTAATAATATTAAAAATATATTTTTTTCGGCTAATTTTTTTTTCTTTATTTTCTTTGGCTTTATTTACTCTTTGTTCTTGTAAAAGAAATTTATAGCTAATGGAATTATTTAATACATATATTTTTTTCTTCAATCATACTCAACAGCTGCTATTTTCTTTTATTTTTACGTCATTTATTTTTGGGTCGAAAGTTTGTTTACTGGTATGTCAAATCTAACAACAGAAAACTTTGCAAACAAAATCTTTCACTGACCGCATTGTATTGCGGTTATATTTATAATCGTGGAAATTCTCCATCGCCGGGGAAAAAGGGGCAAACTTAAGAAAGGTTTAAAAATAACACAAGACAATGCCTTTTTTTGCACGGGTTTTGGTTGTAAATTTTGGGTAGTTGAGGTTCGCTGATTTCAATTATGACAACCGTTTTTTTTTTTTTTTGGGCCAGCTCTAGTTTTCGAGATATAGCCTAAGGAAACTACGAAAATAGGCTATTTTTGGCATGTTTGTGAGTCCATATTTACCAACAATGGTCTTGCATCAAAAAAGTGAAAGACTATTTTGGGAATGTCGAATATTCCAAAAATGCTCTTACTTTTTTTTTGAGTCATCTCTAATTTCCTAGATATTGCTAAAATAAAAATTTAAAATTGTCATTTAGGTACTTTTTAAAATTTTCCTCTCAGCATTACTTTGCTAGAGTTTGAGGATACGATTTAGACTTAAAAAGGCAGGCATATTTTGAGAAATGCTATAAGTTTTATCGGTTCAGCTTTAGTTTAAGAGTTATACATTAACTAAATAACAAACATTTGATTATCATATAATTGAACAATTTTATCTTTTTATCAGCATTTGTTTAGCAACTTCAGACATTTGGAAAGGTTTTGTGAACTGATTTTGATTATACCAAGACCTCTTTTAAGAATTGCTGTTAATTTTTCCGAGTCAGCTCTATTTTACGAGAAATGTCACAACAACGATTTTCCAAATTTTGCTTTCGTTATAACTAAAACTGTCAGAAAAAAGTTAATACTGAGGGTCTAAAATTAGTGTTGAAAATTAAAGCCTAGCAAAGTTGGTAAAAATCGCACTTTTTTAACCTCTTAACAGCGATTCCCTGTCAAATGCCAGGCAAATTAAAAAAGTTTAACTTTTGTCACCTTATGTAATGGTTCTGTCTTATTGGCCTTGATTCGTAAAAAAAAACGTTTTCAGAATGCTGAAGAAGCTTTGTTTTCATAACATTTTGTTGGAAAACTGCTAGATTAAGCATAAAAACATCTAGAAACTGAAATAAATATAAAATTTTTTAATAAGTCATTCAGCGTCGATAACATTAGAAAAGGTTTAAACATAATTGTCCTGTCTTTTTTACCTAAATTCGTAAAAAAGTTTTATCAGATGTGTGAAGACTTTTTTTGGGTTTAAGGAGTGCTAATTACACCAACACTATTAATCCAGTATTCGGATTCAGCAACATATTTGATCGAATACCGAATTATTATAAAAAAATGGGAATGGGAGGAAACAAAAAGCAAATGCAAGTTGACATTTGACATGACAAAACACTCAAGGGGGGTTACTGTGTATTTTGATTCGAAAAGAAAAACCTTTCAAATTGAATGACGAATACAAACAAAACATTGGTCGAATTCGAACAGTTTTCTTTTTTGAATCAAAATACGCAGTAACCCCAAGGCTTCTTTTGTGTAAAGTGCGAGATTTTTTTTACACGCATTTGAAGTTGGTGATTTTAAAGCATTTAAAGTTTTGATATACTAAATATGTCCTACTTTAGGAGCCCCTGGGTCTGCCCTTATTGGGTGTGTGGGGTCAAGCGTCGAAACTTAAGCTCGAAATTACGTTAGTTATTACCGGTACACTCAAAAAAATACGTCAGTAAAAAAGTTTGTAAAATTGTTTGTATCCCAAGTTTACAACTTTTTTACTAAATTGTACTAAAAAAATATTTTTTTGTAATTCGTTTTAGTAAACTCGCGTTACAAACTATTAATTTTTTACTGATTTTTTAATAATTTTTTCAGTTGATTTTTTAAAAATTTCGTATTAACTTTTCGGTTTTCTTTTCTAGAAAAGTAATGCACTAATGAAATACAAAAAGAAAATGTTATTAAAATATTTGGAAATTAAAAAGAGCATTTAAAAAAAATATATAGTTAGTTATTTTTTTATTTTAATGGTAAAACTGCGCTTTGATGAGTATGAATATGTTTATTATTTTCAATATTGAATTACACTTATTTGTCTGCTTCATTGTAACTACTTTGTTTTCTTTCAAATAAAAACATATATAAAAAAGGGAACAAAATGCAGTAAAGAGAAGATATGCAAAATTCAAAAAAAAACACCGACCTTTTTCAATTCTTTTTTCTTTCTTCTCCACTTGCGGCCCTTTTTTGTTTTACGCTATCTGCGATTTTTTTTTCTTGTGTGCAGTGTACACAAAGGGTTGATTTCTTAATACTCAGAATAGTTTTGGTAATTTTGTGTACTTTTCTTCATGCCTTTCTTTCTATTATTCAGTTGGAAAATAGCATTTAAAGTGACAACGTCGCGGAGCGGAAGAAATAAAAAAATGTACAAACAACAAAATATTACAACACAACCAAATGGTAAAGTATTTTTTGTTTAAAATTAACTCTTTTTTTAGGACAATAAATAAAACAAAATAGAAAATGATGAAAGCAGGTAACAACTGTATATTTATGTGTTCCATTTAAATAATATCAATATAATGTATTTTTTATTCTAGAACACCAATTTATTCAACACAATTTTCAAAGCATTTATTTTATGTGGTATGTAATTTATATTTTGTACAAAAAAAAAATGTATTCAATATTTTCTCTTACATATTTCAGGTAAAAAATTCAAACAAAATCTGACTTGCATTGAAATACTAATGGCGACAACAAGCGCAATACGCAGTTTACATATAGTAAAAAAATACCAAAAATTTAAAATACACAATTTACAATTTTTTTACAAAAAAATTTAGTAATACTAATTTTTTTAGTGTTTTTTGAGATTACTAATTTTTGAAAACCAAAGTTTGTAATGGTAACTGAAAAAGTTATCGGGCACAAATTGAAAACTTTATTAGTAATGGTAACAGACTTTTTTGTAAGGAATACTAACAAATTTTTATGAGTGTATGAATTTCGCTGCAATCGGTCGAGTAATTTTTTTTTCTACTCACGTGAGCGTGAGTAACAAAAAAAGTTCGTGCGTGAGTAAAATTGTTGCGTGAATTTTTCGTGATTTTAATGATTTGTACAACATATCCAAAATTTAGAGAGGGACCTCCATACAATAAAAAAATATTCTGGTTTTAGTATATTTTTTCTTAGCAAATAAATTTTTTTTATTTTTTTAATGTAAAAATTTGAAGTTTCAAGGAAACTTATTCCTGTTAAATTTTTAAAAACATTCCAAAACAATAAATAATTTTCTAAGGGAAAATATGAGTACCTTATACTTAAAATAGAATAGTTTTTGATCCCATGAAGATCCTAATCTGAATTTAGGATATGTTATACAAAACATTATGGGCTGTCACCATTCTAAAATCGGAATTGCCCTTTTATAATTACAAAAATATTTTGTAAATTTAAATAAATGCTTAAGAAAAAAAAAATTACATAAAATTATTTTCTTACATATCTATTTTAATTCGTGAGTATTTCGTGAACGTGATTACATCGTGAGCGTGATTAATTTTGTTTTTACTCACGTGAGCGTGCGTGAGCGTGAGCACAAAAAAAAATCATGCGTGATCGCGCGTGATTAATTTTTTTTTTCGTGATTGTGATTAAAAAGTCACTCACGATCCCATCTCTAGGCTGAATTATTAAAAACAAACCACAGCTCACCGTTGCGTATGATTGTTATTTAAAGGCAATTACAAATTAAGTATACGCCTCTTATATGTTTTCAAGTAATTAAATGTATGAAATTTTGATCGTTCAGAAATAATTTCGCACGTTCTAGTAAAAGTCATATCACTTTTGCTATTTCCTTTGTAACAGATTCAAACACTACCAATTTTAGGTTGTTCCTTTCAGTATTTTGTACAAGACACAAAAAAGTAAATAAATCAAAGTCAAATAAAAAAAATATATATTTTCGAATTTGTCTTTTGGGTTTAGTTGATGGTTGAATTCGCCACCCCACGATAAAATCAAACAAATTTTCTTGATTGAATTATTAATAAAAAAAGCAGAAGAAAATTTATAAGATATTTAAAACCAAAAATAAAAGTTCAATACTTTATAAGACTTCTTTTCTTCGAACTGGCAAACAAAATGTCCTTTTACATTTTAGTAAATGTAATTGTTTTGTTTTTTAAACATACTTATAAAAAACATTACTACTTAAGTTGTGTTTATATCATCCCACAGAGTCTTTGGATATCATCAAAGTAAAATACTACCAAAGTCTTAATACTGCCAAAAAATCATAAACAAAATCAAATTGTTAAAAACAGCTGTTTGTATGAAAATCTAATATCACACAGCCATTTTTTTTAAATATTTCATAAATCAAAAGTCTTATTAAAATCAGATAACACACAATTTTTTGACAAGTCTTAATACTCATTGTCAGTGGAATGATGTAAACATAGCTTTAATAACATAGTTGCTTAATAAAGTACTTTATACCAAAAAGTACTAGTATTTACAAACATGGAATATTAATGATGTTTACTTTTTTAATTAATTAAAAATAAAAATATTCATTAAACAAAAATTAAATGTTGATTTTAACTTGGTTTTGGTTTTAATAAAATACAACCCAAGTTATATTTCTTTTAACGCTTGTGCGATTTAATAAGTACTTTTTTTTGTTGATTTTTTTTTTTAACATTTTCTGTTCACTTAATTTAATTTTGTTAATTTAGTAGCGGGCATTTAAATTTTTAATGAGTTTCACCCCCACCCCCAGTTGTTTTCTGTTGAAACATAAAAAGGGTTAAGAGTGGAAAAAAATATTAAAATATATTTTATTATAATTATAAGAGTTGTGGCATCCATTTTATCATTCCTCATCATTTCACATCTCTTGTTCTAGGTATTTTATTTTTCTCTCTAAAAAAAAAATGTTTATAATGATGTAATGTAAATTGCTTCATTTTAATTAATTATAATATTTATTTTAATTTTTTTTTCTACACTCTCTACAAAATGTTTATTTTGTAATGAAAAGTAAAGATATAAAATAATAATAAATAAAATATTTTATATGTGCTAGAATTCATAATTATGAAAATGTATTTTGTTACAAAAATTAAAAAGATTAAAAAATGAATTTAATAATAAAATTTATCAAATAAATACTGAAATCAATTTAAAATTTAATTAAAAATCAATATATATCATTATTTATTGTTTACAATACATAATACCAATTTATAATTATAAATTTGCAATTAAAATTAAATTTTCCGTAGTCAAAATATTAGGGGTAAGCATAAATTTTGGAGGCAGCTGAATTTTTCCAAGTCCTAATTCAATAGTAAAATTTATACCTTTAATATATCTTTTGTCCGCACTAGATTTTGCTTAGGAGCATTTTAGCTAAAATCTAACTTTAAAATTTATTCCCGGGATTTTCGGTATTAGGCAAATCCCTAATTTTGGGATTTCTGAGTATTTTCGGGATCCCGATTTTTTAAATATTTTTTATTACTTTTATTTTTTTTTTAATAATTTCAATAAAAAATGAATTTTGTGGAACACAAAACCAAATAATCCGACATAAGTTCCGTCTGGTACCATTTTTTTTTTGTAGAAGCAAAGTTGAACCGTTTGCGAAATGTAAAGCTTGCAAAAAAATTTAAAAAGCTAATAGTGGTTCGAGGAAAGGGCCGTTCACACAAAAAGCTATTGGCTTAACATTTTCAATTAAATCTATTGATCAACAAAATTTAAATGAGTCAATTAATGTTTTGATAAAAACTTTTGATATTTTCTTTAACTGTCGAATTACAAATTTTCAACATACCAGATTTTTTATACAGATTTTTTATACAAAATAATCGGGTTTTACTTTTTTTTGTTTTTGGCAACATATTGGAAAGCAAAAAAGATGAATTTTTTACAATTTTGTCATAAGCTTACAATTTATTCGTTAAATCAATCATTATCTTGATTGACTATAAATAAAAAAATCAATGTTGGCAATCGATACCTTTTCAATACCGTTATCCGTTTCAAAACCCTTTAAATTGAATACCGGTACCAATACCGAAACTCAGTTTTGGTATCGGATACCGGTATCCAAAAACCTTTTCCTTCGGTACCGGTACGTACCGGTATTGAAACGGTTTTTCCTAAAAAACCATGTTTTTTTACAAAAAAAAAAACATTTAATAGAAAATTTGCATTAAAATAAAAAAAAAAATCTTTGGGCACCCATTTCTAAAAAAAAGTCATACTTCAACCGCTATGCGAGAGCAGAGAAAAATTATTGATTTTCATGAAATTTTTTTGGAGTCATTTAGACTATCAATAGAAACTTTCTGAACCCCTTAGTATAGTTAAGTTTTTTGGAGATTTTTATTTAATCCGTGATGTGGCACAGTGCTTTGTCCCATTGACAAAAATCAAAAAAAAAAGTTCCCATCGTTTTTATTATAATATTTTTTTTTGTAAAGGTAATAAGGTAACTTAATATTTTAATAATAATACCTTTTGATATAACTCTTTTTGTCGCCACAAGGGGTCACTAAAGTTAGAGAATTTCCAAGCAAACGGTATTTAAAAAAATAATATTATTTTGAGTTTTACAAAAATAGTTCCCAAAAATTCAGTTTTTTAGATAATGACTTGATTTTTTCTGCAAAAAATTAAAAAATATATTTGCAATACGGAAAATTTTTTATTGGAGATAAAAAGTTAAAGTATATGCCTTTTGTAAGACTTCGAATTACTTCTTTTTTTTGTGAGGATCTTTAAAATAACAAAAGTTTGATGGAGTATTAAAAAAATATATGTTAACGGATTTTTGATTTCATAATTTTTTTTTAAAGCCTTGACCTTTATCTTTCAAAGAAAAAAAACAACGCTTGCAACTTTTGAGTAGAACTTTAAATATATATTTTTTTCTAAGTGCCTAAAATCACATTTTTGAAAAATCCATTTTAGTGGCTGACGAAAATAGCTGTAACTTTTTGGTTTTTTAATGAAATGGCTTGATTTTTGTTTTAAAAAACTTTAAAATATATATTTTTTTACCAGAAAAAATTACCTTAGTATTAAGCAATAAGATTTTTTTCTACACGCATTGAGAGTTACCTAAATTTTTAGTTTGAAGACCCAAAATTTGCAAAGTTTGAAAAAATATTAAAAAAATATATGTTAACCGATTTTGGATTTTTTTCTTTTTTTGAGAAGGTTAAATCTTTATCTATTAAATAAAAAAGTAAACAGTTGCAACTTTTTTTTAGAACGGAAAAAAAAAATTTTTTTCGAAGTGTCCATTTTTTCGTTATTTTTTGTTAACCGCTAAGAATTAACAATGTTTGAAAAAATATTATAGAAATTATGTTAAACCTTTTTTCAACCCAATCAGCAGAAAATAAAAAAAAAAAGAAGAAATGTTAAATTTGGCTTCACCAAATCCATGAAAACTGTCCACAATGTACAACAAAATTTGAATACAAATGAATTTGAGTAGGGCAGTATGCGTCTTACCATGGATAAAAATCAAAAAAATAAAATTGTCTGAAATTGTTATTAAAGACAGATTTTTTGAAAGATAATTAAGTTTTTCAAATAAATGTGAAAAAAACATTTAGTGTAATTGCTTTTGATGCCACGAGAGGGCGCTAAACTCAGAGAATTTTATGCAAAAATGACTTAACAGAATAATTGGGTTAATTGTTTCAAGACATTAATTCTCGAAAATTTATTTTTTTAAAAACTGGTTTGAAGTTTTGGATTTTTTTACGCATTATGGATTATTTAATTTTTAACTGTAGCTAGAAATTATGTTTAATTTAAATGTCAAATTATAAGTTAGATTAAAGAAACTGTGAAAAAAAGTAATTTAGTATTGCTCTTTAATACCCGTTTTATAGGTTTTATGTTAGAATTTTTGTAAAAGCAAATAATGTGACCCTTTAAAATGGGAGATAAGGGTTAATATGTCTCAAGAAAAACTGCCATCAAATTTCACTAAAGATATGTAAAAACATAATTTAGCCCAGCAGTAAATTTAATAAATTTTTTTGTAAATATAAAATTTTTCTTATTTCAGTCTACTTCAGTAAAACACAATTTAACAATATATTATACTTTACAATTTACTTTTTATGCATTTTCCTTATATTGCACGACCTTTTGACCTTTGAAAACCCCTAGTAAAATTCGATGCTTAAAACTTTTGTAGAATACTTTAACCCTTTAAACCCACGTGTTAGTGGTTTTCTATGAGGGTTTTTGGAAAATGGACTAAAATGACCCCTAAAAATACGAGATAGAGGGTTAATATGTTCTAAGAAAATAACCGTCATAAAATTTCACTGCATACATCAATTAACTTTACTTAGCTCAGAACTTGCTTAAATACTTTTTTTTCACTTTTTCCAAACGCTTTTGGAAAAAAATCCACCATTTTTCAATAAAGGATATTTTTGTATTTTCCACATTAATAATCCGGTTTTACCCAAATTTGGCAATAATATATTCCTTATAAATATCAATTTACGTACCAAGTTTTGTTACGATCGGACTATTTTTGTTGAAGTTATAGCGATTTTAGGAAAAAGGATATATGGCAGGACCTAGAGTCCTTACTTCGATTAAGCTTAAAATTTACATACATGTTGCTAGTTGTATATGTATCCGACTGACCACTTTTTGTTCTTTTGCGGACATTATTGTAGCTGAAATAACATTTTTAAGTTTCAGGACACATGGGAGGGAGGCGTGTCCTTGCACCGATTTTCCCAAAAATTCATATTTTTCTTAATTAAGGTATTTGCTGTTAGTGTACCAAATTTCAAAAACGCCTGACCACTCCTTCTATTTTTGCCGATTTTAACATGGGAACAAAGCACTGTGTGTGGGTGCCCAAGGATTTTTTTGATATTTATAGGACATCGTGGTTCAAAAATTTTTAGCAAAACCGTGAATTTCAAATTGGTTTCACCTTTAGTTCGCGTGTTGAAAAACCCGTTAAACCAACTTTAAAAACATTGAAGAGTCAGAAAAATATTTTACAAAGTATTTTTGTCACTCACAAATATTTTTACAATTAAGGTTGGATTACTCAATGCTCCGTTATAAAATAACTCTCCGTTAAATTTAACTTTTTCATACAAATTTTGACATAAGGCTCCGTTAAATCGGCAGTTAGCAGTTAACTTTTCATTGAGTAATCCGCCCTAAACAGAAAAAACTTACACTCGCAAAAAATTGTAAACTCAAAAAAAAAATTTTTAATTTTTTTTTTTCAAAAATGACTAAAAAAAGTTTTGTATTCAAAATAAAATATTTCTAATCAAAATTGTTAATTTTTTTCACGTTAGAAAACTAAATATCACTTTAAAAGGGCAATGTGGAGGGTATTCATGGATTCGGCTAACAAGGGAAGTCTCCCTGGTGTCACCCTCCGATCTTCATGAAATTTGGATATGTTGTTAAGAACGAAAATTAATTCGACACGTATTTTTTTTTATCGGCCCAAACTAATTTTTAAGAGGGGTTGATTTGTATGGGGGGAAATTGACCTTTTTCAGTTTTTCACGATTTTCTCCTATTTAAACGAAATTAATATAGGCATGTGTGGTATCAGATTAAAGGTATTAAAAATACCTATCTCCTGGTGCTAACAACGGGCCAAAGAACTTTATATTTTTCGACTTATTAACCAAAATGTCCTAAAATTTTGGTATTTTACTCAATATGACAAAAAGTTGTACATTAGCGTGTCCCGAAAAAGAAAAATTTTAGGGCATACCCCTAGAATGATGCTTAGTAAAGAGCTGATTACGGGAAAAAAAATTTAAAAAATTTTAGAGGTCATCTTCAGGGCGCAACCAGCGGTTAAAGTTTGCATCCGTAGTGCATTTGGTGAAAAAAAAAATATTTTTTTATATTTTTCAAATTGGTGCCAAAAGTTTCGTTAGATAGAGTACATTCTGGAAAAAATATTTATAAAGTTTTCATGGAGCAATTTTGGTCCAGCACAACGTTTTGAAATTTTGAAAAGGTGTTATTTATTATATAATTTTTTTAAGTTTTTGTAAAAACCGGAGTTTGTAAGAGTTCTTTTAAAATTTTGTATAAAACGGAGTTTATGTTCAAGCCTTTGTATAAAAAGCTGTTTTTTACAAAAACTTAAAAAAATACGTAATAATTTAAGCATCTTCGAAGTTTCAAAAACGTTGCGCTGGACCAAAATTGCCCCACGAAAACGTCAAAAATATTTTTTCCTGAATGTACACCACCTAACGAAACTTTTGGCACCAATTTTAAAAATAAAAAAAATATTTGTTTTTGACCAAATGCACCACGGCTGCAAACTTTAAGCGCTGGTTGCGCCCTGAAGACGACCTCCAACAATTTTTTAATTATTTTTCCGGTAATCAGCTCTTCAATAAGCATCGTTCTGGGGGTATGCCCTAAAGAAATTCCAAAATTTCCTGATTTCGGGACATGCTATTGTACATGTTTGGACACGTTCTTAGCACACGAAGATAGGTTTTCCAAAGACCTTTCATTTGGTATGTAACATAACTAGGTTTCTTTGCATAATATAGGAGATAAACGAAAAAAACTGAAAAATGGCCTTGTCTTCCCCCCTCCTTTTTACCCCCTAAATATGAATTTGGGCCGCTAAAAAAAAATACGTGTCCCTTTATTTTTTCTGATCTACAAAATAAAACCAATTCCATAAAGATCCGCGGGTGACACTAGGGAGACTTTCCTTGTAAGTCGAATTTAACTTTTCTACTTTTTTTTACTTTTCTTAACCCATTTTGGACCAAGACTCAATTTTTTTTTTTTTTGAAAAATGTACCTTTTTGGGGTAATTAGCACCCGCTGATCTCAAAAATCTTGTCAAACAAATTTTCAATGTGTCGTTATCCCAGAAAAGCCAGCATTTCAACTTTTTATGCAATTTTAATGTTTAGATTTATTTGCTATTTTATTAATTTCTTTCATTATTTTTAAAATAAATAGTTTCAAAATCATTTAAGTTGGTAGAATTTGATGATAAATTAAATCTAAAAAAATTTAAAAATAATCAAAAAAATTAAAAGCCGAAAATCAAAAAAATTGTAAATTTTCGTTTTAGCCTGAAACAATTTCTGTGCTGATTTGCATTGCATTTCATGGACATATGAATTGCGGTGATCAAGTGGGGATTTTTTTTTTTATTGCAGAAAGACGAGACTTAACATTAGTAACCAACTATATTACCCTGAAATTCCACCTTTTTCATACATAAATATTTTTTTGAAAAAGGTGTTCTCTACTGTTAAACAAATGAGACATTTTTATGTCAGAATAACTTCAAAGTCCTGCACTTTGATCAAGGGGATAAGAAAATTACAGTTTTCTCGGCCCGATCCCTTTTGAAGTTGTGGTCCGGCAACGTCCCCGCCGACCCCCTAAAAAAACGCTAATTTAATTTTTTCACATTTTAAAGGGCATTTTAGCAAAAATGCTAAAAATAAATACGTTATTACGTGTTTAGTATTGAAATTGAAATTTTTTTTTTTTTTTTAAAGTTTTTATACGTTTTTTATATTTTTATAATTTTCTTCGATAATACCGGTATCGACGATTCGGTATCGGTAATACCGTAACCGATTCAACTCAAATACCGTAACCGATACCGATACCGAAATAAATAAAAAAACGATACCAATACCGATATCTATACCGTTATTCGTTTCGATTGCCAACCTTGAAAAAAATTATCAAATTTGTGATCAAAATCGAATAAAATGTTTGATTGAAAAAATATTCAATTAATCACCTATAATTTGATGATTGGTATAACAATTTTCTTTATTGGAGGAATTTCAATCAAAAAAATTATTGAATCCGCGTTTTTGTTGATTGAATTTCGTTTCAAATTCTTTTTGTGTTTTAATTTTATATTTTTCTAAAACAATATTTTTAAAGGCGTGACTAATCACTAACGCACATTATTTTAACTCACGCTCACTCACTATTCACGTGAGTAAAAAAAATTTCTCAAGCGTAACTCACGCAAGCTCTGCTAACGTTATACAATTTTTATTTAAAAGAAAACATTGCAAAAAAATATATTTTTTTGTGATTCGATATTTTTAATAAAAATTCGACTCACTAACTAATCACTCACGCGTGATTCACGTAAATCTCTTGTTCATTAAAGTGCTAAAAGCTGATAACGATGAGCCACGACATAAGGTAAGAAAGATAACAGATATCCTTCACGGGAGGACTGTCTACCTGCAGTTATTGCCCTAATGATTGATGGGTGGGTTTCCTTTTTAGAAGTACACAACTTCAACAGAACTTCGCAAACATAAAAACCGCGAATTCCTGGACTAAAAATATTCCGAAAATACCGCGATGCCGAGCATTTGTATTCAATCCCGTATCCCTGGATTCAGAAAAATACATCCCAACCTATTGGTCTTAAATATTTTTACTTCTACCTAATATCAACTCAAACTCCATTTATCACCAATGCGAGGAGTAGGTTCATCGTGAGTGTTTGTACTTAATATCACATTAAAATGTAATTCATCAATAAAACAAATAACAATACAATGTAATCAGCAGATTGGAGATACAAAATTGAATTATACGTCAACTACATTTACTCTAAAAATTAAGTAGACATCTTTTAATTTTCAGGAAGGAGGGTTCTTAAAAACATTGGATTTAAGAAAATTTTTGGTTTTTTTTTTTGAGGGGAGGGAACACAGAAAAATTTTGAAATGAATTTCAATCAACATAAACGCGGATTCAATAAATTTTTTGATTGAAATTCCTCCAATTAAAAAAATTGTTATACCAATCATTAGATTGTAGGTGACTGATTTAAATTTTTTTCAATCAAACATTCTTTCGATTTTGATCAAAAGATTGATCAATTTTTTATTTATAGTCAATCAAAATAATGATTGATTTACCAAACGAATTGTAAGCTTATGACAAAATTATCAAAAATATGCATATTTTTTGCTTTCCAATATATTGCTAACAATAAAAAAAGTAAAACCCGATTATTTTGAATATTTTTGAATTAATCTATTCAAATAAATTAAAGCAAAAATCTGGTATGTTGAAAATTTGTGATTCGACAGTTAAAGAAAATAACAAAAATTTTAATCAAAACATTTATTGACTCATTTAAATTTTGTTGATCAATAGATTTAATTAAAAATTGTTAGCCAATAATTTTTTGTGTGAACCCTTCTGATGAATGTTAAAAAATGTATTTACTTAAATTTTCGCATTATTTAAACTAATTTTGAATATTTTTTGTTTTCGAAATCAGAACCTAGCGTTTTCATTACCTGGTTTTATTTATGGTTAAAAAAAAAGTTTAAATTATATGCATAATAATGATTGTAACTGTATGTAGTTATGATGATGCTTATCATCATACAATGACGATGACGTTGATGATGTTGACATAAAATATTATTACACAGTGAACGGACAACGAACAATATTAAAAAAAAACCAACAAAGGGAAAAGTGAAGAATTGAAATAATCTATAGGTCAGTTTTAATAAAATGAAAATTAATTAATTACATTAACAGCTTCTTTTTTGTTAAAACAAACAAAAATATACTATCAATTTTAAAAAAGTGATTTTATGTACACCGCAGTTTTAACTTTTTAATTGTTTTATAATGTCAATGACAATATGAAACTTGCTAATGCTTGACACATACATACTTATCATTTTCCGAGTTAGGTTTGTGCTGAATTTTTGCGAAATCGGTCCAGTAGTTCAGAAGTTATGAGCAAAATCGTGAATTTCAGATTTGTTTCACTTTAAATTCACATTTTAAAAAAAAAACCGCTAAACACGATTTATAAACACTTTGTCACTCAAAAAATGTTTAAACCCAAAAAAAAGTTTACATTTCGATGACATGTTTCATCATATTGAAGAAAATCTTCATCAATATCATGAAATTTGTCATCAAAATTGATGACAGAAAGTGATGAAACCGTATCATCAATACGATGAAGCATTTTTCTTTGAGTGTAGGGATACAAATTTACACTCAATTAAAATTCTCTGTCATTTTTACTCTTGTCATTGTCACTAATTTTAGAATAATAAAGTTAAATATAAAATATCAGATTTTAAAATTTAATTACTGTAATTTATTTTTTTTTTGTTTTTATTTATTTACCAATTATTGCTAATAATTTTCAAATATATATTTTTTTTTAATATATTTTGTAAAACCAATAAAAATTCATAAAATAAAAATTTAATTAAAAATATGTTTTTGTTAAACAAAAAAATATATACATACATATGTATGTAAAAAAAATAAACTCTTTTTCATGCAAATATAAACTCCCAATTGATGACAATACCTTGTTTTATATGGGGTATTAAAAATGACATTTATTGTTTAAACTTTGTTGAAAATAACATACATTTTTTTGTCATATTTACTTTGTAAATAAATCTGAATTGAATTCAACCTTATAACCTCAAACTTTTTTTTATGGTATATATTACCTTTTCTGCCCTTTAACTCCTTTTCCGGTGACCATATGACAAATTTGCTGATATTGGCAATTTTTTTTTAAACTACAGCATATAAAAAATGTCCATCATCTGCAGTTGTGAAGTATAATGGGATAGTATTGGAAATTGTATGGCTGGGATGTATTTATAAAAATGAAAAAACAAAATAATGATTTATGTGTAAACATTGGCGTAGATAGCCCTGTCTGGGGGGGGGCTTAGCCCCCCCCAGAATAATTTTAGCCCCCCCAGAATTTTAATCATTCATAATTTTTTTTTTAATAATTTAATGATTTCATTAATTTTTGCAACAATAAATAATAATAACACAGTACAACATTTTTCAGTTAATTGATTGCCAACTCAATTCTGTGAACTGTATGTGAAATTAGACCCAAAAAGAAGAATTTCTGCATCATTCGTTTTGTCTTCTTACCTGCGAAAATATTTGTAATATCGATTTGAAGTTAGTACTATCGTATAGGGGAATTTATCACGTTTTAGGCCCTGTTGTTTGACATAGCTCGACAACCACTAGCCCAATTTAGTTGAAATAAATTTTAAAAAATTAAGAATTACAATTCCCTTAATCTGTTCATATATTGTTTTCCTATACAAGCAACAGTTTCCAAGTTAAAAATAAGCGCATGAAGAAAAATATTTTTTTTTTTATTAAACTCATAAAAAATACAAAATGGAAATAAGTTTCAAGTCTAGTTATTTTTTCGCAAAGTCACATAACCTATGAGCAAAATGAGACAAAGATCATAAAAATCGATGCACGCGTTTCGCTTTTATTCGCAATTGAGTAAAGGTATGAATTTCAAAAATCAGTTATAGCCACCACCCTTAAAATAAAAATTAAAAAATTATCATGCAAAAAAAAACTTTATTTATAAAAACTTAATGAAAATAAAATAATATGCAATTAATACGCAATTATAATATGCATAAAAACAAAATTTAGAACATTTTTTCAATTATTGGCAATATCCATCCTTGTAGAAGTTGACGCTTGTGGTTCTGATGATCTTGTTTTCTTCGTAGGTTGTTCTTATTCATGGTCTGAGTCTGTATCGTCATCCGAGATACACATACTATTCAAGGGCGTGTTTCTTTCACTGTGTCCACCAATTTCAATGTCTTCATCTTCGGTGCTTTCTTCAAACTGCATAATTGTGGAACTCCACCAACAAACCTCCGCAAGCAATGCATCCAATTTTTTGCTTTTGAACCGCTTTTCAAATAGCATGGTCACCTGGTGGAACCTCTCTCCTTGTTCGTCTGATTCCTGAGGTGATTGTGCCAAAAAAGTATCGAGGTGGTGGTGCAAGAAATGCAATTTCAGCGTCATGGATGCACCGATTTTTTCGAAATAAAACAGCAACCTGTCCACTCGTTGCTGTATCTCTTCTCGCTGGACACGGTTCTTTCCTAGAACGCCTTCTATTACTTCTTTCAATGCGTTCCATGCATGTTGGTGGTCATGATGCTCTGAAAGCAAATGTGTGAAAGAATCACTTTTGATCAATTTCCGAATATCAGGTCCATTGAGAATACCTGTTTTAAATACATAAGAAAAACGAAAAAATTATTGGTAATGCGAATGTATAGAAATTAACAAATTTAGATATGACAATATTGAAATACAGAGTACGATACGTACCGTTTTTAATTTTCTCATCACTGAGTTTCGGAAAGATGGATTTCAAACAGTCAAAGGCGCCGTTAACTTTTTTGACCACCACTTCAACGAATTTCCCAGCTATTCCCAGTTTCATGTGGAGCGGTGGCAACAAAATATCATCCAGGTCCTTTATCATAGGTTCATTGCGTAATTTTAATTGTTTGTTGAGCTCGGGAGTTCTTCCTTTCCAATCTTTACATTGATATTGATTTCCTTTGTATCGTGAATCCCAATTACAAAGGAAGCAGAAGTATTTTGGATATCCGCCCTTTTCTATAATCCCTTGTAGTATGTTGACCACCTTCAGATCGCAACAAATGTTCCATTTGTGTTCATCGTATTTGATTTTCTTCAAAATTTCGCCCAATGCTTCATACGTTTCCTTCATAGTTGTGCTGAATCCCAATGGAATGCATGGTTTTTTATTTTTTTTGTGCAGCAGCACAGCCTTCAAACTAGTAACTGAACCATCGATGAATAAACGCCAGTCGCCAGCGATATAATCCATTCCCAATTTTTTCACTAAACCTGGGATATCATGGCAGTACGTGAACGTATTTGCTTCGTCAACGGAATAAAATTTCTGAAAATCAGCTTGGCGTTGTCGGTATGATGTTGCGCTGACATTTTGCTGTGTGAGTTTTCTTCTCTTCAAAAATGATGTCAGCCATTCGGAGTCGTGTTGTGATAGTCCCAGCTTGGCCACAATGTAATCCATTTCGTTTTGTGGTAGCGGTTGTGGTGCACTATTTTCAATATCGGGTATCCAATCAGCATCATCCAAATCGGTCGGATTGGTGAAAACGGTTTCGGCTAGCAGGGACACAGTATCCGCACTCGGAGGTTTAGGTGCATCGGTATCAGCAGGGCGTTGCACTGGAAGTGTGGCAGTAAATGCAGCAGTGTATACTTTTGTTTTCAATTGTTGTCTGTTTAATCCAGGACGAAAATTTATGCATGCATAGCACCTGGATTCATCATGTCCAGTTGTGTCTTCCACCCAAATTACTGGCTTCATAAAAGAGAACTTTCTACTTTTTCCGTGAATCCATTTTAGAAGGGTAGTATAACAACTGTTGCACACTGTGTTCGGCGTAAAATTTGCACCACTTAAATCTGCTTCATCGAAATAATTACAATACGCGGTTTTGAATTGCTCAGTAAACAAATTTTTTCGATCTTTTTTGGACGATATGACCACAAACGTAACAATATTCATCCAAATTTGGGCACTTGTTGTTTTCCATATTGATATATTTTATGTTTTGTTGTTATTCACTTTTAAAAAACTGGAGAAAAATCACTTTTACTGTTCGCGTTCGTCGGCACTGGCTGAATGCCAAAAATCGAACAATGCACACCTATAAATACTACTTATTTTTGAATATTTTACTGCCAGGTAATTATAAATGGGCGCATATTTTAAGGGCGGCTGGCTATATACCTGATTCAGCACTTGTACGTTTCAAACTGTGCAAAACTTTCCAAATAATGACCACCCTTAAATGTGGGTGCAATTTCTGTAAAAAAAATCATATAGGTAGCCACCGGAAAAACCCAAATAATAAAAAGGTCCACTTTCCGTTTAATTGTCCACGTACATTTATTAGCGTTTCAGCACGTGTGCGTTTTAAATTTTTCGAAACATTGCAAAACATGAGCACTCATAAATGTGGGTGCAATTTCTGTAAAAAAATCATGCAGGTAGCCAGGTAGTAGTCCACATTCATTTTTTCCTTTTAATTGTCCACGTACATTTATTAGCGTTTATTACTTTGCTACCGCAATCATAAAAATCAAATAACCTTTTGTTTATTCCTTTTTTTTTAATTCTCAGAATCATGAAAAAGCTGTCAATGTTTTCTCCAAATAATGTTGTGCATATCTCGAGCAAATTTTTGAAATTCATACATTTACTTAATTGTGAATAAATGACAAACGCGTGCATCGATTTTCATGATCTATGCCTTATTTTGCTCATAGGTCATGTGACTTTACGCGAAAGTTATAAGATTAGACACTTTTTTCCATTTTGGATTTTTTATGTATTTTTAAAAAAAAAAATTTAAATTTTTAGGCAAAAAATACTTTTTTCCCTTCATACATTCATTTTTAACTTCGAAAGTGTTACTTGTATAGGAAAACAATATATGAACAGATTAAGGGAATTGTAATTCTTAATTTTTTAAAATTTATTTCAACTAAATCGGGCTAGTGGTTGTCGAGCTATGTCAAACAACAGGGCCTAAAACGTGATAAATTCCCCTATACGATAGTACTAACTTCAAATCGATATTAAAAATATTTTCGCAAGTAAGCAGACAAAACGAATGATGCAGAAATTCTTCTTTTTGGGTCTAATTTCACATACAGTTCACAGAATTGAGTTGGCAAATCATGTGTTGTACTGTGTAATGAGTCTTTAGGACTCGTTATGATTATTCTACGAATCTTAAGGACTCGTAATGATTATTATATTAGATCTAATAGTTTTTCCTATTGAAAAATAGTCTGAATTATTGCAAAAAGTTTTTATATGAATATGATGTTTTTGTCAGTAATAAAAACTTTACCGAATCTTAAGATTTTAACTTCAGGAAAACATTTTAAGTTCTTTGATTTAAAAAAGTTTATAAATTCTAAGTGGTTTTTTATAGACAAAAGTCATTGGAAGAAAGAATCTGAGAATTTTGACTAATAATCATCAACTTTTGCAATCATCAGAACTTTTTCTTGAAAAAAATCATAGTAATCTAATGATTTTACTGTAGGAAAAACATTAAAAATCTTTCATTTTCATAACATATCTGGGAGTTCTAAATTTCCGAAAAATCTTCAGAATCAAAATTTGTTTAAAAAAAATATGAATTTTTAACCGCTTTCGGAGGGCATTCGTTTCTAGGACACCTAGACACATGATATAGGGAACGCTTCAGAAACAGGTCTGGGGTTTTCTATTAAAAAAAAAACAAAAAATTCAAAAAAATCTGGGGGGGGCTTTAGCCCCCCCCCAGAAATGTTGGCTTCCTACGCCAATGTGTGTAAATAATGTGTATTAATGGAAAATCGTGTTAATTAAATGATATTTAAATTGACAACCACAGCAGAAAAATATTTGTTTATGGAAAAAGTCATTTTGTATTGGATATTGAATTGAGATAAATGTAGGTGTGCATTTTAATTTAATGAAGAATGATAAGCACATTCAATTTTGCTGAATTTGATTTAAAATATATTGAATCTTTCGCTTATAAGTTTTTTTGGTTGTCTGACAAACATTGACTAACTCTCATTAAATTTTGCTGAGTTTAATATAATACTTATTTTGATAAATAAAATTCAGCAGGCTTAATTTCATTTGTTTTTATAAAAAATATATATGTTTAATTAGATGAAGTCTTATTCAGCAATGTAAGAAATAGTTTTGTTGATAAAGAATTGTTTTTGTAACATTAACATTAAAAAATATTGCTTCCCTAAATTATACATTATAGTATAAAAATATGTCTGTCAATATTAAATATTTTTTAGCAATTTAAAAAATTAATTCAACCGCTAAAAATAAAATTTTGCTATGTTGTTTAGTACACAGAAAAAAATTTAAACGAATTTTAATGAACAAAAACGCGGATTCAATCAATTTGTTGATTGAAATTCCTCCAATTAAAACAATTGTTATACCAATCATCAAATTGTAGGTGATTGATTGAAAATTTTTTCAATCAAACAATTTTTCGATTTTGATTAAAAGATTGATTAAATTTCTTATTTATAGTCAATCAAAATATTGATTGATTTAACAAATGAATTGTAAGCTTGTGACAAAATTATCAAAAAATGCATATTTTTTGCATTCCAATATGTCGCCAACAGTAAAAAAAAGTAAAACCCGATTGTTTTGTATATTTTTGAATTAATCTATTCAAATAAATTAAAGCAAAAAAATATGGTATATTGAAAATTTGTAATTCGACAGTTAAAGAAAATAACAAAAATTTTAATCAAAACATTGATTGACTCATTTAAATTTTTTTATCAATAGATTTAATTGAAAATTGTTAGCCAATAATTTTTTGTGTGTAGTGTCTTTCAACGTTGCAGTCATACAAAATATTGTTGATAGCTTATTATTTATACTTTTAAGTAAGCAAATATTTTTTAGCAGTATTAAAACCGACTCAGAAAGATAAAAAAATAATTCAGCTTATAAAAATCTAATTCAGCAATGTAGAACAGTTATTCAGCTGATACTTTTTCATTAGTTAGCTAAAATCCATTAATTTCTTTTGATCTAAATGTACGATTTATTTATTAATCTGATTCAGCAGTGCAATAAAGTATTCAGTTGATTATTTAGTAGGACAGAAACGCAATTCAAGAAGAAGAGAAGTTAAAAAAAAACAATTTAGCTGATGAAAATACATAATTTAAGCCAAACTTATTGAATTATGTGTATAAATACTTACATGAAAAATAGTACAATAAAAGCAAGATATTTTATCAGTATTTAAACTGATTCAGGAAGATAAAAAAGTAATTCAGGTGTTAAAAATCTAATTCAGCAATGTAGAAAAGTAATTTGGCTTAAACCATTGAACTCTTTTTAACAAAATGCACGATTTATTACAGCTTATAAAGTTATTTTTTTTATAATAGTACGAAAATATTTTTTAGAGTTTAAACTTTAATTCAGTAATGTAAGAAAGTAATTCAGCCTATCTAATCTGATTCAACAGTGTAAGAAAGTATTCAGCTGATTGCTTAGCGACGCAGGAAAGTAATTCAGCTATTAAACATAGAATTTAGGAATATAATTCTGTATAATATATTTAATACAAGGAAGAAAGACTGTCGATTAACAAGATGAAATAAATGTTGGCAATGTAAAAAAATAATTCAGCTTAAGCAATCTAATTCAGCAATAAAAATAAATTATTCAGTTGGTAAAAAAACTACATCAATATAAAACAAGTAAAAAAGTTAAATTCGGCCTTGCCGAATGTAGTGATACCCTCCACAATTTCAAAAAGATTATTGCAAAAAACTTTATTTAAAAGGAAATTACTTTTAAAAAAAAAAATTTTTTTTGAAAAAAAATTTCCGCGAAAAAAAATTTTGGTAAAAAAAAAATCCGCGATTTTTTTCTTTTTTGTGTCAAAAATTTGTTCGTACTTGTTTAAATACCATTTGATGTTCAATAGTGTTCACATATGTCAAACAGAAGCCGAATTAAAGCATTTTGTATTTTTAGGTTATGTTGAATGTACTGAAATTTTTGAGGTGTGCTTACATTTTCGTTCATAACTTTTGAACCGCTGACCGATATCGCTCAAATGCAATACCAACCTTCTCGGGAGAACTTCCAATAAATATGTTAAGTTTCAGTCATCTCTGTGCAATATTTTGTTCGCGACAGCATTTTCCACAGACAGACAGACGGACATCGCTAAAATGTCTTAGAATCGATCGGGCATCATGAATATATATACTTTATGGGGTCCCAGACCGATATTTCGATGAGTTACAAACGGATTGACAAACTTATATATACCCTCCATCACTAAGTGGAGGGTATAAAAACAAAATTTTGAAGTTTTGTGTGTTAAATGTTTAATTCAGCTAGCTGAATTTAACTAAAAATCATTAAAAACTAGTTTAGTGAAACTTCTTTAGTAAGTTGATAAATTTTAATAACTTTTTTAAGAGTTTAAAAAATACAGTAAAATCAACATAAGTGAAACAGAAAATGCCTTTTCTCCTTATCCAACAATAAAGTGTTTTTTAATTAAAAATAATTGAAAATTATGGTTTCAAAAAAAAAATATATAATAAAGAGTAAGAAAAATGTTCATTTACATAACTGAATTTAACTGATAATTAATTACAATTACTCATTTCATTTGTATATTCTTGCTTATCCTACTTTTTCACTAACTTTTTTATTATTAAATTTGTTATTCTCTTTTTTATATATTGTGTTAATCAATTTTTATATTGCCAGTATATTTGACAGTTATGTAAATAATAATAAAAAAAACTTTATATGTAAATACTACTCCATTTTATACATACATGTAAAACATGTTGGTTTGTGTCATGTTAATGTCAATTCAATTTGTATATTTGTCCATTTGTCAAGAGATTTTTATCATCATCATATTTAAGATTGGTTTACTTTTAATATTGGTCACAGAGGTGGAAATAGGGAGTTAATATTATTAAATCACATTGACACTTACACACGTACATAAAGGTTGATTAGGGGTGTTAATGTTACATATAAAAAATTTAATTTTTTTTTTCTTATCGAATTTGAAATATCAATAAACAAATTGAATACATAAGGATATTAAAAAGGATTAAAAATAAATATTGGACTTGTATTTTGGTATTTAATAATAGTTGAATTGGGGTTTTAATTATTATTAATTTATAATCATTAAAAAAATATTTATTAAAAAATATAATAAAGTGATTGGGTTTGCTGAATTAGATAGTAAATTAAAAAAAAAAAAATTTTTGTAAGTAATAATATAATTCAGCTAGCTGAATTGGTATTAGAAGCAGCATATAACAATTTTATTATGAGATTATAATTCATCTAGCTGAATTGTTATAAGAAGCAACCAATAAACCAATTAAACTTTATAAATGGATTTTTATCATTGACCCTCTAATAAGAGCATTCAATGCAGCTGGGTTTAACTTGAAAAAAGCGAATTAAAACTCAAGACAAAGAAAACTTACGAACATAAATTTGCTCGCATATCTTCAGAATAAATTAAATAAGCACATTGGAAAAGGTTTAATTAAACTAATTATCATTTATTATATGACAGTTTTTAAAATTATCCCTAAAATAATTCAAACCTGGAAAATATCTTTA
The DNA here is from genome assembly GCA_963921195.1 of Pegoplata infirma. Lineage (NCBI taxonomy): Eukaryota > Metazoa > Arthropoda > Insecta > Diptera > Anthomyiidae > Pegoplata > Pegoplata infirma. The sequence continues at coordinate 84,316,613 of OY992540.1, forward strand.
GAAATTCAGCAAGTTACTAAAAATTACATTTAAATTAATTTTTAACATCTAAAAGTGGTCTAAAGATCTTAAATTTAGTAACGTAATAGTAATTCAGCTAGATGAATTAATAGATTTGTCTCAATTCAGAAATGTAGGAATGTAATTCAACTAGTTAATGCTTCATCATTGTTGTTTAGTACTAAATAATTGCATTATTAGCCAAAATTAATTTGCAAAATAAATTCAGCTAGCTGAATTTTAAATTCTGCAACGTTTTTAGTAATTCAGCTAGAACAATTACTAGATAAATCTCAATTCAGCAATATAAGAATGTTAATCAGCTAGTTAATACTTCAGCAATGTTGTTTAGTACAAAATTATTATACAATAAGCTTTAGTTTAGTTTAAGAAATAAATTCAGCTAGCTGAACTGATTCAAATCATTACAAAATCCCATTTAAAAAATAAAATATTTTTCATAAATTTATTTATTTAAGTGTATATTATAAATTCGTGCAAATTAATTGCAATTTTCAGTATTTTATTATTCTTTTGTATTGTATATGTGTATTCGAAATAACATTATTGCTTTATTGTGTATGAATGTCTGTATTAAAAAGCTAATTTAAATACCTTTTTTAAGTGTATTTACCTTTTATTTTCTGTTATTTGTTTTTTCTCTCGTACTTATTAGTAATTCATCATTATTTTTAATTTTCTTGCCATTATCACTTAACAGTATTTTATTTCTGGCCCAAGAAATTCTCTTTAACTTTTGCATTTTTATTTGAATATCATTAAAATTTTAATATAAACTGTGATTTCAATGAAAATTAAAAAAAGTTGTTTTACTACCACCACAATGATGAGTAAAGAGGGTGTTTTTTTTTTTTGTAAAGCTAATAGACTTTTTTTTGTTTTTAAATAAACTGTTGCGTATGATTTGAATTTTGAAGTGGGGGTTTTATGCTTGAAAAAGTTGTCGACTTTTTATTTTAATTTACAAATCAAATGCTAAATATTTTTAATTAAAGCCAAGAGATTTTGTTTAACAGACAAATAAAAAACATGATGGGAAACAACCTAAACTTTATGTTTCAGTGTATTTTGAAAAAAAAAAAATACACTGAACACCTAATTCAGCTGGGGTTTAAGGGGGTTTAAGTTATAATTTGCCAGCTGAATTTTGTTAATTATTCTAAGAAGTTATTATTACCTCTATATAATCTTAGTCAGCAGTGCAAAAAAAGTAATTCAGCTAATATCCAATATGAATTGATCTAGAAGTTGAGTTACCTTCTTTTTTAATTGTTTTATATACAAAAATAAATTTAACATTGAAAAAATCAAAATCTGTCTATTTCTGCAACATAAAATTTAATTTAGCTATATAAAATAGTTATTTATTTAATTTTATTCTTATTCAGCAATGTAAAGAGTAATTGAGAAGACATAAATACAATATTAAAATTAGTAAAATTATTATAATAATATTTTTTTAATCGTTTGTTTTACTAATTTTTTTTCTTCACCAAATTTTTTTTTGGAAACTTTTTTAATTAATTTTTTACAATTTTTGTATCAAATTTGTTTTTAAAATATATTCGGCAAGTCCAAAATTAACTTTTTTACTTGTTTATATAAGTGTTAGCAAGCATTTTAACTTACCTAAAATCTTATTCAGCAATGTAATGTTAATTTATCTCACTTAACATCTTATTCAGCTGTGACAGAAAATTATTGAGTTGTTTCGACTCACTTATTTTAACTAAAGTTATTTAAATCTAATTTAACAATGTAAGCAAGTAATTCAGAGAAAAAATTTGATTCAGCAATGGAAAAAAATAATTTATCTCACTTATAAAAGCTAAATGAAGTTAAGTTTTAAGACAAATAAAAAAATGAAACTCAAATGAAACTAATTTAAAAAATAGTAATTCAGCTAACTGAATTACATTTTTTGTAAATTCAGCAGTACCAAAAATATGTTATGGGCAACGACATTTTGAATATTAGTGTTAGAAAGCATTCAGCCAACATAAAATCTAATTCAGCTGAACAAAATAGTAATTAAGCTGTTGAAATCTGAATAAAGCAATGCAAAATATTAATTTAAAATACAAAAATTCATCATGAAACCTAAATTCATCTTGTCAAAGTTTATTAAAACTAATTTCCAAAATGTTTTTTTTTTTTTTGTTTATTTTAAATGTTTTAAAAGAAAACCACCACTTTTGAATCTCTTTTTTACATCACTTTATCTTTTACCCATCAACCACTTATGATTTAAGATTTGTATTTTTTTTTTATAAATAAATATAAATCTTTATTGGTAGTTGGTAATGGTCATTTATGAGGGCTTGTTTTTATCTGCCTGCTGCTCGTCATCATCATCGTTGTCTGGGTGGTCGTCCTTTTTTGTTCAACATGTAAAATGGTTTAATTTTTAATAAACCACTTACAATTATTTGCAATTTTCATTTTGAATGGTGGCCATGGTGGACATCACATAAAAATATACACATTTAAAAATTCAGGACCTTTTTCGTATGAATGAACTCATGCAAATACTTCTCTCGTCATTCAAGCATTCATTATTCAGCCAGCCTACCTCCCACCCACTTTATAACAAACATATTTAAAAATTCATTTGATTTTATTATGTTTTATTTTAATTAATTTAATTTTTTTATAAGTTTTTTATTTTTTTTTTTATATTTTTAATATATGAGCAATTGTCATTAACTTTTAATATTTAAGAAAAAAAAAATTGCGATTTTTTTTTCGTGGCACATTGACAAGACTTTGTAGGTAAATAACATTATAAATAAGTAATTCAAATCCGTCCGCGTGCATTAATTTGAGCGATCGCACCCAAAACTATGGCGGTTCAAAGTTAAAATTTTTAAAAAAATTGTCAAAATTACATTTTTTATCCGATGTTAACCAAACGTACCTTTTTGTGTTATGCTTACCCAGAGCTAAAATACATATTTAAACATGCATAAAATCTTTGCTAAATATCGAGATATTTGCATTTAACCAATTTTTTTCGGCACATTTTCCAATATTTTGGAAATAAAAATGTTTCAAGCGGTTTAACTTTTTTTAGAAAAATACTACCAAATGCATTAAAAAAATCTCAACAAATTCTTGGTTGACACTATTATTCTATCTCTAATAGGTAAGAAACAGCAGTGGTTTTAAGGGTAATTTTTGAAAAAAAAAATTTAATAATTTTTGATTTTTTTTTTAAATATTTAAAGTCTGATTTTACAGTGTTGTCCTTCACTGAATATTGAAACTATTCAAAGTATGATTAATAATGATAATATTAAGGTTATTACGAAATATTTTAACGTTATTACTAATTTTATTAAGGTTATAAAAAATTTTAGCGGTTTTTCGCGATTTTCGCGACTGCAAAAATCAATGGACTAATTTTGTAATATTATTCGAATAAGTCATGTCAAAATCCATCAAAAAACCATTTCTTTTCTAATTTTTTTAAGTAATGTAAGATTTTATATAAGCATTAAATTTAAAAGTATCAAAAATTTAAAACCACCGAAAAACTGCTTAAACGTTAAATTTTTTCGGGTGCGAATTAATTGAAGATAGAGAATTAAAAAGACTACCAAACACGCCTTTCACCGACCAATTTCTATAAGCTGCCTGGATGTGCCTTACAAAAAAGTGAAAACTGAAAAACACTACGGAATTCGCCAATATTAACTTTTGATCAATGTTGCTTTCCATGATTTATTATATTTGCACATACCATTGTTTCTACATGTTCAACTTTCAGCAATGCACATTTGGCTGTCAAATAATGCAAAACTAAAATACCGAAATTTTGCAAAAAATTTAAAAAGTTCATAACATTTTTGCAATTGAATATTTTTTGGGTGCGTTTGTAAATCAAGTGGGAAATGGTAAATTATAAAGTTCACAAAGCATTCGGAACCATTCGGAATAAAACTGGGAGTGTGCCTCGCAAAAAACAGACTTTTTAAAAAATTCACGTTTTTTCTTCCCATCTTTGGAGAGCTGCAGCTTCGTAACCATTGCGAGCACATCACTCGAATCAGCCTCAGATTGTGCATATTTACAAGGGCTTTAACCATGTGTATTTTAATTTTAAAATTACAGTTTGCACCAAAAGCTACAATCAAAAAACCTCGAAAAATTGAAAATTGAAAAAAATTGGTATCAAAGATTTAGGTCCATGTAACTTTTTTCTTATTGACGGCACATACACTGAACCTACACCAAATAATTGCCCAAGTCTACTGATTAAACGGTATTAAATTTGGAGTAATAGCTTTAATGCACCCAACAATATGGAACTTGGAACGAAAAATTTCATGAGAGTATCAAGCGATTTTTTTTACATTTTTCAACTTTGCACGTTCCTTACCATGAAATAATGAGACTATTTGCGCTGTGCCTTTGCAGAATTACTCATTATAGTTCCCTTAACTTATCTACATTCACGGGTACCACCAAGTTTACAAATAAAAATGTTATTGCGAAATTAGTAAAATATCACAAGCGTTAAAAGTTAATGACAAAAGTCCATATTTAATTTTGCTTCATCTCATTTCTTATCCTTCGACCAAAGAGATCAAAGTCAATAGATATGATTCTCTAAGGAAAAATGCTAAAATAAAAATAAGAAACACAAAGAAATTATAATGGAATCTTTGATTTTTTTAAGTCTTTAGATTTTGGTGAATAAAAAAAGAAAACAAAGTTAATATCTTAATGTTGTGGGAAATTATGATTTCAAAATGTAATTGTAAAAGTGGTTATGAAATGGTATTACAATAAATTTTAATATTATTTAGGCAATCAAGTATAAAAGACTTTATTGGACTTAAAAGTTGTTTTCTAACATCTAACCGGAACATATTCTAGCGTATTTAATAATATGAACAGAACAATCACTCCACTTCTCATACAATTTGATTGGGATAAGGTTCAGACACGGCAAAAATTAAATTAATATTATTTCCACTACAGATTCTCTCAATCTCACTCCAGTGGTGGCATAATTTAACAAAACAACATATTATAGATCCCCGATCGAAACATAACTAGAATAATTTTCTGATAATGAGTGTAAAGATTTATCATTTGACTGTCTCTTAATTGTAATAAATCCTATATTTTCTCTTATAGTGCGTTTACACTGGTCCTCCAAGCTAGCTTAAAGTAGATTGTGGCTCCAATCCAGTTTCAATCTATTAGATTGCCCATACAAATTTATTTTTTTCAATCTAGTAGTTTAGACTCTAATCGGCAAACTCAATCTGGTAAAGTTAGATACAACTCTGTATTTTTATTATTTGCATTTTCCAACACTGAAAAACACCGACACAAAGCCTGCTGTTTTGATAACGCCACCAAGTATGTGTATGCCGCCGTCATTGTTATTTTTAAACGCCGTCGCTGTCCTTGTTAATCATACGACGACTAATTACCGTCGCTGTCTTTTGACGCAGTCACACACATTTATTACCAACTTGTTGTTATAAATGCCAATCCTAATCTTCTCAAATGTAAAAAATGCCAATGTAAACGGTACAGATTGCAAAGTAGATTAAAATCGCAATTTACTAGATTAGAAATCCAATGTAAACGCACTATTAATCTCTTTTTTTATAATTTAAATTATATTTTTTTTTAATAATACTAATTAGTTTCTTCTTTTTATCTCTTTTCAGACAAACTTGCCACTTGTTTTGTTTGTAAAGCTGAAAATTGTCCACGTACTCGACCTCTTAAGAAAGGTCGTGGCCAACAATATGGTATACCCGATGATACAATACCAGCTGGTGCTAGAGTCTGTAATACGTGTCAATGTAAATCGGTACGAACACGTTATCCCAATTGTCCTTTACCCACATGTCCCAATCCCAAAGATCGTGCCAAACGTTTGCGCAATATACCACCACGTCTCTATGAATTGGCACCCGAGGTGCGTGATCCCATTATGCAAGAATTTCAAATACCAGCCCAAACATCGCGTTGTTGTTCGGCTTGCCTGATGCGTATTCGTCGTAAAATGGATCCTCACGTTAATCTAACCGATGAAGAGCGACGCACTGATGGTGATGAGTCAGATGTTAGTACTTCGTCGTGTGATGAAAGAGAACCGGGTGGTAGTGATACGGCGTCTGTGGAATCCCCGGAAAATCCACTGCGTCACAATTCTCTAACAAAGGATCTCCTATTGCAAAAACCGTCACCACTTCAGCCGCAATTGTTAGCAAATGCAAATATAGGTAGTGCTGGCAGTGGTATTGGCGTTATGGCCACGACGATAACAATGAATTCGTCTTCTACGCCAGATACCACTACCTCCTCATCATTGTCGTCGTCCAGTGTTAGTGGTGGTAGTGTTAATAATCCTAATCCAATAACAAAATGCGATGAACGTTTATTGCCACCATTGGGTCATGCACCCAAAAAACAAAACAAGACTTCCGAGGAATATGACTCCTCGGCTACAGAAACCGCCGATGAAGAGAATGAAAATTCTCCTGCCAATCGTCAAAGTCCCAAAGTGATATTGAATTGTACGAATAGTGGTGGTAGTGGCGTTAGTGGAGCAGGTACTGGAAGCAGTAGTTCAGTCGTAGTCACTACTGCTTCCAGTTTAGGACCGCCAACATCATCCACCGTAAATGGTCCCTTACCTTCATCGGTAGCGGTGACAGCTGGGCATGATTCAGGTAAACAGGTAACATCAAGAGATTTACAAGATTTTCTCTTTACCGTCATTGAGAGATCCCTTAAAAAAAACGGGCCACCACTCACTAAACCAGCAAATCAACTCAATCAATCTAATCAAATTTCAAATCAACATTTGGTTAATATGGGTAAACCACCTATACAATTGTCGGTCGATTCAATATCCCAAAACGCTAACAATAACCAGAGCAACAACAGGCGTAATGATGTTATCAGTAGTAGCACCACTAATACAAGCAACATCAATAATAATAGCGCTGGTAATAGTAGTAACAACAATAATGGTAACAATTCCAATAATGATGTAACAATAGTTAGGGAATACCGTAATGATGGTCCCCTAAAGCATCAACCTCAAGCACATGGGCAACCAATGATTGTGAGTAGCGCTGGCATCGGTGCAACATCTAGCATCGGTCAAACATCTAATTCCGTACAAAATCTAAATGTACGACAATCACAACCACCACAATCGCAACCACCGCCTTCGATGGTTTCAAATGCTTCGGGACATCCAGAAAATTTAGCTACGCTCTCGGTGGTCAATTCCTATTTACCGGGTCAACATTTACCACCACCACCACCTACCCATGGTATGCTACATCATCAACAACATGATATAAAGGCTACCATAACGCCTGTGTTAAAATCTGGTAAAACATCGACTTCGCCACATGTAGTAGCTCCCGCTCCAGATACTATTATTTATGCCACATCACGTAACAACGAACCAGAACCACAAACTCTGGACTTGTCAATAAAGAAACCCTCTAGGGATGGACCTTCGCCACACAACTCATCGAATGCTTCGTCGTCATCTGGAGGAGGCGGCGACCGTGGGGATAGTATATCATCTCGACACCAACAGCCTCCACCAAGTTCATCGGTTAAACATGTGGGTAATGCTCCCAGTATGTATCGTGGTTCAGAACCATCTCCTCATATTGGAGCTCCACCCAATCATGCGTACCTTTATCATCCTCATCCATCCAGTGTTGGAGTCGGTAAGGTACCACCACCAGGATCTCTTTATGTGTCACAAGTACCTGTTCCAATGTCTATAACACAACCTTCTGGAGGAGGTCCCGTTGGTAGTAATTCCGGTAGAGGTCAATCTTCACAACCTCCCTCCTCACAACCACCACCATCGCATATGCAAATGTCAGCGGTGCCTCAACATGGCAAGGGTATGGGAGGTGGCCTAAATAAAATGCCACCGAAGCTTAGTCCGCAGTTATTACATCCACCCCACTCACATGGGCAGGCACCATCACCTTCGCAACAGCAGCAACAACAGCAATTACTGGTGGGTCCCAAAGGTTCCATAACTCATGGTACTCCTGTCAATAATGCAGCTCAACAGATTATCGTACATTCTGCTCCAGCAGGAGCTACTTTAAGTCCTAAATTTGATAATTTACTACGACAAACTCCTCCTTCGGGAGCATCGGGTGCTGAAAGTAATAAATTAGGTTCAATAACTCAAGGAACACCTATACACCTACCAGCTCATTTGGATAGTAAACGGGCATATGAATATGCCTACAAGACTTCACAGCGTCAGAGTCCAGCTCAGCAACAACAACAGCAACACCATCCTCCGCAACCACCGCAGCAATCATCACCACAGGGTCCGCCACAAAATGCCTACACTGTCGGTCCTTATTCGAGAGCACCATATACCGTCGAACCATCACCGGTATTGAGTACTCGCCAAATTGTGATGCACGATTATATAACATCACAACAAATGCAAGGACAACAACAGCGAAATGTACCACGTAGTGGCAGTGCTAGTTCTGGTGGAGCACCAGGATCTGGCAAAGAATCACCTTCGCCACGTAATTCTACCAGTGGTCTTGTTTATTATGATAAGGAACGAGGAAGGACAGAGTACTCTAGCCGGGCCTCACCTGCTGAACATGCCAATAGGTAAGTTTGAAATAAGTTTTTTTTTTAACAATATGTTTAATCATTCCGTTTCCTGTATTGTGTTAACAGTACTCCCAGTCCCCATCGTACTCCACCACCACCCAGACAGGGTGTTATACAACGTCATAATACTGGAGGTTCGAAACCACCATCACCAGCAGCACCACCCCAAAATCGTATGCATGTAGTGATGTCGCACAATTATCCGCCAGGTAAGACCGTAGAAAACTTAGGAAACGAGTAAGGTGGTATTAATGCTAATTTGTATCCCTTTTTCCCCCTTTAGCCGGTCACGATGCATTCTCGTCCTTCGTTGATGTAGCGGTACAGCAGCCTCAATTGCCAGTGCCTTCTCAAAAGGATGAAAAATCGTCTGCTGGCCCAACCGGTCCACCAGGCTCATCCGGTCCTCCGTCATCAAACCCAGGTCAACCACAACAACCACCACCGCCCACTCATCACGATGCTATACGCTATCAAATGAATCGTGATCATCATATGGCCGCACTACAGCTTCAACATCATCACCAACAACAAGCTGTAGCCGCTGCTGCAGCCCAGCAACAGCATCATGCAGCCGCCGTGGCAGCTCAACAGCATCAGTACAGACAGCAACATGCTGCAGCAGCTGCTGCGGATATGCAACGACGTCTGGAACAGGCTAAACGTGAACAACGCTTACACAATGCTGCCATTGAAAGAGATCGTGATATACAACAGAAGCGTCAAGAACGTGATCGTATTGAACGTATGCAATTAGAGCGTTTAGATCGTGAGAGAGAACAAAGAGAGCGTGATCGTGAGAGAGACCGTGAGAGAGATCGTGTTAAGCGTGAACAAGAGAGGGCAGCCGAAGAGTATGAACGTGATAATAGACGAATGGAACGTATTTATGCTGGCAATGCTGCTACGGCGGCAGCAGTTGCTGCTGCTACTGGTCAACAACATTATATACGTGGACCACCCCCACCAGAAACAGGACCGCCACGATCTATACCAGATCGTGAAAGAGATCCGTAAGTGTATTTTTTAATATTATTTATATGTTTATCATAAACTTGAGCTTAATTTCAATTCAAAAACAATCAAATAAAAATAAATAATACGATATTTTTGGAAATTAATAATTTTAACTTTCAAAATATTCTTGTCTGTCCTGACTGAGAACCAGTATTTGTTTTATTGAAGTGGTGCAGAAGTCACGTACGACTAGTTCCAAATCACTAGTTCCCAAACCACTTCAAAAAAGCTCTTTGGAATCGAAATATTACCCTTTTGGATCACTTCTAGAACTAGTTGTGGCATCACTAGTTTCTGGATGCTCTTTGAGAACATATCGTGACAAGCTTTGAAGTACTTCTAAGGGCGGATTACTCAATGAAAAGTTAGCTGCTAACTGCCGATTTAACGGAGCCTTATGTTAAAATTTGTGTGAAAAAGTTAAATTTAACGGAGAGTTATTTTATAACGGAGCATTGAGTAATCCAGCCTAAAACTGGTTATTTTTGAATGACTCCGTAAAGTTTTGCTGGGAAAAATTAATTAAATTCTTTTTTCACAATTGAACATGACAAATATATTTTTTTTGCTTACATTCTATGTTGCCACCTAATAACAATGTCACTTATATTTGTATTAAAAAGTACTAAAATTTACAACTGCAATTTTGTGTCATACATATGGTCGTAAGAGTAACTAAAGGCGAAACATTAAGTTTGGCGTGCATTGCAATATTTTTATACCGTCCACCATTCTGTCGTACAGGGTATAGTGAATTTGTGCCGATTGAAATAGGAAATCGTTCCATGTTTTGATCTAGCCCTCATACAAACGTCCCCTTTAAATTTGGCTCATATGACTTGAACTTTGGAATCATAATTAAATCTGACTCTAATTGGACCTCAAATAAAAATTCTGCCTAATGTTCAGTTAAATGGGTTTATTGGCAGCAAAACGATGCCCTTTTACTCAAATTTCGTTTGTATGTGTTTTACACTAATTAAAGATCTAACAAAAGATAGATCCAGTAGGATTCATGTTTGGGCTTGGGAACCATTTTCCGGAAAACACTGGTGTAATTAATGCCCTTGACCGACTTCAAGTTTGTTACTAGTTTATACTTACACTCCCGTATGTAAATTATTTTAAAATATATTTAAGAAAACCTCGTTTCAAAACACGTTCTGTTATAAATAGCGCAACATTTTTATTTATTTTTTAATAAAGTTTTTTATATTTTTAAATAAGTTAAAAAGTTCTGAAGTCAGGACAGACACGATTAGTTTAGAACAATTGAACATAACTTAACGTTTTGTATTGATAATTGTAAATTTTAGAAAGTTATTCATATTCATTATTTAAACATTAACGAATGTACCACATGCTCTACAGTTGTTTATGTCTTTTGTAACATATATTTTGTTTTAAATTTTTCTGTTATTGTATTTTTTGAACATAATCATATGCCTTATGCTTGTTGTGATTGTTTCAATTTATATGTTTTTGAATTGTATTTACTAATTGTAACAGCTATCATAGGACTCATCCTGGTCAACCACCCACAGAGGGAACATTTTCCGCCCAAAATCTAATCGATGCTATAATAAAACATCAAATAAGTCAAACCAGCACTGAACCAACATCATTAAGTGTCAACAGAGATATATCAAGAACAGCATTTGTAAGTATATTTTTTTTTGTTTCATTAACACTAACTTATTCAAAAAGTTTTAATAGGGTTTGTCTATGAGAACTTCGATAAATTTAAAATTTGTGTGTAAAGTTATCGAAAATATAATAAAAAACCATGTTAACACTTTAAAATTCCTATTCCGACCAAAATTAATTTGTTTGTCGCTAATAACACCTTGCAATAAATTTGAGGTCACCGAGTGTATCTTGAATGGGACTAATAAAAATTATGGCCTTTTGAAGTTTTTAATTTGTTTTTAAAAATTCTAAACTCTTTAAAGGTTTTAGTCTACTGGGTAATTCCAAAAATTTTCGCCCACTATTCGGAAACATGCCTTTGGACGCCACTGAGAATTTGGCTCATAGATATCCACGTTTATATGAGATATGTTGCATTTTTGGATTTTCAAAATTTACTGTAGTTTTCAAATTATCGCGGGTCAAAATTCGACTTTTTTAGCAAAAGTCAGAAAAATACATGACGTTTAACGTGCTCTAACTTTTTAACTAATAATCAGATTATCACAAGTAATGGCTCATATGAAAGCTTAATTCTTCTTCTTTTAGGAAATATTTTTAAAAGCATACGGTTTTTTTTCAGAAGTGTTGCAAAAATTCAAAAACATTTTTTTTTTGCGAATATTTAAAAAAATACATCTTCGATTTTTTTAAAAAAAAGTTTGGTGATAAACAATACTGTTTTGTACAACATATCCAAAATTCAGAGTGGGATCTCAATGGGATCAAAAAATATCCTGGTTTTAGTACGAAGTTCTTAAATTTTACCTTAGAAAATTAAAATTTTATGTTTCTTCAATATAAAAATTTTAATTTTCAAAGAAAATTATACTATTAAAATTTTGAAAAACATTAAAAACATTAGAAATTTAAATTTTCTAAGGGAAAAATATGAGAACCTCGTACTTAAAACAGAATAGTTTTTGATCCCATGGAGATCCCACTCTGAATTTTGAATATGTTATACAAAACATTGTTATTTTTCACCAGAATTTTTTTTAAAAAAATCGAAGATGTGTTTTTTTAAATATTCGAAAAGAAAAAATGCTTTTACATTTTTGCATAATTTCTGTGAGAAAAACTGTGTTATTTTAAAAACATTTTCTAAAAGAAGAACCCCAGCTTTCACATGAGCCTAAATTTGTGAAAATCGGGTCATTGGTTAAGAAGTTACAGCCCTTTAAACGTGATGTATTTTTCTTACTTTTGCTTAAAAAGTCAATCTTTGACCCGCCATAATTCGTTAAATATACCAAATGTAAAAAAACGATATATGGTACATATATCATATTTATGAGGGCTATCTATCAAATTAATATCAAATTAATCTGAGACACCATTTCCAAAAATTACTAAAATTTGAGCTAAATTTTCTAGAATGGCCCTACTAATAATATATTTTATTTATTTTTTGTTCCATTCAAAAGACATACATACACTCGGTGCCACCGAGTCGGCGGATCCAAATTTTTTGAACAGTGTAGTAAATAAAGAAAAAAATTAAAATCACATAGATTTCATTTACAACATAATTTTTACTGAAAATTCTATCAAATTCTAATTTTTCTCTCTGTTCTTTGTGCTTGCTTTATTACAGTACAATTCTCGAGATATTGGACCACCACCACGTCATCCTACAAATGCTACAATATCTTCATTACAGGCTGCAGAAAATAATGGCAAATCCTCCTCTTCGCCCAATGTTATTAACATTGATTTGGATAATGATCGTACAACTGTTGCACCATCTTCATCCTCCTCATCTTCGGCTAACGTCGGCCATCATGAACCAACTTCAGCACGTAATTCACGAGTTGTTCCCGTTGGTATGCCACCCTCATCACAGGCTGCTCCTACTTCTCAGTCGCAATCATCACAAATGCGTACAAAAAATATAACCATTGGAGAATTGACTGATAAAATCATTGTCAATGATTATCATAATGCTATGCATTTGAGAGCACCACCACCACATATTTCAAACTATATGCCCTATATGCCAGATCCTCAGGGTATTATAGCACCCGATATGTGGAAAATGAATCGGAGAGTTCAAAAAGAGGCAGAAGCAGCTGCTGCTGCGGCGGCCTCTTTCAAAGGTGGTCCACCAACATCATCTCAGCAGCAGCAACAACAACAGCAACAGCAGCAACAACAGGTAGTTACTCCGATTATAAATCCTGGCACACCCACTAATCAGACTGGTGGTCGTTCTAATACACCAGGAGATGATCGTAATATAATAAGAATGCCTCAAGCTCATAGTCCACGTAAATATATGCAAGAGTTTATGATGCAACCTCAAGATTATCATTATCAACAGCAGCAACAACAGCAGCAGCAACAACATCAGCAGCAGCCTGGTGGTCCTCCAGGTAGCTCTCATGGTTCCTCTATAATGAGAGGAGGACCGTCATCATATGACTCTAACCCTAGTGGAGGAGGAGGATCTGCTGCAACATCTTTTGATACTATGAAATATGTACAAAATCGTATAGTGGAAGTAATGCGTACTGAAGATGATCATCGCGCTGCCAGCGGTGTAGGAGCAGTTGGACCACCCAATGATCATCATAATGATCATCGTATGAAAGATCCTCATGAATCACGTAAAACACCCAATCAATATGATGAACGTGATGGCGGTAGACGTTCAGCTAGCAGTGATTCCTCATCACATCCTTCTTCAATGGGTGGTGGTGGTGGCGGCTCTTACCAACCGGCACCAGTAACAACATTTGCCCCTACAACTTATGCCTATCCCTATAGTGCTCTTAATGTACCAAGTTCCGTAGCCGGCTTACCACCACCACCACAAATGTCTTTAAATTCTGGACATCCTATGCAACAATCCACAATGTCGGGATCCCATAAACAACCTTCACATGTTATGCATAGCGTAGGAGGACATGATGGTAATCCTAATTCTGTAGTAAGTACTACGTCGGGAGGACAACAAGGTGGTGGCCAAGGGGGTTCAGCTAGTGAACCTAAACCTTTACTGTCGGCTCAGTATGAGGCATTAAGTGATGAAGATTAGTTGTGACTTCAAGCGTCTGGGGTACAACAACGATATCAAACACAAACCCAGACGCATTCTATACATCATAATCAGCAGCAGCAACAGCATTTGCATAGTCAGCCACAGCAACTATCGCATGCTCAGCCACATCATACGCAATCACAACAACAACAGCAGCCGCAATATCATGTTGCTAGATCACAAACAGATGATTCTGCTAGAAGTGTACGAAGTCACAAATCACCTCAGCAACAGTATCAACAACATCAAACTCTAGACCAGCAACAGCAGCAGCTTCATCCTCAGTCCCAACAACAATATTATACACGTAATGTTTATAAAACACACGATTTAACTATAGAACCACAACAACATGTTCATACAATACAAACACAAAATCATCAACAACAACCTCAACTTTATCATCAACAGCACTTAACACAGCAACAACAACAGCCATCACCACAACTCTCATTTAATGGTAATATGAAAAATAACAACAACCTCAATACAAACAATAATAACAATCGTTATTTTTAAGCCAAAAAAAAACAAAAACTTATTACAAAAAAAAAATAGCGAGCATTTATTAAAGATTAACGGAAAGAATTAAAAAAAAAAACTTACAAATGATATGAAGATAGAAAAGAGAACACAATTTTCAAGTCTCTCTTTTTCACTTTCTCTCCTACACTCAGACAAATGAAAAAAAAAATGTAAAAACTTAAATTTTGAAATTAAAATAGAAAAATTACAAAAATAATATTTATAAACAAAAAAATATTTACATATATAAAAAACTACCTAAAACTCTTTTTTCAAATTCTCTTTCCCCTTATCTCTCCCTCTGTATTCTCTCTCATCCTACATATACACTGACAAGAATTTTTAAACGCTTATACAACATAACCTTACAAAAATCTCGTATTTTCGTATAAAATTTATAAAAAAAAGAAAAACTACAATTTACAACATGAAGTTTATTTTTTTTTTACAATTTTTTAATTTAACCTCTAATAAGCCCCGACCACATAGAAGCAGTGACAGTGTTCGGCTGTTGATCATTAATGCAAGCTTTGTAACAAGTTTTTGCTGACTTTTCCTTGGGGACTTTTGGAAAAATTGTATAAAGATGTCAGCAATTTTATTAAGGGCGGGTCAGCCGGATGTCAGCGGTGATTTTTTTTGCCGACTGAGAAACAACTTATTAAGAGAAAATTGTATTTGAAATTTTCTAATCACTTTAAGCACAGTACATAAGTAGTAAGTTTTAAGGGTTGTATTCAATGTTTTTTAATATGGCGACAAATTGTATTTTTTTCCATTTTGTTTTGAAAATTAAAAATTAAAAACATTTCAGATTATTAAAACATTTTTTTAATTAAATCTAAAGAAAATTTAAGGACACAAATATAAAAAAATTGTTAAATTTTAACAATTGGCTACAAAGAAGAAATTCTCACAGCAATGTTTTCTTCTCATATTCTTTTAAACGTCAGAAGTTACACTGAGAGCAGTCACTAATATTTGTACACATTTAATGTAACCCTGATTGCATACTACTCTGTACTGTTGACTTCAAGTGACTTACAAAAATGCTGTTTATTTATTGATCATAATATTTGAGATTAATATAATTATTTTTTTTATAGATTTTTTTTTTCAAATTTATTGTGTTTTTATCATTACTTTTTTTCGTAAACTAAAAAAAATCATAAAATTTCTTATCTTTAACAATAAAAATTTATATATGTATAATAAATCATAAAAAAACACAAATTTAAATAAATATTACAAATTATTATGAATAAAAATATTTATAATATTATAACAAAAAATATATATATAAAAAATTAAATATTTATAAACAAAAACTTAAAGCAGTTTTAAATATAAAACTAATTCACTAAAAAATTATTATAAAAATACAAAAAACAACTTTGCAACCATTAAAAAAATTTCATAAAAAAATAATGATAATTTTATTTTTATTTTTTAAATTCTTTTTTAAGTGTTAAACTGTTTTAAAAACATTTTATACACCAGCAAATTTCGTAAGAGAAAAAAATTGTTTTTTTTTTAAACAGAAAGTTTATTTTTTATTTATTAATTTTCTTAAAGAAAATTTTTTCAGATCTCATTAAAAATTATCATTAATAAACTATTTTTTTTTTTAATATAAACAATATAAAATTAGAGACAAATTGTTTTGAGTTTTTTTTTTTTTGTAAATGAGTGCAAGAGAAGTGGTTTGATTTAAAAATGGATTTAATAGATTTTTTTTGTAATGAAAAATTTTTTTTTAAAAGTTTTCATATTTTTTTTTTTTGTACTAAAAAAAATACAAAAATATTTTTGGGTGACATTAATTTTAAAGTCGATTTAAAATTAATTTTAGTTTGATTTGTCTTTAACTCTTACGATTTAAAAATCGATGTTATCTGAAACAACCATTAAACAATTTTTCTCCTTTATCCTTTATCATTTTGAATCTTTACAAATTCCATATAAAGAATTGAACTGTATGGTATGAGTTATATTTTTGTATAAATTCTTTGTTAATCATTCGCCTAAGTATCCCGTGAATAAAATTTAATATTCCATATAAAAAAATAACTATGTCGAATGAGTGATATTTATCTTTATATGAATTTATTATTAATTATACGCATAATTCTTTGTTTGACTAATTTCGTACATTTTACAATAAAAACGATTTTTTTTTTTACATTTCGCAAGAAAACTGCCTTGGCCGGCACGTTAGAAATTTTATTTTTATTAGGGTTTCTCTTAGTCTTTCGCTCTCTATCTCACTCCATTGTTGCCGTTTTTTAACAAAAAAAAAACACTAATTTACAGTAGCGAAAAAGCCAACTTAAGCTGGATTTTTTTGCTAACGTGTATAAATTATCCCATACAAATTTTAGGTTTTTTTAACTTTATACGGCAAATTTATGTCAAATTTGTATGGGATAATTTATACACGTTAGCAAAAAAAATCCACCTTAATAGCATTGACAATTAAAAAAAAAAAAAAACTACGCTTTTTATCAAAATATGTCACCACTGAAAACAAATATTTGTTACCGTCACCGTCTACTGTTGTTGTTTTGTGAATTTTCTTTAACGACGGCATTGTATATGGTCTAAAGCAAAGTCACAGACTAATACAGACTCGACAAATATGACAGGTGTCAAAAAAGTATTTTTTAACCATATGGTTAATGTTTTCAAATTATTCTACGAATTAGGTTAGAAAGAGAAAACTGATATAACGCGCCCTAAGAAAAATGGATGCCAGACCGGTTTTTGTTGTCTCACTCACTCCTAATTCGTAGAAAGTGTTGCCATGTTAGCGTAAAACGGACTAAAAACCGCTGTGTTTTCTCCTAAAATCGCTTATTTTTTCCCCAGTTTTTCTTGTAAAACTCTACCACAGACTATAAACAGACTCGACAGTAGAGTTTTATAGAAAAAATGGAGAAAAACTAAGCGATTTTAGGATAAAACAGAGCGGTTTTTAGTCCGTTTTACGCTAACATGGCAACACTTTCTACGACTTAGGAGTGAGTGAAACAACAAAAACCGATCTGGCATCTATTTTTCTTATGGCGCGTTATATCAATTTTCTCTTTCTAACCTAATTTGTAGAATAATTTGAAAATATTAACCATATGGTTCAGAACAACTTTGTTGACACCTGTTACCTATGTCGAGTCTGTATTAGTCTGTGACTCTACTGTCGAGTCTGTATTTAGTCTGTGGCAAAGTACTCTGTTCGATTTCACGGGAAATCGAGGAATTATAGGGAAATTGTTAAAAAAAAATCACGCATTTTTGAAAAAGTGGCATTTCAGTTTTGTTATGATAGTTTCTTTATTAGAATTGTCAAAAATGTTGATTTATAAATTTTTTATTACGATTTGAGGCGTTCAAAGATTAAGTTAAATTTTCGCCGTGAAAAACAGATTACTATACCTTAAGGTGCATATTCTGCTCGTGTTCACATGAAAAAATCTGTCAATTTCCATATAAACAAAATATTTTTGGCAACGCGGCTATATTGTAAGCAAATCGTTTAAACTGATTTTATTTTTTTCATAGGAAATTACATTTTACAAAGGATACAAATTGTTCGAATTCGAACTAGGGTTTCTATTCGGAAAAAAATTCCCGGGAAATATTTTTCTTAAAATCTCGGGATTTTTTTCTTCGGGAAATTTAGGGAATTCGTTGCTAATTTTTTAAAAAAAAAATATATATATTTTATTTACACATTTTTAGCACAATCTTAAATGATTTAATAAAAATGACATTAAAACTTTGAAAGAGTTAAAATTTTTAAAGAAAAAACTAGGATATGCTTCAGCTTGTATATTATTTAGGCCATATAATTATTTTTCTTTAATCGATTGCGTGACAAAATACGGAATCAAACTAAATTTCACTTCAAATGTTGGTTGCAATTTGGCAAAAGTTTTCCTAATCTAAAATTCCAATGATGTCTTCTTTTCGAAATTTAGTATTTCATTTTCAGAACAAGAATCTTTATTGTGCTTATACAAACAAATATTAATATTTCAAAGAATATATAACAAACCTGGTTTTCAGCTTATAATTTCATATACATATGAAGTAAAAGCCTTATCGGTGGTGAAAAGGAAATATTTTGTAACGAACCTTGCCGCCGCGAGTTCTATCCCAGCAACAAGTAAAAACACGTCGTTACATTGGCTATATAGTACATTGGTGTTCTCATTTTGGCAGGAATGCCTAAAACCAATTAATTTTAATAATTCGAAAGTTTAATTAAATATATGTATATTTAAGATATAATTTTCTTACGGTTGGCTTAGCCAAAATTAGAAAAATTTTCCAAAAAGTTATTAAAACCGCATTTGATGCAAAATCGGATAGTTATACATATTTTCCGAATTGTGGACAATTGTGTTTGGAGTGGAAATACGCCAATGCAAATACTAAAACTATAATAAGGTCGAATATTTCTACAAAAAATTGATTTTATGAACTTTTTACGTAAATTTTAGAGGTTAATAAAACTATTTTACAAAAGAAGACATCTAAAATGGTTTTAAATTGGAAAATATGACCATAATTTGTAATAAAATAACTTTTATATGATAAAGTTGAAAATTTGTTTTAATTAAAAAATTCCCGGGAATTCCCGGGAATACGATTTTTTTAAAACGATTTCCCGGGAATTTAGAAACCCTAATTCGAGCAATTTCTTTCGAATCGAATTACACAATAAATCCCCCAACAAAAACTAGGTGAAATTTCATCAGAAATACTTAGGAGGTTGTCAAAACAGAATAAAACAGACTCAAAATAAGGTTTTATAACAAAAAATGAGAAACCGGAGCGAGCTAGTTTTAACTTGACATGGCAACACTTTCTACTGTTTAGGAGTGAGTGTAATAATAAAACCAAATTTTCAACCTTTTTTTTCTTAGGCGTGCTTGTTTTTTTTTTTAACTTTTCAAGCAACTTTCTTTTCTTTTATATTTACGATAACTTCACACAAAATATGTAAAAAAAAAAAGTTGTTCAAGCTCGAGGTCAAAATTTGTATTTTGTATATTTCTTTATTACCTATATTTCGCTACACTTCGCGTAGCATCTACTAGAATATGAGTACAGTCTTGACAAAATTATTTATTTTTGTTTTTATTTTTTAATGTAAACATTTTCTAGTATATGCTCTGAAGATGCTACGCGAAGTGTTGCGAAATATAGGCAATAAAGAAATTTACAAACATTTGACCTCGAGCTTAAACAACTTTATTTTTTAACATATTTAATCTGACAGGTCGAATAAAAAACAACTTTAATTCACAAAAAATTTTGAATTTATCGAAATTCTCGTAGAAACTAGGGTTCTATAGTCGAAAAGTCGAAAAGTCGATTAATCGACTTTTTGTATGAAAAAGTCGAAATCGACTTTTTTGTTCTTAAAAAGTCGAAAAGTCGACTTTTGCTTTCAACTTTTTCGACTTTTTTCGACTTTTTTTCGACTTTTTTCGATTTTGTTTTTTATTTTTTTTTTACTTTTGCTAAATGAAAATAATTTCTTTCTTCTGAAAAAAATTTCAAATGAGAGCCGAGTTTAATAACAACTGAAGCTCTTGGTGTTTCCATGTATTTTGTATATGAAGCAAAAATGTCAATGCCAAATTCATGAGTTAGAAAGTGTTAACTGCAATATTTATTAATATTTTTGATTATTGTAAACACCTCAGTGATAGGGTTCTATAAATCGAAAGTCAGCTCTTTTGCTTTCGATTTTTTCAACCTTTTCCACATTTTCGATTTCTTTGACTTTTTTTGATAAATAAAATACAACCAAAAAAAATAGCACCTAAATGCTTACAACAAGTCAAAACTAAACTTTTATTTACAAAAAAATCTACTTTTTAAAGGTCGAAAAAAGTTAAAAAGTCGAAGAAAGTCGAAAAAAGTCGAAAAAAGTCGACTTTTTAAAAAGTCGAAAGGTCGAAAAGTCGACTTTTTAAAATTTGAAATAAGTCAAAAAGTCGAAAAATCGACTTTTTAGAAATTGAAAAAAGTCGAAAAGTCGAAAAGTCGACTTTTTGTTGCGACTATATAACCCTAGTAGAAACCCCCTGATAAATCTGCTTAAAAAGTTAAAAAAAAAGAAGCAAGTGTCATGAGTGGCGAGTCTGTATTAGTCTTCGACTCTAATTTCAATTATATGAATATTCGCTCTTACAAATCATGTTTTGTTTAAATTTTTTTTTTTCTTTAAAAAATTGATTTAAGCTTAAATTTTCAAACCAAAAATTGTTTGTCGTTAAAATTTTTGTTGTTTTATTTTTTTATTTACCATTAAAATTAGATATGAGTTGTTAACAAAACCATTAAAAAAACATTAGAAATTTAAAATTAAACTTAATTTATAAAAAAATATATGTATAAAAAAACTGTTGGCTGTTTTTAATTATTAAACTTAAATTAATCATCAAATTAATTTGAATGGAAATTTAAACAAAAGAATTAAATCATTTATGTTTTTTTTTGTTCTTCTTTTTTAAACAAAACTTTTGTAAACAAAATATTTGAGATAAAAAAAAACACTACCTACTTTACATAAAAAAATTAAATAATTAACATTTAAGTTAAAAACAAACAAAAAAAAAGAATGAAATGAAGATACATAAAAACAAACGCTAAGACTAATAAAGAAAATATTTAAAAAAAAAAATACAAAAATTAATTCAAAACATAAAATTGTAAAATATTTAACAAAAAATGAAAGATAAATAGATTTTTTTTTCAATAACATTTAAAAATGCTATAATATACATAATTTATAAAATTATAAACAAATATATATTAAATATTACTTGGAATTACATTAATATAAAAAAATAAACACTGTAAAATTTCAGAAACGTTTTAAGCTACATACAAAAAAAAAAACTACATAATATGAAAATATTTAAAAATATAACAAAAAAAAGTTTTTTTTTTAAATAAACTATAAATAATAATTATAATAACACACAATAAACCACATTATATATATTTCAAAAAAATATTATTATTAAACAAATGATCTTTAAAATTAAATACTTTTTTTAAGATTTTTTTTTAATTAATTTAAAAAAGTATATAATTTAACTAAATTTTCGTATATAAATATTAAATATTAAAAATAAAAACAAATTACTGATAAATATTAAATTACCATAATGAAAATAAAAGTTTAGTTTGTAATTTTGCCTTAAGTTCTAAGCTTAAAAAAAAAATTAAATCTTTAACATAAACAAAAAAAATATATAAAAATCTACAAAAAAAAAAATAAGCTGTCAAAAAAAACTAAAAAATATGATCATTGTAAAAATAAAAACAAAAACAAAAAAAAAAAAACAAATTGAATAGTTATTTAGTTTATAAATAAAATATAAAAAACAAAAAAAATCATAAAAAATAACTTTTTAGCTTAATATAATTTTTATTATTATTTCTTTAACTATATAATTAAATATTATTTTCTAAAGAAACAAAAAAAAAAAAACAAATTCAATAACTTTTTGTAATAATAACATTTAAACAAAAAAATTGATAAAAAGAAAACATAAAATTTTTGTAATTATATTAATATCACTCGCCCCTTCCCCTTCCTTTCCCTATATATCTATTTAAAGTAACATTAAATTTAACTTTAATTTCCTTTTGTTTGTAAGTCATAAATTAATAATTATTAAATTTACATCTAAAATTATTATTATTATAATTTTTAATTATAAAATATTTTTTTACCTAAGTAGCAATTGTCTGATTATAGTTTTTTTTTTTCATTTTTTTGTAAGCTTAACAAATTTTTTTTTATATATTACAAAAAAATTGTTATTTTTTTAAGTTTATTTTTTTCCTAATAAATAAAACATCAAACATATTTTCAAAATTATGTTTAATTTTTTTCCTAATTATCAAGTTGATTTTGTTTTTATTAATTTTTTTTGTTCTAAATATTTGGCATTTTGCAAAATATAAAAATCCTTAACCAGAAAATATATATAAACATAAAAATTAATAAAAAAAATACAAAATAATAATATTATTTATATTATAAATTATTAAAATAATTAAACAAAACAACAAATTACACTTATTACCACATAAACAATTTATTGGTAAACCAAAACCATATTAAAAAGAAATAATGAACATATAAAAAAATTAATGTTGAAATTAACAACATAAAGGAGAAAAAACAAACAAATCTGAACATAAAAATGAAAAAGAAATTATTAGAAAATAAATTCAAAATGAAAAATATAAAAAAAAAATCACCTGTGTTTTTATTTCATATTTTTAATCATTAATTTTGAGTCAATCGTTATCGAATATTCGGCCAAACCAAGTCAAATGTAGCATTAGGTTGTGAACAGGGAAACCAAAAATATGCTTTAAAAACACGTTTTATGCGCTTAAAAAATGCCCTTAAAAACGGTAAATATGCTCTAAAAACAATAAAAATATGCTCTTAAAAAAATCATGTCCCTTTTTTTGCGTTGTTTTTTACAATTTGTTAGAGAAAAGACCCTCCAAATACCGTTAATATTTAATATTTTCTACCAAGTTGCTGAATCTAAAGAAAACATAGTTTCATATACCGACATGAAGCAAGAACAGGCCAAAGGGAAATCAATCGTCACAATTCCGTAATTGTTGAAAAAAAACATCCCTGTTGGATAAAAAATTTAAAAATAAATGGTGTCATAAAAAAATTGGAATAGAATGCTCTAAAAATGGGAAAAAAATGCTCTAAAAATGTAAAAAAATGCTCTAAAAAGTGGAAAAATGCTCTAAAAATTGAAAATATTCTCTAAAAATATGCTCTTATGCTAAAATATGCTCTTAAACCTAAAATATGCTCTTAAGGCTAAAATATGCTCTAACAAATCGATGCCAGATTTCTTAAAAACTTCTGAAACGGATAAATACCTTACCCATTTATCAATAAAATGCATAGGAAAAAACATGATACTGCATATTTTTGGTTTCCCTGGTTATGAATAACAACACATATTTCGTTTGGGTATCCATCCTTGGTTGTCGCTCTTAAATTCGGACCCTGCAAACAATAAGGCGAATAAGGCGCCGAAAAGATATTGCGGCAATACATAAATTTATCATTTCAATAAAAAATGAAAGAATTTTGATTGTATAGCCGTTTTTACATACAAACAAGTAAAAAAGATTAATTCGGCCTTGCCGAATGTAGTGATACCCTCCACAATTTCAAAATGATTATTGCAAAAAACTTTATTTAAAAGGAAATTACTTTTGAAAAAAAAAAAATTAAAAAAAAAAATTTCCGCGAAAAAAAATGTTGGTAAAAAAAAATCCGCGATTTTTTTTTTCGTCAAAAAATATATTCGTACTTGTTTAAATACCATTTGGTGTTTAATTATGTTCACATATGTCAACCAGAAGCCGAATTAAAGCATTTTGTATTTTTAGGTTATGTTGAATGTACTGAAATTTTTGAGGTGTGCTTACATTTTCGTTCAAACTTTTGAACTGCTGAACCGATATTGCTCAAATACAATGCCAAACTTCTCGGGAGAACTTCCAATAAATATGTTTAGTTTCAGTCATCTCTGTGCAATATTTTGTTCGTGACAGCATTTTCCACAGACAGACAGACGGACATTGCTAGAATGTCTTAAAATCGATCGGGCATCATGAATATATATACTTTATGGGGTCCCAGATCGATATTTCGATGAGTTACAAACGGAATGACAAACTTATATATACCCTCTATCACATCGTCTTTGTGTCGACTTTGTCTTGAGGAAGTAGAAACAACGCAACACATATTATGTGAGTGCGTTGCAGTATGTAGGATCAGAAAACGGTTTTTAGACAAAGAATTGCTTAATTCTGCGGAAATAAAGCTAGCTTCTCCATCCTCTGTTATAATGTTCATTAGGAACATTGAACAGAGTTTGAATTAGATTAATGGATCTTGGCACAAAAGACCCATAAGGGTCGCAGTGCCGGCCGTTAGGGCTAGATCACCCCTTGAATAATAATAAAAAATACCCTCTATCACTAAGTGGGTATAAAAAAAGATATTTTGGCGATAAACAAAAAAGAAAATAGAAAATTTTTATTTCTTTGCCAATTTAAAATAATTTGTCGGGCACAAAAAAAATCTTTAAAAAAATTTAAATTTGCCCGAAAAGCGAAAGCAAAGCGAATTTTTTTTTTTTCAGAATAAAACCACTTTTATGCAATTCAATTCCACTTTAGTTTTTGAAAGTGATTTCATTCCGAAAAAAAAAATATTATTTTTGGGTTTTACGGGTAAACCACTTTTTCCAAATCCGAACGGAATTGAGTCTGTGACATACCCCAAAAATTTAAAAATTAAGACGATGTTACGGATATATTTTTCCGGTTAACATGACCGAAATATGAATAATAACATTCTTTTTAATGTTAAAATTTATTATTTTTACAAGTTCTTTGAAGAAGGCAAGGAATATTTTTTAAATTATAGGAATTTCTTTGAGCTATTCTGAAGGATAGTGTTCATGGCCGACATAAAACAGCAAGATGGTGACATTTTTGATAAGATTTTATTATTTAATACGAATTTTTCTATAGAAACTTTCTCATCGACAATTTTTCTATAGAAACTTTCTCATCGACAATTTTTCTATAGAAACTTTCTCAAAGAAAATTCTTCTATAGCAAATTTCTCAAAGACAATTTTTCTATAGAATCTTTCTGAAATACAATTCTTGTATAGAAAATTTCTGACAATTTTTCTATAGAAAATTTCTGAAAGACAATTTTTCTATTCTTGTATAGAAAATATTTCTATAGAAATTTTTTCTATAGAAAATTTCTCAAAGACACTTTTTTTATAGAAAATTTTTAAAAGACAATTTTTCTATAGAAAATTTCTCAAAAACACTTTTTCTATAGAAAATTTCTAAAAGAAAATTTTTCTATAGAAAGTTTTTTCTATTTTTCTATAGAAAATTTCTGAAAGACAATTTTTCTAAAGAAAATTTCTCAAATACAATTTTTCTAAAGAAAATTTCTCACAGACAATTTTTTTACAGAACATTTCTGAGAAACAATTTTTCTACAGAAAATTTCTGAAAGGCAATTCTCCTAAAGAAAATTTCTTAAACGAAAATTTTTCTATAGAAATTTTCTCAAAGACAATTTTTTATAGAAAATTTCTGAAAGACAGTTTTTGTATAGAAAATTTGTGAAATACTATTTTTCTATAGAAAAATTCTGAAAGACAATATTTCTATAGAAACTTTGTAAAGACAATTCTTCTATAGAAAATTTCCCAAGACAATTTTTCTATAGAAAATTCTTCAAAGACTGTTTTTGTATAGAAAATTTGTGAAATACTATTTTTCTATAGAAAATTTCTGAAAGACACTTTTCCTATAGAAAATTTCTCAAAGACACTTTTTCTATAGAAAATTTCTAAAACACAGTTTTTCGATAGAAAATTTCTAAAACACAATTTTTCTATAGAAAATTTCTCAAAGACAATTATTCTATAGAAAATTTCTCAAATACAATTTTTCTATAGAAACTCTCAAAGACAATTTTTCTATAGAAAATTTCTGAAAGACAGGTTTTCTATAGAAAATTTCTGAAAGACAATTTTTCTATAGAAAATTTCTGAAAGAAAATATTTCTATAGAAAATGTCTCAAGGACACTTTTTCTATAGAAAATTTCTAAAAGACAGTTTTTCTATAGAAAAAATCTCAAATACAATTTTTCTATAGAAACTTTCTCAAAGACAATTTTTCTATAGAATATTTCTGAAAGACAGGTTTTTTATAGAAAATTTTAGAAAGGCAATTTTTCTATAAAAAATTTCTGAAAGACAATTTTTCTATAGAAAATTTCTGAAAGACAATTTTTCTACGGAAATTTCTGAAAGACAATTCTTCTAAAGAAAATTTCTTAAAAAACTATTTTTCTATAGAAATTTTCCCAAAGACAATTTTTCAATAGAAAATTTGTGAAATAATATTTTTCTATAGAAAATTTCTGAAAGACAATTCTTCTATAGAAAATTTCTGAAAGACAATTTTTCTAAAGCAATTTTCTGAAAGACATTCTTCTATAGAAAATTTCTCAAAGACAATTTTTCTATAGAAAATTTCTCAAAGACAATTTTTCTATAGAACCTTTCTCAAAGACAATTTCTATAGAAAATTTCTGAAAGACATTTTTTCTAAAGAAACTATCTTAAAGACAACTCTTCTAAAGAAAATTTCCCAAAGACATTTTTTCAATAGAAAATTTCTGAAAGACAATTTTTCTATAGAAAATTTCTCAAAGACAATTCTTCTATAGAAACGGTCTTAAAGACAATTTTTCTAAAGAAAATTTCTCAAATACAATTTTTCTATAGAAAATTTCTGGAAGACATTTTTTCTATAGGAAATTTCTTAATGACAATTCTCGATAGAAAATTGTTTGAAGACAATTTTTCTATAGAAAATTTCTCAAAGACAATTTTTCTATAGAAACTTTCTCAGAGACAATTTTTTTATAGAAAATTATTCTTTAAAAAAAATTTTTATAGAAAAATTGTCCTTAGATTTATTTTCTATAGAAAAGTTATTTGAAAAATTTTCTATAAAAAAATTATTTGAAAAATTTTCTATATATAGAAAGTTTTTCAAATAACTTTACTATAGAAAAATAGTAAAGTTATTTGAAAATTTTTCTATAAAAAAATTGACTATGACAATTTTTTTATAAAAAAATTGTCATTATAGATATTTTCTATAGAAAAATAGACTTTGACAAATTTTGTATAGAAAAATAGTCTTTCAGAAATTTAGTATAGAAAAATCATCTTTCATAAATTTTCTATAAAAAAATTTAGTATGAAAACTTTTTTATTAAATAATTGTCTAGAGATATTTTCTATAGAAAAATTGTCTCTGACAAATTTTCTATAGAAAAATTGTCTTTCTGAAATTTTCAATAGAAAAATTTTTTTGAGAAATTTTCTCTGGAAAATTTTTTATAGAATGATTGTCTGAGGAATTTTCTATAGAAAAATGTTTTTAGAAAATTTTCTATAAAACAAATGTCTTAGAAATTTTCTATAAAACAATTGTTTTTGAGAAATTTTCTTTACAAAAATTATTTTTGAGATAATTTTTCAAAAGGAAACACAAGTCAGACTCTGAATACCACCATTGTTTACATGTATATAACCAATTTCCGTTACCTTTAAAAAATCGTAACATCATCATCTTTTCTTTGACCATCACTATTAAAAAAGTACAATTTTTGATACTAGATTTAACAACTGTGTTCAACTTTATTTTGAATAGTTGCAAATTGTTGGGCATAGTTTATTGTTGTAGTAATAAAAAAAAGTGAAGAGTTTTGCTAATTCCAGTGAAAATAAACAAAAAATATTGTTATTTTACACAAATAAACAATAAAAAAATGGAAACTGTTTTATTAACAAATATTAAAAAGTTGTACGATAATGAATTATATAGCAGTGCAATTACAGCGGTAAGTAAAAATGCAACAAATTGTTCCAACCGATTGTTGATATATAGAATCCAATGTATTTTTTACATACTACAGGCAAGTTTACTAAACACCCTTTTACAAAATGATCGTTCCTTGGCTACACCAGAACTAGAGTATCAAGTGCTCTTATTTCATGCCAATTCTTGCTATCAAGAACGACAATTTCGTTTGGCTATCAAACAATTGAATGCGGTCTTATTGATGCGTAAATTTATGTGCCGTTATAAGAGCTCACATTTGACATCCATTGAAACCGCCTATGAACATTTTAATGAAACTGAAACCCGTTATCGGTTAGCTCGGAGTCACAATGATCTAGGCGAGAGTACACAAGCTATAAGTGTTTTACAAGCTTTACCGACTAAAGCGAGAACACCAAAAGTTCATATGTTTTTGGCAAAATTAATACAATGTAGTGGCTCTAACTCTACGGAAGCTATATTAAATTACAAGGAGGTATTACGTGAATGTCCTATGGCTTTAGATGCCATTGATTGTCTATTGGAATTGGGAGTAGATGGTATTGAAGTTAATTCATTGGTAGTCAATGGTAAGTTCAGTTATAATTTTTCTTTAAGATAAATTAAATGTTTTTCTCTTTTAGCGAGTACTATTCCCAAAAATATTGAATGGCTTAGCTCCTGGATTAAAGGACATGCCCAATTGTACAGTCGCAAACATTTAGAGGCTTCTAAAACATTCCAAAGTATTAATGAAAAATCTAAATTTCATCAAAATGAATATCTCATCACTTTAATAGGCAAATGCTTCTACTATTATGGCAATTCTACTCAAGCCCAACATTATTTAGAAATTGCTGTCATGTTAAATCCCTACAATTGGGATGCTATTATGCCTCTTTCGGTAGTTTTTGAATACAATCAAAAGTTACAGGAATTGGAAAAGTTAACAGCTCAATTGACTAACATTCATGAATTCACTTCGGGGCATTGGTTTGTTTTGGCGCAAAGTTTTTATGCCAATAGTAAATTAGAAAAGGCAGCCTCATTTGCCAACAAAGCCTTATCCGTAAATCCACGTAATGTTGAGGCACAACTGTTGAGGGGCAAAATATGTTTACAAATAAAACGTCATAAGGATGCTATTTACTTTTTTAGAGCGGCACAATGTATAGCTAATTATCGTTTTGAAGTATACAAGGGATTGTTTCATTGTTATATTGGCATGAAGAGGGCAAAGGAAGCACAGACTATGTGTACTATGGCTGTGCGTTATTTTCGTGAATCTCCTAGAAGTCTGGTGGTAAGTAAAAAAAAAAAAAACTAATTTAAAAAATAAATTATTGCTGCAGAAAATTTAATAAAGCAAAATTCTCTCTACACCATTTACAGAAAAATTTCGAAAAAGAACAAGTGTAATTCAAAAATTCTACTTGTTATTCGATAATTCCATTTGTAATTCAATTATTCTACTAGTAATTCAAAAATTCTATTTGTAATTCGGAAAATATCAATTGTAATTCAAAAAATGATAAATTTTAATTCGAAGATTCCAATTTTAATTCCAAGATTCCAATCGTTTCTCGAAAACTCCAATTGATATTCAAAAAACATTGGCAAAAGATCAATTTTAATTTGAAAAAGGTCATTTGTAATTCGAAAAATCAATTGCAATTCGAAAATAAAATATTGTAATTCGAAAAGGATTCCAATTGTAATTCGAAAAAGATCAATTGTAATTGGAAAAGCATCATATGTATTTAGATAAAAATCAATTGTAAATCAAAAAAGATCAATTGATGTTCGAAAAACATAATTTGTAATTCGATAATTAAAATTGTAAGTGTGTCTTCACAATACAGCAGAAAGCAGCAGACAGTAAAATTTCCACATGTATTTTGTTGTTGGCACAACATGTGGAAATGTTGATGTATGTTGCTTGCTGCTGTTGTTCGCACCACAAAAAAATACATGTGGAAATTTTGATGTCTGCTGTTTGATGCTGTATTGTGAGGAGACACTTATTCAAAAAAGACCAGTTGATATTACAATTGATATTTTTAGAATTACAATTAATATTTTCGAATTATAACTAATATTTTTCTTACAACAATTAAAGGGCTTACTGCAAGAACTTGATAAGCAACATTTATTTTTTCGTGTTTTTCGCCTTCTGCTGATGTTACTTTGACAGATTTTTGGCAGAAGTCTTGCTTTATTTAACCCTTCGTACAATTATATTGAGAATAAAAGTTCTGCAAAAGTTATATTTTCTACATTATTTTAAAAGTTTTAAGGCAAAAACCACCATAAAATTAAATGTTGCTTATCGAGTTTTTACAATAAGCCCTTCAATTGATCTTTTTAAAATTATAATTGATATTTTTTTAATAACAATTGATCTGCACTGGAACACGTAAAACGATAGTTCACTATCGTCGATTTAGATTGTTTTTTTTTTTATGTTTCTGGTTTAGAGAGCACTCTTTAATAATATAATAAAGAAAAACCTTTAAATTTCCTTCAGAACGATATGTATTTTTATGTCGTTTACCCATCGTCAATCGTTTTACGTGAATAGCCCCCTGGAGGGTAAACCTCCAACTATACAGTATGGTGGTATAATCACTTTGTCGTTCCGTTTGTAAGGTATCGAAATATCGGTCGGGGACCACATAAAGAATGTATATTATTGATCAATTATCGATTCAAAGAGGTTCTATGAATGTCCTACCGTCCTACCTTTTGTCTGTAGATAGCCAAATGCAGTTCAAAGACCGCTGAATCTGCCACAAATCTTTCTTATGGTCCTAGGCAGGTTAAGTTCGCAAATGGTCAAAATCGAACCAGGGGGAAAAAGTTTCCCCTTAAAGAAGTAAACCAACCTCTGACAAATGCCATTTGCTTACATGATTTTTTTTATATTTGTCTTAATGAAATAAAACAATTTTATGTCGGAAGAAGTTAAAAGTTTTGCACTTGGAGTCAGTGGATTAGAAAATGATAGT
The DNA here is from genome assembly GCA_963921195.1 of Pegoplata infirma. Lineage (NCBI taxonomy): Eukaryota > Metazoa > Arthropoda > Insecta > Diptera > Anthomyiidae > Pegoplata > Pegoplata infirma. The sequence continues at coordinate 84,348,090 of OY992540.1, forward strand.
TTTTTTGTCCACCCCCCTTTTGTGGGTGTGGATATAAAAAATAGTTAAAATAATGATAAAAATTATTGCTCCTAATTGTATTTATTAATCCAATATTATAAATTGAGGCATGTCACAGAGTCTTTTCTGTAATGAACGTTTAACGAAATATTTTTCCGAATTACGTTCTACCAATCATTGGTATCAATGCTACTTTAATAACTCAAAGTGGTTTCATTCCGAAAAAATATTTTCGTTTTCTGAGCAAACATTCATTATGCCCCATTATCTGTAAAAATTTTTGATATTTTTATACTTTTATATTACAGATGTTTGCACGCACTTTAATTCATTCAACACATCCCAGTGCTAAAAAATGTGCAAAAAAAGTTGTTAGTAAAGCTTTAGAAATCGATGAACATTATGCACCAGCTGTAGCCCTTATGGCTGAACTTTGTCATTCGGAGGGCGAAACTCAAGAGGCCATAACATTGCTTAAAAAACAAGTTGTTAATTATCCACATTATAAACTTTTCACAATGCTGGGAGATATTTTGGCGGCTGAAAAAGAACTTACTGGTGCCTTGGAATATTATACCGTAGCTTTAAGTATGGAACCCACATATCAACGGGCCTTAGTTGGTGTCAATGCCTTGGGTAAAGCAAACTGGGCTAGTAATAAAAATGAACAGGAAACATCAATGGCTTCTTCGACAAATCAATATGAAGATTGGCCTATTGAATGTGATGAACCATCAATTGAAGGTGTGGAGTTATCATCCCCTGCTGTGGCGCACGATGATAATGAATCGGATACATTTTCTGATCCATTTTGGCAGGATGTTGATGCGGAATTAACCAATTAGTTGTCATAAAGCATGTTGGCATATTCATTTAATTGTGTTTTTGTTTTTCTTATATTGTAGTTTTAAATCATCTTCATCTTAAAAAACCCGTTATATGTATACTCCCGAATTTGAATCTTTTGTTATTTCAATTCATCGTTTAATTATTATAAAATTGAATAAACAAAATATATGCATTTGCTTTAAGATAATTTACTTACACATGAATTTTATTAAAAAAACGAAAAGTTTAAGTTGAAGAAGTCATATTATAAAAATTATATATATACATAGATTTCCAGTTAAATCCAAAAAAGGGTTATATTAAAAAAGATAATTGCTAAAACTTTATTTGAAAAAAAATTTACTAAAGAAAATTGGAAAAAATTCACAACAAAAAGGTCCGTCTAAAACGGAATTTGACTTGGTATACGGACTGTTTTCTGTATCCGTATAGGGATCAGAAAACGGACTATTAGAAACATCGAATCTGATTCGATATCCGTTGATACGACCCTTACGGACCGATATGCAGTGTAAAAACGGAGTTCACAGATTGATGGCATTTACCGACGAACTGTTAACGAAAACGAAATGGTCCCCGTTTATAGTGTACCGTAAACGGTACGTATTTAAAAATAGGGTATATTTAATAAATTTGACCCTACATTTCTTCAATCTTAAAACAATAATTTTGGTATTGATATATTCTATTAAAAATTTTATAATGTTCATTATTTTAAATTCCTTTAAATTTTGGTAATTCATTTCTAAAAGAATTACCTCCCAAGTTTTCGTAAATAAATTGTTCGGTCTCTAATTGATATATTCCATTGTATAAGCACTTGATTTAAAGTTGAAACACAGGATTCAAATTGCCGATTAATTCCCTTAAAAGACAGAAAACTGAGGTCGATTTTGAATTTAAATATATGATGGAAATTTTTAAAATATCTTACCTTACTTACTTTTGTTCGTGTGCAACACTTTATACATATTTCCATGAACATTGTATTAAACTCCTATTTGAAAATACATCATCTCCAAAGAATGGGTATTTCCACAATAAATTTTAGTCTAAAATAGTTGTTAACAAACACAATTAGTATTAGCAAATGTTAATAACGTTAAATTTAAAAAACTTACCAATTTTCATGTGGAAAAAGACAAGTGTCATCCTAAAATGTGCAAACTTCCATTAAAATTTATGACACAAGAACAAAATCTATAAGTAACGACACCGTTTTCTTCAATACGGAAAACAAACGGACCTGCTGGAAAATAATTTACGTACTATTAAAATTCCGTTTTTGTACCAGCTTTGGCGGATCCAGCTTTTACGGTCAGTAAACGTTCCGTAAAAGCCGGATGATTCCATACTTGTTGTGAGTCCGTGTTTCTTGGGCAAGATTGTTAAACCTCGAGGTAATTGTACCCTACTAATAAACCCATTACATCGTAGAATTACTTTTAAGAACATTTTTCGATTACAAAACATTTAAAAATTCCCTTTAAAAACTTTCCATTTTATTACAATTTTTTTTTTACAAAATATACTTAAATTCTCATAAAATCGAACAAAAAGCATTTGTCTTACGCTTCCGCTGCCTCCTTTTCACCATTTTCCGCACTATTTGTATCTTTCTTAGATTTTTCCTTTTTATCTTTGACCACCGCACGATAATTTTCCAAATCTTTGGTAAGAGGTTCCACAAAACTTTCAAACTCTAATTGTTTTAAAGCTTCCAAAATGTTATTGGCTGTAATTGTCTTGTGCTTTTGTTTACGTGCCAGCGATGTTGATGTAGATGTCAGGAATATAACAAATACTGATGCGGCTCTCGCGATGGCAGCTCGAGCTTCCTTGGAAACATTTGCACTATCAGGCAGGCCTTCTTTGATGAGCCGGGTTATAACAGCATTTGGTAAATTTAAATCTTCAATACGTTCAACCATTGCGTTTTTTTATATTTAACAAAATAAAAATAATATTTATAACTGCTTGCTTCGGAGTTTTGTTTGTAAATTACAATCTGTTTTTTTTTGGCGCATTTAAAAAATATAGTGTTGTGTCTAGTGTTGTAAAAGTATTGAATGTTTAAGTACTTGAGTACCGAGTACTCAATACTGCTTAATTTTTCGAGTACTCAATACTTAAAAGTAACTACTCAATACTTTCAGGGTTGTATTTTCACTTAAAATTCATAATTTAACCAATGAAATATAACTATAAAATGCAACTGTGTGTATGAGAAAAATTAAATATTTTTTTTTTCTATAAAATTATTTTTTAAATTGATTAAAAATAATCTAAATTTGATAGTGAATGCCTTCTGATCATAGAAAAAATAGAAGTGTAACAGAGTCGTATTTCGCTTGAATAAGTATTAGTGACAGCACATTATGTAACTTTTGACGTTTAATAAAAACAATGCAACATAAAGGAGAACAACAACAAAGAAAACAAAAGAAAAAACAAAAGGTTTTAAACTTTCAATAGTGCGTATTATCTTTAAAAAAACGTTGAATAAAGCACAATAAATAATAAATTAAATTAAATGAAAGACAAATTCCATTTTTTATAAACAAAGAATCTAATTTGATATTAAATACGTGTGAGATGAGGAAGAACAAGCATTTTGCCACCATATTGGAAAATACATCAAATACAACACTGCGTACATTCTAATCTTTTCTATGCTTCTGATGCAAACATAATTAGAATTCAGAAGAAAAATTAATTAAATTGTATTTTAGAAGGCTTTATTGTTCAATTTTTGGATTCCAAAAGAAGTATTGAGTAGTATCGAGTACGCATTGGAAAAAAGTATCGAGTAGTCAAAAGTAACCACAATTTATAACACTAGTTGTGTCGGCCACGAACGAACTAGTTCAATTGAACTATTCACTTAACAGAACGGTTCATCTAGTTCGTCCATTCAGGGCTGCCAGACTTGGGGATTTATCCCCAAAGTTGGGGATTTCATGCTAGAAAAAAGGACAACAAATCTCATTTGGGGATTGGGGACTTTTTTGCTTAAGAGCCCCATTGTCATTTGTACAAGATTTACATTCCAATAAATTATCATGTCTACACGCAAAAAAAAATCTGTGTCGGAGTGAGCAAAAATCTGGCATAATTTTACCAAAAATATGCTAAAACTACAACCGACGAAGTAGTTTTCGTAATTCAGCCAAAACACTTATGTAAAAAATTTTGAAGAAAATGCTAATGCTATTTAAGCAAAAACTTGGTAAAATATACCAAAATAAATATGGTGAAATATACCAAAATTATTAGAAAAGGTGACTAAAAATAATGCTAAAAATTACCACATTTATGCTAAAATAAATTTTCTATAAAATTTTTGTAAAAATTTGTATATTTGTTGAATTTAAAATTTTCACAGAATAAATCCATATTAATATAATAAATGTTGTGTAGGATTTTATTTACCACCGACCAACTGACCCTTTATGTACAATTTTCTCCAGTGACTGCTGCCTACGCTTTCTCTTGAAGTGAAGGATCCGCTATAGCTTCACGAATTTATTTAAAAGCATCCTGTAAAAATAGAAAATTATTACAAAACATAAATTTTTAATTTAAAAAACTACACCATTTACAGATGTAATTCGAAAAAGATCAATTGTAATTCGAAGATTCTATTTGTAATTCGAAGATTCCATTTGTAATTCGAAGATTCCATTTGTAATTCGAAGATTCCATTTGTAATTCGAATACTCCAATTGTAATTCGAAGATTCCATTTGTAATTCGAAGATTCCAATTGTAATTCGTAAAAGATCAATTGTAATTCGTAAAAGATCAATTGAAATTCGTAAAAGATCAATTGTAATTCGTAAAAGATCAATTGTAATTCGAAAAAGATCAATTGTAATTCGTAAAAGATCAATTGTAATTCGAAAAAGATCAATTGTAATTCGTAAAAGATCAATTGTAATTCGTAAAAGATCAATTGTAATTCGAAGATTCCATTTGTAATTCGTAAAAGATCAATTGTAATTCGTAAAAGATCAATTGTAATTCGAAAAAGATCAATTGTAATTCGAAAAAGATCAATTGTAATTCGTAAAAGATCAATTGTAATTCGTAAAAGATCAATTGTAATTCGTAAAAGATCAATTGTAATTCGAAAAAGATCAATTGTAATTCGTAAAAGATCAATTGTAATTCGAAAAATATCAATTGTAATTCGTAAAAGATCAATTGTAATTCGAAAAAGATCAATTGTAATTCGAAAAAGATTAATTGTAATTCGAAGATTCCAATTGTAATTCGTAAATTATCAATGTAAATTCAGTTGATGTTTTTCGAATTACAATTGGAATCTTCGAATTACAATTGATCTTTTACGAATTACAATTGATCTTTTACGAATTACAATTGATCTTTTTCGAATTACAATTGATCTTTTACGAATTACAATTGATCATTTTCGAATTACAATTGATCTTTTACGAATTACAATTGATCTTTTTCGAATTACAATTGATCTTTTACGAATTACAATTGATCTTTTACGAATTACAACTGATCTTTTACGAATTACAATTGATCTTTTTCGAATTACAATTGATCTTTTTCGAATTACAATTGATCTTTTACGAATTACAATTGATCTTTTACGAATTACAAATGGAATCTTCGAATTACAATTGATCTTTTACGAATTACAATTGATCTTTTACGAATTACAATTGATCTTTTTCGAATTACAATTGATCTTTTACGAATTACAATTGATCTTTTTCGAATTACAATTGATCTTTTTCGAATTACAATTGATCTTTTACGAATTACAATTGATCTTTTACGAATTACAATTGATCTTTTACGAATTACAACTGGAGTATTCGAATTACAATTGGAATCTTCGAATTACAATTGGAGTATTCGAATTACAAATGGAATCTTCGAATTACAAATGGAATCTTCGAATTACAAATAGAATCTTCGAATTACAAATAGAATCTTCGAATTACAATTGATCTTTTTCGAATTACATCTGTAAATGGTGTAGTAAACCCCATTGGTCTTTTGGTTAGGAGGAACACTTACTTTGTGATTCCATTTGTAACTCATCAAAACAGATCTGGACTCCATTGGCTTTGCTATATAAATGAGTTTTTAGGTTTTAATTTTATAACTAAAGGGAGGACTGGTGCCCACTCTCTTTATTGTAGTGAAGGATTCGCCATTGCTTCAAAAATTTATTTAGCAGTACCCTGTAAAAATAGAAAATTATTACCAAACACTAATTTTTACCTAAAAATCTGTTAAACCTTATTGGTGTCTTCGGAATAGGAGTATACTCACTTTATCATTCCATTTGTAATTCATTGAAACAAACGTCTGGGACTCCATTGGTTTTGCTAAATGAATGGTGTTTTAAGTTATGACAGCAAAATTAACTTTAGCATTTTTTATCTTACATTTATTTATCTTTAAAAAAACTAATTATTTATTTTTATTTACTAATTTATTTTAATTTTATTTATCAATTTCCTTTTTACGTTTTTATAACACAAAAAATAAACGAAGCACGCACACAAAAATACAAAATGAATATGGCGGTCTGTATTTGTTTTTTTTTTTTGTTGTTGTTTTCTTTCGATAAATTTTTGTGCAAGCAATTTGCGTTATTGTGCAAGCTACTTGGTTATTTTACATAAAAATCTAATTATGTTACTTTAACATCGACAAGCATAATTTTAGCAAAAATTTGGTAAAAATTTTTTTTTGGTATGAAAAAAGTTTTACCAAGTAGGATTGCTCAATCTGACACAGATTTTTTTTTTGCGTGTACAAACGGACGAACTGACGGATATCTCTACAATGTCTTAAGGTGCCCATACACTTGCAGTCTCGTTGTACAGCTTGCTGGATAGACATGTGCATTTTGTTTTTGTAATGGTCGTCCAACCAGCCCATACACGATCAAAATCACGTTTTCATCCAGCCAATTGTACAGCATGCAGTATCGTGTATGGCCCCCTTTAGAATCGACCACTGATCAAACAAATTAGGGATGCCGCGAATATTCTTCACTATTCGGTATTCGGCATGTTTTTATACCCTCCACACTCAGAAAATTATTGCAGTTACTACATGACGGTCGTTTGTGTAGTAAGTAGTAGCTGTTGTTTTTAACTACAATTTCGGTCGTTTTTGTATGAAAAAATCTCAAACAAATTTTTTTGTAGTAGTTTCAAAAAATAACTACAAAAAATATACTACACTGTAGCAATAGTTGATTTATGTAGTTGTTTTTAGTTTTTTTTCTAAAACTCGTTTTTTTCTAGAAATTTTTATTGCAAACGAATGTGTCGAGCGAGTTGGTCGTGCGGAATGCGGAAGGAATTATTTTTATACCAAATAAATAATATCTAAATAAATTAAATTACAATTTATTAAATTTAATTATAACAAAAAATATGTTTTTGGAAAAATATTCTTGAGCGAAAGAAAATAAGTGGATAAATGAGATAACAAGTGTGTATAATATAGCGCTCACATAAGCGTGCGAAAAACCAATCGGAAAAAAACAAAATAAAATGTGTGCAGTGTTTTGTGTTCTTATGAGCGCGCCATCTTTCTTTTCTTTGTATACACAACAGAGCAGGTACATACTTTTTTGAAACATTGGAAATTAATTCTTTTTTTTTTATAAATCAATTTTGCCAAAGCATTTCGTTTTTTTTTATTCCAGACAAATTTTGATCAGTAGCGGTGAAAATTTTAAATGAACTATTAAAAAAACAAAGGTAAATACAATCAATTTATTTTGTTTAACATTTTATTAATATAATTTTTTTCTTCTATAATTCCAGATAAATACATCAAAAAATTGTCATCATGTCGAAATTCTATACAACCAACTGAAATGTATTGCTTTTTAAATAAATAAATATCAATAATTTAAACGTTTAAGAAATTTTTTAAATAAAATTTCAGGCAACTGTAAAAAAAACAACTGTATTAAACAGTTTTGTAGTAGTTTTTACTACATTTTGTAGTTGAAAATCAATAGTTAAAAACAACAACATGTTCAGTTGTTTTTACCGTTTATGTAGTGGACGCCTTTTCAACGACAAAATGTAGTCAAAACAACTGTCTTTTGTAGTTGATTTTACCGACATACTTTTTTGAGTGCACTTAGTGATAGAGGGTATATATAAGTTTGTCATTCCGTTTGTAACTCATCGAAATATCGGTCTGGGACCCTATAAAGTATATATATTTATGATGCCCGATCGATTTTAAGACATTCTAGCGATGTCCGTCTGTCCGTCTGTCTGTGGAAAATGCTCTCGCGCACAAAATATTTCACAGAGATGACTGAAACTTAACATATATATTGGAAGTTCTCCCGAGAAGTTTGGTATTGCATTTGAGCGATATCGGTTCAGCGGTTCAAAAGTTATGAACGAAAATGTAAGCACACCTCAAAAATTTCAGTACATTCAACATAACCTAAAAATACAAAGTGCTTTAATTCGGCTGCTGGTTGACATATGTGAACATAATTGATTACCAAATGGTATTTAAACAAGTTCGAACATATTTTTTGACAAAAAAAGAAAAAAATCGCGGATTTTTTTTTTTTTACCAAAATTTTTTTTCGCGGAAATTTTTTTTTCAATTTTTTTTTTTTTCAAAAGTAATTTCCTTTTAAATAAAGTTGTTTGCAATAAACTTTTTGAAATTGTGGAGGGTATCACTACATTCGGCAAGGCCGAATTTAACTTTTTTACTTGTTTTAATATTGGGTTAAATAAACATTCGTCACCAGTTTGCCGAATATTCGACAAAATTTAAATTTGTTAAAAAACACTTTTTATTAATGTTTGACTCGTTGTTGTCGATCGATTTTAAGACGATCTAGCGATGTCCGTCTGTCTGTTGAAACAAAGCTAACTTTTGAAAGACTTTACGGAGACTCCTGAAGTTTGGCATATATGTTGGGCATTTACCTAGTCAGGTTGGTGTTGTAATCCAGCGAAATCGGTCCAGTGCACAGATGTAAAATCCGGCATCATTTTTACATGTCACATGCATTTTGGTAATTTCGATTGCGCGGATCAATTTAAATTGTGGTGGTGAAAAAAAATCTAAAATATTATTAAAAAACAAAAACTTTAGGAAGCTAAAAAACTACTTTTTGCTCAAAATTGCTCTTAGTCGCTATACCACAAATTAGAATAAGGGTTCCCAAGTAATAAGTACTAATGAACATCAGAACCAAGTTTAACCAAGTCTTTCAGTTAACCTACCTACAAAATTTTATAAGTTTACATAAAGAATTAAAGAAGTTATAGGGTTTTGGCCGGAACTTACCACTGTGCAGTGGTTCAATAGTTATGGCACAGACTAATACAGACTCGACATAAGTGACAGGTGTCAAAAAAAGATTAGAAGGTACGCAGTGTTGTATTTGATGTATTTTCCAATATGGTGGCAAAATGCTTGTTCTTCCTCATCTCACACGTATTTAATATCAAATTAGATTCTTTGTTTATAAAAAATGGAATTTGTCTTTCATTTAATTAAATTTATTATTTATTTTGCTTTATTCAACGTTTTTTTTAAAGATAATACGCACTATTGATAGTTTAAAAACTTTTTTTCTCTTTTGTTATTTTTGCTTTGTTGTTGTTCTCCTTTATGTTGCATTGTTTTTTATTAAACGTCAAAAGTTACATAATGTGCTGTCACTAATACTTATTCAAACGAAATACGACTCTGTTTCATATCTATTTTTTTCTATGTTCTGAACCATATGCACAGACTAAATACAGACTCGACAGTAGAGTTTTATAAGAAAAAATGGGGAAAAACTAAGCGATTTTAGGAGAAAACACAGCGGTTTTTACTCCGTTTTACGCTAACATGGTAACACTTTCTACGACTTAGGAGTGAGTGAAACAACAAAAACCGATCTGACATCCATTTTTCTTATGGCGCGTTATATCAGTTTTCTCTTTCTAACCTAATTCGTAGAATAGTTTGAAAATATTAACCATATGGTTAAAGAATACTTTTTGACACCTGTCACTTATGTCGAGTCTGTATTAGTCTGTGCCATATGGTTTATATTTTCAAATTATTCTATAGAATATACGAATTATGTATATACGAATTAGGTTAGAAAGGGAAAACTGATATAAGTGTTTCTTCACAATACAGCAGCAAGCAGCTGAGCAGCAAAATTTTTACATGTATTTTGTTGTTGCCGCAACAACAAAACACATGTAAAAATTTTGCTGCTCAGCTGCTTGCTGCTGTATTGTGAAGAAACACTAACGCGCCATAAGAAAAATAGATGCCAGATCGGTTTTTGTTGTTTCACTCACTCCTAAGTCGTATTGAAAGTGTTGCCATGTTAGCGTAAAACGGACTAAAAATCGCTCTGTTTTGTCCTAAAATCTCTTAGACCGAATTTACATTGGGCAATTTTAATTGCGGCAATTCTGATTTTTTAGTGTATCAGAGAGAGAGAGATAAGATTCTTCCCTCTCTCTCCGATACACTATAAAATTAGAATTGCGGCAATTAAAATTGCCCTGTCTGAATTCGGACTTAGTTTTTTCCCATTTTTTCTTATAAAACTCTACTGTCGAGTCTGTTTATAGTCTGTGGTTATGGCACAGTCTATATACAGACTCGACAGTAGAGTTTTATAAGAAAAAATGGGGAAAAACTAAATCGTTTACTGGTGCAAAATTGAGTAATTTTTTACTCAATAGTATTAAAAATTTACAAAAATTTTTTTTTTATTTTGTTGCCACTCAATTGTAGAATTCTTTTTTCAAAAGACAAAATCGATTTTTGTTTTGATTTGTAGATTATTAAATTCTCTAGTACTTACCACTTGGCCATTTTTTTGAAAAATTAAACCTATAAACTTAAAAAATTAAAAAAATTACTTTTCTTCTTTCATAAAAAACATAATTAGGTAAAAATTTCAAAAAATGGTCAAAATAAGTACTAGAGAATTTAATAGTCTACAAATATAATACCTTTTATAAATTTGCCTAGGATTAAATAACATTTTGCCTAGAGTAAAATGGGTAAGAGGCATCATGAGGGAAATTTTTTCCTTATCGAAATTGGTTTTTTAGCCGTAAACTCTGATTATCTCGAGGAAGAAAACCAGAAAACCTTTAAAAATTTTTGATTTTTGTCTTTGAAAATTTTCAGAAAAAAATATTTTTACTGCGTTTTGAAAATTCGTAAATACTATTGTTTTAAAATTTGTCAAAAAAAAATACTATGGTGGAAGTTAGGTTAATGGATAATACCTTTTATAAATTTTCCTTGGATTAAATAACATTTTTCATTAAAAAGTTTTTAATTTTTCCTATTAAAATTTTTGTATTTTCTCTTTAAAAATTTTCAGATTTTTTTTATGAAAATTTTTTTATATGTATACATTTTTCGGATTTGAAGACTTTTTTCCTCTGTAAATTTTTTTCGAAAATTTCCTTCTACATTCTTTCCTTTTTTACTATTTTTCTTTTAATAAAGCATGCGCTCAGACGCCCATCTTATATTTGGATCTTGTTTTTTTATTTCATTGAATTTGTTGTTACTTGCTAAATGTGGTCAAAAAATAAAGTTTTTTTGAAAAAAAAAACAACGAATGCATATTCAATAAAAATTAATTGAAAACATGTTGATTAATCTGATTAAACGATTTTGTTGTTATTTGCTCTTTGTTGCATGCATACATGTTTGTTGTTGTTGTTGGTGTTTTTTTTATTTTCTAAGGACAAAAAATAGGTGGTTAATGTTGCAATCAACAAATGTTGTTAAGTTGACAGCTAGTTTGTTTTTATTTTGTGTTGCTGTTGTTATGGTTGTTTTTGTTGTAGTTGCTAGTTTTACTGATCGTATCCGTGTTGAATTGTCGCTACAAATTGTCATGATTGTTGTTGACTGTTAACACACACAAAATTAGATACAACAAACAGCAAACACTAACAACAACAACTGAAGCGAATAAGAAGTATACTTAAATTATTTTTTTTCTTTTGTTATTGTTAGCCAATTTTCCAAACATTTTATATTTAGCAACCATTAACAGCGCTGCCAGGTACATTTTTCCGTTATCGCAAAAAAAAAAACTGGAGAAAATGAAATTCGAATAAAAATTATGGATAAACCAGTAGGTGTCAAATTGGTTGGATGCCATTTATTTTGCCCTCTCAATAAGTTGGTTCTCTTAATGTTGCCTATGCTATTGCATGTAAAAACTCTCTTAAACATTAAGAGAACCAATTTATATATAGTGACAAGTTTTTTTTGGGGCCTATCAAAATCTCTGATCTTCTTTACTCTACACTCAGAAAATTATGTAAGTTACTACATGTTAGTTGTTTGTATATTTTACAGTAGCTAGTTGTTTTCAACTACAAAGTCAGTTGTTTTTGTATGAAAAATATCAAACAACTATTTCTGTTAGTTATTTTAAGTTGTTTTTTTGAACAACTTACAAAAAAGTACTGTGATGTAGTAACAGTTATTTAAAGTAGTTAATTTTATTTTTTTATCTCTGAAAAATTTTTAAAGTTTTTTTCCAAAAAATAAAAAAATATTTTTTTTTTTTTTTTTAAAACTTGGAGAAAATTTGGTCTTAAATTTTTTTTCTGAAAAATTTTTTGAAAAAAAAAGTTATTGATTATATTATTTTTACTACATTTTAGTTGTTTTGACTACAAATGTAAGTAGTTTTTACTACATAAGTCAGTTGTTTTTTGTCAGTTAAAATAACTAACATTGTTAGTTGATTTAACTGAAAAAGTAGTTGACCCCAAAACAACCTACAAAGTAGTTATTTTAACTGACATTTTCAGTTGATTTTACTAACATAATTTTTTAAGTGTATGGCTAAACATACATATTTAGTCGTTATTCAGCTAATACCCAATTCACACCTGAGGTGAAATCTCGTTCGAATGAGATTTCGATTATATGGTTGTGTATAAAATGATACAGACCATACCAATCTCGTTCGAACGAGAGATTTCGATTATATGGTTGTGTATAAAATGATACAGACCATATGATCGAAATCTTGTTCGAACGAGATTTCAATCATATGGTCCGTATCATTTTATACACAACCATATGATCGAAATGTAGTTCGAAAGAGATTTCACCTCAGGTGTGAATTGGGTATAAGATATCAAATCTGTGATTACCGGTTTTTGTACATTTTTCGAGATATTGATATTAAATTTGATTCGCAATATCTCAAAATTTTGTTTATACTCAATTCACACCTGAGGTAAAATCTCGTTCGAACGAGATTTCGATCATATGGTTGTGTATAAAATGATACAGATGATATGATCGAAATCTCGTTCTAACGAGATTTCACGTCAGGTGTGAATAGGCCTTTAGCCTCTGGTTAGAGAATTATAGGTTAGAAAATTATTGCAGTTACTACACGATGGTCATTTGTGTAGTAAGTGGTAGATGTTGTTTTCAACTACAATTTCAGTTAGTTTTGTATGAAAAATCTCGAAGAACTATTTTTTGTAGTCGTTTTAAAAATTAAATAAAAAAAACTAGTACATTGTAGTAACATCTGTTATATGTAGTTGTTTTTAGTCTACAAAAAAACTTGTAGCTTTCGAGAAATTCTTAGAAAAACGGATGTGTTGAAAGACTTGGAGGTGTCAGATGCAGCAGGAATTATTACCAAACAATTTAAACCGTTATTGACGTTTAGAATTTTTTTTTGTGTTAATAAAAAAAATCAGACAATTTGAGTTACAGTAAAAACAACTGTAATTTGAAGTTGTTAATCGATAGTTAAAAATAACAACAATTTTTGGTTGATTTAACCGTAAAATGTAGTAGACGCTTGAACAACAACAAATGTAGTTAAAACAATTGTCTTTTGTATTGGAATCTACCGTCATAATTTTTTGAGTGCACTTAAACTCTGAGGTGAGCTTAAAAATCTCCCGAGATATTGAATTTTGAAATCCGACAAATCAGAAAGAGCGTTCGGCTCCCGGAAGCATGTCTTTGAACAGAAAGTGCCCGGCAATGGCAGATAAAGTGTTCGATAGTTTCCAACTCCTCCTCATTTATGCAACTCGGTCAGAAGTCATTTAATGGCACCTTAAACCGCTTTGCGTGCTTTCCTATAACGAAGTGTCCGGTAATTTGGTATTTTTCTTGCTAGCTAAAATTTGGCGTAGCAATATTATTTCTCGGAAAACTAAAATCCGCGTTTTTATTTACAGTGCCAAGTCAGTGCTACTTTAGGGCTGCACTACATGGGGCTTAAAGGGCAGTATACACGTTAACTACCCTTGACCACCCTTATCTACTATTTCCCAGTATTGGGGGATAACAATTGTCAAATTCAAATAATTTTTCATACAAAATTATTTAAACCCGACAAATCGTATCACTAATACTGGGAAATAGGAGATAAGGGTGGTCAAGGGTAGTTAACGTGTAAACTGCCCTTAAAGCTTGATTTACATGTTAACTACCCTTGACCACCCTTATCTACTATTTCCCAGTATTGGAGGATTACAATTATCAAGTTCAAATAATTTTTCATTCAAAATTATTTAAGCCCTGCAAATGGTGTCACAAATACTGGGAAATAGTAGATAAGAGTGGTCAAGGGTAGTTAACATGTAAACTGCTCTTAACGCAAAGTACTACGAAGAAAATTCAAGTCTTCATTAATAAATGTTCATTAATAAATGTTCAACTATACCAGCGCTAGAGTAGCTACTCTACCGCTGGCTATGGTTATGTTAAGTTTAAGGATATTCCTTGATTGCAGCTTATTGGCAAAGACTTGCGACTTCAGGAAACCTAACAAGAAGAAGTAAAAAGAAGTTAAATCGCACGATTTTGATGTATTTTTGACGTCCCCTCAGCGAGAAAAAACATACCCTCAAATCTTTCATGCAGAATTTTTGGTGACATGTCATAATTCCCACGGACATAATCCCCATTTCCGTTGTGGGGATTATGACCAAAATTATTTCGGTCATAATCCCCATAATGGTTGTGGTTACTATGACCGAAAAAATTTCGGACATAATCCCAATAAAAAATGGACATAATTCCCAGATTTATTTGGATAATGACCACGTAACAAATGACCATAATCCTCATTACAGTTGGTCATAATCACAAAAATTTTATTTTTTTTTGTTGTCTGTCATGTTTTTGTGCGTAGCAGCCCTTTGGCCGCGCTTAGGGATTACAAACTGCATGCATTAATCCCACCCACAAAGACCCCTGCTGAAATTATCAGAAAATCACTAGATTGGATCTCTTCCTTTGTTGCCAGCATCTCTGCGTGTCGAACACTGCAATGATCTGACCAGAGTTATAGAATAATGTATCGACAGTTTTGTAGATCTGGCATCGCCAAGAATAATAGCCAACATCTGGTAATACCACACTATAGTTCAAACGTAAAACAAAGAGAGACAAAAAACAATCTGCATTCTCACTGTATAACTGGTATCTTCCATCTCGCTCAGATTTCGATTTGTGATACAATTTCGTTAACAATACCATATGGTTTTCGTTAACTACTTTTTCAAACGCCATTTTTTACATTACTCAATAACTCTGTATCGGACTATCTTCGAGCCAGGTTCAACCCATGTTGAAATCCCTAAGTCTGGCAGCCTTGCTACAACAAATAACCAGTAAGTTTTAAGATGAAATTTTATACTATAGATCAGCGGTTACCAACCTTTTTGGCTCGCGTACCCCTAATTTTAAATTTTATCAACCGCGTACCCCCTAACGAGTTTTTTGTTTTCGTTAAACAAACTTCACATATAAATATTAGAGTTAATTCTGAAATTTTATATCTGCGGGTATTATAATTTTTTTGAAGGAATTCGGGGAGATCAAAACAATGATGGTATTTTTTTTGGAAAAATGTTCGCTCCTTTGGGTGGTTAGTTCAATGCATCTGAAAACGCGTATTTTGAGCTGATTTTTCTGCAGAGCAAAAACGGCTGAAAATATTGTAAATCTGATTTCACCAGTTAATTCTACACCAAAAATTAAAACAACGGACGTTTTTTGAACTTTTTAAAAAATATATATAATTTTTTAATTTTTTTTAAAATGTTTTTTTAATTCGAGGGAAATACCCCCAATTATGCAAGGGCATTTTGAGCTTAACAAATTTGTACTAAAATTTGCTCAAAAACCACGTGTCAAAGAAAAATTTGGGAACCATGTTCAGAATCAGCATCGAAAGGTTAATCGAAAACAAGTGGTCAGATCTCAAAATATCATCCAAAAAAAATCGCAAAAAATGCTCTCTAAATTGCACAAAAATACGTTTTTTGTGAACTTTGACCTCAACTTTCTTAAAAACCTGACGTTATGGAAAACTTTGGAAGCCAGCATTGCAAGGTTAATCTAAAACGAATGTCCAAATTACTAAAATTTTGCGTACCCCCGCGGACAGTTTCGCGTACCCCCTAGCGGTACGCGTACCATAGGTTGGTAACCGCTGCTATAGATGATGATCGCTCCTGGCGGCCAGCCACATATTATACACTTAGACTCAGGGATGGGATATGAAAATTTCATTATGGTACCAACAATATTTTTGAAAGTACTTTTTTTTTGGCCCCAAAATATTTAACTATTATTCAGACACCGGATTTTAAAAACCGAAAACACAAAATTTTAAGTTTTCATCAAAAATAAAAAAATATATTGTGTTCCAAATAAAATATTTTTCTGTAATATTGTTTTGTATATTCATCGCAAGTTCAAAATATATTTTTCTTTCAAAAACATAAAAATATAAAGTACAAAAAAAAACGTTTTCCATAAAATTTGAAAAAGATATTTATCGTACAAAAAAAAAAAAAAAAAAACAAAACCAAAAAAAAAACGTTTTTTTTGTTTGTGTCAAAAAATAATTGGAAATATTTATGTATGTATGTATGTTTATTTAAATAAACTTGTGATATGTATTGAATCCTTTACATTTTTGTCAATTTTGGTCCAATAAATTAGAGAAGCACACCATTGGAAACGTATTAAGGACGTCCATTTAACAAATTAAAGAGTTTGTGATCTTTAAAAACCTTTTTGTCTAGTTAAATAAATATGGTCAATGTGATAAAAGATGAATTGTAGAATGTAAGGGTAACAGACCCCTAGTATTTAGTAAGTCTCTATTTGGAACCACTTAGCTACTGTAAGTTCTCCAAGTTCCTGAACATGTAAAGATGCTTTTGTCCCTTAAATGTTAATGTTTTAGGGACAGAAACCTCTTTACATGTCAAGCGAAATTTGGACCAAGAAGGTGGTTCCGAGATCCAAATTCTGGTAGAAATACTGTTATAAAGTAACAGAGAAGCAATATTAAGGGGTAATCGGGTAAAGGGTAAATGTGCTAAAAATGAATTGTTAAGTGTGAGGGTAACAAAAGTCTTGTTATCAGTAAGTCTCTAATTCGAACCACTTGCTCGCTGTAAGTCCTTAAAGTTTGTGAAAAAATAATCTCTATTTCAGGGACAAATGAATTTATACTTGTCAAGCGAAATTTGGAACCAGAAAGTGCTTTAGGGATCCAAATTCTTGTTAAATAAATATTAATTAATTGCAGATTTTCATAATCATAACGAAATCCAAATAGTTTTGGACTGCGTAATCGTAAGATACCATATTTTTACTCCGTAAAAATATGTTGCCTACATAACGAAATGCAAGCCAATGTTGTTTAAAGCATCCCTAATTTGCAGCGTTTGAAAGGCTACGTTAGCTACCCGTTTTTTTGCTTTTGCTTTTCATATCACTTCAAACAATTTCAATATTATAAGTTATAGCTTTTGTTTACTTTTCTTTTTTGTGTTTGCTTAAACTACAACAACATGAAAAAAATAAAAACTCCAATCAGAGTAGAGATGGGCGCTGGTCACGTGATTTGCGTGATTCACGTGAATCACGCGTGAATCACGCGTGAGTGTGAGTGATTTTTATTTCAATCACGTGATTGTGAGTGAGTGTGACTTGAAAAAAAATCTGAGTGAGTGATTAGTGAGTGAGTCATTTATTTTTTGCGTGAGTTTGCGTGATTAGATTTTTTGATTGCATAATTTTTTTTTTAATTTTTTGTAAAAAAAATTTTTTTGGATTTTTTTTTAATTTTTGTAAGAAAATTTTATTGCGTGAGTAGATTTTGCGTGACTCACGCGTGAGTGTGATTGAATCTGGCGTGAGTCACGCGTGAGCGTGAGTAAGTTCTTTATTACTCACGTGAATGTGAGTGAGCGTGAGTAAAAAAAAAAATTGCGTGAGTGATTAGTGAGTGATTCGATTATTTTTTGCGTGAGCGTGAGTGAGTGTGAGTCAAAATCCACTCACGCGCCCATCTCTAAATCAGAGCAGTAGCGGAAAACAAATTTTATTGTTGTAGCCTACAAATATACTACAGTAGTATATTTGTAGGCTACAAATATACTTATATACTTATATTTGTAGGCTACAGTATTACTACAGTATATATTACTACAGTAGTATTACTACAGTAGTATTACTACAGTATTACTACAGTATCACATTGTAAACAAATGTTGCAATATAAAAACGTGATCATATTAAAAATTTCGTTAAGATGGTGTAAAATGAATACAACATCGAAAAAAGAATAATAATAATTTTTAATAAAATTCTTTTAATTTTGGTCAAAAAAATATAGAAAAATTTGGAATTTTGTCGAATTTTTCGATATTTTCGAATATGTACGCGATTTTAATATTATCGGTCTAAGTATACGCTCAGAAGTTATGAGAAAAACCGTGACATTAACATTGGGTTAGAGATGGGCGCTGGTCACGTGATTTACGTGATTCACGTGAATCACGCGTGAGTGATTTTCATTTAAATCACGTGATTGTGAGTGAGTGTGAGCTGAAAAAAAATCTGAGTGAGTGAGTCATTTATTTTTTGCGTGAGTTTGCGTGATAAGATTTTTAGATTAGCCCATTTTTTTTATTTTTTGTAAAAAAATTTTTTTGGAGTTTTTTTTTTGGTAAGAGAATTTTATTGCGTGAGTAGATTTTGCGTGACTCACGCGTGAGCGTGATTGAATCTGGCGTGAGTAAGATTTTTATTACTCACGTGAATAGTGAGTGAGCGTGAATAAAAAACAAAATTGCGTGAGTGATTCGATAATTTTTGCGTGAGCTTGAGTGAGTGTGAGTCAAAATCCACTCACGCACCCATCTCTACATTGGGTTTTTCGGAAATTCACGTGGTGAAAAATACACAAAACATGGTTTTAATTAGAGATGGGCGCGTGAGTGATTTTTGACTCACACTCACTCACGCCCACGACAGGAATTTTTGAATCACGCACACTCACTCACGAGCAAATTTTTTCTACTCACACTCACAATCACGTGAGTAAATTTAATACAACTCACGCTCACTCAAGCTTCACTCACACTCTCGTTGACTCACACTCACGAAACTCTTATTCATACAAAAAAAAAATTAAAAACTAAAATTTGAAAAATCTTTTAAAATTTTCAACAAAATTTAAAGTTCAGCGTAACTTCAAAAATTGACTCACGCACACTCACGCAAAAATCTTACTCACGCACACTCCACTCACACGCGCGTGAGTAAAATTGAATTTAGTCACACTTAAGCGTGGTCACGCGTGAATCACGTTCTAATCTGCTCATGTGCCCATCTCTACTTTTAATGACAAGGGAACACCACAACAATGTTTGCCAAAGTTTTTTTTTGAGAAGTTGAATTATAATTTATATTAAAACAATCCAACCCTATTCTTTATACACATTAAAATAAAACAGTTATGTTAAACAAGATAAGTGTGTGTGTGTGTTATAGTTTTATTAAATTTTTTCTTTGTAGGCTACAAAAACAATATTTGTAGGCTACCAAAAATAATTTGTAGACTACAGGTAGGCTACCAAAAATAATTTGTAGGCTACAGGTAGGCTACCAAAAATAATTTGTAGGCTACTTGTAGGCTACACAATTCTAATGTTTTTGTTTTTTTTGCTACTTATTCATTTTTAAAAACAATCGTAAGCTCTCGCTACAAAAACAGAATTGTGCAAGTATTAGTAGCTATAGCAATTGAATGATTTACATATTGTTTGTTTTTAAAACTACACATATCGTCAATTTTGGTTGTTTAAGCTACTTTCTTCGTAGTAATTTAAACGCTGCTAATTTGTATTACTCCGCAAACATCAATTTCCATCGGAATTTGCTTGGCAGATTCTAGAGAAATTATTTTGAATTTTGAAAATAACAAAAATTCAAATAATAACAAAAAAAAATGTACATAAATATTGAACAATCAAAAAAAAAAAAACGTTTTATTTTTTGAACTTTTGATAAATATCTTTTTGGAAAACGTTTTATTTTTTTGTTTGTTTTTTATTTCGATCATGATGAAAATTTTTAAATAAATAACTTTTTATAATTTTTTTCTGTTTGAATAATTTTAAGTTTTTTGAACGCCTACGATAAATATATTTGATAAAAACAAAAAATAAAAAGTTTTCCGGTGTCTGCTATTATTTTATTAATTAAAAAAAAATTGCAGATTATTGTTGTTGGGGCGGAATTAATTTTCTTTTTAAGTTTTTCAAAGTACCAAGGTACTTTTTAACATCAAATAGTACCAAAAAAGGAGAATTGTTACAACAATTTACATCCCAGCCACAACTACAATACAACAAATGTCGTTTAAGTCAAAGTTGGTAAAAAAACGAGCCACCAAATAACAAATCGAACGACCGACCGACAACGACCTCATCATCACGACTTTTGTTTTAAAATTCTGTTGGATGTCTGTTGTTTTTGCTGATGGTTTCTTGCAGTTATATTTTGACATAGCGGTGTATTTTTTTGTCAATTTGTTGTTGTTGTTTTACTTATCGTATTTTTTTACGAATCATATACCAACAAAATAAATCCCAACAACATTAAATACAACCAGAGCACGTGACATGTAGTCCAATTGTTTTAGTGCGCTGTTTTTTTGTCAATTCCAAATCAATTGGCAATTGCAAATTTTTCTTCATTTGTCTTTGTTTTCAATTGTTTTTTAAAAGGTGCTACATAAACATGCAAAGCTACAAAAAAAATGAAAACAACTGAAGTTGAAAATGAGAAGTTGTTTGTTTAAATTATGTTACTGGATCGTGGTATCATGATCGTGGAAGGATTTCATTTGAATGTACTTTGAAATGTGCTTGATAGATATATTGATCAATTTTTGAATAAAGAAACATTTAACAATTTCTAATTTAAAGTTAATTTTATTCCATATTTATTCTTAGATGTTTCGGAAGTTATTAGAAATTTTTTTTTAGTTGGAAATCGTTAGAAAAACAAAAGAAAATGATGGAATTTTTCCATCATTATTTAGTTATTTATTAGTGACAGTCACCGCCGAAAGACGAGTACAATGATATTATAGTTTTCGATTTTGTAAACTTCATACATCAACAGAAGTCACTAGCACAGACTCTTAGGTGTTTAAAGTGCTGAAATTTTGAACTTTTCAAGCAACTTTATCAGAGTTTTTCAATGATATTTTCGATAACGTAACACAATAGCACAGACTAATACAGACTCGACATAAGTGACAGGTGTCAAAAAAGTATTCTTTAACCATATGGTTAATATTTTCAAATTATTCTACGAATTAGGTTAGAAAGAGAAAACTGATATAACGCGCCATAAGAAAAATGGATGCCAGATCGGTTTTTGTTGTTTACCTCACTCCTAAGTCGTAGAAAGTGTTGTCATGTTAGCGTAAAACGGACTAAAAACCGCTGAGTTTTCTCCTAAAATCGCTTAGTTTTTCCCCATTTTTTCTTATTAAACTCTACTGTCAAGTTTGTATTTAGTCTGTGACAATGGTTTTGCATTTATCCAAATTATTGTAGAAACCCCCTGCTAAAGCTACCATCTCAGACATCTCTCTGGTTAGCTACACTTAGAAAATTATTGCAGTTACTACATGCTGGTCATTTGTGTAGTAAGTAGTAGTTGTTGTTGTCAACTACAACTTCAGTTGTTTTTGGGTGAAAAATCTCAAACAACTGTTTTCTGTAGTCGTTTTAAAAAATAAATACAAAAAATTACTACATTGTAGTAACAGTTGTTTTATGTAGTTGTTTTTAGTCTATAAAAAAACTTTAATTTTCTAGAAATTTTTAGAAAAACGGATGTGTTGGACGATTTGGAAGTGTCAGATGCAGCAGAAATTATTTCCAAATAATTTTAACCGTTTTTTAAGTTTAGAAGAAAATTCAGATAATTTGAAGTACAGTAAAAATAACTGTAATTTGAAGTAGTTTCTACCGTTTTTTGTAGTTGTTAATTGATAGTTAAAAACAACAACAATTTTTGGTTGATTTTACCGTAAAATGTAGTGGACGCCAAAACAACAGCAAATGTAGTAGTTTTAACTGTCTTTTGTAGTGGAATCTACCGTCATAATTTTTTGAGTGTAAAGCAGCGCATCTGTGCAATTTTGATTCAGACGATGTCAAGTCTGTTTTGATATTATGCATTTATCTACTATCTTCAAACACATTTGTTTGCCTTTCCAGAGGCATACCAGCATATTCTACTTCCGTAGAAAGTTTCCAGTCTTGCAAGCTCATCGTCCTTAGAAGAGCCTTAAATGCCTCTTTGCCATGGAACCCATATGAGTCGAATGACAAACTGTTTGAACATCTTGTTTAAATGTATCCGGCATTTAAGGGTTCATGGAGTTTTCAGAAACATTGATTCCAGGGATCTAACCGCGGCTTGACCGTCGAAGTTCATATATGTTAACGAACATCTTAGCTAATCTTTGGTTTATGTTTACAGCGGTATAAATTCAAAGTGTCAGTTTGTAAGTCTCCATAGACACATTCCAGAGACGTATGTAATGTATTGTAGTTCTTGCAGTATAAGTTCCTTGAATTTTCCCGTGCACTGCGACGCTTATGAGTCGACTGTCCAACTGTTTGACCATCTCATATAAAGACATCCGGCATTTAGGGGTTCTTGGAGTTTTCAGGAACATTGATTCCAAGGATCTACCACTTTAATACTTTCGGCATTTAAGGGTTCTTAAAGTTCTTGGGAACATTGATTTCAGTCCATTTTTGGTATGTCTGTCCAGCGGTATAAACTTTAATTGTTTAAGATAATCGACCTTGGAAGTTCATGAAATGTTTTTGTGCTGACAGTAGAGCACATCCAGCATTTAAGGGTTCTTGGAATTTTCAGGAACATTGTTTTCAAGGTTCTATCACTTTAATACTATCGGAATTTAAGGATTCTTAAAGTTTTTGGGAACAATGAATCCAAATAATTTTTGGTATGTCTTTTCAGCAGTATAAACCTTAAGTGTGTAAGATCATTGACCTTAGAATCCTGGAATGTACCTGTGCTCGATTGTCCAGTTGTTTGGCGATCTCTCTTAAAGACTTACGGCATTTAAAGGTTCTTGCAGTTTTCAGGAACATGGATTCCAAAAATCTATCACTTAAATACTTTCGCCATTTAAGGGTTTTTGAAGTTTTTGGGAACATTGATTTTAGTCCAATTTTGTTATTTCTTTCCAGCGGTTTAAATTTTAAGTTTGTAAGATCACAGACCTTAGAAGTTCCTGGAATATACCAGTGCTCTACTGTGTAACTGTTTCACTATTTCATGTAATGACTTCCGGCACTTAAGGATTCTTGAAGTTTTCGGGAACTTTGATTTCAAGGATTTATCACTTTAATACTTTCGGCATTTAAGGGTGCTTGAAGTTCTTGTGAACATTGAATCCAACTCATTTTTGGTATGTCTTTCCAGCAGTATAACCTTAAAGATCTGTGTAAGATCATCGACCTTAGATGTTCCTGGAATGTACCTCTGCTCTACTGTCCAACTGTTTGACCATCCCTTTCAAGACATCTGTCCATTAAAGGGTCTATCATTTTTATACTTTCGGCATTTAAGGGTTATGAAAGTTTTTGGGAAAACTGATTCCAGTCCATTTTTGGTATGTCTTTTCAGCTGTATAAACTTTAAGTGTGTAAAGCAGTCCTTAGTCTCACAAGATCATCAGCCTTAGAAGTTCTTTTAATGTACCTTTATGACAAATATGTGTCGAATGTCTAACTGCTTGGTCATCCGACATTTAACGGTGTTTGGAGTTTTCAGAAACATTGAAGTTCGTGTATGTTTACCACCATCTTCCATTTAACCCATCTTTGATTTGTCTTCCCAGCGGTATAAACTCAAAGTTTGAGAATTTGAAGCTGTACCAAAGATTTGAGAGGTGTATCAACATATTCTAGTTCCGTAGTAATTTGTCATGGCTACACTAGTTCTTCGAAAATCCCTGAGCCCCTAACTAAAATGTCAAACTGTATGACCATCCCATGTAAAGTAATTCGACATTAAAGGGTTCTTGTAGTTTCCAAGAATATATAACTTTAACACTTTAGGCATTTCAGGTTCTTGAAGTTTTTGGAAACATTTTTTTAGTCCATTTGTGGTATGTCTTCCCAGCGGTATAAAATTAAATTATGAGTAAGCAAGTTTTCAGAGTTGAACGAACACACTCCAGAGGCGTAGCAGCACATTTCAGAAGCATTCCAACATATTCCAGTTCTGTAGGAACTTGTAATGTAGTCTATAGTTTTGCAACATCATTTTACAGGAACTAGGTAAAACTCCTGTGTCCATATAAGTCTACTGTAACCACTTTATTTAAAGACATCCGTCATTTAAAGGTTCTTAGAGTTTTCTATGTTCCTATATGTTTCTGACCATCTTCCATCATTGATTTGTTTTCCAGTGGTATAAACTCGAAGTGTTAGATTGCAAATTTTCAGAGGCAAAACAATACGTTTCAGTTCCGTTGGAATTTGTAAAGTTGTTTCGGTATAAGCTTATGACGGTATTAAAACAACAATTGAGTCCCGTAAAAATTTTTAAGGTAGTTTTGCTATATGTTTATGATGGTCTGCAACTTCCGTTATTGCCTGCACCTCCTGCTGGCATACACTTTTCTTTTAGGTGGGATTAGTCACAACTGAGTAGGCTCCGAAACTGACTTGGTTGTTTAATGTCGATCCGTAACGAGGCGTACCAACACATTCCAGATGCATATCAACATATTCAAGTTTCGTAGGAACTTGTCATATAGTTTACAGTCTTACAACGTCATTCCAACTCATATGAGTCGACTGTGACCACTTCATTTAAACACATCCGTCATTTAAAGGTTCTTGGAGTTTTATGTGTTTATGTTCGAACATTTTCAGAGGCAAAACCATACGTTTCACTGCCGTTGGAATTTGTAAGATAGTTTCGCTATAAGTTTATGACTGTATTAAAACACTCATTGAATATCAACCAGTCTGTTACTTCCGCTATTGCCTGCACCTCTTGCTGGCATACACTTTTCTTTCAGGTGGGATTAGTCAAAACTGAGTAGACTCCGAAACTAACTTGGTTGTTTAATGTCGATTCGATCGGAGGCGTACCAACACATTCCAGAAGCACATCAACATATTCCAGTTCCCTAGGAAATTGTAATGTAGTTTACAGCCTTACAACGTTATTGACCGCACTACTTAGTTTCTGTACAACTCCTGTGTCCTTGAACTCATATGAGTCGACTGTGACCCCTTCATTTAAACTAGAGATGGGCGCTGGTCACGTGATTTGCGTGATTCACGTGAATCACGCGTGAATCACGCGTGAGTGTGAGTGATTTTCATTTCAATCACGTGATTGTGAGTGAGTGTGAGTTGAAAAAAAATCTGAGTGAGTGATTAGTGAGTGAGTCATTTATTTTTTGCGTGAGTTTGCGTGATTAGATTTTTTGATTTGCCCAATTTTTTTTTAATTTTTTGTAAAAAATAAAAGTTTGTTTTTTATTCGACCTTTTCTTTATAGAATCTCAAATGAATAAATGACCTCGAGCTTGAGTATTTATTCATTTGAGATTTTGTAAAAATTTTTTTTTTGGAATTTTTTTCTTTTTTTGGTAAGAAATTTTATTGCGTGAGTAGATTTTGCGTGACTCACGCGTGAGTGTGATTGAATCTTGCGTGAGTCACGCGTGAGCGTGAGTAACTTTTTTATTACTCACGTGAATAGTGAGTGAGCGTGAGTAACAAAAAAAAATGCGTGAGTGATTAGTGAGTGATTCAATTATTTTTTGCGTGAGCGTGAGTGAGTGTGAGTCAAAATCCACTCACGCGCCCATCTCTAATTTAAACACATCCGTCATTTAAAGGTTCTTGGAGTTTTTCTCAAAACTGAGTAGACTTTTAAACTAACTTGGTTGTTTAATGTCGATCCGTACGTTCTGAAATTTATAGATAATTTTCGTCCTAGGATGCTAAGTGTAGTCATATGAGTAGATTCCGACACTAACTTGGTTGTTTAATGTCAATCAGCCCATGCTTAAATTTAAAGAGGTTAATTTGGATTTGAATGTGACATGAATCTCTTCACCGCTCATCAATAATATTAACGAGTCTCAACAGCATCTTTTAATATGATAATTCTCTTCAACTTCTGCATATAAAAATATTAAATAATGACATGTTTAATACTTATTAAACTTTTGATTTAATAAATTCACTTTTAAAACCATATAATTATTAATTTATAGTTGGTTAACTATGTCAATAACAATTACACGATTGCATTTAAGAGAGAGAAAAAAAACCTCCCACAAAATTGTATCCCACTAACATTATTATTTAAAGCCATTGCAAAATTAAGGCGCCAATTTATTATTATAGAGTGTTAAATATTAAAACAAAAAAAAAATTAAAATAAATTTTTACCACAAATTTGTATCGGTTTAAATAAAAAAGCGACAGCACAACATTTACAAGCGGAACCAAATGTAAGTAAAATGTTTAAAACCCATAAAATGTTTTAAAATGTTTCAAGATGTTGATGATTATGACAATTGCATTGATGATGACTTCATCATCAACACAAAACAGCAGCAGCAGTAAAAATAGGAAGAAAAATGAAATTAAGTAAATCCTTGAGTTTAATTTGTATTGCCCAACAACGGAATGAAGATGTTGTTTTGTGATGGCAGCAACAATGTAGCGAGCGGTGTAACTAAAACTACTACTGCTGCTGATGATGACGTAGACTTAAGAGTTAAACAGATTGTGTTATGGTTGTTGAGTAATTCGTAAATGTGTTGTTGCTGTTACTGTTACTGCTGCTGGCTGCCATATCAAACATCATCAGTATTAAAGGCAGTAAAAGTGCAACAGTATTAACAGCAACAATACCGGCAACATTAATTAAATGAACAGCAAGTGAAGTAAAACTACCGATTGTATGAACTTTTTTACAGTGGTTTGGTTAACTTTAATAATGTTTCGGAAAATATTTAATTTTCGGTATAGTAAAACTAACAAAAGTAAAGCCGATAGCTGGACATAATATTTCTGTCCTTTAGCAAGTCTTGCCAATAAAGTTTGCCACTCGAGTCATATGGATCTGATAGCATAGGATTAGTATAAAAATCTAGCAGATTCCTTCCTTTCTGTTATCAATTTCGAATGAGAAACTGGTCTTATGGACATTATATCAACCTCTTAACTCAACCTAACCTACAGATTCCTAAGGAACTGGAATGTATTATACATATAGCAGTTCGCAACGTCCTCTGGTCATCCTCAGTGACAGCGCGGTGACATGTCAGACAGAGTCACTGCTGACATCCACAACACATCTCTATGTACTGAGTTGAGGACAGTTTCATATAAATTTTTAAAATGTCCTCACTTAAAGTCAGCAGTAGTCACACTCCACACTCTTAAAACAAACCATCAGTGCTGACAATGAAAGGATATGTCATGAAGGATTACCTATGTTTCATTGACACATTTTCCAACTGGGATGTTTCTCTTACTCTAACTGGAACATACTACTTGTAAGATTTTGATTCTAAAGACATTTCCGTATCGACGTCTTAGAGGAATTGTCCACACTCTTAAAACAAACATTCAGTGCTGACAATGTTAGGATATGTCATGAACACTCAAAATAATACATTGGTAGATTTACTAATTTTTTTTGCTAATGCTGGTTAGCTAACTTTTAGCAAATTTTTAGTTGAGATTAGCATGTTAGCAAAAATATTTTGTAAACTTCATTTAGCGCATTAGTAATTTTATACAAAATTTGAACTAATTTGTTTTGCTAAATTTAAAATTGAGTTGACCTAATTTTTACAAGCTTTTTTGCTAACATTAGCAAAAATAAATGGTACATTTTTTTTTATTTTCAGAAAACTTAAAATGGCGCTATCTCGGAAACTAAGCCAGATAGAGCAAAATGGAGACCATTTTTGGTTCTCGAGACGGTCATCTTCACATGTGTGGACCCTAATGGATCCTAACTTTGGATCCAAAAAAGTTAGCATTCCCGAAAATTTTAAAATGCTCATATCTCGGTAAATATTGCCGACGCAACAAAAAGTCAAAAAGCATTTTTGTAGCTCTCAACACGTAGAACAAGACCGCAAAATAATCAAGTTATCGAGTTTTGTAATTCTCAAAACCCCGGTGGTCCCCTAAAATCACATATTTCAAAAACTAAGCAAGGTAGAGCGAAACGGACACAAATTTTGGATCAAAAACTATGACGATTTTTAAGGAACCCAACTAGGTCTAGGCCCTGCAGAAGCTGCATGAACGTCCCAGTAAAATTTTCTGTTCCAAATAATCGGTCCCAAAACGCATCATATTACCTTGCAACCGATTCTACTTAACATTCAAGAATCAATGATTTTTGTTTGAAATTTTCCCGAAAGCAATCGTTTTTTAGAGTAGGTAGTTTTTTTTTAATTTTACATAAAAAAATTTTGTTGTGATTACCGTAGAATATATTCAAAAATCTATTGTAATACTATGTTCAGATTGGCCTCGAAACCCCGTTGAAACCTCGTATTTTCAATTTCAAAACTTACCTGTTCACACTCAACAATATTGACACTTATATAGGTTTCGGGAACTTTCACACAAAAAATATTCTTATAAATCTAATTTAAATACGCGGAAATTATTTTTTATACGTTTTTATTTTTTTTTAATTACAAATTAGTAAATATTTTGTACAAATTTTATATAAATATTGATTTATTTATTTTTTTAATTTGGCATTTTCCCATTTTCTCTATTTCTTGTAGTCGCACAGTGGTAAAAATATGTATTATTATGAAATTTAAAAGGTTTCGATCGTACTTTCGTTGAAACCTCACTACAAAAAGGTTTCAATTTGTGAGGCAAAATACGTATTTTCAAACGAGGTTTGGCACGAAACCCCGTTTAACGAGGTTTCGAGTCCAATCTGAACGTACTATAATAGGAGTCTGTTCCAAAAATTTTTCTGGAGTGGAGAAAGTCTAGAAATTGGGCACTAACATTGAAATTGTTCATGTTTCCACGCAGTTGCATGATACCTCCGATCTTAAGGATGTTAGTTAACACAACTCAATGTCTTCATAAGAATTTCCGGTAACTAGCCTTCAACACCCTTATCCACAATTTCCCAGTATTGTGGATACGATTTGCCGGGTTTAAATAATTTTGTATGAAAAATTATTTTAATTTGACAATTTGCGACCTTAGGAGACAACAAGATTCTATTTGTGCCTATTTCTTTAAGCAAATAGGACCTTGTTTTCCTAAGGTCTCGAATTGCTATCCCCGAATACTGGGAAATAGTAGATAAGGTTGGTCAAGGGTAGTTAACACGTAAATCACCCTTTCTGGCAGTGGTTGATCGCCTTCAGCAAGAATGAATTTCTAGCAAATAATTCAGCGAAAAGGTTAGCCATATAAACCGGGTCAGTTAAGATTTGGTCATGTTTTATAAGAGTCAGGATAAAAGAAATGCCATTTTCCTTTAGTCTCTTTACGAATGACCAGACCCTAATGTTCTTTCTGCCCCTCAGGCACTAGACGTTGAACATCGAGAAGCTTATACCGTCTCAGTATCAGAATTGTCGTTTTTGTTATCACGGTTTCTGAATGGTTTACCTCTGGATCTGACTGCAGTCCTGCAAGGCTGAGTAAATCAACAATTATCCTTTGGTTTAATTGATGGTGCTCATTCCAAGCACTATCAAATTTCATACACACAGAAAACAAATTTGCTAATTTCCAACTGAAAATCAGTTGTTGCAACGAAAATTCGATTGATGCATTTGTATTTAGGTTGTAACAACTGAATATCGACAGTTACAACTAAATATTGTTAATACAACAGTCTTTTAATTGAAACAACTACAAAATTTGTTTGCCACATCGAAATGTAGTAGGAGCAACCGAATTTTGTGTTGAAACAACTGAAAAATTCAATTGGAAATTTATTTTTCTCTGTGTATCATTTCGACGTAACCGTCAAGAAGAGATAAAGTTTCCATTTGAATTGCTGCAAAAATTCGTTGAGTTATACCCAACGAGCCTTTTCGTAAATGTAAACCGAGCGTTTCGTATAGCTAAATCTGACCGAGAAATGCTCCGAAGTGCCGAGTACGAAAAGGATGCAGAAATAGTGCTACACAGAGAAACAGATAAGTTGTACCTGCCGATCCTGAACCCTGTAGTATCGCAACGGACCTTAGGCTCTATGTAGCCACTTATAACCTTACCTATAGAATTTGGTTCGATTGCAACAGTGGTTCGATTGCAACAACCAAAACTTTCGTTTGCGATTACCAAAATTTGTTTGATACAACTGAACTTTTGCTGATTCCAATTAATTTCTGTAATCGCAACCAAAAATTTCGGTTGCTGCAATCGCACTATGCAGTTGGCTCTAAATTTGGCTGTCCCAACTAATCTGTTTTCTCTGGATATTATCTGAATTGCAAAGAGGTTCAAGTACATTTACTTTATACTTTTCATGGTGTGAAGTAAGAAAATCGTCAAGAGCATTCCGTTGTTGTCCACCCAATACAGGCATTGTATGTTGTTTCGTCCACTAGTTGCGCCCGGTGTTTGTGTGCTACGACGATGTGGAGATGTTTGTTCGGAAAAATTTAAAAATTGGTTTATAAAAAAAAATAAATTAAAAAACTACTGTGCAAGAGATATAAACATTAAAACAACACTGAAATGGATGCCAATGTATGGGATGAATCGTGCTCGTGCTATAAGTCGGTAATTTTTGTTTTTGTTGTTTGTGTTTTACTTATCCATCCATTCATCCATCCATCCTTTTAGTCATTTGGATTGTTTTTGTTGATATCTTTGGTGGTATTTTATTTTTATTATATTTCACTTTCGTATGGCGGTTAATATTCATCTGTACGTAGTCGTCGTCTACCGACATTTACAAATTAAGACATTTTCGTAGTTGCTCTTGGTCACACCAGAGAAAAGAATCAACCAAAGTTGCTACTATAGTAAACGAACGACCGACCGAACGACCGATCGACCGATGATCAACCAAATAACAACCAACATTTCAGACAAAACGACCAAAAAAATAAAAATCCTCAATCAACCAACGAAGCAAACAATTTAACCGCCACTGTTGTAAAAGGTAATGATGTTAATTAAAATGTACAACTGTTGGTTGCTGCTGCTGATATTGTTGTTGTTGCTGTTTAATGTTGCTGTTTGTTTGTTGCTATTGAAACTCGATACTCCTGTTAACGTCGTCATCGTTGCTTATATTGCTGTTGTTGTTGCTGTTATTGCTGTTGTACTGATTTTACAACACGGATAACAAGACCGCAACTAAAAGCTCTTTGGCTGGCTAATGGTTGCTGTCACACCAACGAAAAAATAAGAAAAAAAAAATACTGAAACAAAATAAAAAGAAGGAAAATAATTCTTCCAATAATGACGTTACATGTTCATACGTAATTGTAATTTATTGTTATGCAAGTGTGTAATTAATTCGATTATAAAGTTACCGATACATGCTGAATAAATCAATGGAATGTCCAACCAAACACTCATTGTTGGAACATGAAGGTATTAAAAAAAAAAAAATCTGTATCCTACTAGTCAGAACATGGTAGGTATCCAACTTCATTTTAGGTCAAGGGCCCACCAGTTGCACACAATCAACTTGTTGATAAACCAACACACATTCCATCTGTTGACCACTACCTTTTTCTTCACTCGCATCCTGACAAATACGAGGTTGAGCTAGTTGCGCTTATAGGAAACTATTATCATAACCTCATTTCTGCATCCTTTTCATTTGCTGACCTTTGTAGTGCTTCAAGACCAGCGACGAAGGCTCTATTTTTATCTATGAAAAGGCTCCTTGAGTTAAGATTCTTTCAGTATTTTCAATGGAAACTGTGTTTTCTTGATGACAATGTTAACGCTGCAGCAGAAATGATGGTAGGTAAGGTTAGGTTGGATGGGCGTCCGCCAATTTGACGAATTCGCTCGAAGGCCTATTGTGATTTCCTTAATTGCCATTTCTATAAATTTCGTTCATCAATTCCACTATAGGAACCGAGATGTCATGTTGTCAGCGACCCCACTATGTCCAAGAACCCAGATTAGCTTGACTGTGTGCTGACTGATTCGACGAAGGGATCGTATACAATTTCTAACAATACCCGATTTTACAGTGTTTCATTGAAAGGCCTTCAGAGCTGCGAGACTATCCACGGAAATGTTAATGGAGCAAGGACGAAGGGCCCTTGTCATAAACATCTGCGCGGATTTATCAATTGTAAGTACCTCAGCCCGGAAAACACTACACTTAGCCGGAAGTGTCAATGAGGCCCCTATTTCAAGGCATTCAGAGTACACTCCCGAACCCGTACCCATCTCCTTCTTTGATCCGTCCGTTAAGATTGAGACCGCATTCTCTGTAACAGAGTTTTCCGCCCAGTCTTCCCTAGTCTGTATTTGGACTTCGAAGGTTCTGTTGAAGTTCTTCTGTGGTGAGGTATATGTAGTCTGTTCTCTGTTCCAGTTCCGTCCCGCCCACCGTACTTAATATGGTCGAGTGTCCCCAAGAGCTATGCTTAAGCAATTGCGACTCTCTTAACCTAAAAGACGATTTTGCTGCTGTGCTCTGGATGTAAATATCTACGGGCTGAATGTTAAGTATCACTTCTAGGCTGGCCCGTAGTGCTGATCTAATAGCACCTGTGATACCCACATACGCCAGTTGTTATACCTTCTGATTGCAGAGATATGATTTCTTATCCAATGCTCTCCACCACACAAGAGCACCATAGGTAAGTATTCATCTAATTATCGCACCATACATACATCTAATTATCGCACCATACATCGATTTTAGACCCAACTTCTTCCAAAAGTTATTTTACAGGTGTCCAAAGCACATAATGACTTTTTCATCCTTCCCTTTGTATTTTTTTTCCAAGAAAGCGTTGAGTCCAGGATCACACCCAGGTATTTCGCCTCATTAGATAGTTCCAAGGTGATTCCATCTAATTTGGGAAGAACAAACCTGCCTATCTTATGTTTGTCCTTTTTGTGAACAAGACAAGTTCGGTTTTGACTGGACTAACTCCCAGACCGTTGTCTTTTGCCCACGTTGAGAGTATCTTGAGCACTGATTCCATGAGTTCGCTAATCGTTGTTAAAATTTTACCTATTATTAGGATTACAACGTCATCAGCGTAGGCAACCACCTTAATACACATTCCGTTAAGTGACTCGAGGATCTTATTTATAAAGCAATCTGTGTGTCCGTGCTGAACTCTGTAGGGCATTAGGAATTGATGATATTTTGACATTGTTGAACGCACCTTCTACGTCTTTATATAAAACAATCCCCGGGGCCGGATGGTACTTCGGAAAGGTGCTAAAACGGTGTGCTTCGTTGCTTTCTAGTCCTTTGGAAAACATATTCGCTACTCGTACCGGATAGGAGTTTTTCCCTCATGTTGGAAGGTGGCCAACGTGCAGCAAATCTTAAAAAGGGTGGGGCGGCGAATCCGGAGAATTACCGTTCGAGAGAAATTCGCTCTACACTCTCCAAGATGATGGAGAGCATAGTTAGTCCTTGTAAATTATCTAATGTTCAATTTACGTTTGTGCTGTCACCGTATGGCTTTCGTAGAAGTAGTACTACAGAAGACCTGTTCGCGTTCCTGTTGGAAAGTTGGAGTCGTTCTATCCACCAATTTGGTAAAAGCAAAGTGGTTGCTCTAGATATTTCCAAGGCGTTCGATCGTGTGTGGCACGGCGCACTCGTTTCGAAGCTCATCATTGACAGTATGGTATCTAGCTCTATTGACTCATTGGAGCACCGTCGGAATATTGGTTGTGGGTCATTGTTCTAACGATCAGTGATTCATTCTAAGATATTCTTGCGATGACCGTCTGTCCGTTCGCTTGTGGTAGACACGATACAGTCCAAAATAAAATAAAAACTCAATATTTCTGATAAAGTCAACCGAATGACTTTATCAGATATATTGACCAATATCCATAGTACTTATTGTAAAGGCTAACTTTTGCGACCGCCTGCGAAGTAAAAGTAAGTTTATTTTTTTTTATTTAATTTTTAAAATCTTTACGGTAAGAAAAAACTGTCGTTTTTGCAAATTTTAAATAGCGTTATCTCGAAAACCGTTCGACTGATTTATTTTTTTGTTTTACATTCGTGATATGTGTATCGTAATATTTTGTATACCC
The DNA here is from genome assembly GCA_963921195.1 of Pegoplata infirma. Classification (NCBI taxonomy): domain Eukaryota; kingdom Metazoa; phylum Arthropoda; class Insecta; order Diptera; family Anthomyiidae; genus Pegoplata; species Pegoplata infirma. The sequence continues at coordinate 84,382,645 of OY992540.1, forward strand.
TCCACTTACAATTAGTGATAGAGAGTATATATAAGTTTGTCATTCTGTTTGTAATTCATCGAAATATTGGTCTGAGACCCCATAATGTAAATATATTATTGATCAGTGATCGATTTTAAGACATTCTAGCGATGTTCGTCTGTCCGTCTGTGGAATGATCTATGGTGATCACGACCAAAGTATTAAATAGATATGCCTAAGACGTAGCATATTTTCTTGTTGTTGCCCTAAGTAGTTTGGTGTTGTATTTGAGCGAAATCGGTTCGGCGGTTCAAAAGTTATGAAAGAAAATGTAAGGACACCTCGAAAATTTTTGTATATTCAACATAACCTAAAAATACAAAACGCTTTAATTCGGCTGCTATTTGACACATGTTAACAGAACAGACAAACGTATTTAAAAAAAAAAAAAATTTTTTCGCGGATTTTTTTTTTCAAAAAAATTTTTTTTTTTGCAAAAAAAAAATTTTACATTGTGGAGGGTATCAATACATTCCGCAAGGTCGAATTTACCTTTTCACTTGTCTTATATTGTTTTTTAAGAACAAAATTTTAAATTTAGAATAAAAATTTTGGAAGATCAAAAGTTCAAGAAAAAATGTCACTCTAATATACATGTGTATATTAGGGTGGATCGAATATGGCTTTTGGGCGAATTTCGTTCCGGCTCACCGACAGATGTGTTGGAATAGACCTAAAAACAATGTGGTTAAATTTTCATGCAGATCGGTGGTCATCTTCCGCTGCCGAAATGACGTTGAAAATCCGCGATTTCTTAAAAAATAGTATTTATTTAAAAAAATTGCCAAAATTACAAAAATCACTTAATATTCTTTTTTATTTCAGTCAATCTTTTCAATTCGATCATATTTTCTTAGAAAATATTTTCAGCTTAACAGGACATTGTTAACCCCTCTAAAACGGTTGCCGAAAATGACCCATTCATTTTGCCCTAAACTCAAAACCACCAAATTTAAAAAATATTTTTTTTTTTGATTTTAAGTTGCACAATCTAAAGTTTTTATTGCATTTATTTCAAGTATATATAAGTTTGTTTGACAAAATTTTTTTTTTAAAAAATACGAGATTCTTAAACAGCGCGTGTAACGGTCTGTTTCCAGGACATTTTGGGAAAATTGAACTTTTTTTTTAAAACTCAACATTTTTAGTTAAAAACTTTTCATTTTACACCAGATTTATTATAAATTATTAAACTTAATATAGAAATGATGGATTTTAAGAAATTATTTAACTCTAAACAGCTTTGGGCCCTAAATGACCCATTATGAACATATGCATCTAGCAATAAACCGCTTTTGGCGGTCGACTAACCATTGGAAACATATATTTTTTCAATTAAAAATGGGAGCGTGAGTAAAGATGGGAGCGTGAGTAAGGATGGGAGCGTGAGTAGAGATGGGAGCGTGAGTAAATTCGACCAACTCAAGCTTACGAAAAAAAAAAAAAATTCTCACGCAAGAAATTTTTGAATTTTGCATAAATTTTACGCAGGGTTACATGAGTGTCACATTTTAATCCCACTCAATCTGAATTTTGACGTGTTTCATTTTTCCGTCACCATAAAAATCATGCAAACTCACGAAATTTTACTCACATTTAACAGTGCAATTTTAAAAAATATATTTTTAATGCAAATGAAACAAAAAAGTTCAAATAGCATTCAAATAGTATCCCGCATAAATGCACCCACCCTTAAAGCATTTTTCGTACCCACCATTAACCATTTATTTATATCTGACACTAAAAGTAATTCACATTTAAACAAGAATATTGCTGAATAATTTCAATAGACTATTTACTTGCTGTATTCTGGCATTTAAGGGGATAATGCTTTCGGGGTGGGTGCATTTAAATGGGAAATAATATTTAAACTTGTTTAAAAAAAATATATGGATCACTTTTTTATTTTGCATTAAAAATATAAATGTACACGTGACACAAATTTCACGTGATTCACTCGTAAACGTGAGTGAAATTTCGAGAGTTTGCATGATTGTTTATGGTGACAGAAAAATAAAACACGTCCAAATATAGTTATGTTGAGTTTTCGTGAGCGTGATTACACGTGAACGAGTTTAATATGTTTCAATCACGTGATCCTGCGTAAAATGTATGCAAACTTAAAAAATTTCCTGCTCGAAAATTTTTTTCTTCGTGAGCGTGAGTTGGTCAAATTCACTCACGCTCTCATCTCCACTCACGCTCCAATCTTTACTCACGCTCCCATTTTTAATGGAAAAAATATGTTCCCAATGGTAAGTCGCCCGCCAAAAGCGGTTTATTGCTAGATGAATTTGTTCATCATGGGTCATTTAGGGCCCAAAGCTTTTTAGGGTTAAAGAATTTCTTAAAATCGAACATTTCTATATTAAGTTTTATAATTTATAATAAATCTAGTGTATAATGAAAAGTTTTTAACTAAAAATGTTGACTTTTAAAAAAAAAGTGCAATTTTCCCAAAATGTTCTGGAAACAGACCGTTACACGCGCTGTTTAAGAATCTCGTATTTTTTCAAAAAAAATTTTTGTCAAATGAACTTATATATACTTGAAATAAATGCAATAAAAACTTTAGATTGTGCAACTTAAAATCAAAAAAAAAAAATCTTTTTTAAATTTGGTGGTTTTGAGTTTAGGGCAAAATGAATGGGTCATTTTCGGAAACCGTTTTAGAGGGGTTAACAATGTCCTATTAAGCTGAAATTTTTTTCTAAGAAAATATGATCGATTTGAAAAGATTGACTGAAATAAAAAAGAAGATTAAGTGATTTTTGTAATATTGGCAATTTTTTGAAATAAATACTATTTTTTAAGAAATCGCGGATTTTCAACGTCATTTCGGAAGATGACCACCGATCTGCATGAAAATTGAACTACATTGTTTTTAGGTCTATTCCAACACATCTGTCGGTGAGCCGGAACGAAATTCGCCAAAAAGCCAAATTCGATCCACCCTAGTGTATATGCCATATATCCACTGCAAACTTGTTCCAAAATTCATTTTAAGGCGCAGCGACTATATAAAAATATTATGTTCTTTGTTGATTTTTTTTAGAAAACTTCCGGGTATCCAAAAATATATAAATTTTTAAATTGATATCATGTCACTTGTTAAAAAATTTGTAAATCTTCATTTTCTTAAACCATTTTACAAAATGTCTGTAATTCTTTGCCAGTAATAACAAAAAACAAAGTATTATTTACTGCGCATGCGTAAATTACAAAATAAAAACATGACATGTTACAATTCACCTGTTGTGAATAAGACGCTTGTCTTACCACAAGTGATACCTACCAAATTAAGTGTTTTTAGCTGGCCAAAATAAATTATGTTTAACATTAACACTTAAATAACATCATGTCTTCATACTTATTTTTTTTTTGCTGGTCTTTAAATTTGTTGGCCCTTCTTTGAAGACAATCATCTTATGATGTTTTGTTACAAAAATCTTTAAAAAAGAAAACAAAACTTCTTCAAAGTGTAAATATGATTTATTACATCATATTGTAAATTATACCCATGCAAAAGACCAATTTGTCAAAATTTATTAATATTTTTTCCTTTTGTTCTTTTAGATTTCAAAAAATAAGCCATTTGAAATTTTAAACTTGACCTTAACATGTTGTGTGTTGTTAACATGTCATAAGTCTTAATGGGTGGAAGATTAAAATGTTTAATACTTGAGTAGATTTCAGAGACTGGAGTTAGATTCTTAATAACCAAATAACCAAATGAACAATTTTAAAACCAACATTAGACTACATGTAGAGATAGATAAACAAACAACCTTGTCAACTTGAATTAATCGCATTTGAAGTTAATTTCTTGGAAATTTTATTAATTATGATTAAGTCATTAGAAGTTAATAAATTGTAATAGTTTATGAAAAAAAAAATATTAACACATCGAAAATTTATTAAGATTGAATGAGTTTTTATTAGTGTTTGTTAATTAATCGGTTAAATGATGTAAAAATATTTAAGAAGCTGTTGGATATTAAATTTAAAATAGAGTTTTGAACCGAAATCAGGTAGATTTTACACTAATATTTTTTTCTTTAAAATATTATTTCAGAGATATATACAAAACGGAATCGTGACTCTGAAGCCTTTTATACAAGGGGTGAGGGAGATAATAAGAAATTACCCTCCCCCCTCCAGTCCAAATTTAAATTTAAGAACAAGTAGAAAAGTTAAACTCGACTTGGCCGAATTCATAAATACCCTCTAAAATCCCGTTTTTGAGAGATAGCAAATTTTATAAATATTTCATTTTGAGTAAAAAGATTTTTTTTAGTTACCTTTGTAAAAAAAAAATTACAAAGTTTTTTTGAGTGTAAAATTTTTTTCGATTGCAATAATTTAAGGTGAAACCAATTTGAAATTGACGGTGTTGCTAATAACTTTTGAACTACTGGATTGATTTGGCTGAAATTAAAAATGAATCAGATCATGGAATCGACAAATATGTATGTCAAGTTTCAGCACCCTAAGAATTGTCTTCTGAAAGTTAGCGTGTTTTTTATCTCATAAATTCGCGGAAAACCATTGTCGAAATTCACTTTTTTACTTATAACTTTTGAAAACTGCAGTGCACTGGACTGAATTGCAATACCAATCTGACCAAGAAATGACCAACATATGTGTCAAACTTCAGGAGCCTCCATAAAGTCTTCAAAAATTCGCGCGTTTTCAACAGACAACAGAGGATCATGAATATTGGTCCTAGACCAATATTTCGAAGTGTTACAAACGGAGTGACAAACTTAGATATACCCTCTTAGATACCCTCTTAGATATACCCACTCGAGTGGGGGATATAAAAAAAAGAGGAACAAAAAGGGAAAACGAGGAAAAAAGAAAAGAAGGAAGAAGTATGTTTTCTAAAAAAAAATTCCAGAGGAAATAAGTCTCGAAATTCGAGAAATTTTCAAAAAAAAAAAAATCTTAAAGTTTTTTATAGAAATTTTCAAAGGGAAAATCTTTAAAGATTAATCTTTAAAAAAAATCCAATTGAAATTTTGAATATATCAATTGTAATTCAGATAATATCAATTGTAATTCAGAAATCCCAATTGAAATTCAGAATAGCACAATTAAAATTCCGAAATCAAAATTGAAATTTAGAAAAATCTTACTAAATCGAATTTTTTTTTTGTGGAATTAATATCTGTCAATTTGGAAGTTCTTATTAAAAAAAAAAGAAATCCGAGAAAAAATCTGAATTTTTTTTAGAAAGTTTTAAAGGGAACATCTTTAAAGGGACATTGTGACTACATTTGAAATTTCACAGAATCGGAAAATTTTAGTTTAGAAACATGCTTAAAAAAATTTAAAAGTACTAATCTTACATTTTTCTACAAAAAGCTGCCCGAATCTTAAAATTAAATGAATAATGCGACTCAATCTTTAAAAGTTTTTACAATTTTTTTTTTCAGAAATTAAGAATTTGGTGACAGGACATAATCCCCATAACGGAAATGAGGATTATGACCCAATGCATTACGGACATAATCCCCATATTAGTTGTGTAGACTATGACCATTTCAAAAACGGTCACAATCCCAATGGGGATTATGTCCCTTCCCTGTTGGGATTACGACCGAAAGTTCTTCGGTCATAACCCCCATTCATATTATGGGGACTAAGTCCAAAACAATTTCGGTCATAATCCCTTTATTTTGCGGAGAGGGTGGGTTTAATACATGGAGTTTGTAATCCCTAAGCCCGGCAAAAGGTGACAGGACATAATCCCCACGGAAATTACACCCCATAACGGAAATGGGGACTATGACCGAATTCATTTCGGTCATAATCCCCATAATAGTTATGGGGACTATGACCGTTTCCAAAACGGTCACAATCCCAATGGGGATTATGTCCGTTCCTTGTTGGGATTACGACCGAACTTTTTTCGGTCATAACCCCCATTCACATTATGGGGAGCAAATCCAAAGCAATTTTGGTCATAATTCCCGTTTTCTGCAGAGAGTGGGTTTAATGCATGGAGTTTGTAATCCCTAAGCCCGACCGAAGGCCGGCTACGCAGAAAAGCTTCTAAGTAAAAAATAAAATTCGTTTAATTTTGAGGATTATGACCAACTAGTATAGAAGACATAATCCCCATAATGGAGATAATGGCCATTTGTTACGTGGTCATTATCCCCATAAAACTGGGAATTATGTCCGATTTTTATTGGGATTATGTCCAAATAAATTTCGGTCATAGTCCCCACTACCATTATGGGGATTATGACCGAAATGAATTTGGTCATAATCCCCATAACGGAAATGGGGATTATGTCCGTGGGGATTATGTCATGTCACCCGGCAAAAGGCCAACTACGCAGAAAAACTCTTAAGTCAAAAAAAATTTCACATAATTATTGGGATTATGACCTATTAGTATAGTAGACATAATCCCTATAATGGGGATTATGTCCACTTTTTATGTGGTCATTGTCCCCACAAAACTGGGAATTATGTCCATTTTTTTTATTGGGATTATGTCCAAATTTTTTTCGGTCACAGTCCCCACTACCGTTATGGGGATTATGACCGATTTCGTTTTGGTCATAATCCCCATAACGGAAATGGGGGTTATGTCCGTGGGGATTATGTCATGTCACCTAAGAATTTTTTTATTAAAATCAGAAATATAAAATGTTGGTGGATTGCAAAACTATTGTATTGAAAAATATTTCTGAAATAAACAGTTACGACTTAATCTGGTCTTAATCTTAAAAATTTTAATTTCAAAAATGTTTCAAAATCTTATATGTATGTTTTCTTTTAAAATGTCCTACAATTACAAAAATAAAATTTTTTCTAAATGTTTTAGGATCTGAAAATTTTGTAATGAAAAATTTCTTTAGAGATTAAAATATATTAAGGGCTGCGACTCAAAAAATTTTTGGTCTTAAATTTTTCGATAAAAAAAGTTTTTTTCTGAATGTAATAAAAATAATCACATCTAAAGTCTAACAAAATAAAAGTTTCATGAGAAACCCTGTTTTAGCAAAAAGGAGCATAAATGCGTTGTCTGTAAACTTCAAATGCATTTTTCTCGAACTATTGTTGAAAAATCGGCTGCAGTTTTACAGCAAAATCTTCCAAAGTCTTTGATTCTGAATCATTTTTCTATAGAAAAAGTCTTATATTCTGAGATATTTTTTTTAAAGTTTTTTATAGAAAAAGACACAGATTCTGAGACATTTTTCGTATAGAAAAAGTCTCAAATTCTGAGACATTTCTCGTATAGAAAAAGTCTCAAATTCGGAGATATTTTTCGTATAAAAAAAGTCTCAAATTCTGATACATTCTTCTGATACATTTTTCGTAAAAAAAATAGTCTCAGAATCTGAGACATTTTTAGTATAAAAGAAGTCTCAGATTCTGACACATTTTTCGTTAAGAAAATATCTCAGATTTTTTTTCGAAAAGAAAAAGTCTTACTTCTGGGACATTTATTGTTTTGAAAAAGTCTCAGGTTTTGAGATATTTTTCGTTTAGAAATAGTCCCAGGTTTTGAGACCTTTTTCGTGTAGGAAAAGTATCAGATTCTGAGACGTTTTTCGTACAGAAAAATATGATGTTCTGATGCATTTTTCCTTTAGAAAAAGTCTCAGATTCTGAGACATTTTTCCTATAGAAGTCTTATTGTTAGATTCTCTCAATCATGTCTAATTGCCAAAAAACGACTTTTTTTTCGAAAAATCGCGTTTTCGGACATACTTGACAACCCCGATCTTATGACGACTTAAGAATAATCACAATGGACCTCAGAGTCTACGTGTGTTGACGTAAAACGTCAGCAGCCGCTTACAATCTAAGAATAAGTCAAGGGTGAAGCTCAAACATTCCTCTTTAAGATGAATAACTCATTTGATCAGTCGCTTTAACCTTTGGACAAGCAATTGTGTTTTAATAAGGCTTTTAACCAAAAACTTTTTTTCGATACTGGGGAATAAGACATCATTGAAAGACAATTGGTGCCCAAAGTGTTAAGGCGACTGTCCCAATCATTTCTGTATCTTAAAGAGTAATGTTTAAGCTTTACTCTCGACTTATTTTGAAGTCGCCTTCACATAGGATTCATCCGCTATAAGTTTTCAAAAATGCCCAAAACGGCGATTTTTTTTAACTTTCTCAATTTTCTTAAAAACCTTGTATGATGGAAATGTTTGGAGACCAAATTTTTGACCAGCAGAACTATTGTAATAAAGTGTAAAAGGTCGCGTCCCAGTATCATTTTCGATGTTTAGTAGTGTTATTATTTCTCAGAAATAATTAATATTGACTCAAATCGAACTAAAATAAAGTTATAAAACCTTTTTTTATTTTTTTTCTTTTTTTATATTATTTCTTTTAGCAATTTTTCCACAAATTTTTTTTCAAATAAAGATTTAAAAAAAGTTTTTTTTTTAAATCTTTTTCTTTCAAAATTATTTTATTTACAATTTTTTCCAATTTTTGAGGAAAAAATTGTAAATAAAATAATTTTGAAAAAAAGAGATTTAAAAAAAGCTTTAAAATCTTTTAAATCTTTATTTAAAAAAAAAAAAATTGTGAAAAAATTGCTAAAAGAAATAATTTAAAACAAGTAGAAAAATTAAATTCGACTTGGTCGAATCTATGAATACCCTCCACAATGTTATCTGATAGTAATTTTCTAAAAAAATTGCATTACAAATTTTTATTAGAAATATATTATTTTGAGTAAAACTTTTTTTAATCAATCAAATTAGTTTGTGAGTGTAAAATTTTTTTGACTGTCAACATTTTTTTGAGTGTGAATTTCATTAAAAAAAAATAATTAAATTAAAAATTAAAAAAAAAAATTTTTTTTTGAGTGTAAAATTTTTTTGAGTGTAAATATTTTTTTTAGTGTACTATTTGTTTGAGTAACAAAATTACTTTGTAAAATATTTTTGTTGTTTTATACCTATACGTATATGTTAAAAAATATATTTCACATATTTCCCTCATTTTATTTTACCATCCTCGTCTTTAAAAATCAAAAACAAACTAATATTTGATTTTTTTTCCAAAAATACTTACTATACACCGATACATACAGTTACAAAAACAAAAACAATAACAAATATTTACTTGCCTAACAACTAAACTGCACCCCACGGCAGGAAAACAAACAACAACAAGTTTAAAAAAAAACAAGTAGAAAAGTTAAATTCGACTTGGCCGAATCTATGAATACCCTCCACAATGCCCTTTTTAAGTGATAGTAAATTTTCTAACGTGAAAAAATAACATTTTTGGTTAGAAATATTTTATTTTGTGTAAAAAATCTTTTTTTTAATAATTTTTGAAAAAAAAAATAATTTACAAATTTTTTTTTTTGAGTGTAACATTTTTTTTGAGTGTATTTTTTTTTGTTTTAGTGTAAAAATATTTTTGTGTGACAAAAATACCTTGTAAAATATTTTTTTGACTTACCAATGTTTTTAAAACAGTTTTAACTGGTTTTCAACACGTGAATTTAAGGTGAAACTAATCTGAAATTTACGGTTTTGCTAATAACTTTTGAACCACTGGACCGATTTGGCTGAAATTTAAAACGAACCGGAATATATATGCCACACTTTAGCACCCTCAGATTTGCCGTTCGAAAGTTACCGTGTGTTTAATCTCGTAAATTCCAGAAAAACCCTTGCCGAAATTCACTCATTTGCTTATAACTTTTGAACCACTGTACCGATTTCGCTGGCTTGCAATGACAACCTGACCAGGTAAATGCTGAACATATATGCCAAATTTCAGGAGCCTCCGTAAAGTCTTTCAAGAGTTAGCGTGTTTTCAACAGACAGACAGACAGACGGACGGACGGACATCGCTAGATCGTCTTAAAATCGATCGAGGATCATGAATATATATACTTTATGGGGTCCTAGACCAATATTTCGAGGTGTTACAAACGGAATGACAAACTTATATATACCCTCTATCACTAGAGTGGAGGGTGTAAAAAGAAAAAAATTAAAAAAATAATTGCTTTAAAAATTATATAAAATTTGATATATTTTCATTTCATTTATATTTGGCTTATGTAAAGTGTTTTTTTAAAAGCTTTCATTATAGATTTTTTTTAGTTAATTATTTAATAAAATTTGTAAATGCAAAAAAATTTGATAAAAGAAAAACTTTTAAAATAATCATAGGGTCAGTCTTAGTGAAATCAATCAAAAATAGCTAAAAATTTTCGTGACCCCCTCCGATTTTCATGAAATTTGGTTTAGCTGTAATACTGAGTGATAAACTAATGCACACTTATTTTCAGCCCTCTAAGTAAACAGAGGGCTAAAACACGGAGGGTCAAAGTTTCCCCCAAAATCTCCCAGTCGCGACACTTTGCACCGTAAAGACTTAATATCGTTGGTTCTATTATAGCTAGAAAGCCCATTTTTGGTTTGTTTTGAAGCTCATAATACGCTCTACAAGACCTACCATAACCAAAAAATTTTTGAAAAAAATAAGGGTTACCTCCCTTATTTTAAGGTCAAGATATACAGAGGAGAAAATGGGGAGGATGGTATCCCCCGATTTTTTTTTTACTTGATAATCTTATAGAGAAAGTCCTAAAGAATATGTTCTAAAATTTTTAAGTTGGGACAACAATGAGATCGCTCAAAATCAAAATTTTTCACAATTTTCCCCAAAATCTCCAAATCGCAACACTCTTTAAACCTTAAAAATTTAATATCATAAGTGCTTTTGTAGCTACAGAGCCAATTTTTTTTTGATTTAAAGCTTATAATACGCTCTACAAGACATACCAAAACCAAAAAATTTTCCAAAAAAAGGAATTGGGCCCCCCCTTATTTGAAGGTCGTGGCAAAGGGTGGAGGAAATTAGGGTAAAGCATCCCCCGATTTTTTTTTTACTTGGGATTCTCAAAGTGCAAGTCCTAATGAACATGTTCTACAAATTTTATGTTGGGACAACAATGGGATCGACTAAACTCAAAATTTTTCAAAATTTTCCCCCAAAATCATCAAATCGCGACATTCTTGCGCCTCCCATTGTTGTCCCAAGATAAAAATTTCAGGATATGCTCTCTAGAACTTACTCTTTAAAAAAAAAACAAGGAAAAAAAAATTGGTGGATACTATCCCCCGATTTCCCCCACCCCTTGCCACGATCTTATAATACAAGAGGCACCCCTAATTTATTTTTATTTTTGTAATAGTAATATTGTAGGGCATATTTAAAGCTTTAAAACAAACCAAAAATGGACTCTGTAGCTACAATACAGTCCACGATATTAAAATTGTAATGGGCAAGAGTGTCGCGATTTGGAGATTTTGGGGGAAATTGTGAAAAATTTTGATTTTGGTCGATCTGATTGTTGTCCCAACATAAAAATTTTAGGATATGTTCATTTTGACTTGCACTTTGAGAATACCAAGTAAAAAAAAAATCGGGGGATACTTTCCCCCATTTTCTCCCCCTTTTGCTACGACCTTTAAATAAGAGGAGCACCCTTCCTTTTTTTCCAAAATTTTTTGGTTAAGGTAGGTATTGTAGAGCATACCATAAGCTTTAAAACAAACAAAAATGGACTCTGTAGCTACAATAGCACATATTATATTAAATTTTTAATGTTCAAGAGTGTTGCGATTTGGAGATTTTAGGGGAAATTGTGAAAAATTTTGATTTTGTGTGATGCCATTGTTGTCCCAACTTAAAAATTTTAGAAAATATTCTTTAGGACTTTCTCTATAAGATTATCAAGTAAAAAAAAAATCGGGGGATACCATCCTCCCCATTTTCTCCTCCCTTTATCACGACCTTAAAATAAGGGAGGTAACCCTTATTTTTTTCGAAAATTTTTTGGTTATGGTAAGTCTTATAGAGCATATTATGAGCTTCAAAACAAACCAAAAATAGGTTTTCTAGCTATAATAGACCCAACGATAATAAGATTTTACGGTGTAAAGTGTCGCAACTGGGAGATTTTGGGGGAAATTTTGACCCTCCGTATTTTCGGCACCTGTTGACTTAGAGGGCTGAAAATTTGAATTTGTTAGTTTTTTACGTAGTGTAAGAACTTAACCAAATTTCATCAATATCGGAGGGGGTCAAGAATATTCATGATTGATTTCACTAATAATGACCCCATAAAAGTTTTATAACTGAATTTTATTTTTCACAAAAATTTGAAAAAATTGTAAATAAAATAATTTTGAAAAACAGATTAAAAAAAAGCTTTTTTTTTAAATCTTTATTTGAAAAAAAAAATTGTGAAAAAATTGTTAAAAGAAAAAATTCTGTTGGTCAAAAATTTGGTCTAATAAACTTTGTCTCAGGGCATCGAAGACTCGATCTTAAGACAATCTAGTGATGTCTTCTGTCTGTTATTTAATCTGTCTGTTTAATACACGATCAATAAAAGTTTTGAAGTTGAAATTTTTTCTCGAATATGTCTTTTGGTCTTACAAAGGTTAACTTCTTAAGTAGGCTTAATCGCCGTTTCATACTTAATTCCTAAAAATATTGTATAACATTCTTACCATTTCACGATTTCCTATTGAAATAAAAACACCATACAATTTAATTTTTATTTTTTTATTTAGTTTTTATTTATTTATTTTTTTTTGATTTTTTGTTTTTAATTGTGTCGCACAATAATAATATTTTAATTTAGACAATAATAATTAACTGCAATAATTAGAATATTTTTTTTTATTTATCTTCAGCAGAATATGTTTAATCATAAAAATAATTGATTTTTTTATGTATTTTTAATACATTTTGCAAATATGAATTTTAATTATTATTATTCAATTTACTTAATAACAACAAAAAATTAAAATATTGAATATAAAAAAAATTAAAAAGCAAAAAAAAAAAAATATAAAAAAAATTTATTAAAAAATAAACTTAAAAACTATAAACAAAATTTTAACATGATGATTTTTTTTTAATAACAATTAAATTGTTTATAAATATATTATACAATACATAATAATAAGATTTGTGTTGTATTTTATTTGAAATTTATTTTTTTTATGCAAAAAATTTTGTTTTATATTAATTCATTTTATTTATTTTTTTGTTATTAATTCAAATAAAGTTATACTGTTTATTTAGTTTATGTTTTTTTTGTTAATTTTATTTTATATTAATTGCTTTAAAAATTATATAAAATTTGATATATTTTCTTTTCAATTATATTTGGCTTATGTAAAGTGTTTATTTAAAAGCTTTCATTATAAATTGTTTTTAGTTAATTATTTAATAAAATTTGTAAATGCTAAAAAATTTGATAAAAAGAGAAAAACTTGTAAAATATTCATAAATTTGAAAATTTAAATTTTGAGTTTAAATAAAATGAAAGAATAGCAGATTTCGCACTATTATTTTATAGGGAACTATTTTTATTTCAATTAGAGTGCGTTAAAAGGCGAACAACTTGTGTCAATCCAACTTGACTACAAAGTATTTCTTTAAATCAAATTTTAAAACATTTACCCTTCTTTTTTTTTAAGTTGTGCTCATTTTAGAGTTGATTTTATCTTTTGTAGTTAAATATTTTTTTTTATATTGTGACAAGTTTATACATTTTTTCTTAAAAATAAAGATTTATTCTTTTTTTTAAGGAAAAATGTTCAGATCTTTTTTTTTTTTTAAATTTGAGTATAGGAGGAGTATAATTTGAAAAGAGGTTATACAGGGGTATACTTAGTTTGTATAAGATTGAGTATATATTAAGATTTGTTAATTTTTTGATTATAGGTTTTGTTTTTATTTTTAAAATGAATTACAAATTGTTGTTATTATTTATAAATATAGTTTATTTGTTAAATTAAGCACCAAATAATCAGGTCTGTTCTGAATTTTGTTAAAAAAAATTTGAAATTTTTATATTTTTTGTTTTTAAGTAAATAATTGAGATTTTTTCATGAATCTAGAAGATTTGTATGCAAAACACATAGTTTTGAGTAAAAGTAAAACAGCATGCCCGGATAAAAACAAAGGATCTGAAACAACAGACATGCTCAAAATGATTAGTTCACGAACTCTTGAACGAAAATATAAATTGACCGTTTTGAACTAGATGAACGAACAACAGACGTGTTCAAAATGATTCGTTCACGAACTTTTGAACGAAAACAATAAATGACCGATTGAACTAGAAGAACGAACTAGTTCTTTTATCAGAATTGAACAAAAATGAGTGCTCACTCAATTGAACGATTAAGCACAAGTCTAAAAATGTCAGAAAATGTGAGTTAAAAAATAAAAATTAGTAAAAACGATTTTTAATGAAAAGAATTTCGAATAAATAAAAGTTGGAGTTGCAAAACAAAAATTGCGTAAAAAATAATTTTGAATGAAAAAAATTTGAGTGTAAAAAAATTTGAGTAAAAAATAGTTGGATACAAAAATTTCATTTCATTTCCTGTTTCATTCCATATTGTTCCTCATTCTATTCAATTTCGTTCCGTGTCCCAATTTCGTTTCATTCCACGTAAGTTTCATTACTTTCTGTATAACATGCGTTAAAGAAATAAAAACATTTGTTTTTTGTAAATAAATATCAAAAGTACAATTTTACCCATCCCCCTCACCCTTTTATCCTAGAAATTTAAAATTTTTAAATATGTCTTTAATTTGGATGAGACGAAAGATTCTGCATGTCAAATTTTAAGTTTCTGGGGTTCTTAGTTCCATGGTTCGAAAAAGTACCAATTTTCCATTTGCACCCCATTTTTGTCCCCTTAGAATCGAAATTTTCAAAAATATTTTTTATCAAAATTCTGAAGCATCCTAGATTCAAAATTTCATGTTTATAAGACTATTATTTTAGAAAATCGAAAAAGTACCAATAGAAATTTTATTTTCATGTTCCCCTCTTAGCATTACAAATTCCTGAAAGTCTTTTTGCAGCATGTTTTGTTTCGATGGAGGATCCTAAATTTCCAAAAATTAACCTTTTATGACCATTATTAAAGGGAGTCAAATAAATACCAAAGTGCACTTTTTTACCCGCTTTGTATTGCAATTTTCTGTACAGTAATTTTGTAAGAACGGCTTTTTCTCTAGATGATCCTACATTTTATATTTAAAGTTTCGAGAACCATTATTTTAGCAGATAGAACAAGTACCAAAGTACATTTTTCATATTTTTTCAAAAGGTGCTTTTTTAAAAAAGGGTCTTTTCGGCTGGAGGATTCCACATTTCAAGTTTCAATAACCATGATTTCAGGAGATTAAAAAAGTACTAAAGTACCATTTTAGGCCCCCTTTGAATCGGAATTTCTAATCAATCCTAAATTCAAAATTTTTAAGAAAATCGAAAAAGTACCACAGAAAATCGAAAAAGTACCAAATTACAATTTTTACCACCTTTTATCCTCTTAGAGAATCAGAAATTCTCAAAAATACAATTATTTTATATGTTTTTTCGACCTTATTGGTTTAACTTTAATAAGTAAATGGATAGTTAAGCTCGAGGCCATAGATTTACAATTCACACTTAGAAAATTATTGCAGTTACTACATGACGGTCATTTGTGCAGTAAGTAGTAGTAGTTACTTTCAACTACAATTCCAGTTGTTTTTGCATGAAAAATCTCAAACAACTGTTTTTTGCAGTCGTTTTAAAAAACAAATACAAAAAATTACTGCATTGTAGTAACAGTTGTTTTATGTAGTTGTTTTTAGTCTATAAAAAACTTATAATTTTCTAGAAATTTTTAGAAAAACGGATGTGCAGGAATTATTTCCAAATAATTTTAACCATTTTTGACGCTTAGAAGTTTTTTTTTGATAATAAAAAAATTCAGACAATTTGAGTCACAGTAAAAACAACTGTAATTTGAAGTAGTTTTTTGTAGTTGTTAATCAATAGTTAAAAACAGCAACAAATTTTGGTTGATTTTATCGTAAAATGTAGTGGACGCCTAAACAACAACAAATGTAGTAGTTTTAACTGTCTTTTGTAGTGGATTCTACCGTCATAATTTTTAGAGTGCATTTTATTTATTTTATTAATCAATAAGGATGAGATTTTCATACACTAAAAAATCGAAAATATGCTCTTAAAATATGCGCTAAAAAATTCAAAATATGCACTAAAAAACCTAAAAATATGCACTAAAAAGTAAAAAGTGTGCAATAAAAATCTTGTTTTCATAGGAAAAACTTCTTAAAAATCAAAAAATAATGCCGGGTTTAAATAGTAACATTTGAAAACTTAAATAAGAAAGATGTTTGTTAGAAATTAAGGCAATCTATAAAAAAAATTAAAAAGAAAAAATAATTTTTCTTACTTTGAAAATTATTTTTTAAAATTTATAACAGTTTTTGTAACAAAAATATTTCAATTTGTGTTTTTGATAATTTATGCCAAAATAAGCAAAAATATGCACTTAAAAGTTGGAAATATGCACAAAATATGCATTTTAAACCAAAATATGCAAAAATATGCATTTTCACCAAAATATGCAAAAACAAATCGATGCCATTTTAACGCAAATTTCTTGATTCGGAAAGATAATTGGTCGATATCGTTTTAAGACTATCGACAAAAAACATGCATTTGCATGGAAATCTCATCCCTATTAATCAATATTTCCTCATTCTTAGAATGACATCCTCAAGAAAAAAATACAGAATTTTTATTTTAAAAGAGTTACAATTGATACAAACTAAACGACTGCCCGCTAATGGGTGCAAATAGATCGAATTAGCGGGCAGTCGTTTAGTGTGTATCAATTGTTAATTATTTAAAATAAAAATTTAATATTTTTATTCTGAAGATGTCATCCGAAGGATGATAAAATATTGATTAATAAAATAAATAAAAAAAATTTATTAAAAACCTTAGGCCTCGAGCTTAACTCTCCCAAAAATATTTTTCCAGAAAGTCATAAAAAGTTTAAAAAATCAAGTTTTTATGACCATTATATCAGGAGATCGAAAAAGTACCAAAGTACACTTTTTTACCTTCTTAGCATTGAAACATTTTAAAAAGTGCCTTTGTCAGAATGTTATTTTCGCTGGATGATCCTATATTCCATAATTCAAGTTTCTAGAATTATTATTTTAGGAGATAGAAAAAGTACCAAAGTACATTTTTTAACTCCTTCCCCTTAAATTTGAATTTTTAAAAGGTACTTTTTTCAAAATTTCTTTTTCGGCTGGAAGATGTCATATTTTAAATATCAAGTTTTTATCACCATATTTTCAGGAGCTTTAAAAAAGTAGCAAAGTACCACTTTTTACCGCC
The DNA here is from genome assembly GCA_963921195.1 of Pegoplata infirma. Classification (NCBI taxonomy): domain Eukaryota; kingdom Metazoa; phylum Arthropoda; class Insecta; order Diptera; family Anthomyiidae; genus Pegoplata; species Pegoplata infirma. Next base: position 84,399,920 of record OY992540.1, read on the forward strand.
TTAGAATCGCAATTACCAATAAGTACTTTTTTTCGAAAGTTTTTTTGAAAAAAATATTTTTTATTGGAATTTTGATTAAAAATATTTAGTTTTTAGTCTTTTAAAAACCGGAATTTTTTAAACCAAAATTGTTCATTTACTTAAATTTAGATCAATTTTTTTTAATTTTAGTTCATGAAAAAATTCATTAGTTTTGATTTTTTTATAAAAATGTACGTAACAAAATTGTGATGTGAACTCAATGGTTTTTAATTTTACCCAAATTTAGTTCAATTTAAGTTTAGTTCCTTTTACTCAAATTTAGTTCACTTTAATTTTAGTTCATTTTTTAAGTAAAAATTCTTTAGTTTTGGTTTTGAATCAAATTGTTGTTTATTGTACTCAAATCAATCGTTGTTAATTTTATTCAAATTTAGTTCCTCTAAATTTTAGTTCGTTTTACTCGAATTTAGTTCACTTTAGTTTAAGTGAATTTTTTAATTTGTTAGTTTTGATTTGCATAAAATTCACTTTCAAAATTCAGAACAGGCCTGTATATTATATTTTGTATTACTTTTAAAATTATCTAATGAAAAACTTAAAATCTAATAAAAAATATATATAAAAAAATTTAAATTTGTCTTGAGACATGTGCTTAAAAAATAAGTGTCTTCTTGTTTTATTTTTCTTATGATCGTCAAAACTTAAAATTACAAAAGTGATTTAAGCTTTTGTTTTAATATATTTTGTTTTAATGTCATAGTAACTAAAAGGATCTTCTTACTCACAACCCTAACTATTTTTATTTATTAAAATTAAAATCAATTATCTTTGTCGTAACTCGTTTTATCTCGCATTTCATATTTTTTGTAATAATATAACTTAACCTTTTTCCGAATTCATTTATAAAAAAAAACTAACTATTATTCCTTTCCTTTTTTTATTCATATAAAAAAAAACTTAAATATATCATTAAAAACATGTTATTCAATTTTTGTAAAGCCTTTTTCTTAATTGTTTGAGAACATTTTTTTTTATCCATCCAATTTGAAAACTTTCCTAAATTTAATCTTCTCTATGCAGCATTCGAAATATTTTTTTTTCTTATTTAAAAAAATAAAATTTTAAAATAAATTTTAACTTAAAATTTTCAATCTATACTATTAACAGAAAACCAAACATGATTAAAAAGCTCTACAATATGATAAAAGCCAACCAGTGATCATACTATGGTCACAGATGATCATAGTATGATCCTTAAGGACCATAATATTTTCACAAATCATAATATGATCATTTAGTATTGAAATCATATTTTGCCGCTTTTTAACCTTGCTTTTTTCTGTGTATTCGAATTACAAAAAAATAATATATTTCAAACCCTGTTTTTTTTTTTACAAGCAGGGTTCGTATTTAAGTTTACCAATCTTAACTAATTTTTCGTGCAAAAATACATTTCTTCTGTTTTTTATTATTAATACTACTTTTATTTACTAAAAAAATGTTTTAGGGTTTCTCAAAAATTTCTAGAAAACTATTTTTTTTTATACATTTAAGATTTTTTTTTGTATTTCATATTTTAAGTTTAAAATCCAAGTGTGTATGAAATTTTAAAATCTATTTATTATGTAAAATATGGTGTTTTTTCTATAGGCAATGATTTTTATAATTTTATTTATGTTTTGTTTAATAAGACCTGATTTTGAGGCTAAATGGAAGGTTTTAATTTTTTGCATTTTCTGTTAAAAAATCTTATTTCTAATTGGGGGATAAATGCTTGATTTATTAAGGGGTTTGATTTTTAAAAAAAAAATTTCAGATTATCATACTTTTTTTTTCTAAAAATTACACTTTTGAAAATTGATTCATTGTGACAAAACGAATTAGGTGTCTTTATGCTCAACCTTTATTTAAATCTCTTTGGTCTTATCTAATCTGGTTATATATAATTGCACATAATTGTATCTGATCAGTTATAAGATACAATTATTTGTAGACAGATACGATTGTATATAATCTGATATAAACATATCACATCAGATCTAATTCATTTTTAAATGGGAACTCAAATTATGTTGTCACAATCAAAAAATTTGTTAATGCAGCAAAACCATTTTGTTGCCTACTAATTCCGTTGTCCCAGTGAATCATTTTTCACGGTGTATGGCAGTCTCTCTAAGTATTTTTACGTGTCTATACAACTGTATTTGAGTAAATTCTATATTTTTTTTACATTTTTAAACAAATAATGGAATTTATTAAAAAATAAAGTTTAAAATAAAACTTTAAAGTCAAAAAAGGTTTTGAAATTAAATTTTAAAACTCATCTTGTTGCTGCTTCTGTTAAAAAATCGTTGAAAAGAACCTTCTATATCTTTTTTATTCAAGTTTGTTCCACCTTGTAACTCAAGTACTTTCAAAGATGCACACAAAAAATGACTGGCTAAAAAATTTCAATTAAATCTATTGATCAACAAAATTAAAATGAATCAATCATTGTTTTGATCAAAAATTTGTTGTTATTTTCTTTTACTGACGAATTGCAATTTTTCAACGTACGAGATTTTTGTTCGCCTCAATTTATTTGAAAACATTAATTGATAAAATATACACAATAATCGGGTTTTACTGTTTTTATTGTCAAAAATAAACATTTCTTCATAATTTTGTCAAAAGCAAATTTTTTTAGATTGCTCTCAAATTTTTAACGACTTATTTTTGGTAATTGATCCGATTTAACGAATTTGTTATTTTAACAGATTTATTAGCAACAGACAGAGCTATAAAATGCTTTAATTTGTTAATTATAAAATAGAATTAAATTTAAATACTGTTAATTATAAACAAAATGGGGTTTAAGTTTTAATTGCGTACGTTTAGACGAGCGAGAGAGGGAGAGAAAGAGAGGAGAAATGCGAAAGATTTCACAAACCTTTTTTATAATGTCTGCCAGCTCAACACTAAAGTAAAAATTGTCAAAAAATTCTATTAAATTTTGCTTACGAACATTTTCTTAAAATTTATCAAAACTTTAATTGTATTTACAAAATAAGACGGTTTCATAAAATATTAAACTGTATGAAAAAGTTCGTTTATTTTATGAAAATATTTATGCGTCACTGCTACTGAACATTTTGAATAAAACTTAAGGCGACTGGTACACGATCTTACACACTTAATTGCAATTGTTCTAGTGATCACAAATCTGGTCTCCAAACTTTTCCATCCCATTAGGTTTTTGAGAAAATTAAGGCCAAAGTTAAAAAAAATCGCCGTTTTGGGCATTTTTAACAACTCAATGCGGATGAACCCGATGTGACAGCGACTTAAAAATAAGTCGAGGGTAAAGCTTAAATATTGCTTTTAAGCATGCTGAACTCATTTCATCAGTCACCTTAACCCTTGGGCACCAATTGTCTTTCAATGTTGTCTTATTTCCAAAAAAAATGATTTTTGCCGCTACAAATGAAGAATGAAACGCCACCTTACACACATGGTTAAAATTATTCTCCTGGTCACAAATTCGGTCTTCAAACTTTTCCATTACTTCAGGTATTTGAGAAATTTGAAATACAAAAAATCGCGTTTTCGGGCATATTTGACAACTCATAGCGGTTGAACCCTATGTACTGACGTCTTAAAAACAAGTCAAGGGTAAAGCTCAAACATTACTCTTTAAGAAGTATAACTCATTTGATCCAGTCGCTTTAACCTTTGGAGCACCAATTGTGTTTTAATAAGGTCCTTCCCAAAAATTGTTTTTTTCAATACTGGGGAATAAGACATCATTAAAAGACAATTGGTGCCAAAAGGGTTAATGCGACTGACCAAATCATTTCTGCATCTTAAAGAGTAATGTTTAAGCTTTACCTTCGACTTATTTTGAAGTTTCCATCACATCGGGTTCATCCGCTATAAGTTTTTAAAAATGCCCAAAGCAGAGATTTTTTTTTAACTTTGACCTCATTTTTCTCAAAAACCTGAGGTCACAGACTAATACAGACTCGACATAAGTGACAGGTGTCAAAAAATTAGTTCTGAACCATATGGTTAATATTTTCAAATTATTCTACGAATTAGGTTAGAAAGAGAAAACTAATATAACGCGCCATAAGAAAAATAGATGCCAAATCGGTTTTTGTTGTTCACTCACTCCTAAGTCGTAGAAAGTGTTGCCATGTTAGCGTAAAACGGACTAAAAACCGCTCTGTTTTCTCCTAAAATCGCTTCGTTTTTCCCCATTTTTTCTCATAAAACTCTACTGTCGAGTCTGTTTATAGTCTGTGCTGAGGTGATAGAAAAGTTTGGAGACCAGATTCTTGACCAACAGAACTATTGTAATCTAGTGTATAAGGTCGCGTGCCAGTCGCGTTTTCGATGTTTAGTAGTGTAATTAACACAGCCCCACAACAAAAAGGTTTTGACCCCCTGAACTTAAATCTGCCATCCAAAATAAATTCTAAAGTTTGGTTTATTATTTTAAATGTATAAAGAAGTTCCCTAAACTGAACATTCCAGATTTTTCGAAATTTATACACAATATAGAGAAAAAATCGTAACGAATCTTTATGTAATTTGACCTCATGAACTCGATTCCGTTCAGACAGGTCAATCTTAATTTTTTTTCTCTGTCCTGTGTATAAATTATAAAGAAATCATTCACTTTGCGGACTTTCCTTGTACGATTACAAGAAAACCCAACGATATAATTCCATTCTGATTGCAGAATCGAGTTGAGGAGGTCAAAATACATAAAGAATCGATATTGTTTTTTGTTTTTTTTTATAAATTTTAAAGAAATCTGGAATGGTCCCTCTGGGGACTTTCCTTGTAAGATAACAGGAAATCCCCACGATAGATTTCTTTTTTGATTGCAGATTTGAGTTCAAGTGGTCGAAATCTATTAAGATTTATTTGTCTGGTTTCTGGGTCGGACATCTTTTTGTTGGGTTGTGTAATTAGCAATAGTTCTTTAAGTGCAGTAAGAGATTAAACTAACAAGGGAAGTTTCCCTGGTGTCACTCTCTGATCTTCATGAAATTTGGATATATTGTTCAGAACATAAATTAAGTTGACACGTACTTTTTTTAGCGGCCCAAACTCATTTTTAGGGTGGATCGATTTGTACGGGAGGAAGTTGACCCTTTTCAGTTTTTAACGATTTACGCCTATTTAATCAAAATAACCATAGGCATATTTGGTATCAGATTAAAGGTATTCAAAAGACCTATCTTGTGGTGCTATAAACATGCCCAAACCGCTCTTTGACTCGTGATTCATTTCCAAACGCTGTTTCCAGTTCAGCAAAACTTCTGCTGTAAAGTTATAGCTCTGTGGCAATTTCTCTCTCGTCTAAAACACTTTATTTCTAAGTAAATTTTAAACTTTCTTTCCCTCAAAATATTTTTTTCCATAACTTAAGTTTTCTTTAAAATTATATATCATACTATACCTTCCCATTCAACTTAATTTCTCATCTTTAATCTATTCCTATTTCCATATATTTTTTTTTTGATTCTCATTCCCATTTCCATTTTCATAAACTTAGATTCTATTCCTTTCAAAACCAAAAATAAAAAACAAAAAAAAACTTTCTACAAATGTTGTCTTAAATGCTAAGGTTTTCTAGGTAATCTTTGAAATCCCACTATCCGACGGATTTGTGGTGACATTCTTTGTTAGTAAAGTTCTGTATGTTGGCGCACTGGCGCTGGAATCTTGGACATGCCACGTTCACGACGTGGTGATACGATTACCGACATATCACGTGAATGATTACTGCCACATGAACTGGCCGCTGAACTACGTTTCGATAGGGATTTTGTTGGTGGTGAACAACTAGTGGAACGTTCCAAATTACCATTGCTATGCACCCAAGCAGTGGTGAAATCTTCATATACTGGCTTTTTATTAATATTATTACTTTGAGTACGTGTTGGAGTTGACGTTGCTGTTGCCGTAGAATTTTGTAGCTTTGTATTGGTTGTTGAATATTGCAAGAGTAGTGTTTTCATTTTTTCTAAAATTTGGGCATCATTTTTAGCACTGCTAGCAGCTTCTAGCAGTTGTTGGGCTAATGGTGAATTAGCATGATTTTTTGTGGGCGATGTTGTCAACGAGGCAGTACATCCTTTTATTCTACGACCATTACTATCATATAAGATATGTGAAGATCTTGTTTTTGCGTTACGTTCAAATGGTGTCGAAGATGTACCGTTAGAAACTGTTGCTGTAGCAGGAGCAGCTGTTGTATTTGGAGTAAATGTATCACTTGTTAATGTAGGACGTTTTCTACCACCATTTATTGAAGTTCTACCACTCCATGTGTTGGTTACATCTCTACCTACAGCTGAAGAACCCGTTGAGGAAGGTGCTGGTGATTTACTTTTTCTGGAATCATTCGCAACACCAAATGATGAGGGGGGCTTTCTAACCGATCTGTAAACAGGTTTAGCACGACTAAATACTGGCAATCCCGTGCGTGAGTGTAAATCTTGTAGACTTCCCGTACTACAAGTGCTATTATCAATGCTACTACGTCTTTTTTGTGGTGTGGCCATTGGTGAATATGGTATTTTACTTTTATTATTTGTTGCTACTGCTGTAGCAGAAGCAGCAGCAATTTTTCTACCTTTTGGCAATATTTTATTTGTTGCCATCATTGTCATTATTTTAGTAGCATCGCCATCGATTACATCACCACTTTCATCCTCATCATCCCCACCACCATTAAGACCAAAGATTTTATTTGAAAATCCTGTTTTCCTTAAGCCAGTATTTGTGGCTATATCCACTGTTATATCATCGTCAGTGATGAAAACACCGGATTGTTCAAATTTATTTTCTATTTGTTGCTGGCGTTGCAATATATCAACTGCATTTAATACGGCTGGCAATGATTGTGGCCCATTATCATCAATAATATGATGATGAATAATGTTGTCATCGTTTTGTGTATAAATATTTTCCATATTTTCAGGAGTTTTTTGTGATGTTGTTGCAGCATCTTCACTGGGTGATAGCTGAGAATCACTTGATGTTTGATCGTGACGCGCTGAAAAAAAAAAAAAAAATAATGAAATTAATTTGAAATCACCGCCCATATACATACACGCCCATAAAAATAGGGCGGTCCCGAAAAACGAAATTTTTTTAACTTCCTGGGTCGAAGTGCAGGTCTTTGAACTTTTTCTAACTTAAAAACGTTTCATTTGTTTAACAAAAATACAAAAAAATTAAATTTTTCAGAGGTTGGGTTAGTTTTTCAAGAAAAATTTTTTTGCGCTTTTACGAACTATACCTTCCTAGGATCATTGGAGATATTCCTTCATGTTCCTTATTTTAAACTGCATAGTGTTAACTACAGACAGACGAAGAACATTCATAGAATGTATTAGAATCGATCATGGTTTTTGCAATATGAATGAGTCTTTGACCATTTCTTTGGAAAGCTTTACATTTCGGCAGTGTGACAAACAGGGAATACAATTTTTGTGTTGACATCCAAGCTGCTCGTAAAGCTCTTAGAAGCTTTTGTGTTAAGGCGAGAGTAGTTTTCGAATTCTTCGAGAACTTACAAAATTTAGGAAGTATGAACAAAGTGAAACTAATGGGTACCAGGTCAAATTGGTATTCAAGGGAACGAGAGAGTGGACGAGAGAGCGGACGAGCTCGCGTAACAAGGTGCTGATACGCGATTATCTTAACACCGCAATGGCTAACAGGAAGTTTAGAATGTGGTCATGCTACAATTTTAAAAAAACCAACTTTTTCTCTCACTTACCAGATGAAACTTACCGGATGAAACTCAGTAGAGTGATCACCGGGCACTGCCTTATTGGTTATCATAGAAAGAAAATTGAACTTTTTCCGATGTCAGCTGTCGAAGATATTTTTTGGCAGACATGCCTTCAAGACCTTGAAAACCGTTTCGAATGTCGAACTAAGGAAAAAAATACCATTCGGGAAGAGGTAAGGTTAGGTTGTAAGTGGCTGCTGTTGCTTCACATCATCACACATAGACTCTATGGTCCGTTGTGATACCACGAGACGGTACTAGTCCCTGACGTTAAAACAGTATGAGCTCCTTAGGAAAAACCCCTAAGATATTGAATTTTGACATCCGACCAATCAGAAAGATTGTGCAGCTTCCAAAATTCAATCGAAGCAAGTTTCGACGAGAAAGTGCTGAAAAATGACTGATAAAGTGTTCTATAGTTTCCACCTCTACCTCATCCATGCGTGCTTTCCTATAAGACAGTGTCCGGTAACAACAGCAACGACAGTCAAAATCTCTCTTGGAAAAGATATCAGCTCACTTATGCGCTTCTGATTATGAGAAGGCGAATTCTTTCATGGCTTGCCAGTTTCTAGAGGCATACCAACACATTCCAATTGCGTTGAAACCTGTAAGGTAGTTCCCAGCCTTGCAAGCTCATCGGCTTTGAAATTTCCTGGAATGTCTCTGTGCTCTGCGACGTGCGACAGTTAAGGGCAGATCTTATTTTCAGAAACAGTGACCGCAACTTGACTGTCGGAATAGATGTTGACAGCGGTTGTAGACTCGATGAGAACTAACGCATTCTATCAGCGTCGCTGAGAAATTTTTTGTGGTTTCGCTATACACCCTCCGGTCTATGTTAGGAGTTTTTGACTTCTCCACCTCTAAAGGTACCTACAGACGATGCAATATTATGCACAATATTGTTGACATTTTGCTACAAATGGCATACATAAATGTACTGTATAAAATATTGGACTGTATAAAAATATATGCAGATTTTACATTATATTCAATCATCTGTAGAGGCCTTAACCTATCCTATGGATCAATAATATATACTTTATGGGGTCCCCGACTGAAATTTCTAGGACCTGTAGCTGAATATAAAAACTATCATTTTACCCCTTTATGGGAAAAATTAATTTTTTCCCCTTTGTCTTCCGTTTGTAATACCTCGAAATTTAAGTCTAGAATTGATCGATCGATTTTAAGTCGATCTAGCGATGTCAGACCGTCTGTCTGTTGAAAACACGAAACACAACTCTGAGGCCGCTAAAGCTTTGCATTTATATTTTCCTGTCAGGTTGGTATTGAATTCCAATGAAATCGGTCGAGTAGTTCAGAAGTTATGAGCAAAACTGTGAATTTTAGATTGGTTTCACCTTGAATTCATGTGATGAAAAAACCGATTTTGAGATATTCGCTATTAAAAAGTCACAAAACCAATAATTTCACACTTTTTGTGGTCCACTGTTACAAATTCTTCCAAAAATAGGACATGATTTCATATAACATGTACCTCCTGATTCCAAAACTTCAATCCTGCAAAATGTTGTAGCATGTTCCGTTTTCGAGATATTTGCGTTTGAAAATTTTTCCACGCGAATATCTGGAACGCAAATATCTCGAAAACGGAACATGCTAGAAAACTTTGGATTGCAGTTTTGGAATCAAGAAGTCCAATTAATATGAAATCAAGTCCAATTTATTGAAAGCAACATACCAGTGGACCCCCAAAAGTGCGAAATTATTTAAAGATTCTTAAAGTTTAAAATGAAGAGGAGTAAAATGACATTAGCCGATTTTGTCGCCATTTTAACACAACTTATTGGCAATTGGATGGCAGATTTGGTTTAAGGAGAGCAAAATCTATAAGAATTAGTTGAATATTTCACTTGCAGATTTTTGTTGTCGAACAGTGTAATTATTTAGCAATAACTCGAAAACATGATCGGCTAGGATTTTCGTTTAAAATGAAGAGGAGTAAAATGACATTAGCCGATTTTGTCTCCATTTTAACACAACTTAGACTTGCTTGAAGAGGGGTGTGTCGGAAAGGTACAAAACTAAAATGTTTTTTTTTTATCTTTTACGAATTACAATTGATGTTTTTGGAATCTTCGAATCGCCATTCAAATCTCCAAACTTCAATTGATCTTTTTCGAATTTTAATTAAATTTTCATGAATTTTAAATGGGGTTTTGAATTTCATATTGAGTTAACAAATTTTAAATGAAATCTTCGAATACCAAATACTCTTTAAATTTCAATAGGAATTTGTTAATCTGCGAATTTTAATTAGAGTTTACGAATTTCAAATGGAATTTTTGAGTTAAAAGCAGAATCTTCGAATTTCATCTCTAAAAGGTGTAGTGTTTTCGAAAGATATTCTTAATTTCCAAAAACATTATAATCTCTTTAAAACACATCGCTTTCCTTCTTCTACTCACCATTATTTTCAGCGTCATCAATTGAAGCTTGGCTATGTAACGACTCACGCTTTTGAGCATTCGATTGTATAACACCCAAACTGCGATAGCCTTCATCACTGATCTCACTACCATTATCACTGATATTTTCAAATTTATTACTGTTTGCACTTGTATCGGAATTTTGTGTTGAACCGTGACCCGATGTTGTAATTGTGGTTGTTGACTGATCAAAACTATCGAATTGTACATGGTTGCCAACGGCAACACCATTTTCCGAAGTAATGGGCAATGATTTAGGACCATTTCCGTAAGATGATTCCAAAGAGTTTTGCTTTTTACGCATATCAATTAAACGTCTAGGACTAGGAGACATAGAACGTCTAGCCAAATTGGGGGATGTCAAGGAGACACCGACGCCACCAGTTGAATTGGGATGTAATTTATCGGTGTTTAAGTTATGATCAGATTGATGCTGTTGCTGATGAAGATTGTAACGGCGTTGTTGTGTATTTGGACTAGGACTGCGATTTTTATTGAGACCTCCATAACCGGGTGTTAAAAGTGACGACTGGGAAGTTGTATGATGATGATTGTTGGTCGATAATGAGGTATTAGCGTTATTTGATTGTGTATTATTTGCATTATTAATATTTGATATACTTTTACGTGTTGTTGGTGGTGATCTGGAAATGGAAAACAGAAAGAAATAAATGCTTTAATTAGTTTAATAAATTCAAACTTGTGTAAAGTGGTTTACGGTCGTGTTGCTTTTACAAATCTATTAATACGATTTTGAAATATAAGAGCTACTATTTGTCTTGTTGTTCAATGTACAAGCTAATGTAGTTTGAACAATTAATCGCATTAGTTACATTTCATTGACAACAATTAACAGACAATAAAAACTGACTCTCTACTCTTAATTAACCCTCATCATACTTCTAAAAAATGTTTGAAGTAAAAAAAAGCATGACATTGAATAAAGGAATTCTATAGAAAATTTAAATTACAGAAATTAATTTAAGAATTTATTTCACAACCAAGCGGCAAAAAGTTACATTCTTTCATAAAAAACTTTTAATTAAATTTTAAATTTTGAGTGATAAAAATAGCTGTTACAAAAAGAACTGTTCGAGTGAAAAAAAATTTTTTTGAGTGAAAAACAAAATATTTTAGTAAAAAAATGGTTAGAAAAAAAATTTTATTCAATGTCATTCCCTGTTCCATTCCAATTTGTTCCCTGTTCCTTTTCAGACCGTTTCATGTTCAATTTCAATTCGTTCCGTGTATACTCCAAAATAAAAAAAACTTGCCAAATTACTAGAAAAAGTCTCGTAATCCCATTTTACGAATATCTGAAAGTTTTCCTTGTTTTTAACAAAAAATTTTGGATCGAAATTTACATTTTTTTTATAGTTTTACAATTTTTTTCGTAAATGTCGAAATTTTCAAGGTAGTTTTAGAAAAAAAATCTAGTAAAGTCAGGAAAATTCCTTGTTAGTTTTATCGCGTCAAAAAAGTTGTAAATTTACAATTTTATATAAAATTTTAATATTCTTGAATCTTTAGTGCAATCGTTATGAGGCGCGGATCCAGAGGGAAAAAGAAAGACGAACGGACGGACATACGGACATCGCTAGAATGTCTTAGAATGGATCAGTGATCAACAATATATATCTATACTTTATGGGGTCCTTGACCGATATTTCGATGCGTTACACACGGAATGACAAAGTGAGTATACCCCCATACTGTGGTTGGAGAGTATAAATAGAGCGGCATTTGGTTTTTATGGCAAAAAAGTTTTTCTTCTGATTTTCATTGCCCGGCCAAATTTGTTATCTACTAGGTTTTAAAGTTTTGTGGTACAAATTTGGAACTAATCGAATTAGAATAAACGATGAAAGTTTTGGATTTCAGAAAACAAAAAAACGGTTTTCGAGGTATCGCCATTTGCAAAGCATTTAATTTCGTTTTCTTGACCCTTTCATAGAGCTTGAGATAACCTTTCATTTAAACTTAATTTGAGCCAAATCCGTTCACGTTTTAACACGTTATGCCCTTCGATCAAAGTTTTGGATTTTTGGAAAATTTCCACCAAAATTTTGAATTTTTGAAAAATTAAAAACTTTAATTAACAAAATATCTTGTGTTACATTATTTAACATGCTGAATGTAATCTGAATTCGGTCAAGTAGTTTTTAAGATATTGCGATTTACGGTTTTTCATACGTTCAAGAAGTTAAAATTTTTTTTTAGAAAAATAGAGATTGAGACAAAATTTCATTTAAACCCCAGTTGGCACCATAGGCGTAGATAGCCCTGTCTGGGGGGGGCTTAGCCCCCCAGAATAATTTTAGCCCCCCCCCAGAATTTTAATCAATCACAATTTTTTTTTTTTAATAATTTAATGATTTCATTAATTTTTGCAACAATAAATAATGTAATGTAATAAGTCTTTAGGACTCGTTATGATTATTCAATGAGTCTTAAGGACTCGTAATGATTATTATATAAGATCTAATAGTTTTTCCCATTGAAAAATAGTCTGAATTATTAAAAAAAGTTTTTATATGAATCTGATGTTTTTGTCAGTAATAAAAACTTTACCGAATCTTAGGGTTTTACCTTCAGGAAAACATTTTAACTTCTTTAATTTAAAAAAGTTTCTAAATTCTAAGGGGTTTTTTTATAGACAAAAGTTGAAAGAAAGAATCTGAGAATTTTGACTAATAATCATGAACTTTTGCAATCATCAGAACTTTTTCTTGAAAAAAATCATTACTATAGGAAAAACATTAAAAATCTTTCATTCTCAAAACATATCTAGGAGTTCTAAATTTCCGAAAAATCTACAGAATCAAAATTTAAAAAAAAAAGTAAGAATTTTTAACCGCTTTCGGGGGGCATTCGTTTCTAGGACACCTAGACGCATATTAAAGGGAACGCTTCAGGAATAGGTCTGGTTTTTCTATTAAAATAAATATGGGGGTTTTCGTGTCAACTGACACAAGTTTTGAAACCGATGTCTTCCGATCGGGATGAAATTTGCACCAAGGTTAGTCCTATTGGATAGTAGTTCAGACACAATTTTTCAACGACATCGGTCAAGGACTTTCTGAGTTAGAGGGGGTCGAAATTTTACATTTTGGCCAAAGAGGTGTTTATTCTCATCCATGTAACTTCTTACCTATTGTTTTTAGAAAAATGTGTCCCAAATAGTATAGATAGCTATATCTTCAGTCTTTTGGAAAAAAATTATAAAAAATAAAAAAAAAAATTTTTTGATTTTTTTTTTTCAAAATCCAAAACTTTTTTGACCTTTTCCTCAAATTGGGCCCTTTTTTTTTTTTTTTTTTTTGATTCTAAAAAAAGCTTATTTTATTTCCTTTAAGACCTATGGGGTCGCTTAGTGGGATGCGAGTGGGATATCTATGAAAATTTTTTTTTTTAACTTTGGACCACAAAAAACACTTCTTAAATTTGTACTATTAGGCGTGGGAAAGCTAACCAGTTTTCGATTTTCATTCGCGATACCCTCTAATTTTTATAGGTTCGAAAAAGAAAGCATGAGCCAAAAAATGAGGGCGGTGGGGTGGGGTCAAATGGCCCCACATCGGGGTCAAAGTTGGGCGTTAAGTGGTAAAATACCTCAAAAAGCCCCACAACTGCCCTACACACGCCCCTGGAGGGGTGCAATGTGAGACGAACCCCCAATAATTTTCAGCCCCCAACATTTTTCTTGAACATACCTAACCCCTATTTCCAATTCCTAAGGGGGCTCCCATACAAAATAACATTTTTTAAAATTTGCTCCTACCGCTCTAACTGTCCATAGGGTGCCCCTAGAGAAGTAAAATGTATGACCGACCCCCAATATTTCTTCAACTCCAACATTTTCTCAGAATATACCTACCCTTTATTTTCAACTCTTAAGGGGGTCCCCATACATTTTTTTTTATTTGTTTATTAGTTTTTAAAGATACATGTTTTTATAATGTATGGGAGCCCCCTTAGGGAGTGGAGATAGGGTGCTATTATGTTCGGACAAAATGTTGGTAACTAAAAATTAATGGGGGTTGGTCGTAATTTTTACCTCTCTAGGAGGCACGGTAGGGGCGGAAGGAGCTGGTTAAATAAAACAAATTTATAAAAAAATAAAAAAATGTATGGGGACCACCTTAAGGGTTAAAGATACATTGTAGGTATGTTCGGAAAAAATGTTGGAATTAATAAAATAATGGAGGTCCGTCATACATTTGGCTCCACTAGGGGCACTTTAGGGTAAGTTAGAATGGTAGGAAAATTTTTTTTTAAAATGTTTTGTATGGGAGCCCCCTTAGGAATTGGAAATAGAGGTTAGGTATGTTCAAGAAAAATGTTGGGGGCTGAAAATTATTGGGGGTTCGTCTCACATTGCACCCCTCCAGGGGCGTGTCTAGGGCAGTTGTGGCGCTTTTTAAGGATTTTACCACTTAACGCCCAACTTTGACCCCGATGTGGGGCCATATGGCCCCACCCCACCGCCCTCATTTTTTGGCTCATGCTTTCTTTTTCGAACCTATAAAAATTAGAGGGTATCGCGAATGAAAATCGAAAACTGGTTAGCTTTCCCACGCCTAATAGTGCAAATTTAAGAAGTGTTTTTTGTAGTCCAAAGTTAAAAAAAAAATTTTTCATAGATATCCCACTCGCATCCCACTAAGCGACCCCATAGGTCTTAAAGGAAATAAAATAAGCTTTTTTTTGAATCAAAAAAAAAAAAAAAAAAAAGGGCCCAATTTGAGGAAAAAGTCAAAAAAGTTTTTGATTTTTAAAAAAAAAAATCAAAAAAATTTTTTTTTAATTTTTTATAATTTTTTTTCAAAAGACTGAAGAAATAGCTATCTATACTGTTTGGGACACATTTTGCTAAAAACAATAGGTAAGAAGTTACATGGATGAGAATAAACACCTCTTTGGCCAAAATGTAAAATTTCGACCCCCTCTAACTCAGAGAGTCCTTGACCGATGTCGTTGAAAATTTGTGTCTGAACTACTATCCAATAGGACTAACTTTGGTGCAAATTTCATCCCGATCGGGAGACATCGGTTTCAAAAGTTGTGTCAGTTGACACGAAAACCCCCATATACCAAAAAATTAAAAAAAATCTAGGGGGGGCTTTAGACCCCCCAGAAATGTTGGCTTCCTACGCCAATGGTTGGCACAATAAAATCACCGCTGATATACTGCTGACTCTCTTTTTATAAAATTGATGACATCTTAATACAATTTTTCAAAGTGTCTCCAATGATATATCAGCAGTTGGTCAGCCCTTCAGTATCGGTGGTCACGATACTGACTTAAACCGCGTTCAAGAAATTAAAAAAAAAAATATCAAAAAAGAGATTGAGGCAAACTTTAATTTAAACACCAGTTGGCAAAATAAAATCACAGCTGACATACTGCTGACTGACTCTTCCTTTATAAAATTGATGACATTTTCATACAATTTTTCAAAGTGTCCCCAATGGCATGTCAGCAATTAGTCAGCAGTGCCCACCAGTATCGGTAGCCACCAACAATTCGTTTAAAAAACGGCTGACCAACTGCTGACATGTCATTGGGGACACTTTGAAAAATTGTATGAACATGTCATTAATTTTATAAAGGCAGAGTCAGTAGTGATTTTATTTTGCCAACTGGAGTTTAAATGATGTCAGCAATTTTATAAAGGGAGAGTCAGCAGTATGTCATGGGTGATTTTTTGCAGACTGGTACATATTTTGTGCAAAATCCGACCATTTTTTTTGTGAAAGTTTTTAATGAAATAAAAGTTTGTTTATTATTCGACCTTTTCTTTATAGAATCTCAAATGAATAAATACTCAAGCTCATTGACCTCGAGCTTGAGTATTTATTCATTTGAGTTTTTAATGAAAGTTTTCTAACAAGCTAAAATTTTGATCATGTGGCGCCACGGCTTTAAATGATGGCTGAAATTAAGCTTAAATGAAAAATTTTCTCAAGATATTTTTTTAAATTTCTTGACACTTGGGAAAACACGTGGGAAAATCAAAAGTTGATAGAAAAATGACACTCTAAAGAGGCATATACACTTCTAGTAAATTTACAAGCTTTTTACCAATAATTTTGTAATTTTACAAGGGTTTTACTAATAAAATTGTAAATTTACAAATTTTTGACACGATAAAATTTACAAGGAGGTTTTGTAACTTTACTAGATTTTTTGCTACCTCTTATTTTACGAGAATTCCTAGTAATTTTACAAGCTTTTTACCAATAATTTTGCAATTTTACAAGCTTTTTACCAATAAAATTGTAAATTTACAGCTTTTTTTGGCGCAATTACAATTACAAGGAATTCTTGTGAATTTACTAGATTTTTTTTTGTAAAATTATTTTGAAAATTTGTAAAATTACAAAAAACTTGTAAAATTACAAAAAAAAAAATGTAAATTTCGATTCAAATTTGTTTGTTAAAAGACAAGGAAAACTGTCAAATATTGGTAAAATGGGATAACGAGACTTTTTCTAGTAATTTGATAAAGTTTTTTTTTGTGTACTGAACAATCTTGACCAATAACGCAAATTCAACCTGAGGTTCCCTGTATTAAAATTTCGAGTAAAAAAAAATTCCCCCTAAATCCAAAAGCTGATAGTTAAACAATAGTAACAGTTTTCTTAATGTACCCCGTTTTTGGCCCCTTAGAATCTAAACTTTCAAAAATCTCTTTTTTTTATTATCATTTTTCCGCTGAAGGATCCTAGCTTGACTTAATGTTTATCAGACCACTAGCTGGTAAAATCGAAAAAGTACCAAGGAACAATTTCTTACCTCTTTTTACCCTCTTACAATTTGTATCAAAAATTCCAAAATGTCCTTTATCAGAATGTTTTGTTTGTATGGAGCCATTATTTGAGAAAATTAAAAAAGTACCAAAGTACGCTCGAAATCATCTAAAAAGTTATTTTGTCAGAATGTTTGGTTTTTTCACAGGATGATCCTTTCAAGTTTTTAGTACCATTATTTAATTATTTAAGGAGATGGAAAAAGTATCGAAGTACAATTTTTTCCTTTTTTGCAGAATTTAAATCGTAATTTTCAAAAGGAACTTGTTTTCAGAATGTTTTTTGTATTTGGTTTTGTAGGTTTTGTATTTTTCACGTTTATTACGAATATGATCCTATTTCATGTTTATTAGACCATTAGTTTAGAAAATCGATAAAGTACCAAAGTAAAATTTGTTACCTCTTCTTCCCCTTTTAGTATTAGAAATTCCTAAATGACCTTTTCAGAATTTTTTGGATGAAGCCATTATTTGAGGAGGTTAAAAAAGAAACCTTTTGACCTTCATAAAATCGAAATCTTCTAAAAAGTTATTTTGTGGTTTTTATTCACAGGACGATCCTACGTTCAAAATGTCTAGTTTCTAGAATAATTATTTTGTGAGATAAAGAAATAGGACGAAGGTACAATTTTTTACCTTTTTTGCAGCATTTAAATCGCAATTTTTAAAAGGTACTTGTTTTCAGAATGTTTTTTTTTTTTTGAGAGGAGATCCGAAATTTTTAGTTTCTTGTTGTTATGACCATTATTTCAGGAGAAAAAAGTACCCTATTTTATCTTTTTTTGGCTGCTTAGCGTCCAATCTGAATCAAATTACGTCGCGTAAGGCGTAATTCCCAATAAGTTCTCATTTATACAATTTAAAAGTGAGGTACCGAAATCAAACGGACGTAAAAATTTAAAATGTGATGTGTTTGTTTTTTTACGTCTTGCGCGACGCAATTTGATTCTGGTTCGACCTTAAAATTGGAATTTTAAAAAGTACTTTTTTCGGAATGTTTTTTTACAACAGATAATTGTAAATTTCAAGTTAACATGATCATTGTTTCTGGAAATATAAAAAGTACCTTAAGTACACGTTACCCCTATTTACCCCGTTAAAAAGAAAAAAAAAATAAAAATCCAGCCTTAGTAATTCTGTTATCCGGGAAGTAAATCTACCTTTGAAATTTTAAAAAAACCTCTAAAAACTTTTTTTACAGGTTTTGTATTTTTTACATTTATTACGAATGGGAAAATTGTTGATTTTTTTTAAATTTCCACTTAAAATTTTCAAATGATCTCTTTTTAATTTCAATAGATTTTTTTTCAATTTCAAATTTAAATTTTGTTGATTTTATGATCTTCAATTGTTCTTTATCGAATTTCATTTTCCATTTTCAATCGATCTTTTATAAATATTTTTTTTCATTTACATTTCTCTAAGTGTATCAAGCTATAATTATTCATAGCTTTTTTTTTTTAGTTTTGCAAAATTAACATAAAAACCCATTAAATTCTTAATGTGTATCACTTAAAATGTCAACTAATCTATTGTGATTGTTATATTCGATCTTACACGTTTTGAATTTTATTTTATCTTTATTTTTTTTAAATTTATTTTCCATACTCTATTAACTATTGACATGCCGATATTACAGGTTGAAGTCTTGTCACCTTACGACTAATTACAGGCTGTCAAATTTTAAATTTGCATCTGTTTTATTATACAATCAAGATTATATTACAACAATTACTTGTTTTTTTCTCAAGTATTTTGCATTTTTATAGAAAAGCAAATGATAATTTGTCAACATAATTTCAAAAACTAACAATTTTAATAACAAAATACATTTTTTTTTATAATTTTTATTATTCTAAAATCATTTCTCAATTAACCACTCCCATAATTATAGACAGTTTATTAAGATTATAGCATTTTAAAAACAAAAAAAAATATATTGATCAGTTTTTAATATCGTCATCATTATCATGATGATGTTGATAATAATGACGCTGTTGATAATAATGTTCAAATCATGATAGTGCTGATTTTACCAACCCATTTGTCAAATTCACTTAAGAGAGATGCAAGCAAATGTGTGTTCAATAGACGACTCGTTTATGCATATTACTAGCTTACAATCCCGGTACTTCGTTACCGGTTGTATTGAATACCGGATAATAGAAGGATCAGAATTATTCTATCGATTTCAAAAAAATTCCCCTACGTAGTCTTTGTTTTATTTACTTGTGGACGTTTAAGTCTTCCATATAAAAATATTTCAATGAATAATTTAAACAATAAAATTTGAATAACTTTGCTGGTACGTTATCATGTTCATTCCGGGGGAAAAATATAATGACAATTTTCGAGCCCTTATGTCGGGATTTTGGATTTTGAGTGAATAAATATTTCAGTGAAAAAAGAAATTGGAATAAAAAAAATATGGAGTAAAAAAAGCTAAACACCAAAAATTTGAGTTGAAAATATCATTCCATATTGTTCCCTGCTCTATTTCATATTGTTCCCCGTTCTACGCCATTTCAATTCCAATTCCATCCCCATCTTCTAAGGTCATTATTATAGGAACAAAAAAAGTACCAAAAGTACACTTTATTACCCCCATTAGAAACGGAATTTAAAAAAAGTACCTCTTCCAGAATATTTTTTCTTCACCGAAGGATCCTACAATCCATATATCAATTATCTAGGATCATTGTTTCAGCAAATATTAAAAGTACTTTTTATCCCCGTTAAGAAACGGAATTTCCAAAAAGAACTTTTCCCAATCTCTTTTTTCACCGAAGGATTTTACATTCCAAATTTTAAGGTAAGGTAAGGTAAGGTAAGGTAAGGTAAGGTAAGGTAAGGTAAGGTAAGGTAAGGTAAGGTAAGGTAAGGTAAGGTAAGGTAAGGTAAGGTAAGGTAAGGTAAGGTAAGGTAAGGTAAGGTAAGGTAAGGTAAGGTAAGGTAAGGTAAGGTAAGGTAAGGTAAGGTAAGGTAAGGTAAGGTAAGGTAAGGTAAGGTAAGGTAAGGTAAGGTAAGGTAAGGTAAGGTAAGGTAAGGTAAGGTAAGGTAAGGTAAGGTAAGGTAAGGTAAGGTAAGGTAAGGTAAGGTAAGGTAAGGTAAGGTAAGGTAAGGTAAGGTAAGGTAAGGTAAGGTAAGGTAAGGTAAGGTAAGGTAAGGTAAGGTAAGGTAAGGTAAGGTAAGGTAAGGTAAGGTAAGGTAAGGTAAGGTAAGGTAAGGTAAGGTAAGGTAAGGTAAGGTAAGGTAAGGTAAGGTAAGGTAAGGTAAGGTAAGGTAAGGTAAGGTAAGGTAAGGTAAGGTAAGGTAAGGTAAGGTAAGGTAAGGTAAGGTAAGGTAAGGTAAGGTAAGGTAAGGTAAGGTAAGGTAAGGTAAGGTAAGGTAAGGTAAGGTAAGGTAAGGTAAGGTAAGGTAAGGTAAGGTAAGGTAAGGTAAGGTAAGGTAAGGTAAGGTAAGGTAAGGTAAGGTAAGGTAAGGTAAGGTAAGGTAAGGTAAGGTAAGGTAAGGTAAGGTAAGGTAAGGTAAGGTAAGGTAAGGTAAGGTAAGGTAAGGTAAGGTAAGGTAAGGTAAGGTAAGGTAAGGTAAGGTAAGGTAAGGTAAGGTAAGGTAAGGTAAGGTAAGGTAAGGTAAGGTAAGGTAAGGTAAGGTAAGGTAAGGTAAGGTAAGGTAAGGTAAGGATCGTACAATCCATATTTCAATTATCTAGGATCATTTAACAAAAAGTACTTTTTATAGAAGGTACTTTTTATAAAAGGTACTTTTTATAAAAGGTACTTTTTATAAAAGGTACTTTTAATAAAAGGTACTTTTTATAAAAGGTACTTTTTATAACAGGTACTTTTTATAAAAGGTACTTTTTGTAAAAGGTGCTTTTGATAAAAGGTACTTTTTATAAAAGTTACTTTTTATAAAAGGTACTTTTTATAAAAGGTACTTTTTATAAAAGGTACTTTTTATAAAAGGTACTTTTTATAAAAGGTACTTTTTATAAAAGGTACTTTTTATAAGAGGTACTTTTTATAAAAAGTACTTTTTATAAGAGGTACTTTTTATAAAAGGTACTTTTTATAAAAGATACTTTTCATAAAAGGTACTTTTTATAAAAGATACTTTTCATAAAAGGTACTTTTTATAAGAGGTACTTTTTATAAAATGTACTTTTTATAAAAGGTACCATTATTTCAGTAAATTAAAAAAAGTACCAAAAGTACACTTTTTTCCATTTTAACCCCGTAGAGTCAACATCGGCAAAAACCCAGCCTTGGTGAATATTTTTTCCGGGAGGTGAACCTACATTGCAAATTTTAAGTTTCTATGACCATTATTTAAGAAAATATAAAAGGTACCAAAAGTACAGTTTTTTACCCTTTTAACCCCTTAGAATCAACATTGGCAAAATCCAGCCTTAGTAGATTTATATTCCGGGAGCTGAACCTACATTCAAAATTTCAAGTGTCTAGGACCATTATTTAAGGAAATATAAAAGGTACCAAAGGTACATTTTTTTACCCTTTTTACCCCCTTAGAATCAACATTGGCAAAAATCCAGTCTTACTGGATCTATATTCCGGGAGATGAACATACAGTCCAAATTTCAAGTTTCTGTGACAATTATTTCAGGAGATATAAAAAGTACCCAAAGTACAGTTTTTTACCCTTTTTACCCCCTTAGAATCAACATTGGCAAAAATCCGGCCTTACTGGATCTATATTCCAATAGTATAACATACAGTCCAAATTTCAAGTCTCTGTGACCATTATTTCAGGAGATATAAAAAGTACCAAAAGTACAGTTTTTTACCCTTTTTGTCCCCTTAGAATCAACATTGACAAAAATCCGGCCTTACTGGATCTATATTCCGGGAGGTGAACATACAGTCCAAATTTCAAGTCTCTATGACCATTATTTCAGGAGATATAAAAAGTACCAAAAGTACAGTTTTTTACCCTTTTTACCCCCTTAGAATCAACATTGGCAAAAATCCAGCCTTAGTGGATCTATATTCCGGGAGGTGGACCTACAGTCCAAATTTCAAGTCTCTAGCTTCAGCGGTTTGGGCTGGGCGATGATGAATGAGTATATAAGTCAGTCAGTCAGTCAGTCACATTACTCTTTTATATATATAGAATATGATGCAATTTATTTTGCAGAAATGTCAAAGATTTATTTTTTTAGGGTGTAGTTGGTAGATTTGAAGCAATAATGCATTGCTCGAGAAATTTATATGGATTATTAGCAGTCAAAATTACGGTTAGATTTACTGTTAAATTTCGATTTAAAAAACTCTGTTTTTAGAATGTCCTTTTTTTGCTGGATGATTCTATTTTTTAAATTTCAAGTTTATATATTAGGAAACCGAAAAAGTACCAAAGTACAACTTTTTACCCTTTTTTATCCTTTTAGTATCAGAAATTCCTAAAAGTCTTTCTTCAAAATGTTTGGTTTCGATGCAGGAACTACATTTTAAAAATCCAGTTTTTGTGAGCATTATTTCTAGTGTCCGACCGAACAGTTCGGCCAGAAATAGGTTTTGGTCAGAAATCCTTATTTGCAAGCATTTTTAACCGCTTAAGGTTCAGTTACCGAACATTGAAATTGTGGCTTAACTTCGTACTCGAAGAAATTTGACACTCAGAATCGTCTTACATCGCCCCAACAATCAGACAAAATTGTTCAAAGTACTTCCAATTACCAAATTGTCATCAACTAATTATTGCAGGATATCTAAAAAGTACCAAAGTACACTTTTTTCCCCTCTTAACATTAAAACTTACAACAAAGTACTTTTTCGAAATGGTTTTAGGCTGGATGATCAATCCTACATTCTAAGTTTCGAGTTGATAGAAAAAGGGCGTACGGACATAGCGCCCAAGGTCTTATCGCCCAAAACCGTAAATGTCATATTGCCCTAGCTGCGACATATAGCCCAAAATGAAAGGTCTTAAAATGTTATTTCTCCCAAAACAAAATTGTCAAAAAATCCAAAATATTTTTTTTGGACGAAATGTCGAAATTATGACTTCTATGATTTGTTTTTTTGTAATAAAGGTTTTCTGCGTAGCCGGCCTTTGGCCGGGCTTAGGGATTACATACTCCATGCATTAAACCCACCCTCTCCGCAAACCAAAGCTATTTTGGTTATCAGGCCTTTTTGATGCATAACAAATTTGATAGTGTTAAGGCCTGCTACCCTAGAAACTTTACTTTGCGGAGAGGGTGGGTTTAATGCATGGATTTTGTAATCCCTAAGCCCGGCCGAAGGCCGGCTACGCATAAAACCTTTAAAACATTGTCTTAAAAAAACAATATTGGTGAGTTTTATGATTATTTTTTTGGGCGCTATGACATTGTATAAATTCAATATTTTGATATTTGGGTAATATGACATTTTTGATAATTTATATTAATTTAAAGAAAATTGTTAAAATACCCAAAAATAATGGCCATATCGTCCAAAAGATTTTGCAACAACAACTAACACACATTTTTTTTGGGTGGAATGACTTTTTTGAATTGGGCGATATGCACTTGGGCGTTATGTCCGTACGCCAGAAAAAGTACCAAAGTTTAAATTTTTTATCGTTTTTGCTCCATTAAAAACGAAATTTTCAAAAAATAATTTTGAATTCAATTAAAATTTAGAAATTTTAATTAAATCTTAGAAGATCCGAATTAAAATTAAGAAAATCCTTTTTTTTAATTTAGAAAAGGTCAATTGAAATTCACAAGAAATGAAACTTTGAAAAGAGTAAGTGAAACTAAAGTAGCAGACCAATGCAATTTATTTCATGAGCCAAATTGAACCCCTAAAAAAAGTACTTTTTGGAAACTCCAATTCTAAGGCGGCAAATTAGTGTACTTTAGTACTTTTCTAATTCCTAAAAAAATGGTCATAGGAAATTTAATTTTGAAATGTAGGAGCCGAAAAAAAATATTTTAAAAAAGTTCCTTTTGGAAATTTCGAATTTAATGGGGTAAAAATCTCCTTTTCAATCTTCTAAAATAATGGTTCCAGAAGTTGAAATGTGAAATTTAGGATCATTCAGCTAAAAAAACTTTATGGAAATTTTTGATGCTAAGATGGTTAAAAGAGTACTTGGTAATTTTTCCCCCTCCTGAAAAAATCAACATAAATACTTGATTTTTAGCATCTTCATCAGAAAAGGCGAAAAATGTAATTTGGACCCTCCGGCGGAAAAACATTCCGAAATAAGTATTTTTTGATAATTCCCGTACCAAGGTGGCAAAAAGGGTTAAGTACACTACTTTGATACTTTTCCAACAACGATCATAGAAACTTTAAATTTAAAATATTGGATTATCCTGCCGAAAATATATTCTGAAATATTACATTTTAGATTCTAATGGGGTAAAAATGGTATTTTGGTACTTTTTCTATCTCCTGAAATAATGGTTCTAAATAGAGATGGGTGCGTGAGTGGATTTTGACTCACAATCACTCACGCTCACGCAAAAAATAATCGAATCACTCACTAATCACTCACGCAATTTTTTGTTTTACTCACGCTCACTCTCTATTCACGTGAGTAGTTAAAACTTACTCACGCTCACGCGTGACTCACGCCAAATTCAATCACTCTCGCGCGTGATTCACGTAAAATCTACTCACGCAATAAAATGTTCATACCAAAAAAAAACTCCAAAAAATTTTTTTTACAAAAAATTAAAAAAAAAATTGGGCAAATCAAAAAATCTAATCACGCAAACTCACGCAAAAAATAAATGACTCACTCACTAATCACTTACTCAGATTTTTTTTCAACTCACACTCACTCACAATCACGTGATTGAAATGAAAACCACTTACACTCACGCGTAATTCACGCGTGATTGACGTGAATCACGCAAATCACGAGACCAGCGCCCATCTCTAGTTCTAAAAACTTGAAAAGATCATAAAAACTTGATTTTTAAAATGTAGCATTCGTCATCAGAACAGAAAGAGGAAGAGAATTAAAAAAGGTAAAAAATGTGCTTTGATGCTGTGCGGAAAATCCTTTCGAAATAAGTACTTTTTGGGAGATCCCGTTCTAAGGGGGCAAAAAGGGGATTACTAAACTACTTTCATACTTTTTCAACAACGATCATAGAAACATGAAATTTAAAATATGGGATTATCCAGCCGTAAAAAATATTTTGAAAAATATCCTCTTAGAAATTTTGAATCTAATGTGGTAAACAATGTATTTTGGTACCTTTTCTATCTCCTGAAATAATAGTTTTAAAACTTAAGATGTGGAATGTAGAATCATACGGCGGAGAAAAAATTCTGCCAAGTAAAAAGTGTACTTTGGTACTTTTTCCACCTCCTGAAATAATGATCATAAAAACTTGATTTTTGAAATGTAGCATTCGCGATCGGAACAGGAAAAATATTCCGAAATAAGTACTTTTTGGGAATTCCAAGCAAGAAAGTGTTAAAGTACACTAATTTGGTACTTTTTTAACAATGATCATAGAAACATGAAATTTAAAATATGGAATTATCCAGCCGTAAAAAATATTTTGAAAAATAACATCTTAGAAATGTTGAATCTAATGGGGTAAAAAAATGGTAGAAGTACAAAACTTTTTATATCTCCTAAAATTAGGGTTGCCATTTCCATTTTGAGAAAAAGAGGACGTGGCCATCAAAAAAGGAGGACATTTGCCTTCAAAAAGAGGACATTTTCTCCCCTACTAAAAATTTTCAGTCCCACTAAAAAAATCACCTAAAACGCAATGTTGGCAATCGTTACCGCAGCCAATAAAGATATGAACATTTTTAAAAGCTACTATGAAAATCAATGAAATTTCTCAGATTCTATTGCGTTCGGAAACGGAATTAAGCCATTTCCAAAAATATACGTCAATTTCTTTAATAACAACGCAAAAAATCGAAGGTTTTTGGCTTCGGCTAATAGACTCATAGAATTTTTAAGGATTTTGACTCGCTGATTCTAAATCTGTACTCTTGACTTTTTCATCAAGTCTAGAATTTCATTTATTCGCAGTTAAAAATGCGAAAAACGCGATTTTTGCCTTTTTGAAAGCCTGCACAGTAGCCTTTGCGCGGAATAAAAATCTAGTATTAAGCGTTCGAGTTGAATTGAACTACTGTCTCACAAATAGGAAAACAAATTTGAGTTGTTGCAATATTATTGGCCAAACGTGAATAAGAAAAAGCACAATTTTAAAAGGCCCTAATGCAAAAACCGAATGATCAATCTGTACTGTGATGAGCTCAAAACTTAGGCAAAAATTCAGTCTTTTTTATAGGGTTTTAAAACTATTAAAGATATAATTTTTCGAATTTTCAACCGAGAATAACTAAAAATCTGGACGTGTTTGAAAAATTTGGAGAACAGATTTGAAATCAGGAGATCAAAGACTACTAAAATTGTTCATCAGAACTCAAACCGGAAAAAGCTTGTTATGCAGTGTAATTTAAAGTGCTATAGTTCCGAAAAATAATTTTGTTTTAGGTTTTCCGAGCCAACATTCAATTCCACTTTCGAACAGAATTGACTCTGTGATATGCCAAAAATATAATGTTTTTTATTCAAAATATACGGCTGTTTATGCTTTTTTTAAAGTAAGCATCACTGGTGATAATCTCCACATTTTGGTAAGCAAAGTAAGTCATTTGAGCAACAATACAACGATGTCAAGAATTTAAAAGTTTCGATGCAATAAAAAAATAAATGATGGAGAAAAGTTCAAAAAGTAGGACAACCCCGGGCACTTTCTGAAAAAGAAGCCGGACTGCCCCGGACGCCCTAAAAAAGAGGACACTGTCCGGGGAAAAGAGGACGGATGGCAACCCTACCTAAAATAATAATATTTGTAAAAACTTGAAATGTGGAATGTAGAATCATATGGCGGAGAAACAATTCTTCCAAATTACTTTATAGAAAGTTACGTTGCTAAGAGGGTAAAAAGTGTACTTTGGTACTTTTTTGTATTTTTTCTTCGGATTTGAACTACATCTTGAGATAAGCATAAAAGTTTCGGGTTTTTATATTTTTTGAATATTTCTAAATTTTATTTGTGGCGTATTGCCCTTGTCTGAGAGAGTGCTTTTTATTATTTTTAAGAATTTATTTATTAATACCTAATTACAGGTTTCTTCGTATTAGGCATCCCTGTTTCTAAAATATTTAAATTTTAAAACAAATTTTCACTGAACTTAAGTTTTATTGTAAATGAAAGAATTGGAAAAAAAACAAGAATTAAATTAGAATAATTATCACTGTCAAACGACTAACATCAAATTGGCGCCCAACGTGGGGCCCTTATAAAAAAATAGTTAAAATCAGCGCAATCTTGTTCAATTGTAGTTAAAAGCTACAAAAGCTTAAATATAACAACAAAACTAGATTCTTTTCAAATTCTTCCACCCAAGGTTTCCCATACCTATTACTAATATTACTTCATTTCTCCACCATGTGGCCTAAGTGTATACATCAAACTTACCTTTCAAATATCACCTGTGCCTTGTGTAGTTCGATACCATTTGTTTGTAGATTGGCTCGCGGTATTAAACGTGCTGCCACTGAAGAACGATGTTGGGCCTTACAACGACAAGGATCATGCTTATCCAAATAGTGAGAGAGTGTATCCCAACCACCGCCAACACGCACCATAACGTGTGAACGTAATATCTGTAAAATACATGAATGGAGAAAAGAAAAAAATATTGTATAAAAAGATGGAAATGAAAAATTAGTTTTTAATAAATTTACACAAATTAATTTTAATCAAAATTGAATGATCACCCAGTTGAGATACGATACAGTGGTGTATAAGTAAACGTACCACATGACGTGTGTGTTTATAGGTTTTTATTATTATTTTTAAATTTACATTGTGTTAACTAGGGCTGCCAATACCGGACCGGTATTAGGAAATCGGTATTTCGATATTGGAAAATTTTCAATACCGAATTTTCGGTATTTTCGGTATTCATAAAAACAGTATTTTTTAATTCATTTCATAAATTTATTTACTTTAAAAAATGCACATATTTAAATAAAAAAAACTATTTATAAGGAAATTCACTAACTTTTATTAAAATGACATTTGAAACATGTAAATCCTTAAAAAGTGTATCCTTGAAGTCCTCGAAGTGTTACAAACAAATACCAATAATAGTTCTTCAAGTTTTTCAAGTCGCAAAAAGGTGGTCAAAATCTACTGCATAATAAAAGTTTAATAAATTTTGTTTGGACATTTACCCTTTTTCCATTTAAGCAAAAATTTAAGTTCAATTACCTTTCTAAAATTTTGTATATGGGTAGAAGTGAGTTAAATCTTGAAGCTAATACAAACCAGTTTACAAAAATATTGGTTTTTAACCGTTACCTGCGTTTTTATTGTCCCCTGTAAAATTAAAAAAAATGTTCTATTCGTACTTATTCGCCTGAACTGTTCAATTATTGAAATAAAATCTGTAATAAACGAATAGTAAAACATGCACCTTAGTTATTTAAATTATTTTTTTCTTTTTTATTGAGAAACAAAATTTCATAAACACGCTAAAATAATCGTTTGGCGTAAAAATCACGGCACCACTTTGAATAACAATAACTTTTATATTTAAAAATCAGAGTTGTATTATAAAAAGTATGTCGAAATCATGCTTTATTTGGAAACTAAGGGAATTTCACAATAAATTGATAATATTAAAATTATTTTGTAAAATATTTTTTTGGAAATAGTCATATAAATTTTACTTTAAATCAAAAAAAAGTTGTATGCAATACCGAAATCGAAATTGACTAAAAATCGGTATTTCGAATTTGAAAAAAGGCCTCGAATTTCGACGAATTCGGTATTACCGAATTCGGTATTGGCAGCCCTAGTGTTAACTATGGGATTTTGTAGATTGTTTATTTAAGATAATTTGGTAGTAATTATTCTTCAATAAATCATTAAAAGATTATTGGTTTTCATGGGAATAGGAAGAAAAGAGATGTAGACGAAAATAAAAAATAATTGAATTATGATGTGAAAAATTCTTAAAAACGTGTCTGCTTTGGTGGTTGCATATTTGTAATTGATTTTTTTCTTTTGATTAAATTTTGGGAAATTTAATGATTTTGAGGTTGATAGACATTTGTTTTGCAAACATATGTGTGATAATGGATATTGACAGGAAGGATAAAAACAGATTGTGTTTTAATGGACACGAAACGTATTTCTTGTAATTATATTTGCTAGGCAAAAGCTTTTGGAGTTTTCCAATTTAATTTCAAAAGCTTTACCAATTTAAGAGCTTTATATTAACCTCACTTTAATTTTTGAAATCTTTTAATATTATAAAAAAAAGCTTTAAGAATTTAAGAGGTTTTCATTAATTTAACTTAATTATATGTCAGCAGCATATTTTTTAATTTTTGAAACGTGACTGCATTTGTCAGCCATTTACATTTTTTTAAATGATACTAAAAAGCTCTACAGATTTCTTCATAAGTAAAGTGTTTTTAAATGGTGAATGTTTTTGTAGGAGTTCTTTGGAAACATTTATTGTTACAAAATTTAACATTAAACCATTTAATGTAAAGTTAGAAGCTCTTTGATGTTTAGGAATAGAAAGCTTTTATTGTAAGTTTTATATTTTCCTAATATAACTTAATGAAGCGTTGTTTGTGAATATTTTTTTGTTAAATTGTCATTAGTTTTGTAATCATTTATTTAATTTAAACTTTATTTAAAGCTCTTTTATGTTTAAGAATAAAAAGCTTTTTTCACAGACATTTTTGATTATAAAAACCGTGAAATTGTATTTTGTAAGTGTACATTTTTTTTTTTTGATAAAAGCTTTTTTACCACATTCCAAATTTAATAAATTGTTAAATCCAGAGCTTAATTTATATATTTTTTTTTAATTTAAAATTTTGAAAAAAAGCGCTGTGAATGAGCTTTTTAAAAATATATTTTTATGGCAATATTAAATGCAATTCTGAGAGTAAATGTTACACAATAAAAAGCTTTTAACATAGACACACTCAAAAATATGGAATTTGAAATCGCATATCGAGAGCGAATAATCAAAACTTGATATCTGCAATATTTTTGAAAGAGGGTTTTTGATAGAAATGTCTTCACTGCATTAGTTGTCATCTATCAAATTAATTTTTAACTGAAATATTATTTCAACAACAAATGTTTTTAATTATATTATAGAAAAAAGATTGCAAATAACTCTTAGTATTAGCAAATTTTGAATATTCACCCTCGATATACACAAATTTTGAACCATTGAAAACAAATGCTAAGATTTGAAAATTCAATTATTTTAGACAAAGTCATACTGTGCGGCTTATGCAGTAAAAGCTTTTTTAACACAATTTTAGAGCTTTTAAGTTCCAAGTATTAAAAAAACATGTCTCTATAATAAAAAGCTCTTTGTGTATTTATAATAAGAATTAATGGCACAACTTATCAATATGACAAAAAGCTGTCACAGTTGAAGTTATTTTTGATTTAAACTTTAATTTTTAAAGTACATACGATAGTTTATGAACTTCTATAATTTCCATAATTTAAAGCTTTTAACTCAATAATCAAAAGCTTGAATATTTTACAAATATATGGAAGTTTAAAATTCTGCAAATTTGAGCACATATTAATTTAAAAAATTTTTCATAAAAGATTATTTAGAATACAAAGCTTTTAACTCTACACTCAAAATAAATTCTCTGTCCAATCAGCAGAAAGATCTGCTGAAAATACACCCATTTTGAGCCATATGAGAAATCTGCTGATTTTAGCAGACACGGTTTGCTGAAAATCTGTCATGATTATCTAGGTGACATCAGCAGAGAAATATGTCAAAACAACAGAGAAATCTGCTAAGAAATTTTCTAGAAATTTTTGTTTTTAGATTATTTGTTTTCATAAAACTTAAATAGTTTTTTTTTTTTAATTTAAACTTAAAAAAAAAACAATACAAAAATGTTTCTGTAAAATTAGCAATACATATATTGTACTGATTTTTGTTTAGTTATGTCAATTATTAGTCTCAATCGTTTTAATTGTAGAAAAAACGAAAAAAATTAACACTTAAAAAAAATTTCTTGAAAAAATAATGACAGCAAACTATTTGTGTGTATTTAAACAGCAATCTGCTAAAACCATGTTCAGTAATATTTTGAAATTCAAAAAACAGAATCAGTAAAAACGCAGTAAAAATTTTCTGTTATTTAGTAAAACTAAATGACAAAGATTGTAGTAAAAATATAAATTTTAGCAGAAAAATCTGCTGAAAGTTTATATATATGTATGTCCTTTATTTAATTAAATATATTATAAATACAAATTGTAGCAAAAAATTCTTAAATAAAATGTTCACGAAGAACATAGGGCGTCAACAAATTCTCTCCATCTATTTCGATCTCTGGCAAGTAGCTTAATAATAAAATAAAGTAAATGAAAGATTAAGAAAATTGTTGTTGGTCTCTAGATTAAATGCATTGCTTGAGTTAGAGAAAAAGCTTTTCTGCATACGTCACACACAAAAACCTACTGTGAGTTAAAAACAAACTAACTTCAGTCACTGATTTTTGTACACCGAGTATAGCCTAGTGGTTAGAGCTTCGGTTTACAAAACATGAGTGATTTAACGACACAGGTTCGAAGCTCATGTCAGGCTAGTCTGTTGATAAAAAACATATAAAGAATTTTTCTAGCAAATATCAAATAATCAATTTAATGTAATTGCCTACTGATGTAGAATTGGCTACAGAAACCATGGTCTAGGGTAAATTCACATTTAATTTAATCTTTAGAAGACATAATTTTCTTCTTCAATCAGAAAAACACAAACAACAAATTAAATACACTTGGCTTACGCCGAAAAAATATAATAAATAAAATTGAAAGTCGTTTTACAGATTTTTACAAAATTTGGTAAAAAAAGCTTCTGTAGTTGAACCTTAGTTTGAATCAAAGTTTGTCATGATCAAGAATAAAAAAGGGTTAAGAAATAAATATGTGCTTCTTAATAGTTTTAACATTTTAATCCAGAAAACGATATGTAAAAAAGCTTATTTAAAAGCTCTTCATTAATTTCAAATATTTTCTAATAGTCGATGTGGAGCAAAAGCTTTTGTAGTAAAATTAAAAAAGGTGTCTGGATGTATTAGGAAATAAAAGTTTTGATTTAGGCTTTTAAATCCTTGATAATGCATGTTGAAAATATTTTAAAACACACAATTTCATTAATTTGATTGAGGAAAAATGCAAGTAAATCTTATAAAAAGTTTTTTAAAAATCTTTCATTTTATATATTAAAATTTAAGGAACTATAAAACTAAGGGCTGTTGCTTATTAAAATATAATCAATGATTAAATTTTGTTTGAGTTACCAGCCTTAAATATTTTTAAAATTAGAAAGATTATAAAAATTAAATAATTCTGTTTAAAAACTCTTAAATTTAGTAAAACATATTGCAAATAAAGTAAAAAGCTCCTGCAGTAAAAGTAATTTCTGGGCAAAAGCTTTTACATATAAATCCTCCCAATATGTGTATTAGAATTAAATTTCAGAAATTCTTGTATTTCTATCTTGTAAAATTTATAAAAATTATAAAAACACTAAAGCAAAAAGCTCCTGAATTGTAAATATTTTTGATTTAAGCTTTCATTTTTAAACATATTTTTTTTTTTTTTTTTTTTTCAAATACTTTATTTTCCAGATTATTGAATCTGCCCTTTCTTGGCCTAACAATAAGTAAATAAATCTTACAATCTTTTTAAACATATGAACGTAAAAAAAAATACTGTAAGGAATTTTAAAATAGAATGATTTTAAAAAGTTTTAATAATCATACGTAAACTTTTTAAAATTTAGAATAAAACCAAAGCTCTCACAGCTATTAGCTCTTATAGTAAAAAGCTTTTACTTCAATAACCTTTAATTTTATTAGAATTTGTTATAATAAATTCTTGAATTGAATTTTTAAGAATCTAAAAACACAAAGGAAATAAAAAAGCTCTCATAGCATTGTTTCCTATGCAAATCCTTTAAAAAATCATTTTGTTGTTAAATTCCCATCATTGATAATCAGCACAAAACAAATCTCATATGCATGATCATACAAATTTATTTGTTTTTATCGATTTCGTGCCAAACAGAATCATTATCATCAATGCCAAATAAAAAAATTTCCATATCAACAAGTCTACTCTTCTCCTCAATAAAATAGTTGGTGTTAATAAAATCACAATATTAATGGTCACCAAGTTAAGTTGCTCAATTTTCCATACAAAAATAAACTGCAAGCAACGATGACTACAACCGTCAAAACTATTACCATTACTGACTGGCCACAAATGGCATTAAACAATAATATGTATTTTGTGGTGTTATGTATGCGCAGCAATTTCATGACGACGATGATGATGATTCCTACTTATCCACGTATCAGATCAGTGAATAAGTAACATATTACTAAATACACAGAAAAAAATATAGTAAACTAATTTTTGAGTAATCATTGTTAAAATTTAAAAAGAATTTTTGAACAATTTTTTAATTGATGCAATTAAAAATTTAGTTAAAAAATTTATTTAAAAATTTAGTATATAATTTAATAAAAATTTAAACTTTTTTTCCTTTTTTAATTCACTTAGTTTTTTTTAAATTCTCAATTAGTTTAAATTTTTAATTTACACAATTAAAACCTTACTCAAATTTTATTTTTCACTGTTTTTGAGTATTTTTTTAATTGTGTCAATTAAATATTTACTAAATTTTTTTGACATTTTATACATTTTTATTAAATGTTTACTTAATACTATTATATTGTTTATTGGTGCAAAATTTATTTATTTTTTTCTGTGTAGTATCTGGCTTTTTAAAATTTTTTTTTTTGCTGATTTTATAGACGACGACCGACACACACGGAGTAGTAGGATGATGATTTCGTGAGGTGTTTACGCAAAATAAAAAAAAAAATAATCAATAAAAATATTTTTTCATACACCATAATAATGTCAATTGAAGATTTAAAATTTATTTGTATATAAAGATAAATATTTTACGGTATTGTCCAATTAGTTGACAAAGAATTGTAAAAAAGTTGCTTATAACTTTTTTTTTATTATTTTTTTATTAACAATTTTTTTATATAATTGAATGCTATAAATATATTGCATTAATTTGTTAATAAATTTGAAAAATTTACAAAGTAAAATTTTACACAAAATTGCAATGGATTTTAAATAATTTGTTAATAAATTGAAATACTTACACGAACAAATATTAAAACTTTAGTGTCGCCAATACGATATTTGCCTTCTGATACACGAACCATGGGAAATTGTGATGGGCACGTACATTTTTCCACTAAATCTCTGACCTGGAATAAAAAGAGAAATAAGAAGATAAATTAAATACTTTTAAAGAATGATATATTTCAAGAGCTAAAAAAATATACTGGATGGTAAAAATACATCGATATAAGTACAAAAATAAAATAAATTTTTAAAAAATCTTCAAAACAAATCGTAAAATCTTGGATCAAAGTTTTGAATTTTTGGAAAATTTTCAACAAAAATTATTGATTTTTAAAATCTTGCGAAACATTGTTTTAAAAATTTGAGCGGTTTTTTGAAATATCTCCATTTGAAATTTTTCAAAAAATTTCTAAAATTTTTTCATATACACTCAAAAAAAAATGTAATGTTAGCAAAAAAAGCTTGTAAACCTACAAGAAAATTTGCTGATTTTGAACCCACAATTTTGTTGCTAAAGTTAACAAAAATGTTTTGCCAAAAATTTGTTATCTGAATTTTTTTTTATTTCAACTTAGTTCATACACATCTGAGGACCCCATTGGGTTCGGACTCGATAGGTCCAGACCCCCATGGGCCAAGACCTAGTAGGGTTCCTTAAAAATCGTCATAGTTTTTGATCCAAAATTTGTGCCCGTTTCGCTCTACCTTGCTTAGTTTTTGAGATACGTGATTTTAGGGGACCACTAGGGTTTTGAGAATTACAAACCTCGATAACTGCAAAAATATTACTCGGAGAGCTTTTGATTATTTTGCGGTCTTGTTCTACGTGTTGAGAGCTACAAAAATGCTTTTGGACTTTTTGTCGTGTCGGCAATATTTACCGAGATATAAACATTTTAAAATTTTCGGGAATGCTAACTTTTTTGGATCTAAAGTTAGGACCCATTAGGGTCCACAAATGTGAAGAGGACCGGCGATACTATGGAGAGCCCGAGAACCAAAAATGGCCTCCATTTTGCTCTATCTGGCTTAGTTTCCGAGATAGCACCATTTTAAGTTTTCTGAAAATAAAAATAAATTTACAATTTATTTTTGCTAATATTAGCAAAAAAAATTAGTTAAAATTTTGTTTAAAATTGCTAATGCGCTAAATGAAGTTTACAAGATATTTTTGCTAACATGCTAATCTCAACTAAAAATTTGCTAAAGGTTAGCTTACTAGCATTAGCAAAAAAAAAATAGTAAATCTACTAACGTATTATTTTGAGTGTAGCATGAGATGAACTTTCAATAAAACTTAATTTGAGGCAAATCCGATCATTTTAACCCTTGTCGCCTTTCGATAAAAATTTTGGATTTTTTGAAAACTTTTGGCAAAATTAAAATTTTAGTCGAAGAGCTGCACAAGTTTAAATGATTTGATTTGACTCAAATTAAGTTTAAAGGAAAGCTCGACCTAAGCTCTTGAACAGGGATTTTTTTAAAAAAAGTTTTGCCATACAAAAAAATACCGATCAAATCTGACAAGCTTCAGCAGCATCTAAATTTAGTGTGCTTTCAATAGACAGAACGACGGACTTACATCACTAGATCATATTAAAATTAGGAATATTTAATTTCCAGGTGTTACAAACGGAATGCAAGTGGAGGTTAATTAAAGCTCTCTAAATATTTTTTTTAATTTATGAAAAGCTTTGATGTTTAAACTATTCGGGACTTATTGGTAGTGAAATTCTATAATTACAAAAAAAAAAAAAAAACATGCCAAATTACTAGAAAAAGTTTTGTAACCCCATTTGACAGTTTTCCTTGTTTTCTTTAACAAAAAATTTTGTATCGAAATTCCATTTTTTTTGTAATTTTACAAATCTTTTTGTAATTTTACAAATTTCAATGGTTTTTTTTAACAAAAAAATAATCTAGTAAATTTATGAGAGTTTTATTTCGTCAAAAAGTTGTAAATTTACAATTTTATTGGTAAAAAATTTGTAAAATTACAAAAAAGCTCGTATTGTTTACTAGGAATTCTCGTAAAATAGGAGGTAGCAAAAAATTTAGTAAAGTTACGAAACCTCCTTGTAAATTTTATCGCGTTAAAAAAATTTAAAATTTTATTGGTAAAAAGCTTGTAAAATAACAAAATTTTTGGTAAAAGCTTGTGAAATTACAAGGAATTCTTGTCAAATAGGAGGTAGCAAAAAACAAAAGTTACAAGTTTTTTTTGTAATGTAAGTGCGGTTTAAGTTTTTAAAATATAGTGGCTGTATAAAAATTTTTCCTTTTAAAAACTTAAAAGCTCTTTAAAATTACAATTATTTTATAATTCTGATAACTGATGCGTTGTAATTAAACGCTTTTAGGTCTCTGAAAATCCTTTTATCTAAAATTAAAACAGTTTAAGACTAAATATTTTTAGCTTTAAAGCTTTTTTAGCTTTAAAGCTTTTAAGTGTGATCACAAAAATTTAATGTAAGAAAAATGTAAAATAACCTTTTTAAAAGTCATGGTGCCATCGGATTTTACAGTTTAGAGTTAACAAATGATAATATCCGGAGTAAAACTCATCCGAAAAGTGGGCCTAAAGAAGTTTACATCAAATTAAATTCATGGTTTTTTTTTTGTTAAACTTTGAAGGTTAATGAATGACAAACATCTAAATTCTCGGTCTTTCTGAGAATCTGTGTTTTCTTTCAGAGAATAATTACCGTTTTTAAATTTTCACATTAATGCTAAACTTTTGATTTGAACGTATGTATTGAAGATTTCTTTAAACATTCAACGTTGCGTCATAAAAAAGCTTTTAGAAATTTTATTTTGAAAGCTCTTAAAATACTGAAGCTTAACTTTAAGAATTTTGTGTGTAAAAAAAATAATTTAGCAAGATATCTTAACATTGCGAGAACTAAGAAATCGAATATGATATTGTCTTATATAAAAGCTTTTTAATAGAAGAGCTTTAGGTGCCTAATCACAGAAATGGTCTTAAAAACAATCATAACTCAATATTTTTCATGTGGTTTTTGTAGGACAATAGTAGAAAATTAAAATTTTGCCGGAAAATTTAAAAAAATAAGGACTTTCTACAGACGGTCTTAGAATTGAAAAAAAAAATAAAAAATTTGTGAATTTTTATGACTTTGTTTACAACAAATACTGGAAAATTAAGTTTTGAAAATAATATTTAATAAGATTTTTTCTCTGAATAGTCATGTTAAAACTGAAATTTTTCTTATAAAAATCTTAAGTAAAAAGCTTTTTGAATGGTTAGACCGAATTTACATTGGGCAATTTTAATTGCGGCAATTCTGATTTTTTAGTGTATCAGAGAGAGAGAGATAAGATTCTTCCCTCTCTCTCCTATACACTATAAAATCAGAATTACGGCAATTAAAATTGCCCTGTCTGAATTTGGACTAAAGGACAAAAATAAAAATGCTAAACCTAAAGCTTTTTTTTGTTTAAAATCGGCGATTAAAAACTTTGGCTTTTAGAGCTTTTCTCGAACTGAAATAATACTTATTCATATCTTAAATTAAGAGAAAACTTCAAGAATAATATATTTTTTTATTCGAAGTAAAAAGCTTTTTAAATGGTTAAGCTTTTGAATTTATGTAGTAAATCGACAAAAACAAAAAAACTATAGCTAAAAATATTTTTGTTGAAATTATGTAAATTGACGAAAATTAAAATCTCTAGCTTTTACCACTTTTTCCGAACAAAAAAGATTACCCAAAGATTACGATTTTTGCTTTCTCGATAACTTCATATTTAAAAATCGAGCATTAGACACCAAAATAGGCTGGGGTTTTTGGTCTCACATTATTTTAAAGAAATTTTCAAAATTATTTAAAACAATAGTCCCAATGTTAAAGTTATTTCCCTTAAAAGAAATATTAACATATCAATACATTACAAACAAAAAAACTATAAAACTAATCTATTTTGGTCTCAATGTTGCGTGAGTTGTAAAAATTTCTATGACCAAAAGAAAAACAAAATATCGTTCAGAAAATTATGCATCAACACGATTTAACATAAAATAAAATTGTTTTTCTGTAACTCTAAATCGTTTCTATAAAATTAAACGACCAATTTTTTTTTTTTTTTGGTTAAGTTTTCAAATGTGTTGTTTTTGTTTTAAAAATTTTAAATGCCACAAATGAAACTGATTTTTATATTTTTGGACACAAATAGCGTTACACCATTTTGAAATGCATCTAAATTTTATAAAATTGAGGTTTCCATTAAAGCAAAATATTAATATATATTTCTTTTAATTTGCAGTTAGTATCCTAAAAGTGTGCTTTAACTAATCTGCATAACATAAACAAATCCTTAAGGTATGCTTTAAGAATAATATAAAAATCAGAAAAATACATAAACTTTATCATATTGATGAAAAGTTACAACACTATGATGAAGAATTTCATAAATTTTCGTCCAATGTAACTCATCATCAATATGATGAAAAAAAAAATATTCTGATGAAACATTTTTATCATAGTGATGAAACATTTCTGACGATATATCACCAAAACTGATGTAAAAGTTTCATCAATTAATGTTAAAGTTTCATCATATTGATGATACTGCATCATATTTATGATAATTTACATTGGATGGAAAATTGTGTAACATTTCTTCATATTGATGTAACAATTCAAAGAAGCTTTTCCTTTGAGTGTACATTCACGGTGAGATATTTTTTAAAATTTTTCAAATTGTAAATGGTGTAAATAAAATCCCTATGATACAAAACTACTCCTACAATAAGAAGAAACAAAAAATATCGTAAAAAAACATGAACTATAGGTATTAATTCCACGTACACAATATGAGCAGCATATAGTAAAACACGATTATTGTTGTTGATATTGTTTAATGTTGCTGCTGCTGATATTGTTTGCTGTTTGTTAGAGTTACTAACAGCAACAACAAAAAAAAAACATGTAAAAAAGTTGAATTCAACCGAGCCGAATGTATGGATACCCTCCTTTATTTAAAAAAAAATTTTGAAAAAAAAATTTGCGGGAAAAAATTTTTGGCGAAAAAAAATTTGTGGGGTAAAAAATATGGTTGTACTTGTTTAAGCATTATTCAATGTTAAATTCTGTTCAATAATGTCAACCAGCAGCTGATTTAAAGCATTTTGTATTTTTAGGTTATGTAGAATGTATAAAAATTTTCGAGGTGTCCTTACATTTTCATTTTTAACTTTTGTACCACCAAACCAATATCGCTTAAATGCAATACCAAGCTTCCCAAAGCAACAGCAAATAAATGTTTTAGTTACAGTTATATCTGTATAATATTTGACCGTGATCCCCATTTCAACAGACAGACAAAGGGAAAGGCAGATAAAAATCGCTAAAATGTCTTAGAATGGATCACTTTTATTTCGATGAGTTACAAACGGAATGACAAACTATATATGCCCTCTATCACTAATTGTAAGTGTAGGGTATAAAAACATATAAAACTGTGATTTAAAGACCCCAAAACCAACAGATGGACTACAGTCTAAACTGCTCTTATACGTACACTCAAAATAAAATTTCTATTGTATAAGCTGCCAAATCTGTAGTTTGCTTATAGTTTGGACTTGGAAACCTGATGCTTCCGCAAAAATTGTTGCTGTAGAAAAAGTCAACGTAAAAGCCGATATCTGGGAAACTAAGCGAGAACGACCAGTACGAACCAAGTTTTAAATTCTTCAAAATCACTGTCAAATTAGCATACTTTAGGGGGAGGATGCAGGAGGATGGGGGATATTTTTGAACTCAAGAACGGTTCTTTTAGAAACACTTCTGTAGAATAGGTAACAGAACTAATTACAGAACTGGCTTTGGTAGACTACACAGCCCCACAAAAAAAGTTTTCTGACCCAGAAACTAAACCCACTAATCCTTATTTCAAACTCCTGAATTCGATTCCGCCATCAGAGTTGAATTCCATAAACTTTTTATCAAGGAAAGTCCGCAAAGTGAATATACCTAATTTCTTTGTAAATTTGACTAACAAGGGAAGTCTCCCTACTGTCACCCTCTGATCTTCCTGAAATCCGTTTTATTTAGTAAAACAGAAAAAATAAATATTTAGGGGGTAAAAATGTGGGGGGAGGAAACGGTAATTTTTAATTTTTTTGCTTTTATCTTATATATTATGTAAAGACAGTCATATTGCATACCAAATGAAAGATCTTTGAAAAACCTATCTTCATGTGCCAAACATGCAAAACTTTTCGTCATATTGAGTAAAATATTAAATTTTTTATCAAGTTATTAGCATCACGAAATAGGTTTTTAAAATACCTTTAATCTGATACCAAATATGCCTATATTAATTTGGAGTAAATTGGCGTAAATCGGAAAAAAAAAAAAATCCGAAAATGGTCAAATTCCCCCTATACAAATCAACCTCCCCTAAAAATGAGTTTGGGCCGCTGAAAACAATACGTGTCGAATTCATTTTCGTTCTGAATAACATATCCAATTCATATCCGATCATGAAGATCGGAGGGTGACACCAGGGAGACTTTCCTTGTCAGTTCTAAAACCATTTTGGCCATAGAAAAGGTCTCACATTCTCTGAAAACTTTTTTCCATTGAAAAATACCCTTTTCCTATAGAAAAAGTTTCTGAATACACAGACCAACAAATTTTTAACCCATAAACCTGAGGTAACTTTTCTAAGGTTTGAGTTGCGCTGAATCTGAATCTGGTCTCAGAATTTGCCTATCACATCAGGTTTTCGAGATATCTTAGCTTGAGTGGAAAAAAACGCGTTTTTCGCCATATTCGAGACGATATAACTGCGAAAATTCATCTTTGTTTTTAAAACCTGAAATGTAGTCTGAAAGTCCTTCAAATTACCTTTAAAATGAATGTTCAACCTTTATAATTTCTTGTTTCATCTCTGAGGTATCTTAACCTGAAGTTTATTCTCGTTTCGTGACCCTGGATGCGGTTGAGAGTGGTATGTATTCATTAAACACATCATATAAATTTCAACGGGCGATATCTCAGCAAATAGACAAGATATCTAAACAATTCAAAAAGCTGGGAATTTAAGAATTTTATAAGTTCGTCGTAAATTAAAGGCGAAATGTAGCAAATTTGCATTCATAGGAAAAATACCGTGAATATAGCAAAAATCTAAAATTTTTTAAGCTTCGTGTTAAGATATCTCAGAGAAGAAACAAGATATAAGAAAGGTTAAACATATACTTTAAAGGTATGAAGTAGGACTTTCAGACTACATATCAGGATTTATAAATAAAGGCGAACTCGCGCAATTATGACGTCTCGAATATGGTTTTTCAAACTTTATGCTAAAATATCTCGAAAACCAGATGTGATGGAGAAATTCTAATTACAGATTCAGACTCAAAGCAGCTCAAAGCAGAAAAGTATTTTCTAGTCCCGGGGTTTCGACCTTTTTCAAATTTTGCTGGCCTGTGTTATTAGAGCTTTTCTAATTGATATTATGAGATTATGAAATCTTTGCCGATAGAAAACGACTTATTGTGAGACTCTGGAATCTTTTTTCTTATATAAAACGTCTCAGATTCTGAGACATTTTTCCTATAGATAAAGTCTCAAATTCTTAGACCTTTTTCTTCAGATTCTGAAACCTTTTTTCTGTAGAAAAAGTTTCAGATTCTGAGACCTTTTTTCTGTAGAAAAAGCTTCAGATTTCGAGACCTTTTTTCTGTAGAAAATTTCTCAGATTCTGAGTCCTTTTGCCTTAGAAAAAGTCTCAGATATTGAGACCTTTTTCCTTTAGAAAATGTCTCAGATTCTGAGACCTTTTTCCTCTACAAAAAATCTCAGATTCTGAAACCTTTTTCCTATAAAAATGTTTCAGATATTGAGACTTACTTTCCTTAGAAAAAGTGTTAGATTCTAAGACCTTTATCCTATAGAAAAAGTCTCAGAAAAAAGTCTGTAGAAAAAGTCTTAGATTTAGAGAACTTTTCCTGTAGAAAAAGTCTCAGATTCTAAGACCTTTTTCCTATAGAGAATCCTCTACTCCATACGCACACTCAAAATAAAGTCTCTGAATTTGAGACTTTTTTTTAGGAAAAATGTCTCACAATCTGAGCCTTTTTCTTCAGGAATAGGGTCTCAGAATCTGAGACCTTTTTCCTGTAGAAAATGTCTCAGATTCTGAGACATTTTTCCTACAGAAAAACTTCAGATTCTGAAACCTTTTTTCTATAGAAAGTGTCTCAGATTCTAAGGTCTTATTCCTGAAGAAAAAGTCGCGGGTTGTGAGACCTTTTTCCTAAAAAAAAGTCTCAGACTTTTTCGTTTGAGTGTACGTATGGAGTAGAGGATAGATTCCAACTCTATTCAAAACAATATTAACAAAACAAATATATTGCAAGCAACAGAAAACCCCAGGAGTACAGAGGTCAGACTATAAAGAAGCCGTTAATGTTGTTGTGTGTTTTTCTATTTTTTTTCGAATTCATGTAAGCGGTTGTTGTTGTTGTTGCAGAGCTTATTTGTTGGATTATTTGTTTAGAGTCTAAACTTTAGACAATGATACATACACACGAGGAGTACGCGAGTGCAAGAAAGATCTGTTGAAACGCGTGAATTTATGCAATACCCAATGATGGGATAGATACATTTATACTATTGCTGATACTTACTGCGGTGGCTGCTTAAAAAAAATAAAAAAATCTACAAATAGGCAGGAAAAATATATTTGCAACAAAAAAAACCACAAAGACAAATATGATCAGACGTTCTTTAACTTTTTATGGATGAACCAATATCCAAAATTCAATAATTTCGCACTTTTGATGGTCCACTGTTATAGATTCTTTTAAAAATAGGACTTGATTTC
Organism: Pegoplata infirma; assembly: GCA_963921195.1. Taxonomy (NCBI): domain Eukaryota; kingdom Metazoa; phylum Arthropoda; class Insecta; order Diptera; family Anthomyiidae; genus Pegoplata; species Pegoplata infirma. The sequence goes on from OY992540.1 coordinate 84,443,072, forward strand.
TTATAAAATGGACTTGATTTCATATAAAATGGACCTCCTGGTTCCAAAAATGCAATCTAAGGTTTTCAAGCATGTTGAGTTTTCGAGATATGCGCGTTTAAAAATTTTTCCACGCAAAAATCTAGTGCGCGAATATTTTGAAACCGGAAAATGCTAAAAAAATTTGAATTGCAGTTTTGGAATCAGGAGGCCCAATTTATATGAAATCAAGTCCTATTTGTTGGAGACAACATAACAGTGGACCTACAAACGTGTGAAATTATTGTTTTTTTTTGACGTACAACAGTACGTGCTAGAAAAAATTTAAATGCATATTTGGATTCAGGAGAGCAAAACCTATAAGAACCAGATGGATATTATACAATGTTATTATTCAGCAATAACTCGAAAACAGGATGAGCTAGGATTTCGTGTTAACGATTTGTAAAGTTCAAAATAAAGAGGAGTGAAATTCCGTTAGCCAATTTTGTCACCATGTTAACACAACCAAAACTTGCTTGCAGAGGGGTGTGCAAAATGAGCTTAAAATTTCTATGTGCGTAGATTTTTTTTAAAGTCCCGTAGATTTAATTAACATTTTAGTAAAAATTAGTAAATTCGTAATTAAAAATTAGTAAACTCAATTCAAATATTACAAAAAAATTTTGTAAAAAGCTGATTTCAACAATATTATTGTAAAAATTACACTGTGCTACAGTGAAAAAATACTTCTAATGTGACATAGTATAGGTTGTTGGTCTTGTCGAGTACATCACGAAAATGCCCATTAAACTTGCCAGACACCCTCAAATTTTCGAGTTATTGTCAAAAAACGTTTTTTTGGGACTTTTCACACTAAACCTTGTGTAATTCAGAAAATTTTAAACCGATTTTAAATTTTTAAACTGTTTTGGATAGAAAAAGGATAGGGCTTTCCATGTGTGTGAATTGCTCAACACGTAAAAGAAAGATATCTATTGATTTTTTCTATAAAATCAATTTTTTTTGTTATTTTTTGAAAATTTTTCGAGTTTGTCGATTTTTTCCTGGTATAGTTCGTTTAACAACCTTTATTTTTATGACAGTTTTTTTAATGATAATTTAATTCTTAATACGATAAGCTTTATCCTGAAAAAATCGGATAATAATTGACAGAGTTGTGATAATTTTTCTAAAAAAGAAAATAAAGATTTTGAAGGAAATCGCCGTTCAGATAACCCAGGCAAAAAAAAATAAATTTATCATAAATGGTCATGTACAATATTTTTAAAGGTTTTTGGCGCGCTGAATCCGAATCTGGCCTTTAAATTGCTCTATCTCGTCAGGTTTTTGAGATATTTAACATAAACTGATTTATCAAAAACTTAATAAGATAGCGCAATTTCAAGGTCAAATTCGAATTCAGGAGGTAAAAAACCTTTAAAATAATGATACGCGACCTCTCAGTATATTCGCTTATTTTTTTATTTTTTTTGCCTGAGTTATCCGCACGGCAATTTCACACAAAATCTTAATTTTCTTTTTTAGAAAAATTATCACAACTCTGTCAATAGTTATCCGATTTTTTTGGCATAAAGCTGATCGTATTCTCAATTAAATTTTCTTTAGTAATACGTTTATTAATATAAATGTTGTTGAACAAACTATAGCAGAAAAAAATCGATAAACTCAAAACTTTTTCAAAAAATAATAAAAAATTAGATATTGTTGAAAAAATCAATACATATCTTTCTTATATGTATAGACCATCACACACATGAAAAATCCTATCTTTCTTCTATCCAAAACAGTTGAAAAATTTAAAATCGGTTGAAAAATGTTTAAGTTACACGTGATTTAGTAAGAAAAGTCCCAAAACAACGTTTTTTGACAATAACTTTAAAATTTGAGGGTGTCTGTCAAGTTTGATGGGCATTTTTGTGATCTTTGCGACGAGACCTACAACTTTAACTACCTCATTTTAAAAGTATATTCGATTTTGTGTTTTTTGTAGCACAGTGTTATCAAACTCGTGTTAGCGATTCAGAAACCAACATATCGGAATATAAATTGGGAAAAACCAATAACTTCTGTTGTGATTTCAGAACAAAACAAAGTCCATTTAAAACACATATTGGATGAATTTGTAATGCTTTCTGAAAAAACAAAACCCGTTAAGAACCACTGGCTGCTGATATTTGTATTCGGCTGTTTAGTATTATTGTTCATTTGTAGTTCAGTTAGGTAGTCCTCATCATCATCATCGTTGTACACGGGCCATTTTAAGGTTCAACAATGTTACGAAAAGGTAGCGCCAAACAAAGTGCATTTATGTACGAGTTGTTTTTACCTAAAACACGATCATTGCTGTGATAGTGTCTCTCTAATATACAATGTGCCTACTGTTGTAGATGATGTTGCAGATGATGATGATGACGACGACTGCGACGATGTAGTAGAAGAAGAAGGAGGATCATGTTCAAAGACAGGGTTTTCCTTGCGTTGTACCAACCACAAAATTTAAAAAAGGCTCGTTTTGGGTATTTTTTCAACCAGCAAAAAAAAACACACATTAAGTTCTGACCTTTTATTTGACTTTCGTTTTAGCCAAAAATGAAATGAAACGTATGCCATTTGTATGTTTAAATGTTGTGCAGTAGGTATATGTTGGCTTTTCCTTATGTTCCAGGTACTTACACTAGGAAGTTGTGCCTGCCAGCCTGCCTGGCTTGGTGGTGGTAATTCTTTTGCCGATTTGTTAAATTAATATTTATCCAACAACAATGTTGAATGAATTTTCGCCTAATCTGACATTTACAATCATGCAAAATTAATAGTTTTGCGTGATCACTCCTTAGATGGTGATGCCTTTTCTTACTTCAGCTTCTTCTTCTTCTCAGGCTGTATGGGTCTATTCAGTTATAGCCGGCACCTTCTGCCACTTACTACTGGCTGACTGGCATCAATTCATACAACAATAAATATGTATGAGATTGTAGATATTTTGATGTTTATTGAATTTATGGGTTTATCAAAAAGTACAAATTGTATTCATTTGTAGTTTTTAATATGACAGTGATGTTGAAAATGGGAATATATTATTTTGTTGTGGCGAAAAAATGTTTTCCAAATATTCAAATTTTAATTTAGGAGGGTTTCAAACTAAAAGCTGAGATAATAAGATTGAAAATAGTTTTAAAAGATTTTAAAAGCTTTTTATTTCAAACATTTGTAAAAGCTTGTATTTCAAAGTGTTTCTACTAGCGTTGAACCTAATCGTTTTTATAACGTTTTTTTTTTATGAAAGTTATGAAATATGCGAAACTTTTATGAAACGCTTAAAAATATGTACAAAAGCTTTGAAAAAAATAACATTAGAGAATATTTTAAGTAACTTTTTTTCAGAAAATTGTACACAGGGTAGTAGTATTAAAAATGTCAACAGCAAACAAACATTACGAGCTTTTACTACAAAAAGCTTGTTACGAACATTTCTTTGATGCTTTTATAATATGAAAACAAAATATAAAATAATAGCTTCTTTTGCTTTTATATTAAAAAAACCTTAAACTTGAGAAATTAAAAGGAGTCATTAGTTTTCTGTTGATGTAACTTTTTCAGGAAACTTTCTTTCAGTGTGCAAACAAATTTTGTTTTAAAAAAAACTTTTTCTTATTAACGAATTTTTTTATTCAAAGCTATTCAAAAGGTTTACCTGAAAATCAATAACAAATAATTTGACCTTAAAAGCATACCATTGAAATGATTTTTAAGCTTTTATATTAAATAAGCTTTTTCATGATTTTAATAAAAAAGAGCTTTTTAAAAAGAACAGCAAAATATATTACAGATTTGACTGTAACTTAACATATTTACTTGTTGTTTCGATAAGTTTGGTATTTCATTTGAGCGATATTTGTTCAGCGGTTTAAAGCTTATGAACGAAAACGTAAGTACACCGCTAAAATTTTGGTACACTAAAAAAGTTTTGCTAGAAATAGAATTGTAGTGTTGGAAACTGTCAAAATTTATTATGTAGAAACTATAAATATTCACATATATAAAAATAATTTCCATAAAAAAGACAAACCGAGATTTAAAATCCTACTGATGATAACACTAACTGGAGTGTTTAAAACCGGTATGGGGATACCAGAAATGTCTATAATTTTTAGAACTTAAATTTTTCTTCTGCATTTTTTCAACTTGAACCCTTATACAAAATGCTTTAATTCGGCTGCTGGTTGACATATGTGAACAGAATTGGATATCCAAAGGTATTTAAAAAAATACAAACATATTTTAATAGTCTAAAAATTATTTTTGTTTTTTTTTTTTAAATAAAAATCGGGTTTTAAACAACTATTTTATTATTAAAAGCTCTATTGTGAAAAAAATCGCAAAACAGATTAGTAATTTAAAATAATACGTTTCTTGAATGAAGAGTTACTTTATTCAGAAAACTTGTGTTAAAGAAAAAGCTTTTATTAGATAGTTTTTTTAATGATAGCTCGTCTTAAGGAAAATGCTTCAGTTTTCTACAAATTCTAAGTTGGAGCTTTTTTCGGCAAAAGCAATACCGTTTTAACCAATAGGTCACACTGGGCCCCGAAATGCCAATAAATTTCTATAGGAGAAATATGTCCTATATGAAAAATCTGTAATTCATAGAAATTTTTCCTACATAAAAACATTCTGATTGTGAAATATTTTTCCTACAGAAAAAGTTGGAGATTCTAAGATTTTAAAAGTCGTATCGTTTGCAAAGTCTCAGATTCTGAGACATTTTTCGTATAGAAAAGATCTCACATTCTGAGACATTTTTCATATAGAAAAAGTATCAGATTATGAGGCATTTTTCGTATAGAAAAAGTCTCAGATTCTAAAACATTTTTCCTATAGAAAAAGTCTCAGATTCTTTCCTAGAAAGTCTTACATTCCGAGACATTTTTCGTATGGAAAAAGAATCAGATTCTAAAACATGTTTCGTATAGAGAGACAGGTTTTGTATAGAAAAGTCTCAGATGCTGAGTCTTAGATTCTGAGACATTTTTCATATTGAGGAAGTCTCAGATCTGTGACGTTTTTCGTAAAAAAAATCTTAAATATTCAGACATTTTTTGCAGAAAAATATTCTCAGATTTTAAAACATTTTTCGTAAAGAAATTGTCACAAATTTTGATACGTTTTTCATATGGAAAAAATTTCAGATTCTGAGACATTTTTCATATCAAAAAAGTTTTAGACTCTAAGACATTTTTCGTATAGGAAAAGTCTCAGATCCTGAGATAGAAAAGGTCTCATTAAAACCAAGCGGTTCTACACAAATATCATGGTTTTAATAAGTAAAGAAAAATTACCTCGAGCTAGAATATCCTTACTCAAAATATTTCTTCTTAGTTTCTTTGCCATAAAACATGTAATAACATGTGTTTAATTTGTACCAAAAAATTTATTTTTTTTGTCATGCGACTTTTTCTTTCCAGTGGGCCCACCTTCAAGCGGCCCTGGGCGAAAGTAGGCTGTAGCTTAAAGCTCTGAACAATTTTAAACCCCATAATAAATAAATATAAAAATAGTTAATTTTATGCACGTAAAATAGTTTTATTATTTATAGATATTATATCTATTCATATCAAACAAAAAGGAAGCTTTAAAGAAAATTTGTTTAAAGCTTGTTACTGAAAAATATTTGAAGAGTAATCTTCACTAGAACTTTTTTTAAAGAAAAAGTTGTTTTATTTTCAATTCTTTTGAATAAGAAAAATTTCAAATAAAGCTTTTGACCTTAGAAGTTTTTAAAATATTCACAGAAGCGTTATTTAAATGCGTTAAGTAGAGTGACATTTTTTCTTCAAATTTTATTTTCCCAAGTGTCCGGTCAAATTTTTATTCTACAAGACCTAAAAGTTATATGGTACAAATTTAAGGACAATCGGATTAAATACATAAAACCCTTAGCACACAGGTATCTAAGTTTTGGATTTTCAAAAATTTTTAACAAAAAATTTAAAAAAATAACATGTACAGTGGCTCAAAGTAATAATGGAACAGCGTATATTTGTTAGCAGTTCTTTGAAGACAAAGTTTTAAATACTAAACCTGATTGTTATCAATCGACTATTTTTGAAAAAAGTGCTACATAGGAAATTTCCAAGCTTGAATTTAAGCTTGATAGCGTCCAGATTGAGTAAATATTAAATGAGATACGAGGGTCGCAATGGAAAATGAAATTATTTGTAAATATTTTTTTGAAATTTTTTTAAAAATATTTCTTAGTCGATTTTTTCCAAGTTCAAACATTAAAAATTTAAAAAATTACCCAATAATTTTTATTTAGTCATCAGCTTGTTTTTCCAACAATCCAAACAAAAAATGAAATTTTTTAAATACAATAGAAGAAATCCGCATTTTTTGACCTCCAACTCTTTCGACCACCAATTTGTTGTAAACAAAGAAAATATTTTATTGTTTATTAATTTGAGTACATCTAAGTATATAGTAATGAGATATAAGAATAATTAAAATTGTTCTTTGTTTACAAAAAATTGGTGGTCAAACGAGTTGGAGGTCAAAAAATGCGGATTTCTTCCTCTGTATTTAAAAAATTTCATTTTTTGTTTGGGTTGTTGTAAAAACTAGCTAATAACTAAATAAAAATTATTGGATAATTTTTTAAATTTTTAATGTTTGAACTTGGAAAAAATCGACTTAGAAATATTTTTTAAAAAATTTAAAAAAAAACATCTACAAATAATTTCATTTTCCAGTGCGACCCTCGTATATCATTTAATATTTGCTCAATCTGGACGATATCAAGCTTAAATTAAAGCTTGGAAAATTTCCTATATAGTACTTTTTTCAAAAATAGTTGATTGATAATAATCAGGTTTAGTATTGATAACTTTTCCTTTAAAGAACTTCTAACAAATATATGCTGTTCCATTATTACTTTGAGTCACTGTATAACGACACATCAAATTTTTTGATTTTGATGCGCTAAACACTAATAAGTATAAAAAAAAAATTGTCCGACGGTTTTCGGGATATTTTAAAATTTGAAAAAACGGCGGTTTTTTCATAAAGCTTCAGACAAGCTTTCATTTAAAATTAATTTTAGCCAAATCCAATCATTTTAACCCAAAGCGCCCTTTGATGAAAGTTTTGGTTTTTTAGAAAATTTTTGAATAAGTTGAGTTTAAATAAAAGCTTGCTGAAGCTCTTTGTAATAGTGAGTGGAAAAAATTTCGTGTTTTTTTATTTCTTGAACATAGGAAAACCCAGTTATTTTTGGAAATTTTTTGACAGATAAATTGCAATATCTCGAAAACCGGATTTTAGTCCGACTGACCTCAAATTTGTACCACATAAGTTTTATGGCTAGGAGAATAAAAATTTGGCTGGACATTCAAAGTCGGAAGATAATTTTTTTTTGCCATACAAAAAAATGTCAGTCCAAGTATAAAGTGATGGTCGCTAGTATATTTAAAATGTTGTGATTGTAAGTAAAATTTGTGAAACACTTTATTTGCATACTGCATGATAGCGTCTAAAAATCATGCACTGCTAAAAATATCTCTTGTTTTCCTAATTAAATTGCAAATTGTTTTTTATAATTTTCATACAAATTTATAATAAGCTTTTTAATAAAATTTTTGTAGCCATAGTTAAGTCATAACTTAATTAAATGCATTAAAACAAAGCAAAAAATTATAGAAAGAAAAAAAAATGATAAAAACAAAAAAATCATATTGTAGAAATATATTGTTTAAACATATAAACGATCCCACGATTTCACCATCTGTGTTAAAGCGAATAAATGACTGATTGGTTATTGTATACCTTTGGAGCTCATTACCTCATAATTGGTGGTTATGGAAAATGTTCATGTTGTCTGTTTGTCTGTCTGTCTTTCGGTCGGTCGGTCGGTGTTCAATGTATGTGTATGCGAATTGTGAAAATTTTGTTTATAAGGAAAAGTGCAAAATATGTACAAAAAGAAAATAAAACATTTTCCAAGCAATTTTTCTGGTATGTTTTAAATTAAATTAAAGTTAAAGTTAAGGAAAGCTATTCATCATTCAGCGAAAATGCCTAGTGGCGACAATGTGTTGTCAAGACTTAGCACAACACCACTGCAACAAGTATACGCTGCAAAGTGATCAAAAATAACAATAGGAAAACAACAACACACAGCAACACCACTAAATTTTAAAAGAAAACAACAATACTACTTTATTTAACAGCAACTACGTCAAAATAGATATTGCCAATACTCCCAAAAAAATTAAAACAAAAAAGTTACTTATTTTTAGTGTGGTCGAAATTTGAAGTACCCTACAGTGCATTTTTTTTGGAGATATAGTTTTATTATAACCTTAAAAGATTCAAGACGCGGTTGAATGCTCGGACCACACGTTCATATTATGATTCAAAATTGTATTTTCGTATTTTTGCAGCAATCTTCCTCTTCTACGTCTTAGAATTTTGGTAAGCGCTTACATTGTACCTAAGTCGCGTTTGGTTGGCTTTCCTGAAAGTTAAAACGACTGCTGAAGCTTTATGGCATCACTCATAGACTCTGAAGTCCTTTGTAACACCACGCCACGATTAAGTGTTTCCTTTGTCCTTGCTCTTAAACCAAATTGAACATTTTTTGAAGATCCTAAGATGCATTTCAGCGTCCAAGAGATCAAACAACTGCCTAGACTTAACTGCAACAAATTTCTGAACAGAAAGCGCTAAAGCAGGGTAGAGAAAGTGCGTGATGGTCTTAAATTTCCTTCCATACAGCACCTATCATTTTCGGGACCTTTTGCTTCTCAGGTTGTTATCATATTTGACAGTGCCTGGTGATCACTGTCACGATCTATAAAATCATTTATATGTTTTTTTATTCAGATACAGGCTGATTTGTTTGCATATCTTAGATCGGCCCCATCAGCGATTCCCTGTAATGACCCTGTGCTATGAGTGGAATGTCAAACTATTTGGAAATCTCATTTTAGGACGTGCTACAGCTAAGATCATTTCTGTTTTTCGGGAACATAGACTGTAATGATCTAACCGCTGTTTTTGTTAAGAAGTTATTCCATTTCAATCAGTCTATTTTCTTTTTTGACAGTAACTCTGACTGGTCACCACTGCAATGCTACGGAAATCTTCGAACTAAAACTGACTGTTCTCAAAGGCTCTTCTAGTTTTAATAAGTCTATTATAAAATTTTATAAATGTCAACAACACGGAGTAAGAAATTGTTACGATACTTTTGCCAAATCCGATATCACACGGTTAGGCTAATTTGGGTTCCTGCACATAGTGGGGATGCTAAAGACGAATTGGCTGATGAAAGTTATTCCGTTCCAATCAGTCTCCTTTCATGCCAGTAACTCTGTTTAGTAAACACTACAAAGCTCCCAATATCTTCCAGGAGTTAGGAGTTTTTACAATTGCTCCGCTAAATCCGGTAGCACATGGTCATTTGGACATAGTGGGAATGCTTTGGTTAGGTTAGGTTGTAAGTGGCTGCTGACGATTTGCGTCAGCACACTTACACTCTGAGGTCCGTTGCGATACCACGAAACTGCAATTGGTCGATAGTTTCCAACTCCTCTTGATCAATGCAACCACGGCAAAAGTCATTTGACGGCACATTTGACCGCTCTGCGTGCATTCCTATAACAGTGCCAGGTAATTACAGCAACTACCGTCTTGGAAGCGATGTCAGCTCACTTGTGGAAGTGATATCAGCTCACTTGTGCCCTTCTGATTAAAAGATGACCAACTCTGTTGCGTAGTCCCACAAGACGATTCATGTGGGACTAGATTTTACCTCTTGAAAGCGATGCCAGCTCACTTGTGCGCTTCTGATTAAAATATGACCAAATCTGTTGCATAGTCCCACAAGACGATTCATGTGTCCATCTTTGATTAGTCTCCGCAGCGAAACAAAGCCCTAGATTTTGCTTGCAAGTTTCTAGAGGCATACCAACACATTCCAATTCTTTTGGAACCTGTAGGGTAGTTGCCAGTTTTGAAAGCTCATCGGCTTTGTAATTCCCTGCAATATCTCTATGACATGGGTCGAATTGACTGATAAATATGCAAGTAATGGCTATGAGTCGGGGGTGAAATATGTGGAACCTGACATCTCTGTACTTCTCAAATAGGTAATGAACAGAATTGATGATACAGCTGAATATCACGTGCTGGACATCGCGGACCTTATGGTAGCTGGCAAATCCTAAGAGGACGAAACTTCCTCTAACATTTGAAAACAGGGTGGTCATCGTACTGGTGGGAGTACTGACAGGACATTGCATAATCGGCCAAATGGCTGTGCGTAATCTCAGAGAGGAATTATTGCAGGAGTTGTGCCGAAAGGGAAGACGAGGACTCAGTGCAGTACCTGTGTATGAATGTCCAGAACTGAAAGAAAGTCGCCTCAGGAATATGGGTTTTGGATTGCCAAAATGATGTCTCTCAGATTTTTCACGCGGAATATCTCAGCGAATAGGGGTGGTTTAAGCAGTTCTCTTTTAAGTATAAGGAAAATAGGGAAACCAATCAAAGAAAACACAATGGGACTTATGTCCACCGAGTGAAGCTGCCAAATGGCGGGTCCCCATCTAACCTATTACCAGGATTGCCTTTGGCACAATAATCTGACGATAGCAACACTAAACACATTCTGTTATATGGGCAGCACGAACATAGTACTGTATTAGCTCCTCCTAAATCCTTATCTGAACCTTCATTCTCAAAAAATTACCTTTGATCGGGAAAGTCATATTAGGAGTAAGGTCACGTTAAGTTGAGTAAGAAGTATGAGTCCAGAGACACGATTGTCGCCTTAATGTTAGTATCGATTCCCCGAATGCTAGTATCTTTGCCTTAAGAATGTAAGAGTCATCCGACAGCCGCAGAATGCAAGTACTCCACATCAAGTTGAACAGAGAAGACACTAGAGCTACAATGTATCCTTCAGTCATAAGTCCGTTTTTAGAAGGGAACTTCATTTAAAGAGTTTTTTCGTAGTATTTTTTTTAAGGATTAAGTTCAATTTTCTCCGACTATAAATAACTTTTTATCATTCTCTTGAATGCGAAGAGTTATTTTATGGGAATCTGTTCGCTTTCATGATCTTTCTGATCATTTAGCTGTCGAAACACCTTACCAACTTTTATCAGACATTGTCCCATGTGAATGTCAGCACCCACTAACAACTGCTCATTATGATTCAGGACATTTTTTAAATTTATATGAAACTGTCCTCCACTCGGTATATAGAGACGCCTTGGGGATGTCAGGTGTGACTCTGACATGTCAGCGGGCTATCACATAGGATCTTCATGGACGTTGTCAACTGGGTTAGGAAGTGTCACTGGCAACTTAAAGTTTTAGACAGTGTTGCCAACTGTAAATTAGATTTAAAAGGTTATTGAACTTTGACACAACAAACATTAGTTTAGTTAAATTAGGTTTAGTGTTACCAAATCCTATGTTTAACTTTATTAAACACTAGCAAGCTATCAAACATATGAGCATGTTCCAGAGGAAACTACATTAGAAAAACCCCAATAAACCACAATAATACTAAAAGATATCAAAAACATAAGAGTGTAACACCATTACCACCATGTAACTAAAAACCAGGCATATCACAAAAATTGTACCAGCCGAACCATTCAAGCAAAAAGCCACCACAATTATATCGTAATCGTCGTCATCGCCATCATCATCATCATTATCATGATACATCGCCTTTTGCCTTTGAAACAATCAAAACATTTTTAACATTTCCTCACGCCATCAGCGACAGTTTTTTTCCTAAACCATTCAAAAGTGTAATCGAATTTCAATATTTTACTTTGTCTTACAAAAAAAAAAAAAACTTCTCTCACACAACACATCAGAGCACTGCAAAAATCCAAAATGAAAACGAAAGTTATGGTTAAACGCGTTCATGTATACACAGATGAGTTAAGAAAGATATAGACAGACAGTCAGTCAGACGGACATATGATACGATACGATTCATTGGAGTGATCTTATAATGAAAACGATAGTTTCCAACAAATACAGCAAACAGCAACAACATAAACATTGCAATGTCTGTTTTACTGATTGCTGTCTAGCCATCAAACAACGTCATCATCAACGTCCTCCTCATAATAATAGTCATCACTAACCAACCAGCCGACACGACCACCTTCACCACCACCAACATCATCACCATCATCATGATCTTTTTTGATGGTATCATCATCACCACCATCACTACTTCTACTTACAACTCTTTAACTATTCAACCATAAATTTTGGATTTTGAAAAAATAATCATTATAGTTTGTTATTTTGCAGTCATCAAGTTTGCGCGCATGTGTACATGATTATTATGTGGCATTTTCTAGTGGTGCGGCTGCTGCTGCTGCTTCTTGTCCTCCTGCTATATAATGGCGAGAAAGAAATGCCAAACGATTAAGCGAAAAAATGCTAAAGCGCCACTTACACCACCAACAAACGCGATACTAACTTTTAACTAACGAGCGCCAGCCATACCGCTGCAAACAATACAAAACTTCAAAACTATTCATCAGTAATTGGCAATCTCTCTTACACTTGGCACCACCATTACCGTCCTTTTTTTTTTGTTCATTTTTGGTCTCACAGAGTATGGTGATTGTGTTGTGATTAGGGCTTTCAATCGGGATTGGTTTTTCTGAATCCCGGGATTCGGGATTGAAGAAAAATTTTCGGGATCCCGATTTCGGGATCCCGGGATTTTCGGGATATTTTAAATCCCGGGATTCACGGGATTTTTTTTGGAAATTTTCGGGATTTTTCGGGATTTTAAAAAATTTTTAGTATTTTTTGTCACTTTAACAAACTCACGCGCTCGTAAAAATTAGCGAAGTTTTGTTGGTGTTGTGAACTCTAAAAAAAAGGTCGGGATTCCTCCTATGAAGAATATCCGTATTCGGTTATCTTTCTTATCTTTCGGCGTGGCTCATCGTTATCAACTTTTAGTGAGCGTGAGTTAAAAAAAAAATAAATGAATTTTCGCCAATTTTTAGAATTTTTTTTATTTTTTTTTTTATTTTTGTTTTTTTTTCTTGCAAAAAAAAAAAATTTTAGCAACGTTTTTTTTTTTTGGTAAAAAATGTGTTAGCGAGAGTGCGAGAGTAGAGTTTGCATGACTCATGCGTGAGCGTAAATGATAAGTGAGTGATTCCATTATTGTTTGCGTGAGCGTGACTGAGTGTGAGTCAAAACCCACTTACACCTTTAAAAAAATGTTTTAGTAAAACATAAAATTAAAAAAGTTTACAACTTAAGGAGTTAAGATGTGTCAAAAGCCATTTATATTCTTCTTGTAAGAGTAAAAGGAATAAATATAAAAGCCCTTATGTCGAACCACCACTAGTTTTTAGAATTTCTTTACATTTCGCAAACGATTCACCTTTTTCTATAACAAAAACATGGTACCTGACGGAACTTTTGTCGATTTTTTTTTATTTTGTTCCACAAAATTCATATTTTATTCAAATTATTTTAAAAAAATCTAAAAATAATAGAAAATATTAAAACAAATAAAAAAATCGGGATCCCGAAAATCCCGGGATTGAAAATCAGAAATCCCGAGATTCGGGATTAGCCTAATCCCGAAAATCCCGGGATTTCCGGGATCGGGATATCCCGATTGGAAGCCCTAGTTGTGATGATATGCGAGATGTCTTTGGTGATGGTGATGGATTTCTACCAAATATGGCTATTTCTATGACCTGATGGACAATGTCCATTGGACATTGCAAACAATGAAACTAACAAATATATATATAAACCGCTAACTTTGCTAAGGAATAAGTTATAACATGTAAGAACAGAGATGTGGGAATATTTTTTTGGGAAGGATATTTTATTGTGGCGGAATACAAATAAAAATTAGATTTTCATGATGTAAGAACCTTTATAAACTAAGAAAAGTTTCTAATTGTAATTCAGAATTGTAGTTCAGAAATCATCAACAAAAAATTCAGAGAAGAACAATATAATTCTAAAAGAAATCAGGAAGTTATTCTTGTGATATTAATACGTCTGCAATATTAAAAAAATCATACAACTACATGGATTAAATGAGCCAAGTATCTGAAGCAAGTCTATAAAGCACATTCGTAGGTAACATTGTTACGTTCTGGCTGTTTAGAATAAAACTGTTCTTGCCGCATTTCATTGCTCATGTGATTTTAAGCGAACGATTGTTAGGAAATAGATAAAGGAAAGCCACTACGTATATCCTAAGGTGTAGTACAAAGAACTCTAGAAAGCAAATATAAATTATTCTCTGTACCCGAGTAAGTTATGATTTTCGAATCGCAGTTTTTCTCCATATTATAAGTTCAACTTTCTTTCAAGAAATAAGGCCTGAATTCGGAAATCTTACTGCCTTGCAAATTTAAAACCCTTAACTCAGTGAGCATAATCTTTTCGATTTTTTTAGAGAATATTATAAATACTATCAAAAACTTTCAATAATTCACTGAAGAAACTGTAACATGAGTGACGAGGACTGAAGAAGCATCGTCTCAGGCATTTGGGGCAAATATTTTCTGAACCTAGACTAGGTTCGGTGACCTGAACTACAGAATACGGTAACTTCTCTAACAGAATATTTCTTGGACCTCAGAGTTTATGTATGCCGGCAACCACTTTTAGTATTACAAATCTTAAAAGCTTCCATAAGAATCTTTTATTTCCGAATTATTCCAAAATGAATTTGTGGCAAAGATTTTTCGGTGACCTAGACTATGTTCGGTGATAACTTTTATACGTTAACTTTTCTGGCGGAATATTTCAAGGACCTCAGAGTTTGTGTATACTGGCAACCTCTTTTAGGATTACGAATCTCAAAAACTCCTTGAGAAGCTCTTATTCCCGAATTATTCCAAGATTAATCCTGTGATCAATAGCCAAACACTTATTAGGAAACATCTCCAATAATTCGTTCTAGACAAAGACATGGTATTTTGCCATCTTCAGTCTTGGCATAAGAATGATAAATGGGGTTAAAGATTTTCGGGATATTTTGCAAGCTTATTCATTCTTTAAAATTAGGAATCCATCTACTATGCGCCATGTGTTTAGAAATACGAATTGAACTTCAGAAACCGTAATTAAACTTCAAATAACTTCAATTGATATTTCAGAAATAGTGGAAATTAATGAAACCTTAATTAAAATGCAGAAAAGCTCGATTCAGGAGTTCCAGTCGATATTCAAAGAATTTCTATTTTAAATCAAAATTGAACTTTAGTATTGAAAGTCAGAAAAATCCGATTGAAATTCGGAGAACTCCAAATGAAATCACAAATTAAATTCTAAATGATCCAATTGAAGAATAGCACAATTTGGAGTCAAACTGCGTCGGATTGCAAAAAAATAACTAACAGGGAGGTCTTTCTGAGAGCACCCACCGATTGTCCTGAAACTTGCATATGGGAAATAGGGGAGAAAAATGAGAGTTATCTGTTTTTCTTAGATGCCCAATCTCACTTTTAGTTGTGTCGAAGGGGATGGAGAAAATGGGATTTTTTTTTAGTTTTTTGTGGATTTTTCACATTTCTTCCAAAAAAATATATGAACATTTTAAACAGATCGAAAGGGTTTTTTAAGGCCTATCCAATGGTGTATCGGTCGAGTCTGAATTCGGCTTCGTTAAGTCTTTATTTCCAAAAATGTAAAAACTTTTGGGTAGTTTATGTAGAGAGCTGTATACATACGCCCGCCTCAAGTACATTCCGGGAAACTGAGTACATTCCGGGAAACTGAAGCTTGTTAGTTTGGACTTCGACTTTATACTGCTGGAAAATAAACTTAAGATAGACTGCGATAATATTTATGCTGCTTTATTTCGCGACGGAGACAAATTGGAGATGGGCACATGAATGGACGTGTGACGCTACACAAGAGATTCGGCCTTCTTTTAACCAGAAGCGCACAAGTGAGCTGATATCGCTTCTAAGGAGGAGAGATTTCGACTGTGGTTGCTGTAATTACCTTACACTGCCTTATAGGAAAGCACGCTGAGCGGTTTAATGTGCGTCAATTGAGTTGGAAACTATAGAACACTTTATCAGCCATTTCCCGGCACTTTCTGGTCAGAGACTTGCTGCTCTGAGATTTAGAGGGCTGCACGATCTTTCTGATTTGTCGGGTGTAATAATTCAAGATCTTAGGAGTTTCATGAGAGCTCAATGGTTTAACGCCGTGGACAAGTAGGGGAGCCCCATTACTGTCACGTGGTATCGCAACAGACATCAGAGTCTGTGTGTGCTGACGTAGAGCGTCAGCAGTCACTTACAACCTAACCTAGGCTGTAATTTATAGTCTCGAGATGTTTTCTCTTTCACAGATGAATTATTATTATTTCATTTAGAAAAGATTTCAACGGTGTAGCGGTGATAACTAGTAAAATGTTAGGCCGATGAAGCTATTTAGCTCTAAATTCGACTTTATACTTCTGGGATGATAAACTAAAGATGAGGTGAGATTTATATTCTTGAAACAGATCTGGACTTTTCTCGGTCAGCGTACAGATAAGTTGTTTTCCCTTCCACAGATGAGTTGTTATCACTCCTTTGACAGAAGAATTCAACGGTGTGGCCGATAATAACCTGTAAACATTAAGGTCGATGAAGCTGGTTAGATCGGAACTTCGACTTTATATTGATGGGAAGAGAAACTAAACATGTGCTGCGATGTATAGCCGAATACAGAACTACACTTTTCTTACTCAAAAGTTTAGACAAATATTGTTTTCTCTTCCACAGATGTGTTTTTATTTATCACTCCCTTGATAGAAGATTTCAACAGTGTTGCCGATAATAACCGGTAAACATAAAAGCGTACAAATGTGTGGCTTTTTCTTTCACCGATCAGTTGCTATCTTCCATTAAAAGAAGATTTAATATGTAGTTACGCTGAAGATCTCGGCTAATGACTTTTAAAGGAAAGGAAGTGGAAAGCTTTCTAGGAATAGATGCGCTTTCTAGGAAGAGATGCAATTCACTGCAATTTCATGATATTTTCGAGATATCACACTTCCAAATTTCAATAGCTTTTTACACTTACATATCAAATTTAGTTGTCACAACCGTAAATATTTTAACCTCTAGTTTAGAATTGTTGCAACATATCATTAGGTTGTTACAACTTGATTTCGGTTGTTACAGCATCATTACAGTAGTCTCAACCATAATGAGGTTGCCACAACCGAATAGAGGTTGTTAATTCCGCATTACCCGTAACGACTTTAAAAATGAGGTTACAATATTAACGGTTGTGGCAACTGGTTTTGTGCATACACTCACATAACAAATACAGTTGTCACAACCGTAAATATTCCAACCTCATGTTTGAGGTTGTCGTAACCGCTCATGCGGTTGTCACAACCACAATACGTTTATGGCAACCACAATACGGTTGTGACAGCCGCAATACGGTTGTAACAACCGAATGACCGGTTGGAAAAACCTCAAAAATGAGGAATAATATGGAATATTTACGGTTGTGACAACTGCATTAGTTATGAGAGTGTTCTAAAAGAGGGCATCAAAGAATAGTTATTGCTTTCCTGGTATCACCAACGCACAGCCACTCGCAAACAATTTTTCTTAATTTAAAAATCTCCTGCAAGAGTTCAATTTGAAGGCTTTTTATGAATTTTCGAAAAATTTCCTTTTTCAAACCACAACTCTGCTGATAGTTTTGTCTCTTCCCATTTGATTCACATTGTTGTGATGTATGTGTTGAATTTGAATTTACAATTGGGCAGCAGCAATTGTAAATTCATTGTTTACTGTTTTTTTTTTGCTATTTATTGTTGCCATTGTTGCTGGTGTTGTTGTTGTTTGTTGTTTTGAGATCGCTTGATCATTTGATCGCTTGCATGTAAAGTCAACTACACAAAATTTAAACACCAATTTTACATTGGCTTCTGGCATTGGTACTTTACCAAACAACAAAAAAAAAAAAAAACACGGAATACAATTCCATACAGACTAAAGTCTTCGCATAGAGAAATGCCTTACCAGGGAATATTCGCATACAAAAACCTTAAGCCCAAGTGCGAACAGCGGATGGGTCGGAGGTTTCGTGTAAGCATAAGGATTTTCAAATCTGATTAACGATTACAAATAATGTTGAAAACTGAAATTGTATTTTAAAACCACCGTTTGTTATGTTGAAGCAGCTAGCAGCAGTTGGTTTAGATGGACTTCTTAAACTGACTCAATGGCTGGCTGCCTGCCTAGCTAGGCTGGTTGTTAGATGATTGCTGCTGATCATGCGCAATGTGTGGCTGTAAATGTTTGTTATGATTGTGTGACTTTAAGCCTTTATTTTTTTTTTTGATTTTTTGAAATGTTTTGATCGGTTTCGATGAGTAACAACACCGCCTTTTATAACAACAAATTATCATTATTTTTATTTTTTTCAAAAATATATACAAATTACTACCAATAGCGAGTCAGTGTTAAGCATCATCCATCTTTTTTAGTTATACGTTAAGCTGTTTTTTTTGGTTTTTTGATTGAGTCAAAAACCCGACAGCCAGACCGACAGTTCAGTTTAGATTTTAAGTATTTCTTTTTTGTTGTTGATAAATTTGCCATTGGGCAAATTTGCTATCAACTTTCAACACGAATTACCCAAATATACAGACATACAAACAATAAAACTAACAAAATGAAAATTTATTAATCAAAATATATTAAACAACACATACTTCTTTAAATCGATGGATGGTGTTTGTATGAGAAAACATTTCCTTGTTTTGTTTTTTATATTTTAAGAATTAACCCATTTTTGGAAGGATTGGTCCTTGTTATACGCAAAGGATGTAGTCAGAAAAATTTTCTATACAAAATGTTTTAGAATCTTTAAAATTGTCTTTGGAAGAATGTCTTAGGTTTTTTATATCTTCCACTAACAAGGAAAGTCTCCCTGGTGTCACCCTCCGATCTTTATGAAATTTAAATATATTGCTCAGAAAAATACGAATACGTATATTTTTGAGCGGTCCATTTTTAGGGTCGATTGACCTTTTTAAGTTTTTTTTTCGAATTACGCCTATGTAGACAAAATTAATGTAGACATATTTAGTATCAGACTGAAGGTATTTAAAATACCTATCTTGTGGTGTTAACAATGTGCCAAAAAAATTAATATTTTTTGACTTATTAACAAAAATGTCCTAAAATGTTGGTATTTTACTCAATATGACGAAAAGATGTGCATGTTTGGACACGCTCTTTACATACGTAGATAGGTTTTCCAAAGACCTTTCATTTGGTATGTTACATGACTAGGTTTCTTTACATAATATAAGAGATAAACGAAAAAAACCAAAAATTCCCATTTCTTCCCCCATATTTGCACCCCCTAAATACGAATTTTGGCCGCTAAAAAAATACGTGTCCATTTATTTTTTCTGCTCTACAAAATAAAACAAATTCCATAAAGATCCGCGGGTGAAACTAGACTTCCTTTGTTAGTGATACTAATTTGATCAGTTTATGAACTAATTTTTAGTCAAGATTACTAATCAAAAAACAATGTACTGATTTTTTGAAATATGTACTGATTGTACTGATTTTTGAACATTTAATCATAAAAAATAATTTCCATTAAATAAATCTTACAAGTAGTTTTATATAACTTAAGTCTGGCAGTGAGGTAATTTATATTCAGAGTTTTAGAATTTGAAAATCAAGATTATTTTTTTTATCTTTAAAAATTTATATGCAAAAGCGGGCAGAATCTTTAAGGTTTTCTGTAACGAAAAGTTCATGGGACGATGGATTTTCTATATTTTTAGACAGATAATAGAATTGCATGAATCCAAATGATTCTGAAATGTTTGATAAGGTGATGTCATTATTGGAAAAAGCACTCCGCACACAAGGGTTATTTAAAAAGACATGTGCTAATTCTTGGGGAAGTTTTCTAAAAGGAAGAGATATTAGAACTTAAGAAAAAAAGTCCTTAGAATCTGAAAGACTTTCTTATTATCAAATTTTTTTTTACTAAAATTATATTGTCGGTTAATCATTCAAATGAAATTATTTGAAGTCAACTAAATTTTCCAAAAAATAACGACACCAGTTTATAGCAGTTGTTTTTTAACAGTTGTTTTTACTGAAATACTGATACAAGTATGTTAGTTTAACCGAAATGTTTTAAGTGTTAAAAAAAATTCTTCTGTGTTTTTTTTATAAAAACGAGATTTTAGAGAGTTATTTCTAACAAAAAAAAAAAAACATAAAAACGGGCGCGAACTTATTTGAGTTCAGAATGAAATGGTCACCCTAGGTATTGAAGCTTTTAATTTCAAACGTACCACGAACAAAAAAAATGTTGTTGGATCAAAGTCAAATTTACAGAGCTAATTGTAAGTCCTAGTTCCACATAGGACTAACAAATCGTAGAACAAAAGTTTTAATTTTTAGGAAAAATGGGCGAGATAGGCATGGTAAAATTGTAATAATTTTTGCATGACATCGCTTTATATTAACTTTTTTCTACAACTCAACAATTATGAAATTTTTGAAACACTTTTTTTTTTAAGTTTTGTATTAGCCCTCGATTGACATTATTTGTTTTTGAAAAAAAAATCAGATCTATGGCCGCTGTTCAAAAAAATAAAAATTTCCGAATTTTTTTGGTGTGCTAGATTTCACATCCGAATATTTTTATTCGTTTTGTTTCACATAAAAACTTTTTGGTGAAAGTAAAACGAATGTACCATTTTCGTTATAATTTTAAGCTTTAAGTTATTCGATTAAAATTTCGAATGAATAAGTGAAAATAGAACAACAAATTCGATTTTATGTGATTCGGAAAAATTCATGTGTATTGAAAAATTGTGAAAGACAGAACAGAGGCTTATGTCCGAATACTCCAAATTTAACCTGAAAATCGAAGTAGCAAAAACACGAAATTTATAAAAAATTAAAAAATGGTTTGAAGGGGTTGAAGATAAAATGTAGGTCTGCCCTGAGAAAATGTTTAGATAAAAAGTATTGTGGGTCGGTAATACATTCGACTGCTCTAAGAGCACTCTTACGGCAGTTAGAGCGATTGAAGCAAATTTTATAAATTTTGTTTTGTATGGGAGCCCCTTAGGAATAGGATATAGACTGTTAGGTTGTTTGGAAAAACTTTTTAGTGGTACAAAATAATGGGTTCGTTCTTGATATCGTCCCTAAAACTGTAATACAAATTTTTAAAAAAATCTAAAAAATAGTAATAATCGTAATCCCAAACTAAAACAAACCTTGTAAAAATTACAAGAAAAGCTTGTTACTTTTATTTTTTGCTACCTCATATTTGACGAGAATTCCTAGTAATTTTACATGCTTTTTACCAATAAATTTCTAATTTTTCAAGCTTTTTACCAATAAAATTGTAAATTAACAACTTTTTTGACGAGATTAAACTTACAAGGAACTCTCGTACTTTTACTAAATTGTTTGCTGCTCCTATTTTACGAGAATTTCTAGTAAAAATTACGAACTTTTTTTGTAATTTTACATGCTTTTTACAAATAAAATTGTAAATTTACAACTTTTTTTGGCAAAATGAAACTTACAAGGAATTCTTGATATTTGAAAAAATTTGTAAAAATATTGTGTTAAAAATGTTAAAAAAATTAATAAAATAAGATAAATTCTGTGGAAAAAACTTTTTTGGATGACAAAAAAATTCCGCGATTTTTTTTTTTTTTTTTATGAAAAATGTGTTTATATACCATTATTTATCCAATTCTTTCAAATTAGTCACCCAGCAGCCGAATTAAAACATTTTGTATTTTAAGGTTATGTAGAATGCGCTATAATTTTCGAGGTGTCCTTAAACTTTCGTTAAAAATTTTTGAAACGCTGAACCGATATCGCTCAAATGCAATACAAAACTTCATGGGTCTGCTGAAATGGTGATCATGGTTCACACTCAAAAAAAAAACTGTAATGTTAGCAAAAAAAGCTTGTAAACCTACAAGAAAATTTGCTGATTTTGAACCCACAATTTTTTTGGTAAAGTTAGCAAAAATGTTTTTCCAAAAATTATTTAACTGAAATTTTTTTTATTTCAACTTATTGTTAGTTCATACACATTTGAGGACCCCTTTGGGTTCGGACCCGATAGGTCCAGACCCCGATGGGCCTAGACCTACTTTGGTTCCTTACAAATTGTTCTGGTTTTTGATCCAAAATTTGTGTCCGTTTCGCTCTACCTTGCTTAGTTTTTGAGATACGTGATTTTAGGGGACCACTGGGGTTTTGAAAATTAAAAAAACTCGATAACTTCAAAAATATTATTCGTAGAGCTTTTGGTTGTTTTGCGGTATTTTTCTACGTGTTGAGAGCTACAAAAATGCTATTGGACTTTTTGTTGTGTCGGCAATATTTAACGAGATATAAGCATTTTAAAATTTTCGGGAATGCTAACTTTTTTGGATCCAAAGTTAGGACCCATTAGGGTCTACACATGCGAAGAGGACCGGCGATACTATGGAGAGCCCGAGAACCAAAAATGGCCTCCATTTCTATCTGGCTTAGTTTCCGAGATAGCGTCATTTTAAGTTTATTATTACAATTTATTTTTACTAATATTAGCAAAAATGCTTGTAAAAATTTGTTCAACTCAATTTTAGCAAAAAAAATTAGCTCAAATTTTGTTTAAAATTGCTAATGAAGTTTACAAGATATTTTTGCTAACATGCTAATCTCAATTAAAAATTTGCTAAAAGTTAGCTAACTAGCATTAGCAAAAAAAAATAGTAAATCTACTAATGTATTTTTTTGAGTGCACGGTTCTAAAGCTAGAAATAAAAATATAAGGACACCTCGGCAATGTTGCTATATTCCACATAACCTAAAAATACAAAATGCATAATTTGGGTGCTGGTTGACATATGTGAACAGAATTGAACACCGGATGGTTTTTAAAACAAGTCTAAACATATTAAAAACAAGTAAGAGTGTTTAATTCGGCTGTTCCGACTCTTTTATACCATCCAAAATGTTAAAAAAATACAGAGGCGCTTCGAAGGGGTAATTGGGTAACACCTCCCCCTGCGAAAAAAAAATGTAATCCCTCCGCACTAGGACGCAGGACTCTTGTATAAAAATGTTTCATTCGTTTAACAAAAATAAAAAACACGTAAAAAAATTGTAGTTTTCAGATGTTGGTTTAGTTTCTCAAGGTGTAACTTTTTCCCCCCGATTTTGTCAATTTACGAACTTAACCTGCCTAGGACTATATAGGGCTATTCGTGTCTATTCTATTTTGGACTGCATACAATGTCTTTTCGGACATTCTTGGAATGTCCTAGAATCGATAATGGATCACTAATGTATATACTTTATGGGGTCCCCGACCGATATTTCGATGTGTTACAAACGGAAGGACAATGTTAGTATACCCCAAATTTTTACACAAAAAATTTTTTCAGTGGATTTTTTTTTATTTATTTTTTTTAGTTCCAAAAAAACTTTCTTATATTGTGATGGTAACAGAAACAGGTAACAAAGTGTTTTTGTCACTCAAAAAAACTTTACACTCAAAAAATTTTTAAAGTCAAAAAAAAACATTTTTGGTAGAAAAATACTAAAACAGATTTTTACTAAAAAAAATTTCTAGTCGGAATTTTTTAACACTTTAATTTTTTTTTAATCAGTAAAAAAGTGTTTTAAGGCATTGTGAAGAGTATTCATGGATTCGGCAGAGTTGAATTAAGTTAAAATTTAGACAATCATAGATACACCATGGGTTAACCACCTATTTTGTAATACTTACCATTTTGAAGTAAAACAAAGAAAAAAAACTCCCCTCCACAAAAAAAAAAATCACAGAAATAGTGAAAAATTATATTTAAATATGTATAAATTTTATTTGGAATCTCATCTACTACTACAATTTACTACTTACTAAAAAACTGGCACTGGCACATTGGCGCACTATAACTCTGACTATCTTAGCAACTCCCTAACTTCTCTGTACGTATGTACGCTCGAAAATTTCAAAGCGCGTAAACATAATGATTTAACGTTATCATATTGATCAGTGAATGGTCTTTTAATAATGATCATTTAAATGCCATAAACAAATTTTCACTTTACTTTACACAGACAAAGCGAAAAAAAATAAAAACTATAAAAATTTGATAATGATAATGTGTTGTAGTATTTTGTATGAGATGTAAAAGATTTGTTTTCTTTGTAATACGATGGATGGATGCTGTAGTTAATTTTTACAATAAATTTTTATTTTTTTATTTTTCCAACAAAACCGCAATAATATGACATTAACAATAAATCACAATTATCATTAATACAACATCAAGCTGATTATTTGCTGTTATTTTTGTCTGACTGCTGCTGCTGGTGATAATAATAATGACGATGATGCTGGTGCTAGGTGCCATTGTTGTATTTCCCCAACACTTTAGTTGATCATCAGCATCATTTTATTACCGCCAACCATAACCCACTTCCATTTTAATGCTTCATTTATATATTTGACATACCATGACCACAAACAAAGATGATTATCTTGGCTAGAGCTTTAATAAAAAATTCCAATATCATTTATTCTATTCTATTCTTACAATTGATTTATTTATTACGAGAACTTTGCTTTGAGAAATGATTTATCATTTTTAAAAATCAATCACTCAAAAAATGTTTTATTCTTAATACCCTCCAGTTCGAAATACAGGGCCCTATCACGATTCGCGATCGATTTAAAAATGATAGTCTGTCTGTTGAAATAACTTTTACTCTCGAAAGACAACTTTGAGGCCACTGAAACTTGGAATAAATATTTGTTATTTTTGTGTTCAGGTTGGCATGTAATTTCAGCGAAATCTGTCTAGTGGTTAAGAAGCTATGAGCAAACCCGTGAGTTTTTACAAGGGTTTCATCTCGAATTCACGTGTTACAAGACATGATAAATAAGCTTCAAAAAAAAAAAAATTGGTGAGCAAGAAAAATATTTTAAACAATGCTTTTGTAACAAAAAAAAATATTTTTACATTTAAAAAATTAAGTTTTGCCTTAAAAAAAGTTGACTTCCATATATTTTTTTTTTAATTGAAGATTTGTTTTTAGACAATTTTTTTTCTTTTAACAAAATTGCTCAAAAAAACTTTTCTACTTAAATAAAATTTTCTCCAAACAATTTTTTATGGAAATTTTTTTTTCATATAAAGCTATTTAAAATTCATAAAAAGATTTTTCATATTATTTATATTCATTAAAAGCTCTTTCATAATCATGAGAAGTTTTCATATATTCCTAAAATTTTTTTTAATTTTATGAAAATCTCTTTCATAGTCATGAAAAGTTTTCTAGTATTTATAAACAAAAAAATCATATCCATGAAAAGGGTTTTTATAGTTATTAAGAGCTTTCTCATATTCATGGAAAAGATTTTTATATTAATGAAAAGATTTTCATATTTACGAGAAGCAATTTCATACTTATGAAAAGCTTTTATATATTCATAAAAATCTTTTTTTATTCATGAAAACCTTTTTTATGTTAATACAAAGTTTTTTTTATATAAACATAAAGTTTTTTTTTATCATTTTCAAATTCATAAAAACCTTTTTTTATATTTATAAAAAGCCTTTTCGTATTCAAATTCCAATTCAAATTCAGAAAAAGCTTTTGCATAAAAAGAATTTTCATATTCATGAAATCTTTTTTCTTTTATAACCAAGAAAAGTTTTGGCCTTCTCATAATCATGAAAAGTATAAAAAAAACATCCGTAAAAAGATTTCTTATATTTATGAAAAGTTTTCTTATATTCATGAAAAACATTTTTATGTTTTTCATATTCATGAAAAGCTTTTATATATTCATGCAAATTTTTTTTAAATTCATTAAAACCTTTTCTGTGCATAAGGAAAGCTTGTTATTTGTTTTGTATTTCAAATTCAGAAAAAGCTTTTTCATATTCATAAAAAGCTTTTTTATGTCCAAAAAAGCTTTTTCATATCCATGAAAAGCTTTTTCAAATCCATGAACATCTTTTTAATATTTATGAAAAACTTTTTTAATATTTATGAAAAGCTTTTTCATATTCATGAATAGTCTCATTTAATAGTTATGAAAAGCTTTTCCATATGCATGAAAATCTTTTTTTATATTCATTAAAAGCTTTTTTTATATTAATGTAAAGCTTTTTCGCGAATGGCTTATTTACAGCTTTTTATACCCTACACCACTCTGTGGTACAGGGTATAATGAGTTTGTGCTGATGTTTGTAACTACCCAAAATATTGGTTCTAGACCCACCTTTAAGTATACCGATCGACTCAGAATCACTTTTTGAGTCGATTTAGCAATGTCCGTCTGTCCGTCCGTCCGTCTATCTGTCTATCTGTCCGTCTGTACATGTAACGCTGTAAACACTATACAGGTCGCAATTATCAACCGATTTGACTGAAATTAAAAACTGAAGTTTTTTTTGCACAAGGACGAAGCCTATTGAAATTGGGAAAAATCGGTCCATGTTTTGACCTAGCCCCCATACAAACGTCCCCTTTTAATTGGCCTCAAATGACACTAACAACGGTTTTATAAAAGGTATCCTATCGAAATTTGGCAGTTGATCGTATTTTGTATTCACAAATCACCATTCCGAAACCCGTCGGACCAATTCTTCTTGTAGCCCCCATACAAACCCCCTTCCCGATATTCGCAAAAATCTCACAAATTGCATGAAAATCAAAAATATTCTATTAAAATTTTGTTTGTATTTACTAAACGCGTACTTTAATAACCTTATCAAATCTGATTATTATCGGACCATTTTTGGACCTAGACCTATATACAAATTTCGCCCGATATTTAGTTAAAGCAATGTATTTGCAACAAATAGAAGCCTAATTCACTTGGTTTGTGGTTGTTTTTTTAACACTTATTAAAGTTTTAAAAAAAGATAGATCCCATCGGTCCATGTTTAAACTTGGGACCCATTTTCCGGGAAACACCGGTGAAGGGTATTATATGGCCGGTCTTGACCGACTATTATTTTCTTACTTTTTTATATTCATAAAAACCTTTTTTATGTTCATACAAAGATTTTTTATATAAACATAAAGTTTTTTTTATCATTTTCATATTCATAAAAACCTTATTTATATATAAAAAAAGCTTTTTCGTATTCAAATTCCAATTCAAATTCAAAAAAATCTTTTTTATAAAAAGCTTTTTCGTTATCACGAAAAGCTTTTTTCTTTTATAATCAAGAAGAGTTTTAGCTTTTTTCTGAAAAAACTTTTTATTTTCATGAAAAGCGTTTTCATAATCATGAAGGGTATAAAAAAACATATCCAGGAAAGTGTTTCTTATATTTATGAAAACCTTTTTCATATCTATGAAACTAATTTTTATGTTTTTCATACTCTTAAAAAGCTTTTATATATGAATGCAAATCTCTTTAAAATTCATGAAAATCTTTTTTATGTTCATGCGTAGCTTTTTCATATAAATAACTTATTTTTATCATATTCATGAAAAGCTTTTTACTATTCATAAAAAACCTTTTTTTGTGTATAAGGAAAGCTTGTTACTTCTTATGTATTTTGAATACAGAAAACTATTTTTATGTATATTCATTAAAAGCTTTTTATAATCAAAAAAGCTTTTTGATATCCATGAATTTGGCGATTTAATATTTATTAAAAGCTTTTTCATATTTTTAGAAAACTTTTTTATATTTATTAAAAGCTTTTTTATATTCATGAAATGCTTTTTCGTATTCATGAAAAGCTTTTTCGTATTTATGAAAAGCTTTTTCGTGTTCATGAAAAGTCATTTCATATTTCCAAAAAGCTTTTTCATATACATGCGTATTCATTAAAAGATTTTTTTATATTAATGTAAAGCTTTTCCATGTTTATTAAAAGCTTTTTTATATTCAATAAGATATTTTCACATTCATGAAAATCTAAAAGCTTTTTAATTAATGAAAAGTTTTTCCACATTTTTAAAAAGCTTTTTTATATCTATTCATAAATGGCTTTTGAATATTCATTAAAAGCGAAAGCACTTTTTATTATATTTCTGAAGCCCTTTAAAATAATTTCTTTTAAATCTGCAATTTTTAAAAAATGTTTCCCTACCTTTTGTAGCAAAACTTTTTCTTTTCAATTTTATTTAAACATCTCAATTAAAAAACAAAGACATGAAAACATCTTTTTTAGATAACACTTAAACAAAATTATTGCCATTTTCAATACAATATCGCCGATTTTAATACTTTTTTAAGTGATTTTTGTTTTCGTTAAAAAAATGTGTTAATTTCATGTTGCGTGTTTATCAACACTTAAGTATCTATGAAGTAGTAGTAAATATTTACAAGTATTTTAACAAAAAAAAACTATTGGCGATTTATGTTTACAAACTTAATTTGAAGTAATTTTTTTAACAGAAAAATAATGGCTTTAAACTTCAAAATTTATGTAAATCTTTCATTAACATATGAATTTCATCACTGAGTACAAGAAAACAACAATACACAGTTTCATTAATTTTATGAAAAAAATAAACATAACCCTAGTAAAAATTATTTCGTTTATAGCCATGTATAAATTTATACAAATTTATCTTTTTATACATATTAAGATCTTATTATATTTAATTATATAAAAAATCAATCAGATAAGACCAAATTTCGTATCAAATTATATAAAATTTGGTATAACTCCCGATAAAATTTTATAAAATTTGATACGAATTTTGGTCTTATCTGAGAAATTTTTTATATAAATTTATATAATTAGATAATTTTATGTAAAACTAGCTGGCCCGGTCCGCGTTGCTGGTCCAAATATGAGATCAGTGTTATATTAAGTTTGCTTTAAATATATAGCACTGCAAAAAATTTAATGAATTTCTTGGCTTAGAAAAATTTGTGGCCGTAGTTTTTAAGACCCGATGTTTTTAAAGGCAGATTACCATGTCTTCGACTTTGCGAACTGTACAAATTTAAAATATCTTTAGTATCATTACGAATAACACAAAAATAAAATTACGCATATCCTTCGTTCTTATCGTGAGATATTTTCTTGAGTAATCTTGAGGTTATACAAAGTACGTTTGTGGTACTATAATTTATCCGAATTTTCCATTTTTTTGGGACACTTTTCACATTTATCTTTCCTTAAAATCCTAATTAGAACTATTACTAATATAAAAAATCGATCCGGTCATAAGTATTCGACTTTAAGCGATTGCATATATTTAGACCAAAGTGGGAATTTAAATTTGTGTGGTAAGTTAAACTTGTACATAACTATACCCAAGGATCATTTGTACCATGTTTAAGCGGAATCTATAAGATTTTTTTTTTAAATATATCTAGAGTAAATATGAGTTTCAGATGTATCGAAAAAAAGTGGGAAAGGACAATTTTTCTTTCCGAACAACCATATAGACTATTACGAACATTTAAACAAAATTGCAAAATCGATCCGGGTGTTCTCAAGAGTTAAAAAATTTAAAGATATTGAAAAATGTGGGTGTTTAAGAGGTCGAGAACAATAATTATTTTCTCAAATACCTTAGTGGGACTGTGATAACGTTAATAAAAAATACCCAAATCGGTCTTGCCGATCTTTTATTTTAAATATGAATATCGGAAAAAAAGTGGGCGTGAAAAATTTTTATTTCCGTTTAAACCTAAGTTTAACTGTGACGAACATTTAAAAAAAAAAGTTTAGCCAAATCGATGCAGCCGTTCTCCGATTTAAGATATATCAAAAAAGTGGGCGTAAAATTAGGCGTGGCGAATTTTTCTTTCCGTAAAAACCTAAGTTGGACTATGACGAACATTTTACACAAAATTTAGCCAAATCGGTCCAGTCGCTTTCCGATTTGAGATACATCGAAAAAGGAGGCGTAAAAGTGGGCGTGGATAATTTGTTTTCGTAAAAACCTAACACGAACATTTAAAAAAAAAATATTTTCCAAATCGGTACAGCCGTTCTCAACTGATGCGGTTACCAACGAACGACAATTGATTTTTATTTATATAGATTTGATATATTTGTATCAATTTATACATGGAAATATACAAAACCATTTTTACTAGGGAATGATGAATTTGGCATGTATGACTCAGATTAAAAGGACAAGAAACCTTTTTACTGTTTTAGTTCATATTTAGTTATTACAGTTAAATATAAAAGCTCTACTTAGTGATAGCAACTTAGTAGTTAACATTAAATTGTCATCAGTACTTAAGAGAATGAATTCATATGGTTTATATTTTTCATATTACTCAGATACATATTTAAGGAAGCAAAAGCTTTGGTAATATTAACAAAAACATTTTTTTTTTAAATAAAATTACTGAAATTTACAAGAAATTCAATGAAATTTTAATAAAAGCTTGTTCATAAAAATACCTATTTTCTTTGATCATAAAAAATTTTCAACTTTTATAGCAAGAAAAAAGCTCTTGAAAGCTCAACAATGTCTTTAAACACCTAAATATTCTGAAAAACCTGATATAATGGAAAAATTTAGTAACCGGATTCGGAATCAGCATTGCAAGATTGATCGTAAACGAGTGGTCAGACCCCAGACGCATCCAAACGTCGGCTAATTAATGAAATTTTTGTATGCGTCTGGAGTCTGACCACTCGTTTTCGATCAACCTTGCGATGCTGATTCCGAATCCGGTTACTACATTTTTCATTACATAAGGTTTTTTAGAATATTTAAGTGCTTATAGACATTTTTGAGCTTTTAAGAGCTTTTTTCTTGAAATAAAATTTGAAAATTTTTAATGAAAATCGGAGAGATCGGATATCCATTGGGATATGAAAATCAATTCAATGATGATCAGAACAGATTTAATTTTGACTTTTAAAAAATAAATTCTTTAAAAGTTCTGACTGCTACAAACAGTAGCTTATTTTTTGTTGTTGTTGCTGTATATGTTGTTGCTTTAAGTTCACCATTTGTAGACTTCTCTTTTATGTTGTTTGGTTATGTTGCTGCTGCTGTTGTTGTTTGTAAAAAAAAAATCAGTTTAGAAAAATCGTGACATAAGGTCACAGAAAACAGCAACAAACACAGCTACAACCACTGGCAAATGTTTGTAATAATTATAATTTATGCACTCACGTGTAATAACGTTTTTTTTTTCAACTTCTTCTTTTTCTGCATCTTTTGTTATTGTTTACAATTTGTTGTTAGTTTTTCATATTTTCTTAGTTGTTGTTGTTGCTGTTGCTTTGATACGTGATATGCATTAAAACTTAAGTTGGGGATTTTTTTGTTGTTGTTATTGCTAGTGGTGGGGGTACCTTACAGTGTTCACCAGATGTCTGTCATTCATATTTCAAAATTATGCATTAATGTTTATGTTTGTTTTTCGGTTGCCTTATGCGTTTTTTTCCTACTTCTATCTTTGTAACTATTTTTTGTGTTGGAAAAATGCATTTTCTTGTAGATTTTTTTTTTTGTATTTTGAGCTTGACATTTTCACCTTCTCATTTATGCGTACGATACGAAAATTTCTTTTTATTGTTGTTTTTTTTGTGTTATGTTTAATATGAAAGACATGAGAATTGTGTAAAACACGTATAATTTTTGGTATTTAGGTAAATAGTTTGATAATCTTTTATAAATTGGGGTCGTCATTTTCGTATGAGAATTTAAATAAGAAAACAAATTAGGTAAGGGGGCTTATTCACCGCATATAGGAAATAATTAAAGTTGTTTTAGGGAATGAAATCTGTAATGAAATACTATGATGAAAGCGAATATTTCCTCTAACGAAAAAGAAATGAACCAGAAATGGGTCGTAAAGGGTGCTTTGTTACACCATCCACCAGCCAATATACATGTAAAATGAACCAGGTAATATACGCCTGAATATAGAGATCAAATGGAATAAAACTGCATTTACAGTTTTTCATTTGGTGATCCTGTTTCCTTTTAAAAGGACTTCAAAGTTTTAAAGAATTACATTTTGTAAAATATTTTTTAAATATTTGTACTTGTCTTATAATGTCACTATTGATGGCAAATGAAAGAATAGAATCTTGTCAAAATCAAAAAAAAAATGGGTAAATTAGCGAAGATCCTCCTCTAGATCACCAGAAGCATTATAGGACAAGTTCAAATATTTGAAAAATATTTTACAAAAATTTAGTTTTCTAAAAAATTTGAAGTCCTTTTAAAAGGAAACAGGATCGCAAGTTTTACTACATTTAGTCTCTAGTTTCAAACACTCACTATCCAGTTTGTGTTAAACGACATTTTTCTTTTTGTCGGACGGTGTTATAAGCATAGTTGGTTCTAAATATATTTTTTTGTAAAGATCACTTCTTTTCAAAAAAATAAAAAAATAAATTCTAAACTTTTAGAGTGCCTAAAAATATTAAAAACAAATTATAAATCAGCTTAAATTATTCCAAATTCAGAAACGTATACGTATTATTGTTTTATATGAGTTTAATATTAATCATACGTACAGTTGTGATTATTTTAATATTATTTAATGTTTAAAATTAAAAGAGGTATATTTTCGAAACGAAAATGAATATTTTAAGGTTATAAAAAGTGCATTGTAAGAAATTTATCAAGCCTTAATACAAAGTTAATCCTATTCGTATTAGCTTAACAACAGTGGCGGGTACAGCTTTTGAGTTTGGGGTTTTTTTGGCTTCGAATAAATAAAAAAAAAATATCAATTCACCGTTGTCGGACAAGCAAAAACAGGGATATTTTTTTGTTTGCAAAAAAAGTGATGAAAAAGCTTTAAAATAATAAGGTCTCAGAT
The DNA here is from genome assembly GCA_963921195.1 of Pegoplata infirma. Taxonomy (NCBI): domain Eukaryota; kingdom Metazoa; phylum Arthropoda; class Insecta; order Diptera; family Anthomyiidae; genus Pegoplata; species Pegoplata infirma. Next base: position 84,475,896 of record OY992540.1, read on the forward strand.
TCTGGAACCTTTTTTCTTTTCTCAGATTTTGAGAACTTTTTCCGATAGAAAAACTCTCATACTCTGTGGCCTTTTTCCTAAAGAAAAATTCTAAGATTCTAAGACCATTTCATATAGTAAAAGTATCAAGTTCTGAGACCTTTTTGTTATAAGAAAAGTCTATGATTCTGTTCCTTTTTTCTTAAAGAGGGAACAACTCTCAAATTCCGAGATCTTTTTACTATAGAAAAATTTTGGATTCTAAGACCTGTTTCCTATAGAAAAAGGCTTAGATTCTGAGACTTTTCTCCTGTAGAACAAGTCTCAAATTCTAAGATTCTCAGACCTTATTCTTATAGAAAAAGTTTAAATTCGAAAACAATTTTCCTAAAGAAATTCTCAGATTCTGAGACCTTCCAATAGAATATGTTTCAATTTCAGAGACTCTTTTTTAACAGAAAAAGTCTCAGATTTTAAGAAACTTTTTCTTTCGAAAAAGTCTCAGATTCGGAGAACTTTTTCTTTGTAATAAGTCTCAATTTCAGAGATTCTGAAACCTTTTTCATGTAGAAAAAGTTTTGGATTCAAAGACGTGTTTCCTATTGAAAGGGGTTTAGACTCTGTTATAGAGATGGGCACGTGAGTGGGTTTTGACTCCCACTCACTCACGCTCACGACAGGAATTTTTGAATCACGCGTACTCACTCACGACCATATTTTTTCTACTCACACTCACTCACAATCACGTGAGTAAATATAATACAACTCACACTCACTCTCTTCACTCACGTTGACTCACACTCACAAAGCTCTTATTTATAAAAAAAAAAAAAATTTCAAAAACTAAAATATCAAAAATCTTTCAAATTTTGTAGAAAAAATTTAAAGTTCAGCGAAATTTTACATTTTTTTTTGCTTTTAAAGCCAAATTTTACAATATTTTGTTGCTTTTTTTGGTACGAAAGGAAATATGAAGAGCAAATAAATCACGCAAACTCACGCAAAAAAATCGACTCACGCACACTCACTCACGCAATTTTTTTCCACTCACACTCACTCACAATCACGTGAGTAAAATTGAATTCAGTCACACTCACGCGTGATCACGCGTGAATCACGTGAATCACGCTCTAATCTGCTCATGTGCCCATCTCTACTCTGTTACATATTTTTTGTAAATAAGTCTCAAATTCTGTGACTTTTGTCTCAAAGTCTACGATTTTGAGGCTTTTTTAATAGAAAAAGTCTCAGATACTGAGACAGTTTTCGAATTAAAAAAGTCTCAGATTCTGAGACATTTTTCCTTAAAAAAATGTCTAAGATTCTAAGACATTTTTCCTATAGATTTTTTCATTTTTTCCAACAGAAATAGTCTCTGAGACATTTTCCCTATAGAAAAAGTCTCACACTCGGAAAAATTTTTCTTATCGAAAAAGTCCCAGATTCTAAGATATTTTTCTATTGAAGAAGCCACTGATTCTGAGACATTTTTTTATTGAAAAAGTCCAGATTCTGAGACATTTTTTGTATAGAAAAAGTCTCAGATTCTGAGAAATTTTTTCTCTAGAAAAAGTCTTAGATTCTGGGAAATTTTTTCTCTAGAAAAAGTCTTAGATTCTGAAACATTTTTTAATAGAAAAAGGGTCAACTTCTGAGACATTTTTTCTATGGAAAAAGTTCCGGATTCTAAGATATTTTTTCGATAGAAAAAGTCTCAGAGTCTGAAAATGCTTTCTATAAAATAAATGTTATATTCTGACATATTTTTCTACAGAAAAGTCTCACATTCTGAGGCATTTTTCTATAGAAAAAGACTCAGCTTCCAAAATATTTTTACTATAGAAAAAGACTCAGCTTCTGAGACATTTTCCTATAGAAAATGTCTTAGATTCTGAGACTTTTTCCCCATAGAAAAAGTCTTAGATTCTAAGATTTTTTCCTATAGAAAAGACATTTTTGCTATAGAAAAAAACTCAGAAGTATTTTTTTTGTACCAAAATTAGACCAACAATGTTTCCCAAAGAAAATTGTTCTTCATAATAATAACTTCCAGATTGACAAATATTTTTTTTCCAAACAATTTTCACATATAATCACGTTTTTCCTTTAACAATTATCAGATTTTCCCTATAAAAATTTTCAGAAAAAAATTCTCTATGACAAAATGTCGAATTTAAAAATTATGAGTTTTCTTTTTTTATAATAAAATGTATTGTTAACAACAATTTTTCTTATAAATTTTGATCAACCAAAACACAAAATTTTTTTGTTAAAAAACAAGGAAAACTGTCAAATATTGGTAAAATGGGTATTCAAGACTTTTTCTAGTAATTCGACAGGGTTTTAATTTTGAGTGTATGAAAGAAAATTCCACGTAACCAAAAATTACGAAATGTTTTAGATCCATATTTTGAATATTTTTCAAAATGTATGTGCTAAAGCTCAAAGCTTCCATCAAAGACCTTACAAAAAATAATTCTTATCCTAAAATCTTTAAGCTCTTAAGTAGGAAGCTTTTGAAATCTTTTCTAAAACATAATCGCGGCTTCAGAAACGTTAAGACACTTTAAAGTTACAAAACAAAAAGTTTTTAAACTCAGTTAAACTCAGTTTTGGTTTTATATGCAGGAATCTCTTTTAAAGAACACTTTTAGTAGAGATTTTTTACTGACTTTAAAAAGCTCGCAGATAAGCAAACTGTAGTTATTTTTAATTTAAAAGATTTCACTACAAAAATTTTTTCACTAAAAATACATATTTCCTTAAAGTCTAGAGTCTGTATTAGTGCCTACGGTCAGTACCGTAGAACCGGGAGTACCGGTATTCCCGGTTCTCGGTATTACCGGGAATTGGTAACGGTTTCCCGGTTCTTGAACTATTCCCGGTATTCCCGGGAATACCGGAATTTGCGGTTCCGGTTCTGACCAAATGTATATTTTGTAAAATTTTGTACAATTAAAATTTTTTCTTCGCTTTTACCCAAAAAAAAAAAAAAACAAAACATGTGAAAAACACCATTTCCATTTTTTTTTTTCAGAATTTAAGAAAAAAAAATAGTTACATGATGCTGATTGAATAGTGTAATTAAAATATTTTATGGTAAAGTATTTTTTTTGTTTTTTTGAGAACTGGTACCAGAGTCAAAACCGGGAATACCGGTATTCCCGGGAATACATTTAGGGCCGGGAACCCGGTTCCAGATCCGGGAATACCGAGAACCGGGAAATGGGGGGCACTAGTCTGTTTCTATAACCAAAAACCGAATGTTGAACGTTTTTAATCGCGGATTTCTGTGACCCTCTTTGGGAGAAAAGGTGCCTTAAATGGAATTCTAAGGTTTTCCATTTTGTAATAACCTTTTTTTTGGGTACTCTAATGGTAAAGTATGTTCTTTTGAATGTTTGAATTACTCTTTCTTTCAAAATTATTTTTCAATATCACGTATTTCTTTTTAATGGTCAAAATCCATAATTTTCATTTTTCCTAAGAATCATAAAAATCTTCTAGGTGAAATTTTTGTTTAAGTTCCCACTATTAATTTTCTTATGAAAATGTTAAGAAAACCACAATTTCTCTTCCAATACATTATTTTATTTATAATTTTATCAATGGATGAACTAGATTCATAGAATTTATTAAAAAATTGAATTAAAAAGTCACGTTTTATGTTTAGGGCGCGCGTGCCTATAAGTATTATTAATAGTTTTTCACAAAAAAAAACTGTTACCACAAAAAAAAAAAAAAAATTACAATGTCTACAAAACAACTAAAAGTGCAATAGTTACATTGTCAATACTAAAAAACTGCATGTTTTATGATAAAAAAATATAAACATAAAAAATTTAACCAAACACGGTGGCCCACATTGGTTACGTTGCAAACCATAGGAAAATTACAACAAAATAAAATAATAAAAAAACATTTTACCCCAAAGCGATTTTCAAACATTTATATATTTTTTTTTTTAATAATTGTTTTTAAACATATTCAACACTGGCCAAAAGATAAACAAACAATAGCACTATAAAAACTACTATAAAATTAAAAAAAATAAATAAATAAATAAAAAATTTACATAGTTAACTTGTGTATACGACGATTACACTCAAAGAAACAAAAAAAAAAAACTTAAAATTATATATGTAATTATATGTTTAATACTTGTAATATTAACATGACAAGTTAGACAAGCGACTGAAAAGACAGCCGACTTTTTGCTATAAACGACGATAGATTAATAACATAATTGTTATTTTGAGTTGATTTAGTTTGATTTTTAAAAAAAAATTTTTTTTGGTTACAAATATAGTCAATAATATGATATAATCAATCGTTTAACATGTTTATTAAAAAAAATTATGTATAATAATGATTAACAGTTACACGTAAAAAAGAATACTGTAGAGCTTGCAAAAAAAAGCTTGTAAATCTGCTAGAAAATTGCCGATAATTTTTGGACTTAAATTAGTAGACTAAAATTTACAAAAATAACTGTTCTCTTTTGAAATCTGAAGAGAACAAACTGGGTAAAATATTGAGAGATTTTTATTTTTTTATCTGAACCGTATAGTTTGGTGGACATTGACTGTATATTAACCATATAACAAACGTTTGTAATAGGTCACGTCTTGGATGCGTCTTCACTCAGAAAATTATGTAAGTTACTACATGTTAGTTATTTATGTATTTTACAGTAGTTAGTTGTTTTCAACTACAAAGTCAGTTGTTTTTGTATGAAAAATATCAAACAACTATTTCTGTTAGTTATTTTAAGTCGTTTTTTTGAACAACTAACAAATAAGTACTGTGATGTAGTAACAGTTATTTAAAGTAGTTAATTTTATTTTTTTATCTCTGAAAAATTTTCAAAGTTTTTTTCCAAAAATAAAAATTTTCGTTTTTTTTTTTCACAACTTTAAAAAAAAAAACTTGGAAAAAATTTGGTCTTAATTTTTTTTTTTTTTTTGAAAAATGTTTTGAAAAAATAAAAATTATATATTGATTAATTTATTTTTACTACATTTTAGTTGTTTTTACTACAAATGTCAGTAGTTTTTACTACATAAGTCAGTTGTTTTTTGTCAGTTAAAATAACTAACATTATTAGTTGATTTAACTGAAAAAGTAGTTGACCCCAAAACAACTTACAAAGTAGTTATTTTAACTGACATTTTCAGTTGATTTTACTAACATAATTTTTTGAGTGTTGTCCTTCTACAAAGCCTAGGGGCAAAAAAAGACCTTGGTGGTCAAATGAGTTGCAGACGAGCAGAGATTCCAGCAGAATGCTCTTTAATACGGAAAAATCTTCAAGAGCGGACAAGGACTAGTCTGTATATGAGGAGTTCCGTTCCGTCTAAGACTTAAATTTTGAGGTAAAACAAGTAAGAAAATTATAGTCGGTCAAGACCGACCATATAATACCCTACACCAGAGTTTCCCGGAAAATGGGTCCCAAGTTCAAACATGGACTGATTAGATCTATATTTTGTCAAATCTTTAATAAGTGTAAAAAGCACTCACTAATCAAACTTGAGTGGAATAGGCTTCTTTTTGTTGACAATAAATCGCTTCAACTGAATATCGGGGGAAATTTCCACATGGCACTATGGTCCCAAATCAATTTTTGTTGGCATAAATTCCAAAAATGAGGTAAAGTCGCTAGTTTTGAATCTGGAATGCTTTTTTATCTCCGAATACAATCAAAGAACAGTTTCCAAAAAAAAAAAAATTGTTTGGAATTTTTTTTTGAAAATTTTTTTTAAATTTTTTTTAAATTTTTTTTTTTTTTTTTTTTGAAAAAAAAAAAAAAATTATCAACAATAATATATTTCTAGTAGTCAGTTAGCTCGGCCGAAGGCAAAAAAATTGTATTTAAAAAAAAATTTTAAGATGTGCCACGCAAAAAACAGAAAATTTTGCCGAAATTTGTGCTAAACTAAAATGGCAATTGTGAGAGTTTGCCGAAAAATGCTAGCTAGATGTTAATTTTATTATTAAAAAGACCATCTAACAAACACTTTCACATTTGAAGAATCATGCAAGTTCGTGCCCAAACACAACTTTTTGTCCACGAAAGATATAGGCTATTTTAGCTTCAAAGTCCTTAAAACCACAACCCCCAAGAATAGCGCCAAAGATGCATGGAATTAAAAATTGTAGTTTTAAATAAGAACTACTTTTCTTAGGCTTCACCTTTCACCTTTTAGCCTTTTTATAATTTTATTTTTTCCCATTTGCTGTTAGTATAATTGTAATATGGTTTTGATCCCGATTTAAAAATACGTCTTAAAAACTCTCAACTTTGAAACCCTGGCAGACTGTCAGTATTGCCATCAAATTTTTTTCATTATACTTTCTTAATGGCTTGGAGTGTTACCATTGAGAAACTGTATAAGCTTTTCGAAATTTGTTAAATTTTTTTTTTTATAATTTCTGCCAAAAAATATGCATTTGGAACCATAGTGCATGGGACCTAAGTCCAAAAATGGTCCGATGATAATCAGATTTGATAAGGTTATTAAAGAACGCGTTTAACATACACAAACAGAATTTTAATTAAATATTTTCTATTTTCATGAAATTTGAGAGATTTATGTGAAAATCGGGAAGGTGGTTTGTATGGGGGCTACAAGAAGAACTGGTCCGATTTCTTTAAAATTCGGAATGTTGATTTGTGTGGATAAAACATGATTACCTGGCAAATTTCGAAAAGGTACCTATTAAACTGCGGCTATTAGAGTCATTTGAGCCAAAACTAAAGAGGACCTTTGTATGGGGGCTAGGTCTAAATATGAACCAATTTCAATAGGCTTCGTCCTTGGGCCAAAAGAGGCTTAAGTTTCAAATTTCAAGTCAATTGATCAAGAATTGCGACCTGTATCGTGTTTACACCGTTTACATGGACAGACAGACGGACGGACGGACGGACGGACGGACGGACGGACGGACATCGCTAAATCGACTCAAAAAGTGATTCTAAGTCGATCGGTATACTTAAAAGTGGGTCTAGGACCAATATTTCGGGTAGTTACAAACATCAGCACAAACTCATTATACCCTGTACCACAGGGTGGTGTAGGGTATAAAGATGTGATTTTTGTTTTAATGGCACATCGATGAAAGTTGGTATAAATATTAGAAGCTATTTAAGAATAAGAAATTCGTTCGCGTAAATTAAATCGCGCAAGGGGGTCAAAAGTTATAGCGGTTTTAAGATTTAGCGGTTTTAAAAATCTTAAAAATATTTTAAAGATTTTTTTTTTTCTACACATTTGTTGCATGCGTTATTAAAATATGCCAGGATATATCATTTCTTCTAAATAAATATGATATAAATTTAACTCTTTAATATTTAACATATTTAGGCAATGCGCGTTGGTGTTACTGAAAAAAAATCACGGAAAATCGTATCATTGTACCAGTAGTTTAAAAAAAATCGGTGATGCTTTTTTATAACAAGAAAATTTAATATGGTCCAAAAAATCTATAATCATCAACATTTTTTAACCCGCCTCTAATTTTATGATGACACATTAAGTGGGCTTTCATTTAAAAAAAATTTCATCCGATTTCGTGTAAAGCCTTGGATGTGCCAGATCAAAACAGGTTTAGATAAAATCATCGCGCTTTCCGCTTAGAAGGGCTTAAAGTAAAAAGTCAAAAAGGAAATCAGTTCTACTCGTTAAGGCACGGGTTTTGGTGTATTAAAATGAACATGATGCATTAACTGCTACTAAAAAAAATAGGAAACAGATTTAAAAATTTCGCACAATTTTCAAAAATGCCATCAAATTTTTGCAATTTATTTTTTATAAACCCGCCAGTGATTTTTTTATGTAAACTCCTAAAAAACTCGGTTTACGCAAGAGTCCACCAAATTTCGAATGAAACCGCGAATCTGCCTCGCGAAAAACTGGTATTTTAAAAAATTACGTTTTTTCTTTCGAACTTTGATCTGTTGAAACTCCTTAACTATTCTTGGAAAATTAACGGAATTAATTCCAAAATGTTGAGAATTACAACAGCTACCAACTCTAGTTCAACTTTTTTCATTTTATAAAGAGGGCCGAAATCCCTGATCAAAAAACCTAAAAAATTTAAAAACTCTTAATTTTTGGTTTCAAAACTTAACCGTCTTATAACTTCTTACCAAGCGATGAAGCATCTATCAAACCAACACTAAAATAATCTCTAATATGTACTGACTTTGTGTTATGCCGGAAAAGATTGAAATATAAGGAGAACTTAAAAAAAAAAAGCGAAAGAAGGTAAAAACTATGGATTATTTCAAGCCATTTTTATAGATTTTTCAACTTTAACCCTCTGTAACTTTTACGGATAAAGTGGTGTAATCCTTAAACATTGCTCAGTGATGGTTCAAGGTCTTGTTTACACAACTGCATTTACAGTTTTTCTAAATTCCAAAAACTGACCGTTTTTTTAAACATTTATTTCAGTTTCACTGAGTTTAAATTTTAAAAAGATTTTGTAATATATGCTGCAACTTAAGAGTCATAAGAATATAATAAAAATTTCAAAATGTGACTATGGCTTCTTCTCCTTGCACCCTGGGATACCTGAAGGATTATAATGTGTTGTGATCTATCTTTAATGGGGAGTCGCTGGATCTCCTTCATAGCACTCATTTTCTGGGCAATTCCATGATGCCGTTTAAAGCTTTGAGACGTTCTGACGCCAAAGCATATGAAATTGCTTCGGAAATAATAAAAGCTTCAGGCACTATAAATCTCCTGGTACAGGAGGTATAGAGGGATATCAGAGTCGAATAATCCTTTAATATAGAGGGATACCAGAGTCGAACAGTTTCAAAGGAGTTCCTACCAAAGTCAGTCATCTATTTTGTTAAAGACAACGGAAGAAATGATAGATTCATATTTTCGTAGAGTGATTGACCCGAGGTTGCTTTCGACTAGGCAAAATTCACGCAGCATGCGCAGATCTACAGACACAGCTCTCTATGAATTCGTCCCAGACTTGGTAATTGTGGCATTGTCTTGTCTGAAAGTGAAGCGTGGGATCGTTTTAATGGTGGAAAATATACTTGCCAATAGAAGTAAAACTTCTGAATTGGGTGCGTCTATTATATCTTGATTTTGTTCTTTCGCCACATCTTTGGAACCTGGCACTTAATTCAATGATGCTCTCTCTAGAAGCACGAGGTTGTCGCATATGCTTATTATGTTGCGATAGCGGTAAAGGAAAATCCCCTGCCGACATCAAGAGACAATCTTTAGGGTTCTCTGAAAGATCTGTCTAAACGGGAAAGAGACTGTGGTTTGGAAGATAATCCATGTAAAACAGAGCTAGTCTTGTTTACAATGATCTATAAGATTCCTGTTTTTGATACTATTTCTCTGGACGTCACCTTCTCAAATGGAAGCAAGTATCTTGGAGTATTTCTAGAAAGGAAGTTGCAGTTTTGAATTTTTAAAGGAACGGGTGAGAAAAGCAACGATTGCTTTATATTCCTGTGAAAGTCGTTCATTTAAAAACGAAGTGGTGCGTCAAATTCTGCTGTATGGAATCATTGTCTGGTGGTCTGATTTAGAGACCAAAGGGAACTGTGTCTTTATCACGAATGTACAGGGAATGGCGTCGATGTTCATTATTCATGCTCTTCGTACTACACCTACGGCTGAATTAAAAATCCTCATTCACCTGATACCATTGAACATATTGGGTTTGCTACTTACGTCGGCAATTCGACTGAATAGCACACTGCAATGGAATAGAAGCAATGGTGGCCATAGCGCGATCTTGAAGAAGATAACAATACCACACAATATGAACTGTACTCCATCTATGAGCCTTTTAGAGCGCCACTTTAACACTATGATATCATATAGGGAGTCTTGGATGAGGGATAGTAGAGCCTCCATACATTTTTAAACAAAAAGATCTAAGATACACAAACAAGTGGACTTTGAAGTTTATTCGGAAGATCTTTGTTTGGGTCTGTTTAGAAGTTTGTCCGATTATTGCAATGGCAATACAGGAATTGGCTGACTGCTTGAGTTGAAATGTCTTATCAAATTTCAAGCAGTCAAATTTCAAGCAATCAAATTTCAAGAAGTTTGGCATAGAACTCATATGGGTCTGAGGGCACAGAGACATTCCAGGAACTACCTAACAGGTTCCAACGGAATTGGAATGTGTTGGTTTTCCACTAGAAACTTGCAAGCAAAATCGACGGCTTTGTACCGCGACAAAGACCAATCAGAGATGGGGCACATGGATGGACGTATGCGACTACACGACATATTTGGCCATTCCTAAATAGAAGCTCACAAGTAAACTAATATCGTTTCTAAGAAGTGAAACTTCGTCGGTGGTTTATGTAGTTAACGGAAACAGTCTCATAGGAAAGCCCGCAGAGCGTTTAAATGTGCCGTCAAATGACTTTTGCCGGAGTGTCATGGGTGAGGAGGAGGTTGAAACTATCGAACACTTTATCTGTCATTGCACGGCAGTTTCTGGTCAGAGACTTGCTTCACAGGGATCTATGGAGCTGCACGATCTCTGTTTTGTCGGATGTCAAAATTCAATATCTACGAAATTTCATAAGAGCAGGGACAAGTACGTAAGCCTATTACGCTCTCATGGTATCACAACGGACCTCAGAGTGTATGTGTGCTGGCGTAAAATGTTACCAATCCTAACCATTGTCCACGTAATGAATTAACATTACAAGTAATAATGTTGGCTCTACTCTCTCTCTTAGGATATTCTCCCAATAAATACTCATAGATTATAGTATAAATAGAGATAGCCAAATTTGGTTTCATTTAAGATACACTCGTTGACCACAAATTTGTTGCAAAGTGTAATTTATCCATGCCAAACATATAATATATTGATCATTCAAAAAAGAAAAAAAAAAAAAAATTGGCGCCCAACGCGGGGCCCAATTTGTTATTATTCAATATTTTGAAAAGCAATAATTATTAAATACTTTAAACCGCAAAACCTACTGGGACTATTGTAACTAGCATATTTGTAGCTTTTATTCTGGCTTTTTGTCCCCTAACAATCAAATATATATAAATATAATAATTTGGCTCCCAACTTGGGGTTATTGCGAAAAACTTTTCCAATTTTCAATTAAGTTTATTTGTGTTATAAAAAAATTTTAAATATTTGTTTTTTTAAATTTATTTTCAGGTTAATAGTCGTTCATAACTTCAAATTTCAAAATAGAAATTTATATAAGTAAGATTTTTGGAGATGTGGTTTCTGGTCATTTGGTGTCTAAAATTTGTTTTTGGAAACAATATAATTGGTTTTAAATAATTGTAACCAAAAGTAATATTAAAAAAAAAAATTTGGGTAATTTTGACTGAGTTTCAATTATTTTTTTCCTTTGTATGTGTTATCAAAAGGGCCCTCCTAGTGTATTTTTATGTGCCAACGCATGGCGATGACTGTAACTCTTAACCTAAACATAACTGTCCCAAAACCAAAAAAATTCCCCTAATTTACTAAACGTCTCTTATAATTAACCATTCAATAATTCATCTTAATTGATTACAAATTAATAAAAAAACCCAGTGGACAGACATCCGTTTATTTACAAAAAAAATCTGTCAAATAAAATTAACTTAAAAATGATGATGGGTTATTTAAACTATAAAATTTCTCATAATCAAATCAAAATTCAACAAAAAAAAGAAAATAAAAAATAATAAAACCTCATCAAGGTTATAAGTAAATACAAAAAACGTTTTACTCTGCTTATGAACATCATCAGTCAAAAGATGAAAAATATTGTCCAAAAACTTCAAAAGCAAATACTAATTTAATAGCTCTTCATCATCGAACTACCAGTCTTTTTAAGTATATTTTTGGGCCAATGTTTAGTTAATATAACCAACCAAACCAATTGACCGACAGACCGACAAACCAACCACCATTTACTAATATCTATATTTAAGTGCAATTTAACTACCATTTAATATTATTAATGATATTTACCACCCAGATTTTTGAATTTATTTTTTTTTTACTTTTTTTTTTAAATTTGATAAAATAATTCAGCCACTTACCATTTCGTCTAAACTCTTTAAATCGTTAGTAATAATTTGTGGTTGTGGACCATACATTAACATGGGACCTTGATCATCGTCATCATCATTTTCTGTATCACTGTCTTCAAACATTTCGGTTTCGGTACCGACGGTTTCGGTGCCTACACCAATGCTATCGGTTTGTGTACCATCTGTTTCGGTTTGTGTACCACAACCGATACCATTGGCTTTATTATCGGCTGCTATTTCACGATCAATTTGTCGTTCCATTTGTACCAACATGGGAGCTAACATACCTAAAGGGAGGAAGAGAGATATTTGGGAATTAGTTACATGTGATGTGCAATATATAATGATTGAGGAACACTCTATTATGAATTGTATCCAAGACTTTTTTGTATCCAAGATTTTGTTCGGCTGGGGTCTGACATTTTTATACTTTATACATTTATACATTCTGTGAATGTCTGTCCGTCCGTCCGTCTGTAGTTAACCCGATGAAGTCCAAAATAAAAGAGCTAGACTCCCAAAACTTAGCATAAATATGTCTTATGGCCCTGGGCAGGTTAAGTTCAGAAATGGGTCAAATCGGACCATGGGGAAAAAAGTTCCCCCTTGAAAAACTAAACCAACTTCTTAAAAATGCCAATTTTTTTTTTTGTATTTTTGTGAAACAAATGAAACATTTTTATCTTCGCAGAAGTTTATAGTCCACACTCAAAATAATACATTAGAAGATTTACTAATTTTTTTTGCTAATGCTGGTTAGCTAACTTTTAGCAAATTTTTAGTTGAGATTAGCATGTTAGCAAAAATATCTTGTAAACTTCATTTAGCGCATTAGCAATTTTAAACAAAATTTGAACTAATTTTTTTTGCTAAATTTGAAATTGAGTTGGCCAAATTTTTACAAGCTTTTTTGCTAATATTAGCAAAAATAAATGGTATTTTTTTTTATTTTCAGATCAAGCCAGATAGAGCAAAATGGAGGCCATTTTTGGTTCTCGGGCGCTCCTCTTCACATGTGTGGACCCTAATGGGTCCTTACTTTGGATCCAAAAAAGTTAGCATTCCCGAAAATTTTAAAATGCTCATATCTCGGTAAATATTGCCGACACAACAAAAAGTCCAAAAGCATTTTTGTAGCTCTCAACACGTAGAACAAGACCGCAAATGGTCTCAGGGTAATGTTTTTGAAATGATCGAGTTTTTTAATTCTCAAAACCCTAGTGGTCCCTTAAAATCACGTATTTCAAAAACTAAGCAAGGTAGAGCGAATCGGACACAAATTTTGGATCAAAAACTATTACGATTTTTAAGGAATCCAACTAGGTCTAGGCCCATCGGGGTCTAGACCTATCGGGTCCGAACCCAATGGAGTCCTCAAATGTGTTTAAACTAAGTTGAAATAAGAAAAATAATACAGTCAAACTCGGTTATAACTAACTCGGTTATAACGAATTCTCGGTTGTAACGAACTAATTCTAAAGTCCCGACGTTTTAGCATCAATTTTCACACAAAATACTTCTTTTATAACGAACTCGGTTATAACGAATCCTCGGTTAAAACGAACTGATTATTATGGTCCTACGAACACAATTTCATGTATATTTTTCATAGGGGGTAGGACCTACCCCCTTTCTTTCCAAAAAAATTTTCCAAACAAACCTACCCGGTAGGTATGTTTGGAAAAAATGTTTGGAGGGAAAAAGTAATGGAGGTCGGTTACATTTATCCCTCTAGGGGGGACAATGTGAGCGATATGAGCTGATGTCCCAAAAAACAAAATTTTAAACAAAAAAATGTAGGGGACCACCTTAAGCGTTGAAGATTGAGGGTAGGTATGTTCTAAGAAAATGTTGTTATTGAGAGGTCGGTTTGACTCGTCTAGGGGCAACCCTTAAACCACAAGTTGTACCTTCCTATAAATGTTAAAAGAAAAAATTGACAACTTTTTGTTAAACAAAAATTTGGAAATTCCAAATAAGTAGATACAACTTGTGGTTTAAGGGTTGCCCCTAGACGAGCCAAGTTTGAAAAATCGCACGTTAGGGGACCAACCTATTCCCGAAAAAGTGGACCAGTATCGGAATTTTTTTTTCCATTCAAATGGCTATAAATCGAAAAGTAAAATAGATAGCGACTACTTCTAACATGTTAACTAGCGCTTTAAAAAAATTCAAATTTCATAAAAATCGAATAATACACTCAAAAAAAAAACTTTAATGTTAGCAAAAAAAGCTTGTAAACCTACCAGAAAATTTGCTGATTTTGAACCCACAATTTTTTGCTAAAGTTAGCAAAACTGTTTTGCCAAAAATTAGTTAACTGAATTTATTTTTATTTCAACTTACAAGGGAAGTCTCCCTGGTGTCACCCTCCGATCTTCATGAAATTTGGATATGTTGTTAAGAACGAAAATTAATTCGACACGTATTTTTTTTTAGCGGCCCAAACTCATTTTTAGGGGGGGTCGATTTGTATGGGGGGAAATAGACCTTTTTCAGTTTTTAACGATTTACGCCTATTTAAGCAAAATAAATATAGGCATGCGTGGTATCAGATTAAAGGTACTAAAAATACCTATCTCGTGGTGCTAACAACGGGCCAAAGAAGTTAATATTTTTCGACTTATTAACGAAAATGCCCTAAAATTTTGGTATTTTACTCAATATGACGAAAAGTTGTGCATGTTTGGACACGTTCTTATCACACGTAGATAGGTTTTCCAAAGACCTTTCATTTGGTATGTAACATGACTAGGTTTCTTTGCATAATATAGGAGATAAACGATAAAAACTGAAAAATGGCCTTGTCTTTCCCCCTCCTTTTTACCCCCTAAATATGAATTTGGGCCGCTAAAAAAAAATACGTGTCCCTTTATTTTTTCTGCTCTAAAAAATAAAACCAATTCCATAAAGATCCGCGGGTGACACTAGGGAGACTTCCCTTGTTAGTTCATACACATTTGAGGACCCCATTGGGTTCGGACCCGATAGGTTCAGACCCCGATGGGCCTAGACCTAGTTGGGTTCCTTAAAAATCGTCATAGTTTTTGATCCAAAATTTGTATCCGTTTCGCTCTACCTTGCTTAGTTTTTGAGATACGTGATTTTAGGGGACCACATTGGTTTTGAGAATTACAAAACTCGATAACTTCATAAATATTACTCGGAGAGCTTTTGATTATTTTGCGGTCTTGTTCAACGTGTTGAGGCCTACAAAAATGCTTTTGGACTTTCTGTTGTGTCGAAACGGTCCTCTCCACACATGTGAAGAGGACCGTTGCCGAGAACCAAAAATGGCCTCCATTTTGCTCTATCTGGCTTAGTTTCCGAGATAGCGCCATTTTCTGAAAATAAAACAAAATTTACCATTTATTTTTGCTAATATTAGAAAAAAGCTTTTAAAAATTTGGTCAACTCAATTCTAAATTTAGCAAAAAAAATTAGTTCAAATTTTGTTTAAAATTGCTAATGCGCTAAATGAAGTTTACAAGATATTTTTGCTAACATGCTAATCTCAACTAAAAATTTGCTAAAAGTTAGCTAACCAGCATTAGCAAAAAACAATTAGTAAATCTACTAATGTATTATTTTGAGTGTAAACAAATTGGCAAGCTCTTTAAGCCTTTGTATGCAAAAGGTTTCCCACTTTGGGGGCCCCTGGAGGCGCCCTTATTGAACATTTGGGGTCCTTTGTCCAAACTTAAAAAATTTACAAAATTACGTTAGCTGTAACCGGTATAAAATAAACCACTGCTACTGGTTGACATATTTGGCCAGAATTCGATGCCGAATGGTATTTTAACAAGAACAAACATATTTTTTTCAAAAAAAAAAATCGCGAAATTTTTTTCACAAATTTCTTTTTTTTCCCGGATTTTTTTCCAATTTTTTTTTTTTCAAATAATCTTGTTAACATTGTGGAGGGTATCAATACATTATTTTAAGGCCGAATTTAACATTTTACTAGTTTTTAATTATTTTTTTTTTAACTTACCAAATTTAGCTCCTCTTCTGGCAACTTCTAAAAGGCATAAAATAACATGTTTTTCGTTTTTTCTCATAATGAGGTCGTCTGTTTCGAATAATAGGCACTCTATAATTTTAAGGCTTTTTCTGCAAATAAACAAAATAACAAACAAAAAATAAAGTAAATTAAAAAAAAAAAAAAAATCAACAAATCAATCAATTTTTTGGGGGTAATTTAAGATACACAAAAAAATTAACTAAATACCAAAAATTTATATTTTTGTTTATCTAAAAAAAAATCTCAATTTTAATCTTATTTTGTTTAGTGATGATGATTTCAAAATATCTTGATGGGGATATATTTTTTTTGTTTAAATTAATCTGTAGGTCTTTAAGAGTTTTTTTTGAAAAAGTTTTTTTACTGATTTTTTATATAATTTTTTTTTTGTATTTTAATTTTGTTAAATAAACTGCCATTTACTACTTATTTTGAGGCATTCATGCATTCATTGCCTCATTATAGCCGCACATCAAAGTGTTTGTTTCGATGCGAATGCAGTGCAGCTCGTTTGGTTTTGGATTTTTTTTTTTTTAATTTTTTCACTTTTATTTCATTATTTTACATTAATTTGCTGTGAATGAATTTTACGCGGATACGGTTTAATTTAGTTGATCTAAATTTAATTGAAATTTCATTTTCACGCGTATATTATTTAGATCTTTTTAGCTTTAGTGATTTTAAACGCAAATTGGTGGTTGTAGATTTTGTGGTATATATTTTTTTTCATTTCAGTTTTTTTTTTTTTTGATTATTGCCAAGAACTTTTTATTTCTGTTAGATTCTAGTTGAAAGTGCAATGATCGGTAAAAAATTTTTATGTTGTTTTTTTCTTTTCTTTTTTTGTTTTTCGTTTTGCCAAATTAGTGCAATAAAAGTGAAAATCCTAAAATGAGTATGTAGTTTTTATCAAAATCAACAAGGTTATTGACTTTTGAAATTGTTATTTTGGGATTGAAATGTATTCGGTAACAGAAAAGATGATAATGTTTTAAATTTGACCTTAAAATGAATTGGATTTAGTGATTTATTAGGAAACAACTAGGACTTCTAATCCTGAAATTGCGATTCTGTAAATCATGGGATTTTCGGGAATATGTGAATCTTGAATCTCAGGATTTTTAAATTTTAAATCTCGGTATTTTCGGGTTGCCGATTTTTTTTTAAAATTTTTTAATATATTTTTTCAATAATTTGTGTAAAATATGAATTTGTGGAACGCAATTGTGGAAGCCAATTGTGGAACACAAATGTGGAACGCAAATGTGGAACACAAAACGATCAAATCTGACACAAGTTCTGGCTGGTACCATTTTTTTGTGGAAGCAACCGTTGGTGAAATGTAAAGCTTGCAAACAGATTCTAAAAACTAATGGTGCTTCAAAGAAAGGAATTTTTACAAATTTAAACTCCTTAAGTTGAAAACTTTTTTATTTTAAAAAGTTGACAACGATGAGCCACGACGAAAAGTAAGAGAGATAACTGAATACGGATATTATTCAGAGGAGGAAGTTATTTCCCGGATGACTGCTATGGAAGGATTTCCTTGTTCGCAATTCCCAACTTCAACAGAACTTCGCAAATCTTTTCGAACGCGCGGATTTGGGGTGTCAAAAAATCCGGTGAATGCCGAGATTCAAATTATCCCAAAAATTATCGGGATCCCGAAATCGGGATCTCGAGAATTCAAACAACATTTAAGCATTTATTTGGGCTAAACAGTTGCACTAGTTGAAAAGTGCAAAGTTCGAAGGACCGACAAAAAAGGAAATGGGCAACTTTTATATGCCTATGTCACAAATAGGACATACACTCAAAAAAAAAGTAAACTAAAATCTGGGAAAATTAACTAAATTTTGAGAAAAAGAGGGAATGATTTGGCTCCAAAGATTTTTTTTCTTGGTTTAAGTTCATAATTTTCCCAAAAATAAGGAAAACAAAGTTACTTAATTTTAAGCCAATTTTAACTAGAAAATGAGAAAAATTATACTTCACATTTTAGAAATAGATTGGATCTAGACCCTGGACCCATGGGTTCGGACCCCATTTACCTCGAGACCCCGTTGGGTCCTTTAAGCGTCCCTATAGATTTTGAACCAAAACTTGTGTCCGTTTCGCTCTAACTTGCTTAGTTTTTGAGATACGGTAATAAGGGGTCTGAAAGGGTCTTGAGAATCTTAAAAGCTGGATATCTCAAAAACTAATAATCGGAGGGCTTTCGGGTATTTTGCGGAAGTGTTCTACGAGTCAAGAGCTACAAAAACGCCGTTGGACTTTTTCTCGTGTTGGCAATATTTACCGAGATATGTGCATATATAAAATCTCGGGAATTTCAAATTTTAGATCTAAATTTAGGGTCTTGAGACCCCGACAGATATGCAGAGCTAGGCTATTCCATATTTTTCTTTGTTGTCTTTCTTTTGAAAATTTTGTCCGTTTCGCTCTATCTCGCTTAGTTTTCAAGATATCGCCATTTTGAATTTTTAACTAAATTTGAAGAAGTTATTTACTAAATTTTCAGAAGTTATTAACTAAATTCTAAGAAATACACTTCCTCAATTCAAAGAAGAGAAAAACGATGATGATTTTTTTAGTAAATTTTAACTAAACTTGAACTAAATTGCTTTTTAAGAAATATGTCTTAAAAATAAAGATACGTTTCTTAGATTTGTGGAAAATTTCTTTGGCAGTAAGAATTTTTTTCCTAATATTTAAAAATTCCATTTAAAGAAAAGTTTGAACTACTTATAAGTAAATGAACTAAATTTTTTTCCTCATAGTTAGGAAAATTTCTAATTTTTTAGTTAAATTTTACTAAATTTAAGGAAAATTCATGATAAATTTTCAAAGACATTTTTTCCTTAATTTTAGTTATGTCTTTTTTTTCAGTGTAGCACATATATCACAGAACTAATTAAAAAGAACAATTTTCATGTTCTCTTGGGTGACATGTTTTTTGGGGTTAATTTGGTGACATGGTCCCTAAGAAAAGATATTCTAATCAGAGATTTCCGTGACATGTCGCTGAACTGACCTTAGAGAACATGTCAGTCAAGAGCACATTGTAGTGTCCTCCGGGAAATTAGTTGTCCCAGCAATAACAATTGGTCTGAAAATACCTATTCTATGCAGACTTTACACAGTAGTTACTGTTAGGTACGTTTAGGTTGTAAGTGGCTGGTGATGTTTACTCTGAGGTCCGTTGTGATATCACGGGCCGGTTATAGGTTCCCCTACTAGTCCCTGCCGTTAAATAAATTTAAGCTCCTAATGAAACTCCTAAGATATTGAATTTTGACATCCGACAAATCAGAAAGATCGTGTAGCTCCCTACATCCCAGTGAAGCAAGTCTCTGACCACAGTACTGTTAAAAGCACAGACAAAACACTACTGTTTCAAAAGATCTTAAGTTCATTAACATTAAGTTTTTAAAAGGTTTGCCTTCATAATGGTGAATTGTTCAACTTCATTAACTTCAGTTTCTAAAAGGTTCGTTAATAGTGCTTTTTGTTACTTTCCACTTTATTGACCTTCAGTTTAATTTTGACATGAACTTCATTAACATTCAGTTATTAGAAAGTTCGTCTTTACAGTCGTGGGTTTCTTAAGGAATCAATTTCAGTAACCTATATTTTCTTAAGAGTTCCTTTACAAGTGTGGCTTTCTAAACGGAATCAATTTATTTAACCTTCAGCTCCTAGAAGATTGGACTACATAATCACTGGTTTAATGTATCTGCAGTTCAAAGAAGATTCAAAACAACATAAAAAAAACGTACAGTGAGTGACCCACTTTCTTAACCTTCAACTTTCAATTCATTGTCGAAGTTGAGCATCGTGATCGTTCGTTTCCAAAGATATCAACTTCATCAAAGTTCATTTTCTTGAAGGTCCTCCTTAATAATCGCGAGGGTCTAAAAGGTCTTTTATTTTAAGTTCCTAAAAAACTTCACTTTTAATACTAGTTGGTTTATAAAGCTTTTAACTACATTAACCTTTAGATCTTAGAATATTCGACCAACTTGGCAATCGTGGGTTTCCATTATTACTTCGTCACTTCTTCAGTTCCTAGAAGGTTCACAATCAGGGGTTTCTAAGGGGTTCATAATCGTTAATCTTCAGTTTTAGATGATTTGATTTCACAATCTTATTTTTTTAGGAATTATTACTTAACTAAACTTTAGTTTGTGAGTTTATCAAGGGCCAAACTTTATAACCCTTTACTTCCTCAAAGGTTTAAGTGGAAAGTAACATTTCCAACATTTTCAACGTTTCTTTTCTGTAGTTCGTGGGGTTTTAAAGTGTAAAACTTCATTTAACTCTAAGTTCCAGAAAATTCGACGCACTAATATTTGTTTTCAAAAATTTGTAGCTCCATTAATCTTTAGCTCCTAATGGAATCAACTTCATCAACGTTCAGTTTTGAAAGGTGCGACTTCACAGTCATGGGTTTTTAAAGAGATTTACTTTGTTAACCTTAAGTTTCTTGAATAGTCGACTTGACTTGCCATGATATTTCACGGCATTTATTTCGTGAAAACAGTGTAAGTTTAGCTTCATTAAACTGAGGTTCTGCGCAAGACCAATTGGAAATATGGAAACAGCATTATTCCAATTTGCTCTCCACTACTACTTCAAACCAACCAAATATATGCAACTGTGGTTCTCATGCAATAAGGCAGGATATTTGAATGCCATTGAATGCCCTGATATAGCAGAAGTTGTTGTTGCAGTAAATTCTATAAAAGCGAATAAGGCTCCTGGGGTTGACAACATATCGCCCGAAATGCTTAAAGCCGACTCTCAGACCACAGCCAACATATTGCTTCCTCTTATCCAAAACTTCTGACGCACACATGAACTTGACTCGAAGCTAAAAGAAGGCCTTATTGCAAACATCCACAAAAAAGTTAATTAAAAAAACTGTAAAAACTCGCGTGGCATTACCGTCCTTAGCGCAATAAATAAAGTTATTGCACTAATGATCAACAAAAGAATATCCGACACTGTACTCAAGCTCCTTAGACCGGAGCAAGCTGGCTTCAGTCCCCAAAAATCATGTGTAGACCACATCAATAGTCTACGAATAATCATAGAACAATTTACTGAACTTCTCTCTACGCTCTATCTGCTATTTATCGACTTTGAGAAAGCCTTCGATACACTTAACCAAAACGCAATATGGAGTGCTCTAACTTGCAAAGGGGTTCCGCCAAAAATCATGTGCCTCATTCAAACGCTGTATCGGGATGTTAAATCTCGTGTTGTCCACAATAATGCTCTGAGTAGCTGTTTCGATGTCGTATCTGGTGTCCGCCAGGGTTGTGTACTGTCGCCCTTGTTGTTTAACATCGTTTTAGATGTTATAGTCCGCAATGCTACTGAAGAAAATAGAGGTATCAACTGGGGTCTCAACCAACAACTAGAGAGCCTAGAGTATGCAGATGATATCTGTCTTCTTTCGCACAGCTATAAAGATATGAAAGCTAAACTTAACTGCATCGAAACCGAAGCTACAAAGTCTGGCTTAAGAATAAACATAAGCAACCCACAGGGTAGACCAAGAAGAGTAGGCAGACCATCCCACACCTGGCGTCGACAACTAAACATCGAAGTAAGACCGGTCCGAATGGAATAAATTCGTTTTTGCCCTTTGTTCCGAATAGGAACCACAGGACATAATATATAACCTGAGGTTTTGAAGAATCTAGCATCAGAATTATTTAGTGAACAAAATATTTATTTACATATTCAAGGTTTCTTGACAATAGTGGATTTCGAAAGTGTTCTGCTTTTTTTTTACCTTCAGTTCCTAAAAGATTCAACTTTAAACTCACTAATCGTCAGTTTGTTTTTTTAAGGGTTTAGCTTAACTTTATTATCTTCCATTCCTGAGAAGATTTAAGTTCACAATCGTGTGTTTCGAATGGGTTCAACTTTTTGAACAGTCAGTTCCTTGAATTGTCATAAGTTCGTGAGGTTTGACTGGAAAATTTTGGGTTTCAAAAAGGTTTAACATATTGATTTTATCCTTAATAATTTAACTTCATACATCAACTTGAGCTTTCAATAGAAGTTCTTCCTAAATCTTGAGTTTAAAAAACTATCTACTTTGAAAGGTTTACATTCTTCAATTGTGAAATTCAAAATGCGTTTTTCTTTATCATTAATATTGAGTATCTTTAGTTCTACGGTTTAAAATATTGAAAATATAAATAAATTTGAATTTTTAATAAAAAAAATAACACTCACCTGCACCAAGTTATAAAATTTGAAACATTATCGCGTGAAAAAAATGTACCGCTTTTTGCTGCTGGCAAATAGTGTACATTGCCCATGGCCAATATAGGACCAGCCGAGCCGGAAGTTATCGAACGTGTCATTGATTTGTTGCGTGCCTGACGTCTGGCCAAATAATCTTCAGCTGCTTGGCGTACATAGTTAGCGTGCTGTAAAATGAAATCGAAAACGAAAAATCGCATTAAATTAATGTATAAAAATCAAAAAAAAAATCTAAAGAATCTTAAGTAAAAATTTATTTTTAAATACTTATTTATATTGCAAAAATAACAAAAAATAAATCTTAAGAATTTGTGCAAATATTCAAATGAATGATGTGTTCGAGTGTGTGTTGTAAGATGTTGCATGTAATGTATTTTGTAACTAGACGACATTTTGAGGGTATAACATAATTACGTCAAACAACATTATGTAGATTTATTTTGATGAAAAACAAATTTAGTTTTTAAGTGATTAAAACAAAAAACTTGTAAATGTTTTAAAATTTTTTTTGTTTTGCAATTTTTTGAAAAAAAAAAAAAAATAATTATAACATTATTGGAATAACACACGAAAAGAAAAAGCTTTATTATATTGATGAAAAGTTACATCAATATGAAGAATTGTCAACTTAAACAAAATTGATAAAAAAATTATTAATATGAAACTTTTTAACATATTTTAACAATTGTAATGAGAAACTGGTTGAAAACTTGTATGAAAACGTTTCATCATATATATGAAACACATAAATCAACCTTTTAATAATTATAATTCTGATTTTTCTTTCAGTGTAGGCGTGAGAACAATCATAATAATTTATGTTAGTGACCATATTACAAATTTGAACATAAACTACAACCTCATTTAATATTTTATATCTCTAATTGTGTTCAATGTTCTATGAATATTTTTTTTTTTCAAAAATATTCAAATTAATCTTTTCCAGTATTTAGGTGTTTTTTGGGTTCTCTTCGTATTTTGTTACCAATTCTTTTGTGGCAATATGTCATTGGTTCTAATGGCCCCATTTAGTAATAGAACCAGTGTTGTCACTAAAGAAATTCAAAATTACACATGGATGAAGTTAAATTTACTTAAATCGTCCAACTAATGAAAAAAATAAGAAATTGTTAAAAGTGATTTTACACGAAAAATTTTCGACCGGAGAACTTTTGAGAACTGCTGTTACATGTTCTTGCGTTGGTGCCGCACAATATATAATTTTTTATAAAATTAACCTCGCGTTTTCGTGAAATTGGAATTTTGAAAATCTATTTTGTGGCAGGGTTGCAAAAGTTGGTACAATTGTACTTTTTTTGGTACAATTCAAAACTCAAAAGTACAATGGTACACCAATGACTCATTTGGTACAATTTAAGAAATTTCTCAGTTTGTCTCTTTTTTAATGGGACTTCCCCAGTATATCGTTTTGATTGATTTAATGTAACATCTTATCCTTCGCTATTATTGTCTTATTTTCAAACAACTACAGGACAATTCCATCTCCAAACGATATTGTAAATGGCGTTTTCAAAATTGGAAAAAAACGTCAAAATTCCCATAAAGTTCTCATACAAAGTCGCCCATTACTTTAAAATATTTTGTTCCTACATATTTTATGTTTCATAATAATTCAGGTATCCTCTGGTTTCCAATATATTTATATCATAATTTTAAGGTTGACATTCATTTGGTTTCAGAGTTATAGACAAAAATTGGTAAAAAAAAAAAATTTACACACACATAACAATTCGATTCCCCCATCAAAATTGAATTGTACCGTTAGATTTTATTGTTTTCTTACATGGAAAGTTTTGAAAGTAAACTAAATCAGTTTTAAAGGGTTAAAAGGGGGTCAAAAATGAGCTACAATATATAACTGCACTTCTTAAGTGCGAAAGCCACAAGAAATTAATTTCCTAAGATTTATCGCGAGGGCAAATGTACCTTCCGTCGACCCCCTCACAAAAACGTTTTTTTATATATATATTTTTTTTTAATTTTTTAAAACAAAATTATTTTGGTACAATTGGGGTTGAAAAAGTACTATTTTATGAGCTTGTTGGTACAACTTTAGAGTTCTCATTTTGCAACCCTGTTTTGTGGCATCAATATTAGAATGAATTACAAGTAAGAGTCTAGATCTTTTGTTTTGGACTGCATCGTGTTAACTACAGACGGCCAGACGGACGAACATCGCTAGAATGTCTTAGAATCAATCAGAGATCATAAATATATGTACTTTATGGGGTCCTAGTCCAATATTTTGATGCGTTACACACGGAATGACAAAGTGAGTATACATTCATACTGTAGTTGGAGGGTATAATAAAAAGGCATGCAATAGTACTTTTTAAACTAAAGTACCAAAATTATAATTTTTAAATAAAGTAACAAAATTTAACTTTTAATAAAAAGTACCCAAATTTAACTTTTTAATGAAAGGTACTAAACTGTTACTTTTATAAAAAGTACCAACATATTTTTTTTAGTGAATTTCCATTCGTTTACGCTCTCTCCAAAAAATTTTGCTAAAAACATTGGGTACTTTTATTTTGTGCTTTTTAATATAATTACCAAAATATTAACTTTTGGTTTTTTGTAATAAAAAACACTAAAATTGTATTTTAATAAACAATATAAATTACACAAAAGTAATTTTTGATTAAAAGTACCAAATTGACACTTTTTTATAAAAAGTACTCAATTAGTACTTTAAAATAGAAGTGTGAAACAGGATATACTTTTTTATAAGTACCTAATAGTGCTTTTAAATCAAAAAGTATTCAAATAGTACTTTTGTTTGGTGCTTTTCAATATAATTAAAAAAATACGAGGGTTGAAATGGAAATTGAAATTATTGAAAGACCTTTTTTAGAAAATTTCTTAAACATACTCTTATGTCGATTTTGTGCAAGCTGAAACATTAAAAATTTAAAAAATTGTCCAATAGTTAAAATTCATTTGTAAAATAATTTTTCCAAAGACCCAAACAAACACCAAAATTTATCAGAAATTGGTGGTCAAAAGAATTGGAGGTCAAAAAATTCGGATTTCTTCTACTGTGTTTTAAAAATGTTGATCTTTGTTTGGGTCTTTGGAAAAATTATTTAACAAATGAATTTTAACTATTGGACTATTTTTTAAATTTTTAATGTTTTAGCTTGTACAAAATCGACCTAGAAATATTTTTAAGAAATTTTCTAAAAAAGGTCTTTCAATAATTTCAATTTCCATTTCGACCCTCATAGCACATTTAATATTTACACAATCTGAACGCCATTAAGCTTTAATTAAGGCTTGATTAATTACATACACAGGACTTTTTACAAAAATACCTATTTGATAATAAGACATATTTTGTTTAACTTTGTCTTGAATGGATTGCTAACTAACATCTTTCACACGAATTAAGGTGCGAGTCATCGTATAATATAACAAAAACTCAAGAACCAACGGACAGATTAAGTATTTTTAATAAAAAGTTACAAAATAGTGTTTTTTATTAATCAGGTTATAAAATAGTTGTTCTTATTAAAAAAGTACCTAAATAGATTTTTTTTGTAGAACTTTTAAGTAAAATTTACCATCATAGTGTTATTTTTTTAATAAAAAGTACAAAAATGGAACTTTTTTAAAAAAATTCTAAAATGGTACTTTTTCATAAGAAGTATGTACTTTTTAAAAAAGAAGTACCAACATTATTAAATATTTTTTAATTATTTTTCTTGTAACATTTAAAAGATAGCACTTTTTAATAAAAAGTACCAAAAAGTAAAAATATAGAACTTTTTAAATAAAATTGAATATTACAGTGTCCTTTTTTTAACTATAAACGTACTTTTTAATAAAAAGTACCAAAATTGCTAAATACTTTTCTCATTACACTTAAAAACGTTTAGTAAAATATTCGAATGTAGTGAATTTACTCATAAATAGAAGCATTTACACGTGTAAAATCCGCAAAAAATTACACGTAATATGTGTTATTGCCACATTAAGTGGCAACACTGGAAATAAGGTATAAACATATTAGTTTGTCATTCTGTTTGTAACACATTAAAATATCAACATAGATTTTAAGACGATCCATCACGGTTCGTCCCGATAACCGATTTTATGTCTGTTGAAATCACACTAACTTTCGAATGACAAAACGGAAACTTTTGATATTTTTCAGAATTATTTGTCATAGTCCTAGTCAGGTTGGTATTGAATTTAAGAGAAATCGGTGTAGAGGTTAAAAGTTATGAGCGAAAGCGTGAGGAAACTTCGAAAATTATTGGTATTGAAGGGTTTATTTAGTAATTTTGAGATTAAGCAGTCAGCTTCAAAATAATCTAATAAATAATAATTGTAACAAAAATTACTAAAAATAAATATTTTTTTTTACTCAAAATCTTCTGTACCTTTAAAAAAGACCATCATTCTAAAAAAATATTTTATGTTTGTAAATTTAATTTTTTTATCAAAAAATTAGTGAACATTGTGGAAGGTATTCATGGATTCGGCCAAGCCAAATATAACTTTTTTACTTGTTTTTTTGCTGCTTTTGTATTTTTTTTCGGTTAATAAGAAGGTGCCGGCTTGGCCACATGCATAATTGCACACATTTTGTGTGCACTCAAACTTTTTAGCATAAATGACATGACATTTAATTGGCCTCATTGCATACAAAAAAAACCAAATCGACTGACTATTATAGCAGCATTAACAACACAAAAGCTTTTGGAAAAATGTGCAATTATTAATTTTTTATCTTAGCCAAATAATACGTTCTATATGGTATAATATAGCAAACCCTTTTTTTTGCGCAATCAATAATAAGTAAGGGGATTCACGTATGTAAGATAATGTGATTTGAAGCAAAATTACTGGGGTAAAACAAGCAAAAAAATGGAAAAAAAAATTTTTTCCTGAAAATTTGAGATAGAGGGCTTTTAATATAAGCCCCGATATATTGGAATACACTGAAAAAAAAAAAACTTGTTAAAATGACAAGAAAAACTTGTTATTTTTATTTTTTGTAATCTTCTATTTTACGAGAATTCCTTGTAAAAAATAAGAGCTTTTTTGCAATTCTACAAGTTTTTTACAAATAAAATTGTAAATACATTTTCTTGACGCAATAAAACTTGCCAGGAATTCTCGTGACTTTACCAGATTTTTTACTTCTTCTTATTTAACGAGAATTCCTAGTAAAAATTACAAGCTTTTTACAAAAAATTGTAAATTTACAATTTTTTAACGCGAAAAAACTAACAAGGAATTCTCGTGACTTCACTAGATTTTTTTGTAAAATTACTTTAGAAATTTGGACATTTACGAAAAAAATTGTAAAATTACAAAAAAAAAATGTAAATTAGATCGAAAATTTTTTGTTGAAAACAAGGAAAACTGTCATGTTTTTGTAAAATTAGATTACGAAAGTTTTTCTAGAAATTTGACAAACTTTTCTCCTAAAATAAAATTTTGTTATTAAAATTTTTTGTTCAAGAATTCCCCTAATATTTTTCTTCTTAGTTTAAAGATACGTATTATATTTGCTATTATTATTATTTTTTTTATTTTTTAATTGTTTATGTCATTGTTATGCAAACGATAACAATGAATTGTTTATGTTTCATATTAAAACGACGACGACAACTACAACACCATTTATTATGACAGTTATTAAAACCATATCTCCTGAATATAATTTTCAAAAAAATAAAAAACAGTTTTTTTAATGAAAAAACGTGACAATAGATTATTTACCAAAATTTTAATTGAAATTTAAATAATAATGATAGAGGCCGATATTGCAAAAAAGATTGGGTTCGATTGAACGACAGTTTAACATCCCGTTTTTTTTGTAAATCATGTGAACCAAATGTCAAATAAACAAATTTGTTGTATAAAAAAAATTAAATTTTGTGGGAAAAAGCAGGAATTGAACCCAGGTGTGGAAGAAATTAATTCAAACAAGTAAAAAAGTTAAATTCGGCCTTGCCGAATGTAGTGATACCCTCCACAATTTCAAAAAGATTATTGCAAAAAACTTTATTTAAAAGGAAATTACTTTTGAAAGAAAAAAATTTTTTTGAAAAAAAAATTTCCTCGAAAAAAAAATTTTGGTAAAAAAAAAATTCGCGATTTTTTTCTTTTTTTGTCAAAAATTATATTCGTACTTGTTTAAATACCATTTGGTATTCAATTATGTTCACATATCTCAACAAGAAGCCGAATTAAAGCATTTTGTATTTTTAATTTATGTTGAATGTACTGAAATTTTTGAGGTGTGCTTACATTTTCGTTCATAACTTTTGAACCGCTGAACCGATATCGCTCAAATGCAATACCAAACTTCTCGGGAGAACTTCCAATAAATATGTTAAGTTTCAGTCATCTCTGTGCAATATTTTGTCCGTGACAGCATTTTACACAGACAGACGGACATCGCTAGAATGTCTTAAAATCGATCGGGCATCATGAATATATATACTTTATGGGGTCCCAGATCGATATTTCGATGAGTTACAAACGGAATGAAGAAAGTAGACCAACAAATAAACAAAATAACCACAAGGTTTTGAAAAGTCAGTTCGGATTTCTTTTTTATGGCCCATTGAAGTTTTTTATCAAAGGCATTTGGAAAACGTCCAAAAAAAACTCAAATAAAAACACATCTGAGCTTTAACCAAGTGAGAGTGTTAAATTCGGCTGTGCCGAATCTATTATACCCTCCAACATGTAAAAAAATTAAAAAAAAAATTTGACAGGGGCGTTTTTTTAAGGGGGGGGGGGCAAGGTAGGGGTAGGGGTCGGTGAGCTGGGGTGACTCCTTGGCCCTTGCGGTATATGTTTACAAGTTTATTTTGTCTGCTATTGTGCACATAAATATTATAGTTTTATAATTATTTAAATTAAATTTTTATCCACGCCCTTAAAAGAGGGGAGGGGCAAACAAATCTACATTTTTTAATCCCCTGGGTCCAAGCGCAGGACTATAAACTTTTACGATCATAAAAATGTCTCATTTGGTTCACAAAAATACAAAAAAACTTCCAAAAAATGAGCATTTTTAAGAGGTTGGTTAAGTTCTTCAAGGGGGAACTTTTTTCCCCCTGGTCCGATTTGGCCCATTTCCGAACTTAACCTGCCTAGGACTATAAGACATATTAATGCCAAACTTGAGGGGTCTAGCTTATTTATTTTGGACTGCATCGTGTTAACTACAGACGGACGGACGGACAGACAGACAGACAGACAGACAGACGGACGGACGGACGGACGGACGGACGGACGGACGGACGGACATCGCTAGAATGTCTTAGAATCGATCACTGATCAATAATATATATACTTTATGGGGTCCCCGACCGATATTTCGATGCGTTACACACGGAATGACAAAGTGAGTATACCCCCATACTGTAGTTGGAGGGTATAAAAAGCAAAAGAATAAGGAATCGTATTTTTATTGTATTTTTTTTTTACCATAGCCCGAAAAATATTGTGTATATACTTCTGAGCTAAAAATTACATTCAGAAGTATTTCATAAAATTTGATGACGATTCTTTTCTTTGACTAAGTTGACTCTCTAGCTTCCGTCTAAAAGGGTCATTTTTGTATTTTTTTAAAAGAAACACATAAAAGTGTATAAGAGAAGCCAGTTAGAGGGTTAAAATGATCTACGAATTTATTGAGCATTTAATTTCACTAGGGGTAATTAAAGGCAGGAAGTTCGTCCAGCATATAGAATATTTTTTAAAATGATAAGATCAATATTTTTCTAAAATAAAAAAAAAAATGTGTTAAAAATTGTGCTAAACATTTTAACCCCCTAACTGTCTTTTTTATAGGCATTTTCGTATTTATTTTAAAAAAGTGCAAAAATTACCCCTTAAAACGGGAGTAAGAGTGTTAATTTGGTATAAAAAATCATCACACAATTTTATAAAACACATCAACAAAATTTTTTAGCTCTAAAATATATTTATGCTGTTTTTTATCGGGTTTTTTAAAACTGCTTTGGTAAAAAATATTTGACAACCCCTAGAGACATTTTAGGAGAAAAATATTTGTAGAACATTTTAACCCTTTTAATGGAGGTTTTATAAGAATTTTGTGTTTAGTTTTTGAAAAAGGCAATTAAAGCGTTAACATGTTCTAAAAAAAATTAAAAACTTTATTTTTTAATTTTGTGACTTTGGAAAACTTTTTGGTGATTTTGATGGTCAACTTTCATATGGCGTTGAAGCCACTGAGGCTCAAAGCGATGACACAAAATTTGTTGCACAGTGTAATATATACTTTATGGCAATGGTTCCCAATCTTTTTTGTGCTATGCCCCACTTTTTAGTTCAAAAAACTACACTTAAGAAAAATTTTTAATTTTTTTAAAATTGTTTTAAAATTCAAAATTTACTTGGGGTTAATTTAAATTCTTTCTCTGATGTATAGCTTGTTTTAAACTAAATCAATTAATTTTTAAACTGTATCAATAAATTTTGTAGTTGAACCAAATGAAGTTTTTAATTGAACCAAGCAAAATATTAATCAATGCAACAAATTTTGTAATAGTTAAAAATTTAACAAATATTTTAATCACATAAACTTTGAATTAAAATTTAATTTAACGTTTAATTGTTTCTTTTCTCAATATCACAAAAAGTAAACCTTTCCTTTTGCCTTAATTTTTTTTAAGTGCAAAACAGTACATTAAATTTCTTAAATGATTGCTTGTACTTGTACCATAAAACCTAAAACTAAATTACATTAATAAATTCTCTAAAAACACTATATTTTATGACATTTTATGTTAAGTTATGTCAAGTATTTTGTTTTTGCATAAATATTTTTTTTTATAATTTTTCTTTCGATTTCGTTTTTACAAAAAAAAGTGTAAATTTAGAATGTCGTTAACACGTTAAACATATTTTTGAGTTCTATAAAATTTTGCCGGTTCTTTAGATTGTTTTTAGTTCGTTTTTTTTTTTTGCTATGAATCATTTAGACCACATAGCTTAACATGAAAATTATGCGTTTTCTTGTGTAAATTTGTTGTTGTTTTTGAATTTTTTTTTAATACTCACTGACTAATAAAAAGTATCTTAATGTGGCAAGAATCTTAATGTGGCGCCACCAACTATGATAAATGGTCGAGAAGAGTAAAGCTTTTAACAAAAAAACACCAAAACAAAAAATTTCATTTTTCAATACGAATTTATATTTTTTTGCTATTTTAGAATTTTAATAAAGTATAAAAACACCATAATTATGAGACACACTGAATAACGACAACAACAATGTCATAAATTATATAAGGAAATTGTTGAAGAAGTTTTACAAAATATATAGATACCCAAGCAGAAATTTGATAACAAACAAGAATTAAGAAAATAATGGCAAAGAACAGGTTATACTGAAAATTACTAATATTTATCGTGAATGAGAACAAAAACTGTAAAAAGGATTTTGAAAACTTGACTCGAGATTTTTTTTTGTATGGCCCACACAGTGGTGATTCATTACACAGTGATACAAAATCGAACTTTCGGAATCTGAATGGGATGAAACCAAAAGCAAATGAAAGCTTACATTTTCCATATCAAAACTCTCAAGGCATTTTTTTTAGGTCAGAGCTAGATTTCTTTTTACAAGCATTTAAAGTTGGTGATTT
This sequence comes from Pegoplata infirma, assembly GCA_963921195.1. Taxonomy (NCBI): domain Eukaryota; kingdom Metazoa; phylum Arthropoda; class Insecta; order Diptera; family Anthomyiidae; genus Pegoplata; species Pegoplata infirma. Next base: position 84,507,902 of record OY992540.1, read on the forward strand.
TAAAGCATTTTAAGTTTTGGTGTACTAAATATGTCCTACTTTAAGGGCCCCTGGTGGTGCCCTTATTGGACATGTAGGGTCCAGCTTCCCAACTTAAGCTCAAAATTACTTTAGCTATAACTGGTATGAATTTGGCTGCAATCGGGCCAGTACCTTTTTACTGAATAGCCAAATTATTGAAATAAACCACTGCACACGGTTGCGTATGATTGTTATTTAAAGGCAATTACAATATTAACCATACGCCACGAATACAGTTTTCAAGCATTTATTATTATAATTATAATAAAAGATCACTAACTTCAAATGCGTGTAAAAAAAATCTAGCTCTGAACTAGAAAAACGGCTAGAGGGTTTTGTTATGGAATATGTCAACTTTCATTTGCTTTTGATTTCATTCCATTCTGATTTTGGGTGTTGGACTGTGTTATTTTCAAAGGTATTCGAAAAACGCTTGAAAAACTATAACATACTTCTGAGCTAAAAAATGTGTTCAAATGATTTCCGTAAAATTTTATGGCGGTTACTTAGAACATATTAACCCTCTAACTGTCATTTTAAGAGGTCATTTTAGTCATTTTTCTAATAAAACGTCCATTTAAAGGGTTAAAATATTATATATTTTATTTGTTAAAATACTTTATGCATAAAAAATTTCACGAGAGGTTGTCAAAGGATGAAAGTTCGTAAATGAAACAATGCAAAGTTTTACATTTTTTTACCCCCTACCCAGAGCTTGAAAGGATTCCATTCCTTAATTCGATTTGCACTTCTGAATGAAAATTTAATGATTGCATTCCCCAATCACATTTTAGCGAATTAAATGAATTCACTTTAGACTCATTCGATTTATAAATATTTAATGCATTCGATTTATTTTTCATTCGACTTTCAAAAATCGAATGCAATCGATTTATTTTCATTCGACTTTTAAAAATCTAATGCATTCACTTGCGAATGCAATCGATTTTCTTTTGATTCAATTTGAAAAATCGAATGGCTTATTCATTCATTGCATAAAAAACTTAAAAAAAACTAACCAAGATAAAGCAAAACGGAGGCAATTTTTTGTCCCTAGTATCGCCAACACTCTTTACACTTTTTGTCGTGTAGGCAGATATGTATGTGCATTTTTAAAATTTTCGGGAACACCAATTTTTTTGGATTCAAAATTGGAGCCCATTAGGGTTATCTTATGTAAAGAGAGTCGGCGATACTATAGACCAAAATTTGGCTCCGTTTTGGTCTATCTATTTAAAAAATCGATTGCATTCGCAGTGGAATGATGAAAAATCGAATGCATTCGATTTTCTTAAATCGAATGAACAAGAAATCGAATGCATTCATTTTTTTTCCATTCACTGACTATGAAAATTGGATGGGTTTTTTTTTGAGAATTCATTCGAAAAGGATTTCATTCTTCGAAGCTCTGCCCCTTCTGTATACCAACTAGGGCGTTCCGTCAAACTTAAATTTTCACGTTAGAACTGATCGTGGGAAAATTTATAAAAAAACTTCGCAAGGTCATCTTCGCAAGGTCATTCTTCGGATCAAAATCGTATTTTTATATTTTTTAAATAGCAAAAGTTGTAAATATTAAGTGTGTTATCTAAAAAAATATAAAAACGCGATTTTGATCCAAAAATGCTGATCTGCGATCTTGGTCCACAGATGCTGATCAGTAGGGATGAGATTTCCATGCAAATGCATGTTTTTTGTCGATAGTCTAAAAACGATATCGACCAATTATCTTTCCGAATCAAGAAATTTGCGTTAAAATGGCATCGATTTGTTTTTGCATATTTTGGTGAAAATGCATATTTTGGTTTTAAATGCATATTTTGTGCATATTTTAAACTTTTAAGTGCATATTTTTGGCATAAATTAGCAAAAACACAAATTCAAAACTTATTTGTTTCAAAAACTATTTTAAATTTTAAAATTTTTTTTTAGAAATACGAAAAATAGTTTTTTTTCTTTAAAATTTTTTTATAGATTGTCTTAATTTCTAAAATATTCTGCTTATACAAATTTTCAAATGTTATTATTTAAACCCGGAGTTACTTTTTGCTTTTTAAGAAGTTTTTCCTATGCAAACAAGATTTTTATTTCACACATTTAATTTTTTAGTGCATATTTTAAGGTTTTTTAGTGCATATTTTTGAATTTTTTAGCGCATATTTTCGATTTTTTAGTGCATGAAAATCTCATCCCTACTGATCAGCATTTCGGACCAAAATCGAGTTTTTATATATTTTTTACATTTTTTAGATAACACACTTAACATATTCCAACTTTTGAGGCCAATTTGGATAAAAAAAACTAATTTTCATGTTTAAAAATCAGAATCCAATTAAGTACGCAAATTTTCCGAATTTTTGAGCCAGATTCGGTCAAAAAATTCGAACATGAATTTTGGTCGAAATACGTAATTTTTTCCAACTTTGACCGCTGGTTGATCTTGCAAAATTTTTTTAAATAAATTTTCCCACAATAACGCGGCCATCGTTTGGCAGGTATTACGACATGAAATTCAAAAATTTAAATTTGACGGGACGCCCTAATACCCACTTTATCAATCCGTGTGTAACGCATCGAGATATCGATCTAGAACCCCATAAAGCAATATATTATTGATCAGGGATCGATTCTTAGACATTCTAGCGATGCCCATCCGTCGGTACACGATACAGTCAGAAATAAAAAAAGTCTTAGGCTGGTTAAGTTTGAAATTTAATTTTCTTTAAATAAGGGCGGATTACTCAATGAAAATTTAGCTGCTAACTGCCCATTTAACGGAGCCTTATGTCAAAATTTGTATGAAAAATTAAATTTAACGGAGTTATTTTATAACGGAGCATTGACTAATCCAGCCTAAGTGTTAAAAAATCAAAAAAAAAAAAAAAAATAGCAGGGTAGGGAATGACACATGAAAAAAGTCCTTTTTTAGTAAAAAGGTACTTTTTTTAAGAAAAATTACTTTTTTTAGAAGATGTACTTTTTTTTTTTTTTAGAAAAAAAGTACTTTTTTTTTTTAGAAAAAAAGTACTTTTTTTTTTTAGAAAAAAAGTACTTTTTTAAAAAAGTAATTTTTTTTTACTACTTTTTTAGAAAAAAGATTTTTTTTAGAAAAAATTTCTTTTTTTAGGAAATGTACTTTTTTTTATAAAACTGTACTTTTTTTTAGAAAAAAGTACTTATTCTAAAAAAAGTACTTTTGCTAAAAAAGTAGTTCAAAGTTACTTTTTTTCTAAAAAGAGTAATTTTTTCCAAAAAAGTAGTAAAAAAATAAATTTTTTCTAAAAAATTCATTTTTTTCTAAACAAGTACTATTTTTTCTAAAATACTTATTATTTTTAAGCAAAAAGTACCATTTTTTCTTAATAAGTCCTTTTTTCCTGAAAAAGTACGTTTTGTTTTTGCTCTGCGTGAGACATCGACATAATTATCGCGGAAATAAGGTTTCCTGCTTTAACAAAAATTTTAATCCTTGCTTTTATTTTACAAATTTTTGAACAACATTATTTGTTAATGTTTATTTTCTTAAATTGTTGGTTATTTTAATTTTTTCTTAAAACCTTTAATAAAATTTGTCTTGTGCCTGCCTCTCTTTGATCATTAACCGTTTAAATATTTAATTTTTTTTGCTGTCTAAAAAAACAATTAGAAATCGTAGTTTATTGTCTTAACTGTCGTTACGCCTTTATTCCCAACATGTTTGTTTGTTGTTATTTCACTGTAAATATTTATGTCAATTGTTCAATGAAGTGTTGCTAAAAGCCATTAACAAATAAATTGTTCAAATAGACAAAACAAAAAAATTAAAAAACGCATAAACAAACAATGGCCAAGAAACATGAACATTTGGAATAGTCCTACAAAAATGCAATACAGTCAGTCCATTGAAGTAAAGTGGTTATTGGTGTAACTCTCTATATAAAATGTTGACTATGCTGATGTTGATGATGATGACGATTGCCAACAATATCTTTGAAACAACAGACAATCGAACAAATACAGAAAACTCTTAAAAGTCTTTAAAGTCTCCCTCTATTAAAATGCAATTGTATTAAAAAGACATTCTTGGTTCATGCCTTCCTTCATTCATTCTTCATTTGGAAGTTGAACGGAAAAAAATCTAAAAAAAAAATTCACATGTTTTAAAACCACAACACTACATTTATCACAAGGAAGGTCTTTCAAAACGAACTGTTCGATTGACATGACAAGTAGGGAGTCCCGTAAAATTTAAAATTTCGAATTTCATGTTGCCAAAAGATGACCACGCTAAATCTGATTCGAAAGGCCATCTTCAGTCGGCAACCAGCCGTCAAAGTTGTAAAAAATTACGTATTTCGACCAAAATTCATGTCCAAATTTTTTGACTAAATCAAGCTCAAATATACTGAAATTTGGAGCACTTCATGGAAAAATATTTAAAAAAGATGCTAATTTTTAAACATAAAAATTATTTGTTGCTTTCGACAGCAAAGGTAGATCAATAGAAACTGCTCTTCATGAGCTCGTTGGTATCATCGAGAGATTGCTTTTAATAAAGGACTACACTATGGTGATCTTTCTTGATATAAAAGGGGGCTTTTAATATTGTCATCCCAGACTCGATAATTGTGGCATTCTCAGGTCTGGAAGTGGAATGGAGTCCAAATCGAACTCAACTAAATTGAAAATTCTGTTTTAAAGCCTCTCCAATCTGTTTTAAGTTTCATAATAATCGGCAAGTTCAGCTTAGAAGACCTTCCTTGTCCGAATCATTTCATTTTAGTCAGTCCATATTGTAAATTTAACTACTGTCATGTTTATAAACGTATTTTGCATATTGTTGTCAGTTTGAATTTTTAATTTTTTTACTTTTAACACTTTGAAGTGTTTGGTGGCAGTGTTACCTACTCTCCCTACAACACCAAACAGCATTTGGTTGCTTATTTGCTGCTGTGGCGTTTGTTGGAATGGATACACGTAGATGATGATGATGGGCCTCCATACCATTAGAGGTTGACCATTAAACAAAGAGTGCGAACATATCACCAGTAAATTGTAGATTGTACTTCATTTGGGTTGTTGTTGCTGTTGTAGTTGTTGGTTGATCGGTTGCGCTTGAAACTTGAACAGAGAAAAAAACCTATTTGCATTTGTTACATTGCGCCCAGGCGCTTGAGGCGTTAAGGCCACCACCAATGTTGGCTGATGACTGTGTTTTTGTTGTTGCTAGTCTTTTGTTGTTTTTTTTTTCGTTTTTGGTTATGGAATTGAATATCCAAACAATCTTCAACGTCCACTTTCTTAATTGTAGTTGATGTAGGTACTGATGTCGGTTAATTTTTGTTGTTCATTGTTGGTTGTTGTTTTTTTTTTGTTTTTTAGTATTTTCTGAGCAAAACTGCTTTCCTTATTTATTTGTTTATTCAAATTTTAGTTGAACAAAAAAATATTCAACCACACACTACGTAGTAATATTCTTATTTAAATACACTTGAAGAAATATTTGTCTTAGGTTCTTTTCAGACGTTTTCTATAAGAAAGAACATTTTTCTTAAGCAAAGTGTCTCCGATTTTGAAAGTTTTCTGTGAGACAAACAATTCTAATTATAAATCTTGAGTCCTGTGCTAATACTAGAGTTGTCAGTCGATTAAGAATAATTCGATTAATCGATCAAATAAAACCCAACTCTTGTTCGAATAATTCAAAAATGACGATTTTCGAATAACGAATAAATCGATTAATTAATGTCGATTAATCGAACAATTTGTTTTTAATTAAAAAATTAAATAAATGCTAAGAATTTAATTTATTTTCATAAATTTTGAAAGATTTTATACAAAATGTAGGAAAGTTAAAATATATTGTAGCCATAGCCCTGGATAGCACATCCACTATAGAATTAGGAAAAATTAATAATTCTTTTGCATCAGACTTACTAAAACGTATTAAAATAAGAATTAATGAGAGACGTATAAAAATGTTAAATACGGTAATAATTTTTCTAAATTCTGGAAATTTTCCGAGCAATAAAAGTTTCTTAAAATATTCTCCAAAAAGCGAAACAAAATAATATGCAAATGAATTATACTCTAGATTATTTTATGTTGAAAGTAATCACAATAATTCAGATAAAAGTATTGAAATAGAGGAAGTTATTAGTAATGAAAATAATAATCTTTTATGCGAGTTAAATAATTCAATTCAAAGTACATATTAAAAATTCAGAAAATAAAAAGGACTTCAGCGATATATCAGACGATATGGTATATTTGGGAAAATCTGAAAAAAGAACAGAAAACTTTTGTATGCTCTTCTTACTATATCACCTACTTCAACAATTAGCAAAAGAATCGTTTGAAAGCAAAAAAATTGAGTCAACTTTTATTTTTAAAAGATTATTTCTTAAGAACAACTTAAATTGGCTTATTTGACAAAAATTAAAATCATTTATGATATATTTTGTCTGAATTCTTCAAATAATAATTTGTATTTGAATTATTTCTCAACAAGTATTAAAATCGACATACGTTAATTAAAAGTGATCTCAGTTATTCAATTTTTAAGTTTTTTTAACTTTTAAAAAAACAGACCTTAAAAGCCTGATTAGAAAATTCTAAAACATAAAACTTTTAAATATTTTATTTTTAAGTTTTTTATGCAAATAAATAAAAATTTTAACTTTCTTATTTTAAGTTATTTTATATGAATCGTTTATTTTTTTTTTGTTAATAAAAATATTTTTTAAAATAATTTTTTTATTCGTTATTCTCTTCGATTAATCGAATAAATTTTGATCTTTAATCGTTTGATCGAACGAGGAAAAACAATTATTTGAATTATTCGAACAAAGTTGAAAGTCGAATAATTGACAACTCTAGCTAATACTGCCTCTCTTTAGGACGTCAAAGATACTAATATAGAGATGGTTTCTTTCGTAATGATTCTTCTAGATCTTGTATTAAATGTTCAGTGGATTCTTACCCCCAGTTTCTGTAATACGAACGCCATTCGTCTGCGACGAATTTGCATGTATTTGTTTTTGTTACAATAACAAATACACACAAATTCGAACGAATGGCGTTCATTTTACAGAAACTGGGGGTTAGTCGTTTTACTCGTATTTTCTAGATACTGTTCCACCGGATTATGATTACATAAACCCAGTCCATGAAAGCAGTGCAGTTAAGTTTTTGAATGCTATTGGTTGTTGTCGAAAATTTAGTCTGGCTCCCTATTTTTGTCTGGGTTTTCGGTTTTAGCATTGCGATTTTGAATATGGCCCCTGCTTGGGCGCCATTTGCTTAAAATTCTTTTTGTATATTTTTTTTAATATTGTTTATCTAAAGTAAGTTTCCCAATCTTTTATAACCGAATTAAACCCAAAATCGATCGGTTTATAAAATTTCATGATCCTCGATCGATTTTAAGACTATCTACACTCAAAAAAAAATGTGGGCATTCATAACTAAAAATTTAACTAAAGTACTAATTTTTTAGTCCAAAATGATCTAGTGCAGGCGTTGGTAATCAATACTAAAATTTTTTACTAATATTATTCAAAACCAGTAAAAATTACTAATTTTAGTACTTTGAAGATACTAAAAAACTACTGTACTACTGGTTATTAGTAACTTATTAGTAGATTTAAGTACAATATCACTTACTAAACCTTTTACTGTAGAATTATTTTGAGTGTAGCGATTTCCTTCCGTCCGTCTGTATGTCTGTTGAAAACAAGTTAATTTTTGAAAGACTTTACGGAGGCTCCTGAAGTTTGGCATATATGTTGGTCATTTACCTGGTCAGGTTGGTATTGCAATTCAGGGAAATCGTTTTCGTAGTTCCAAAGTTATAAGCAAAACAGCGAATTTCGGCAAGGGTTTTTCACGAATTAACGAGATAAAAACCACGCAAACTTTTGAAAGACAATTCTGAGGATGCTGAAGCTTGGCATATATATTTTTTGTTCCCCAGGTTTTGGTTTGCATTGGTTTGGTTTGCCAAATCGGTCCAGTGGTTAAAAAGTAATAAGCAAAACCGTGAATTGGAGATTGTTTTCACCTTAAATTTACGTGTTGAAAAACCGAGCTTTTAAAAACAAGCTTTAAAAACATTGATAAGACACAAAATTACTTTACAAAAAAAAAAATTACACTCAAAAAAAATTTTACACTCAAAAAAAAAATTAGTAAATTTTATTTTTTTTTTACAAAAATGACCAAAAATTTTTTTTTGCTCAAAATAAAATATTTTTCATCAAAATTGTAATTTTTTCCCGCGTTAGAAAATTTACTCTCCTTAAAAAAGGGCATTGTGGAGGGTATTCATAGATTCGGTCAAGTCATATTTAACTTTGCTACTTGTTATACCCTCCACTTAGTGATAGAGGGTATACATAAGCTTGTCATTCTATTTGTAACTCATCGAAATATCGGCCTGTTACCCCATAAAGTATATATATTCATGATCCCCGATCAATTTTAAGACATTCTAGCGAAGTCCGTCTGTCCGTCTGTCTGTCTGTGGAAATGGTGATAAAGGCCAAAAAATTACACGAAGATGACTGAAACTTAACATATTTATTGGAAGTTCTCCCGAGAAGTTTGGTATTGCATTTGAGCGATATTGGTTCAGCGGTTCAAAAGTTATAAGCGAAAATGTAAGGATACCTCAAAAATTTTAGCACATTCAACATAACCTAAAAATTCAAAATGCTTTAATTCAGCTATGTGAACATAATAGAACACCAAATGGTATTTAAACAAGTACGAACATATTTTTGACAAAAAATAGGAAAAAATCGCGGATTTTTTCTTTACCAAATTTTTTTTTTCGCGGAAATTTTTTTTCAAAAAAAAATAAAAAATTTTGAAAAGTAATTTCCTTTTAAATAAAGTTTTTTTGCAATAATCTTTTTGAAATTGTGGAGGGTATCACTACATTCGGCAAGGCCGAATTTCACATTTTTACTTTTTTTTTTTAATGCGTTTGGTATACGTCAAAATAGTACTATAAATGCACCTCTCAACTTAAAAATGTTGGTGTACTTCTGAATGTAAAATATCGAAGGATTACTCTTTTAAAAAAAAAAAAAAATGCAACACTCAGGCAATGCGGCCTATCAATTACTAATGTAACTGTGATGCTTCTTTCGGAAAGGGGACAGAAGAGAGATGTATGATTTTGAAAGATAGAAGGGCTTCAGTATTTGAGTACAGTTGTTGCTTGACCATCTGTTATTGATATGGCGAATTAATTTTGAAGCTGTGTTCAATAGCCATTATTTTACTTTGTTGACGTTTTTGTCTATTTATCATCGAAATTTCTGTCTGGGACCCCATAAGGTATATTATTATTGATTAGTGATCGATTCTAAGACATTCTGTCTGTCTGTTGAAATGTCGATCACGTCCAAAATATTAATCAGATATGACTGAAACCTAGCATATTTACTTCTAGTTGTCCCGAGAAGTTTGGTATTGTATTTGAGCGAAATCGGTTTAGCTGTTCAAAAATTATGAACGAAAATGTAAAGACACCTCGAATATTACATTACATTTGACATAATCTAAAAATACGAAATGCATTAATGGGGTTGCTGGTTGAAAAATGTGAACAAAATTGGATACCGAATGGTATTTAAAGAAGTACAAAAAAAAGTTCGCTGATTTTTGTTTTAAAAAAAATTTTGTAATCAAAATTTAATGAAATTTTTTAATGAAACTTCAAATTCTAATGAAGCAAATTTTATGAAATTTGTTTCCAATAAGCATGATATTTTAATAAGCTTATGAATTTCTTCATTGGTTAAATGAAAACCAAATAATGAATTCGTTTAACTTATAACACGAAGGATGTTTTTAATGTACAGTGGGTCTTTTTCAGGGTACAGTGTGGGGGGGGGGGGGGTTTATACAGGTATCCTTTTTTAATTTTTTTCTCACTCAATATAAAAATTCATGTTGCACAGAGTTGTAGGATTCCAAAATATTTTTGATTCACTGTTAGACATCCAAATTTGTTCCCCATACTTCAAATTTATTTCTCTTGGTGTATTATCAGGCATTATCATTTTGTAAACAATAGCTTCCTTTTGTAAAAGTTACAAAAAAAACTCCTCACAAAAGAATATTTCAATGCCTTGGGTGCTTACAATTCTCTTTTTTTTTTTTGTTTTAGTAGAAGAATATGAAAACAATTCTTAACTTTGAAGTGTTTGCACAATTTAAGATGAGGCATTTACAAAAAACAAATAAAATAAAAAAAATTTAAACAAAAGCATTATATTAGCTAGATATTACTTATAATATTATATTCGTCAAGAGGGTAATGAGGGGCTAAATATTTATAAATCATACGAACAAAAAAAAAATATAACAAAAAATTTTTACATTTGCATTTTTTTAAGAACATCTGTTCAGATTTTTGTTAAGAATATTTTGACATCCCAGCAGAAATGAATCGAGATTTTGGCGACACAGCATCTGTTTATAGCATACCGTAGCGCATCCAAAGAGCGCTCTTAGGGATGCAGTAAAAGGAAGGGGAAAAAATTTTAATTTTTTTTTAAGATTTTTTATATAAAACTTATAATGTGTAATTATTTTTTGATAAAATTTCACACTTGCTTTCCTTTTTAATATTTTTAACACTTTTTGAATAAAAAAACATGAGTTTTAGACAAAGACACATGATTTGACTGCATCATTATTGCGCATTAATCAGCGCTGCAAAGAGCGCTTCAATCATAGCATCTTTGACCGCTGTTCCCAAAAAAAAATCCCATAAAAAATGTTAAAATCAAAATTTCCGATATTTTTTTGATGTTCACTTCCGATTTTTTTTTTTTCATTTTGTTTCACATAAATAAAGTTTTGTAAAGTAAAACGAATGAATTTTTTTGTTATATTTTTTTAAATTTTAGTTACCCTAGTAAAAATATTATGCTAATTTTACTAAATAGATCTAATTTGATCCGTAAAATGGTTGTATCAAATAATATCTAATTGTATTACTTTAGATCAAAAAATATAAAAATTGATACAATTTGATCCTGAATTTGGTCAAATCTAATTAGATCAAATTGATCTTATAATATCAATTTTTATATAATTTGATGAGCAAAACCAAAATACGAATCTAATCATATATGGAGCAATATCTAACCATATAAAGTGAATCAACCGTATCAAAGTGATAGATAAAATTTTATATAAATTTATACGGAAGCATATTAACTCATATAAGATTGTATCAAATTATATATGATTAGACCAGAAAATTTTTACTCGGGTATTTGATTTCAACTTTGAATTTACAGCATCTTTATTCTGCTTAAATCAGCTCTACAAAGATACATGAATTCACTGCATCTTTAATCTGCTTAAATCAGCGCTAAAAAGATACATGAATTTACAGCATCTTTATTCTGCTTAAATCAGCGCTCTAAAGACACGTGATTTCAGTGCATCTAAAGAGCGCTGTTTCTGTGTATCCAACTAGCGCTCTAAAGTGGGACATCGCCTTAGGGAATCATGCATGAATTCAGCGCAATTGGATGCGCTCCTTTACTCAAGTTCCCCTTCCAAAAGCTGCTGAACGTTCAGCAAAATTTCTGCTGGGATAGAACTAACATTATTTTATGCATTACTTTTCGATGGTTGTTGAAGGCTAGATCGATTATTTTTGAGTAAAATTTTTACAAAAAAACTTCGTAAAAATAAATTTTTTCATTAATATATGTATGTTAACATAATGAATATGTTAACATAATATTCATTATGTGAACATATATTTTTTTTTTAATTATTTACATCTGCCAACAGTTGTGTAACAAAAATATTCAAATACATAATTAACCATAAAAAGCCCATATAATTTACAAATTTCAACATTTAAAAATTTCATTACTCTTTCTTAGCTAATTTAACAATTAATGCAGATCTCTTTTAACTTTCGGCAAAAAATTTCGTATAACCTTGACATCTTAACTAAAGAAAAGAAACACCTAAACAAAAATTCCAATTTTTAATTTCCGACTTGAAATGATTTTTTTTTTTTTTTGCCAAAACTTCAAAAAGTAATTATTTGCCCTATACAAGAAACCAGAAATAACTTAATTATTTAAACTCTTAAACATCAAACACTAAACACACCCCCTCTTAAACTTAATGAAAATACATTTTTTAATGATATTTTTAAATTTACTTTCTAAATTATGATCAGTTTTGCAAAAAAAAAAATATGTTTTCGTTTTTTTTTAAATTTAAAAAAAAAATTAAAAAAATTTAAATTGTGATAATTGTTTAGTTTTGACAGGTGTTAACTGTATAACTAAATATAAAAAAAAAAAAAACGCTTTACAATCAAAAATTCAAATACACATTATAAAAGAAATATATAAATATTAGATTTAAAATCGTGCTATTTGTACATAACCGATCGTCAATAAAGTTAAACATAAAATTGAGGGATCACTTAAATATACTGAAACTAGAAGCTTCATGAAAGTAATGAAAACTGACACAAGCTTAATGAAAAATTACTCACGTTTTTAACCGAAGATGACTTTTGAATGAAACTGGAAACATGGAAATAATGAAAATATTCGTAAAACTGATTTTAAACGTTTTATGAAATTTTTCATAAAATAAATGAAAGTTTTCAGTCATTAATACTTAGCAGTAGGCAAGTAAAGGAAAATTGCAACCCTTAATGGAAATTAATGAGAATGATTGTTGTTTTTGTCAGGCTTGAGGTCATGTTATAAATAAAACTAAACTTTTAATTTTTAATTTTATTATTTATTATTGTCTCCCAATATTTCGGCCAGACTCTCTGGTCATCCTCAGGGGTATCTATCATTATTAAAATATATTAATGAAAATATTTATTAATACCAATTTTTAGTAAGTCACGAGTAACCGTCACTGGAAATTTATTTAATTTACGTGATTGAAGTAGACATGTTAGAAAAATACACTTACATTTTTTATGGTTTTCGCTTAGTTTTATCACACAAAATTTTATTCAAAATTTAAATTGTAATGCATTAGTTAAACCACGAAAAAATATAAAATTAATAATTTACCGTTCGTTTTAAAATCCGTATAAAAAGTAAAAAAAATATATAATAAATAAGTTAGAAAAATACACTTTCACATTTTTTATACCCTCAACTTAGTGATTGTATATAAGTTTGTCATTCCGTTTGTAACTTATAGAAATATCGGTCTAGGACCCCATAATGTATATATATCATTGATCGGTGGTCGCTTTTAAGACATTCTAGCTATGTCCGTCTGTCTGACCGGCCAAAGTATTAAACAGATACCACTAAGACTTAGCATAGTTACTTGTCGTTGCCCTAAGTAGTTTGGTATTGTATTTGAGCGAAATCGGTTCAGCGGTTCAAAAGTTATGAGAAAATGTAAGGACACCTCGAAAATTTTGATACATTCAACATAACCTAAAAATACAAAATGCTTTAATTCGGCTGCTGGTTGACATATATGAACAGAATTGATCACCGAATGGTATTTAAACAAGTACAAAAATATTTTTTTACAAAAAAAAAAAATTCGCCAATTTTTTTGTTCACCAAAAATTTTTTTCGCTGATTTTTTTTTTCACCAAAAATTTTTTTTCGCGGATTTTTTTTTCCAAAATTTTGTTTTTGTTATTTTTTTTTTTTTTCAAATAAACTGTTTTACATTGTGGAGGGTATCAATACATTCGGCAAGGTCGAATTTAATTTTTTTACTTGTTTTCTTTCCATTTTGCACCAATTGCAATTTTCAACCCATCGAGCTCATATTTTTGTCAAAGCTTGTTTACCCTAACCTCACACAAAACTGGGCTCCGATTTTGAAAAAAAAAAAATAAGGTCCACCTTACACATCCTCCTTAAGCAAGTTTATGTTGTGTTAAAATGGTGACAAAATCGGCTCAAAATGTCATTTCACTCCTCTTTATTTTGAACTTTAAAAATCGTTAACACGAAAATCGTAGCTGATTCTGTTTTCGAGTTATTGCTAAATAATTACACTGTCAGACAAAAAAAAACCTCCCAGTAAAATATCTTACTGATTCTTATAGATTGTTCTCTCCTGAATCCAAATCCACCACCCAATTTATTCCATCAAGTAACGTTTTTGAGATATTCGCTGTTAAAAAGTCAAAAAACCAACAATTTCGCACTTTTAGTGGTCCCCTGTTACAGATTTTTCCAAAAATATGACTTTATTTCATATAAAATGATTCCAAAACTACAATCCAAATTTTTTTAGCATGTTTGGATAGCAGTTTTGGAATCAGGAGGTCAAATTTATATGAAAACAGGTTCTATTTGTTGGAAGCAACATAGCAGTGGATCCCCAAATGTGCGAAATTATTGTTTTTTTACTTTTTAAGATCGAATATCAAAAAAACGGTACACTAAAAAAAACTTTCTCAAATTACTAGAAAAAGTCTCTTAATCCCATTTCACCAATATTTGACAGGTTTTCTTGTTTTTTTAACAAAAATTTTCGATCGAAATTTACATTTTTTTTAATTTTAAAATTTTTTTGTAATTTTACAAATTTCCAAGTTTTTTTACAAAAAAAATTTAGTAAATTCACGAGAATTCCTTGTTAGTTCTATAGCGCCAAAAAAGTTGTAAATTTGCAATTTTATTGGTAAAAACTTGTAAAATTACAAAAAAGCTCCTAATTTTTACTAGAAATTCTCGTAAAATTGGAGGTAGCAAAAAATCTAGTAAAGTTACGAAACATTCTTGTAAGTTTTAACGCGTCAAAAAAATTATAAATTTACAATTTTATTGGCCATAAACTTGTAAAATTACAAAATTATTGGTAAAAAACTTGACAAAATTATAAGGAATTCTTGTCAAATAGGAGGTAGCAAAAAAAAAAAAAGTTACAAACTTTTCTTGTCATTTTACAAGGTTTTTAACCCTGTCCGTCTGTCTGCCTGTCCCTTCGACCACCAATCCTAAAATTTTCAAACCGCTGCCATTTTACGCACTTGCAAGGACATCGTTAGATCGATCAAACGATGTCCGTCCGTCTGTCTGTCTGTCCGTCTGTAGAAAACACGCTAAATTTTAAAAGACCATACAGAGACTTTTGAAGTTTGGCATATATGTTGGGCATTTACCTGTTCAGGTTGGTATTACAATCCAGCGAAATCGGTTCAGTGGTTCAAAAGTTATGAGCAAAAGACTGAATTTCGGCAAGGGTTCTTTGTGATTAATTTTTTTTTGTATTTTACAACATATTTTTGTCACTCAAAAATATTTTTTCACTAAAAAAAGAAAAAAAAATACACTCGAAAAAAATTTTACACTCAAAAAAAAATTAAGATTTTTTTTTTTTCAAAAATTACTAAAAAAAAGTTTTTTACACAAAATAAAATATTTCTTATCAAAAATGTTAATTTTTTCAAGTTAGAAAATTTACTACACCTAGAAAAGTTTTACAGTAACTATTTACGGTTATTCAAAAAGTTTTTAGGTAAAGTTATTTTAAACGTTTTATCGTTTGTTTTTCAAAAAAACTAAATTATTGAAAGATTTATACAGTTGTTAAAACAATAAACTACAAAAATTTACGGAAAAATATTTTTATCAGTTAAATTATTTTTGACTGATTATTCCGTATAATTTTACAGAAGTACGGTTTTTGTGGTTTGTTATTCAAAAAAAAAAAACTTTTTAATCCACAAAAGAAAATTTTGTAAACAGTTAAAATAACTGAAATATCATTTGTTTTTACGGAATGTCTAGTCATTTATTAACGTTAAAAAATAACTGAAAAAGTATGTTGCTTCAAGTGAAATATAAGTAGTCCGTTTTTTAAAAGGAAAAACGATTGTTTTAAATGTTTTTTCAGTTGAATTTACTTACAAAATATTTTGAGTGTATCACTTAAAAAGGGCATTGTGGAGGGTAATCGTAGATTCGGCCAAGTCGAATTTAACTTTTCTACTTGTTTTTTTTTTAAATGACTAAATTATAGTTACATGTTTTAATGTCTGCACAATTATTTCAGTAACTGTCTGTTAGAAAAAAATATAAATCAAATTGTTGCATACAAATCTATAGTTTCGTTGTCTGTGGTGGCATAAAGTATCATTTATAGTTTACTTATTTTATATACAGATTCGACAATATTAAATTAATTGAATAAATAAACAAATTTGTGTGTTAATTTGCCAACAACTATAGGTTCAAGGGTATCCAGCAAAGAAAAAAATCATTCTATCTCAGTTTATTTTTGTATTTTTTTCAAGGTTGGTTACCGAAACGAATAACGGTAAGGGTAACGGTAACGGTATCTAATTTTTATTTATTTCGGTAAAGGTAACGGTAAGTGTTTTCAAATCGTTTCGGTAACGGTATGTACCGGTACCGAACCAACCAAACCGGTACGTACCGGTATTATTAATTTAGTTAAAAATTTGAAAAAAGATAGAACTGAAAGCTAAAAATATTTTATAGACCTCAAAAACCAGTATAGATTTGATATGATTATAATTTTTGTTATTTATTTAATGATAATTTGCAAATTATAAATTTAAAAATATGTTAGCAATTTAATTTTATTTTTTTGTTCGTTAAAATCCCTTAAAACAGGTAAAATTTTGAATACCGGTACAATACCGGTAACTTCTAATAATTATAACGGTAACGGTAAGGGTAACGATATTTTAAAAATATTTTTAGCGGTATCGGTAACGGTAACGGTAATCGATTTGAAAGGGTTTTGAATCGGTAACGGTATAATAAGGGTAACGGTAACCAACCATGATTTTTTTGTAACTTGAATTGCCAAAATTGTTTAATATTTGTTTTAATTTATTTATTTTTTTTAAATAAATAAAAGAACGAGTGTGAAAACGTGACTTTGTTTTGATTTGAACAATTTATTCATGTTTTTGCAGCAACAAATATTTTGTTATTTTATTAACAGGTGACTCTTAAATTATGATATTGAATGGAAAAAAAAATATCATTCAGCGAAATTACACACAATTCTCTCTAAAGACTAGGTTTGGAAATAATTGAAAAAATACTTAAATCGAAATGGTTAAAACAAAACTGCGCGTTAGTCGAGGTTTATCTGTATTCGGGAATAGATCAAGTGAAATGACATAATATTTGTTTTGATTTATTTTTTGTTTAATTTTTCAATATTGTCTGGCATTTATTTTGTAATTGAAATTGAAAACGGAATTGAGTCAAAAAATAATTGTACACAATAAAAGTTTATAGACCTTTATTGTTTTTAAATTATTTAGGTTTTGTTTTGATTTCATTTCAATATTTAATGTTTTGAGCATATAGAAACATAGAGGCGAAAGAAAAAACAATATTGCTATCTTTTTCTAATTTCTCACACGTACGTTGTCGATGTGAATTCACCACACAATACATGTTTACAAGTCGTACTTTGTCAACAAATACATGTATACAAGTTGTACTTTGACAACTCAATTTTTGACGCCTTCGCCTCTATGTTTCTCTATGGTTTTGAGTTTATTGTTATTAAAATTATAGTTCAAGATCATCTTAAATTAAACTCAATATTGGGGTTGGTTAAAAAAATATCGTTTTTATTTTTTTGTTTATTAAAATAATAAAAAAATTCCATTGTTGTTTAATTAAATCGCACAAATTTATTTCCGTTAGTTTTAATTGATTTTTAAATATTTTTTTTTTTTATTTTTAAAAATTTTTGTTTAAAAATTCATTAGAACTAAAAATATCTGTTCAGATTTATTACAAGTCAAATTCAATCTTAACTCAAAATCTAGTAAGGTTAGATCAGTCTCATTTGGTTTAAAGCGGCTGCTCACGCTTTACGTCAGTACATTTTCAAAATTCAAGTATCAAAATCTTTAAAGAAATTATAAATGCATGAATTATAAAATTTGTGAGTTGACAAAAACTAACACACCAGCTAAAAGCTTTTTCAATTCACATAAAAAACTTTGATTTTTTTAAAATCCCTGATGATGGTTAACGATGATTGACCGAAATATCGGAAAATAAACAAAAATTTTAGTGAAAAATTGAAAAATTATAAACAGTGTTTTTTTTAACATTTTTTTTCTTCAACTTTTTGACCTTAAACCGAACTAAATCCACAACATACAATATCACAGGTCAACAATAATTTATTTATTTTTAACATTTGTGAATACCCTTAATATTTTTCTGATTAAGTACAACAACGTGGGTACACACAGAAAAACTAACAACAAAATACAAACATAAACTAATTAAATTTTCTAACGCAACAATTGTTATTTATGCGTTGTACTATTTTTCACGCATAACAACTATGAATGTTTGCATGAAGTCTTAGAATTAATCAATAAATTGGCAAACAGTAAAACAAAGGCACAGAATTTTAAACAAAAAAATTAAGAATTTTGATTAGAAATATTTTTTTTTTTTTTGAGTAGAAAACTTTTTTTTGCCATTTTTGTAAGAAAAAAGAAAAAATACTAATTTTTTTTGTGTGTAAAATTTTTTTCGAGTGTAAATTTTTTTTTAGTGTAAACCAATCTGAAATTCAGGGTTTTGCTTATAACTCTTGAACCACTTGACCGATTTAGCTGAAATTTAATACGAACCAGATCAGAGGAACGACAAATATATATCATGTTTTTTATCTCGCAAATTTTCAGAAAAAAGCCCTTGCCACAATTCCTTGTAATTTTACAAGTTTTTTACCAATATTTTTTTAATTTTACAATCTTTTAGCAATAAAATTGTAAATTTACAACTTTTTTGACGCGATAAAACTTACAAGGAGGTTTCGTGACTTTACTAGATTTTTTGCTACCTCCTATTTTACGAGAATTCCAAGTAAAAATTACGAAGTTTTGCGTAATTTTACAAGATTTTTACTTTTTTTTTGGTGGGGGGAGAGTGATGGAGTCAGTGGGGTCAGTTCTTCAAGGGGTAACTTTTTCCCCCTGGCCCGATTTTGCCCATTCACGAACTTAACCTGCCAATGAACATGGGACATATTTGTGCCAAACTTCAGGAGTCTAGCTGTTTTATTTTGGACTCCATCGTGTTATCTACAGACAGACAGACGGACGGGTAGACGGACATTCATAGGATGTCGTAGAATGGATAATGGATAAATAATATATATACTAGAGGTGTCCTTAAAAACGAAAATCACCTTTTTATACCTGGTAGGGTCCTATATTGTTCTTTAGTATCTAAAAATGAGTGAGCCAAAATTTGGGGACAATCGGCTAAAAATAACTCGTGCCGAAAATGGATTGAAGTTTTGGGACATTCTTATAAGAACGAAAAACTCGTTTTTTCTAGTTTTTGGAAAAACATTGGTATTTGATATTTTTTGTTAAATTTTTTGTGAAATAATATGAAAATGGTACTAAATTACCTTTTCAAAACGACTAATAAAATTAAAATCGGATGAAAAATAAGCATTTTACGAATACATGCCCCAGACCATTGTGTGGTTTTTAGAGCCAGAATTTCAAAATTTTCAAAATTTTTAGGCAAAAAAATAGTAAAAATTTAATTTTACTTTATGATCAAATTGAAAACATGTTTAAGATTAAAAATAGCAGATATGGTAGTCAAGCTTTTTTTTTATTTGGCGCGGGTAGTGATAAAATTTCCGCGGATTCCAAATAAAATGAGTTTTTCTACAATAATTAAGCAAATTTTTGAAAATTTGTGCTCTATTGCGCGGATCGAAGTGTAAAACGTAAATTCTGTAACTTTTGAGAAATCGGATATATGCAGATATTTTGTTTTATAGAAATGTATAACGTCTCAAATTTGTCATTTCACCTCGACGAAAAGGGGTTAAAGATGCCCGAATTCTCAAAAAATTTACAGAATTAATGTATTTCACTTCGTATAATACAATACAGAAAATTGTTTCCCATATTTGCTAAATTATATTAGAAAAACTCATTTTCTTTGAAATCCGCGGAAATTATATCACTACCCACGCCAAATGAAAAAAAAGTTTAGACTACCATATCTGTTAGTTTTTATCTATAACATGTATTTAATATAATTATAAAGTAAAATTTAATTTTTTTTATTTTTTTGCCTAAAAATTTTGAAAATTTTCAAATTTTGGCTTTAAAACCCATGCAATAGTCTGGGGCACGTATGCGTAAAATGCTTATTTTTCATCCGATTTGAATTTCTTTAAGCTTTTTGGAAAGGTATTTTATTACCATTTTCATATTACTTAACAAAAAAATTAACAAAAAATAGCATATACCAATATTTTTCAAAAAACTAGAAAAAACGTGTTTTTTCATAAGATAAGAGTGTCCCAAAACTTCAATCCATTTTCGGCACGAGTTATTTTTATCCGATTGTCTCCAAATTTTGGCTCACTCATTTTTAGATACAAAACTACAATTTAGGACCCTACCACGTATTAAAAAGTGATTTTGAAAAATTACCTTAGTCGTTAGGACACCTTTAATATATACTTTATGGGATCCCCGACCGATATTTCGATGCGTTACAAACGGAATGACAAAGTGAGTATACCCCCATACTGTGGTTGGAGCACGAATGACATATATAAAGGATTGAGAAGAACGACAGAAATCGGTGTGTACTAAAAAAATAGAATGTCGAAACAAAAAGGAATTGAAAAAATGTTCAAATTAATTTTCTTTAATTTTGTTTAAAATTTTATATAATTTGTGAATGTTTATAAAAAATATTGGCCGTATTCATTTAAACTCGTATACACCAAGTATACCGTATAAACTTACCAAACATATTTTTTATAAATGGAGTTTGACATAAATTGTATAAATTTATCAGACTTACATATTATACGAGGTGTTTATACGGTTAAATGAATACCATTATTATTTTAAATTTTAAATTCTTAAAAATTTAACAAATTTTGGGTGGCAAAAGTGTGCAAAATTTAAGATAATTAAAATCATAATTAAACACCGAAACTTGTCAAACAGTTGATATGGCGGATTTATTTACTAATCGTATGTAACCTTTAATAACTAAACCGTGGGTTGGAGGGTATAAAAATATAAATTTTCGATCGAAATTTTTTTGTTAAAAAACAAGTAAAACTGTCAAATATTCGTAAAATTGGATTACGAGACTTTTTTGACAAGGGTTTTTTTGTGTGTAGTGCTAAAATGAGACCTACTTAATAAAGACTAATTAATAGTTTGCAAAATAAATTTAAATCTTTAATGATAAAATGAGACTCCGCTCGATTTTTAAAAAATACAACAAAAAGAAAAACAAAAATATGTCTTGCGGTAAATCATGTTTATTAATTTTGATGCGTTAAGGCTCATGTTAAAAAAAAAGTTAAAACTCGGTCAACCGGTTTTCTAGATATCGCTATTAGAAATTTGCAAAAAAAATTGCGACTACTGTCAAGAAATTTAAAAAAACAATTAAATTTTTTTTCCTTGACCCTTTCATAGAGCTTGACACAAATTTTCATTTAAAAAAATAAAATCGGTCAAACGGTTTTCGAGATATCGCTATTGGAAATTTGAAAAAAACAAACTTTTTTTCCTTGACTTTTTTATAGAGCTTGGCACAAATTTTCATTTAAAATTAATTTAAGTCAAGTCAGATCAATCTAACCCGTGGCGCCCTTCGATGAAAGTTTAAGTTTTTTGTTGACATTTTCACCAAAAACTCTAAACTTTGATTGAATGGCGCCACGTGTTAAATTATATTTCTATGGAAATTTATCTCAAGTTCTATAAAATAGCACAGCTCAACAAGAAAATGCGTATTGGATTCTAGTTAGTGATTTGTATAGTGTCTGTTGCGCTGATTCCAAATCCGGAGCCCAAATTTGTCTATCACGTCAGGATTTTGAGTAATTCGCGGTTAAAGTGCCGAAAAAGGGAATTTTTGACCCTTTTTAAAAGCTTATAAAATAAGATCCAGACATGCAAATGACTTGGTGTCAAGCTCATTCGAAAGCCTGTAATTTTCTCTTAAAGATAAAACAAAATGTTCTAAAATTTAATTTTCTAAAATGGTAAAAAAATCATTAGCAAAAAACCCTCCATTTTTTCAATATTTAGTTTATTTACACAGTGTTTTTTAACAAATTTCCATACAAATTCATACGTAAATTTTAGATTTAAAGCACTTGTGGCTAATGATTTTTTTACCATTTTAGAAAATTAAATTTCAAGAAGATTTGATCTTGTCTGAAAGAGAAAATTACACACTTTCGAATGAACTAGATACCAAGTCATTTGCATGTCAGGATCTTATTTTATAGGCGTTCAAAAATGGTCAAAATGGGCATTTTTTGACACTTTAACCGCGATTTTCTCAAAATTGTGATAGAAAAATTTGAGTGACCGTTTTGGAATCGGGGCACCAAACCCTATCAACTTTTTTTGGTTTCATCCAAAACGCAGCGACAAACCTAAGATTTGTAGAGCGGTGTAGTCAATGGAAAAATTTTGAGATTTTTTTAAAAATTTTTGGACATTTTTTGAAAAAATTTCGAATGGTAATGTATCAAAAACCACTCCACCGATTTTTAAAATTTTTTGATATGTATTTTAATTAATATGTAGTTAGTTTTTTATTATTTTTTAATTTTTCAAAAATCCAAAATTTTGGTGGAAGTTTTCCGAAAATCCAAAAGTTTGATTAAAGGGCGCAACGGTTTAAAATGTTCGGAATTAGCTCAAATTAAGTTTAAATGAAATACTGTCTTAAGCTCGATTAAAGAATCAAGGGAAAGAACTTTTGAGATTAAAAAAAAAATCTTCATTGTAGGAAAAAGCCGCAATTTTTTTTGATATTTGTGATCAGCGCATCAAAATTAATAAATCTGATGTGTCGCAAGAAATATATTTGTTTTAATTTTTTTTCACAATTTTCAAAAATGCAAAACTATGATCGCCGGGCGCCACGAGCTAATTTAATTCGATTGGCTCCAAATTTGTACCACATATGTTTTAGGCTTAAGCTAACTACTCTGTTTTTTACGGTGAAAATTTCACGGCAATTTAAATTGTCTTGTATAATACAAATGGGTGAAAACTTTTTTAACAATTTCCCTATAATTGCTCGCGTTTCCAAAATTCATTTTTTTTTTATATGGAGTTTGACATATTTTTTCCCGTGAAATCGAACAGAGTACTATGCTTTAGAAAAAAAAAATTCCCTGAATGGGATCTACAAGTGTCCAGTCAAATTTTTATTCTACTAGACCTTAAAGTTATGTTGTAAAAATTTTAGGTCAGTTCTATGAAATAGTCAATGGAAAAACATCGAGATTTTTTTAGTTCACTTCAAGTTTTTTTAAATTTTAACACCCACTGTTTTTCATATGAAATACTCATTAAAAGTGAATAGCTTTAATTTTTTGTAAATATACGAACTGCAAATATTTGCTATACATATTTTAATTTTCATAAAAAAGTAATAATTACTTTTGATTACAAAAAAAAAAAAAACTAAACACAATGAATGTTATGCGGAAAAAAAATTGCATGCATTTTATACGTAATTAAGTGTGAGTTGATATCATAAATGACTGACTGCCTGACTGAATGTGTAAAGTACCTACATACGTACGACCTACATATTATACATACGAGTAGTTTCATACATAATTATTAGCCGGTATTAAAATCACAGGTGTTTATGTGCAAAAATACTAAACTGTAGTAATACTACAATTTTTGTAGAATAGTAGAGAGGAATGAAAACTAAAAAAATTATAAAAAATACATCTGCGATACATATTATTTATTAATTTAATGCACTGAACACAAGATCAAAAAAAAAATTTAAAACCGGTCGAACGATTTTCGAGATATCGCTATTTAAAATTTGCAAAAAAAAATAGCGTTTTTTCCTACGTTCAAGAAATTTAACAAAAATATCAAAATTTCTTTTCATTGACCCTTTAATAGAACTTGAGACAATCTTTTATTTAAAATGAGTTTAAGCCAAATCCGATCATTTTAACCCGATGCAAGTTTAAGATTTTTGGAAAATTTCCACCAAAATTCTGTATTTTTGAAAAATTAGAAAAACAAAATAATTATTAATTTTGTTTTGCTGAATACGAATATCAAGAAATTTCTGAAATTGGTCTAACGGTTTTCGAGATATCTCAATTTAAAATTTGAAAAAAATGGCGGGCTTTTCTACGTCCAAAAAATTAAAAAGTTTAACAACCTCAAAATTTCAGTAATTTTTATAGAGCTTCAGACGATCTTTTTTTTTTAAATTTAGTTTGAACCAAACCCGTGGCGCCCTGCGATCAAAGTTTTAGATTTTTGGAAAATTGCCATCAAAATTTACAATTTTTGAAAATTTTAAAAGTTTTGGAAAATTAAAAAAAGTTATCTTGCGTTACATTAAAAAAAATTAAAATCGGTCACACGGTTTTCGAGATATCGCTATTTAAAATTTGGCCAAAAAATAGCGGTATTTTCCTACGTTCGAGAAATTTTTTTAAAAAAATTTCAAAATTTCTTTCCCAACTTAAGACTAGCTTTTATTTATTTAAACTTGATTTAAGTCAAATTCGGTCATTTCAACCCGATCAAATTTTAGGATTTTTGAAAAATTTCCACCAAAATTTAGTATTTTTGGAAAATTAAAAAATATTTTTATTAATTTTTGGCATGCTGAATACGAATATTACAAAATTTTTGAAATCGGTGAAGCGGTTTCCGAGATATCGCTATTTGAAATTTGCAAAAAATGGAAGATTTTTTCTACGTTCAAAAAATTAAAAAAAAAAAATTAAAAATTGCTTTGCCTTGACCTTTCTACAGAGCTTCAGACTATCTTTTTTTAAATTTAGTTTGCGTCAAATCCAATCGTTTGTATCCGTGGCGCCCTTCGATCAAAGTTTTGATTTTTGGAAAATTGCCACCAAAATTTTAAATTTTTGGAAAAATTAAAAAATAAATATCTTTCGGTACATTAAAAAAATTAAAATCGGTCGAACGATTTTCGAGATATCGCTATTTAAAATTTGCAAGAAACAGCGGATTTTTCTTACGTTCAAGAAATTTTTTAAAAAAATCTCAAAATTTCTTTTCATTGACCCTTTAATACAATGGTTCCCAACCTTTGATTCTCGCCCCACTGGGGGGCAATTTGAATGCTTCAGGGAGGCAACAAGCAAATTTTTAAGATTTTATTTATTTATTAAGTTAATTGTTGAAACCTTTTTCTAAAAACTTTGTTTAAATGATGATTTTAGCAAAAAGTTTGAAATTTAAACAAATTTGAAATTTAAACAAATTTGAAAAATTTATAAATTTTTCTTGAGTGTACACAGAAAAAATTTGAAACGAATTTCAATCAACAAAAACGCGGATTCAATCAATTTTTTGATTAAAATTCCTCCAATTAAAAAATTGTTATACCAATCATCAAATTGTAGGTGATTTATTGAAAATTTTTTTATAATCAAACATTTTTTAGATTTTGATCAAAAATTTGATCAATTTTTTGTTTAAAGTCAATCAAAATAGTGATTGATTTAACAAATGAATTGTAAGCTTATGACAAAATTATAAAAAAATTCATCTTTTTTGCTTTCCAATATGTTGCCAACAATAAAAAAGTAAAGCCGACTATTTTGTATATTTTTGAATTAATCTATTCATAAAGCGAAAAAAAATCTGGTATGTTAAAAATTTGTGACAAAAAATAGCAAACATTTTAATCAAAACATTGAGTGACTCATTTAAATTTTGTTGATCAATACATTTAATTGAAAATTTTTAGCCAATAATTTTTTGTGTGTTGGGGGGACATTGTAGTTTTTTTAACTTAAAAGTGGGACACGGCAAAAAAAAGGTTGGGAACCATTGCTTTAATAGAACTTGATGCAATCTTTTATTAACAATAAACCCGATCATATTAACCCGATCCAAGTTTAGGATTTTTAGAAAATTTCAACCAAAATTTTATATTTTTGAAAATATAAAAAACAACATTTTTATAATTTTGGCATGCTGAATACGAAAAATTTCTAAAATCAGTCGAACGGTTTTCGAAATATCCCCATTTTAAGTTCTTCAAAAAATGGCGGCTTTTCCTAGGTTCGAACAATTTAAAAAAAAATCTCAAAATTTATCAAAATATTTCTAAAAATGGTGGGATTTTCCTACGTTCAAAAATTTTGTTTTAAAAATCTATATTTTTTTTCTTCATTGACCATTTCACAGAGCTTAAAACAAACTTCGATTTAAACTTAATTTGAGCCAATTCAGACCATTTAACCTACTGGGCCATTCGATCAAAATTTAGAGTTTTTGTTGAAAATTTAAAGAAAAAAAAAACTAAAATTTGGTCATAGGGTACCACGGGCTAAAATTATCGAATTGTCTCAAATAAATTTAAAAATAAAAGTTTTTTCCAGCTCTGTAAAGAGTCAAGAAAAAAAATTAGGATTTCTTTTTTTAATTTCTTGGCAATAGGTAAAACCTCCATTTTTGCAAATTTCAAATATCGATATCTTGAATTTTGAGATTTTTTTGATAATCGTGTTCAACGAATCAAAATTCATAAATTTGATGTATTGCAAGACAATTTTTTTTTTATTTTTATCAATTTTTAAAAATTCAAAACTGTAATCGCCGGGCACCACGGCTAATTTTAATCTGATTGGGCTCAAATTTGTAGCAAATAATTTTTAGACTTGGTATTTAAACAAGTACAAACATATTTTTTTTTTTTTACAAAAAATCAAATTTTTGCGGATTTTTTTTTACCAAAATTTTTTTTTTTCAGTGGAAATTTTAAAATTTTTTTTTTTTTTAATTTTATTCCAATAATTTTTTTGACTTTGGAAAGTAATAATATGTACTTTCGATTGGTCTCAAATTTTTACCACATAATTTTTAGGTCTAGTAGAATAAAAAAAAATTCTGGACACTTGGGAAAATCAAAAGTTTAAGAAATAAATGTCATTCTAGTGTCATCCCTTGATTTGTAATACTCCGACTGTTATACAATAATGTCACTGTTATACAATATTTTTGCTTCATTTTTAGCCCACTCTACTGTATGCTATGCACTTGTAATTTTCTTAATAAGTTTTTAAAAACAATCAGGAAGTTAAAGTTAAAGCTTATTATTAAAAATAAATAAGTAAATATTACTTGAAAGAAAATAGAAGAAAGTTAAGCTTTTGTCATAATTAACTTATTTTGAGTTTATAATAAGAAGAACATAAAAAACTTTCCCTTAAATATAATGCCTTAAAAAAAGTGTCCAAAAATATTACCGAATGACACCATTTGGGCGGAGACTATGGTAAATTCTATGGTAAATTGAATTTATTAATCATACGTTCAGATGTCTTTACAATTTAATAAATTGAATTTCAAGGTTGGCAATCGATACCCACCCAGAATAACGGTATTTGGCTATTGTACCGTAACCACTAAAGATATGGACATTTTTTAAAGCGATTATGAAAGTAGATAAAATTTCTAGTATTTTTGATGTGTTACTTCGAGTATGTTCCGGTTGCTTTTCGAAATATAGGCCAATACCTTTATAATACCGTTTGAAACGGTATTTTAAAGGTATTGGCCTATATAACGAAAATAAACCGTTACAAACACAAAGTAACACATCAAAAATACTTGAAATTTCATGTACTTTCATAATCGCTTTTAAAAATGTCCATATCTTTATTGGTTGCTGTACAATAGCCAAATACCGTTATTCTGGGTGCGTATCGATTGCCAACCTTGCAATTTATAGAAAATTCAAAGAAAATAAATCAAAAATCAGAAAATCACAATTAAAAATCAGAAAAACCCAAATTGAAAAACAGAAGTACGAATTAAAATTTGAAAATTTCAATTAAATTTTAGAAAGGTCAAAAAAGATTATAAACATTGACTCAATAGGTGATTCTGAGTCTACCGCTTTGCTTAAAGGTTGGCCTATGGAAAATTTTTCGGATAGTTGGCACCAGTTCGACAAATTGAAACGACTTTTTTTATTAAAAAAAATAAACTGAAATTCGTTTATATTGAACTGAAAAAGTTCATTATAAACAATACAAAGCACAACTCATAAAGTACGATGCAGTCTATAAATATTTCCAAGAATTGAAATATGAAATAAAAATTCAAACCTAACAGATCCAGCAAAACCTTGGTAATGGATGGTGAATATATAACACATTACCAGGTAATGTATATCAATTATTAATATCATTATTTTGGGATGCATAATGTGTTGAAATTCAATTTAAGTGAAATTTACCAAAAATTTTTGTTAAAATTGGATTTTAGTAGATTTTTTTAATTATCTTATTTGTGTAAATTTTTCACATATTTCGCTATATTTTTTCTATTTACTACATAATTATAGTTTATTTAACAAAGAATAAAAATTTGTATATTCAAATTACATAATTTCTATATATGTTTTAACAAAATTACCTCAAGGGCAAATAGAATTTGCTAAGTAGCACTTAGGTAAACAATTTAAATTTTATTTGTTTATACTAAACCTATCTATGGTTAATAAGAATTTACGTAAAAATATATTTGCTTTAACAAAAAAAAAAATTAAACTAAAATGTTTGTAAAAAATGTGTTTCGGAATAAACAACAAATGTTTTAAATGCCAAATACTAAACAAATTAAAAACAATATTAAGTAAAACATTCCAACTTGTATAAATTTTGTATAAAAATTTTTTTTTGGTAATTTGTATAATTTTTTTTAAATATAAACTATTTAACTGACGTCAGATTCCAGAATTAACATGTATTTAATTTAACTTAGACTACACTTAAAAAAAATAGTTTGAAGTGGTTAATTAAAATGCAAATAGTAAATGAAACGGATTGAAACTGCAAATTGTCCAAATTTAGTTATGTAAACATAGCTCAAACAAAATAGTAAATTTTAAAATAATTTAAGTACAAAATTAGTTAATTTGACAAAAATTTTTAAATTTAACAACAACAAAAAATTAGTAAATTTGACAAAAAAATAGTAAATTTCACAAAAAAAAATTATTAGTAGAGTTTTTTTTTTAACGGAATATATATCGTCACCTAAAATGCAAAAGGCCCTAACTAACATTTTATTAATTTTACAGGAGAAGCAAAAAACAGTATTTCATTATATTTTAAATTTGTTAATATCCCGGGTAAAAATGAATTATATATGACTATATATGATGACATATGAATGGATTTATATAACCATATATTATCATATATGCCTCCATATATGTTTATATATGATCAGATCCGTAAATTGGCCTGATATGAGCTCATATTGGGCCAATTTACGGATCTGATCATATATAAAAATATATGGAGGCTAATATGATAATATATGGTTATATAAATCCATATATGATCCATATATCTTCATATATGATCATATATATTTCATTTTTACCCGGGAACTTTGTTGTTTTTTAATGAATTTGACTAAAATTTTGTGAGCACGTTCTTTTAATAACTATGAATTAAAATAAATAAAAAAATATTAAAAAAGTTTTTTGTTAAGCAACGTCCATTTTCGATTGCCCAAATCGCGTGTTTTTTTAATTTTGTCTATAAAATCGCTAATTTTTAATATGCAGCCCTAATTTTTTGTGGATACATGTATGTTGATAAAATAAATCAGAACCAATAAAAAAACTGATTTTGAAATTTTTGTTAGTTAGGGCCTTTTGCATTTTAGGTGACGATATATATTTTTTTTAATTAATAAATAAAAATGCATTTGTTTTTATATATTTAAAATGAAAAAGAAGTTTATTCCAGGTCGAGGTCAATTTATGTTCGTTTAGAGCTGCATAGCAAAAAAGTTTTTTTTCGATTTAAAATTTCCGTCCAAATTTTAATTTTACATGACCTAAAACTTACGGCCGATAGGCCGGATTAAAGTTTTTGATTTTCAAAAATTAAAAAAAAAAAAAATAAATAAAAAAATAAGTTTTGACTTTTTGTTGAGTTTGAGACAATCTTTCATCTAAACTTAATTTGTGCCGATAATTCCGATAATTTTAACCCGATCAAAGTTTAGAATTTTTGAAAATTTCCACCAAAATTTTAAATTGCTGAAAAAATAAAAAATAAAGTTTAGAATTTAGGAAAATTTCCACCAAAATAAATTTAAAAATAATACAAATATTTATTTACAAATTTTGATGTGCTGAACACGAATATCAAAAAATTTTCAAAATCAGTTAACCGGTTTTCGAGATACCGCCATTTGAAATTTACAAAAAATGTCCGTTATTTCTTACGTTTAAGAATTAAAAAAAAAAGTTTAATTCGGCCTTGCCGAATGTATAGATACCCTCCACAATCTAAAAAAAGATTTTATGCGAAAAAATTCTTTTGAAAAAAAAAAATAAATTAGCAGAAACATTTTTTTGGTGAAAATTTTTTTTTGTTTGTAAAAAACAGGTTTGTACTTGTAAAATTACCACTCTGTGTCCAATTCTGTTCACATATGCCAACCAGCAGCCAATTTCAGGCATAATATAGAACGACCTAAAATTTTCGAGGTGTTCTTACATTTTCATTCATAACTTCTGAACCGCTGAATCGATTTCACTCAAATGCAATACCAAACAACTTATGACAACAACAAGTAAATGTGCTAAGTCTCAGTCATAAATGTTTAATACTTTGGCCGTGATCACCATTTCCACAGACGGAAAGACAGACAGACATCGCTAGATGTCTTAAAATCGATCACTGATCAATAATATATGCACTTTATGGGGTCTCAGACCGATATTTCGATGAGTTACAAACTTATATATACCAGAGCTTCGAACGAATTAATTCTATTGAGAATTAATTCACCAAAAGTTTAATTCTGTTTTAATAAGTATTGAAATATCATTCCTTGCCAGCATTCAACACGAAATAATTCAAAGGCTTAATTCTCAAAGCTTAAATCAAATTGAATTAATTCCCAAGAGAATTAATTCCTTGCAAGCAATCATTCGATTGAATGATCAAAATTTTTCATCATTCAAATCTATTACAAATTGAATGATGATTTTTTTATTTCATTCCCTTTGTATTTTCAAAAATGTGTTGCTTGTGTGCATTTTAAGCATCTTCGTGTGTAAACGATCGGTTGTTGTTTTGTTGACGTCTCGTCTGCTGCTTCCCACACAAGCATAAATGTGTCTGTATGTGTGTTGCGCTTCATTGTTTTAAATTGAATGATGAGAAAATTTCACCATTCAATTTGTAGTAGATTGATTTGGATAAAAAATAGTTCATTCCTTAAGAATGAATTCTTGAAAGAATTAATTCCATGATTATGAAAGTTGAATGATTTTAGGGAATGCCAAATTCTATTTTTTTCATTCGAATTAGGAAATTGAATTAAAGAATTAATTCTTTCGAACCTTTGATATATACCCTCTATCACTCAGTGGAGGGTATAAAAACTCAAAAATTTTATAACCTTTTATAGAGCTTGAGACAATCTTTTGTTTGAGCTAAGTAAGTTGTTTACCGGTGAAAAAAAATGTTTCGAAACATCAATTAATTTGTAGCGAAAATTTGACAGTCATATGTTTGGTTATGTTTTGCGCGTCTGAATACACAAAATAACTTTAAATAATATTTATTGGTAAGTTATGTGATATTATTAATGCTTACAGTCCCAAACACATATAATTACTTCATTTTAGATCTGAGTGTTAAATTTCACCTCTTTTTAAATGGTCTGTACAATTTAAAAAAAATGTTGCTTATAGTGTTGATGCGTATTGATGCAACAACCGGGTTATTTTGCCGGTTTTTCACCAGTGAACAGAATACCTCTTCAGCGAAATTTTTACGCTTTTGTAAAGCCAGTGTGAAATTTATGTTTTTTTATATGGAGTTTGACAGATTTTCACGTGAAAACCGAGCAACTTACCCACCTTTAAATACAATTTGAGACAAATCCGATAATTTTAACCCGTCGCGACGCGTCGGGTGGTTGTAGAAATATTGTCATTTGAAATTTATCAAAAAATTTACAAAAATGGCGGTTTTTGTAGAGAGGGCGAGTGAGTGATTTTTGACTAACAATCGTTCACGTCCACGACAGGAATTTTCCAATCGTGAACACTCATTCAAGAGTAAATGTATGAGAACTCACACTCACGTGCACTCAGACAAGCTTCACTCACACTCATAATTTTTTTTATACAAATAAAATTAAAAATTTAAAAATCTAACAAATTTTAAGAAAAATTTCAAGTTTTGTCAATTTTTCCACTTTTTTTTTTTTTTTTGTGGAAAATTTTAAAATTAAGTTAAATTTTACATTTTTTTTGCTATGAATTATGAATATAAAACAAATCATGCAAAAAAATCGATTCACGAACACTCACTCACGCAAAAATCTTACTCACGCACACTCACTCACGCAATATTTTTTTACACTCACTCACAACTACGTGAGTAAAATTTAGTGCAATCACACTCACACGTGATCACGTGCACTAATCTGTTCATGTGCCCATGTCTAGTTTTTTACTTCGCTCAACAAATTTTCAAAATTTAATTGTCTCCGAAAGAATCAAGGAAAATAATTATTTTGAGATTTTTTTTTAATTTCTTGACCGTTGGAAAAATCCATTTTATTTACAAACTTCAAATAGCGATATCTAGAAAACCGTTTGACCGATTTTACAAATTTAACAGACTTGAATGGATTTAAATTTAAAATACAGTCGAACCCGGTTATAACGAATTCCGAGGAACCAGCAAAAATAGTTCGTTATAAGCGAAGTTCGCTATAAGCGGGGTATATTTTATATCATCCAAGTTTTATTTCCAAAAAAAAGTTCCAATTTGATTTTATTTAACGTTTTTTTTTTTTAATTAACTACTTTTTGAGAAGAAAGAATTAAAAATATAAATAAATTTTATCAAAATTATATTATTAACTAAAATTTTCTAACTTTTTGTGAGTTTAGTAAACATAATTGCCGCACATTTTAAAATATTTTTGGGAGTTCGTTATAAAAAGGTAAATATACATGAAATTGAGTTCCTGGGACCACAAAAAGTATTTAGTTTTAACCGAGGATTCGTTATAACCGAGTTCGTTATAAAAGAAGTATTTTGTGTGGAAATTGCTGGCAAAACGTCGGGACTTTAAAATTAGTTCGTTATAACCGAGAATTCGTTATAACCGAGTTCGTTATAACCGAGTTTGACTTTAGTTTAAAAATATCGTTTTTATTGTACTTGAGCATCAAAATGTTAAATCACGAATATCGCGAATACGAGCGCTAACTTCAAAAAACGTCTAGCACCATTGAATTCAGCGTACCCGAATTAGCTTTACCCGCAAGGTGGGGTATTATTAACTAATTTTCTAAAGAATTCTTATGATGGGAAAATGGAAAAATCCCCGAAACGATCTTTAAGTCATTGCTGAAAATTTATAATATCTTTAAAAAGCAGAAATTCTATGAGAGAATATGGAGAATATCCTTATAATAAAAATACAGTTAACATAAGTACTTGTTATGTTAAATTTATAATGGGGAACATAAATTCACCTCGAACTATAAAAAAAAACTCTTTTTTTACTGCACAATTAAAAGGACGAATAAATAATAAAATTTTTAAATTTTATTTTTAATCAAAATTAAATAAAATTTATTTGAAATCAAAAAAACATTTTTCAGTTATTAAATTTTTTAAATTTTTCTTAAGACATTTTTTTATTACAAAATTATTATTATTATTATTATATTATTTACCGTTATTATGATTATTATTTTTTAAATAATTTCCTTTTGTATTTATGAAATACAACTGTTAAAGATCTTTAAAGGTCATAAAAGGTATATTTAAATCTAATTTATTATGTCTGTCCGTCCGTCAGTCAGTCGATTTATATATTTTGTTTTTTGTTAGTCATATTAAATCAACAAAAAAATTAAGTTTATTTTTTTGTAATATTTTTTTTTTTTATAAGACAATTAATAAGATTTTTATCAACTTTATTTTTATAGTTATTTGCCAATTTCATTGAGCAAAAAAAATTAAAAAAAAAAAAAACTCAAATACAAATTCAATAACAGCAGATTATTGTTGTTAAATTCAATTCAAACTCAATTTCAATTGTTTAACTATATAGATTTTTAACAAAGTTGAATTTTGTTTTATTTTTTTAGCTTTGAATTTAGTTATAAATTTGTTCAAATGAAAAATTGTTTGAAATTAAAAAAAAAAAATCTAAACAAATGTATAAACCAAATAAATAGCATTTAACCAAACAAAAAACCAACTGTTAAACTAAAATACTAACTGACTCTGAGAATGTGGGTGAACTTGTTAACTCGATCGAGGCCATAACCGTTAAATACATATTTATTTATATAGAAAAAAAATATTAATAAAAATGGAAAAAACTTTAACAAAAAAAAAAAAAAACACTTAAAGTACGACAATACACTGAAAGGAAAATGATTTTTTTTTTAATTTTATTTAATGATGAAATAATTTAATTACTATAATGAATAATTTAATAAACATTATTAAACGTCGTTTAACAGTTTTCAACAAGTTAAAAGTCAAATTATATAACTTTTATTTAGTTAAAAAAATTTTTAATTAAAAAATTTTTAACAAAAATAAAATTTTACTACAAAAAAATTTTTTTTTAAATACAAAATTTTTTACAAACAAAATTTTTTACAGATAAAATTTTTTACTAAAAAAATTTGTTACTCAAATATTAAGTGCCAGTTTACAGAAGGCGAACGATACACACGAACGAAAATTTTACATGTATTTTGTTGTTGTTACAATAACAAAACACATGCAAAGTTTTCGTTCGTGTGTATCGTTCGCCTTCTGCAAACTGGCACTAAAAAAACGCACAGTTTTATTGTCACTCAAAAAATTTATAATGAAAAAATAATTTTACACTAAAAAAATTTTTTAAAAATCAAAAAAAATATTACACTCAAAAACAGGGTACAAGGGGGAGGAAGGGTACAATAGGGAAAATCTGAAAATTTTTAAAGGAAAACTGTGACTTAATCTAAAATTTTTTTGTGGAAAAATATCTGTCAGTATAGAAGTTCTTATTGTGAAAAGAAATTTTCTATAGGAAAATTGTTGTGAACGTGATAATTTTGGTAGAAAAAAATAGAAAAAATTTCTCAGAATTTTTGAAAATTTTTCTGTAGAATCTGAGAATTTTTCTATAGGAAAAATTTCTCAGAGTATAAAACTTTTCTATAGGAAAAAGATCTCAGAATCTGTGACTTTTTCCATAGGAAAAATTTTTCAGAATCTGAGATTTTTTCTATAAAAAAAGGTCTCAGAATCTAAGAAAAAAATACAAAAAAAATAGAAAAAAATTCTCAGAATCTGAGATTTTTTCTACAGGAAAAATATCTCAGAATCTGAAAATTTTTCTGTAGAAAAAAATGCCTCAGAATCTGAGAATTTTTCTATAGGAAAAATATCTCAGAATCTGAGACATTTTCTATAGAAAAAATATCTCAAATTTCAGACTTTTGCTATAGAAAAAATTTCTTAGAATCTGAGAATTTTTCTATAGAAAAAACGTCTCAGAATCTGAGACTTTTTCTACAGAAAAAATGTATCAGAATCTGATACTTTTTCTATAGGAAAAATGTTCAAGAATCTGAGATTTTTTCTATAGAAAAATTCTGAGATTCTGAGATATTTTTCCTATAGAAAATTTTTCTATAGAAAAAATGTCTCAGAATCTGAGACTTTTTCTATAGGAAAAATGTATCAGAATCAGAGAATTTTTCTGTAGGAAAAATTTGTTAGAATCTAAGACTTTTATTTAGGAAAAATGTCTACGTATCTGAGACTTTTTTCAAAGGAAAAATGTCTCAGAATCTGAGACTTTTTCTACAGAAAAAATGTTTCAGAATATTAGACTTTTTGTATAGGAAAAATATATACCAAAATATACCAAAATCTGATGCTTTTTCTGTGGAAAAAAGTTTCAGAAGGCTAAGAATCTGAGACTTTTTTTATTTGAATTTGATACTTATTTTATAGGGAAAAGGTCTCAGTATTTGAGACTTTTTTTAAAGGAAACAGGTCTCAAAACCTGAGACTTTTTCTGTTAAAAAAATTTTTAGAAGCTGAAACTTATTCTATTGGAAGAAAATTTCAGAATGTGAGACTTTTTCGACAGGAAAAAGGTCTTCGAGTCTTAGATATTTTCTATAGGAGTAAGATCTCAGAATCCCAAAGTTTGATACTTGTTCTAAAGGAAAAAAGTCTCCGAATCTGAGACTTTTCTATAGGTCTCTCTAACAGGTCTCAGAATTAAGATTTTTTCTATATTAAAAAGGTCGCAGAATCTGAAACTTTTTCTTTAGGCAATGTGCCAAAATCTTGGACTTTTTCTATATAAGAAAAAGGTCAAAGAACTTGAAACTTTTCTATAAGAAAAATATCTCAAAAATGCTTAAGAGTATGAAATTTTATCTAAAGTACGAGGTTTAAGAATCTGAGACTTTTTCTGTGGAAAAAAGTTCTTAGAATCCTAAAATTTTTCTATTGGAAAAAAGTCTCAGATTCTGAGACAAAAAAAAATTCCCCCCCTCAAAGCTGTACCGGCCACTAATTCTAAGACATTCTAGCGATGTCCGTCTGTCTGTCCGTCTGTGGAAATGGTGATCACGGCAAAAGTATTAAACATATACTATGACTGAGACTTAGCACATTTACTTGTTGTTGTCAAAACACCTTGAAAATGTTGGTACATTCTACATAACCTAAAAATACAAAATGCTTTAAATTGGCTGCTGGTTGGCATATGTGAGCAGAATAGGACACAGTGTGGTATTTTTACAAGTACAAACCTGGCTAAAAAAAAAAATCGCGGAATTTTTTTTCCCCCAAAAATTTTTCCGCGAATATTTTTTATACCCTCCAACCACAGTATGGGGGTATACTCACTTTGTCGAAATATCGGTCGGGGACTCCATAAAGTATATATATTATTGATCCATGATCGATTCTAAGACATTCTGTGACATCCGTCTGTCCGTCCGTCCGTCTGTCTGTAGATAACACAATGCAGTCCAAAATAAAACAGCTAGACTCATGAAGTTTGGCACAAATATGTCTCATGTTTTTAGGCAGGTTAACTTCGTGAATGGGCAAAATCGGGCCAGGGGGAAAAAAGTTTCCCCTTGAAGAACTGAACTAACATCTGAAAAAATAAATTTTTTTTACATGTTTTTTTGTATTTTTGTTAAATAAATGAAACATTTGGTATATTTATCGCGGTGCGTTCAAAGTCACCCACTAACCTCCTCCCCCCCCCCAAAAAAACGCCCATGACAATTTTTTATTTTTTTTTAATTTGTTCACCTTTTTGGAGGGTATAAAAGATTTGGCACAGCCGAATTTAATACTCTCACTTGTTTTTTTTCAAACGAGTTTTTTCGAAAAAAATCTCTTTTTAGATTGTGGAGGGCATCTACACATTCGGCAATGCCGAATTTATCTTGTTTATTTCATAGAGTAAAGAATATATCAGAGATTTTGATAGGCCCCAAAACAATATGTCACTTTATATAAATTGGTTCTCTTAATGTGTAAGAGAGTTTTTACATGCAATAGCATAGGCAACACTAAGAGAACCAACTTTTTGAGAGACGAAATTAAATGGTAGCCAACCAACCTGATACCCACTGGTTTATTTGTTTTTTTTTTTTTTTTTTTTTAATTCTGTTTAAATTTTAAAATTAATAAAAATTATGTATTAGTTGACCTTTAAAATTCTATTTTGAGAAAGATTATTCTAGCTCAAGGTCATATTTCTTTTACTAACCATTACGATGATATTGTCAAAGTAACAATTTTAAAGAAATTGTTAATAAAGTCGTTTGTTTTAAATTGATTGGTTTGGTAATTTTGCAAGACTTAATCGACAAGTGTTTCAAAATTTGTCAGATTCCATTGTCAAGAGTATTTAGCAAATTGACAATCGTTGTTTTTTTTTTATTTAGCAATATTGCCAAGCAGTATTTCTCCTAGTGTATTTTAATATAAAATACCAAATAGTGGTTTAAACAAATAAAATTATTGGCAACATACAAACAAATAACAACTAAAATAATTTCTTAGTGTTGATTTCAAGAAAACGATAAATAAAATAGAGCATGTTGTTTTCAAAACAACAACAACAATATTTGTTGCTGTTGTTAAGTATTTCTTTTATTGTTGGTTGTTGTTGCTGGTGGTGATGTTGCTGTTGCTGTCTCAGCCAGAGTGCGTTCCTAAAGACAATATTTTTCTTAAGTCTTAGTCTTATTCTTAACACAACATTAGACTCTATACATTAGCGCGTCCCGAATTTAAATTTTTTTAGCTTGCCCCCTCAAACGATGGGTATTTAGGACCCTTTTACGATAAAAATAACAAAAAAATGTTTGGACAAAAAACCAGTTTGCTACCAGCAGCTAAAGATTGCAATCTTACAATTAGTGCATTTTGAAAAAAACTTTTTTTTTTGTTTTCCAAAAATTTGAGGCCAAAAGTTCGGCAATATAGAGTACATTTCAGGAAAAATATTAATAAAATTTCCATGGAGTAATTTTGGTGCAGCGTTGCATCTCAAAGATGAAAAGGTGAACTTAATTTTTACTTTTTCTTTCTTTTAAGCTAAATTAGTCTCAAAATCTGCTTTGACACAGTTTTAATGAATGTGCTCTATTTTGCACAGCTTTTGAGACCAATTTAGCTTAAAAGAAAAAATAAAGAAAATTTAAATACACACTTTTCATCTTTAAAATGCAACGCTTCACCAAAATTAATCCATGGAAATTTTATTAATATTTTTCGCGGAATGTACTCTATATTTCGCAACTTTTGGCATAAATTTTTTAAAAAACAAAAAAATAAAAAATTTTCAAAATGCACTGAGATTGCAATCTTTAGCCGCTGGTAGCCAACTGGTTTTTTGTCCAAAAGTTTTTTTGTTATTTTTTCCGTAAAAGGCTCCTAAGTCCTCATCTTTTGGGGGGGGGGGGGCAAGCATTTTCAAATTCGAAAAAAGCCGAATTCGGGACGCGCTACTATACATTCCATCTTGGCACAAACAGAAAACCCATTGACCAAAATGACAACCTCTCTGTAGCTTTAAAAAACATAAAAAAAACTAACAAAAATATGTGCTAAAACCCTAAAACAGCATGTAGTTAATAAATAACGCCAAATGTACACGAACAATTTTGAACAACAAGAGACAACGATTAAAAACCATTGGCCAACTATGTTTAAGAATTGTATCAATATTTAAAGTATAACAACACTAAGGTCTTTAACCCTTTACAATCATAATAATTCTCGAAGTTTGAGAACTGTTCTTAACAAAAAAATCTAATGAAAGGAGAATTTTGCTTTAGATAACTTACAAAATTTAAGAAAGCTGTAAATAGTGTAACTTTTTTTAATTGTATTAATTAAACGGGTAATTGATTTTGTTTTTTTTTTTCAATTGTTTAATCAAAATTTTAACAATTTCCAGATAAGGTTAAATTTATATATTTTTTCTGTATCTACACTGAAAAAATTGCTCACAAACCCATTTTAGTAAAATTTGTGTGGAATATACACAAAATATTCCATTTTACAATTTTTTAGTTGATTTAAAGAAAAAAATAATCAGTATTACAAAAAACTATAATTGAACATAGAGAAACATTTCAGAGTCTGGCAATATTTCTGCAAGAATTTTTCTATAGGAAAAATATGTCCAAATCTCAAAAACTTAAAAATTTTTTTTTTAGCAAAATGTCTCAGAATAAAATTTCTAAAAGAAATCTCAAACCCCACTAAAGGGTTAAAAAAAAACTCAATCTGAAATCAACACTGTTTTGGAGACAACAAAATAAGAAAAATAAAAAAACTCCAAAAAAGAAACTTAAATCTGTTGAATGTTTCACATTTAATTGTAGATGACAATCTTTGCCTTGGTACATCAATACACAAAAAAAAAACAATATCGTATATAATCCCCCTAAGAGACCACAAAATAACAAAACAACACCATAATT
Organism: Pegoplata infirma; assembly: GCA_963921195.1. Classification (NCBI taxonomy): domain Eukaryota; kingdom Metazoa; phylum Arthropoda; class Insecta; order Diptera; family Anthomyiidae; genus Pegoplata; species Pegoplata infirma. Next base: position 84,548,005 of record OY992540.1, read on the forward strand.
TTTTTTTTTGGTTAAAATATTCCAAAATAAAATCACCACGAAAAAAGTAAAAATATCAATTTTCACACCTTCAATTTTTATTATATTATTATAAAAAAATAATCTATTAAACAAATAATTTACTCATGTGGATTATTTGAAAAATGTGTATTTAAAATTTCAAAATTCTAGGTGTTTTACAATTTAAAATAATTTTTAAAATCTCATTGTTTTTAAATGTTTGTTTTAATTTTAACACAAAGAGAACTTTGTTGTTTATTTAAAAAAATTTTAAAAAACATTTAACTTTCTCAACAATTATTATGCAAATTCTAATTGCACATATAAACAAATAATAATTAGTGGTTTGTTTGCCAAAGTATACTTGGGCAATATTTAAACATTTGACCTTTAGTTTATTTTGTTAAGACTGTAAAAAACTAAACAACAATTATTTTGGCGGAAATATTAAATTTAAATAGATTACAAAACTGAAGAAAAATTCTTAAGATTTTTTACAAATTCTTGGAGAAGGACAAATATTAAAGAATTTACACAAGAATGGAAATTATGAAATATATAACAAGTAAGAAAGCTATAGTCGGTCAAGACCGATCATATGATACCCTACACTAGTGTTTTCCGGAAAATGGGTCCCAAGTCCAAACATGGACCGATTGTATCTGTCTTTTGTTAGATCTTTATTTAGTGTAGAAAACACACACAGATCAATTTTAAGTGGAATTGGTTATATTTTTTTTGTCAATAGAACAATTTAACTGAATATCGGTCGAAATTTTTATATGGGGGACTAAGTCCCAAAATGGCCCAATTATATTCCGATTTGATAAGGTTGCTAAAGTACACGTTTAGCACCTAAAAATAAATTTTTTATCAAATATTTCCATTTTTATGAATTTTGAGGGAATTATGTGAATATCGGGAAGGTGGTTTGTATGGGGACTACCAGAAGGACTGACCCGATTCCTTTGAAATTTGGAATGGTGATTTGTGCATACAAAATTTGACTACATGCTGAATTTCAAAGCGATATCTATTATAATACGTTTATTAGAGTCATTGAAGCCGAATCCAAAGGGGGCGTTTGTATGGGGGCTAGGTCTTAACATGGACCGATTTTCTCCAATTTCAATAGGCTTCGTCCTTGGGCCAAAAGATGCTTAAGTTTCAAATTTCAGGTCAATTGATTGAAAATTGCGACCTGTATCGTGCTTAAACCGATAGATGGACAGACGGACGGACGGACGGACGGACAGACGGACGGACGGACGGACATCGCTAAATCGACTCAAAAAGTTATTCTGAGTCGATCGGTATACTTGAAGGTAGGTCTAGGACCAATATTTCGGGTAGTTACAAACATCAGCACAAACTCAATATACCCTGTACCACAGAGTGGTGTAGGGTATAATTATTGAATTATGAAATCATTTGTGATTACAAATTTGATATCCAGGCCAAAACTCTTCATGACCTCAAATTTGTTGCACAGTGTAATTACAAATAATATTTTATATACCGAACACTGATTGCTGGAGTCATTTATAATTGTAGCGTGACAGATGAAATTCTCCGGTGAAAATTATAGCCACTACCTGGCATTCATGAAGGTTGGCCCCCCCCTTTGGGAGCCAAACTATTTTCAGTCATTTTCTTTGTTTCAGGTAATACGTCCTTAAAACTCAAGATTACTTAAGTAATAAAAGTAGAGCCCCTACTGGGCGCCAAAATGATTTTTGATGTTTTACATCTTTTTTGATCTAATAAGTTTTTGGATATATTTCGTATAAAACATTATTTGTGAATAAATTTTCAAAATGCCCTTTAACATATCTTTAATAAGCAACCAAAATAATCGGGGAGTGCGATTTGTGGAGAAAATGTTTTTTTTTATTTTTAATTCAATTGACATACTGCTACATGTCATGTCCTCATTGTAGATTTATAAACAAAAACCTCTCGTATGAATCGTGTTTGACCCGGCACTTATATACTAACACGGTAACAATTATTGTCCCACATTGAGCGCCAAAATGATTTTTGATATTTTACAGTTTACTTTATATAATGATGTTTAGGTTAATCTATAAAGATAGCGCCCCTACTGGGCGCCAAACTCATTTCTTATATTTTAAAATTGTTATACCCTCCACTACTTATAAGTGATAGATCGTAAATTAGAGAAAGAAGTTTTTCTTCCGATTTTAAACGTCCAACCAAATTTTTATTTGGTACAAATTTGAAGCAGTATAGATTAAATTAACCCGTAGCGCCCGGTGATCAAAATTCCGCATTTTTAAAATTAAAAAAAAAAATCAAAATATGTCTTGCAACACATCACATTTATTTTGATGCATTAACACGAATATCAAAAAAAAATGTTAAAATCGGTCAAACGGTTTTCGAGATATCACCGTTTGAATTTTTCAAAAAAATACGGTTTTTCTACGTTCAAGAATTAAAAAAAAAATATATTAAAATTTCTTTCACATGACCCTTTCATAGTTTCGGTTTTCGAGATATCACCGTTTGAATTTTTCAAAAAATACTGTTTTTTTACGTTCAAGAATTAAAAAAAAAATATATTAAAATTTCTTTCACATGACCCTTTCATAGAGCTTGAGACAATCATGTATTTAAACTGAATTTTAACTAAATTCGATCTAATCTATCAAAGTTTTCAGTTTTTGCCAAATTTCCACCAAAATTTATGATTTTTGAAAAATAAAAAAATAAGCAAGCAGTTTTTGAGAAATCGCCATTTGGAATTTGTCAAAAAATTTCCAAAAATTATTTCTCAAAATTTCTTACTTTAACTATTTCATAGAGCTTGAGACAAACTTTCTTTTAAACTAAATTTAAATAAAACAAGTAGAAAAGTTAAATTCGACTTGGCCGAATCTATGAATACCCTCCACAATGCCCCTTTTAAGTGATAATAAATTTTCTAACGTGAAAAAAATAACAGTTTTGATTAGAAATATTTTATTTTGTTTAAAAAATTTTTTTTAGTAATTTTTGAAAAAAAAATAATTTACTAATTTTTTTTGAGTGTAAAATTTTTTTTGAGTGTAAAATTTTTTTCGAGTGTATTTTTTTTTTGTTTTGGTATAAAAATATTTTTGAGTGACAAAAATACGTTGTAAAATTTTTTTGTGACTTACCAATGTTTTTAAAACAGGTTTAACGGGTTTTCATTCAACACGTGAATTTTATGTGAAGCTAATCTGAAATTCACGGTTTTGCTAATAACTTTTGAACCACTAGACCGATTTGGCTGAAATTCAATACGAACGAGGCTGGAGGAACACAAAATATATATGCCAAGCTTCAGCATCCTCAGAATTGCTTTTTGAAAGTTATAGTGCTTTTTATCTCAAAAATTCACGAAAAACCCTTGCCGAAATTCAGTCTTTTGCTCATAACTTTTGAACCACTAGACCGATTTCGCTGGATTGCAATACCAACCTGACCAGGTAAATGCCCAACATATATGCCAAACTTCAGGAGCCTCCGTTAAGTCTTTCAAAAGTAAGCGTGTTTTCAACAGACAGACGGACAGACGGACGGACGGACATCGCTAGATCGTCTTAAAATCGATCGAGGATCATGAATATATATACTTTATGGGGTCCTAGACCAATATTTCGAGGTGTTACAAACGGAATGACAAACTTATATATACCATCTTTCACTAGAGTGGAGGGTATAAAAAACATTTTAACCCATACCACATTTTAACTCATATCAAAGATTAGTGTTTTTAGTGAAAATTTTCTAAAAAAAACCCAAACTTTGATCGAAGGTCTCCACGGGTTAATATGATCGGATTTGGCTTATATGAATTTTAATTGAAAATTTGTCTCAAGCTCTATTAAAGGTTTAAGGAAAAAAATTTAGATTTTTCGATTAGAGTATTATTCTAGCTCGAGGCCCATAAATAGTATACCGATCAACTCAGAATAACTTTTTGAGTCGTTTTAGCGATGCCCGTCAGTCTATTTTGAATTCACAAATTATCGTTCCAAACATTAAAGGAATCGGACCAGTTCTTTTTGTAATTCCCATAAAAACCACCCTCCCGATATTCACATAAATCTACCAAAATTCAAGAAAGTTGGAAATATTTGATTAAAATTTTGTTTGTAGGTGTTTAAGGTGTACTTTGGTAAATTAATTTTATCTGAATATATTCAGACCATTTTTGGACTTAGCCCCATATATAAAAATTTCGACCGATATTTAGTTAAATCGGTCTATTGTCAACAAAAATAAGCCAATTCCACTTAAATTAGGCCAGTGTGTGTTTTCTACACTACTAAAAGATCTAAAAAAAGATAGATTGGTCCATATTTGGACTTGGGACTCGTTTTCCGGAAAACACTGGTGTAGTGTATCATAAGGTCGGTCTTGACCGAATATAAATTTCTTACTTGTTTTTTTTACAAAAGTTACTAACAAAAGTTTATTTTTACTTAAAATAATATATTTTTTTCAAAATTTTTATATAATTTGTTTTTATTTAAGCTGAATTCACAAAGACGGAGTACTCTGTGCCGGAGAGTGGATTTTGTTCCTTTCTTTACAAAAAATAAAACTAGTTAAGTCACGAAAGTTGTAAGTATTATCGCAGGAAAAAATTTGTAAATTTACAATTTTATTGGTAAAAAAACTTGTAAAATTACAAAAACGCTCGTAATTTTTACTAAAAACTTTTGTAAAATTGGAGGTAGCACACAATCTAGTACAGTCACGAGAAGTCCTTGTAAATTTACATTTTTATTGGTAAAAAGCTTGTAAATTATTTGTAATTTTACAAGCTTTCTTTTTATTTTTTTAATAGAGAAGTCGAGTGTCAAGTTCTTTCAGATAACTTAGATTGTTTGTCCCAATTAAAATACAGTTTATGATGACAAAATTGATGATGACAAAATTAAAATATGATGACAAAATTAAAATCTTTTTAATTTAAAATTATTTTTTTACTTACGAGATAACTTAAGTGTTTATATCCAGTTGATGAAGAATTATGCAGTTCTGAAGATGAGGAACCACTGAATCTTTGGAAGATGAACTGAATTCTGCTTTTTAAAAGACATAAGAGGAAGCTAAACCAAAATGGTAATTTAAACTGAACTCACTTCTGATTAAAAAACTATTTAAAAATTAAGTTTTTCCACCAGAAAAAAAATTTTACTGATAACCGAAAATAACCGAAACCGCGTTCAATCAATTTATCGGTTATTCAGAAACTCTACTCATGCTCACGACAGCAATTTTTTGAATCACGTGAGTAAATTTAATACAACTCACACTCACGCATGCTTCACTCACACTCACGCATGCTTCACTCACACTCACGATGACTCACGTTGACTCACACTCACGAAACTCTTATTCATACAAAAAAAATTTCTAACTAAAATTTTTCAAAATTTTCAGCAAAATTTAAAGTTTAGCGAAATTTTACATTTTTTTGTTTTTTTCGGGACGAAATCTTAAGTTAAGCCAAATTTTACTATTTTTTTATTGCTTTTTCTCCAGACATTCACTTTTTTAAATATTTTTTTACTTTGTTAGCTTATTAATATAGCTTATTAAATATCATTTCGGTCAGACAAGTTCGGTTTCAAAGTTGATATTGAAAAATCATTTTGAGTTCATTTGGGCAGCAAATTTAAGATGGTTCAAAAAAGTTCACAAAAATTGGAAAAATATGCTAAAACCACAATTTTATGCAAAATATGACCTAAAAATATGCATTTATAGCAAGCTACGCAAAAATATGCATTAAAGGTAAAATATGCAAAAATATGCATTAACGAATCGATGCCATTTTCAAGCAAATTCTTTGATTCAAAAAGATATTTGGTTTATGCTGTTCTACGACTAACAGGAAAAATATGTATTTGCATGAACGTTCTCTCCTCGATTATCACATTTCTTCAAATCTAGTTTATCTTCCTATATTTTAGTTCATTTTTTCTTGAGTACAAACTCCCATCGTCCATCTCCACTTTAAAAAATAAATCTTTTATTTTATTAAAATATTTCCTTATATTTTTCCACACCTGTTAAATTTAAATAAATTATATCTAACTTAAAAAGTTTTTTTTTTTTTTTTTTGCAAAATGTGTGTCTTTCTTAATAAAAAATAAAAACAAAATACATTAAATTATCTATTCATTTCACATAAATGTCTTACAAGATCCTCAACAGTCAACAATAACAAACAACCGAACATTTGGACAAAAAACAAGACATATTTTGTAAAAGCTTTGACGGCAAAAATGACATTTGTCAAACAACAAAATGTCAACAGACGTGACTTTTAGTAAAAAACCAAAACAACAACAAAACTTTCTTCTTCTTCTTGTTTTTCATGGAATTAAGGAATTTTTTTTGCACATTAACAATATAATACCGCGATTATACTACACGATTTACAAAAAATATTAGAAAAAATTTTCAAATTAACAAATAATTTTGAGTTTTAAACAGTTAACTTGAATATTTTTGAAAATTAATTGAAATGTGACTTTAAATTTGACATTTTTAAATATAATTTTTAAAGTTGTAGTTGTAATTATTCGACCTTTCAAATAGTAATTAAGTAAATAAATAATCAAGCTCGAGGCCAGTGTTTTTTTTTAATAAATCTTCTTTACACTCAAAATAATAACTCTGTTAAATTACAGAAAAACTCTGCTAATTTAACAGAGTACACCATACTTTTCCAGCTAACAACATTTCTTGGTAATTTTACTAAAAAACTCTGTAAAATGATTTTGACAGAAAAAAACTGTTAATTTACAGAGTTTATAGTAAAATATTGGTTAACTATGAAAGCTTTTTTACAGAGAAAACTCTTTAAATTTATTATAAAACTCTGCAAAATGATTTGGACAAAAAAAAACTGTTAATTTACAGAGTTTCTATTAAAATATTGGTTAAATAAACCACCATTTAGCAAAGAAAACTATGTAAATTTACATATATTTGTAAAATACATTTGATGCAAAAAAAAAAAAAAAATACAGAAAAAACTCTGTAAATTTACAAAGTTTAGTCAAATGCATGTTATTTTGTAAAATTTTTATTAGATTTCTGAAAAAAAAATTGTTGATAACTTTTTTTTGCTACTTTTTCAACTTTTTCTCAAAAAAAAAAAATATATATATGAGGCATTCCACACCAAATGTCCAGCGAAAAAAACATGTGTAGCGTAAACTTCTGAATAGGTAGTATGGATAGCCCTATATGGAACTTAGAAAATTGCGATTTTGGTTTTTCAATTTTTCAAAAACTGGGCTTAGGAGGCGTGGTCAAATATTGGAAAAATGGTCAAATTTGTGGCGAGTTGCCTTGATTAAATATTTATCACATTAAAACGGAATGCACCACAATCTTAAAAATTTACAGTCTTATATAGTTTTGTATGGGCTATCGATTAAAAATTTTTTTTTTGGAAAATTTTCAGAACCCGTTCTGAAATTTTCCATTTTCTAAAAAAGTCAATTTATCAAAAATTCGGCCACTTTTTTTTTCTTTTTTATTTATTTTTTTAAAAGTTTAGATGTTTGTCCATCCACACAAAAAAAATCAGAAACACGTTCATCTTTTTTTTCGAGAAAATCGCATTTGAACTTTAAATTTCATAACAATTTTGTTATTTGCCTGTATTTTCTTGTGTCAACAGAGCATATGACGAATATTTATGCAATTAATATTACTCATTCGCAACTTTAAAACAAAGAAATACAAGCAAATAACAAAATTGTTATGAAATTTAAAGTTCAAATGCGATTTTCTCGAAAAAAAAGATGAACATGTTTCTGATTTTTTTTTGTGTGGATGGACAAACATCTAAACTTTTAAAAAAATAAATAAAAAAGAAAAAAAAAGTGACCGGATTTTTGATAAATTGACTTTTTTAGAAAATGGAAAATTTCAGAACGGGTTCTGAAAATTTTCAAAAAAAAAAAAAAAATTTAATCGAAAGCCCATACAAAACTGTATAAGAACGTAAATTTTTGACATTGTGGTGCATTCCGTTTTAATGTGATAAATATTTATTTAAGGCAACTCGCCACAAATTTTACCATTTTTCCAATATTTGACCATGCCTCCTAAGCCCAGTTTTCGAAAATTTGAAAAACCAAAAACGCAATTTTCTTAGCTACATGTAGGGCTATCCAAAAAACCTATTCAGAAATTTACGGGACACATGTTTTTCTGTAGCGGGACATTTGGTGTGGAATGCCTCATATATACAGATAAAATTTTGATGTTTGGTAACAAAAACAAAAACTACACAAAACAGAAAACTTTTTGGTTAAAAAAAATACAAAGTATTTTGCTTATATCTGTATTTTAGCAGAAAACTCTGTTAATTATCTGTAAAATTAAGATTACAAAGTAAAAAGTAATATAACAGAGAAAACTTTGTTTTTTTTTGTCACAACAAAATACAAAGTATTTTCTTTAAATCTGTATTTTGACAGAAAACTCTGTCAAATATCTGTTGAATTAAGAGTACAGTCATTTTACAGAGTTATTATTTTGAGTGTATTAACTTCCAATATTAATCCTCCTTCTTCGTCATTAAATATTGCACTCATTGTTAGCGCAATATAAATGTATAAAAAAACACTGGCCTCGAGCTCGATTATTTATTTACTTAACAAGAATTTTAGAAATTTTAGAAATAATTTTAGATACTTTTAAAATATTTATAAATCAACGGGGAATCGAACTCAGATCCTTAAACTTACATAAAAAAGGTATTTTTTTTTTTAATTTTCCAATAAGGTTTTGGAATTGCTATCGAATTTTTAAATTTGCGATCAAAGTCGAAAAACACTTATTTGTTTTAAATTTTTTTTAAAAAGTTTTAGGGGTTAAGGTTGACACCTTTCTCCAGTCTGGATAAAGCTCAAAATTCCCATTTTTCCCATCATTTATCTTAAAATATTTAAGGTGCCCCATTCTATTACACATCTGTGGACTTTTCACTAAATCTCTCTTGTAAAATTCTAAATTCCTCTTAGAAATGGTGTAACCAACGTATGATGAATATTGTGTTTACCTTGTTTTCAAGTTTTTTTTTGTTTTCTTCTAAATTAATATGCAAATAATAAAATGAGGCATCTAATGTTGGAAAATATTTAAAACCAAATATAAACAATTTTTGTTCAGAGCGTGGGAAAGAAGTCTGTCTATAAAAAAATATATGTATATAATCTTAATATGTATTGTGCATATTTAGTATTATTTTTTTGTTTAATTTTTTTAAAATTCATTACAATTAATTTCAATTAATAAATATTTTATTACCGTAAATGTATGGAAATTATTTTATGAAACATCTTTATTTGGTAGAAAATATTCACTTGCTACTTTTATTATTGTTTTTTCAAACATACCTGAAAATAGAAAAGAGAAAAAAATTATAAATTAATATTGTAATTTAAACCAGAGAATGTTAATAATTGCTAAATTTGTATTAAAATTTTTTATTGGCACGAGCAATTTACAATTATGGTATTAATTGTATAAATTAAGTGATAAGAAATTATTTAAAATTAATTAGAGATATTATGACATTTGAAAATTTAAAGAATTTATTATAAAACGCTAACAAGGAAGATATAATATGGAAAACACTACACTCAAAAAAATAAACTGGTAAAACGCCTGGTAAAATGCCTTGTAATCCCGTTCTACCAATATTTAACAATTTTTCTTGTTTTTTAACAAAAAATCTTGTACTTTGCTCAAACGAGAACTACAGTTTTATTGGTAATTTTACAAGTTTATTTTCGTAATTGTATTCTACCATTTTGAAAGGTTATTTTACAAAAAAAACTGTAATTTTACAACAAAGTTTTTATTACGAGGATTCTAGTTGAATTACAAAAAAAAAAAAACTTTATTTTACAAAAATTATGTTATACGACGATTTATGTTGTTTAACAAAAAAACTTATTTTTCTGTATTTTTTTTTTATTGAAAAATATTTTAAAAAAAAGTTGACAAAATTTTTAAAAATTTATTACAAGGATTAAATTAAGGAGGAGTAGTTAATTTACAAAAAACAGTTATTTTACAAAAAATGATTTTATTACGAGGATTTATGTTGTTAACAAAATTTTTTTTTTTGTAAATTTACCATTTTGGTTTGTAAATTTACCATTTTTTTAAACATATTTACCATTTTTTCTTGTAAGTTTACCATTTTTTTTTTTTTGTATTTTTCCGGTTTCAAAACAATATTTTTACCAATAAAATTGGTTATTTTACCAATTTTTTATGCATTCAAAATTACGAGGAAATCCTCGTAATTTTACGAGAATTTTACCTACGTCATATTTTACGAGAATAGCCTCGTAAAATCACGAGATTTATTGGTAACTTTACAAGTTTTTTTTTTTGAGTGTATGATTGGAAGGTAAACGTATTTCATAATAATTTCGATTAAAAAGGAATAGGAGCAGTCCTTCTTGTAGTCCCAATACAAAGTGTCCTCCAGATATTTACATAAATCTCTCAAAACTCATGAAAATTTAAAATGTTTTCTTAAAATTTTGTTTGTAGCTGTTAAACGAGTACTTAAGTAAACTAATCAAATCTGATTGTAATTAAACCATTTCTGGACTTTGTCACCCATACAAAAATTTCGCCCGATATTCAGTTTAATGGTATTGTTGCACTCAAAAGAAGAACTCTGTCAAAAAATCTGTAAAATGACTTTCAATTTGATTTAGCAAACTTTTAACCGATTTTTCTGCTAAAATTATTACTTTTTATTAAAATCTTAGTCATTCAGTTTTAGAAAATAACAAAAATTTCATTGCGTTTTTACTGATTTTGTTTGCTGAATTTCAAAATATTTTTGAACATATTTTTAGAAGATTACACCGCTCTACAAATCTGAGGTTTGTCGCTGCGTTTTGGATGAAACCAAAATCAAATTTTTCTATCACGTCACAATTTTGAGAAAATCGCGGTTAAAGTGTCAAAAATGCCCATTTTGACCATTTTTGAACGCCTATAAATTAAGGTCCTGACGTGCAAATGACTTGGCATCAAGCTCATTCGAAAGTGTGTAATTTTCTCTTTCGAACAAGATCAAATATTCTTGGAATTTAATTTTCTAAAATGGTAAAAAATCGTTAGCCACAAGTGCTTTAAATCTAAAATTTACGTATGAATTTGTATGGAAATTTATTAAAAAACACTGTTGCTGTGTTTTTCAATAAGTGGATTTATTTTCGAATAAATCTTATTTTGAATAAAATCAATATTTTAACATACCAAAAGAAATTTGGAATATTTTTTTCCGTAATCTACGATAAATTAGCATTAATAATCCGAAAAAATAATAAAAAAAATTTGGAAAATGAAAAAAGTTATAAATAAATCAAAATTAATCCAATTAAATTTTTGGACTTAATAAGTCCACTTTGGATTAATTTTTAATTATTTATAACTTTTTTCATTTTCTAAATTTTTTTATTATTTTTTCGGATGTTAATTGCTAATTTGTTGTAGATTACGGAACAAAATATTCCAAATTTGTTTTGGTATGTTAAAATATTTATTTTAAACAAAATAAGACTAATCTGAAAATAAATCCATTTTTGAAAAACACAGCAATAGTAAATAAACTAAATACACTCAAAAAATTATGTAGGTAAATTCCAGTGAATATTCACTTAAAACAAATGAACTTTTATTTAAAAACCATTCCAGTGTTTTTTCTTTTAAAATAACAACACAATACAGTCAATTTTAAATGTTAAAATTATGACTACCCAAAACATTAAAAAACTAGTGAATATTCAGTTATTTTGTATTGAAAAACAGTAAAACTATAGAAGAAATTTTTTACTGCCGAAATTAAATGTAACAGAAAATTCGTTTTTAATACAGTAAATTATTTTTTTTAAACTACAGAAACAGTAGAAAATAAGAAGTCCACAATAAAATTAATGATTTTTCTTTTAAAATAACTTTACTGATTACTTTTTCAAATAACCTACAAACAGTTAATGACATAATTTTATTAGTGTATTGAAAAAATGGAAGGTTTTTGGCTAATGATTTTTTTACTATTTTAGAAAATTAAATTTTTATAACATTTTATCTTGTCTTTAAGAGAAAACTACAGGCTTTCGAATGAGCTTAATACCAAGTCATTTGCATGTCAGGATCTTATTTTATAAGCTTTTAAAAACACTCAAAAATTATGTAGGTAAATTCCAGTGAATATTCACTTAAAACAAAAAAAAAATTTATTTAAAAACCATTCCACCGTTTTTTCATTTAAAATAAAAACATATTACAGTCAATTTTTAATGTTAATTTAATGACTTACCAAAACATTAAAAAACTAGTGAATATTCACTTATTTTGTATTGAAAAACAGTAAAACTATAGAAGAAATTTTTTACTGCCGAAATTGAATGTAACAGAAAATTCAGTTTTAAGACAGTAAATTATTTTTTTTAAACTACAGAAATAGTAGAAAACAAGAAATCCTTTATAAAATTAATGATTTTTCTTTTAAAATAACTTTACTGATTACTTTTTTAAATAACCTACAAACAGTTAATGATATAATTTTCTTAGTGAAGGGTCAAAAATTCCCTTTTTCGGCACTTTAACCGCGAATTACTCAAAATCCTGACGTGATAGACAAATTTGGGCTCCGGATTTGGAATCAGCGCAACAGACACTATCCAAATCACTAACCAGAATCCAATACGCATTTTCTTGTTGAGCTGTGTTATTTTTCAATTATACAGAAATAGTTTGCTGTCATTCGTTTTTCAAGAAAATTTTTTAAGTTTTTTTTTTCAAAGTGTTTTTTGTTTGTTTTTATACATATGCAATCAAAACGATTTTTTTAGACATATATTTGAACATATTTTTACCAGATTATTTTGTAATTTTACAGAAGTTTGCTGTCATCCTTTTTTTAAAAAAATTTTCTTAATTTTTTTTTTTTCAAAGTGTTAGTTTTTTGTATACGCTCCAATCTAGTGATAGAGGGTATATATAAGTTTGTCATTCCGTTTGTAACACCTCGAAATATTGGTCTAGGACCCCATAAAGTTTATATATTCATGATAGTCGATCGATTTAAAGACGATCTAGCGATGTCCGTCCTTCCGTCTGTCTGTCTGTTGAAAACACGCTAGCTTTTGAACGACTTTTCGAAGGCTCCTGAAGTTTGGCATATATGTTGGGCATTTACCTGGTCAGGTTAGTATTACAATCCAGCGAAATCGGTCCAGTGCACGGTGGTCAATTCCGGCCAAAAATCAATAACTTCTTTATTTCTGCATGTAAATAACTCAAATTTAATATTCGAATTAAGAATAACATATCTGATACCTTGCCCAAATGTTGGACCTACAAATACAGTGGTTGGCCAAATAATCATGGACGTCCCAAATGTATCCAACATGTCTGCATATAAACAGCAATAATTTAATATCCGAATTAAGAATAATATATCTGATCTCTTTTCAAAACGTTGGACATACAAATATAGTGGTTGGCCAACTAAGCATGGACGTGTCAAATGTATCAAACTAATTAAGATGGGGGTTGGAACTAAAAGAAACAGCCTTAGTGTTAGCAATTTTTTTAAAAAATAGATGGGCAATACTTTTTAATTCTGTTTTTTTATTTGAAATATTAACAATCGTAATATTTTTAAAAGTTTAAAAGACAAAGAATTGCCAGGGTTTCCAGTTAATTGTGGAATGCTATTTTTTAAAGGACAAAATAGCCGTACAGCAAAAACAACTGAACCGATTTTGATGACATTTTTTTTTTTTGATTTGTAGATTATTTAATTTTCTAATATTTACTTATCGTGACAATTTTTTAAAATTTGACCTAATTAATATTTGAATGAAAGAAGAAATTGTAGTCTTTCTTTTTTTTTGAGTTTACGTTAGCATATCTTCAACAAAAATCAATTTTTCTCCAAAAAAAATGGCCACGTTAAGTGCTTGAAAATTTAATTATCTACAAATCAAAAAAAAAAAAAAAAAATATCATCAAAATCGGTTTAGTAGTTTTTGCTGTAAAAATGCAGCCAATTTTTCCCTTTAAAAAACAACACACGATTAAATGGCAACCCTGAAAATTCTAGTTGACCAAATTTTGTGTTATGAAATTTTTAAAAATACTAAAATGTTCTTTCTTTCAAATGAAAAAACAGAATTAAATAATACTACTATTACGTATTTATTTTTTTAGCTGTTAAAAAATTGCTTATATTAAGGCTGTTTTTTAGTTCCAACCCCCCTTAAACCACATTTTTTTTATTTCTTCTTTTTTTAATTTTTTTTTAACGCAAATCTATGGGTTTTAAGTTAGTATCTATTTACATTCCCTATTTTAGTGGAGTTTGTAGGTTTAAAAAAGTCCACCATTTGTAAAAAATGAGTCCACTAAAAATGCTCTGGTTTAAAGAATCGGTAAAAGTAGGGGCTGCAATTTTAAATACTTACTTTTAATAGTTAAAAGTATAAACTGCTTTTTATAGCTAACCTCTAATAGCCTCTAATTGATTTTTATGGTCTTTCAAAATTTATTTTTTTTAGAGTTTTTTTTTTAATTTTTATATAATTTCCATACACATCACTTTAAGACAAAAACGCACACAAAATCTGCAAAAACCACATGGAATGATTATTTACTATAGGAATTAAAAATCCATGTGCGAACTTACAAAAATAATGTGAAGAAAAATGCATAGCCAACTTTTATTGAAAACTAAAATATACATTTTAAAAAAAGCTGAAATGAGAAGCAAAAAATACTCAACTTTGCACCACTATTGACAATAATATAGTGTTACAAGGCCCAAAAAAAGATTTAAGTTGTATGTTTTGAAGTATTAGCTATAATATAGCATCAAAAGTTCATCAAGATTTAATAAAAAAATAAATTGTTTTTTGGCCGGAATTGACCACCGTGCAGTGCACGGTGGTCAATTCCGGACAAAAATCAATAACTTCCTTATTTCTGCATGTAAATAGCTGAAATTTAAAATTCAAATTAAGAATAACATATCTGATACCTTGCCCAAATTTTGGACCTACAAATACAGGGGTTGGTCAAATAACCATGGACGTCCCAAATGTATCAAACATGTCTGCTATATGCAGACATTTATATCCATCAAAAATTTTATGTCCGAATTAAGAACAATATATCTGATCTCTTTTCAAAACGTTGGACATACAAATATAGTGGTTGGCCAACTAAGCATGGACGTGTCAATGTATCAAACTAATTAAGGTGGGGGTTGGAACTAAGAGAAACAGCTTTAGTGTTAGCAATTTACAAAAAAAAATAGATACGCAATACTTTTTAATTCTGTTTTTTTATTTGAAATATTAACAATCGTAATATTTTTAAAAGTTTAAAAGACAAAGAATTGCCAGGGTTTCCAGGTAATTGTGGGATGCTATTTTTTAAAAAAACAAAATGGCCGCAGTTGTACAGCAAAAACTACTGAACCGATTTTGATGACATATTTTTTTTGATTTGTAGATTATTTAATTTTCTAATACTTATCGTGACAATTTTTTTAAAATTTGACCTAATTAATATTTGAATGAAAGAAGAAATTGAAATTTTTCTATTTTTTAAGTTTACGTTAGCATATCTTCAAAAAAAAAAACAACACACGATTAACTGGCAATCCTGAAAATTCTAGTTGACCAAATTTTGTGTTTTGAAATTTTTAAAAATACTAAAATGTTCTTTCTTTCAAATGAAAAAACAGAATTTAATAATATTAAATAATAATATTATTTATTTTTTTAGCTGTTTAAAAATTGCTAACATTAAGGCAGTTTTTAAGTTCCAACCCCCCTTAAACCACATTTTTTTTTATTTCGTCTTTTTTTAAGTTTTTTTAACTCAAATCTATAGGTTTTAAGTTACCATCTCTTCACATTCCCTATTTTGGTGGAGTTTGTAGGTTTAAAAAAGTCCACCATTTGTAAAAAATGAGTCCATTGAAAATGCTCTGGTTTAAAGAATCGGTAAAAGTAGGGGCTGAAATTTAAAATACTTACTTTTAATAGTTAAAAGTACAAGTTGCTTTTTATAGCTAACCTCTAATAGCCTCTAATTGATTTTTATGGTCTTTCAAAATTTATTTTTTTTAGAGTTTTTTTTTAATTTTTATCTAATTTTCATACACATCACTTTAAGACAAAAACGCACAAAAAATCTGCAAAAACCACATGGAATGATTATTTACTATAGGAATTTAAAATCCATGAGCGAACTTACAAAAATAATGTGAAGAAAAATGCATGGCCAACTTTTATTGAACACTAAAATATACATTTTAAAAAAAGGTTAAATGAGAAGCAAAAAATGCTCCACTTTTCACCGCTATGGACAATAATATAGTGTTACAAGGCCCAAAAAAAGATTTAAGTTGTATGTTTTGAAGTATTAGCTATAATATAGCATCAAAATTTCATTAAGATTTAATAAAAAAATAAAATGATTTTTGGCCGGATTTGACCACCGTGCAGTGGTTCAAAATTATGAGCAAAAGACTGAATTTCGGCAAGGGTTTTTCGTGAATTTATGAAATAAAAAACACGTTAACTTTTGAAAGACAATTCTGAGGATGCTGAAGCTTGGCATATATATTTGTCGTTCCCCTGGCCTGGTTCGCATTGAATTTCAGCCAAATTGGTTTAGTGGTTCAAAAAATATTAGCAAAACCGTGAATTTCCGATTAGTTTCACCTTAAATTCACGTGTTGAAAACCCGTTAAACATGTTGTAAAAACATTGGTAAGACACAAAAATATTTTACAACGTATTTTTTTTTACACTCAAAAATATTTGTACACTAAAAAAAAATACACTTGAAAAAAATTTTACACTCAAAAAAAATTTTACACTCAAAAAAAATTTAGTAAATTATTATTTTTTTTTAAATTACTAAAAAACAAGTAAGAGTGTTAAATTCGGCTGTGCCGAATCTTTTATACCCTCCAACACGTTTAAAATTTAAAAAAAAATCGCAGGGGCGTCTTTTTTTTGGTGGGGGGGGGGGGGGGGGGGTCGGCGAAGTTGGTGGGGGACACTTGTACCCCCGCTATACATGCTTACAAATTATTTGTTTATGATATTTACGCTTAAATACCAAATTTTTATCGTTATTTTCAATTATCGATCCCCCTTTGGGGGATGCCGAATTTTCTAACCCCCTTGGTCCAAGCGCAAGTTTATGAACATATTTAATATGAACATACATTTGTTGAGCAAAAATTAAAAAAACTCGTAAAAATATCGTATTTTTTAGGGGTTGTTTAAGTTCTTCATGGGGGAACTTTTTCCCCCCCGTGGTCCGATTTTTTCCATCTTCGAACTTAACCTTACCAGTAAAATAAAAGATATTATTGCCCAATTTCAGGTTTGGACTGCATCGTTATTTCTACAGACGGACGGACGTACATCGCTAGAATGTCTTAGATTCTATCATGGATCGATATTATATATATTTTGTAGGGTCCCCGACCGATATTTCGATGTGCTACACACGGAATGACAAAGTGAGTATACCCCCATACTATGGTTGGAGGGTATAAAAATTGTTTTACACAAGATAAAATATTTCAAATCAAAAATGTTATTTTTTCACGTTAGAAAATTTACTATCAATTAAAAAGGGTATTGTGGAGGGTATTCATAGATTCAGCCACGTCGAATTTAACTTTTCTACTTGTTTGTTTTTAAACAATTAAAACAATTGAGACTAATAATTGCAAAATCTAAAAAAAATCGGTGAATAACATTGCTAATTTTACAGAACACTTTTTTTTAAGTTTGAATTAAAAAAAAAAAAAAAAAAACACATTTTGTAAAAATAATAATTTTTTAGAAAATATCTTAGCAGATTTCTCTTGGGATCTATTTTTCAGATAACTCTAGTGTAGGGCATTATAAGTTCGGTCTTGACCGACTACTTGTTCTTGAATTTAAATTGATATATTTTATGATTTTTTAGTTAAATTTTTAATTATAAATTACAGTTTAAAGTGGTGTAGAAACTAGGTGTGTTTTTTTTAAACACTAAATAAAAATACGTTTTTCATCTAAACTTGCTTTTTTGTTTCTATAAATAGAATAATTGTTTCATAATTCTCCAAAATTGACAAATTAAAAAACATAATTCACACATAATTTAAAAAAAGAAAAAACATTTAATTTAATTAAAGCTATTAACATTATTAATTTTTAAAAATCTATTAATACATTAATATTGAAACAAAATACAACAAATCAAAATTCTCATAACCTTAATAAATTATTGTTTTTTTATTTTTAATTAATTTCTATGCGCCAATTATGGTTAAAGTATATAGTAAAACGTCATAGATTTAAACAATTGACTGCATAAATGTATTTTATAAAAACATTTTATAGGAACTAAACACTTAATAATACTACATAAAAAAAAACTAATAATAACAAAACGCATAATCACATTTATTTTAAGCGTGATTTGCAATTGATTACTAATAAATGAATTAATAATATATGGTTTAAAAAAACTCGATACTACACATATGACGGAATATTTCAGAAATGTCCAGCTTAAACTAATTTTATGCAGCAACAAGCAAAAATAAAATACAAGTTTTCTTGTTTCATAAAAAAATTAATGACAAAAATTTTTGAAAAAATGCGAATTTGTTTTTTTGTATCAAATTCCCGGTTTTGGAGTCTCGCAGGGCCTTAGAGTCCAATTTCAATTCCATATATTTTTTTTTTATTATAAAGTCTTTAGTTATTTAAAATATTTATATCCAGTAAAAATATTGTTGATTAAATTTGTAAGATTAATTAAAAATTTAATCATTATTACAAATTGTAACAATTTTACCTGCAGTAGCAATTCGTTGCTATCATAACCACACTTTATTCGGAAACGGGACTTTAAGAAAATATTATCTCATAAATGAGTACATTTTAATAATACATTCATATAGGAATTCTCTCTATATTACTTTGAAAACTTGTTTGACTTCACCAACGCCGCCGCCACCAATCAAACTCCACATGACACATGAACTTCAAGACAAAAAAAAAAAATTGTTGTCTATAAAACAGCAACATAAAAGATTAATAGTAAATTGTTGGATTAAGTATAATTTATTTTTTGCTATTTTTGCGCTTAGAAAAAAAAATCTAAAAAAGGAAATTCACTACACTAAATTATATAGACTTTTTTTTGCAAAGTGGCTTTTTTTGTTGTTTCTGTATCTATTATTAACTGAATATTTCAAGTCATTATTGAAGTTGTTATTTAGAATGCATTACCAATTTAAGACAATCACAATTGACAATCAAAGTGCTGATGAATCACTTGAGTGTCAAGTTCGACAATTATGACCGCCATACTTGTCACGCTAATGACAGTTTATCTGGGGTTTTATATATATTTTAAATAGTGGCAATAAAAATAACAGAATAAACTACGAATAAATATGGATTAAAAATAAGATTTATGAGATTTACAAATATTATGACATTACATTTAATTTTAATACTAAAGTGGTTTTAATAGAAATTAATATAAATTATAGGCATTAACTAGTTTTGGATTTTTTATGGTATTAGATAAAAAAATTCTTTGGTTTAACCTTGGTGAAACGGTTCTGTTAAAAAGAACAATAATTTTAAGAGTTTCAATATTGTAGACCCCCTTAAGACTACAGCCACAATTTTGATGTCCCTTACTCCCTTTGATTGACATCTTTTTGTATGGCAAAAAAGTTTTTCTTCAAATTTTGATTCTTCTTGACCTAAAACTTATGTGGTACAAATTTGAGGCCAATCGGATTAAAGTAACCCGTGGCGCCCGGTAATCAAAGTTTTGGATTTTCTAAAATTTAAAAAAAAATTGTGACACATCATAACACGGGTTTTGAGATATCGTTTTTTTGTAATATACACACAAAAAACAAAAACTTTGTCAAATTACTAGGAAACGTCATGTAATTCCATTTTACCAATATTTGACAGTTTTCCTTGTTTTTTAACAAATAAATTTGGATCGAAATTTACCATTTTTTTTGTAATTTTACATTTTTTTTTTTGAAATTTTACAAATTTCCAAGATAATTTTAAGAAAAAAAATCTAGTAAATTCACGAGAATTACTTGTAGTTTTAATTGCGCCTAAAAACTGTAAATTTTCAATTTTATTGGTAAAAAGCTCGTAAAATTACAAAATAATGGTTAAAAAGCTTGTAAAATTACTAGGAATTCTCGTAAAATTGGGATAGCAAAAATCTAGTAGTTACGTAGAAAGTTCAATTCCCTTTTTAAGTTATAGTAAATTTTCTAGAGTGAAAAAATAACATTTTTGATTAGAAATATATTATTTTGTGTAAAAAAACTTTTTTTTAAACTAATTTTTGAAAAAAAAATAATTTACTAAATTTTTTTTTGAGTGTAAAATATTTTTTGAGTGTAAAATTTTTTTTGAGTGTATTTTTTTTTCTTTCAGTGTAAAAATATTTTTGAGTGAAAAAAATGCGTTGTAAAATATTTTTTTGACTTACAAATGTTTTTAAAACATGTTTAACGGGTTTTCAACACGTGAATTTAAGGTGAGGTGAATCTGAAATTTACGGTTTTGCTAATAACTTTTGAACCACTGAACCGATTTGACTGAAATTCAATAAGAAACAGCCAAAAAGAACGACATATATATATGATAAGCTTCAGCATCCTCAGAATTGCCTTTAGAAAGTTATCGTGTTTTTTATCTCGTAAATTCGTGAAAAACCCTTGCCGAAATTCACTCTTTTGCTCATAACTTTTGAACCACTGCACTATAGGAAATTTTACCTTTTTTTTGGCCAAAATTATTTACAGCCAAACGGCTGGACCGATTTCAATGATTTTTTTTGATTTGACTTTTGGAAGACTCTTTAGAGGGAGGGAGTGACTCTTAAAGTTTTTCATACACTCAAAAAAAAAATTTAGTAAAGTTGCCTAAAAAATTAACTAATAATTAGTTCCAAACAGGGTTCCCGGGTTATAAGTATCCACATCTAAGATTTTTTAGATCCTTGATAGATTATGTGGTTTTCTAAACTGATTTTACTATTTTTTTTTTTTGAGTGTACACTAACTTTCGAAGATAACAGTAGAAATTTATTTTAACAATTTTAAGTAGTGTCAAACAAATCTAATTTTTAATAAGGATTTTATTCAAAAATTTGATTTTTGAGTTCCAAGTCGTCAACTACATTTCAAAATGCCACTACGGGCAGCCGTAGATGAAGCAAGAGCTAGGGGCTAAACTTCCCTAATTAGATCTTTAGAGATTTCTGCTGTAACTCATATTTTTGTTCTCGTAGATTTTGACAAAAAAGTTAATTGCGGCCGCCCAGGTTTCGATTTAGTGGAGGCAGGCTGCGTTTCAAGTTTTCTTAGCCAAGTATTGCCTTTAAGCCAAACAGCATGCTGTCTTTCAAAAACTTTCAAACTCCTTCAACTTTTAATCCTTTTCATATTTATATTTGAACAAAATATTCTTAATTCCTCCTTTATATATTGTTTAAAGTTTTCGAAACATTCACTCTCAGCAATGTATGAAAAGAAATGGCCAGAAATAGCGGCTCCTTATCCACCTCTGATTTATTTCTCTCGCCATGTATTAAATAACTCTGAATTTGGCACTCAGTAGTCACCTGGAAAAATGCGTTTTAAAAAAAAGTTGCACATATCCGACCTTGAAATTTGGTAAATTCGGAAGGTAATTAATTGTCCTAGAGAACTTTTATGGTTTTATAGCTAACATATGCTATCATTTTTTTTAAAGTCAAAATAAAATTCCAATTTATACTTCAATAAGTTCATCTTAAGGTCACTTCAATTTTTCCAATTAAATCGATCTAATAGATGAGTTCACCAACATTTCACTATTTATCATTAAAGTACTCACCTTCGACATTATTTTCCATTTTTTAGTTTTTAAAAACTATAAATTCTTAATATAAAAACTTTTGTTAGAAGCTATCACTAAATTCGCTGCACTCAATCGTTATTTTATAACTAAGTAAGAAATTGCAAGAAAAACTATTGATAAAGTGACAGTACATCAATTCTGTCGAAAAATTGAGAAAGAATTGTTTACTTTGTTAAGTTTTTTTTATATTAATGTAAAAAAAAATAATGTTTTGAAAAATTTTAATTTTGACTTTTGGCCAAAAAATGGGTAAAATTTCCTATAGTGCACTGGACCGATTTCGCTGGATTTCAATACCAACCTGACCAGGTAAATGCCACGGTTGGGAAATGTGGCAAAATTGTGCCATTTTTGGCACTATTGAATGGTCAGTGGCACCACAAATAACAGATTTGGCCCTTTTTCATTCTCTCCAAATATTGTCAAATTTATTTAAAATGAAAATATTCGTTCTAAAATTTAATTATGTATTACAAACACGAAAAAATTATCAGTTGTTCCCCCTTATAACAATGTAAGTTTCTGTTTCCTTTAAATTAAGATTTTAAAGTGTTTAATCCCTGAGAGAAATTAATTGGTCCTACAGGAAAAATTGATCCTAAAAACCTATCCCATGAATTCGATCAAAATTGTGAATTTTTGGAAAATTTCCAACTACATTTTGAATGTTTGAAAATGTTTTATTTTTATATTTATTATTTTTTATAAATTTTTGCATGCTGAATATGAATATCAAAAAATTTCTTGAATCGGTCGAGTTGTTATCGAGATATCACCATTTGAAATTTCGCAAAAAATTTCTGAAAATGGCTGATGTTTCCTACGTTCAAGAAATTAAAAAAAAAAAAAAAAAAATCACAAAATTTTTTTCACTGACAATATAAGTTTGTCATTCGGTTTGTAACATCTCTAAATATTGGTCTAGGACCCCAAAAAGTATATATATTCATGATCCTCGATCGATTTTAAGACGATCTAGCGATGTCCGTCCGTCCGTCTGTGTGTTGAAA
The DNA here is from genome assembly GCA_963921195.1 of Pegoplata infirma. Classification (NCBI taxonomy): domain Eukaryota; kingdom Metazoa; phylum Arthropoda; class Insecta; order Diptera; family Anthomyiidae; genus Pegoplata; species Pegoplata infirma. The sequence continues at coordinate 84,571,058 of OY992540.1, forward strand.
ACATGCTAACTTCTGAAAGACTTTACGGAGGCTCCTGAAGTTTGGCATATATGTTGGACATTTAAATGGTCAGATTGGTATTGCAATCCAGTGAAATCGGTCCAGTTGTTCAAAAGTTATAAGCAAAGACTGAATTTCGGCAAGCGTTTTTCGGGAATTTACGAGGCAAAGATTGGTAAGTTTGTTAAGTCACAAAAATACTTTACAACGTTTTTTTGTCACTAAAAATATTTTTACACTAAAAAATATTTTTACACAAAAAAAAATTACACTCAAAAAAAGTTCACACTCAAAAAAAAATAAAAAATTTTTTTTTTCAAAAATTACTAAAAAAATGCCTGCGAATTTTGTACTCTTGCCCAAAACATTAAATCATGATAATGTTTTGCGGAAGATTTGGATGTACTTCCCAAAGCAAAGTTTTTTTTAGAAAAAATAATGTTATATTACTTTGCTACTCCATGCAAAACGAATTGAAATATAATTCGAGGACCCCATTAAAAAACCAAAAGAGCTGTACGTTTCGTAAGTGAGTGCAAAAATAAGTGCAACAAGTGAGAGTGTTAAATTCAGCAGTGCCGAAGCTTTTATACCCTCCAACACGATAAAAAACAGGGGCGTAATTTTTTTTTTGGGGTTACGTCGGTGGGAGACAACCTTCCTGGATCCAAATGCAAGACTTTGAGCTTCTTTTGACATAAAAATGTTTTGTTTGCTAAGCAAAAGTACAAAAAACCTATAAAAAATTGCTTTTTTTCGAGGTTTGTTTATTTCTTAAGAGAGGAAATTTTTTCCCCCTGATCTGATTTTGCCCATGTTCGAACCTAATACATATATATACTTTTTGGGGTCCTACACCGATATTTCGATGCGTTACACACGGAATGACAATGTGAGTATACCGCCATACTGTGGTTGGAGGGTATAAAAAAGTGTTTTTACATTTTAGAGAGTATAAAAGATTCGGCACCAAAGAATATACCACTCTCCCTTGTTTTATATACATTTGATAAACAAATGGAAAATTTTTATGCTAAAAGCTTAGACTTTGTGAAAAAGTAGTTTTTGTAAAAAAAATTATATTTTTTCACGAACAACAATATTATGTTAAAAAAAAATTATTGAACCCAAAATTTTTGGTGAACAAAAATTTTGACGAAAAAAAAATTATGAAAAAACAAGTAGAAAAGTTAAATTCGACTTAGCCGAATCTATGAATACCCTCCACAATGCCCATTTTAAGTGATAGTAAAATTTCTAACGTGAAAAAATAACAGTTTTGATTAGAAATATTTTATTTTGTGTAAAAAATTTTTTTAGTAATTTTTGAAAAAAAAAAAAAAATAATTTACTAATTTTTTTTTTTGAGTGTAAATTTTTTTTTGAATGTAAAATTTTTTTCGAGAGTTTTTTTTTTTTTGTTTTGGTATAAAAATATTTTTGAGTGACAAAAATACGTTGTAAAATATTTTTGTGACTTACCAATAATTTTAAAACAGGTTTAACGGGTTTTCAACATGTGAATTTAAGGGGATGCTAATCTGAAATTCACGGTTTAGCTAATAACTTTTGAACCACTGGACCGATTTGGCTGAAATTCAATACAAACGAGGCTGGAGGAACGCAAAATATATATGCCAAGCGTCAGCATCCTCAGAATTGCTTTTCGAAAGTTATAGTACTTTTTATCTCAAAATTTCACGAAAAACCCTTGCCTAAATTCAGTCTTTTGCTCATAACTTTTGAACCACTGGACCGATATCGCTGGATTGCAATACCAACCTGACCAGGTAAATGCTCAACATATATTCCAAACTTCAGGAGCCTCCGTAAAGTCTTTCAAAAGTTAGCGTGTTTTCAACAGACAGACAGACAGACAGACGGACAGACGGACAGACGGACGGACGGACGGACGGACATCGCTAGATCGTCTTAAAATCGATCGAGGATCATGAATATATATACTTTATGGGGTCCTAGACCAATATTTCGAGGTGTTACAAACGGAATGACAAACTTATATATACCCTCTATCACTAGAGTGGAGGGTATAAAAAAAATTTTATGAAAAAAAAAAGTTTGAGGAAAAAAAAATTGTTGAAAAAAAAATTGGTGGAAAACAAAATTTGATGGAAAAAAATTGATAAAATTTTTTTTTTTTTTTTGGTGAAAAATAATTATGTTACTTTTTATTTACCAGCTGGTGAAAAACGGTTTTATTCACCACAAAGTGAATTATTATCCAAGTTACAAGCCCAAGTTATTAAAATTTTTAGTTTTAAGAATATGAAAATAGTAATTCTTGTTTTCTTTTTCGTTAATTGTTAGCTTATATAGTCAAACTGAGGTGGCGTCCTGCAACTTTTTTAAAATTAGACACCAGCCTAAAAACATTATCATGTTAAAAAGTTTTTTTACACAAAATAAAATATTTTATTTTATTTTGTGACTTGAAATTTAAAACTATAGCCTCTTTTGGCCCAAGGACGAAGCCCATTGAAATTGAAAAAAATCGGTCCATATTTAGACCTAGCCCCCATACAAAGATCCTCTTTAGTTTTGGCTCAAATGACTCTAATAGCCGCATTATAATGGGTATCTTTTCGAAATTTGGCACGTAATCATGTTTAATCTACACAAATCACCATTTCGAATTTTTAAGAAATCGACAAGTTCTTCTTGTAGCCCCCATGCAAACCACCTACCCGATTTTCACATAAGTCTCTCAAATTTCATGAAAATAGAAAATATTTAATTAAAATTCTGTTTGTGTATGTTAAACGCGTACTTTAATAACCTTATCAAATCTGATTATCATCGAACCATTTTTGGACTTAGGCCCCATGTGAAAATATCGACCGATATTCAGTTGAAGCGGTTTATTGTCAACAAAACAGAAGCCTGTTCCACTCAAATTTGTTTTGTGAGTGTGTTTTACGCTTATTAAAGATTTGACAAAATATAGATCTACCCGAGTAAAAATAAACATATATAACAATATATAATTTGATACAAACATAATATATCATATATAATTATATATCCCGTGGGATATTTTCTAAATTTTTTAAATGCAATCATATGCAGTTATATATAATTTAATCATGATTCGGATTAAAAGGTGTACGGTTGATATAATTATATAAAATTATATGAGGGTCAATACAAAATTTCTTTTTCTGTATAATTTAACATAAAATTATATATAGCTTATGCTGTTCCATATAAACCTATATATGTTTACAATTAACCAAAAATTTTCTAAGTTTTTTAGGCAAAGTATAAGAAACTTTTTAAAATGTTCCTAAACATTTCTTGTTAGGGTTATGTATATCACCTATCTGGTTCGAAGCGTACCCAAACATTTTTTTGTTTTAGAAAATTAAATGTTTGGTGAATGTATCGTTGACCTGTGGTGTATCTCAACCCAAACCAAAAAACACCAGGATTTTATATGTTTTTATGCAATTTGATCTAATTAGATCCACCAATATATGGCAATGTCTGGTCAAAACTCGGATGAAATCAGATTATATTTTATACAAGTTGATCTTTTTTAATGCAAAAACATCCACCATTATTCGGATCAAATTGCGTATAAATATATATTGTGTTACATATCATTATATATTGCACCATATACAAATTTTTACTCGGGTAATCAGTCCATGTTTGAACTTGGGACCCATTTTCCGGGAAACTCTGGTGTAGGGTATTATATGGTCGGTCTTGACCGACTATAATTTTCTTACTTGTTTTTTGTAATTTTATAGTATTTCTTGTAATTTTACAAATTTTTTTATTTCGTTTTATTTCGCCAAAGAAGTTGTAAATTTACAATTTTATTGGTAAAAATATTGTAAAATTACAAAAAAAGCTGGCAATTTTTACTAGGAGTTCTGGTAAAATAAGAGGTAGCAAAAAATCTAGTAAAGTCACGAAACCTCCTTGTAAGTTTTACCGCGTCAACATTTTTTGGTAAAAAGCTTGTAAAATTACAAAATTATGCAACAGACATCATCAAAAACTTATAAGTACCACAGAGTAGTGTAGGCTGTAAAAATATATCAAAATCGTCAAATAAATTTACAACTGATTCATTTAATGTCCCATTTATTGCACCCTAACTCCTTTAAAATTCTGTAACCATTAAAATCTCAAAATTAATTAAGAAAAATGTAGACAATTTTTATGTCCAATTATTTTCGAACATACATATTTTACAATATTACTCAGAAAAATCCCATAAAAACTTTGTCATGTTGTTATTTTGGTCCTCTATTTATTTTTTTTTTTTCAACTAAAAATAAATTTTTCTTTTCTTTAAAAATTCAAGTTCATTGACACTTTCTAGGGATGCAACTTATCAACACAGACAGAAAAGAAAAATTTCAATACAAAATGCAACAAATGTTGATATTTATTCATTATCACACACACTGTTACATACATATTATAAACAAATTTCCCCCCTTTTAAAAAAAAAAAAAACAGAATACAAACAAAAACACAAAATATTGTCAACGCAATTTAATGATGACGATCATCATCATCAGCATTTTTACATTTCAATAGAGATTTAAAAAAAAAAAAAGAACATAAAAAAAAACTATAGAAATATATGGAAAATATATTCCATACTGACAACAAAACCGACTGTTTATAGCCTTACAGGGAGAGTTTTTTGGATTGAACTCAAATTACAAATGGGGTACACTGAAGGAAATTGCGGACATACATATAGAAAGGATTCAGAATCTAAAGATTTTTCTATAAAACAAATTTCTAAGAATCTTAGAATTTGTTTTGTAGGAAAGTGTCCTCAAAATCTAATATGATATTTTCATATACCCTGAATTTTAATCATACTAGAATTCTTAAAAACATCTGAATTTCACTGGGTTTTGGGGTATATGTTAATACCATGTTGGCAAAAATGGTAATTTTTGGAAAGGTTCAATAAAATTGGTCTTCAAAATTATTATCAATAAAATATTTTGAGTAAGTTTATTCTAGCTGGAGGTCATTTTTTTCTTTAATAATTAAAAACATGATATTCTCATAGAATAGTTTACAAGAAAATTATTTTTCTGTTTTAAATTTATTTGTGTTGCTAATTTTTGCAAGACTTAATCGACACGTGTTTCGGAATTTGTCAGATTCCATTGTCAAGACCATTTAGCAAATATGAAAAGCATATTCTACAAGTAGCAAAGGGAATTTAAATAACAAAGCGCTAGTGTTCAAACTAGAGTATTTTACTCTACTCCCATTGAGAATTAGAAGACGAAAATTGTACCATCGTAGTAAGATCACAATCGTCAAATAACCAACAAAAAATATTAAAAACAGATTTACATATGATTACCCCATTGGATGATACACATGCTTTTTGTTTTTGCAAACCCTGCAAAAAAAGTCATTACCACTTCCTAGTGGAGTGCTTTAAAACTACACTCAACCAAAAATCATTGTATTCCCAAAGAAAATCGTAATAAATTCAACAGAAATCATTGTTGATTTTGACCCTACAAATATTTATGTTGATTTCAACATTTATTGTTGTCAGTTTTTGTAAAAGCTGATTAACTCGTATTTTTGTTGGTTCTATTCGAATTTTTGTTAATCATACTCGTTTTGTTTTATATATTCATGCAATTTTATTTAATAAAATGAAATTCTTATTTGTGTTGTAAATGTTATTTTATTTAATTGAATATTTTCACAATATTTTTTCGTGGTTTTCATTAACTCATTATTTTCGCATAAACTTATTTTGTTTTTAGATGATATTTTTTTGTTTCCTTGGACTGTGATGTATTTCGCTGTTGTTTTGCTGTCGGCAATCATTTTAGGTGATTAGCTTCTGGAGTTTTAAGAAAGATTCAAAATCATAAATTGCTAAAAAAAATAAAAAAATGCTTTATTAATGAATTAAATAACAAATATATTTAATTACTCACCAAATATTTTCTTTTAATTTTGTAATAAAAAATATTTTTTTTGAGAAATATCCCTTCTGTACAAGACAATAAAAATTTACAAATGGCGATCAGCAAAAACAGTGTTGCACATTTCATGTACTTATATTTTATACAATTTTTTCCAACTATGTATTTTTCAACTATTGAATTTTGTAATATCAACATTGATTTTTGTTAAATTCTGTAAAACTTGATCTACAATGGGTTTACTAATTTTTCTACTAAGATATTTCTATGAGTGTAGAGTTTGCAAATAATCGAGATATTTCATAATCGCGATTACGATTAAAAAAATTGCCGTTAATCGCGATTACGATTAATCGAATTTTGTAAATAATTTGAGTTGCAATAGCTTTAAAAAAATCTTTTGAAATTTTCATTTTAGAAAGTACGAAAATACAAAAATTATTATTTTTAAGAAATAAAATTAAAAACTTTCGAACTTTCCTAGTAAAAATATTTCGAGATTTTGGAACCACAGTCCAAAACAAATAATCTTTTTTAACATTTATTTTTCTAAACAGCTGTTTTCATATTATTTCAAATGTGATGTTTGCAAAGGGCAATGTATTCAAAAATTTTTTTGGTTTGATTTTTTGACATCAGACCAAATTTCATTTTATTTCGGTTTACTAAAATCTTACGACTCAGTATTATCGTGACAAACGGCCTTCAAGAGTACTCTAAACTGTGACTGGTTTGGATTCGCTCTTTGGGTCGTGATTCCTTTCCAAAAGCTGCTTCCAGTTCATCAAAATTTCTGTGCGGTCGTGTCGGAATACCTGCCAATGGCCTAAGCTAATTGTAAGGAAATTTATTAAAAAAGTTTACAAGGCATCATTTATCGTCAACCAGCGGTCAAAGTATGAAAAAATTACGTTTTTTTTTAAACTTCATGTCCAAATTGTTCTACCAATCCGACCAAAGCCTTTTGAGTATATTTTAAAAACAAACATCTTTAAAACTTATCATATCAGAATTTAAATTTTCTTTTAAATTTGAATGACTTTTACGAGAAAAGGAAAGAAAAATCGCAAACAATTTAAATGACTCATGGGCCAACCCTTAAAAATTTTCCGTTCCAAATAATCGGCACCAGAACGCATCATATAATCCTGCAATCGATTCTACTCAACATTCCAGAATCAATAATTTTTGTTTGAAATTGTTCCGAAAGTAATCGTTTTAGAGTAATTTAGTTTTTTTGAAAAATAGTTTTAAGTAGAAACTTCAAAATGGGTTTCAAAGTATTTTGGTGGAACTGATTTAAATTCGTTAAAAAAACAGTATATTTCATAGAAAAGTATTAATCGTAATCGCATGATTTTTTTGTCGATTACGATTAATTGGTGCGATTAATCGCGATTACGATTACGATATTCAGTAGAAAAGAAGTACTCCGAGACGTAGTTGGAAGTTGTTTGAAAACTCGGAGTACTTCTTATCTACTGAATATCTACTTACATTTGTATGGGAGTGTCGCGGAAGGTAATGAGCTAAGAGCTGATTATCAGCTTTTTACGGAGTAGGAAAGAATGCCTTTGCGTTTTTTCTTTGTGTTTTTTGTTATTTTTGTTGCATTTCATTACATTTGTTATAGTTTTAAAGCACTCCAAAGAAGTACTCCGCATATTTTTTGCTGGGAATGTTTGTATTTGCGAGTGTATGGGGTATTTACCATGGCGTGCTAACCATATTGCTGAAATTCTGATTAATTTTTATTAATCTTACTACGATGATACAATCTTGATCATCTAATTCTCAATTGGAGTAGAATCGTATATGTATTAATATTTTAATTTAAACATTTGCGATTTGTCATTTAAATTCCCTTTGCAACCTGTAGTATAGAGTTTTTGTAATTGCTAAATAATCTTTACAATAAAGTCTTGCAAAAATTATCAACATAAATAAATTTAAAACAGAGAAATAATTTTATTGAAAATTATTCTATAAAAATATCATACTTTTAATTAGTTAAGGAAATAATGACCTCGAGCTAGAATAATTTTACTCAAAATATAATATTTTAAAAGTCAAATAAAAAATATAGATAGACTCTGGGTCCGTTGTGAAATCAATTAAAGTTAGTCCATTTTAAAAAATTTCAAAAAAGTGTTCTTTGTTTTCTTTCAGTGTATAATTCTATTTTTAGAAGTAATTAGTAAATGTCATTGTCATATTAAATTATGAATACACAATTTATTGTAGTGCAAAGTAATAACAACATAAAAATGAACATAAGTTGGTTTTTTATTTACTGATTGTGAGTAATTTATAAATATGGAAAGTTTTGAAGTTTAATAGACTCTGTATAAGGATGTTGATTGTCATAATATTATGGAGATTCCCAGAGTCTTAAATAAATGAATTGATCAAAAAACAATCACAACCAAATAAAACAAGTAAACAAGTTATATTCGATATGATCGAATATCCTCCACAATGCCCAAAACATCCCTGCAAAAAAGTCATTCCACTTCCTAGAGGAGTGCTTAAAAACTATAATAAAAATAATCATATACAATATCACCCTTCCGATATTCACCGAAACATCTCAAAATTCATAAATATAGAAAATATTTGATTATTATATTTTTCTTGTTTACACAGAAAAAAACGAATTATTATATTGACCCCCTTATTTGTGAATACAATTAATTTTTTCACTGAAAGTCTCCTATACGAAAATTTGTAATATCAACAAACGTTTGTAAATTTTGATTGTTGAAAAAAGATTTTTGTTTTTGTTTTCAACAAAGAAATTCAACAAACACAAACACAATTGGTTGATCTGACAAAAGTAAAAAATCTAAATTTTTTTTCAACAAAGAAATTCTACAAACACACACATTCAACAAAAATTTCATTTGTTGCTCTGACAAATGAAATTTTTTTTTCAACAAAGAAATTTAACAAACACAAACACTATTTATTGACATGATAAAATAATTTTGAAATTAAATTACTTGACTGAATTTGTTGAACACAAAATCGAAGTTTTTTATTATGGACTAACAAGCGGCCGTTTTTACTTAATGTTTGGTTGATTTACAATTGATGTTTGTTAGTTTAAATTTGATGATTTTATTTTCTGTGTACTGAAGACATTTGAACGCATTTTTTAGCAAAATGCAATTTTTAATATATTTTTTCATAATTTTTTATCAAAATTTTTTTTTTCTTCAAAAAAACTTTTTTTTATCTAAATTTTTTTTTATCGAAAACAATTTTTTGTATAAAATTTTCCTCTTTCATCAAATTATTATTTTTTTATTAAATTTTGTTTTTTTATCAACAATTTATTTCATCAATCATTTCTTATAAATTTTTTATTTTTTTTGATAATTTTTTTTTATAAATATTTTTTTTTATTAAATTTTTGTATGCCCTTCACTCTAGTGATAGAGGGTATATATTACACTCAAAATAATTCTGCAGTAAAAATATTAGTAAGTGATTTGGTACCAAAATCTACTAATAAGTTACTAATTACCAGTAGTACGGTAGTTTTTTAGTATCTTCAAAGTACTAAAATTAGTAATTTTTACTGGTTTTGAATAATATTAGTAAACAAAATTGAGTATTGATTACCAACGCCTGCACTAGATCATTTTGAACTAAAAAATTAGTTCATTAGTAAAATTTTTAGTATTGAATACCCACGTTTTTTTTGGGTGTATATAAGTTTGTCATTCCGTTTGTAACACATCGAAATATTGGTCTAGGACCCCATAAAGAATATATATTCATGACCCTTGATCGATTTTAAGTCGATCTAGCGGTGTCCGTCCGTCCGTCTGTCCATCCGTCTGTTTGTCTGTCCGTTGAAAACACGCTAACTTTTGAAAGATACACAGAGGCTGCTGAAGTTTGACACATATGTTAGTCATTTACCAGGTCAGGTTGGTATTGCAATACAGCCAAATCGGTCCAGTGGTTCAAAAGTTATGAGCAAAAGACTGAATTTCGGCAAGTGTTTTTCGTGAATTTACGAGATGAAAACACGCTAACTTTTTAAAGGCAATTATGATATGAGGAAGCTTGGCATTAGACTGGCATTTTTTTCTCAACTTTCGATTTTCCCAAGTGTCCGGGCAAATTTTTATTGTCCAAGGTCTAAAACTTATGTGGTACCAATTTCAGGTCAATCGGATTAAATTAACCCGTGGCGCCCGGCGGTCAAAGTTTTGGATTTTTGAAAAATTTAAAAAAAAAAAATAAAAAATTTAAATTTCTTTCGACACATCATATTTGTTAACTTTAATGCGGTGAGCACGAATATCAAAAAAAAAAATTAAAATCGGTCGAACGGTTTTCGAGATATCGCCATTTGAAATTTGCAAAAAATGGCGGTTTTTTCCTACGTTCAAGAAATTTTTTAAAAAACATTACAATTTTTTTCCACTCGGCCATTTCATAGAGCTTAAGACAATCTTTCATTTAAATCTAGTTTGAGCCAAATCCGATCATTTTATCCCGTGACGCCCTTCGGTCAAAGTTTTGGATTTTTGAAAAATTTCCACCAAAAAAAATAGATTTTTTAAAAATTAAAAAAAAAAAACGGTTTTCAAGATATACCCATTTGAAATTTTCCAAAAAATGACCAAAATGGTGGTTTTTTCCTACGTTCAAGAAATTTTTTAAAAAACATAACATTTTTTTTTCCTCGGCCATTTCATAAAGCTAAGACAATCTTTCATTTAAATCTAATTTGAGCCAAATCCGATCATTTTATCCCGTGGCGCTCTCCGGTCAAAGTTTTGGATTTTTGGTGGAAATTTTTCAAAAATCCAAGACTTTGACCGAAGGACGCCACGGGATAAAATGATCGGATTTGGCTCAAATTAGATTTAAATGATAGATTGTCTTAAGCTCTATGAAATGGCCGAGGGGGAAAAATTGTGATGTTTTTTAAAAAATTTCTTGAACTTTGCAAAAAACCGCCATTTTTTGCAAATTTCAAATGGCGATATCTCAAAAACCGTTCCGATTTTAATTTTTTTTTTGATATTCGTGCTCACCGCATCAAAATTAACAAATATGATGTGTCGAAAGAAATTTAAATTTTTTATTTTTTTTTTTTTTAAATTTTTCAAAAATCCAAAACTTTGACCGCCGGGCGCCACGGGTTAATTTAATCCGATTGACCTCAAATTTGTACAACATCCGTTTTAGTCCTAGTAGAACAAAAAAATGCCCGGACTTTGAAAATTGGAGAAACATTTTTTTGGCCATACAGAAAAATGCCAGTCTACTTGGCATATATAAGTATTTGTCGTTCTCCTGGCCTGGCTCGTATTGAATTTCAGCCAAATCGGTCCAGTGGTTCAAAAGTTATTAGCAAAACCGTGAATTTCAGATTAGTTTTACCTTAAATTTTACCCTCAACAAAAATTTTACACTCAACAAAAATTTTACACTCAAAAAAAATTTAGTAAATTATTTTTTTTTTCAAAAATTTCTTAAAAAAAAGTTTTTTTACACAAAATAAAATATTTCTAATCAAAAATATTATTTTTTCACGTTAGAAAATTTACTATCCTTTAAAAAGGGCATTGTGAAGGGTATTCATAGATTCGGCCAAGTCGAATTTAGTTTTTCTACTTGTTTTTTTTTACAATTTTTTTCATCATTTTTTTCATAAAAATTATTTTTTATTAATTTTTTTTTTATTAAAAGATATCTTCTGCAAAACATTTTCATGATTTAATGTTTTGGGAAAGAGTACAAAAGTCGCAGGTATTTTTTAAATTGTGGGTTAGGGTATTAATGAATTCGACCAAGCTCAATTAATTTTTTTTTATTTGATTTATTTTTTATGTTTTTTTTTTTAATTCAAATAACTATACAACCAATAATTTGTTTAACACAGAACATTTTGATAGACAATAGCCTAAAGTTATTAAATGTTCTCAATTTGCAAAACAAATAAAAAAACTTCTGATATCTTAATTTAATTCACAATATTTATGAATCATGAGATTTTTTAGATTTTAAATTTTCTAAAAGTGTGTTAAGCGAAAATACACATTTGACAATGTCAATAACATAAGCAATAAATAATTATACAAGTTATAATTCCTGTTATGTTCGGTAAAACTTACTGAAATTTGTTCGTTGGGTCAAAAATATTTAACATATTTTGTTTTAAAATTATGTCCCCTCAATCTGGTAGATAAACTAAATTCTTTAAACTGTCATTCGTATTGAAAGCACGTGGCTACACAATTTTTTGTAACGGCTTATGTACTATTAAATATTTAATGTTTAAAATTACACATTTTTTACTAACATATTGGGGATAATGCTACACTCAAAAATATTGTTATAATTTTTGGTTTAATGTTACATATTATCGAAAATTTATGTAATTTTTCATTAAATTTGTTAAAAATAAATTCACAATCTTATGGCTGCACAATTTTTAAAATTTTACCCGATAACACAGGACATGAAATTATTGAACATTTATTTAATAAATTTTATTAAGGAAAATTACCATAAGTTCAATAAAAAATTTTTACAGTGTATTTTTATACCCTCCACTTAGTGATAGAGGGTATATATAAGTTTGTCATTCCGTTTGTAACTCATCGAAATATCGATCTGGGTCCCCATAAAGTATATATATTCATGATTCCCGATCGATTTGAAGACATTCAAGCGATGTCCGTCTGTCCGTCTGTCCGTCTGTCCGTCTGTCCGTCTGTCTGTCTGTCTGTGGAAAATGCTGTAGCGAACAAAATATTGCACAGAGATGACTGAAACTTAACATATTTATTGGAAGTTCTCCCGAGAAGTTTGGTATTGCATTTGAGCGATATCGGTTCAGCGGTTCAAAAGTTATGAACGAAAATGTAAGCATACCTCAAAAATTTCAGTACATTCAACATAACCTAAAAATACAAAATGCTTTAATTCGGCTTCTGGTTGACATATGTGAATATAATTGAACACCAAATAGTATTTAAACAAGTACGAACATATTTTTTGACAAAAAAAATAAAAAATCGCGGATTTTTTTTTACCAAAATTTTTTTTCGCGGATTTTTTTTTTTCAAAAGTAATTTCCTTTTAAATAAAGTTTCTTGCAATAATCTTTTTGAAATTGTGGAGGGTATCACTACATTCGGCAAGGCCGAATTTAACTTTTTTACTTGTTCAACTTCATTTTGTCAGTAGTAAAAGTTAATATTTACATTAACCTACTTTTTTTACTTGAAAATCTTTTGTTAAAGAAATTGTTTTCAACTTACAGAAATTTCAATACAATTAGTATGTATTATGAAAGAAAACACTTGTTAATTTTAGTAAAAATTAATAATATTAAAATTCATTCAAGTCAAATGTCAAAAGACCTAAAAAAAGGGGTCACAAATCATCAATACTTATTATACAGCACAGAGTAGATACTTGAAAGGTATAGAGTTGCACTTGAACAAAACAAAAAAAAAATGTAGCCCTTTTTAACAATATAATGAGTTGAAACTTGCAACATATCAACTATTTAATGCGGAAGATATTAAGGGTATTCATGGTGGAAATTCTCGAAAAATTTTTACAACATGCTGAAAAACAACAAGTTTTTACTTGCATATTTGTTATACGAAATCTTGCATCTTCCCTTTGTCAGAGTAAACATTTTCTAAAGTGAATACCCTTATTATTTATTCAACACATAATTAGATGCAATATACATTTTTTTTCTTCAAAAAAAAAAAAAAAATCAAAATTACAATTACAATAAGATGATTTTGTAATCTTTGTATGTAAATCTTTATGGAATGTTAAAATAACAAACTGTTAATTTGAAAAATATCTACTCAAGTGTCAAATTGAAGTTGGAACCATTTATTAAATATTGATTTTGAGTGTAAATAAATTCTTCTTTCAAGTGATTTTTTATGTAATTTTGTAAGTGAATATGAAAGATAATAAATTTTAATTTAAAATTTTATGAATAATTGAAAACAAAAGCAATAAAAAATTAATAATAAAAAATTATTTAACATTTAATCTTAAAAATGAGTGCAACTAGGGTTAATGTAAGATAATTTATAGAAGAAATTAAAAAAAAAAAAATTTGACAAAAATATGAGCTCGATCGGTTGAAAATTTCACTGAAGTTTGTGAGTGCGAAATTGGGGCAAAATGGAAAGAAACAATTTATGCCTTGCATTAAATCATACTTAATACACAAAAAAAAAAAAACGAATCGTTATATTGACCCCCATATTTGTGAATACAAGTAATTTTTTCACTGAAAGTGCTCCTATACGGAAAATTGTAATATCAACAAACGTTTGTAAATTTTGAGGGTTGAAAAAAGAATTGTGTTTTTTTTTCAACAAAGAAATTCATTAAACACAAACACAAGTTGTTGATCTGACAAAAGTAAAAAAAATCTTATTTTTTTTTTTCAACAAAGTTTGTTGATCTGACAAATGAAATTTTTTTTCAACAAACACAAACACTTTTTTATTGACATGATAAAAGAATTTTGAAATAAAATGTATTGACTGAGTTTGTTGAAAACAAAATTAAATTTTGTATTCTGGACTAACAAGTGGCCATTTTTACTAAATGTTTGATTGATTTACAATTGATGTTTTTTGATTTAAATTTGACGATTTTATTTTCTGTGTAATTTTGATGTACTGAACACGAATATAAAAAAAAACAAAAATTAAAAATTAGTCAAACGGTTTTCGAGACAACGCTATTTAAAATTAGTAAAATGGCGGTTTTTTCCTAAGTTCAGAATTTTTTAAGAGCTTGAGAACTTTCACGGGTCAAAATTATCAGATTTGGCTAAAATTAAGATTAAATAAAAATTCGTCTCAAGTTCTATAAAGGTGTCAAGGGCAAGAAATTTTGAGATTTATTTTAAAATATTCCTTGAACATAGAAAAAACCGCCATAGGTAAAAACTGCCATATTTAACAAATTTGAAATAGCTATATCTTGAAAACCATTTGAACGATTTTAAAAAGTTTTTGTTGTTCCTGTTCTGTGCACTAAAGTTATTAAATATTATGCATCGAAAGAGTTTTTTTTCTCATTTTCATTCTCACAATTTTAACCGTTTGAATTGATATTATCGCCAATTTTTTTTTAACATGATGATGTTTTTAAGATTGTGTCTTATTTTTAAAGTGATGCAGGGTAGCACCTCAGTTTTTTTCTTTAAACCAAAAAGCGCCTGCTAGTAAATATGTTCATCGATATGTTTTCATCAAAATTTTGTTTTTTTTTCATTAAAAAACTTTTTTTTTCACAAAAAAAAAAATGTTGCTTTTCCTCAATATTTTTTTGTTCATCAAAATTTTTTTTTTCATAAAAAAATTTTTTTTTACATCAAAAATTTTTTTTTTATCAAAAAAAATTTTTTTTTCATAAAAAAAATTTTTTTTTACATAAAATTTTTTTTTTTATCAAAAAACCTTTTTTCACCAAAAAAAATGTTTAACATTGTTTTCCCTCAATGTTTTTTAGTTTATCAAACTTGTTATACCCTACACCACTCTGTGGTACATGGTATAATGAGTTTGTGCTGATGTTTGTAACTACCCGAAATATTGGTCCTAGACCTACCTTCAAGCATACCGATCGACTCAGAATGACTTTTTGAGTCGATTTAGCGATGTCCGTCCGTCTGTCTGTCCATCCATCTGTCCATCTATCGGTTTAAGCACGATACAGGTCGCAATTTTCAATCAATTGACTTGAAATTTGAAACTTAAGCATCTTTTTGCCCAAGGCCTATTGAAATTGGAGAAAATCGGTCCATTCTTAAATGACTCTCATAACCGTAATAAATGACTCTAATAACCGTATTATAATAGATATCGCTTTGAAATTTAGCAGGTGATCAAATTTTGTATGCACGAATTTTCATTCCAAAGGAATCAGGTCAGTTCTTCTGGTAGTCCCCATACAAACCACCAATCTAATATTCACTTAATTCCCTCAAAATTCATGAAAATGGAAATATTTCATAAAAATTTAATTTTTAGGTGTTAAACGTGTACTTTAGCAACCTTATCAAATCGGAATATAATTGGACCATTTTTGGACTTAGTCCCCCCTATAAAAATTTCGACCGATATTCAGTTAAATCGGTCTATTGAAAAAAAAAATAAACAAATTCCACTAAAATTTGATCTGTGTGTGTTTTCTACACTAAATAAAGATCTAGCAAAAGACAGATCAAATCAGTCCATGTTTGGACTTGGGACCCATTTTCCGGAAAACACTGGTGTAGGGTATCATATGGTCGGTCTTGACCGACTATAACTTTCTTTTTGTTTTTAATATAAAATTATTTTTTTTAATAAATTTTTTTTTTCATCAAAAAATTGATTTATGTCAAAAACTTTTTTTCACAAAGCCTGAACTTCATCTGACATAAAAATGTTCCATTCGCTAAACAAAAGAATAGAACACAAATCTAATCTTTTATACCCTCAAAAATGTAAAAAAAACTTTTTTGTACTTAAATTATACAATTTTGTCATCTTTTATACCCACGGCCACAAAAGGGGCGGGCCAAAAAAGTAAAACTTTTAAGTCCTCTGGTTGGAGTTTTTCAGAGGTTGCTTTAGTTCTTCAAAGGGAAGCTTCTTCCCCCTTGTCCGATTTCGTCTATTTAAGAAAAATACCAGTTCATAAACACGAGGCATATTCGTGCTAAATTTTGGGAGTCCAGCTCTTTTGGTTTGCACAGTGTGCTTTCCATAGAAGGACCGACAGATGAATATTGCTAGAATTAAATTTTGCTCATTTACCCAATGGACAGCTCTTTTGTTTTGGACTGCATCTTACTTTCCACTGGCACACCCCACTTCAAGCAAGTTTAGGTTTTGTAAAAATGGTGACAAAATTGGGAAATGGCATTTTATTACCCTTTATTTAGAACTTTAAAAATCGTTAACACGAAAATCTTAGCTGATCCTGTTTTCGACTTATTGCTGAATAATAAATAGCACAGTTCGACAACATAAACCTTTCAGTGAAATAGCCAACTGATTCTTATAGAGATTGTTCTCCTGATTACAAATCTGCAATCCACATTTTTCTAGCACGTACCGTTTTTGAGATATTCGCGTGAAAAAATTTTCAAACGCGAATATCTCGAAAAGAGAACATGCAAGAAAATTTTGGATTGTAGTTTTGGAATCAGTAGGTCCATTTTATATAAAACGAAGTCTTATTTTTTTGGAAGCAACGTTAAAATATGTAACAGTGGACTCCCAAATTTTGGTTTTTTTACTTTTAACAGCAAATATCTCAAAAACGGAACGTGCTAGAATATTTTGGATTGCAGATTTGGAATCTGTAGAAACAAATCTATAAGAATCAGTTGGATATTTTGCTGGGAGGTTTTTGTTGTAGAACAGTGTAATTATTTAGCAATAACTCAAAAACAGGATCAGCTAGGATTTTCGAATTAACGATTTTTAAAGCTCTTAATAAAGAGGAATGAAATGCCATTACCCATTTTTGTCGCCATTTTTGCAAAACCTTTTCTTGCTTGAAGACGGCTGTGCAGGCAGACGGTTCCGATGTTGCTCATTTATCAATTTTACAGCTCTTATAGCTTAAACTGCATCTTGCTTTCCACTCACAGACGAACGGATGGATATCGCTAGATACAATTTTATTATTTTGAGTGCATTTGTTAAATGCTGCTCCCGCTCGATATTGTCAATAAATTATTAAACCTTTTCACCCGCATTATTGTTAAAAAAGTTGTTATCCACACCTGTTACTTAATTATGATGACAATTGTTAAAGAAAAACATAAACTGCACGACAATAACAAATATTGCAACAACTTCAAGCAACCAACAACATAAAAACAAAAACTAAAAAAAAAAAGATATTTATTTATAAAGAGATTTGTAATTATTGTGTCAAGTTACAAATTAGCATAACTTGTCCAACCATTCAACCATTTATTAAAAAAAACAAACAACAACAAAAAAACAAAACATGCTGTGTTGTTGCTGTTACTATTAACTAAAAAACACAACAACCAATAAGCAACAATTTGCGGAGGAGCGATAGCAAAGCGCAACAAAAAATAAATAAAATTGCTAAGAAAAAAAAAAAAACTGCTACAAAATCCGTAACAGCAAGTGCAGCTTAATAAAATAACAGCATATTTTAACCCATTTTTCAAAAGATGTAAATTGAAAAAAAAAAAAATAAAACTCAGCCTTTTTTACTTAACTTAGGATTATAGGTATTGTCAATATAAATCGGTCACAAATTGGACTTTGGAACTATTTTCGGGCAAACACTGGTGACATGTAGGCATTAATTGGTCGGTTAGACCCTTAAATTTCCTAACTTATTTTAATTGATATTTATTTGCCCGATATCTTGAATAATTTTTAAGTGTATTTTAAGTAGGTTTATTCTAGCTCGAGGTCATTATTTTTTTTACTAATTAATGCTATGATACACTCATAGAATAATTTTCAAAAAAACACGTGTCGATTAAGTCTTGCAAAAATTACCAACACAAATAAATTTTAAACAAAAAAATTATTTTCTTGAAAATTTCTCCATGAGAATATCATAGTTTTAATTAGTAAAGAATATAATGACCTCGATCTAAAATAAACCTACTAAAAATATAATATTTTAAAGGTCAAAATTTTTGTTGGGTTTTTTAATAAAAGTTAATTATAATATTTAAGTGTTTTAATCACATTTGGAAAATTGTTCCATTATCGGCTAATGGGTTAAACTACAACTATATAAATAAAATTAACTTAAACATGATTTTTATGTTTAACAAACAAACAATATTGATTATTGGGTCTTCTTGTTGCAACAATTGGTATGGTTTGGTTCGGTTAAAAATTGTTGGTTAGTTGGTCGATTGGGGATTGTTGGGTATTTTTGGTAAGTTGGTACGTGTATGTTGTTTAATGTTTTTTTTTTTCTGTTAGTATTGCAATCATTGTTGTACAAAAAAGATTTACAATATATATTTTTATTTTAAATACACTGTGCAACACGATCTTAAAAGAGACCAAAAAATTAAGGTAGTTTTTTTTTCATTATATTTAATTTAAATATTAAATTATATCAAATTTATATTAAAATCAAAGACAGAAGAAAATGCATTCTGCCTTTTTAGAGTTACACTTTTTCCAACATATTTAACAAAAATTTTATGAAAAATAGATAAAAAACCATTGCGGTACTTTATCTCTTTTTCAATATATCTTTTGCTTAGGGATATATTGAAAATCTCGATGTAGTGCTTTTTAGTTACCATTTTGTGCAAATTGGTTAAAAAAGCAACTACTTAAGTGTTCACTTAGATTAAAGAGTTGCGGTCTATGTAAATCAAAAACTTTTAAAAAAAATAAAAATGTTAAAACTTTTCAATTATAATCCATGGTGTAGTGGTTTATGTAAACACAAAGTTGTGACAACACAATATTTTTAGTAAAACTGTTTTACATTATACAGTGTTGTGTTTTTGGCTAGCCCGATATTGTGCCAACACAAAATTTTTGGTACGGTTGGCAATTTCTGACTGGGCAGTTTTGTGTGAGTTTAGGGTTAAAAAAAATGTTGATAAAAATATGAGCTCGATCGGTTTAAAATGTCTGTGCCGCACGAGCATTGAAGATTCCGAGAACGCAATTGGTGCAAAATGGAATGAAAACAAGTGGAAAAGATAAATTTGACTTGGCCGAATCTATAAATACCCTCCACAATGCCCTTTAAAGGATAGTAAATTTTCTAACGTGAAAAAAATTAACAATTTTGATTAGAAATATTCCCAGGAAAATTTTTCAGAACCGATTCTGACAACACTTGTTCTAGAACAGGTTCTTCGGTAACCATACACACTTCGGTAACCATACAATATTATTTAGAACAAGTTAAGTGAAAATTATTGTGAAGCTTGTTCTCTGCAATCAAAGTTTCATAACATTTTGGTTCTCAGGAATTACACTCAAAAAAAAAATATTGTAAAACTAGCAAAAAAAATGGTTAAAATTAGCAAAAAAAACTGTAGTTTTGGACGTTGCAAAAATTTTGGTAATATTAGCAAAACCATTTTGCTAATCAAAAAATTAGGAAAAAAAATTGTAAAATTACAAGAATACCATTTTATTTTTGTAAAAAATCAACCTTGTAAAATTATCAAAAAATATGGTAAAATTACCAAAAAAAAATGGTAAAATTGAAATAGATAAAAAAATTTGTAATTTGGTAAAAAAAACTGTTTTATTTAGTAATTTTTTTTCTCTGATTAGTAGTTGATTTAAAATTTGGTGAATATACTAAAAAAAATTTTGCCTGTTTTTGAGCACCACATTCTTTAAATGTAGTAATAGCAGCATATCAGTTGTTGGATGGTTTCTTCGGCTTGATGGTGGCAGCATCTTCTTTTGCCTTCTTCTCAGCAGCTGTAGTTGCTGTAACTGGACTTCCAACAACATCAAAATCCAAAATGATTTTTTTTTTCACTTAAACATTTTAAATAAAAAATTTAAAGAACAACACTTCACTTTTTTATTTTTTTTGCGTCATTTTTTTAGCTTAAGTAGAACAAATGAGATTTGCGTAGTAGTCTACACAAGAAATTTCTTACATTTTCAAGTAAAATTTGTAAAAAATTAACAATTTTTTTTTCGAATTTTTAATTTTTTTCACATTTATTTAAAAAAAAATAAAAAAAAAAACTTTTGGATATTGAAGATTAGATATCTAACTATGTGTTAAAATTTAAAAAAAATAATTTTTCAAAATTATTAACTTTTTATTAACAATTTAGGTGGCAAATTTTAAAAAATTTTCATATAAAATTAGCAAAAAATATGGTAAAATTAGCAAAAAATATGGTAAAAAATACTAAAAATTGTGTAGCCTATTTTTCAGCGCACATGCAGTTGATGGATGGCTACTTTGCTATGGTGTTGGCAGCATCA
Source organism: Pegoplata infirma (assembly GCA_963921195.1). Classification (NCBI taxonomy): domain Eukaryota; kingdom Metazoa; phylum Arthropoda; class Insecta; order Diptera; family Anthomyiidae; genus Pegoplata; species Pegoplata infirma. Next base: position 84,592,008 of record OY992540.1, read on the forward strand.
TCAATCTGCAATGATTTTTTTTCACACTAGAACACTTGAAACATTTTTTTTTTTTAAACTAAGAAAAAAAAAATAAAAAGTATTACCATTTCTTTAAGGAAAATACTAATATTTTTGCTAAAATTATAGTAAAATAAAAAAAAAAACTAGCAAGAAAATATAGTAAAAATACCAAAAAATTATTGTATTTTACCAATAGTAAATTGCCAAAAAAACTGTAAAAGTTAAATTTTTACAATTTTTTTTGCTAAAGTTTGGTTGAAGTAAATTACAACACCTTTTACTAATATTTTGACTAAGTTATTTTTTTGAGTGTAAAAAAAAATTATGTGTCAAAAAAATTAAAAAATAAATATCAATTTATTTTTGTGAAATAAGAAAAAAACACGAAATTCTGTTAAAATAGCAGGATATAATTGTGAAAATTGTTGAAACAAAGGTGAGTAAATTTAATTTTCATTGTCTGAGTCAGGTCAAATACTAATAATATGTTTTTTCTTTTTGTTTGCAGAAAATCCATGTTCTGGTATGTCCTTATTGTAAGGCCCAAATTCAACTTTGGAGGCGGAAAGGATAAATGTGTGCTAAAAAAAATGTAAATATTCCATTAATATATGATTGTCTTTATCTTTGTTAAATAAATTAATGCAATTCAATATATTTCTTTAATTCTTATTTCTGTTCCAAATTTTGCTTCTAGAACCGATTCCGAGGAACAAAAATATGTTCTAATTTTGCTTAAAATCACCTGTTGCTTTTGGGACAATCCCTTTGTAAAAAGAATCGGTGTTGCACAAGAATTAGAACAGGTTCTAGGGAAGTATAAGTTGTTCCACAATCGGTTCTTTGCAACCGAAAATTTTACTGGGTTTTATTTTGAGTAAAAAACTTTTTTTGTCACTTTTGTAAAAAAAGGGGAAAATTACTAATTTTTTTTTAGTGTACAATTTTTTTCGAGTGTAAATTCTTTTTTTAGTGTAAAAATATTTTTGGGTGACAAAAATACTTTATAAAGTAATTTTGTGGCTTACCAATGTTTTTAAATCTGGTTTTTTTAAAGCTCGGTTTTTTCAATACGTGAATTTGAGGTGAAATCAAATTGGAAATTCACGGTTTTGGTAATAACTTTTAAACCACTGGACCGATTTGAAATTAAAAACGAACCAGATCAGGAGAACGACAAATATATATGCCAAGCTTCAGCATTCTCAGAATTGCCTTTCGAAAGTTATCGTGTTTTTTATCTCGTAAATTCGCGAAAAATCCATGCTAAATTCACTATTTTGCTTATTACTACTGGGACCGATTTCACTGAATTGCAATACAGGATAATCGTAGTTTGGTAATTGACCAATATATATGCCAAACTTCAGTGGCCTCCTTGAAGTATTTCAAAAGTTATCGTGTTTTCAACACACAGATAGACGGGCAGACGGACGGACATCGCTAGATCGTCTTAAAATCGATCGAGCATCATGAATATATATACTTTATGGGGTCGAAGACCTATATTTCTATGCGTTACACACGGAATGACACAGAGAGTATACCCCTGTGGTTGGAGGGTGTAAAAAGGGTGAAGGGAGCTACGGGTTAAAAATATCCGACTTGACTTTAAAACAGTTTAAATAAAAGTTCATCTCAAACTCTATAAAAGTGTCTAGAAAAAAAATTATAAGATTTATTTAAAAAAATCTTGAACGCAGGAAAAAATCTTGTTTTTTTACAAGTTTCAAATAGCAGTATCTCGAAAGCCGTTAGACCGACTTTTTTACAATTTTCAAATAGCAATATCTCGAAAATCGTACGAGCAATTGTAAAAATTTTTGATATTCTTGTTTAGAGCATCAAAATTAATAAATATGTTGTATCGCAAGATATATTAATTTTTCTTTCCATTTTGCGCCAATTGCGTTTTCACAAACTTCAATGCGCGTGCGGCACGGCAATTTTCAATCGATCGAGCTCATATTTTTGTTAAACTGGGTTTCGATTTTGGAAAATTGAAAAAAGGAAAATAACTTACACTTTAATGTCACAAGAACTTTTAACATGTGACAACCCTAATTTTTACTAATATATAAAAATTGTTTCATTCGACCTTTAAAATACTATATTTTGAGTAGGTTTATTCTAGCTCGAGGTCTTTATTTTCTTTACTAATTATTCTCATAGAATAATTATCAAGAAAATTATTTTTCTGTTTCATTTGCTACTTGTAGTACACACAGAAAATTATGTAAGTTACTACATGTTAGTTGTTTGTATATTTTACAGTAGTTAGTTGTTTTCAACTACAAAGTCAGTTGTTTTTGTATGGAAAACAGCAAACAACTATTTCTGTTAGTTATTTTAACAAACAAACTAACAAAAAAGTACTGTAGTGTAGTAACAGTTCATTGAAGTAGTTAATTTTATTTTTTTATCTCTGAAAAATTTTCAAAGTTTTTTTTCCAAAAAAATAAAAATAAATTTTCGTTTTTTTATTTTTCACAACTTAAAAAAAAAAATTTGGTCTTCATTTTTTTTTTCTAAAAAATTTTTTGAAAATAAAAAAATATAAATATATTGATTATTTTATCTTTACTACATGTTAGTTGTTTTGACTACAAATGTAAGTAGTTTTTACTACATAAGTCAGTTGTTTTTTGTCAGTTAAAATAACTAACATGGCTAGTTGATTTAACAGAAAAAGTGGTTGACCCCAAAACAACTTACAAAGTAGTTATTTTAACTGACATTTTCAGTTGATTTTACTAACATAAATTTTTGAGTGTATAGGTTTTTAAATTTGATAAATTTCTGGAGGCATCAGCTCACAATTTTAAGCTCCGAAGTCCATTTATTATTTTTTTTTTAACGTATTCGCCTTTGAAAAAAATACAGTGGGCCATATAAAAAAGTTACAGCTAAGTTTTAAAAATCCTTTGGGATTTCGGTCTACTTGTATTCTATAGTTGTTATTTTTTTGGTCTCATTTTAGATACACTCGATAAGTTCAAATTTGTTGCACAGTGATATTTTTTACACAAAAAATAAACAGTAACATTATTTTCAACACTATCTGTTGTAAAGTTGGCAAAAAAAATTGATGATGATCAACAATATGATCATCATAATTATAATTGTCTGTCCGTTAGTCCGTGTGACTGCAGCATTTACTAAAAACTCTTAAAAAAACGAGCATCATAATCATGTTTTTGTGTAAATGTCTTTATAAATGCTTTTGTTTAAAGACTTGTCTTTAATTTTTTGTTTTCTTGTTATTAATTGACACTTTTTGCTTAAAAAAATTTAAAAATTAAAAAAAAAAACTTTAAAAAAATATATATTTTGTACAATTTAATTGTGGATTACACACAAACAAAATCATTCAATTAATTATGACAACAAAATTTTTTTTTACAGTTTTTTTTAGTTATTTTGTTTGACTATTTTGTCCATCTGTTTGTCCGTCTATCCAATTTTGTCCATTTTGGCTCAGAGATTTGTTATTAATGAAGTGGTTTTACGTTAAAATTTCTGATTTTTTTATCAATGAGATCATCGTCATTTTGTCTTTAATTTATTTATTTTTTTCTAAAAAAAATTTTATAAATTATTTGGTAGATTTTAAAGTTTTTTTTTTTGGTACATAGACGTATTTGCAATAAAAAAACTTAATTAAAAATTATTCTTGTGAAATCTAATGATTCATAGGTAGTTATAAATAATATTTTTTGCTGATAAATTAATTACATGTATTTTTGAATAATTGCAACAACTTAATTAATATTTGTTTTAATAAAGATTTTTGAAATTAATTAGTATTAAGAAATTAAAGTTGGTGACAGGACACAATCCCCACGGACATTACCCCCATAACGGAAATGGGGATTCATTACGGTCATAATGCCCATAATAGTTGTGGGGACTATGACCGTTTCCAAAACAGTCACAATCCTAATGGGGATTATGTCCGTTCCATGTTGGGATTACGACAGAACTTTTTTCGGTCATAACCCCCATTCACATTATGGGGAGTAAGTCCAAAGCAATTTTGATCATAATCCCCGTTTTCTGCAGAGAGGGTGGGTTTAATGCATGGAGTTTGGAATCCCTAAGCCCAGCCGAAGGCCGGCTACGCAGAAAAACTTTTAAGTAAAAAAAAAAAAAAATATTTTAATATTGGGGATTATGACCATAGATGGGAATTTTTCATTACCATTGAAATTTAATTACCATTGGTTGATATCAATGGTAATGAAAAAATTTTCATTACCATTTAATGGTAATTAAATTTTTTTAATTGAAAAAATAATTACTAATGGTAATGAAATGCACCAATTGTTGAAAAACACCAATTATAATTGGTTTCAAAACCATTGGTTTGTACATTTTTGTTTTTTTGAAAACTTAAAAATTTAAACATCAAAGTATGTTTTTACAAAAAAAAAAATATAAAAATGTTAAAGACAAAAAACAAAACGCAAATAAAAATTTCAAATATTGTGTTATACAAAGGCAATCAACGTGTGTTTGGTTTATAAAATGTGAAAAACTAAAACACCATATAACAAAAAACAACAGATATTTCCAAATATTAACGATTTTGACAGAATTGTGACGACTTTTACTAATGGTAATTATTTTTTTTAAGGGATACAATACCAATGGTAATTATTTTTTTTTAATTTTCATTAGTAATTAAATTGATAAGTAATTTAATTGGTACAATTGATACAACCAATGGTAATGAAAAAAATTTCATTACCATTGACATCAATTAAATGGTAATTAAACCATCAATTAATTGGTCCCATTAATTAATTAGTCCCATCTATGATTATGACCAACTAGTATAGAAGACATAATCCCCACAAAGGGAATTATGACCATTTGTAATGTGGTCATTATCCCCATAAATCTGGGAATTATGTCCGTTTTTTATTGGGATTATGTCCAAATAATTTTTGGTCATAGTCCCCACTACCATTATGGGGATTATGACCGAGATTAATTTGGTCATAATCCCCATAAAGGAAATGGGGATTATGTCCGTGGGGATTATGTCATGTCACCATTAAAGTTATTATGTTTTTAACGCTCAAACGGCGCTTAGGTGCAAAGTTTGCATTCAAGAAAATTTTAAAGCTCTAAATTGACAATCGATCTGAAAATCTAGCTAAAGTCTTTTATTTTACGAAAAATATCACTATAGCTTATGATTGAAGTTATGAAAAGCTAAATTTACAAACATAACTTGATATACAGAAATCAATATTAAAATTGTAAAACGCCAAACTAAAATTAAGAAAAGTCCAACTGAAATTCAGAAAATTTGCAAATTTTGACTTAAATTTAAATGTTAAAAAAATTTATAAATTTCAACCAAAAATTCATGTGTGTGGTCGCAAATAAAATTTATTAATTGCTTACCATGCCATTATCAATGAAACTGTCACTAAATAAATTTTGCTGAAGACAAGAGCGGCGATACACATAAAACAAAATACAGACTCCTCTAAAGGCAGAGATTCACAATCTTTTTTATGTGTGTCGATTTACAATTATTTTTAACAATACATTCAATTCACTTAATGTTTATGATAAGTGTAACACTTTTAACAAAAAATCTACACTTGCAAGTATGCGAGAACCGAGTGTGCCAAAGTGCTTAGATGCGAAAAGCTTCCGCTCTACTTCTAACAAGGGTCAGGCCTCTATGTTTTTTGTTTAGACTCTATCGTGTTTTCAACAGACAGACCGACGGACGGACGGACGGACGGACAGACAGACACCCGTAACAAAGTTTTAGCAGCAAAAACAAAGTCTCAGTTGCGTGACTGTTTTTTTCTTCATATTTTCTGAAATATTTAACAGAAACAAATAGTGGCGACCGGGACTCAGAACTTTTTTTTTTAAATATGATACATAGTGTAATCAACCACTGCCCTCACTCGAGTGTGTCCTACACTATGCCTAAGATATTTTTTAGTGGTCGAGCAGTTAAAAGGGTTCTTGGGGATCTCGTTGCAAATAAGTTCCCGGGACAAGATGGCACTGGTGAAGAAAAAAAGCTTTTCGACGCTAGCTTGTTCATTGGCAAAACTATTTAACTTTTCGTTTCGTGTGGAAGTCTTTCCCTCGTGCTGGAAGGTTGCTACTGTTCCACCAATCCCTAAAAAGTATTCGGCTAACAACTGTCAAAATTATCGAACAACTGCAATTTGCACTGCGCTAAGTGATCGACAGTATGGCTTCTGCAGAGGTTGCTCTACGGGAGACCTGTTAGCTTTCCTTTCGAAACGTTAAAGTCGGTTCCTCAGGATATTTCCAAGGCGTTCGACCGTGTGTGGAACGGTGAACTTCTGTCAAAGCTTATTGGTTTTGGTGTCGGTAATGTCTTTTCTCAATTTGTTTCGAGCTTCCTCAGAGATCGCACTATACGTGTGGTTGTAGATACGGTTTCATACAATGAATTTCATTTTAATTCAGGGGTACCGCAAGGTTTTGTTCTTTCTTCTTCTCACTAATATCTATTCTTTTGCAGATGATAGCAACATTTGTCATTAATTTTCTTTTGATCATAGCCAAAATATCTGGTAATATCTGATTGAGTTCAAACGAATAAAGTAGATTTCTATGCGCGCAAGACCCACAGACGAGCCATGAAAACAGCATTGTCATCTGTATTTTTGGGTGGTATCAATATTTAGGAATCGGATCCTCTTAATGTTCTGGGCATCAAAAACTCAGTGCGATGTCCGTTGGAAAAATACGTTTTTCAGGTGTCGAAAGAAGCATTCAAGTGTCTCGGGTTTCTCGGTGTAAAAATGACTTTCCCCCATCCGATCTACTCACTAATTATACAACCTACATCCGACCGAAAATGGAATAAAATTCAGAATCTATATTTAAACTCTTGGACCGTGGACAGAGGAGGGCTACGGAGCTTATCAATGGCAGTAGGGAGCATCGTAAAAATATGGGTTGTGCTACACTTTTCTATTGATACTACCATGGGAGGTGTTCTGCAGAGATAAGCGAGCTATTATCCCAAGGGCTCGGGTATTTATTCGTAATACTCGGTTATCTAGTAGATCATATCTGTTTGTGGTCGAATGTGTTACATAGTAGTAGTTTTTTTGTGTGTTATTTCTCATTTTAGCTGAAGCCAGGGTTTAAAAATCTGGCTCAGTTTTAGCAAAAAATCAATTCGAAACAAACGTTAAGTAAAAGTATTAATTTATTTGATTTTGAAATCAAAAAATTTTAGCAACCTAGCGTAAAAAACTACAAGAAGCATCAGTAAACGGTACACAAGTGTTGTAATCGAATTTTTAACCCAATGGTCCAAAAAAAGCTTTCAGTGCCGTTCCACAACAAATTGTCAAGCATTTCTCATTCAAAATCTTCTTCCGAAATTGACAGTATCACCATAATGAGACTGAACGAGAAATAAAATCGATGCCTCTATAAGATATTATTACTGTATGGTCTTACAAAGTTTTGCTAGTTCAAATATATTTTCTTTTCATGCGCTATTTAGCAAATTGGGAATCCCTGCCTTACAATGTGTTTGAATGCAAACTAAAAAAAATTGTAGTTTATCAAATTCAATTTTCTCTGGTGCACTTAATTAATTTTGAAAATTGATTGATAACAACGACAACTGACCAGTGATAGGAGTGAATAAAAAAAATTAACAAGGTGCTGGTAGTACAAAAATGAAAAAAACTAGCTAACTGATAGACAGACCGACGGACGGACAGACACTTGGCAATTAAACTAATGAGTAGCAGTAGTTAACAAAATGCTGATAAGTTCATTGAAGAAAATATAAAACACACTAAAACTAAACTATGATAAAACTTGTTCACTTTAATTGAAATTAAAGAAAATATTTAATAAAATTCACTTTTTTTTTTTGGGAAAATTTTTTGTTTTTCCAACAAATATACAATTTATAAAGAAAATCTCACACACCGGAAAGAGAAATTGTGCGGAAATTGTTGAAATGCATGACATTTCAGTTTATTCGTTAAATGAATTTTTAATTTAAAATGGAAAAACATTCATGAAAAAATGCTGCATATTTGTAAAAGCATTAGAGTAGTTGGAGGCTGCTAGCTAATGCTCTGCATTCATTTGCATTCGAAGTAAAAAATTGCAAGTGATGGATTATGATTTGATGGTGATAGTGATGTTGATGGCCTGCTGATGGTCTGATGTTAATGTCATGTAACAAATTCCACTAAATGATGTGTTAAACAAACTACCGGTGATGTCCAATTTGGAAACAAGTTAGAAGCTTGCCAACATTTTTTTTTCAATTTTAAAAAAAAATTGTAGAAAACACAGAAAGACAGACAGAACGACATTTACACACCATGTTACAATTTAACAGAAAATCAATTAAACATAAAACATTGTTGTGTCCTTTGAGTAAAAATAAATTAATTTAATTAAGGGGAATCACTAACGGACATAAAAAATATAAAATGTTAAAAAGTCTGAAAAATTTTTGTGTGGATAAAAATTCTGAAAATATGTTCTCAGACTTTTTCCAAATAAAAAACTATCATTTCCACCCTGTATTTCCTTACCGGCAATATTAAATACTTGATAATAGAAGGATCAGGATCAAAGTCAAAGTCTTTGAGAAAAACTGTGCATAATTATTTAAACAATCCAATTCCAAAATTTAGAGTAAAAAAATTATTGAGCAACAAATGAATTTAAGTAAATATTGATTGAGTGAGCAAATTTTGAGAAAAAAAATATTCAATTTTGTTCCCCGTTTTAAACCATTTTGTCCTCACTTCCATATAAATATACTTAAAAAGTACAATTTTACCCCACATTTACCATTTGTTTAAGGCTTTTTTATCCAACAAATCTAAAGTTTTAAAATATTTCCTTCTTTTGGATGTTCTGCTGGAGGATCCAATGTGTCAAATTTTAAGAATCTGAGCTTTTTCGTTCAAAAGTTATAAAAAAGAATAAATTTCTCCCTTTTACCAATTCTGCTGGGTGATCCTGCATATCAAATTTTGAAACTCTGGAAATTTTAGTTCAATTGTTATAAAAAGTACAATTTTACCCTTTTTTACCCTCATAATTTTAAAATAAGTTTCTCTCTTGTATTGTAGATGTGTTGTAGGATCATACAATTCAAAATTTGAGATTCTATAGTTTTAAGCAAGGTTGGCAATCGATACCCTCCTAGAATAACGGTATTTGGCTTTTGTACCTCAACCAATAAAGATATTAACATTTTTGAAAGATTTTATGAAAGTCAATGAAATTTCTAATATATCTGATGTTTCGCTGTACCGGTTGGTCTTCGCAATATAGGCCAATGCCTTTATAATACCGTTTCAAACGGTATTTTAAAAGTATTGTTCTATAAAATCGAAATCAACCGGTACAAACTCAAAGTAATACATCAGAAAAAATAGAAATTTCGTCGACTTTCGAAATTGCTTTTAAAAATGTCCATAATTTTTTTGGTTGCGATACAACAGTTAAATACCGTTATTCTAGGTAGGTATCGATTTCCAACCTTGGTTTTAATTTAATAGTTAAAGAAATGTTCCCCGTTTTGTACCCTTAGAATCAAAATTTCCAAAAACTACTTTTTTCAGAATGTTTCGTTTTGCTGGGTTATCCAAGTTTCAAAATTTTATAAGACCATTATATAAGGCAATTAAAAAAACACCTGAGTTCAATAAGAAATTCCTTTAAGTCTTTTTTTAGAATGCTTAGTTCTCCATTATTTCGGGAAATCGAAAAAGTACCAAAGTACACTTTCTTAAAATCAAAACAATCTAAATTTTTTGTAACAACAAAACTTTATTTGAATGTCAGTCTGCAAAAAACAAGGCTATTATAAAATTAAAGCACTATGCCTTTATCAGAATGTTTGTCCTCCAAATTATCCTACATTCCAAATTTCAAGTTTCTGGCATTATTATTTCAGGAGATAGAAAAAGTACCAGAGTACGATTTTGTACCAATTTTTACATTTTTCATATAATTTTTTTTTTATAATCGAATTTTCCAAAAAGCATTTATTCCAAATGTTTTTCAACTATCTTTTCTCTTTGTTTTTTCCAATTTGATGATTTTATGAACATTATTTTTGGTTATAAAATGTAACAAAGTACACTTTTTTTATCCCGTACTTTTTTCGTAACGTTTTTTTTAACTTCATACATGGGGCTTTTCATCTCAAGTGACACAATTTTAGGAACCGATATCTTCCGTTCGGGATGAAATTTGCACCAAGGTTGGTCCCATTGGATAATAGTTTAGACACAATATTTTAACGAGATCGGCCAAGAACTCTCTAAGTTAGAGGGGGTAAAAATTTGTCATTTTGAAAAAACAGGTGTTTTTTTCGCATCCATGTAATTTATAACCTATTGTTCTTAACAAAATTTGTCCCGAGTTTTTTATACCCTCCACTTAGTGATAGAGGGTATATATAAGTTTGTCATTCCGTTTGTAACTCATCGAAATATCGGTCTGGGACCCCATAAAGTATATATATTCATGATCCTCGATCGATTCTAAGACATTCTAGCGATGTCCGTCTGTCTGTGGAAATGGTGATCACGGCCAAAATATTACACGGAGATGACTGAAGCTTAACGTATTTATTGGAAGTTCTCCCGAGAAGTTTGGTATTGCATTTGAGCGATATCGTTTCAGCGGATCAAAAGTTATGAACGAAAATGTAAGGACACCTCAACAATTTTAGTACATTCAACATAACCTAAAAATACAAAATGCTTTAATTCGACTGCTGGTTGACATATGTGAACAGAATTGAACACCAAATGGTATTTTAACAAGTACGAACATATTTTTGCAAAAAAAAATTAAAATCGCGGTTTTTTTTCAAAAGTAATTTCCTTTTAAAAAAAAAAATTTGCAATAATCTTTTTGAAATTGTGGAGGGTATCACTACATTCGACAAGGCCGAATTTAACTTTTTTACTTGTTTTTTATTTCTTTTGACTTTTTTTTTTAATTTGACCTTTTTTTGGCTCAAAAGAAAGCTTTGGTTTTTTCCTTCGAGAGCTTTGTGGTGACTTACAATTAGTGGGATGCATGCATCAATCAAAATAAATGTTTTGTAACTCAAAAAAGCATCACATTATTATAAACGATTGAAAAGTACCAATGAACAATTTGTAACCCTATGAAACCGAATTTTCCAAAAAGTAATATTTTTCGAATGTTTTTCAACTCAAGGATATTTATACCAAGTTTTAAGTTTTTTGGACCTACCATTATTTTATGAAACAAAAACGTAACAAAGCACACTTTTTCTCTCTTAACATCGAAACTTACTAAAAAGACTATTTGTCAGATGGGTGGTTATTACATTTGAAGTTTCTAGATCCATTATTTCAGAATATAGAAAAAGTTCCAAATTCTTTTTTTATCCTTTTCACCCATTAAAATTTATTATTTCTAAAAAGTACCTTTTCCAGAATGTTTTTAATTTGGTAAAGGCTGCTTCATTTCAAATATGATGTTTCTATGACCATTCTTTCAGCAGATAAAAAAAACCAAAGTAAACTTATTTACCCATAAAACTGATTTTCCAAAAAGTATTTTTTTCTGAATGTTTCGTTGAATAGAGCATCTTTTATTCCAAGTTAAAAGTTTCTATAACCATTATTTCAGAAATTCTAAAAAGTACTGGCGAGTAATTGTGTAATTCGATTCGAAAGAAACTGTTCGAATTCGGAAAATTTTGATCCTTTGTAAAATGTAACTCGCTATGAGAAAAATATTTTTTTGTTTATTTTTAGAATAAAAGGATAAACATTAATATGCCAAAAGATTTTCGCTCAAATAAAAATTATTTTAGGTATATTAAGTTGGAACCAAAAATGTCGTTCGAATAGCTTCTCTTTTCGAATCGAAATACACAATTACCCCCCAGGAGAACACTTTTTACCCACTTAGAATTGGAACCTCAAAAAAGTATTATGACTTTAGTCAGTCAGTCACACCACTCTGTCTCAGATTCCAAGATGGCGACAGATTCTTAAAAATATATTTTGAAATAAATTTCTTGTCCTTGTGACTCCCCCTATTACAAATTGTAAACATTGTATTCTACTTTCTACATCTTGGTTGCACTTTTTAACAAAATTCTCAAATAAATTTTCCTATTACAAATAGAATTCCCCCTGTAAATGTTTGTTAAAAGAAAAAAATGTTGCATGTACAAATTAACAAATGCATGCAGTTTCTTCTTGTTTTCCATCATTTGTGTATTTGATTTTTTTTCAAAACTTTTAATTAACATTTTACGCTATGTGCGAAAAATTTCTGAAGAATAAAATAAAGAAGCAAGCATCATACATGGATGTGTTGAAGGCAGTTGCAGTGTTGCACAATGTCTGCAAGTTTCATAACAAGATGTTGAATTTGAATGAGCAGCTCTTAACAGATTCTTCTACTACTACTTGATGTTCCTTTTACTTTTTTTTTGGATTGCATCTTCTTCTTGTGATGCTGCTGCTACTGATGAAGTTGATGATGCTGGGCCATTGGCGCCATCAACGTCACAGTTATGCTTGCTGGAGGCCAATGGCAAAACCAAAAAAAAATCAACTCCGCATATAAAAAATGAATTCTTTGTTTTCAACAGAATATTGATTCCAACTGTGCCCAAGTGCGTCGTAGCAATGACTTCAAGACCGTGAGTTTTGTTGAGGTACATGCATTTAGTATGAAATATAATTTTCAATTTAAATGTTATTATTTAAAATTTAAAATAATTTTCCGAATGTAATATTAAACGATTACAATTAATATTTATGTCAATTTAATTGAATTATTTATTTTCCGTTTCTCAAGAATTTATTGTTTTTTGTATCATTTTCCCAAGCAATGTAAGTGTGATTAGTTTTGTCAACATCTTAAGTTTTCTTAAGAATTTCCGCCTTTTATTATTCTCAAAAAAAATCTAAAAAAAAATCTTACATTCTCAGGTCTCCTGCTGAGCGTTGATGCTTAAAAGGCTAGTTTTTATGTATGTTAAATTAACCATTTGGTGAAACAATACAACTTATTACTTACATACTCTTGGGAACTCTAGGGCAAAATATATTAAATAAAGTGGATGAGGATGAGAAGAGTAAAGTGCCTATGATAAGTAGATATTTTTTATATAAATAATTGTGAAAAGACCTCACATTGTGTTTACACAAAGATTTTTCTGCGGTCAGTTCAAATGATCTTGTTAAAATAAATGATTGTGTAGATATTATATATTACTTTTTCAGGAGGATCCCTTGTTTGAAATTAATGTTGGGTGTGTTTTATAATTATCGATAAAAAAAATAACATAAAATTATCCTTTGGGTTTAAATGATTCAATTGTGTAATTTTGAATTAATTTAAGATAAAATTTCCATACACCTTAATTCATTTGAATTATTTAAATGAAAACCGAAATTTTTTTTTCAGAGATTTAGGCGCAGAAATTTAGAAAACTTTTTCCATTGGGTCTTAAGTTAGGTTAGGTTGTAAATGGTTGTGTTCTCAAGAGCAACTTTAGATAAAGAGCTCTGATATCACTGTTCGACACCAAGAATGTATAACTAATCCTTAGAGATTTTTGTTTCCTGATTTCAAATCTGCTGTTAAATTGTTCTAGCACTGTTCCGTTTTTGAGATATTCGCTGTTAAAAAGTCAAAAAACCAACATTTTAGTTTTGTTTTTTGACTTTACACTTGGAAGTAAACCGTTATGTAGTCTTTTGTTGCTTCCACAAAATAGGACTTGATTTTATATCAATTGGACCTACTGATTCCAAAACTGCAATCCAAATTTTCTAGCATGTTCCGTTTTCGAGATAGTCGCGTTTAACAATTTTAGTGTGATTTATAAAGAATATACACTCAAAATAATCACTCTGTTAAATTACAGAGATACTCTGCTGAGCCAGCAGAAAATACAATTGATTTCCAACCAGCAAGATTTTTTGTTATTTTACGAAGAAAACTCTGTAAAATGATTTCGATAAAAAAAACTGTAAATTTATAGAATTATCTGTAAAATATTGATAAAACCGAAAAGAATTTTATCAAAAAACTCTGAAAATTTACAAGGTTTTAGTTAAATGCATTTTATGAGTTCAAAATTTTACAAAAAAAACTCTGTAAATTTACAAAATTTTAGTTATTTAGTTCTGTATTTCGACAGATAACTTTGTCAAATATCTGTAGAATTGAAATTACAGTCATTTAACAGAGTAATTATTTTGAGTGTAAGTGCGTAACAGTAGAGTTTTAGTTTTTCAAAAGCCAATATTTCAAAAATGGTACGCGTTAGAATTAGTGATGGGATTCTACCCGGTATTTACCCTATGTATGGGTAAATACCGGGTAAATAAAAGATAAATACCTTTTTTGGGAATTTATTTGGTTATTTATAAAAAGAATTTGAAATCAAACATCTGGTTGTCAACAAGCGGAAACGTCATTTGAAATTAGTAATTTGTTTTATTTTGACATGGACATTCCATGTCAAATCGGACACTTTAATCGGTACCTTTGAGTAAAAAACTTACTTTTTCAGAAAAAAAGTACTTATTTAGAAAGAGTGGTACTTTTTCCTAAAAAGTATTAAAGAAAATATATGTAGTACTTTTTTAGAAAAAAATACTTTTTGGAAAAAAAGTATTTTTTAGAAAAAAATTTACTTTTTAGACAAAAAAAGTAATTTTTTAGGAAAAAAGTACTTTTTTTAAATTTTTGTTTTTCTGTAAAGACAGTTGAGCTTATAATTATGTATTATAATTTTTTTATCATGTTATATATGGTTTGAATTGAGAAAGGTGTGAAAGAAAAATTTATTTTTTTTTAAAATTTAAGACATCCTGGTTCGTTTTTTACTACCCAAGCAGAAATTGACGACGGTTATAAAAAAAAAGCGTTCTGAAAGCACTGTAACAAAAAAAGAACGTTTTCAAAACGTTATTTTCGAACGCTTTGCGAGCGTTTTCGAAAAGCGTTCTGAAAGCACTGTAACAAAAAAAAAAGCATTATCAAAACGCTTTATTCGAACGCCTTGAGAGCGTTTTCGAAAAGCGTTTTGAAAGCACTTTATTAACAAAATACATGTTCGTTTCAAAATTAAATGGTTTTAAAGCAGTTTTTGCAAACGTTTTTAAATTTTTTTCGTAGTACATACAAGTATAGTATTTTTTTAGATTATACTCAATTTTAAACAAATTCTTATAAAAACATTTTGTTAAATCAATTTAATTAATTTTTCCCTACCACCACATTGAAAACGCAAAATTTTGAAAACATAAAACATTTTTTATATTTCATCCTTTAAAAGATTTTCTTGACTTTTGACACGCCATATTTCTGGAACCACGAAAGTTAAAGGTCTCAAATTTTGTCTGAGTATAAGTCTTATAAGTCCCAACATATACACAAAGTTTCATCAAATTCGGATACATCGAAGGAAATCAGGGGTTCATGTTGAAAAATTTTAACTCAATAGGATTGTTCCAAGAGTTAACAATCGCTGGAAAATATCTTTAATTTTTGTATTTAAGCTCTTTATAAGTGCTTTACTTTTAGGTTTTAAAGCGCTTTCATGACTTTTAACAAAACGTTCTGAAAGCACTTTTTTAAAACGCTTTTAAAACGCTTTAAACCTAGCGTTGATCGATGTTATCATTCGGATCATCTGAAAGCGCTTTCAAGATGGTAAATGGAACGCTTTAAGAACCGTTTACAACGCTTTCACAGCGCTTTTGCGATTGTATTTTTCTGACTGGGTAGTTTCATATAATCCAGTTATTATAATCATCAGAAAAACTTTTAATGTCAAATTTATTCAGTTAATAGCCAATTATATTCTATATGTGAAAATTATTAACAGATCGCAGCCGTCAAGGATTGAACCCATGATCTGTAATGTTTTTGCTATTAACTGCCTCTTTTTTTAGTTAAAAAAGCACATTTTCTAAAAAAGTACTTTTGTTACTTTATATAAAAAATTAGGTTCTCTCTTCTAAAATAAGTACTTTTTTCTAAAAACAAGTACTTTTTTCTAGAAAAAGTGATATTTTAGAAAAAAATACTTTTTTAGAAAAAGTACCTTTGTTTAGAAAAAAGTACTTTTTTTTAGATAAAGTACCTTTGTTTAGAAAAAAGTACTTTTTTTTAGATAAAGTACCTTTTTTAGGAAAAATAACTTTTTGTTAGAAAAAGTAAATTTTTTTAAGAAAAAGTACCTTTTTTTAGAAAAAAAGTACTTTTTTAGAAAAAAGTCCTTTTTTTAAAAAAAGATACTTTTTTTAGAACAAAGTACTTTTTTTCTAAAAAAGTTTTAAATTTTTTTTTTCTAAAAATTACTTTATTTTGTTAAAAAAGTACTATATTTTCACAAATAATACTTTTTTGAAAAAAATAGAATTTTTTTAAAATACAGTGAAAGCGTTGTTTAACGAATCTCTATTTAACGAATATTTGATATAACGAACGACAAAAACTATAACATTTTACCGGGTATTTACCATTTGGGTATTTAGCATTTGCCCATCTCTAGTTAGAATAATTTGATGCCAGATTTGAAAACAAGTTGTCTCGTTTATACTTAATCAAGTGCTATTTTGTGTAAGTAAGGTTTACATGGGAGACCAGAAAAGTTTTAAATTAGCCCTTTTTTCAATATTCAAAGGCGAATATCTTAAAAACCTTAAATGATAGAAAAATTTGAAAGGCATATTTAGAATCAGAAGGTCAAAATCCGTTAAACAAATTTGAGCTCCTTATGAAACTCCTAGGACATTGAATTTTGACATACGACAAATCAGAAAGATCGTGCAGTTCCCTAGATCCCACACACAGCAAAACAGCAAAACAAAAAAATCGGTTGATATATTTGCATATGTGTCATTTCAATTAAATATCAATTGTCTCAACTAAATTCGGTTGATACAACAGACGTTTAATTGGAACAAAAACAAAATTCAGTTGTCATACCCAAAATTAGTAGCGACAACCGAACTGTGATTTGATACAACTAAAAAATTCAATTGGAAATTTATTTTTCTGTGTGCAGTGAAGCAAGTCTCTGAACAGAAAGTGACGGTCAATACCAGATAAAGTGTTCGACAGTTTCCAACTTCTACTCATCCATGCAACTCCGACAAAAGGCATTTGATGGCACATTTTACCGTTTTGTGCTTTCCTATAAGTCAGTGTCCGGTAATTACTGCAACCACCGTCAAAATTTCTCCTCTTGGAAGCGTTATCAGCTCACTTGTGCGCTTCTGATTAAGAGAAGGCCAAATCTGTCGTATAGTGTCACACGTCCATCCATGTGCTCATCTCTGATTAGTTTCCGTCACGGAACATACCAACACATTCCAATTATGTTGGAACCTGTGAAGTATTTCCAAGTCTTGCAAACTCCTTGGTTTTGCAATTCCCAGGAGCCATATGAGTTGTATGTCAAACTGCTTGGCCATCTCATTTAAGGACGTGTGGCAGTTAAGGGCAGAACTTGTTGTCAGAAACATTGACTTTTAGAATAGATGTTGATAACCAAACAGCCACTTTCTTTATTGCCAGCATCTCTACCAGGTAAACACTGCAAAGATCTGGCAAGCTCTTCTGATTGTACTCCAAAGTCCACTTGTTCGTGCAGCTTCGATCAATTTGTGCAAAAATTTATAGAGGATCCACTACCCGGAATGCCCGTCACCCAATACTCCCTGGATGGTTTTATAGTTATAAAGTGGCACTCAAAAATGCTCATAGAGGGAGTACAGTCCACATTTTGTGGTATTGTTATTTTCTTCAAGATCGCGCTATGGCCACATTCGCTGTTCCTCCATTGCAGTAAGCTAATAAGCTGACGTAGCCAACTGCCTACCCAATATATCCAACGGTATCAGATAAAGGAGGATTTTTAATGCCGGTGTAGTACGAAGTGCACCAGTGATGCACATCCAACCATTCTCTGTACCTTCGTGATAAATACACAGTTCCCTTTTGTCTCTAAAGCAGGCCACCAGACAATGATTCCATACAGTAGAATTGGACGCACCACTGCTGTATAAATCCAATGAACGACTTTGGGGCTTTCCAGTGGCCCTTTTAGAGAAATAAAAAATTCGGCTTCGTTAAATATTTTTTCTTAAAAATGTGTAAATTTTGGGGGGTTTTTGTGTGAAGACATAGACCCATGATGTCCATATGAATACGAAACAATCTTTATTAAATTTAAACCGACCTGTATTTTTGCTCTAGACGATATTCCTGTTAGTTCGGGAGTTATCGCAATTTTCCCGAAGATCCACGTTGTTTCATAAGGGGACAACGAAATTTTTAAACACTGATATGGCCGATAAGCCGAAATACCTTTACTTTAAAATCGTCTCATTTACATATATTTTAAGTTTCAGGCAAATCGGTTTATAAGGGTTGAGATACTTTCCTTGTGAGAGATTTAAGTGCCGTCCAAAGTAATAGGATCAAAAGGAGGAATCTTACTTTTCTTTGGAAACATGACAAGCTCTGTTATACTTAGATAAACTTCCAGACCACAGTCTCATGCCTATTTAGACAGATCTTTCATAGAGCCCTGAAGGTTATCCCTCAATTATGTCAGGTGCTTTCTTTTAACCGCTATCTCGACATCCTCAGCATATGCAACAACAAGAAAACCACGTGCTTCAGAGAGACCAGTATTGAATTTAGTGCCAGGTTCCAAAGAAGCGGCGAAAGAACACCTCCCTAAAATTTGTCATATTGACAAATCGAGATATGTCGATCGAAGTTATACGCCCATTAGCAGGTAGATTTGCCACCATTAAAACGATCTCATGCTTCACTCCCAGACATGACAATTCCACAATTATCGAGTCTGGGATGACATTATTAAAAGCCCCCTCTATATTAAGAAAGGCTACCATAGTGTACCCCCTTACCGATAGCGATTTCTTGATTAGTTGAAAACCTCCCAAATCCAAAGGGTTCAAAATAGAAATTCATTAAATTTTTCCACAATTTAAAAATACTGTAATTTAATAGATTTTTTTTTAAGGCACTCAGTCAGTCTCATCCCTTTTACAATATTTATTAAGTCCTAAAATTAGATTACTTACAATGTAAAATGCTTTCAAAACAATGTAATGAAACTGTTCTTCACAGGAAATAATTAAAAAGACAAATAAATGTAATTTTTTTGTTCCATCTTTCAACAAAAGAAGGTATTGGATGGGTGGATGGATGGATAAAATGAAATTGTATTAAAATTACACAAATTGAATGCAGACAACAATAAAATACAGTACCAACATGCGACAATAATGCAACAGATATCAATGAACTACAACAAATTATTTACAAGTATAATGGAAAAGGAGGAACAGGAGATGCAATAACAGGCAGTCATTACTAATTGTGGTGAGGCATTGGAATATGAGCAACATCATCACCACCACTACCGCCAACAACAGCAGGCATTCATTTAGCAACTAGAAGCAACAGAAATAAACAAGGATTGTCAACAAAAATGCAAAAATAATACAAAAAAAATCTTCTGATGAATGTATAAATCTACTTATAAAATCACACATATGATGGAAAGAGTGTGTTGGGAAATTACAAAAAAAAGAACATTTAAAAAATAATCATATGGCAGCCAGATTCACCCAGCTCCAGCAGACAGTGTTACACTGAGAGAAAAAATTAAATTTTTCCATACGTAAAATGTCTTAGACTTTTACAAGATATTCGGAGCTTGAGAAAACTGTCTCAAAATTTGTGGAAACATAAAAACCCATTCTATACCATAAATGTCTAGGAACCTTAGACTTTTCCTTACGGAAAAATTTCAAAGAACTTAAAACTCTACAAAAAAAAATAAAGCATTTTTTGTTAGTGTATAACACTGTGCAACAAGAATTTTTTACTTGAATGCAAAACAAGTAGTAAAGTTAAATTCGACTTAATCGAATCTATGAATACCCTCCACAATGACCTTTTAAGTGATAGTAATTTTCGATTTTGTGTAAAAAAACTTTTTTTTTTAAGTAATTTAAAAAAAAAAATAATTTACTAACTTTTTTTTAATGTGTAAAATTTTTTTTGAGTGTAAAATTTTTTTTTTGAGTGTGTTTCTTTTTTTTTAGTGTAAAAATATTTTTGAGTGACAAAAATACGTTGTAAAATATTTTTGTGACGTACCAATGTTTTTAAAACATGTTTAACGGGTTTTCAACTCATGAATTTAAGGTGAAACTAATCTGAAATTCACGGTTTTGCTAATAACTTTTGAACAACTGGACCAATTTGGCTGAAATTCAAAATGAACCAGGCCAGGGGAACGAAAATTGCTTTTTGAAAGTTATCGTGTGTTTTATTTCGTAAATTCACGAAAAACCCTGGCCGAAATTCAGTCTTTTGCTTATAACTTTTGAACAACTGGACCGATTTCGCTGGATTGCAATACCAACCTGACCAGGTAAATGCCCAACATATATGCCAAACTTCAAAAGCCTCCGTAAAGTCTTCTAAAATTTAGCGTGTTTTCAACAGACAGACAGACGGACAAACGGACGGACATCGCTAGATAGTCTTAAAATAGATCGAGGATACTTTATGGGGTCTTAGACCAATATTTCGAGGTGTTACAAACCGAATGACGAACTTATATATACCCTCTATCACTAGAGTGGAGGGTATAAGAAGTGAGAGTGTTAAATTCGGCTGTTCCGAGTCTTTTATACCCTCCAAAATGTTAAATTTTGCAGTGACGTTTTTTTGGGGGGAGGGAGATAGAAAGTGGACATTGGAATACACTTTTTTCTCACGGTAAATGTTTACAAGTTCATATATTATGCTTCTTGCACTAAAGTTGTATCATTATTTAAATACATTTTTCATATCCACGCCCACAAAAAGGGGCGGAACAAACAAAACGGCATTTTCTAACACCCTGGGTCCAAGTGAATGATGTGAAACTTTTTTTGACAAAAAAATGTTTAATTTGCTTAAAAAAAGTATAAAAAACCTTGCAAAAAATGGATTTTTTTTCGAGGTTTGTTTAGTTATTCAAGGGGGGACTTTTTTGTCCCTAGTTTAATTTCCAAAATTTTTTTTGTCTCATTCAAGATTCATTCGATGAACTCAAATTTGTTGCACAGTGTAATAAAACTTTACACCCAATGCAACAATGATTGTCATTTTTATTTTTTTTTTGCAAAATAGAATTATGTATAATGATGCTGGTGGTAGAGCGACGGCTGTCACTAAATACTGACTGTTATTTTATCTCTATAAAGCCTTGCGTTGCATTTGAAAATATGAAAAAATTGTAAAAAGTTAAATTCGGCATTGACGAAAGTAATGATACCATGCACAATTTAAAAATGATTATTTCAAAAAACTTTATTTGAAATATAAATTGGAAAAAATTGGAATTTTTGGTAAAAGAAGTTTTGAGAAAAATATATTTTTAAAAAAAATAAAAAAATCCTCGAAAAACGCTTCATATCACTAATGAATGGAATTCATTAATGTTGTTTCATTACAAGAATGAAATATTTCATATGCTGAAAGAAATTTCATACATATTGTGCAAGATTTTCATTAATTCCGATTCATTAGATTTCATAGTTTCATTAAAAAATTTCATTAAGTTTTGTTTATAAAATTTGCTGTTTTTTGACACCTGTCATGTCGCGTCTGTTTTGTCTGTTAGTTTTCGCGCGCAAAAAACAGCTGATCAGAGCGTCACGAAATAATTTGTGATTTTTTTTAGAAGTTTTATACCACATTGTAATTGAAATGTTATTGAATAATTATAAGTATTTATTAAACTCGCGTTGTTTTATATTATTTCGTGGTTTTACTTATGTGTTAAAAGTAAATGTTATAAGTAGTATGCGTTTTTTAACTTGGTTATTTTGTGATTTTTTCATACTTTTTTATGCAATTTGAAATAAAATGTTAATTATTATTTTTATATTTACTAAATTCGCGCTGTTTTATATTACTTCGTGGTTTCAATAATGTATTACAATTTAAAGTTTGAGTAAAGTATTGTACGAGAAAACTAAGTGAAATTTATTTTTTATTATTTTCAATTCTATAAAAAGATCTTTACAATTTCATACATATATTTCATTTTAAAAATAAAAGTAGCATTTGTTCAATGAAAGTATTTCATTTCAAAAATAAAAAGTAGGATTTATTCAATGAAAGTATTTCGTAAGAATTAAATACTTTTTTCATTAAAGTAATGACAAATTTTCATAATTTTGTATGAACAATCTTTATTAATTTAATGAAGCATGTTCTTGCAATTACATTTTAACATATATATTTCATTAATTCAATGAAACCCTACATAGGTTCCTTTTTAACGTCATTTTTCAATACATTAATGTGGATTTTCATTATTGTCATGTACAAATGTTTATCAGTGTAGCAACATATTTAAGATAACCTTACATTTTCGTGCATAACTTTTGAACCGCTGAATCGATATCGCTCAAATGCAATACCAAATTTCTGGGGGCAACAACAAGTAAATATGTTAAGTTTCAGTCAAAAATTCTAAAAAAAAATTTCAGTGAAAAAAATTTCGTGATTTTTTTTGGAAAAAAATATGTTTGTACTTATTTAAATACCACTCGGTATCAAATTATATTCCAATGTGTAAACCAGCAGCCGAATTTAAGCATTTTGTATTTTTTGGTTTTGAAGAATGTAGCAGCATTTTTAAGATATCGTTACATTTTCTTTCATAACTTTTGAACCAATATCGCTCAAATGCAATACCAAAGTTCTCGGGGCAATACCAAGTAAATATGATAAGTTTTAGTCAAAAATTTTTTTGGAAAAAACTGTGTTGGTACTTTTTTAAATACCATTTAGTATCCAATGGGTAAACCAGCAGCCGAATTTAAGCATTTTGTATGTTTTGTACATTTTCGTTCATAACTTTTGAACCCCTAAACCAACATCGCTCAAATGCAATACCAAACTTATTGGGGCAACAACAAGTAAATATGTTAAGTTTCAGTCATACCTTTGGAATATTTTGGCCGTGATCGACATTTTAACAGACAGACATCGCTAGTATCACGGAAAGAAGAAACATGATTGCGACAACCATAACACCGCTCAACAAATCGAAGGTTTTTTCAAAATTTTTAAAGATTTTGACTCGCTGATTCCAAATCTGTGCTCCAAATTTTTCCACCACGTCTAGAATTTAATTATTCGCCGTTGAAAATGCGAAAAACGTGATTTTTGCATTTTTTGAAAGCCTGCACAGCAGGCTTTGAAAAATATAAAAAAAAATTATAATTTTAACAGAGTCATTTTAAAACGCAATTGTAACCCAACCAAACGCAATAATTAGAAAAAAAAATTGTTTTCTATGTTGGAGACCAAAGACAAATTATACTTTTGCGCTTTATACCAGATTTGTATTCCACTCAATGGCTGCTGTGCAGGCTTTCAAATAATGCAAAAATCGTCATTTTTCGCATTTTTAACGGCGAATAATTAAATTCTAGACGTGATGGAAAAATTTGGAGCACAGATTTGGAATCAGCGAGTCAAAATCTTTAAAAATTTTGTAAAAACCTTCGATTTGTTGAGCGGTGTTATGGTTGTCGCAATCATGTTTCTTCTTTCCGTGATACTAGCGATGTCTGTCTGTTAAAATGTCGATCACGGCCAAAATATTCCAAAGGTATGACTGAAACTTAACATATTTACTTGTTGTTGCCCCAATAAGTTTGGTATTGCATTTGAGCGATGTTGGTTTAGGGGTTCAAAAGTTATGAACGAAAATGTACAAAACATACAAAATGCTTAAATTCGGCTGCTGGTTTACCAAAAAAAAAAATTGTTTTCTATGTTGGAGACCAAAGACAAATTATACTTTTGCGCTTTATACCAGATTTGTATTCCACTCAATGGCTGCTGTGCAGGCTTTCAAATAATGCAAAAATCGTAATTTTTCGCATTTTTAACCGAGAATAACTAAAAATCTGGACGTGATGGAAAAATTTGGAGTACAGATTTGGAATCGGGAGATCAAAGTCTACTAAAATTGATCACCAGAATTCAAACTGGAAAATTACTGTTGACTGTTGGTTACATTATCATAACATGATTGTAGCGATCATATTATGATGTTTGTTGATCATAGTGTGATAAAAATTTGTCATTTTATAATTACTGATGATTACACCGTCCGACAGCCGATATTAAACCTGAACCGGATGATACACGTCTGAAATTAGAGATCAAATGGAGTAAAACTGCATTTACAGATTTTCATTTCGTAATCCTGTTATCTTTTAAAAGAACTTCAAAGTTTTTTAATTTATATTTGTACTTGTCCTAGGATGACACTGGTGATGGCAAATCAAAGAGGAGGGTCTTCTCTAATTTTTTAATTTTTTTTATTTTGGCATATCAGGATAAAATTGTATCAATAAAGTCATTTGAAATCGTTATCAAAATATTTGTGTAACATTTTAAAGGATATTGAAGGATCAATTTTTGAAAGGACGTAACTTATCTACTTTTTCCTGATATGTAAAAATAATAAAAAAGGAAAATTAGGAGAGATCCTCCTCTTTTATTTGCTATCACAAGTGGCATCCTAGGACAAGTATAAATATTAAAAAAATATTTTATAAAATTAAGTCCCCTAAAATTTTGAAGTCCTTTTAAATGGAAACAGGATTACGAAAAGAAAAACTGTAAATGCAGTTTTACTACATTTAGGGCCTAATTTTGTAAAACGCAACGCGCCTTTTCATCTCGCGTTGGACAATTTTCTATTTTGTAAAACGCGAGCACTGAACAGCTGTTTTTTTTTGCGTTGACTTACGTGTTTTTAGAACAAATTGTATGGAAAATGGAATTTTGTAAAACGCAAGAGAGTGTTTTTTCATCACTTGAAGTGTCAAAATGATCACTTGAAATTTTGGGGCGTTGATGTAACAAATATGCTTTTAAATAGCAAAAAATAAATAAATAAATAAATAAATAAATAAATAAATAATGTTGGAATATGTAAATATACAACAAAAAAGTAATAAATGTGTAAAAAAAACTTCTTCGGCAGAAGAAAAACATCGAAAATAGCAAAGCGTCTCGTTGTGATTTTTCTTGCTTTTTTCAACTAATTTATGTTACTTTTTTTTTGTTCTCTTTTTTTTCAAATATTCTCTTTGCAGGTGTTGCCTTATCATATAAATGTGTTTCCCACGATAATGGGTGTGTATCCCCTACAAAATGGGTGGCCAATTTTATTAATTTTAGAATGTCTGGCAACACTGATTCAAATATAATTGACATTTCAAGTGATGATGTAAAAATTTAACGCAATAACGTAGTGATTTACAAAATTGCACTTTTTGAGCCTCGCGTTCACGTTAACGTTGGTGATGCGTTCAACGCGAGTGATTTACAAAATTAGGCCCTTAGTCTCTAGTTTCATACGTATATTATTCAGTTCGTGTTTAACGACTTTTTTATTTTTGTCAGACGGTGTTATAGTATGATTGTCACAAATATATATAATATACATACATGGTTGATAACTTTATCATAACATGGTTTTAGCGATCATGTTATGATTTTTGCTGATCATAGTGTTACAAAATATTGTCATTTTATAATTGCTAACGATCATAGGATGATTGTCACAATTATATATACAATCAAATGGATCAACCACACTATATTGCCACTCCATTGTGGGTGACTCGGTGTGCTGCAATCATGTTTCAAACATGTTTTTTTTCAGTGTGATGTCTTACAAGGGAAGTCTCCCTAGTGTCACCCTCGGATCTTTATGGAATTGGTTTTATTTTGTAGAGCAGAAAAAATAAAGGGACACGTATTTTTTTTAGCGGCCCAAATTCAGATTTAGGGGGTGAAAAGGAGGGGGGAAGAAAAGGTAATATTTCAATTTTTTCGTTTATCTCTTATATTATGCAAAGAAACCTAGTCATGTTACATACCAAATGAAAGATCTTTAGAAAACCTATCTACATGTGTTAAGAACGTGTCTAAGCATGCACAAGTTTTCGTCATATTGAGTAAAATACCCAAATTTTTGTACATTTTTGTTAATAAGACGAAAAATATTAACTTCTTTGGCCAGTTGTTAGCAGCACGAGATAGGTATTTTTAATACCTTTAATGTGATACCACATATGCCTATATTAATTTTGTTTATATAGGCGTAAATCGTAAAAAACTGAAAAAGTTCAATTTCCCCCCGTACAAATCGACCCCCCCTAAAAATTAGTTTGGGCCGCTAAAAAAAATATGTGTCGAATTAATTTTCGTTCTTAACAACATATCCAAATTTCATGAAGATCGGATGGTGACGCCAGGGAGACTTCCCTTGTTAGTATCGACCACTGATCAATAATATATACACTTCATGGAATCCCAGACCGATATTTCGATAAGTTACAAACGTAACGACAAACTCATATACACTCTAACACAAAGTAGTGCAGGGTATAAAAATGCTAAAAAAAGAAAAAAAAAATCTGTCACATATATTTTGCTACTGTTTTGTTGTGTGATTCTCATTCAGCACTTATGGATGATAAACACTGACTGAATCTGGCTGCCTCTGCTTAGTTCTTGGCTTAGCATAATGATAAATTAAATTTCTTTCTCACTTTTAATATCAACACTGCAGGTTATTGCATTTAGTTGTTGTTTTAATGGAATTTTCATAAGGTTTTTCATGTGAAAAAAAAAATGATGGAAAATTAAAATATGGTAGGCATTCAAAACCTACGAGCAGGAAAATAAAGGCCTTGGAAAAAACACATTAGAATTTTTTTTTTCAGTTTTTATTTACATACTTTTACATCAAGTATCATTCAAATAAATATGAGTAAATGTATATTCTCACTAAGCGGCTGCCTGGCTTACTCACTCACTGACTATCTCGACAAAAACCTCCTTCTACTTTTTTAAGTGCAGGTATGTGGAATGACTAAGGACTTTGCCAACATTTACTATGACTATGATGATGATGATATGATTTTAGAAATGGAAAAACAAAAATTATAGCAGCTTTTCATTTATAGGTATGTATGAAAGTCGTACCTTTGCTAAACCTATTAGAGTTGAAACAACAAATACACAAAATAAAAAATAAAAACAAGGACATGTTGTGTTTTTTGTGGCATAACATAACATGTTATGGCATGTTTAAATGCAATTTATGTTTTTTTTTTTTGCATTTTAGTCCTGTTGCCTAGTTACTTAAATTATACACTTTTGAAAATAAAGTTTGTAATAAATTATGGGAAAGGAATGTTGCACAAAACCATTGTAAGGGTTGTGGACTGTTTTTAGTTTGTGAATTGTTGAAGCTCCTCTGGCAATTGAGCCTAATTTGATAAAACTTCGAATGGTCAGAAAAAATAAATTCAAATTCAGATTCTAATTCTAATTAATTTTTATTAAAAACTAAAAATTGTTTTATATATGGTTTGAATTGAGAAAGGTGTGAAAGAAAAATTTATTTTTCTAAAAATTTAAGACATCCTGGTTCGTTTTTTACTAGTTTCATATAATCCAGTTATTATAATCATCAGAAAAACTTTTAATGTCAAATTTATTCAGTTAATAGTCAATTATATTCTATATGTGAAAATTATTAACAGATCGCAGCCGCCAGGGATTGAACCCATGATCTGTAATGTTTTTGCTATTAACTGCCTCTTAGGTACGATCACTCTAGACCGATACGCTAAGTTGGCTGTTAAGCAAGTATCAACTAAATCATGATTTTTCAATTCTTGTGTGGTTGTTGCTGTTGTTTTTTCGTACAGAAGAAGGTGAAATTGCATTATGTTCAACCTTAAAATATTATATTTCAAGTAGGTTTATTCGGTATACTCGAGGTAATTTTTCCTTTACTAGTTAAAACTATGATATTCTTGTAAAAGAATTTTCAAGAAAATGATTCTAACAAATTTCGAAACACGTGCCGGGTAAGTCTTTCAAAAGCGACCAACATAGCTAAATTTAAAAAAGAAAAATTATTTACATGAAAATTATTCTATAAGAATATTCTAGTTTCAATAAGTAAAGGAACTTAAAAGGGAAGTCTCCCTGGTGTCACCCTCCGATCTTCATAAAATTTAGATATGTTGTTAAGAACGAAAATTAATACGACACTTATTTTTTTTTTAGCGGCCCAAACTCATTTTTATGGGGGTTCGATTTGTATGGGGGGAAATTGACCTTTATCAGTTTTTAACTATTTACGCCTATTTAAACAAAATTAATATAGGCATGTGTGGTATCAGATTAAAGGTATTAAAAATATGTATCTTGTGGTGCTAACAACGGGCTAAAGAAGATAATATTTTTCGACTTTTTAACAAAAATGTCCTAAAATTTTGGTATTTTACTCAATATGAAAAGTTGTGCATGTTTGGACACGTTCTTAGCACACGTAGATAGGTTTTCTAAAGACCTTTCATTTGGTATGTAACATGACTAGGTTTCTTTGCATAATATAGGAGATAAACGAAGAAAAAACTGAAAATGGCCTTGTCTTCCCCCCTTCTTTTTAACCCCTAAATATGAATTTGGGCCGCTAAAAAAAATACGTGTCCCTTTATTTTTTCTGCTCTACAAAATAAAACCAATTCCATAAAGATCCACGGGTGACACTAGGGAGACTTCCCTTGTTAGTCCCCCATATAAAAATGTTGACCGACATTCAGTTGAATCGGTCTATTGACAAAAAATAAACCAATTCCACTAAAATTGGATCTGTGTGTGTTTTTTACACTAAATAAAGATCTAACAAAAGACGTTTCCAATCGATCCATGTTTGGACTTGGGACCCATTTTCCGGAAAACATTGGTGTAGGGTATCATATGATCGGTCTTGACCGACTATAACTTTCTTACTTGTTTTTGCATGAGTTTGCGTGATTTGATTTTTTGATTTAACTAACTTTATTCTCTTTTTAATTTCTTGCCAAAAAATATTTTTTAAGCAGTTTTTTTTTTTTGTTAGAAGATTCAATAGCTAGTAGAGCTTGCGTAACTTACGTGGGAATTAATCTGGCGTTAGTCACGCGTGAGTGTGATGAATTTTTTAACTCACATGATTAGTAAGTGAGCGAGAGTAAGCAAACAATATGCGTGAGTGATTCGATTATTGTTTGCGTGAGTGAGTGTGAGTTAAAATCGACTCACGCGTCCATCTCTACTTCGGCTGGTCAGAAAGAAAAAAATGTCAACTTCTAAAAATTTTGGAAATAGAAATGGACTGCTTCATTTGTGCATTCAATTAGAGATGGGCGCTTGAATGACTCTTGACTCACACTCACTCTCGCTCATTAAAGGAATTGTCGAGCATATTTTATCTGCTCATATTTACTCAAAATCAAGTGAGTGAATTTAACATAATTCACACTCACGTGCAATCACACAAGCTTCATTTACACTCACGTTGACTGACAATCACGAAGCTCTTTGTTACACAAAAAAAAAAAGTTTGTAAAATTGCTAGGAAAAGTCTCGTATTCCCATTTTACCAATATTTGACAGTTTTCCTTGTTTTTTAACAAATCGAAATTTATATTTTATTTGTAATTTTACAATTTTTTTTTGTAATTTTACAAATTTCCAAGATAATTTTACAAAAAAAAACTTAGTAAATTCACGAGAATTCTTCGTAATTTTAATTGCGCCAAAAAACTGTAATTTAACAATTTTATTGGTAAAAGCTTGTAAAATTACAAAATTATTGGTAAAAAGTTCTCGTAAAAAAGGAGGTAGCAAAAAATCTAGTAAAATTACGAAACCTCTTTGTAAATTTTATCGTGTCCAAAAATTTTATACATTTACAATTTTATTGGTAAGAACCTTGTAAAATTACAAAATTAATGGTAAAAATTTTGTAAAATTACTAGGAATTTTTGTCAAAAAGAAGGTAGCAAAAAAAAAAAAGTTTCAAGTTTTTCTTGTAATTTTACAAGTTTTTTTGAGTGTATACAAAATAAATTAAAAAATTAAACTTTAAAAAAAAAACTAATAAAATTACCAATTTGGTGAAAATCAAAAATTTCACGGTTAGAGTAAAAAATAACATATTTCTTCTTATTTCCAGGCAACCAAGTTTTTTTTTGTTGGTTGGAAAAATAGGTCTTCTCTGTTTAGACAAGATCAAATAATTCCGTATTGTTTACCCAAAAACGACATATTTTAAGTTATGACACTATACAAGTAAATGAGCGATATGTTTGTTATTCGCCTGGACAGGTTGGTATTGAATTTCATCGAAATCGGTCCTGTGGTTCAAAAGTTATCAGGAAAAGAGTGAATTTTGGGAAGGAGTTTTCGCGAATTTAAGAGTTAAACAACTCTCTCACTTTCGAAAGACAATACTGAGGTTGCAGGAGCTTGGCTGATATATTTTTCGTTTTCCTGGTCTGGCTTTCACCAAAAACGGTCCAGTGGTTCCAAAGTTAAGAGCAAAACCATGAGTTTCAGATTGGTTACCATCGAAAGAAATTTTGCGCACAAAAAAATTTTGTAAATTTTTTTTATTTTTACAAAAATTGCAAACAAAAAATTTACTCAAATAAAATATTTATAATCATAACTATTATTTTTTCACCTTAGAAAATTTTCTATAGCCTCTGTTCTGTATTTCACAACTTTTCAATTCACATGAAATTTTCCGAATCACATGAAATCGAGTTCCGTGTTTTGTCGTTCAAGTTTTCATTCAAAGTTGAAATCAAATAACAAATATTTCAAAAATTACTTACTTTCACCGAAGTTTATTTATGTGAAACAAAACGAAAAAGAATTTCGGAAGTGAAATCTAGAACACCAAAAAAATTCGGAAATTTTAATTTTAACATTTTTTATGTGAATTACTTTTTTTGGAACAGCTGCCTATCACTTAAAAAGGGCATTGTGGAGGGTAGAGATGGGCGCGTGAGTGGATTTTGACTCACACTCACTCACGCTCACGCAAAAAATAATCGAATCACTCACGCAATTTTTTTTTTACTCACGCTCACTCACATTCACGTGAGTAATAAAAAACTTACTCACGCGTGAGTCACGCAAAATCTACTCACGCAATAAAATTTTTTTACCAAAAAGAAAAAAAAATCAAAAAAAAAAATTTTACAAAAAATTAAAAAAAAATTGAGCAAATAAAAAAATCTAATCACGCAAACTCACGCAAAAAATAAATGACTCACTCACTAATCACTCACTCAGATTTTTTTCAACTCACACTCACTCACAATCACGTGATTGAAATGAAAATCACTCACACTCACGCGTGATTCACGCGTGATTCACGTGAATCACGCAAATCACGTGACCAGCGCCCATCTCTAGTGGAGGGTATTAATGGATTCGGCAAAGTCGAATTTAACTTTTCCACTTGTTCTATTTTCTGTTGTTTCACGAATTCTCTCCGCCCTAAATTCTACTAACAATTTTTCTTTGAGTGTCTTTAAAGGACATGAATGACGGCTTCGTGTTTTAAAACATCATGTTTATTAGTGCATATTATCAACAACATCAACAACAACGGCAAACAATAAAAAAAGTTATCCAGGAAGAAAACTTTTAAGACTCAAACTATTTTTAAACTATAAAAAAAATAAACTTTTAAAAAACAAAGAACGAAGACACACAAAAAAAGTTTACCTTAGTTTATTGTTCCTGTTAAGTATTTTTTTGTGGATATTCTTTCCTTACCTTAGATAACAGGAAACTTAAAATTGCACGTATTTCCTTTTTTCATTTTTATTGTAATGGACTTTTAGAAAATAAAAATAAAGAGAAACATTTTTTTGACAACCAAGGATAATATTTAACATAAAACTTGGACAAAAGCCAACAAATTTTAAAACTATTTGCTATTTGCTATCATTAAAAATATGACAAATAACTACTAGCATTTTTTGTTAAAAAAAAAAAATATTTCCAATTATATTTAAATATGCCTTGTTTGTATACATACATCCTTAAAGAAGGTCCTTGATTTCTTATTTTTGTGATTAGAATCTAAAAAAAGTAATAAAGAAAAACCCACCACCACTTATATTAAGGAAGCCAACCAGCCAACGAACCCCTTTTTTTATTGATATATAACCCAGATACCAGCATCTTAAACTGTTTGTTTATATATTGACTTAAAGTTTCAAGATGTCAATTGTTTTGATACACATTTTTACTTAAAGGATATTTGATATACAGATGTATGTACAGGCAAACACAAATAAGTGAAAATGTTTTGCAGTTATCTGAAAATTTCATTTATTTGATTTCCATTTTTAAGTAATGATTTTTTGGAAAATCTTTCAACAAAACGTATGTCAAAATAGTATTCTTCAGTTGCACTTATCTATGTCTCACTGTTCTACTCTTACATCTCAATATGCACACATACTCATTGTTATGATTTTTATTTACAGCATTTAGTTTTTATAGCATTTGTTTTGTAAACAACCCTCGCAGGATTTAAATGCTATCCTACTCAAATAATAATTTAAATTAGTGCAAGGATTTTTATACACTTATATTTGAATGTTAAATGTTTATACTTGAAAAAATTCGGTTTGTTAAAAGCAGAAATGTAAACAAAGTCAGCTGTCAAACATGTGACGTTATTTACACCTAGGGTTAGAACATACATATTTACTTACTTTCTCTTAGCTTACAAGGAAGGTATTTTAGAGGGCACCCACCGATTGTCCTGAAACTTGAATATTGGAATAATGGCAGAAATTTAAGAGTTACCTGGGTAATTCCAAAAATTTTCGCCCCACTGTTCGGAAACATGCCTTTGGACGCCACTGAGAATTTGGCTCATAGATATCCACGTTTATATGAGATATGTTGCATATTTGGAT
Organism: Pegoplata infirma; assembly: GCA_963921195.1. Classification (NCBI taxonomy): domain Eukaryota; kingdom Metazoa; phylum Arthropoda; class Insecta; order Diptera; family Anthomyiidae; genus Pegoplata; species Pegoplata infirma. Next base: position 84,624,965 of record OY992540.1, read on the forward strand.
TTTCAAAATTTGCTGCAGTTTTCAAATTATCGCGGGTCAAAGTTCGACTTTTTTAGCAAAAGTCAGAAAAATGCATGACGTTTAACGTGCTCTAACTTTTTAACTAGTAATCCAATTAACACAAGTAATGGCTCATATGAAAGCTTAATTCTTATTCTTTTCGGAAATATTTTCAAAAACATACGGTTTTTTTTCAGAAGTGTTGCAAAAATTCAAAAACATTTTTTTTTGCGAATATTTTAAAAAACACATCTTCGATTTTTAAAAAAAAAAGCTTGGTGATAAACAATACTGTTTTGTACAACATATCCAAAATTCAGAGTGGGATCCCAATGGGATCAAAAAATATTCTGGTTTTAGTACGAAGTTCTTAAATTTTACCTTAGAAAATTAAAATTTTATGTTTCTTCAATATAAAAATTTAAATTTTCAAAGAAAATTATACTATTGGGTAATTCCAAAAATTTTCGCCCCACTGTTCGGAAACATGCCTTTGGACGCCACTGACAATTTGGCTCATAGATATCTACGTTTATATGAGATATGTTGCATTTTTGGATTTTCAAAATTTGCTGTAGTTTTCAAATTATCGCGGGTCAAAGTTCGACTTTTTTAGCAAAAGTCAGAAAAATACATGACGTTTAACGTGCTCTAACTTTTTAACTATTAATCCGATTATCACAAGTAATGGCTCATATGAAAGCTTAATTCTTCTTCTTTTAGGAAATATTTTCAAAAGCATACGGTTTTTTTCAGAAGTGTTGCAAAAATTCAAAAACATTTTTTTGTTGCGAATATTTAAAAAAACACATCTTCGATTTTTTTAAAAAAAAGCTTGGTGATAAACAATACTGTTTTGTACAACATATCCAAAATTCAGAGTGGGATCCCAATGCGATCAAAAATTATTCTGGTTTTAGTACGGAGTTCTTAAATTTTACCTTAGAAAATTAAAATTTTATGTTTCTTCAATATAAAAATTTAAATTTTCAAAGAAAATTATACTATTAAAATTTTGAAAAACATTCAAAACATTAGAAATTTAAATTTTCTAAGGGAAAAATATGAGAACCTCGTACTTAAAACAGAATAGTTTTTGATCCCATGGAGATCCCACTCTGAATTTTGAATATGTTATACAAAACATTGTTATTTTTCACTAGAATTTTTTAAAAAAAAATCGAAGATGTGTTTTTTTAAATATTCGAAAAGAAAAAATGTTTTTCCATTTTTGCAGCATTTCTGTAAAAAACCCGCACTATTTCAAAAATATTTCCGAAAAAAAGAAGACCCCAGCTTTCACTTGAGCGAAAATTTGTTAAAATCGGGTCATTGGTTAAAAAGTTACAGCTTTAAACGTGATGTCTTTTTTTCACTTTTGCTAAAAAAGTCGAACTTTGAGCCGCCATTATTATATAAATACACCAAATTTAAAAAAAAAACGATATATCGTCGCTGCGCCTAAAAATGGAGTCATGTGTAGTTTTTTAAATTTTTTTTTATTACATTTTTATGATTCCCTATTGGTCATACATTTACTCACTAAACCGTTTTTTGATATCTTGATTGGTTCAAAAGTTAGTAAAAGTAGCTATGTGTTAGTCATACTAAAAATGGTCTGAAAAGGAGTTATGTGTTAAGCTACACATAACTTTTTTTGATAAAAAAGTAACAGAACGTGACAAAATGGACCACTCTTTTAGTAATATGAGGTTCACACATAACATCCAAGTATTTTGAAAGATTTTTTGAAAGATTTTTTGGAAAATATTTGCAAATTTTCATCCTGTATCTAAATCCTAAATGGCGGGAAATAAAGCCTTGTAAAAGCAATTAAATCATTGACGGCGGAAAATGTTAGTATCTAAAGTACAGCATCTTTCGCAGATGTTAATTTATGTCAAAGCTCTTAAATACTTACAAGAAAAAACAAAAAATCAGCACCAGTTTTGCGAAAAATCTGTTGTTCGCTGTTTAGTGAAGAGCTTTTAAATATCAAAATTTTAAGGACCTTGTATAACTAATGTCGCTTTAAACCGCCAACAAAATATATTTAGTCTTTGTCCCTCTCGAAAAGAAATTAACTATAAGAATGGTTTCATAAGCAAAAGGAGTTATGTGTAAAAAATATTTCCATTTATTTAAATTTTGTTCCAAAAAGTACTTAAAAAAGGAGTTATGTGTATGTTTTTTGAAAATTTCTGCACCACTGGAAAACCGCTAAATGTTTCATAATTTTTTTGCAGTATGTGGATAGCATATCGGTACAAGCATTTTTTGTAGAATAAACTTTTAAAAAATATCGCGAAGGGACGAAAATAAACAGTTTTTTTTCTCTCCTGAACACTTGCCCCAAAACACATGACTCCATTTTTAGACGCAGCGACGATATGGTACATACATATATCATATTTATGACTAAAATTTAAGCTACATTTTTTGGAATGTCCCTGTTATTAACTTATAGAGTTAAAACAAGTCAATTCAACCGCAAAAAGTAACATATTTGACCTTACCCCTTTCGAATTCGATGAAACTTGGATTATAGTTTTGCCTTTACAAAAAAATGATAGTGGCAAAATTTTGGACAGGTTATTTTTCTTCCCGAGATAGAGGGTCTTGAAAATTGGGAAAATCTTATAAATTTGTCAAAAGTGTTCTGACATAAATGATGTTATCTCACAAAGTAATCAAGGTACAGGTCTCATTCAGGTTTCAAATAATAGCTACACACAAAAAAAAATTGTTTAATTACTAGGGAAAGTCTCGTAATCCCATTTTACAAATATTTGACAATTTTCCTTGTTTTTTTAACAAATTTAGATTGAAATTTACATTTTTTTTTTTAATTTTATATTTTTTTTTTGTGATTTTATTTAATTGCATTTTTATAAAATTTGCTAAAACTGTTATTTGTATGGGAGCCTACTTAGGGAGTGGAGATAGTACGTAGGTATGCTTTAAAAAATGTTTTAGGGTAAAAAAAATGGGGGTCGGTCTCACTAATGACCCCTTTCGGACGCACCATTGGGCCGGTAGAAGCTGATTAAATAAAAGAAATTTACAAAAAATAAAAAAAAATTGTATGGGGAGTTAAAGATAGAGGGTAGGTGTGTTCAGAGAAAATGTTTGGACTAAAAAAGTATTGTGGGTCGGTCATACATTTTATTACTCTAAGGGCACTATTAGGGCAGTTAGAGCAGTTGGAGCAAATTTTAATAAATGTCGTTTTGTGTAGGAGCCCTCTTAGAAATTGGAGACAGGGTATTAGTTTGTTCCAAAGAAATGTTAAGACGTAAAAATAAATGGGGGGCGGTCTTATGAATGACCCCTCTGTGACGCACCATTGGAGCAGTAGAAATGATTTTAAGATTGAAAAATTACAATAAAATTTTAAAAAATAGTAATAATTGTTATCACTCGATCCTGCTGGGCAAAAAATTTGTAGAATCGATAGAAGTTTTACACAAAAAAATTTCAAAAAAATCGAAGAGTACAAACATTTTCAAAAATGAGATTTAAATTTTAAAACTTAAAAATCGCATGCTACAGCGCTTTTAAGATTTTTTTTTGGATTTTTTAAAAAGTACGTAAAATAACAAAAATTTTGAAAAAAAAAAATTTGAAATTTGGACCATAAAAGAAGTTTGAGTTTGAGAACAAACTACAAATTTTTAAAAATTCGATATCTTTTGAACGGGTCATGAAAAAAATCTGAAAATTTACCACGAAGGAGTTTTCGAAGGGTAATAATAACTGTAAACCAATTGGGAAAATATAAAAAAGAAAATTTTTAAAGTGTCCGATTTGACATGGAATATATATTATGTACTTATATATATACTTTAGAAGGTCCCAGACCCATATTTCGATGTTTTACACACAAAATGTCAATATGAGAATATACCTATTACTTTTCAAGATGGATTTCTTAGACACTGACGGACAAATGAACAAACATGTGTTTTGATATTGAAAATTATCATCATAATAAAGATACATTCATAGAAAAATAAAGAAAATACAAATAAAACATGAAAACAAATAAATGTTGTTTACAGACAGACAAACTGGCCATCCATATGTTAATGCTGATTTGAAGAAAAAAGCACCAAATGGTTAAACAAACCAATGGAATAAGATGCAACAGCAATAGCAGAAGCAGAAGCACCGGCAGCAATAATAACAAACAAAACAACAAACATATTATACTAAATGTGCAGTTGTATGCTGTTGCTATTTGACTATGGCTACTGTAAATAAAATGAGCATAAAACTAAAAGCTACCGTATTTGAAATGCAGTTACACTTAGAAAAATTTAAAATTTACTGGATTTTAGTTTTTTTTTCTTCAAAATTCACCTGTTCTGATTGAAATTCAGAATAGCCTAATTGAAATTTACTAAAGCCCAATTTTGTGAAATTAATAATGTAAAAATAATGATAAAATTTAGGCATTAAGAGCATAAAGAAACTCTATGACTTCGTGAAAAATTTAATATTTTTCCCTAACCTATAAGTAACAGTTTGCAATAATTATCGCTTTATCAATGCTACCAAGGAGTACTCTAAACTATGATATAGCCCGAAGAAATCATCGATGAATTTAGGTGGTTTGGAGGGGCTCTTTGACTCGTGATTTCTTTCAGAAAAATTTTTGCTGGGATACTTCCATTTTTTTTTTCATTCAAGATACTATCGATCATCTCAAATTTGTTGCACACTGTAATCACACCTTTTTTTTACGTAGTCCCGGTATAGAAAGTCCGTCTGAAAGTCTTTACTTAAATCTCTCTATATTCCAATTTTAAAAAAATTACCAACAACTTTGTTTTGAGTGTACAAATTTCTTTAAGTGTATGCATAATTTTAAACATAATTTTACTCTATCGACTAACTAAACATTAACTAAATAAAGGGGTTACCCCAAAAACACCAGATGATGTGCATCGGTTGGATAATGCTGAATGTATATGGGACATTCCATGTCAAATCGGACACTTTGAAATTTTTTTTTTTTTAGATTTTCCTGATTTGTTTATAGTTTTTAGTACCCTTCGAAAACTCCTTCGTGGTAAATTTTCAAATTTTTTTGATGGTCCGTTCAAAAGATATCGAATTTTTAAAAATTGGTAGTTTGTCCCTTTACTTAAACTTCTTCAATAATGGTCCAAATTTCAATTTTTTTTTTTCAAAATTTTTGTTTTTTTACGTACTTAAAAAAAAAATCCCAAAAAATTCTTAAAAGCGTTCTAGTATCTGATTTTTAAGTTTTAAAATTTAAATCTCATTTTTGAAATGTTTGTACTCTTCGATTTTTTTGAAATTTTTTTGTGAAAAACTTCTACGATTCTACAAATTTTTTGCCCAGGAGGATCGTGGGATAACGATTATTACTATTTTTTTTAAATTTTTTGAAAAAAAAAATTATTGTAATTTTTCAATCTTAAAATCATTTATACTGCTCCAATGGTGCGTCATAGAGGGGTCATTTCCAAGACCGACCCTCATTAATTTTTATGTCTTAACATTTCTTCGGAACAAACTAATACCCTATCTCCAATTTCTAAGGGGGCTCCCACACAAAACGACATTTTTTTTTAAATTTGCTCCAACCACTCTAACTGCTCTAATAATGCCCCTAGAGCAACAAAATGTATGACCGACCCACAATATTTTTTTAGTCCAAACATTTTCTCTGAACACACCTACCCTCTATCTCTAATTTTTAAAGCGGTCCCCATACAATTTTTTTTATTTTTTGTTAATTTGTTTTATTTAATCAGTTTCTACCGGTTCAATGGTGCGTCCGAGAGGGGACATTAGTGAGACCGACCCCTATTTATTTTTACCCTACAACATTTTTGAAAACATACCCATGCCCTATCTCCACTCCGTAAGTAGGCTCCCATACAAATAACAGTTGGAGCAAATTTTATAAAAATGTAATTTTGAATGGAAGCCTACTTAGGGAGTGGAGATAGGGCGTAGGTATGCTTTATAAAAATGTTGTGGGGCAAAAATAAATGGGGGTCGGTCTCACTAATGACGACTCTCGGACGCACCATTGGACCGCAACTTCTACCGGTCCAATGGTGCGTCCGAGAGTCGTCATTAGTGAGACCGACCCCCAATTATTAAATAAAACAAATTTTCAAAAAATAAAACAAAATAGAGGGTAGGTGTGTTCAGAGAAAATGTTTGGACTAAAAAAATATTGTGGGTCGGTTATACATTTTGTTGCTCTAAGGGCATTATTAGGGCAGTTAGAGCAAATTTTAAAAAATGTCGTTTTGTGTGGGAGCCCCCTTAGAAATTGGAGATAGAGTATTAGTTTGTTCCAAAGAAATGTTAAGACGTAAAAAATAATGGGGGTCGGTCTTATGAATGACCCCTCTATGACGCACCATTGAAGCAGTAGAAACGATTTTAAGATTGGAAAAATTACAATAAAATTTTTTCAAAAAATTTAAAAAAAAATAGTAATAATCGTTATCCCACGATCCTCCTGGGTAAAAAATTTGTAGAATCAATAGAAGTTTTACACAAAAAAATTTAAAAAAAAATCGAAGAGTACAAACATTTTCAAAAATGAGATTTAAATTTTAAAACTTAAAAATCACACTAGAGCGCTTTTAAGAATTTTTATGGATTTTTTTTTTTTTAAAGTATGTAAAAAAACAAAAATTTTGAAATTTTTTTTTTTGAAATTTGGACCATTATTAATGCAGTTATGAGTAAAGAAAGTTTGAGTAAAGGAACAAACTACTAATTTTTAAAAATTCGATATATTTTGAACGGGTCATCAAAAAAATCTGAAAATTTACCACGAAGTAGTTTTCGAGGGGTACTAAAAACTATAAACAAATTGGGAAAATCTAAAAAAAAAATTTTCAAAGTGTCCGATTTGACATGGAATGCCCCATATGTTTGTGCACATGAGAAAAAAATATGTAATAAAACATAAATTTTATTGAATTTTTTTAACTTGCTACACCAAAACATATTCGTTTGTAAACTACTGTGTGTGTATGGATGGCCATCCCACAGATTTAAACATTTAATAATAATTTGTGCTGCAGTTGTATGCACGTTTTAAAATGTTTATTTAGTATATTCACACTATTTGTACTAATGTGATCTGCACCAACTAACCATAACAATACATCATCATACGTAATGTGAAAACTGGAGAGAATAACATGACCAACTTTATTCATGGGAAACTTGAATCGAAATTTTAAAATCAATTAAAAAAAATTCTCATAATCAATGAATTTTTCTATACCCGGTGAAAAATTAACATAAATGGACACATATATGATCATTATGGTGGAGAAAATTTAGCTATTTTCGATTTTCGAAATCGTACTACACCTAAAAGTTGTGTGGTACAAATTTGAGGCCAATCGGAGATAATTTACCCATGGCACGCGGCGATCAAAGTTTTAAATTCTTGAGAATTTAAAAAAAAAATAATAATAATTTGATGCACTGAACACGAGTATAAAAAAAAATTAAATCGGTTGGCATGCTGAATATGAACATAAAAAATCTGAAATCGTTCGAGCGGTTTTCGAGATATCGCCTTTTGAAATTTGCAAAAAAAAAATCCAAAAAATTACGGGTTTTTCCTACGTTCAAGAAAATTTCTTAAAAAAAGTCTCCAAAAATTTAAGTTTGTCTCAAACTCTATGAAAAAGTCAGTTTCAAAAAATGTTGAAACTGCAAATGTTTCTATAAAAAAAATATCTCAGAACTTAAAACTTTTTATCGGTCACATTATAATCTCCAACATATGTATGTTAATATGTGCGAGCATTATCTTTATGAGATGAAAATTGTCTGAATGGAAGTCCATTTATTTATTAGCTTAACATGGGGTGATCAAAAATTATCTATAAAAAAAAACTACAAAAAAAAATTATTTTAAAAAAAACTTGTAAATTTTCCCATAAATACAAATGCTACATGGATAGAGAAAAATACTTTGTGATAAAGAAAACTTTACAACATTTTATGTATGTTTAGTTTATTTTATTCTTTGATTTATTTACATACGTTCATGCATAAATATCTTTTAAGTTTTTTTTTTTGTACCATTTAACTTCCTTAACTTGAAAATATTTTGTTTGAAGAAAGAATTATAGACCTGTTTGTCTATTAACATTTAAAAAAAAAAAGTTCTAGACAAAAAGAAAAAAATTTACTTAAAAAACAATTTTAAAAGCTAAGTTGATACAATAGGCGGGAGTGAAATAGGTATTACTAGGAATTATTGTCAAATAGGAGGTAGCAAAAAAAAGTTACAAACTTTTCTTGTAATCTTACAAAGTTTTTTTTTGAGTGTATTGCTATTCCGCAGTGTTGTGAGAGATAAAAGTCTTTTTTTCTGGGACATTTAATTTCTAAAAAATTATTTCTAAATTTGTTTTGATGGTCAACAATCCAATAGTAATCAATAATGATCCGGTATAATTTACATACTGCAGTTTTACTATGCTTTCCCCTTGTTTTAGAGTTAATAGTTTACAACACCTTGCGGTTGTTTCATTAGTAAAAACATTTTCTTTTTAGCTTATTTTGTTATTTGTTAAAGTTATGGCTTCTGTTTGCCATATGTTTTTAAATTTTTTTTTTTAACAAAAAGTTTATTTATTATTTTAAAAACCTATTTTTGTTAAAACAAAATTTATTTCCTGATTTTCAGAGCTAAATTTGTATTATTAAAAAATGCATTCAGTTTCAAAAATATTTTTTTAAAAAATTAAATCAATATTTTCATTTGTTTTTTAGTGCATTTTGACAGCAGTTATATAAATTAACGTTCTACAATTTCCGTTTAAATCATGTTTATAGTTTTTTTAATTTTTTTTTATTGTGATTCTTTAATTTTTTTTTTTTTCAAAAAAACTTACCTTGCATAATGCTACCCCAGTATCTAAACGATCCATAAAATTATCTGCATTAATTGTCAATTCGGGATATAGTGTGTTCATCCATTCAGCTAAATCTTCTTTCATTGCTTCCAAATATTCTTCACTCGACTTAAATGGTCGATATGGTCGTGCTTCGAGCAACGCCATTTTTATTTAATTTAATTTTTTAATTCGTTTAAATTTAAAATTAAGGCAAGTTTTGTTTATTATTTGTAAATTTGTAAGTTTACAAATGTTTAAAGTTTTTTTTATGTTTTATAAGCAAAACTTAAATTTTTTTGTTTAAATAAAAATAAAACATAAAATTATCAACAAAAAAAAAGAAAAATTTTAATAAAATTGTAATTTTATGTACAACAAATCATAATTTTTCTTAAATAACACACATTTTTTGTTGAGTGTATAGCCATAACGTAAACTTTTTTCCGTTTTTGCTTTCCGTTTATTTTCGCTTTCCGTTTTTTTTGCTTAAGAAGAGTGTGAAAAAAATTATAAAATTTTTTCTATTCAATTTCGTTGAAGTTATGCCAAAAAATATTTATTGTAATCTGGAAATAAAAACAAAAGAAAACAATTAAGATTAATTAATTTTTTTAAAGGTTAAAAATAAGAAATTTAAAATAAAAACTCTAGAATTTAAGACAGACTTTAATTTGGGAAATAATTTCTTTAAAAATAGTTCACGAATTTTCCTTTAATTTGGTTAAATTTATTTTTTCAGCAAACTGACTTCTATAGAAAAATGTTTTACAGATTAGCTATTAGGCTTCAAAATAATACAAAAATTGACTGCCGGTTTTTGCCGGTTTTTTATTTTTGTCGATCTAGCAATGCCCGTCCGTCTGTCTGTTGAAATCTCCATAACTTTCGAATGACAATTCTAAGGCTGCATAAGTTTGGCACATATATTTTTAATTGTGCTGTTCAGGTTTGGTGAAATTTTGGCGAAATCGGTCATGTAATCAGAAGTTATTAGCAAAACCGTGAATTTAGAATGAATTCATGTGTTGAAAAATACACTTAACCTGCTTTGGAAGTCATTGGCGAGCCACAAAAATACTTTACATAGTATTTTTGTCAGTCAAATAAATGTTAACACTCAAAATAAAAATTTTACACTCGAAAACAAATTTACACTAAAAACAAGTAAAAAAAGTTAAATTCGACTAGGCCGAATCTATGATATTCACAATGCCCTTTTTAAAGAATAGTTAATTTTCTAATGTGATAAAATTAATAACAAATTTGATTAGAAATATTTTATTTTTTGTAAAAAACTTTTTTTCTCATTTCAGTAAAAAAAAGAAAAATTTATAATTTTTTTTGAGCATAAAATTTTTTTCGAATGGATTTTTTTTAGTGTAAAAATATTTTTGAGTGACAAAAGTACTTTGTAAAGCAATTTTGTTTTTTAAAGCTCGGTTTTTTAAAGACGTGAATATAAGGTGAAACCAGTCTGAAGTTAACGGTTTTGAACTACTGAGCCCATTTCGCTGAAACTAAATCGAACTAGACAAGATGAACGACAAATATATTTGCCAAGCTTAAGCACCCTCAGAAAGTTAGAGTGTTTTTATCTCGTAAATTCGCGAAAAACTCTTGCCGAAATTTACTCTTTTTCTTCCAACTTTTGAGCCACTGGACCGATTACAATACCAACCTGACCAGGTAAATGACCAACATATATGCCAAACTTCGGGAGCCTCCGTAAAGTCTTTCAAAAGTTAACGCGTTTTCAACAGACAGACGGACGGACATCGCTAAATCGTCAAAAAAAAAATTTTTTGTACACTCAAATAATATTTTTGTAAAATACTCTGTAAAATTACTGTAATCTTCATTCAACCGATATTTGACAGAATTTTCTGTCAAAATACAGATTTAAAAAAAATACTTTGTATTTTATTGTGACAAAAAAAACAAATCTGTTATATTACATTTAACTTTGAGATCTTAATTTTACAGATAATTAACAGTCTTTTCTGCTGAAATACAGATTTAAGCGAAATACTCTGTTTTTTACTATATATTTTATTACTGTATTTTTACTTATTTCTGTTTAATCTAAATTCCATAGTTAAAAAATCTTTTCAAAAATCTTATAAAAATTTTACAAAATAACATGTACCCAATTAGAAATGTCGTTAAGACATCTCAAAGACTTCGTTATGACAATGTCAGTGTACCTGCTGACTGAAAAATCTCTGACCATACAAAAAACCTCATGACACCTCCAGACTTTTTCAAGTATTTTGTCAAAATTCCTCGCCGACAAGTATGCAGGTAGTCAATAGTGCTGACTACATTATGACATGTACATAGTACGTCTGAGATCGTCCAAAAATTTAAAATTTATTAATCACGTCTTTTAATTTACACTACTTACTATTTTTATCTGTCTATTTCTTAAATTTTATTTTTTAAAACTTACTATTTTGATCTGCCTCACTTGGTCCGCGAACTCAGAACCTTCTGCTCACTGGTCTAGCACCTTACCCCTTTAGCCAAACTTTGATAATAAATGTGTTTATTTAAAAACAAATTTAAATTAATTTATTATTTGAATTGTCCTGTTATATATATTTCGTCACCTGAATTGAAAAATGCTACAATATGAATTTTTCTTCCTCAAATATAACATTTTTTTAAATACTAATTGGAATTTGGTTTCATCCTATTTAACAAGATTTTGTTAGAGTTTTTTAGGCGTATCTTAGTTGTTTTTAATATTATTTATACAAAGCAAAAAAATATATTTACAAAAATAATATTGCAGGAGCCCTTTACAATTAAGGTGACGATATATTCAATTTATTTTGGTTTTGACAAATTTGAAAATATTATGATTTCAAATTATATTTTATTACAAACAATTTTAAGTTGTGATTGGCCTAGTTGTCTAGCAGGTTCGACAGCTTACGTGTTGTAGATTTTTGGCCTCGGTTCAATCCCCGGTCGCGGATTTTTTTTTTAATTTTTTTTTATTGTTTTAAGACCAATTCAATTTTATTTTTTTAATTACAAAGAAAACTAAAAGAGTTTTAAAGGATTATACAAAATTACATCGATTTTACATCGGGAAAAACATTTTTAGTGATTGGTCGGATTTGCTATATAATTGTCAGCATTAAAGACATGATTTTTCTAAATTGATAAGACAACTTATATGACAAGTCAGTACATTTATAGAACTTGGGGAGCTCCGACAAAAATTATGACATGTCCTTAAGTGTTCTTTAGTAAAATGTATTCACTTGCTGACTTCTACCTGATGAATCATTACTGACATTGTCTTAAAGACAAAATTTCTAATTGGGTATTTTACTAAACTCTGCAAAAAATTTGTCAAACAAATTTTTTGTCCGGGATTTCGAAACTTAAAAAATTGCGGGACTTGTTCAAAATTTATGATTTTTTTTATCTAAAATCATTTTTGATGAATTTGTTGCTTGACAACGCCAAAAAAGAGGGTCTGGGACATTTTTTTTAATTTTGTTCGAGACATGGTAAAAATACTAAGATTTGGTTTTATCCTACACAAAAAAAAAAAACTTGTCAAATTACAAGAAAAAGTCTCGTAATCCCATTTTACTAATATTTGACAGTTTTCCTTGTTTTTTAACAAAAAACTTTCGATCGAAATTTACATTTTTTTTTGTAATTTCAAAAAATTTTCAAGTTTTTTTTACAAAAAAAAAATCTATTAAATTCACGATAATTCCTTGTAAGTTTTATTGCGCTAAAAAAGTTGTAAATTTACAATTTTATTGGTAAAAAGCTTGTAAAATTACAAAAAAGGTCAAAATTTTTACTAGGAACTCTCGTAAAATCCTCAAAAAATTGTAAACTTACAATTTTATTAGTAAAAAGTTTGTAAAATAACAAAATTCATGTTAAAAATTTTGTAAAATTACTTGGAATTCTCGTCAAATAGGAGGTAACAAAAAAAAGGTACAAATTTTTCTTGTCGTTTTACAAAGTTTTTTTTGAGGGTATAGTCTCCGGTCACGATATAAGTTTTTGTTAAGACAGTTTAGTGATAAGTCTAATTATCATCTGTCACGATATAGGCATTTAAGTAATATGTGCCGTTGTCACCAGTCACGGGATAGGTGATATAGGATTGAGAGACACACTTTTCCTGCAGATATTTTAAATGATTGTATTTTTCAACATAAACAAATTTATAAAATGTTGATTTTAAAAATTTTGTTTGGAATTAAAAACTTTTTCAAAATTGTTTTTGTGTGATTAATTTTTGAGTGCAACATTTTATAATAGATTTTGCCGGGGTTAGGTCAGTCAGAACCAGGATTATTAAAACACAGGAATTTTATTTTAATTCAGAACTTTATTTTACAATTTATCACTAAAATTGAAGACCAACGCAGCAACCAGGATACAAGCTTGAGTCAAACTATTTAATAACGTTGCGATTATTCCCTGTACTCGAATAATCGCACACGTTCACGATCGATGCTAGATTTTAACCAGGATATGAGCCCTGTACCAGAGATGTTTGCAGTCACCCACGTTTGTGACTGAAACCAGGATCTAGACGTTTTCGATGAAACCAGGATAATTAATGTTTGAAAAGAAACCAGGATAATTGCCGGACAGAGTAACGCAGGTTACCCGCTGCACGGGTGAACGCTTTCGCGGTAGACAAGAGACTCCCCGAATTAATGCTCGAGTCATATTTTTATAGTGTGGAATTTTTATTGTTTGTTAGTGTTTTAGTTACCACTACAGACATGGGATCTATGGCCGTTTAAACCAGTAGACTCCCTGGTCACTAATACATCTACCTGCCTGGAAACTATGGCCATCTTAACCAGTAGTTTTCCTATGCACTACCACTACTATGCCTGGGGACTATTATTTATTTAAATAAGTAGAAACCCTCTGCAATTACTACATTGAGTTGAACTTGGCTGTACTTGTGAACGACTACCACCGAAATCTAATGACCTGCAGTGCTACCCGTACACTTGGACAGCACAAGCTCAACTAAAGTTGTAGTAATGACCAAACTAACTACAAACCAACTACGTACGTTAGTAGTGAGAGCATGAGAAAACGAATGTATGCGTGAGCTTTGAATTTACTACCGACCGATCAATACCACTGTAGTAGTGAGATCAAGAGAAAATTAAATTGTATGTGTAGCATTGGTTGATGCGTTGGTTCTCTTATACAGATTACTCTTATATTTATGTAACTGTAAATCTCTTAAAAACTAGAAAGAAATATTAAAATATTTAAATGAAAAAAATAGTATTTTTATAAAAAAATATAAAATTACCAATATGTAACGAAAAACTTCGTTACATCTCCCCCTTCGTTTGGAATTTGTAAAGGAACTGTGGACTTCATGACCACGTGGTTTTACCGCTTCTACCAGAACTCTCAGATTGTCCACGTGGTGGCCCAGTTTTGTCCATTACCTTTGACATAGCTTTTCTGTGTTAACAGCTTATTGCTTGTAATTCTCGTGCACCTTCCAGAAGCTCGTTGTTTTCAGAATTTAAATTTGCTGGAATACGAACCAGATTTTCAGGATACCGATGATTTTTTTTTTTTTTGTTTTCTCAGAAGCTAGACCTTTTTGGGTAAAGCTTTATCTTTGCAGAAGACCGATGATTTTTTTTTCAGCAGCCAGATTTTTTTGTATTGCCAATTTGCGTTGAATATAGAGCATCCGCTGCCAGCCAGATTTTTTTTTCCAGAATTTTTCTTGTTTTGTGGATTTGGAAAACTTTTATTTTTAATAGATTTGGTTTTCTCCACATTTATTTTTCCTTTTTTAGAGTCCCTGCTCGGGCGCCATTTATAATAGATTTTGCCGGGGTTAGGTCAGTCAGAACCAGGATTATTAAAACACAGGAATTTTATTTTAATTCAGAACTTTATTTTACAATTTATCACTAAAATTGAAGACCAACGCAGCAACCAGGATACAAGCTTGAGTCAAACTATTTAATAACGTTGCGATTATTCCCTGTACTCGAATAATCGCACACGTTCACGATCGATGCTAGATTTAAACCAGGATATGAGCCCTGTACCAGAGATGTTTGCAGTCACCCACGTTTGTGACTGAAACCAGGATCTAGACGTTTTCGATGAAACCAGGATAATTAATGTTTGAAAAGAAACCAGGATAATTGCCGGACAGAGTAACGCAGGTTACCCGCTGCACGGGTGAACGTTTTCGCGGTAGACAACAGACTCCTCGAATTAATGCTCGAGTCATATTTTTATAGTGTGGAATTTTTATTGTTTGTTAGTGTTTTAGTTACCACTACAGACATGGGATCTATGGCCGTTTAAACCAGTAGACTCCCTGGTCACTAATACATCTACCTGCCTGGAAACTATGGCCACCTTAACCAGTAGTTTTCCTATGCACTACCACTACTGTGCCTGGGGACTATTATTTATTTAAATAAGTAGAAACCCTCTGCAACTACTACATTGAGTTGAACTTGGCTGTACTTGTGAACGACTACCACCGAAATCTAATGACCTGCAGTGCTACCCGTACACTTGGACAGCACAAGCTCAACTAAAGTTGTAGTAATGACCACACTAACTACAAACCGACTACGTACGTTAGTAGTGAGAGCATGAGAAAACGAATGTATGCGTGAGCTTTGAATTTACTACCGACCGATCAATACCACTGTAGTAGTGAGATCAAGAGAAAATTAAAATGTATGTGTAGCATTGGTTGATGCGTTGGTTCTCTTATACAGACTACTCTTATATTTATGTAACTGTAAATCTCTTAAAAACTAGAAAGAAATATTAAAATATTTAAATGAAAAAAATAGTATTTTAATAAAAAATATAAAATTACCAATATGTAACGAAAAACTTCGTTACATCTCCCCCTTCTTTTGGAATTTGTAAAGGAACTGTGGACTTCATGACCACGTGGTTTTACCGCTTCTACCAGAACTCTCAGATTGTCCACGTGGTGACCCAGTTTTGTCCATTACCTTTGACATAGCTTTCTGTGTTTACAGCTTAGTACTTGTAATTCTCGTGCTCCTTCCAGAAGATTGTTGTTTTCAGAATTTAAATTTGCTGGAATACGAACCAGATTTTCAGGATACCGATGATTTTTTTTTGTTTTTGTTTTCTCAGAGCTAGACCTTTTTGTGTAAAGCTTTATCTTTGCAGAAGCCCGATAATTTTTTTTTCTCAGAAGCCAGATTTTTCTTGTGTAAAAGATTCACCTTTTTTTTCGATTTTTGTTTGTCTTTATTATTGCCAATGTGCGTTGCATATAGAGCATCCACTGCTAGCCAGATTTTTACAGAACTTTTCTTGTTTTTTTGGATTTGGAAAACTTTTATTTTAAATAGATTTGGTTTTCTCCACATTTATTTTTCCTCTTTTTTAGAGTCCCTGCTCGGGCGCCATTTATAATAGATTTTGCCGGGGTTAGGTCAGTCAGAACCAGGATTATTGAAACACAATTATTTTCTTTAAATCCAGAATTTTTATTCACAATTTATCACTAAAAATTGAAGACCAACGCAGCAACCAGAAATTAAACCAGGATACAAGCTTGAGTCAAACTATTTAATAACGTTGCGATTATTCCCTGTACTCGAATAATCACACACGTTCACGATCGATGCTAGATTTAAACCAGGATATGAGCCCTGTACCAGAGATGTTTGCAGTCACCCACGTTTGTGACTGAAACCAGGATCTAGACGTTTTCGATGAAACCAGGATAATTAATGTTTGAAAAGAAACCAGGATAATTGCCGGACAGAGTAACGCAGGTTACCCGCTGCACGGGTGAACGTTTTCGCGGTAGACAACAGACTCCTCGAATTAATGCTCGAGTCATATTTTTATAGTGTGGAATTTTTATTGTTTGTTAGTGTTTTAGTTACCACTACAGACATGGGATCTATGGCCGTTTAAACCAGTAGACTCCCTGGTCACTAATACATCTACCTGCCTGGAAACTATGGCCACCTTAACCAGTAGTTTTCCTATGCACTACCACTACTGTGCCTGGGGACTATTATTTATTTAAATAAGTAGAAACCCTCTGCAACTACTACATTGAGTTGAACTTGGCTGTACTTGTGAACGACTACCACCGAAATCTAATGACCTGCAGTGCTACCCGTACACTTGGACAGCACAAGCTCAACTAAAGTTGTAGTAATGACCACACTAACTACAAACCGACTACGTACGTTAGTAGTGAGAGCATGAGAAAACGAATGTATGCGTGAGCTTTGAATTTACTACCGACCGATCAATACCACTGTAGTAGTGAGATCAAGAGAAAATTAAAATGTATGTGTAGCATTGGTTGATGCGTTGGTTCTCTTATACAGACTACTCTTATATTTATGTAACTGTAAATCTCTTAAAAACTAGAAAGAAATATTTAAATGAAAAAAATAGTATTTTAATAAAAAATATAAAATTACCAATATGTAACGAAAAACTTCGTTACAATTTTTTAGTGTATTTTATAAGTGAAGTAAAATGGTAGCGTACTAGCCTTTAACGTGGAGGTATTGGGTTCGATTCGCACCAGAACCCTTGGTATTTTTCGCTACAACTAGACGACAGTCATTGTTTTCAGTTCTCGGTTAGGTTGAAATTATTAAAAATGTTTTGTAATTTTTAAATTAAATTCAAGTAGTTTCTTTGTTTAATTTAAAAAAAAAAATATTTCGTGAACGTTAACAAAATTTAGTTGAAATAATATTTTGCAACCCTTTTAAAAAACAAATACCAGGAAAACAGTCTGAGTTTTGACTCCTACAAAGCAAAAAACAAATAAAAACTGTTGTTAGACAGCTGTCATCTTTTATATATATGAGTCAGGTTATATACGTATGAATTGGTGTATAAAAATACAGTAAAATCTACAATAGCTCGACAAAAATTTAAAATAAAAAGATTACTCAAATTTGTACCGTGAATGAGACTAAGAATGAGACTAAAAAAACAGAAGACCAAAACCCTTAAAGGGTTTTGAAAACTTAGCTCTAGTTATTTTATGGCCCATTGTAGTTTTTTAATTTTTTTTTAAAAGCCTGAGGAATACGTCAAAAAAACTATCGCTTCGAAGTACTCTTCCTTTCGAAAATTGAGCTTTTGTAATTTTCTTAAATAACACTTAAAATTACAAAAATTAAAAGAATATCTCTTTTCAAAGATCTTTCACTGTATATGTCCCTACCAAGTACAACTAGCATTACTAGATAGATACACATATTTGTGTATAAAAAAACATTAACAACTATTCATAAATTGATTTTCTCACTTCCTTGATTTTTTTCCAGACATTGTGTCTGTAAAAGTTCTCCTTGGTATTATGACTGACAAAACAACTTCAATGCCATTTTTTTTCAGTTTTAAAACTTTAGGATCTGCGGGAATTATTGATTTTCATTGTTCTTCTTTGGCTGCTTCAATTTCATATGTTAATGTCAAGTTGAATAGCAAGATTAAAACTTTTTTATGCTGCACATCAAGTGGCGCATGCAAGGAGTTAATCCTTTTTGAAAAATAAGCGGATGACAAAAAGCACAAGTTTTGTTGCATGCATGAGAGCAAAAAAAAATAGTTAAACGGTTGTTCAATTAAAGTATTAAAAGTCATTGACAAGTTGAGTGAATTTGAAAGGAAATGATTTAAAGAAATTGAAGATATGAAATTTAAAGATTTTGAGGATTTAAGGATATTTATTTTTTAGTTTTGAAATTATAAAACTTAAAACGTGATTAAAATTTTTTAGAATTGAAAATTGGGGAGTTGAATATCATGGTTGAAATTAGTAAAGAAAAATGACCTCGAGCTAGAATAACTCTACTCAAAATATAACATGTTAAAGTTCGAATAAAACAATTTTTGTTTTTTAATAAATTTTAATAAATTTGTATTATTTTTAATAAAAGATTTTAATTTACACAATTAAAATTTGCAATTTTTATTCACTCCACTTTACACCATTTCCAATTGTATTTTAAAATTGTCCAAATATATTTTAAATTTGTCCTAGACCAATGTTTCGAGCTGTTACAAACGGAATGCCAAACTTTTATATACCCTATATCACTACACCATTTCCAATTGTATTTAAAATTTTTCCAAATATATTTTAAAAATTGTCCAAATGAATTTTAAAATTGTCCAAATGTATTTTAAAATTGACTAAACGCATTTTAAAATCGTCCAATGTATTTTAAAAATTTACAAATGTATTTTGAAATTCTCCAAATTTTTTTTTAAAATACATTTGGACAATTTTAAATACATTTGGAAAATTTTAAAGTACAATTGGAAATGGTGTAGTGATATTGGGTATATATATTTGTGTCATTCTGTTTGTAACAACCCGAAACATTGGTCTAGGACCCCATAAACTATATATTTTCATGATCCTCGATCGATTTTAAGACGATCTAGCTATATGCGTCCGTCCGTCAGTCTGTCTGTTGAAAACACGCTAGCTTTCGAAAGACTTTACTGAGGCTGCTGAAGATTGGGATATATGTTGGATATTGACCTGGTCAGGTTGGTATTGCAATTTAGCAAAATCGGTTTACTGGTTCAAAAGTTATATGTAAGCAAAAGAATGAATTTCGGCAAGGATTTTTCGCGAATTTACAAGATAAAAAACACGCTAAGTTTTGAAAGAAAGTTCTGAGGCTGCTGAGTCTGTGTACATATATTTTTCTTTCCCCTGGTCCGATTTGTATTTAATTTTCGCAAAATCGGTACAATGCTTCAAAATTTATCAGCAAAACCGTGAATTCAGATTAATTTCACCTTAAATTCACATGCTCAAAAACAGTTAAACAAGTTTTAAAAACATTAGTAAGTCACAAAAATATTTAACAACGTATTTTTAGCACTCAAAAATATTTTTACACAAAAAAAAAATACACTCAAAAAAATTTTACACTCAAAAAAATTTTTACACTCAAAAAAAAAATTGTAAATTATTTTTATTTTTTTTCAAAAATTATTAAAAAAAGTTTTTTACACAAAATAAAATATTTCTAATCAAAAATATTTTTTTGAGTAGGTTTATTCTAGCTCGAGGTCATTATTTCCTTATACTAATTAAAACTATGTTATTCTCATAGAATAATTTTTGAGGGTGCTGTGGCTTAGTGGTTAGCGCGTTGGACTACTAGCCAGCAAGCCTGGGTTCGATTCTCAGCTCAGGCAGACCAACATGTTTTCAGATATTTATTAGTTTCTATTTATAACTAATATCTATCGCAGCACCCTCCTTCGTTGATAAATAGCACTAAAAACGTCCACGAAGTAAAATAATAAAATAATGGCTATAAACACAGCTTCAAAAATAATTCGCCAGATCAATAACAGATGGCGATGCAACAACTGTACTCAAAATTATCAACACGCGCAATTACAGTGTTGCCATACTGAAGCCCTTCTATCTTTCAAATCTTTCATCTCTCTTCTATCCCCTTTCCGAAAGAAGCATCACGGTTACATTGGTAATTGATAGGCAGCATTGCCTGAGTGTTGCTTCTTTTTTAAAAAAAAAAAAAAAAAAAAAAAAACCACAGTATGTCATTCCATTTGTAACGCATCGAAATATCGGTCGGTTACCCCATAAAGTATATATCCCAGCAAAACTTTGGTAATGGGTAGTGATTATATAACACATTACCAGGTAATGTATATACCTTATTTGTAGCATTATTTTAGGATGTCTTACCAAACACTTGTTCCACAACGTATTATTTTAAAGTGAAAAATAATGCATTACTAATAATTTGCTACGTAATGCATGATTATTGGAAAAATGTATTTCATATTTATTATTTCTAAACATTATATCATGGATGATTTATATTTGGTTACATTATGTATTATTTAAAAGTTTGAAAACAACAACATAAAAAATAATTATTTTATAAAAAAATGCATAAGTTTAAACTAGAGATGGGCTCACGACAAGAAATTTCTAACGACACACACTCACTAGCATATTATATCTACTTACACTCACTTACAATCACGTGAGTAAATTTAATACAAAATTACTTTTTCACTACTCGTAACACCTTATATATTACGTTCTGGTATGCTATATTATATACCTTACTCGTAACCTATAAAATATCATATATTTTACACCTTACTGGTATTCTTCGTTATAAATTTGTGACTTATTTTATACCTTACTGGTATTCTATGTGATAATGTAGATGCATTACTTTGAGTCTCATCGCCTGTTAAAATCATCAATGCTGCAATGTATAAAATAAGAGATCATATACCTTATTTTATACCTTATTTGGTAATCTAAGATTTGCTGGGATATTATTGATCCATGATCGTTTCTAAGACATTTTGTGAATGTTCGTCTGTCCGTCCATATGTCTGTAGATGGCACGATGCAGTCCAAAACAAGTAGAAAAGTTAAATTCGACTTGGCCGAATCTATGAATACCCTCCACAATACCCTTTTTAAGTTATAGTAAATTTTCTAAAATGAAAAAATAACATTTTTGATTAGAAATATTTTATTTTGTGTAAAAAAACTTTTTTTTTTAACTAATTTTTGAAAAAAAAAAAAAAATTTACTAGATTTTTTTGTGAGTGTAAATTTTTTTTTGAGTGTAATATTTTTTTCGAGTGTATTTTTTTTTCTTTTAGTGTAAAAATATTTTTGAATGACAAAAATGCGTTGTAAAATATTTTTGTGACTTACCAATGTTTTTAAAATATGTTTAACGGGTTTTCAACACGTGAATTTAAGGTGAGGCGATTCTGAAATTTACGGTTTTGCTAATAACTTTTGAGCCACTGGACCGATTTGGCGGAAACTCAATACGAACCAGTCCAGGGAAACGACAAATATATATGCCAAGCTTCGGCATCCTCAGAATTGCCTTAAGAAAGTTATCGTGTTTTTTATCTCATAAATTCGTGAAAAACCCTTGCTTAAATTCACTCATTTGCTCATAGCTTTTGAACCACTGGACCGATTTCGCTGGATTGCAATACCAACCTGACCAGGTAAATGCCAAACATATATGCTAAACTTCAGGAGCTTCTGTAGAGTCTTTTAAAAGTTAGCGTGTTTTCAACAGACAGACAGAGAGACAGACAGACGGACGGACGTCGCTAGATCGTCTTAAAATCGAACGAGGATCATGAATATATATACTTTATGGGGTCTTAGACCAATACTTCGAGGTGTTACAAACGGAATGACAAACTTATATATACCCTCTATTACTAGAGTGGAGGGTATAATAAAAGAGCTATCCTCCTGAAATTTGGCACGAATATTTCTTATGGTCCTAGGCAGGTTAAGTTCGGAAATGGGCAAAATCGGACAAGGGGGAAAAAGTTCCCCTTTGAAGAATTGAACCAACCTCAGAAAAAATACACTTTTTTACATGTTTTTTTGTATTTTTGTTAAATAAATTAAACATTTGGTATATTTATCGCGTTGGGAAGCTGCTCTGAACGTCCCCCACTGACCTCGAGCTAGAATAAACCTACTCAAAATATAATATTTTAAAGGTCGAATAAAACAATTTTTATTTTTTAATAAAAATTAATCAGGATTTACTCAAAAATGTTTTTTTTTCACGTTAGAAAATTTACTATCACTTAAAAAGGGCATTTTGAAAAGTATTCATAGATTCGCCCAAGTCGAATTTAACTTTTCTACTTGTATTTAATTAACGACATTGAAATATTTTTAATTTATATGCGCATTTTAGTGATTGGTATGGGTTTAATTAATTTTTTCATTAAATGTACGAATTTTTTAATTTTTTTCTGTGTATCTAAGAAAAATTTCTTAATTTGTTTAAAAAATAGAATTGTTTAGCAAATGTTTTCAATTAATTTTACGTTGTTTCTTTATTTGACTTACAAGAATTTTGAAACCGACCACTATATTTAACATTTTAGTATAATTTTTTTTTTTGTATTTTTGTGTGATTTTAAGGCGATACTTGATGACTTTGTATGTTTATTTTATTCATTTATTACTAACTCTACCCATATGTTACAATCGCAAAAATTTCGTAAAAAAAACTTAATAAATAAAATAAACATTTACTAAAAAACGATTTTTTGTGCAAACTTGGGCTTAATTAAGATCACGTTTGTTCCACCGATCGTTGGTTCATTATTCATTTTAAATTTTTTTTTTCTCTGTTAAGGGGGGTATTTTTTGTCTTCATTCATCTTATTTTTTTGGTTTTAAAGTGTGTTTGTGGTTATATAATTTTAGTTAATTTTTATAAATTTTTGCGATTTATTTATTTGTTTGCGGTTTGCAAATGTTATTTATTTTTAACATTAAATGTTTGTTACCAATAAGACCCCTCTTGTTTTTTACGTTTTTTTTTGTGATACCCTACAATATAGTCATGAGGGTGTAGAGTGTATATATGTTAAGCATAACGTTGGTAGCACATCGATATTTTTATTTCTAACCTAACGAAATCCTTTATGAAGGATTTCGTTAGGTTAGAAAAGCTGTCACCTCTTTTAGAAAAAATTTCCTAAAATTTTTTCACAACCCTTTTATAGAGCTTGAGAAAACCCAGCAAAACTTTGGTAATGGGTGATTATATAACACATTACCAGGTAATGTATATATCTTATTTGTAGCATTATTTTATGATGTCTTACCAAACATTTGTTCCACAACGTATTATTTTAAAGTGAAAAATAATATATTACTAATAATTAGCTACGTAATGCATGATTATTGGAAAACATGTATTTCATATTTATTATTTCTAAACATTAAATCATGGATGACTTATATTTGGTTACATTATGTATTATTTCAAAGTTTGAAATAATGCATTATTTATAATTAAATACATAATGCATTACAATAACATAAAAAATAAATATTTTATAAAAAAATGCATAAGTTTAAACTAGAGATGGATTCACGACAGAAATTTGTTAATGACACACACTCACCCAGGAGTATATTTTATCTCGCTTACAATCACGTGAGTAAATTTAATACAAAATTACTTTTTCACTACTCGTAACACCTTATATATTACGTTCTGGTATGCTATATATATTATATACCTTACTCGTAACCTATAAAATATCATATATTTTACACCTTACTCGTATTCTTTGTTATAAATTTATGACTTATTTTATACCTTACTGGTATTCTTTGTGATAATGTATATGCATTACTTTTAGTCTCATCGCCTGTTAAAATCATCAATGCTGCAATGTATAAAATAAGAGATCTTATACCTTATTTTATACCTTATATGGTAAGGTAAGTTTTGCTGGGAAACTTTCATTTCAAATTTATTTGAACCAGTTTTTTTTTAGATTTTAAAAATTTTGTTTTTGTAATTTTAATAGATTTTAGGGTATTAAAAAAATCGCCATAACCAATTATAACAATCTTACTTTTTTGTTTCTCACTTAATCTGGCAAATGGATACATTTTAGTATTTTTTTTTTTATAAAAAAAACTGTGTAAAATTTTTAAAAAACAAGTTGAGTAAATGTAAATGTTTATTTTTTTTTTGTGTAAAAAAAATGTGAGAAAATTACCGTTTTTTGTTGGTTTTTTTTTTATTTATCTTAAATGTTTTAAATATCCCATTTAATGTGTGCGGCGGAGTAAGTGTAGTTAGTTATCGGTTTGTTTTGTTAAACAAAAAAAAAATTATATAGGTTAAACAACAACTGGGATTTTTTTATGGGTGTGTTAAAATTTTTGAAAATTAGTGTGGTTACACATTTTAAAAAGATATTGAGATAATTAGTTGATTCAGTATTTATTTCAATAACTATCAGTTTTTTTTTGTAATTTTAGTAGGAGTTTGAAAACAAATTAAATTTATATTACTTTCAAATCATCTTACGAAATTTTTTGAAAAAAAGTTTACCTTTTGTTAACTACCGAGTTGAGATCTAATTTTTAAAAATATTAACAGGGTCACATGTGTTTTGGATACAATAAAAAAGACTTAATGAATCGAGGGCATTTTGAAAATATATAATAATTTATTCGTTTACATATCTTTCAGTTATTTTTTTTACGTCTGTCGTAACTTATTTCCAGAATTTTTAGCAAAAAGCGCCACCTAGTGATACTTAATTAGGATTTTTAATATAGCTCGATAAAAGGCAAACCCGAAATTTACTTTGATAGTTAAATTTTTTTTTTTTTTTTATTTTTTCATGGATTCGACTTTTTTAAATTTTTGTGAATTTTTAAAAATTTTCGTATTTTTTCAAAATGTTTCGGATTTTTTCAAAATTTTTCAAATTCATGTTTATAAGTATTTTTTAATTTTCCTAAAATTTTTAATTTCTTTATAAAACTTTCTTCATTTTGTTTTTTTTTTATTTTACTGAATTTCTCTGAATTACACTGTGAAACAATTGAAGGGTCATTTCTTAGGGCCTCAACCAAACTAACAAGGGAAGTCTCCCTAGTGTCACCCGCGGATCTTTATGGAATTGGTTTTATTTTGTAGATCAGAAAAAATAAAGGGACACGTATTTTTTTTTAGCGGCCCAAATTCATATTTAGGGGGTAAAAAGGAGGGGGGAAGACAAGGCCATTTTTCAGTTTTTTTCGTTTATCTCCTATATTATGCAAAGAAACCTAGTCATGTTACATACCAAATAAAAGGTCTTTGGAAAACCTATCTACGTGTGCTAAGAACGTGTCCAAACATGCACAACTTTTCGTCATATTGAGTAAAACACCAAAATTTTTGGACATTTTTGTTAATAAGTCGAAAAATATTAACTTCTTTGGCCCGTTGTTAGCACCACGAGATAGGTATTTTTAATACCTTTAATCTGATACCACACATGCCTATGTTAATTTTGTTAAAATAGGCGTAAATCGTAAAAAACTGAAAAAGGTCAATTTCCCCCCATACAAGTCGACCCACCCTAAAAATGAGTTTGGGCCGCTAAAAAAAAATACGTGTCCAATTAATTTTCGTTCTTAACAACATATCCAAATTTCATGAAGATCGGAGGGTGACACCAGGGAGACTTCCCTTGTAAGACAGTTTGAAAGTACTTGTGTGTAGTAGTTAAACCCCCAATGGGTTTTGCTCTGTAACGTCTCAAATTTTTTTTTATAGCCCACTAAATTTGTCATTTTTTTTTTAAAGGCGTTTAAAAAAAAGTCGAAAAAAATAATGTAACTGTTCTTTTGAGCTTAAAATAGTGTTTGGATGTCTTCAATAGAATTTGATGGGGAATTTTTTCTAGAATATACTAACCCTTTATCTGCCGTATTTATTGGTCATTTAAGTAATTTTCTTAAGAAATGGCTCAAAAGTCTAGGAAAACTTGCGTTTAAAGGGTTAAAATGTTCTACGAATATACTCTGCATCAAATTTCACTAGGGGTTACTGAAGGCAGAAAGTTCAACTGATATAAGGAAAATGCAGAAAAAAGATAAATTGTAAAGTGTCATTCATTTTTTTATATTTTTGCCAGAAATTGTATACAATTGTAACTAACAAATATAGGAAAAAATATAAAAAGTTAATGGTAATTTACAATTAACCTTTTTTATGCATTTTTCGTATACCGGTCGAACTTTCTGTCTTCAGTAACCGCCAGTGAAATTTGATTCTGAAAATAATCGTAGAACATTTTAATCGTAGAACATTTTAAAGGTTTCTGAGCCATTTCTTAAAAAAATGATGTAAATGACCCATTAAAACAGGAGATAGAGGTTTAGCGTACTCTAGAAAAATGTTCCCCATTAAATTCTATTGAAGACATCCAAACACTATTTTAAGTTCAAAAAAACATTAACATTAGTTTTTCGACTTTTTCCAACGCCTTAAAAAAAAAAACTGAAAAATTCAGTGGGCTATAAAAAAAATTCGAGACGTTACAGAGCTAAACCCTTTGGGGTTTTTACTACTACACATAAGTGCTTTCAAACTGTCTTGGTTTGGTTGAGGCCCTAAATGTGCTGCTGCACTGTGTTATTTCTATTTTTAATTAATTTTCTTGAATTTTTTTCTAATTCCTTCCAAATTTTTCGGAATGTTTCGATTTTTTTTTTATTTATTTAGATTGTTTAATGTTAAAATAAAACGGGGTTCCAAAAATTAAAATACTATCATGTCTTGCAGGTGCTTCGTTATCAGTAATAATAAATATCGGAGAATGAAGAAATCGGAGTTAGAGTCTCCATTTCTAAAGTTCTCCATTACTAAATCCTTATTTTATTTAATTGATGATATTGTTTAAGTCTTTCACAAAATCTACAAACTAGCGTTCGATCCAGAGAAAATGTTCTTGAATTAATTTTAAGTTAAAAAAAAATAGAGTAAAAAAATGGAGAAAAAAAATTTTTGAGTAACAAAAAGTTTCAATGAAAAAATGTTTCAGTAAGAAAAAGATTTGATAAAAAAAGTTTTAACGAAAAACAAGTAGAAAAGTTAAATTCGGCTTGGCCGAATCTATGAATACACCCCACAATGCCCTTTTTCAGTGATAGTAAATTTTCTAACGTGAAAAAATAACATTTTTGATAAGAAATATTTTATTTTGTGTAAAAAACGTTTTTTAAGTAATTTTTGAAAAAAAAAAAAAAATAATTTACTAAATTTTTTTTTGAGTGTAAAATTTTTTTGAGTGTTTTTTTTTTGTTTTTTAGTGTAAAAATATTTTTGAGTGACAAAAATACGCTGTAAAATATTTTTGTGACTTACCAATTTCTTTAAAACATGTTTAACGGGTTTTTAACACGTGAATTTAAGGTGAAACTAATCGGATATTCACGGTTTTGCCAATAACTTTTGAACCACTGGACCGATTTGGATAAAATTCAATACGAACTAGGCCAGGTTAACGACGAGTTTATAGCCTAAGCTTCAGCATCCTCAGAATTGCCTTTCGAAAGTTAGTATGTTTTTTATATCGTAAATTCACGAAAAACCCTTGCCGAAATTCAGTCTTTTGCACATAATTTTTTAGCCACAGAACCGATTTCGCTGGCTTGCAACACCAACCTGACCAGGTAAATGCCTAACATATACGCCAATCTTCAGGAGACTCCGTAAAGTCTTTCAAAAGGTAGCGTGTTTTCAACAGACAGACGACGGACAGACGGACATCGCTAGATCGTCTTAAAATCGATCGAGGATCATTAATATATAAACTTTATGAGGTCCTTGACCAATATTTCGATGTGTTACAAACGGAATGACTAACTGATATATCCTCTATCACTAGAGTGGAGGGTATACAAAAAATTGAAAATTGAAAAAAGTTTTGAGGAACAAAATTTATTCTACTTCGTTACCTGTTCTTCATTTTGTAGTTTTGATTCTTGTTCATAAAACATGCGTTAATGAAATACACATACATAAATATTTTTATACACAAAAAAAATCCTTGACAAATTACTAAAAAAAAGTCTCATAATCCTATTTTACCAATATTTGACAGATTTTCGTTGTTTTTTAACACAAAAGTTTCAATCGAAATTAATTTTTTTTTTTTTGTAATTTTACTTTTTTTGTTGTTTTTACAAAAAAAAATCTAGTAAGTCCCTTGTAAGTTTTATTGCGTCAAAAAAGTTGTAAATTTACAATTTTTTATTGGTAATTTTACAGATTTTCTTGAATTTTACAAATTTCCAAGATTTAAAAAAAAAATTTAGTAAATTTACGAGAATTTCTTGTAAATTTTACTTCGCCAAAAAAGTTGTAAATTTACAATTTGATTGGTAAAAAGCTTAAAAAATTACAAAAAAGCTCGTAATTTTTACTAGGAATTCTCGTAAAATAGGTAGCAAAAAATCTAGTAAATTCACGAAACCTCCTTGTAAGTTTTGTGGCGTCAAAAAAAATGTAAATTTTTATTTGTAAAAAGCTTGTAAAATTATAAAATTATTGGTGCAAAGCTTCTGAAATTACAAGGAATTCTTGTCAAACAGAAAAAAAAGTAACAAACTTTTCTTTGTAAATATTTCCTTCTCTGGATGTCAATTCTGCTGTCAAATTTTGAGATTCTAAGATTTTTAGTTCAATAGTTATAAAAAAGTAACAATTTCCTCTTTTGACCTCCTTTAGGCCTTTAAGAATCGAAAAAAGTACCAATTTACCCTTTTGACCCCCTTTAGGCCTTTTAGAATCGAAATTTACAAAAACTACGTTTCAAAATGTTTTTCATTTTTGCTACATGATCCTTGATTCAAAATTTTAAGATAAGACCATTATTTTAGGAAACCGAAAAAGTACCAAGGTACAATTTTTACATAATTTTTTCAGAATGGTTTGTTCCGATGGACAATCCTACTGTTACACAATTTAGTTTTTATGATAACTATTTCTAAAGACCGAAAAATTTCCAAAGAACATTTCTTTACACTTTACAACATTTCTCTAAAAAGTGATTGATTCTAAATTCCACATTTCAAGTTTCTATAACCTTTATCTCAGGAGATAGAAAAAGTACCAAAGTACAATTTTTTATCCCATTAAAAGCGGATGAGCCAAAAGGCACAATTTTAAGAATGTTTTTCAGGGTGATCCAAGTTTTAAAATTTTGATTTTTTCAGACCATTCCCAGTAAAAATAAATCGATTTTCTTAAATAATTATTTAAGGAAATCGAAAAGTACCTGAGAACACTTTGTTACCCTTTTATAATCGAAACTTTATAAAAAGTACTTTCGTCAGAATGTTTTTTGTCGCTGGATTAATCTAGACTTCATATTTCAAGTTTTGAGAACCATTATTTCAGGAAATAGAAAAAGTACCAAAGTAGAACTTGTTACACCATTTAAATCAGAATTTTTGAAAGGTACTTGAGAATGCTTGTTTCGGCTGCAGAGGATGTATGCCCACTTAGAATCGTACTTTCAAAAAAGTATTTTCTTGAGAATGTTTTTTTTTTGCTGGAAGATTCTAGATTTAAAATTTCAAGGTTTTAAGAGAATTTTGCAAAATCGAAAATGTACCTAATTACACTTTCCACCCTTTTCGAGATGAAACTTTCTAAAAAGAATTTTTGTTATTTCCCTGTAGAATCCACTATTCCCAATTTTAGTTTTCTAGAACCTTTATTTTAGGAGATAGAAAGAATACAATTTTTTAATCCATTAAAAGTGAAATTTCCAAAATGTACTTTTTCCAAATGTTTTTTTTTTTTTTGCGGAGGATGTTATAAGGGGTGGTCCAATAACTGGTATCTTTTTAAAACATGCAATGAAATGAACAATACTCAATAGTTTTGAAACCTTATGGCAGGGATGTTAAAGTTGGTACAATTGTACTTTTTTTGGTACATTTTGACCTTCAAAAGTACCGTGGTACTACCGCAACTCATTTGGTACAATTTTAAAATTTCCAAATTCTTTATAACTCATCGAAATATCGGTAAAAGAACCCAGCTTTTTTCTTAACAAAAAAAAAGAAATGCTCACAAGGCTACTAATTTCAGACCGATTTACACAATAAATGAGACTTTTTTTAAGTTTTTCCCCTTGTTTTAAAACAGTTTAAAGAAGTTTTCAAATTAAATTTTTCTAAAATTTTTTTACAAAAATTTCCGGATGCTCAAAACTTATTTTTACAGAAAAAGTATCAGAATTATACACTTGGGGAAAAATTCTTACTCACTTTTTTTCAAAAAAAGGTCTTAGAATTTTCCACAATATTAACAGTCAGTTATTTATAGACAATTAATGAAGATAGTATAAATTGCAAAATTTGAGACCTTTTATCTTTAGAAGAATTCATTTTTCGTGTTTACACAACCATATAAATGTTTCCTATTAATTTGTGGGGGGGGGGGCGGTATATACGATTTTGGGGGGTATACAAAATTTAGTACAAACGAATTAACACTCTTAAAAAAAAAATGGTACCGTCAGGGTCCAAAAAGTACAATTTTTTTGGAAAGTTGGTACAAAATTGAAAACCCCATTTAACATCCCTGCCTTATGGCCTTATTTGAAAGAGCAAACATTCCCGTTTTTTATGGCAAACGACTTCATTGATGCGTCTTCGGCTTGCTCCGCTGTATCGCGTTGTAGAAAAAAAGTTTTTAACCGAAATAAGGCACTCAAATGAGGTTATGTTAACAAACAAATTGGTACATCTTGGGATCGTAAAACTCGCACGGTATTGTAAAGAATCCAATTCATCTATAGAAAGCAATAGATTTGAGTATCAGCATCATTACACAATATTTTCAAAAATACAGCTGAAACTCCCATTTTCGTCAAAGATGAGCGCTACATAGCTATGATTACCGACTTTTTGTTGGCCGTAATAGAATATACCAACTTGGATGACATTTATTTTCAGAAGGATGTCGCAATATGTCCCACAGTCCATCAAACAATCTATATTTTGCGCACTTAGTTCGGAAATCGTGTTTTTCGCCATATTCGCGGTGACAATTGATCACTTCAGAGCTGCCGATTAAAAACTTTAAAAATTTTTTTGAGGGGTCTCGTTAAAGATTCATGCAACATGGGAAATCCAGAAATGTTCTAGGCCCATTCGACGAATATCGTTCAAGCCATTCGTGAGATAGAACCAGAAACATTAGAAAAATGGGTGCCGAGAATGAGCTACTGCGGAGCTAACTCAGGCAACCGCATGAATGAAGTCGTTTGCCATAAATAATGGGAATATTTGCTCTTTCAAATAAAGCCATAAGGTTTCAAAACTATTGAGTATTGTTCATTTAATTGCATGTTTTAAAAAGATACCAGTTATTGGACCACCCTGTATTTTCTTGTCCATTGTTTTAAGAGGTAGAAAAACAAAGAACTCTGCTTTATAACACTGCGTGACAAAACTGACCACTATTTTAGAAACAAGAGGTGTGACCAACGTTTCTATATATTTGAGACATGCTGATTTCAATGGCGTACTCCGTTTTTCGATGTATGGTACAGTTTTCTTGCAAAATGTCATTAAAGATTTGCTGATTTTGAGCCAGTTTTTTAACAATAAAATTTGCAAAGAAAATGATTTTTAAATTTTATGGCATGGAAAACAAAGATGTGACTTGTAGCAATATTTCTTATGCTAATTTGGTTTAAATCTTTTCATCTTAAGCCCTTAAATTCGCGAATTTCTTCATTTTTTGAGGTTTTCGCGAAATTAACCGCCAAATTGGTCTTTTATAAAAAATTTGCTTTTAGTGAATCAAAGAGGCATCCCTTACAATACGAATAGAGGACAAAAAACTGCTTTGTTATATGGACCATCATTATGAAAATCGTGAAAAACCGTTTTTTTGTATATGGCAGCATCACTCTACGAGATGATTTAAGGCTCCATCTTTTAGTATATAATGTGGTAACCTTTATTTAACCTTTTAATTAACTGACCAAAAATTTGTCCAAAAAAGTTTTCATTTGCAAAAGTTATCTTAACAAAATCAATAATTATTGTATGGCAAACACTAAAATAATAGTTTTTGTTAAGATAACTTTCGCAAATGAAAACTTTTTTGGCCAAATTTTTTGTCAGTTAGTTGTTTAAGGTTACCACATTATATACTAAAATATGGAGCCTTAAATCATCTCGTAAAGTGATGCTGCCATATACAAAAAAAAGGTTTTTCGCGATTTTCATCGTGATGGTCCATATAACATAGCTGTTTTATGTCCACTATTCGTACTGTTAGGGATGCCTTTTTGATTCACTAAAAGCAAGTTTTTTATCAAAGACCAATTTGGCGGTTAATTTCACGAAAACCTTAAAAAATAAAGAAATTCGCGAATTTAAGGGCTTAAGATGAAAATCTTTAAAACTAATTTGCATTAAAAATATTGCTACAAGTCATATCTTTGTTTTCCATGCCATAAACTTGATAAATTATTACCTTTGCAAATTTTTTTGTTAAAAAACTGGCTCTAAATCAGCAAATCTTTAACGGCATTTTGCAAGAAAACTGTACCATACATCGAAAAACGGAGTACGCCATTCGAATCAGCATGTCCGAAATATATAGAAATAATTTGGCCCTTTAGAATAGGAATTCTCAAAAAGTACTTTTTCTCCGAATGTTTTTATTTCAAATTTCAATTTTGTTGGACCATTATTTTTTGGACATATAAAAAAGTACTAAAGTAGACTATTATGCAGGAGATAGAAAAAGAAACAGAGTAAATTGTTTTTCCTCTTGTTAAACCCTTAGAATCGGAATTTCCAAAAAGTACTTTTTTCGGATGTTTTTTTCCAATGTACAAAATAAAGAAGAAATCAGAACATGTGTTAAAAATAAAATCGGAAGCTCTTAAAAATTAAGATAAGCTTGGAAAAACTCAGCGACATTTTGATGAGATCAGAAAAATTCAGAACACAACAAAAAAAAAACGTAAATATCCTGGAAAGTTGAGAAAAAAGTCCGAAAAATTTTGGAGGGTATTTTGAATTCGGCACAGTTGACTTAGCATTCGTTCTCGCTTTCAATGCTGAGGATTTTACAGCGAGAAGGTCGCCTTTAATTTTTTTTTAATTTTTTTTTGCTAACTTTCATAAGTTTTACTAAAACTTACACGTACTTCATTTCATCTATGTGTAACATCATCTACTTAAAAAAAATATATATGAATATTTATGTAGTACTTTGTTTCAATAACATTACATTGTACTACATTGTAAGTAATTTCTTGAGAAAAAAATACGTCAACAAATTCATACATTCATATTATGAATAAAATTTCAACTATGCATATCTACAACATTAAACCTTTCAAGTACTTGACCCACATGTGGGTCGATCGTATAATCTTTACTATATTTTTTTGTTTAGACATTTTATGGAACACCTAATACGTGTTCAAAAGGTACGAACGAAGTAAAGTAATTCCACTCACTCACCACTCACTCGCTGGGCGTAAGTTTTAAAATAAGGTTGTATTCAACAAATATTTTACATACATTTATTTTACATTTTTATACCCTCCAACTACAGTATGGGGGTATACTCACTTTGTCATTCCGTGTGTAACGCATCGAAATATCGGTCGGGGACCCCATAAAGTATATATATTATTGATCAGTGATCGATTCTAAGACATTTTAGCGATGTCCGTCCGTCCGTCCGTCCGTCTGTAGTTAACACGATACAGTCCAAAATAAAATAGCTAGACCCTTCAAGTTTGGCACAAATATGTCTTATGTTCCTAGGCAGGTTAAGTTCGGAAATTGGCCAAATCGGACCAGGGGGAAAAAAGTTCCCCCTTGAAGAACTAAACCAACCTCTAAAAAATACACTTTTTTACATGTTTTTTTTGTATTTTTGTTAATTAAACGAAACATTTGGTATATTTATCGCGATGGGAAGGTGCTCTCAACGTCCCCCACTGACCCTATCAACCCCCCCCCAAAAATAAGAAACGCGCCTGACAAATTTTTGTTTTTAGTTTTTTTTACATTTTGGAGGGTATAATAGATTCGGCACAGCCGAATTTAACACTCTCACTTGTTTTTTTTGAATATGCATAATGAATGATTTTTTACCTTCATTTGATTTGTTGAGTGGCTTTTGCGGTTAAAACGGTTAATGAACCCGGTTACAATTAGACTACTTATTTTTTGTGGTTACTCTATTCGTATTCATATTCCAAAACGCCCAACAAATCTATAAACTGAAAACTAACACTTTATTTTTTATTTGCTGTAAACTCTCGTTTGATAGATGATTTGCGGAAACTAATTTTGAGTTGAGGGAGAGAAAAAAAAATGTGTTCAAAAATCTAAAATAACACCCACCTTTTAAGTAGAGGGATTTGAACGATAAGTAGGTACTTACTTAGAATTGAAACAAAAATTATATAAGTTTTTTTTTCACTTCACGTTTTGCTAATCTTTAACTTTGAAGTGTATGTCATATTTGTTCATTCAAGTGCATGTTAAAAGACTTGTGGTCAAAAAAAAAAAAGGTTTAAGAAATTTACAAAAAAATCATTTAATTCTAGTTTTACTTGTACTCAATTCTAAAGAGGATATTTTTCTTAACCCTGTAAGGAAACAGATTACACAGTGAAACAACCAAAATCGGAATGTGATGAAACCAAAAGCAATTGAAGGTGGCAAATTCCATAACAAAACCCTCAAGGTTTTTTTTTAGTTTTTGTTTTTACACGCATTTGAAATTTTATTTTATTTTTATTATAATTTTACTTTTATTATAATTTTATTAATAATTGCTTGAAAACTCTATAAGGCGTATACTTAATTTTGTAATTTCTTTTTAATAACAATCATACGCAGCGATGCACAGTTGTTTATTTTTAATAACTTTCAGCAAAATTTATACCGGTTATAAAAAAATCGTAAAAATCGTCAAAAGATTTTAAAAGATTTTAAAAAAATCGTAAAAAAAAATCGTCATTTAAAACAATGTTAAACAGAACCACTTTCTAAAAAAAAAAAAAAATGATATTTATTATATTTTTGGAGTCACTAGAAAGTGTGTTTGTTCATTGTGAACTCAAATATTTTTTAAAATCAAAAAACAAAGATTTCTGATGTAAAAATAGCAACAATTTGCCATAAATGCAATCTTTTAAAATAAAACGAATTATAATTCTGTTTTAATTTTTAAATTAATAAAAATTATTTATTATTCGACCTTGAAAATTCTCATTACGAAGATATTGTCAAAGTAACAATTTTCAAGAAACTATTTATAAAGTTGTTTGTTATAATTGCATGGTTTGGTCATTTAGCAAGACTTACTCGACACGTGTTTCGGATTTTGCCAAATTCCATTGTCAAGAGTATTTAGCAAATTGACAATCGATAATGGCAAAACATAAAGTCTTATATTCGTTTGAATCATTATGTCTACTTACATACGAATATATAATCGTGTCGAGCAGGTCTTGCAAAATGACCAAACCAATCAATTTAAAACAAACAACTTTATAAATAATTTCTTGAAAGTTGTTACTTTGACAATATCATCGTAATGAGTAGTAAAAGAAATATGACCTTGAGCTAGAATAATCTTTCTCAAAATTAAAAGAATTTTCATACAGAACAAAAGTAAATGACTGTAAAACGACATACTTTTTTAAGTGCAGTTATATTTCCAAGAGATAATGAGATGTAAATTTGTGAATTTCTTTTATCTATATTTTATTTTAATCGAATTTTATTAAACGTTTGTTTTTAAACCATTGCACATTGGGTTCAAATGATGCCAAAGTGGCGATTAATTGAAATTTATAAATGAAGTTTTTGTTATAAAATTTGGTATGGGGTAAAAGTAGATAAAATTCTGCAACACTAGTTATCAAAATCAATCAACTAAGTTGTTTACTTTTTTTTCGGTGAGCTGTCAAAGTTAACAAATTATTGCAGTTTTTGAAAAAAGTAAAAAATTGAAATTTTTTACAATTTAAGCGATTATTAGTGGTATTAAGTGTTTTAAAAGAAAATCTTTTATAATGGAAACATAAACACCAGGGATTAAGCTAAATTTTTAAATTTTTTTTGTTTATAAAAATTGTGCCTCAATGTTTTTAATAATTTTTTTAATAAGGGTCCAAAATTGGGATATTTTCCATATTTAATGGGCCACACATATTAAGTTAGTAATAGTTGGATTTAGTTTTGTGGATTTCAAAAAAGTATAGGATATCAGATTTTATTTAAAAGAAAAAAAAGTACGGACAATGCCCGGCTCTTTTTTTTTTATTCCCATTTTTGTGTAAAAAGTCTGGGTATCATTTATTAAACAAATCCATTATATGTGTGTTTATACCCATCAACTACAGTATGGGCTTACACTCACTTTGTCATTCCATATGTAACGCATCGAAATATGGGTCTAGGACCCAACAAAGTGTATTTTATTGATCACTGATCGATTCTAAGACATTCTGTGACTAACCGTGTGTCCGTCCGTCCGTCTGTTGTTGAGCACACCATAAAGTACATAAAACAAGAGCTAGAATCCTGAAGTTTGTCACAAATATGTATAATGATCATAGGCTGGTTAAGTTCTTGAACGATCAAAATCGGACCAGGGGGGAAAAAGTTCCCCCTTGAAGAACTAAAACTACCCCAGAAAAATATTTTTTTTACAAGTTTAATTTGTATATTTGTTCAATAAATGAAACATTTTAATGCCATATGAAGTTCATCGACCTGAATTTGAACCAAAGGGGATCAGGAATGTCAATTTTTTCGGTCCGCCCCTTTTTGGGGGCGTGTATAGAAAAAATAATTTAAATAATGATAAATTTGTATTAATTAGGTGCAAAAACTGACATCTATTTTTTTGGCAACGTTTATCGCGAGGGGAAGGTGTCCCCCATAGTCTCCTGGTAACCCCCCCCCCCCCCCTACGCGAAAAAAACGTCTCTTCCA
Source organism: Pegoplata infirma (assembly GCA_963921195.1). Lineage (NCBI taxonomy): Eukaryota > Metazoa > Arthropoda > Insecta > Diptera > Anthomyiidae > Pegoplata > Pegoplata infirma. Next base: position 84,662,294 of record OY992540.1, read on the forward strand.
TTTGTTTTTTGTAGCTTAATTACATGTTCGAGGGTTTCGTTTTTTTTCCAAAAACATAAAAAACGACTAAAAGATTAAAAAAAAATTTTTTTGTTAAATTTTTTTTTCTAAAATGCTGTGTTTTTATATATTTATGATAATTCCTTAATAAAAAACTATAATATTCCCATAAATCACTTTTTTCAGATAAATTTGTACATTTATGAGATTTTGTGAAAAACAAAAATTGGATTTAAAAAAAAAATTATAATAATATAAATACATATTATGCGTTCTTTCTTTAATTACTTTGAGCGCACATTATGTGCACTTTAATTTCCATTTTTTTTTATTAATTTATCGCTTTTCATTCCAAAGTTACAGCAAAAATTGTGAACTATAACCCTTTTTTCCGAAAAATAAAAAAACGCCTAACAGGTTAAAAAAATTTTTTTTTTCCAATTTTTTTTTTTCCAAAATGTGTATTTTTACGTGTTTATATTATGTCATCAATAAAAAAATATAATATTCTAAAACTACTGCTTATCTGAATTAATCGCCATTTTGGGTACCATCGAACCCACTGTGCATTGTAAAAAACAGAAAATTTTGATTTTTACAAAAAAATCATCAAAATGAATGAAATTTACTAAATTTCATGAAAAAATCGTCAAAATGACGAAAAATCGTCACTTCTGGCAGCACTTTTTAGGATACATGTTTATTACACAAAAACTTTAAAATGCTTTAAAATCACCAACTTTAAATGCGTGTAAAAAAATCTAGCGGTGAACAAAATAAGCCTTGAGGGTTTTGTTATATAAAATGTCAACTTTCATTTGCATTTGGTTTCATTCCATTCCGATTCGGAAAGTTATATTTTGTATCACTGTGTTATCAAAAGAAATGATTTTGTCCTTGAAATGACGCATATTGGAAATGACATTAATTTTAAATAGATAAATTGAAATTCGAAAAATATGAATTGAAGTTGGAAATAGATCAATTGGAATTAAAACAAACACTCATAAAAATTTGTTAGTATTCCTTACAAAAAAGTCTGTTACCATTACTAATAAAGTTTTCAATTTGTGCCCGATAACTTTTTCAGTTACCATTACAAACTTTTGTTTTCAAAAATTAGTAATCTTAAAAAACACTAAAAAAATTAGTATTACTAAATTTTTTTGTAAAAAAATTGTAAATTGTGTATTTTAAATCTTTGGTATTTTTTTACTATATGTAAACTGCGTATTGCGCTTGTTGTCGCCATTACTATTTCAATGCAAGTCAGATTTTGTTTGAATATTTGATTTGAAATATGTAAGAGAAAATATTAAATACATTTTTTTTAATACAAAATATAAATTACATACCACATAAAATAAATGCTTTGAAAATTGTGTTGAATAAATTGGTGTTCTAGAATAAAAAATACATTATATTGATATTATTTAAATGGAACACATACATATACAGTTGTTACCTGCTTTCATCATTTTCTATTTTGTTTTATTTATTGTCCTAAAAAAAAGATAATTTTAAACAAAAAATACTTTAACATTTGGTTACCTGTATTTTGTGTTGTAATATTTTGTTGTTTGTACATTTTTTTATTTCTTCCGCTCCGCGACGTTGTCAATTCAAATGCTATTTTTCAACTGAATAATAGAAAGAAAGGCATGAAGAAAGACAATAATCACAATTGGAGCGGGAAGCGGTTTTCCGCAATTGTCCTCATTAAAATAGAATTGAATCTAGTTCGGCGGAAAAACGCGGCGGAATTTTGTTTTCATATAAAACGTATGTGAACAGTTGCGGAAAAACGCTTCCCGCTCCAATTGTGATTATTCTCAAAAGTACACAAAATTACCAATACTATTCTGAGTATTAAGAAATCAACCCCTTGTGTACACTGTACACAAGAAAATAAATCGCAGATAGCGTACACTGTTGCCAATTTGGTGTTTTTCCCGCTAAAACTAGCGTTTTTATTTTGCGTCTAGCGGGAAAAAAAGTGATTTAGCGGGCAGCGGGAAATCTAGCGATTTTTACCAGCCACAACTTAACAATGAAAAAAACTTAAAATTTTTCACACTTTTAATTTTTTGTTTTTATTAAGGAGCAGTTTAGATAAGCGGACTTGTAGAGCGACCTGTCAAAAATTAACAGAATTAACAAATGAACAGTGTATGCGAATAAGGACGAATATTCTGTTTGTATAATATTACAAATGACTATTAAAACGCAGGAAAGTGTTAAAAACTAATATTTTTGTGAACTTTTTTGCATTAATGGATTAATGAATTATGCAAAAATGTTTAAAAATATTACTACCTGTCCCGAAATTTTCTTTACATTTCTATACTTTGGCAGGGATTATGGAGGGTTTTGCGAAAAGTTTTTTTTTGTTAATACATATTTGGACACATCAGTAATTTATAAATTCTCTATAGATTTGCAATTTTTTAATTTACGTGAAAAATGCATCCAGATAAATGAGACAACGTGTTTATAACGTTACAAACAGGCAATGGCGTTCATTATGGTGGGAAAGGTGGAAATAATTACAAAATGCAGCATATGAAATGAGAAATTCCAAACTGAGAGGCCCTTTTAGCTGTTTTTAATAAATGCATTATGGGCATCTCGGAAACATTATTAATTTTTTTTTTGCAATTTTAGTACACGAGATTGATATAAGAATGTTTTTTTTAACGTTGTCGTGTATTAAAAAATCGATAGAAATGTAAAGTTTATTTCGGGACGGAGGTAGTAGTTTTTAATCGTTTCCTGCGTTTTTATTCCTCATTTTGCACCGAAACATGAACTTAAACCGCTTAAAAAAAACGTGTCCCTAAGGAGTCTTCCCTTGGCCAAACATGCACGCACAGCTTTTCGTCATACTGAGTAAAGTAGCAAAATTTTAGGACATTTTTGTTAATTAGTCGAAAAATATTAACTTTTTTGGCACTAACAATAAGAGTAGATATTTTAAATACCTTTAAGTTTAGGCCGCTAAAAAAAATACGTATCCAAATTTCATGAAGATTGGAAGGTGAACCAGGGAGACCTCCCTTGTAAGTCTTATTTAATTTGTTCGCTTGTTTCTCCTACATAAATATTTATTTTTAATATTCGGCTTTGGTTTCGGCAGAATAGCAACAATTTTGCCGAATATTTGGCTATGGCCAAAACAGGTGTATTCGATTCTGTAATTTTTAAACTTGCTATTAGAGATGGGCGCGTGAGTGAATTTTAACTCACGCACGGTCACGAAATAAAAATATTGCATGCACACACTCACGCACGATTTTTTTTTCTTACGTTCACGCTCGCTCACGTGAGAAACTAAAATTTTTTTCACGCTCACGAAATTTAAATTAACATATTTTTATTTTACTGTTTTCGATTTCTTGCACAAAAAAGTATTTAATTTCCTTAAAATAATTATAAAAATTTATTGAAATCACAATTTTGTATTAATTACCCTTTAAATTCAATATAATAACGATTTTTTTACTTGTTTTCTGTTTCAAGCAGCACAAAACAATCACGCAAAGTCACGAAACAAAAGTAACTCACGCACGCTCACGTAAGAAAATATTTTTGCTATAATAGTGAAATAAATTTCACTCACAATCACGCGTGAATCACGAACAATTCGTGACACGCTCGCATCTCTACACACTTTGTTAAAAAACTCTCGTTTTATAACATTTAAACTGTTTTAATAGCTAATACATACATTATTTAAAAAAAACCGTTACATTTTTTAAAAAAACCGTTACATTTCAAATTTCATGATATTTAGCTATTAAATAGCTAAATTTATTTTCTGTTTTTGAATTTGGTGTTTTCTGGAGATTTTTTTTCCTGATTTAGCGGGTTTTTGTCAAAAAAAGTTGGCATCAGTGATAGCGTAAAACAAAAAAGGACCGCAAGTGGAGAAGAAAGAAAAAAGAATTGAAAAAGGTCGGTGTTTTTTTGAATTTTGCATATCTTTTCTTTACTGCATTTTGTTCCCTTTTTTATATATTTTTTTATTTAAAGAAAACAAAGTAGTTACAATGAAGCAGACAAATAAGTGTAATTCAATATTGAAAATAATAAACATATTCATACTCATAAAAGCGCAGTTTTAGCATTAAAATAAAAAATAACTAACTGTATATTTTTTTTAAATGCTGTTTATAATTTCCAAATATTTTAATAACATTTTCTTTTTGTATTTCATTAGTGCATTACTTTTCTAGAAAATAAAACCGAAAAGTTAATACGAAATTTTTAAAAAATCAACTGAAAAAATTATTAAAAAATCAGTAAAAAATTAATAGTTTGTAACGCGAGTTTACTAAAACAAATTACAAAAAAATATTTTTTTAATTCAATTTAGTAAAAAAGTTGTAAAGTTGGGATACAAACAATTTTACAAACTTTTTTACTGACGTATTTTTTTGAGTGAATAAAAAAAGTTAAATTCGACTTCAAGGTAAAGGTTTCAATTGATTACCCAGCGATTTTCACTAAATAAAACAAGTAGAAAAGTTAAATTCGACTTGGCCGAATCTATGAAAACCCTCACAATGCCCTTTTTAAGTGATAGTAAATTTTCTAACGCTTTTTTTTATTATTTCATTTCATTTTGTGTAAAAATACTTTTTTTTAAGTTATTTAAAAAAAAAAAAAAAATTTACTAATTTTTTTTTGGTGTAAAATTTTTTTTGAGTGTAAAATTTTTTTTGAGTGTATTTTTTTTAATTGTAAAAATATTTTTGAGTGACAAAAATTCGTTGCTAAATATTTTTGTGACTTACCAATGTTTTTAAAACATGTTTCACGGGTTTTCAGCACGTGAATTTAAGGTGAAACTATTCTGAAATTCACGGTTTTGCTAACAACTTTTGAACCACTAGACCGATTTGGCTGAAATTCAATACGAACCAGGCATGGGGAACGAAAAATATATATGCTAAGCTCCAGCATCCTCAGAATTCCTTTCAAAAGTTAGCGTATTTTTTATCTCGCGAATTCACGAAAAACCCTTGCCGATATTCAGTTTTTTGCTCAAAATATCAACTGAATTTCCATTAATCTTTTACGAATTACAATTGATCTTTTACGAATTACAATTGATATTTTACGAATTACAATTGATCTTTTACGAATTACAATTGATCTTTTACGATTTACAATTGATATTTGACGATTTACAATTGATCTTTTTCGAATTGCAATTGATCTTTTACGAATTACAATTGATTTTTTACGAATTACAATTGATCTTTTTCGAATTGCAATTGATCTTTTACGAATTACAATTGATCTTTTACGAATTACAATTGGAATCTTCGAATTACAATTGATCTTTTACGAATTACAATTAATCTTTTTCGAATTACAATTGATCTTTTACGTATTACAATTGTAATATTCGAATTACAAATAGAATCTTCGAATTACAATTAAAATCTTCGAATTACAATTGTAATATTCGAATTACAAAGGGAATCTTCAAATTACGGGTAGAATCCTCGAATTACAATTGATATTTTACGAATTACATCTGTAAGTAGTGTAGAAAAAGTCTTGTTATCCCATTTCACCAATATTTGACAGTTTTCATTGTTTTTTAACAAACAAATTAGGATTGCAATTTACATTTTTTTTTGTAATTTACCAATTTTTTTGTAATTTTACAAATTTAAAAGATAATTTTACAAAAAAAATCTAGTAAATTTACGAGAATTCCTTGTAAGTTTTATTGCAACAAAAAAGTTGTAAATTTACAATTTTATTGGTAAAAAGCTTGTAAAATTACAAAAAAGCTCGTAATTTTTACTAAGAATTCTCATAAAATAGGAGGTAGCAAAAAATCTAGTAAAGTTATGAAACCTCCTTGCAAATTTTATCGCGTCAAAAATATTGTAAGTTTACAATTTTATTGGTAAAAACATTGTAAAATTACAAAATTATTGGTAAAAGGCTTGTTAAACTACTAGAAATTCTCATCAAATAGGAGTTAGCAAAAAAAAAAAACAATTACAAACATTTCTTGTAATTTTACAAAGCTTTTTTCAGTGTAGCTTTTTTGGATTACATCCTCTTAAGTACAGACAAATAGACAGACATTCATAGAACTTTTTAGAATCGATCATGGATCGATAACACCGTCCCGACAGCCAATATTAAACATGAACCGAATGACATACATACGTCTGAAAGTAGAGATCAAATGGAGTAAAACTGCATTTACAGTTTTTAATTTCGTGATCCTGTTTCCTTTTTAAAATACTTCAAAGTTTTAAAGGATACATTTTGTAAAATATTTTTAAAATATTTGTACCTGTCTTAGGATGACACTGGTGATAACAAATGAAAGAGGAGGATCTCCCCTAATATTTTCATTTTCTACTTTTGCCATATCAGGATAAAAGGATCTAAATAAAGTCATTTGAAAACTTATCAAAATATTTTGTTAAAAAATTTGAATGGTATTGAAGGACACATTTTTGAAGAGACGTTTCTTACCTCCTTTTTCCTGATATGTAAAAATAATAAAAAAAAATTTGGGAAGATCCTCCTCTTTCATTTGCTATCGCTAATGGCATCCTAGGACAAGTACAAATATTAAAAATATATTTTTTAAAATTTAATCCTCTGAAACTTTGAAGTCCTTTTAAAAGGAAACAGGATCACCAAAAGAAAGCTGTAAATGCAGTTTTACTACATTTAGTCTCTAGTTTTAAACGTATATTATCCAGTTCGTGTTTAACGACTTTTTTCATTTTTGTTGGACGGTGTAATAAGTTTACTTTATGGGGTATCAGACCGATACTTCCATGCGTTTACACCGAATGACACTCAAAGAAAAAGCTTCTTCAAATCAATGAATTGTTACATCAATATGAAGAAATTTTGCATCACTTTATGACATTATGATGACAATTTTTATACCCTCCAACCACAGTATGGAGGTTTGTAACGCATCGAAATATCGGTCGGGGACCCCATAAAGTATATATATTATTGATCCATGATCGATTCTAAGACATTCTGTGAATGTCCGTCCGTCCGTCTGTAGATGGCACGATACAGTCCAAAATAAAAGAGCTAGCCTCCTGCAATTTAGCATGAATATGTCTTATGATCCTAGGCAGGTTAAGTTCGTAAATGGGCAAAATCGGCTCAGGGGGAAAAAGTTCCCCCTTGAAGAACTGAACCAACCTCTGAAAAAATAAAATTTTTTTACATTTTTTTTTTTATTTTTGTTAAATAAATGAAACATTTGTTATATTTATCAGGATGGGAAGGTGCTCTCAACGTCCCCCACTGACCCCTATCACCCCCCCCCCCCAAAAAACAAACGCCCCTGACAATTTTTTTTTTTTTTTACATTTTGGAGGGTATAAAAGATTCGGCACAGCCGAATTTAACACTCTCACTTGTTTTTATTAATTTTGTGATAGAATGTTTGAAATAGATAGATTTTGAAAGTTGTCATCATATTGATGACAACTTTTTTATTGATGTAATTTTTCATCAATATAATGAAGTTTTTTAATCAAAATATTACTATATTATAATAGTATATTGTTTCATTAGAAATCATTTTGTGTTCGGGACTTAGAAAATTTTTCAATTCTATTTTTTCTTAAAAGAATTTTTATTGATATTTTTGACTCCAAAACGCAAAAAGAAATGGACTCTTTGTCCATTTGTGTTTGGGAGAAAGTATTCGAAAAATTGTTTAAGACATATTTTGAAGAATAGTCTCTTTAATATGATGAAATTTGTCATCAGATATAGTCAAGTTAGTCATCAGATATGATGAAATTTGTCATCAAATATGATGAAATTTGTCATTAGACATGATGACAACAAATAATGAAACCGTTTCATTAATATAAAGCAGAATTTTTCTCTGAGAGTAAACAAAATCAGAAAGTTCTGAAAATATCACGAAAATTTAGAAAAATATTGAAATTTTGAAGAAACAATCAGAAAAATTTCAGAAAATCCTGAAAAAATTCCGAATAGAAAAAAATACTGAAGAGAAATATAAAAAATAAAAGACTAAATTTTTTTTAAAATAATAACAAAAACCCTGGATAATAATTTATTATCCAGGATTATTATTTAATCCGAATATTTTTATATTTTAATGAAAACTGTTTGAAACTCAATTCAAAGAATTTAACAAACAAATCTCAGAACTTGAATAAATTTTTAACAATAAAGGGTTAATAATTTATTAATAAAAAATAAAATTTATTTTTTTGTTACTTTTTTTTGCTTATAAAGTAGATATATTTTTGATAAATGATTGTTCAGGTTTTTTTGCTTTTATAACAATATTGCAAAATTTTAAGCTAACAAACAAAAAAAAATTAACAACATGACAGCTTAAGCTCACCACCGACAAGCTTCTTTATTTGACAGTTTATGGTGGTTTTTAAGCACCCAAAAAATCTGTTACAAAAAAACTACAAATTCACATATTGCCAAAAGAAAAATAAAATTTATTTTTTATTTATTTATAGCCCCAAGACAAAATTTTATTAGATTTGAATTGTGTTTTATTATTTTTTTTTCTTCTTAAACACAAACAAGGGATTAAAATTCTTTTCAATTTATTGGCCAGCAAAAAATAAAAGCTAAATCAAATTAATTGTTTCGGATTAAGTTCAAAACAAAAGAAATATGGGCCATAAACAAAAAAAAAAAAACCTGACTTAATAACAGGCTATAAAATGTTTCAAATTTAACGATTAAATTGATTTAAGTTACTTTTTTATAAGCAATCAATATCGATAAATCAACCAATTTCTTAATAAATTCCAAAAAAAAAAAAAACAAGGTATTCTTCAAACTAAAAACAAAATTGAATAAGCCCTTTTAAATACTAAACTCTAGTTTTTTATGTTAACAAAAATTCAAGGAATTTTGCATGTGGCCAAAACCCAAAAAAAAATCATACATATACCCTACCAAAAGGCGTGTGTATTATTTTATAGACCACCAGTTTAACCAAGTCTATGTATTGTTTACTTTTATACACCCTCACACTTAAAACAAACATATTTAAATCAAAAATGTTCAATTTTATTTTAAATATGCTAAAATTTTTGGAAAAATATAATATTTTTGTATGGATTATGATTGATTTTCCAGTCGGCAAAAAAAATCACACCTGACATACTGCTGACTATCCCTTTATAAAATTGCTGACATCTTCATACAATCTTTCAAAACGTCACCAAGGACATGTCAGCAGTTGGTCAGCGGTTATTTAAACGAATTGTTAGTAGCTAGCGATAGGTTAGGTTAGGTTGTAAGTGGCTGCTGACGTTTTACGTCAACACACGTAGACTCTGAGGTCCATTGTGATACCACGGGACCGTAATAGGTTTCCCTACTAGTCCCTGTCGTTAAACCAGTTTGAGCTTCTTATGAAACTCCTTAGATGTTGAATTTTGACATCCGACAAATCAGAAAGATCGTACAGCTCCCTAGATCCCAGTGAAGCAAGTCTCTGACCAGAAAGTGCCGGGCAATGGCAAATAAAGTGTTCGATTGTTTCCAACTCCTCTTCATCCATGCAACTTCGGCAAAAGTCATTCGACGGCACATTTAACCGCTCGGCGTGCTTCCCTATAAGACAGTGTCCGGTAATTATAGAAACCACCGTCGAAATCTCTCCTCTTGGAAGCGATATCAGCTCACTTGTGCGCCCCTGATTAAGAGAAGGCCAAATCAGTCGTGTTGTCTCACACGTCCATCCATTTGCCCATCTTTGATTAGTCTCCGTCGCAGAACAAAGCCGTAGGCTTTGCTTGCAAGTTTCTAGAGGCATACCAACACATTCCAATTCTGTTGGAACCTGTAAGGTAGTTCCTAGTCTTGCAAGCTCATCGGCTTTGCAATTCCCTGGAATGTCTCTGTGCCCTGGGACCCATATGAGTCGTATGTTAAACTGCTTGACCATCTCATTTAAAGACGTGCGGCAGTTAAGGGCAGATCTTGTTTTCAGAAACATTGAATCCAGGGACTTGACCGCGGCTTGACTGTCAGTATAGATGTTGACTGCGGTTGTAGACAAGACATTGCAGCTCAACCAGTCAGCCACTTCCTTTATTGCCAGCATCTCTGCCTGGTAAACACTGCAATGATCTGGCAATCTACGAGCCAGGCTCAAGCCAAGCTCTTCCGAATAGACTCCAAAGCCCACTTGTTCGTGCAGCCTCGATCCATCGGTGTAAAAATTTATGGTAGCTCCACTACCCGGAGTATCCCCCATCCAAAACTCCCTGGATGGTATCATAGTGGTAAAGTGGCGCTCAAAGAGGCTCAAAGAGGGAGCACAGTCCACATTTTGTGGTATTGTTATCTTTTTCAAGATCGCGTTTTGGCCACAATCGCTGCTCCATTGCAGCGAGCTATTAAGTCGAATTGCCGACGCAGCCGCATACTGCCTACCCATATGTCCAAGGGTATCAGGTGAAGGAGGATTTCTAATGCAGCCGTAGGTGTAGTACGAAGAGCACCAGTGATGCACATTGACGCCATTCTCTGTACCTTCGTGATAAAGACACAGTTCGCTTTTGTTTATAAAGCAGGCCACCAGACAATGATTCCATACAGCAAAATTGGACGCACCACTGCCGTATAGATCCAATGAACGACTTGAGGGCTAAAACCCCATCGTTTTCCAATGGCCCTTTTACAGGAATACAAAGCAATCGTTGCTTTTCTCACCCGTTCCTCAATATTACGTCTGAAATTCAGCTTCCTATCTAGAAATACTCCAAGATACTTGGCTCCATCTGAGAAGGTGATTTCAGTGCCGTCCAGAGAAATAGGATCAAAAGCAGGAATCTTATTTTTCCTTGTAAATAAAACAAGCTCTGTTTTACTAGGATTAACTCCTAGACCACAGTCTCTTGCCCATTTAGACAGATCTTTCAGAGAACCCTGAGGAATGTTCCGCAATGTTGGCAGATGCTTCCCCTTTACCGCTATCGCGACATCGTCAGCATATGCGACAACATGACAACCACGTGCTTCTAGAGATAGTAGCATTGAATTCAGTGCCAGGTTCCAAAGAAGCGGCGAAAGAACACCTCACTGTGGTGAGCCCCTATTGACAAATCGAGATATGACGGACGCTCCCAATTCAGACGTTATACGTCTACTGGCAAGTAGGTTTTCCACCATTAAAACGATTTCACGCTTTACTCCCAGACCCGACAATGCCAATATTATCGATTCTGGGGTGACATTATTAAAAGCCCCCTCAATATCAAGAAAGGCCACCATAGTGTACTCCTTTACCGAAAGCGATCTCTCGATGGTACCAACGAGCTCATGAAGAGCTGTTTCCGTTGATCGTCCCTTGCTGTATGCATGTTGCTTTGTCGAAAGCAACCTAGCTAGCGATACTGGTGGACACTGCTGACCAACATGTCATTGATGACATTTTGAAAAATTGTATGAAGATGTCAGCGATTTCATAAAGGGAGAGTCAGCAGTATGTCAGGTGTGATTTCATTTGCCAACTGGGTTAAAATTAACCGTTTGTTTTAATTTTTTTGTACGCATTTTTTTTTTACAAAATTTGGTTTAAGTGTATTTTCTACACCAATACAAGATCTAATCCGGTATAAATTCTATTGGTTCATATTTGGACCAAGGTCTAATGTTCCGGCAAACACTGGTGTAAGGATTTATATGGTCGGGCTTGACCAACTATAATTTTCTTGTCTTATTTTATTTTAACCATAACTTTATTTTATGTTAAAAAAAATGTGTTAAAAATTAATTCACTTAATTAACTTCATTATAAAACAAAAACTTTTATTTATGGGTGGTTTGCTGTTTTTTTATCTTTTTTAATATTTCGTTAACTCATCAAGGATCATATTATATATTTTTAATGTATTTTAAATTTTGTTGAATAATATAATAGGTGTGGTCTTTGGTTATAAATAATGTTTAAAAAAAAAAATAATTAAATATGTAAATGTAAAATCACACAAAAAAAATCTGATTTTTTCTTATATCAATTTATTCAAATAAATAATTTATGTCTTTTTGAGACGACTTTGAAAATTATGTTGTAATTTAAATGTAAAATAAAAAAAACTAAGATAAGATATTAAAAAAAAAATAGATAAATATTGTTAAATAACATAATTATCTACTGTAGTGGATAAAATTATGAGACAAACATTTTTTTATGAAGATATACTGAAATAATATATTAAAAAACAGCAAAAAATGCACCTTTTACCTTTTTTTTCACATTTTATGTATTATCTCAAAAAAAATTACTTTTGTCGAATTTTTTCGAGTGACGGGAAAATTATGGTCCGTTTTGGTCCAAACTGTATATATTACACTCAAAAAAAAATATTGTAAAACTAGCAAAAAAAATGGTTAAAATTAGCAAAAAAAACTGTAGTTTTGGACGTTGCAAAAATTTTGGTAAAATTAGCAAAACCATTTTGCTAATCAAAAAATTAGGAAAAAAATGGTAAAATAACAGAAATACCATTTTATTTTTGTAAAAAATCAACCTTGTAAAATTATCAAAAAATATGGTAAAATTACCAAAAAAAATGGTAAAATTGAAATAGATAAAAAAAATTTGTAATTTGGTAAAAAAAACTGTTTTATTTAGTAATTTTTTTTTTTCTGATTAGTATTTGATTTAAAATTTGGTGAATATACTAAAAATTTTTATGCCTGTTTTTGAGCACCACGTTTTTTAAATGTACACTCATAGAAATATCTTAGTAGAAAAATTAGTAAACCCATTGTAGATCAAGTTTTACAGAATATTGCCGTATTCAACAAAAATTAATGTTGATATCGTTGAATAATCAGTAAAGTTGAATCAACTATTTGCAACGATTATACAGAATTCAATAGATAAAACCAAAAAAGAAAAAACAACCCTGTTCGTTCATATTTGTATTATCAAGTTGGTAGCAATGCATTGCAATGTGAAATTTTTTTGTCTCTTATAAAATTATTTTATGTGTTTGTTTCTTATAAAAATATTTAATATTATAAAAATAAATAAGTGCATAACATAAATAAACAAAGTGTGTGAAAATCTCGTGCAGCAGTAAAAGAATATTAACAAATAACAACAAGCTTTTTTTTTTTAATAAAATTCCTAATATCAACAAAAATATGAGTTGAGTTTACAAAAAATACGAGTTGATTTACAAAAAAACGAGTTGATCAACTTTTACAAAAACTGACAATAATTTTTATTGAAATCAACATAAATATTTGTAGGGTCAAAATCAACAATGATTTCTGTTGAATTTACAGCGATTTTCTTTGGGAATACAATGATTTTTGGTTGAGTGTAGTAATAGCAGCATCAACAATTACTTCAGTTGTTGGATGGTTTCTTCGGTTTGATGGCATCTTCTTTTGCCTTCTTCTCAGCAGCTGTAGTGGCAGTAACTGGACTTCCAACAACATCAAAATCCAAAATGATTTTTTTTTTTTTTCACTTAAATACTTTAAACAAAAAATTTATAGAACAACACTTCACTTTTTTTATTTTTTTTTTGCGTCATTTTTTTTAGCTTAAGTAGAACAAATGAGAATTGCGTAGTAGTCTACACAAGAAATTTCTTACATTTTCACGTAAAATTAGTAAAAAATGAACAATTTTTTTTTCGAATTTTTAATTTTTTTCACGTATATTTAAAAAAAAAAATAAAAAAAAACTTTTGGATATTGAAGAATAGATATTTAAGTATGTGTTAAAATTTTAAAAAATTAATTTTTCAAAATTATCAACTTTTTATTTTAAAAAATTTTCATATAAAATTAGCAAAAAATATGGTAAAATTAGCAAAAAATATGGTAAATAATACTAAAAATTGTGTAGCCTATTTTTGAGCGCCAAGTTCTTTAAAGTTACTAATAGCATCATCAACCATTATTGCAGTTGATGGATGGCTACTTTGCTATGGTGTTGGCAGCATCATCTTTTACCTTCTTCTCGGCAGCTGGACTTTCAACAGCAGCAGAATCTGCAATGATTTTTTTTCACACTAGAACACTTTAAACAATTTTTTTTTTCTTAAAACTAAGAAAAAAAAAGTATTACAATTTTTTTAGGGAAAATACTAATATTTTTGCTAGAATTATAGTAAAATAAAAAAAAAACTAGCAAGAAAATATATTAAAAGTACCAAATAATTTTTGTATTTTACCAATAGTAAATTGTCAAAAAAATCTGTAAAAGTTAAATTTTTACAATTTTTTTTGCTAAAGTTTGGTTGAAGTAAATTACAACACCTTTTACTAATATTTTGACTAAGTTATTTTTTTGAGTGTAGTTTTTAGCCAAATCGGACAATTTTAGCCCGTGCCCCGTAAGGGGTTAAAGTTTTTTTTACAAACCAAAAAAAGTTTTTTGGGGACAAACGATTGAGTTTTACTTTATCTGGAGTTTGTACACAGAAAATAAAATCGTCAAATTTAAATCAACAAACATCAATTGTAAATCAACCAAACACGATATCAACCAAACTTTTAATAAAAACGGCCGCCTTTTAGTCCATTTTACAAAACTTCGATTTTGTTTTCAACAAACTCAGTCAAGTAATTTTATTTCAAAATTCTTTTATCATGTCAATAAATAGTAGTGTTTGTTGTTGTTTAATTTCTTTGTTAAAAAAAATCATTTGTCAGATCAACAAATTTTGTTTATGTTTGTTGAATTTCTTTGTAAAAAAAAATTCCGATTTTTTACTTTTGTCAGATCAACAAATTGTGTTTGTTGAATTTCTTTGTTGAAAATTTTCTTTTTAACAATCAAAATTTACAAACGTTTGTTGATATTACAAATTTCCGTATAGGAGCACTTGCAGTGAAAAAATTAGTTGTATTCACAAATATGGGGGTCAATATAACAATTCGATTTTTTCTGTGTATGGGGAAAAATTTTTTTGGGGCGATCAACGAAATTCGAAAAAAAGTTATCTTATCAAAAATTTTCGTACTCACTTTTAAAAATGAAGTTGAATTTTATAAAGTTTAAAAATACGGTTGTACTTGCTTAATACCATTCGCTATCTAATTCTGCTGACATATGTCTACCAGAAGCCGAATTAAAGCGTTTTGTATTTTTAGGTTATGTGGAATGTAGCAAAATTTTCGAGTTTTGTCCAACACGCGATTTCATAACTTCTTAACTACCGGGCCAATTTCGTTACAATTCAATACCAACCTATAGGCTATATCTAGGAGAATGGCAAAAGTTATTGTATAGGAATTTCTGAGAAAATTTTCCTGTAAGAAATTTTTAAATTCGTAGAAATTTTTTAAGAATCTAAAATTTTTTTATCAGAAACAAATTTCTATAAGAAATGTCTCAGAATATCATTTCTATATTATTTTTACAAGAAAAAGTGGATCAGTTTTTTGAAATGAGTTTTTTTAAAAATTTGGATGAAAATTAAAAAAATGTGCAATTTATATGAAAATATGCAAAAATATTCAGTTATACCAAAATATGCAAAAATATGATGAAAATTAAAAAATGTGCAATTTATATGAAAATATGCAAAAAGATGCAGTTATACCAAAATATGCAACTACAAATCGATGCCATTTTATTGCAAATTTATTGATTTGGATAGATATTTAATTTATGTTTTGTTTAGAGCGTCGAGCAATATATGAAGCATTCCATACCAAATGACCCGCTACAGAAAAACATGTGTGCCATGAATTTCTAAATCGGTTGTTTTGATAGCCCTATATGGAACATGGAAAATTACCCGTTCTGATATTTCTCATTTTTATACCCTCCAACCACAGTATGGGGGTATACTAACTTTGTCATTCCGTGTGTAACGCATTGAAATATAGTATTGGACTGGTTAAGTTCGAACATGGGCAAGATCGGATTAGGGGGAAAAAAGTTCCCCCTTTAAGAACTAAACCAACCTCTGAAAAAACTACATTTTTCATAGTTTTTTTGTACTTTTGCTTAGCAAACGAAACATTTTTATAGCAGAAGAAGTTTAAAGTCCTGCAGTTGGATCTAGGAAGGGTGTGTCCCACCGCCGACCCCCCCCCCCCCCCCCCAGAAAAAAAGGCGCCCCGGTTTTTTTTTAACGTGTTGGAGGGTATAAAAGATTCGGCACAGCCGAATTTAACACTCTCACTTGTTTTAAAGTAAATATATCAAAAATCCCTCCACTTTTTTTATTTTTTCTTCATTTTTTTTTTTAGTTTAGACGTTTGTCTATCTACACCAAAAAAATAAGACATGTATGCAAATTTTTTATACTTATCCGCTATGTTAAAACAAGAAAATACAAACAAATTACAAAATTGTTAGGAAATTTAATATTATAATGCGAGTTTTTTGAAAAAAAAAAAAAAAACGAAAAACTCGGATCTGAATTTTTTTGTGTGAATAGGCAAACATCTAAGCTTAAAAAAATAAAAAAGAAAAAAAATTTGCCGGAATTTTTTATTAATTGTTTTTTTTTAAAAATGGGAAATTTCAGAATTGGTTCTGAAAGATTTTCAAAATAAAAATTTTGAATCGATAGCCCATAAAAAATATACAAAAAAGCAAATTTTTGACATTACGGTGCATTTTAATTTAATAAATATTTAACCAAGGCTACTCTATACAACTACGACGATTTTTTCAATATTTAGCCAGGCCTCCTAGGACAAGGTTTATAAGAATGTAAAAAACCAAAAATGAAATTTTCTTAGTTCCATATAGGGTTATCAATACAACCTATTAAGAAATTCATGTGACACATGTTTTTTTCGCTGGACATTTGGTGTGGAATGCTGATATACACTTTACACCGATATTTTGATGAGTTACAAACGGAATGACAAAATTATATACCCTCTTCCACTAGCAATAACTGGAGAGTATAAAAATTATATCTTCTCTTAGCTTGACACGACTGTCAAATAACAAACGAAAATTATTAAAACAGATATGAGAATATCATTGTTGTAATTAGTAAAAAAAAATTACCTCGAGCTAAAAAACGCCCACTACAAATAAAATATTTTATAGATAGAATAAAAAAATTATATTTTTAATAAAAAGTAATCAGAATTGTAAATTATATAACAAAAAATTTATTTTTATTTGATTATGAGCAACTTTGATTTGATCATAAAACATTTTCAAATTAATTATCTCATTTTATTTTTAAAATGTTGTTTGTGCCTTGTCACTGTTTTATTTTTAAAATAAGAATTTTTTTGCTTGATTGGAAATTTTTTAAAACTGTTAAACTACAGTGGGCCATTAACTACTTTTTTTTTTGAAAGACATATCACATGATTTTGATTACTCTCCAAAAAAAGAACAATTTTTATTGATTTTAAAAACCAATGAAATGTTATAAAAATTCTTATTTGTTCTTTAAATGTTGTTTATTTTAAATAACAAAAAAAAAGTTCTCATAGAAATCATGGTAATGAAATAAGTACATAAAATAAATTCTTTTATGTACATAAATTGTTAAACATTTATTTGAAAAAAATATATATTCGAATACAAGTCCACAATTCTATAATTTGTTATGTAGGTTTGTTTTAAGTAATTCCAATGTTGTATTTTGTTTTTATTTATTTTATATATTTATTTTTTATTAAAGTTTACTTTATTTTCAAAGTTTTTTATTTTTTTTTTTTTTTTTAATGACGTCAAAGAACACAACTAATGCGTAATTAATGTGTGTTTGAGTCGAGTAGTTTTATATTTTTTTTTTAAGTTGTTTAAGTCAACATATCTGTCCATGTCATATATATTTGCCAGTCCGTTTGTCCGTCTGTATATATGCCAGTCGTTTGTCTTACCATGAATGTCTGTCCGTCTGTCTTTTCATGTCTGTCTGTCATTCAATATAGTTGTAAGCCGAGAGCAGCCAATCGGTTTTGTCCATTTTAATTGCAAATTAATTTATGTGTGTTGTAGTCGTATCTATTGAATTCTATGTTGTAAAATCGAATTGTAAAAATAAAATAAAAATCTACGCGATATTATTTTCTTAAATGTACTAAATTAAAATAACAAATATACTCAATTTATAGTGATTTGAGTGCAAATGAGTAGAAATATTGCAGCAGGCATGTATTATGCAGAGGTTGTAAAGAATTAATTACTTGATACAAGTTTTTGAATTCCAAAGTTTTTGATACGCTAAACAAAATATAAAAAAAATTAAAAATGGTCCAACGGTTTTCGAGATATTGCTATTTGAAATTTCCAAAAAATGATGGCTTTTCGCTAGGTTCGATAATTAAAAAAAAAAACTAAAGGTTTTTTCCCCTTGCCTAATCCAAAATTGTTAATTTTATTTTTCCACGTTAGAAAATTTATTATCACTTAAAAAGGGCATTTTGAAGGGTATTTGGTTTTTGACAAGTCCAATTTAATTTTTTTACTTGTTTTTTGTCTTATCTAAAATAAAAATATGTGTTGCACAGTGTATTTTCAGCATGGTTTGAGTAAAAATTATAGAAATAAATCTTTAAAACTCTGTCTCATACATATTTGTTTTAATTAACTGTTTAATGAATTTTTTTGCAAATGTGGTTTTAGTAATTTTATTTCAAGACCAGTTCAAAGAATTTTTACTCTAACAACTCTATGCAACTGATTATGGAAATAACAAATGTTCATTTTGTAAAAATTGTAAAATAATAAAAAAATGTATTCAAATATAGAAAAAAAATGTTTACAGTATTAAATAACAATTTAAATACTAAAGAATTTTAATGGAAATTATTTAAAAACAAAAACAAAACATATGTTTACACATAAATTTAAAAAAAATGACACCGTCCACTTAAAAAAAATAACACTGTGCTACACCAAAAATATGCAGGGGTTCTCATATGATAATTCGGGTTGGTTGGAGTCCATAGAGTACTGATATACTCATAGTTTTTCTGGATCACTTCGTTAAGTACGTTTTTTATTGGCAAATGTGTTGGAAAACGGAAATTCTTAAATTACAATTTTAAAAAATTATTACTTTGTTAGTTTGCAACCGATTTTCGATTTTATGGATTTGTTTTAAAGGTATAGGTCTTACCTTTCAAACAAAACAAAAATATTAAAAATCGATCAAGAATTGGCTGAGCTACGATCGCTTAAGTAAAAAAAAAACGTATTTTTTGAAAAATTTGTCATATTCTTTACACTCTAAGTTGAAAGTGCATCATTCAACAATTTTTTTGAATTTTTTGTAAAAAAGTATAGTAAAGTAGCTTTCCAAAACACCAAAAAACATAACAATCGGTTTAAAAATGAATGAGTTATGCTAAGTTTTGTGATAGGGCATTTTTATATTTTTTCAGAAACGCTTGTAATTCAAGCATTATTCATAAATCTTGTTACTAGTAGTAATTTTATGCGCATATGCATATAAACTAGAGATGGGAACGTAATTAGATTTGTGCGTGATTCACACATGATCAGAAGTGAGCGTGATTGAAAATTAATATTACTCACGTGGTTGTTAGTGAGTGTCAGTGTGAGTGGAATAAAATAATGGGCGTGTCAGTTACTTCCAAATCCTATTTATAATTTTTTGGGTTTGTTTAAAAAATATCAGTGTTACTTCTTAAACAAATAAATATTGTGAATCGGTTGAAAACAGGCTAAGGTGCGCTTGTTTAAGTAAAAAACCTTTTTTGAATAGTTATACCTGCAACATTTTTATGACAGAAAAAGCTGTGCTCTTGCAAACATGTTTTTTTAAAACGAAATTGCTAAAATTGTTGGATCATTTGATGGAAATTTTACCTGTTTATAAATATACATGTGAGGCATTCCACACCAAATGTTCAGTGAGAAAAAAATTGTGTACCAAAATTTTTTCAATGGGTCCCGGGTAAAAAAGTTTTTTATATAACTAGGGTGAGATTTCCATGCAAATGCATGTTTTTTGTCGAAAGCCTAAAAACGATATCGACCAATTATCTTTCCGAATCAAGAGATTTGCATTAAATGGCATCGATTTGCTTTCGCATATTTTGCATATTTTGGTGAAAATACATATTTTTGCATATGACTTTTTTAAAAAATGGAAAATTTCAGAACGGGTTCTGAAAATTTTCCAAAAAAATTTTAATCGATAGCCGATACAAAACTATACAAGAATCTAAATTTTTGAGATTTTGGTGCATTTAATTTTTATTTGATATATATTTAAACAAGGCAACTTGACACAAATTTGACCATTTTTCCAATATTTGACCACGCCTCCTAAGCCCAGTTTTTGAAAAATTGAACAACCAAAAACGTAATTTTCTTAGCTCCATATATGAGGCATTCCACACCAAATGTTCAGCCAAAAAAAAGTCGTGTCGTGTCAATATGAAATCATTTTCAAAGTATTCGCTCTTAGGGTACTATTAAATAACAAAAATAAAATTTAAGTTTTTTCAAAAAGTGGGTCTTGTAGGCGTGGTCAAAAATTGAAAATATCTAACTTTTTTGCCTGAGCATCTTTACTTCAATATTTATGCAAATTAAATGAAACACAGTAAAGTCTTAAAGACAAAAGCTGTTATAGATTTTTGAATGGGCTATCAATTAAAAAAATAAAAATTGGAACATTTTCAGAAGAAGTTCTGAATTTTTTAAATTTAAACTTAAACTTTATTTATCAAAAAACATGCCGCAATTTTATTTGTTTTTTATTTTTTAAAAAAAAAAGTTAAAGGAATTTTCTATCTGATCGGAAATTTTTAGAGATGTGCTTTGCCTTGTTTTCGAGAAATCAAAATTCAAAAATTGCAACACGCTTATTTTATACAATAATGGTATTTAAAACGTGTGCGTATGAGTAATATCAATACTTAAAAAATATTTTAAGAGGCGATGGTAGCGTGAGTGAGTTTTTAATAACGATTACGCACGCTCATGAAAGAAAAAAATTAGTTACGCACGATATTTTATTTTATTTATCTACGTGAGTAGAAAAAAATAAGTTACGGTCACGATGTTCACGTGAGCGTGAGTAAAATAAAATATCGTGCTTGAATATTTTTTTTTCTTTTATTAGCGTGCGTGATCGTGAATAAATACTCAGGCAAAAAAGTTTGATATTTTCAATATTTGACCACGCCTACAAGGCCCACTTTAAAAAAAAAAAAAAAAACTTTAATTTTATTTTTGTTATTTATTAGTACCCTAAGAGCGAATACTTTGCAAATGATATCCCATTGAAACCACTATGGTTTTTCTGTAGTGGAACAGTTGGTGTGGAATGCCTCACATGGCTATCCATACAACCCATTTAAAAATTTACGGTTCACATGTTTTTTTTTTGCTGAACATTTGGTGTGGAATACCTCATACGTATATTTATAAATAGGTAAAATTTCCATCAAATGATCCCACAATTTTACCAATTTCATTTCAAAAATGTCAAATGTTTTTTGTCATAAAAATGTTGCAGGTATAACTCTTCAAAAAAGGTTTTTTACTTAAACAAGCGCACCTTAGCCTGTTTTCAACCGATTCACAATATTTATTTGTTTAAGAAGTAACACTGATATTTTTTAAACAAACCCAAAAAATTATAAATAGGATTTGGAAGTAACTGACACGCCCATTATTTTATTCCACTCACACTGACACTCACTAACAACCACGTGAGTAATATTAATTTTCAATCACGCTCACTTCTAATCTAATCTAATTACGTTCCCATCTCTAGTTTATATGCATATGCGCATAAAATTACTACTAGTAACAAGATTTATGAATAATGATTGAATTACAAGCGTTTCTGAAAAAATATAAAAATGCCCTATCACAAAACTTAGCATAACTCATTCATTTTTAAACCGATTGTTATGTTTTTTGGTGTTTTGGAAAGCTACTTTACTATACTTTTTTACAAAAAATTCAAAAAAATTGTTGAATGATGCACTTTCAACTTAGAGTGTAAAGAATATGACAAATTTTTCAAAAAATACGTTTTTTTTTTACTTAAGCGATCGTAGCTCAGCCAATTCTTGATCGATTTTTAATATTTTTGTTTTGTTTGAAAGGTAAGACCTATACCTTTAAAACAAATCCATAAAATCGAAAATCGGTTGCAAACTAACATAGTAATAATTTTTTAAAATTGTAATTTAAGAATTTCCGTTTTCCAACACATTTGCCAATAAAAAACGTACTTAACGAAGTGATCCAGAAAAACTATGAGTATATCAGTACTCTATGGACTCCAACCAACCCGAATTATCATATGAGAACCCCTGCATAAATTATTTTTGGTCTTTTGTAGCACAGTGTAATTTAATAATTTATTATGTTTTATATGAATAATTAATTAAAAATTGTGGTTAACATTTAAAATACTCTATGAATTTCTCATAGAGCATTTTAAACATTTTTTGAGGAAAATTTCTATTCAAGATAGAAATATTTTTAACTTAGAAAAGTTGTACAGTTTCGATATGTCAGCTGTTTGTAAATTAAATACAGTGCCTCACACCGTATATTTGACACAGATAGCAATGCTAATATTATTATCAAACGGGTATTATTTTTAAAACGCTGTAAAGATAATTTATCAAGCTTTAATTTAAGCCTAATGGCGTCCAGATTGAATTAATAATAAATGTGCTACGAGGATCAAACTGAAAGTTGAAATTATTTAAAAAATAAATTTTAAATTTTAAAATTATTTCTTATTTTTTTTTGTAATTCACAATTTTAAAAAATAATAAAAATTGATTTTGCTCAAAATTTGTCTACGTTTTGAAAAAAAAAAATTTTAGGAATCTGCAGCAAATTTATATTTTCTACGTTACAAAGCACTGTGCGCCGCCACTCAGCCGTCGCAAAAAAAAAACTGTCTGTTTTCAAGTTTGTCAAATAATCTAAAAATTTCTATGTAGTTAACATTGAAGTTATGAATGAAGTGTTGTTTTTTTAAAAGTGATTGACCATTTTTTTACAAATTTTTCTTAATGAAATTTGCTTTATTAGTTTTTAAAAGGAGTGTCTGTCTCATTGAGTAGTTACAAAATTCTTTGTTACCAAGCCCAGTTTTTGGTCACTCAAGACAGACAAGACTACTCAAGTGTTAAATGCATTTTGGTAGTGCTGATGGTTTGGTATTATTGGTGGTACCTATGTTGTCTTAAAAACTTAACAAATAAGTAATTGAACTTGACTATTGAACTTTAAAGAAATTCTTGTGAAGAATATAATACAAAAAAATAAATATTTTGAAAAATTTGTCAAGCATAAATCCTAAATAAAAAGATCATTAACATTAGCAACCACCTGAGAAGTTTTAGTGAACCACACTGAAAGAGAAAGAATTCAATATATTTATGAAACTGTTTCATTCATCATTAAGTTTATGAAATTATAAAAAAGGGACCCTGTGGGTTAGCTGGTAGCGTGCTATCTGTCATGTTACAATAACAAAATGCCTGCAAATTCGTCGTACGTTTCTCATTCAGAGACTGGGGATAAGTTCATGATATTATGAAATTATGAAAAAGGGGTCCCTGTAGGTTAGTTGGTAGCATGCTAGCCTTTGAAACTGGGTGGGTCGTGCGTTCGATTCCCACCCCAACCCTTGGATTGTTTCGCTAAAACGAGACAACGGTCACACTGTGCTAGTCAAAAAAAAATAACTAGCTGGGCGCCCTGCTGGTAAAGCTAATTCGGGTACGTTGAAATTAATGGTACTAGCTGTTTTTCGAAGTTAGCGCTCGTATTCGCGATTTAGAATTGCAAAGCCTGGGTACTGCAAAAATTAAATTTTTATGCTATTGGATAGTTTTTAAATATAAATTTAGAAAATGCATTGTTTTTTTCGCGAAAAAAAGTTCTTCCGCTAAAAAAAAAATTGCCAAAAAAATTTTTTTTTCGAAAAATTTTGTGTCTGTAATTTATCGTATTCTACTCATTTTGTCATTATTACCAGTTCTCGGTTAGGCTGAAATTATTAAATATATATTTTAATCAAATGTGAAAAGAATTCTGTAAGAAATTGTCATGATGACATTTTTTTCTGGAATAGGAAGGTTAAAGTTAAAACAAGTAGAAAAGTTGAATTCGACTTTGCCAAATCTATGAATACCGTCCAGTGCCCTTTTTAAGTGATAGCAAATTTTCTAACGTAAAAATAAAATCAATTTTGATTAGAAATATTTTATTTGTGTAAAAAAACTTTTTTTTAAAGTAGTTTTTGAAAAAAAAAAAATTACTAAATTTTTTTGGAGTATAAAATTTTCTTTGAGTGTAAAATTTTTTTCGAGTGTAATTTTTTTTAGTGTAAAAATATTTTTGAGTGACAAAAATACGTTGTAAAATATTTTTGTGACTTAACAATGTTTTTCAAACATGTTTAACAGGTTTTCAACTCATGAATTTAAGGTGAAACTTATCTGAAATTCACGGTTTTACTAATAACTTTTTAACCACTGGACCGATTTGGCTGAAATTCAATACGAAATAGGCCTGGGGAACGGCAAATATATAGCCCAAGCTTCAGGATCCTCAGAACTGCCATTCAAAAGTTAGCGTGTTTTTTATCTCGTAAATCCACGAAAAACCCTTGCCGATATTCATAACTTTTGAACCACTGAACAAATTTTGCTGGATTGCAACACCAACGTGACCAGGTAAATGACCAACATATATGCCAAACTTCAGGAGCCTCCATGTAGTCTTTCAAAAGTTTGCGTGTTCTCAACAGACAGACAGACGGACGGACGGACGGATATCGCTAGATCGTCTTAAAATCGATCGAGGATCATGAATATATATATTTTATGGGATCCTAGACCAATATTTCAAGGTGTTACAAACGGAATAACAAACTTATAAATACCCTCTATCACTACACCATTTACAGATGTAATTCGTAAAAGATCATTGTAATTCGAAAATTTTACTTGTAATTCGAAGATTCAATTTGTTATTCGAAGATTCTATTTCTAATTCGAAGATTATATTTGTAATTCGAAGATTCCATTTGTAATTCGAGTATTCCAATTGTAATTCGTAAAAGATCATTTGTAATTCGTAAAATATCAATTGTAATTCGAACAAGTAAGAAAGCTATATTCGGCTGTGCCGAATCTTTAAATACCCTCCGCCAATGTAATGATTTAAAAACAAAAAAGTTTGTTTTATTTATACCTCAAGAAATAAAAAAGTACCAAAAAGTGTACTTTCGGTACTTTTAATAAAAGGTACTTTTAATGAAAGGTACTTTTTATAAAAGGTACTTTTTATATAAGGTACTTTTTATGAAAGGTACTTTTTATAAAAAGTACTTTTTATAAAAGGTACTTTTTATAAAAAAAGGTACTTTTTATAAAAAAATGTACTTTTTATAAAAAAAGGTACTTTTTATAAAAAAAGGTACTTTTTATAAAAAAAGGTACTTTTTATAAAAGGTACTTATTATAAAAGGTACTTTTATAAATGGTACTTTTTATAAAAAGTAATTTTATAAAAGGTACTTTTTATAAAAGGTACTTTTTATAAAACGTACTTTTTATAAAAGGTACTTTTTATAAAAGGTACTTTTTATAAAAGGTACTTTTTATAAAAGGTATTTTTAATAAAATGTACTTTTTATAAAAGGTACTTTTTATAAAAGGTACTTTTTTTAAAAGCTACTTTTTTTAAAAGCTACTTTTTTAAAAGCTACTTTTTATAAAAGGTACTTTTTATAAAAGGTTCTTTTTATAAAAGGTACTTTTTATAAAAGGTACTTTTTTTAAAAGGTACTTTTTTAAAAGGTACTTTTTATAAAAGGTACTTTTTATAAAAGGTACTTTTTATAAAAGGTACTTTTAATAAAAGGTACTTTCTATAAAAGATACATTTTATTAAAGGTACTTTTTATAAAAGGTACTTTTTATAAAAGGTACTTTGTATCAAAGGCACTTTTTATAAAAGGTACTTTTTATAAAAGGTATTTTTCATAAAAGGTTCTTTTTATAAAAAGTACTTTTTATAAAGGAACCTTTTATAAAAGGTACTTTTTGAAAACGGTACTGAATTTTCAGAAAGTACTTGTTCCAAAATGTTTTATTTCACTAAAGGATCCTACATTCTAAATTTCAGGTTTGAATAACCATTATTTCAGTAAATAAAAAAAAAGTACCAAAAGTACTATTTTACCCATTTTACCCCCGTAGAATCAACATTGACAAAACTCGAGCCTTAGTGAATCTTTTTTCCGGAAGGTAAACCGACATTGCAAATTTCAATTTTCTAGTACCATTATTTAAGGAAATATAAAATGTAACAAAAGTACATATGTTTACCCTTTTTACCCTATTAGAAACATCATTGGCAAAAACCCAGCCTTAGGGGATCTATATTCCGGGAGGTGAACATACAGTCCCAATTTCAAGTCTATGTGACAATTTTTTAAGGAAATATAAAAGGTACCAAAAGTACAGATTTTTTCCCTTTTTACCCTCTTAGAATCAACATTGGCAATAATCCAGCCGTACTGGATCTACATATATTCTAGGATGTGAACATACTGTCCAAATTTCAAGTTTCTATGACCATTATTTCAGGAGATATTAAAAGCACCAAAAGTATTTTTTTTACCCTTTTGACCCCCTTAGAATCAACACTGGCAAAAATCCAGCCTTAATGGATCTATATTCCGGGAGGTGAACATACAGTCCAAATTTCAAGTCTCTATGATCATTATATCAGGAGATTTAAAAAGTACCAAAAGTACAGTTTTTTACCCTTTTTACCCCCTTACCATTGGCAAAACTCCAGCCATAGTGGATCTATATTGCGGGAGGGTAACATACAGTCCAAATTTCAAGTTTCTATGACCATTATATCGGGAGATATAAAAAGTACCAAAAGTACAGTTTTTTACCCATTTTACCCCCTTAGAATCAACATTGGCAAAAATCCAGTCTTAGTGGATCTTTATTCCGGGACGTCAACCTACAGTCCAAATTTCAAGTTTCTAACTTTAGCGGTTTGGGCTGGGCGATGATGAATGAGTATGTCAGTCAGTCACATTACTCTTTTATATACAGTGCCGGTCAAAAAAATAGCACCAATGACAAAATCTCTATTCATTCAATTGAAACAAAATATTATGTGCGTATTCGTTTAAAGTAAATATGCAATATTCTTATACTAAGTCTAAGCCCCTTAAATGTTTTTACTTTTTCCAAAAATTGTGGACGGTTCTTTTTTAATGATCGATATTTTAAAAAAACTCCGAATCAGTGCAGTCAATAAAATAGCACCGAATTACAAAATTTCTTTAAAAAAATTAATAATATTTTAATTATTAAAATAAAAGTGTTAAATACTAAAGGAAGATAGCTTTTATTTATAAAAAAATTTAATTCATTACAAAATTTCATATTTGTTTTCATAAAAATATGACGTGGAAAGAATTACACTCCTCAAAAACGTTCTTTTGTAAAAAATATGATTTCTGAACATAAACCATATTCTGAAAAAGGAAAATTGGTTGGATGCGCTTATAAAATGATTGCAAATTCAACAAAATTATCTTTAGAGCTTGAAAAACTTAGTCACAAGCGACGCTTGTCACCATTAGTGGTTAAGTGTTTGTAAAGACAATGGAAGAAAGACCCATTTACGGCATCTCCAGAGCTAAAAAAGGACAGCAAATGGTGAAAATGTTCGTCAAAGATTACAAAACAACAACATTAACGCTTGTAGATTCGGAAAAGTGCGCCTACTCTCACTTAAGCATGATGCAAGTCCTTTGAAGTTTGCTAACAGTAACTCAGAATGACCAGCTTAAAAGTGGATCAATGATCTATGGGCAAATGAATCCAATGTTGTTTTATTTGGAGACATGGGATCACATACCTATGTCAGAAGACCCTAAAACGCGGAATTCAATCCAAAATTCAAAATAAAAATAACTTTTAATGGTGCTTATGGTGTGGGGGATATTTTGCTACTGTGGAATGGGGTTCATATATTGGACCATGGCTCACATATTGGACTAGTACAACCGTGGATATACACTTAACGTTTATATCCTCCAGAAAGTAATGTTGCAATAAGTTTCTAAGCAAATGCCACTAATTTAGGTCTTTTAGCACGTCAATTACCCAAAGCATGACAAGGAATTGGCAAAAAATTGGGTCTGGACAATAAAGTAAACGTGATGGAATGGCCTGGTCAGTCCCCAGATCTAGACCAAATCGATAGTTGATGGACAGATATAGAGAAGGGAGTGTCCTGAATACAACCAACTTGTAATAAAGCTCTTTGGGTGGCTGTTCAGCAACTCTGGAACTGAATTTCGAATTAAAGATCTAAAAATCTCGCGAATTCGGTACAAAAACGTTGTACAGAGGTAATTGTCAACAATGAGCACTCGACAATTTTTTTTTTAATATTTAAAGATTTTACAACAATGCTGAATTCATAATCCATTCGTTTTTCAAATTTAAGAATTTAATTTTAATACAAAAAGTACTGTGGTGCTATTTTTTTGACTGAGTCTTTTTTAAGTTTTTTTAAAAACTCTGAAAATTTTTAATAAAATAAAAAACCAAATTAGCCTTTTCTTATGTAATATTGTTTCACACTCTTGTAAGTATCTTATGACACGTTATCAGTGACATAAGTTGAAATTGTTAAAAAGAAACCAACGAAGAAAATTCTGTTTTATCCTGGTGCTATTTTTTTGACCGCAGCTGTATATAGATTTTCCGGATTTGGGCGATTTTTGCCATAAAGTTTATTTCTGTCTTTTATTATTTAACAAAATTTATTTTTTTTAAATAAAAATATTTTTTTTTTAAGAAATCGGAACAAAATTGAATTTTGGCGATATTTTACATCCGAGTTTGCGACAAAGCCAAAAAAAGTCTGGCAACCCCGTTAATATGACGAAGCAAAAAAACAGACACACACACATCCCAGCAAATTTTTGCATTACTAGTAATGAGTATAGTAATTAGTAATAATTATTGGTATGTACTTACTCATTGCATGAAACACTACTTATTCTATAAAGGCCGTGAGACAAAAATAATTAGTGCCTACAAGCTTACGAGTAGGGAGATAAATAACTACTGACCTATAACAAGTAAAATAAGTAGTTACTTATAAGGAATAAAATAAATAGTTGCAAACAGAGTTTGAAATAACTATTTATCATTAGATTATTCGTTTTCGCGAAACTTTAAGCTAAAAAGGTAAAACAAATATTGTTTTTTTCTGATTGGACTTAATTTCACAAGTGAACTTGCAAATAAGTATTTATTTTTAACATTCTCAATAACCTATTATTTATATTATTGCAAATAAGTACTTACGTATTATAATATAAGCCACTAGTTGCTTTTTGGACTAAAGTAATGCAGTGGGTAATGAGTAGTTGTTATAAGTAATGTAATTGGCAGTCATTACTTTTCGCAACACATTACCAAGTTTTTGCTGGGATGCTTTGTACATAAAAATAACAATTAATTTTTTTATTATTACTTAACGAACTTTTTTTTAATTAAATTTAGATTTTGTTTTACATATTTTAAAGATTTTTTGTAAACATTTTTTTCTTTTTCTCCGTTTTTTTTTTCATTTCCGTATTCTTTGTTATGTATGTATCTACACAAAATATGAATTAATTTAGGGTTATGATGAAAATCACTAAGAGTTTTTTCAGTAATTCACTCATAACTTTTAAAGTACTTAACCGATTTCAAAAAAAAATACACTAGTTTTTGCCTGGATAAATTCCGCAACTTTTGGTACCCCAAGCGTTAAAATCGGTTCCGGATTATTGCCAAAAACGTGATTTCAACAGACAGACAGACAGACGGACGGACAGACAGACAGACAGACAGACAGACAGACAGACAGACGGACATCGTTAGATCGACTTAAAATCGATCAAGGATCATGAATATATATACTTTATGGGGTCCTAAACCAATATTTCAATGTGTTACATACGGAATGACAAACTTATATATACCCTCTATCACCAGAGTGGAGGGTATAAAAAGATCAATTGTAATTCGAAAAAGATCAATTGTATTTCGTAAAATATCAATTGTAATTCGTAAAAGATCAATTATAATTCGTGAAAGATCAATTGTAATTCGAAGATTCCATTTGTAATTCGTAAAAGATCAATTGTAATTCGTAAAAGATCAATTGTAATTCGAAAAACATCAATTGAAATTCGAAAAAGATCAATTGTAATTCGTAAAAGATCAATTGTAATTCGTAAAAGATCAATTGTAATTCGTAAAAGATCAATTGTAATTCGTAAAAGATCAATTGGAATTCGTAAAAGATCAATTGTAATTCGAAATAGATCAATTGTAATTCGTAAAAGATCAATTGTAATTCGAAGATTCCAATTGTAATTCGTAAATTATCAATGGAAATTCAGTTGATGTTTTTCGAATTACAATTATATATTATACAACACTCAAAAAAACACTTGCCAAATTACTAGTAAAACTCCCGTTAACCAATTTTGCCAATATTTGACAATTTTCCTTGTTTTTTTTTAACAAAAAATAACATTTGTTTTAGTTTTACAATTTTTTTCGTAAATGTTCAAATTTTTAAGGTAATTTTACAAAAAAAATCTAGTGAATTCACAAGAACTCCTTGTAAGTATTATCGCATCAAAAAAGTTGTAAATTTACAATTTTATTAGTAAAAAGCTTGTACAATTACAAAAAAGCTCGTAATTTTTACTAAAAAATTCTCGTAAATTAGGA
This sequence comes from Pegoplata infirma, assembly GCA_963921195.1. Lineage (NCBI taxonomy): Eukaryota > Metazoa > Arthropoda > Insecta > Diptera > Anthomyiidae > Pegoplata > Pegoplata infirma. The sequence continues at coordinate 84,693,068 of OY992540.1, forward strand.
GGTAGCACAAAATCCAGTAAAGTCACGAGAATTTCTTGTAATTTTAATCGCGTCAAAAATGTTGTAAGTTTTCATTTTAATGGTAAAAAACTTGTAAATTTTTTGTAATTTTACAAGTTTTTTACCAAAAAATTGTAATTTTTACTAGGAATTCTCGTAAAATAGAAGGTAGTAGCAAAAAATTATTTCACAAAGTTTTTTTTGGTAATTTTACAAGATTTCTTTTTTTTTTTGAGTGAACATTGAAGAAAGAATTTCAATGTAGAGTTTTAACAAATTAATGAATTGCTAAAACCATTAAATAAAAATTCTTCAATTCATTGTAAACTTGTATACATAAATCATATTTTCAGCAACATTGTTGCTCTTTTAAATCAAGTTTATTTGAAATTGAAAAAAAAAATTCTTAAACACCCACCAACGCATAATATACTCGTACAATGAATGACTTAATAAAACTTATAAATATTTTTAAATGTTAAATAATAATAAATTCGCTTTGAAATTATTATTTTGTCATTATCTTCATATAGATATTTTGTTTCTTCTTAGGTACTTTTTAATATTTTAATACTTTGACATTATGCCGCCAATAATATTCACAACTCATATGCATGAGATTTTAAATCTTTTTTTTTTTTTTTTTGTTAAAAAAACTTGTCAGATTATCAAAAGAAGTTAAATTAATAATATTTTGTATAGATTTTGCCAATCATTTTGTTATGCCCAGTCAATGTGTTGTTTTGTTTAATTTATTATTAAACTTTCAATACTTTTTTATATTTTTTTGTAATTCGGGGATAAAAAAAACTACTTAAATATCAATTGATATTTATTGGGTTTTGGCGAGAAGTTTTTTTTTTTTTTGTTTGATTGTCATTAATTACAATTTGATTGATTAGATTTGATATGAGAAACAACAATATAAGACAATTATTAACGGTTCAAATAACTATATTTTTAACACTTTTATGTAAACAAAATGTCATTAGCCTTAGGTTTAAAAAAAAAAATAAAAACTTTATGAGAAAGTTTTCAAATGATATAAGATACCGGAACTCGAAAATTTTACTTGAATATTAAATGAATCGTTAACGAAATTGTTAACAAATCGATTAAACTTAAAATGTATTACAACAAATAGGAAAATTAAAGTCAGTAAAGACCGACAGTGTTTTGCCGAAAATCTATCCAAACATGTACCGATCGGATATAAATTTAATGAGAAATTTTATAACTGTAGGAAAATATACAGAAATAAAATTCGAGTGTAATTTAGAAAAATCAAAAAAAAAAAATTTTCAAAGTGTTCAATTAGACATGGAATGCCACATATATGAGGTATATATGAGGTAATCCACACCAAATGTCCCGCTACAGAAAAACATGTGTCCCAAACATTTCTGAATAGGTTGTATGAATAGCCCTATATGGAACTAAGAAAAATTTTTGTCAATTTTTCAAAAACTGGGCTTAGGAGGCGTGGTCAAATTTTGAAAAAATGGTAAAATTTGTGTCGAGTTACCTAGTTTAAATATTTATCAAACTAAAACGGAATGAACCACAATCTCAAAAATTTACATTCTTATATAGTTTTGTATGGGCTATTGATTAAAAATTTTTTTTTTGGAAAATTTTCAGAACCCGTTCTGAAATTTACAATTTTTTAAAAAAGTCAATTTATCAAAAATTCTGACACTTTTTTATACCCTCCAACCACAGTATGGGGGTATACTCACTTTGTCATTCCATTTGTAACGCATCGAAATATCGTTCGGGGACCCCATAAAGTATATATATTATTGATCCATGATCGATTCTAAGACATTCTGTGAATGTCCGTCTGTCCGTCCGTCTGTCTGTAGATAACACAATAGCTAGACTCCTGAAGTTTGGCACAAATATGTCTCATGTTCATAGGCAGGTTAAGTTCGTTAATGAGCAAAATCGGGCCAGGGGGAAAAAAGTTCCCCCTTGAAGAACTGAACCAACCTCTGAAAAAATACACTATTTTTATATGTTTTTTTGTATTTTTGTTAAATAACCCATCACCACCCAAAAAAAAGCGCCCCTTACAATATTTTTTTACATTTTGGAGGGTATAAAAGATTAGTTTAGATGTTTGTCCATCCACACAAAAAAATTCAGAGACGCGTTTTTTGTTTTTTTTTTTCGAGAAAATCGCATTTGAATATTAAATTTCATAACAATTTTGTAATTTGCTTGTATTTTCTTGTTTTAACGTAGCGAATGAATATTAAATATTTGCATAAATGTTACTCATACGCACTGTTGAAACAAGAAAATACAAGGAAACTACTAAATTGTTTTAAAATTCAAAATATAAATGGGATTTGCTCGAAAAAAACGAAAAACGCATGTCTGAATTTTTTTGTGTGGATAGACAAGCATCTAAACTTTAATAAAAAAAAATTTTTAACAAATCAAAAATGGCCGGATTTTTTATAAATTGACTTTTTTAAAAAATGGAAAATTTCAGAACGGGTTCGGAAAATTTTCCAAAAAACTAAATTGTAATCGATATCCCATACAAAACTATACAAGAACATACATTTTTGAGAATGTGGTGCATTCCGTTTTAATTTGATAAATATTTAAACAAGGCAACTCGACACAAATTTGACCATTTTTCTAATATTTTACCACACCTCCTAAGCCCTGTTTTTGAAAAACCAAAAACGCAATTTTCTTAGTTCCATATAGGGCTATTCATACAACCTATTCCGAAATTTGCGGTACACATGTTTTTTTTTTTTGCTGGATATTTGGTGTGGAATGTCTCATATATTAGACCGGTATCTTTTTGTATATCAGAAAATCTTTTTTTCTGATTTTGAACGTTTAGGCAAATTTGTATTCTCCTAGAATTTTTAAAAATTTCAATAAGTAAACGAATAATTAAGCTCAAGGCCTTATTTTTCGTTTACTTCTTCTAGTTAAAACAAACAGGTCGAAAAACTTACATAATAATTTTTGAAAATTTAAAAAAGATCATGTCTTGCGATAGATCATATTTATTAATTTGATGCGGTGATCACGAATATTAAAAAATTGTAAAATCGATCGACCGGTTTCGCTATTTGAAATTTTTAAAAATTGCGAATTTTTCTAAGTTTAAAAAATTAAAAAAAAAAATCTTAAAATTTCTTTCCCTTGACCCTTTTGTGATTTTGACATTAATTGATTTTGACATGCTGACCACGAATATCAAAAAATTTCTAAAATCGTTCAAGCAGTTGTCGAGATATCGCCATTTGAAATTTGTCAAAAATGGCGATTTTTCTACGTTAAATTTCTTTTTTCCATTGACTATTTCAATGAAATAATAGTAAGTATTTAAATAAATAGTATTTCATAGAGCTTGAGACAAACTTTCATTTCAACCTAATTTGAGCCAAATCAGACCATTAAACATGAAATCAGACCCTTCGATGAAAGTTTAGAGTTTTTGGTAAAAATTTTCTAAACAACCGAAACTTTGGCCAAAAGGCGCCACAGGTTCAGATTATGGGATTTGGCTCAAATTAATTTTAAATAAAAATTCGTCTCAAGTTCTATGTAAAGGTTCAGGAAAAAAATATTAAGAATTTTTTTTTTAATTTTTTGACCGTAGAAAAACCCGCCATTTCTGCAAATTTCAAATAGTGATATCTCGAAAACCGTTCCGCCGATTTTTAGTACATTTTAGATGTTAAGATTGTTTATCTGAAAATAGCAAATTTTTTAACTAAAATCAGCAGATATTTCTGCTAAAATTAGTACGTTTTTCTGCTACCTTAGCAGATTGCCTCATGTGACTCAAAATGGGTGTATTTTCAGCAGAATTTTCTGCTGACTGGTTTTATTATGAGTCTATTATTATGAGTCTATTAGTTTAACTATTTCATTGATAACCATTTTGTCTACCAAATTAAAAATTTTGCAAAACTTGTTTTAAAATTTTATTCATGTTTTCTTTTCATATTCTTAAAAATTCTCAATTCTATTTAAAATTCATAATATTAATATGAAATATGACCTTTTTCTTAAACACATCATCACCTTTAATTTTAACAACAAAATGATTTTTTTTTTTCAAAAATACAAAAAACTGTAAATTTTTTTATAATTTATACATATAACAATAAAATTATAAATAAAACAAGTTAAGCTGCTTTTTTCATGGAGATTTTTATTTTTAGTTTTTTTTTTTATTTATTTATGTTTTATTTTTGTTTAGATTTTATTATACCAATTAATGTAAATGTGATCATTAAATAACACAAAAAAAAAACTACAAAAAATTATATTTTATTTGTACAATTTACAAATTATTGTAAAAAAACACACACACAAAAAACAGTAGTAGACAAATATACTAAAAAAACGTGTTGGTTAAAATAAAATATTATTTCAATTTAATGACTCTAATAAAGTATAAATCTTATGGTAAATTGCAAAAAAAGCAATATTTACACTCAAAAAAATAAAACTGTAAAGTTAGCAGAAAATTTAGTTAAATTTAACTAAAAAAACACCTGATTTTGAACCTACTAAATTTCTAGTTAATTTAACTAAAAATATTTAGTTAACTTTTCGTAGAATGAATGTAGCAAAAAAAACGTAACTTTAACTAAAAATTCAGCGGAAAATTTCGTAATATTTTTATGTATGTATGTATTAACAAAAAAATTAGTTAAATTCAGCTAAACTTTTTGTAAAAAAATTGTAGGTTTGTTAAATATTGATTTTATATACTAACACTTCACTTATTTTTTCTTTTTTTTTCAAAGCATTAAGTTCAGCTTAAGTAGAACTTATCAGATTTGCATAGGAGGCTGCACAAGAAATTTCTAACATTTTTTCACTCGACAACTATGTTACGAGAAATCAGCAAATTAATTAATAAAAATTCGTAAACACAGTTTTAAAGTCAACAAAAAAAAATAATTCAAAATTTGTTCAAAACTAGTATTTTTGTAAATTGAACTTAATTAAAAAAAGTAGTTAAAACGCCGATTTTAACTAAAAATTTGCTAAAAAGCCAGTAAGCTCGAGCTAACAAAAAAAAATTAGTTAACTTTACAGTTTTATTTTTTTGAGTGTACGGTTTGAAAAAAAAAAACGAAAGATCAAAATCTAAAAAAAAATTCTTATGAGATTAATTTTTTAAGGAGAAATAAATTTGGAGTGCTTAAAAAAAATATGTATTTGTAAACACCATTAAGCAAAATAAATAGACGTACAAAACAAAGTTGTTAAAAAAAATAAGTATTCAATTAATTTTAGTTCAGTAAAAAACGACTGTAAAATGCTGTACACTTAATCTGAGGATCTTGAAATTTGGCATATATGTTTGTAATTTACCTGGTCAGGTTGGTATCGTATTTAAGCAAAATCGGTTCAGAAGTAAAACCGTGAATTTCGGAAGGGGTTTTTCGCGAAATTTGCGTGTTCAAAAATTGGTTTCACCTTTAATTCACGCACTCAAAATAAATTCTCTGTTCAATCAGCAGAAAAATCTGCTGAAAATACACATATTTTGAGTCATATGAGAAATCTGCTGATTTTAGCAGACTCGGTTTGCTAAATATCTGTCTTGATTACCTGGATGAAATCAGCAGAGAAATCTGCCGAGACAACAAACAAATCTGCATGAAAAAACTTAAGAAAATTTTCTAAGTTTTTTTTAAGTTATACTGTTTTTTAAGAATTAAAAAAATTAATTTTATTTGATTTTTTCTGTAAGTACAGATCGAGCACGGGCTCTAATTATATTTTTTATAAGGGTTCAAGTTGAAAAAATGCAGAAGAAAAATTGAATTTCTAAAAATTATAGACATTTCTGGTATTTCCTATACCGGTTTCAAACACCCCAGTTATAGTACGTTCAGATTGGCCTTGAAACCCCGTTTAACGAGGTTTCGAGCCAAACCTCATTTGAAAATACGTATTTTCTCTCACAAATTTAAACCTTTTTGTAGTGAGGTTTCAACGAAAGTACGATCGAAACCTTATAAATTTCATATTTTTACCACTGTGCGACAATGAGAAATAGAGAAAATGGGAAAATGACAAAAATAAAAAAATAAATAAATCAATTTATTTACAAAATTTATTTAAAATATTTATCAATTTGAAATAAAAATAAAATTAAAATGTGCCAAAAATAATTTCCGCATAATTAAATTAGTTAAAAAAATATATTTTTTGTGTGACATTTATCGAAACCTACATTAGTGTCAAAACTGTTGTGTGTGAACAGGTGAGTTTTTAAATTGAAAATACGAGCTTTCAACGGGGTTTCGAGGCCAATCTGAACATAGCATTAGTGTCATCATCAGTATGATTTTAAATGTCGGTTTGTCTTTTTAATGAAAACTGTTTTTTATATATGTGAATATTTATAGTTTCTACAAAATAAATTTTGACAGTTTCCAACACTACAATTCTATTTCTATGTAGCAATCTCAACCTCACTTCATACTTTCTTTCAACTTTTTTTTAATGTTTTTGCTAAATAATCTTGACAATGGCATCTGACAAATCCCGAAACACGTATCGATTAAGTCTTGCAAAAAATGACCAATATAAATAAATTTAAAACAGAAAAATTATTTTCTGAAAAATTATTCTATGAGAATATCATAGTTTTAATTAGTAAAGGAAATAATGACCTCGAGCTAGAATAAACCTACTCAAAAGATAATATTTTAAAGGTCGAATAAAACAATTTTTATTTTTTAATAAAAATTAATCGGAATTTAAAAAATAAAAGTTTTATTTTTAAGTTCAAATTTTGACAAAAAAAATCTTCTAAGATTTTTTTAAAACGGGATAACTAAATACTTCTGTAAAATTAACAAAACAATCTGCTGTTTTTTTTCATTTTGATCATTAAATCATTAAGGGATTTAAATTTTACAAAATCTAAAAAAAAATACATCTTAAAAAACTTAAGAAATTTTGTGAAAAAAAACATGCCAACAGATTATTTCTGTCAAATAACAAAATAATCTGCAAAAAATCCGCACAAGAATATTTTTAAATAAAACAAACAGAATCAGTAAAATTGCAGAACATTTTTTGTTACTGTCTAAAACTGAATGACAGAGAATTTACTTAAAATATCCATTTGAGCAGAAAAATATGCTAAAAGTTTGCTAATTCAAATTAAAAGGCATTTTACTGATTTTTTGGCAGATTTTTATAACCTACACCACTGTGTGGCACAGGGTATAATAAGTTTGTACTGATGTTTGTAACTATTCGAAATACAGGTACTAGACCCACCTCCAAGTATACCGATCCATTAGAGGCACTTTCTGAGACGATTTAGCGATGTCAGTCCGTCCGTCCGTAAATTTACAAATTTTTTGACACGATAAAATTTACAAAGACGTTTCGTAATTTTACTAGAAATTTTCCTACCTCCTATTTTACGAGAATTCCTAGTAATTTTACAAGCTTTTTACTAACAATTTTGTAATTTTACAAGCTTTTTACCAATAAAATTGTAAATTTACAGTTTTTGGCGCAATTAAAATTACGAGGGATTCTCGAGAATTAACTAGATTTTTTTGGAAATTTATCTTGGAAATTTGTAAAATTACAAAAAAAATTGTAAAATTACAAAACAAAATGTAAATTTCGATTTGTTAAAAAACAAGGAAAACTTTAAAATATTGGTAAAATGGGATTACTAGTATGGGATTACTAGTAATTTGACAAATTTTTTTTTTTGTGTGTAGCCCCAATACAAACTTACAATTTTATTTTTATTTTTATTAAGAATTACCATATAATTACAAATCATATACTGATTTTACCGAGAACTGGTAACAATGACCTTCGTCTCGTTGTAGCGAAACAGACCAAGGCCTCCGGTGGGAATCGAACCCACGACGCCCAGACTCATAGGCTAGCACGCTACCAACTAGCCTACTGGGGCGCCTACTTCCAATTTTAATTTGTCTCAAATGACTCTAATAACCGTATTATAATAGGTATCCTTTCGTAACTTGGCAGGTAAGCATATTTTGTATTTACAAATACTCATTACAAATCGGACCAGTTCTTCTTGTAGTCCCTATACAAACCACCCTCCCGATATTCACATAAATCTCTCAAAACTCACGAAAATAGGAAATATTTGATTGAAATTGTGTTTGTAGATGTTAAACCTTTTTTTTTTTTGGTGGCATAACTAATTCTGAATATAATTGGTCCAAAATGGACCAATACCCATATATAAATTATTTCCGATATTCAGTAAAATCGGAAAATAAGCCAATTTCACTCAAATTTTGTTTGTGTGTATTTTCTACACTAATTAAAGATCTAACGAAAGATAAATCCTTTTGGTCTATGTTTGGACTTGGGACATATTTTCTGAAAAACACTGCTGTACGGTATTATATGGTCGGCCTAGACCCACTATAATTTCTAACTTGTTTTTTTCACATTCTTCGGAACTTTCAGATTTTCAAGTCAAAAATAATACCCAAAGACATTGTCCTACAGGTCCAATATTTTTGTGTCTTAATATTGACCATAAATGGTAACTATTTCGATCCCGACCATTTTGAACAACAGGAAAGTTTGATTCACCCTACTTTGCAATCTTTTAAAAAAGGTAAAAATCGCCGTTTTCACATTTTCAAAAAAATTTGAAGTGCAGATTTAGAATCTTTTTCTATGTATTTTAGAATTTTTTTCATAAATTTACAAGGTAATTTTACAAAAAAAAAATCTAGTTAAGTCACGAGAAGCTTTTCTTGTCATTTTACAAAGCTTTTTTGAGTGTAGAAGGTAGAACAAAATCTAGTAAAGTCACGAGAAGTCCTTGAAATTTTTATTGAGTCAAAAAAGTTGTACATTTACAATTTTATTGCTAAAAAGCTTGACAAATTTTTGTAATTATATAGCTTTTTACCTATAAAATTGTAATTTTTACTAGGAGCTCTCGTAATATAGGAGGTCCCGTGAAAAAAATCGATTTGATCTAATCCAAACTGGTTTCATCCGATAATATATGGTTGCATCTGATTTTATATAATTGTATCTGATCAGATCTAATAAGATGTAAAATTTGTCCTAATGTTGGCCAAATCCGAAATATAACTAGATCTCGATTTTGACCATTTCAGATATAATTATATGCAATCATATACGATCATATATAAATAGATATAAACAAATCAGATAATATCTAATCAAATTTTTACAAGAGGTAGCAAAAAATTATTTTACGAGGGTTTTTTTTTGTAATTTTACAAGATTTTTTAGTGAATTATTAAAAGCACTTACTTCAATTGGAATATGAATTTTTTTTAACAATTATCATTCAAAGGGTTGGGAATGTTCATTTTAAAGTATACCAAAAAATTACCTGAAAAGAGAAAAAATAAATAAAATTAGTGTTGAGTTTGTTTGATTTTTATTAAATAATATAAAAAATAAGTTGTTAATTCGACCTGCGAATGAAAAAGGGATTAATCCACACCATTTCCAATTGTATTTTAAAATTTTCTAAATTTATTTTAAAGTTGTCCAATTGTATGTATTTTAAAATTTTCCAAATTTATTTTAAAATTTTCCAATTAAATTTTAAAATTAATTTAAAATTGTCAAAAAATATTTTAAAATTTTCTAAATTTGTTTTAAAATTGTCCAAATGTTTTGCTATAATTTTCCAAAACAATTTTAAAATTGTCCAAAAATATTTTAAAATTTTCTAAATAAATTTTCAAATTATCTGAAAATATTTTAAAATGGATTTGGACAATTTTAAAATTCTTTTGGACAACTTTAAAATACATTTGGATAATTTTAAAATACATTTGGACAACTTTAAAATACACTTGTAAAATTTTAAAATACATTTGGACAATTTTAAAATTCTCTTGGACAATTTTAAAATATTTTTGGGCAATAATACAATTTAAAATTCTCCATTTAAAATTTTCCAAAATTATTCAAAATGAATTTTAAAATTTTCCACAAGCAGTTTAAAATTTTCCGAATGTATTTAAAATATTTCCAAGTGTATTTTAAAGATTTCTAAATTAAACTTAAAATTTTTTAAATGTATTTTAAAAATTTCCAAATGTATTTGAAAATTGTCCATACATATTTTGAAATTATCCGAATTTGTTTTAAAATTGTTCAAATGTATTTTTAAATACTCTACATTAAATTCTACAATATTTTGAAATACATTTGCAAAATTGTTATGACTTAATAGTTAAAGTTTCTTGATTACGATTAGAGTATTATTCTAGCTCGAGGCCAAATAATATTTCTATTTATGATATTGTCATAATAAAGTATTTTTAATTAATTGCTTTAAATTGATTTCTTTATAATTAGAATAAGATAGAATTTCAGATAAAATAAATATTTATTTAAATTCTTTCAAATTTATCAGATTTGCTTTAAAGCATTTCTTACATTTCTCGTTATTCAATTTTATAATTTTGCAAATAAAAAAAAATATTTTCCAATATTTAACAATCCATAAACTTAAGGAATTTATGTATAAACATTTTAATTCAATACAAATTCGATCTGATAAAAATTGACACACGTGTTAAAACTACTCCAACAAATTCAACACATTTGGTGGCCATAAATTATAATGCCACTGCTACACCACGACTTTTATTTCAAAATTATAAAAAAAGACACATTAAACAAATGTGAAATGAATTATTTATTCAAATAAATAATATTTTTTATGTTTAACTAATATTTAAAGAACAATTCATACAATAAACACTATCTTTTTTATACCCTCCAACTACAGTATGGGGGTATACTCACTTTGTCATTCCGTGTGTAACGCATCGAAATATCGGTCGGGGACCCCATAAAGTATATATATTATTGATCAGTGATCGATTCTAAGACATTCTAGCGATGTCCGTCCGTCCGTCCGTCCGTCCGTCTGTCCGTCCGTCCGTCCGTCCGTCTGTAGTTAACACGATGCAGTCCAAAATAAAAGAGCTAGACACCTCAAGTTTGGCATAAATATGTCTAATGGTCCTAGGCAGGTTAAGTTCGGAAATGGGCCAAATCGGACCAGGGGGAAAAAAGTTCCCCCTTGAAGAACTAAACCAACCGCTTAAAAATGCTAATTTTTTTGACGTTTTTTTGTATTTTTGTGAACCAAATGAGACATTTTTATGTTCGTAGAAGTCACCGACCACTCCCCCTACCTTGCCCCCCCCCCCCCTCCCTCAAACAACGCCCCTGTCAAATTTTTTTTTTTTATTTTTTTACAAGTTGGAGGGTATAATAGATTCGGCACAGCCGAATTTAACACTCTCACTTGTTTTTTGTTAACAAAAGACTAAAAACAACAATAAAAAAAGTTGAACAAATTCAAAATACTCGTATAAAGTAACGTCAAACAGAAGTGTCACCATCAAAATTTAGATAAAGATCGTCTCTATAATAAACTATTCGCTGTGAGTAATTTAAACAAACAAAAAAAAAGGATCAACATGGGTGGCAAAAGTAATAAAAACAAATAAATAAAATTCAAATTTACACTTGTGAACATAAAAAAATTAAATTAATTAAAAAAACTGTGTAAACCCTAAAAAAATAAATGTTGTACTTTTAATATTTTTAAATGTTTTTTTTTAATTATAAAAAAATTCTTGTAAAGTTCGTCACACAATTTGCAAAAAAAAAATATTTAAATTTTATCTTTTTTAAATTGAGCGTAAAAGTGATTTTTTATTACTTTGCCAAAAAAAATGCGGCAAAGATTTTTTTGTATATTTTTTGCTGTTTACTTGACTTAATGACTGCTTCCAATTCCAAAAAAAATGTTTAAAAAATCGGTATCCTAAAAATCTAGGAATTGAAAATCAGAAATCCCGCGATTGGGGATTCGCTTAATACCTAATATACCGGAATTTCCGGGATCGGGATTGGAAGTTTACTGTCTACTAAGTAGATATACTGTTCAACATGAATTTATATCCTGAATGAGACAAAAAAATAAAAGTAGACTATCACTACACCATTTCCAATTGTATTTTAAAAATTTCCAAATGTTTTGTGAAATTGTCCAAATGTATTTTTAAATTGTCCAAATATATTTTAAAATTGCCCGAGTAAAAATGTTTAGATATATTTTTATATATCACATCTTATTCGAGATTTGAATGATCAGTACTGATCCAAGTAAGATCAATTCTGATCCGAGATTTGAAAGATCAGTACTGATCCGAAAAATGGATCGCTAAGATTAGATCAGTTTTAATCGGACGGATACAATGTCATTCGAAAAATGGGTTTATATAATTAGATAAACCCATTTTTCGGATGAAATTGTATCCGTTTATATAATTAGATAAACCCATTTTTCGGATGAAATTGTATCCGTCCGATTAAAACTGATCTAATCTTAGCGATCCATTTTTCGGATCAGTACTGATCTTTCAAATCTCGGATCAGAATTGATCTTACTGATCCTTCACATTTTTACTTGGGTGTCCAAATTAATTTTAAAATTGTCCAAATGCATTTTAAAATTGTCCAAATGTATTTTAAAATTGTCCAAATTAATTTTAAAATTGTCCAAATTAATTTTAAAATTGTCCAAATACATTTTAAAATTGTCCAAATATATTTTAAAATTGTCCAAATGTATTTTAAAATTGTCCAAATAAATTGGGGACCCCTGTAGGTTAGTTGGTAGCGTGCTAGCCTATGAAACAGGGAGTCGTGGGTTCGATTCCCACAAAAACCCTTGGTCGATCTCGCTACAACGAGACGACGGTCATTGTTACCAGTTCTCGTTTAGGTTTAAATTATTAAAATGATTTGTAATTAAATTGGAAAAATAAGTAAAAACCGATCATACATAAATTTTAAAATTGTCCAAATAAATTTTAAAATTGTCCAAATATATTTTAAAATTGTCCAAATACATTTTAAATTTGTCCAAATATATTTTAAAATTGTTCAAATGTATTTTAAAATTGTCCAAATGTAGTTTAAAATTTTCAAATGTATTTTAAAATTGTCGAAATGTATTTTAAAATTATCCAAATGAATTTTAAAATTGTCCAAATGTAGTTTAAAATTTTCCAAATGTATTTTAAAAATTTCCAAATGTATTTTAAAATTGTCCAATGGGTTTACATTTGGACAATTTTAAAATACATTTGGACAATTTTGAAAATACATAGATTAGATTTGATTAGATTAGATTAGAAAAGGGACTTTGCACTGCGACCAATATGATCTTTTGTGCAGCCTAGCAGTTGCCCTATAAGTTAAGGCTTCTAATAAAGCCAAGTATCCTATTTGGCATGGAAATACATTTGGAAAATACATTTGGAAAATTTTAATATACAATTGGACAATTTTTAAATACATTTGGAAATTTTTACAATACATTTGGAAAATTTTAAACTACATTTGGACAATATTAAAATGTATTTGGACAATTTTAAAATATATTTTGACAATTTTAAAATTAATTTGGACAATTTTAAAATACATTTAGACAATTTTAAAATACATTTGGACAATTTTAAAATACATTTGGACAATTTTAAAATTAATTTGGAAAATTTTAAAATATATTTGGACAATTTTAAAATTAATTTGGACAGTTTTAAAATTTATTTGGACAATTTTAAAATACATTTGGACAATTTTAAAATACATTTGGACAATTTTAAAATTAATTTGGAAAATTTTAAAATATATTTGGGCAATTTTAAAGTATATTGGGACAATTTTAAAACACATTTGGACAATTTTAAAATTTATTTGGAAATTTTAAAATATATTTTAAAGTATATTGGGACAGTTTTAATATACATTTGGAAAATTTTAAAATACATACATTTGGACAATTTTAAAACTCATTTGGACAATTTTAAAATACATTTGGACAATTTTAAAATAAATTTGGACAATTTTAAAATACAATTGGATTATTTTAAAATACATTTGGAGAATTTTAAAATACATTTGGATAATATTAAAGTATATTGGGACAATTTTAAAACACATTTGGAAAATTTTAAAATTCATTTAGACAATTTTAAAATATATTTGTACAATTTTAAAATACACTTGGACAGTTTTAAAATTCATTTGGACAATTTTAAAATTCATTTGGACAATTTTAAAATATATTTGCATAATTTTAAAATACTTCTCGAAAATTTTAAAATACAGTTGAAAATGGTGTAGATCAGCGGTTACCAACCTTTTTGTCTCGCGTACCCCTAAAAATAACATCTGGTGTTCAATTATGTTCACATGTATCAACCAGAAGCCGAATGAAAGCATTATGTATTTTAAGGTTATGTTGAATGTACTGAAATTTTTGAGGTGTGCTTACATTTTCGTTCATAACTTTTGAACCGCTGAACCGATATCGCTCAAATGCAATACCAAACTTCTCGGGAGAACTTTCAATATATACGTTAAGTTTCAGTCATCTTTGTGCAATATTTTGTCCGTGATAGCATTTTCCACAGACAGACAGACGGACATCGCTAGAATGTCTTAAAATCGATCGGGCATCATGAATATATATACTTTATGGGGTCCCATACCGATATTTCGATGAGTTACAAACGGAATGACAAACTTATATATACCCTTTATCACTAAGTGGAGGGTATAAAAAAGCTAGGGCCCCGTGGACCTCTAATACTTTTCAGTCAAAGAAATACGTAGGCGCATTTTTTTACCAAGTAATAATTAAAAAAAAGGTAGGGACCCCTAGCTTTTCTTCTTTGAAAATTTTACCAACATAAGACTCATCGCTGTGAAAAGAATAATTGTTAGCATTTCCCTATTTATTCTTCCATGTTTACACTGGTATTTTTTACCAAGTAATAATTTTCAGTCAAAGAAATACGTGGGCGCATTTTTACCAAGTAATAATTAAAAAAAAGCTAGGTGCCCCGTGCATTAAAAAAAAATAGGGGCCCCGTAGCTGTTTCGGGGCCCCTAGCTGATGCGGGGCCCCTAGGCAGTTGCCTACTTTGCCTTAAGGGTAATCCGGCCCTGCGTATATACAATGAAAGGGCATTTTGAGCTTAACAAAATGGTACCGAAATTTGCACTCTATCACAACCCGTCTCAAAAATGTCCAAAAACACGTTTTTTGAGAACTTTGACATACATTTTCTCAAAAACCTGACATCATATAAACATTTGGGAACCATATTCGGAATCAGCATCAAAAGGTTAATCCAATGGTTCCCAACCTTTGTTTCTCTCCCCACTAGGGGGCAATTTGAAGGTTCCAGGGGGGCAACGAGCAAATTTTCAAGATTTTTTAGTCTAATTAACTACAAAAACTATTTTTTTTAGCAAAATTAACTATAAAAATTTTGTTAATTGCTTAATATTTACAAAAACTTTGCTAAACCAGTAGCAATTTTTCATTAGAAACAAAAATTAGAAAAATTAACAAATTTTTCTTTAGTGTAGATGGGACAAGGCAATTTTATTAACTTAAAAGTGGGGCGAAGTGTAAAAAAGGTTGGGAACCATTGGGTTATTCGAAAACAAGTGGGCAGATCTCAAAATATCGCAAAATAATGCTCTCTAAATTGCACAAAAATACGTTTTTTGTGAACTTCGACCTCAACTTTTTTAAAAACCTGACGTTATGGAAAACTTTGGAAGCCAGATGCGGAACCAGCGTTGAAAGGTTAATCTAATACGAATGTCCAAATTACTAAAATTTTGCGTACCCCCGCGGACAGTTTCTCGTACCCCCTAGTGGTACGCGTACCATAGGTTGGTAACAGCTGGTGTAGATCAAAAAATCCAACGAGCTTCGAAAACTTAGGTCGATGTTTTTTGTGGTCCACTGAACAGTGGGAGAAATAGCTAATTTTTTGGTCATGAAATTGAAATGGTCATATCCAAGGAGAGGACTTTCATGCAAATGCATGTTTTTTCCCTTTGGTCATACAACAGCATAAACAAGATATCTTTGCGAATCAACGAATTTGCTTTAAAATGGCATCGTTTCGTTAGAGCATATTTTTGCATATTTTGCTTAAAATGCATATTTTTGCATATTTTTGCATATTTTGCTATTATTTCGCTATAAATGCATATTTTTAGGATATTTTGCATAAATTTTAGTTTTTTAATATTTTTAGCTATTTTTATGATAGTATTAAATTTTTTTAGATAATTTTATTTTTTTTAATAACATTTTTTTGTTGGTTATTGACAATCGTTGCCTTATTAGTATGGTACAATTTCTTCGTCTTTCTAATTCTCATTGTGAATAGAGGCGAATATGTATTAATATCTTAGTTTGTGCACAAACGATTTGTCATTAGACTCGTTTGCTACTTTGTAGTAAATCGTTTCTATTTTTTGCTAAATAATCTTGACAATGGAATTTGACAAATTCCGAAACACGTGTCGATTAAGTTTTGCAAAAATGACCAACATAAATAAATTTAAAACAAAAAATAATTTTCTTGAAAATTATGCTATGAGAATATCATGGTTTTAATTAGTAAAGAAAATAATGACCTTGAGCTAGGATAAACATCCTCAAAATATTTTAAACACACTGTATATATGGGGCATTCCATGTGAAATCGGACACTTTGAAAAACTTTTTTTTTAGATTTTCCCAATTTGCTTTCAGTTTTTAGTACCCTTCGAAAACTCCTTCGTGGTAAATTTTCAGATTTTTTTGATGACCCGTTCAAAAGATATCGAATTTTTAAAAATTGGTAGTTTGTTTCTTTACTCAAACTTCTTTTAATCATAACTTCTTCAATAATGGTCCAAATTTCAAATTTTTTTTTTCAAAATTTTTGATTTTTTACGTACTTTTAAAAAAAAAATCGCAAAAAATTCTTAAAAGCGCTCTAGTATGCGATTTTTAAGTTTTAAAATTTAAATCTCATTTTTGAAAATGTTTGTACTCTTCGATTTTTTTTTAATTTTTTCGTGTAAAACATCTATCGATTCTACAAATTTTTTGCCCAGGAGGATCGTGGGATAACGACTATTACTATTTTTTAAAATTTTTTGAAAAAATTTTATTGTAATTTTCCAAACTTAAAATCATTTCTACTGCTCCAATGGTGCGTCATAGGGGGGTCCTTTATAAGACCGACCCCCATTAATTTTTACGTCTTTACATTTCTTTGGAACAAACTAATACCCTATCTCCAATTTCTAAGGGGGCTCCCACACAAAACAACATTTTTTAAAATTTGCTCCAACCGCTCTAACTGCCCTAATAATGCCCTTAGAGCAACAAAATGTATGACCGACCCACAATATTTTTTTAGTCCAAACATTTTCTCTGAACACACCTATCCTCTATCTTTAACTGTTAAGGCGGTTCCCATACAATTTTTTTTATTTTTTGTAAATTTGTTTTTTTTTTAATCAGCTTCTACAGGTCCAATGGTGCGTCCGAGAGGGGTCATTAGTGAGACCGACCCCCATTTATTTTTACCCTACAACATTTTTTTTGGAGCAGTAGAAATGATTTTAAGTTTGGAAAATTACAATAAAATTTTTTCAAAAAATTTTAAAAAATAGTAATAATCGTTATCCCACGATCCTCCTGGGCAAAAAATTTGTAGAATCGATAGATGTTTTACATGAAAAAATTTCAAAAAAATCGAAGAGTACAAACATTTTCAAAAATGAGATTTAAATTTTAAAACTTAAAAATCGCATACTAGAGCGCTTTTAAGAATTTTTTGCGATTTATTTTTAAAAAGTACGTAAAAAAATAAAAATTTTGAAAAAAAAAAATTTTAAATTTGGACCATTATTGAAGAAGTTATGATTAAAAGAAGTTTGAGTAAAGGAACAAACTACCAATTTTTAAAAATTCGATATCTTTTGAACGGGTCATCAAAAAAATCTGAAAATTTACCACGAAGGAGTTTTCGAAGGGTACTAAAAACTGTAAACAAATTGGGAAAATCTAAAAAAAAAGTTTTTCAAAGTGTCCGATTTGATATGGAATGCCCCATATGTATATCTAAGCTTAAAATGCCAGACTGAGTAAAAATTATATATTTTTTTTTAATAAAGGTAAAAAAACAAGTGGATATTTATGTTTTTTTAGTGCATATTTTTAGATTTTTAATGCATATTTCTAGACCTTTTAGGCGCCTTAAACATAGTTTTTTAGTGCATGAAGGTCCTGTCCCTGGTCATATGTAATGTTTTTTTAGCTCAAGTTTTGCATACCTTAACTTTAAGCGCTTGCCATTTGTTTGTTTTTTTTTTTTATCAAATTTCTTAAGAACTTATATGTGGACAATGTGCCAATATAGGCTTAACAAACATGCTTCTCTTATACTTTCCGAGTTAGAGACATTTTAAAAAGTGAAGTTTTAAACTTTGACCGATTCTAGTACAGTTTTTGCCATTAGCATAGACTATATTTGAAATAAATGACATGAAATGATTTGATGATATATGACATTTTAAAGACTGTACCGACTTGACTAAAAAAGTGTACTTTGTTGACCCTCATTGTACTAAAAAGAAATTTTCGGTCCACACATGGACCGATTCAAACTATCTTTTAGTTTGATCTTTAGAAAACACACACAAGTCAAATTTGAGGATTTAACTGAATATCATGCAAAATTTGTATATGACTTCATAATACGGACTTAAGTAATCGTTCAACACCAACAAACGAAATTTTAATAAAATATTTCCTATTTTTAGAAATTTGAGAAATTTATGTGAAAATTAACAGGGTGGTTTATATGGGGACTTAAAGTAAAGCTGATCTCAATTCTTTAAAATAAATATCATGGTGATTTGTGAATACAAAGTTCGGTTAACTGCCAAAATTCGAAAGGATATCATTATATTACGATTTTTGTGATTTCAGTCAAATTTAAAGAGGAAGTTTGTAATGGGACTAGATCAAACATAAGCCTATGTTTTCGAATTTTAATAGGCTTCGATCAGCTGTTGATAAACATTTCTGAACAGAGTTGAATGCCAAAAGGTATTTAAATGAGTACAAACATATTTTTTAACACAAAAGTTTTTTCGTGGAATTGTGTTTTGAATTCTCATATAGTTTATAGTTTTTTGTATATGAAGTTTTGAAATCAAATTTATGAAATTTTTTTATGTCTTTAAAAAAACATTTTATTTTTTTTAAATGTGAAACTATTTTAAACTTTTTAAAAAAATAAATTGATATATTTTGAGTAAATTTTTAATGGTCACAATTAAAAATTTTACTTAAAAAAATCGAAAAATTTTTAATTGTGTCCATTAAAAATTTATTAAAATTGTTTAGTAAGCATTTAATAAATTTTTATTAAAAATTTACTCAATACTATTATATCGTTTACTGGTGCAAAATTGAGTAATTTTTTACTCAATAGTATTACAAATTTACTCAATTTTTTATTTTTTTTTTTCTGTGCATATATAGACCGATGTATTTCAAACCGACTATATTTGAAACAGGGATGATAAATGACATTTTAAAGATTGTACCGACTTGACTAAAAATGTGTACTTTGTTGACCCTCATTGTACTAAAAAAAATTTTACGGTCCACACATGGACCGATTCAATCTATATTTTAGTTTGATCTTTAGAAAACACACACAAATTAAATTTGAGGAAATAGGCTTCTATTTGTTGCTGGTTTAACTGAATATCGTTCAAAATTTGTAGGTGAGGCCTATGTCAAAAAATTAAAAAATGGGGCCTCTGTCAAATTAAAATCGGACTTGATTATGCTACCAAAGTAAGCGTTCAACACCAACCTGAAAATTGGCAGGGTGGTTTATGTGGGGACTTCAAGTGGAGCTGATCCCATTTCTTTAAAATAAATATCATGGTGATTTGTGAACACAAAGTACGTTTAACTGCCAAATTTCGAAAGGATATCATTATATTACGAGTTTAGTGATTTCAGTCAAATTTAAAGAGGAAGTTTGTAATGGGCCTAGGTCTAAACATGGGACGATGTTTTCGAATTTTAATAGGCTTCGTTCGGCTGCTGGTGGACATTTGTGAACAGCGTTGAATGCCAAAAGGTATTTAAATGAGTACAAACATATTTTTTAACACAAGTTTTTTTCGTGGAATTGTTTTAGCACCAAACTTTTTTTCGCGGAACTTTTTGTTTCAAAAAAAAAACGGTTTTTGTTGTAAAATTATTTAATTTTTTAAAACAATTTTTACAAAATTGGTTCTCAAAGCTATTTTTTTTCTCCAAATAAAGTTTATTTGAAGAATCTTTTTTGTGGAGGCCCGAGTAAAAAAGTTGGTATCAATATATTCGACAAGGTAAAATTTAGCTTTTTTATTTGTTTCAATTACAATTGATCTTTTTCGATTTGAATCATCGAATTACAGATTGAATTTTCGAATTAAAAGCTTAATATTTGAATTACAAGTAGAATCTTTGAATTACAAATGGAATTTTTTTAATTAAATCTGAAAATGGTGTGTAAGAAAAAAGATTTAAGAACATCCCGAAAAAGTTCTATTAAAAAAAATTTTGCAACAATTTACTAATTGAAATTTTCATTTATCATCCCTACTTTAATCTAAAAAATCATTTTAATCATCATTATCTTCATCAGCATATTCTTAAATTTTATTTTACTACCTGCACTTGCTATTTTTTTGTTCTTTTTGCGTTTCTGCTGAATGCCTGTGTAAATTTATGTTTAAATAATCATCCGGGTTGATTTTAAATTTCTGATTCGGTTTCTTTCTTTATTTTCTTTCTAAGTATGAATCTGCTGTGTGCCACATTTATAATCACCTTAGGCGATTTTTTTTTTTGTTTTATTTTTATACTTTTTTGGTGTGTGTGAGTTTTTGTTTTAGCCGGTGTATGAGTCAAAAGCTTAACTTAAGCTCGGTAACATAAGTTTAACACTTTTGGCTGGTTAACTTGGCTTGTTGGATGAATGAATGAATGGTTGGCTATGACTATATGGGTGAGTATCACCAACAACCGAACAACCAACAAACATCTTTAGGCCACAACAAACAATACCAACCATTCCATCCGTTCAAACAACAATAAAAATTCACCTGAACATAATGAACCAAGTTTTTATACATAATTTTTTTGTTACTTTTTTTTTTTTTTGTTATTATACAAAAATAACATTAACCTTGAACTTGTACATTTTAAGTTAAGATTTTTTTCTGTTTAAAATCTTTTTCAGTTTTTGTTTTGTTGTTTGATCATTTTGTTTATTAGTTTTTGCTTTAACCGATGTTGCATTAGTGAGTATTTTTGGTTAAAGATAATGTTGGCAACATTTTAGAGGCAGGCTTGAATTCTAAGAGTCTAGAATTCCGGTCCTTTTAGCAATCCTAATCAAAGGGCCGATCCTTCTAGGAGAATATTTTTTTTATTTTTGAAAAAAAAAAATTCGCGGGAAAAAAAATTTCGGTAGAGAAAAAAATTCCGTAATTTTATTTACTTTTTGTAAAAAAATGTGTTTGTACTTGTTAAAAATCCCTTTGGTGATCAATTCTGCTCACATATCAACCAGTAGTCGAATTAAAGCACTTTGTATTTTTAGGTTATGTGGAAAGTACCAACATTTTTACGATTTTTTTACATTTTCGTTCATAACTTTTGAACCGCTGAACCGATATCGCTCAAGTGCAATATCAAACTTTTAAGAACAAAAAACAAGTAAATGTTTTTAGTCTCAATCACATCTGCGTAATACCTTGGACGAGAATGTCTTAGAATCGATCACTGATCAATAATACACTCAAAAAACAAATAAACTAAAAAATTGGAAATTTAACTAAATTTAAGAAAAATTTTTAATGATTCAGCGCTTTAGATTTCTTCCTTTGGTTTACTTCATATTTTTCTTAAAAATAAGGAAAACAAAATAATTTAATTATTTGCCAATTTTAACTAGAAAATGGGAAAAACTTTATTCTAATTTAGTTCACACACATTTGAGGTCTAGATTGTATCCAGACTACTTTGGGTTATGTTGAGAATAGACCCCGTTGTCTCTAAACCACATGAGGTATTTCAAGGGTCGCCAAATGTATTGATCCAAAACTTTTGTACGTTCTACTCTACCTTGCTTAGTTTTTGAGATACAGGAATTTAGGGGCCAATGGGTCTTGAGAATTTTAAAAACTGAATAATTTAAAAACTATTACACAGAGAGCTTTAGTATACATATCGTTGGTATTTTACGAGTCCATGGCTACAAAAATGCAGTTGGAATTTTTTTCATGTCGGCAGTATTTACAGAGCATTAGAGAGGCATTTTTTAATTTTTATTTTTCCAAGTGTCCGGGAAATTTTTTATTTTACTAGACCTAAAAATTATATGTGATAAATTTCGGGCCAATCGGAGTAAATTAACCCGTGGCTGCCGGCTATAAAAGTTTTGAAATTTTTAAAATTAAAAAAAAAAAAAAAACAAGTAAACAAATTATAGTTGATCAAGACCGACCTTTAATACCCTACACCAGTGCTTCCCGGAATATGGCTCCCATGGAACGATTGGATCTATTTTTTGTCAAATCGTTAAAACATAAGTGTAAAAAACACTCACAAACCAAAATTGAGTGAAATAGGCTTCTAATATATTTGTTGCCAATAAAATGCTTAAACTGAATATTGTGCGACATTTTCATATGGGGCCTTAGTCCAAAAATGGTCCAATTATAATTTGATTTGATTAGGTTACTAAAATACGCGTTAAACACTGTAGGGATTATTACCTTACAGGCTCTGCTTCCCAAATAACTTTGTTTTAAACTTGATTTTATTTAATTTGGTTTGATTTTCAAATAAAAAACTTAAAAAATCCAACAAAATGTACTTTAAATTCATTAATAGGATGCTTTGAGGATCCTTTAAACACACACAAACAAAATTTTAATAAAATATCTTATGTTTTCATGAAATTTGACAGATTTATGTGAAAATCGGGAAGGTGGTTTGTATGAGAGCTACAAGAAGTGCAGATCCGATTCTTTTAAATTTGGATTTGATTTGTAAATACAAAACACGTTTACTTGTCAAATTTTACGTTTGTTAGAGTAATTTTAGCCAAATTAAAAACATGAACCGATATTTTCCAATTTCATTCAATAGGCTTCGACCTTGGGCCAAAAGAAGCTTAAGTCTTAAATTTCAGCCAAGTCTGTTAATAATTGCGAACTGTATCGTGTTTACATCGTTACATGGACAGACGGATAAACAGTTGATCGGTATGCTTGAATGTAGGTCTAGGAAAAATATTTTGGGTAGTTACAAACATCAGCACAAACTCATTATACTCTGTACCACAGAGTGAGTGGTACAGACTTGGCCGAATCTATGAATACTCTCCACAATGCACTTTTTAAGTGAAAGCAAATTTTCTAACGTGAAAAAATTAAATTTATTGATTAGAAATATTTTATTTTGTGTAAAAAAACTTTTTTTAGTAATTTTTGAAAAAAAAAAAAATAATTTATAAAATTTTTTTTTGAGTGTAGAATTTTTTTGAGAGTAAAATTTTTTTCGAGTGTATTTTTTTAGTGTAAAAATATTTTTGAGTGACACGTTGTAAAATATTTTTGTGACTTATCAATGTTTTTAATACATGTTTAACGCCTTTTCAACACGTGAATTTAAGTTGAAACTAATCTGAAATTCACGGTTTTGCTTATAACTTTTGAACCACTACCGATATGGCTGAAATTCAATATGAACCAGACCAGGAGAACGAAAAATATATATGCCAAGCTTCAGCATCCTTAAAATTTTTTACAAGAAAAAGTCTCGTTATACCATTTTACCAATATTTGAAAGTTTTGTTTTTTAACAAAAAAATGTTTATAGAAATTTCAATTTTTTTGTAATTTAACAAATTTTCAAGATTATTTTACATTTTGAGGATGTTTATTCTGGCTCGAGGTCCTTATTTTCTTTACTAATTAATCGACACGTGTTTCGGAATTTCTCAGATTCCATTGTCAAGAAAAATAGAAACGATTTACTACAAAGTAGCAAACGAGTCTAATGACAAATCGTTTGTGCACAAACTAAAATATTAATACATATTCGCCTCTATCCACAATGGGAATTAGAAAGACGAAGAAATTGTACTATACTAGTAAGGCAACCATTGTCAATAACCAACAAAAATATATTATTTTACAAAAAAAAAAATTTGTAAAATCACGAGAACTCCTTGCGAGTTTTATTTTGTAAAAAAAGTTGTAAATTTAATTTTTTTTGTTAAAAAGCTTTTAAAATTACAAAAAAAACTCGTAATTTTTACTAGGATTTCTAGTAAAATCTAGTAAAATCACGAGAATGCCTTGTAAATTTTATAGCGTCAAAAAATTGTAAATTTACAAATTTATTGATAAAAAGCTTTTAAAATTACAAAAATATTGGTTAAAAGCTTGTAAATTACTAGGAATTCTCGCCAATAGTACACTCAAAATAATCACTCTGTTAAATTACAGAGATACTCTGCTGAGCCAGCAGAAAATACCATAGATTTCCAACCAGCAAGATTTTTTGTTATTTTACGAAGAAAACTCTGTAAAATGATTTCGATAAAAAAACTGTAAATTTATAGAATTATCTGTAAAATATTGATAAAACCGAAAAGAATTTTACCAAAAATACTCTGTAAATTTACAAATATTTAGGTAAATGCATTTTATGAGTTCAAAATTTTATTTTGACATTAATTAAAATAAAAAAAATTAAACTAATTAAAATTTAAATTTTGTTAAATTTGCCCGCTTTAATGCTTTCAAATTGTAAATTTACTTTTTGATTTTTGTGAATATTACGAGTTCTTAACAAGTAACTCCAATTTTACACGTCATCATATAGATTTTACAAAGTTAAATGTAAAATAACAGATAAAATTTTGTTTTTCAAGGAAATACAAAGTATTTTCTTAAAATCTGTATTTCGACAGATAACTTTGTCAAATATCTGTCGAATTGAGATTACAGTCATTTTACAGAGTATTTAACAGAGTAATTATTTTGAGTGTAGGTAGCAAAAAAAAGTAGCAAACTTTTCTAGTAATTTTACAAAAAAAAAAATTTTTGAGTGTATGTCGATTTCAGAAATATTTTTATATTCGTATTTAGCATGCCAAAATAAGCAAAAACATATCTCGCTAGATATTTTTTTTAATTTTTCAACAATTCAATATTTTGGTGGAAATTTTCTAAAAATCCAAAATTTTGATCCATAGGCGGAACTTTATTCGCCGAACTTACTGAACTTACTGAATGGCCGAATTATAAAAAATAAACCACCGTGTACCATTGCGTATGATTGCTATTTAAAGGTAATTACAAAATTAAGTATACGCCTCTTATACAGTTTTCAAGTAATTATAATTAAATTAATAGTTCACCAACTTCAAATGCGTGTAAAAAAATCTACAGCCAAACTTTGTTATGAAAAATGCCAACTTTCATTTGCCTTTGGTGTCATCCCATTCCGATTTTGGTTGTTGTCCTGTTTTTTTAATATAATATTTGTTAATAAAAGTTTTTCTGAGAATCTTGGAGTTATCCACAATCAATAAAAAAAGTGTAACCTCTTTTCGCTTGCCTTTGAAATAATTTCAAATTAAATTCATTGAACTGAACAACATTGTGCTATTTATCTAATCACTTAACTGAACTAACTTTGTTGCATGATCATTGATCAACTCCAGTCATATGTAATAAAAATTGATCATAAATCAATAAAATACAAAAAAAATAAATCTAACATTTAATAAATAATAAATAATTCTTTGTGTTAGTAACTCCTTAATAATTAATAATATTTAATTAATACCCCAGAGATGGCAACTACTTTTACCAGGCAACATATCTGTCTGTCCTGTACTCTGTGAACAAAAAAAAAACATGTTGTACGCAGTTAGTTGAACAAATGACAAGAGAGCGTTTTAGATTTAATTTATTTGATATTCTATTTTATTTTTTTTTTTTGGTTTGTTTTATTATTAACAATTTCTAACATGATCTTTTTATGGTCTGAATAAAGACGCCTTTTTCTTATTCTTCTGTGTGTAAGAAGTTATCAACTACCACAACATTTTATGTACGGTCCATTTACAGTGTTCTTGGTTTGATGATCGTTCTCTTGGCTGGCAACTTTCTTTCCTATACTGGACTTTAACTAACTAAATTGCAATTGGAAAAATGTATCAAGTGTATTGGCTATTGTGTGTTAGATCGTCATGCCATTCTTTTAAGATTGTCTTACACCATTTACAGATGTAATTCGAAAAAGTTCAATTTTGTTTTGAAATAGAGCAATTGTAATTCGAAAAGGAGCAACTTTAATTCGAAGAAGAGCAATTGTAAATCAATTGTAGTTCGAAAAATTGTAATTTGAAGAAAAATAATTACAATTCGATCATTTGTAATTCGAAGATTCCAATTGTAGTTCGAAAAAGATTAACTGAAATTCCATTGATATTTTACAAAGGGTCGCCATAGATTTTGATCTAAAGCTTTGATATATGACTCATATGGGTCCCAGGGCACAGAGACATTCCAGGGAATTGCAAAGCCGATGAGCTTGCTAGACTGGTAACTTGTAAGCAAAATCAACGGCTTTGTTCCGCGACGAAGACTAATCAGAGATGGGCAAATGGATTGACGTGTGAGACAACGACCGATAAGTGAGTTGATATCGCTTCAAAGAGGAGATATTTCGACAGTGGTTGCTGTAATTACCGGAAACTGTCTTATAGGGAAACACGCAGAGCGGTGAGACAACAAATAGAAATAAATCATTGAGCCCGCCTTAACGTGCTTTTTCATAGAGAAAATAGATAATTTCGGTTAGAAACGCTGCGAAGAGTAGTATATGAAATGTGTAAATGGTGTAGTATTGGTTAGTACTTGATATATACATTTTTTTGTCCAAATCTAATTATGTTGGCAATGCAATACAACACCTATTTAATGTTTAACGAATTATTGTAGATCACTTGTTTTCTTTTATAGTTGGCCTCTCGTTGCTGTTTCCAGCCATGTCCACCATTGAACAGAAGAAGATCGTTTCGTTGATATGCATGCTGGTGACATGTGTGGAAAGATATTGTTAAAAAGATACATAAGTTAGTGCATATTTTGTATTTGTATGTAGAAATATAAAGAACATGTACCATTTATGGTTAATTTAGATATCGCATCATCGTGATCATGATCATCATCTTTACTACTAACTACCATACAATCTTTAATGTAGACGACATGCTTCGATGGTTAAGTCTTAGGAGGTTACTTGGTTGCTGGAACAATTTCAAAGTATGACAAAAATGTATGCTATTTTATGGTTTTCAAATTCAATTGTCAAACTAAAAAAAAAACATGGCGAATAACAAGGCAAATGGGGGAAGTATAACTACAAAGTGTTGAAGTTTTGAAATGAGTTTACTACGCATTAATATAAATTCGAAAAAGTTTGGTTTGAAAGTGATAGAAAAATTTGGTCAACAATATTATGAGTAATTTTTATTTGACTATATTATGTATGTTTTTAAGGCCCTCTGTAGTTGTAAATTTGTTTTAAAACCGTTTGGAAAACTTAAAAAAAACTATACTAAATGTACGTGGTATGGTTTAGATCAGGTTGTAAGTGGCTGCTGACACTTTACGCAAACACTCACAGACTCTGAGGTCCGTTGTAATACCACGGGACCGTAATGGGGTTCCCATACTAGCCCCTATAGTTAAACCAATTTGAGCTCTTTACGAAACTCCAAATATATTGAATTTTGACATCCGACAAATCAGAGAGAAATCGTACAGCTCCCTAAGTCCCAGTGAAGCAAGTCTCTGACTAGAAAGTACTGGGTAAATGGCAGATAAAGTGTTTTGTAGTTTCCAACTCCTTTTCATCCGTGCAACTCCGGCTAAAGTCAGTTGATTGCACATTTAACCGCCCAGCTTGCTTTCCTAAAAGGCAGTGTCCGGTAATTACATTCAATTACCTTCGAAACCTCTTATCATGGAAGCGATATCAACTCATGTGTACGCCTCTGATTGAGAGAAGGCCAAAACTGTAGTGTAGTCTTACACGTCCATTCATGTGGCCATCTCTGAATAGTCTCCGCCTCAGGACAAAGCCGTATATTTTGCTTGCAAGTTTCTTGAGGCATACCAACACATTTCTATTTTTTTTGGAACCTGTAAGAAAGTTCCCAGCCTTGCAAGCTCATCGGCTTTGCAATTTTCTGGAATGTCTCTATTCCCTGGGGACCATATGAGTCGTATGTCAGACTGGTTGTCCATTTCATTTAAAGACGTCATGCGGGAAGATCTTGTTTGCAGAAAGGGGAGATCTTGTTTTCAGAAACATTGACTTAGGGACGTGACCGCGACTTGACTGTCGGAATTGATGTTGACTGCGGATGAAGACAAGACACTCCAACTCAACCACTCAGCCGATTTCTTTATTATCAGCATCTCAGTCTGGTAAGTACATTTCAATCTTTAAACCAGCTCTTCCGAATAGACTTCGAAGCCCACTTGTTCGTGTAGTATCGATTCATCTGTATAAAAATTTATCAAGGCTCCACTACCCGGAATGCACCTCATCCAAGACTCACTGGATGGTATCATTGTGGTAAAGTGGCGCTCAAAAAGGCTCATAGAGGGAGCTCAGTCCACATTTGGTGGTATTGTTATCTTCTCCAAGATCGAGCTACGGCCACAATCGCTGTTCTTCCATTGCAGTGCCGTTCAGTAGTATTACCGATGTAGTCGAAAACTGGATACCCAATATTTCCATTGGAATTAGGTGATACACATCGATACTATTCTCTATACCTTTATGATAAAGAAACAGTTCCTTTTTGTCTCTAAAACAGGTCACCAGACAATGATTCCATACAGCGAATTAGAAGCTACACAGCTGTATAACCCCAGTGAACATTTTTAGGGCTAAAGCCCCATCGTTTTCCAATGGTTCTTTTACAGGAATATAAAGTAATCGTTGCTTTTTTTCACCCGTTTCTCAATATTACGCCTAAATTTCAACTTTCTATCTATAAATACTCCAAGATACTTTGCTCCTTCTTGGAAGGCGATTTCAAAAATCTTGTTTTTCCTTGTAAACTTGGATTACCCCCCAGGCCACAACCTCTTGTCATTTAGACAGATCTTTCAGATAACCCTGAAGAATGTCCCTCAATGTTGGTATGTGATTTCTCTTTCCCGCAATCGGGACATCGTCAGCATATGCGACAACATGACAACCACGTGCTTCTAGAGGTAGTAGCATTGAATTCAGTGCCTGGTTCCAAAGAATTGACGAAAGAACACCTCCCTGTTATGTGCCCCTATTCATAAATCGAGATGTGATAGACGCTCCCAATTCAGACATTTTACGTCTATCACCATTTAAACGATCCCACTTTTCACTTCCAGACCAGACAATGTCACAATTGTCGAGTCTGGTATGACAATATTAAAAACCACCTCTATATCCACAAAGGCCATAATTGTGTACTCCTTAACCAAAAGCGATCTCTCGATGGTACCAACGAGCTCATAAAGAGCAGTTTCCATTAATCCACCCTTGCTGTATTCATGTTGCCTAGTCGAAAGCAACCTCAATCACTCTACGCAAATATGACAAAAGTCCCATCGATGGGAATGGGCTTTAAAGACTATTTTGAAGCTCATTAAAAAAGGAAGGTGTTGATGTCTTTGAATAACAATAGGGTATCCAGCTCTATTGAGTCATTGGAACATCGTCGAAATGTGGGTTGTGTGACTCTGTTCTATCGATATTTCCTTGGAAAGTGTTCTGATGAGACAAGTTAACTTATTCCCAGGGCTAGAGTTTTTGTTCGCAGAACTCGGTTGTCTACACCATTTACAGATGTAATTCGTAAAAGATCAATTGTAATTTGAAGATTCTACTTGAAGTTCGAAGATTCCATTTGTAATTAGATAATTCCATTTGTATTTGTAATTCGAATATTCCATTTGTAATTCGTGTATTCCAATTGTAATTCGAAAAAGACCAATTGTAATTCGTAAAAGATCAATTGTAATTCGTAAAGGTTGTAAGTGGCTGCTGACGTTTTACGTCAACACACGTAGACTCGTAGGTCCATTGTGATAATTCGTAAAAGATCAATTGTAGTTCGAAAAAGATCAATTGTAATTCGTAAAAGATCATTTGTAATTCGAAAGATCAACTGCAATTCGTAAAAGATTAATTGTTATTCGTAAAAGATCAATTGTAATTCGTTAAAAATCAATTCTTATTCGTAAAAGATCAATTGTACCTAATGTGGAATAAACTCCGCGCAGAAGTCTTCCCAGTCTCTTTCAATGTAGGTAACATTAAGTTAAATGTCCACAAACACTACTCACTTTCTTTCCTCCTCCTCTTAACCTATTTTCCTGATATAAAAACAATGCACAATAGGGCAACCTCTGACATTTCGATGAGTTACAAACGGAATGACAAACTTAAAAATGGCAGAGACTGTTCTTTCGGAGCATAATAAAGATTCCGACATCTAATTTATGGCTTTCATTCTAAATTCCAAAAGAAATGTTTAAATGGAGCACCCTTTATAAATAATTTATAAGGTCCTAGGCCGATATTTTGAGGTGTTACACACGTGATGACAAACTGAGTACACTCCCATACTGTGATTGGAAGGTAAAAAAATTTAATTCGATTTGGACGACAAACTAACCTGACCAGAAAAAAATCAACCTTGATAATATGGCATCCTTCTCGTCTTAAAGCTTTAACTAATTTATTAAGCTTTAAAGTAAGAAACACCTTGTATAGACCTTTAAATTGTATTATCCAAGTTTATCCACACACATTTAAAACATTTCAGGCATGTTGCTCTGCATGCAATTGTAATGTATCTTAAATGTAAAACTACATGCATACAAGTACAAATATATTTTCTTATTCTAACATTGTTTCTAATAAAAAATAAAGCAGCAGTTTCTAACAAATGTGTGTGCTAAATAATGGAAAGGAATTAATTCTTAAAGCATCGAAATAAGAATGAACTGTCTGAATAAATTGAACAAGCTTCGTTTTATTTGGACTGGATTAACCGATCAGGAAAGATTTATTAGAGATCAGGAAAGCTTTATTTATAGAAGATAAAAACTTTTTATTTTTTTCTATCGTTGCAGGAACAGCAACGCTAAGCGCAGTACTCAGTTCCTGATTCCAAAGAAGTTCTGAAAGAACACCAAATTGCTGTGTGATCCAATTTACGAATCATTATGTGGCAGATGCACCCAATAATTTTCTTAGTCTTTCCTACTTTTGGTAACCCTCGATTTCTTGTCTAAATTTAAATTTATAGCAAATTCCCTGAACAAGAAGCAACTTTTGGAAGAGAGTCACAAGTTAAAGAGCGCTTCCAAACCTACAGAGTTCTGGCATGATTTGGTAGCACTGATACAGCGCTATGAAAATGCAGTGAAATCATTTGTCTTTTCAGCTCTGATACAGGCAATCTTTCGAAGAGCTGATTAAGCGCTGTAAAAAAACAGTGAAATCATGTGTCTTTTCCAAAACTCGTACTCTATCATTTAAAACCCAGCAGAAATTTTGTTGAACTGGAAGCAGCTTTTGGAAAGGAATCATGAGTCAGAATGCTCATACAAACTACCTGAATTTATGATAGATTTCTGTGGGCTGACATTTCTGTGGATGGCACAGTTTAGAGCACTCAATTTATTTTATCTGGGGCTTTTGAAAATTTGTGAAAAATTAGCCGATTCCTTTAAATTCCTGTCAAAATTTTATTTATTTTAAATCAAAAGAAGTATAAACAAAAACATTTATATGAGTTTTTTTTTTTGTTGTTTAGTATATAGAAGTATCAAGATGCTTTTGAAGTTATTTGATATCGTGCAATTGTGTCACGCCTTTATGGCTTAAGGCTACTACTTCTGCTGTTATTGCTGCTGCAGCAGCATTTATGATACTATTTTTTGTTTATTTGTCTGTCTATATGTATGTTTTTGTACTTGACAGCAACATTCCTGATTTAAGCCAAACTGCATTACTACTTCAGTTTTTGTCAGTCTGTCTTTTTAGCCTTTTTGTCAGTTTATAGTATGTCGTCCATAGATGGGACTAATTAATTAAAGTGACCAATTAATTGATGGTTTAATTACCATTTAATTGATGTCAATGGTAATGAATTTTTTTTCATTACCATTAATTGTATCAATTGTACCAATTAAATTATTTATCAATTTAATTACTAATGAAAATTAAAAAAAAAATAATTACCATTGGTATGGCATCACTTAAAAAAAATAATTACCATTAGTAAAAGTCGTCACAATATTGTCAAAATCGTTAATATTTGGAAATATCTGTTGTTTTGTGTTATATGGTGTTTTAGTTTTTCACATTTTATAAACCAAACACACGTTGATTGCCTTTGTATAACACAATATTTGAAATTTTTATTTGCCTTTTGTTTTTTTGTCTTTAACATTTTCATATTTTTTTGTAAAAACATACTTTGATGTTTAAATTTTTAACTTTTCAAAAAAACAAAAATATGCAAACCAATGGTTTTGAAACCAATTATAATTGGTGTTTTTCAACAATTGGTGCATTTCATTACCATTAGTAATTATTTTTTCAATTAAAAAAATTTAATTACCATTAAATGGTAATGAAAATTTTTTCATTACCATTGATATCAACCAATGGTAATTAAATTTCAATGGTAATTAAAAATTCCCATCTATGATGTCGTCCATCTTGTGTATCATGTCTCACTCTCTTTGATGGCCTTTAATTTACCAGTTTCACCTACAAATATACATTTAGAAAAATAAAAAAAATAAAATTAACTAA
Source organism: Pegoplata infirma (assembly GCA_963921195.1). Taxonomy (NCBI): domain Eukaryota; kingdom Metazoa; phylum Arthropoda; class Insecta; order Diptera; family Anthomyiidae; genus Pegoplata; species Pegoplata infirma. The sequence goes on from OY992540.1 coordinate 84,725,964, forward strand.
AGACTAATAAGAAAAGAAATATGTATATTTTATACCATTTACTAGGGTATTTAAGAAATTTTACAAAAAAAATATTCTTAAAATATAATTTCAGTGGAAAAAATTCAATTGAAAAAAAATTATTTCATTTCGTTCCATGTTCTATTCATTTCTAATTTCGTTCCCTGTTCTATTCCTTTATTATTCCATTTCGTTTCATGTTTCATTTCGTTCTATTCCGTTTGATTTCCTGATCCTCTTCACTTCGTTCCATGTGGGTTTCGCTCCTTATTAGCTCAATAGATACTAAATGTACCATTTTACCCCTACACCCAAAAAAAAAAGTGGGTATTCAATACTAAAAATTTAACTAATTTTATTCCAAAAGGACCTAGTGCAGAAATTGGTAACAAATACTAAAATTTTTAACTAATATTAGTCAAATCCAGTAAAAATTACTAATGTTAGTACTTTGAAGATACTAAAATTAGTAACGAATTAGTAGATTTTGGTACAATATCACTTACTAAACCTTTTACTGTAGAATTATTTTGAGTGTAGTTACCTCTTTTTAGTTTTAAAAACGCGAATTTTTAAAAATTTCCTTCTTTTGGACCTTAATTCTGATACTAGTTGTCAAATTTAAAGATTCTGCGGATATTCTGTCAATAGTTTTGTAAAAGTAGCATTTTCCCATTTTCACCCTCTTGTTTAACCCTCAGAACCGGAAATTCCATAAACTACTTTTTTTAGCATGTTTTTCCGCTGAATTCTAGACTCAAAATTTCAAGTTTCTGAGATCATTATTAAAGAATATCGAAAAAGTACCGTATATAATTTTTTTAGGCATTGTTTTCTCTTAGATTCCGAACTTTTTCAGAATGTTTTTTCTACTAGAGTAAACTCCAAATATAAAGTTTTTATGAAAATTATTTTAAAAGGATTGAGGATTTTGATTTGGATTGAGGTTATTAAATGAAGAAAGTATATTCTGTAAAGACAGTTAAGCTCAGGCTCTAATTTTAATTATGTATTATATTTTTTTGATTTGTTATATATGGTTGGGATTGATAAAAAATTTTATTTTTCAAAAAATTTAAGACATCCTAGTTCGTTTTTACTAGTTTTATATAATTCAGTTATTATTATAATCCTCAGAAAACGTTTAATGTCAAATTTATTCAGTTAATAGTCTATTGAACTCCATATGTGAAAATTATTAACAGATCAAAGCTGCAACGGTTTAAATTTTTAGCATATTTTTATTAATACCCAACATTTCGGTCGAAATCGTTGAGCATCTTCAGGGGATCTGTTTTAAAAATACAAATCAAAAAATACCAAATTGCAAACTTTCTCCTACTAAAAAATTATTTATCCGAATCTTTTTTCCTTTAAGTTAAAAACTTATAAAATTGAGATGGTAGAAAAATACAAAATTAAATTTTTTACCCGATTATAATCGGAATTTTCAATAGGTTTTTTTTTTAAAAAATTTCAAGTTTCTAGAGACAGTCAAAATCGTTGAGCATCTTCATGTGACCTGTTTTTAATACACAATCGAAAAAGTACCAAATTGCAAACTTATTTCTACTAAAAAATACTTTATCCCAATGTATAAGTTAAAAGTTTATAAAATCATTATTTAAGATGATAGAAAAGAACCAAATTAAATTTTTTCCATTTTTTACCCCATCAAAATAGAAATTTCCAAAACGTACGTTTTGTTTAAAAATTTAAAGTTTCTAGGGACATTATTTCAGGAAACCGAAAAAGTACCGAAGCACACTTTTTTACCATATTTTGAAATTTGCAAAAATATTTTTTAAATATTTTTTATCCACTACAGGATACTACTTTTCACATTTCTAACTTATAGGATAATTTTTTTGGAAATATAAAATTGGACGTTTTTATTACTTTTTATCTCCTAAGAATCTGAATTTCCAAATTACAATTTTTTTACCCTCTAAGAATAGAAGTTTTCTAAAAAGAACAGAATATTTTTTTCGCTTGATGGTCCTACAATTCAAATTTTAAATTTCTAAAACCATGTTTTAAGATAAAAGAAAAGTACATTTATAAGTATATTTTACCAGACTAAATCTGTTGTCAATAGTTTTTTCTGTAGGGGCATTATTTCATGTACTTTGGAATTTCAGAGAAAAAGTACCAAAGTACACGTTTTTAACTTCGAAATTTCAACAAGTACTTTTTCACAATGTTTTTTCAAGATAAGATAAAATAAAAAGTACCAAAGTACATTTTTTACATATTTTACCGGACTAAAGCTGGAATTTCTAAAAGCACGGGTTTCAGCAATTTTTTGTAGAATCAATCATATATTTAAAATTTTAATTTTTTCAATCATTTGTTCTGTAGAATCCTACATTTAAAATTTCAATTTAAAGGACAACTATTTCAAAAGATAGAAAAAGTACCAAAGTACACATTTTAAACTTATTTTGCACCTTGAAATCTAAATTTTTAAAAGTACTTTTTTCTCATTGTTTTTGTTTAAGATATGATGAAAGAAAAAGTACCAATCACATTTTTTGGCATAAGTTACCAGACTAAAATCGAAATTTTTAAAAGGCCCTGTTTTTAGAAATTTTATTTGTAGAATCAATCATATATTTAAAATTTCAATTTTAAGGACCATTATTTTCGGAGATAGAAAAGTACCAAAGTACATGTTTTTAACTTCTTTTGGACCTTAGAATCGAAATTTCCAAAAGTACTTTTTTCACAATGTTTTTTTTTTTTAGATAAGATTAAAGAAAAAGTACCAAAGTACATTTTTACAATATTTTACCAGACTAAAATCGAAATTTCTAAAAGGTACTGTTTTGTAGAATCCTACATTTAAAATTTAAATTTTAAGTACCATTATTTTTAGGATATAGAAAAAGTACCAAAGTACACGTTTTCCAAAAGTACTTTTTTCACACTGTTTTTTCCACTAGAGCTTCCTACTTTCCAAATTTCAAGTTTCGAGTACCAATTTTTAGATAAAAGTATCAAAAATTTCCAAAAGAACTTTTTCAGAATGTTCTTTTCAAATTTTAAGTTCTAGGACAAATTTTTTGGGACATAAAAAAAGTACCAAATTGCACTTTTTTACCCTCTTACAATTATAATCGAAACTTTTGTCAGAATATGTTTTTCGCTTCAAATGTTTTCCTTTATTTCAAGTTTATAGAACTTTTATTTTAGATAATAGAAAAAGTACCAAAGTACATCATTAACATTTTTATCCCATTAAAATCGGAATTTATAAAAGGGTATAAAAACCCTTTAATTACATTTAGTGGTAGAGGTTATAAAATATCGGTTTGGGACCCCATAAAATATATATTATTGATTCGTGATCGATTCTAAGACATTCTGGCAATGTCCATCTGTCTGTTGAAATGGCAATCACGGCCAAAATACTACACAGATATGACTAAAACTTAAAACGTTTACTTGTTTTTACTCCGAGCAGTTTGGTATTGCATTTGAGCGATATCGGTTCAGCGGTACAAAAGTTAAGAACAAAAATATAAGGACACCTTAAAAATGTTGGTACATTTTAAGTCTATTACTGGTTGACATATGTTATCAATTTGGATATCGAATGGCATTTAAACAAGTACAAAGATATTTTTTTAGAAAATTTTTTTTCGCGGAGTTTTGTTTTTCACCGAAAAAAAATTTTTTCGAGGATTTTTTTTGTCAACAAATTTTTTTTTCAAATATTTTTTTTACATTGTGGAGGGTATTTGTTAAGGCGGTTTTTTCTTGTTTATAATTTTTTCCCGCTGAAGGATCCTTTATTTTCAGTTTTTAGGACAATTTTTTCAGGCGATGAAAATGATAAGGTAAAGAAATAGAGATGGCCCTTGAAATGGGAGTTTTCAGATGTACTTTTTCCGACTTTTTCTGCCAGAGTATACTGCTTTCACATTGTATGTTTCTATGACCTTTTTTTTGAATATATAAAAGAAGTACCAAAGTACACTTTTTACCGCCTTAGAATCAGAATTATTTTAAATGATAAAAAAAAGTACCAAAGTTCTTTTTTTTATTTTTAACCAGAAATTAAATCGAAATTTTCACAGGGTTGTTTTTCAGGATTTTTTTTTTATCGCTGTCGGATCCTACATTATAAGTTTCTACAACCATTATTTCAGGAGATGGAAAAAGTATAAATGTTCGCATTTTACCCTTTTTCGCCCCTTCAAATCTAATTTCCAAAAAGTACTTTTTCACACTTTTTTTCCCCCGCTAAAGTATATATACATATATAGTATATGTAACCTGACCAACCATCCCGCTTTTGGCGGGATTATCCCGCTTTTTGATGTCTCATCCCGCCTAGAATTCCGATCCCGCTTTTTAAACAAAAGTCCCGCTTCATCCCGCTTTTTGACTTTTGGAATAGCAAAGTACAATTTTTAGGTTATTTTAATAATATTTTGAGAAATAAATTTTTGAGCATATTAACTATTTCTTAGCGTATAAAGAAAATTTTAAGAAAAACTTAGTTTACCCTAGTAAAAATGGTTTTGTATATATCCATGTAAAAATTGATACAAATATATCTAATTTTACATAAAGTTATCTTATTATATAAAATTATATAAAAAATTTCTCAGATAAGACCAAAATTCGTATCAAATTTTATAAAATTTTATCGGGAGTTATATAAAATTTTATATAATTTGATACCAAATTTGGTCTTATCTGATTGTTTTTTATATAATTAAATATAATAAGATCTCAATATGTATAAAAAGATATATTTGTATAAATTTGTACATGGCTATATACGAACCCTACTGGACTGATTTAAATCAAAAATAAATTAAAATTAAATTTTTACATAAATTTTTTTCATTGTGATGCTTTGAATATTCCGAAAAAAGCTTTTAATAAAAAAGTATTAAACTTAAATACGTGTTTCATAATTCTCAGATTCTTAGAATTTTTTTGTATACAAAAATCCTCAGATACTGAAACATTTTTCATAAAAGAAAAATCTCAGATTCTAAAAAATTATCGGTTTCTAAAAAATTCTTCCTTGAAAAAAAATCTGATACTCTTTTCTAAAAATAAATTTTTAAAGTTCCAATGTTTTCTAAGATAATTTCATATAGAAAAATTATTAGGTTCTAAGGCATTTTTCTAAAGAAAAATTTAAGACGCAACTTCAAAAGAAAAATTTACAGACTTAAAGACACACTTCATTAATAAAATTTCTCAACAGAAATATTTTCAGATTCTGGGAGATTTTTTATACAAAAAAAAACATAGATTCTGATATAAGTTTCTATAGAAAAATTGCAAAACATTTTTCTTGTTGGAAAAAATCATAAATTTTGAAAAACTTTTCCTGTAGAAAAATTCTCTGATTCTAAAATATTATTTAAAAATATCTTTTTCCATATAATAAATTCTAAGATTCTGAAATATATTTCTCATAAAAAAACTATCAGAATCTAAAACGTTTTTCCTGTAGAAAAATTATCCGATTTTAGATTTTTTTTTCAGAAAAATTCTTGCCAGACTCTAAAATATTTTGTTCTAACAGTTGCCAATAGATTTTTTTTATAGAAAATTTATAAGATTCTTAAACATTTTTCCTACAGAAGAATTCTTAAAATTTTAGATAATTTTTCTATTAAAATATTCTTAAATTCTGAGTCAAATAAGTATTTAAATATTTTCTAAAGACAGTCTCGAGTTCTGAAACATTTTTCTATAAAAAATATATGAAATTTACTTTCTCTTAGAAAATGATAAGAAAAGTTCTCAGATTCTGTCTACGACTCTAATTTAATTTTAGTTTTTCATATGGAGTTTTTTTTTTTTATACTTAAATATTTTATCCCAAGGTTGGTAAAAAAATTCCTTAGACTAGAGACAATATTTGCTGACGTAATCAAAATAAAATTTTTCTAGTCAAAGTTCTTATGCATTTTTTTACATAAAAAAAATTACAATCCTTTAAAAGTATTTCTAGAATTTTGTGCATTTTGGAGGGTATTTGTGGGTTCGTTCAAGGCAATTTTCACTTATTAAAGAAATCCCGCTTTTTAGATCAAAATCCCGCTTTTTCAAACTTTCGATCCCGCTTTTCAGTCAAAAGCAGTTGGTCAGGTTAAGTATATGTTCCTTTAAACTCTTACAAGGAGCATAGGGCCAAAGAATGCGCTAAAGAATGCTACTTCCAAATTTAATGTTTCTGGGAAGATTTTTTTCAGAAAATTTAAAAAAGTACCAAACTACATTTTTTACTCCTTTTTATCCCCTTAGAATCGAAATTTCCAATAATTTAGTCATAGGAAATTAGTCGTCCAAATTTAGCTTCAATAATTTGAACTAAGCGATGATAATTTCAGTAGTAGATGACGCATCCGATCAATATTTCCAATTAAGTAAGTCAGTATACCCTCGACTTTCTTGATGCAGGTTTAAAATTCAAATTCATCCGCCCTCCTGTAAATGGTGTTTTAAATCTTTTAAAGAATTTTTTCTTAACAAAAGATGCAAAAAAATTTATGAAATGAAAGAAGAAAAAAAATGTCACGCTTAAGTGTAACAACACAAAAATAGTAGTAGAAGTAGTAGTAGAAGATACATACCGTGTTTTGTATCATCTCTGAAGGAAATGCATAACAACAATAGCAGCAACAGCAACAACAAAAAAATGGTACTTGAAAATAAGGTCTTTTCCTTTTTATAATTCTTACATTTTCATGTCAGTCTGTGTCTCTAGATGCATCTAATACCCATTTATCCGACTAAAGTCAGAATCAAAGCCATGATGTATGCAGCCATCCATACCATACTATTCATCCAACCCATCCAACCCAACAAACTGACTCACTGACTGACTTATTTTGGTTTCGTTTTTGAGACAATTAGTAACGACAGTAGAGTAGAATATTTTTGTGTGCCAATTATATGGTTAGATATATCAAAGAGTATTAAATATGAAGTAGAGACATCATTTCTCTCAGGGTTAACTAAGAACAGGGTTGATACTAGACTTGTCAGGTTAACACTTTGCAATTTATTTGATATTTTAATACCCAAATTTTAGAAATGGATGCTAACTAATAATCTAGCATCTATTTAAAATTCGGTAATTTTTTTAGAAATTTTTTCAACATTTTTAATTAATTTTATTTTAATAAATTTGAACTTTTTTAAAATGGTACTTATTTAAAATTGTACTTTATACAGTACAGCATTTTAAAAATGTCAGTCTAAAATGGTCTGACTAAATATGATTCATTATAAAATTATATGTACTTTAATGACGCAATTCTTTAAAAAAAAATATACTACTATTTTTTAAAATTGGTACGTTTTTAAAATACTTTTTAGAAAATGATTAGAAAACGGATTTTTGGTATTTAAATGAAATGGTACTTTTCTTAATACAGACTTTTTAAAATGTGACTACAAAGTGTACATTTATAAAATCAAACTTTATAAAATGGTACCTGGTACCATTTAAAATGGTACTTTTTTTAAAATAATTGTTACAAAAAAGGTACTTTAAAATAACCTCCATTTACGGCAACACTGTCCACACATTCCTTTTCTTTAATCTTAACAAAGTTTTCTCAACCGAAAATATTTCCTGGAATAAAATATTATAATCGAGAGACAGCTAATCTCTCTATTATATATTTTATACTCTTTGGATATATGATGTACCATTAGACCGGCATTTTTTCTTTTTTTGTATAGCAAAAAAGTTTTTCCTCCTATTTTGAACGTCCTTGCAATTGTACTTCTTCAAGGCCTAAAACTTGAGGCCAATCGGATTAAATTAACCCGTAGCTCCTGACGATCAAAGTTTTGGATTTTTGGAAAATTAAAATAAAAAAATTTGTATATGTGTGTCTTGCAACATATCACATTTATTTATTTTGAAAACGAATATCAAAAACGTTTTAAAATCGGTAGAACGGTTTTGAAGATATAGCTATTTAAAATTTGGAAAAATTTGAATTTTTCCCACGTTCAAGAATTTTTTTTTAAAAACTCTCAAAATTTCTTTTCCTTGACCCTTGCGTATATATTGAGACAATCTTTCATTTAAATTTTATTTAAATCAAATCCGATCATTTTTACCCGTGGCGTCTATCATTTTCAATTTCAAATAGTGACATATCGAAAATCGTTCAAAAATTCAAAAATTGTTTTGTATTCGCGTTGAGCGCATCAAAATTAATAAATATGATGTATCGCGACTCCCCGCTGGGATCCTTCAGGAATCCCAGGGTACAAGGAGAAGAAACCAGAACGTTTCTGAGGCAAAGTTCTGCCTTCTTTTCATTTCACCCTGTGATACCTGAAGGACCCCAATGGTGACAGGCTCAGTAATTGTGGCATTGTCTGGTCTGGGAGTGAAGAGTGGGATCGTTTTAATGGTGGAAAATCTACTTGCCAAATTCAATGCTGTTCTCTCTATGTTTTTGCATATACTTACGATGTCACGATAGCGATAAAGGGAAAGCACCTGCCAACAGTAAGGGACATTCTTCAGGATTTTGTGAAAGACCTGTCTAAATGTGCAAGAGAGAGTGGTTTGGAAGTTAATCCCAGTAAAACTGAACTTGTCTGGTTTACAAGAATCCTATTTCTCTGGACGACACTGAAATCGCCTTCTCAGATGAAGCCGAGTATGTTGGCGAATTTATAGATAGGAAATTAAATTTCAGGCATAATATTGAGAAACCGGTGAGAAAAGCAACGATTGCTTTATATTGCTAAGAGGGTCATTGGAAGCGATGGGGTTTTAGCCCTAAAGTCGTTTACTGGATTCATACAGCAGTGAAGAAGATAACAATACCACAAAATGTGTACTGTGCTCCCTCTATGAGAATTTTTGAGCGCCACTTTAGAGACGTTCCGGGTAGTGGAGATTTCGTAGATTTTTACAATGAATGATCGAGGCTGCACGAACAAGTAAACTTTGCAATCTATTTGAAGGAGTTTGGATAGAGCCTGGCTGGAAGATTGCCAGACCATTGCAGTGTTTACCATGCAGAGATGCTGAAAATAAAGGAAGTGGCTGACTGGTTGAGTTGCAATGTATTGACTACAACCGCAGTAAACACCCATTCTGACAGTTTCTGAAAACAAGGTCTGCCCTTTACCCTTTTACTGATGACAGCAGCATTTGCCATTAATTTTCATTCGATTGCAGGCCAAACTCTTTTGAGATAGAGGGCATGCGGCAGAATATGAATGACACCCAGGAAAATTTTTTGGAACAAATTCCTGGTTCAATAGATTCTTGAATACATTCTACGGTAATTACAACAATATTTTCTATGTAAAATCATTTTTCAAAAAAAACTACTTGCTCTACAAAACGATTGCTTTCGGAACAAAAATCATTGATTCTGGAATGTTAAGTATAACCGGTTGCAGGGTAGTTTGATGCGTTCCAGAACCGATTATTTGGAACAGAAAATTTTGCTGGGCATACTCAACCAGGACCTTTCAACAATCTCCAAGTGGGGTCGGGCGAATAAGGTCGATTCTAATGCACGCAAGACCCAATGTTGTATGTTAACTCACAGATGGATTGTGTTAGCATTGTCATCTGCAGCTATGGATGGTATATGTATTGAGGAATCGAATACTTTTGATGTTCTGGGCATGATAATACAGTGTGATGTCCGTTGGAATAAACACGTATTTCAAGTGTCGGAAGAGGCATTCAAGTGTCTGGGTTTTCTGAAACGGTGCAAGACCTACTTCACTCCATCCGATCTCCTTACTATTTATACCAGCTTTATCTGACCGAAAATGGAATACAACTCTCAAATATGAGTAGGGGCTTCAGATAATATTCTGAAGCTTCTGGACCGAGTTCAGGGGAGGGCGTTAAAGCTTATCAATGACAGTAGTGTATCCAACTCTATTGACTTATTGGAGCATCGTCGGAATGTGGGTTGTGTGACACTCTTCTATCGATATTATCATGGGCGGTGTTCATTTGAGATAAGTAAAATTATTCCCCAGACACGAGAGTTTATTCGAAATACTCGTTTATCGCGTAGAGCGATAAACACAGTTGGTTGTCCTGTGTTTCGCAAAACGCAATACAGAGAAAATTCGTTTTTTAGCCCAACAATTCGTATGTGGAATAAACTCCCTTCAGATGTCTTTCCTGTCACTTATAACTTACAAAAATTTAAACCAAATATCCACAAACACTACTCCCTCTTTTCTTCTTCCCATACCTTATTTTCCTGATCAATACAATGCAAGGCATCAGTAGGGGGCGTCCTCGGAGTATTGGTTAAAGTAAAAAAATAATACCTTACAGGTTCCAACAGAATTGGAATGTGTTGGTATGCCTCTAGAAACGGAGATTAATACGGCCTTGGTCCGCGACGGAGATTAATCAGAGATGGGCACATGGATGTGCGTGTGAGACTACAATACAGATTTGGCCTTCTCTTAATCAAACATGCAGAAGTGAGCTGATATCGCTTTTAAGAGGAGAGATTACGATGGTGGTTGCTGTGATTATCGGACACTGTCTTATAGCAAATCACGCAGAGCGGTTAAATATGTTGTTAAGCTAATTTTGCCAGAATCGTATTCTTTATCGGTCTTTTGGTCAGAGACTTGCTTCACTGGAAGCTGCACGATCTTTCTGATTTGTCGGATGTTAAAATTCAATATCTTAGGAGTTTCATAATATCTTAAGAGTTTCACTGCACTTAGGAGTTTCACTTACAACCTAACCTATCGCAAGATATATTTATTTTATTTTGTTTTTTAAATTTTCCCTTGAGAGCCGGGAGCCACTGGTTAATTAAATCGGATTGTCCTTAAATTTGTACCCCACAATTTTTAAGTCTAGTAGAATAAATATTTTCTTGGACACTTGGGAAAATCAAAATTTAAAGAAAAACTGCCACTCTATTGCACCATATTTGTACTAGATATGGATAGAGGTACCTACCTACATTTGTAGGTACATAAGTATGTATGAAAATGGAATAGATGCATCCATATTTCCAACCATCTACTTTTGTCTATTGTCATATATTGTTGTATTTGATGTTGTGTTTTTTTTTTTGCAGTTGTTTTTTTTTTTTTTTGTGAAATGTGATACGAGTGTTAAACTAAATGTTCACGTATTTCATAAAGAACAATCAGCAAAGTTTTATATTCTAAATGTACTAATTTAGAAATGTTATGAAATATTTAATACCATATTTGTATGCTAATTATTAGTTAACTAATGTTAATAAGAGAAGTAGTCCCAAAAGAAGTTTATATGTACTAATATAATTAGATGTTTAGAACGTGATTTGAATATATGAATGATAAATAATGATGTTAATAAATTTAGATCTGTGATGTTATTAAATTCATGATACGAGAATCTGTAATATGGTAGTGATCTAAAGAAGAATGTATGGCATAGAGATCAAGGCATGGATACAGGACATGGTTAACTGTTTAATAGGCTTTCGGAACTTTGTTTGATGTCTTCCATGCCCTTCGACAGTATGATGCCTTGCATAAAGTTTTGTAGGAAGTTTACTGTAAACATTCCGAGAAGGGAAGATTGTTGCGATCCTGATAAACGTTTCAGAAATTATTCTGCTACTTTCTTTACGAACGGTTCTTGTACCTCAGTAGGTTCTAGATCTGATTGGTATTTAAATGACGAAATACCCTCATGATATAAGTAAAATGGCAATTGTCTAAGAATTGTTTGTTAGTCTATTTTCCAGAAAAAAATGCAAATAAGAAAATGGCGCCCAAGTTGGGGCCAGATTACATATGGCAATTCTAAGACACAGATGGACTAAATTAAACAAAAAAAAAACAATATCTCTAAATTTCTCTTAATATTTTCCAAATTTAAAATGATATTTCTGAAGATCAACAAATTCTGAAAAAATTCTTATTCTTCTTCTTTCATTACCAATCCATTGCTGGATGTAAGTGATTACATGCAAATTACTTATAAAATATATACTTGACAATAATTTGTTTGTTTAAATTTTTACTAATTATGCTTTTATGTTATATTATTAATTATTAACTATTCTACAAAACTCTTCTAGGCTTCTTGCGGTGTGTATGAGATCTCCTATAGTCCGCAGACCCGTCCAATGTCTAATGTTACGCAGCCATGAGTTAAGAGGAAGTTCAGTGTAAACTTTCCGAGAAGGGAAGATTCTTGCGGTCCAGATAAACTTTTCAGAAATTATTTTGATACTTTCTATATGAACGGTTGTACCTCAGTAGGTTCTAGATCTGATTGGTATTTGGATGACGAAACTAAACACCCTCATGATATGGGTAAAATGGCAATTGTCTAGAAATTGTTTGTTAGTCTATTTTTCAGAAAAAAATACCAATAATAAATGGCGCCCAAGTTGGGGCCCGATTACAAATCGCAATTCTTAAACACAGAGACCACGAATAATCGAGTGATGGACTAAATTAAGCAAAAAAAAAATAATGTCTCTAAATTTCTCTTGATATTTTCTAAATTTAAAATGATATTTCTAAAGATCAACAAATTCTGAAAAAATTCTTATTCTTCTTCTTTTATTACCAACCCATTGCTGGATGTCAGTGATTACATGCAAATTTACTTATAAAATATATACTTGACAATAATTTGTTTGCTTATATTTTTACTAATTATGCTTTTATGTTATATTATTAATTATTAACTATTCTGCAAAACTCTTCTAGGCTTCTTGCAGTGTGTATGAGATCTCCTATAGACCCGTCCAATGTCTAATGTTACGCAGCCATGAGTTGAGAGGAAGTTCAGTGTAAACTTTCCGAGAAGGAAAGATCATTGCGATCCAGATACACTTTTCAGAAATTATTCTGATACTTTCTATACGAACGGTTCTTGTACCTCAGTAGGTTCTAGATCTGATTCGTATTTGGATGACGAAACTAAACACCCTCATGATATGGGTAAAATGGCAATTGTCTAGGAATTGATTGTTAGTCTATTTTTCAGAAAAAAATACCAATAAAAAATGGCGCCCAAGTTGGGGCACGACTACAAATCGCAATTCTAAAACACAGAGACCACAAATATTCGAGTGATGACCTAAATTAAGCAAAACCGATTTAATATCTCTAAACTTTCCGAGAAGGAAAGATCATTACGATCCAGATACACTTTTCAGAAATTATTCTGATACTTTCTATACTAACGGTTCTTGTACCTCAGTAGGTTATAGATCTGATACGTATTTGGATGACGAAACTAAACACCCTCATGATATGGGTAAAATTGCAATTCTCTAGGAATTGATTGTTAGTCTATTTTTCAGAAAAAAATACCAATAAAAAATGGCGCCCAAGTTGGGGCACGACTAAAAATCGCAATTCTAAAACACAGAGACCACAAATATTCGAGTGATGACCTAAATTAAGCAAAACCGATGTAATATCTCTAAATTTCTATCAATATTTTCCAAAATTCAATTAATATTTTCTAAAGACACCGTCCGACAGCCAATATTAAACATGAACCGGATGATGTACGTCTCAAAGAAGATATCAAATGGCGAAAAACTGCATTTACAGTTTTTCATGTCCGGATACTGCTTCCTTTTAAAAGAACTTCCAAGTTTTAAAGGATACATTTTGTAAAATATTTGTTAAATATTTGTACTTGTCCTAGGATGACACTGGTAATGGCAAATAAAAGACGAGGATCTCCTCTATTTTTTTTTCATTTTTTTTATTTTGCCATATCATGATAAAAGTTTGTGAATAAAGTCATTTAAAAACTTTATCAAAATATTTTGTGGAAAATTTTGTATGATATTAAAGGACACATTTTTTAAAGGACGTAACTTACCTCCTATTTCCTGATATGTAAAAAAAATAAAATAGGAAAATTAGGGGAGATCCTCCTCTCTAATTTGCTATCAATAGTGGCATCCTAGGACAAGTACAAATATTAAAAAAAATATTTTATAAAATTTAATCCTTTGAAGTAATTTCAAAAGGAAACAGGATCACGAAAAGAAAAACTGTAAATGCTGTTTTACTACATTTATTTTTGTCGGACGGTGAGATTATTTGTAACAAATTCTGAACAAATTCTTATTCATACCTGTATAACTCAAATATATTTTCCTTAAGAAATCCACACAAAAATTACCTGAAAAGACAAAAAATAAACATAAATTATTACAAGTTTTACTAAAAAAAATAATTTAATAATTCTAAAATTCATTTTGCAAATCTTAAATAACAACAAAAACTTCCTGTCATGGTTAAAAGTTTATATCAACAATCAAATTTACTATACCAAATAAGTACGTGATGAGTATTTCCTTTACTACGAATAATTACACTGTTCGACAAAAATTAAGAAAGTCGTTAAACACGATCTGGAACATAAACGTTTGATACTAGAGACTAAATGTAGTAAACCTAAATTTACAGTTTTTCATTTCGTGATTCTGCTTCCTTTTAGAAGGACTTCAAAGTTGTAGAGGATTAAATTTTTTTTAAATATTATATTTAAATATTTATACTTGTCCTTGGATGCCACTAGTAAGGGCAAATGGAAGAAAATGATCTCCGCCAATTTTCCCATTTTATTATTTTGACATATCACGCAATTATTGTCCTTGCAAACCTTTATCCTTTAAAATTTAAAAAAAAAAAATTAATGTTGATAAAGATTTGAAAGGACACATCGTTTTTCCTGATATGGCTAATTTTTTCATTTTATTATTTTGACATATCAGGTAATTATTGTCCTTGCAAACCTTTATCCTTTAAAATTTTTTTAAAAAAATATGTTAAAAAAGATTTTAAAGGACATTATACACATCGTTTTTCCTGATATGACAAAATAAACAAAATAAAAAGTTAGCGAAGATTATAATCTTTTACTTGCCATCAGTGTGAAATTATAAGACAATTACAAATATTTAAAAAATTATTTTACAAAATCTAATCCTTTAAAACTTTGAAATCCTTTTAAAAGAAAACAGGATCACGTTATGAAAAACTGTAAAAGCAGTTTTACTCTATTCAATCTCTACATTCAGACGTATATCATTCGGTTCATGTTTAATATTGGCTGTCGCACTGTGTATTACTAGAATTTTTTTTATTATTCAATTATTTTTTTATCAATGAAAAACACGTAATAGTGTTATAAATTTACGCTGATATTCAAATAATTCATTCAAATCAATCGTATGAAAATGTCATAATATATCAATTAAAAAAAATGCATGCCATCAACATTAATTTTTTTTATAAAAAATTCTTGTTTTTTCCAACAAAATGTTCTTATAGTTTCATTATCATCTTATGGATGTAATGAAACTTTGTGTGTAATAAAAAAAAAATTAAAAAAAAAAAAATTTTTCGTATGCAAACCTCTCAATGAAACCTACTCATGCCGGAAATTGCTGAACGTGTTTGTGCGACAATTTTTTTTTTTTTCGGTTTTATTTTCATAAGTTCTACACACATGATTTACATCTGGTGTGTTGTTTAGATGATGGTACAAATCTTTTTGGATAGACAAAATATGTAAATTATGTCCAGCAGATTTAAAAACAAGAAAAAAAATGTAAATTCCACTTGGCCGACTGCATGTATACCCTCCACAAGGCCCAAAATTTTTTGGGGTTTACCAATGCTTTTAAAACCTTTTTTTGCGTGTTTTTTACTACTGAAATACAGGGCAAAACTAATCCGAAATTAACAGTTTTGATCATAACTTCTGAACCACTAGACCGATTTCAAACTCCATATCAACCTTATCAGGAAAACTAAGAATATGCCAAGTTTCAAGTTTGAAACTGATTGAGAAGTGATTGTCAGTGTATTTCCTTGGCGAACAGAAAATGGAGAGAGTTAAGAACAAGCAGAATTATCAGCATTACACCGATAAAAATGAAAAAGTCATTAAACACGAACTGGATAATAAACGTTTCAAACTAGAGACTAAATGTAGTAAAACTGCATTTACAGTTTTCATTTCGTGATCCTGTTTCCTTTTAAAAGGACTTCAAAGTTTTAGGGGAATAAATTTTATAAAATATTTTTTTAATATTTGTTTTTATCCTAGAATGCCACTACACTCAAAAAAAAACGTCGGTATTCATAACTAAAAATTTAACTAAAGTACTAATTTTTTAGTCCAAACTGATCTAGTGCAGGCGTTGGTAATCAATACTAAATTTTTTTACTAATATTATTCAAAACTAGTAAAAATTACTAATTTTAGTACTTTGAAGATACTAAAAAACTACTGTACTACTGGTAATTAGTAAATTATTAGTAGATTTAAGTACAAAATCACTTACTAAATTTTTTACTGCAGAATTATTTTGAGTGTAGTGACGGCAATTGAAAGAAGAGGATCTCCCCTTTTTTTCTTATTTTCTTATTTTTACATATCAGCAAAAATACTGGTATGTTACGCCAGTGTGTCCTTCGACAGCCATCCAGTTCTTATTAAAAATTGTCAACAAAATATTAGGATAAAGTTTTCAAAGGACTTTGTTCACATCCTTTACCCTTATATGGTAATGGCAAAAACTTTATATAAAAGAAAATTACTTTTGAAAAAAAAACTATTTTGAAAAAAAATTTCCGCGAAAAAAAATCCCCGACTTTTTCTTTATTTGTAAAAATATATGTTCGTACTTGTTTAATTACCATTTGGTGTTCAATTATGTTCACATATGTCAACCAGCAGCCAAATTAAAGCATTTTCAGGGTATGTTGAATTTACTAAAATTTTTGAGGTGTCCTTATATTTTCGTTCATAACTTTTGAACCGCTAAGCCGATATCGCTCAAATGCAATACCAAACTTCTCGGGAGAACTAAATTTTCAAAAATATTTTGAGGACGTTTATTCTGGCTCGAGGTCATTATTTTCTTTACTAATTAGAACCATGATATTCTCATAGCATAATTTCCAAGAAAATTATTTTTTGTTTTAAATTTATTTATGTTGGTCATTTTTGCAAACTTAATCGACACGTGTTTCGGAATTTGTCAGATTCCATTGTTAAGATTATTTAGCAAAAATAGAAACGATTTACTACAAACTAGCAAACGAGTCTAATGACAAATCGTTTGTGCACAAACTAAAATATTAATACATATTCGACTCTATCCACAATGGGAATTGAAAGACGAGGACTTACTTACTATACTAGTAAGGCAACGATTGTCAATAACCAACAAAAATATTTAAAACATTTTTACATATGATATCATCCATCCAATGGACTATCATATGTAAAAATGTTTTAAATATTTTTGTTGGTTATTGACAATCGTTGCCTTATTAGTATAGTACAATTTCTTCGTCTTTCTAATTCCCATTGTGGATAGAGTCGAATATGTATTAATATTTTAGTTTGTGCACAAACGATTTGTCATTAGACTCGTTTACTACTTTGTAGTAAATCGTTTCTATTTTTGCTAAATAATCTTGACAATGGAATCTGAAAAATTCCGAAACACGTGTCGATTAAGTCTTGCAAAAATGACCAACATAAATAAATAAAAAAAAAAAATAATAGTTTTCTTGAAAACTATGCTATGAGAATATCATGGTTTTAATTAGTAAAGAAAATAAGCCAGAGCCAGAATAAACATCCTCAAAAAATATAAAATTTTTTTTAGGTCGAATAAACCAATTTTTATTGTTTAATAAGAATTTTTTTTTTCTGTTTTAAATTTATATTTGCTACATAGTCTTAACAATGGAATCTGACAATTGCCGCAATACGTGTCGACTAAGTCTTGAAAAAATTACCAACATGAACAAAAAAATTTAGAACAGAAAAACTATTTTCTTAAAAATTATTCTATGTGAATATCATAGTTTGAATTAGTAAGGAAAATAATGACCTCGAGCTAGAATAAAACTACTCATATTTTTTTTTTTTTGTAATTGTCCAAATTTAACTTTTTACTTGTTTGAATTTTAATTGGGCTCTTACGGGTTTTAAAATGGGTTTTCCGAATTTTCAAATCAATTTTGTGTTTTTATAAATTTTAAACTTTAATTGGGCTTTTCTGAATTTTGATTGAGCTTTTCAGGAATTTAATTTGACTTTTCAGAGTTTCAAGTGACCGTTTCAGAATTTCAGTACACTTGAAAAAAAACCTTGTAAAACGACAAGAAAAGTTTGTAACTTTTTTTTGCTACCTCCTATTTGTCAAAAATTTCTTGTAATTTTACAAGTTTTTACTAATAATTTTGTAATTTTACAAGATGTTTACCAATAAAATTGTAAATTTATAAGTTTTTTCACGCGATAAAACTTACAAGGAGGTTTCGTGTTTTTACAAGATTTTTTGCTATTTTACGAGACTTCCTAGTAAAAATTACTTGCTTTTTTGTAGTTTTACGAGAAATTTACCAATAAAATTTGCGCAATAAATTTACCAATAAAATTGTAAATTTACAACTTTTTTGGCGCAATAAAACTTACAAGGAAATCTCGTGAATTTACTAGACTTTTTTTTCAAAAATTTTTTTGGAAATTTGTAAAATTACAAAAAAAAAATGGTAAAATTACAAAAAAAATTGTAAAATTACAAATATTTAAAAAAGGTAAATTTCGATTGAAAATTTTTTGTTAAAAAACAAGGAAAACTGTCAAATATTGGTAAAATGGGCATACGAGACTTTTTCTAGTAATTTGACAAGTTTTTTTTTGTGTGTAGGGGTATCTGAATTTTTCTAATTATAAATTAACTTTTCTGAATGTTAATTGGGAGTTTCTAAACATTCTGTATTTTTAAAAGATTTTGTGAATTTCCGTTGATATTTTCAAAATAGAAGATTGTTATTTCGTTTTTAACTGATTGAATATTGGAATATCGATTCAAAGACATTTTAGCGATGTTCGTTTGTTTGTTTGTCAGTCTATCCGTCTGTTGAAATGGCGATCACGGCCAAAATAATACACAAATTTGACTGTAACTAAACATAATTACTTTTTGACGCTTCCAGAAGTTTGGTATTGTATTTGAGCGATATCGGTTAAGCTGTTCAAAACTTATGAACGAAAATGTAACAACAGCTCAAAAAGTTGGTACATTCAACATAACCTTAAAATACAAAATGCTTTAATTGACTGTTGGTTGACTATGTGAACTAAATTGGATACCGAATGGTATCTAAACAAAAACAAACATATTTTTTTACACAAATGTTTTTTTTTGAAGATTTTTTTTACCAAAAAATTTTCTTCCGCGGAAATTTTTTATTTATTATTTTGTTTTTCTCAAAATTATTTTTTTACCAATTTAAAGTATTTTTCTTTTTTTTATACCCTCCACTCTAGTGATAGAGGGTATATATAAGTTTGTCATTCCGTTTGTAACACATCGAAATATTGGTCTAGGACCCCATAAAGTATATATATTCATGATCCTTGATCGATTTTAAGTCGATCTAGCGATGTCCGTCCGTCCGTCTGTCTGTCTGTCTGTCCGTTGAAAACACGCTAACTTTTGAAAGACTTTATGGAGGCTCCTGAAGTTTGACATATATGTTGGGTATTTACCGGGTCAGGTTGGTATTGCAATCCAGCCAAATCGGTCCAGTGGTTCAAAAGTTATGAGCAAAAGAGTAAATTTCGGGAAGGGAATTTTGCGAACTTTCGAGATTAAAACCACTCTAACTTTCGAAAGACAATTCTGAGGGTGCTGAAACGTGTTACATATCTTTGTCGTTCCCCAAGTCTATTTGGTTTTGAATTTCAGCAAAATCGGTTCAGTGGTTCAAAAGTTATAAGCAAGGCTCTGAATTTCAGATTTTTTCACCTTAAACAGTTGAAAACTCGTTAAACAAGTTTTAACAAGCATGGTGAAATACCAGTTTTTTTTAACTTGTTGTTGTTTGTTTTGGGTGCAGTTTAGTTGTTAGGCAAGTAAATATTTGTTATTGTTTTTGTTTTTGTAACTGTATGTAACGGTGTATAGTAAGTGTTTTTGGAAAAAAATCAAATATTAGTTTGTTTTTGGTTTTTAAAGACGAGGATGGTAAAAAAAAATGAGTGAAATATATTTTTTTAACATATACGTATAGGTATAAAACAACAAAAATATTTTACAAAGTAACTTTGTTACTCAAACAAATAGTACACTAAAAAAAATATTTACACTCAAAAAAATTTTACACTCAAAAAAAAAATGTTTTTTTTTAATTTTTAATTTAATTATTTTTTTTTTAATGAAATTCACACTCAAAAAAATGTTGACAGTCAAAAAAATTTTACACTCACAAAAAAAATTTTACTCAAAATAATATATTTCTAATAAATTTTACACTCAAAAAAATTTTACACTCAAAAAAAAATTAATTTTTTTTAATTTTTAATTTAATTATTTTTTTGTTTAATGAAATTCACACTCAAAAAAATTTTGACAGTCAAAAAAATTTTACACTCACAAAAAAATTTTACTCAAAATACTATATTTCTAATAAAAATTTGTAATGAATTTTTTTTAGAAAATTACTATCAGATAACATTGTGGAGGGTATTAATAGATTCGACCAAGTCGAATTTAATTTTTCTACTTGTTCTATATTTAAATTCTGCTTTCCTTAATATCAGTTAAGATTTCAAAATTTTGTTTCAGTTATTTTCAATTTGTCATTTTGTAAATATTTTTATTAAAAGTTTTATCACTTCCTCTTAAGATTAGCATATAAATTTCATAATTATCGTTTGTAGGGTATCAATATACTGCATGCATGCATTCAAGCATGCATATGTGTAGCACATTTATTTCATTCATAATTTTTTATAAGCAGAATGAAAAAAAGAGTGGACGTAATCATTCAATAAAACGCATGAATGAATTTTCGTTTTATTTTTTTTAGTTTTTTTGTTCAAATGCAACCTTTATAGAAACGAGTCTTAACAAAAGCAAAATAACAAAAAAACTTTAACGTAAGTTTAATGCAGCAACAACAACAACATAATGAAAACTGCAGTTAAACTAAACTACTACTGCTACACTATAGTACGACTCTCAATCGTTTTACGGGGTAATGTAAAAAAAAAACTCGAACAGTTTTGAAACTTATATTATGGCTTCAGTCGAATTTGAAGAAATTAAATAATTCAAGAAAAAATATTAAAATTTAACTTCCCGTGAAAAACTGTATTAGATCTTATGTGATCTGTTCATATATATTTATATATGATCGTATCTGATTGCATATAATTATATCTGAAAATGTCCAAAATCTCGGATTTGGTCAACATTCCCGACTAAAAAAATAATACGGTGCCATATAACATTTGATCCCAAAAATGGAGGATCCAAAAATATATGATTATATCTTATTAGATCAAAATTTAGATAATTAGATATAATTAGATCCCAAAAATAAATATTATCTAATTTGATATTATAAAAAATTAGATCTAATAAGATATAATATTAGATCTAATATGATCTTTAATATCAAATCAAATGAAATTTACCGTTCCATTTTTAGGATCTAATTATATCTAATTATATAAAATTTTATATAATAAGATATAATCACATATTTTTAGATCCTCCATTTTTGAGATCAAATGATGGATCTATTTATATATAATTATATAAAAAACTATATGATTATATCAAAACTTTTTTAGTCGGGTTAGCACAAAATTGACATTTAATTATATCTGATCAGATATTATCAGATAAAATAAGATCTGATAAGATCTAATCGATTTTTACATGAGTTGGCGGAATTCAAAATTACCCTTGGCAATGCCTAAAACATTTGAATACCACTGTTTTTAATATTTTTGTTGGTTATTTGACGATCGTGTTCTTACTAAGAGATTGTAAAATTTTCTACTTCTTATCCTCAAATAGGATGGATTTAAATGTATAAATATTTTTGTTTAAACATTAGCAATTTGTCATTTAAATTCCCCTTGCTACTTGTAGTATTGGGTTTTAATGTTTGCTAAATAGTCTTGACAATGGAATCTGACAAATTCAGAAACACTTGTCGACTAAGTCTTGCAAAAATTACCAGCATAAATAAATTTTCTTGAAAATTATTCTATGAGAATATCAAAGCTTTTATTAGTAAAGGAAATAATGACCTCAAGCTAGAATAAATCTACTCAAATCATAATATTTTAAAGGCCGAATAAAACAATTTTTATTTTTTACTAAAAATTAATCAGAATGTGAGCATTTGAATAATTTTAATAGTTTGTTTTTTTATTCATTTAAAAAAAATTTTAAAAATTTTGAGAAGAAAATTTTATTTAGCTTAAAAACATTTTTTTGGTGAATTTCGTAAAAAAAAATTTTGTCACTGCAACCTTTTTTTTTGTCAAAAGCACTTACAGGGGGAGTATTCCAACCCTTATGAAAAAAAATTACTAAAAAAAATACTTTCGAAAAAAGTTTTACACTCAAAAAAAAATTTACACTCAAAAAAAAAATTAATAAATTTTTTGTTACAAAATAAAAGATTTCTAATCAAAATTTTTTGACGCTATAAATCTTACAAGGAGGTTTCGTGTTTTTACTAGATTTTTGCTACCTCCTATTTTACTAGAATTCCTGGTAAAAATTACAAGCTTTTTAGTAATTTTGCAAGGTTTTTACCAATAAAATTGTAAATTTACATCTTTTTTGGTGCAATAAAACTAACAAGGAAATTTCGTGAATTTACTAGATTTTTTTTGTTGTAAAAAAACCTTGGAAATTTGTAAAATTACAAAAAAATTGTAAATTTAAAAAAAAAAATGTACATTTCGATCAAAGATTTTTTGTTAAAAAACAAGGAAAATTGTCAAATATTGGTAAAATGGTATTAAGATACTTTTTCTAGTAATTTGACAAGGTTAACTTAACTCTAATCTGCGATATGACCGATAAGCCCAGAAACCCCAACTTAAAATCATCTCTTTTATATACATACAAAAAAAGTCAGTTTTCCTTGTTATTTAACAAACCGAAATTTACATTTTTTTTTTAATTTTACAATTTTTTTTTGTAATTTTACAAAAAAACTGTAAATTTACAATTTTATTGGTAAAAAGCTTTTAAAATTACAAAATTATTGGTAAAAAGCTTGTAAAATTACTAGGAATTCTAGTAAAATAGGAGGTAGCAAAAAATCTAGTAAAATTACGAAACCTCTTTGTAAATTTTTTCGTGTCAAAAAATTTGTAAATTTACAATTTTATTGGTAAAAACCTTGTAAAATTATTGGTAAAAGTCTTGTAAAAATACTAGGAATTTTTGTCCAATAGGAGGTAGCAAACAAAAATAAGTTACAAATTTTTCTTGTAATTTTACAAGGTTTTTTTGAGTGTATATTTAAAGTTTCAGGCAATGTTTCCATTGTCAGTAAATTTCTTTCGTGGCTTTCCAATGCCACTCGGCCGGTTTCACAGAAATTAAATACCAACCTGACCAGGAGAATTATAAATATATGTGTCAAAATTCAGCAGCACCAATGCTTCTTTTCCAATGTTAGTGTGTTTTCAACAGAGAGGTAGAAAGACGGACATCGCCAAATCGACTTATAATTGATCGGGGATAAATACTTTATGAGTCCTAAACCTATATTTGAAGGTGTTACAAACGAACATCTCTTAAAGTTATTTTATTCTATTTTTAGGTGTGTTTCGCTTATCGTTTAAAATGTGCTAAATTTCTAAAACAAAAAAAAAGTTGAAAAGTTAAATTCGACTTGGCCGAATCTATGAATACCTTCACAATGCCCTTTTTAAGTGATAGTAAATTTTCTAATGTGAAAAAAAAATTTTTGATTAGAAATATTTTATTTTGTGTAAAAACACTTTTTTTAAACTAATTTTTGAAAAAAAAAAAATAATTTACTAAATTTTTTTTTTGAGTGTAAATTTTTTTTTGAGTGTAAAATTTTTTTCGAGTGTATTTTTTTTTAGTGTAAAAATATTTTTGAGTGACAAAAATACGTTGTAAAATATTTTTGTTACACTCAAAAAAAAGTAATTTACTAAATTTGTCAAAAAAAAGTAATTTACTAAATTTTTTTTTGAGTGTAAATTTTTTTTTGAGTGTAAAATTTTTTTTTGAAAGTTATATTGATTTTTATCTCGTAAATTCACGAAAAACCCTTGCCGAAATTCAGTCATTTGCTCATAACTTTTGAACCACTGGGCCAATTTCGCTGGATTGCAATAGCAACCTGACCAGGTAAATGCCCAATATATATGCCAAACTTCAGGAGCCTCCGTAAAGTCTTTCAAAAGTTAGCGTGTTTTTAACAGACGGACAGACGGACGGACATCGCTAGATCGTCTTAAAATCGATCGAGAATCATGAATATATATGGGGCATTCCATGTGAAATCGGACACTTTGAAAAACTTTTTTTTTAGATTTTCCCAATTTGTTTACAGTTTTTAGTACCCTTCGAAAACTCCTTCGTGGTAAATTTTCAGATTTTTTTGATGACCCGTTCAAAAGATATCGAATTTTTAAAAATTGGTAGTTTGTTCCTTTACTCAAACTTCTTTTAATCATAACTTCTTCAATAATGGTCCAAATTTCAAATTTTTTTTTTTTAAATTTTTGTTTTTTTAAGTACTTTCTAAAAAAAAATACCGAAAAATTCTTAAAAGCGCTCTAGTATGCGATTTTTAAGTTTTAAAATTTAAATCTCATTTTTGAAAATGTTTGTACTCTTTGATTTTTTCGAAATTTTTTTGTGTAAAACTTCTATCAATTCTACAAATTTTTTGCCCAGGAAGATCGTGGGATAACGATTATAACTATTTTTTAAAATTTTTTGAAAAAATTTTATTGTAATTTTCCAATCTTAAAATCATTTCTACTGCTCCAATGGTGCGTCATAGAGGGGTCCTTTATAGGACCGACCCCCATTAATTTTTACGTCTTAACATTTCTTTGGAACAAACTAATACCCTATCTCCAATTTCTAAGGGGGCTCCCACACAAAACGACATTTTTTAAAATTTGTTCCAACCGCTCTAACTGCCCTAATAGTGCCCTTAGAGCAACAAAATGTATGACCGACCCACAATATTTTTTTAGTGCAAACATTTTCTCTGAACACACCTACCCTCTATCTTTAATTGTTAGGGCGGTCCCCATACAATTTTTTTTATTTTTTGTAAATTTGTTTTATTTAATCAGCTTCTACCGGTCCAATGGTGCGTCCGAGAGGGGTCATTAGTGAGACCGACCCACATTTGTTTTTACCCTACAACATTTTTTCAAAATATACCTACGCCCTATCTCAACTCCCTAAGTAGGCTCCCATACAAAATTACATTTTTATAAAATTTGCTCCAACTGTTATTTGTATGGGAGCCTACTTAGGGAGTGGAGATAGGGCGTAGGTATGTTTTGAAAAAATGTTGTAGGGTAAAAATAAATGGGGGTCGGTCTCACTAATGACCCCTCTCGTACGCACCATTGGACCGGTAGAAGCTGATTAAATAAAACAAATTTACAAAAAATAAAAAAAATTGTATGGGGACCGCCTTAACAATTAAAGATAGAGGGTAGGTGTGTTCAGAGAAAATGTTTGCACTAAAAAAATATTGTGGGTCGGTCATACATTTTGTTGCTCTAAGGGCACTATTAGGGCAGTTAGAGCGGTTGGAACAAATTTTAAAAAATATCGTTTTGTGTGGGAACCCCCTTAGAAATTGGAGATAGGGTATTAGTTTGTTCCAAAGAAATGTTAAGACGTAAAAATTAATGGGGGTCGGTCCTATAAAGGACCCCTCTATGACGCACCATTGGAGCAGTAGAAATGATTTTAAGATTGGAAAATTACAATAAAATTTTTTAAAAAAATTTTAAAAAATAGTAATAATCGTTATCCCACGATCTTCCTGGGCAAAAAATTTGTAGAATTGATAGAAGTTTTACACAAAAAAATTTCGAAAAAATCAAAGAGTACAAACATTTTCAAAAATGAGATTTAAATTTTAAAACTTAAAAATTGCATACTAGAGCGCTTTTAAGAATTTTTCGGTATTTTTTTTTAGAAAGTACTTAAAAAAACAAAAATTTTGAAAAAAAAAAATTGAAATTTGGACCATTATTGAAGAAGTTATGATTAAAAGAATTTTGAGTAAAGGAACAAACTACCAATTTTTGAAAATTCGATATCTTTTGAACGGGTCATCAAAAAAATCTGAAAATTTACCACGAAGGAGTTTTCGAAGGGTACTAAAAACTGTAAACAAATTGGGAAAATCTAAAAAAAAAGTTTTTCAAAGTGTCCGATTTCACATGGAATGCCCCATATACTTTATGGGGTCCTAGACCAATATTTCGAGGTGTTACAAACGGAATGACAAACTTATATATACCCTCTATCACTAGAGTGGAGGGTATAAAAATCTTAAAAAGAACCCTGTACATCGAGGGATATATTAAGTCTGATTCGTCTGTGTATGAATATGTTAGTGTTGAGTTAAGAAGCTGTTAATGTGATCGTACTACTACGTTTTGTTTTTTTTTGTTCGATAATAAATGATAATGATAATCGTACTCTTGTAAAGTTTAGTACACTGAACAAAAAAATAAAATTAATGAAAATTTACATTAATATGATGAAATTTTTCATTTTTTTAGTCCAACTTAAAGTACCGTTTATATGATGAAAAAAAAAAATATGATGAAAAAGCGTTTCATCATGTTCATTAAATTTCATCATTCACAATGATTAAACATTTCATCAAATTAATGAAACTTTTTAACACATTGAAAACATGTTGTGTTAAACAAAAAAAATTAAAAATAATTATATGAAACTTTAGATGAATATTATGAAGCTTTTCATCAAAACAGAAAGATCAATGGTAATTCAGTTGATATTTTTCGATTTACAATAGGAGTCTTCGAACTACAAATGGAATCTTCGAATTATGTATAAAATCTTCGAATTACAAGTAGAATCTTCGAATTACAAGTATAACCTTGGAATTACAAGTATAATCTTGGAATTACAATTGATATTTTACGATTACATCTGTAAATTATGTAGAATGCAACATTAGTGCGGTAGGACTTGAATGAAATATATGAGGACCATATAAATTTTGTATGGGTGCCCCATTTGATTACATTCTAAAAAATTTAAAACTTTGTATATCAATTCCAATAACATATTTCAACGTATTGATGAAAGTTTTCATCATATTGATGAAAGTTTTTATCAGTTGACGAATACATTTTTTATCAATATGATGCCTTTTGCCACAAAAACATAAGACAACATGTGATGTAAGCGTTTCGTAAATTTGATGAAATATTTTTTTTTTTTCTTTCAGTGTAGTTAATGTAAAGAGTAAAGTAGTTGTTATTTTGTTAATGTTGTTGTTGTTGTAATCGACTAACAATGCATTGTTAGTTTTTTTTATATTTTGGAGCTTTCATAGCCGACAACAACAAAAAGTTTTGTTGATAACTAATAGTTGTTGTTTTTGTTATTGTTGGTTATTTTTTATTAGGTCTGCAGGTCACGTGCTTGGTGTGAACAACAACAAGAATAAACTAAAGAAATTATAAAACAAAATACAAAGTAAACAATTGCAGTATTAGGGGGGTAACGTTTTTGGGGCATATGAGAATTTTTTTTAACGAAATAATTTTGGACGAAAATCTGAAATTACAAAAATGAACCGGAAAAAAAACTTTGTTATCGATAATTTGTTTTCTATAGAAACTCTTGTTATCGATAGCTAGTTTTCTTCAGAAAATATTGAAATCGATACTTCGATAATTGGGTATATTAGAAAATCTTGTTATCGATAAAAAGTTTTCTTTAGAAAACTATGCAAACGATGCATCGATAACAAGTTTTCTTTAGAAAATAATGCAATTGATGCATCGATTTCTAGTTTTCTTTAGAAAATCGTATTATCAATACATTGATAACTATTTTTTTTTTTAGGAAAGCTCGTTATCGATGAATCGATAACTAGTTTTATCGATAGCTAGCTTTTTTTAGAAAACATTTTTATCGAAACATAGACAACTAGTTTTCTTTATAAAGTATTGTTATCGATGCTTCGATAACCAGCGACGTATCCAGGAATTTGAAAACGGGGGGGCACAACTTCTAAATTTTTTAGTCATCGCCAATTTAACTAGGACTACACCACCTACTACCCCCTATACGATTTATCTTTATTTATATAAAAAAAATGTTTTGGAATATCAGAACCGTTTTCATATCAAAACCGTTTTCTTAGGCGTTTTTGTGGTTCTAATGCTACGAATTCGTAAGTTAGCGCGTTCCATTATTCCGTTATCGAAACATTCAAGTTTGAAGAATTAAAAAAAAATCGTATTTATTGCTTCACGTAAGAGCCATAAAAATTTCTGTTTTCACAGATTTTTTTTCTGACTCGCGTCTGCTAAAATCAGCCGATCCTCATATGGATCAAAACGGGTAACATATTTTTCGCAGATTTTTGAGGTTAGGTTGTAAATTTTAGTTAAAATCCAAACATTTTTGTTAGATATTCCAAATCCATATTCAATAAAAAGTCTGGTGATCGCGCTGGTTTAGATTTAAGCTTGTTCCGTGGTACCATGTGATAATTTTTTATAAAAAAGATTAAAAATTTAAGATTTTTTTGATAGTAAAAGTATCAGCATCTAAAAATTTTTATATAATAATTATTCCAGAATCTGAGATATTTTTGTATAAAAAAATACTTAAGAATATGAAAATTTTACTATGGAAAATATAGCTTAGAATCTGATAGTTTCTCTATAAAAAAATAATGAGAATTTTAAAACTTTCTATACAGAAAATGTTTCAGAATCTAACAGTTTTTCAATAAGAATAAAAATCTCCCAAAATATAAGACGAAAAAATTTATTAGACTCTGAAAATGTTTCTATAAAAAAAAATCTTTTCAGAATCTGAGAATCTCCTATAGAAATAATATTTCAGAATCTCAAAATTTAATATTGGGAAAGTGTCTTAGAATCTTATATTTTAAAATTTTTTTTAGACATTTTTTTATGATCCTGATGCAGAATTTTTATTAAATAAAAAAAATATATGTATTTTTTAAACATATTTTACAGATATTTCGATATAAATGACTTTTTAGAAACGAAATTAGATAACACTTTGGAATTTTTATAAAAAAACTAAAATATTTTCTTTAAAATCCAAAATATTTTGAAACCTGAGTATTTTTTTTTTGTACAACGCGTTGCAGTGTATTAATTTTTAAAAATTTTCAAATCGAAAAGGGGGGGGCACGTGCCCCCTGTGCCCACCCCCTGTATACGTCCATGTCGATAACTATTTTTTTAGGAAAGCTTTTTATCGGTACATCGATAACTAGTTTTCTTTAGAAAATATATCAATGCATTGACAAGAAGTTTTCTTTAGAAAATCATGTTATGTATACATCGATAACTAGTTGGTTTTTAGAAAATTTTGTTATCGATACACCGATAACTAGTTTTCTTTAACAAAATATACTTATCGACACATTGATTATTAGTTTTCTTTGGAAAATATTGCTACCAACACACCGATAACTAGTTTTCTTTAACAAAATATACTTATCGACACATTGATTATTAGTTTTCTTTTAAAAATATTGTTACCAACACATCGATAACTAGTTTTTCTTTAGAAAACCTGGTTGTCGATACATCGATAACTAGTTTTCTTTAGAAAATATTGTTATCGATACATTGATAACTTGTTTTCTTTAGAAAATCTTGTTATCCATGCATCGATAACTAGTTTTCTTTAGAAAATCATGTTATCTATACGTCGATAACTAGTTTTCTAGTAAACAATTGCAGTATTAGTTGTTTTTTAGAAAATTTTGTTATTGATACACCGACAACTAGTTTTCTTTAAAAAAATATACTTATCGACACATCGATTATTAGTTTCTTTCGAAAATATTGTTACCAACACATCGATAACTAGTTTTTCTTTAGAAAATCTTGTTATCGATACATCGATAACTAGTTTTCTTTAGAAAATATTATTATCGATACATCGATAACTAGTTTTCTAAAGAAAATCTTGTAATCCATGCATCGATAACTAGTTTTCTTTAGAAAATCATGTTATCTATACGTCGATAACTAGTTTTCTTTAGAAAATCTTGGTATGGATACATCTATAACTAGTTTTCTTTGGAGAATCTTGTTATCGATATATTGATAGTTAGTTTTCTTTAGAACATTTAATTCTCGATACATTGATAACTAGTTTTCTTCAGAAAATCTTGTTACCGATACATCGATAACTAGTTTTCTTCAGAAAATCATGTTATCGATACATCGATAACTAGTTTTCTTTAGAAAATCATGTTATCTATACATCGATAACTAGTTTTCTTTAGAAAATGTTGTTCTCGATACATCGATAACTAGTTCTCTTTAGAAAATCTTGTTATCGCTAAGTAGGTTTCTTAAGAAAATATTGTTATCGATACATCGATAACTAATTTTCTTTCTAAACCCTTGTTATCGATACATCGACAACAAGTTTTCTTTCGTAAATCTTGTTATCGATACCTCGATAACTTGCTTGCTTTAAAAAATCGATAGCTAGCTTTCTTTTTCGATATATCTGAATCTTTTTAAAAACAATTCTCCCCCTATTGCTTTACAATTTAGTCGGCTTTTATGGTTTTTGAAGTTTTTTTTTATCGATCACTTTCAGTTCATTCAAATATTAGCCGACGTTTATTTTTTGTTTTTTAATTCATAAACCAACCATTGTGTTTTTTAACTATAGTGTTTTAACAACAAATTGTTAACAATAATATCATGTTTAAATACAAAGTTAACTGTTTTAATGGTAACAGCCGCCAAACAGACAAAACAATTGAATATTTTTGTATATGGAATATATGTGACAATTTTTGAAAAAGTAAAAAATAAAAATTGTTAACAACATGATTATTTTTTATATAGAACTACATAATTCTTTTGACCACTACATTGCACAGTGGTTTGCTCATCGATTTTTTTGGAAATAATTCGACTTTTCAGTAAGTACTGAACCGATTGCAGTGAAATTTATAACGGTTTAGCTAACGTAATTTTGAAGACCGATCTTCATTAGTTTTTACACCCCAACATTTCTTCTGAAAAAACCTACTCCATATTTATTTCCACGGCCTAAGGGAGCTCGTATACAAAATGAGATTTTTATAAAATTTGTTCCCTCTGCTCTAACTGTTCCACGGTTGCCTCTAGAGTCTAGACGAGTCAAATGTATGACCGGCGCAATATTTTTCAATACTATCAATTTTTACAGAACATACCTACCCTCAATCTTCAACCCTTAAGGTGGTTCCCATACATTTTTTACATACTTACCAAATTTCATAAAAATCGGGCAATAAACAACAAAATTGCAAGCATTTAAAGCTTTTGTGGAAATGCCTCTATTGGACATGTGGGATCCACCGTTCAAACTTAAGCTCGACATTACGTTAGCTATAAACGGTATAAATTTCACTGAGCTCAAAATAAAGTCACTGTCAAATCAGCAGAAAAATCTGCTGAAAATACATCCATTTTGAGCCATATGAAAAAAGCTGCTGATTTTAGCAGACCCGGTTAGCTCAAAATCTGTCATGATTATCTATGTGAAATTAGCAGAGAAATCTGTCAAACCAGCAGAGAAATCTGCTAAAACATTTTCTAGAAAGTTTTTGTTTTGAAAAAAATATTTCTTCAAAAACGAATGACAGGAAGCTTTCATATCTTTGTATAATTAAAAAATAATATGCTAAAAATATGTTCAAAAATATTTTGAAATTCAGAAAACAGAATCAAAAAACTGAATGACAGAGTTTTTAGTGAAAATATCCATTTTAGCATAAAAGTCTGCTGAAAGCTTGCTAAATCGAATTAAAAGTCGTTTTACAGATTTTTTGACAGAGTTTTTCTATTAAGTGTGCAATCGGTCCAGTACTTACTGAATGGCCGAATTATTTCCATAAAATCAATTATAAACCACTGTGCATTGTGACTGTGAAAAAAAATGTGAGTAGGCACGTTTATTTTAATTTTTTATTCATTAAATATTCAACATTAATTTTATTTGAATTTATTTATACTAATCAAAAAAATAAATGTACTTCTTATAGCGGAGTTAAGAAAAAACCTACGTGTTCTATTTAAATTCTTAAATTTTTTTTTCTTATATTAAGTTTTAGACTTTAAAATCTATTAAACCCTTTACAAAGTCCGGTTTTATCAGTTATATTGTGAAGTTTTTAAATATTAGGGGAATTCACCATAATAGGTGTGTTCCAGAACGTTACCGCGGGTGCCCGCGGGTACCCAAACCAGCCCGAAAAGCGTTCCCGTACGCAAAAATTGGGTAAATGAGAGAGTTTTTAAGAGAATAAATTTGTTTCTCATTTTACCGAACTTACCCGCACTATTTTTTCGTGTAAATTGGTAACAATCAGATGTTGAGAAATCAGCTGTTTTTTTTGGTGAAACTAAATTGAAGATTTAAAAAAAAAAACAACAGAAATGCTTAATTTACAGACAAAATAATATATTTAGTCATTAAAATCAACTTTTACAATTTGTTTCCCCTTGTTTAACGTATTTTTTCTTACTTAAATATGTTAGCATTTCAATTTGTTTACATTTTTTAGTTTTCGGGCTTGAAATGTGGTTTTTTGCGTTCCCGTACTTTTGTAAATTTTTGCGGTATCGTGAGAGTTTTTTAGATATTTTCTCATTTTACCGAACTTTGCCCGGAAATTTCTGGAACACACCTAATATATTTTTAAGAATTTTTTAGTGTAAAAAAAGTTAAAGAGTTTTTTAGTAACAAAAGCTTTTTCAAAAATTTAATTTCACCAAAAAATTTTCCAAAAAAGTTTCGGTTAGGCCGATTTTAAATTTTTTAACTTGTTTTCTAGTCAAATTTTTAAAAAAAAAAAAAAATGTTTTATAGTCTAGTAAGTCCAAAAAATTACTTTATGTTGGGGATCAACTAGAAATACTAGTGCCCCTCATTTGCCGGTTCTTGGTAATTCCGGGAATACCTGTATTCCCGGTTCTGGTACCGGTTTTCCGGTTCTAAACCTGGAACCAGTTCTCAAAAAACAAAAAATTACACTATTTAATCCGTATTTCAGAAACATTTAGTTGTGTTTGTAAAATTACACCGCTCAACAAATCGAAGGTTTTTGGCTCCGGTTTGAAGTTTCATATAAGATTTTAACTCGCTGATTCCAAATTCGTGCTCCAAATTTTTCCATCACGTCTAGAATTTTTATTATTCGCGGTTGAAAATGCGAAAAAACGCGATTTTTGCCTTTTTTGAAAGCCTGCACAGCAGCCGCTGGGTGAAATAAAAATCTGGTATAAAGCTTGAGAGTAGAATTGAACTATGATCTCAAAAATATGATCAAAAAAATTTCAAGTTGTTGCACTATTATTGGCCAAACATGCATTTTAAAAAAACACTGTCAAAAAAATTAGAAAAAGCACTATTTTTAAAAGGCTCTAATACAATAACCAGATGATCAATCTTTACTGTGATGAGCTTAAAATTTAGGCAAAAGTTCATTCTTTCTTATAGACTTTTAAACCTATTAAATATAACTTCCGGTGTATACGAAAAATAACACAGAAATCTTAAATTTGTAAAATATTTATTTTTTTTAGTTCTTCTTTGAAAAATATCAAAAAAAACTAAGGTATCTATCTACCTTACCTTTTTTACAAAAATGATAATTTTAACAGTATCATTTTAAAATGCAAGAAAAGCCCAACCAAACGTAATAATTTGAAAAAAATTGTGTTCTATGTTGGAGACCATAGACAAAATATACTTTTGCGCTTTATACCAGATTTATATTCCCCTTAATGGCTGCTGTGCAGGCTTTCAAATAATGCAAAAATCGTAATTTTTCGCATTTTCAACTGTGAATAACTAAAAATCTGGACGTGATGGGAAAATTTGGAGAACAGATTTGGAATCAGGAGATCAAAGTATACTAAAATTGACCATCAGAATTCAAACCGGAAAATGAGTGTTGAGCGGTGTTATTTAAAAATCGTGTAACTATTCAAAAAAAAAAAAAATCATAAAAAAATGGCAATGGTGTTTTCCACATGTTTGGCTTTTTTTGGTAAAAGCGAAGAAACAATTTTAACTGTGGGTAATACCGCCAGAACCGGCACCGGGAATAACAGTATTCCCGGGAATACCGGGGATACCGGGAATAATTCAAGAACTGGAAAACCGGTACCACTTCCAGGTAATACCGAGAACCGGGAATACCGGCATTACCGTTACTACGGTACTGACCGCAGGCACTAATTAATACCATTAATACTTTCCACTGACAAGGGAAGTATATCAACCCTTATGAACCGATTTGGCTGAAACTTAAAATATATACAAATGAGAGGATTTTAAGGTTAGGGTGTCTCGGCTTATAGACCATATTAGTGTTTAAAAATTTCGTTGACTCCTTATGAATTGACGTGGATCTTCGGGAAAATATTGATAACTACCGAACTAAAAGTAATATCGTCTAAAGTAAAAGTGCGTGTCAACTAAAATTTAATAAAGATTATTTCGTATTCATATATGATGCATTCCACAGCAAATGTCCCGCTACAGAAAAACATGTGTCTCGTAAATTTCAGAATATGTTGTTTGGATAGCCCTTATGAAACTAAGAAAATTGCGTTTTTGGTTTTTCAAATTTTTAAAAACTGGGCTTAGGAGGATTGGAAAAATGGTAAAATTTGTTGCGAGTTGCCTTGATTAAATATTCATCACATTAAAACGGAATGCACCACAATTTCAAAAATTTTAATTTTTATATAGTTTTGGGCTATCGAATTTAACGAAGCTAAATATTTTACCAACATCTGACAGTTTTCCTTGTTTTTAAACAAAAAATTTTCGATCGAAATTTCAATTTTTTTTTTTGTAATTTTACAGTTTAGTTAATTTACGAGAACATCTTGTTAGATTTATTTCGCAAAAAAAGTTGTAAATTTACAATTTTATTGGTAAAAATCTTGTAAAATTACAAAAAAGTTCGTAATTTTTACTAGGAATTCTCGCAAAACAGAAGGTAGCAAAAAATCTAGTAAAATCGCGAAACCTCCTTGTAAGTTTTATCGCGTCAAAAAATTTTAAATTTACATTTTTTTTGATAAAAAGCTTGTAAAATTACAAAATTGTTGGTAAAAAGCTTGTAAAATAACATGGAATTCTTGTCAAAATGGAGGTAGCAAAAACAAGGTAACCAACTTTTCTTGTAATTTTACAAAGTTTTTTTTCGAGTGTACAAAACCTAAACTTGCTTAAAGAGGGGTTTGATAAAAATTCCATTATTACAAGGGAAGTTACCATGGTGTCACTCTCCGATATTCGTGAATTTTTGATATGTTGTTCAGAACGAAAATGATTTCGACACGTATTTTTTTAGCTGCCCAAACTCACGTTCTTTACACACTTAGAAAGGTTTTCCAACCTCTCATTTGGTAAGTAACTTGACTAGGTTTCTTTTCATAATATAGGAGATAAACGAAAAAAATAAAAAATGAGGTATCTCTCTCATTTTCGTGCTCTACAAAATAAAGCCAATTTCATAAAGATCGGCGGGTGACACCAGGAAGACTCTCCTTGTCTGAACTTTTTTATTCAGTTTCCAAGCTCTTATAATATAATTGTTTTCTCTTGTGAATACCCCTATTATATTTCCTTCCTTTTTTCTGTAGTTTTAAATTTTCAAACTTCTACACTCAATTTATAAGATTTCCGGCTTAAGCAACAAAGTTTTTATAAATATTTATTTTATTTTTTGTAGGACAATAATGTGCAACCGAATCTAGATTAACTATGCGACAAGCATAAATAATTCTATCATAAAATAAAATACAAAAACATATTTATTTATTTTTTATACCCTCCACTCTAGTGATAGAGGGTATATATAAGTTTGTCATTACGTTTGTAACATATCGAAACATTGGTCTGTCCATCTGTCTGTTGAAATGGCGATTACGTCCTAAATATTAAGCAAATATGACTGAAACTTAACATATTTACATGATGTTCTCCTGAGCAGTTTGGTATTGCATATTAGTAATATCGGTTTAGCGGTTCAAAAGTTATGAACGAAAATGTAAGGATACCTCGAAAATTTTGGTACACATTACCTAAACAATAAAAAATTCTTTAATTCGGCTGCTGGTTGACAAATGTGAACAAAATTGGAATGGTATTTTTACAAGTACGAACATATTTCTTGATAAAAAAAGAAAAAAAATCGCGGAGTTTTTTTAACAAAATTTTTTTTTTCGCGGAAATTTTTTTTTTTCAAAAAAAAATTTTTTTTTCAAAAGTAATTTCCTTTTAAATAAAGTTTTTTGCAATAATCTTTTTGAAATTGTGGAGGGTATCACTACATTCGGTAAGGCCGAATTTAACTTTTTTACTTGTTTTAATTTATTTTATATTTTTTTATTACAATTTCATGCTTCTACTTTTTTTTGGAGTCATGTTTTAAATAGTTTTTTTATGTACTTGTAGTAAATTTAAAAGAATATTAGAGATTTATGTGTTGTTTTTTTGTATTTCAAATTTATTAGTTTTAAGTTTTTTTTTGTTTTTATGAATTTATTAACAATTTTTTTATTGTTATTATTATGCAACAATCGATCCGATACTGGTCGTGATGAGTAATTTGACATTTTAAGCGATAACTTTAAATCAATTGTTACTGGTAAGTTTTTTTGTTCATGTTTGTCGTTTTGTACGTTGGTTTGAGTTTTGTGGTTTTTGGCGTTTAATAATTGTTAAAAAGGAAGTTGTACGAGTAGTACTTTTTATGTAGTACCAAAGGAAGGTATCCTAACATATATTAAGGAAAAACAAAATAAAGCAAAAAATAAATTCGACTTGTCCGAGTCCGTAACACAGTGCAACAACCAAAATTGATATCAAATGAAACCAAATGCAAATGAAAGTTGACATTTTCCATACAAAAACCCTTAAGGGTTTTTTTTAGTTAAGTGCTAGATTTTTTTTACACGCATTTGAAGTTGGTGTGCTATTATTATAATTATAATTTCTTAAAAACTGTATAAGAGGCGTATACTTAATTTTTGTAATTGCCTTTAAATAACAGTCATAAGCAACAGTGCACAGATGCTTATGTTTTAATAACTCGTCCATTCAGTAAGTACCTACTGGACCAATTGCAGAGATATTTATACCGGTTATAGTTAACGTTTGGAGTTTTGAGTTTGAGATTATCCAAGGCTGAATTAAAGTTTTTTACTTGTTTCCCCTTTTTTTCAATATCGACATTTACAACTTGGAATACCATCCTTTTAAGTAGACGATTACAACTACTTCACGAGAGTATACTTAAGTTATTGTCAATTTGACATTGTTATCGTTTGCATGGGAATATATTAATATTCTTGACAGTATAACAAAAAAAATAAAATTTTATTCTGAATAGTTTTAATGATTTATGGGAAAATCGAGATGAGAACATATTTACTGCTCATATGTTTGAATTGTTAATTTATTTAAAAAAAAATATTAAATTCCCAGCAAAAACTTACACAAATCAGCTTTTGCGGTTGCAGTCAAAATTAGAAGCTGTCCAGCAAAAACAATTTAATATCTGGTAGCCTTTCTAAAATTTAATAAATTAAAGAAAAAAATAAAGATATTTTGACGTTTGATACTGATATTGCGTATGTATAAAGGTACCTACAAACGACGCAATATTATGTACAATATTCAATTATATTGATGGTGTGTGGGTAAGATTGACCATTGTACAATCGTAAATATTACCCACACACCATCAATATAATTGAATATTGTACATAATATTGCGTCGTCTATAGGTACCTTAAGAAGCAGTGTTGGCACCGAGTTGCAAAAAAATAACTTTTGGGTTTCTAATTTGAACATATTATGCCCCAATCATCTTAAATCTGTATACTACTCGTTGACACCAAATATTTTTGTTTCCCAGTGTTTTTTGGTTTAAAAACAAAAAAATATATATATGGGGCATTTCATGTCAAATCGGACACTTTGAAAAATGTTTTTTTTTTTGGATTTTCCCAATTTGTTTACAGTTTTTGGTACCCTTCGAAAACTCCTTCGTGGTAAATTTTCAGATTTTTTTTATGACCCGTTCAAAAGATATCGAATTTTTAAAAATTGGTAGTTTGTTCCTTTACTCAAACTTCTTTTACTAATAACTTCTTCAACAATGGTCCAAATTTCAATTTTTGTTTTTTCAATTTTTTTGTTTTTTTACGTACTTTAAAAAAAAAATCCCAAAAAGTTCTTAAAAGTGCTCTAGTATGCGATTTCTAAGTTTAAAAATTGAAATCTCATTTTTGAAAATGTTTGTACTCTTCGATTTTTTGGAAATTTTTTTGTGTAAAACTTCTATCGATTCTACAAATTTTTTGCCCAAGAGGATCGTGGGATAACGATTATTACTATTTTTTTAAATTTTTTGAAAAAAATTTATTGTAATTTTCCAATCTTAAAATCATTTCTACTGCTCCAATGGTGCGTCAAAGAGGGGTCATTTATAAGACCGACCCCCATTAATTTTTACGTCTTAACATTTCTTTGGAACAAACTAATACCCTATCTCTAATTTCTAAGGGGGCTCCCACACAAAACGAAATTTTTTAAAATTTGCTCCAACCACTCTAACTGCCCTAATAGTGCCCTTAGAGCAATAAAATGTATGACCGACCAACAATATTTTTTTAGTTCAAACATTTTCTCTGAACACACCTACCCTTTATCTCTTATTGTTAAGGCGGTCCCGATACAATTTTTTTATTTTTTGTAAATTTGTTTTATTTAATCAGCTTCTACCGGTCCAATGGTGCGGCCGAGAGGGGTCATTAGTGAGACCGACCCCTATTTATTTTTACACTACAACATTTTTTTAAAACTTACCTACCCTCTAAAGATAGAGGATAGGTGTGTTCAGAGAAAATGTTTGGACTAAAAAAATATTGTGGGTCGGTCATACATTTTGTTGCTCTAAAGGCACTATTAGGGCAGTTAGAGCGGTTGCAGTAAATTTTAAAAAATGTCGTTTTGTGTGGGAACCCCCTTAGAAATTTGAGATAGGGTATTAGTTTGTTCCAAGGAAATGTTAAGACGTAAAAATTAATGGGGGTCGGTCTTATAAATGACCGCTCTATGACGCACCATTGGAGCAGTAGAAATGATTTTAAGGTTGGAAAATTACAATAAATTTTTTTCAAAAAATTTAAAAAAATAGTAATAATCGTTATCCCACGATCCTCCTGGACAAAAAATTTGTAGAATCAATAGAAGTTTTACACAAAAAAATTTAAAAAAAATCGAAGAGTACGAACATTTTCAAAAATGAGATTTAAATTTTAAAACTTAAAAATCGCATACTAGAGCGTTTTTAAGAATTTTTTGGGATTTTTTTTTTTCAAAAAGAAATTTTGACCATTATTGAAGAAGTTATGAGTAAAAGAAGTTTGAGTAAAGGAACAAACTACTAATTTTTAAAAATTCGATATCTTTTAAAGGGGTCATCAAAAAAATCTGAAAATTTACCACGAAGGAGTTTTCGGAGGGTACTAAAAACTGTAAACAAATTGGGAAAATCTAAAAAAAAAATTTTCAAAGTGTCCGATTTGATATGGAATGTGCCATATATATTAGACTGCCCAGAAAAAAAAGCGAAGTTTTTATTTTCTTGGGGGATACCCGCAAATTTTGTTCCTTTTTGTGCAAAAAAAAATCGTTTTTTTTTTGGGATTTTTAAAATAATATCTAGAGGTCGCGAACTCGCGTTTTATAACGATTTATTTTTTTTTGAGTTTTTTATTATTTTAAATTGTTACATATGATTAATATGATAAAATAATGATAATTTCAGACAAAAAAAAATTAAATTAAAAATTAAATATCGCTCATTCCATGAGATGTCTCCCAGCATCTAATCAAATGTTCCTTAATTTATTTGAAATTTTGCACACATGAACATTATGAAGCTATTAAAATAAATCAGTTGTTAGTTCCGATAAAATCCGTGAATTCGCGAATATATTCGCGTTTGCGAATTCGTGGATTTTCGCGAAACTAAAAACGAATTTATTTTAATTGCTCCATAGTGTACCTGTGTGCGAAATTTCAAATAAATTAAAGAACATACATACATATATGTATGTATATTGTGAAAACAAGAAAAGTGTAAATATAAACAATAAATGTTTAATTACTTTTTTTTTGGCAAATATTTCATAATATTTGCACAACAGAATTAAATAATGAAATTTTTATTAGTTTTATTTTTTTATTTGTCTTAACTTTTAATCACTTTGAATTCAAATTAATAATTTTTATATAATCTTAACACTTTCATTTCTTAATTAAACAATGAAAATGAAAACTTTCGATTCTTTACAAATACTAATGTTTAAAATATTGCAATAAAAAAAAACTACAGACACGTAAAATTAAATATTTAAACACTTAAAATAACATATAAAAAACACTAAAACCCAATATGAGGGAGAATATTGAATAATGTCTGATTGTGAGTAGTTGTATTGTATAATTAAATATTTTTTG
The DNA here is from genome assembly GCA_963921195.1 of Pegoplata infirma. NCBI lineage: Eukaryota > Metazoa > Arthropoda > Insecta > Diptera > Anthomyiidae > Pegoplata > Pegoplata infirma. The sequence continues at coordinate 84,766,625 of OY992540.1, forward strand.
TAGTATTTGCGCATGAGTACCGCATTAAAAAAAAAATTTAAACGATCGGCAAAGAATATTTAATTAAACAGTAACTGCGGCGCGGCGTCGTAATGCCATGAAAAAACAAGTGTGAGTCGTATGCAAATTTAAAAATTAAATAAATAACAACAGATTTTTTTTTTTTAAATAAATAACAAAATGTTATTTTTACGCTCTATGTGGAATATTACAGAATAAATAATGACAAAGAAAATAACACTGCTGCGATTAAGGCTTTTACTGTTCCACTGTTTTGCTAAAGTTGGATTCAACCGATTATTCGGTTGTTACAACTGCATTTTGGATGTCACAACCGAAATTTGAGTTGCCATAAACAGTTAGAGTTAAAGCATTTTTACATTTTAGTACTTTTTTAGGAAATTTTTGATACTTCTTTTAAATTTTTGTACTTTTTTTGAATTTTAGTACTTTTTTTAAATTTATTCGAAAAACACAGTTGTCGGATTTTTGCTACTTTTTCAGAATATTAAGTACTTTTTTCTAGTTTTAATAACTTTTTGGAGATGTGTAATACTTTTGAATAGTTTTTTTTAAACTTGTGTTATCTTTTGCAATTTTGAGTACTATTTTTTAGTTTTTTTTATGTTTTAGTATTTTCTCAAAAGTATTTTTTTTAGGAATTTTTGCTAGTTTAAAAAAAATAATACATTTTTAAGAGTTTCGGTACTTTTTTTTTGTAGTTTTATATGTGTTTTGAAATTTTTAATACATTTTTTTTACTTTTGATACTTTTTTGTCTCTTAGTACTTTTTGTAAATTTTTAATATTTTTGTTAAGTTTCAGTACTTTTTTCTCAAAAGCACTTTTATGCGAATTTTGGAACTTTTTTGGTATTTATTCGAAAATAACATTTAACGGAGTTTTGCTACTTTTACTGAATATTTAGTATTTTTTTTTTTAGTTTTATAAAACTTTTTGGGAATGTTTAATATTTTCTTTTTTTTAGCTTTTGCTATTTTTTGCATTTGTAAGTACTATTTTTTTAGAGGTTGGTACTTTTTTGAAGTTTAGTACTTCTTTAAAAGTTCTGTTTTAGGAATTTTTGCTACTTTTTTTCCAAAAAAAACAGTTTTGAAATTTTTAATACTTTTTTTGACTTTTATTGTCTCTTAGCATTTTTTTGGAAATTTTTGATACTTTTTTTAAGATTCAGTATTTTTTCCTCAAAAGTTTTTTTTTTTTTTTTTGCAAATTTTAGATTTTTATTGAATTTATTCGAAAAGTAACTACATTTGTCGGATTTTTGCTATATTTACAGAATATTTAGTACTTTTTTTAACTTTAATAATTTTTTGGGAATGTTTAATATTTTTTTTTTATTTTGAATAGTTTTTAAGCTTTTGCTGTATTTTAAATTATTAAGTACTATTTTTTTAAGAATTTGGTACTTTCCTGAGTTTTGCCACTTTTTTTCAAAAGAACTTATTTTGAAATTTTGAAAACTTCTTTATGACTTTTGATACTTTTTTGTTTCTTACAAGGGAAGTATCTCAACCCTTATGAACCGATTTACCTGAAACTTAAAATATATATAAACGAGACGATTACAAGGTTGGGGTGTCTCAGCTTATCGGCCATATCGTGGATTTAGGGGTTCAAAACATGGGTCAAAAAATGAGGAAAAAATAGTTTTTTGGATTTTTAAGCCATTTCTTTTTAAGCAACTATATGATGTTTTCATATGAGAAGAAAGGTTTTTTTAATGCCTATCCAATAGTGGCATAGCCTTCTAAAAATTCGGCTTCTTTAAATATTTTTTTTCGGGAAAATGTGTGTTTTGGGGTGTATTTATGTGAAGACATAGACCTACGATATCCATATGAATAAGAAATAATCTTTATTTAATTTAAGTCGATACGTATTTTTGCACTAGACGATATTCCGATCAGTTCGGAAGTTATCGAAATTTTCCCGAAGGTCCACATGGTTTCATAAGGGGACGACAAAAATTTAAAATACCGATATGGCCGATAAGCCGAGACACCCCAACCTTAAAATCGCCTCTTTAATATATATTTTAAGTTTCAGGCAAATCGGTTCATAAGGGTTGAGATACTTCCTAGAGATGGGCGCGTGAGTGGATTTTGACTCACACTCACTCACGCTCACGCAAAAAATAATCGAATCACTCACTAATCACTCACGCAATTTTTTTTTGTTACTCACGCTCACTCACTATTCACGTGAGTAATAAAAAAGTTACTCACGCTCACGCGTGACTCACGCAAGAATCAATCACGCTCACGCGTGAGTCACGCAAAATCTACTCACGCAATAAAATTTCTTACCAAAAAAAGAAAAAAAATTTCCAAAAAAAAATTTTACGAAAAATTAAAAAAAAATTGGGCAAATCAAAAAATCTAATCACGCAAACTCACGCAAAAAATAAATGACTCACTCACTAATCCAGTGGCGGGTACAGCTTTTGGGTTTGGGGGGGGAAATTTTTTTTACTTCGCAAAAAAAATCATAAATTCACATTTGTTGACGAGGAAAAAAAGGGGACCGTTTTTATTTGCAAAAAAAGTGATGGGAAAGCTATAAAATCTTAAAATTTATTAGTTTTTTCAGAAGAAGTTTTGTTTTTCATGATCAAATTTCGTTTAGATCAATTTTTTTTAATTTGTTTTAAAAGAAAATTGTATATTTTTCGAGAATTTTTTAATAGAAGAAATTCTTCCTACGTAGAAAATATCAGATATTGAGACATTTTTCGTGAAAAAAATATTTTTTATAAGTAAAATATATCAGAATATAAGACTTTTCTTTACGAAAAATATCTCAGAATCTAAGACTTTTTTCGCATAGAAAAATTTGCAGATTTTTAAAAGAAAATTGTATATTTTTCGTATACATAAGAAGTGTCTAAATCTGAGAATTTTTTAATCGAAGGAATTCTTCCTACATAGAAAATATCAGATTTTGAGACATTTTTCGTAATTTTTTTTTATAGGAAAAATGTCGCAGAATATAGGACTTCTTCTTTACGAAAAATGTCTCTCAATCTGAGACTTTTTTCGTATAGAAAAATTTTCAGATTCTAAGAATTTTTTTCCACAGAAAAAGTTTCAGATTATGAGACATTTTACTATAGAAAAAGTCTCATATTTTAAAGCATTATTGAGACATTTTTCATTTAGAGAGGTCTGTGCTTATTAGAATTGTTTTATACTAAAGAAATTGTCGATTCTGAGACCTTTTTTCTATAGAAAAAGTCTTAGATTCTCGACCTTTTTCCAATAGAAAAAAAAATCTTAGATTCTAAGACCTTTTTCCTAAAGAAAAACTTTCAAATTCTGAGATCTTATTCCTAAAGAAAAATGCTCAGATTCTTAGACCTTTTCCCAAAGAAAAAGTCTCAGATTCTGAGAGCTTTTTCTTATATAAAAAAAAGTTTAAAATCCTGGCACCTTTTCTCTAAAGAATAAGTGACAGATTCCTATAGAAAACGTTCAGACTTTAAGGCCTTTTTCCTGTAGAAAGGTCATCGATTCTGAGACCTGTTTCCTATAGAAAAAGTCTGAGTTTCTGAGACATTTTTTTGAGATTCTGATACCTTATTCCTATAAAAAAGTCTTAGATTCTAAGACTTTTTTTGTAGATAAAGTCTCAGATTCAGCGACCTTCTACCAATTCAATAAGTTTCAACTTCTGAGACTATTTTTCAACAATAAAAGTCTCAGACTTTGAGACCTTTTTCTTTCTAAAAATGACTCAGATTCTGAGACCTTTTTCCTTAAAATAAGTCTCAAATTCAGAAATTCTGAGACTTCTTTCCCATAGACAAATTCTTCGGCGACCTTTTTCCTATAAATAAGTTTTGAGACCTTTTTCACATAAAAAAGGCTCAGATTCTGAGAATTTTTTCTTTAGAAAAAGTTTATTTTTTAGAAAAAAATTAAAAATAGTTTTACATATGAACGTACGACTATCAATATTTTTGAGATTTTAAGATATTTTTCCTATTGCTATGTAGAAGACAAACATTTTTTATATAAACCAAATTAAGGCTTCTGTTCTGTCTTTCACAACTTTTCAATTCACATGAAAATTTGGAGTTTGGTGTTTTGTTGTTTACGTTTTTATTCGAAGTTGAAATCAATAAGGAAAAAAGTACATTCGTTTTACTTTCACCAAACTTTAATTATGTGAAACAAAACGAAAAAAAAATAGGATGTGAAATCTTGAACACCAAAAAAATTCGGAAATTTTTACTTTCACATTTTTTATGTGAATTACTTTTTTTGAAACAGCGGCCTAAGATCCTGTTACATTTCTCTATACAAAAAAAGTATATTCTAAGCAATTTGTTTATGCCAAAATTCATAATAAGATTGACAGATATTTTTCACAGAAAATTTTTAGATTAATTCACTTTTTCTTAAAAAATTTAAAAATGTTCCCTATTAAAATTTTAAGATTTTTTTCTATGAAAAATTTTTGGACTTCGAGATTTTTTTCCTTCGGAAAATTTTTTAGAAAATTTCCTTCTTTCTTTTTTTCTTCCTTTTCTTTCCTTTTCTTTCCTTTTCTTTTCTTTCTTTTTTCTTTTTTTCTTCTTTTTTTCTTTTTTTCCTCTTTTTTTCTTTTCGAAATTTGGTCTGGGGGGGGAAATTTCCCCTTTTTCCCCCCCCTTGTACCCGCGCATGCACTAATCACTCACTCAGATTTTTTTTCAACTCACACTCACTCACAATCACGTGATTGAAATGAAAATCACTCACACTCACGCGTGATTCACGCGTGATTCACGTGAATCACGCAAATCACGTGACCAGCGCCCATCTCTAATACTTCCCTTGTTAGTACTTTTTTAGACATTTTCGGAAAATTATCCAAAAGCACATTTCGCTCATTTACTTGTATAGTGTCATAACTCAAAATATTTGATTTTGCAGAAAACGAGTTTAAAGTTTACAATTAAAACTGGTTTTCCATTGAAAAAAACGCCGGTAAATTGAAAATGTAATAATGGCGTCTACTCCTCTCAAACGGTGAGTTTAAAAGATAGTAATACGATTATTTGACACAATATAAAGCATGACATAACAAATAATTCCGTATCATTAACTCAAAAATCAAGTTTTTTGAGTTATGACGTTATACAAGTAAATGAGCGATTTGTATTGTTTTTTGAGTTTTAATAACCTTTTTGGGATATTCAATACTTATTATTTTATTTTGAATAGTTTTTTTTTCCTTCTGCTATCTTTTGCATTTTTAAGTACTATCTTTTTAGATTTTGGTACTTTTTTGAAGCTTTAGTACTTTTTCAAAACTAATGTTTCAGGAATTTTTGCTAATTTTTTCCAAAAAAAAAACTGTTTTGAAATTTTAAATACATTTTTTTGGCTTATGATACTTTTATTGTCTCTTAGTACTTTTTTTTTGGAAATTTTTGATACCTTTTTAGGTTTCAGTACTTTTTTCCTCAAAAGTTATTTTTTGCGAATTTTAGTACTTTTTTGGTATTTATTCAAAAAGTACCCACATTTGGTGGATTTTTGCTATTTTTGCAGAATATTTAGTACTTGTTTTTTTTTAGTTTTTAAAACTTTTAGGGGATGTTTAATATTTTTTTTTTTATTTGAATAGTTTTTTAACTTTTGCTGTCTTTTGCATTTCATTTCAAAAGAACTTATTTTAAAAACTTCTTTATGACTTTTGCTACTTTTTGTTTCTTAGTACTTTTTTGGACATTTTCGAAAAATTATCCAAAAGCACATTTCGCTCATTGACTTGTATAGTGTCATAACTCAAAATATTTGATCTTGCAGAAAAAGAGTTTAAAGTTTACAATTGAAACTGGGTTTCCATTGAAAAAGGCCGGCACATTAAAAATGCAATAATGGCGTGTATTCCTCTCAATCGGTGATTTTAAAAGATAGTAATACGATTTTTTGACACAATATAAAGCATGATGCTACTTTTTTCCAAAAAATTCTGTTTTGAAATTTTCAATACATTTTTTGGCTAATGATACTTTTATTGTCTCTTAGTACTTTTTTGGAAATTTTTGATACTTTTTTTTAAGTATCAGTACTTTTTCCTCAAAAGTTATTTTTTCGAATTATAGTACTTTTTTGGAATTTATTCGTAAAGTACCTACATTTGTCGAATTTTTGTTATTTTTACAGGATATTTAGTACTTGTTTTTTAGTTTTACCCCCAGTTTCTGTAATAGGAACGCCATGGCGCGCCATTTGTCTGCGACGAATTTGCATGTATTTTGTTTATGTTACAATAACAAAATACACACAAATTCGTAACGAACGAATGACGTTCGTGTTACAGAAACTGGGGGTTAATAACTTTTTAGGGACGTTTAATATTTTTTGATTTGAATAGTCTTTTTAACTTTTGCTGTCTTTTGAATTTTTAAGTACTATTTTTTTAAGACTTTGGTTCTTTTCTAGGTTTTGCTACTTAAAAAAAAAATATTTAAAAATTTTTAAAGCTTCTTTTTTCTTTTGATACCTTTTCGATTTTTTTGTACTTTTTTGGATATTTTTGATACGTTGTTTTTTAAGTTTTAGTACTTTTTCCTAAAAGTATTTTTTGTAGCTAATTTTAGTACTTGTTTTGAAATAATTCGAAAATCACATTTGTCGGATTTTTAATACTTTTTCATATAATCTAGTACTTTTTTTGAGTTTCGACAATTATTTGGGGTCGTTGCATATTTTCGTTTTATTTTGAATAGTTTTTTAAACTTTTGAATGTTTTAGTGATATTTTTTTAGATTTTAGTACTTTTGTGAAGTTTTGGTACTTTTTTCAAAAGTACTTTTTATGAATTTTTGTTACTTGTTAGAATTTTTAGTACTTTTGTGTGTGAACAATGATCACTTTTTTGAGAGTTTAGAACTTTTATATTTAGTACTTTTTTCAGTTTTAATAACATATTGAACATGTTGCATACTTTTTTTATTTTGAATAGTTTTTTTTTAATTTTACTACCTTTCGAATGTTTAAGTACTATTTATTAGATTTTGGTACTTTTATGAAGTTTTGGTATCTTTTCAAAAGTACTTTTTTATGAATTTTTTCTTCTTTTAAGAATTTTAAGCACTTTTGTGTTTGAAAAATAATACTTTTTAAGAGTTTAGTACTTTTGTTTGATTTTTGGTTATGCCAGTATTATCCCGCTTACACAATGGTTTCAGTTTCTTGATATCAAAATAACAACCCTCGTATTGTAATAAAAATGTAAATATTTCTTGTAAGCGACAAAAAAAACAAACAAATTTAATGACGCTACAAAGTACAAAATTTTACTTTCAACGTCAAGACTCCTTAAAAGGAAAACATGGTTGAAAACAATAAAATATGACTTGTTTTGTAGAAATACAAAAAAAAAACACAAAATTCACCACAAACAATTGATTTTACATTCAAAGTACGTTTACACATGTGTTGAATTAAATTGCGTTTGTTGTGTGTAATTTGGAAGTAAATTTAGCGGATTTTATTAAATTTATCAACGCGTTTGTAACACATCACAACACCAACATTTAAATAACATATGCACTTGCAGAAAGTGCCCGTCGAAAAATTAAAAACAAATTTGTCTTGTTTTCCATCATGCTTATTTGATGCGCTGAAAACGAATATAAAAAATTTTCAAAATCGGTCGATTTGTTTTCGAAATATTGCTTTTTGAAATTGGCAAAAAAAATGGCGATTTTTTTATTAAAACTTCATTAAATCTTAATTTGAGACAAATCCATTAATTTAAATCCGTAGCGCCTTTGGTCAAAATTTTGATTTTTTTAAGGATTTCTTCTCAAGGATACTTTTTTCAGATTGTTTGGTTCTGGTTTAGGATCCCACAAAAATCAAGTTTATATGCCCATTATTTCAGAATATCAAAAAAGTACCAAGGTACACTTTTTACTATTTTAGCATAGCAACTTTCTATAAAGTACTTTTGTTAGAAAGAGTTTTCGCTGGAGGATGACATTCCACATTTTAAGTTTCCAGAAGCATTATTTTAGGATATAGAAAAAGTACCAAAGTTTTTTCGGCTGTAGGCTCCAACAAAGACCATTATTTAAGAGATAAAAAATGTTCAAATAAGCCCTATTTTTTCCTTTTTGGCCTTCTTCTAAATGAAATTTTCAAAAGGTACTGTTTCCAAATGTTTTTTTTTTTTCGGAGAAAACATTCCAAATTAAAAGTTTCTAGGACCATTATTTTAGGATACATAGAAAAGTACCAAAAGTATCAAAAGTACCAAAAATTTGGAAACCTTAGTATTAGTGGATCTATTTTGCGGGAGGTGAATCTTATTACAAATTCAAGTCTCTAGCTTTGGTGGGTTGGGCTTGGCGATGATGAATTACTGAAATTTTAATCTCGTCACCGCTAGAGGGCGCTGTTATAAAAAACTTTGAAGTGCCACAACTCCGAAATGGTTCAAGATTTTTAAATTTTTTCTTAAAGTAAGTTTAGGAGATTACCAAATTTTCTACTCACACTAGCTTTTGTCTTTTTATATAAACACAAAAAAAAAATCGAAAATAAGAAAACAGTAGCGTATAAATTAAAACACAAACTAACGCCCTCGCACTTTATGACTCCACTCCATATTAATACAAGCTAAAGCTATAAAAATTCTAGCTAAAAACAGTTGTTACTTTTTAAGTACTCGTCGTATGATAGTTGTTGTTTTTTTTATTTTTTGTAACTTATGGCAAATTTATAATATTATCATTCAATGTACTTGTACCATGGAGTAACTAACGTAAGCGGTGTAAAATTGCAACGAATTTAGGAGAGAAAGAAAAAATACAAGGGAGATTGGAAATTTTAAAGATTTTTTCTGTATTTTTGTTTATGCAGTGAATACTACAAAAGCTACCATGAATTAAGTGGAGGTTTTTTAAAAAAGGTTTTTGTAGATGTATTTATATTTTCAGTCATAAGTTTTTATCTCCTTGACGAATTTCTCCCAATTTTACATACAAACAACTTAAGTTCATGCAAAATATTTAGGAATTAAAATCAGTACCTTAAACAATATAGTTTCGCTAAAAAAATGATTTTAACAGACATATGAATATTGCTAAATAATCTTAAAATCAATTAAAGAGGACAAAACTTTTTCAGGACATTATAAAGTTTTAGTTTTAACCAAATTCTTCTTAATTCCATTCAAAAATAAATTAAACAGATTTTTATTTTTTTTTTTTTAATGTGAAATTCTCAAAATGTACCGCAATTTCTTTCCGTATATGCTACTTTGACGAGTACACTTTAATAAAAAAAAAGTTTTTTAAACAAATTTTGTTGGAAATATTTATACTTTCTGTCATAACTTTTGATCCACTTGACTAATTTCTCCCAATTTTACAAACAATCAACTTAAGTTCATGGTAAATATTTAGGAATTAAAATCAGTCCTTTAAATAATATAGTTTCGATAAAAAAGTGATTTCAACAGACATATCAACTTTGCTAAATAATTTAAAAATCGATTAAGAGGACAAAACTTTTTCAGGACATTGTTAAGTTTTAGTTTTAACCCAATTCTTCTTAATTTCATTCATAAATACATTTAAAAAATTTTTAGTTTTTCTTAAAATTTTAAATTTTTCAAAATTTTCTACTATTTCATTCCGCATACGTTACTTTAACGAGTACACTTTAATAAAAAAAGTTTTTTAAACAAGTTTTGTTAGACATATTTATACTTTCAGTCATAACTTTTTATTCACTTGACCGATTTCTCCCAATTTTACATACAAACAACTTAAGTTCATGTTAAATATTTAGGAATTAAAATCAGTAATTTGGATAATATAGGTTCGCTAAAAAAGTGATTTCAACAGACATATTAACATTGCTAAATAATCTGAAAATCGATTGAGAAGAACGAACTCTTTTATAATATAACAAAACTTATAAAATCAAATTTTTTAGCAGATTTTTCTGCTAAAAAAAATTTAAAACAATGCCATTGAAAAATAAATTTAAAATATTTTTAATTTTTTCTTTAAATATGAAGTTTTCAAACTGTACTGCAATTTCATTTCGTATACGTTACTTTGACGAATACACTTTAATAAAAATGTTGGTGTTGTTCAATTTCTTGCAGCAAGAACAATATTTTTTTTTGTTATTTAGCTAAAAGCTGCTGTTGATTTGAAATAAAAGAAAAAAATATATAAATAAATTTATGCAAAGTACACAACAACATGTTGCTGCTAATGTTTGGAGTATGACAACAACGACAGACAGACAGACAACTTTTTAGAAAAACCACTTAAATGAAAACTTGTGTAGTTTTTTTTTTTATTTTTATTGTTAGTTTAAAATTTTAGCGGCTTAAATCAAAAAGATTACATTTAACCATAATAATGTTTTATGCAAAAAAAATAACAAAAACTACAAGAAAAACAGAAATAAGTAATAAAAACAAATACATTTTACTTAACTTTGAACGTAAAGAGAGAAACAAAAATATTCGTAATAAAGCACACAAACACGCAGTTAATTCCATTCATAGTTTATAGAAAATTGCGCGCGCCTGCGCAATTTAAACTTCTACTGCCACCAACCATCACAACTGACGCCGCCACCACCACCAGCGTCACGGAGCAACCACGAATGAACCTAACGATCAACTCTAAACAACCATCATTATCATGATATTAAAAAAAATTTAAAAAAAAAATAAACAACACCGCTTTTAAGTTTTACTTTTTTTTTCGTATTTAAACTAAATATTGTCGCAGAATAACAAAAAAACATAATGTATTGAAGCTGAAGTTTGCAACTTTGAAATAAAAATTAAGTTAATGGAAGTTTGGAAAAGGTGACCAGTTTAAGCGAGATTTTATGAAGTATTAAACATTATCTTTGTCGACCATTCGGTAAAACATCGTACTTTTAAGTTTAGGGTCCGGACCCCACGGTGGGCGCCACTTTTACATAAACCACGAATGAAACTTTTAATATAATTGTAATGGGTTCCGTCCCTTCGTTGGGCGCCATTTTTATTTAAACGAGAAACCAGACCAACAAATCTTAATGTATTGCGACCAACTGAACTCGAATCTGCCATCAAAAAAATTTTATCGTTGCGTTTTTTACCAAAAAAAGTTTCTGACCCAGAAACCAGACCAACAAATAATGTATTTCGACCCTCTAAACTCGAAAAGGTGACCAATTTAAGGGAGATTTTATGAAGTATTTATATTACCTTTGTCGCCCATTCGGTAAAACTTGGTACTATTAATTTTAGGGTTCAGGCCCCACGTTGGGCGCCATTTTTTATATGATTGATAAAGTCACTTAAGTCATAGGGGGAAACGTACCCTACATAAACCACGTTAAAGAACATTTATTAACGATCAAAAACCGTTATTTAGACAAAATAAACTATAACAACAGTAGTAGAGAGTTCTCTATTCTATAAAAATTATTTAATTCTTCCAGCGAATGATTTCCAGCAAAATTTTCTTAATATAACAAGTTGCGGATATACCAAGGGACCAATGAGGTAATTCATCAGGGCTATACCGGTTTGTGAAGAGGGGGGCTTTTAATGTTATAGTCATGGGATCTGGTTCCTCAATGGGTGCCATTTTTTATTTGATTATCAAATTCATTAATGTGATAAAGGGGATATCATTGAATTAAAACCGTGTTAAGGATTGTATCATATGTAACAAAAATAATTGGTAAGGCATAGTACTTTTAATCTTAGGGTCATGGGTTTGGGCATTTTGTTGCGTACCATTTTTTTATTTGAGTTTTTAAGGCACAAAGGTGAGGGAATGGATCACGCATTTAGAAAACCGTGTAAAGGATAAATATGTATCAAAAACCGTAGGTGAAGCATGAAAATTTTAATGTTATTGTGATGTGTTCCGTCCCTTTGTTGGGCGCTATTTTTATTTAATTTCACATCCCAAAAAAAAAAGATTCTGAAAAAAAGAACCAGACCAACAAATCTTAATGTATTTCGACCCTATAAACTCGAAAATGTGACCAGTTTAAGGGAGATTTTATGAAGTATTAAAATAACCTTTGTCGCCATTCAGTAAAACATGATACTTTAAATTTTTGGGTCCGGGCCCCTCGTTGGGCGCCACCTTTTATATGATTGATAAAGGACATTTCTTAACGATCAAAAACACTTATTTATACAAAAAAAACTATAACAGCAGTTGTAGAGAATTCTTCTGGTTGGGGAAGACGGAGGCTTGTTATAGTCATGGGTTCTGGTTCCTCAATGGGCGCCATTTTTATTTGATTATCAAATTCATCAATGTGATTAAGGGGATATCATTGCATAAAAACCGTGTTAAGGATTGTATCATATGTAACAAAAACAATTGACAAAGCGTAGTACTTTTAATCTTAGGGTCATGAGTTTGGGCCCTTATCTGAGCGGCATTTTAGGTGACGGAAAGGATCACGCCTTTGAAAAACCGTGTAAATCATAATATAATATATAAATCATAATAATGTGTATGAAAACCCGTAGGTGAAGCATGAAACTTTAGGTTCCGGCACTTTGTTGGGCGCCATTTTTTTAACTACACAGATCCACAAAAAAAAAGCTTTTGACTGGCTTTTTTGCCAGTAATCTAACAAGGAAGTTCCCCAAAGTGATCATTCCAGATTTCTATGAAATGTATACACGAGAAAGAGAAAAAATCTTAATTGAAACTTTATATATTTTGGCGGTCTGAACTCGGTTCCGCTCAGATAGGTCGATCTTAAAATTTTTCTTTCTATTTTGTGTACAAATTTTAAAAAATTATGTAGTCTCACTTTGCGGGTGCTCATTGTAAGATTACAAGAAAACCCAATGATAGAACTCGATTCTGTTTGCGAAATCGAGTTCAGGAGGTCAAAATTTTGTTTCAATTTTTTTTACAAAATTAAAAGAAATCTGGAATGGTCCCTTCAGGGACTTTCCTTGTAAAATTATTAGAAAACCTAACGATATATTTTTATTTTAATGGTAGATTCGAGTTCAGGGGTTTGAAATACATTAAGATTTGTTGATCTGGTTTCTGGGTCAGAAAGCAGATTTGTGTGCCTGTGTTATTGAAGGCACTAAGGTGATGGAAGAAAACACCGTGCTTAAGGGAACATAATTTTGGGGTCATGGGTTTCGTTTCGTTATTGGGCACCATTTTGTTTGTGATTATTGAATGCATTTGGTGATGGGAGTGATCACACCTTTGGGAAACTGCCTTAAGGAGCCATAGAAATCAAAAATAATTGGTTGTAATGTTGAGGTCGTGCCGCTATTGGGCGCCATTATTTATGTGACTATTAAAGGCACTAAGGTGTTGGAAGGGATCCCATAGCAGTAAAACCTCGTATGATATATATCAAAAATAGTTGGTGGACATGAGACTTTTTATCTAATTACCATGGGTTTTGGTTCCCCATTGTGCGCCATTTCAAATATGTCTAGTGAAGGCACTTATATGATAAGAAAACCTCGTAAAGGAGCATATGATATGTACCAAAAACAGTTGGTGAAGTATAAGACTAATAATCATAGCGTCATCAATTTGGCCCTTCATCGGGCGCTATTTATAATTTGACTATTGAGCTGATTGAATCTGATGCAGGGGAGACCGTGTAAAGGAGCATTTAATATGCTTCAAAGAGAGTTGGTGAAGCATAAAACTTTTAATATTACGATAATGGGTTTCGGCCCCTAAATGGCCAATTTTTATGTGACTATTGAAGGCACTTCGTTTATGGAAGGGATCACACCATAGGAAAGCTGCCTATAGAACAGTAGATGAAGCATGAGCCCTTTAATCGTAGAACAGGGGTTTGAAACCTTCGTTGGGCACCATTTTGTATGTGACTTTTAAACGAATTAAGGATGATTTTTGGATATATTTATTACGCCTTATCAGTGTTACGATAGTGCACATCTATTAACGCGGAAAATGCACATGGTTATGCATGAATTCAGGTGGTTTAAAAGAGCTTTTTGCCTAGTAATTCCTTTCCCGGCAAAAGCAGCAAAAAACTAGTGGAACATGAGACTTTCAATCTCAGGGTCATGTGTTTGGAACCCATATGTGCTCTATTTTCTATGCGATTATTCCAGAAAACATAGCACATGTATCAAAAACAGTAAATGAAGCATGATCCCTATAATTTTTGTAATAGGGTTGAAGTCCTTCATTGGGCGCCATTTTTTATGTGATTATTGAACGCACTTAGGTGATGAAATGATTCACACCTTAAGGAAACCGTGTAAAAAACATATAATATGTATCAAAAACAGCTGCGTTACAGTTTGACCTCAAATATTAAAGTCATAAAATCGGGGCCCTTATTGGGCGCCATTTTTTACGTGACTATTGAACGCACTTAGGTAATGAAAGTGATCACAAAAAACCCAAAAATACCAATTTTTAATTTGACTAGCGGATCGGTTGATATTCTGATTTTTTTATGGGCCTTTTCAAATACAATTTTTTAAATACGGCCCTCCTAAAATCTGTAAAACCCTAAAATTAAAAAAAAATATAAGTTTTTAGTCTTCGCATACCATGTGAACTTATAAAGTGTCTTGTCTTTGGTTTATTTGATGATTGGTTTTAATAGATACTTTATGTGAAACTGTCATTTAAAACTGTTGTCTGTCTCTACTGAATGACTGACTTTGTGAATTGAGTGTTGAGAGACGCCGTTTGTTTTCGAAACGCAAAAACATACATATTCAGTTCAATTTTCAAATATATTTAATTTTTTTACTTATTTTTTTTATTTTTTCTTCTGCGGCTCTGCTCCATCATTGACGTGTTTTTGATAAATTCATGGTCATCAAGTTTGACGACTGTGGCTAAAAAGTTAAAAACGACTTTAGCACAACAACAGCAATAAAACCAATAACAACAACAAAAACAGCAAACAACAACTATACAACGGTATATAGAGTGTCGATATCGTGACAGTTTTATTGAATAAATTTATTTGACAATTGCAAAAAAAAAATGTTAAAAACAGTTTTTAGAAGAAAAGATTTTAAATTAAAAATGTGATTAGCTAAAGGTGGAAATTTGAAAACTTAATAATATTTTTTTTTTTAAGTTGAAATTATTTTTAAGTTTTATTATTTTTTTAAAGATAATTTTGTTTTAATAGAGCAGATTTCATTTCGGAATTAGAGATTTTATTTGAAATCACCATTAGAAAAGTTCCTTTTCAATGTTCCATATTTTATTGGTCGGTTTTACAAATTCACTGTTTTAAAAATTCACTGTTCTACAAATTCAGATATGCTCGGCCCCTTGTTGGGCGCCATTTTCAATGTGCATGTTGGAGTTACTAATGGAATTTTGTATTAAATCACTTGAAATTTGAGTTTTTCGATTGGGTAAAACCGAATCCTCGGTTTTGGCAGTCTCAAAACCAAACCGGTAAATGCACTTGTTCATATATCTCTTCCCGCTTTTACTACAAAAGTGACATAACTGAAGAAACTTGATTTTTGAGTTATTTAAGCAAAATTATTCGTTATATCACTGTTTATATTGAGTAGAGAATATGCAGTTATTAAAATATACTAGTTATCGATGAACCAATATCAAGATTTTCTAAAGATAACTGGTTTTTGATAGCCCACAGAGGTTATTCAGTTGGAGTAGCACAGTCGCTAAAGCATGAGACTTTTAATGTTATAGTCATATGTTCGCGTCCCAGGTTTGGAGCCAATTTCATGTGTTATTACTGTTCTACAAATTCAGACAGGTTCTGCCCCTTGGTGGGCTCCATTTTCAATGTGAATGTTGAAAGCATTGGCATTTTACATTTTTGAAACCAACCCCGAAATCAGAAAGTATATGAACTTGTTCATTAGGGCATCCCGTCAAATTTAAATTTTCGAATTTCATGTCGTAATACCTGCCAAATGATGGCCACGTTAGGGCTGATTGTAGAAAAATGTATGTAAAAATTTAGCAAGATCATCTTCAGACGGCAACCAGCGGTCAAAGTTGAAAAAAATGACATATTTCGACCAAAATTCATGTCCAAATTTTTTTATTAAATCCGGCTCAAAAAATCGGAGATTTGGGGCACTTCATTGGAAAAATATTTAAAAAATTCCAAAGCCGCGATTTTGGTCCACAGATAAAAATTATTTTTTATCCAAATTGGTCTCAATAGTTGGAAAATGTTAAGTGTGTTATTTAAAAAATAATAAAAAAATATAAAAACACGATTTTGATCCAAAAATGCTGATCAGAATCTATGGACCAAAATCGCAGATAAGCATTTTTGAACCAAAATCGCGTTTTTATATTTATTTTAATATTTTTTAGATAACACACTTTACATTTTCCAATTTTTGCATCTGTGGACCAAAATCTCGATTTGGGATTTTTTTAAATATTTTTCCAATAAAGAACGCGAAATTTACGAATTTTTGATCCGGATTTGGTCAAAAAATTCTGACATTAATTTTGGTGGAAATACGTAATTTTTTCCAACTTTGACCGCTGGTTGCCGACTGAAGATGCGCATGCAAAATTTTTTCATAAATTTTTCCACAATCAGCTCTAACGTGGCCATCGTTTGGCAGGTTTACGGCATGAAATTCGAAAATTTAAATTTGATGGGACACCCTATTGTTCATATCACACCAGACATTTACAACAATAGTGACATAACTGAAAAAACATGATATTTGAGTAAACGATTCAAAATTATTCTTTATATCATTCTTTATATACAAGAACTTGCAGATGTTGTGTCGACACAACTAGGTTACTTTACAATGGGTACCAGGACACAACGGAATACAGGGGAATGAAACGGCAGACGAACTTGCAAAACTTGGAGCTGAGAGTATGGGTACCATTGTGCTGGTTTTACCTCCACTTCAGCAATATAAACTTTAACGAAATTTCATCAATGTTACAATGGCAAAAAGGAAGTGGAGAGACAACATGCAAAATCAGCAGAACTTTGTGGTCAACTTACGCTCAAGCGAAAACTAAGTATCTTCTATTACTTACGAGAAGGGATAATAACTGACCATTATCTTATAACTGACCATTATCTTTTCAGCATCCATGCCAAGACTATTTCTCCTTTTTCAAACGCTAGTTGTAAAAGATGCGCTTCACCAGGAGTAGATGAAACGATGGAACATATACTTTGTCACTGCCCAGCGGTAGCAAGGAGTCGCGGATCCATTATCGGTCAGATAATTTTCGGTGCTTTAATCCTACCTTTTGACACTTTTCGCCAGTTTTTCGTTTCCGATTAAATGTAAAATTGTTCAATCGAATGGATTTGGCTGCTTTCAATGATTTCGAATTGGTCCCGGGCTGGGCGCCAGTTGTTTGAGAGTACTTTTATTTTGAGATGTAAAAAATCTGATCAAATACAATAAAACTAAACAGATCTTATTAAGTTTAATTCATGGTTGGTTACCGTTACCCTTATTATACCGTTACCGATTCAAAACCCTTTCAAATCGAATACCGTTACCGTTACCGATACCGCTAAAAATATTTTTAAAATACCGTTACCCTTACCGTTACCGTTATAATTATTAGAAGTTACCGGTATTGTACCGGTATTCAAAATTTTACCTGTTTTAAGGGATTTTAACGGACAAAAAATAAAATCAAATTGCTAACATAATTTTAAATTTATAATTTGCAAATTATCATAAAATAAATGACAAAAATAATAATCATATCAAATCTATACTGGTTTTTGGGTCTATAAAATATTTTTAGCTTTCAATTCTATCTTTTTTCAAATTTTTAACTAAATTAATAATACCGGTACGTACCGGTTTGGTTGGTTCGGTACCGGTACGTACCAATCAAACCTTGGTTTAATTGAAAGCTTCAAACAATTTTTCTGCAAAATCAGTTTTTTTTTTGTTACATCACTACTGTAGTAAGTGATTAATATCTTATTTTTTTAATACTGCCTCGGTAAAGATTCGTAGTACTATATATAGATTGATCCTTCTGGAATAACAAATTTTCTTGCTGCTTTCGTTGACGATTTTATTGGTATTTTCCCACTTACCTAGACAATAATTCCATAAGTCGGCATTAGTCCTACCTTTCGACACTATTCCACTAGTATTTCGTTTTCGATTAAATTTAAATCTGTTCAATCGTTTTGGTTTGCAGGATTTTGTGGATTTTCCTGATTTCGGATTTGGCCCCAGCCTGGGAGCCATTTACTTGAGTATTCTATTAATCTTATAATTTGAAATTTAATTCAGATCAAATATAATAGACCTAAACAGATTTTTTTTTAAATCTTAAAACTTTCAAAATATTTAATTTTTTTTTACATTTTTTGCACAGCTGTAATTTCATTTTTTTTTTCAATTGAAAGCTTTCAACAAGTTTTTTTCAAAACAATTTTTTTTATTGTAGCAAATAATGGATATGTTCTTTTATTAATCTTGTCTTTCGGTAGGGAATCGAAGTACTATATAAAGACGGTTTCTACTGGAATAACAACCTTCGGGTCTGCTTTTGTTGACCGTTTTATTGGTATTATTTTGACTAACTCGACAATAAATCCAGCAGTAGGTATTCCTACCTTTCGACACTACACCACCAGTTCGTTTTGGATTAAATGTGAATTTGTTTAATTTAGTTTCTGGGGTGGATTTTGGTGATTTACCTGATTTCGGATTTGGCCCCGGCTTGGGCGCCATTTGTTTGAGGGTTTAATTAATCTTTAAATATGAGATATAATAAATCTGATCAGATATATTCGATTTAAATAGATCTTTTCAAATCTTACAACTTTCTACACGGGAAAAAAATTTCTAAATTAATTGTTTTTTACAATTTTTGCAAAGATGTAATTAATATGCATTAAATGTGAAGCTGTTTAATTTGGTTTCTGGAGCAGATTTTGCTGATTTCCCCAATTTCGGATTTGCCCCAGGTTGGGCGCCATTTCTTTGCTGGTTCTATTAATGTTTAAATATGAGATATAATAATTCTGATTAGATATAATAGATCTAAACTGATCTCTTCAAAACGTACATTTTTCTACACGGGCATCAAATTTCTAAATTAGGGTTTTTTGCAGTTTTTGCACCGCTTTAATTTTTAAACGTTTGCATAATTTTTTCAATTGAAAGCTTAAAACAAGTTTTCTGCAAAAATTTTAAAGTTATATCACTATTTTAGTAAATTATCGATATGTTGTTTTATTAATACTGCCTCTTGGTAGGGAGTCCTAGTACTATACAAGTATATAGATTATTTCTTTTGGAATAACAAAATTCTTTGCTGCTTTCTCTGACCGTTTTTTGGTATTATTTTGATTAACTCCACAATAAATCGAGCAATAGGCATTTCTACTGTATTCCACCAGTTGGTGGTTTCTGATTAAATGGGATGTTATTAATCGTTTTGGTTTGTGGATGGATTTTGCTGATTTCCCTTCGGATTTTCCCCGGCCTGGGCGCCATTTTTTTGAGGGTTTTATTAATGTTTTCATTTGAGGTTTTTTTATGATTTTTGCACAGCTGTTGTTTTTTAAACGTTTGCTTAATTTTTTTCTTTTCTATTCTCTCATTTTCTTTATTATGTGTTTAGAATCAATTTATAAAAAATAAAATTATAAAACAAAAATCAACTTGTGATTCATCGTTAGTTCAACTTCCTACCGTTTTTTTTTTTATATTTCAATAGATTGATGTATGTATACAATATTTTTTTTTTTTATATTTTTTGTATCTATTTTTTCTATTTGTTTTGTATTCACTCAAATCCATTTAGATTTCTTTTAAAGCGGTTTTAAATACAACCACGCATTGTTGTTTATTTTTTATTTAAGTCTCATTGATTATTTTTTTTTTATATTTTTTTTTCTACTTTATTAAAGTAGAAAACCTTAAACGGAAGTTGTTTTATTATTTTTTTGTACTTAACTGTAAGATTTGCAAAAACTGCAAACAAAAAAATTCTCTATCGTTTTTAGAGTTTTTCTAATAACTGGTTTGCGAATTTATATCAAATTTTAAAATTTTGATTTTTGATTTTTTTTTATGATTAATTTATTGACCATTGATAAATTGACATTAAGTTGTGGGAAACTTGAAAAAATTGTTAATTTTTTTTTAGAGCATGCTGAGCTGGAATGTCATAGCTTTACCAAATATATTTTAATCTGACGTGCTATTTTTTAGCACATGAAGGATATGAATATTAACTGATTTGATAAATCGTTGCTAAAAATTAAAACAATATTTAAAATCGATTTTTTTTTATTTATCTGAAATTTTTAAAATTATTTTTACGACTCCATCTAGGGTGTCCCGTCAAATTTAAATTTTAGAATTTCATGTCTTAAGGCCGGGTTAGCCATAAAACGTAACCGTAGCGTAGACTCTATACAATATTCAGTAAGCAGAAATAGTACAGAACATTTTTATTTATGTTTTGTTTTTTTCCAACGCATTGTATTTTATGTCACGCTAAAACGTAGAGGGAACCTGTTGAGAATAGGTTCTCTCTACGTTTTAGCGTGACATAAAATATCATGCGTTGGAAAAAAACAAAACATAAATAAAAATGTTCTGTACTATTTTTGCTTACTGAATATTGTATAGAGTCTACGCTACGGTTACGTTTTATGGCTAACCCAGCCTTTAATACCCACCAAACGATTGCCCCACTCAAAAAAAAACTTGTAAAATTACAAGAAAAGTTTGTAATTTTGTTTTGCTACCTCCTATTTGACTAGAATTCCTTGTTATTTTGCAAGCTCTTTACCAATTAATTTGTAATTTTACAAGCTTTTTACCAAAAGAATTGTAAATTTACAATTTGTTTGACCCGATAAAACTTACAAGGAGATTCGGGGTTTTACTAGATTTTTGCGAGAATTCCTATTACGAACTTTTTTTAATTTTGCAAAATTTTTACCAATAAAATTGTAAATTTACAACTTATTTGGCGAAATAAAACCAGAAATTTACAAGATTTTTTTGTAAAAAATCTTCAAAATTTGTAAAATTAGAGTAAAACCTGTAAAATTACAACAAAAAATTTAAATTTCGATTGAAAATTATTTGTTAAAAAACAAGGAAAACTGTCAAATATTGTTAAAATGGGATTACGAGACTTTTTCTAGTAATTTGACAAGTTTTTTTTTTTTGAGTGCACGTTAAAGCTGATTGTGGAAAAATGTATGAACAAAATTCGCAAGGTCAGCTTCAGTCGGCAACCAGCGGTCAAAGTAGAAACAAATTACGCATTTCAACCAAAATTCATGTCTGAATTTTTTTACCAAATCCGGCTCAAAAATTCGGAAATTTTTGTCCACAGATGCTGATTTTTAAACATAAAAATTAATTTTTATCCAAATTGGTCTCAAAAGTTGGAAAATATTAAGTGTATTATCTAAAAAATATTATAAAAATATGATTTTGGTCCAAGAATGCTTATCAGCGATTTTGGTCCACAAATGCTGATCAGCATTTAAGGTACAAAATCGTGTTTTTATATTTTTTTAATATTTTTTAGATTACAAAAGTTGGAAAATGTAAAGTCTTTTATCAAAAAAAAATTTAAAAAATTTAAAAAACGCGATTTTGGTCCAAAAATGCTGATCTGCGATTTTGGTCCACAGATTCTAATCAGCATTTTTGGATCAAAGTCGTGTTTTTATATTTTTTTTAATATTTTTAAGATAACACTGCGGAACACTAAAAAATAAACAAGAGATACGACCATCATTTCTATATATTTCGAATATGCTGAATCGAATGGCGTACTCCGTTTTTCGATGTATGGTATAGTTTTCTTGCAAAATGTCATTAAAGATTCGCTGATTTTCAGCTGCTTTTTTAACCAAAAAATTTCCAAAGCTAATGATTTTTTAATTTTATGGCATGGAAAACAAAGATATAACTTGTAGCAATATTTCTATTGTTAAATTGGTTTAAAGCTTTTCATCTTAAGCCCTTAAATTCGCGGATTTCTTAATTTTTTTAAGTTTTCGCGAAATTAACCACTAAATTGGTCTTTAATAAAAAACTTGCATTTTGTGGATCATAAAGGCATCCATGAAACTACGAATAGTGGACAAAAACCATCTATGTTATATGGACCATCATGATGAAAATCGCGAAAAACCGTTTTTTTGTATATGGCAGCATCACTTTACGAGATGATTTAAGGCTCCATCTTTTAGTATATAATGTGGGAACCTGAAACAACTAACTGACCAAAAATTTGGCCAAAAAAGTTTTCATTTGCAAAAATTATCCTAACAAAAACTATTATTTCAGTATTTTCTATACAACAAATATATTTTTTGTTAAGATAACTTTTGCAAATGAAAACTTTTTTGGGTCAGTTAGTTGTTTCAGGTTCCCACATTAATACTAAAAGATGGAGCCTTAAATCATTTCGTAAAGTGATGCTGCCATATACAAAAAAACGGTTTTTCGCGATTTTCATCATGTTGGTCCACATAACATAGGTGGTTTTTGTCCACTATTCGTAGTGTCATTGATGCCTTTATGATCCACAAAATGCAAGTTTTTTATTAAAGACCAATTTAGTGGTTAATTTCGCGAAAACTAAAAAAAATTAAGAAATCCGCGAATTTAAGGGCTTAAGATGAAAAGCTTTAAACCAATTTAACAATAGAAATATTTCTACAAGTTATATCTTTGTTTTCCATGCCATAAAATGAAAAAATCATTAGCTTTGGAAATTTTTTGGTTAAAAAAGCAGCTGAAAATCAGCGAATCTTTAATGACATTTTGCAAGAAAACTATACCATCATCGAAAAACGGAGTACGCCATTCGATTCAGCATATTCGAAATATATAGAAATGATGGTCGTACCTCTTGTTATCTAAAATAGTGGTTAGTTTTGTCACGCAGTGTAACACACTTAACATTTTCCAACTTTTGAGACCAATTTGGATAAAAAATTATTTTTATGTTTAAAAATCAGCATCTGTGAACCAAAATCCCGGTTTAGGAATTTTTTAAATATTTTTCCAATAAAGTGCGTCAAATTTTCGAATTTTTGAGCCAGATTTGGTCAAAAAAATTATTATATGTTTAAAAATCAGCATCTGTGAAACAAAATCGCGGTTTTTAAATTTGTTTAATATTTTTCCAATAAAGTGCGCCGAGTTTCCGAATTTTTGAGCCGGATTTGGTCAAAAAATTCGGACATGAATTTTGGTCAAAATACGTAATTTTTTCCAACTTTGACCGCTGGTTTGACGACTGAAGAAGACCTTGCAAAATGTTTTCATTAATTTTCCCACAATCAATTCTAACGTGGCCATCGTTTGGTAGGTATTAATTACGACGCCCTACTCCCTACACACTTCTTCATTTCACTCCTCTTTACTTTGAGCTTTAAAAATCGTTAACTCTAAAATCCTAGCTGACAAACAAAAACCTCCCAGTGAAATATTCAACTGATTCTTATAGATTTGGCTCTCCTGAATCCAAATCTGCCAGCCAATTTTTTTTTAGCACGTACCGTTTTTGAAATATTCGCTGTTAAAGTGTCAAAAAACAATAATTTCTTACTTTTGGGGGTCCACTATTATGTTGCTTTCAACAAATAGGACTTGATTTCATATAAATATGACCTCTTGATTCCAAAACTGCAATCCAAATTTTTCTAGCATATTCCGTTTTCGAGATATTCGCGTGGAAAAATTTTAAAACGCAAATATCTCGAAAACGAAACATGCTAAAAAAATGTGGATTGCAGTTTTGGAATCAGGAGATCTATTCAAATCCTACTTTTGGAAGACTTTGTAACAGTGGACCACCAAAAGTGAGAATCTATTGGTTTTTTGACGTTTTTACAGCGAATATCTCAAAGACGGTAGGTGCTAGAAAAAAATGGATGGCAGATTTGGAATCAGGAGAGCAAAATTGATAAAAATCAATTGGATATTTCACTGGAAGATTTTTGTTGTCGAACAGTGTAATTATTTAGCAATAAGTCGAAAACAGAATCAGCTAGAATTTTCGTGTTAACGATTTTTAAAGTTCAAATAAAGAGGAGTGAAAAAATGCCATAACCCGATTTTGTCACCATTCTAACACAACAAAATTTTGCTTAAAGAGGGGTGTGTCCAAACTTTAAAAAAATAAATTTTGGAAAATTTGATGTTTGACTTACAATTTTAAAACCAAAAAAGTATTTAAATATAGCATACGGCATTAATGGGTTAAATGTTTTGTGTGATTAAACCGCCTTAAAGAAATTCTTACCATAATATATTTCCACAACATATTTATTTTCTTACCTGCAAAGAGAAAAGAAGAAATAAAATAAATTATTTGAATATTTCTAGTTATATTTATGTAATTACAATTGAAGCATTATTTTAGTTCGAGGCCCAAAAATTATATTTATGATATTTATATGTTTACATGTTTTGTTTCAGTTTTTTCCTTCAAAACAAAATAAATGCACTTCATACGTTTGAAAAGCAAAAAAAAGTGGAAAATATATCATATGCATCCCTGTTTTTATACTATCTATGTACTGTGCTTTTAACACAATGGGGCATGTTACTATAACGGGTGATTAAAATAGTATAAATTAAGAATTTCTTTCCTCGATAACCCGTATGAGAATTTATTTAAAAAATGCAATAAATAGAATATTTATGTAAACTAATAAAACAAACATCTGGGGAAATTTTAAAAATGTTTATGAAAATAATTTTTCAATTAAATCAAAATTCTGTTGTTGTATAAAACAGACTAAAACTTGAATAATAAAAACAATAATAAGGGAACCCGTATAATGTATTGTTAAAAAGCGATAGACAGAAAGACGGATGGATATACAGACATCCACCCTATTTATTGCAGGCATAATGCACCCAAAAATGAACTTTCCTCATATTTTTTTATTGACAAATGTTATCAACGAATTACACGTACTTAAAGATTTCCGTATTATAATAAAGAAATAAATGAAATTAAAAAAAATAAATCTACTTATAAAATTAACAATATGCCAATTATCAAGACACAAACATACGTTTAAATATATTTTACAATTTTGGTACATAATTGACAGCTACAAATAATAATGAAAAATAAAATTTTCAAAAACAGAATCTTCTTTATAAAGAAATAGATGTAGAAAAGAAGTGCAGCACAGTGCATCAAGAAATTCATAATATGGGCATTAGAGCGGCATTTTTTTCTGTAGGACAACAAAGATTTTCTTGCGATTTTGAATGTTCGGGCAGTTTTTTATTCTACTAGGCCTAAAACTTTTATGGTACAAATTTGAGACCAAATGGATTAAATAAACCCGTGGCACGCGGCGATCAAAGTTTTGGATTTTTGGAATTTAAAAAAAAATAAAAATTAATGTCTTCCGACACAGCATATTTATAAATTTTGATGCGTTGAGAAAAAATATCACAAAAAAATTATATAGGTAGAACGGTTTTTGAGATATCGCTATTTGAAAACTGCAAAAATGGCGGTTTTTTCCTGCGTTGAAGATTTTTTTTAAAAATAGTCGAAACATTTCTTTTCCCTGACCCTTTCACAAAGCTTGACCTAGTCATTAGGACGTCCCGAAAAATTTAAATTTTCGCATTTCTTGTCGCAATACCTGCCAAACGATGGCCATGTAGAGCTGATTGTAGGAAAATTTATGAAAAAATTTCCCAAGGTCATCTTCAGTCGGCAACCAGCGGTCAAATTCATATCCGAATTTTTTGACCAAATTCAACTCAAAAATTCAGAAATTTTGCGTACTTTATTGGAAAAATATTAAAAAAAAAAAATACCAAAAATGCGATTTTAGCCCACAGATGCTGAGTTTTAAACAAAAAAAAATATTTGTTATTTACCTGACAAACGATGGACACGTTAGATCTGATTGTGGGAAAATTTATGAAAACATTTTTTAAGATCATCTCTAGCTGGCAACCAGCGGTCAAAGTTGAAAAAATTACGTATTTCGACCAATACGAATTTTTTTACCAAATCCGGCTCAAAAATTCAGAAATTTGGCACACTTTATTGGAAAAATATTTAAAAAATTTTAAAACCGACATCACCGGTCCACAGATGCTGATTTTTAAAAATTATTTTTTTATCCACATTGGTCCCAAAATTTGGAAACTGTTAAGTGTGTTAACTTAAAAACATTAAAAAATATAAAAAAGTGATTTTGGTCCAAAAATGCTGATCTGCGATCTTGGTCCACAGACTCTGATCAGCATTTTTGACCAAAATCTTGTTTTTATATTTTTTTAATATTTTTTTGAAAACACACTTAACATTTTCCAACATTTGAGACCGATATGGATAAAAAAAATAATTTGTATGTTTAAAAATCAGCATCTTTGGACCAAAATCGTGGTTTTGAAATTTTTTAAATATTTTTCCAATAAAGTGCGCCAAATTTTCGAATTTTTGAGGCGGATTTGGTCAAAAAAATCGGACAAGAATTTCGGCCGAAATATGTAATTTTTTTCAACTTTGACCGCTGGTTGAAGACTGAAAATGACCTTGAAAAATGTTTTCATAAATTTTCCAACAATCATCTCTAATGTGGCCATCGTTTGGCTGATATTACGACATTAAGTTCGAAAATTTAAATTTGAACGGACGCCCTACTAGTTATTCATTTAAATTGAATTTGACCAAAATCTGATCCTTCCTTCTCAGATTCTGAGACATTTCTCATATAGAAAAAGTCTCAGATTCTGACCCATTTTTCGTATAGAAAAAGTCTCAGATTCTGAGACATTTTTCTTATAGAAAAAGTCTCAGATTCTGAGACATTTTTCTTATAGAAAAAGTCTCAGATTCTGAGACATTTTTCTTATAAAAAAGGTCTCACATTCTGAGACATTTTTTGTATTGAAAAAGTCTCAGAATCTGAGACATTTTTCTTATAGAAAAAGTCTCAGATTCTGAGACATTTTTCTTATAGAAAAAGTCTCAGATTCTGAGACATTTTTCTTATAGAAAAAGTCTCAGATTCTGAGACATTTTTCTTATAGAAAAAGTCTCAGATTCTGAGACATTTTTCTTATAGAAAAAGTCTCAGATTCTGAGACATTTTTCTTATAGAAAAAGTCTCAGATTCTGAGACATTTTTCTTATAGAAAAAGTCTCAGATTCTGAGACATTTTTCTTATAGAAAAAGTCTCAGATTCTGAGACGTCTCAGATTCTGAAACATTTTTCTTACAAAAAAAGTTTTAAATTCTGAAACATTTTTCATATAGAAAGTCTCAGATTCTAAGAATTTTTTCGTAAAGAAAAAGTCTCAGATTCTGAGACATTTTTCTTATAGAAAAAGTCTCAGATTCTGAGACATTTTTCTTATAGAAAAAGTCTCAGATTCCGAGACATTTTTCTTATAGAAAAAGTCTCAGAGTCTGAAAAATGTCACCCTAATGGCCATATAAATAAGAGACACGTGCATCTTATTTAGGTTTACTCTTCATTTTCTTCTTTTATAATCCTAAACAGTCTGTATTCATTAATTTAAGAAGCCCATAGCAAAATGTTAATGATGCACCCGAATAAGTATTTAAAAATTCAACAAAAATGTGGTTGGTTTTTATTATGATTTTTTTGTTTTTGGTTATAAATATGTATGTTGTTGACATTAATGCGCTACTGTAATTTTGGTTGAAAGAAAAAGAAATTTTTGTTTAATAAAAATATAATAAAAAAAAAATATTTCATTCCATAATGAGTTACAAGCATTTGTGATTTATTTACTTTTCACTTTCCACACTGTGTGGATTATGCGAAATTTTATAAATTTTTGTTTTATGAAAATATTCTAACGAAAGAATGTTATAGTCGGCTATGCCGAATCAAAAATTCACTACACCCGAAACTTCCATAGAACTTTCCGTACATTTTTAGAAATTTTTCAAAGTTTAGCTTTCTGAAAAATTTAACTTTCTGAATTTTTTCTAGTTTTTTCCAGATTTTTTTTTAATTTTTCAAGATCTAAAAAAAAATTCTTAACTTTTTTTCTAATTTTTCCAATTTTTTATCTTTTTTCGGTGTTGTGCTTTTCCCGAGATTTTTATATTTTTTAAATTTCCCTAATTTTTTAGATTTTTATTTTTTAATTTTACTGAATTTTTTTTTTATGGGATTCTAGACCGATATGTCAATCAAACCAGCAGCTTTGAGGAATCAAAAAAAAATGGAATTACAAAAAAATCACAATATTGACTATTGACGTTGTGACCACGATAACAACTACTGCAACCTTGTGATTTTTTTGTAATTCCATTTTTTCGTTCCTCAAAGCTGTTTTTTAGCATCCTATAGAAATGACAAACATAATGATAATCCAATTGAAAATTTAAAACTTCTCCCATGTTATAAATCACTCAACACTGTTAAGAGTTTATTTATGTTGTGAGATTTTTTTTTTTTTTTTTGTTAAGGAAGACATAATTTTTAAGAAATTCTTTGAATTTATAGCAAGAAAAATATGATTGTAAATTTAATTTAATTGGATGAAATGTGTGAGATAATTGAAATAATAAGAAAAATTTCGTTAAAAATGTTAGAAAAGCAATTGGATATTGGTGATAGATGAGTGATTTTACTTCCTTTCAACCGTTTTTTTTATCAAGAATCTTTCAGAAGTGAGATCTAAATACTTCCACTTCATATCGAACGAAAAATTTTGTCAAAATATTTCAACAAGTGCTTATTGTCTCTAAAAATATCAATTTTTTTTTTTAAATAAAAATGAATGACGTTTCAATTCTTAATTTTAATTATTTATAGTCATTGATCAATTAAACTTCATCTAAATTCGAATGAAATCAAACTACTTAGGCTTCATTTTTTTAAATCATACAATAAAAACTCTGACATTTTGTTATACTTTAAAATCATTGAAAAAATCATATACAGTAAAATATTTAGTTAATGGACATTGTACTAAGTGTCGAAACGAACATATTAATGAAAAAACTATATATACCAATTCTGAATTTAAATTTTTTTCAAAATAAAATTGGAAGATTTTGAAACATTTTTCCTATAGGGAAAAAGTCTCAGAATCTGAGAAAACATAATCAGATTCTGAGAATTTTTTTTTAGAATTTTTCTATAGAAAAATTTTTCTATAGAAAATTCTTAAAATCTGAGAAATTTTTTCTATTGAAAAATTCTCAGATTCTGAGACATTTTTCTATAGAAAAATTTTCAGATTCTTAGACATTTTATCTATAGAAAAATTCTCAAATTTTGAGACATTTTTTCTAAAGAAAAATTCTGAGAAATTTTTTCTATTTAAAAATTTCTCAGATTCTGAGACATTTTTTCTATTTAAAAATTTCTCAGATTCTGAGACATTTTTTCTATTTAAAAATTTCTCAGGTTCTGAGACATATTTTCTATAAAAAAATTCTCAGATTCTGAGACATTTCTTCTATAGAAAATACTCAGACTCAGTTTTTTCTGAGAAATTTTTTCTAAAGAAAAATTCTCAGATTCTGAGAAATTTTTTTAAAGACAAATTCTCTGATTCTCACACATATTTTTTATAGAAAAATACTTAGATTCTAAGATATTTTTTATAAAAAAATTCTTAGATTCTGAGACATTTTTTCCAAGGTTGGTTACCGAAACGAATAACGGTAAGGATAACGGTAACGGTATCTAATTTTTATTTATTTCGGTAAAGGTAACGGTAAGTGTTTTCAAATCGTTTCGGTAACGGTATGTACCGGTACCGAACCAACCATTAATAATACGTACCGGTATTATTAATTTAGTTAAAAATTTGAAAAAAGATAGAACTGAAAGCTAAAAATATTTTATAGACCCAAAAACCAGTATAGATTTGATATGATTATTATTTTTGTCATTTATTTTATGATAATTTGCAAATTATAAATTTAAAATTATGTTAGCAATTTGATTTTATTTTTTTGTTCGTTAAAATCCCTTAAAACAGGTAAAATTTCGAATACCGGTACAATACCGGTTACTTCTAATAATTATAACGGTAACGGTAAGGGTAACGGTATTCTAAAAATATTTTTAGCGGTATCGGTAACGGTAACGGTATTCGATTTGAAAGGGTTTTGAATCGGTAACGGTATAATAAGGGTAACGGTAACCAACCATGATTTTTTCTATAGAAAAATTCTCAGATTCTGAGACATTTTTTCTATAGAAAAATTCTCAGATTCTGAGACATTTTTTCTATAGAAAAATTCTCAGATTCTGAGACATTTTTTCTATAGAAAAATTCTCAGATTCTGAGACATTTTTTCTATAGAAAAATTCTCAGATTCTGAGACATTTTTTCTATAGAAAAATTCTCAGATTCTGAAACATTTTTTTATAGAAAAATATTCAGATTCTGAAACATTTTTTCTATAAAAAAATTCTCAAATTTTGAGATTTTTTTTCTATAGAAAAATTTTCAGAATCTGAGAAGTTTTTTCTACAGAAAAATTCTCAGATTCTGAGACATTTTTACTAAATACAAATTCCCATATTCTGAAAAATTTTTTTATAGAAGAATTCTCAGAGTCTGAGATATTTTTTCAGATTCTGAGACATTTTTTTTATAGAAAAGTTCTCAGATTCCGAGATATTTTTTCCATAGAAAAATTCTTAAATTCTGAAACATTTTTACTATAGAAAAATTCTCAGATTCTGAGAAATTTTTTCCATAGAAAATTCTTAAATTCTGAGACATTTTTACTATAGAAAAATTCTCAGATTCTGAGACATTTTATCTATAGACAAATTCTCTGATTCTGATACATTTTTCCTATAGAAAAATTTTCAGACATTTTTTCTAAAAAAAAAAACTATTAGATTTTGAGACATTTTTGCTAAAGAAAAATTCTTAGATTCTGAGACAATCTTTCCATATAAAAATTCTCAGATTCTGAGATATTGTTTCAAAAGAAAATTTTTCTGTGCAAAAATTTCTCCAGACATTCACTCAAAAGAAAAACTCTGTCAAAAAATCTGCGGTTTTTTCTGTTGAAATTGATATTTTTACTAAAATCTCTGTCATTCAGTTTTACAAAATAACAGAACTTTCACTGCGTTTTTACTGATTCTGTTTGCTGATTTTTAGCAGATTATTTTTTAATTATGCAGAAATAGTTTGCTGTCATTCTTTTTTTAAGAAAATTTTCCAAGTTTTTTTTTGTTTTTTAAACATATTTTTAGCAGATTATTTTGTAATTTTTACAGAAACAGTTTGCTTTCATCCTTTTTTCATACAAACTTTCTTGTTTTTTAAACCCTCCACTCTAGTGATAAAGGGTATATATAAGTTTGTCATTCCGATTGTAACACCTCGAAATATTGGTCTAGGACCCCATAAAGTATATATATTCATGATCCCCGATCAATTTTAAGACGATCTAGCGATGTCCGTCTGTCTGTCTGTCTGATGAAAACACGCTAACTTTTGAAAGACTTTACGGAGGCTCCTGAAGTTTAGCATATATGTTGGGCATTTACCTGGTCAGGTTGGTATTGCTGTCCAGCAAAATCGGCCCAGAGGTTCAAAAGTTATGAGCAAATGACTGAATTTCGGCAAGGGGTTTTCGTGAATTTACGAGATAAAAACCACGCTTACTTTCGAAAGACAATTCTGAGGATATACATTTGTCGTATACATTTGTCGTTCTTCTGGTCTGGTTCGTATTTAATTTCAGCCAAATTAGTCCAGTGGTTCAAAAGTTATTAGCAAAACAGTGAATTTCAGATGACTTCAGAAAAATATAACTCAATCATAACTCAATTTTTTCCATGTGGTTGTTGTAAACAATCATAAAAAATTTTAAATTTTGTTTGAAAATTTGAAAAAAATAAAGACCTGCTCGTCTCAAAATTGACTACCCAGCAAAATTTTCGGTTGCAAAGAACCGATTGTGGAACAACTTATACTTCCCTAGAACCCGTTCTAATTCTTGTGCAACACCGATTCTTTTTACAAAGGGATTGTCCCAAAAGCAACAGGTGTTTGTAAGCAAAATTAGAACATATTTTTGTTCCTTGGAATCGGTTCTAGAAGTAAAATTTGGAACAGAAATTAGAATTAAAGAAATATATTGAATTACATTAATTTATTTAACAAAGATAAATACAATCATACATAAATGGAATATTTCCATTTTTTTACATACATTTATCCCTTTTCGCCTCCAAAGTTCCAATTTGGGCCTTACAATAATGGCATACCAGGACATGGATTTTCTGCAAACAAAAATAAAAAACATAATATTATTAGTATTTGACCCGACCCAGACAATGAAAATGCAATTTACTCACCTTTTTTCAACAACTTTCGCGATTATATCCTGCTATTTTAATAGAATTTCGTGTTTTTTCTTTGTTAACAAAAATAATTTGATATTTATTTTTTAATTTTTTTGACACATAATTTTTTTTTAATTCCTGAGAACCAAAATGTTATGAAACTTTGATTGCTGAGAACAAGCTCCACAATAATTTTCACTTAACTTTTTCTGAATAATTAAAGTGTAATAGTGTATGGTTACCGATGAACCTGTTCTAGAACATGTGTTGTCAGAATCGGTTCTGAAAAATTTTCCTGGGTATTGATTCAAATTGAATAATTTGAAATTTTGAGAGTTTTTATGATTTAGTTAACAACAAACACAGGGAATATGAAGTTTGAAAATAATAAAATTAGTCATAACCAGTCATTTTTTTTTTTTTTTACTTTGAGCCAACACTCAGGGGATGCCCCCTACTAATGCAATGCATTGTGTTGGTATTAGGAAAATAGGTTATGAGGAAAAGGAAAGAGGGAGTAGTGTTTGTGGACATTTAATTTGAATTTTTCTAAATTATAGCCGACTGGAAAGACTTCTGCATGAAGTTTATTCCACATACGGCTAGTTCGACCGAGAAACGAATTTTCTCTGTAATGCGTTGTGCGAGACATTGGACAGTCGACAACGAACGGATGTGATCTGCTAGAGAGGCGAGTACTACGGGCATGCACCCGCGTCTCAGGAATGAGTTCGCCCATCTCAGCTGAACACATACCGTGGTAATATCGATAGAACAGTGTCGCACAACCCACATTCCGACGATGCTCCAATGAATCAATAGAGCTGGATACCCTACTGTCATTGATGAGCTTCAACGCACTCCTTTGCACCCGGTCCAGAAGCATCAAGATAGACCTTGAAGCACCTGCCCAGATATGGGAGTTGTATTCCATTTTCGGTCGGATATAGGCGGTATAAATAGTGAGGAGATCAGATGGAGTGAAGTAATTTTTGCACCGTTTTAAGAAACCAAGACACTTGAATGCTTCTTTCGACACTTGAAAAACATGTTGGTTCCAGCGAACATCACATTGGATCCTCATGCCTAGAACATCAAGAGTGTCTGATTCCTCAATAGCTATACCACCCATGGATACAGATGACGCTGATTCCACAATCCTTCTGTGGGTCAACATACAACATTGGGTCTTACGAGCATTAAAATCGACCCGATTCGCAAGACCCCACTCGGAGATTGTCGTAAGGTCATGATTGAGTGTGTCATTCATGTTCTGCCTCATAGCTTCAACCTCAGTAAGGTTTGGTCTATGATTAAAGGAAAATGAATGACAAATGTTGCTGTCATCTGCGAAAGAATAGATAGGATTGGAAGTTAGACCCAGGAGGTCGTTAAGAAAAATAAGAAAAAGTGTAGGAGAAAGAACAGAGCCTTGCGGTACTCCTGAATTTAAACGAAACTCATCTGATGAGAACCCATCTATAACAACTCGTATAGATCGGTCTCTGAGAAAGCTCGATATAAATCGAGAGAAATCTCTACCGACACCAAACGCAATAAGTTTTGAAACGAGTGCACCGTGCCACACACGATCAAACGCTTTAGAAATATCTAGAGCAACTACTTTGCTTTCACCGAATTGGTGAATAGAACGACTCCAACGTTCCGAAAGAAACGCTAACAGGTCTCCCGTAGAACGACTTCTACGAAAGCCATACTGTCGATCACACAAAAGTGAATTAGACTCCAGATAATTTACCAAGTGGTGATTTATCATGCTCTCCATGACTTTCGAGAGCGTAGAACATATTGCTATTGGGCGGTAGTTTTCAGGGTTTGTAGCCTCACCCTTTTTTGGGATTGGCTGGACGTTGGCCACCTTCCAGCAAGAGGGAAAAACTCCTAACCGGTACGAGTAGCTAAATAATGCTGCCAAAGGACGAGATACCAATTTCTTATATGGATCCAAATGGTGGTATTTTCAGCAGATTTTTTTGCTGATTGAACAGAGAATTTTTTTAAAGTGTTGTGATAATCCGGTGAAAACAAAACATTCGAAAACAAGTACTTTTTTAGAAATTCCGATTCTAAGGGGGCGAAAAGGGTTATGGCAGTATACTTTGGTACTTTTTTTATCTCCTAAAATATGAGTCATAGAAACCTGGAATTTAAATATGAGATCCTGTAGCAAAAAAAAAAACAATCTGAAAAAAGTACCTTTTTAGAGTAAAAAGAGTTAAAAATGGTAGTTTGGTGCTTTTTCTATATCCTGAAATAATAATTCTAGACACTTGAAATGTGGAATGTAGGATAATCAAACGAAAAAAAATCATTTTGACAAAAGTACTTTATTCAAAGTTTCAATGCCAAGAGCGTAAAAAAGATCACTTTAGTACTTTTTCGAAATCTTGAAATAATTGTCATAAAACCTTGATTTTTGAAACGTTGTATCATCCATTAGAATACAATATTCCAACATTTCTAAAAAAAAACTTAGAAGTTTTATTCCTAGAGGGTAAAAAGGGGTAACAAATTTTACATTGGTACTTTTTCGATTTCCTAGTGGGGTAAAATGGTACATTTTATATCTATTGATCTTAGATTTTTTGGAAATTCTGTAACGCATGTTATACGGAAAGGTATAAAATTAACCTGGAACGAAATGGACCAGGGAACGTAATGGAACCATTTTTTTCTTAACTCAAACATTTTTTTTTTTTTTTACTCAATTTTTTTTCTCCCAAATTTGTTTTTATAAATAAATACAATCCATATCAAAGTAATTTTAAAATCTCCACGTCCGCTAATGCCAGCTTTTCCTGTACTCTTAATTTAATATTGCACAGAACGTGGTTTTATAGCTTCTTCTTCTGTATCTCGTTCAACGTCTTCTTTGGGGTTTTTAAAATTTTCTGGGCTAAGGCTAAAATTGGTTGTAAAATATTTTATGTGTTTTTAACGTATTGATGAGTGTTTTGCTCTAAACCGCACGTGCGTAGGCTGTCTAATGCGAGTTTTATTGATGAAATTTTAATTCAATGATGTTGTGTTGTGGTATCTTTATATTTTTTTTTTGGTTTTGAAAGAATTAATAATAGTTTGTTGACTGTTGGTAGTGCGTTGTTGTTTAGTTGGCTGGTATTTTGATCAGTGGTCGTTGTCCGGCGCATGGTCGATCATTTGTTGCTGCTTCTTAATTTTTTTTTTTTTAATTTTTTTATTGAATGAAATAGTGGTCGATCATTTTGTGGTGGCATCATTTACATGACCATAAAATCATCATCATCGTCATCGTTGTTTTCTTTATTATTAAGTTGGAGTTTTTAAACAAACATACACTCTGGCCATCCATCCATCTATCTATCCATCCGCTGGTGTTTTAAAACGGAAAAGAGTGGTGGCGTGTGGTTGGTGTCTGCATGTCTGTCTGTCTGACGTTTTTGTTTGTTTGGATGCGTAAATATTTTGCAATCGTTTTCATTAAGAATTCAATGCTTTTTTTATTCGTGGTTTTTGTTTATTGTGTAAAATTAGCCATAATCAAAAACGCCTTAAATAAAAATATTTTTTTGTTATATGGTCATCTTATGTTTGGAATTAATTTTAATATTTAAACATTTCCTCATACATAAATAGTAAATATTTTGTTTGTTTTGTTATGACTCTTATGAAAAATTCGATTTTAGTTTTTGTTTAAATTTAAATGCATGCAATGGAAAATTATAGCCAAACATTCGTATTACACAGTACAACTCTGAGACATTTTTCGAATAGAAAAAGTCTTAGACTCTGAGACAAAATTTCGTATAAAAAACTTCTCAAGTTCTGATACATTTCTTCTTTACAGAAAACTTTCCAATAAAAAATTCATTAGAATCAAAAAAAAATTTCTATAGAAAAAACATCAGAAAATTTTTCCCAACGAAAACACACAAAATAAAATCGTAAAATTTAAATCAACAAACATCAATTGTAAATCAAAAAAACATGATATCAACCAAACATTTAGTAAAAATGGCAGCCTGTTAGTCCATACTACAAAACATCGATTTTGTTTTCAACAAACTCAGTCAAGTAATTTTATTTCAAAATTCTTTTATATTATTTATTAAATTTCTTTGTTGAAAAAAAATCATTTGTCAGATCAACAAATTGTGTTTGTTGAATTTCTTTGTTGAAAAAAAAATTAAGATTTTTTACTTTTGCCAGATCAACAAATTGTGATTGAGTTTGTTAAATTTCTTTGTTGAAAAATACAAAATTCTTTTTTCAACAATCAAAATTTACATTTACGTTTGTTGATATTAAAAATTTCCGTATAGGAGCAATTTCAGTGAAAAAAATTTATTGTATTTACAAATATGAGGGTCAATATAACAATTCGTTTTTTCTGTGAAAGTCTTAGATTCTGAGACACTCTCTATAGAAAAAGCCTCAGAATCTGAGAAATTATAGAAAAACATATTTTGCGTATACAAAAAATGTCAGATTCTGAGACCTTTTTCCTTTAAAAAAGTCTCAGATTCTGAGACATTTTTCCTAAATATGCGATATGCTGCAAGAACAGGCTAACGGGGGAATATTTAACCCCCCTAAAAAAAAATTCTGATATGATATTTTTGAAACGGCGACACATGTTTACATTTTTTGTCCCCTCTACCAAACTTAATCATCAGAACCCAGTAATTTTTTAAAAAAAGTTTAAAATTGTTGTACAAAAAAAAAAAAAAATCTTTCAATTACAAAATTTGTTGGAGCAATTGCGAAATAAGTTACTTTTTTCAATTTGACATTTAACTTAAATTGTCGCAAAAAAGGTTGGGAACCATTGCTCTAATGCAATAGTTTCCAAGAAGAAATCAGAAAATTTCTATAAAAAAATTTCAAAATTTTCCAACAAAATTTTAATTTGACGAACCCATGAATACCCTCCACATTTCCAAATATTTTTTTAAAATATTTTTGTTAACTGCAAGGAAAAAACAAGTAATATTTTTAAATTCGGCTTTGCTACGGCTTTGCCGAATCTTTGAGAAGACCATTCAAAGAATGTCTTAGAATCGATCAAGGATCAATAATATTTATGTAAGGGACATACCATGTATTTTCAACTCTTAGGGCGGTCCCCATAATTTGTTTTAATATTGCGTCCTAGAGAGGTCATTAGTAAGACCCACGCCTACTATTTTTTCCCTTCAAAATTTTTTTTCTAAACACACCACTTCCTAAGTGGGCTCCCATTCCAAATTATTTTTTTTATAAAATTTCATACCACTGTAATTTATATGGGAGCCCCCATAGGGATTGGATATAGGGGAAAGGTACGTTTTGAAAAAATGTTAGAGAGTAATTAAACTATTTCATTAATCCACGTCCGCGAAAGTGGGCGTACTGAAAAAAAGGGTTTTTTTTAATCCCCCTGGGTCTAAATGCATGACTTTGAACTTCTTGTAGCATACAAATGATGCATTTGTTAAACAAAAACACAAAATATCATGTAAAACAAGTAAGAAAATTATAGTCTGTCAATACCAACCATATAATACTACCAGTGTTTCCCGTGACATGGGAAAGTTTAAACATGGACCGATCGGATCTATCTTTTGTCAAATCGTTAATAAATGTAAAAATCACTCACAAACCAAATTTAAGTGAAGTAGGCTTCTATTTGTTGCCAATAAACCGAAATAACTGAATATCGGCGAAATTTTCATATGGGGCGTAAGTCAAAAAATGGTCTGATTATAAACAGATTTGATAAGGTTATTAAAGTACGCGTTAAACACACAAAACTAAATTTTAATAAAAAAAAAATATTTTCATGTAATTTGAAAGATTTATGTGAATATCGGGAAGGTGGGTTGTAGGGGCGCTACAAGGAGAACTGGTCCGATTTCTTTAAAATTTGGAATGGTGATTTCTGAAAACAACAATTTTTTCTTCCCATTTTGAACGTTCGGGCAATTTTTTATTCTCCGGCCTAAAACTTATGTGGTACACATCTTAGGCCAATCTGATTAAATTAACCCGTAGCGCCCGGAAATTAAAAAGAAAAGAAAAAAATATTTATATATTTTTTAATTATGATGTGCTAAACGCGAAAAATTAAAATCAAACTTAAAAAAATGGAGGTTTTTTTCTACGTAAAAAATTAAAAAAAAAAAAAAACTCAAAATTTCCTTCCATAGATCATTTCGTAGAGCTTGAGACAGTCTTTCATTTAAACTTAATTTGAACCAAGTTTGATCATTTTTACCCGTGGCGAAAAATTTTCAACAATATTTTAGATTTTTGAAAAATTAAAAAAAAAAAATCTTGCGAGGATGTTTTTTATTAATTTTTGAAAGCGGTCGAGAGGTTTTCAAAATATCGCAATTAGAAATTTGTTTAAAATTTTTTAAAAATGGCGGTTTTTTCCTACGCTCAAGATTTATTTTTTTAAAAAAACTCTAAATGTTTTCCACTGACTATTTCATAGAGCCAAATTAAAAAAATTTAACCCATGGCGCCCTTCGATCAAAAAAACTACAGAAACTTTGATCGAAGGGCACCATGGGTAAAAACGTTTTGATTTGGCTCTACGAAATAGTCAGTTGAAAACATCGGGGTTCGAGGAAAAGAAGTTTTGAGATTTTTTTTAATTTCTTGAACTTAGGAAAAGTCTCGAAAATAGTTCGGGTGATTTTAATTTTTTTATAATATAATAGTTTTGATCACATGACCAATAATTTTTATTTATTCATTCTATTAATTTACAACTCATTTTTAATAATTTTAACCTAACCGAGAACTGGTAACAATGACCGTCGTCTCGTTGTAGCGAAAAAAGACCAAGGGTTTTGGTGGGAATCGAACCCACGACCCCTACGTTCCATGGCTAGCATGCTACCAACTAGCCTACGGGAGCCCCCTCCCGTATTCAAAACTAATAAATATGATGTGTCGCAAGATATAGATTTTTTACAGTTTTCTTTAAAAAAAATTTTAAAAATCTAAAATTTTTAATTTCTTTATGGAGTCCTTGACTGATTTTTCGGAATGACATAGTGAATTTACTTTCATACTGTGGATGAAAGGTATAAAAATTGGAAGGTAAAAAACAATATATTTTCAATAACATTTTTTTTTTTTTTAGATTTTATCAAAAAAGATAAATATTTAAGTTATTTATTTTTTTTTTAAAGACGTTGTAAATATTTTTGTGGCTTACCAATATCTGCCGGATCTTGTTTAGTCGGTATTTTAATACCTGATTTCGCGAGAAAAAAATCCTATCCAAAATGTATGGTTTTGCTTATAGTTTCTGTAAGCCTTTATCAATTTGGCTAAAATTCAATACCAATTTGACGCGGAGAATTTAAAATATATATCGTGAACCTATATTCAAAATATGCCAACTCAAATTTGACGGAAATGAGTTTTCGATGGCAAACAGCTCCCCTATGTAATACCTATCTGCCATAAAAATTTCAGAGCAAAAAAATAATTTGTTGTCGTTTTACATCCATTTTTGTTATTCTGCTAACTCAAAGTACATATTTTTTTGGTGGAAATAAATGCCAACTCCCATTGTAAATTTCCAAAAATTTTTCAAAAAATTTTTTAAAAAAAATTAGACCACATATCTTATTGCATTTGCCATGTGTAACACGAATCTTGTAAAGATTTTGATATCTAATGACTGGTTCTCAAGATATTGCCATTTTAAAAATATCGGTAAATAGTGTTTGCAAAAAAAAATTGCTTATATTTATGTAACTTTCAAACTATTTATCAGATTGAAACATTATGAATGGGGCAAATAAAGTCAATGATATAAGCTTTCAAAATAGCTGGTTTGGAGTGACCCTATTGCAATACAGCGTGAGTTACAGAGTGCCAAAGTTGACCACCCTGAGATTAAAAGGCTTTCGGAGCTAGTAACTTTTAAAAATATGCAAAGATTTTTAATTTTTTGTTCAGTTTTTGCAATTATCGTACTAAGGATAACAAAAACCAAAAAAAAAAAAAATTTTAAAATTTTTCCAAAAAAATGTATTTTTATTTTCCGACAAAATATGCCAACTCTAAAAAAATATTTGTTTTTTGATATAGTAATAAATGCCATCTCTGAAAAATATGCAAACAAGTGCAAAATATGAAAATTTTTGCATACCCAGTAAAAACTTCTATTACCAAGTAATGAGGTTTTCGCCTTTAAATAGATAGTGGTAGCTAGTTACTATGTTGGTGAAACACTCATTATTTTAACATGGCGATGTCATTGGAGTAATGACCGCATACCCACTCGCTTACGAGAATGCTACTGAAAAACTACATACATTAGTACCACAAATAATAAGCTACTAGTAGCCCAAAAATAACTCGTTACCCACTACTTACAAAAATGCTACCAAATAACACCATACATTAGTCCCAAAAATAAGTAGCTACCAGTTGCTCAAAAATAACTCGTTTCCCACTCCTTACAAAAATGCTACCAAATAACAGCTTTTGATTCTTTTAATAAATTTTTAACTTGGGGCAACTTCCGCCAATATGAAATTGAACAAGTTCATGTTGAACGCGTTTATTTCAAAAGCAACCAAGCGGGCAAATGCGGAAATGGAAATGATCCAATGTGCCAACGGAACCAATGTTTACGTTGATATCCTTCCCTTCAAATGTTTGATTGTAAAATTCAAATATTACAGGACCGAAAATATATCTTGGAACCTCGTAGAAAGGGACATTTGGCTACTTAGGACATTACCAATAACAAATATACAGAAGCGACTGCTGCTCAGCCAATGGAAACCGCATTAAACACCATCTTAAGTCTATATAAGAGTGAGTTAGGGTTTAAGGAAAATACTGTCTGTGATGGTTTTTTACCTTTTTACCGGCTTTAACATAATTTAAACAACAAGGCAAAAAAAATAAATTAAAATTTGGAGAACACCACAAAATTTCTCGAAAAAACAATAACAATTTAGAAAAAGCCAATTAAAATCCAGAAAACTTCAAAAGAAGTTATGTAAAGACTAATTAAGGCTCATAAATCACGATCAAGAGTCAGCTAGATCCAGTTTTCTGAATATCAATTTGGTTTTCAAAACTTTTTTTTGCCTTGTCCCAATTTTAATCAGAATTCATGAATTTGAATTTCTGTTAACAGAGTTTTATTAGAAAAAGTAGATAAATGTTAATCTTTTTTAAGCTAAATGTGCAAGTTTTTTCTAAATTTTCTTTAGCATTTTTTTAATTTCATTAAAAAAAAATTATTTAGACAACTTATCAGATATTTTAAATCGTATTTACCCGTAACCAATTCTGTATCAGGTTATCGGTAACTTATTATTTATTAACAAGTTGTAACCGGTTTTGTATTAGGCTATCGGTAACTCATTATTTGTTAACAAGAAGTAATCGAGCAGGTAACGAGCCCTCATTACATAGAATGCAGGCGGTAATGGGGACTTATTACCAAGTTTTTACTGGGTAGGTAAAAATTGTTTAGAATATTTAAACCATCTTGTGGAAGGTACATTGTTTATTTTTGCAATAATACGCGAAATAACTAGTTTTTTAGCTCTCCTGAACAGTAAGCTTTTTCCAGTTGGCATTTATTGAATATAGTTCGACGATATGTATGTTAATTGAGGCATCAGAGTTTTCTTTTGAAAGCTCGAGTGTTTTCAACAGACAAACAAACGGTGATATTAGTTCCTTTACCGATATTTTGAGTTATTACAAACATTCCGCTAACTCCTTGCGAATAAGGATATAGAATTTAAAAAAAACCACAGCAAGAAAAAAATCTTGTTAACATTCTTGTTTATAGATCATACAATTCCGATACTATAATTATCATCCCCATCATCATCAATAAAGTTGACCAACCAACCAACAATTGCTGTTTAGCATGTGTTTATATAATTACTATATGCAAAATACAACAAATCTAAACCTCATTCTCACATAAATACTTCATTTATTCCGGTCGACCGACGATCATCAGTTTGAATAAACTAAAGTGATAAGTTTGACATAAAAAAATAAAATAAAAAATTGATGATAACAACGTGATAATTATATTTGATGTTATGTTGCGTTTTATGTTTCATGCTTTGCGATACGCGCTGATGATGTGCTACGATATGATCTCCACTACACTCTTGTCTTGTCCAGGAAAAAATTTCTCCCCATTTTGTACGCGCAACTACTTTATCAAGATTGTTTTTTTTTTGTATTTATTCTTCCAGCTATTTTTTTTTTGCATTTTGTTAAATGTTTAATAGTAGAACATTAAATTTAGCATGCAAACTTCATAAAAACCATAGAGACAAAAAAACAAGTGAAAAAGTTAAATTCTGTCGTGCCGAATTTTAAAATACCCTTCACCTGTATCCCAGTATTTATAAATTAATACGATTTTTGAATGCACATATCAGGAGCCAAGTTGTAGCATTTTGTATGCTGGGTTTACATGGGGGTGCTACACCCCTTTTTTCCATTACGCCTAAATTGTACATAGAGATCAAACATGCTAACATATCATTCTGTACCGAATTCTATTTGAATCTGCTAAACAGAAGCCGAGTTATTGCATTTTGCATTCTAGGGTTATATGGGAGGTGCCACACCCCTTTGTCCACTTCCTCCAAAATTTTAGATTTGAATCTGTTAAACAGAAGCCTTTTAAAATAATTTTGTATTTCCAAAATTTTAGAGCTGTCTTTACACTTTTAATCATAACTTTTGATCCGCTCAGCCGATTTCGCTCAAATGTAATACCAAACTACTTACGGCAATGCAAAATATATATGGGGCATACCATGTCAAATCGGACACTTTGAAAATTTTTTTTTTAGATTTTCCCAATTTGTTTACAGATTTTAGTACCCTTCGAAAACTCCTTCGTGGTAAATTTTCAGACTTTTTTGATGACCCGTTCAAAAGATATAGAATTTTTTAAAATTGGTAGTTTGTTCCTTTACTCAAACTTCTTTTACTCATGACTTCTTCAATAACGGTCCAAATTTCAAATTTTTTTTTCAAAATTTTTGTTTATTTACGTACTTTTTGAAAAAAAAACCCAAAAAAATTCTTAAAAGCGCTCTAGTATGCGATTTGTAAGTTTTAAAATTTAAATCTCATTTTTGAAAATGTTTGTACTCTTCGATTTTTTTTTAATTTTTTTGTGTAAAACTTCTATCGATTCTACAAATTTTTTGCCCAGGAGGATCGTGGGATAACGATTATTACTATTTTTTTAAATTTTTTGAAAAAATTTTATTTTAATTTTCCAATCTTAAAATCATTTCTACTGCTCCAATGGTGCGTCATAGAGGGATCCTTTATAAGACGGACCCCCATTAATTTTTACGTCTAAACATTTGTTCAGAACAAACTAATACCCTATCTCCAATTTCTAAGGGGGCTCCCACACAAAACGACATTTTTTTAAATTTGCTCCAACAGCTCTAACTGCCCTAATATTGCCCTTAGAGCAACAAAATGTTTTACCGACCCACAATATTTTTCTAATCCAAACATTTTCGTAGAACACACCTACCCTCTATCTTTAACTATTAAGGCGGTCCCCATACAATTTTTTTTTTTTTTTTGTAAATTTGTTTTACACTCTTATAAATTTTTGTTGAAATTTACCCACTTTATTGTAGGTAACTGTTCTCCTACAATAAAGTGGGTAAAAATA
This sequence comes from Pegoplata infirma, assembly GCA_963921195.1. NCBI lineage: Eukaryota > Metazoa > Arthropoda > Insecta > Diptera > Anthomyiidae > Pegoplata > Pegoplata infirma. Next base: position 84,810,666 of record OY992540.1, read on the forward strand.
CACTATATGTTTAAATTTCAACATTTGCACACAAAGTGTGTATAACTAATAAACATTTTGTGTGTACACCTACATGTTTGACGCTTGGAAAATTCTCTAGCAATAAACACAAAGTGTGTAATTTTAAAATGTTTGTGCGTAAAAAAACATTATATGTGTGCAAAAATGGATTAAAAATGTTTAAAATTGAAATTTAAATTTTGCTTTTTTTACCTTTTTGTACTTTATTCCTATAAATAAAATGCGTTTTTATTTTTGTTGTTTTTATTTTTGTTGTTTTTATTTTTAGATGAATAAAACAAAAATTATAAAACTTTTGTCAATAACTAACTAAAAAAATAGAAAATTAAGATAAATAACATAAATACATTTAAATTAATTTAAATACACACAAAAAATTATTGGCTAAAAATTTTCAATTAAATCTATTGATCAACAAAATTAAAATAAGTCAATCAATGTTTTGATTGAAATTTTTTTCAACATACAAAATTTTTTTTCGGTTTAATTTATTTGAATAGAATAATTCAAAAATATACAAAATAATAGGGTTTTACTTTTTTTTTATTGTTTGGAACATATAGGAAAGCAAAAAAGATGAAATTTTTGATAATTTTGTCATAACCTTACAATTCATTTGTTAAATCAATCATTATTTTGATTGACTTTAGACAAAAAATTGATCAAATTTTTGATCAAAATCGAAAAAATGTTTGATTGAAATAATTTTCAATCAATCACCTACAATTTGATGATTGGTATAACAAATTTTTTAATTGGAGGAGTTTCAATCAAAAAATTGATTGAATCCGCGTTTTTGTTGATTGAAATTCGTTTCAAATTTTTTCTGTGTAGAAAGACTTTTTCAATTACAAAAGGACTAAATGTAACAGAATTTGATATTTTTTCAATAGTAAAATAACTTAAAAAAAGGCCTGATTTTTTTTTCTATAGAAAATGACTTAGATTCTTAGATTTTTCTTTAAGAAAAAATTTCTCAAGAGATTTTTCTGAAATTTTTCCTTAAGAAAAAAATTCTCAAATTTTTAGACTTTTTCTATAGAAAAAATATCTCAGAATGTGGCACTTTTTTATGTACATATCCATAAAAAAATAATGTGATTCTAGGACTTTTTCCATAGAAAAAATTTCCAAGATTTTGAGACTTTTTCTTAAGAATTTTTTTTTAGATTCTGCGACTTTTCTTTAACAAAAAATGTCTTAGATTCTACAAAAAAAAGTCTTAGATTCTAAAACATTTTCTAAAAAAACTTTCTCAGATTCTGTGTCTCAGATCCTTAATACTTTTTGTATTGAATCTGACACTTTTTCTGAAACAATTTTTTTTTTTTCGATTAAAAAAGTATCAAATTTGATAAAATTTTTCTTGAGGGAAATCTCAGATTCTTTAAGCTTTTGTAGAAATGAATATATGATTAGGCACCTTCATCTTTAAGAACAGGTCTTTTGATACTGAGACAAATTTTTGTGGAAAAAATCTAAATTTTAAGATATAAGACACGGTCGGTTGTTTTAAGAGTATGTAAGAACTGGAAACGTTGATGCTATTTACAATTCATTAGATTTAACATACGAGCTTCTGGTTGAAATATAACTTCAATTCCTCGGCAAAACTCAAAACGTAAATTCCCTGCATCTTTAACCATTTGTAATATCTGAAAAAATATTGTTATAAGTCTAATTTGTTGATGCAGTTGTTTATGAGATTTACATGTCTCTACTAACCTTATTTCACTTTTATTGTTTCATCTACAATTCCTTAATTGTTTGCAAAATATTGTTTATTTATTTATACGTTTTTTTTTTTTTATTTTATTGGTCTATTCGGCAAATGTTTTCTTTTATTATAAAATATTTGTAGATTTATTTCAGTATTTTTTTCATTTTGATTTTTTATATGACAATTAATAACTACTACTATAAAAATGTAGCATTACACATTTTATGTCTAATATTTGATTTCAAACACAAAATGTGTAAAAATAAAATTCAAATTTTTATAAACATACAAATTACTATGCAAAATGTGTAATTTTCGACATTTTGTGTCTAAATGAATTTTTTAAACATTTCATGCGTAAATTTAGGCGTTGTGTGTCATTTTAAACAAAAGTTTACTAACATTATTGTAGTGATTTTACATATATTTTTTAGAGTGTATTTAATCAGCTTCTACCGGTCCAATGGTGCGTCCGAGATGGGTCATTAGTAGGACCGAACCCCATTTATTTTTACCATAAAACATTTTTTAAAACATAGCTACGCCCTATCTCCACTCCCTAAGTAGGCTTCCATTCAAAATTAAATTTTTATAAAATTTGCTCCAACTGTTATTTGTATGGGAGCCTACTTAGAGAGTGGAGATAGCGCGTAGGTATGTTTTAAAAAAATGTTTTAGGGTAAAAATAAATAGGGGTCGTTCTCACTAATGACTCCTCTCGGACGTACCATTGGACCGGTAGAAGCTGATTAAATAAAACAAATTTACAAAAAATAAAAAAATTGTATGGGGACCGCCTTAACAGTTAAAGATAGAGGGTAGGTGTGTTTAGAGAAAATGTTTGGACTAAAAAAATATTGTGGGTCGGTCATACATTTTGTTGCTCTAAGGGCACTATTAGGGCAGTTAGAGCGGTTGAAGCAAATTTTACAAAATGTCGTTTTGTGTGGGATCCCCCTTAGAAATTAGAGATAGGGTATTAGTTTGTTCCAAAGAAATATTAAGACGTAAAAATAAATGGGGGTCGGTCTTGAAAATGACCCCTCTATGACGCACCATTGGAGCAGTAGAAATGATTTTAAGATTGGAAAATTACAACAAATTTTTTTCAAAAAATTTTAAATAATAGTAATATTCGTTATCCCACAATCCTCCTGGGAAAAAAATTTGTAGAATCGATAGAAGTTTTACACAAAAAAAATTAAAAAAAATCGAAGAGTACAAACATTTTCAAAAATGAGAATTAAATTTTAAAACTTAAAAATCGCATACTAGAGCGCTTTTACGAATTTCTTGGGATTTTTTTTTATTGAAAAAAGTTATAAGTAAAAGAAGTTTGAGCAAAGGAACAAACTACCAATTTTTAAAAATTCTATATCTTTTGAATTGGTCATCAAAAAAATCTAAAAATTTACCACGAAGGAGTTTTCTAAGGGTACGAAAAACTGTAAACAAATTGGGAAAATCTAAAAAAAAAAAATTTCAAAGTGTCCGATTTGACATGGAATGCCCCATATGTTAAATATCAGTCACCTCTGTCGTGTATTTTGCCCGTGATCGCCATTTTAACAGACAGACAGACGATCATCGCTAGATCGTCTTAAAATCGATCGAGTATCACGATTACCTATATATACTTTATAGGTTCCCAGTTTGATATTTCCAAGAGTTACAAACGGAATGACAAACTTAAATACCACAGATTGGAGGGTATAATAAAAATCCAAATCATGAGGTGTATTTATGTAGTAAAAAGGAGTGTTGAAATTAAACCTGATTGCCATATTAAAAAAAGCTAAAAATTAAAATCAAATACCGGATACTAGCAGTTAGTAGGACAGATATTTATCTGTGGTTGGCTCTTTTTGCCATGTTTTTGTTGTTGCTGTTGGCCAACAAAGATCATCTTTGGCTTTGCCCATTGGAATTGTGTTTAACATACCAAATATTTATGTTTTAAAAGATGTTTTTGATAGTTGATAATTATAATGTTACACATAAATATTTATGTTGTACGACATACTACGACAAGAAGTAGTAGACATTTGTATTAAATTACATTTTAAAAAATTTTGTATAATGAGATAATAATTAGATTAAAAAAATTAAACATTTAATGATATCCGATTTCATGATTGAAGTCTGTTGACCTGAAGAATTTTTAAAAAATTATCTAAATTACACAGTGAATCCTCGTATATCTTCTCATATACAAATATTTTTTACCGGGAAGTAATATTTTTTCTATATTTTTCCTATTAAAAAACTCTCAGATTCTGAGATTTGAGATATTTTTCCTAGTGAAATATTCTATATTTTTTCTTTGAAAAATATTTAAAGTTTGAGGTATTCTTCCCCATTTTCAAATTCCACTAATTGTTATACCCTCCAACCACAGTATGGGGGTATACTCACTTTGTCATTTAATTTGTAACGCATCGAAATGTCGGTAGGGGAACCTAAAAAGTGTATATTATTGATCCATGATCTATTCTAAAGCATTCTTTAAATGTCCGTATATATGTAGATAACACCTGAAGTTTGACACAATATGTCTAATGGTCATTGACAGGTTAAGTTCGTAAATGGACCAAATCCGACCAGGGGAAAAATGTTCCCCCTCAAAGAACTAAACCAGCCTCTGAAAAACGCCATTTATTTACATGTTTTTTTGAATTTTAGTTAAACAAATGAAACTTTTTGTGAAAGAAAAGTTCAAAGTCCTGCATTTGGACCCAGGGGATTGAAAAATGTCGGTTTTTAACCACCCCGCCCCTTTTGAGGGCGTGGATTAAAAACAATATCAAATAATGACAAAACTGACTAATATATGGTAATATGAATATATCTCAACCTCAATTCATACTTTCTTTCAACTTTTTTGTCTCTTACATTATTTCGCAAGGGTTACCCATAGAGTAAAGAATATATCAGAGATTTTGATAGGCTCCAAAACAATATGTCACTTTATATAAATTGGTTCTCTTAATGTTTAAGAGAGTTTTTACATGGAATAGCATAGGCAACACTAAGAGAACCAACTTTTTGAGAGAGGAAATTAAATGGTAGCCAACCAACCTGATACCCACTGGGGTTACCAACATGATCTGGAATTGCAGACACAAATGAAGGAATTTGCATTTTCTGTTTCGGAGACGTGCCTAATGGCGACATATTTTGTCAGTAATTTTATTTGATTTTTTCTGTAAGTACAGATCGAGCACGGGCTCTAATTATATTTGTTTTTTTTTCAACTTGAACCCTTATAACAAATATAATTAGAGCCCGTGCTCGATCTGTACTTACAGAAAAAATCAAATAAAATTACTGACAAAATATGTCGCCATTAGGCACGTCTCCGAAACAGAAAATGCAAATTCCTTCATTTGTGTCTGCAATTCCAGATCATGTTGGTAACCCTTGCAAAATAATGTAAGAGACAAAAAAGTTGAAAGAAAGTATGAAGTGAGGTTGAGATTGCTAGAAATAGAATTGTAGTGTTGGAAACTGTCAAAATTTATTCTGTAGAAACTAAAAATATTCACATATATAAAAAACAGTTTTCATTAACAAGACAAACCGACATTTATTAGAATTTTTTTTTTTTGTAAAAAAAATTAGATTCTGAAATATTTTTTTTTATTGAACAAAGTCTCAGAATCTTAAACTTTTTGTGTAGTAGAATTTAAGTTAGAATTAGATCATATCAATTGAATATTTATAAGTAGTTTTTAAAAATTGTTCGGATAGAAAAAAAATTTCAAAAAAATTTCCAATCGAAAATTTTAAAATCATTAATCGCATCAAAAATTTATTTAAAAAAAAGTTGCGTGTTACATTAGTAATCTGCATTTCTCATTGTGAATACATTAACATCAAATCATCATTTTATGAAATTACAATACAAAAACTTTATTAGAAATCGGTTTTTATTTTCTATTTCAAAAATAAAACTGACCAATCGATCTCTTTCATATGTGTCCAATATAATCGTCATTATACAATTAACAACATACAATCATCAATATACATAAAAAATGTACATATAACCAGCATACAACAATCAATCTCTAAAATCATTTAAATTAATTTTTCAGATGCATGTTTATTTTTAATGTTGTTTATTTTTAAATTTATTTTTTGTTTATTTTAATGTTTGTTTGATCTCTATCAAAACTGGAGTTAGTTTTATTCCATTAAAAACCGCCCCACTTTTACACGCTAGTTTTTTTTTTTTTATTTTTCAAAAACCATTATTTGGCAGTTTATTGAAAACCCAACACACTTCATTACCTTTCATCCGTGAAAGCAATAAAAGTTACCGAAAAATACACTATTTCATCTTTTATGCCCTTTAGTCATATCACCAAGTAAATCAAAATCGATCAAATATTCAAAGAAATTAAACACAAAAATATTTTTACGAAATCTTGTACACAAAAACGCTAATACTTTTGCACGTGCCTGTTTAATTATGGCTACGAAAAGGCTATAATTAAATTTAAAAAATACAGATATTTACGTAAAAGTAGATAGTTTTTTATGTCACTTTCATGATACCAAAAAAAAAAAAAAATTTCATAATAAATAAATTAAATCACTATATTATCATTATTAGTCTAATTGGACTCAGGCTAGTTTTAAAAAGTTGCATGGTTATTAAAAATTTTACATAATTTTTTTGTTAGGTTAACATAAATGAAATTGGGATATTATTTCATACATTTTGTATAAACGTTGAATAAGTTTTATTTTTTAAACAGTACAATGGACATTTTAAGTCTGAGCGACATGGACTTCCCTAAAAATTATTAAAAATAAAAATATTTTTTTAAAAAATAAAAAAGTTGTTTTTGTAAAAAAAGTCAAAAGTAGTTCTGATTTTGAGAAAAAAAAATTGGTAAAATTTCAGGTTAATGACATTTTTTTTAAAGATTTAAGAAAAATCCTTCGAAAACTTTTTTACATACACTGAAATCGATTCTATGGTATATGCAATTTGTTAAAGACAAAGTTAACAATTCTCAACGTTATTATTATACCGTTTGACAGCCAATACTAAACATGAACCGGATGATATACGTTTGATAGAAGGGATGAAATGGAGTAAAACTGCATTTACAGTTTTTTTATTTCCTGATCCTGTTTCCTTTTAAAAGGACATCAAAGTTTTCATAAATTTTGTAAAATATTTCTGAAATATTTGTACTTGTACTAGGATGCCACTGGTGATGGCAAATGAAAGAGGAGCATCTCCCCTTATTTTTCCATTTTTTTATTTTGCCATATCTGAATAAAAGGATGTGAATAAAGTCAATGGAAAACCTTGTCAAAATATTTTGTTGAAAATTTTGAATGATATTGAAGGATAAAGTTTTAAAAGGTTATAACTTACCTCCTTTTTCCCGATATGTAAAAACAATAAAATAGGAAAATTAGGGGAGATCCTCTTCTTTAATTTGTCATCGCTAGTGAAATTCTAGGACAAGTACAAATATTTAAAAAATATTTTAAATTAAATATTTCAGTTTAACCAAATTTAAAATTTTTTTGTGCTTTTCGTGACGAAAGGAATTATGAAGAGAAAATAAATCATGCAAGCTCACGCAAAAAACGTCGACTCACGCACACTCACAAACTCAAAAATTTAACTCGCGCAATTTTTTTCCACTCACACAAAATCAGGTTTGTAAGTAACATTTAGTTTCAGTCATACTCACGCGTAGTTACGAGTGAATCCCGAACTACTCTGCTCATGTGCCCATCTCTAGATCAAACTAAACTATTCTAGTTTTGGTCACCCTAATTTTAACCTATTTATCTTTTAATCCCTTTTAAAAATATTTGTACTTCCTAAAAATATTTTTAACACAAAACGTACTATAAATGTGCAGGTAAATTTCGTGTGTTCACACCTTATAGAGTGATTGTTATAACAATTGTTATTGTTGGCGCCTACTAAATCCCAACAATCAACACACAAATACTATAAGTGAGAAAGTACTACGTAGTAAATTGCTGTTAAATCCAAATATCCAGGTTACTGCCTTTTTCCAATCTTATCGTACTTATAGTTATGAGTTTATGACAATGATGATGTTGATGGCAGGGAAGAGGACGGTAGGTTCTACGTGAACTACTTAAACCTTTTCGTACGGTGTGCTGTTTTTATAGAGTGTTTACACAGAACTAAACACATTCATATCAAATTGAACACATTGAAAAAACTAAACTATTGTAAGCAGTTTTTCGTATGATTGTCTGTCTGTTTTTATATTTGACTGACTTATTTTTGTGTTCTCTTTATGTCAACATTTAAGTGACGTTCATGGATCTTTTTGTATATGGTACGATTCGACATGGTTATGTTATTCATCTTATTCTTCTACACATTTCATAGACAAACCTATTGAACATTTAACCGATACTTACGTACATGTGCATGTTCATTCATTGATTTTTTTTTTTCTGTTTGTGTTCGAAAATAACTATAAACGTAAACTATTAACCCTAAAATGGACTGGAAAAACTTTATTTTTATTTTTTTCAAAACAAGACTTGTAGTTGGAAAAGACTATCAGCCGCTAGATAGTTTTCTACAACCACAGAGTGGGGGTATACTCACTTTGTCATTCGGTGTGTTCCACATCGTAAAATCGATCGTGGAACCCACAAATTATATTCATTGTTCTTTGACATTCTGTGAATATCCGTCAGTCTGATTTTAACAGAAGAGTAACAAGAATTTGTGTGACTTATTGTCATAGGAAAGTTAGGTTAGGTTGGATGGACGTCCGCCAAATTAGGAGAATTCACTCGGATGCCATAAGGCCTATTGTGATTCCCTTAATTGTCATTTTCCTACTCCCCAACTGATACAAAAATTCTCCTGTTTCTTAAACCATCCCGATTCTTTGAGATATTCTGCTAGAGCTGTCAATGAGATACCGTTTAGGCAATCCAGGTCATCGAAAAATATATTTGCACCAAATTATTAAGGCGGCTTCTTATTAGACCCGGACATTCACATAACAGGTGCTACACTGACTCCTCCTCTACAATACTCCCTATCAGAAATTCGCATATGCATGGAAATTTGTCCGATTATACAGTTTGCTGTAAGTACTCCTACTAATAGGCTAATCGTGGCTTCCGGGTCATAGGAGAATACGGGGAAATGAGATTGCCGATTCTTTGGCAAACATTGGCTCCGGATACAATTCCTCACAATTCGGTGCCTCAGATTGGTATAGGCTAGACAGGGATGATGCACTGGATCAACTCTCACATGAAATCAATTTTCATGGAAGATGGTCAAATGAGTTGACATGGAAGAATACTAAATGTTTTATAATAAGACCAGACAAGAAAGTGGCAAACTATTCTCTCAGTCTGACTAGAAAAGATTGTCGCAAACTTACTGGCCTAATTACAGAACACAATGCCTATGCTCGTCATATGCCGAAATTGGGTGTCTTATCGGACCCTCTGTGTGCAGCTTGTCTTGAGGATGAGGACACAACAGAACAATACATCTGTTGTTGCCCAGAGTTCTCGAGAGCTAGACTGCGAATAATGGGATCTGATATTCTGTCAACGGCCATGGTAAATGGACTTTCCTTTTCTGACTTTCTCAGGCTTAAGAAAGCGCCTGAGAAATTCTAGGCAAGCACCTTTCACTATCTTTAAACTTTCTCTCATCCTCTACTAAATCTTCCTTTCCAGGGTACGGTACAATAAACTGTTTTAAGTCTGAGCGCCATAGACTAACCTAGCTTTCTTTTTAAGCTTGTATAACCCACCTTCAACTCAACTCAAAATAGGGTTATCGTCCTTTTACCAAAAGTAAGACAGCTTTTGTCCTCTTAGGATTTGGCAATGGCCATATGTTCGTGATATCCTGCACGTAGTCAGTGATATCCACCAACCCTTCATTTTAATCTCTGATATTCTATCAATTTCGTTCTTCAATTTTTCTATATGAATCCATCGACCTGGAGCCATTTCCTGCACACTCATCAGCTAATTCGTTACCAGCGACCCCACTATTTCCAGGGATCCAGATTAGCTTAAATGTGTGCTGACTGATTCGATGAATGGATCGTATACAATTCCTAACAATTCTTGATTTTACAGTATTTGATTCTTAGGCCTTCAGGGCTGCAAGACTATTCACGAAAATGTTAATGGCGCAGGGACTTAGGTCCTGGAGGGTCCCCAACTGCGTTGCTTAAGCATTTTAGACTCTCTTAACCTGATAGCCGATTTTGCTAATTTTGAACACCCTTGATGTAGATCCACGGGCTGAATGTTTAGTATGACTTGCAGGCCTCCCTGGGTTGCCGATCTAATAACACCAGTTATGTCCACACACGTCAGTTGCTGAACGTTCTGTAGGTTGTAGAGATATGATTTCATAATGTATGGGATGAGAGCGTATTGAAATACCATCTAGGGAATACTGAGAAAATCCACCTGTTGCGGAACATCAAATTGATATCTACACTGATGGATCAAAAATGCAACAGGAAACAGATAGTGGAGTCTACTGTAAGGAATTGGGAATTGAATATAGTTTACGGATACAGGACGGCTGTAATATTTTTCAGGCGGAACTGTATGCAGTGTCGTAGGCAGCTAGACTCATTTCAATGAGACCGATCTACACTAGTGAGATCATTATTTACATTGATAGTCAAGCGGCTTTAAAAGCATTGGGAAATACGAATATAAGATCTTAGTTAGTCAGTCGTTGTCGCCAAGAGCTTCAGGCTCTTATCGAACAACACTCCTTAAGATTGTGCTGGGTTCCGGGACGGGCTATCTCGTATGGGCGCAATTCTACGATCAAACGCAATTAAGACCGACGTGGTCAGGAAGAATTTTGAACTCCAAGAAGATTCAAAATGGGAAAGCAGACATGACTGTATCCAAACAAAGGCTATGTGGACTCGCGGCGAAAAGGGTGTTCAAAAAACTCTTCTTCATATGGAAAAAGCAGGCCATACTGGCCTGTAATTTTTTAAAAATGATGAAATTAATTGGAGATGAATTGTGCAGATGGTGCGGATACGAAGAGACATCGAAAGTTTCATTCTATTATTTTTGTCAGTGCCCTGCACTATCTCACAATCGATTTCATTGTTTTGGCTCATATTTCTTTTAGAATATGGAGGAGCTTGGAGGAATCAGCCCGTTGAAGATGCTAAAATATATTAGGCTGAGTAAATTTGATGAAGCACATATGTGGTCTTAAATCGTCATGCTATGGGACAGGAAGACGGAAGAACTTGAACTAACCCACCGCCATCTAATAAATTATTTGTAAAATAATTTTTTGATGAGATAGAGGATTTTGCATTCAGAAAAATGAGTTATGTGAAACAGAAATAGGGGCTTAAATTTAAAAAAAAAATCTTTGTTCCTTTTACAGGTTAACTAAAAATAACATTCTTTTCTTGAACAAGAAAACAAAAAAAAACGTTTAGGTATCTTGAGTTGTCTTGACTGTTTATGTGATTTGTCACACTTGAGTTACAATATAGAAGAGGATGATTTAACAGAAATAATATCATATAATACTGTGGTATGGTTTTATTTTTGTTGTAAATTTTCTTGTTACTGTTTAAAAGTAAAATGATAAAAAATATGAAAAAATTACCGTTGTGACTCAATATTGATTTAAAAAAGAAATATAAAAACGTTTATTGACATAAGACTTACGTACAATATGTAAGCAGCACAATTCAGGTGTTAAAGACTGAGTTATGAATTGTTTTTTGGGGTTTCTTTTGAAAATTTAGTGCTAAATTTAGGTTAATTTATCTAACATATTTTGTGTAATCTACACTTGTAAAAAGAGGGTTTATAAGTTTGTTATAAAGTTTGTACCCCAGCAAAAATATGGTGTCCAATAAATTTACATAGTAGTGATCCTTAATCAATTATAAATAGATCTAACGATGTCTGTAGGCCTGTGGGTCTGTCTGTCGGTAGAAATCATATTTTTAGCAAAACTATGATATCGTGTCATATGTACGTAATTTAACACGTAGTCAAAATAAGAGAAGAGAAAAAACATGTCAGTCATTCTATGCACAGACGCAAATGCGCATCATACCATCTGGAACAGCTCAGACATTAACGCTAGAGATGAGTCTTTATTTGATTTATCAAACAGAAGGGAAGTTTTAGATATTACTCTGAAAAGCTAGCACTCGCTTTTGATAGGGGAATGGAAAGTTTCGAATAAATGTTTATAATCAGATCACCTATATATTGAATTTTCTTTTGAAGTAAGAAGCCAAGGGAAAGCGACTTATCTCAATGGATGGAGAACAAAGTGGGAGCTACATATCGGTACTTTCTCATGGTTTCTCCAAAGTGTTCCGTCGGTTATTATTTACGGTACAACTGCATGTAAACCAACTATAAGTGGGCAAAGGAGTAAACATATTTGGTGGAACTCAGACATTGCCAATATACGATTTGTGTGTCAAAAACTGTATAACCAGATTAAAAGATAATGTAACTTGCCTGTGTACAAATAACAATTTTAATAATTTGGAAAGGAGGGTGAAGCGTCAGTCCTGGAAAGAATTTTGTGGAGGCGTGAAAGAGTTTTCAAAGACCAGACGCCCGCGCAACATCCTTCTGAAAGTTCCCTCCCGCTATATGCAAAAGCAAGGCTGCAGTTGAATAACAAGCGTCGAGGAGTAGCTTGACGAACCTAGGAATGCGCACTTTCGTGGTTTTCTTTCCGCTTCTGATACGGAAGACATATCTGTTAAGCCTGAGCCCAACGTTGTCAGGAACTTCGCACCCTACAAATCCCCCGTCCTGACGTTATCATCTCAGCTGTCCTTAAATGAAACGCCGAAACATGCCAGCATGCCATTCTGATAGAAAACTCTTGAACTTCTTTTTGAATGGAGTTGTTCTATTTTAAATAAGGATTCCAGACAGGTCCTATTGAACAGAGGACCTCGACATACCCGAGGAGACACTTGGCCATTGGAAGCAGCTGGAGTCTTAATTCCCGGAATGGCAATTTGCTATTCAACACGGTCGTCAGGTTCGTACTTATGTATGCAGTATCCGTTTGGTTGGTGGCGAAGGAAAAGGTCACTCACTGAAGACAATCAATACGATCATTAGGTCAAGTTGATGATAATGAACGAGCTTTGTTCCACTCTAAAGCGAGGTCTACTCGCAATGCTTCACTGGCTACTAGACCTTCTTGCAACACAACTAGTCGAAAACACAGCCACTCGGGTTGCGATAAATGCATAGACGTGCAGACCATACGGACATGAGAGAATCCATATATAAAACAAGGATTCCAGATAGGTCCCATAGGGTGGGGGATCTCGACATACCTGAAGAGACACTTGGCCATTGGAAGCAACTGGAGTCTTACTCTCCGGAATGTAAATTGGGTATTCAACACGGTCGTCAGCCCATACTTATGTATGGAGTATTCATTTGATGGGTGCCGAGGGAAAAGGCCACTCATCAGAAGGCTTTCAATAAGGATCCTATTGAAAGGACAGGTTTTATGTGGCTTCTGACGTTTTACGTCCGCACACATAGATAAAAATAAAATAAAAATTACTTCTTCTTGGATACACCAACGGTGCGACCACGTCGACCAGTTGTCTTGGTATGTTGACCACGGACACGGAAACCACAATAATGACAGAGACCACGGTGAGAACAGATTTTCTTCAAACGCTCCAAATCGTCACGCAATTTAGAGTTTGAATTGGATGATGTCAATTGGTTGTATATTGATTACGAACGGACTTCACCCCACTTTGATGAAAGGTCAACTCACAATGCTTCACTGGAAACACAACCACTAGGCTTGCGGCTATAAATGTACGGACATACAGATAATACGGGCATTCGAGAATCGATGTTTAAAACAAGGATTCCGGACATGTCCTTTTAGACCTGTGGAAGCACTTGCCCAATAGAAGCAACTGGAGTTTTACTCCCCGGAATGTAAATTGGTAAATTGGTGTAATTTAGTAGGTGGCGAAGGAAAAGGCCACTCATCAAAAGGCATTCAATAGGATCCTATAAAAGCATCTCTTGCTATTCCGGAAAAGTGTCTTCTAGGAATGTTTCACTGACAGCCAGTAGATCTTCTTGCAACACAACTAGTCGGAAACGCTACCATGAGGTTTGCGGCTATAAATGCATGGACGTACAGATAATCATAGGGCATCACAGCGCAGTAGCGAACATGGACTATTGCACCCCTTCACCCTCGTTCGAAACCTTGTTTAAGACTAGATTACCGGTAAGGTCGAATTGGACGGAGGGTCTCGACAAATTTGGGGAGATACATAAGCTTTTCACTTATGGCTCCAAAATGAATGGGCGAGTGGGAGGTGGCATTTTTATGAGTCAAGTGGATGACAGACCGTCCTTTCGACTACCAGACCAGTGTAGTGTATTTCAGACCGAAATCATGGCCATAAAATGGGCTGAGAACTGGATAGGGTGCCAACGAATATCATTTAGAGATATCAGTGTTTTCACCGACAACCAAGCAGCTATTAAATCCCTGGCGGGTGTAACTACAACATCTAGAAGTGTCCAAGAATTCCAGGCGTCTCTAAACAAAATGGCGAGACATACAAATGGCAACTGTGTTACCGATGAATTAGCAAGGCAGGGGTCGACTCTGCAATCTAGATCCTACCTTCTGACGGAATACATCTTACGCATGGCATCCTGTTCAATTCGAGTAAGCGGCGAAACGACTCTTCTCTATCACAGATCGCAAACGGCAGGAGGCGACGTGAACCCACGTGCTAACACGAGGATGGCGCGGCCCTCATAGATATGATAATTTGACTATCTCGGAACCAGCTATGCAACCTGGTTTTCGCCGTCACGGGGCACAGTGCACGCTTCGGTGCACACGCCATCAAAATGGAAAACTCCCACAATTTCTATTGGGGAGATTTAAGGACATGGCGGAGGAAGATACGGCATCGCACTTTCTCCGGAGCGCAGCCCGATACTAGTGGAATTGACATGTTTATCTGGTATGGACATTCGTTGAAAAAACTCGTTCATCTGGAACTCCGATCGACTCAGTTTGGACTCCGGTGAGGTCACTTGACCATTCTTTCTTATCTCCTCTCCTTATCTTTTCTTTCCTTTTCTTTCTTTTATAGGTAAGATTACGGGACCACGTTCATATTTAGAAGACCTCATCTGAGCTGGCCGATTAGCGGCTGCATGCTTACTTAACCTAACAGCCCACTACGTAGTTAAAAGTTTTATTGGGAGTCAAAAGCATATTTAATTGATGTTTGAATAGTAGTTGTTGAACTATTAAAGTTCATTATCTTTTGAATTATTACTCATTTAACTGAAAGAGTAATTTACAGTATTTGTTTGTTTGTTGTGCCAATTCTAATTAAACAATTTTAAGCTTATTAACTTCCTAATCATGGTAATTTTTCAGTCATATCTTTCATTATTATTCATGTATATGGTTAAGCCTATTTAAATTTAAATTACTTTATTATAAAAAAAATTTATAAATGTTAAGGTCATTTATTTTTAATATCAAGAACAGCAATAATTATAAATAGTTTTAATAATTCAACACTATGAAAGTGACAAATTTGTAAAGATAATGACCTTTAGCTTTTTTTTATTGTCTTTTGACTATTTTAAGATCTATGGCTTTAAAGCCGTGTTTGCTCTAGGAATGGTTATTTATCTTATGAGGTGACATCATGTTCTCTATAACAAAAAAACCGTTAATTTAAGTGTTGATTGTTTAAAACATTCACTAAAATTAAAAAAAAAAAAAAATATGAAATTGGCGACTGACTAACTTTGTGAGCTGCTAAATATGGGATTGTCTTCTTTGTTTAGCCATTTATTTTTTTTCGTGTCTTAAAATACATATTAAAGGAAAAATGTGTATGTTATGTTGAGTGTTTTTTTTTTCGAAAAAAATTCCCAAGTTTATAATGACAATAATGATGATTATTTATTCATTTATTTAATGACAAATATGCTTTTAGAGTCCAGTCCATCCATCCAACCAACCAACCACACAAATATGTACAAAAGTTTGCAAGAAAAAAATTTTAAATAAATGTTAAACAAAAGATTTGCTAAATTGAAACTTTCTATGAAACTTTTTATGGTCAATACTACTTGATTTAGTTATTTAATTTTTTTATAATTTTTATGGTTAAAATACAAAAAAAAAACTAAAATTTTTGCTAAAAAATTTAGTGACAATGTTTAAAAAAAATAGCTTAAGTCGTTTGAAGAGAAAACTATCGTTTCAAAAATATCTTTCGAGTTAAAATTACAAAAATTTAAATTACTAAATATTATATTTTGAGTATTTTAATTCTAGCTCGAGGTAATTTTTCCTTTACTTATTAAAATTATGATATTCTCATAGAATAATTTTCAAGAAAATTATTTTTCTGTTTTAAATTTATTTATGTAGTTCATTTTTGCAAGACTTAGAGCAATGGTTCCCAACCTTTTTTACGCCACGCCCCACTTTTAAGTTAAAAAAATTGTCTTGTCCCCCCTACACTAAGGAAAAATTTGTTAGTTTTTCTAATTTTTGTTTCTAATGAAAAATTTCTACTTGTTTAGCAAAGTTTTTGTAAAAAAATAAGCATTTAAATTAAGTTTTTAGTAAAAATGTTAAGAAATCAACAAGATTTTTGTAGTTAATTTTGCAAAAAGAATAGTTTTTGTAGTTAATTTTACTAAAAAAAATCTTGAAAATTTGCTCGTTGCCCCCCCCTGGAACCTTCAAATTGCCCCCTAGTGGGGCGAGAATCAAAGGTTGGGAACCATTGACTTAGAGGATACGTGATTCGGAATTTGTCAGATTCCATTGTCAAGACTACTTAGCAACTATAAAAATCCTATACTACGGTTTTCAAAATTAGCCAAAAAAATTACAGTTTTTTCTACTTTCAAGAAATTAAAAAAAAAAAACTAAAGATTTCTATTCCTTGACTATTTCGAAGACCTTGAGACATACTTTTATATAAATCTAATTTGAGCCAAATGCGATCATTTTAACCCGTGCCGCCCTTCAATCTAAGATATGAATCTTTGAAAAATTAACTTTATTTAGTTCGGTTTGAGTCCATATCAATTATTTTAGAGAAATAATAATTTTTGTACAATGAGAAAATCTGAAAAAAATCTAGTGACAACACAGGCTAAGTAGAGATGTCGACAGCTTTCGGAAGATGCCACACTTGGAAAAAATTTTCACCAAAATAAATTAGAAAATTTGTTCAAAAAATGTATATATTGCGATACATTATTTTTATTAATTTTGGCATGCTGAATAAAAAATTTTTGAAATCGATCATACTATTCTTAAGATATCGCCATTTTTAATTTGTCAATAAAAAAAATTCCAAAAAAGTGGTTTGTTCTTATGTTCAGAAATTTAAAAAAAAAATCTAAAATTTTTTGCTTGACCATTTCATGGGGCTTAAGACAAACTTTCATTTAAACTTTATTTGAGCCATATCAGACCATTAAAAACCGTTGCGCCTTTTGATTATAGTTTTGCATTTTTGGTAGAATTTTTCTAAAAATTCAAAACTTTGATCGAAGAGCGCAAGGGAAGATTATCGGATTTCGCTCAAATTAAGTTCAAAAAAAATTTTGTCTCAAGCTCTATAAAGTGGAGAAGGAGAAAAAATTTTGAGATTTTTTTAACAAATTTCTTAAAATAGGAAAATTCTTTCGGAGGAAGATTATTACTCAAACATTTTCTAAATAAAACGCCATTTATAGATGTAATTGTGAAATCAATTGTAATTCGAAAATTTTACTTTTAGTTCAAAGATTTCATTTGTTATTATTATGTCTTGTAATCTTAAAATTTTTCTAAAGGGAAATGTCTCGGAATGTTAGAATTTTTCTAAATGAAAAAAAGTCTCAGAATTTAAAATTTTTCTTTAACAAATATACGAGAATATTTCTAGACAAAAGATTTGGGAATTTTTATAGACGAAAAATTTGGGAATTTTTTTATAGCAAAAGTTTGTGTATTTTTCTATAGGAAAAATTTGAGATTTTTCCTATAATTTGAAATTTTTCTGTTGGAAAAATTTACCAATTTTTATGAGGAAAATTTGACAGTTTTTTCTATAGGAAAAATGTGAGAGTTTTTCTATAGGAAAAATACGATGAGGAAAATTTGACAGTTTTTTTTATAGGAAAAATGTGAGAGTTTTTCTATAGGAAAAATACGAGAGTTTTCTTCTTCTTCTTCTAGGAAAAATCTGATAACGTTTTGTTCGACAAAAAATCTAAGACGATGTAGATGAAAAGGAAAGAGAACAAGTGAGAGTGTTAAATTCGGCTGTGCCGAATCTTTAATACCCTCCAACATATTAAAAAAAAATAAATCCAGTGGCGTTTTTTTGGGGGGGAGGGTGGAAGGGAGTTATAAGTGATCATTGGGTAATAAATTCATTTATTACGTTTTTTGAGCTTAAGTAACATAATTTTATCATTATTTAAATACATTTTTAATATCCACGCCCACAAAAGGGGGCGGGCAAAAAAAAAACGATTTTTTATTTCCTGACATCAAATTGCTTCATTTGCTTAACAAAAATACAAAAAAACCTGTGAAAATATTGTGTTTTTTTAGAGGTTAATTAAGTTCGTCAAGGGGGAACTTTTTTCCCCCCTGGTCCGATTTTGCCCATTTACGACTTTAACTGCCCAGGACCAAAAGACATGTTCTTGCCAAACTTAACGAGTCTAGCTCTTTTATTTTGGACGTGTCTTATACAGACGGACGAACATACAGACTTTCTGGAAAAGTCTAAGAATCGATCATAGATCAATAATATATATGAGGCATTCCACACCAAATGTCCCGCTACAAAAAAACATGTGTCCCGTAAATTTCTGAATATGTTATTTGGATAGCCCTATATGGAACTAATAAAATTTGTGGCGAGTTGCTTTGATTAAATATTTATCACATTAAAACGGAATGCACCACAATCTCAAAAATTTACATTCCTTTTGTATGGGCTATCGAATAAAATTTTTTTCTTTGGAAAATTTTCAGAATCCGTTCTGAAATTTTCCATTTTAAAAAAAAGTCAATTTATCAAAAATCCGGCCACTTTATTTTCTTTTTTTTATTTTTTTTTTTTAAGTAGATGTTTGTCCATCCACACAAAAAAAATCAGAAAAGCATTTTTCGTTTTTTTCGAGAAAATCGCATTTGAATTTCTAATTTCATAACAATTTTGTAATTTGCTTGTATTTTCTTGTATTAACGTTGCGAATGAGTATTATTAATTGCATGAATATTGCCCAGTTTTTGAAAAATTGAAAAACCAAAAACCCAATTTTCTAAGTTCCATATAGGGCTATCCATACAAGCTATTCAGAAGTTTACGGTATACGTGTTTTTTTTTCGCTGGACATTTGGTGTGGAATGCCTCATATACTTTATGGGGCCCTGACCGATATTTCGATGCGTTACAATCGGAATGACAAAGTGAGTATACCCCCATACTGTAGTTGGAAAAAGTAATTCACATAAAAAATGTGAAAATTTGGTGAAAGTAAAACGAATGCACATTTTCCCTTATAATTTTTTAAATTTTAATTGTTCGATTTCAACTTCGAATAAAAACGTGATCAACAAAACACTAAACTTGATTTCATTTGATTCGGAAATTTTCATGTGAATTGAAAAGTTGTGAAAGACAGAACAGCGGCCTTAAAATTGTTTTATAAAGGAAAGATAAGAAAATTGTCTTCAGAAAAAACTTGAAAATTTTTCTATAGAAAAAATGTATTAGAATCTGAAAAGAATCACAGATGCAGCGAAATTTCTACAAAAGAAAAATGTTTCAGAAACTGAGATTTTTCTATTTAAAAATGTCTCAGAATCTATGACATTTTTTTAGAAAAAAAAAAATGTTTGAAAATCTTAGACTTTTTCTAAGGAACAAGTCTTTTTATAAAAAAAAATGTCTCAGAATCAAAGAAATTGACTAAAAAAATTTAAAAAGCATAAAAAACTTTAATTTTTCTGATTTCAGGTACTTTTTATAGAACAGTTTTTCAAAACCTGAAAATTTTGGAGTAGAAAAACCATTTCGGAAAAAATATTTAAGAACCTTAGAAGTTTGCTATGGAGAAAAAAAAATTAAGGCAAGATTACTCAATGCTCCGTTATAAAAATTAAGGCAAGATTACTCAATGCTCACTGTTATATTTAACTTTTCCTAAAAATTTTGACATAAGGTTCCGTTAAATCGACAGTTAGCAGCTAGCTGGACATTGAGTAATCCGGCCTAAATCGGAGAATTTTTCTATATGAAGAATTTTTCTTAATATAGGAATTTTTTGGTGGGAAAATTGTCTAAGTATTTGAGAATTTTCAGTATGAAAGTGTATCAGAATTTCATTAATTTTTAAAGCTTTTTCTGTAGCAAAATATTTGAGAACCTAAAAATTTTTAAATTGGGATAATGTCTCAGAATCATAAAATGTCTCTTTAAGCGAACTACTCAAAAAAATTTCAAAATCAGGAAACATTTTTGGCAAAATTATGTCTCAAATCTGATATATTTGCAATTAGGAAATTGTTTAAGGACCTGGATATTTTGCTGTCAGAAAAATGATTAGAACCTTTAGAAAATATCAAACACTTTCGTAAGTTCTTAAACATTTTCTATAGGAATAAATTTTTAAAATTTGGAATAGAAAACATCACAATAAAAAACACTAAAAAACCTCAACTAATGAAATCCGACCTAAGGATCCCTGCAAAAAAAATTGTTGTAAAAAAAACGTGTTTTTTAGAGCATATTTTTAGTTTCCCTGCTAATAACAATTGATCTTTTTCGAATTTCCATTAACCTTTTTTCGAATTACATTTGGAATCTTCGAATTACAATTGGTATTTTTCAATTTGCAATTTATCTACGTATTTCGAATTGCACTTGATCTTTTTCGAATTACAATTGATATTTTTTGAATTAAAATTGATCTATTCCGAATGACAAATGATTTTTTCGAATTAAAATTGTAATTTTCTAATTACAAATAGAATTTTCGAATTACAAACGGAATCTTCGAATTACAAGTAGAATCTTTGAATTAAAAATAGAATCTTTGAATTACAAACGGAATCTTTTAATTACAAGCAGAATTTTCGAATTACAATTGTTCTTTTTCGAATTACATCTGTAAATGGTGTAGAGCAAAATGAGTTAAGTCCGATTACAAACTTTGCTAAAATTCTTAGAATAACTTATAAATATCATATAACAATAGTTTTCGACATAAACTCTTTTAATAAGTTGCCCAGACTAAAAAAGACTGAAATTAATTAAAAATTTCTTATGTCTGATCAAAATATTTACATAAACCATTCGCAAAAATACAAAATTTCAATATTTATTATTTCTACAGTTTTTAATTTAAAATGATTCACTTGTCTTGTTTATTTGTTAATAAAGATGGTTTTTATTATTTTTTTTTTTGTTCTTAAAAAAGTGATTGTGAATTTTTTTATACCCCCCAGTATAAAAATTTTTTTATGATTGAAAATTTATTTTCATATCAAAGAAGATTGAAGAATATTGATCTTTACTAAGTGTGTGGTGTGGTGGTGATGGTATTTGTCATGTAAATTAATTACTGTTTTGGTTTATTTTTTATTATTATTTCTGATATAATCAAATTAATCGTATAATGAAAAATATATTTAAGAAGAAGCGTAAAATTTTTAGGTAAGTAATAAAATTTAAGATTGCTACAAACTGTTTGTAGTTTCTTTTTTTTATAATCTTAAGATTTTTAATGATATTTTTATTTTTTTTTGAAAAGGCTTAAATTTTAAAATTTTTATTATTTTTTTTTTAATGCGATTTGAAAGTCTGGTGGTTATTTTTTTATTGATCTTTTCTGGTGTCATTTCATTAAAATTTTTTTTATCAATTTGTTGTTTTTAGTTTTTGTTTGTATTAATTTACATACTAACTTTATTTTCACGGGTGTTTTGTTTTAAAATAAAAAAATTAAAATGATTGACAGTTATTTTAAAAGTGTTTTGTGGTTTCTAATAATATTTGTTCATATTTATCTGGTAATGCGGTAGTATAAAACATTTATTATTTATTATAGTTTTTTATTAAAAACGTATTAAATATAAATATTATCATTTATTATTGTCCAAGATGATTGATTTGAAATCATTAGATAAAATATAAAATGTAAATGTCGTTATAATATCTGGTAACACTAATCGGACGAATAGAAAGTGTATTTAGTTTTCAAAAATCGTATTAAATGATTTTTTTTTTTGTAAAGAAAACGTAGGCGCTTAGAAAACTGTTACGTAGTCGTATTAGATAATATATCAAACATCCCAATCAGAAATTGACGACGGTTCTAAAACAAAAAGCGTTCTGAAAGCACTGTAACAAAAAAAGCATTCTCAAAACGCTATTTTCAAACGCTTTGAAAAGTGTTCTGAAAGCTCTATAACAAAAAAAAGCAATCTCAAAACGTTTTTTTGAAACGCTTTTTCTGACTGGGATGTTTCAGAATCTGAAACTTTTTCTTTATGAAAAATGTCTCAGAATCTGAGAATTTATCGTTATGTTTTCATATCTTAGCATCTGAGACTTTTTCTATATGAAAAATGTCTCGGAATCTAGAACTCTTTCTGTATGACAAAATGTCTCAAGAACTAAGACTTTTTTATATGAAAAATGTTCTAGCATCTGAGACTTTTTCTATATGATAAATGTCTCAGAATCTGACACTTTCAGAATCTGAAAATTTTTTCTATATGAAAAATGTCTCAGAATCTTCGACTTTTTCTTATGAAAAATGTCTCAGAATCTAAAATATTTTCGATATGAAAAATTTCTCAGAATCTAAGACTTTTTCTATATGAAAAATGTCTCAGAATCTGAGACTTTTTCTATATGAAAAATGTGTCAGAATCTGTCTGAGACTTTTTCTATATGAAAAATGTTTTAGAATCTAAAACTTTTTCTTTGTAAAAAATGCCTCAGAATCTGAGCTTTTTTCTATATAAAAAATGTTTCGAATCTAAGACTTTTTCTATATAAAAATTGTTGCAGAATCTGAGAATCTGAGACTTTTTCTATATAAACAAGTAAAAAGGTTAAATTCGGCCTTGCCGAATGTAGTGATACCCTCCACAATTTCAAAAAGATTATTGAAAAAAACTTAATTTAAAAGAAAATTACTTTTGAAAAAAAAATTTGAAAAAAAATTTCCGCAAAAAAAAATTTTGGTAAAAAAAAAATTCGGGATTTTTTTTTTCTTTTTTTGTCAAAAAATATGTTCGTACTTGTATAAATATTATTTGGTGTTCAATTACGTTCACATATGTTAACCAGCAGCCGAATTAAAGTATTTTGTATTTTTAGGTTATGTTGAATGTACTAAAATTTTACATTTTCGTTCATAACTTTTGAACCGCTTAACCGATATCGCTCAAATGCAATACCAAACTTCTCGGGAGAACTTCCAATACTTCCAATTTTCTGTATACAAAATGTCTTAGAATCTGAGACTTTTTCAATATGAAAAATTTTTCATATTCTGAAATTCACAGATTCTAAACATTTACACATTACATGTGACTGTATCTATATGAAAAATGTCTCAGAATCTGGGACTTTTTCGATATAAAAAATGTCTCAGAACCTTAAACTTTTTCTGTATACAAACAAAAGGGTCTCAAAATCTGAGACTTTCAATATAAAAAATGTCTCAAAATCTGAGACTTCTATATGATAAATACCCTAGAACCTTAGACTTTTATCTATATAAATAAAAATCAATTGTCGTTCGTTGTAACCGCATCAGTTGAGAACGGCTGGACCGATTTGGACAATTTTTTTTGAAATGTTCGTGATAGTCCAACTTAGGTTTTTACGTAATGAAAAATTGACCACGCCCTGTTTTACGCCCACTTTTTTTGATTTATCTAAAATCGGAAAACGGCTGCACCGATTTGGGTAATGTTTTTATTTACATGTTCATAGTAATCCAATTTAAGTTTTACTGAAAGAAAAATCGACCACGCCCACTTTTTCAATATATCTAAAATCTGAGAATGGCTGCACCGATTTTACTTATTTTTTTTAAATGAATTTTTATAATATTCGACTTTGTTTTTTAAGAAAAAAGAAATTGACCACACCCACTTTAGCTAATTTTTGTTGAAAATGTTTGCCATAATTCAACTAAGGTTTTTACGGATAGTAAAATTTCTTTGTATCGAAAGAACATAGAAAACGATTTTTAAGGAAAGAAAAATTGTCCACGCCTACTTTCTCACTTTTCCCGATATATGCATTTTAAATCATGGAATGGCTGCATCAATTTGTCTTATTTTGTTTTTAATGTTCATCATAGTCCAACTGAGGTTTTTCGGAAAGAACAATTTTCCATTTCTACGCCCACTTTTGAATGGATGGACCAAGTTGGTAAAATTCAAATAAGGTTTTTACGGTAAGAAAAGTTGTCCACCGACTCTTTTTTTTCGATACATATAAAATTTGATCTATAGAAAAATAAAATATAGAATAATAAAATATAAATAAAATTAAATGTAGTTCGTTGGTAATCGCATCACTTGAGAACTAACCGATATGGATAATATTTTTTCTTAAATGTTCGTCTTAGGTTTTTTCGAAAAAAAAAAAAAATTAATCACGCTCACCTTTACGCGTCCTTTTTTCGCTATATCTTAAATCGGAGAACGGCTGGATCGATTTGACTTAACATTTTTTTTAAATGTTCGTCATAGTCCAACGTAGGTTTAAATGAAAATAAAAATTGTTCACACCCACTTTTATTTCGATATATCTCAAATAGAAGAACGGTATGGCCGATTTGGCTATTAGTAGTATTTGTTGACGTTCGTGATAGTACAACTAAGGTTTTTACGTAAAGAAAATTTGTCCACTCCCACTTTTTTTAATATATCTAAAATCGGAGACACAAATTTTAACGAACACTTTTGTCTAAATATGTCAACTACTAATAACTGGACCGATTTTTTTACGTTAATTATAGTTCTAATTCGGTTTTTAAGGAAATGTAAATGAGAAAAGTGTCCCGGAAAAATGGAAAATTTGAAAAAACTATAACGGTTTGTTTGAACTCAAGACAATAGCTCACGATAAGAACAAACGATATGCGTAATTATTTTTGTGTTGTTCGTAATGATACTACAGAAGCTTTAAATTTGTACTGTTCGCAAATTCGAAGACATGGTGATTTTTTTTTTGTTCCTAAAATATAATTTGAAGATGATTTTCTGCCTAATCGTGTCTGTAAAACCACGCCCACAAATTTTTCTAAGCCAAGAAATTCATTACGTTTTTTGCAAGGCTACATATTTGAAGCGAGGCGAAATATAACACTGATCTTATATTTGGGCCAGCAAAGCGGACCGGGCCAGCTAGTATAAAAAATATTTCAGAATCTGAAACTTTGTCTATTTAAACAAGTAGAAAAGTAAAATTCGACTGGCTGAATCTATTAATACCCTCCATAATAATGTCATTTTTAAGTGATAGTAAATTTTTTTTCGAGTGTATTTTTTTTAAGTGTAAAAATATTTTTGAGTGACAAAAATACATTGTAAAATATTTTTGTGACTTACCAATGTTTTTAAAACATGTTTAACGGGTTTTCAACACGTGAATTTAAGGTGAAACAAATCTGTTTGGCGAATAACTTTAGAACCACTAAACCGATTTGGCTGAAATTCAATACGAACTAGGCCAGGGGTAAATATATATGGGGGTTTTCGTGTCAACTGACACAACTTTTGAAATCGATGTCTTCCGATCGGGATGAAATTTGCACCAAGGTTAGTCCTATTGGATAGTAGTTCAAACACAAAAAACGGTTCTTCAATTTGCACTATTAGGCGTGGGATAGCTAACCAGTTTTCGATTTCGATCCGCGACACCCTCTAATTTTTATAGGTTCGAAAAAGAAAGCACGAGCCAAAAAATGAGGGCGGTGGGGTTGGGCCATATGGCTCCTCATCGGGGTCAAAATTGGGCGTAAAGAGGTTACAATCCTCAAAAAGCCCCACAACTGCCCTAGAACTGCCCACGGAGGGGTGCAATGTGAGACCGACCTCTATTAATTTTCTGCCCCCAACATTTTTCTTGAATATACCTAACCTCAATTTCCACTTCCTAAGGGGGCTCCCATACAAAATGACATTTTTATAAAAGGGCCCAATTTGAGGAAAAAGTCAAAAAAGTTTTAGATTTTTAAGAAAAAAAATCAAAAATTTTTTTTTTATTTTTTTTATATTTTTTTTCGAAAGACTGAAGAAATAGCTATCTAAACTCTTTGGGACACATTTTGCTAAAAACAATAGGTAAGAAGTTACATGGATGAGAATAAACACCTCTTTGGCCAAAATGTCAAATTTCGACCCCCTCTAACTCAGAGAGTCCTTGACCGATCTCGCTGAAAAATTGTGTCTGAACTACTATCCAATAGGACTAACCTTGGTGCAAATTTCATCCCGATCGGAAGACATCGGTTTCAAAAGTTGTGTCAGTTGACACGAAAACCCCCATATGTCAAAGTAGAGCATCCTAATAATTGCCTTTCAAAAGTTAGCGTGTTTTTATCTCGTAAATTCCCGAAAAACCCTTGCCGAAATTCAGTCTTTTGCTCATAACTTTTGAATTACAAGACCTATTTCGCTGGATTGCAATACCAACTTGACTAGATAAATGCCGAACATATATGCCAAGCTTCAGGAGCCTCCGTAAAGTCTTTCAAAAGTTAGCGTGTTTTCAACAGACAGACCGACGGACGGACATCGCTAGATCGTCTTAAAATCGATCGAGGATCATGAATATATATATTTTATAGGGTCCTACACCAATATTTCGAGGTGTTACAAACGGAATGACAAACTTATATACCCTCTATCACTACAGTGGAGGGTATAAAAAACTCGCGAAAAAAAAAATTGGTGAAAAAAAAAATTCGGCGAAATTTTTTTTTGTTTTTAAAAATATGTTTGTACTTCTTTAAATAGCATTCGGTGATGAATTCTGCTCACATGTGTCAACCAGCAGCCGAATTAAAGCATTTTGTATTTTTAGGTTATGTTGAATGTACCAAAATTATCGAGGTCTCCTTATATTTTCTTTCATAACTTTTGAACCGCTTAACCGATTTTGCTCAAATGCAATACCAAACTACTTAGGGCAACAACAAGTAAATATGCTAAGTCTTAGTCATGTCTGTTTAATACTGACCGCGATCACCATTTCCACAGACGGACAGACGGACAGACAGACGGACAGATAGACGGACATCGATAGAATGACTTATAATCGATCACTGATCAATCATTTGCTGGTGCAAAATTGAATAATTTTTTACTCAATAGTATTAAAAATTTACTCAACATTTTTTGTGTGAATACACTGAAGTGTGTGAATACACTAAAGAATTTTGATTCATAATATTAATGGATTTTTCATATAATCAATGAAATAAAAATAAGTTTAATTAAAAGGAAAAAGTTAATTACATTTATTTTTCAGTGTTGAACCACTTTTTCACAAAATATCGCAAAATGTTTACCTGAAAAGATACAAAAAACAAATACAATTAAATAAAAAAATAAAAAATATATAATATCAAAAATCTCTATAATATAAATGACTGTCATAAGACGAATTTTTATGAAAAATTTTTGACAATTCTATGATTGTCATGGTAACCGCTTTTATTCAAATATTTCTTTTAAATTCGACTATATCATGTCATCTTTAAAATCCTCCAAAGTTTACAACATTTTTTGGTAAATAAGTTTTTTTTGGACAATAGTTTATCTTCTATTGCAAACTTTTACGACATCTGTCAAAAAAAAAATGCTAGATGAGTAAGTTGTTAATTCTTAGTTCTGTGTTTATTTAATTTAAAAAAACGAAATGATATCAATTAAAATTTCTTAAAAATTTCATATGAATCATTTTTGTATGCGTTGGAATTCTTTAAAAAAAAGAAATTACACATAATTTTTGTGTTATTTTTTATTTTTGTTATTTATCACAAATCCACAACAAATAATCTTAAAATTAGTGTAGTAGGTCAGGATTTCACTACAAAACACAACAGAAAAATACATATCATTTCATCATTTTTGTAGATAATTTTTTGGGCACTATGCCCACTAGAAAGAAATATGGTTCATTAAGACCAAATATCACATTTGAATGAAAGAAATGATTTAAAGTAGCCAACGGCAGAAGACAACTATATCCTAAAAAAAATATTGACATTCAATTTAATTTTATAAAAATAAATGTGAATTTAAACACCAAAAAATATAAATAATATTTTTTTATTATTGGGCGTCATTTGAGAATTTTTTTTTATAAAAATATCAAATTTTTTACAACTTTTGTTTTTTTTTTATCATTAAACATAAAAAAATATTTCTATACTATTGGGCGTCATTTACGAAATTTTTTGTCAAAAAATAAGTAAAATTTTATTATTTTGGGGAGATGACAATATATATATGGGGCATTCCATGTGAAATCGGACACTTTGAAAAACTTTTTTTTTAGATTTTCCCAATTTGTTTACAGTTCTTAGTACCCTTCTAAAACTCCTTCGTGGTAAATTTTCAGATTTTTTTGATGACCCGTTCAAAAGATATCGAATTTTTAAAAATTGGTAGTTTGTTCCTTTACTCAAACTTCTTTTAATCATAACTTCTTCAATAATGGTCCAAATTTCATTTTTTTTTTTCAAAATTTTTTTTTTTTTTACGTACTTTTTAAAAAAAATCCCAAAAAGTTCTTAAAAGCGCTCTAGTATGTGATTTTTAAGTTTCAAAATTTAAATCTAATTTTTGAAAATGTTTGTACTCTTCGATTTTTTTGAAATTTTTTTGTGTAAAACTTCTGTCAATTCTACAAATTTTTTGCCCAGGAGGATCGTGGGATAACGATTATTACTATTTTTTAAAATTTTTTGAAAAAATTTTATTGCAATTTTCCAATCTTAAAATCATTTCTACTGCTCCAATGGTGCGTCATAGAGGGGTCCTTTATAAGACCGAACCCCATTAATTTTTACGTCTTAACATTTCTTTGGAACAAACTAATACCCTATCTCCAATTTCTAAGGGGGCTCCCACACAAAACGACATTTTTTAAAATATGTTCCAACCGCTCTAACTGCCCTAATAGTGCCCTTAGAGCAACAAAATGTATGACCGACCCACAATATTTTTTTAGTCCAAACATTTTTTCTGAAGACACCTACCCTCTATCTTTAACTGTTAAGGTGGTCCCCATACAATTTTTTTTATTTCTTGTAAATTTGTTTTATTTCATCAGCTTCTACCGGCCCAATGGTGCGTTCAAGAGGGGTCATTAGTGAGACCGACCCCCACTTATTTTTACCCTACAACATTTTTTCAAAACATACCTACGCCTTATCTCCACTCCCTAAGTAGGCTCCCATACAAAATTACATTTTTATAAAATTTGCTCCAACTGTTATTTGTATGGGAGCCTACTTAGGGAGTGGAGATAGGGCGTAGGTATGTTTTGAAAAAATGTTGTAGGGTAAAAATAAGTGGGGGTCGGTCTCACAAATGACCCCTCTCGGACGCACCATTGGGCCGGTAGAAGCTGATGAAATAAAACAAATTTACAAAAAATAAAAAAAATTGTATGGGGACCACCTTAACAGTTAAAGATAGAGGGTAGGTGTGTTCAGAAAAAATGTTTGGACTAAAAAAATATTATGGGTCGGTCATACATTTTGTTGCTCTAAGGGCACTATTAGGGCAGTTAGAGCGGTTGGAACATATTTTAAAAAATGCCGTTTTGTGTGGGAGCCCCCTTAGAAATTGGAGATAGGGTATTAGTTTGTTCCAAAGAAATGTTAAGACATAAAAATTAATGGGGGTCGGTCTTATAAAGGACCCCTCTATGACGCACCATTGGAGCAGTAGAAATGATTTTAAGATTGGAAAATTGCAATAAAATTTTTTCAAAAAATTTTAAAAAATAGTAATAATCGTTATCCCACGATCCTTCTGGGCAAAAAATTTGTAGAATTGATAGAAGTTTTACACAAAAAAATTTCAAAAAAATCGAAGAGTACAAACATTTTCAAAAATGAGATTTAAATTTTGAAACTTAAAAATCACATACTAGAGCGCTTTTAAGAATTTTTTGGGATTTTTTTTTTTAAAGTACGTAAAAAAACAAAAATTTTGAAAAAAAAAATTTGAAATTTGGACCATTATTGAAGAAGTTATGATTAAAAGAAGTTTGAGTAAAGGAACAAACTACCAATTTTTAAAAATCCGATATCTTTTGAACGGGTCATCAAAAAAATCTGAAAATTTACCACGAAGGAGTTTTCGAAGGGTACTAAAAACTGTAAACAAATTGGGAAAATCTAAAAAAAAAGTTTTTCAAAGTGTCCGATTTCACATGGAATGCCCCATATATATATTTAATCCTAGGGTTCCATGGAGGAACATATGGCCACAAATGATGACAATGACGCCCTTTAAAGTTTTTAAAAACTGACACTATACAACAAAGAGTCTTAAAGAATTAGTTCTTTATAGGAGACTAGCATGCCCGCCAAGTACTTCATTACCGGAAATATTCAATACTGGAAAATAAATAGAAGGATCAGGATTAGAGTACCCACTTCTAAAATTTTCATTTCGTTTTAAACTTTTTAGTATTTCAGAAAAACTGTTTAGAATAACACTGTGGAACAAATTCAGGTTAGCAAAAGTTAAGTCGATTCTGAGAGTTAGGGGTGAAAACAGAGGCTAAATTAGGAGACCCGTATCGCGACGTTTGTTTATGTTAGTTCGAATTTTTTTTATTCGACCTTCGAACTTTGCAGTTATATGCTGATTTTTAGCATATTGTTTATATGGTGTTTTAGCAATAACTCGTCGACTAATTGATATTTTTCAATCTGAAAAGGCCAAATTATTGCTAGATACCAATTAAAATTTTTTAAAAAATTTATTTAGAAAATTTTTGTGGTATGTACTTATGAAGCAAAATGTTGGAAGAATTATTTTTTTATGCTTTTTGAAAATATTTTGCTTCATAAGCACCACAAAAATTTTCTAAATGAATTTTTTTAAAAATTTTAATTGTTGGACAGGTCTCTAGAAATAATTTGGCTTTTACATATTGAAAAAATATCAATTAGTCGACGACTTATAGCCAAAAAACCATATACTATAAACAATATGCTGGAAATCGGCATTTGACTGCAAAGTTCGAAGGTCGATTAAAAAACCCGCGATACGGGTTTTCTAATTTAGCCTCTATTTTCACCCCTCACTCTCAGAATCGACCTTACTTTTGGTAACCTGAATTTGTTCCACAGTGTAATTTTAACAACAAACAAGTGAGAGTGTTAAATTCGGCTGCGCCGAATCTTTTATACCATCCAAAATGTAAAAAAGAATTAAAATCAAAAAATTGTCAGGGGCGTTTGTTTTGGGGGGTGATGGGGGTCAGTGGGGGACGTAGAGAGCACCTTCCCATCCCGATAAATATAACAAATGTTTCATTTATTTAACAAAAATACAAAAAGAGAGGTTGGTTTAGATCTTCAAGTGGGTACTTTTTTCCCGCCTGGGCCGATTTTGTCCATTTACGAACTTAACCTGCCTAGAAACATAAGACATATTCATGCCAAATTGCAGAAAGCTATCTCTTTTATTTTGGACTGCATCGTGCCATCTACAGACAGACTTACGGACAGTCGGACATTTACAGAATGTCTTAGATTCGATCATGGATCAATAATACATATACTTTATGGGGTTCCCGATCGATATTTTGATGCGTTACAAACGGAATGACGAAGTGAGTAATACTCACTGAGTATACCCCATTTAGTCCGAAATCATGTTCGTTCCGGTGTACATTTTAAATATTCAAAAATCGAAAACCTTGATCGTAGGGCGCCAAGGAGTAGTTTATTTAATCCGTTTGGCCTCAAAAAATATTGAATAAAAAAATTTTAAGTAGAAAAAATTTCCCGTTCTATTCCATTTCGGTCCCTGTAAAATTTCATTTCGTTCCCTGTAGGTTTCATTCCTTTCCGTGTAACAAAAGTTATAGAAATAAATAAATTCTAGAGTCTTTATCGCAATAAATATTATCAGAACTATTTCAGCCTTCGTTTACTCATTGTTTGCCCCTTTAACCCCAAAAAATTTAAATTTGTAAATAGTTCCTTTATATCTGCTGGAAGATCGCACATGACAAATTTTGAGACTCTGGAGTCTTTAATAGTCTTCAATAGTTACAACTAAATTACCAATTTACCATTTGTACCCGCGTGTATCCCCTTAATAATTGAAAATTCAAAACCTTGTTTTCGAAATGTGTTTTTTCCTGGAGGCTCCTCGATTCAAAATTTCAAATTTATTTAACCAATTTTTTAGGAAAACAAAAAAGTACCAAAGTACAAATTTTTACCCCATTCTATCCTCTTGCAGATTCCCTAAAAGTATTTTTTCAGAATCTTTAGTTTCAATGTACGATCCTACATTCCAAAAATCAAGTTTTTATGACCATTATTTCAGGAGATCGTAAAAGTTTTTCGTGGAGTATCCTGGATTCAAAATTTCAAATTTATTGGACCAATAATATAGGAAAACAAAAAAGTACCAAAGTACAAATTTTTATGGCCGTTGTCAAAATATATTTTTCCTAAATGATACTAGATTTCATATTTCCAGTTTCTAAAACCATTTCCAGCAGATAGAAAAGGTACTAAAGAACAATACTTCACACCTTTTTGTCCCGTTGCAACTAGTTGAAACGGATTTTCCAAAAGTACT
This sequence comes from Pegoplata infirma, assembly GCA_963921195.1. Taxonomy (NCBI): domain Eukaryota; kingdom Metazoa; phylum Arthropoda; class Insecta; order Diptera; family Anthomyiidae; genus Pegoplata; species Pegoplata infirma. The sequence goes on from OY992540.1 coordinate 84,843,371, forward strand.
TTTTCAGAATGTTTTTCCGTCTAAGGATTTTGCATTCTAAATTTCAGTTTTCTAGGACAATTATTTCAGGAGATGGAAAAAGTACCAAATTACTCTTTTTTATCCCTTTAAGTACTTTGTTCAGATAGTTCTTTTAAAATTTCAAGTTCTTCAAAATATATATGTACACTTTTTCTCCCTCACACCGGGGTCTGTACACATTGGGTCCAAACCTAATGGGGTCGTCACCCAATCGGTTTAAAGTATGTACACTTGTTTCTCCCTCCCACCGGGGTCCGGACACATCGGTTCCAAACCGAATGCGGTATTCACCCCATTCAAATGTGAATGAACTAAATTTAAATAAAATGTTTACAATTGTTTAGGTCAAATTAGCATAATGTTAAATTTTTTTTTCTTTTCCCTATTTTAAAGAAAATTATGAACTTAAAAGCAGAAAACATGAAAATGGAGCTAAACAACACTGTGCTACAAAAAAAATTAATATACTTGTCAAATGAGCTACTATTGGTTGTAGGTTAGGGTGGCCCAAAATTCCTTTTGCTTCGCTACAGGTCAACGTACCTTAAAAAATGAAAGATGGTATAGTAACTAATATTTTAAGCCAAATTGCAGCACCCTACGACGATTAGAAGGAGATGCTAACTGATTACATGTGTTTGCAACCTCCGAAGAAATCTAAAAAAAAAATATTTTGCAATCCTCAAAATTACTACATGGAATGGTATCGCTACAAGAGCAAATAAGTCACATATGGCCATTTTGCCCTAAGGTTGCCTACAAAGGGCAATAAGGAAATTTTAGTTTCGATTAAGGAAAAAACAAAAAAAAAATTTTGGATATTATACTCAAATTAAAGATATTTGTATTACCTTTCAAATGAAATTTATCGCAAGTTAATTGTCCATAGTTTTTGAGTTACAGCGGTTTTAGTGAAATGCAGGGTTCCGCTTTTTTATACCCTCCACTCTAGTGATAGAGGGTATATATAAGTTTGTCATTCCGTTTGTAACACCTCGAAATATTGGTCTAGGACCCCATAAAGTATATATATTTATGATCCTCGATCGATTTTAAGTAGATCTAGCGATGTCCGTCCGTCCGTCCGTCCGTCCGTCCGTCCGTCCGTCCGTCTGTCTGTCTGTCCGTAGAAAACACGCTAACTTTTGAAAGACTTTACAGAGGCTACTGAAGTTTGGCATATATGTTTGTCATTTACCTGGTCAGGTTGGTATTGCAATCCAGCCAAATCGGTCCAGTGGTTCAAAAGTTATGAGCAAAAGAGTAACTTTCGGCAAGGGTGTTTCGCAAATTTACGAGGTAAAAAACACGATAACTTTGGAAAAACAATAATGATACTACTGAAGCTTGGCATGTATCTTTGCCGCTTCCCGGGTCTATTTGGTATTAAATTTCAGCTCAATCGGTCCAGTGGTTCAAAAGTTATAAGCAAAACCCTGAATTTCAGATTAGGTTCATCTAAAATGCCACGTGTTTTAACAAGTTTTAAAAGCATTGGTGGTAACTAAACAATGCTTTTCAAACTTTTTTAATTTTAATGCAATGATTTTTAAAATTGTTTAGTTTTAAAAGCATTGGTAACTTAAAAATTACACTCGAAAAAAAATTTACACTCAAAAAAAATTTTACACTCAAAAAAAATTTACACAAAAAAAATTTAGTTTTTTTTTTACAAAAATTACAATATTTTGTGTACATACGTACGTGCATTCACTTAGAAATATTTAACAGTAAAAAAACATTACACTCGAAAAAAATTTTACACTCAAAAAAATTAGTTTTTTTTTTTTTTTAAAATGACAAAAAAAGAGTTTTTTACTCAAAATAAAATATTTCTAATCAAAATTGTTAATTTTTTCACGTTATCAAATGTACTACCCTTTAAAAAAATGCATTGTGGAGGGTATTCAGAGATTCGGCAAAGTCGAATTTAACTTTTCTACTTGTTTAATATGTATTTTTTTTGTTTAAGGACAAACTTCGGACAAAATGGCCACATGTGAATTATATGCTCTTGTTACGCTAGCATTTCATATGGTTATTTTTAAGATTCCAATAAAAAAAATTTCAAGATTTCTTTGGAGGTTGCAAACATTTATGATGAGTTAGCATCCCCTTCCAATCGTTGTAGGGTGCTGAAATTTGGTGCAAATTGTTCGTTACGATGCCATCTATCATATTTGGAGGTACGTTCAGTTGTGAGTTATACTTGTAATTTTTCCATATGTTTATGGGCCACACTATTGTAGGTAGGCTTGCCAGATCGAAAATGGTAAAAAGCTTGACATTTAGAAAAAAAAGCTTGATTTTTCTTGACATCCAGAAATAAAAGCTTGATTTTTCTTGACATTTTAAATTAAAAAAAAAAAATACTTTTTTTAAACCAATTTGAGAATTTTAGTGAATTTGAGACTGAAAATAATAATAATTTTTAAGTTTTTTCTTACGCCCCAAATGCAAAAAAAAAATTCTAACGGCTCGGGAGTCGGGACTTAGCAAAATTTTGATTTTTTTCCCAGAAGCATTTTTAACGAAACGGATATTTTTTTTCCGAAAAAATAATACTTTTTTAAGCATTTCTGATCAGCACGTGCAACAAAACATTTGTATAATCAAAAATCGTTAATTTTAAGAAAAAATTCTTAAAATTTACTTAGAAAATGTGGTGACCGTGGTTAATGATTTTTTATAATTCAAACTATTTTTGTGGCACTTAGATAATAAAAAATGCGGGACTTAAAAATAAAATTAATCTCTGTTCTACTAAGAATTAGCAAAAAAGTTTGTTAATTTCAGCAAATTTTAAATGCGTTATGCAAAAGTTTTCTAAATTTCAAAAAAAGCCGATTCCAAGGCTAATTTTAGAGTAAATTTTAAAGCTAATTGAATTTTTTTTTAGTTGCGTTTTAGAAATATACTTTTTACAGAATATTAGTCATATTAGTCATACTTTTTACAGATATTAGTCATTTGGTAAAAGTGGAACTGCAAAAATTTGTCGAGCAACTGCAATGATAAAGAAAAAATCATTTACTATTCTCGCTTATTATTTTGAAAATAATCTTTAATTTGAATTTATTTACATTTAAAGACCTTTAAAATAAATTATTCTTGATTTTTCTTGACAATTTAGTGGGAAATTGTCTAAGATTTTATTTTAGCTTGACAAATGACATTTTGGCTTGATTCTTGACACGTACTAAAAAAGCTTGACAATCAAGCCAAATCAAGCCCGTCTGGCAACCCTAATTGTAGGTCTTGTCGAAAATATCACCAAAGTGCCTATCAAACTTGCCAAGTGTAACTAAAGGCCTATTCACACCTGAGGTGAAATCTCGTTCAAACGAGATTAAAGATTACTTTCTTATAAATAACACAGTGATACAAAATCGATCTTTCCGAATTGGGATGGGATGAAATCAAAAGCAATTAAAAGTCGACATTGTACATAACAAAACCCCTTAAGGCTTTTTTAAGTTCAGTGCTAAATTTTTTTTTGCACGCATTTAAAATAGGGGATTTTAAAGCATTTAAAGTTTTTTTTTTGACTAAGCATGCCTTACTTTATGATTGCTATTTAAAGGCAATTACAAAATTAGGCATACGACACTTATACAGTTTTCAAGCAATTATTATAATTATTATAAAAGTTCACCAATTTCAAATCCGTGTAAAAAAATCTAGCGCTGAACTAAAAAAAAAACCTTGAGGGGTTTATTATGGAATATGTCAACTTTCATTTGATTTTAGTTTCATCTCATTCCAATTTTGGTTGTTGCACTGTGTAACTGCTGAATCAAAAAAATCTCGAAAACTTGAACCGACTTCTTTTAAAACTCTGTTAAAACTTTAAAAACAGCTAAAAGAACATGTATGAACTGTCAAATGAATTCACGTTAAATTTTTTTTATATATAACGTCGTCTGGCTTGTCAATTATTTACTTCTTGCAGTATTTTTTTTTGTATATATTTTTAATCGATTACCAAATACACAAAGTCAGTCAGTCAGTCAGTTTGTCATTTAGTCATCATAGACAACTTTTAATATCATATGAATGAAAAAAAAGTTGTAAAAACATTTGGTTTGGTCCCAATGGTAATCGAAAAACAAACTTTAATTTTTTGGCGTCAATGTCATTTTGAAAAAAAAAAAAATAATACTAAAAAACCATAATAACAAAATAAAACAAGAGTGACAAAATTTACTCCCTACATCGAAATTTTAAAATTTTATTTGTCTATAAGTATTTTTTTGTTTTGTTTGTCTATCTGTTTGTCTGTCTGTCTGTCTGTCCGTCCGTCTGTCTATTTATTGTAATAACCCCCTTTTTATGTCATTATTTATGTGTCTTTAAGGTCTTATTGTGGTAGATCAATTTATAAAATTTAAAAAACAAAAAAATTTATTATTATTATTTTTATTTCTTCAATTCAAAACTCAATACACTCACGTATTTGTAAGATTGTTTGCCACTGTTTGATAATAATTTATCATTCTTCAGAAATTCAAAAAAAAAAAACATTTTCATTTCGTTACAGTTTTAAACCATTTAATGTAAAGATAATATTTAAAAAAATTTCAAAATTTTTTTGGAACAAGTGTTTGTGAGAATTGTATACAATTTTTGAGTTTTTTTTTTAAGGGGGGCCTTAATTTTTTGTTTATAATTTTGTGTGCAAGTAGTCAAAAAGTCAAATAGCAAATTCATTTTTAATTTGTATTCCATTTAGTTAAGCCTCTTTAAAAGAGTTCAATTAATGTACTTAAGAAAAAAAAATTTTATTTTTTTGATAATTTGTTAATAATAAAAAATTGTAATCAAATTATGTTAAGTATGTGTTTTTTTGAAGGGAGATTCAGCTTTGAATATTTTGAATACAGCATATGGTTACAGTGGGCTTTATGGCTACAGAGTTGTCATTTATTATACTGTGCAATAATAATTTATATTCAGAGTGAAGCAAATTTGACATAGTAAAGACAAATTTTTAGTGCTAAATGTCAATTGTTAAAAAACTGGACTAATATGACCCCCAAAAATGAGAGATAGAGGATTAAAATATGTTGGACATATACAAACTTAGAAAATCCGAGAATATCCTTATTTTGATTAGAAAATAAAAACAGGTTAGAATTATATTTAAATAAAAAATGCTGTAATTATATGTTTTTTATATATTTTTTTTTTTTTTGGAATTCTACACTGAAAAAAATTTATCATGAATTTTCCTAAAATTTAGTTAAATTTAACTTAAAAATGAGAAATTTTCTTAACTATGAGGAAAAAATTTTAGTTCGTTTACTTATAATTAGTTCATAGTTTTCTTTAAATGGATTTTTTTAATATTAGGAAAAAAATTCTTACTGCCAAACAAATTTTCCACAAATCTAAGAATCGTATCTTTATTTTTAAGCATATTTCTTAAAAAACAATTTAGTTCAAGTTTAGTTAAAATTTACTAAAAAAAAACATTATCGTATTTCTCTTCTTTGAATTGAGGAAGTGTACTTCATAGAATTTAGTTAATGACTTCTGAGAATTAAGTAAATAACTTCTTAGAATTTAATTAAAAATTCAAAATGGCGATATCTCGAAAACTAAGCGAGATAGAGCGGATGAAATTTTCAAAAGAAAGACTACGAAGAAAAATATGGAATAGCCTAGCTCTGCATATCTGTCGGGGTCTCAAGACCCTAATTTTAGATCTTAAATTTGAAATTCCCGAGATTTTATATATGCACATATCTCGGTAAATACTGCCAACACGAGAAAAGGTCTAACGGCATTTTTGTAGCTCTTGACTCGTAGAACACTTCCGCAAAATACCCGAAAGCCCTCGCATTAATAGTTTTTGAGTTATTCGGTTTTTAAGATTCTCAAGACCCTATCAGGCCCCTTATTACCGTATCTCAAATACTAAGCAAGTTAGAGCGAAACGGACACAAGTTTTGGTTCAAAATCTATGGGGACCCTTAAAAGATCCAACGGGGTCTCGAGTTAAATGGGGTCCGAGACCCAATCTATTTCTAAAATGTGAAGTATAGTTTTTCCCACTTTCTAGTTAAAATTGGCTTAAAATTAAATAACTTTGTTTCCCTTATTTTTGGAAAAATTATGAACTAAAACCAATAAAAAAAATTTTGGGGCCAAATCATTCCCTCTTTTTCTCAAAATTGAGTTAATTTTCCCAGATTTTAGTTCACTTTTTTTTTAGTGTAATGTTGGTAACCCTTGCAAAATAATGTAAGGACAACAAATTTGAAAAAAAGGATGACATGAGTCAGAGATTGCTAGAAATAAAAATGTAGTGTTAGAAACTGTCAAAATTTATTCTGTAGACACTATAAATATTCACATATGAGGCATTCCACACCAAATGTCCCGCTACAGAAAAACATGTGTCCCATAAATATCTGAATAGGTTGTTTGGATAGCCCTATATGGAACTAAGAATATTGCGTTTTTGAATTTTCAAATTTTCAAAAAATGGGCTTAGGAGGCGTGGTCAAATATTGGAAAAATTGTCAAATTTGTGGCAAGTTGCCTTGATTAAATATTTATCACATTAAAACGGAATGCACCACAATCTCAAAAATTTACATTATATAGTTTTGTATGGGCTACCGATCAAAATTTTTTTGGAAAATTTTCAGAGCCCGTTCTGAAATTTTCCATTTTTAAAAAGTCAATTTATCAAAAATCAGGCCACTTTTTTTTAAGTTTAGATAGTTGTCTATACACACAAAAAAATTCAGAAACGCGTTATTCGTTTTTTCGAGAAAATCGTATTTGAATTTTAAATTTCATAACAATTTTGTAATTTGCTTGTATTTTCTTGTTTAAACGTTGCGAATGAGTATTATTAATTGCATAAATATTACTCATACGCTCTGTTGAAACAAGAAAATTACTAAATTGTTATGAAATTTAAAATTCAAATGCGATTTTCTCGAAAAAAACGAAAAACGCGTTTCTGAATTTGTTTGTGTGGATAGACAAACATCTAAACTTTAAAAAAAAATGTAAAAAAAAGTGGCCGGATTTTTGATAAATCGACTTTTTTAAAAAATGGAAAATTTCAGAACGGGTTCTGAAAATTTCTATTGGGTGTCAAAATGACTCCAATGACTTTGGAAAAATAGGTCTTCCCTGTCTAGACAAGATCACGTGCAAAAATATTGCAAAAATATTTTTTTCGCGAATTATGGGACTTTTAAGTAATAAAAAATCGCGAATTCGTAACTTCATTAGCGATTTCTGTGCTATGGTGGAAAACCTTCTGCTGGAACTCCATATGCCTCCCCCGAAGTCTCGTAAAAATTAAAAATAGTGGGCATCCAAAAAAAAATTGGGCATCCACATCGCCGATATATGTAGTAAAAATTTACAAAAAATCCATACTTCAAGAGAGTATAAGGAAAGAGTATAAGGAAATTATTGATTTTTACGAATTTTTTTTGGAGTCATTTTGACTCCCAATAGAAACTTTCTGAGAAGTTTCTAAGCTCAAAAAAGAAAAAATCGATACGGCCATTGTACTTTTTTGGGATCTTTATTTCATCCGCGATGTGGGTTGGGTGCACAAGGATTTTTTGATAGATGCTGATCAGCATTTTTGGACCAACCTTGTTTTTATATTTTTTACAAAACTTACTCATCCTCTTCCAACTTTTGAGGCAAATTTGGTTAAAAAAGTTTTATATTTGAAAATCAGCATCTGTGGACCATAATCGCTGCTTTGAAATTTTTTCAAACTTTGATTGCTGTTTGCCAACTGAAGATGCTCTTGCAAAATTTTTGCTTCAGTTTTCCCACCATCATATAAAACGATACCAATACCGATATCGATACCGTTCCAAATTAGAATTATATCGTGTTTTCATTAGGTAGACGGACGGACATCGCTGGATTGACTTAAAATTAATTTTAAAAATTTCCTCTATACCCAGAAAAATATGTGTTGTTGTCTAATCTTTAATTAATTTTTTGTCATATTAATTTTGTCATATTAAAATATTTGTTGTTTTGACAAAGAAGACATTTGATTTCACAGCCCCACAAAAAAAGTTCTGACCCAGAAATCAGACTAACATATCTTAATGTTTTTCGACCCCCTGAATTTCAAAGAAATCTGGAATGGTCCCTTTGGGGACTTTCCTTGTAAGATTAAAGGAATTTGCCATAAAAAAAACTAGCGTTAGGTAGTATTTTTTATGGCAGATTAGAGTTCTGGGGGTCGAAATACATTAAGACTTGTAGGTCTGGTTTCTGGGTCATTAACTTTTTTTTAACAACAAAATTTGTCAATTCCATTAAATTGTTTGTTTATATGACAATATTGTAATTGAAAATGAGCCAACAATACAATTTTTTTTCTGTATACAATTTTTTTCTGTATACAATTTTCAACTAATCTGAGACAATTTTTTTTAATTGAAAAAAAAAATAATATTAAGTGGAAAAAAACTTTTAATTGCAAACTTTAATAAAGTAATTTAGCGGTTTTTATTCCCTCCTCTCTAGAAATATTTCTATACTAACAATAAGTACTCGGTGAATTGAGTCGATAATTAGTTTCAGTTTATTTGTTATCATACATAGTTAATGAAACAACTAACAAAACCTAATAATACAATTTTTAAAAATATTCTATATCATTTTGTAATTAAATCATTTTATCTTCCATAATTGGTATTTTTTACACTACACCATTTTTCGATTGAGTTAGAGAATTCTCAAAGTGTATTTTATCGGTTTAACTAAAATGCGGCAAAACAAAGGCCAACCCTCGGAATTTTGTGTATTCTTTGGTAGTGCTAGGAAAAAGAGTTTATTCTAGTTCGAGGTCATTTATTTTCCCCGTAATAAATTAACATTACAAGTACTTATGTTAACTCTAATTTCTCTCGGAGGATGCTCTGCCAACAAATACTCATAGAGTTTCTGCTTTCAAAAATTTTGTAATTTTCAGAATTGAATTGACGATCGTTTTGGGAATTTTCCATTTTTTCCCATCATCGGAATTCTTTAAAAAATTGTGATAATACTGTTGTGGTCGAAAACATCAAATTATGCATAAATCTTTGTTATGACGTTTAAAACATGAAACAAAAAGTCCTGAGAAGTTTAGCATTTGCTAGTTAAGCTTATAAGGTCAAAGGTCATAAAATTTTCTTTTTGTAGTTTTTAGCAAATATCTTGCCTTCTATGCGTTTCTCGTAAAAAATGGTTATTATAAAATTTGTAGAATATTAAATTCTCTAAATATTTTGTTTAATGCATTTTTTTATATGATTTACCATTTACGAGATATTTAGCGAAATATTAATCATAAGTGCCATTTAATCAAAATCTGGTTTGAATGTGATCTTTTCTAAGATGTTTAATTATAAATGGTGTAATTAGCTACACAACAGTAGAATTGTTTTCCTCAAACATATTAAAACCTATTAATTTGTGGTTTTGTTAAAAATTGGATCAAATTTTTTATTTTTTTTAATTTTAACCAGGCATGTTGTACAACGAAACTTATGTTTCTTCACTAATTACTTGGAAAACAAAGCAATCTAATCAATTTACTTAAGTTAAAATAAACTAGAATGTGTTGGCAAAAAAAAAAAATAAATATATTAGAGACAACTAACACAAAATGTAAATAAATAAAAAACGATTAGTAATTTATTATAAGTTTAAAATGAAATGACATCATAAGGGTTACACATAGAATAAGTACTTGAATAAATTTTTTTAAATGTGTTAAACAATTGAGTTTTTAAAAGTTTTAATTTTTTTCTATAAGGAAATAAGATTTTTTTTTTCTAAAAGATAGAGGACCATTATCTATAGACTTAAAACATTAACCAATATAGGCGTTTTGTTTGATTTTGTACTGGTCGATAAATGAGCCTACGTAAAATTTAAATAATTTTTTTTTTTTGTATGTTGATTTTATTTGTCTATCCTCCATCAATTTAAAAAAATATTGTAAGTGTAACTTACAAAAACAGTATTTTTTTATAAAAAAAGAATTGATTTTAAAATCAGCTTATTTTTCGTTTTTGTTTTAACAACCAAACATTCAATTTGTAAATATATTTTTACTAGAAAATTTACACTAAAAACTATTAAAACAATAGAAAATATTAAATTATTTAAACACTTACAAGAAAAATATCGAGGGCCTATATTCAAAACCCTCTATCTTCCATTTTCACGGAAATGACTTTTTGATTATATTCCAAAATATGCAAAAATATGGACTTAAAAGTTGGAAATATGCACAAAATATGCATTTAAAACCCAAATATGCAAAAATATGCTTTTTCACCAAAATATGCAAAAATATTCAAAAACAAAACGATGCCATTTTAACGCAAATTTCGATCGAGATATCGTTTTTAGATTATCGACAAAAAATATGCATTTGAATGGAAATCTCATCCCCACTGATCATGAATTTGTCAACAAAATGAAAATTCTGAAAATTCTTGTTTGACTTTTTTTTGAAAAATATGGCTTACAATTTGGATGTCTTGTGTACATTATGAAACAAAAATTTTAATCTTAAAAATCGCGATGCTGATTAGTATCTGTGGACGAAAATCGCGTTTTTAATTTTTTTTACTATTTTTACAAAACATACTCAACAGTTTGTCAACTTTTGAGGTGAATTCGGTAAAAAAAAATAATTTGTGTCTTTAAAATCAGCACCTGTGAACCAAAACCGCGATATCGGAATTTTTTATAAGCCGTTATTATTAATAAATCACGTTAAAAATTTACTGATGTAAATTTTATTAAAATGCAAAACCCTCTATCTCAGCGGTTACCAACCTATGGTACGCGTACCACTAGGGGGTACGCAAAACTGTCCTAGGGGGTACGTAAAATTTTTGTAATTTGGACATTCGTTTTACAGGCCTATTCACAATTATGACTGGTTATGACTAGGGATGAGATTTCCATGCAAATGCATGTTTTTTGTCGATAGTCTAAAAACGATATCGACCAATTATCTTTCCGAATCAAGAAATTTGCGTTAAAATGGCATCGATTTGTTTTTGCATATTTTTGCATATTTTGGTGAAAATGCATATTTTTGCATATTTTGGTTTTAAGTGCATATTTTGTGCATATTTTCAACTTTTGAGTGCATATTTTTGCATATTTTGGCATAAATTAGCAAAAACACAAATTGAAATTTACTTGTTTAAAACCTATATTAAATTTTAAAAATTTATTTTGGAAATAAGAAAAATTATTTTTTTTTCTTTAAATTTTTTTTTATAGATTGTCTTAAGTTCTAAAAAATCTTGCTTATTTAAAGTTTTAAATGTTACCCAGTATGCAAAATGAGTCGATATCGATTCGAAAAAGAATCGTTTTCTCTAAGAATTTCATCGATATCGAGTTCGATATAATGTCGATATAAAGCGTGTTTTCCTATGTGGCATGCAAGGTGATATAGAATCGAGTATAGGTACAGGATTCGATTCGATTTTTAATCGAAAATTTCATGAATTTCGATACATTTGTTTTTTAATAATTTAGTTAATTGTTGTAAAAACGGTAAGAATTAAAAAAATATTTTTTTGCTTACTACTACTTACTTACAATTAACTAATTTTTACTAATTTAATTTATTTATTCTTTAAATTTAATTTTTACTAATTACTATTTTTATCTGCCTTACTTGAGATTTGAACTCAGAACTCCCAGTGTACTGGTTGAACGCCTTACTCCTTCAGCAAAAGTTTTATAATAAAAGTAGTTTTTTAAAATTACTTTTACTAAAATTTGAATTTTTTATTATTATTTGAATTGCCCTTAAATTATAATTTGTATTATTATTTGAATTACCCTGTTTTTATATTCATTTTATTTTGTTTTGACATACTTCTCCCAATTTGAAAATATTTTTATTCCAAAATATATATTAGTACAAACAACTTTCAAGTTGTGTATGGCCTAGTTAGTTAGCAGGTTCGGCAGCTTATGATTTGTGGATTTTTGGCCTTGGTTCAAACCCCGGTCGCGGATTTTTTTTTTTATTTTTTTTTTATTGTTCTAGTGTTAGATATTATTTTGTTTTAATAACAAAAGTAAATTTGTGTTATAATAACTCGATGTTATATTGAAAATAAATATTTTTTATCGAACAACAAATACGAGAATTCCTAAAATGTAGATTGGAAATCATTTCGAAATCGATTAGTTTTTCAATAAAAATATGAGTTCGAGAAACGTTGAAATATCGACTGTATATAATATCGACTTCGAATCGTTATTGCGGAAAAGCCTCGAAAAAACTTCGAAAAAATTGTCGCATCGAAACTGTGCAGACTGGGTACTATTTAAACCCGGCATTACTTTTTGCTTTTTAAGAAGATTTTCCTATGAAAACAAGTTTTTTTTTGTGCGCATTTTATTTTTTTAGTGCATATTTTTTGGTTTTTTAGTGCATATTTTGAGTTTTTTAGCGCATATTTTAAGCGCATATTTTTGATTTTTTAGTGCATGAAAATCTCATCCCTAGTTATGACTAATTTTATTATTTTCAAACTTCATATTTCTTGTGTTTATTGTAAACAAAATCATAAATAGTCTCAAAATTTAAAATTATTTGTCAATTTTGAGACGATGTGGGTAGCAGGTAGGGTTGCCAGACGGCCTGGAATGGCCTGGATTTTCCAGTTATTTAAGGTCTGGTCCAGTTTCCAGTTAAAACATAATTTATCCAGTTGAAAAAGGATTTCTTTTATTTAAAAATTTTTTTTTTATTAAATATTTTTTAGAATTTTTTGGGACTTCTTTTTGAATAAAACATTAATCATAAATATAACATAAATGCCTCTATTGTATACGGAAAATGTGCTCTTTTTGCTGCATTTTCACTAATTTTTTTAAAACTATTCGAGCATTTCAGCCAGTCTAGCGTTGATTTCGGCACGAATGTTTTCCTTTAGCTCGTCGATGATTTAAGGATTCTTGGCGTACATTTTGCTTTTAAAATAACCCCACAAAAATATGTCGGGATGCAAATGATGGTCAGTTGTTGTCGCTCTTTTTTGACTTCGCACGTCCCGGAAATTTAAACTGTCCTCCTAGATTTCCAGATTTGACCACTTTGGACTTAATTTTGTGGGGTTGTTTAAAAAGAAAAATATACTCTAACAATCCTCATTGCCGTGGCAAATAGAGACGGCCATTTAGTCCGAAATAAAAATATGTGTCTCACATATAAAAATCGGTTGAATTTTTTTTCATGTTATTAAAAAAATATGTATGGGTCCAGTTACTTTTTCAAAATCCAGCTGAAAATATTCCATTATCCAGTTATTTGACTTGTAGTATCTGGCAACCCTAGTAGCAGGTCTTTTTTTTTTTGAAATTTTCAAACGAAATTTGAATTTTTTTTATGATTGTTTACAACAACCACATGGAAAAAATTTAGTTATGATTGAGTTATGACTTTTTTTGTGAATAGGCCCCTTAGATTAACCTTTCAATCCTGGTTTCGCATCTGGCTTCCAAAGTTTTATATAACGTCAGGTTTTTAAGAAAGTTGAGGGCAAAGTTCACAAAAAATTTATTTTTGTGCAATTAAGAGAGCTTTTTTGCGATATTTTTTGAAGATATTTTGAGATCTGACCACTTATTTTCGATTAACCTTTCCTAGCTGATTCCGATAATGGTTCCCAAATTTTTCTATGATGTCAGGTTTTTGAGATAATTTATATCAAAGTTCTCAAAAAACGTGTTTTTGGGCATTTTTGAGACCGGTTGTGATAGAGTGGAAATTTTGGTACCATTTTGTTAAGCTCAAAATGCCCTTTTACGAGGGTGTTTCATTCGAAATGTCACGGAATTATTGATCTGCCCTCGTATTAAAAAAAAAAATTTAAACAAAATTAAAAATTTTATATTTTCACCGGGGAACTTTTTTGGAACTTTTTTAAGAGTTAAAAAAAAGTCCGTTGTCTTATTTTTTGGTGTAGATTCGCCTGGTGAAATCAGATTTGCAATATTTCAGCCGTTTTTGTTCTGCCGAAAAATCAGCTCAAAATCCGTGTTTTCAGATGCATTGAACCACCTCAAAGAGCGAAAATTTTCCAAAAAATACCTAAATTGTTTTGATCTCCCCTAAACCCTTCAAAAAAATTATAATACCCGCAGATGAAAAATTTCAAAATTAACTCTTATATTTATATGTATGTGGAGTTTTTTAACAAAATCAAAAATCTCGTTAGGGGGTACGCGGATGATAAAATTTTAAATTAGTGGTACGCGAGCCAAAAAGGTTGGTAACCGCTGCTCTATCTGATCATTTTCATTCATGAACTTAATATTTTTGAGAAACAAAACCCTCTATCTATTATAAAATTCTGAATAGCGCAAAATTTTAAAAACGAATTATATGTGAGATTCAGTAGTTGTTTTAAAAAAATATTGTAGAATATCGAATTTTAATTGCTCTAACAATACGCGAAATAAACAGTTTTTTGGCTCTCCTGAAAAGTTGTGTTTTTTTAGATAGAGGGTTTTGGGTTCGATATGTTGATAACTAAATATTAAATATTAAACCATTTTTTTAAATTTTTAATAATTCAACTTGAAAAATATTAACTTGGAAATATTTTTAAAAAATGTCTTTAAATAATATCATTTTCCAGTTCGATCCTCGTAAAACATTAATTACACAGCCCCACAAAAATATAAATAGGTTCTGACCCAGAAACCAGATCAACTAATTTGTATGTATTTTGACCTCCTGAATTCGATTCCGCCATCAGCCGCCATCAGAATTGAATTCTATCGTTGGGGTTTCCTGTAATTTGCAAGGAAAGTCCACAAAGTGTAACTACATAATTAGTAAATTTGACCCGAAATAAAACTGAATTAATGATTTTGGTTCAAATTCATATAACTTCCACAGTTTTTGAGGGATAATATTTTCTTCGTAATAAATCAGACTTAAACTTTATATACAGAAATAAATTTTTTTTTTTTTTTTAAATTGATCAAATTTACAGGAAACACAACAATAACATTCAATTCTGATAGCGGAATCGAGTTCAGGAGGTCAACATACATAAAAATTAGTGGATCTGGTTTCTGGGCCAGAACCTTTTTATATTTTTGTGGGGCTTTGTTATTTACTTAATCTAGACGCTATTGAGCTTAAATTAAAGCTTACTAAATTAACTACAAAGTATTATAATAATAAAAAAGTCCCACAAGAAAAAGGTTCTAACCCAGAAACCAGACCCCCATTTTATGAATTGGGGATTTTTGGGGATATTTTGTTATATTTTTGGGGGACAACGGAAAAAAGTACCTGGCAACGCTGCATACACTGGTGTAGGGTATTATATGGTTGTTCTTGACCGACTATAACTTTCTTACTTGTTTTAAGTAAAAATATTTTTTAAATCTCAGAAATGTTTTATCCAGTTTACGAGAAAATAATCACTCGTCATTGGACTACGCTTAAATTTATAAAGATACTGAGCGTATGATTAATAAATATATTTAAATTTAAAATAAGTATACGTATAGATGCATTTTGAACGAATATGAAGAATATGTATTATAAAATTAGAGCATTTTAAAGTATTTGTTGCATATTTAAACATTTTTTTTCTGAGCGTATACTAAAATACTTATAAATTCATCATAACAACCGTCAATTGCAAAACAACAAAAAAAATTTTCAAAAATATTGTTACAAAAAAGTTTTCCTATAAAAACGTGTAGTTTACATATGACTCGTGTTGGAAAATACCATGATATCAAAAAGTTTATTCTATGAACTTGGTTTAAATGTGTGTATTAGGGCGGTACCGAAAAATGTGTCATAATTTTGACATTTAATGGGCGGAACACTAAGACTGACCTAGTGAAACAATTTTGCGAAAACTTAAGAATATTTTTTTACATTTGGGAGGTCAATGATTAAATTATTTTTTTTTTATGGAAATATTAAGGGAACTTTTTTTTAAAATTACACATTATAACGAATTTTTATTTAGATTGATAAAATTAATATTACCGCCCTAGTAAAAAATTGCCCATTTTTTGGATACAATCACATCTCATTAAATACTATACATCATTATATATTGATATCAGATAATATATAAAAAGATGTGATTTTATCCGAAAAAAGAGCTTTTTCTCATCTGAATTTCATAACTGTATATAACTGTGTCTGATCAGATCTATTAGACCCGAGATTTGTTTCCAATTTCGGTATCTTAACAGATACAATTACGAATCAGATCTGACTAGATCTCGAATTTGTGGACAAATCTCTTATATTATAGATCTTATCAGGTACAAATGATATAATTAGATCTCAACACATCAGACCAGATCTAATCAATTTTTTCATGGTTGTCAAAAAAGTATCCCATATCATTCAATCCTTAAAAATTTAAATATAATAAATAAATGCCATACTTTTATCTAAATAACTTTAGTGCAAAACTACATAGTGGAACCCAAGGAGGTTAAAATTTTATGTGCTAAAATGGTGTCATAGGTTCTATTTTATTAACGCTAAAAAATATGAGTCATATTTATTTATGATACGTGTGTATTGTATAGAGTACCCTGTAGACGTATTAAAAATAAACTACTAAATTATTTATTTATTTCATACAATTATTCAGGCAACAAAACAAAGTAAGACATGCAATATTTACATAGAGGAAAAAAGTATTAAGGCTCTTATCAAAAACGGAAAAAGAAAAGGTATTATAATAAGTCCTTTTAGTCCAGCCAAAATTTCCTTCAAGCTGTTTTTAGCTCTGTCAATTGAATAATTTAAATTTATAAAATTACAATTGAATTTGCAAACATTTTATTGGAAAAATTCAATAGAAATTCAGAAAATCTCAGTAAATTTAATTTTGATTTCAATATAAGTTAAAAAGTAGATTATTAATTTCCCTAGTACTATCGTTGCAATTTTTTGAAATTTTGATATAATTATGTTTTTTATGAAAGAAGAAAATAAATTTTTTAAGTTTATCTTAACAAAATTTCAACAAAAATAAATATTTTTAAAAAAATGGCCACGGTAAGAACTAGAGGATTTATTAATCTACAAATAAAAAAAAATATCATCAAAATCGGTTTAGTAGTTTGGGCTGTACAACTGCAGCCGATTTTGTCTTTTAAAATAAGAATTTTACAATTGAGTGGCAACCCTGCCAGTTCTTGTTGACCAAATTTTGTGTTATAAAATTTTAAAAATGTAACAATAATTCATCTTTTAAATGAAGAAAAAAACAGAATTAAAAAATATTGCGTATTTATATTTTTATAGCTGTTAAAAAATTGACCACGTTAAGGATAACTACTTATGAACTATTACGCTGTACACGAACTAAAGCTTTTTCTTAAAAGCTTAGACAATTTTTCAAACTTTTTGTTTAATTTTACTAAATTATAGGAAAGTTTATGAAATATTTTTAACGAAATTGTGTCCCAAAGATATTTTTGTTTGGGTGCACTGGTGTAGGATATTGAATGATCGGTCTTGACTGACTATAATTTTTATACCCTACACCACACTGTGGTACAGGGTATAATGAGTTTGTGTTGATGTTTGTAACTACCCGAAATATTGATCCTAGACCCACCATTAAGTATACCGATCGACTCAGAATCACTTTTTGAGTCGATTTTGCGATGTCCGTCCGTCTGTCTGTCTGTCTGTCCATGTAAACGGTGTAAACACGATACAGGTCGCAATTTTTAATCAATTGATTTTAAATTTAAAACTTAATCCTCTTTTGGCCCAAGGCCTATTGCCAAGCCTATTGAAATTGGAAAAAATCGGTCCATATTTAGACCTAGCCCCCATACAAAGGTCCTCTTTAGATTTGGCTCAAATGACTCTAATAGCCGTATTATAATAGGTATCTTCTCTAAATTTGGCAAGTAAACGTGTCTTTACAAATCGCCAACCCGAATTTTAAAGAAATCGGATCAGTTCTTCTTGTAGCCCCCATACAAACCACCTTCCCGATTTTCACATAAATCTCTCAAATTTCATGAAAAAAGAAAATATTTAATTAAAATTTTGTTTGTGTATGTTTATCAAATCTGATTATCATTAAACCAGTTTTGGACTTAGGCCCCATGTGAAAATTTCGCCCGATATTCAGTTAAAGCGGTTTATTGTCAACTTATAGAAGCCTATTTCACTCAAATTTGATTTGTGAGTGGTTTCTACACTTATTAAAGAGTTGACAAAATCTAGATCTAATCGGTCCATGGTACACATTTCCCAAGAAATAATAACAAAAAAAATCGTGACCGATTTTTTTTGTTATTATTATGTTTTTTTTCGATAAACACTATAACTTTTGAAAGACTTTACGGAGGCTCCTGAAGTTTGGCATATATGTTGGGTCAGGTTGGTATTGCAATCCAGCGAAATCGGTCCAGAGGTCAAAAGTTATGAGCACAAGACTGAATTTCGGCAAGGGTTTTTCGTGAATTGACGAGATAAAATATACGCTAACTTTCGAGGATGCTGAAGTTTGGCATATATACTTATCGTTCCCCTGGCTTGGTTCGTATTGAGTTTAAGCCAAACCGGTCCAGTGCACACAGGGCCAGCATGATCCAATTCCGGCCAAAAGTCTTAACCATTGTTAGATCCGTCGGAAAATGTGCTTCTAGAAGAAGTCGAGGTCGCTGATTTCAAAATTTAGCTAAAAACCAAAAAAAATCAAAATGTCGGATCCAATATGGCGGACAATTTTTTTCGGATTTAACACAAATTTTGTTTTATGCGGGTCTTGGAGTTACTGAATAAGATTTGTTACTCCGAATTTTGAAAAACAAAATGGCGGACTATATATGCTTCTTAAAGTTTAAAAAATGATTCAAATCCTGCCACAAGTCTTTATCGTTGTTGGATCCGGCTGAAAATGTGCTTCTAAAGTATTTCGGGGTCGCTGATTTCAAAATTTAACTAAAAACTAAAAAAATCAAAATGGCGCAACCATTATGGCGAACAAATTTTTTTAATAATTATGCGATTTAACTAAAATTTTGTTTTTATGGGGTCTTGGAGTTACTGAATCAGAATTGAACAGTTCATGCGAATAAGGACGAATAGACCATTTGTATTATTTTACATATGACGATAAAAACGCAGGAAACGGCTAAAAACTAATATTTTTTCCAACATTTTTGCATAATGCATTAATCCATTAATGCAAAAAAGTTCACAAAAATAAAAGTTTTAAACCGTTTCCTGCGTTTTTACCGTCATTTGTTAAATGATACAAATGGTCTATTCGTCCTTATTCGCACACTCAAAATAATAACTCTGTAAAATACTCTGTAAAATGACTGTAATCTTAATTCAACAAATATTTGACAGAGTTTTCTGTTAAAATACAGATTTAAAGAAAACAGAGTTTTCTGTAAAAACACCAACATTTTATCTGTATTTTTTTTTTTTAATTTTAAAAAAGTTCCAAAAAAAATCTTATAACAATTTTACAAAATAACATGTATTTTACAAAATTTGTAAATTTACAGAGTTTTTTCTGTAAAATTTTGGTTGCATCAAATGCATTTTACAAATATATGTAAATTTACAGAGTTTTTCTTTGCTAAAGGGTCTTTTACTTAACCAATATTTTACTAGAAACTCTGTAAAATAACAGTTTTTTTTTTGTCAAAATCATTTTACAAAGTTTTTTAGTAAAATTACCAAGAAATGTTGCTAGCTGGAAAAGTATGGTGTACTCTGTTAAATTAGCAGAGTTTTTCTGTAATTTAACAGAGTTATTATTTTGAGTGCATGAACTGTTCAATTATTGGCCTGAATTTTGAAAAACAAAATGGCGTACTAAATATGCTTATTAAAGTTTGTTATTAAAAACAGTTATATTCCTTTTCTTTGTTGAAGCTAGCTTAAAGTTTGGCCCCAGTAGATTTCGGGGTCTGTTATCTTAAAATCGAACTGAGAAAATTCAATATGGCGGAAACAATATGGCGGCTAGATTTTTTAGCTTTGTCTGATCTAACTAAAAATTATTTTTAAGAGTATAAAGAGTGTCTGAAGTTAAATCTACGCACAAAATGTGTATATATATTTTTTTTATTTTTGATTTAAATATGGAAATGGTGTAAATGACTTACTTAGTTTCAGAAAAGCTTTTGGAAATGGTGACGACAAATTATACATTTTTTTTTCTTTATTTTGGAATTTAAATAAAAAATCTTTGAATTTAATTGAAAATGGTGTAATGATATTTTCCCTAATTCTTCAAAAAAAACTAGAAATGTAGATAATTTTTTTTTCTACACTTAAGGCACTCTCTGACGTTAAAAAAACTAATCAAGCCACAAAACATTATTTTGGGTTAAATTATTATTTTTTTTTAACAAATCTCTTTTTATATACTATGAAGTGGTCATAGTATATAGCTGTAATTTCGCCATTTATCATTTCGAGCAAGTTTGGGAAACTTTTTCGAAAGATATGGATCCATTTTTCATAAGAAAAAATATATACTGATTGTATCGAACTGAGGATCGCTGAGGATTTTTTCGGCGCGAAGTAACCCAGCAAAAAATAATCGAGATTTTGGAAGCAGTGCATACAAGACTACACTTGTGTAAGCGAATGATTTTTGATGTTGTTGTTTTTTCTTGACATTCGCTTACACAGCTGCATACCGTATGCAGTAGTGTAAGGGAGAGATTTTGTTGGCAATCTGCATACCGGTTTCAGTAAAGTATGGCAATGACGTAAAAAAATACTAAAAATATTTAGGAAAAGGCATGATTTCAATTCATATTCATTGCGCCGATATAAGCGCTCGAAAGAAATGATCTAAAGTGGGACATTGCGAACAAATATCATGCCATACGTAAGCAGGTTTGTAAGCAGACAACAAAAATCACTCCCTTACAAACCTGCTTATAGGCAAGCAGTATTTTTTGGTGGGAAATAACTAAAAAATCATAGTTATTTCACAAAATCGCGAATTGCTGTCAGGAAAATGAGTTATATTCTTCCATGTTATTTTCGTTACAAAGGCTAATATATAAGGGTTAACAATGCAAATCAAAAGTGGATCATTAGCAAGAAATGTGTAAAAAAAAACAAAAAATTATCTCCACTTACAAATTTTTTTCTTTCAACTTTTTTAACTTTGAAGACCTGTCAAAAGAAAAGGTGTAGTTGGATCATAAAGGTAAGTTCAGGAAACCTGCTCCTTGGTATAGATATTTTTTGAAAATTTAAATATAAGGACTTTTGGCCGGAAATCGATCTGGCTGGCCCTGTGTGCAGTTGTTCAAAAGTTATTAGCAAAACCGTGAATTTCAGATTAGTTTCACCTTAAATTCACGTGTTGAAAATCCATTAAACATGTTTTAAAAACATTCGTAAGTCACAAAAATATTTTACAAAGTATTTTTGTCACTCTAAAAAATTTTTACACTAAAAAAAAATACACTCGAAAAAAATTTTACATTCAAAAAAAAGTTTACACTAAAAAAAAAAAAATGTTGTATATTATTTTTTTTTGTTCAAAAACTACTAAAAAAAGTTTTTTTTACACAAAATAAAATATTTCTTATCAAAAATTTTATTTTTTCACGTTGGAAAATTTACTGTCCTTTAAAAAGGGTATTCATAGATTGAAGGGTATTCATAGATTGAAGGGTATTCATAGATTCGACGAAGTCAAATTTAACTTTTCTACTTTTTTTTTTTTTATTTTTATCACAATTTATACGCCCTCAAAAAATAAATTTCCATTAGTCATATTGTAATGAAACCTTTTTGTTTGTTGATATTTTAACAAAATAATGATACAATGTTGCACAGTTACAAATTTTGGTGGCAACAACAAAATTTGTGGCATAAATAACAGTTTTATTTTTAATAAAATTTAATTTTTCAAAGCAAATTGTATGGATATTTATCTGTCTGCCATACGTACATATAGATGAAAAACATAAATATTTCTATAGGTATATTGTGTGTATGGTGTGTGTATATCTTTATTTTTCTATATTTCCCAAAGACGATAAGACTCAAATGATAAAAAATAGTATAAAAAAACTCTAAACAAAATTTTTATTAAGAATTGAACAGTTATTCTTTAATATTAAAGGCACAAATAATATTTTATAACCAACCATAATTTTAATATTATGTTTTGTTTAAATATATATTTCGTTTGTTAATTCCAAAATCACTGTTAAATTTTTCCGTTTTTTTTTTGTTGCCACCACTAAATTAATATAATTTCCATATTTTCTTTTTTAACTTTTTTTTTGCAGAAAATTTTTTTTTAACACCGTCTAGTAGCAAAGATATATTGTAAAAGAAATCCACGACCGACCGCCGTTCGACCGACACAATAAAAAAAAAAACAAGTAGGAAAAAACATAAAACGGAAATTCCGCAACCGTAAATTTTTGTTTATTTTTCGTTTGGAAGAACGGGAACAAAAAAAACAACCCAACGACCGATGTTAACGTTACAAAGGATTTTTGCAAACTCTAGCCAAAATAGCAGATGACTAAATGTGGAGAATTGTGAGACGGTTTTTTATTTTTTTTTTTTTGTTTTCCGCTATTATATCCTTTTTTCCATAATTGTTACACACACACTTTCGCAAAAAAAAAAACTCTACACGGAAATAAAACGACACAAATGAAAACAAAACTGCATGGACTAGTAAAATGATTTTGACAGCTGTCAAATTAGACATTTAACATTAAATTGCGCATGCCCCAAATTATCCCCAAACAAAAAAATAACAGTTGTAATGTTTTGCTGATGATTACAATAAATGTCATATGTTTTGTTTATAATCTCTAAGTACCCACAGTAGGCTGGGTCGTATTCCAACAAAGTGCTCAGATTAACTATTAATAGTGAAAAAAAGTTGGTACAAGTAAATACAAGCAATTTAAAACCAAAATGAACAAAATCGGTCCATGGCTTCCGTTCTCGCATCGCGGGTCAAAATTGCGGTTTTTGAAAAAATGGACATAATTTAAAAAAAAAAATTAAATATTTAAAAAAAAATTATTTAAAAAAAAAAAATGTTTTTTGTATCGCATTAATTCAAAGATATTTAGAAAAATTTAGTTTGTTTTTTTCGGATATCGATAACCCACCCAAACGTGAGGCCTAAAAAAACTCACATTTTTAACATGGAGCTCAAAAGTACTTTTTCACTATTTTAAAAATTTATTGAAACAAAATTTTTAAATATATTAGTTTATCCACTTGACATCATTGAATACATCTCAGGGATTGTAGAAAAAAATTCTTAGTTAAATTCCTTTGTCCAGTTTTTGTGTGGAGCGATTTGAATTTAGCGGATTTCCAGAACATGTGTTTTTATCGACATTTTTGACTTATTTGTAGTTGTTAGCAACATTTTACTAAAATTAACCAACTTTTTTTGTTCAAATCGTTGTTTTGGACCATAGTAACTCTGCTTTGAAATAATAGGCTTTTTGGACAACGTTAACCCTTGCCGGCACGGGGTTAAAAAATTCATCCAATGAAATTTTTGAAAATTCCTCACTCTAAAATCGTGTATGTGTTTAAATAATCAACAATTACAAATTTATACAAAGTTTTCTTGAAGGACATCTTTAACCCTTGTTGAACGAACGCCCAAAAAATTTCAAACAGCTGTTTTTTTGCTCATAGTCAAATGGACTTTTTTGACATATTAAATAATATGTTTTTCACTTTTAGCTTTACACAGTAAAAACGACGAAGACGTAATGAAATTTCGGATGCCATTTTTTTTAAATTTATTTAGTTTTAAGCATTTTCCGCTTAAGTGCGCAATTATTGATTATTTAAACACATACACGATTTTAGAGTGAGGAATTTTCAAAAATTTCATTGGAGGAATTGTTTAACCCCTTGCCGGCAAGGGTTAACGTTGTCCAAAAAGCCTATTATTTCAAAGCAGAGTTACTATGGTCCAAAACAACCATTTGAACAAAAAAAGTTGGTTAATTTAAGTAAAATGTTGCTAACAACTACAAATTAGCCAAAAATGTCGATAAAAACACATGTTCTGGAAATCCGCTAAATTCAAATCGCTCCACACACCAACTGGACGAAGGAATTTAACTAAGAATTTTTTTCTACAATCCCTGAGATGTATTCAATGATATCAAGTGGATAAACTAATATATTTAAAAATTTTGTTTCACTAAATTTTTAAAATAGTGAAAAAGTAGTTTTGAGCTCCTTGTTAAAAATGTGAGTTTTTTTTGGCCTCACGTTTGGGTGGGTTATCGATATCCGAAAAAAACAAACAAAATTTTTCTAAATATCTTTAAATTAATGCGATACAAAAAAAAAATTTTGTTTTTAAATAATTTTTTTTTAAATATTTAATTTTTTTTTTTAAATTATGTCCATTTTTTCAAAAACCGCAATTTTGACCCGCGATGCGAGAACGGAAGCCATGGACCGATTTTGTTCATTTTGGTTTTAAATTGCTTGTATTTACTTGTACCAACTTTTTTTCACTATTAATAGTTGATCTGAGCACTTTGTTGGAATACGACCCAGCCTAACCCACAGTACATTTTTTTATCCCTAACATCTCTCTCACTCTCTACTTACATACATTTATTATCCTGTAACTTAGAAAAGCACACGGATTTTTTGTTTTGCACTCCTTAGGAATATTTTTTTATCAACCTTTTTGCTACACCCCCTTTAAGTTTGAAATGAAAAGTATTTTATGATTATTAAAAACAAGTGTATCATTGGGAGTTTCTGTAAGTTAACCCTATAACGGGAACATTTTGCATTTCAGAAAGCTGACAAGGGAGGTCTTATAGAGGACATCCACCGATTGTCCTGAAACTTGCATATAGTAAAGAGGGGCGGCAAATAAGAGTCACCTGTGTTTTTCTTAGCTGCTTAATCTTACATTTAGGTCAAAAGGGAGGGGGAAAAACATGATTTTTTTCGTTTTTTGATGATTTTTCACATTTTTCCAAAAGAAACTATATGAATATTTTATACAGATCGAAAGGTTTTTAAGACCTGCCCTATGGTGTAACGATCGTGTCCAAATTTGGCTTCGTTAAGTCCTTATTTTCAAAAATGTAAAAATTTTGGGGTAGTTTATATGGAGAGGTATATAAGCATGACCGCTAAAATCATATATAATAATCTCTATTAAAATTAAGCTGACCCGCATTTTTGCGTGTGGCGAAACTATTTTCCAAAATGACCAAATTTTTCCATAAGATGGCAACCCTTTTTAAAATTTGAGATTGAACAGCTACAAAAAACAGGAAACTCTTATTTTTCTCCCTTCATTCCCATATGGAAGTTTCAGGACAATCGGTAGGTGCCATCTAAAATACCTCCCTTGTGAGTGGTTTTTTGTATAAAGCGACTGAGAATTTTAATGCAATCAAAAAAAAGAATATTTTCCCACAATTTAGTTAAATTTAACTAAAAGTTGGGAAATTTTCTTAACTGTTAGGAACAATTTTAGTTCATGTACTGTTAAATAGCCCATTATTGTCCTTAAACAAAATTCCCTAATACACACAGAAAAAATAAAAAAAAAATATTTGAGTAAATTTTTAATACTATTGAGTAAAAATTACTCAATTTTGCACCAGTAAATAATTTAATAGTATTGAGTAAACTTTTAATAAAAATTTATTAAATGTTTGCCAAAAAGTTTAAGTAAATTTTTAACTGATCCAATTAAAACTTTACTCAAAATTTGTCGTTTGTTTTAAGTAACTGTTTAATTGTTTCAAGTAAAAATTTACTCAAAATTTATAATTTTTTTTTTTCAAAAGTTTTAAATTTTTTACAAAAACAAAAAACTGTTTTTTTCAGGGTCCAACCAGAATCAAATTGCGTCGCGCAAGACGTAAAAAAAAGAAAAACAAACACATCAAATTTTAAATTTTTACGTCCGTTTGATTTAGGTACACTCAAAATAAATTCTCTGTCCAATCAGCAGAAAACCCTGCTGAAAATACACCCATTTTGAGCCATATGAGAAATCTGCTGATTTTAGCAAACACGGTTTGCTGAAAATCTGTCATGATTATCTACACTCAAAAAAAAAAAACTGTAAAGTTAACAAAAAATTTAGTTAAATTTAACTAAAAAAGCACCTGATTTTGGGCCAACTAAATTTTTAGTTAATTTAACTAAAAATATTTAGTTAACTTTTCGTAGAATGAATTTAGCAAAAAAAAACGTAACTTTAACTAAAAATTTAGCTGAAATTTCGTAACGTTTTTATGTACATATATTAACAAAAAAATTAGTTGAATTCAGCTAAACTTTTTGTTACTTTTCGTAAACTAAAATTTAGAAAATATTTTGTAAAAAATTAAAAGTTTATTTTTTATATTTTTTCATCAGCTTAAGTACACTCAAAAAAAAAAACTGTAAAGTTAACAAAAAATTTAGTTAAATTTAACTAAAAAAGCACCTGATTTTGGGCCAACTAAATTTTTAGTTAATTTAACTAAAAATATTTAGTTAACTTTTCGTAGAATGAATTTAGCAAAAAAAACCGTAACTTTAACTAAAAATTTAGCTAAAATTTCGTAACGTTTTTATGTACATATATTAACAAAAAAATTAGTTGAATTCAGCTAAACTTTTTGTTACTTTTCGTAAACTAAAATTTAGAAAATATTTTGTAAAAAATTAAAAGTTTATTTTTTATATTTTTTCATCAGCTTAAGTAGAACTTATGAGATTTGCATAGGAGGCTTCACAAGAAATTCCACTTAACAAATTTGTTACGAAAAATCAGCAAATTAATTAGTAAAAATTCGTAAACTCAGTTTTGAAGTCAACAAAAAAAATTAATACAAAATTTGTTTAAAACTAGTATTTTCGTAAATTAAACTTAACTAAAAAATGTAGTTAAAACGCTGATTTTAACTAAAAATTTGCTAAAAAGCCAGTAAACTCGAGTTAACAAAAAAAAATTTGTTAACTTTACAGTTTTATTTTTTTGAGTGTAGGTGAAATCAGTAGAGAAATCTGTCAAAACAGCAGAAAAATCTGCTAAGACATATTCTAGAAAATTTATGTTTTTGAAAATTTGTTTTCATGAAAACTTTAATAGATTTTTTTTTAATTTAAAATTAAACAAAACTGTTTCTGTAAAATTAGCAATATAATTTATATAATTTTTAGAAAGAATAATGACAGCAAACTATTTTTGTAAATTTTCAAAATTATCTGCTAAAAAAATGTTTAAAAATATGCTCAGAAAAATCTTTTTAATTGCATAAAAAACGAAAAAAAAAAAATTAACACTGAAAAAAAAAAACATTTAAAATTTTCTTAAAAAAAGAATGATAGCAAATTATTTCTGTAAAATTTCATATACAAATACAAAAAACTATAAACTAAATGAGAATTCAAAAAAACTAAGAATTTAAAAAAAATAAAAAAAACTATTAAATTATTAACTTAATTTAATTAAACAAGCTATTACTCAAATTTCTTTCCCCACATTTTGTTTTGTGAAAATTTTTCTAAGTATATGAAAAAAAATATTTTTTTAGACACATTTTACACTCTTCTTTAGTTTAAGGACGTAATTTTCTACCAATTAGTTCATCTTCTTAGATTTGAGGAAGGTTTTTTCAATATTTTAGTACAATTTTTATAAAAAAAATAAAATGTCGATATCTCGAAAACTAAGCCAGATAGAGCAAAATGGAAGCCATTTTTGGTTGTTTGGATTTCCATAGTATCACCGATCCTCCGTACATGTGTGGACCCCAATTGGTCGTAACTTTGCATTTGAAAAAATTGGCATTCCCGAAAATTTCAAAATTCTCATATCTCAGTAAATATTGCCTACACAATTAAAAAATCCAAAAGCGATTTGTATCTCGAAAACTAAGCCAGATAGAGCAAAATGGAAGTCATTTTTGGTTGTTTGGATTTCCATAGTATCGCCGATCCTCCGTACATGTGTGGACCCCAATTGGTCGTAACTTTGCATTTGAAAAAATTGGCATTCCCTAAAATTTCAAAATTCTCATATTTCAGTAAATATTGCCTACACAATAAAAAAATCCAAAAGCGATTTGTAGCTCTTAACAAGTAGATAACGACCTGAAAGCTTTCAGATTAATAAATTTTATGTTATACAGCTTTTAAGATTCTTTAGACCCCATTGAGTAATTGAACAGTTCATGCGAATAAGGACGAATAGACCATTTGTATTATTTTACATATGACGATAAAAACGCAGGAAACGGCTAAAAACTAATATTTTTTCCAACATTTTTGCATTAATGCAAAAAAGTTCACAAAAATATAAGTTTTTAACCGTTTCCTGCGTTTTTATCGTCATTTGTAAAATTATACAAATGGTCTGTCTATTCGTCCTTATTCGCATGAACTGTTCAATTGTTGTTAAGTGTGTAGAGAATTGAAGTTATAACCTCAAAGTTTTGAAACACACTTTTTATAGTTTTAAATTTTTAAATATGGCTCGTACATTAAAGGGTTAATCTTTAAAAAAACGTTTCTTTTAAAACCTCTCCCTATTTTAGCAAGTGTTTTTTTCTTTTTTACTTTTATGGCATTTGGAGTTTTTATTCTTTAAAAAGAGTTCTATTCTGTTTATGCCTTTTTGTATTAAACAAGCAACTCCTTGCATCCAGTACGAATAAAATAAAACATATCTAATCAGTTCAGTTCAGTTTCTATTATGTATTTTGCGTTAAAAAGATTGTTTTGTATTTTCAACCATATTTGTCGTCATATTCTATCGTATTTATGTACTTTAGTATTCTGTTTTGTGTTGCGTTTGTATCTTATCGATTTCTTAGCGCCCAACAACAATTCAAATACGTTTTGTATATGATTTTGTATAACAATAACAAAAAAAAAAAAAAATTTAATAATTTGAAAAAAAATCTATACCTCTACCAGCTGACTAAGAAAGTGTGTTTGTTTCTATATGATTTTTCCACTTGTGGTCTGGTTCTGTCTGCTATAAACATAATAGGCCAGAGCGAAAAACGCGGAAAAACTGAGTGGTTTTTAGATATGGTTAACTTAACATGGCAACACTTTCTACAACTCATGGCGCCCAGCGATCTAAGTTTTGAAATTTTAAAAATTTATTTATTTAAAAAGAAATTATTTTTGAAAAAAAATAATTTTTTTTGAAAAAAAAAAAATTTGAAAAATATTTCAGCAAAAAAAAAAAAAATTTGGTAAAAAAAATTCCGCAATTTTTTTCTTTTTTTATCAAAAAATATGTTCGTACTTGTTAAAATACCATTCGGTGTTCAAATATGTCAACCAGCAGCCGAATTAAAGCATTTTGTGTTTTTAGGTTATGTTGAATGTACAAAAAAAAAACTTGTTAAATCGATCGAACGATTTTCGAGATATCGCTGTTTGAAATTTGCAAAAAATGGAGGTTTTATTCTACGTTCAAGAATTTTTTTTTAAAAAAATCTTGAAATTTCATTCCATTGACCTCATAAAGCTTAAAATCTTTCATTTTAACTTAATTTAAGCAAAATCCGATCATTTGAACCCGTAATGCCCTTCTATCAAAGTTTTGGATTTTTCGAAAATTTCTACTAAAATTTTGAATTTTTGAAAAATTAAAAAAAATTTCTTGCGATACATTTATTATTAATTTTTGCATGCTTAACATGAATATGAAAAATTTTCTAAAATTGGTCTAGCGGTTTTTGAGATATCGCCATTTGAAATTTGTCAAAAAAATTAAAAAATGGGGTTTTTCCTACGTTCAAGAAATTAAAAAAAAAAATCCAAATTTTTTTTTCATTGACTTTTTATTTAAACTTTATTTAAGCCAAATCAGATCATTGTAACCCAAGACGCCCTTTTATCAAATTTAAAGTAAAAATTTCCTAAAAAACCAAAACTTAAATCGAAGGGTGACACGGGTTAAAATGATCGAATTTCACTCAAATGAATTTTAAATTAAAATTTGTTCCAAGCTCTATAAAAGGGTTTCTAAAGAAAAAATAGCTCAAAAATCCAGAAAACTAAAAAATCTCCAGCTTTGACCCATTTTTTAAGCCGTACACCCCAAACCTAAAATTGTTTTTATATCTGTGTATTAGGGCGTCTCGACAAATTTAAATTTTCGAATTTCATGTCGTAATTCCTGCCAAACGATGGCCACGTTAGAGCTGATTGTGGGAAAATTTATAAAAAAAAATGTTGCAAGGTCATCTTCAGTCGGCAACCAGTGGTCAAAGTTGGAAAAAATTACGTATTTTGACCAAAATTCATATCCGAATCTTTTAACCAAATCCGGCTCAAAAATTTGGAAATTCGTCGCACTTTATTGGAAAAATATTTAAAAATTCCAATATTTTGATTTTCAAAAATAAAAATTATTTTTTTATCCAAATTGGTGTCAAAAGTTGGAAAATGTTAAGTTTGGTCCGAACACGATTTTGGTCCGAAAATGCTGATCAGCATCTGTGGACCAAAATCGCAGATCACTATTTTTGGACCAAAATCGCGTTTTTATATTTTTTTAATAATTTCTAAATGGCACATTTAACATTTTCAAACTTTTTTTATCTAAAAAATATTAAAAAAATAAAAAAACACTATTTTGAGCCGAAACTGCTGATCAGGTTCTGCGGACCAAAATATGTTTAATATTCTTTAGATAACACACATTACATTTTTCAACTTTTGAGACCAATTTGGATAAAAAAAATATTTTTTATGTTTAAAAATCATTTTTGGACCAAAATCGCGGTTTTGAATATTTTTAAATATTTTTTCAATTAAGTACGCAAAATTTCCGATTTTTTTCAGCCGGATTTGGTCAAAAAATTCGGACATGAATTTTAGTTGAAATACGTCATTTTTTTCAACTTTGACCGCTGGTTGCCGACTGAAGATGACCTTGAGAAATTTTTTCATAAATTTTACCACAATCAGCTCTAACGTGGCCATCGTTTGGCAGGCATTACGACATGAAATTCGAAAATTTAAATTTGACGGGGCGCCCTACTTTGTATAACGGTTGGGGTACTTCTCTTATTAGAAAATTTAAAAAAAAACTTCAGAACCAAGAAATTTTTTTAATATTTTTTTTTACTCCAAAAAACACCAAAAAAATGCAAAAAAAAATTTGTGTCCGGGACTTGGATAATTTTCAAATAATTTTTCGGAACATTCCCAATTTTATTTTTATCCTAAAAGCATTTAGTGATTTTTTTGACTTCAAAATACAAAAAAAAAATGACCAAAAATTGTTGTTTCAAAAACTTCAAAAATTTTCGAAAGTTCTTAAAAGACATATTTTGATGGCATGATGAAAAGTGTCAACACTAGTTACATCAATTTTGATGCAATGTTTCATCGGCGGTATGAAAAAACCCCCAATGAAATATCCCCCAAACAGAAAAATAAAAAATCCCCCAAAAAAATGCTAAAATTTTTTTTGGGGATTTTTCATTTATTTTGGGCGTTGTTTCATTATTGATTTTGGGGTTTTGTTCATTATGAAACAAGTCCCAAATGAAAAAGGAAATAAAAAAGGCGAACGGATATAGCGCCCAAGGTCTTATCGCCCAAAACCGTAAATGTCATATCGCCCAAGCTGCGACAGAAAGCCCAAAATTATAGGTCTAAAAATATTATTTCTCCCAAAACAAAGTTGTCAAAAAGTCCAAAATATTGCGAAATGTCGAAATTACGACTTCTATGATTTGTTTTTTTGTAATAAAGTTTTTTTGCGTAGCCGGCCTTCGGCCGGTCTTTGGGATTACATACTCCATGCATTGAACCCACCCTCTCTGCAAACCAAAGCTATTTTGGTTACCAGGCCTTTTTGAGGCATAACAAATTTGATAGCGTAAAGGCCTGCTACCCTAGAAAACTTTACTTTGCGGAGAGGGTGGGTTTAATGCACGGAGTTTGTAATCCTTTAAAATATTTGTAAAACTTTAAAATATTAAAAATGTTAAAAAAAACAATATTGGTGAGTTCTTGGGCGCTATGTCCATACGCCATAAAGTGATTTAAATTTTTTTGGGCTTAATTTAATTTTTTTGGCGATATTGCATTATGAAATAAACCCCAAAATTTGGTGTCTATTTCATTTTTTTTGGGGGTAATTGCATTTATTTTGGGTGTAATTTCATTATTTTTCTTTGGGGCTTATTTCATTTTATTTGGCGATAATTTCATTGGGGGTTTTTTCATTTTCCTATTTGGGGGTAATTTTATTGGGGGTTTTTTCATAGCGCCTGTTTCATCATATTCAAGAAAAGCTTCTTCAATATGTTTAAATTGTGTTTCATCAATATTTCATTTCATCAAAATTACTCCGGCCTAATACACTATCATCGTTTATATTCGATTTTATTATATGTATTCGTATCTTTTCGATTAAATTTTAGCAACTAGTTATGGTTATTATAACATTTTCTTAGTCGGTCGGCGTTTTTTTTTTTTTTTGTTTGTTTGTTTAAATCGTTACACGAAATTATAAAATGTGTGAAGGCGTTTTGTAACAATTTTTTTGTATTGATTATAAAAATAACAAAAAAAAACTTGGTTAAATTAACAAGTGTTATTTTAAATTTAGGGGATTTTGGAAATTTTATACAAATTAGAAGGGAATTTAAGAATTGTGGGAGTCATTAAAATAAATTTAACGAAAAATTATTTTAATTTTGTGTTAATTATTGTAATTATTAAAAAAGTAAAAAAAAACTCGGTTAAATTAACAATTGTTGTTTTTATTTTAGGGGATTTTGGAAATTTTATACAATTTCCAAGGGAATTAAAGATTTTTTGGATTTTTGGGAGTCATTTAAAGAAGATATTGGATATGATTTTAAAATATTTTCTGAAAGAATATTTTTATTTTAAATTATAATTTTTCTAACGTTTTGTAAATTGTTGCAGTTTGAGAACATCTTCCAACCAATTTTTATACATTTTTAATATGTTTGACTGTGAACAAGTTTGAATATAAACCGAATGATTCCAAAATATTTAATAAATGTTTATGTTTCTAACTATGCAAGTATTTTGGTTGATAAGGGCAAAATATTTAATTCTGTTTTTTTTTTTTTCATTTAAAATGCAATTATCTGGTGTCGGTTTTATGAAAATTTTTCGTTTAAGGGGGGTGGAAACTAAAAAAACAGTCATAAACATGAAAAAGAGCTACCAAAAAAATAAATTCGCCATTTTTTTTAATTCTGTTTGTTTTATTTGAAAAATAAACTATTGTAATATTTTTAAAATTTTATAACACAAAATTTGGTCAACTACATCATTTCGAATTGTATTTCAGAAATTATCAGTTGAATTTCAGAAGTTATCAATTGTATTTCAGAATTCATCAATTGTATTTCAGAAATTATCAATTGTTTTTCAGAAGGTATCAATTGTATTTCAGAACTTATCAAATGTATTTCAGAAATTTTCAATTGTATTTCAGAAAATATCAATTGTATTTCAGAAACTATCAATTGTATTTCAAAAATTATCAATTGTATTACAGAAACAAGTAAAAAAGTTAAATTCGGCCTTGCCGAATGTAGTGATACCCTCCACAATTTCAAAAAGATTATTTCAAAAAACTTTATTTAAAAGGAAATAACTTTAAAAAAAAATTTTGAAAAAAAAAATTCCACAAAAAAAATTTTGGTAAAAAATCCGCGATTTTTTTCTTTTTTTGTCAAAAAATATGTTCGTACTTGTTTAAATACCATTTGGTGTTCAATTATGTTCACATATGTAAACCAGAAGCCGAATTAAAGCATTTTGTATTTTTAGGTTATGTTGAATGTACTGAAATTTTTTAGGTGTGCTTACATTTTCGTTCATAACTTTTGAACCGCTGAACCGATATCGCTCATGCAATACCAAACTTCTCGGGAGAACTTCCAATAAATATGTTAAGTTTCAGTCATCTCTGTGCAATATTTTGTCCGTGAGAGCATTTTCCATAGACAGACGGACAGACGGACAGACGGACATCGCTAGAATGTCTTAAAATCGATCGGGCATCAGGAATATACAGTGCCGGTCAAAAAAATAGCACCAATGACAAAATCTCTATTCATCCAATTAAAACAAAATATTATGTGTGTATTCGTTTAAAGTAAATATGTAATACTCTTATACTAATTATATACCCCTTAAATGTTTTTACTTTTTCCAAAAATTGTGGACGGTTCTTTTTTAATGATCGATATTTTAAAAAAACTCTGAATCAGTGCAGTCAATAAAATAGCACCGAATGACAAAATTTCATTAAAAAAATTAATATTGTTTTAATTATTAAAATAAAAGTGTTAAATACTAAAGGAAGATAGTTTTTATTTATAAAAAAATTAATTCATTACAAAATTTGATGTTTATTTTCATAAAAATAGGGCGTGGAAAGCATTACACTCCTCAAAAACGTGCTTTTGTAAAAAATATGATTTCTGAACATAAACCATATTCTGAAACAGGAAAATTGGTTGGATGCGATTATAAAATGATTGAAAATTTAACAAAATTAACTTTAGAGCTTGAAAAACTTAGGCACAAGCGACGTTTGTGGTTAGGTGTTTGTAAAGTGGTTAGGTGTTTGTAAAGACGGTGGAAGAAGGCCCCTTTTAAGGCAGCTCTAGAGCTAAAAAAGGACAGCAAATGCCGAAAATGTTCGTCGAAGATTACAAAACAACAACATTAACGCTTGTAGAATCGGAAAAGTGCGCCTACTCTCACTTAAGCATGCTGCAAGTCGTTTGAAGTTTGCTAACAGTAACTCAGAATGACCAGCTTAAAAGTGGAACAATGTTTTATGGACAAATGAATCCATTGTTGTTTTATTTGGAGATATGGGATCACAAACCTTTGTCAGAAGACCCTATAACGCGGAATTCAATCCAAAATTATGAATAAAAATAACTTAAAATGGTGCTTATGGTGTGGGGAATATTTTCCTACTGTGGAGTGGGGTTCATATATTGGACCATGGCTCACATATTGGACTAGGACAATCGTGGATATATACTTAACGTTTATATCCTCCAGAAAGTAATGTTACCATAAGTTTCTGAGTAAATTCCACTAATTTAGGTCTTTTAACACGTCAATTACCCAAAGCATAACGGGAAATTGGCAAAAAATTGGTTCTGGATAATAAAGTAAACGTGATGGAATGGCCTGGTCAGTCCCCAGATCTAGATCAAATCGATAGTTAATGGACAGATATAGAGAAGGGAGTGTCTCGAATACAACTAACTTGTAATAAATCCCTTTAGGTGGTTGTTCAGCAAATCTGGAACTCAATTTCGAATTAAACATCCCAAAATCTTGTGAATTCGGTACAATAACGTTGTACAGAGGTAATTGTCAACAATGAGCACTCGACAAATTTTTTTTTTAATATTTAAAGATATCACAACAATACTGAATTCATAATCCATTCGTTTTTCAAATTTAAGAATTTAATTTTAATACAAAAAGTACTTGGTGCTATTTTTTTGACTGAGTCTTTTTGAAGTTTTTTTAAAAACTCTGAAAATTTTTAATAAAATAAAAAACCAAATTAGGCTTTTCTAATGTAATATTGTTTCACACTCTTGTAAGTAACTTATGACACGATTTTAGTGACATAAGTTTAAATTGTTAAAAAAATCCCAACAAAGAAAATTTTGTTTTATTCTGGTGCTATTTTTTTGACCGCAGCTGTATATACTTTATGGGGTCCCAGACCGATATTTCGATGAGTTACATACGGAATGACAAACTTATATATACCCTCTATCACTAACAAGGGAAGTATCTCAACCCTTATGAACCGATTTGCCTGAAACTTAAAATATATATTAAAGAGACGATTTTAAGGTTGGGGTGTCTCGGCTTATCGGCCATATCGGTGTTTAAAAATTTCGTTGTCCCCTTATGAAACCATGTGGACCTTCGGGAAACTTTTTATAACTTCCGAACTAGCAGGAATATCGTCTAGGGAAAAAGTACGGGTCGACTTAAATTTAATAAAGATTATTTCTTATCCATATGAATATCGTAGGTCTATGTCTTCACATAAGTACCCCCAAAAATTTACACATTTTCCTGAAAAAAATATTTAAAGAAGACGGATTTTTACAAGGTTATGCCACCATTGGATAGGCATTAAAAAAAACCTTTATTCTCATATGAAAACATCATATAGTTTCTTAAAAAGAAATGGCTGAAAAATACAAAAAACGATTTTTTCGCCATTTTTTTACCCATGTTTTGAACCCCTAAATCCCCGATATGGCCGATAACCCGAGACACCCCAACCTTAGAATTGTCTCTTTGATATATATTTTAAGTTTCAGGCAAATCGGTTCATAAGGGTTGAGATACTTCCCTTGTAAGTGGAGGGTATACAAATTATCAATTGTATTTCAGAAATTTTCAATAGGTCAGTTTCTGAAATACAGGGCCACCCCTCTCTTCAAAATTGGTATAGGTTTAAAATTTTTTTTTAAATAATTCGAAATTACTTAAAAATATTTACTTTTGAATGCCAAGTGGCGGTTTTTGAATTTCAATATGGAGAATCCAATATGGCGACCAATTTTTTTAAAACTTTACAGCTTCGCTTAAAACTTTGTGTACACGGGTTTTTGTGGTCGCTTTAGAAGAATTTTTAAATTCAAAATGGCGACCAATAATTAAAAAAAAAAAAGATTTCCTTGAATCTTTTTATACTACGAGTTTTTGGGGTCGCTAAATAAGAATTTGAAGTTAGATTTTCGAATGGCAGATTCTAATTTAGCATCCCAACAAACCTGTGCGTTAGGGCGTCCCGTCAAACTTTATTTTTCGAATTTCATGTCGTAATACCTGCCAAACGATGGCCACGTTAGAGCTAATTGTGGAAAAATTTATGAAAAACTTTCGCAAGGTCATCTTCAGTCGGCAACCAGCGGTCAAAGTTGAATCGGGCTTAAAAATTCTGATATATTCCAAAATCGCGATTTTTGTCCACATATGCTGATTTTTAAACATAAAAATTATGGTTTTATCCAAATTTCTCTCAAAAGTTGGAAAATGTTAAGTGTGTATCTAAAAAATATTAAAAAAATATAAAAAAGAGATTTTGATACAAAAATGCTGATCTGCGATTTTCGGACCAAAATCGTGTTTTTATATTTTTTTTAATATTTTTTCTGATTCCAAAATTTGGAAAATGTTAAGTGTATTATCCAAAAAGTATTAAAAAAATATAAAACGCGATTTTGGTCCAAAAATGTTGATTTTGGTTCACAGATGCTAATCAGCATTTTTGGATCAAAATCGTGTTTTTATAATTTTTAGCATTTTTTAGATAACACACTTAACATTTTCCAACTTTTGAGACCAATTTGGATAAAAAAAGTAATTTTTATTTTTAAAAAATAGCATCTGTGGACCAAAATCGCGGTTTCAGAGTTTTCACATATTTTTCGTATAAAGTGCGCCGAAAAAATTCGGACATGACTTTTGGTCGAAATACGTAATTTTTTCCAACTTTTACCGCTGGTTGCCGACTGAAGATGACATTGCAAAATTTTTTCATAAATTTTCCCACAATCAGCTCTAACGTGGCCATCGTTTGGCAGGTATTACGACATGAAATTCGAAAATTTAAATTTGACGGGACGCTCTACTCTGCATAAAGAGTTTAAAGTGAACCTGTTATTAAAACAAAAAAAAATTCGCCATGTTGGATCCGCCATTTTGAATTTTAAAAATCCAAATTCAGATTCTTTTCAAGCGACCCCAAGAACCCGTGTATGAGAGGTTTTAAGCGAATCAGTAATATTTTTAAAAAATTGGGAGCCATATTGAATTCTCCATATTAAAGTTCAAAAACCGCCACTGGGCGGTTTCAAAAGCAAAAATTTTTAAGTAATTTCGAAGTTTTTTAAGAAATGTTTAAACCCATACCAATTTTAGAGAGAGGGGTGGCCCGGTTGACGAAGAAACCCTCATATATAATTTATTTTATTTTTTCAATAATTTTAAAGTTTTTGCAAAACCATCAGAAAAAACATTAATTATGAAAATTACAAGAATTTTTGCTATTACAATTTTTACCAGAACTGTCCCGTAAAATTGCAGGATATTTTAGTCATATTTTAGTAATACTGCAATTTTTCTGTCCAAACACTGCTGTAGTGAATTCTTTGGTCGTTTTTTATCGACTATAAATTTCTTAGTTGCTTTAATATGTATTAATTCTCATATCATTTATATATTTTTTTATATAATTTTTCCATTTTAATTATGATAATCACTGTGTATTACTTATGTATGTAATTACTTAGTTTAGAATTAAAATCATTAACAATTGTAATTTTTATTATATGTATTGTATTGTTGTTTTTTAATGTTTACTATATATTTTTTAGCTGTTGTAGTTTTCTAAGAAAATTATTTTTTTATTTTTTTGCAAATTCAAGTTCTTTTTGTTAAAGGTTTTGTTGAATCTTGAGTTTTTATTTTTAAGTAATTTTTTCAGTTTTATGATTAATTTCATATTTTTTTCGCTTATAAGAAGAACTTTGTTCTTAACTAATGTAGATTAGTTGTTTTGTAGTTGGGAGAACAAAAAACAAAAAAAAAAACAAAAAATTATTAATACTACCAGAAGTTATAATATTGCAAAAAAAAATAAGTGGTAAACTAAAAAAAGTTTGAATTTGCCACTAATTTTTGCAAAACATTTCAAAAAACATTTGCATTTCAAAATCTGTAAAAAAACTAAATTTTTTTATAATTATTTTTAATGAAATATTTTACTCCAGCAAGCAAAAATCTTTTAAAAAATGGAGTTTTTTTAGAAATTTGTTTCTTTTTTACAGGGGGAACATTTTTTCCCTGACCCGTTTTTAAACATAACCAGCCCATGACCATTAGACATATTCGTAAGAATCCCACGTACTGTGGTTGGAGGGTAAACAAATTTGTGAGGGATTTAGAAAATTTCTAAAAAAATTTCGAGACTTAGAAAAATATTCTTAAAAGCATTGCTAATGAATTTTATAACTTCAAAAGTTCTGTTTTAATTTTTAAATTAATAAAAATTATTTATTTCACAACGCAAAAAAAAAAATAGCAAAAAACTGTTTAAACATTTTTCGGAACTTAGAAAATTTTTTTATTTTTTCCTTGACAAAATTTTTTACTCCAAAACGCAAAAATTATTTTCCAAAAAATTGTTGTTGTAAATTAGAAAACATTCAAAATTGTTTCGGGACTTGTCAAAATTTTTGGTTTTCTAAAATTATTTTTAATGATTTCTTTTTAAATGTTCTTAAAAGCATTTGTAATGATTTTTTTTTATTTCAAAACGCAAAAAAATAGGACACACATTTTTTTTGCGTTTTGAAATAAAAAAAAATCATTACAAATGCTTTTAAGAACATTTAAAAAGAAATCATTAAAAATAATTTTAGAAAACCAAAAATTTTGACTAATTTTGAAAAATGCTCCAAGTCCCGAAACAATTTTGAATATTTTCTTATTTACAACAACAATTTTTTTGGCAAATAGTTTTTGCGTTTTGGAGTAAAAATTTTTAAAATTTTTTTCAAAACTTAGAAAATTAAATTTTATTAAAATTATTTTTTACTCCAAAACGAAAAAATCAATTTTCATAAAGTTTTTATGGGACTTTGGGAATGTAAAAAAAAATCTCGGGACTTAGAAAATAATAGCAAAAACATTACAGATCATGGGTTCAATCCTTGGCGGCTGCGATCTGTTAATAATTTTCACATATAGAATATAATTGACTATTAAGTGAATAAATTTGACATTAGAAGTTTTTCTGATGATTATAATAACTGGATTATATGAAACTAGTAAAAAACGAACCAGGATGTCTTAAATTTTTAGAAAAATAAATTTTTCTTTCACACCTTTCTCAATTCAAACCACATATAAAATTTTTCAACATTTGTTAATTTTTTTTTATATTTTTAAAATAATTTTTAATGAAGTTCGTTACTCCAAAACGCAAAAAAAAGTGTCTGGGACTTAGAAAATTTTTTAATAGTTTTGTCGGAACTGTTATCATAAAATCATTTTTGTAAAATTAAATTTTTTTCAAAATTTTCCTAAAACCACTTTTGATGAATTTT
The DNA here is from genome assembly GCA_963921195.1 of Pegoplata infirma. Lineage (NCBI taxonomy): Eukaryota > Metazoa > Arthropoda > Insecta > Diptera > Anthomyiidae > Pegoplata > Pegoplata infirma. The sequence goes on from OY992540.1 coordinate 84,883,589, forward strand.
GTAACATCAAAACAAAAAAAATAATTAAGAAAGTTATAGTCGGTCAAGACCGACCATATGATACCCTACACCAGTGTTTTCCGAAAAATGGGTCCTAAGTCCAAACATGGACCGATTGGATTTGTCTTTTGTTAGATATTTATTTAGTGTAGCAAAACACACACAGATCAAATTTTAGTGGAATTGGTTTATTTTTTTGTCAATGGACCGATTTAACTGAATATCAGTCGAAATTTTTATAAGTCCAAAAATGGTCCAATCATTTTCCGATTTGATTAGGTTACTAAAAGTACACGTTTACACCTAAAAATAAAATGTTTATCAAATATTTCCATTTTTATGAATTTTGAGGGAATTATGTGAATATCGGGAGGGTGGTTTGTATGGGGACTACCAGAAGGACTGACCCGATTCCTTTGAAATTTGGAAATTTCAAAGCGATATCTATTATAATACTGTTTATAGAGTCATTTAAGCCGAATCCAAAGGGGGCGTTTTTATGGGGGCTAGGTCTTAACATGGACCGATTTTCTCCAATTTCAATAGGCTTCGTCCTTGGGCCAAAATATACTTAAGTTTAAAATCTCAAGTCTATTGATTGAAAATTGCGACCTGTATCGTGCTTAAACCGATAGACGGACGGACGGACGGACGGACTGACGGACATCTCTAAATCGACTCAAAAAGTAATTCTCAGTCGATCGGTATATTTGAAGGTAGGTCTAGGACCAATATGGACAATTTTTAAAGTTTTATTCGGAACTTAGAAAAATTTTTAAAATTTTTTTTTTCAAAAAAAAATTTTAACACCATAAGGAAAAAATCATTTGCCAAAAAGTTTTTGTGAGACTTAGAAAAATTAAAAAAACAATGGGGACTTAGAAATTTTTTTCAAAAATTCTAAAAACTTTTGTTTTTTTTTTATACTTATTTTTAATGATTTTTTAAAAAAATTTTCTTAAATGCATTTTCGATGAAAACCCTCCAACTATAGTATGGGGGTATACCCACTTTGTCATTCCGTTTGTAACGTATCGAAATATCTGTCGGGGACCCCATAAAGTATATATATTATTGATCTATGATCGATTCTAAGACTTTTCTAGAATGTCCGTATGTCCGTCCGTCCGACCGTCTGTTTAAGACACGATGCAGTCCAAAATAAAATAGATAGACTCGTCAAATTTGGCAGGAATATGTAGTTTAAGTTCGTAATTGGGCAAAATCGGACAAGGGGGAAAAAAGATCCCCCTTGAAGAACATAAATAACCTCTGAAAAACGACATATCTTCACAGGTTTTTTTATTAAGCAAATGAAACAATTTGATGTCAGAAAAAGTTCAATGTCCTGTTCTTTTTTTTTTTGACCGCCCCCCTTTTGTGAGCGTGGATATTAAAAATATTTTTAAATAATGATAAAGTTGTATTACTTAAGCTCCAAAAGCATAATAAATTAATTTTTAAGCACTTACCGCATGGGTTTATGTGTCCACCAATGACACCTACTGACCCCCCCACAAAAAAAAAAACGCCACTGCAATTTTTTTTTTAATTTTTTTATATGTTGGAGGGTATTAAAGATTCGGAACAGCCGAATTTAACAATATCACTTGTTTTACTTCAAAACGCAAAAAATACCAAAAAAAAATTGTGTGTCCTAGACTTAGAAAATTTTTAAAATTTTCTAAGTCTAGGACACCAAAACAACCTCGTAATAAAATCATTTTTGAAAAATTACATGTTTTCCAAATTTTCTTAAAATCATTTTTGAAGAATTTTGTAACATCAAAACAAAATAAAAAATACCAAACAAATTGTGCTGGACTTAGAAAATTTTTATAACTTTGTTCGGAACTTAGAAAATTTTTTCAAATTTTTTTATCCTAAAAAAATTTTTCAACTCCATGAGGCAAAAATCATTTGCCAAAAAGTTTTTGTGGCACTTAGAAAATTAAAAAAAAAAATCGGGACTTAGAATTTTTTTTTTAATTTGTAATTTTTGTTTTTTCTAAAACCACTTGTAATGAAATTAGTTACTCCGAAACGCCAAAAAAATGCGTTTGGAACTCTTGTTTTTATTTTTGTAAAACAACATAAATCCTCCTAATAAAATCATACTATTTATAAAATTACATTTTTCCAAATTTTCTTAAAATCGTTGAGGATGAATTTTGTAACATCAAAACGAAAAAAAAATACCAAACAAATTGTGCTGGACTTAGAAAATTTTTATAACTTTGTTCGGAACTTACAAAATTTTTAAAAATTTTTTTTTCCTAAAAGAAATTTCAACTTCATAAGGCAAAAAATATTTGCCAAAAAGTTTTTGTGGCACTTATAAAATTAAAAAAAAAATCGCGAATTAGAAAAATTTTAAAAATTAAAAAAAAAAAAAAAATTTAACCTCATTTTTGATGAATTTTTTACTTCAAAACGCAAAAACAAATACAAAAAAAAGTTGTATGTCCTAGACTTAGAAAATTTAAAAAATTTCGTTAAGAACTTAGGAAATTGTTTAAACATATTTTTTCCTAAATGAAATTTTTAACTCAAAAACGCAAAAATCGTTTGTCCAAAAAAGTTTTTGTGGGAGAATTCAAAAAAAAAATAGGGACTTAGAAAATTTCTCAAAATTTGTTAATTTCTTGTTTTTTCTAAAAAACTCAAAAAAAAATGTGTCTGGGACTTAGAAAATTTTTGAAATGTTTTTTTCGGAACTGTTGTTATTTTTTAGTAAAACTACATAAATCCTCGTAATAAATACTAAAATCGTTTTTGTAAAACTACAGATTTTTTTTTGTAAAATTACAAAAATCAGTTTGTAAAATTACCTACAAAACTATTGATTTCGAAACAAGATTTCTTGTAAAAAAAACAAGGAAAACTGCTAATTCCAATTCGAATTTCTGAATTTGCAGAAAAATGTGTAATTTAAAAAAATCTTTTTAATAATAATTTGAAACATAAATTCTATATGGGGATATAAAATTTGTCAGTAAGTTACTACTATTATTTTTATTACATAAAAATAACATTTTGACCTCAAAACAAATAATTATAATATTTATATAGTAGATTAGTTGTCCCATACAATGAATAATTTTTTTTTTATAAATCACAAACAGCAAAAAGTCTACCCTGCATCCATTCATATTTTTTATGTATTATTAAAATAAATTGATAAGAATTATAAACAATGTGAATCAAAAACAATACAAACCTTTTTAAGTTTTCAAATATAATCCAGCAAAATAATAATCCATAAAGTAAAGTTTTGAAATCAAATTTAATAAAAAAGTTATTAACAGGATTTCAAATTTAAAACACTTTTAAAACACAAAATATTTATGTTTTTTTTTATTACTTTAAAACAATTTTTTTTAAGAATTTTTTTTTTAAATATTCTTTGTTTGGTAATTTTTAATTAAAATTTTTAATTAAAATTTTTATTCAAAATTTTTTTAAATATATTTTTTAATTTTTGTTTAAATTATTTTTTTAATTTAAACTTTGTTTTTCATTTCAAAATTTTTTTTATTTTTGTTTTCGTTATTTTTGAATATTATTTGGAAGCGGAAATTTATTTAACCATTTTTAGTAAAAATTATTTAAATTTTTTTTTGTCACAAAAAATTTTATTTTTTCCAAAAAAATGTTGGGGGTGTAAAATTAATTAATATAACCGACAGTATTTTTTTTTTTTAATTTTTATCGTTTAACCGTTTTTTCATTTACAAAATTTTTTAAATTTATTTTCATTTGTTTTTAAACAAAAAAAAAACACTCCAGCTGACAACTTTTGAACACACGTACACGAACGTTGCAGAAAATATACTGAAACTTTGTTGCTTGAAATCTTGGGTTTATAAATGAATGCTAAAAATTCGTTTCAATTGGGTTCGACAGACACAAACGAACGTAAACACAACCTCGGGCAAACACAATACAACATGTTGTTACAGCTGATATTAAATTAACAGTGGTGCGTTATGTTGGCAAACCGGGTGTTTCAGAAATGATGTAAACTATATATTTATGTTAAGACAAAAACTAAAAAAAACTGTTATTAACATAAATGCGCAGTGTTAAATACATACTTACGTAATGTTGATTTTAGCATAATTGTTCTAACATGAACCCAGCAAAATGTGGTGGGAGCACTGTTGCCAGATTTGACGATTTCTCTGCATTTTGACGATTTTACTCCTCAAAATAGCAAAATGACGATTTGACGATTTTTGCCCAAAAAATTACGATTTTTAAAAATTACAAAAACCTGCCAATTTTGTCTACTTTTTAAAATTTTTTTAATGAAACTTTAGCATTCAATGAATATTTTTTGCCTATTGTTAGTTAAAAAAAGTATTCACCAATATTTTTGTACAAAAGGGGACAGAGGGAACAAGTGAGAGTTACATTCTCTTTTTTTCCTCCAAAAGGTAAAAAAATAATTGGTGTTTTTTTTTGACGGAGAACACCTTTCTTTTCGTGATAAATGTTAACAAATTAATTTATTATGATATTTACGCAATTTTATTATTATTATTTTTTTTTATGGAAGTGTCCACAGAAAAGGGCGGACGGAAAAAAAATACATTTTCTAACTAACTTGACAACTGAATAACCCTTTCTTTCATTAAAAAATTCGCATTTTTAAGAGGAAATTTTGGAGGTAGGTTCAGTTTTACCAGGGCGAACTTTGTTCTTCCTGTCATGTCTTCAACAGACGGGCAGACATCGCTTGAATGAATCTTAATCAATGATAAATATACCATTTTATTTTGACGATTTTTTGCCCAACAATTCTGGCAACCCTGGGTGGGAGGTTAAAAATTTCTTATACGAAAATGTTTCAAAATCGTGAAAATTAGTTTAAAAATGTTAAGAATCAGAGACTTTTTCAAAAGAAACAAGTAAAACAAGTAAGAAAGTTATGGTCGGTCAAGACCGACCATATAATACCCTACACCAGTACTTTGGACATTTCTTTTGTTAGATCTTTAAATAGTGTAAAAAAAACCCACGCAAACCCAATTTGAGTGAAAAAAAGGTTATTTTTGTTGCCAATAGACCGATTGAACTGAATATCGAACAACTTAGCCTATGGGCTAAGTCCAAAAATGGTCCAATCACAATTACATTTTATTGGATTACCAAGGCACTCGTTTAACGCATACTCATAAAGTTTTGATAACATATTTTTATTTTCCTGAATTTTTAAAGATTTATATAAATAGCGGGAGGGTGGTTTGTATGGCGACTACACCATTTACAGATGTAATTCGAAAAAGATCAATTGTAATTCGAAGACTATATTTGTATTGTAATTCGAAGATTCCATTTGTAATTCGAAGGTTCCATTTGTAATTCGAAGATTCCATTTGTAATTCGAATACTCCAATTGTGATTCGAAGATTCCATTTGTAATTCGAAGATTCCAATTGTAATTCGAAAAAGATCAATTGCAATTTGAAAAAGATCAATTGTAATTCGAAAAAGATCAATTGTAATTCGAAAAAGATCAATTGTAATTCGTAAAAGATCAATTGTAATTCGTAAAAGATCAATTGGAATTCGAAGATTCCAATTGTAATTCGAAAAATATCAATGGAAATACAGTTGATATTTTTCGAATTACAATTGGAATCTTCGAATTACAATTGATCTTTTACGAATTACTATTAATCTTTTTCGAATTACAATTGATCTTTTTATACCCTCCACTCTAGTGATAGAGGGTATATATAAGTTTGTCATTCTGTTTGTAACTCATCGAAATATCGATCTGGGACCCCATAAAGTATATATATTCATGATGACCGATCGATTTTAAGACATTCTAGCGATGTCCGTCTGTCCGTCTGTCCGTCTGTGGAAAATGCTGTCGCGGACAAAATATTGCACAGAGATAACTGAAACTTAACATATTTATTGGAAGTTCTCCCGAGAAGTTTGGTATTGCATTTGAGCGATATCGGTTCAGCGGTTCAAAAGTTATGAACGAAAATGTAAGCACACCTCAAAAATTTCAGTACATTCAACATAACCTAAAAATACAAAATGCTTTAATTCGGCTTCTGGTTGGCATATGTGAACATAATTGAACACCAAATGGTATTTAAACAAGTACGAACAAAAAAAAATAAAAATCGCGGATTTTTTTTTCGCAAAAATTTTTTTTTCAAAAAAATTTTTTTTTTCAAAAGTAATTTCCTTTAAATAAAATTTTTTGCAATAATCTTTTGGAAATTGTGGAGGGTATCACTACATTCGGCAAGGCCGAATTTAACTTTTTTACTTGTTTGAATTACAATTAATCTTTTTCGAATTACAATTGATCTTTTTCGAATTACAATTGGAATCTTCGAATTACAAATGGAATCTTCGAATTGCTAAGGGGGGAAAAGTGTACTTTTGGTACTTTTTATAATTCTGAAATAACTATCGTAGAAATTTATAGAATGTGGGATTCTTTATTGGAATCCGTCATAAAACAAGTAAAAAGTGTACTTTTGATACTTTTTATATTTCCTGAAATAATGATTCTACCCAATTGAAATTCGGAATGTAGGATCATTTTTTCCATTTGACTTAAAAATAACTCAGGAAAAATTTAATGCCCCTACGACCACGCCTTCCCTACGCGACGGGGCCTTAAAGAGCGGGGCCTTAAAACTAATTTTTCCATATTTTTTTTTTTTATTTTTTTGTTATTAATTATTATATTACTTGGTTAGCTTATTCACGACAAAAAATTTGATTTTGGTGGGATAAGGCTTTCAGCTCTAAAAAATTTTTCGCCAAAAAAATTTCGGTAAAAATATTTTAAAAAATATTTTGTTTTAGTTTTGACAAGCAACGGTTTTATGTAGTTGTTATGTTGCTTTTAATGATATTTTTGTCGTGAATAAGCTAACCAAGTAATATAATAATTAATAACAAAAAAATTAAAAATCAAAAAAAAATTTTTTGGTTTGTTTGGAAAAATGATTTTTTAGGCCCCGCTTTTTAAGGCCCCGTCGCGTAGGGAAGGCGTGGTCGTAGGGGAGTAAAACTTTTCCTCAGTTATTTTTTAGTCAAAAGAAAAAAAAATGAGCGGATACCGTCTCAACATTTCCAACATTTCCAAAATAAGGGACGCTCTACATTAGGGCTATAACCAAATTTTTGGCATTGCACCACGTGATGGACAATGTTGTTTTATTAAACAAAATCACTTTCTTCGATCATTTTGCAAAAAAAAAACACACGCACCAAATGCATTTTCTAAAAGTCCTCAAAATTTTTTTTATTAACACTAAATTTATGTATTTTTTATTTAACAACAAGTAAAAATGTTTAAAAAATTCTAATGTCTATTAATTAAAGGAAATAAACTTTAGATTTAAATTTCGTGCTAATTTACATATTGGATAAATATCCTGGACCACCATAGTGGCACATTCCGCTCAAATATTACTTCTTTGCGGGTTTGGAATTATTGATTCTTCTTTTTTCCAATATCTTAAGAAGCATTTGAGCGTTTTTAAATCTACCTAGCGACTCCTCCAGAGATTTAAAGTTTAAGTTCCCTAAATCAGTGATCTGAGAACTATATGTCAAACTATTTTCCACAAATAAAGGCATATATTGGGTAAAGCTTAGTTTGGTAACTTGATATTAAAATGAACGTTAAAATGTTGTTGGGAAGGTGGGTAGTACCCCATGGGTACCTTCCCCGGCTACCTTAGTTTTAGTTTCGGACTTGATTAAAGCGGAATCATAGTTAAAATAGCTACATTTTGCGATTAAAAAAAAAATACAAAAATAGTAATTTAAAACTTCATCGCGTTTGGTGCGTGTACTTTTTTAACATCCGCGTAAAAGTGAAAACATTATTCTTTAAAGTTTTTTACGGTCTATATGACTGTGCTATGCCAATTTTGATATTTTCAAAAAATGTAAAAAACGTATAGCCCTACTCTACATACATATTTGAAAGTCCGTTTTTTAGCGGAGTAAAAATTGTGCGCTTCATGTTTCCTAAAAAAATAGTCCCAGAAACGGTTCTGGAAAAAAATATTTTTTTGAAATTCCGTTTCCAATGGAGGTAAAAGGGGGAGGAAATTGTACATTTGGTACTTTTTATATTTCCTGGCATAATGGTTCTAGAAACTTGAAATTTGGAGTGCAGGATCCTTTGGTAAAAAATACATTCTGGAGAAATTGTACTTTTCCGAAATTTCGGTTTTTGTTGGAGTTAAAAATTATACTTTTGGTACTTTTTATATATTCTGAAAAAATTATCCTACACCCCTGGAGGTGCCCCTATTGGACATGTGGGGTACACCGTCCAATTTTAGCTCGAAATTACGTTGGCTATAACCGGTATAAATTTCACTGCAATCGGTGCAGTACTTACTGAATGGTCGAATTATTTCCAAAAATAAAACTGTAACGTCTTCGGTCCATTAAGTTATTGTGCTATTTCTATATCAAATTCAAAATTTATGTAATTGTAAGAGGGCTTTTTGTTATTTTTATACCCTACATCACTCTGTGGTACAGGGTATAATGAGTTTGTGCTGATGTTTGTAACTACCCGCAATATTGGTCCTAGACCTACCTTCAATATACCGATCGACTCAGAATTACTTTTTGAGTCAATTTTGCGATGTCCGTCTGTCTGTCCGTCCGTCTGTCCATCTTTTTTTATACCCTCCACTCTAGTGATAGAGGGTATATATAAGTTTGTCATTCCGTATGTAACACATTGAAATATTGGTTTAGGACCCCATAAAGTATATATATTAATGATCCTTGATCGATTCTAAGTCGATCTAGCGATGTCCGTCTGTCTGTCTGTCTGTCTGTCTGTCTGTCTGTCTGTCTGTCTGTCTGTCTGTCTGTCTGTCTGTCTGTCTGTCTGTCTGTCTGTCTGTCTGTCTGTCTGTCTGTCTGTCTGTCTGTCTGTCTGTCTGTCTGTCTGTCTGTCTGTCTGTCTGTCTGTCTGTCTGTCTGTCTGTCTGTCTGTCTGTCTGTCTGTCTGTCTGTCTGTCTGTCTGTCTGTCTGTCTGTCTGTCTGTCTGTCTGTCTGTCTGTCTGTCTGTCTGTCTGTCTGTCTGTCTGTCTGTCTGTCTGTCTGTCTGTCTGTCTGTCTGTCTGTCTGTCTGTCTGTCTGTCTGTCTGTCTGTCTGTCTGTCTGTCTGTCTGTCTGTCTGTCTGTCTGTCTGTCTGTCTGTCTGTCTGTCTGTCTGTCTGTCTGTCTGTCTGTCTGTCTGTCTGTCTGTCTGTCTGTCTGTCTGTCTGTCTGTCTGTCTGTCTGTCTGTCTGTCTGTCTGTCTGTCTGTCTGTCTGTCTGTCTGTCTGTCTGTCTGTCTGTCTGTCTGTCTGTCTGTCTGTCTGTCTGTCTGTCTGTCTGTCTGTCTGTCTGTCTGTCTGTCTGTCTGTCTGTCTGTCTGTCTGTCTGTCTGTCTGTCTGTCTGTCTGTCTGTCTGTCTGTCTGTCTGTCTGTCTGTCTGTCTGTCTGTCTGTCTGTCTGTCTGTCTGTCTGTCTGTCTGTCTGTCTGTCTGTCTGTCTGTCTGTCTGTCTGTCTGTCTGTCTGTCTGTCTGTCTGTCTGTCTGTCTGTCTGTCTGTCTGTCTGTCTGTCTGTCTGTCTGTCTGTCTGTCTGTCTGTCTGTCTGTCTGTCTGTCTGTCTGTCTGTCTGTCTGTCTGTCTGTCTGTCTGTCTGTCTGTCTGTCTGTCTGTCTGTCTGTCTGTCTGTCTGTCTGTCTGTCTGTCTGTCTGTCTGTCTGTCTGTCTGTCTGTCTGTCTGTCTGTCTGTCTGTCTGTCTGTCTGTCTGTCTGTCTGTCTGTCTGTCTGTCTGTCTGTCTGTCTGTCTGTCTGTCTGTCTGTCTGTCTGTCTGTCTGTCTGTCTGTCTGTCTGTCTGTCTGTCTGTCTGTCTGTCTGTCTGTCTGTCTGTCTGTCTGTCTGTCTGTCTGTCTGTCTGTCTGTCTGTCTGTCTGTCTGTCTGTCTGTCTGTCTGTCTGTCTGTCTGTCTGTCTGTCTGTCTGTCTGTCTGTCTGTCTGTCTGTCTGTCTGTCTGTCTGTCTGTCTGTCTGTCTGTCTGTCTGTCTGTCTGTCTGTCTGTCTGTCTGTCTGTCTGTCTGTCTGTCTGTCTGTCTGTCTGTCTGTCTGTCTGTCTGTCTGTCTGTCTGTCTGTCTGTCTGTCCGTCTGTCTGTCTGTCTGTCTGTCTGTCTGTCTGTCTGTCTGTCTGTCTGTCTGTCTGTCTGTCTGTCTGTCTGTCTGTCTGTCTGTCTGTCTGTCTGTCTGTCTGTCTGTCTGTCTGTCTGTCCGTCCGTCTGTCTGTCTGTCTGTTGAAATCACGTTTTTGGCTATAATCCAGAACCGATTTAAACGCCTGGGGTACCAAAAGTTGCGTAATTCTCCTAGGCAGAATCTGATGGGTTTTTTTTTTAAATCGGTTAAGTATTTTAAAAGTTATGAGTGAAAATGTAAATTTTGATGAGTGAAAATGTGAATTTTACACAAAATAAATGCTATAACTTGACACCTGTTGAATGAATGTAAACAAAACTTTGAATTTAATGTAGTTTTATCATTCCTAACACTCACAAAAAATTTGGGCCGAATCGCACAATGGGGCGAGGCACCAGCAATTTAACCCAAAATTTTAAAATGATTTATCTTGGCTCATGGTTGACATATTCAAATAAAATTTTAAATAGGTTCTTATATTATTGTTCTTAACGTTCTTCTGGTTATTTTGGTACCAATTATGGCAAAATCGGTTCAGGGGTTAAGAAGCTATGAGCAATTTAGATGAGTTTCAATATAAACCTCTATGATATGGCGTGGCAGCGCGTTTTTGTAGTTGTTGATGGTTGTTTGGCTTGTTGTTATTTGTATCAAAAGAAGTTAAAAATACGTAGTATGTGTCATACACGTGCCACGTGGTTGCTTTTATATAATTTTTATATAATTTTCATACATACATATTTATAAAATATTTTTTTTGTTTTTTAAATATTTGCATTGCACTATAGTTCCGATTATCACTTTTCTTGACCAAAATTACAAAAATGGAAAAAATTTTGGTTTTAAATAGGTTTTGTGGTAAAAATTGTTATAATTTTTTTGTTTTCCATGTATAATATTATAAAAAAATTTTTGTATTTAAACTCAAAAAATTAATTGAAAAAATTTAAAAAAATACTTTTTTTTTATTTTTAGCTAAATTTGTTTTTGAACGGTAAATGAGTTTGTACAAAAATAAAATATGTTTTCTGTTGTTTGTAAGTGTTTACGACTTTCTATAAAATCAATTTTGGGAAAATTGAATTTTGGCCAACAAAGGTCGTCCGCGAAACCATAGTGCATTGGTTAACATTGTGGAGGGTATTTAAAGATTCGGCACAGCCGAATATAGCTTTCTTACTTGTTTTTTTTTTACTTTGAGCCAACACTCAGGGGATGCCCCTACTGATGCAATGCATTGTGTTAGTATTAGGAAAATAGGTTATGAGGGGAAGGAAAGAGGGAGTAGTACACTCAAAATAATTCTGCAGTAAAAATATTAGTAAGTGATTTGGTACCAAAATCTACTAATAAGTTACTAATTACCAGTAGTACGGTAGTTTTTTAGTATCTTCAAAGTACTAAAATTAGTAATTTTTACTGGTTTTGAATAATATTAGTAAAAAATTTTAGTATTGATTACCAACGCCTGCACTAGATCAATTTGGACTAAAAAATTAGTTCATTAGTAAAATTTTTAGTATTGAATACCCACGTTTTTTTTTTGGGTGTATTTGTGGACGTTTAATTTGAATTTTTCCAGATTGTAGCTGGTTGGGAAGACGTCTGCGGGGAGTTTATTCCACACACGGTTAGTTCGACCGAGAAACGAATTTTCTCTGTAATGCGTTGTGCGATACATTGGACAGTCGACAACGAACGGATGTGAACTGCTGGAAAGGCGAGTACTACGGGCATGCACCCGAGTCTCAGGGATGAGTTCGCCTATCAACGAGTTCCGGATCCCAGTCTCTTCCTTTACCATTGAAATCAATATATATTTTTTTTTAATTTGGCACCATGGAGTTCTATGGCAAAGCATTTTTTTTTAAATTATCCTTTTGAAATTGTTGAAATCGGAATGGGTTAAATCAGCCCGAATGAATATGTTAGGACAGATGTCTGAACTTATATTAATTGTGCTCTTTAAACAATTCAATAAAAACGAATTTGTAAAAAAAATCTTTACGGAATTCGGCTCGCAATTGCAAAGAATTCAAATTTAGTTGTTACTTCCTCTCGAAGTTTCCAGCGAAATTGTGCGACGTTAACGGTGTCATACAGATGATACTATTTCCGCTATGACTTATCGATTTTGTGTTTATTGGATTATGACTAGGGATGAGATTTTCATGCACTAAAAATTCGAAAATATGCGCTTAAAATATGCGCTAAAAAATTTAAAATATGTAAAACAAAAATCTTGTTTTCATAGGAAAATCTTCTTTAAAAGCAAAAAAATAACGCCAGGTTTAAATAGAAACATTTAAAACTTTATGCAAGCAAGATTTTTTTTTAGAAATTTAGAAAATCTATAAAAAAAATAAGAAAAAAAAACTATTTTGTTTTTATTTTCAAAATAAATTTTTAAAATTTAAAATAGTTTTTGAAAAAAATAAATTTTAATTTGTGTTTTTACTAATTTATGCCAAAATATGCAAAAATATGCATTTAAAAGTTGGAAATATGCACAAAATATGCATTTAAAATCAAAACATGCAAAAATATGAATTTTCACCAAAATATGCAAAATATGCAAAAACAAATCGATGCCATTTCAACGCAAATTTCTTGATTCGGATGAATAATTGGTCGATATCGCTTTTAGACTTTCGACAAAAAACATGCATTTGCATGGAAATCTCATCCCTAATTATGACTGTTTTGTAAAAATATAATTAAATTTAATTAATTTTTAACCTGAAGTATAAAAACCGAAAAACCGGTTTAACCGGTTTTTTTGCTAAAACCGAAACCGAAAACCGGTTTTTCAAAAATAAGCTTTTTCGAATAAACCGAAAACCGGTTTTTGAAAATGGCCGGTTTTTTGAATACACTACACCCACATCTTTATAACGAACACCATTATCGTTCTTATGTGAGTATTTCCGTGCTATTTGGAATGTTTTATAATACATACAAACAAATCATAAAAATCAGGGAACTTTCTTTTTTTTATTTTTGTCGTGGTAGATTGGCCAAATGTGGCACTGTGCACCCTCCTGATATTCATATAATTCCCACAAAATTCACAAAAAAGGCAATATTTGATAAAAATTTTATTTTTAGGTGTTAAACGTGTACTTTAGTAACCTAATCAAATCGGAATATAACTGCACCATTTTTGGACTTAGTCCCCCATAAAAAAAATGTCTACCTATATTTAGTTAAATCGGTCTATTGACAAAAAATAAACCAATTCCACTAAAATTTTATCTGTGTGGGTTTTCTACACTAAATAAAGATCTAACAAAAGACACATCCAATCGGTACATGTTTTGACTTGGGACCCATTTTCCGAAAAACACTGGTAACTTTCTTACTTGTTTTTTCTAGAATTTGTCAGCTAAAAAAATGTAATTCATTCCAAAAACGACTAATATTAGGTGTGTTCCAGAACTTTCCGGGTAAAGTTCGGTAAAATGAGAGAAAATCAAAAAACCTCTCACGATACCACAAAAATGCACAAAAGTACGGGAACGCTAAAAACCACAATTCAAGCCCAAAATAATAGAAAATGTAAACAAACCAATAACGCTAAAATATTTTCGTAAGAAAAATTACTTTAAACAAGAAAACAAATTGTAAAAGTTTATTTTAATAACAAATTATCTTTTTTTGTATTGAAATAACGCATTTCCTTGGTTTAGTTCTTTATTTTATTTAAATTTCCAATTTAGCTTCACAAAAAAAATCACCTGTTTATTCAACATCTGACTGTTACCAATTTACCCGAAAAAAAAGTGCGGGTAAGTTCGGTAAAATGAGAAAGTAATTTATTCTCTCAAAAACTCTCTCATTTACCCAATTTTTGCGTACGGGAACGCTTTTCGGGCTGGTTTGGGTACCCGCGGGCACCCGCGGTAACGTTCTGGAACACATCTATTACTTAATAAAATATTTTAGGTAAATAAAAACACTAACAAACCTGGTTCAAAAATGTCTTCAAACTTATGTGTTCATTTTTATTGAGATCAAAAATAGATGATTAAAACTTCATTCCATATAAAATTTGATTATAAATTAAAACAAGTAAAAAAGTTGAATTCGACTTGGCCGATTCCATAAATACCCTCTACAATGCCCAAAACATTTTGAATACTCAAAAAATAGAGTTGTGTTATTAACAAAATTATTTAAAACAATTATCGGGACTTGATTGTTTGAGTGTAAAACCCTCCTAAGAATTTTGTTTCCCTCCATTTAAATTCTTTAACATCTCCCGTTTAAAAAACAAAAAATCTTTAAATACAATGTAATTTATTTAATTTTAATAAAATATGTTATTTATTGAAATTGAAAACCCAACAAGAACTTGTCAAAAAAAACACATTTCATGTTCAAAAGAATCAATTTACAATTTTGATCATGTACAACTAAAAAAAAATTAAAAATCAGCCATAAAAGGTGTGGTACTTTTATTTAAATTCTTATAAAACAAACGATGGATGGATTAAAACCAGATTAAAACTCGTTAAGAACCATAAATAAACATTTAAGTTTTTTTTGTTTGTTATTATTTTGAAATTTGTTTAGCAAATTTACACTGAATATGATGAAAATAGTTTAATTTTTGATCGCATAAATCAAAAAATAAATATTGTACATGTTCGAACAAAAATGTACATTTAAAATCAACAGTATAGAATTTCAAATTGGAGTTTGAACAATGAATGTATGACATAAAGCAATTTGTTTTTTTTTTGTAATTTTTATGGAATATGGAGACATGAGATATTTATGTTTAAATGCCCCGAAGGCATTGTTGTTAATAGAATATTTTAATATTTTAAAATATTTAAATAAATGTCAATGTTGTAGTTGTAGTTTGTTGTAAAACTGAAAAACTTGATTAGTTTTTATTTAATGGAGGGGGATTTATTAGATGATTTTTAAATGAAAATTTTTGGTACCCTACAATACTCTATGTCACACTACAAAAAAAAAACTTTATGAATAAAACTACCAAAAAAAATAAAATCCCTTAATTTTTACGGTACATTTAAAAATTGTGCGGGCAAAAGTCCTTCCATCGCACAGTGGTTAAAAATCAATTTTTTTTAATAATTCGGCCTTTTAGCTAATTCGATTATAGCTAACATAATTTCGATTAAGTTTGGACGGTAGACCCCACATGTCCAATAGGGGCACCACCAGGGGCCCTAAAGTAGGACAAATTTTGCATACAAAAGTTTTACATCAGGGCGTCCCGTCAAATTTAAATTTTCGAATTTCATGTCGTAATACCTGCCAAACGATGGCCACGTTAGAGCTGATTGTGGAAAAATTTATGAAAAAATTTCGCAAGGTCGTCAACTAGCGGTTATGAAAAAAAATTACGTATTTCGACTAATACTCATGTCCTAATTTTTTTACAAAATCCGGCTCAAAATTTCGGAAATTTTGCTACTTTATTGAAAAAATAATTAAAGAAATCCAAAACCGCGATTTTGGTCCACAGATGCTGATTTTTAAACATAAAAATATTTTTTTTATTCAAATTGGTCTTAAAAGTTGGAAAATGGTAAGTTTGTTATCTAAAAAATATTAAAAAAAAGATAAAAAAGCGATTTTGGTCCAAAACTGCTGATCTGCGATTTTGGTCCAGAGATGCTGATCAGCATTTTCGGACCAAAATCGTGTTTTTATATTTTTTTAATATTTTTTAGATAACACACTTAACATTTTAGATGACACACTTAACATTTTCCAACGAATTTTGTACTCTTGCCCAAAATATTAAATCATGATAATGTTTTGCGGAAGATTTGGGTGTACTTGCCAAAGCAAAGTTTTTTTAGAAAAAATAATGTTATATTACTTTGCTATTCCATGCAAAACGAATTGAAATATCAGTCGAGGACACCATTAAAAAACCAAAAGAGCTGTACATTTCGTAAGTGAGTGCAAAAATAAGTGCAAAAAAGTGTTTTTACATTTTGGAGAGTATAAAAGATTTGGCACTAAAGAATATACTTACCACTCTCACTTGTTTTTTGTACATTTGATAAGCAAATGGAAAATTTTTTTGCGAAAAGCTTGAACTTGGTGAAAAAATAGTTTTGTAAAAAAAATTATTTTTCGTTACGAAAAACAAAATTATTTCTGTTTTATTTATTGTTGGACTTTATATTTTATAACTGAAGTTTTATTTATTTCGGTTTGAGTCCATATTAATTATTTCTGAGAAATAATTATTTTTGTTGTACAATGAGAAAATCTGAAAAAATTAATTGACAACACAGGCTAAGTGGAGATGTCGACAGCTTTCGGAAGAAGCCACCCTTCCTTCGTCAGCACTCTTCGTAACGTAACATATGGGTGATGAAATGTGATATAATTCCCGTCCGCTTTTTCACCTTAATGTACGTTTAAATAGCTGATTTTAATCTTACACACCTACAGTGACAATCGAAGAGTGCTGACGAAGGAAGGGTGGCTTCTTCCGAAAGCTGTCGACATCTCCACTTAGCCTGTGTTGTCCATTAATTTTTTCAGATTTTCTCATTGTACAACAAAAATAATTATTTCTCAGAAATAATTAATATGGACTCAAACCGAAATAAATAAAACTTCTGTTAACAAAATTATGTTAAAAAAAATTTAATGAACTCAAAATTTTTGGTGAAAAAAAATTTTGATGAAAAAAAGTTTTTGATGAAAAGAAAAATTTTTTGATGTAAAAAAAATTGATGAAAAAAACTATGAAAAAAAAAATTTTTTTGGTGAGAAAAAAATTGATAATAAAAAATTTGATAAAAAAAATTTTTGAAAAAAAATTTATAAAAAAAAAATATGATAAAAAAAAATTTATGAAAAAAACAATTTGATGAAAAAACAAGTAAGAAAGCTATATTCGGCTGTGCCGAATCTTTAAATACCCTCCACAATGTTAACCAATGCACTATGGTTTCGCGGACGCCCTTTGTTGCCCAAAAATCAATTTTCTCAAAATTGATTTTATAGAAAGTCGTAAACACTTACAAACAACAGAAAACATATTTTATTTTTGTACAAACTCATTTACCGTTCAAAAACAAATTTAGCTAAAAATAAAAAAAAAAGTATTTTTTAAATTTTTTCAATTCATTTTTTGAGTTTAAATACAAAAAATTTTTTATAATATCATACATGAAAAACAAAAAAATTATAACAATTTTTACCACAAAACCTATTTAAAACCAAAAATTTTTCAATTTTTTGTAATTTTAGCCAAGAAAAGTGATAATCGGAACTATAGTGCAATGCAAATATTTAAAAAACAAAAAAAATATTTTATAAATATGTATGTATGAAAATTATATAAAAATTATATAAAAATTATATAAAAGCAACCACGTGGCACGTGTATGACACATACTACGTATTTTTAACTTCTTTTGATACAAATAACAACAAGCCAAACAACCATCAACAACTACAAAAACGCGCTGCCACGCCATATCATAGAGGTTTATATTGTTATATTGAAAATCATCTCAATTGCTCATAGCTTCTTAACCCCTAGACTGATTTTGCCATAATTGGTACCAAAATAACCAGAAAAACGTTGAGAACAATAAAATATGAACCTATTTAAAATTTTATTTGAATATGTCAACCATGAGCCAAGATAAATCATTTTAAAATTTTGGGTTAAATTGCTGGTGCGTCGTCCCATTGTGCGATTCGGCCCAAATTTTTTGTGAGTGTTAGGAATGATAAAATTACATTAAATTCAAAGTTTCGTTTACATTCATTCAACAGGTGTCAAGTTATAGCATTTATTTTGTGTAAAATTCACATTTTCACTCATCAAAATTTACATTTTCACTCATAACTTTTAAAATACTTAACCGATTAAAAAAAAAACCCCATCAGATTCTGCCTAGGAGAATTACGCAACTTTTGGTACCCCAGGCGTTTAAATCGGTTCTGGATTATAGCTAAAAACGTGATTTCAACAGACAGACAGACAGACGGACAGACAGACAGACAGACAGACAGACAGACAGACAGACAGACAGACAGACAGACAGACAGACAGACAGACAGACAGACAGACAGACAGACAGACAGACAGACAGACAGACAGACAGACAGACAGACAGACAGACAGACAGACAGACAGACAGACAGACAGACAGACAGACAGACAGACAGACAGACAGACAGACAGACAGACAGACAGACAGACAGACAGACAGACAGACAGACAGACAGACAGACAGACAGACAGACAGACAGACAGACAGACAGACAGACAGACAGACAGACAGACAGACAGACAGACAGACAGACAGACAGACAGACAGACAGACAGACAGACAGACAGACAGACAGACAGACAGACAGACAGACAGACAGACAGACAGACAGACAGACAGACAGACAGACAGACAGACAGACAGACAGACAGACAGACAGACAGACAGACAGACAGACAGACAGACAGACAGACAGACAGACAGACAGACAGACAGACAGACAGACAGACAGACAGACAGACAGACAGACAGACAGACAGACAGACAGACAGACAGACAGACAGACAGACAGACAGACAGACAGACAGACAGACAGACAGACAGACAGACAGACAGACAGACAGACAGACAGACAGACAGACAGACAGACAGACAGACAGACAGACAGACAGACAGACAGACAGACAGACAGACAGACAGACAGACAGACAGACAGACAGACAGACAGACAGACAGACAGACAGACAGACAGACAGACAGACAGACAGACAGACAGACAGACAGACAGACAGACAGACAGACAGACAGACAGACAGACAGACAGACAGACAGACAGACAGACAGACAGACAGACAGACAGACAGACAGACAGACAGACAGACAGACAGACAGACAGACAGACAGACAGACAGACAGACAGACAGACAGACAGACAGACAGACAGACAGACAGACAGACAGACAGACAGACAGACAGACAGACAGACAGACAGACAGACAGACAGACAGACAGACAGACAGACAGACAGACAGACAGACAGACAGACAGACAGACAGACAGACAGACAGACAGACAGACAGACAGACAGACAGACAGACAGACAGACAGACAGACAGACAGACAGACAGACAGACAGACAGACAGACAGACAGACAGACAGACAGACAGACAGACAGACAGACAGACAGACAGACAGACAGACAGACAGACAGACAGACAGACAGACAGACAGACAGACAGACAGACAGACAGACAGACAGACAGACAGACAGACAGACAGACAGACAGACAGACAGACAGACAGACAGACAGACAGACAGACAGACAGACAGACAGACAGACAGACAGACAGACAGACAGACAGACAGACAGACAGACAGACAGACAGACAGACAGACAGACAGACAGACAGACAGACAGACAGACAGACAGACAGACAGACAGACAGACAGACAGACAGACAGACAGACAGACAGACAGACAGACAGACAGACAGACAGACAGACAGACAGACAGACAGACAGACAGACAGACAGACAGACAGACAGACAGACAGACAGACAGACAGACAGACAGACAGACAGACAGACAGACAGACAGACAGACAGACAGACAGACAGACAGACAGACAGACAGACAGACAGACAGACAGACAGACAGACAGACAGACAGACAGACAGACAGACAGACAGACAGACAGACAGACAGACAGACAGACAGACAGACAGACAGACAGACAGACAGACAGACAGACAGACAGACAGACAGACAGACAGACAGACAGACAGACAGACAGACAGACAGACAGACAGACAGACGGACATCGCTAGATCGACTTAGAATCGATCAAGGATCATGAATATATATACTTTATGGGGTCCTAAACCAATATTTCAATGTGTTACATACGGAATGACAAACTTATATATACCCTCTATCACTAGAGTGGAGGGTATAACAAGTGAGAGTGTTACATTCGGCTGTGCCGAATCTTTTATACCCTCCAAAATGTAAAAAATAACCTGCAAAATAATTTAATTATTTATCTATTATCACTTTCGATTTTTTAAACAAAAATAATGCGGAAAAATATCAAACAAAGAAGAAACACACGGTAAATAACCATTATTTGCAATAATTGTTAAGATATTTGGTTTAAAAAAATATTATAAAAACACTACTCTATAATCAGTTCTTCCAACATTTCTGTCTGCCTTATTAGGGTTATATTTGGATTGGACTCAATCATAAACTGATTAAAAACATCTTGCAGGTTGCTTGTTTTAGAGTTTCGTCTGTAAAAGTTTATTTTATAATTTTTAAAGTGCCTATATAATCTTTTCAGAGCCTCCTCCGATAATTGTCAAGAGAGAAGACAAATATTTTTTTATATGTTACTTTATTAATATAGTTAAGGATAATTTTAATACCAACGGGCAATCACAATTCTGGTATAAAATTTCATGAGCTAGAATTGTATGCATAGTGGGACTCATGATCCACCAACCATACTTTTCAACAAATAAAAATTATAATTTTTCAGTTTCATGTATGTATTTTCTAAACTACACTGATTTTGTTTTTCATTTGCGTTGATAAACAGATGTATTATATCAACCCGTTTTATAATATCTTCTTATATTCCAGTTATTTTGGCCGTAATGCGGTCAAGAAAGCCTGTTAGTTACAAGCATTAGGTGAAACTCCTTTTGCTCTAATAAAGTATAGTAGGGTATCAAAATCAGTAATTATTTGAAACCGCGATTAACTGTTAACAATATACATATATCATTTAAATAAATTTTTATAATAAAACGATTAATAGTAAAGTATTTTAAAAAATAATCACTTTAAAAATAATTTTTTTTTTCGTTAATAGACCCCACTTTAAACCTCATTCCAGGGCGCAGCTGCAACTGGCTGCACTAGTTTCTACACCAGGAGTATTAAGTAATACATCTAGTTTATTGTACAAAAAGAATCGCCATTCCCTTTCATTCCCCACAAAAGTTGCAATCCAAAATATAAACTGTTTTTTTCTAATTTTTAAAAATTTGACACTTTTTGATGGCCTGTATTTCCTACTTACAAAGAGTAATATTAAAAACAATAAAATGGGTAACAAAGGTACTAGTTATAGCTACAATCTTCACTTAATTTCAGGAAAATCGCATCATTGGAAGTAGTTTAAAAAAATAAAATAAAAAAGGTCTTCAAAAAAAATTATTTTTTTAAATTTTTGGGAAAAGTCCTTACTTTGAATTTTTGTCCTGACTAAACTAAGCGATGAATTTTCTTTCTATAAACGGTTTTCTTTCTTCTAGGGTGTCTATTTAGCGAATATGAGCAATTTTTGTAAATAACTAAACATTTGTTTGGCTCTCAAATGCGCGTCTAGGATCCAATGTGCGTTATAAGATCAAGCTATTTCCGAAAACTGGACCAGGATCGGGACAAAAATTAAATTTTCCCCATTCAAAGCTATAAATCAAAAACTAAAAGAGATAACCACTATCTCAAGCACGTTTTTCTAGACATTTACTGGTGCTTTATAAAAATTCAAATAAAAATCGGATAATAAACAACAAATTGGCAAGAAATAAAAACTTTTGTATGCAAAAGGTGTCCTTCTTTAGGGGCCCCTGGTGGTGCCCCCATTGAACATGTGGGATCCACCGTCCAAATTGCGTTACCTATAACCGGTATAAATTTCACTGCAATCGGTCCAGTACTTACTAAATGACCGAATTATTTTCAAAAAAAAATCGATTTTAAACCACTGTGCAGCGTATAATAAAATTTGTTATGGTCGCTAGTAACACTTACTTGTTTTTCATTAATTACTAAAATATTAAGTAGGTATATTATATGTACCTACACATCTCCTTCCAAATTGACATTTAGCCGTACAATAATACTGACTTATTATTAAGTATCTACCCCCAGTTAATATGGAATTAACATTTTTTTTTCTTCCACCAACTACTAGAGGGGGTAAAAAAATAACACACGCACAATTCTTTAGCGTTGCCATTTACTGACAGCATCTCGTTACTTTTTTTTTGTCATTAACTTACTTCCATATCCTCCCCACACAACCTGCGAAAATCTTGAGTATCGAAAAGAAGCAACAGGGTTTTTCTTTTTAACAATATGTAGACAATATGGCTGAGTGTATTCAAAACAACAACAACAAACAGAAAATACATGTGTATCTACAGAAAAACTCAACAAAAAAAAAAACAAGGAAAAACACCAGCCACATGATGAACGAACAGGAAAGGAATGAAGGAGAGAGAGTGAACACAGAATGAAGAATGTCCTTTAAGATACATAGATATGTATGGGTGTGTGTTTGTGCCCCTTGCGATGTATTGAAGGATTGAATAAATTGTCATTAGTTTAACATACATTATTATATTATTGTTGTTTGTTGTGTTTTATCTATTATTGTTGTTGTTGCTGTTGTACTCGTATTGTGAATGTGATGTTATTCAATAGTTTTTGATGAGGATGACGATGATGATGTTGATGATAATCCTTGATATAAAATTAATAGAAAATTGTATATCAAAGAAATAAAATAAAAAAAAATAAAAAGAAATTGACAAGGAGTGTTTTGTTGTATACCAGAAGGAAATGAAATGATGCGATGAGACAAGATGCGAAAGGAGGAAAGGGAAATAGTATAACTTACCTTTTAATTTTTCCATAATACATAATAAACACCATTTACAATTAAAATTGAGAAAAAGGATTTTAATTGGGCATCTAACATTTGTGAAATTGAGAAAGAAATGTGAAATGATTAATTTTCATATTCTATTTATTTTAATTTTTATTTAAATAACTGCTTGTTATCTGACCACGGTGAGTCTCAGCGATGTTTAGGTTCAACTTTAGTGTCGACGAAAAGTGTAAATGCAGTTCTATTTCTACATGATTAAATGTCACAAAACTGTAAACAGCGAAATCGTAGCTGCTCGCATTCGTGAGATATCGCGATATTAGTGTTTTTGTATTTTCTAAAATTTTGACATTGAATTTTTTTAAATATCTTCAAAAATTGAGTAAACAGTTTTAATTGTATTTATTTACTGGTCACAAAACAGTTAACATCGATATCATATCTTCTCAATTTCGCGAGTAATCGCAAAATTAAAAAATTTGGAAAAATTTTATTTTTCGCGTAAATTAGCAGTCAAGATATTGATATGAGCAGTTTTTTCACCTTCAACCACATAAAATTTAAACTGCATACTATATATTTGTCGTTTCTTGATTTTCTTCCTTTATTTTAGACACCAAAGAAAAAATAAATTAATCAATATAAAAGCTTGCACAGTAATTTTGAAATTTCTCGGGAAATTGATCATCTATAATTTTTATGCTTTCAGTTTTGTCAACTTTAATAACATCGAATTCAAACTGCATACCACATTTTTGTTTTTAATATTATTAAATGTTTTTACAGACCAAAAATAACATAAAGTAATGAAAAAATATTAGTTCAGCCAGTTTTTTGGCGATATCTCGAAGAATTGAGCAGCTAGAATTTTGATGTTATCAATCTTATGACCATTGATCAATAACAAGTCAAACTGCATTTCGTGTTTTTCAACAATTTTAAAGAAACTTCTTTTATTATTAAAAACAAAAAGAAAAACACAAAAAGTTTTTTTTCGCTATTTCTCGCGAAAGTGAAAGCTATATTTTTTTTGTAAGCCGTTTTAATTTCTTCCAATATGTTCGAATCAAACTGCATACTACGTTTTAAAATCATTTCTAAAGAATCGGTGTTAAAATATAAATACAAAATTATAAATTTTGGCGATATCTCGCGAAATTTAAGACTAACAATTTCAATATCAATAGCTGTGTGACCTTTGATCAAGCACAAGTAAAACTGCATACCATATTTTTACGAAATTTTAAAGAAACCTATATAAAGGTAAAAAACAAAAACAACAAAAATGTAATTTCGCGATTTCTCGCGAACAAAATAAAAAATGATTTTGAAGGTTACTGTTTTGTGATATTTAAATAAGTACAATTAAAACTGTATACTCAGGGGCCTCCGTAGGCTAGTTGGTAGCGTGCTAGCCTTTCAACGTAGGGGTCGTGGGTTCGATTCCCACCAGAACCCTTGGTTTTTTCGCTACAACGAGACGACGGTCATTGTTACCAGTTCTCGGTTAGGTTGAATTTATTAAAAATGAGTTGTAAATAAATGGAAAGAATAAATAAAAATAATTGATCATGTGATCAAAACTATTATTACTCAGTTTTTGAAAATATTTAAAAAACTTCAATGCCAAAATTTTAGAAAATACAAAAACATTAATTTCGCGATATCTCGCGAATGCGAGCAGCTACGATTTCGCTGTTAACATTTTTGAGACATTTACACTTTTCGTCGACACTAAAGTTCAACCTAAACATTGCTGAGGCTCACCGTGTGGTGTGACACACATTAAGTGTGACAATCTAAAAGCGCTAATGATAACTTCTGTCGACATCTCTGCTTAGCCTGTGTTGTCACTTAATTTTTTTCAGATCTCTAATTGTACAATAAAAACTATAATTTCTCAGAAATAATTAATATGGACTCCACCAACCGAACTAAAATCGATTATGGAGAAAAAATTTCAATTATACTAACAAGGAAGGGCTCCCTGCTGTCATCTGCCGATCTTTATGGAATTGCCCAGGCAGAAACTGACAACCGTTCCAAAGAAAAAGTCTTGGCAAAGTACTTTATTTTTTGTGTAGAAGGTAGTATGAATTCGAAAAAGTGCTTTCCAAGCGCTTTGCCAATGTTTTTCTATTAAAATCCGTTCAAAGTATAAACTTTTTATTAAAATTTATTAATTTTCATAACAATTGGAATATTTTTTATTTCCCTGCAGGATAAGTGGCCGGTCCTTGATAGTTCTCGTGATATGTCACTTATACACAATGACCTACATATTACAAACTTGACACCTTTTATATAAAAACACCTGTTTCTTTCGTGAGGAAGTGCCTTAAACTTCGGATACATAACCCTTAAACTCCGGATACATCACCCTTAAACTCCGGATACATACCCGTTTTAGTTCAATACACCACTTTTTTTCGGGAATTTTCCAAATTTTTTCCTAAAAGCATTTTAATAAATTTTTTATTCCAAAACGCAAAGAAAACTGCAAATAATTTTTTTCCGGGACTTAGAAAATTGTTCAAAGTTTGTTCAAAATTTTTTTATCCTAATAAATGAGTCAATAAATTTTTTTATCCTAATTTAATAAATTTCTTTATTCAAATAAACACCAAAAAAGGTTATGACTTATGGACTTATGTATGCAATTTAGATACGTCCCATTTTTTTGTTCTGAAAGTGCTATAATAGTACCATATTTTTTGTTTTTAAAGTGCTTTCAAAGCGCTTTAAAATAGCAACGGCATACCGTTTACCGTGGTTATCATTTTAGACGCTGGGAGAGTACTAAACTGTGGTGCTTTCCCAGCACACAAGCGACCATAAAAGGTACTTTGCCAGCGCTCTCCCGTTTGTATTTTTCTGCCTGGGTGGTTTCATTTTGTAGAACAAGAAAAACCTACCTTCGTGTGCGAAACCTACCAAACGTGCACAATATTGAGTAAAATACCAAAATTTTAGAACATTTTTGTTAACAAGTCAAAAAATTATACCTTTTTTGGTACGTTGTTAGCATCACGAGAAAACCTTTAAATACCTTTAATCTGATACCAAATATGCCTATATTAATTTTGAGTAAATAGGCGTGTTAATCGTAAAAAACTGAAAATGGTCAACTTCCCCCCATACAAAATCGACCCATCGCAAAAATGAGTTTGGGCCGCTAAAAAAATACGTGTCGAATTAATTTTCGTTCTGAACAACATATCCAAATTTCATGAAGATCGGAGAGTGATACCAGGGAGACTCTTCTTGCAAGTATCATGTTTTTGGGTGACAAAAAGACGCGAACACTTCGAATTTCGTCGATTTCCGGGAAAATTACACTGTGCAACACGATTTTGTATCTTGAATGGGACAAACAAATGAAAGTATACCAAAATGCCCGAATGGTTTTGAAAACTTAACTCGAGTTCTTTTTTTATGGCCCACTGAAGCTTTAAAATTTTTTTCGAAGGCGTTTTGAATAAGTCAAAAAAAGTATTTAATCTAATTCTGAGGTATTAAATGTTAAGAGATGTCTTCACTGAAATTAGGTGGTAGTTTTTTTCTTAGAACACATTAACCCTCTATACCCCATTTTTAGGGGTCACTTTGGTCCTTTTTTCAATATTCTCATAGAACACTAATAAAACGTCCGTTTAAAGGGTTAAAATGTTTTACAAAAGTTTTCTGCATCAAATTTCACTAGGGGTTGTCAAATGCCAAAAGTTCGTGCGAAAAAAAGTAAAAATGTTAAGTATCTTGGTAAAACATTAATTAACAAATTATAATTTAAAACTTTTACTTTTTTAAATATTTTGCTTATGTCGCAAAAGTTCGTGCAAAAAGTAAAAAAATGCTTAAAAAAGCAAAATTGTAAATTATCACATACTATTAAATTGTTTTTCACCAAAGTCATGTGAAAAAAGTCCAAAATGTTTTTAATCTGCCTCTGAGCTAAATAACGGTAATAGGGGTCTTCAGTAAAATTTTATGTCGGTTCTTTTTTTGGAACGTATTAACCCGCTATCTCCCATTTTTAGGAGTATTTTTTCTCCCTTTTTTTCAAATTCCTTCATAGTACTATTTAAAACGTGCCTTTAAAGAGTTAAAAAGTTCTACAAACAATTGCTGCATCAAATTTAACTAGGGGTTGACAAATGTCAAAAGTTCGTCCGAAAAGTGCAGGATGCTTTAAGAAGTAAACATGTATCTTGGTGAAACATAATTTAACAAATTATAATTTAAAACTTTTCCTTTTTTAAATATTTTGCTTAATCGCACAAACTTTTGACAACCTTTGACAACCCAAAGTAAAATGCAGAAATTGTATCGCTTTTCGCACGAACTTTTGATTTTTGAAATTTCATGCAGAAAATTTTTAAAAAAAAGTTAAACCCTTTAAACGAACGTTTTATTGGTGTTCTGTGAGTATATTTGAAAACAGGACCAAAATGACCCCTTTAAATGGGAGATAGAGGGTTAATATGTTCTAAGAAAAGAACCGTCATTAAATTTCACTGAAGACACTTTGAACATGATTTGCTTCAGAATTAGATATAATACTTTTTTTGGACTTATTTCAAACGCCTTTGAAAATAAAAAATAAAAACTTTAGTGGGCCATAAAAAAAGAGCTCGAGCTAATTTTTTAAAACCCTTCAGGGGTTTTGGTCTTCTATTGGTATACTTTAATTTTTTTTGGTCCCATTCAAGATGCACTGTTCCACAGTGTATTTTAAGGTAAAAAAAATCATTTTGTTCTGAACTTAACAATTTTTAAGTCAAAAAAGAAACCCAGGTCTAATATTGTTGTGTGTTAATATTAACCCTAAAGGCAACTATTTCGATCCCGACGATTTTGAAATTCGAAAAAAATAAAAAATTGGCTCCACCCTAGTGTTTAGTGAGTTTTTTGTACCGAAAAATAACAAATATATTTGTATGCCAAGCTTCAGTAGTACAGAGCAAGCTTCAGTAGTACAGAGCTGTCCGTCGAAAGACAGGAGGGGATAGCCCAGCCCCTCCATTGTTGATAAATAGTACATGAACGTCAACGTAGTAAAATAATAATGACTATTAAACACAGCTTCAAAAATAATTTGCCAGATCAGTAACAAATGGCGATGCAACAAATGTACTCAAAATTAACAACAGTGTTGCCATACTAAAGCCCCTCTATCTTTCAAATCTCTCATCTCTCTTTTATCCCCTTTCGGAAAAAGGTAAAAACGGTTACGTTAGTAATTGATAGGTAGTACTGGTTTAGTCGAGTTTGCTGATTTTTAAAATAAGCATGATCAATAACCTTATTTCAGAAGACTTGATGTGAGAGATACTGTTGAACTACATTCAGAGTCTACGTGTGTTGACGTAAAACGTCAGCAGCCACTTACAACCTAACCTACATGATGAATCTGCTTAAATTTAATAGAGTTTGAGCCATATAATAAATTTGGTGAGTTCAGCGTCTGGCAAATTTAAAATGTTGGCTCTACAAATGAACCTGACCAAAAAATTCTGATTGTAGGGCCGAAAATAAAATAACCTGTGTCTAAATCAATTCGCGTTTTCGCGAAAAATGCAAAAAAATAATTTGTTTGCGCACTCTAGTCAGAAAGTGTAGATAAAAATATAATTTCCATGTCTCTTAGGTTTTTTAAATCAATTCGCGTTTTTCGCGAAAGATGCAAAAATAATATATTGCTAAATTGTGTTTCGCTAAAGAATTGTAAAATAAGTCGAACAAATTTATTAAATATACTTCTGAGAAAAATAATGTTAATAGATATCGTAGCTTCGAAATTACCAAATTTCACTATAGTGAAATTTGGTTGCGGTTCTTTTCTTCGAACACATTTACCCTATGTTCTACAAAAAGAACGCCTTCAAATTTCGCTTAAGACATGTATAAAAATTATTAGGCCCAGAAGTAGATTTAATACATTTTTAGACTTATTTTACACTACTTTGAAGAAACGCAACATTTTCATTGACGTTTTTCACGAAAACACGAATTGAAAAACTGGGAGACACGGGTATTTTATTTTCGACCCTACTTTTAGAATTTATCGGTATGGTCCATGTGTACAAAAGTGTGTCGGACGGTGTTTTAGCAGACTCTGTTACTATATTTATTTTCCTTGATTTCAATTAAAATTTTCCAAGCGTTTTAAAAGTTTGTTTTTTAAATTAACGCTGGAAAAAATTTATTTGAAAAAAAAAAAAATAAAACAAATTATTTCTGTAAAATTATCCAAATATTCTGCTGAAACCTGTACAAAAATATTTTGAAGTTCGGCAAAAAATAGTAAAATTACAGAAAAAATTATCCACTTAATAACAGCAGAGCTGTTGACAGAGTTTTTCTTTCAAGTGTAGAGGTGAGCAGCTCTTTGACGAGCTACACCATTTGCAGATGTTATTCGAAAAAGATAAATTGTAATTCTAAGTTTCTACTTGTAATTCGAAGATTCCATTTGTGATTTGAAGATTTCATTTGTAATTCGAAAATTCCAATTGTAATTCGAAAAAAATCAATTGTAAATCGAAATATATCAATGGCAATTCGAAAAAGATCAATTGTGACTTGAAAAAGATCAATCGTAATTCGAAAAAGATCATTTGTAATTCGAAATAGATCAATTGTAATTCTAAAAAGATCAATTGTATTTCGAAATGGAATTTCCAAATTACAAATGGAATCCTCGAATTACAATTAAGGTTTTTCGCATTACATCTGAAAATGGTGTAGTAAAATTTTTGTTATTTTGTTTGTAACTCATCAAAATATCGGTCTAGGACAACATAAAGTATATTATTGCTCAGTGATCCATTCTAAAACATTCTAGCGATGTCCGTCTGTCTAGCCTGTTGAAATGACGACCACGGCCAAATATTACACAGATATGAATGTAACTTAACACATTAGCTTGAAGTACTTTCGAAAAGTTTGGCATTGCATTAGAGCGATATCAGTTCAGCCGTTCTGTAGTTAAGAGCGATTTAGTAAGGACACATCGACAATTTTGGTCCATTTCACATAACCTAAAAGTACAAAATGCCTTGATTCGACTTCAAAATGCTTTGATTCCGAGGCTAGAGTATACTTTCGTAGGGGTTTGAGTTGCGCTGAATCTGAATCTGCACTCAGAATTTCTCCATCACATCAGGTTTTCGAGTAATCTTAGCTAAAAGTTAGAAAACCCCAGTTTTTAGCATTATTCGAGACGTTATAACTGCGCAAATTCATCTTTATTTATGAAACCTGATATGTCGTCTGAAAGTCCTACTTATTACCTTTAAAATTGATTTTTAACCTCTGCAATATCTTGTTTATTCTCTGAGTTATCTTAACATTAAATGAAAACAATTTGAGTTTTTGCTTATTCATGGTATTTTTGCTATGAATGCAGATTTTTCGCTACATTTCGCCTTTATTTTACGGTAAACTTATAAAAGTATTAAATTACCAATTTAAAAATGCTTTTAGAATTGTTTAGATATCGAGATATCGTCTTTTGAAATTTATATGATGTGTTTGATGAATACAAACTACCACTCTCAGCCGAACCCAGAATCACGAAACGAGGACAAACTTTAGGTGAAGATATCTCAGAGATGAAACAAGATATTACAAAGGTTAAACATTCATTTTAAAGGTAATTTGTAGGACTTTTAGACGACATATCACGTTTTATAAATAAAGTTGAATTCGCGCAGTTATAATGTCTCGAAAATGGCGAAAACGGTATTTTTTCAACTTCAAGCTAAGATATCTCGAAAACCTGATGTGATAGGCAAATTCTAATATCAAATTCGGATTCAGCGCAACTCAAACCCTTAGAAAAGTATACTCTGGTCTATGGGTTTAAAATTTGTTGGCCTGTGTAATCTTTCGCAATTTTCGAATCACAATTGATCTTTTTCAAATTACAATTGATTTTTTTCGAATTACAAATGGAATTTTCGAATTACAAATGGAATTTTCAAATTACAAGTAGAATCTTCGAATTACAATTGATCTTTTTCGAATTACATCTGTTAATGGTGTAGTAACATTTTTACAGGCTTTCAGTGTTGCCACCAGTGAGCCAAAAAATTATCCAGGAGCTTGTCCAAAATTATCCAAAATCCCAAAAATTATCCAAAAAAATATCAAAAACGATTTTTTTAACGAAACATAAAAATATTTTATAATAATAGTATTACTCGTTCTTTTTCCAGTTTTTTTCTTAAATTTAATTTGTGGGCTCAAAATTCGTACCCCCATTTCTTTCAATGCCTTCTTTTGTAAACAGAATGGAAGCAACTATATTTGAAGATAATTTATGTCGTAAATCGGTTTTTGTTATCATTAATTTGCTAAAAACTCTTTCTACTGATGAATTAAAAAAATGGAAGAATCGTAAGAAATTTAAAAACAACTTCTAAATTTAGAAAAAGATTTTCACTAGCACAATTTGTAATTTTAAAACTCCTGCCCAATAAGTTTGGACATCAAAATGATCAAACTGACCATATTTGTTGTTGTCCAATAAGGCTTATGGATTTAAATAATTTGAAAAGCTCCAAATTTAAAAGGTTTTACCAAAACTAAAAACAAATAATGTGCTGTCAAATAAGAAATAACTAAAAAAATCACCAAAATAAATCAAAAATTATATTCTGTCCATATAAAACTTTAAATTGTAAATGATAAAATTATGCAAAAATGTAATTATCCAAAGAGTATCCAAAAGATTTTAAATTATCCATTTTTTGGATAATTATCCAAGAAGTGGCAACACTGCAGGCTTTTTAAGTTATTTTACAAAGTTTTTTAAGCATATAAGGCTTTCTGGAATCGATTATGTAAAATAGAAAATTGTGCTAGAATATTACCTTAGATTTATTTTTTTTATTTAAAAAAAAATATTTAATCACTTTAGAAATTCCCACTTTGTTTTCGGTTCTTCTTTGCTAGAAAAAAAGTTTAAAATTCAATCCTCTCAATTTCATTTGTAAATGGTGTGTAGAAAAATTGCAAGAGTGAGAGAGAGTTCAGCTGAAATGAAAAGTCCTGATTGTGTAGTTTTTGGTTTTGTTGTTTTTTTTTTTATTTTATTTTGAGAATTTAATTAGAATTTATTTTAGAATTAAATTTAATTAGTTAGTTAAATTTTAAATGTTTACATGTATGTTTTTTTGGGATTTTTTTTTTGTTTTTGTTGTATTTTTTAATTTATTTATTTATTTTTTTTTATTAAATTGTGATATAATTTATTTAAGAATTCGATCGAATTTGGTTTTTTTTTGTATTTTTGTTTTTAATTTATAATTATAAGTATATTTTTTATAAGAGTCTAAAGTAAGAAAAAAAAAATGGTGACGTAGACGCAAAAAATATCTGTGTAATTATAACACTGACAAGTGCTGCTGCTGCTGCGGCTTCTTCTTCCTCTTCATCTTCTTCTTCTTTAACATCATCTTCGTTTGACAACTTCTTCATCCTCATGCTCAACACTTCCACACTTCCTCTTCTTCATCATCATCATCTTTGACATCCCTTCACTTCCACACACTACTTTTGCACGGTTTTTCCTCTTTTTTTTAATTTTTTTTTCAAAAAAAAATTCAAATTCGCATGCTTTGTTGCTGTTGTTCTTTCTTATACTTCATTTTTTGCAACTTCTTCTTTTACTTCGTTTTTACCTCTCCACACACTTCTTTAAAAAATCTTTTTGTTGTTGTAAGTAGTTTTTTTATTTGTTTTTGTTGTTTTTTTATAGTTTATATAGTGGTAGACATACTGTCGTCGTCGGCGTCGTCGTCGTCGAGGAGGAGTCGTCGTCGTATGTCTACTTGGATACAAAATCAAAAGTCGTTGCTCCACTAGCTTTGCCCGAAGCACTACGATGAAAATGGACATTTTGCCATTTGTTATCGCGTTTATGCCAAACACGTGTCTCCTCCGACTGATGGGTGTGGGCATGGCCCTGTTTATCAATATATTGAGTTAAGCGTACATAAGCAATACAAGCGGCATCCTCGCCCAACAGATGGACGTGCGGATTTAAAATTGTAGTATTAATGGCTTTGCAGTTTTTGCCCAAGACATTTTCAAAATAGAATTTGTGAAAGTCAATTCCTTCGACCAGATTGCCGAGGGCCTCCGGCTCGAAAGCAGTCAAATGCGGATCACCGATTTTGGTGTATGCATCAAAATCACCACTGTTGATG
Organism: Pegoplata infirma; assembly: GCA_963921195.1. Lineage (NCBI taxonomy): Eukaryota > Metazoa > Arthropoda > Insecta > Diptera > Anthomyiidae > Pegoplata > Pegoplata infirma. The sequence continues at coordinate 84,916,738 of OY992540.1, forward strand.
GCCTCAATCAGTTGTTCTGTGATCTTGATAATCTCCTGGCGCCTGGCCTTAACATCATCGTCTTCCAATGTGGTATTGGAGGAGTCAGTCGAATCCTTGACGGGTGAGCCTTCACCCTTCTTGGTGACCATGCTCTTGCTGGAGAAATTGCGCGTGGCCAGCATGGTGGTCAAAATGGCACCCTTCAGCTTGCGGCGTGCATTGAACTTCTTGAGGCAATCAACAGTTTCTTGGCGGTGTACCACGGAGGCCACACGTTCGCGTTGGCATATCCAGGGGTGTTTGAGGGCTTCGGCCGCCGTGATGCGCTTGTGGGGATTGACGGTCAGCATTTGGTTGATGAGATTTTTGGCTTCTGGTGTTACCGTATCCCATTCGGGCGAAGGGTAATCGTAAGCTCCAGCCTTGATCTGGGAATACAGACGGTGCTGGTCCTCATCCCAAAACGGTGGATAACCAACGAGCAAAATGTATAAGATAACACCACAAGCCCAAATGTCCACTGGCTTGCCGTAGGGTTCCTTCTTGAGCACCTCCGGTGAGAGGTAGCCAGGAGTGCCGGCAAAACCGAACCAGGCCTGATGATCACCTTGCACCTCAATGGCCAGACCGAAGTCGGCCAGTTTTACAGCGGCACCCTTGGCCTTGCTAGCTAATAGTAAGTTTTCCGGCTTTAGATCACGATGGACCACACCATTTGAGTGGCAGTGATTGACCGATTCTAAAATCTGCTGAATACAATGCGAAGCATCTGCCTCCGAATAGAATTCACGTGCTACAATATCTTCAAATAACTCACCGCCGGTCACCAAATCGAATACCAAGTAATGATAGTTTTCCTCCTGTATGCTGTCGTGCAGTCGCACAATATTTGGATGGTGTAGCTTGCGGCAAATGCGTGCTTCGCGTTCTAGCTTTTGAAAATCTCGTGCTGTTAACTTTTTGGTATTGATAATTTTTGCAGCAAACTCATTGCCTGTGGATTTTTGAACGCAACGTTTAACAATCGAAAAAGCGCCTCGGCCTAGCTCCTCCTTGATATCATAATTGTCCGAGAAACGCGTACAGGCTGCTGGAGCAGCCATCGCGATGGCACACTTGAGAAAATCTATTGCGGCAACAAAACAAAAGACCCCACGTCAATCTGATTAGGAAAAATAAAAAAGAGACCGAGAGATGAGGAAGAGGAGACGACTCTTGGCTTTCTTAGTTTTTCCTTGGTTGTTTTTTTTTTTTTTGGGTGATGTAGTGGTTTTTGGTCGGTGTGGTACTCTGGGTATGTTTGTTGTAGTACAAGTATATAGGAGGTGTTGTTGTTGTTGTCGTCGAAATTGTCGTCGTAGTCGTCGTAGGTTCGTAGTACTAGATAAATGTTGTTGTTGCTGTGGTGGATGTGGTTGGTAGTTGTTGGTAGTTGTTGATGTATGTACTGTAGATGCAACTCTATATTTCGGAATAAAATAAAAAAAAAAGAACGCAGAAGAAGAAAGCAGTCGATTAAATTGATTTTTACTGTTTTTTTTTTTCTATCTCTACTTGTATAAATATTTCGATTATTTTATTTTTTTTTAGGCAAAGTGTAGAGCAAAGCAGAAAGTTTTTTTTTGATTATTCGATTATTTCGATTTTTATACCAAAAAAAAGGGCAAGTTTACAAAAAGCACTCGGTTTTTTTTTTGTTAATATTATTATTAGTTTTATTATTTTATTACATTAGTATCTGTGTGTTTGAGTGTGTGTTTTTCTGGTTTTTGGGGTTTTTCACTATCGGTTTCTATTCTTTTTTTTTCCTCGTAGTCGTCGTTGTCGTCGTCGCGCTATGTGTCTCAAAAACTCCAACTGACCCAGATTCGGGGGAAAAAATTGTGAATAACGGAAGTGTATGTATATGTAAATTCTAATCAGTCCTTGTCCTGTAATGATTTTTAATATATTTTTTTTATTTTTTGCATTTCGTTCATTTTATTATTTCGGGTTTCATTTCTTTTTTTTTTTATAGTATATTGTTAATCCAAAAACACAATTGAGGAAAATTATTACAAAAAAACAAAAGTAGGAATAGAAACGTTTAAAATCGTTGTTAACAAATGTTGTTTTTAAGTTTTTTTTTTAATTAATTATTTTCTTGAATTTTTTTGGATTTGTTAATCTTACCCGTTCAACAGTTTGTATATTTGATTTTGGTTTTTTAGTTTTAGTAAATTTTTCACTTTTTTTTTCCTATATATTTCGTTTGGTTGTTAACGAAGCACTTAACCAGCAGAGAAAAAAGTTTGTATCTACATTTTCAACGTTGATGCGTTTTCTATATTTTTTTTTCTTCGCATACAACACACACCGAAAAATTTTTTAACACAGTTACTCGTCGTTCGTCTGTCTCCACAATGGGAATAATTTAGTGTAACTGCCGTGCATTACGCAGAAGCAAGACTACGGAAAAATTCTGAAAAACCACCACCAAATGATGATGGTTGGCTACGACGACATTGGTACATCAATGATGGATGGATGGCCTATGCAATTTATGATAAGCCTGGCAATAACTTTTAATTTTCCGTGGAAATTATGTTTGGAGGCGGTGTTGCCAATTATAAATTTGTTTACCGTTATGTGTGTGTTTTTTTGCGAAAGTTATTAAAAGATGGTAACACTTAAAGTGTTAAATGGTGTTAATAAGGGTTGTTTAAATTAGAAATACAACACTGCAGGAAATTAAAAACCAACAGGATGTTAAAAGTTTGACTGACAAGTGTTGCCATATTAAAATTTGATATTGAGAACTTTGAAGTGTCAAAGACATGGAGTATTTTTAAAGATGGCAGGTTTGGTTGGCTATTCTAACAATAGTACAACTCGCTACTTTTTTCAAATGTCATATTTCCGGTAAAGGCTAGTAATTTACTAGTAGTAAGTTGTTCACCGGTGAAAAAGTCAACATTTATAAATTTGTAGTAAAAATTTTACAGTATATAGGTTGACCATCGTACAGATTTGATCAGTACATGTACTGATTTTTGATCGTTGTACTGATTTTTTTATATCTACTGATTGTACTGATTATACAACATCTCAACATAAAAAATAATTTTATTCGAATATTCTATACAAAAACTTGAATTTACATAAAATAAGTCGTCGAAAAATCATCGCCTATTAATATCTGTTATATTTAACTAGGACAACTACCACCCCTCAACATCCCAAATCAGCACTGCAAATTTTTCTAGAATATTTCGTTATCGAGATATTTGCTTTTATTGTTTTTGCACAAAAACTAAAATCTTTTCTTTAAAAACAAAATACTTGTGTTTTAAATTTTAAAAATTATCAAATCGAAATCTCTCTGTATACGTCCATGGCTGGGAAGTTTTCTAAAAGGAAGAGTTATCCAAACTTAAGCGGGGACTTTCTTTTTTTCAAAACCTGTGGGGTTTTTATATTTACTGCACTAAAACTACCAAAGCATTCAAATGAAGTTGATTAAAGTCAACAAAATTTTCTGCAAACTAAAGACAATAGTTTATGGCAGTTGTTTTTAAACAGTTGTGCGTCAAAAATGTAAATCAAGAGCTATTACATTTTGAATTTTTCGATTTTCAAGCGAGTTTATATATTTTTCTAGAAAAATTCATTCAAAAACTCTTTTGAAATTACTTAATTTAGTATTTGATAGTCGAAACTTTACTCTAACAGTGGACGGCAAGTTTAAGCGAATATTATTTTATTTAATTACACTACTAAACATTTTGAAGAAAACCTGATCCGACTGGGATGCGACCTTACACAATTAATTGGAATTGTCTAGTGATCACAAATCTGGTCTCCAAATATTTCGATCATATCAGGTTTTTAAAAAAATTGGGGTCAAAATTCCAAAAAATCGATGTTTTGGACATTTTTGACAACTCATAGTGGATGAACCCGATGTGATAGCGACTTAAAAATAGGTCGAGTGTAAAGCTTAAACATTGCTCTTAAGGACTCTGAACTCATTTATTTAGTCGCCTTAAACCTTAGAGCACCAATTGTCTCTCAATTATGTCTTATTTCCAAAAAGCATTTTTTTCGGTACAAATCATATGAAAAAAAAAACTTTATGCGAACGGAACGCCAGCTTATGCACATGATTACAATTATTCTCCAACACATAAATCCGGCCTCCAAAATATTCCATTATATCAGGTTTTTGATAAATTTAAATATAAAAAAATCCAGTTTCTGGACATATTTTACAACTCATAGCAAATGAACCCAATGTGCTGACGACTTAAAAATAAGTCAAAGGCAAAGCTCAAACATTGCTTTTTAATATGTATAACTCACTTGATCAGTTGCTTAAACCGTTGGAGCACCAATTGGCATTTAATAACGTATTTTCCCCAGAAACGTTTTTTTAAGGGTTAAGGCGACTGATCAACTGAGTTCTGGATCTTAAAGAGTAATGTTTAAGCTTTAACCTCGACTTGTTTTGAAGTCGCCATCACCTAGGGTTCATCTGTTATGAGATTCCAAAAATTAAAAGTTTGTAGACCAGATTTTTGACCATCAGAACTATTGTAATCAAGTGTATTAAGTCGCGTCCCAGTCGCATTTTCGATGTTCAGTAGTGTTATTATTTTTAAAATTTTAATTAAAAAAAAAAATAAAAAATCCGTTGAGAATCGCAAACATGACACTAACCTGATCTGTCAAAACGGAGAATGCCACTATGTTCTACGGCTCAAAATTAAGTTTACGTGTCTCGGCGTTTTGCTGTATCAATTTCACGTACTTATAGTGTTATAATTACTGAAATATTTTTTTATATCCACGACCACAAAAGGTGGGTGGACAAAAAAATACACGTCGGCAATTTGACTGAATAGCACACTGCAATGATGGAGCATCGATTGTGATAGAAGATAACAATGCCACAAAAAGTTGACTATGCTCCCTCTATGAGTCTTTTTGAGCGCCACTTTACCACTACATTCCGGGTAAAGGAGATTCCACAAACTTTAACACAGATGGATCGAAGTTACACGAACAAGTTGGTTTTGGAGTCTATTCGGAAGAGCTTGGGTTGAGCCTGGCTCGAAGATTGTCAGATCATTGCAGTGTTTATCAGGCAGAGATGCTGGCAATAAAGGAAGTGGCTGACTGCTTGAGCTTCAATGTCTTGTCTACAACCCCAGTAAACACATATTCTGACAGTCCAGCTCTTGGAGTTAAGTTCTTGGAGTTTCTGAAAACAAGATCTGCCCTTAACTGCCGCACGTCTTTAAGTGGGGTTAAACAAAAAACAGATTTAATGTGAGCAATGTTTAAACAGCTACAAAAAAAAAATACGCAATATTTTTTAATTCTATTTTCTTTTATTTGAAAAATAATCTATTTTTAAAATTTTGGGCGTGTGTGAAACGGTAGCAAAGTATGCTGGACAGTAAATTTTTGACTCTATTGAGGTGAATAAAATTTCACTAGCCCATTGGGCTAGTAGAAATTTTGACATAGGAATAGAAATTAGGTCTATTCGATTACCTTACTACAATCTACTATTTTTTACTCATTTTACTACAACTGGAAATTTTCAATACAAAAAGTAAACAAGACTTTCCAGTTGTAGTAAAAAATAGTAAGAAATTTGGGTAATCGAATAGACCTATTTTTGAAATACAAACATTTGAAAAAAAAAAAAATATAAAAACAAACAATTACAAAACAAATTATTTCAATTTTTTTTTGATAAAATTATTAAATTTTTTTTAAATTTATATCCCTTGGAGGATGGCTCAGGAGAAGACACAAAATTAGTGAATGTGTCGTAAATAAGATACTACTAAAGGGTGTCGTAAAGAAATCAAAGAACCAAATTCCGAAAGTTTTATTATCGTCCGAAAATTTATCGTCGTCGCATTCAAACTCAACGGAAAAGAGGGAGTGTTGATTTTCAGATTTTGGAACGCTTTACCTTTAGAAAGCGTGACAAGAAAATCGGCAATTCGCTTCTTCTAGCTATTTTTTGGTCAAATGATCAAATTGATTGCTGCGTCGGGGTTACTGTTGTATTCTGGTCCATCTGAATAATATTTTGTTAATTAATTATGTGTGTACTATGTGTCCAGAATAAATAAAAATGTTTTTTCAAAATAAAATAATTTTATTTTAAGTTTTATGATTTTTTTTTAAAAAATGTATTGGACAGAAAGCTTGGACTTTTTTTACAGGAAACATGTGTCAGAATCGCGACTTTTTCTGTGGAACAACTTGCTAGAATTTACGAAAGTTTTTTTTTTAATAAATGTCACAGATTCGGATACATTTTGGTGAAGAAAAATCTTTGTGATTTTAAACTGGACTAAGATTCTGAGACATTCCTCCTACTAAAAAGATTCTAAATTTGATTCTTGTATCAGAGATTTCAGATGCTAAAAATTTTGCGTATGATAAATAGATCAGAATTCGAGACTTTGTTTTTTTAAAGCAAAAACAAATTCATTTAATAATTTTAATGATTGCATTAGTAAATAAATTGCAATTCGCAAAGAAAAATGTTTCATAAAAATATTCAGTATTTATTTTTTTTTTTATTTTATTAACTGCCAAAAATTTACTGTTGTCAAAAAAGATATCATTTCACACAGCAGAAATATAAAAATTTCTCACCAACAAAAAATATTTTTTACCTCAGTACTTTTCTATCGATTCACACACGCCCTTTATAACATAAAATTTGGTCAACGAGAATTTCTAGAGTTGCCACTCAATTACAGAATGTTTTTTTAAAGCACAAAATCGGCTGCAATAATTTATCTTTCAACTAAAAATTTTTTTTGTAGCTGTTTAAAAATTGCTCACATTAAGCCTATTTTTTTTCGTTTAAGTCCCCCTTAAATGAGATGGCCATGCAGTTTCACATACGGGCAGGGCAGAGATACATTTCGGGGAATTGAAAAGCCAAAGCTTGCAAGACTAGGAACTACCTAACAGGTTCTAACAGAATTGGAATGTGTCTTCTCTTAATCAGAAGCGCACAATTGAGTTGATAACGTTTCCAAGAGGAGTGACTTTGACAGTGGTTGCTGTTATTACCGGACACTGTCTTATAAAAAAAGCACACAGAGCGGTTAAATGTGTCGTCAAATGACTTTTGCCGGATTTGCATGGATGTCGAGGAGTTGGAAAATATCTGTCATTGCCCAGCACGTTGTGGTCAGAGACTTGCTTCACTGGTATTTAAGGAGCTGCACGATCTTTCTGATTTGTCGGTTTTATTTAAAATTTAACAAAAAGGAGCGGATGTGTTTCCTGATCTCCTACAGGACTTTTAACCTGTTCTGAATTAAAAATGTTTTATTTGCTTAACAAAACAAACCTGTAAAAAAATATGTTTATCAGAGGTTGCACTAATGTTAGCAAAAAAAACTTGCAAACCTACAAGAAAATTTGCTGATTTTGAACCCACAGTTTTTTTGGTAGAGTTAGCAAAAATGTTTTGCCAAAAATTAGTTAACAGACCCGATAGGTCCAGACCCCGATGGGCCTAGACCTAGTTCCTTAAAAACCGTCATAGTTTTTGATCCAAATTTTGTGACCGTTTCGCTCTACCTTGCTTAGTTTTTGAGATACGTGGTTTTAGGGGACCACTGGGGTTTTGAGAATTAAAAAACTCGATAACTTCAAAAATATTACTCGGAGAGCTTTTGGTTATTTTGAAGTCTTCTTCTACGTGTTGAGAGCAATATTTACCGAGGTATGAGCATTTACAAATTTTCGGGAATGCTAACTTTTTTGGATCCAAAGTTAGGACGAGAACCAAAAATGGCCTCCATTTAGCTCTATTTGGCTTAGTTTCCGAAATAGCGCCATTTTAAGTTTTCTTAAAAAAAAAAAAATACAATTTATTTTTGCTAATATTAGCAAAAAAGCTTGTAAAAATTTGGTCCACTCAATTTTAAATTTAGCAAAAAAAATTAGTTAAAATTTTGTTTAAAATTGCAAATGCGCTAAATGAAGTTTTTGCTAACATGCTAATCTCAACTAAAAATTTGCTAAAGGTTAGCTTACTAGCATTAGCAAAAAAAATTAGTAAATTTACTAATGTATTATTTTCAGTGTGATTAAGTCGTTTTAGTTAAGTTTTATGGGGAACATTTTTTGCCCCTAATCCGATTTAGCCAATTTACGAACTAACGAATTGAGTAGCATACACTCAAAAAATTATGTCATTAACTGTTTGTAGGTTATTTAAAAAGTTTTCCGTTTAGTCGTTTTTAAAAGAAAAACATTTGTTTGATGTTCAGTTTTTATTAATGACTACTTCAGTCCTTTGTTTCAAAAATAACACACTAAAAAATAAAGACTTTCATTTACATTTAATTTTTAAAGTCATTTATTTTTGTTCTGTAAGTACAAACTACTGATTATTCTTTTGATTTTTAATGATTTGTGTAAGTAGTTTTTTTTTAAATTGTTGGTATTTTTTAATGAAATATCATTAGTTTTTACCTACACAAGTCAGTTATTTTTTTGTAGAAAAAAAAAATCAAAAAATTATTTATAGAAATATAAAAACATGTTTGTATCAAGTGACTTTGGCACGATGGGTAGAGTGTCTGGCCAGAATGTAGTTGATTGCGGGATCGATTCCCCAAAAATTTTATTAAAAATTTTTAAAAAAATATTTCAATAAAAAATTGTAAAAAATTAGTTACGAAATCATTAATTTTTATTGTTTTCGTAGGTTATTTTTTTGAAATTTGTTGGTAAAAATAACAGAACTATCATTAATTTTTAATGTTTTCGTTGGTTATTTTTTTCGAATATGTTGGTAAAAAAGAGTGAAAAAAACGTAATTCTTTAATGTTTAATGTTATTTATTTTGGAAAATTTTGTCAACAGTAAAAAATAAATGTTGATGTTTGTTAAAACAAATGAATAATTACTGGGATGGTTTTCAATTGTTTATTCACTGGTTTTAAGTGTGTTTTTCATTTGTTTTTGTCTACAAAATATTTTGAGTGTATGATCAAAATACATAAATATTCGTTTAGGTTTCTAGATTTTTTGTTTGGAATACGACGTTTCCTTGAAAAAGGTCAATAAAAATTTGAAAAAATTATTTAAAATTCAAACCAAATCTAAGGAAATTTAAATAGATCATTTCAAATTTGAAAAATATTCATAGAAATTTGAAGATCTTTTAACATTAAAAAAATATTAAATTTGAAAAAAAAAAACCAATTTCAATTTGACAAATTCTAAATGAAATTCAAACAAGTTAGTGTTTTATTAGGCAGTGCCAAATCTTCATAAAATCATTATTTTGTATAACTCCGCCCGCAAAAGGGGCGCGAGAAAAAAAGTCCTATTATCATTCCCTAACACGATGACTTTATAATGATTCATATATTAAAAAAAGGTTGAAGTAATTTGTCAGTGGTAGGGATAGTTCTGGAAGGGCGAACGAAAAAAATATGGTTTTCAGATGTTGTTTTGGTTTGCAAACATTGAATTTGTAAACATTTATTGCATTTTACTCGCTATTTAAGTTGGTAATTCAGGTGCAACAACAAACCGCAAAAAAAAGTAGCGAATTTTCTTTATTTTCAAAATTTCCCAACAAATATCCCATCTTTAGAGTTTTATGTCTTTAAGTGCATTAGAGTTGCCACATTTAAAAACTTAAAACAAGTGGATTTTTTTAAGGTGTGTAGAGTAATTTCTTTAATATTAATATATCTGGCAACCCCATTAAAAAGAAGTCCTTTTATATCCCCCTTGTGTTTAATATTTGCTATTGTTTTTTTTATTCCTGCAATTTTCTACGGCTATATTATATTACCACCCACCTTATGTCAAGGACGTTATGAGTGTGTTGTGTTGTGTGTTGGCTTATAAAGTAAAACAAAAAATACAACAAAAAACAATTTATTTCTTACGAAACATTTCAATTTAATTAATGTTGATTAATTTATTATTTAAAACTGAATTTGTTAATACTGTCTAAATCAAACGTAAACGAAAATATAAACAAAAATAAAAGAAAAAAAAAATAATCGCAAGACATGCACACACTTACAGACAAGGAAATTTGCAAAAAAGCAGGCTTAAAATTAAAATTCAGAAAGTTAAACAGAAAATTCAGAAAATTCAGAAAAGGACAATTTATAATATCAATTCACTTGGTACCGTTCCAGTGGTGTATTAGAGAGCGTCAGTTGAAAATTTTGAAAATATCAATTGGATTTCAGAAATATCGAATTTAAAACAAAAACAATAAATAAGAAAATATCAATAACAATTTTGAAAATACCCTGCAGGAAAAGTGTGTCTCTCGATCAGAAATCACCTATCCCGTGACTGATAAAAACGGTATATATCACTAAAATGCCTATCACGTGACCGGAGACAATAGGACAAAATTAAATTTTCAAAATTTTACTTAGTCCCGAAAAAAATTTAAAAATTTTCTAAGTCCTAGACATATTTTTTGCGTTTTGAAGTAAAAGATTTCATCAAAAATGATTTCACAACAAAAAAAATCATAAATTTTGAAAAATTTCCCAAGTCCCGAAATTTTTTTTGAAAATTTTCGAAGTCTCAGACATAAAATTATTTTGACATTTTTTTTTGCGTTTTTGAATAACAAATATTTTAAATCAAAAAAAAATTTGAAAAATTTTCTAAGTTTCGAAAATTTTCTATCAAAAATGTTTGTCAATTGTTTTTAGCGGTTTGGAGTAAAAAAACTCATTAAAAATACTTTTAAGGTTTTTTTTTTAATTTATTTCTAAGTTCCTGAAAATGGGTGTTTCTAGGAGACATGTCCAGTGACGAGGGGCTGAGACATTCCCTACCAAAAGTGATAGATATTTTTATATGAAAGGTATCGACTTTGTGATAGGTGTTTAGGATCCGGGTGATAGGTCACGTGACCTATCATGGACCTATCACCTGCAGGGTATCAAATAAAATTCGGGAAGTTCAAATAAAATTCACATCTGTTTAGTAAACACAAACTACGATAAAAATATTTGTTTAATACAAAAACACACATTTAATTATTTTTTTTTAATTAATACAATTAAAAAATTACTTAATATTAGAAAAACAGCCTCATTTTATTATTACGATTTTAAAATTTGAAATTATAACAATTTATATTGTCATAGAACCTGTTCTACTTGTTGCTCCCAGCGGAAATTTTGCTGAACTAGCAGCAGCTCTTGGAAAGAAATCCCTAGTCAAAGGAATCACAAGTCAATTATAAAAAGTGGATTATGAAAATCCTAATTTCATAAAAATCGGATAATAAACAACAAATTGGCAAGCATTTTATCCTTTTTTGGAGGTGGCCCTATTGGACATGTGGGCAAAGGTTCGAAAGAATTAATTCTTTAATTCAATTTCCTAATTCGAATTAAAAAAATATAATTTGACATTCCCTAAAATCATTCAACTTTCATAATCATTGAATTAATTCTTTCAAGAATTCCTTCCTTAAGAATGATCATTCTTAAGGAATGAACTATTTTTTTATCCAAATCAATCTACTACAAATTGAATGGTGAAATTTTCTTATCATTCAACATACACACACATTTATGCTTGTGTGGGAAGCAGCAGACGAGACGTCGACAAAACAACAACCGATCGTTTACACACGAAGATGCTTAAAATGCACACAACCAACACATTTTTAAAAATACAAAGGGAATGATATAAAAAAATCATCATTCAATTTGTAATAGATTTGAATGATGAAAAATTTTGATCATTCAATCGAATGATTGCTTGCAAGGAATTAATTCTCTTGGGAATTAATTCAATTTGATTTAAGCTTTGAGAATTAATTCGTGTTGAATGCAGGTAAGGAATGATATTCAAAACTTTTTAAAACAGAATTAAGCTTTTGGTGAATTAATTCTCAATAGAAACAAGTAGAAAAATTAAGTTTGACTTGGTCGAATCTATGAATACCCTCCACAATGTCATCTGATAGTAATTTTCTAAAAAAATTTCAAAAATTGCATCACAAATTTTTTATTAGAAATATATTATTTTGAGTAAAACTTTTTTTAATCAATCAAAATTTTTTGAGTGTAAAATTTTTTTAACTGTCAGCATTTTTTTGAGTGTGACATTTCATTAAAAAAAAATATGTATACATTTTTTTGAGTGTAACATTTGTTTTAGTGAAAATATTTTTTTAGTGTACAATTTCTTTGAGTAACAAAATTACGTTGTAAAATATTTTTGTTGTTTTATACCTATATGCAATACAAAAAAAAATATTTCACATATTTCCCTTTTTTTATTTTACTTCATTTGATTTTTTTTCCAAAAATTCTTTCTATACACCGTTACATACAGTTACAAAAACAATAACAAAACAATAACAAATATTTACTTGTCTAACAACTAAACTGCACCCCACGACAAGAAAACAAACAACAACAAGTTTTAAAAAAACTGGTTTAACTTGTTTAACGAGTTTTCAACAGTTTAAGGTGAAACAAATCTGAAATTCAGTGCTTTGCTTATAACTTTTGAACCACTGAACCGATTTTGCTAAAATTCAAAACCAAACAGCCTTGGGGAACGACAAATATATATGCTAAGCTTCAGCCCGCTCAGAATTGTCTTTCGAAAGTTATAGTGGTTTTAATCTTGTAAATTCGAAAAATACCCTTGCCGAAATTTACTCTTTTGCTCATAACTTTTGAACCACTTGACCGATTTCGCTGGATTGCAATACCAACCTGACCCGGTAAATGGAGAACATATATGTCAAACTTTAGGAGTCTGTAAAGTCTTTCAAAAGTTAGCGTTTTTTCAACGGACAGACAGACAGACGGACGGACGGACGGACGGACGGACATCGCTAGATCGACTTAAAATCGATCAAGGATCATGAATATATATACTTTATGGGGTCCTAGACCAATATTTCGATGTGTTACAAACGGAATGACAAACTTATATATACCCTCTATCACTAGAGTGGAAGGTATAATAATTCGTTCGAAGCTCTGCGTGTGGGGTATACCGTCCAAACTTAAGCTCGATTTAATTAAGCTTAATTACGTGAGCTATAACCGGATCACACCTGCTGACTCTCCCTTTATGAAATCGCTGACATCTTCATACAATTTTTCAAAATGTCCCCAATGACATGTCAGCAGTTGGTCAGCAGTGTCCACCAGTATCGGTGGCCACCAACAAAACAACCGCTGACCAACTGCTGACATGTCATTGATGACATTTTGAAAAATTGTATGAAGATGTCAGCAATTTTATAGAGGGAGAGTCAGCAGTATGTCAGGTGTGATGTTTTTGCCGACTGGGCTTTATATCCTCATACATACTGTGGTTTGAGTACGATTGCATTTCGTAAAAAAATCAACTTTTATAATGAAAATTCGAAAAAGATCAGTTAAATAGATTGAAATTTTAGAAAGAACAGTGCAAATTCGATTTTAATAGTGCATTCACATTGGCGTCGAAACCCCGTTTAACGAGGTTTAGAGCCAAACCTCATTTGATAATACGTATTTTCCCACACAAATTGAAACCTTTTTGTATTAAGGTTTCAACGAATGTACAATTGAAACCTGTTAAATTCCATAGTTCAACTCTTTTTTACAACTGTTATAATAGAAGAAAATAAATTAAAGTGTCAAAAATAAAAAAAATAAAAATATTTAAATATTTACATAAAAAACAACTATTAACAAAATATTTCGATAAATTATTTCAAAATATAGCGTAAATTAATTAATTGTGTGTTTTTAAAGCCGATATAATCGCGAATTTTGTTCGGTAAATTTCGAAAACGTGATAAGTGTCAAATTTTTCGGTTGTGAACGGTTAAGTTTTCAAAATGAAAATACGTATTTTCAACGAGGTTTCAAGGTCAGCCTGAATGTGCTATAAATTTTCGAATTTCTCAATTTTAGTTTCTACACCATTTCCAATTGTGTTTTAAAATTTTCCAAATTTAATTTAAAATTGTCCAAATAAATTTTAAAATTGTCCAAATGTATTTTAAAGTTGTCCAAATGAATTTTAAAATTGTCCAAATGTATTTTATAATTTGCCAAATGTATTTTAAAATTGTCCAAATTTATTTTAAAATTGTCCAAATATATTTTAAAATTGTCCAAATGTATTTTAAAATTGTACAAATATATTTTAAAATTGTCCAAATATATGTATTTTAAAATTGTCCAAATGTATATCAAAATTGTTCAAATGTAGTTTAAGATTTTCCAAATGTATTTTAAACATTTCCAAATATTTTTTAAATTATCCAAATGTATTTTAAAATTGTCCAAATGTATTTTAAAATTGTCCAAATGTGATTTAAAATTTTCCAAATGTATTTTATAATATTCTATGTATAATTCTTTGTAGAATATTTTAAAATACATTTGGAAAATTTTAAAATACAGTTGGACAATTTTAAAACACATTTTGAAAATTTTAAACTACATTTGGACAATTTTAAAATACATTTGGAAAATTTTAAAATACATTTGTACAATTTTAAAAATACATTTGGACCATAAAATACATTTGAAAAATTTTAAAATACAATTGGACAACTTTAAACCACATTTGGACAATTTTAAAATACATTTGGAAAATTTAAAATACATTTGGAAAATTTTAAAATACATTTTGACAATTTTGAAAATACATTTGGAAAATTTTAAAATGCAATTGGAAAGTTTTAAAATATATTTGGACAATTTTGAAAATACATTTGAAAATTTTTAAAATGCAATTAGAAAATTTTAAACCACATTTGGACAATTTTAAAATACAGTTGGACAATTTTAAACTACATTTGGACAATTTTAAAATACATTTGGACAATTGTACACTATATTTGGACAATTTTAATATACATTTAGACAATTTTAAAATACATTTGGACAATTTTAAAATACATTCGGACAATTTTAAAATACATTCGGACAATTTTAAAATTAATTTGGAGAATGTTAAAAAACATTTGGAAAATTTTAAAATATATTTGGACAATTTTAAAATACATTTGGACAATTTTAAAATTAATTTGGACAATTTTAAAATATATTTGGGAAATTTTTAAATACAATTGAAAATGGTGTAGTATTTCTAACATGTCAAGAATTTCAATTTCTCTTTTTCAAATTTTAATACGATTCTTTTACAAATTTCAATAATTTTTTTTGAATATCAATTAATCTTTAAGATTTATTTTGTTTCCAATTGCCAAACATGGTTTTTGAATTTCAATTGATATTTTCCGAATTTATTTTTGTGTTCGAATTTTGATTAATCTTTTTCAAATTTGAAAAAGTTTCGAAAGCAAAAATTTATTTTCGACAAAAAAAAAGAGTTGCCAACTTTTTGTTACCATTATTCAAATTTTATCGACTGTATTTTAAGACAAGTGTTAAGATTTAATCACAGCTGCATGTGTATGACTTTTTGTTTGCCTACTCCACCATAACTTGGATTTGTGTTTTGAGCCAAATGAATATTTGAAGTTTGTGTGTAATTGTTGTTTTTATTTTTATGTCTAGTGTAGTGTATTTGGCATACCAAAGTGTCAACATAAAATCATAAATTATTAAACCATTGAAATTAAAATATTTTTTTTTTCTTACAGAATATTTTCGATTTTTTATTTCTAAATTCAATATCCAGTTTTTGTTTGGTAAAAAAAAAGAAAAAAATCCAATTACTAAAAAAATGCATTTATGATTATGAAAATAAAAATGTATGAAAAATCTAATGTTTCGTTTTTCAAAATTTGCGATTTTTTGTTGTTTTGTCTTGTGTTGACTTGTGTTGAGGTGTCATAAATCAATTTTCAAAACAACAAATATTTAAAATATTTTTGTTATTTAAATAAATGATCAAGATTTTAAATTAGCAATTGTAGATGTAGAAAAAACATTTGGCATTATCTTAAGTAAATGAGTTATTTAAATATTAGTTTTTAAAATTTTGCTAGTTTATTTTTTTTTATCTATTTTTCAGTGTAAATGACATTGATAACATTAAAAATGCAATGACCTCTTTTTCCACTTTTGAGAGTGGAGTTTGGAAAGTCAATGAACTATGATTTTTTGATTGTAAATATAATTGTTATTAAAACCGTGGGAAAACTATTGTTATCAGTTTGAGAATATTCCGTTAAAATATATATTTAAAAAATTAATAAAATTTCATTTCAATGGAATTACACGAAATGACAAATTTAATAATGATTTTTTAATAAACAGATAAATCGAGTTTCGAAAATAATCAATTTAAATTTTAAAAGATAAGTTCAAATTCAAAAATATCGAAAGGTACAAATTAAATTCGAAAATCATAATTTAAAATCAGCAATAAAAAATTTGTAAAGAGCAATTAAATTTCAACAATTTCCTCCACAATTCCTAAAATATTTTGAATAACATACTTTTGATGAGTTATCACACTTTTCTACACCATTTCTAATTGTATTAAATTTTTAAAATTTTTCAAATGTATTTTAAAATTGTCCAAATGTAATTTAAAACGTTTTAAATACTTTTTAAAACTGCCAAAATGTATTTTAAAATTGTCCAAATGTAGTTTAAAATTTTCCAAATGTTTTTATACCCTCCACTTAGTGATTGAGGGTATATATAAGTTTGTCATTCCGTTTGTAACTCATCGAAATATCGGTCTGGGACCCCATAAAGTATATATATTCATGATGCCCGATCGATTTTAAGACATTCTAGCGATGTCCGTCTGTCCGTCTGTCTGTCTGTCTGTGGAAAATGCTCTCGCGGACAAAATATTGCACAGAGATGACTGAAACTTAACATAAATATTGGAAGTTCTCCCGAGAAGTTTCCCGATATCGGTTCAGCGGTTCAAAAGTTATGAACGAAAATGTAAGCACACCTCAAAAATTTCAGTACATTCAACATAACCTAAATTTACAAAATGCTTTAATTCGGCTTTTGGTTGACATATGTGAACATAATTGAACACCAAATGGTATTTAAACAAGTACGAACATATTTTTTGACAAAAAAAAAAAAAAATCGCGGATTTTTTTTTTACCAAAATTTTTTTTCGCGGAAAATTTTTTCAAATTTTTTTTTCAAAAGTAATTTCCTTTTAAATAAAGTTGTTTGCAGTAATCTTTTTGAAATTGTGGAGGGTATCACTACATTCGGCAAGGCCGAATTTCACTTTTTTACTTGTTTAAGCTGAATTCACAATGACGAGTACTCTGTGTCAGAGAGTGGGTTTTGTTTCTTTCTCTTTCGCACTTACACATGTCGAAGCCTTTACAATTGTCCATATGAGGCATTCCACACCAACTGTTCCACTACAGAAAAACCATAGTGGTTTCAATGGGATATCATTTGCACAGTATTCGCTCTTAGGGTACTATTAAACAGACCTTTGAAGATTTAATTCCCTAATTCAATTTCTTAAATCTGATTTAAAATAATTGAATTAATTCCCTGTTTCTATAAATCGAAAAGAATTAATTCATTATTTAAATCACTTAATTTCACTGCAACCCAGCAAAACTTTGGTAATGGGTAGTGATTATATAACACATTACCAGGTAATGTATATGCCTTATTTGTAGCATTATTTTAGGATGTCTTACCAAACATTTGTTCCACAACGTATTATTTAAAAATGAAAAATAATGCATTACTAATAATTTGCTACGTAATGCATGACTATTGGAAAAAATGTATTTCATATATATTATTTCTAAACATTAAATCATGGATGACTTATATTTGGTTACATTATGTATTATTTGAAAGTTTGAAATAATGCATTATTTATCATTGGATGCATAATGCATTACAATAACATAAAAAATAATTATTTTTAAAAAAATTCATAAGTTTAAACTAGAGATGGGCTCACGACAGGAAATTTCTAACGACACACACTAACGAGCATATTTTATCGACTTACACTCACTTACAATCACGTGAGTAAATTTAATACAAAATTACTTTTTCACTACTCGTAACACCTTATATATTATCTTCTGGTATGCTATATTATTTCATTTCTCGTAACCTATAAAATATCATATATTTTACACCTTACTCGTATTCTTCGTTATAAATTTATGACTTATTTTATACCTTACTGGTATTCTTTGTGATAATGTGGATACATTACTTTGAGTCTCATCGCCTGTTAAAATCATCAATGCTGCAATGTATAAAATAAGAGATACTATACCTTATTTTATACCTTATTTGGTAATCTAAGTTTTGCTGGGAAAGAATTAATTCTTTGATTTGATTAAATTGAATTAATACATTTTGATTTGAATCAATTGATTCAAATCACTTTGATTTGAATCAACTGATTCAAATCACTTTTGATTTAAATCAACTGATTCAAATCACTTTTGGTTTGAATCAACTTGATTTAAACTTTTTTCACTTAAATCAAACACTAAAAATGCACATTATAAAAATCTTATCATATCTGATTGCGTTAAAGTCATTGTAATATCGTCAATTTTAAACACACGACATCAATAAACAACACTCCAAATTGTACAGTTTTATTAAATGTGTACCTTTAGTCTAGAGTTGGGCGCTGGTCACGTGATTTGCTTGATTCACGTGAATCACGCGTGAGTGATTTTCATTGCAATCACGTAATTGTGAGTGAGCGTGATTTGAAAAAAAAAACTGAGTGAGTGATTAGTGAGTGAGTCATTTATTTTTTGCGTGAGTTTGCGTGATTAGATTTTTTGATTTGCCCAATTTTTTTTAAATTTTCGTGAAAAATTTTTTTAAAAATTTTTTTTTTTTGGTAAGAAAATTTTATTGCGTGAGTGGATTTTGCGTGACTCACGCGTGAGCGTGATTGAATCTGGCGTGAGTCACGCGTGCGTGTGAGTAAGTTTTTTACTACTCACGTGAATAGTGAGTGAGCGTGAGTAAAAAAATATTGCGTGAGTGATCCGATTATTTTTTGCGTGAGTGAGTGTGAGTCAAAATCCACTCACGCGCCTATCTCTACTTTAGTCAATAACGAATTTGGCTCTTCAGCATAAAAATAACTTTAAATTTAACACAAAAACAATTAATGATTAACATTTTTATTATACACATACATTTCCATTATATCGAAAAGTCGTGCATTATCCCACCCTTAATATATATGTGCAAATTAATAAATGTTATATTAAAGCAATGTCTTGTATTTTTGTGATTCCTATGCATGCGGGCATAGGCTAAAAAATGCAGCTTGTGCGCTGCCAATAAAATGTACACTATTAAATTCTGTTGCTTTGACTTTTTGCTTGCTACTACCGCACAAGCATAAATGTTATAGTACCCAGGAAAATTTTTTGGAACAAATTCCTATAACAATAGATTCTTGAATATATTATACGGTAATCAACACAAAATTTTGTATGTAAAATTATTTTTCGAAAAAACTACTTGCTCTAAAAAACGATTGCTTTCGGGACAATTTCAAACAAAAATCATTGATTCTGGAACGTGAAGTAGAATCGGTTGCAGGGTAATATGATGCGTTCTGGAACTGATTATTTGAAACAGAAAATTTTGCTGGGTATGTGTGTGCGTGTGTAAAGTAAATACTTTGATTTAAGAAAAAAATGTTTAAATCAACTGATTCAAAACATTTTTGATTTGAATCAATTGATTTAAATCAAATTGATTTGAATCAATTGATTTGAATCAAATTGATTTGAATCAATTGATTTGAATCAAATTGATTTGAATCAATTGATTTGAATCAAATTGATTTGAATCAATTGATTCAAATCAATTTGATTCAAATCAATTGATTCAAATCATTATTTATACAAGGAATTAAACAAAAAATTAGTTAATTCTTTCAACAAATAGTTGAAATTAATTCTTTTGAATCAAATCATCAAGAATTAATTCCTTGATTTATTAATATGAATTAATCTTTTTGCGAATCAAATCAAAAAGTGAATTAATTCTTCAAATGTCTGCTATTAAATAACAAAAATAAAACTTAAGTTTTTTCAAAAAGTGGGCCTTGTAGGCGTGGTCAAATATTGAAAATATCAAAATTTTTTGCTTGAGTATCTTCACTTCAATATATAGGTATGCAAATTAAATGAAACACAGTAAAGTCTTTAAGATAAAAGTTTTTTATAGATTTTTGTATTGGCTATCGATTAAAAAAATAAAAATTGGAAAATTTTCAGAAGAAGTTCTAAATTTTTCAAATTTAAGCTTAAACTTTATTTATCAAAAAACATGCCGCAATTTTATTTTTTTTTAATTTAAAAAAAAAAGTTTAAGTGCTTTTCTATCTGTTCTGAAATTTTCAGAGATGTGTTTTGCCTTGTTTTCGAGAAATCAAATGTCAAAGATTGCAATACGCTAATTTTATACAATAATGGTGTATAAAACGTGTGCGTATGAGTAATATCAATACTTAAAAAATATTTTAAGAGGCGATGGGAGCGTGAGTGAGTTTTTATTTACGATCACGCACGCTAATGAAAGAAAAAAATTTATTCAAGCACGATATTTTATTTTACTCACGCTCACGTGAACATCGTGACCGTGACTTATTTTTTTTTTTACTCACATGTGCGTGAATGAGCGTGAGCAAAATAAAAGATCGTGCGTGACTAAATTTTTTTTTTTCATAAGCGTGCGTAATCGTTATTAAAAACTCATTTACGATCCCATCTCTATTTTAAATATTGTTTAAGTGTTTTTATTACTCATACGCACTCGTTATATACCCCATTATTGTATAAAATTAGCGTATTGCAATCTTTGACATTTGATTTCTCGAAAACAAGGCAAAACACATCTCTGAAAATTTCCGAACAGATAGAAAAGCACTTTAACTTTTTTTTAAAAAAAATTAAAAAAAAAATGCGGCATGTTTTTTGATAAATAAAGTTTAAGTTTAAATTTGAAAAATTTAGAACTTCTTCTGAAAATTTTCCAATTTTTATTTTTTTAATCGATAGCCCATATAAAAATCTATAAAAAACTTTTGTCTAAAAGACTTTACTGTGTTTCATTTAATTTGCATAAATATTGAAGTAAAGATACTTAGGCAAAAAAGTTTGATATTTTCAATATTTGACCACGCCTACAAGGCTCACATTTTGAAAAAACATAAATTTTATTTTTGTTATGTAATAGTACCATAAAAGCAAATACTTTGCAAATGATTTCATATTGACACGACACAACTTTTTTTTTGCTGAACCTTTGGTGTGGAATGCCTCATATGTATTTTAAAATTTCCAAATGGATTTTAAAATTCTCCAATTGTATTTTAAAATATTCCAAATGTATTTTAAAATATTCTACAGAGTTATACATAGAATATTTTAAAATATTTTTAGAAAATTTTAAAATATATATGGACAATTTTAAAATACATTTGGACAATTTTGAAAAAACATTTGGACAATTTTAAAATATATTTGGACAATTTTAAAATAATTTGGACAATTTTAAAATTAATTTAGGCAATTCTAAAATATATTTGGACTGCTTTAAAATACGTTTGGACAATTTTAAAATACATTTGGACAATTTTAAAAGTCATTTGGACAATTTTAAAATAAGTACATTTTGACAATTTTTAAATTAATTTGAACAATTTTAAAATATATTTGGACAATTTTAAAACACATTTTGACAATTTTAAAATTCGTTTGGACAATTTTAAAATATATTAGGACAATTTTAAATACATTTGGACAATTTTAAAATACATTTGGACAATTTTAAAACACATTTGGACAATTTTAAAATTCGTTTGGACAATTTTAAAATATATTTGGACAATTTTAAATACATTTGGACAGTTTTAAAATATTTGGACAACATTAAAATATATTTGGACAATTTTAAAATACATATGGAAAATT
Organism: Pegoplata infirma; assembly: GCA_963921195.1. NCBI lineage: Eukaryota > Metazoa > Arthropoda > Insecta > Diptera > Anthomyiidae > Pegoplata > Pegoplata infirma. The sequence continues at coordinate 84,938,660 of OY992540.1, forward strand.
TTAAAATACATTTGTACAATTTTAAAATATATTTGGAAATTTTTTAATACATTTGGAAAATTTTAAACTACATTTGGACAATTTTAAAAATACATTTGGACAATTTTCAAATACATTTGGACAATTTTAAAATACATTTGGAAAATTTTTAACTACATTTGGACAATTTTAAAATACATTTGGACAATTTTAAAATACATTTGGAAAATGTTAAAATACAATTGGACAAGTTTAAAATACATTTGGACAATTTAAAATACATTTAAAAAATTTTAAACTACATTTGGACAATTTTGAAAATACATTTGGAAAATTTTAAAATACAATTGGACAATTTTAAATAACATTTGGATAATTTTAAAATAGATTTGGAAAATTTTTAAATACATTTGGACAATTTTAAAATTCATTTGGACAATTTTGAAAATACTTTTGGAAAATTTTAAAATACAATTGGACAATTTTAAATAATATTTGGACAATTTTAAAATAGATTTGGAAAATTTTTAAATACATTTGGAGAATTTTAAAATTAATTTGGACAATTTTAAAATATTTGGACAACATTAAAATATATTTAAACAATTTTAAAATACATTTGGACAATTTTAAAATATATTTGAAAAATATTAAAATATAATTGGACAATTTTGAAATATATTTGGACAATTTTAATATACATTTGGGCAATTTTTAGATTTTAAAATATATTTGGACAATTTTAAAATTCATTTGGACAATTTTAAAATATATTTTGACAATTTTAAAATATATTTGGACAATTTTACATTTGGAACTTTTTAAAAAACAATTGGAAATGGTGTAGTAATATAGTGACATGTCGCATGACATTCCCTAACATGTCGCATGACATTCCCTAACAATAGTGATAGGTGTTTTGAGGCCGGGTGATAGGTCACGTGACCTATCACTTTTCCTGCAGGGAGGTTTCTCTGATGAAAACGCACAATGTTTCTCTAGAAAAACTAATACTAAACAAGACCTGAATTTTGCGGTAAGAATTTTTTTTGAGTAAATTTTTTTTTTTTTAATATTTCTAAGTCGATTTTTTCAAAGTTCAATATTAAAAATTTAAAAAATGGTATAATAGTTTTTATTCAGTTATCAGCTAATTTTTTTTCAACAACCCAAATTCTTAATTTGTATGTGCAATGGTTTTTTCTGCTTCATTATTAATTTAAATGAAAACTTAAATAAATTAAACATTTAATGAATCTTTATAAAAAAAAAGTTTAAAAAAAACCCCATTCATTTGGGATTTTAAAAATTTGTTCAATACATTACAATTGTGAAATAATTTTAATAATTAACAATTATTATTTATTAATTAAAATTTTATAAAATGGACTTTCCAAATGATGTCTTTGATGGCGGTCGGTCGGTACCCACGATTTAATATTAATAAATCATATTTTAATAAAGATATTACCCAACAAACAGACAGACAGACAAACAACAAATAAATATAAATATTTAATAAATTTGACATTGCCAATAAAAAATATATTTACAAAATACTACAAAAGGCGAATGTAAAAAAAACCTAAATGTTTTTACAGCCAGCCAAGCCAGCACTAATAATAATGATTTTGTCGCACTTGATTAACTCTCTGTGTGAAATTGCCAATTGTTTAGAGTGTGTTTTTTTTTTTAATATAAAAAAGCTATCTGGTGTAAATAAACGATTAATAATATCTTAGAAAAAAAAAAGTGTGAAAAAACTCGACTTTAAAGCAAAAAATTAAAAAATAAATAAAAGACAACTAAACAAACTAATTGCAAATGACAGCTTGAAAAATTGATTTTTGTTTATGTAAATTTTTAAAATTCCAAACAATTAAACATTGAGCAATTACAATTTAAGAGATACAAATTAACCAGACCTAAATACTTAGATGTAATAGAAAAAAATGTGTTGTGCAAAAAATATGAAAGGAATTCTGCGAAATAAAATTTAATTTAAAAAACAAAATTGATTTTGATGCATTTTTTACAGGAAATGTTTTTTTTTATATTCTTCAGAGGGAATAATAAGTTTGTCATTCCGTTTGTAACACCTCAAAATAAATTTCTTCCGTAGGCTAGTTGGTAGCGTGCTAGCCTTTGAACGTGGGGGTCGTGGGTTCGATTCCCACCAGAACCCTTGGTTATTTCGCTACAACGAGACGACGATCATTGTTACCAGTTCTCGGTTAGGTTAACATTATTAAAAATGAGTTGTAAATAAATAGAATGAATAAATAAATAAATAAATAAAATAACACTGTGACACAATTGAAGGGTCATTTCTAGTGTCCGACCGAATATTCGGCTTCGGCCAAAAAGCACTATTCGGCCACTATTCGGCTTCGGCCACAATTTTGCCGAATAGCGAATAATTGTATAATATTTGTGCTCACGTGTTGAAAAACACACTAAACTAACTTTGAATTACATTAGTAAGCCACAAAAACATTTTACTAAGTGTTTTTGCAACTAAAAACATTTTTTTTTAATATTCGGCTTCGGCTTCGGTTTGGCCGAATAGTGAAAATTTGGCCGAATATTCGGCTTCGGCTTCGGCCAAAAAAGCTGTATTCGGTCGGACACTAGTCATTTCTTAGGGCCTCAACCAAACCAAGACAGTTTGAAAGTATTTGTGTGTAGTAGTTAAACCCCCAATAGGTTTTGCTCTGTAACGTCTCAAATTTTTTTTATAGCCCACTAAATTTTTCATTTTTTTTCAAAAGGCGTTTGAAAAAAGTCGAAAAAAATAATGTAACTGTTCTTTTGAGCTTAAAATAGTGTTTGGATGTCTTCAATAGAATTTGATGGGGAATTTTTTTTCTAGAATATATTAACCCTTTATCTGCCGTATTTATTGGTCATTTAAGTAATTTTCTTAAGAAATGGCTCAAAAGTCTACTAAAGCTTGCGTTTAAAGGGTTAAAATGTTCTACGAATATACTCTGCATCAAATTTCACTAGGGGTTACTGAAGGCAGAAAGTTCGACTGATATAAGGAAAATGCAGAAAAAAGATAAATTGTGAAGTATCATTCATTTTTTTATATTTTTGCCAGAAATTGTATACAATTGTGACTAACAAATATAGGAAAAAATATAAAAAATTAATGATAATTTACAATTAACCTTTTTTATGCATTTTTCGTATACCGGCCGAACTTTCTGTCTTCAGTAACCGCCAGTGAAATTTGATGCTGAAAATAATCGTAGAACATTTTAACCCTTTAAACGCACGTCTTAGTAGGTTTTTGAGCCATTTCTTAAAATAATGGCGTAAATGACCCATTAAAACGGGAGATAGAGGTTTAGCGTACTCTAGAAAAATGTTCCCCATAAAATTCTATTGATGACATCCAAACACTATTTTAAGTTCAAAAAATCATTAACATTAGTTTTTTCGACTTTTTTCCAACACCTTTGAAAAAAAACTGAAAAATTCAGTGGGCTATAAAAAAAAATTGAGACGTTACCCTTTGGGGTTTTTACTACTACACATAAGTACTTTCAAACTGTCTTGGTTTGGTTGAGGGCCTAAACGTGCTGCTGCACTGTGTAATTGATCATGTGATCAAAACTATTATTATTATTATACTATTAAATTTCTTTAATTTTTTTTTCGTATTTTAAATACAAAAAAATCTTGGTTAGTTACCTTAAGTGTTTTTTTGTGTGTTTTTCATATAATTAGTCATAACTTCGGTGATAACCCATAGATTTTCATCAAACCGACTTTGTTATCTTTGTTAAGATGTATTTTAAAATTGTCCAAATATATTTTAAAATTGTCCAAATGTATTTAAAATTGTCCAAATGTAGTTCAAAATTTTCCAAACGTGTTTTAAATTTGTATTTTAACATTGTTCAAATGTATTTTCAAAATTGTCCAAATGTATTTTAAAATACATATGAACAATTTTAAAATACATTTTGACAATTTTGAAATACATTTGGAAATTTTTAAAATACATTTGGACAATTTTGAAAATACATTTGGAAATTTTTAAAATACAATTGGAAAATTTTAAAATACATATGGACAATTTTAAAATACATTTAAACAATTTAAAAAAAAATTGGAAAATTTTAAAATAAATTTAAACAATTTTGAAAATACTTTTGGAAATTTTAAAACTACATTTGGACAATTTTAAAATAAATTTAAACAATTTTTAAAAAATGGAAAATTTTAAAATACGTTTGGATAATTTTAAAATACATTTGGCCAATTTTAAAATTCATTTGGACAATTTTTAAATATATTTGGACAATTTTAAAATATATTTGGAAATTTTTAAAATACAATTGGAAATGTTGTTGTTATCGGTACCTAAATTTGTTAGCAAAATCTTGCTATCGATATCTAGTTTTCTTTAAAAAATCTTGTTATCGATAAGCCGCATTTTCCTATGAAGCTAATTCTTAGATTTAAAGACGTTTTTCCATGAAAAAAATTCTTAAACATTTCTCCTATAGAAAAATTTTCAGATTCTGAGATATATTTCCAAAAAAAAAATTCAGACTCTCGAGACATTATTCCTTTAGAAAAATTATTAGAATCTGAGATATTTTTCCTTCAAAAAATTTTAAGATTTTAAGACATTTTTCCCATAATTTCAGATTCTGACATATGTTTCTATAGGGTTTTGCAAATAACCGTAGTTTTCCTTAACTGCGGTTACGGTTAAAATTCAAGCGATTAACCGCGGTTAACGGTTAACCGCACTCTTTTAAAATAATTTTAATTTAATTTTTTAATAGAAGTACATTACTGATTTTATGAAAATGTAGACAGTGGAGGGTATAGCTTTTGAGTTTTGGTGGAGAAAGTTATAAAAAAAGTTTTTTGCCCCTTTAAAAAAACAAAAATATTAATTCAAAATGAAATTAATTATTTTTTTTAATTGAAAAAGTATCAGCTTTTGAGACATTTTTTTCGTAGAAAAAGCAATAGATTCTGAGACATTTTTTCGATTGAACAATTTTTAGATTCTGAGAAATTCTGAGAATTCTATAAAAACAGAAATTTTCTCTGTAGCCTCAGATTATGAAACATTCTTCTTAAAGAAAAAGTATTAGATTTAAAGACATATTTTCTATAAAAACTGTTTCAGATTTTGAGCATTTTTTTCTATAGAAAAAGTTTCAGACACTGAAACATTTTTTCAAGAGAGGCATATTTTCTAAAGAAAAAGTTTCAGATTCTGGGGCATATTTTTTTTAGAAACTGTCTCAGAATCTTAGAAGTTTGTTCTACAGAATATTTTTTTAAATGTAAAATTTTTCAGACTTTGAGGCATATTTTCTAAAGAAAGAGTCTCAGACTGTGAGGTATATTTATATAAGAAGTTGTCTCAGAATCTGAGACGTTTATTCTACAGAAAATTTTTCAGATTCTTATATATTTTGCAATAGAAAAAGTTTCATATTCTGAGGCACTTTTTGTATCTATACATTTTAAGCTTTTTATTATTTTGTGTTCCTTTTTTCATTGTTTTTTTTTTTTAAAAAAACTTTTATCTTACAAATCGTGTGCTAACAAAATTAACCGTAACCGCAGGATTTCTTATGCGGTTACGGTTACGGTTAAATAGTGCGGTTAACCTCGGTTTCGGTTACGATTAAAACCGCATTGCAAACCCTAGTTTCTATAGAAAAAATTCTCACGTTCTTAATCATTTTTTCTATAGAAAAATTCTTAGATTCTGAGACATTTTTCCAACAGAAAAATTTGCACATTTTGAGATATTTTTCCTATAGAAAAATTCTCAGACTCTGAGACAGTCGAATATAACCTTTTTTACTTGTTTACAGATTGAATTTTGTTATCGATAACTAGTTTTCTTTAGAAAATCTTGTTATTTATGCATATTTTCTTAAAAAATCTTGCTATCGAAAAATCAATAACTAGATTTCTTCTAAAAGTTTTATATCGCTAAAATTGTTATCGATTACTAAATTTATAAGCAAAATCCTGTTATCGATAGCTAGTGTTCTTTACAAAATCTTGTAATCGATAAGCCGCATTTCCTATTAAGCTAATTCCTAGACTTAAAGAAAAATTCTTATAACATTGTTAATATCGAAAAATTTTCAGATTCTTAATCATTTTTCTATAGAAAAATTCTCAGATTCTGAGACATTTTTCTTATAGAAAAATTATCAGATTCTGAGACATTTTTCCTATAAAAAAATTATCAGATTCTGAGACACTTTTCCTATAGAAAAGTTCAAAGTTCTCAGATTCTGAGATATTTTTCTTATAGAAAAATTCTCAGAGACATTTTTGCTATAGAAAAATTCTCAAATTTGGAGATATTTTTCTTATAGAATAATTCTAAGAATCTGAGAAGTTTTTCCTACAGAAAAATTCTCAGATTCTGAGACAAAATATTTTAGAATCTGAGAATTTTTCTATAGGAAAAATTTCTCAGAATCTTAGAATTTTTTATAAGAAAAATGTCTTAAAATCAGAGAATTTTTTTTTTTCTTTATCTGAAAATTTCTCAGAATCTGAGAATTTTTCTATTAGAAAAATTTCTCAGAATCGGAGAATTTTTCTATAAGAAAAATCTATATAGGAAAAATTTTTCAAAATCTAAGAATTCTTTATAGGAAAAATTCTGAGATTGTGAGACATTTTTCCTAAAGAAAGATTCTCAAATTCTGAAACATTTTTCCTATAGACAAATTTTCAGATTCTGAGACATTTGTTCTATAGAAAAATTCTCAGATTCTGAGACATTTTCAGATTCTAAAACATTTTTTTTAAGGAAAAAAAAATCTGGAGAGTTTTCCTTATTTCACTGGACTTTTCATATTTTTAAACTTTATCAACCGTACAATAAATCTTTTAAACAGAATTCAATAAACCTTTTCTAATTTCAATTTAGACATTTCAATGTTCCACATTTTTTTTTTAAACAAAAATTATGATGACATTGTCATCAATATTACTTTCGATTTCTTTTCTTTAATCCATAATGAAAAATATTAACAAATCTATTAAATAACAAAAGAAAATAAATTATGTGTAGTAACATTTATTATTGAATTTATTAATGTCCATAGTTAGGCAGGGAAAGATTATATTCCCGTCGAAAATCATCAAAGCTTCCATATAAGAAAAGTAGACGACACACGTCTTGTAAAAATGTTCGATAAACAAATTGATTCATCTTTACAAAAGGTGTCTTGTCTATAAGTCTGTCTGTCCATTCGATTGTCTGTTCAAATTGAATTTAACACACAATTTGTGGGCGTATTTTATTTAATTATGTATGTTTTTTTTTGTGTTTTGTTCATTCAATTCGTTTTAGTTTTACAGGTTTTTACGATCTATAAATGCCGTATTAAAAACACTTTGGATTCATCTCAAATTACAGTGTTTTCATTTAAGGAAAACGTGCTCATATATTTTAGAAAAAGATTAACGTTCATTGAATGAATAAATTTTATATTTTTATGTTGTTGTTATTTGATTAACACAAAAACAAATAATTTCAATAAATTGATTTTAAAAAAACTTTTACTTTCAAAAAAATATTTTAAGCTGTTTAGGGAAATATGCATCGTAAAATGTGTGTCTTTTGTTCATATGTATTTTTTTTTAATGTTATGTGGCAATAATTGTTTGCATCAATTAATTGATTGATCGATTTCATCATAAATATTTATGGTCAACGATTATCGAAATTAGTGGTACTGTTTTGTGTAATTTAATATTATCTACACCATTTTCAGATATTACTGGTTTAAGGTCAGTTAAAATTCAAAGATCTCATTTGAAATTTGAAAGCATTATTTAAAATTTCAAAATGTCAATAAATGGTGTTTTTTACCTTTTTTTAATATATCGTGAACCTATATTCAAAATATGCCAACTCAAATTTGACCGAAATGAGTTTCCGATGGAAAATAGCTCCCCTATGCAATACCCATCTGTGGTAAAAATTTCAGAGCAAAAAAATAATTTTTTGTCGTTTTACATCCATTTTTGTTATTCTGCTAACTCAAAGTACATATTTTTTTGGTGAAAATAAATGCCAACTCCCATTGAAAATTTCCAAAAATTTTTCAAAAATTTTTTTAAAAAAAATTAGACCACATATCTTATTGCATTTGCCTTTCTGAACACGAATCTGGTAAAGATTTTGATATCTAATGCCTAGTTTTCGAGATATTGCCATTTTGAAAATATCGGTAAATAGTGTTTGCAAAAAAAAAATTGCTTATATATATGTAGCTTTCAAACTATTTATCAGATTGAAACATTATGAGTGGGGCAAATAAAGTCAATGATATAAGCTTTCAAAATAGCTAGTTTGGAGTGAGCCTTCTACAATAAAGCGTGAGTTACAGAGTGCCAAAGTTCACCACCCTGAGATTTAAAAGGCTTTCGGAGCTAGTAACTTTTAAAAATATGCGAAGATTTTTAATTTTTTTTAGTTTTTGCAATTACCGCACTAAGGAAAACAAAATCCAAAAAAAAAAAAAAAAATTATAAAAATTTTTCAAAAAAAAAATTATTTTTAGTTTCCGACAAAATATGCCAACTCTAAAAAAATATTTGTTTTTTGATATAGTAATAAATGCCATCTCAAAAAAATACGCAAACTAGTGCAAAATATGAAATTTTTGGCATAGGTAAAAATTATTTAGAATATTTAAACCATCTTATGGAAGGTACATTGTTTATTTTTACAATAATATGCGAAATAACTAGTTTTTTAGCTCTCCTGAAAAGTAAGCTTTTTCGAGTTGGCATTTATTGAATATAGTTCGACGATATGTTAAAAGCCATAAATTTTCAAGCTTGAGATCTTAATTGTTTAATTGTTTTTTAGTTAAAAAATCTTCCGATATTTCGCAATTCTTTGAATTGCATCTTCAGGGACAGTCTTAATGTATGACAAAGAGAAAAACAATTTGAGCAAAAAAATCAAGTAAGAGTGTTAAATTCGGCTGTGCCGAATCTTGTATACCCTCCAACACGTTAAAAAAAAAAAAAAAACAGGGGCGTCTTTTTTTTTTTTTTGGGGGGGGGGGGGGTGTAACGTTGATTGGAGACAACCTTCCTGGATCCAACTGCAAGACTTTGAACTTCTTTTGACATAAAAATGTTTCGTTTGCTAAGCAAAAGTACAAAAAACCTATAAAAAATGGCTTTTTTTTTAGGTTTGTTTAGTTCTTAAGAGGGGAACTTTTTTCCCCCTGATACGATTTTGCCCATGTTCGAACTTAACCAGCCCAATACCATAGGACATATTCGTGCCAAATTTCAGGAGTCTAGCTCTTTTACTTTGGACTGTATCGTGTCTTCCACAGACGGACGGACGGACGGACGGACGGACGGACAGACGGACATCGCTAGAATGTCTTAGAATGGATCACTGATCAATAATATATATACTTTATGGGGTCCTAGACCGATATTTCAATGCGTTACACACGGAATGACAAAGTGAGTATACCCCCATACTGTGGTTGGAGGGTATAAAAATCATTGTGTGGTATTGATGGTTTGATTTTTTTATACCCTCCACTTAGTGATAGAGGGTATATATAAGTTTGTCATTCCGTTTGTAACTCATCGAAATATCGGTCTAGGACCCCATAATGTCCGTCTGTCCGTCTGTTCGTCTGTCTGTGGAAATGGTGATCACGATCAAAATATTACACGGAGATGATTGAAACTTAACATATTTATTGGAAGTTCTCCTGAGCAGTTTGGTATTGCATTTGAGCGATATCGGTTCAGCGGTTCAAAAGTTATGATCGAAAATGTAAGGACACCTCAAAAATTTTGGTACATTCAACATAACCTAAAAATACAAAATGCTTTAATTCGGCTGCTGGTTGACATATGTGAACATAATTGAACACCGAAAGGTACTTAAACAAGTACGAACACATTTTTTAACAAAAAATGAAAAAAAAAATCGCGGATTTTTTTTCCAAATTTTTTTTGCGGAAATTTTTTTTTGCGGAAATTTTTTTTCAATTTTTTTTTTTTTTAGTTTTTTGCAATAATCTTTTTGATATTGTGGAGGGTATCAATACATTCGGCACGGCCGAATTTAACTTTTTTACTTGTTGTTGCTCAAATTGTTTTTCTTATTATTATTTTTATATTTTTGTCATACATTGAAATGAAAAAGTCCGGGAAAAGAAAACACTACTAATGACCCAACAAGGATGCACAATAGCCTGTCCCGAAAAATTAAATTTAAGGAAATAGCAAAAAAACTATGCTCTTTCGAGAGTTGATTATGGGAAAAATAATCCAACAAAATTGGAGTCCGTCTTTGCCTCCCTACAACCGGTAAATGTTCGCAATCGTAGTGTATTTTGTCAAAAAATAAAATTTTTGGTTTTGGCCGCAATTGGTGTCAAAATTTGCGGAATGTGGAGTACATTACAAACTTTTAAAAAATCGAAAAAAATATTAACAACACAGCCCCACAAAAATGTAAAAGGATTCTGACCCAGACACTAGACCCACTACTCCTTATGTATTTTGACCTTCTGCCATAGAATGGAATTCTATCGTTGGGGTTTTCTGTAATTTACAAGGAAAGTCCGCAAAGTGAACCTAAATAATTTGTAAATTTGATCAAGTTAGAAAATTTTTGAATGTATTTCTGTATGTAAAGTTCAAGTCTGATTTATTACAAAGAAAATAAGGTGTTTTTTAAACATTATCCGTCAAAAACTGTAGAAGTTACATGCATTTGAACAAGAATTCATAAATTCAGTTTTTTTTTTTTTTTTGTGTCCCAAATGTAACAAATACAACTGTTAAAACTGAATAGATGCCTTTTTGTTCAAATGCATGTAACTCTACAATTTTTGACGGATTTTATTAAAAATCTCCTGTTATCTTCGTAATAAATCAGACTTGATCTTTAAAAATAAGAGTTACCTGTTTTTTTAGCTGCCCAATCTTAAATTTAAAAAAGGGTTGCCACCTTATGAAAAAATTAGCTCTTTCGGGATAATCCGAATAAAATCCAAACTAGCGGTAAAATTTGCCAAACCCAAAAATACGGGTCAGCTTAATTTTAATGGAGATTATTATATATGATTTTGGCGGTCGTACGTATATACCTCTCCATATTAACTACCCCAAAGTTTTAACATTTTTGAAAATAAGGACTTAATGAAGCCGAATTGGACACGGCCTATTTAAAAAAATGTGAAAAATCCTCAAAATACGAAAAAATCCGGTTTTCCCCCTCCCTTTTAAGCCGCTAAATGTGAGATTGGGCAACTAAGAAAAAATATTAACTCTTATTTTCCTCCCCTCTTGCCCTGTGAAAGACCTTCCTTGTTAGTAAGTTTAAGTTTTTCTGTTTATAAATATTTTCTTTTATTTATCTTAATAATTAGGTAACCTACTTACATAAACACCCAACAATCATACCTAAACAAAACTAAAAAAACACAAGTAGAAAAGTTAAATTCGACTTTGCCGAATCTATGAATACCCTCCACAATGCATTTTTTTTAAGGGTTGTACATTTTTTAACGTGAAAAAATTAACAATTTTGATTAGAAATATTTTATTTTGAGTAAAAACTTTTTTTTTGGCATTTTTTTTTTTTTTAAAAGAAGAAAATTACTATTTTTTTTTTTTTGAGTGTAAAATTTTTTTTCTAGTGTAATGTTTTTTTACTGTAAAAATATTTCTGAGTGAATGCACGTACGTATGCACACAAAATATTGTCATTTTTATAAAAAAAAAAAAAAAAATTTTTTGTGTAAATTTTTTTTTGAGTGTAAATTTTTTTTTGAGTGTAAAATTTTTTTTAAGTGTAAAATTTTTTTCGAGTGTAGTTTTTAAGTTACCAATGCTTTTAAAACTAAAGAAGTTTAAAAAGCATTGCTTTAAAATTAAACAAGTTTGAAAAGCACTGTTAAGTTACCACCAATGCTTTTAAAACTTGTTAAAACACGTGGCATGAAACTAATCTGAAATTCAGGGCTTTCCTTATAACTTTTGAACCACTGGACCGATTGAGCTGAAATTGAATACCAAGCAGACCCGGGGAACGGCAAAGATACATGCCAAGCTTCAGTAGTCTCATTATTGTCTTTCGAAAGTTATCGTGTTTTTTATCTCGTAAATTCGCTAAACACCCTTGCCGAAATTTACTCTTTTGCTCATAACTTTTGAACCACTGGACCGATTTGGCTGGATTGCAATACCAACCTGACCAGGTAAATGACAAACATATATGCCAAACTTCAGTAGCCTCTGTAAAGTCTTTCAAAAGTTAGCGTGTTTTCTACGGACGGACAGACAGACAGACGGACGGACGGACATCGCTAGATCGACTTAAAATCGATCGAGGATCATAAATATATATACTTTATGGGGTCCTAGACCAATATTTCGAGGTGTTACAAACGGAATGACAAACTTATATATACCCTCTATCACTAGAGTGGAGAGTATAAAAACAGATCCTATTCGTTTTAAGAGTCGATTACAGTGCGACCTCTATTATCCGTAATTCGATTAACTGGTAAAGTCACCCAGGCAGAAACTGCCAACCGTTCCAAAGAAAAAGTCTCGGCAAAGCACTTTATTTTTTGTGTAAAAGGTAGTATGAATTCGAAAAAGTGCTTTGCAAATATATTAATTTTCATAACAATTGGAATATTTTGTATTTCCCTGCAGGATAAGTGGCCGGTCCTTGATAATTCTCGTGATATGTCACTTAGACACAACGACCTACATATTGCAAACTTGACACCTTTTATATAAAAACACCTGTTTCTTTCGTGAGGAAGTGTCTTAAACTCCGGATACATCACATGTGAAATGTCACTGGGCCTATCTCTTTGGAACACTACCCGTTTCAGTTCAATACACCACTTTTTACGGGACTTTTCCATTTTTAATAAATTTTTTATTCTATATTTTAAATATTTTATTACGCAAAGACAACGGCAAACAAATTTTTTCTATGACTTAGAAAATATTTCAAAGTTTGTCTAAAACTTTTTTATCCTAATAAATTAGTCAATAAATTTTTTTTTCCTAATTTAATAAATTTCTTTATTCAAATAAACACAAAAAAGTTGTGTCTTATGGACATTTTTTGTTCTAAAAGTGCTATAATAGTAGCATACACTCAAAAAAAAAGTGAACTAAAATCTGGGAAAATTAACTCAATTTTGAGCAAAAGAGGGAATGATTTGGCTCCAAAGATTTTTTTTCTTGTTTTTAGTTTCCCAAAAATAAGTAAAACAAAGTTATTTAATTTTAAGCCAATTTTAACTAGAAAATGGGAAAAATTATACTTCAAATTTTAGAAATAGATTGGGTCTAGACCCTGGACCCATGGGTTCGGACCCCATTTAACTCGAGACCCCGTTGGGTCCTTTAAGGGTCCCCATAGATTTTGGACCAAAACTTGTGTCCGTTTCGCTCTAATTTGCTTAGTTTTTGAGATACGGTAATAAGGGGCCTGATAGGGTCTTGAGAATCTTAAAAACCGGATATCTCAAAAACTATTAGTCAGAGGGCTTTCGGGTATTTTTCGGAAGTGTTCTACGAGTCAAGAGCTACAAAAATGCCGTTCGACGTTTTCTCGTGTTGGCAGTATTTACCGAGATATGTGTATATATAAAATCTCGGGAATTTCAAATTTTAGATCTTAAATTAAGGTCTTGAGACCCCGACAGATATGCAGAGCTAGGCTATTCCATATTTTTCTTTGTAGTCTTTCTTTTGAAAATTTCATCCGTTTCGCTCTATCTCGCTTAGTTTTCGAGATATCGCCATTTTGAATTTTTAACTAAATTCTAAGAAGTTATTTACTAAATTCTCATAAGTCATTAACTAAATTCTAAGAAGCACACTTCCTCAATTCAAAGAAGAGAAATACGATTATGTTTTTTTTAATAAATTTTAACTAAACTTCAACTAAATTGTTTTTTAAGAAATATGTCTTAAAAATAAAGATACGATTCTTAGATTTGTGGAAAATTTCTTTGGCAGTAAGAATTTTTTTCCTAATATTTAAAAAATCCGTTTAAAGAAAACTTTGAACTAATTATAAGTAAATGAACTAAAATGTTTTCCTCATAGTTAAGAAAATTTCTCATTTTTAAGTTAAATTTAACTAAATTTTAGGAAAATTCATGATAAATTTTCAAAGACATTTTTTCCTTAAATTTAGTTATGTCTTTTTTTTTCAGTGTATTTTTTGTCTTTTTAGCGCTTTCAAAGCGCTTTAAAATAGCAACGGCATACCGTGGTTATCATTTTGGACGCTGGGAGAGTACTAAACTGTGATGCTTTCCCACCACACAAGCGACCATAAAAGGTACTTTGCCAGCGCTTTCCCGTTCGTATTTTTTTGCCTGGGCAGTTATCAGGGAAAGAAAAAGAAAATTATTTTTTTTTTCATCGATTAACCGTGATTACCTCTATCATCCGGGAAAGAAAAATACAATGTTTTCTATGCATCGATTAATCGTGATAACCTCTATAGTCCGGGATTACAAGCATGATTTTTCCAGTATGTATTTAACAAATCTGCTCCAAATTGTTTCTCAATCGTGAAAATCGATTATCCGGAATCACGGATAATCGAGGTCGCACTGTATATTGAAATCCAGCTAAAAAAACCATGGTATTTTTATAGTATTGAAATCAAAGTAGTGGCGTTATTAGTTTAAATGTAAACAATTTTTATATTTGAGTTCATTAAAAAATTCAACCAAAACAAAACTCCAGACAAATATTTTTTTTTCCGAAAAGTTGGTATAAACAAATTTTTTTAAATTAACAAAAACAAAACTTTAAAATAAAAAAAAATATTAAGTTTATTTTTTTAAATTTTTTTTTGGTCTAAACATTTATTTATTGGCAATATGTTGTGGTAGTTTTCGCACCCGCCTTATAAATTGTTTGTTATTAACCCAAAAAAAAAAAAAAATATTGAAAAAATATTAATACTTGACTTTTATGTACTCACGTTCGTACATTATTAGATTTTTCTTGTTAAGATTTACAGATTTTTTTTTTTAAAGCGTTAAAAAAAATTATAGTAATAATAGTTTTCTTACTTAAGGCAATAACGCTTTAATTTGTTTCTATATATTAAAATACTTGTCTTTTTTTAACAGACAAGTGCCGCTATTTAATCAAATTTTATGTTTTTTATAACCTCCAACCACAGTATGGGGGGTATACCCACATTTTCATTCCGTGTGTAACGTATTGAAATCTTTCTCTAGAAAACCCCATGAAGTATATCATGAAATCCAGCAAAGATTTTATAAAATCTGACCGAGGGTCTTCAAATTTATCTAATTTTTTGTACACATTTGCTCTATAGAGCCAATAAAACATATCCATTTTCAGTTTTTTATATTTTGAAAAAATCACGATTTTTTCGCGAATTTAATTTTCTTCAAAAATTGAAAAAATCAAAATAGTGTGCTACTTTGAATAGCCATATCTTCAGAAGTATCTATCGGATTTCTTCAATTCATAAAGCATTCGATTCAGACGATAGTCTTACTTTATATTAATGTAATAAAAAAATATTTTTAAAAAAAAAGTGCATTTTTGATGCAAATGCATTTTTTGGATGCATTTTTTAAAACTTTCTCCCCCTTCAATTTTTTTTTTAAACCAACATAAATCGAAAATATAGCCTTTTTTACACAAAATTGCGTACCGCTTTTTTTGTGACGGAATTTTGTAAAATTTTCGTATTTTTTTTTTTAAATACCTATTAAAATAGAATGTAACTTTGAAAATCCATGGCCCTTACCAAAAGAAAACAAAAAGTCTATATTAACAAAAGTTTTATTTTAAATTTCAAATTTTCAATACATTTTTTGAAAGTCGATTTTAAAAACAAAAACAATTTGAATGGAAGTAAAATTAAAAGCTCATTTTAAATTTATTTTATTTTCTTGTAGTAAGGCTGCATATCTCCGATATTTAAAAAAATCACGAACATTTTGTGAAACGCCGTCACAAAAAAAACTGCACACAATTTTATGAGAAAAATGCTATATTTTCGATTTATGCAGGTTTCAAACAAATTGAAGGGGGAGAAAGTTTTAAAAATGCATCAAAAAATTGCATTTGCTTCAAAAATACATTTTTAAAAAAAAAAAAATTGTTAGTGCATTGGTATAATAACGGATAATCAGTTGACTCGAATGCTTTTTGAGTCGTAGAAATCCGATAGATACTTTCGAAGAAATGGCTTTTCAAAGTTGCATACTTTTTTGATAAAATTGCAAAATAAACATAAAATTAATTTTTTGTATGGAAAAAATCAAATAAGTATTTTTTAAAAAAATCACGAAAATTTTTTGAAACGCCGCACTATAGGGAATTTATAAGGAATTGTTGGCCAAAAGTCCATTTTTGATGTGTTCAAAAAAACTTTTTTCGGATGCCATTATACAGTAAACTATATAAAAGTAAGCTAGCACACATATTTTTGTACACCAAACTCTTTTACCGCTAGTACGGAGGCGTCAAAAACAAAATTTAATTTTTTATTTTTTTTTTAATTTTGGAGAACATAACTTATTACAAAATTAACGTACTTAAAATCCTGTATTAAAATCTTTTGAAATTAATTTCAATTACCAATAGAGCAAATAAATATATTTTGTACAAAGTACATGTTTAAAATGTTGATTTATATATTTTTTTAATTTTTCTATTTAATTAATTTTTTTCTTTTTTAAACCAAATATATTTGTGGACTGCTACTTTTTTTGCATATAATTGCATACTCCCATATCTCTATGAGGTATTTGGAAACTCTTTGTGAGTAAGATGTATTCAACCGCTAAGCCATGCGGCTCCATGGGGAAAAGAT
The DNA here is from genome assembly GCA_963921195.1 of Pegoplata infirma. Lineage (NCBI taxonomy): Eukaryota > Metazoa > Arthropoda > Insecta > Diptera > Anthomyiidae > Pegoplata > Pegoplata infirma. The sequence continues at coordinate 84,955,551 of OY992540.1, forward strand.
ATTTAGTGATGTCTGTCCGACCGTCTGTCGGTCTGACTGTCTGGGGAATGCACGATGCTGTCCAAACCAAAAGAGCTAGCCACCTGATGTTTGGCACGAATATGTCTTATAGTCTTACGATGTTCAAGTTCGTAAATGGGCAAAATTGGAACATGTGAAAAAAAGCTCCCCCTTAAATAACTTAGTCTAGCTACGCAAAATCCCATATTTTACATTTTTTTTGTACATTTGCTTAAAAATTAAAAAAAAATACGCCACAAGAAGTTCAAAGCCCTGCACTTGGACCAAATGCACTAGGAAAATTATTTTTTTGCCCGATCCCTTTTGTGGGCGTGGATGTAAAAATTATTGACAAAATTATATTACAAAATTGCATTAAAAACACGATTTATTAGGCCAGATCATGCCAATTTTTTATACAGAGCCTTAAAACTTACCGCCAAATAAACTTGCCAAATTTTGAGGCAATATCCCAACTTTTGGAATTTTGGCCAGAAAATACCAGAAAATTCCCTATAGTGCGCCGTCACAAAAAAAGCGGTACTCAATTTTGTGTAAAAAATGACATATTTTCGAATTATGCAGGTTTCAAAAAAATTGAAGGGGGAGAAAGTTTTCAAAAATGCACCCAAAATTTTTTTTTATTGCATTGATATAAAAAAGGACGAACGTTTGAATCAAATGCTTTTTGAATCGTAGAAATCCGATAGATACTTTAGAAGATATGGCTCTTCAAATTAACATACTTTTTTAATTTTTTAAATTTTTGAAGAAAATTTAATTCGCGAAAAAATCGCGATTTTTTTAATCGCGATTTTTTATTGAGTATGCATACCGTTAATATAAAGAAAATCGAAAGACCTAAGGTCAGAAAATAGCATTTTTATGTGTTTTCTATGAAATTTTTTATGAAATTTTATGAATATTTTCTTCAACTTTTCATTCTCCAAATTTGTATTCTACTACATCATTTCCAATTGTATTTTAAAAATTTTTAAATGTATTTTAAAATTGTCCAAATGTATTTTAAAATTTTCCAAATATATTTTAAAATTGTACAAATTAATTTTAAAATTGTCCAAATGTTTTTTAAAATTGTCCAAATATATTTTAAAATTGTCCAAATGTATTTTAAAATTGTCCAAATGTATTTTAAAATTGTCCAAATGTATTTTAAAATTGTCCAAATGTATTTAAAAATGTCCAAATGTATTTTAAAATTGTTCAATTGTATTTTAGAATTTTCCAAATGTATTTTAAAATATTCTTTACTTCAATGTAGAATATTTTAAAATACATATGAAAAATTTTAAATTTGGACAATTTTAAAATACATTTGGACAATTTTAAACTACATTTGGACAATTTTGAAAATACATTTGGAAAATTTTAAAATACAATTGGACAATTTTAAAATACATTTGAAAGTTTTTAAAATACATTTGGAAAATTTTAAACTACATTTGGACAATTTTAAAATACATTTGGACAATTTTAAAATACATTTAGACAATTTTAAAATATATTTGGAAAATTTTTAAATACATTTGGACAATTTTAAAATAATTGGACAATTTTAAAACATATTTGGGCAATTTTAAAATATATTTGGAAATTTTTAAAATGCACTTGGACAATTTTAAAATACATTTGGACAATTTTAAAATACATGTGGACAATTTTAAAATACATGTGGACAATTTTAAAATTCCATTGGACAATTTTAAACTACATTTGGATATTTGGAAAATTTTAAAATACAATTGGACAATTCTAAAATACATTTGGAATTATTTAAAATACGTTTGAAATATTTTCAACTACATTTGGACGATTTTAAAATACATTTGGACAATTTTAGAATACATTTGAACAATTTTAAAATATATCTGGAAATTTTTAAAATACATTTGGACAATTTTAAAATAACTTGGACAATTTTAAAATATATTTGGACAATTTTAAAATATATTTGGACAATTTAAAAATACTTTTGGACAATTTTAAAATACATGTGGACAATTTTAAAATTCATTTGGACAATTTTAAACTACATTTGGACAATTTTAAAATACATTTGGACAATTTTAAAATACATTTGGAAATTTTTAAAATTCAATTGGAAATGGTGTAGACCTAAAAATCGTGCGGTACAAATTTGAGGCCAATCGGATTAAATTAACCCAAGGCGGCCGGCAATAAAAGTTTGAGATTTTTTAAAACATCATGTTTATGAACACGAATATCAAAAAGTCTTTTTAAATCGGTCGAACGATTTTCGAGACATGACTATTTGAAATTTGCAAAAATTTACTACAGTTTTTCCTACATTCAAGAAATTTTTTAAAAACAAATCTCAAAATTTCTTTCCCTTGACTCTTTAATAGTCTTTTATTAAAAATTGATCCTATCATTTTAAACCGATCAAAGTCTTTCATTAAAAATTAATCCTATCATTTTAAACCGATCAAAGTTTTGGTTTTTTTTAGAAGATTTTCACTGACAACTCTAAATTTTGATCAAAGGACACCATCGGCGTATACAGAGGGGGGGCCCAACTACAACAACAAAAAAAATATTTTTTTATATGTATTGGAAAACACAAATCTCACGAAAAAAACAACAAAATTTTTTTTGTTGTTGTTGTTGGGCCCTGAAAAAACAGTCCTGCATACGACGTTGAAGGACACCATGGGTTAAAATGGTCTGATTTGGTTCAAGTTAAGTTTAAATGAAAGTTTATCTGAAGCTCTATGAAATAGTTAATTGAAAAAAAAATTTGAGATTTTTTTTACAAAATTTCTTAAACTTAGGAAAAAAACGGCATTTTTGGAAATTTTATTGAAAAACTTCAAATAGCTATATCTCGAAAACCACTTAGCCGATACCAGAAATTTCTTGATATTAGTATTCAGCATGGCAAAATTAATAAAAAATAACACCGCTCTACAAATCTGAGGTTTGTCGCTGCGTTTTGGATGAAACTAAAAAAAGTTGATAGGGTTTGGTGCCCCGATTCCAAAACGGTCACTCAAATTTTTCTATCACGTCACAATTTTGAGAAAATCGCGGTTAAAGTGTCAAAAAATGCCCATTTTTACCATTTTTGAACGCCTATAAAATAAGATCCTGACATGCAAATGACTTCTCTTTCAGACAAGATTAAATCTTCTTGGAATTTAATTTTCTAAAATTGTAAAAAAAATCATTAACCACAAGTGCTTTAAATCTAAAATTTACGTATGAATTTGTATGGAAATTTGTTAAAAAACACTGTGTAAATAAATTAAATATTGAAAAAATGGAAGGTTTTTTGCTAATGATTTTTTTACCATTTTAGAAAATTAAATTTTTAGAACATTTTATCTTATCTTTAAGAGAAAATTACAGGCTTTCAAATGAGCTTGATGTCAAGTCATTTGTATGTCAGGATCTTATTTTATAAGCTTTAAAAAAGGGCAAAAAATGCCGTTTTTCGGCACTTTAACCGCGAATTACTCAAAATCCTGACGTGATAGACAAATTTGGGCTCCGGATTTGTAATAAGCGCAACAGACACTATCCAAATCACGAATCAGAATCCAATACGCATTTTTTTGTTGAGCTGTGTAATTTATCGCAAGACACTTTTTTTTTAAAAATCCAAAATTTTGGTAAAAAATTTAAAAAAAAAAATCAAAATTTTGGTGGAAAATTTCCAAAAGTCCAAAATTTTAATGGAAAATTTGCAAAAATCCGAAACTTTGTTCGGATTTGCATAAATTAAGCTTAAATAAAAAATTGTCTTAAGCTATAAAAAAGGGTCAATGAAAGAAATTTTGAGTTTTTTTTTTAATAGATTTCTTGGAAAAACCGCTATTTTTTGCAAATTTGCAAAAAAGCGATATTTCGTAAACCATTCGAACAATTTAATGAGTTCTTTGATATTCGTGTTCAGCGCATCACATATTTTTTTCCTTTTTTTCAATTTTCAAAATTCCAAAATTTTTATTGCCGAGCGCCACTGGTTAATTTAATCGAAATGGCCACAAATTCTTTCCACATAAGTTTTAGCCCTAGAAGAATAAGAAAAATCTATTACTAAACAAAATTAAAAAAAAAAATGCGAAAAAATAACTAAAATTTCGGTTAACCCCTAGTGGTACGCGTACCATAGGTTGGTAACCGTTTACATATCGTGAACCTATATTCAAAATATGCCAACTCAAATTTGACCGAAATGAGTTTCCGATGGCAAATAGCTCCCCTATGCAATACTCATCTGTGGTAAAAATTTCAGAGCAAAAAAATATTTTTTTGTCGTTTTACATCCATTTTTGTTATTCTGCTATCTCAAAGTATATATTTTTTTGGTGAAAATAAATGCCAACTCCCATTGTAAAATTCCAAAAATTTTTCAAAATTTAAAAAAAAAAAGTTAGACCACATATCTTATTGCATTTGCCATGCTAAACACGAATCTGGTAAAGATTTTGATATCTAATGGCTAGTTTTCGAGATATTGCCATTTTGAAAATATCGGTAAATACCCAGGCAGAAATTACGACTCTTCTAAAAATACAATACCATTATAACATTGGAAATACAAAAATACGACTTTAAAAATTCAATACCTTGAAAACAAAAAATTCAATACTATTACAACATTGGATTTTAAAAGAACCAACGTTACATAAGAGTTTAAAATTATAATCCGAAAAGGTTTACTATGGTAAACTTTTACAAAATTTCTGACTTTATTTTATTTAATTATTTCTTTATACCTTTTTTTAACAATAGAAAATATTTTTTTTTGTGTATAAATGCCACTGAATTTTTTTTTTCATTATGAAAAGTGCAAGGTGAATAAGGGTTCTATAGTCGAAAAGTCGATTAATTGACTTTGTATAAAAAAATCAAAATGGACTTTTACTTTCGACTTTTTAGTTTTTTTACTTGGTGGCAGATGAAAAATATCTTCGCAAAAAAAAAAATACCAAAACACTCAAATGACAGCGGAGTAACGAGTTAAATTGCAACTTAAAAGTGTGATTGAAATTGTCTTTCTTATTATTATTATGTTAAAAAATCTAGTTCCTGACGTAGATTCTTAAAAATCTAGTTTCTGACTTAGATTCTTAAATTTTGAACATACGACGCTAAACTAAAAAAAAACGCAAAAAAAATCTAAAAAAATCGATTTTTTTTGACAAAAAAATATTTATAAAATAAAAAACAGATCCCAAATTTTTGACAATTTTTCCCAGTATGCAAAATGAGTCGATATCGATTCGAAAAAGAATCGTTTTTTCTTAGAATTTCATCGATATCGAATTCGATATAATGTCGATATATAGGTTTCGATTCGATTTTTAATCGAAAAATTTCATGGATTTCGATACATTTGTTTTTTAATAATTTAATTAATTGTTTTAAAAACGGTAAGAATTAAAAAAAAAAATTTTTTACATACTGTATTTCTAATATACAACACCCAAAAACACCGCCAAAAATATGTCGAAATAACGTTATCAGTGTTGTCTTTGAACACCATCCTAAGGCCATAAACTTATTATTACAATGTAATTTTAATCCAGTAAATTTAATTTTTTGGTGTTGTGACGACGTCGGAAACAAAAGTCAGGCGATTGTTTTTTGGCGTTATCATTTCAATGTTATAATAACACCAAACATTTTGTAAATAGGATCTCATTTTGGTGTTGGAATGCCCTCCGCCAACTCTATTCTGACGTTATTCCGATTGCATTTTTCTGCCTGGGTAGTGTTTGCAAAAAAAAAAATTGCTTATATATATGTAACTTTTAAACTATTTATCAGATTGAAACATTATGAGTGGGGCAAATATAGTCAATGATATAAGCTTTCAAAATAGCTAGTTTGGAGTGACCCTAATACAATACAGCGTGAGTTACAGAGTGCCAAAGTTGACCACCCTGAGATTAAAAGGATTTCGGAGCTAGTAACTTTTAAAAATATGCAATGATTTTTAATTTTTTTTTCAGTTTTTGCAATTATCGTACTAAGGATAACAAAAACCAAAAAAAAAAATTATAAAAATTTTTCTAAAAAAATATGTTTTTTTATTTTCCGACAAAATATGCCAACTCTAAAAAAATATTTGTTTTTTGATATAATAATAAATGCCATCTCTCAAAAATACGCAAACAAGTGCAAAATATAAAATTTTTGGCATAGGTAAAAATTATTTAGAATATTTAAACCATGTTATGGAAGGTACATTGTTAATTTTTACAATAATATGCGAAATAACTAGTTTTTTAGCTCTCCTGAACAGTAAGCTTTTTCGAGTTGGCATTTATTGAATATAGTTCGACGATATGTAATTGAAAAATTTCAGTTAGTTTTGATTTTAAGATTCTATTTAAAATTAGGTGGTCAATACAGTGTGTACCCACTCTGTCTTTTTAAACGTTTTACTTTGTATCTGTATTAGAATTAAATGAAATTAGTTTATCTCGTACATATAAATTAGACAGACCATTGTGATTTATTAAGTGTAAAGTTAATAACTATTGTTTAAACTAAAACACCAACTACAACTACTGCTACCAACCAAAAATGAAGTTAATATTAAATTTATAAAATTTATATTAAAACCGTTTTGGCTTTAACCGTTTAATTTTTTTTTTTTTTTGATTTATACGCATATAATTATATTGATTATGTTGTTATATGCTGCACCATTTGGGATTAGATTATGGATTTTGAGTAAATTATTTATCGTTGCGGCTAGACATAATAATCATTACAGATATTAAATGAATTTAAACGTTTTTTTTTTATCTAAAACTTTTGAAAACCTCTTTTGAAATTCAATGAAATACCAAATACACACTGCTAACATTTTTGAAAATATTAATTGAAATACAAAATCATTTTAGTTAAAAAAATATTCAAAATTAAATTTAATTAAAGTACAAAAATAAGTCAAATGCAACTTAAATCAAAAATAAAAAACTTAAAAAACAACTAAAAAAGTTTAATTTGACCTTGCCGAATGTATTGATACCACCCACAATGTTTGCAAAAAAAACTTTATATGAAAAAAAAATTTTTGAAAAAAAAAAATTTTTGTAAAAAAAATTATAAAAAAATTGATAGAAACAAATTTTTATAAAAAAAACAAGTAAAAAGGTTTAATTTAGCCTTGACGAATGTATGGATACCCTCCACAATGTCACAAAGATTATTTGCAAAAAAAAAAAAAAATATTTCAGCGAAAAAAAATTTTCGTGAAAAAATAAAATCCGCGAAAAAAAAATTTTCTAAAAAATATGTTTGTAATTGTTTTAATACCATGGGATAAATTTTGTTCACATTTAACAACCAGCAGCCGAATTAAAGTATTTTGTATTTTTAGGTTATGTGGAATGTACCAACATTTTCGAGGTATCCTTACATTTTCGTTCATTACATATCGCTGAACCGATATAGCTAAATGCAACACCAAACTGCTCGGGAGAACTTCCAATAAATATGTTAAGCTTTAGCCATATCTGTCCAATATTTTGGCCGTGGTGCCATTTCAACAGACAGACGGACATCGCTAGAATGTCTTAGAATATATCCCTGATCAATAATATATATGGGGCATTCCATGTCAAATCGTACACTTTCAATCATTTTTTTTTTTAGATTTTCCCAATTTGTTTACAGTTTTTAGTACCCTTCGAAAACTCCTTCGTAGTAAATTTTCAGATTTTTTTGATGACACATTCAAAAGATATCGAATTTTTTAAAATTGGTAGTTTGTTCCTTTACTCATAACTTCTTCAATAATGGTACAAATTGCAATTTTTTTTCAAAATTTTTGTTTTTTTACGTTCTGTTCTGTATTTCACAACTTTTCAATTCACATGAAAATTTCCGAATCACATGAAATCAAGTTTAGTGTTTTGTTGATTACGTTTTCATTCGAAGTTGAAATCGAATAATTAAAATTTAAAAAATCACAAGGAAAAAAGTGCATTCGTTTTACTTTCGCCAAATTTTATTAATGTGAAACAAAACGAAAAATAAATTCGGATGTGAAATCTAGAACACCAAAAAAAATCGGAAAATTTCATTTTCACATTTTTTATGTGAATTACTTTTTTTGGAACAGCGGCCTTAACAGTGCTCTAATATGCGATTTTTAAGTTTAAAAATTTAAATCTCATTTTTGAAAATGTAAGTACTCTTTGATTTTTTTTAATTTTTTTTGTGTAAAACTTCTACCGATTCTACAAATCCAGTAGGATCGTGGGATAACAATTATTACTATTTTTTAAATTTTTTTGAAAAAATTTTATTGTAATTTTCCAATTTAAAAATCATTTCTACTGTTCCAATGCACAGAGGTAAAAACCGGCCAAAACTAAAAAAAAAAATTATTTTATTTTTTTCCAAATTGTTGCCAAATAAGAGCTAACACTTCAAAACATGCGATTACAAAGTTTTGTGCCAATCCCTTGACTAGTTTAGGTTTTATAACGAAGCAAAGTTGAGTAATTGTATTTACTATTTTTTCAATTTAAAAGTTGTGATTTGCAACTTTGAAATCCAAGTAGGCTGTAAACTTAAAAAAAAAATTTTTTGTCTTGAAATTGATATATTTTTAAAACTTAGCATTTTTTTTAAATGTCATATGCATTTCGGCAATTTCGAGTGCGCGGATCAATTTAAACAGTGGTGGTGAAAATAAATCTAAAAAAATAAAGAATTTATAAAAAATACAAACTTTGGAAAGCCCAAAAAAATACTTTTTGCTCAAAATTGCTCTTAAGTCGCAATACCACAAATTAGTATAAGGGTTCCCAAGTAAGTACTAATTAACATCGGTACCAAGTTTAACCAAGTCTTTCAGTTAGAGCCTTTTAAAGTTGGTTCATTTATATCAAATAAAGAGCTTTTTGAGCTGTGGAAAACACATAAAATAAGAAGATGGATGAAATACTGACGATTAAGACACAATATCTTAAAAAACCTTAAAAAAAAATTTTTTCGCTAAAAAAAAAAATTTTCGCGGAAAAAAAAAATTCCGCGGAAATTTTTTTTTCGCGAAATTGGTTTATTATTATATTCTTAACTTACCTACAACATTTTATAAGTTTACATAAAAAATTAAAGAAGTTATAGGGTTTTGGCCGAATATACCTCTGTGCAATGGTGCGTTATAGAGGTGTCATTTCCAAGACCGACCCCTATTAATTTTTACGTCTAAACATTTCATCGCAACAAACTACTTCCTTTATAAGGAGGCTCCCACACAATATGACATTTTTTTAAATTTGCTCCAACCGCTCTAACTGCCCTAAGAGTGCCCCTCGAGCAATCAAATGTATGACCGACCCACAATATTTTTTAGTCCAAACATTTTCTCTGAACACACCTACCATCTTTTTTTAACTATTAAGGCAGTCCCCCCCCCCCCCCCCCATACAATTTTTTTATTTTTTGTAAATTTGTTTTATTTAATCAGCTTCTACCGGTCCAATGGTGCGTTCGAGAGGGGTCATTAGTGAGACCGACCCCATTTATTTTTCAACTCACTTAGTGGGCTCACATACAAATTACGTTTTTATAAAATTTGCTCCAACTGTAATTTGTAAGGGAGGATACTTAGGGAGTGGAGATAGGGCGAAGGTATGTTTTAAAAAATGTTGGAGGGTAAAAATAAATGGGGTTTAGTCTCACTAACGACCCCTCTCGAGCGCACCACTGGGCCGGTAGAAGCTGATTAAATAAAACAATTTTACAAAAAATAAAAAAAAATTTATGTGTTCAGAGAAAATGTTTGGACTTAAAAAATATTGTGTGTCGGTCATACATTTGATTGCTCTAAGTGCACTCTTAGGGCAGTTAGAGCGGCTGGAGCAAATTTTAAAAAATGTCATTTTGTGTGGGAGCCCCTTTAGAAATTGGACATAGGGTATTAGTTTGTTCCGAAGAAATGTTAAGATGAAAAAACTAATGGGGTCGGTTTTGGAAATTACCCCTCTATGACGCACCATTGGAGCAGTAGAAATGGTTTTAAGATTGGAAAATTACAATAAAATTTTTAAAAAAATTTTAAAAAATAGTAATAATCGTTATCCCACGATCCAACTGGGCAAAAAATTTATAAAATCGATAGAAGTTTTACACAAAAAAATTTCAAAAAAATCAAAGAGTACATACATTTTCAAAAATGAGATTTAAATTTTTAAACTTAAAAATCGCATACTAAATCACTTTTAAGAATTTTTTTGGATTTTTTTTTAAAGTACGTAAAAAAACAAAAATTTTGAAAGAAAAAAATTTTCAATTTGGACCACCCAGTTGGCAACGTCCTCGAGCCATCCTCAGTGACGGAGCGGTGACATGTCAGAGTCACTGCTGACATCCACAAGACATCTCTATGTACTAGGTTGAGGACAGTTTCATACAAATTTTCAAAATGTCCTCACTCAAAGTCAGCAGTGGTCAGGGCTGACCTTCTTTGGGGAAATGTCTGAGTAAGGTCATGCGAAAATACAAAAAATTTTCGTATTTCCTTTAGTTTTTACTTTTATCCATTTTCCTTTATAGATTATCTTTCTCATATTTAGAAAAAAACTTTTCGCCTTTTTTAGTTCCAACTGGATTTGAACCTGGAACCTCCAGTTTATTAGTCCCACACCTAACTACTTGTTCCAAACTTTGTTTTGAAAATTGTTTGTCTATTTATAACTTTCTATTCTACTTGTTAGATTTTGATTTTATTTTAAATAAATCGATAATGTTGGCATTTTTTTTTTCTTGGAAATTGAAGAGTTGCCCAAATTTAAAATTCTAATTTAATACACGGCTATTCTGAAGACATTTCCTTTTAGACGTCTTGGATGAATTGTCCACACTCTCAAAGCAAACATTCAGTGCTGACAATGTGAGGACATGTCATCAAGGATTACCTATGATTTGTCAGAACCTGAAGACGTTTCCTCAAGGAATCACTGTGGAAATTTCCTCAATGACACATTTTCCAACTGGGCATTATTGAAAAAGTTATGTATAAGTAAAAGAAAATTGAGTAAAGGAACAAACTACAAATTTTTAAAAAATCGATATCTTTTGAACGGGGCATCAAAAAAATCTGAAAATATACCTCGAAGAAGTTTTCGAAGGGTACTAAAAACTGTAAGCAAATTGGGAAAATCTAAAAAAAAAATTCAAATTGTCCGATTTGACATTGAATGCCCCATATACTTTATGGGGTCCTAGACCGATATTTCGATGAGTTACAAACGGAATGACAAACTTATATGTATATACCATCTACCACTAAGTGGAGGGCATAAAAAACAAAAAAAAAATTAAAAAAAAGATCCGTTATGTGGTGTGTACCAAAATTTTCGAGGTGTCATTATTTTTTCGTTCATAGCTATTGAATCGCTGAACCGATATCGCTCAAATGCAATATCAAACTTATCGGGACAACAAGTATTTACAATTGGAATTTCCGAATTACAAATAGAATATTCGAATTACAATTTTAATCTTCGAATTACAAATGGAATCTCCGAATTACAAATGGAATCAACGAATAACAATTTAGTTTTTTCGAATAAATGGTGTAGAATCTACTTTTTTACAATTTTTACTGGAAATTTCTAATACAAAAATTAAACAAAACTTTCCAATTTTAGTAATCGAACAGACATTTGTTAAAAAAATTAATTCAAAGGTTTTGAATTTAAAATGGCATTAATTTATAAATTTCCTAATTTAGTATTCGTTTTTTTTTAACATAAAATATTAAGTAAGTTTATTAAATATATTTTCTTCATTAATAACATTAGTAGTATTTTTTTTTTGCTATACATAATTAAATAAAAAATTATTAACAAATATTTAGTATGAAATAAAAGTGCAACACAAATTAATGTGCAACATACATTGATCGCTTTGATATAAACAAATAAATTTATTTTACAAAAAATTAATAATGTTAACTACTGACTTAACAAAACAAAAAAACATAAATAAAAGTTAATATTTGTGTTGTTGGTTTTCCCTCGTACTCTCGCGATAGTGTGTGTGTGATCGTATATAAATATTGTTAGCTGATGGTGTGAGATGATATATAATTTTGATCTAGATCAGCACATCATAAACCTTTATAGAGTTGTTAATCCATGATTAACATCCCAACCAATATTATAATTTTAGGGACAATAGCATTTAAAATCAAACTTGTTACAACAAATTTTAAAATTGTGTAAAGATTTCTTTTTACATTTTCTGGGAACATATATATTAATGTGTTATTAACTCACGCCAAATAGTTTATTGTTTTCCAAATTGCTCTATAATTGTACAGTTCTCTCTTCAAGATAATGCCGCTTTTAATGTTAAGTATAGTTCGATGGGTTTACTTGAGTTTACTGCTAGTTTTTTTGGTAAATCTAATTTCATAAGTTGAAAAATTATCATCTATGTTTTTGAAAAATCTGAAATTAAAGAAGAAAAAAAAATTGTTAGTAACATATACAAGAAAAAAGTCTTTGAAATAAGGAAATTTTAATTGGTTGATTGGAATAAAAACAATTAAGAGTTTAATTTTATTTTTTGCTGCTTGTAGCTTTGCCCACTTAGGGAGTGGAGATAGGGCGTAGGTACTTTTTACAAAAATGTTGGAGGGTAAAAATAAATGGGGGTCGGTTTCACTGATGACTTCTCTCGGACGCACCATTGGACCGGTAGAAGCGGATTAAATAAAACAAATTTACAAAAAATAAAAAAATTGTATGGGGACCGCCTTAATAGTTAAAGATAGAGGGTAGGTGTGTTCAGAGAAAATGTTTGGACTAAAAAAATATTGTGGGTCGGTCATACATTTTATTGCTCTAAGGGTACTCGTAGGGCAGTTAGAACGGTTGGAGCAAATTTTAAAAAATGTCATTTTGTGTGGGAGCCCCCTTAAAAATTGGAGATAGGGTATTAGTTTGTTCCGAAGAAATGTTTAGACGTAAAAATGAATGGGGTCGGTCTTGGAAATGACCCTTCTATGACGCACCATTGGAGCAGTAGAAATGATTTTAAGATTGGAAAAATGCAATAAATGTTTTTTTTTTTTTAATTTTAAAAAATAGTTATAATCGTTATCCACGATCCTACTGGGCACAAAATTTGTAGAATCGATAGAAGTTTTACACAAACAAAATTTCAAAAAAATCAAAAAGTACATACATTTTCAAAAATGAGATTGAAATTTTAAATTTTAAAAAACGCATACTAGAGCACTTTTAAGAATTTTTCTGAATTTTTTTTTTAAAAGTACGTAAAAAAACAAAAATTTAAAAAAAAAAAATGCAATTTGCACCATTATTGAAAAAGTTATGAGTAAAGGAACAAACTACCAATTTTTAAAAATTCGAACGGGTCATCAAAAAAATCTGAAAATTTACCACGTAGGAGTTTTCGAAGTGTACTAAAAACTGTCAACAAATTGGAAAAATCTAAAATAAATTATTCAAAGTGTACGATTTGACATGGAATGCCCCATATATATTGATTGATTTAAAGATTAAAGGTATGTAATTCTGTGTGCAACACATCGGGGAACCAATTAAGTAGATATATTATTGATTAATGATTGGTTCTAATAGATTCTACGAATGTCCGTCTGTCTGTAAATAGTCTAAAATAAAAGAGCTGCCCTCCTGAAGTTAGCACAAATATGTCTTATGGTCATAGGCAGGTTAAGTTCATAAATGGACAAGGGAAAAAAAGTTTCACATTTAAGAACTTGGTTTAGTTTCACATTTAAGAACGTAATTTTTACAGGTTTTTTTTGTATTTTGCTAAACAAATGAAACATTTTTATATCAGAAGATGTTCGAAGTCCTGCACTTGGAACCAGTGGATTAGAATTGTCGTGTTTGTCGTATTGCCATCTTTTGTCGTAAAAAAAAAAACGTTAAAATAATGATAAAATTATATTACTTTAGAGCAAAATGAATATTATTCAAAAAATATTGGGCGCAATCAGTACCGTTTTAACCATTAAGGCACACCGGGAACGTGCCCAGGACACCGACCTCTTGTGGCTCCAAAAAGCAAATGACATCACTTACACCGAAGTGATCAAATATCCGTTTTATGTTTTTTTTTCAGGCACATAAACCTTTTTTTAAATTTGATTTTTTAAAGAAAATTTTATATTTTCGTATAAAAAGTCTCTGATTTTGCATAAAAAATTTTTTAAATGTGATTGTGAGACCTTTTCTATGAGAAACATTTTTTGTACATAAAATGTTTCAAATTCATAGAAATTTTTCTTAGATAAAAAGCATCAGATTCTGCGACAATTTTTTCTACAAAACAGTTTTTGGATACAGAAAAAATTTTCCTATAGAGAAAGTAATAGATTCTGAGACATTTTTCCTATAGAAAAAGTCTGAGATTCTAAGACATTTTGCATATAGAGGAATATTTTGATTCTGAGATATTTTGCATCTAGAAGAAGTCTCAGATTCTGAGAAATTTTGCCTATAGAAAAGGTTAAGGATTTAAGATATTAGATATTAGAAAAAGCCCTTTAATATCTCTTTTAATCTTTAAATTAAAAAAAAAATATATTTATTATTCGACCTAAGAGAACTACTGTATAAATGTACAAATTGGTCAGTAATGCTGATTTTTTGTATGAAGGTATGTTTGTGCCCAGGAAATTTTTTTGGAACAAATTCCTGGTTCAATAGATTCTTGAATATATTCTACGGTAATTACTACAAAATTTTCTATGTTAAATTATTTTTTGAAAAAACTACTTGCTCTAAAAGTCGATTGCTTTCGGGACAATTTCAAACAAAAATCATTGATTCTGGAATGTTAAGTAGAACCGGTTGCAGGGTAATATGATGAGTTCCAGACCCGATTATTTGGAACAGAAAATTTTGCTGGGTGTTTAAATGGGCTTCCATTCAAAATTACATTTTTATAAAATTTGCTCCAACTGTAATTTGTATGGGAGCCTACTTAGAGAGTGGAGATAGGGCGTATGTATGTTTTAAAAAAATGTTGGAGGGTAAAAATAAATGGGGGCCGGTCTCACTAATGACCCCTCTGATTAAATAAAACAAATTTACAAAAAATAGAAAAAATGTATGGGGACGGCCTTAAGAGTAAAAGATAGAAAGTAGGTGTGTTCAGAAAAAATGTTTGGACTAAAAAAATATTGCGGGTCGGTCATATATTTTATTGCTCTAAGCGCACTCTTAGGGTAGTTAGAGCGTTTGGAGCAAATTTAAAATAATGTCATTTTGGGCCCCCTTTAGGGTTGCCAGATACTAGAAGTGAAATTACTGGAAAATGGAAAATATTCGCTGGATTTTGAAAAAGTAACTGGATTTTTTGTTGAATAACTTAAATCAAATCAATCGATTTTCCAATGTGACATATTTTTATTTTGGACTTCTTTTTAAATAAACATCAATAAAATTGCCGACTATATTGTCTACGGCAAAATGTACCCTTTTTAAGCATTTCCATTACTTTTTTGATGATCTCGAAATGTTGATGATGAGCTCGTCAAGGGACTAAGAATTCTTCAAATAATCCCTCAAAAATAAGTCCGGAGTGGTCAAATCTGGAAATCTAGGTGGCCAGTTAAAATTCCCTGGACATGGGATATCAAAAAAGGGACTTATTTTTGTGTGGTTGCTTAAAAAGCAAATCGTACACCAAACAACCCTCAGTTCATAGAAGATCTCAAGAAAAACTTTCGTGCCGAAATCAACACTACATAGACTGAAGTAGCCAAAAGAGGCAGATATTTGATTTAAGTTTTTTTCAAAAAGTAGTCAAAAACAAGTAAAAAAGTTAAATTCGGCCTTGCCGAATTTATACCCTCCACAATGCAAAAATGATTATTGGTAAAAATTTATTTAAAAATGAAATTACGAACAAGTTTCGCATATGAGTATGTATTAGTGACGGCACGCACGTGTAACTTTTGACGTTTCATACAAAATGTAAACAAACAACGAAAATACAGATGCAAAAGCTCACACGTACGGGCACACGTATTCTAGTATTGTATGCGTCCATATTGAAAGTACCAAAATAAGCACTCGTGTTGCATGTCTATATGGTCTGTGACATATACCCTCGACCACTAATTGTAAGTGGAGGGTATAAAAATGTAAAAGACTTATCACTAAACTGTCTCAAAAACACTTATCCCGTGACCGGAGACAATAAGACAAAAGCTAATTTTCCAATTTTTACCAAGACACGAACAAAATTTAAAAATTTTCTAAGTCTCAGACATTTTTTATCAGTACTAAACATTTTTTCAAAAAATTTCGGACAACAAATTTTGTTCCATCATTTTTTTGCGTTTTGGAATAACAAATATTTTAAAGAAGAAAAAAATTTTGAAAAAGTTTTTAAGTTTCGTCCCGCCCACAAAAATGTTTTAAGTTTCACAAATTTTCTAAGTCCCGTTCACAAAAATATTTGGCAATTTATTTTTTTTTTTTGCGTTTTGATATTTTTTGTTTACAAAATTTTTAACTTCCGAAAAATGGTGGGTGCAGCTGTGATGTGTTCCATTTTCTAAAAAAAAGTGATAAGTCTTTTGGGTCACGTGACCTATCACTTTTCCTATTGGGAAAATAACGTGTCAGGACATAACTTTAGATAAGACTGTAAATACAATCATTAAAAAATCTAAAAAAAATATATTATATTTATAGACAAGTCCAGATGATGATACTCAAAGAGTATCGAAATATCGGCAACAAATAAAAATAAAATTTATTTTCAATACTGGCCTCGAGCTCGAAATAAAACCATTTTAATTTCTTAATAAAATATTTAATGAAATTAAAAAATCGTCAAAAAAACTAAAGAAACAATTTACTTGACTTTTATAAATCTCTTTTTTGATTAACATTGTGGAGGGTATTTAAAGATTCGGCTTATAGCCGAATATAGCCTATAACTTGATTAAATATCTACTGTGCATTTACACTTTCTATTAGCCTATTTCAATAAATGGTTTCAAATTTTAATAGGAGTTTAAAAAACTCACCATAATCTCCTTAACAGCTATTTTACAGCCAACAATAAATTTGTGAATTAAACAGGAACTTAAGGTGGCCAATACTTTCAAAGCTTTACAAAATTTTAGCACTTTTAGTTTTAGAGTTTTCGTTTATGAATTTCTTGTTATAAATATCTAAAAAGAAAAAAAAAATAAACATTTAATTAAAATTTGAAAAGATTATAAATTTCACAAAACTTACGGTAATATGATGATTTTTGTCAACTGGCTTTTACAAATAAAAGTTTTTATTGTGGGGTTGTTTATTCTAAAAACAAAATCAATAGAGTTATTTTCGTCTTTTGTGGGTTAATTAATTGTCTTAAAACCATGTGATAAATTTAATTATTATTATTATTTTGGTTTCTTATGTTTCACACAAATATCACTTAACAAAAGATCTAATGACAAAGATATTGTCAATTGGAAAATAATTGTTTTAAGTTTAATGTGCAAATTAGAATTTCATAAAAAAAACATCAAAAATATGTTGAGTTAAGATTAAAATGTTGTTTTTTTATTTTTTGTACCAAAAGGTACAATGAAATAAAAATGTATTTATGTATGGATATTCGATTAAAGTATTATTCTTGCTCGAGGCCCAAAAAATTGTACATATGATATTCTTATAATAGATTATTTATTTATTGCTTTAAAAACAGAGTTACTCATCTCATAATACAGAAATGTACAGATATACTTTAAGATGAGTAACTTTTTTTAAAGCAATAAATAAATAAACTATTATAATAAAATCATAAATAAAAATTTTTAAGCCTCGAGCGAAAAAACTAACAAAAACATACTAAAGCTAAATATTTTCGAAAAAAAAAAATCCTTCAAAATTTAAGTTCTAAATATTACAGAATACAATTTAATTAAATACAAAGAAAATATCCGGAGTCTGACTGAATTCTTTAAGTCCAGGCAAATTGTTTTTTCTTCAGGTCAAAACGTTTGTGGTACAAATTTGAGGGCAATATTAACACGTAACGCCTGACAATCAAAATTTTGAATTTCTAAAAATATATAAAAAATTATATCCCCAATACATTTAGGGAATTTAAATGGGTGTCCCATTTGTTGTGTAGTTGTATTGTCCTATCTAAAAACATTTTCTATTCCATTTCTTAAAAAATTTAACTTTCTTTACACTTTGTTAAAATTACCCAAAAAAAAAAAGAACTGCCATTTAATATACTTGCCAAAAATCTATTAATATTAACTGCTTGTATGTTGTTTGCTACCAAGATGGCATATCGGCATATGCCCGATTAGAGTATTAAACGTTTTGTTGAATTACCAATAGCTATATAGTCGGCTAAATACACTCCCGACCATCATTTAGCTCTTCGCAAATTCTGCTTCAATTTTTGTCTTGACAGGAACATAAAGCATTTTTTCCTTTAATGAGTTTTTCTTATTTGTGCTGCAATTGTATGAAAACTGTATTAAAACAAAATTTTACTTTGATTTAAGACACTTGCCATGAAACCCCAATGAAGGTAAAATAGAAAATGGATTATCAGATAACAACTAAATGAGTTAAAAACATGAGGACTATCTTTGGAATATATAAAAATGTAACAAGAGGAAAATACAAAATGAAATATGAAAACCACCTATGAAAATTAAATAAAACATGAGGACCATCTATGAAAATTAAATGAAATTTTAATGCCGCTTATGAAAATTATAAAAATTATTGACTGGTTTTGTTGACTGAAACTTAAAATATGTGTTGCTTAAGATAACCATAACCATTTGTATTAAAAAATATTGATATTATGAAGAATTCGAATGATCATGTGACAGTCTTAGTAAGTCATGTTTCTGAATAGGTTTATTAAAATCGAATCAGTTTTTTTAAGCGAAGTAGGCAATGTATTCGAAAACCCTCCTTTTTTTGTTGAACATTTTTTTAAGGTTTAATTCCCAATTTTTCTTGCCGGAATTCTGAGTTTATTGTTTATATGAGGGAGAGGTAAAAGTCTTACCCCTCGCTACTATAAACTATAAACTCAGAATTGCGGCAAGAAAAATTGCGTCGTATTAATTAAAACTAACTACATTCAAACTTTGTACGCACAAACTATTGAACATTTTTACGAGCGCTCGATTTAACTACCTCGCTCGATTTAACTACCTCGATTTAACTACCTCATTAACAAATTGTATAAACAAAAAATATTTTTGTTTTACGCCTACCACGACGTAATTTTATTCTGTTAAGATCTCTATGTTTTATAACAGAATGTACTAAATTTTTATTGAAGTTCTTAATATAAATTTTTATTTTCTGGATTTCAATTGAGTTTTCTGAATTTATTTTAAGAATCTGAATGGTTTTTTATACTCTCCAACCATAATTGATTGTATATTAATTTTGTCATTCCGTGTTTAACGCATCTAAATATAAGTCTAGGTCCCCACAAAGTTTACCACATTGAAAAACAATAAAAAAAACGTCTAAAAATTCCCATTTCTCACAGACTTTTTTGTACTTTTGTTAATCATATTATACCTTTTTAGGAAAAGTTCATATATATACAGTCAATCCCGGTTATAACGAACTCCGAGGGAACAGTAAAAATAGTTCATTATAAGTGAAGTTCGCTAAAAGCGGGGTATATTTTATATCAACGCAGTTTTATTTCCAAAAATAAGTTTTTTATTTAATTTGACTTTTTTTGTAAGTAAACTACTAATTGAGAAGAAAACATTAAAATATATATAAATTTTTATCAAAATTATAATATTAACCAAAAGTTTCTAAATTTTTGTGAACTTGGTAAAGGCCGTTTGTCACGATAAGATTCAGTAAAATGATCTGTCAAAAAATCGTATAGAATTTAAAAATGTTAACGTGTACATGCAAAATGTAATGACACGGACGGTAATACGGAAGAAATTTTGACAGTCGTATAATACTCGTTATTTTTAGAAATATTTCTAAAAGCTGAGACTTTTCATTTTATCAGGGATGTATTTTTTTTTTTTTTTAATTTATTGCCAAATGCATAATAACAAAACACTAAGGATAGAAACTTAAGGCTATTAATTTTTAAGCCTCTTATTTTAATGAATTTTTTAAAAATACGCAACAAATTATCTTTTTCAGCATTTATTTTTTTAAACAGCTGTTTTCATATTATTTAAAATGTGATGGTTGCAAAGAGCAATGTATCCAAAATATTTTTTGGTTTGATTTTTTGACAGTCAGACCAAATTTCATTTTATTTTGGTTTAAAAAATCATACGACTCAGTATAATCGTTTCAAACGGCCTTAAACATAATTGCCGCACATTTCAAAATATTTAAGGGAGTTTGTTATTAAAAGGTAAATATAAATGAAATTGTGTTCGTGGGACCATAATAAGTAGTTCGTTTTAACGTGAAATAAGTTCGTTATAACCGACAATTCGTGTAACCGAGTTCGTTATAACCGAGTTTGAATGTACATACATAGAAAAAGTTCATATCCAAAAATTAATAATTTTTCAAATGAATTTTAAAATTGTCAAAATATGTATATTAGTGGTATTCAGAGTCTTACTTTCCAGACCTAGTGCTATTGGTAAAAGAACCCTTTTTCAAATTATCTTTCAAAATACACGTATTTTTTAAAAGAAGTACTCTCTTTTTATTTTATTTCTATTTTCACTCACGTGATCGTGAGTGCGCGTGATTAAAAAAAATAGTTTCGTGCGTGAGTAATTTTTATCTCGTGAGTTTGCGTGAGTGTTTTGTGATGTCTGAAGCAAAAAGAAGTGCGTGAGTCAAAATTTACTAACGCGCCCTTCTCTACTTACAAAGCTTTAAAGGATACGATTTTGTAAAATAATAAATTTTAAATATTTGTACTTGTCTTATAATGTAACTATTGATGGCATATCAAAGAAGAGAATCTCCGCTAATTTTTCCATTTTTTTTATTTTGCCATATTAGGAAAAAGGATGTGAATAATGTTCTTTCAAAACTTTATTAAAATATTTTGTTAAACATTTAAAATGATATTTAAGAATAAACCTTTGAAAGGATATTTAAGAATAAACCTTTAAAATGGGAAAATCAGCGGAGATTCTTCTCTTTCATTTCCCATCACTATCGGCATCCTAGGCAGAGCTTCGAAGAATGAAATCCTTTTCGAATGAATTCTCAAAAAAATCCATTCAATTTTCATCGTCAGTGAATGCATTCGATTACATAAATCAACATTGAATGCAGTCCTTGGAATTCATTCGATCGAATGGAAAAAAATGAATGCATTCGATTTCTTGTTCATTCGATTTAGAAAAATCGAATGCATTCGATTTGTTATCATTCCATTGCGAATGCAATCTATTTTTTAAATAGATAGATCAAAACGGAGCCAAATTTTGGTCTCCGTTTTGATCTACATACGATGACCCTAATGGGCTCTAATTTTGAATCCAAAAAAATTGGTGTTCCCGAAAATTTAAAAAATGCATATATTAACTGCATATACGACAAAAAATGTGAAGAGTGTTGGCGATACTATGGACAAAAAATTGGCTCCGTTTTGCTCTATCTTGGTAAGTTTTTTTAAGTTTTTTACGCAATGAATGAATATGCCATTCGATTTTTTAAATTGAATGAAAAGAAAATCGATTGCATTCGCAAGTGAATGCATTCGATTTTTAAAAGTGGAATGAAAAAAAAAATCGAATGCATTCGATTTTTGAAAGTCGAATGAAAAATAAATCGAATGCATTTGATATTTATAAATCGAATGAGTCTAAAGTGAATTCATTCAATTCGCTAAAATGTGATTGGGGAATGCAATTACTAAATTTTCACTCACAATGACAAATGGAATTAAGAAATGAAATCTTTCAAAGCTCTGATCCTAGGAATAGTACAAATATTTCAAAAAAATATTCTACAAAAGTTTAATCCTCTAAAACTTTGAAGCCCTGTTAAAAAGAAGCAGGATCACGAAATGATAAACTGTAAATGCATTTTTATACCACTTTCTAATTATCTTTTATTTTTTTTGGAGTTTTTTTTCGAAGTTTTTACATTAAGCGCTTTTTTCTCCCTTAAGGCCTCTACAGACGATTCAATATTATGCACAATCTGCATGTATTTTTTTCAGTACAATATTTTATACAGTATTTTTATGTATGCCATTTGTGGGTAAAGCTAAGTACTCTGTTTTTGGCGGTGAAAATTTCACTTCAACTTTAAACGCCTTAAATCGCAACAAAACAATGAAAAATAAACAACTTTTGACAATTATAAGAAAGAAATGATCATAACAAAACTGAAATGTCACTTTTTCACGGCAATTTAAATTGTCTTGTATAATAAAAATGCGTGAAAACTTTTTTAACAATTTCCCTACAATTCCTCGCGTTGCCAAAATTTATTTTTTTATATGGAGTTTGACAGATTTTTTCCCTTGAAATCGAACAGAGTACTATGCGTAAACTTCAAAAATATTGTGCATAATATTGCGTCGTCTGTAGGTACCTTTACGACCAACCGAGTCTAATACCAAATTCACATTAATTTTTTTAAACATGTTTAAGCACTTAAACATGTTTATGTACCTTAACAAGTTTAAATTTAAACATGTTTAAGTAGTTAAACATGTTTAAAAAAATGAATGCGAATTTGGTATAATACACATTAAATGTAAGTGGAGGGTATAAAAATCGAATGCATTCGATATTTCTAAATTGAATGCATTCGATATTTCTAAATCGAATGAGTCCAAATGCTAATTTATTCGATTCTTTAAAATATGATTGAGGAATGCAATCATTAAAGTTTTGTTTGGAAAGAAAAATCGAATTAAGGAACGAAATCCTTTGAAGCTCTGACTAGGGACAAAAAATTGAGTTGTTACAATATCTGGCAACACTGCAGCTATCAATTAATATAATGGTATTTTTCATACGCTCCCATGTACAAAAAAAATCTTAAATCGGGCACTGGGTCGTATGATGAATTTTATAAAGTGCAGTTTTCTTCATAATAATATTCATACGCTCCCATGTACAAAACTACCAAATATAGCAAATCGGCCACGGGTCGTATGATCAATTATTCAATTAATTTCAATCAATGATTTCTTGGCACTATTAACGGCACCGGGTAGATATTTTAACTGCCAATTTGTAAAATAATTGCTTTTTTTCGATATTCTGCATTTGTAATTTAAGGAATAATGAAATTTATCAATCAAAAATCCAATTGGATGTTGTATCACATTTTACACTAAACCGTTATACATATATAATTAGTTCACACGACTTACATTCCACAAAATATAGGAGGAACTAATTTTAAATAAACTATTTTTTCTCTTTACCATTGATTTTGTAGTGCCACTGGTTGGTCACCGTGATATTAATTGTCCAAAGTGAATAAATTATATTGTAAATAAATGTTATACAAATTCCGGCACAATTTTAACTGTTTTTTTTCAAATTCCTTATCATATAATTGTATACGTTTCAATTATAATTTTTTTATTATTTATTTTATTATCAAAAAATATGTATTGTTCCACACTCACTACTACCAGATAGATATATGTTTATTTAAAACAACAAGAACAAAAAAAAATAAGAAGAAAAGTATTTCACATCTTGTATTTCTTCTTTGTTTTGTTATTTATGACAACAGACAGTAGTAGTATTATGTATATAAATAGAATATTTTTGTATACCTTTTCTTTTCAAAGTAAATTTTTGTTCTTCATATACAAAATTATTTATGTTCCACATACAATCCACACACTTCACACCAAAAATTTTTAAGGAAAAATTAAAATTAATAAAAAGCAAAAGTGGCAAAAGAAAAAATAACGACAACCGAAATTTTATGGGTTTACTTTTTATGGCCAACTTCACATACATACACGTGTTGTATTGGTTTACCGTCTTTTTCGTAGACGTCGTCGCTGATTGTTAACGTTTATTGTTTGTTATTGTTTAAATTCACTTGTTTTCTCATTTTTTTTTTTTGTTTCTAACTATTTGCTATTAACTACACTATGCCGTTTTTTGTTTTGTTTTTATTTATTTTTTAATTTGTTTCGTTTGAACAACATACATTTAATATAATAAAACTTCTTTCTTTTCCGCTACACTAATTGATTTGATTTTGCGTTTTAATTTGGTGCAGTAGGTATCTTGTTGATTTTTTTTTGTTTGTGGTTGGTTTGGTATGATGGCATGCAATTTACTATATAATTTTTTTGTTGTTGGTGTTTTAATTTTTATAAATAAAATGTAGCACAAAACAAGAGACACATCACAAATTACGTAAGAATAGACTGTGTGGTGTTTTTGTATGTTTAAAATATAAAAAAAATAAGAAACTGAAAAGTGTTTAGGAGGCAAACGAACAAACGAAAGGCAGGCAAGCAAGGCAAGGCATGTGGAAAATAGTAGAGAAGTACTTACTTTTCATTTGCAAAAGAAAATTGAAAAACATTTGTTATAATTTTCTTTGCCATTATTATAAAAGAGCAGAAATGAAAATTGTTTTAGTTATTGAACAACAAAATAAGAAACATGCAACAATTTTATAATTTTAACATTGAATAATTTTTAATTTATTTTTCTTTAAATTTCTATTACCTCCGTGAAGATAGCAACGTTGCTGCGAATTTATACCGTTTATAATTTATGACAGGGCGTTTCACGTTATGTCATTTTATATTTTTATTAATAAAAAAAAAACATGAAGTTAATTAAAATCAGAGCTGCGAAAGAATTAATTTAAAATATAAGAAAAAGTTTTTACGGGTCACACAAAATTTCAAAAATAAATATGCCACCCGATTTAAAATTAAAAAAAAAAACTGAATTAAAAATTAAGGGGGCTGAGACCCGTGGAGCCCCCTGGATCCAAAAAACCGCCCGTCAGATATATATGGCTACTCAAATTCAAGGTAATTTGCTCCCGATTGCAAATATGTATTTAATTTTTGTATTCGTTCATTATGTTTTCCTCTAGGTTAATTTAAATATTTTTTAGTTCAATAGGTGCCCATACACTTGCAGTCTCGTTGTACAGCTTGCTGGATAGACATGTGCATTTTGTTTTTGTAATGGTCGTCCAACCAGCCCATACACGAGCAAAATCACGTTTTCATCCAGCCAATTGTACAGCATGCAGTATCGTGTATGGGCCCCTAATGAATTCGGGTAAAACAAATTATTTCTAAAAAAATCCCTGCTGCGCTAAAAATTTAAAAATTTAGAAAAAATCCCGCTATTTTTTGTTTTCTTTTTTTTTAAATAACTTAATAAACAAATTAAAAATTAGTTTATATCACTTTACAAAAAATAAAATTTAGAAAAAAATTACTACACGCAAAAAAAAAATCTGTGTCAGATTGAGCAATCCTACTTGGTAAATTTTTTTCATACGAAAAAAATTTTTTTACCAAGTTCTTGCTAAAATTATGCTTGTTGATGTTAACGTAACATAATTAATTTTTTATGTAAAATAACCAAGTAGCTTGCACAATAACGCAAATTACTTGCACAAAAATCGAAAGAAAATAACAAAAAAAAAACAAATACAGACCGCCATTTTCATTTTGTATTTTTTGTGTGCGTGGGTTGTTTATTTTTTGTGTTATAAAAACGTAAAAAGGAAATTGATAAATTAAATTAAAATAAATTAATAAATAAATATATATAATTAGTTTTTCAAAAGATAAATAAAGGAAATTGATAAATAAAATTGATATAAATTAATAAATAAATATATATCGTCGAACTATATTCAATAAATGCCAACTCGAAAAAGCTTACTGTTCAGGAGAGCTAAAAAACTAGTTATTTCGCATGTTATTGCAAAAATAAACAATGTACCTTCCACAAGATGGTTTAAATATTCTAAACAATTTTTACCTATGCAAAAATTTTCATATTTGGCACTTGTTTGCGTATTTTTCAGAGATGGCATTTATTACTATATCAAAAAACAAATATTTTTTTAGAGTTGGCATATTTTGTCGGAAAATAACAATACATTTTTTTTGGAAAAATTTAAAAAAATTTTTTTTTTTTGGTTTTTGTTATCCTTAGTACGGTAATTGCAAAAACTGAACAAAAAATTAAAAATCTTTGCACATTTTTAAAAGTTACTAGCTCCGAAAGCCTTTTAATCTCAGGGTGGTCAACTTTGGCACTCTGTAACTCACGCTGTATTGCATTAGGGTCACTCCAAACTAGCTATTTTGAAAGCTTATATCATTGACTTTATTTGCCCCATTCATAATGTTTCAATCTGATATATAGTTTGAAAGTTACATAAATATAAGCAATTTTTTTTTTTGCATACACTATTTACCGATATTTTCAAAATGGCAATATCTCGAGAACCAGTCATTAGATATCAAAATCTTTACAAGATTCGTGTTTAGCATGGCAAATGCAGTAAGATATGTGGTCTAATTTTTTTTAAAAAAAATTTTGAAAAATTTTTGGAAATTTACAATGGGAGTTGGCATTTATTTCCACCAAAAAAATATGTACTTTAAGTTAGCAGAATAACAAAAATGGATGTAAAACGACAACAAATTATTTTTTTGCTCTGAAATTTTTATGGCAGATAGGAATTACATAGGGGAGCTATTTGCCATCGGAAACTCATTTCCGTCAAATTTGAGTTGGCATATTTTGAATATAGGTTCACGATATATATAGTTAGTTTTAATTAAAAAAAATGCTAAAGTTAATATTGCTGTCATAACTTAAAACACCATTCATTTAGCAAAACCAATGGAGTCCCAGACGTATGTTTCGATTGGTTTCGATGAATTACAAATGGAATGATAAAGTGAGTATACCCCCATTCCGAAGACACCAATAAGGTTGAATAGATTTTTAGTTAAAAATTAGTGTTTGGTAATAATTTTCTATTTTTACAGGGTACTGGTAAATAAATTTTTGAAGCCATGGCGAATCCTTCACTAGAATAAAGAGCGTGGGCACCAGTCCTGCCTTTAGTTATAAAATTAAAATCTAAAAACTCATTTATATAGCAAAGCCAATGGAGTCCATACCTGTTTTGATGAGTTACAAAGGGAAAGACAAAAAGTAAGTGTTCCTCCATACCAAGAGACCAATGGTGTTAACTAGTTTTTTAAATTCAAAATTTGTGTTTTGTTATAATTTTCTATTTTTACAGGATGCTTTTAAATAAATTCGTGAAGCTATAGCGGATCCTTCACATCAAGAAAAAGCGTAGGCAGCAGTCACTGGAGAAATTTGTACAAAAAGGGTCAGTTGGTGGGTGGTAAATTAAATCCTACACAACATTTATTATATTAATATGGATTTATTGTGTGAAATTTTAAATTCAACAAATATACAATTTTTTACAAAAATTTAATAAAAAAATTATTTTAGCATAAATGTGTCAGTTTTTAGCATTATTTTTAGTCACCTTTTCAAATCATTTTGGTATATTTCACCATATTTCTTTTGGTATATTTTACCAAGTTTTTGCTTAAATAGCATTAGCATTTTCTTCAAAATTTTTTACATAAGCGTTTTGGCTAAATTGCGAAAACTACTTCGTCGGTTGTACACGCAAAAAAAAAACTTGGTATTGGGTCATAAAATTATGGGTAATAATTACCAAGTTTATAGGGAGGATATGCGTTCTACAAGTTTTTTCCAAAATTTACCAAGTCGATTAGAAAAATAACTTAAGCCGAATTTATGACATTTTAGAAAAAAACTTGGTAACATATTCCAATTCAGCTTTCATTGATATCCCAAGGCACATTGATAAATATTCCTATATTTTTTTTTTAAATGATAACACTTTATTTTGGTTATAATTAAAAAATTTTTTTATTAAAAAAAATTGTTGCAAAAAAATATAAAATTATTAATATATAAATTAAAAGAAAAAATATATACAAGTTTACATTATTTTTTTATACCTTTGATAATGATGTTGCAGCATCTTTGTAGTCATCTAAGGTGTCTCATTTTGTGGGTCCACTACAAACAAGGCAATTTTTGTTGTAACTAAAAATAAAATAATGGTGTGTGTAACTATATTATTTAATATAAAATATTTTTTTTACTTACCTTTTTATGTTTTATTTACCATTTGACTTTTTTAGTTAAAACCATAAATTGCTTCTGCAATTGCATCGACATTTTGCTGGTCATCGTTGTGAAAAAAAAATAATACTAACTTTTTCCCTATATCTTGATATATTGTCCCATTTTTACCTTGCTAATTTTTACCAAGTTGTACTTGGCAACATGATGTTCATTTTTTACTGCCAAGTACTGGGTCAAATTATGAAAGGATTGGGCAACAGCCGGCATCTTCATATAAAAAAAAAATTACCAAGTATACTTGCTAAATATTACACACCGATTTTTTTTGCGTGTAGTTTTAGCATATTTTTGGTAAAATTATGCCAGATTTTTGCTCATTCCGACACAGATTTTTTTTTGCGTGTGTACAAAATGCTCTAAAAAATTGCTCTTATACCAAATTCGCATAAATTTTTTTAAACATGTTTAACCACTTAAACATGTTTAAATTTAAACTTGTTAAGGTACATAAACATGTTTAAGTGCTTAAACATGTTTAAAAAATTAAATGCGAACTTGGTATTATGCTAAAATATGCTCTTAAGCCTAAAATATGTATGCTCTAACAAATCGATGCCAGATTTCTTAAAATCTCCTGAAACGGATAAATACCATACCCATTTATCAATACAATGCGCAGGAAAAATGATGAATAAGTGTTATTTGTTTTAAAACTTTATAACGATCCAAAATAAAAATCCTTTAAGAACCCTAGAAAAATAATGTTTTTCGAGGGCACTTTTTCAGATTTTAAAAAGATACACACAAAAAAATAATCGAGGTAATAATACCTTAGCTGGCATAGGTATTTATTTTTTCTATGAAATTTAAAAAATACGGTTTATTACCTTTGCACTACGTAATTTAAATACCTTATTGGCTATGCAACTTTTACTATTCAATTTAGGTAGAACTTCGAAAAATTTATTGACAATTATTTAAAATTCAATAAAAAATTAAACATCAACATTTTATTTTTATTCATATTTACACAATTTTTTTATAATTGTGAAGCGCAATAAAACTAGCTGAAAATGATTGAATCTTAAGAAATTGGATCAGTAAGTATAATTTTTAGTTCGTTGTAAAAAACTAGTACATAATATTGTGTCTACGTTTTTTCAGATAACGTGAATATCGATGTCAAGAAAAGAAGTCATCAACATTATGCAGATTTATCAAAATATGTTTATACATTCAAGATGTTTCAAGATTTAAAGATAAAAATTTTCTCACAACTTCCATAAAAAAATGTCGTGGATAACGACGTCGAGAAAAGAAACATCAATATTTTTATGCGATCCATCAAGATTGATATATTCAAGACGCATCAAGATTTACAGGCAGCAATATTTTTTATAATTAGTATAGAAAAAATTTCTCATTCTATAGACACACAAGTCTACAAGTTTTTCTCAAGAAATTCTATCGAAAAGAGTCACAGAATCTAAGAATTATTCTACCGAAAAAATTTTACAGAATTTTCTATTAAAAAAATTCTCAGTTTCTGAGAATTTTTGTAAAGAAAAAATTTCTCAAAAGAATTTTTGTTTGTTTGTTATAGAAAATCAGAATCTGAGAATTTTTCTATAGAAAATCAGTCTCAGAACCTGGGAATTTTTCTATGGGAAATCAGCCTCAAAATATGAGAATTTTTCTATAGAAATGTCTCAGAATCTGAAAATTTTTCTATAGAATCTGAGAGTTTTTCTATACAAAAATTTCTTAGAATCTAAGATTTTTTCTACACAAATATGTCGTAGAATCTGAGATATTTTCTACACAAAAATGTCTCAGAATCTCAGATTTTTTCTATAAAAAAATGTTTCAGAATCTGAGATTTTTTCTACAGAAAAATGTGTCAGAATCTGAGATTTTTTCTGTACAAAATGTTTTTTCTATAGAAAAATATCTCAGAATCTGAGATTATTTCTATAGAAAAATGTCTCAGATTATGAGATTTTGTCTATAGAAAAATGTTTCAGAATCTGATATTTTTTCTATAGAAAAATTTGTCAGAATCTGAAATTTTTTCTATAGAAAAATCTCTCAGAATCTGAAAGTCTTTCTATAGAAAAATTTATCAGAAATTGAGATTTTTTCTATACAAAAATGTCTCAGAATCTGAGATATTTTCTTTACAAAAATGTCTCAGTATCTGAGAGTTTTTCTATACAAAAATGTCTCAGAATCTGAGATTTTTTCTATAGAAAAATGTCTTAGAATCTGAGAGTTTTTTTATACAAAAATTTCTCAGAATCTAAGATTTTTTCTATACAAAAATGTCGTAGAATCTGAGATTTTTTCTACACAAAAATGTCTAAGAATCTCAGATTTTTTCTATAAAAAAATGTCTCAGAATCTGAGATTTTTTCTATAGAAAAATGTCTCAGAATCTGAAATTTTTTCTATAGAAAAATGTCTCAGAATCTGAAATTTTTTCTATAGAAAAATGTCTCAGAATCTGAGGTTTTTTCTATAGAAAAATGTCTCAGAATTTGAGATTTTCTCTATAGAAAAATGTCTCAGAATCTGAGAATTTTCTATAGAAAAATGTCTCAGAATCTGAGATTTTTCTATAGAAAAATGTCTCAGAATCTGAGATTTTTTCTTTTGAAAAATGTGTCAGAATCCGAGATTTTTTTGATAGAAAAATTGTCAGATTCTAAGTCTTAGATTCAGAAAAATTTTTTCTATAGAAAAATTCTCAAACTCTGAGACATTTTGTCTATAGAAAATGTCACAGATTCTGAAACATTTTTTCTATGGAAAAATTCTCAGATTCTGAGACATTTTTTCTGTAGAAAAATTCTCAGATTTTGAAAAATTTTTTCTTTAAAAAAATTCTCAGATCCTGAAACATTTTTTCTGTAGAACAATTCTTAGATTCTGGGACATTTTTTCTACATAAAAATTCTCAGATCCTGAGACATTTTTCTGTAGAAAAATGATCAGATTCTGATACATTTTTTCTATAGAAAAATTCTCAGATTCTGTCACATTTTTCTATCAGAAAGTTCTCATATTCTGAATTGTGATATATGTTTCTATAGAAAAATTTTCAGATTCTGAGATTTCAGATTTTTCAAAAGAAAAAATATCCAGAAACTGAGTATTTTCTGTAGAAAAGTTTTAGAATCTGAGAGTATTTCTATTGAAAAAATGTTTAATAACAGAAAAATTTTCATATCCTTCATAAGATTCTGAGACATTTTTCTTATTATCAAGTTTTCTTTAAAATTTGTAAACATTCAAAAAATTAAAAAAAAAATAAATTAATTAAAACTAATAAACTTTTCGTAGTTTTTATTTAAATTTTAAAAGGAAATGGTGTAAAAAAAGCCATTACTAATGCAAGGTAATACTACCAAATTATTTACGTAATATCACCTATTTATCAATGCTATTTTACCTAAAAAGCTAAGGTATATTTCTGTCAACCATAATAAATTTTCGAACATAGGAATTACCTTAGCTTTTAAGTAACATTACCTTTTTACTTAGCAAATGCCCCGTTTGCCTGGCGCTAAGGTATTTTTATACTATAATTTTAGGTAATATTACCTCGATTTTTTTTTGTGTGTATAAACTTGAAAAAAAAAATTGTATCAAACATTTTTTGTCAAAAAACTTAGCCTTCCAAAACACCTCAAAAAGCTGTCTCAAAAGAGCTTTAAAATTAATGTATGCTTTAATTCCCTGTACATTATTTAGCACAAGTAAAAAAAAATATGGTATAAAGTTTACCGAACTTTGTTTAAATTAAAAAAATATATATGACCTTAATCATTAGACTGTTAGATTTCGAGTGTAGTGTTCAAAGTGTTCAAACGTGGGGACGTACCCCGTTTGGGAGGGGCAGGGGTTTAAAGATAAAGTGGTTTTTCTTAAATATTTCGAAAACTACTTATCCGATCAAGACGGTTATGGTATCATTAGAAAGGGTTAATAGAGACCTTTCCAACAAATCAAATTTTAACAAAAATCCTAAAAAAGTTAAAAAAATAAATAAAGTTACAACTTTGACCCTTAATATCTCAGTATTTTTTAAACTAACAGCGCAAAAAAATGTTTATATACGTGCGATTATGAGATAATGAGCATTTTGTAAAAAAAGTCTGTTAACATTTTTTTAAATCAATTTTTGTCACTTAAAGGGTTAATTAAACTACGTCATATTACAACCCCGTTGAAAATATCTTAAATTACCCTTTCTAATGCTACCATATCCGTCTTGATAGGATAAGTAGTTTTTGAAATATTTAAGAAAAAACACTTTAACTTTAAACCCCTGCCCCTCCCAAACGGGGTACGTCCTCACGGGTTTGAACACCACACTCGACTTTTTAGAGGTCAAAGTCATATTTTTTTTAATTTTTAGCAAGTTTGGTATTGTTAATGAGATCCTCGACAATCGTCATTTTGCTAAATTTCATGAAAAAATCGTCAAAATGACGAAAAATCGTCACTTCTGGCAGCACTGTATATGGGAAACTTTGCCGTCTGCTGCTCGCTGCTGAATTGTGAAGAAACACTTAGTATCTCTTCACAATACAGCAGCAAGCAGCAGACAGCAAAATTTTTACATGTATTTTGTTGTTGCGCCAACAACAAAATACACGTAAAAATTTTGCTGTCTGCTGCTTGCTGCTGTATTGTGAAGAGACACTTAGAGAATAATCACAATTGGAGCGGGAAGCGTTTTTCCGCCACTGTTCACATACGTTTTATATGAAAACAAAATTCCGACGCGTTTTTTCGCCAAACTAGATTCAATTCTATTTTTATGAGGACAATTGCGGAAAACCGCTTGCCGCTCCAATTGTGATTATTGTCTTATTTGCAAAGAACACTGATGCCAACTATTTTTTACAAAAAATCACTGAAATTATTAAATTATTAATTTTGTATTCGAGTTAAAAACTTTTGTTCTAATTAAAAAATTCTTTAAATTATTAAAGAAAGTTCTAAAAGTTGAAAAATAAAAATAAAATAACATTAAAATATACTTTTAAAATAGATGATCGAAAATTGCTAGATTTCCCGTTAACCGCTAAAAAAACAAGACGACGCAAAAATATCAAATTGTCAACAGTGGCAAAAAAACATCGGGATTCGATTTTAGAATTATTTTGCAAGTAAATAAAAGAAGCGTGGAATTGTATTGATTAAAATTAAATTAATAAAAAAAATCAATAGAAGAAGACATGTCCATTGAAGAGGTATTTTTTTTATTAAATTATTTGTTTTATAAAGTCTTATGGAAATTTCCGCAATTATAGCTGAGAAAAGATTCTGAGGAATTTACAAAGCTCTTGACCGACGCCACAAGAAAGAGGGTCAAAGATGCATTAACCCAGGCCAAAGCTGAAGTAGATCGGGAGATTATTACGTTAGAAATAAAAGCCAAACAGGCAGAAGAACGTAGGGAACAAGGACCAAAAAGGTATGTGGGGTGTTTTCCTAACGAAAAATTAATTAACAATTATCTTTATTGGGACTAGAGTGGGCTGAAAAATAAGTTATGAAGAATTAAAAAAAATTACAAGTGAAATACTTATTGTGGTCAAACCTTAATCGTTGCTACTTGAGCACTGCTCAGTGAGCAGAAGTCAGTGGAACTTTGGCTAAAGTGCACTTTATGGTGCACTTAAAATTTTTAAAAATATACCCATGGGTAGCCATATATGGCTAAAGATGAGTACTACATTGGTAACTCATCGAAATATCTCTCAAGGACCCCATAAAGTATATAAATTTTTGATCAGTGATCGATTCAAAAACATAAATATCCGGCAGTCTGTGAAGAACACGATGCAAGTCAAATTAAAAGACCTGATACGAATATGTCCTTTGGTCTTTGGCTGCTTAAATTCAGTAATGGGCAAGGTTGGTCCTTTGAAGAACTTAATAAACCTCCGGAAACACCATTTTTTTACCGTTTTGCTTGCATTTTTCCCCACTACCTTTTGTGGGCGTAGAAAACAATAATGAAATTCACATAAAAAATTTTAGTGTTGCAAAATTGCGCAATGTCAAAATTGCAACTTTATTTGCTTGTTTCTTTGTGAATAGAAACTATTGAATTACTAACCTTGCGAACCTTTTCTTGCAACGACACATCACAAAAAAAGTAATAGAAAAATATAAATTTTATTAAAGGAAAGGTATCCTCAAACGTCTCCCTCGGAAACCTTGCTCCAAAAAAACGCACCTGGAAAAATAATTGTATTTTGGATAGTATAAAATATTCGGCACTTATTTTGTTTTAAAAAATTACAATAAGGGTATTCATTTCAGAGAATGTAAAAGTGGAAAAATGAAAAATGTAAGATT
Organism: Pegoplata infirma; assembly: GCA_963921195.1. NCBI lineage: Eukaryota > Metazoa > Arthropoda > Insecta > Diptera > Anthomyiidae > Pegoplata > Pegoplata infirma. The sequence goes on from OY992540.1 coordinate 84,990,073, forward strand.
CCACTCTCATTGATGTGAACGGGTACATAAAAAAATTGTGATAAAAAGTTTCCAAAAATAATTAAATTATTCAACGAATGAACCAATTAACTTATAAATTACACTTTTTACTCATTTTGACAATTTTTTCTTGTTGTTTAGTTCTTAATTTCTATTATTATAACCAAAATTATTTGTATAAATATTTTCTTCTAAGAAAAATTTCAAACACATGTTCAATAAGGGCTGCCGAGGTAGAAAAAACTTAAATAGCAGTAGCATATTTTGGTACTTTTTCTTTAATTAGTAATGAATGGCAACGCTTAAATAATTGGAAAAATGTAACTTTTTACTCTGATAATTTTACACTTGGATATAGGTTGTTTAAATTGCAACTTTTAAGTGGAAATTTTTTTCATGTGTTTGTTGTAATAAAAAGTTACATTTTTCCAATTTTTCATTTTTACAACCAAAAAAAGCTGAAATGAATACCCTTAATGTGCTACAAAAATAAAAAAATTGAATATTATTTTCAAATGGGCTAGTGGAGGTTGTAGGTCTCGTCGAAAAGATCACTAAAATGCCCATCAAACTTGTCAGACACCCTATAATTTTAAAGTTATTGTCAAACAACTTTTTTTTATTTTTATTTTGTTTACCAAACCACATGTAACTCAGGAACTTTTCAACCGATTATCAATTTTCGACTGTTTTGGATAGAGCTTTCCATGTGTGTGAATCCATACATAGAAGAAAGATATCTATTGATTTTTTTCAATAATATCTCATTTTTTAGTTTATCGTTTTTTTTTTCTGCTATAATTCTTTTAAAAACCTTTATATTTATAAACGTTTTCTTAAAGAAAATTGAATTCTGAATACGATGAGCTTTATCCTGAAAAACTGGATAAAATTTGACAGACTTGTGATAATTTTTCTAAAAAAGAAAATTATATATAGGTCTAGGCCCCCATTTAGTATATATGGGGCATTCCATGTCAAATCGGACACTTTAAAACATACCTACGCCCTATCTCCACTCCCTAAGTAGGCTCCCATACAAATAACAGTTGGAGCAAATTTTATAAAAATGTAATTTTGTATGGGAGCCTACTTAGGGAGTGGAGATAGGGCGTAGGTATATTTTAAAAAAATGTTGTAGGGTAAAAATATATGGGGGTCGGTCTCACTAATGACCCCTCATGGACGCACCATTGGACCGGTAGAAGCTGATTAAATAAAACAAATTTACAAAAAATAAAAAAAATTGTATGGAGACCGCCTTAACAATTAAGAGATAGAGGGTAGGTGTGTTCAAAGAAAATGTTTGAACTAAAAAAATACTGTGGGTCGGTCATACATTTTGTTGTTCTAAGGGCACTATTGTGCAGTTAGAGCGGTTGGAGCAAATTTTAAAAAATTTGGTTTTGTGTGGGAGCCCCCTTAGAAATTGGAGATAGGGTATTAGTTTGTTCCAAAGAAATGTTAAGACGAAAAAATTAATGGGGGTCGGTCTTATAAAGGACCCCTCTATGACGCACCATTGGAGCAGTAGAAATGATTTTAAAATTGGAAAATTACAATAAAATTTTTTAAAAAAATTTTAAAAAATAGTATTAATCGTTATCCCACGATCCTCCCGGGCAAAAAATTTGTTGAATCGATAGATGTTTTACACAAAAAAATTTCAAAAAATCGAAGAGTACAAACATTTTCAAAAATGAGATTTAAATTTTAAAACTTAAAAATCGCATACTAGAGCGCTTTTAAGAATTTTTTGGGATTTTTACGTAAACAAAAATTTTTAAAAAAAAATTTGAAATTTGGACCATTATTGAAGAAGTTATGAGTAAAAGAAGTTTGAGTAAAGGAACAAACTACCAATTTTTAAAAATTCGATATCTTTTGAACGGGTCATCAAAAAAATCTGAACATTTACCACGAAGGAGTTTTCGAAGGGTACTAAAATTGTTAACAAATTGGGAAAATCTAAAAAAAAATGTTCAAAGTGTCCGATTTGACATGGAATGCCCCATATATATCCGTCTGTCTGTGGAAAGCTCTATGTAGTGCAAAACAAAAAAACAGATTGCCAGACCTAATAAGTTTGGCACGAATATGTCTTATATATTCATAGCCTGAAAAGGTTCTTAAATGGGCAAAATCGGACCAGGAGCAAAAAGTCTTCCTGTTAAATTTAATTTGTTAAATTTACGTAAAAAAAATGCTTTTGTGCTTAAATTAATTTTTATTCATAAAAAGTTTTTATTTAAAACTCGTGCAAGTAGAGCTTAACTATTTTAATTGTTGATTTATATACTGGATTTAAAAATATTTTGGAAACTATCTAAAGAACACATAGGTGTTTTAGCCAAAGCACCGACGATATGGTTTTGAAATTCAACAGCATTCTTTTACAGTCCACTCTATTGATTTTATTTTACCAAACTATTCACTAATACATTTTTCCTAATTTTTATTTTTTTATTTACTTCAACAGATGCTTTAGTGAATTAACCGAATACGGTTGGGATCAAAGTGAAAAATTTGTAAAAATATTTATTACTTTGGGCGGTGTCCAACATTTAGATGAATCATCTGTTGTAATTAAATTTACTGAAACATCATTGAATGTACGTGTTAACAATTTGAATGGCAAAGATTTTGGTCTTATTATCAATAATTTGCTTGAGCCAATTGATGTTGATAAAAGTTATCGTAAAATTAAAACTGGCATGATTGCTCTTTATCTTAAAAAATCCAAAGAGGGCAGACATTGGCCATGTTTGACTTCCATTCAAAAACGTCTTAAGGATCAACAAGATACAGATTTGAAAACATCAACAGATCCAGATAATCCTTCAGATGCTTTAGTTAATATTATGAAGAAAATGTATCAGACTGGTGATACAAAAACTAAACAAATGATTGCCAAAGCCTGGACTGAAAGTCAAGAGAAAATTCATAAAGGTGAAGCTGGTGGTATGGATCTACCGCCCATGTAAAACATCTCTTTTTTATATATATATCAGCAACAACAACAATGAATACATATTTATATTATATAGCAATTTTTCTTAGAAATTTTTTGCTTAAAACGTTACGTTTTTCATGATTCCTTGAATTGTTTCCGTTTACAATTCCATATTTGTACAAAACAAAAATATGTATTTCCAATTTTATAACAGCATTCTCTTACAGCAAAGCAAGCAGCATTATCATCCTAACGCCCATAATCATTTATTAATACATACCCAGCAAAAAAAAATCGAAGTGGTGCAAAAAGAATAAGTGATTCACTACATACATAGTAGCTATATGTGCCGATCTTCATATTCCATAAGAAGTACTTTTATAAGCACTTCCAAAACTGCTAAAAAAATGCCAATAATAACAACTTTCACCAGTTCTTTCCTCAATGATTTATAAGTACCTTTTTCATATGTGTTTTCAAATGCAATTGAAAAGTACAAATTTGTGGCACTTATGTTAAGTATTGGATTTGTTTTGTTGAACATTTTTTTTTATAATTTTCTCTGATTTAATAAAAAGTTAAATTTTATAAATGAATTAACTTGATATGCCGCAAAAGCGAATTTGTTATGTAAATTATGTTATAAAAAAATACAGTTTCCAGATTTTTGTTAAAATTACCAAATGACTCAAGAAGTGCTAAAAAGATAACAAAAAAACTGTTAGCCCTTAAAAAAGACAAGGGTTAAATATAAATATATATATATGTTTTTTTTTTTTAACTACATGTATAAAAACCAGTGATTAAAAAACTAATGGGATATAAACTAAAATAGTAAAATAACACCATTTTATTAGTTTTAGTTATTACAAAATTGTGTCAGCAATCTATTGCTAAAACTAATAAAATAAAAACTATTGCTAACGAGAGTTTAAGCAAAAGCAATTCAATTGAATTGAAAAACTAAAACACACAAGCAAAAGCAAAAGTTTTTCAAATTAGTCTTTCAAATAAACCCAGCGAAAGACTAAAAGCAAAACATTTTGTTATTGAATGTTGATGTTTTGTTGTGACGTGTGTGCGTGCAATAACAAAAAAACAACATAGAATGGAATTGTCCAAGAAATTAACAACAACAACGTTTTGAAGAAATATTTTACAGTTTTACAAAAACAAACATACTTGCGCTCAGTGTTACCATATATTTTTTGGAAAAATCTTATTTTTTCTGAAAAAAAATCTTTTTTTTGTAAAAAAAAACTTTTTTTTTGAAAAAAAGTATTAAAATCATTTTAAAAAATCCCAAATTGTATTTTAAATTCAATTTTAACATAAAAAACAAGTTAAAGTATAGCGTAGAATGAAAAAATAATACTAAATTTATAAAAAATATATATTTCTGAGGTAATTTGAGCTTATTTAGAAATTCAATTTTTGTTTTTACCTTTCCAAAAATCTTTTTTTCAGAAAAAAAATCTTTTTAGCACCTCAAAAAACTTGCAAAAAAAGATAAATCTTGATATATGGCAACACTGCTTGCGCTTGTTGTTGAAAATAAAATTAATTCAAGAAATGTAAGAAATCTTATTAATAAATTAGGGTGTATCAATGATAATTTCCGAGTCTTCTAAATAATTTTCGAAATTTTTCCGAAATTATGTAATTTTTGTATATTTTAGTTTTTCTGAAAAAAGCAAAAAAAAAAATATTATTATTAATTTTTATATGTTGCTTATTATTGCTTATTTTTTTATTTTTTAAATTTATAATTATAAATTTATTTTTAATCCATAAATTTGTATATAAATTGATAATAAAATATTGCGTCTGAATATGTACGCCTAATTTTATTTTCAAACATATTAAGCATTCCTACCCTAACATTTATTAATTTCTTGTTGTTATCTCTTCTGTTTTTTTAACTCAGTTTTACAATGAGCAATAAAAGAGACACACAACGAATAACTAAAACGAAAGACTATTAGCTTTTCGTTAGCCATTGAATGACTTGTTCTTACGTTAGTTTAGCTTTTAATTTTTTAGTTTAAGCAAAAGCAAATAATCAATTGCTTTTGCTATGATTTTCAAAGACTTTTGCTAATGTGAGTTATAGTGAATGGAAAATAAATAAACTAAATCGTGTTTTTTAATCGCTGATAAAAACATTTTTTTTTTTATAATTTTTGGAGTTGTTTTGTAAATTATGTACAAAAAAAAACAATAAAAAGTTTCCAGATTATGGTAAAAATCAAATGACTTAAAAAGTGCTTAAAGGGCTAAAAAAGATAACCAAAAAAAGGTGGTAGCCTTTAAAAAAAGGGCTGAATTATAGCCACAAAATGACTAACAAGGGAAGTCTCCCTAGTGTCACCCGCGGATCTTTATGGAATTGGTTTTATTTTGTAGAGCAGAAAAAATAAAGGGACACGTATTTTTTTATAGCGGCCCAAATTCATATTTAGGGGGTAAAAAGGAGGGGGGAAGACAAGGCCATTTTTCAGTTTTTTTCGTTTATCTCCTATATTATGCAAAGAAACCTAGTCATGTTACATACCAAATGAAAGATCTTTGGAAAACCTATCTACACATGCTAAGAACGTGTCCAAACATGCACAACTTTTCGTCATATTGAGTAAAATACCAAAATTTTCGGACATTTTTGTTAATAAGTCGAAAAATATTATTTTCTTTGTCCCGTTGTTAGCACCACGAGATAGGTATTTTTAATACCTTTAATCTGATACCACACATGCCTATATTAATTTTGTTTAAATAGGCGTAAATCGTAAAAAACTGAAAAAGGTCAATTTCCTCCCATACAAATCGACCCCCCCTAAAAACGAGTTTGGGCCGCTAAAAAAAAATACGGGTCGAATTAATTTTCGTTCCTAACAACATATCCATATTTCATGAAGATCGGAGGGTGACACCAGGGAGACTTCCCTTGTAAGTTGGTATCGCTGTTGAAAGGTATAAAAACTCTTCTAAACATTAGGGTATTCAATTAATCGAGGTTTTGGTTCAATCGGCTAATCGGGCAAATAATTAATCGCACTTAAAAAATTATGTTAGTAATATCAACTGAAAATGTCAGTTAAAATAACTACTTTGTAAGTTGTTTTGGGGTCAACTACTTTTTCAGTTAAATCAACTAACAATGTTAGTTATTTTAACATGTAGTAACTTACATAATTTTCTGAGTGCGGGGTTGAGATTTAATCGGTTAATAATCGGATAAATTTGAATTATTCGGTTAACCGAATAATAAAAATTTTAATTGAATATAAAACTAAGAACTCTATGTACTTTTAAGAATTTTATTTAAAATAAATCTTTATCCGATATGGCGAAGCTCTATAATGTTAGCCCAAATAAAGATTTTTTGTATGGCAACCTGAAAATTTACCCTAAAATTGATACCCAAATTGATGCCGGGCTTAGATGCACCTCTAATAGAGTTTCGAATTCGGTACTATTATATATCAACAAGACAAATTGGTTGGTTTTCAAATTTGTTTTCTTTTATTTTTTAGGGCCGAAATTGCAATAATTTTATCGGTCGATATCTCCGTAATGAAAAAAGATATCTTAAGGATTGCAAAATTAATTTGAAGAATAAGTGAAGTATTTTTATATGTGCTGAACTAATTATACATCATAAAATATTTCTCGGTTTTATAAGGTCCCGAACATTGCGAATATCTGAGTTTATGCAGTACTGTCAATCGAAAATCTAAATATCTCAAAATAAGATAAATCACTTCTAAGGCCAGATTCGGATTAAGCGCATGAAAAACTATTAGAAAAATATATACATCCACATTTAATTAATAATTCCTATTAGCTAAACTAAATTATTAAAAACATCGATTTAATCTTAACAATTTCAAGTCTAAATATTACATAATAAATATTATACATTGTTAAAAATATCGTTTTGGTTTTAATTATTATTAGTGTAAATACTAAAAAAAAAAAAAACTCTTAAAATCAATCCCAAAAAGTCATGAAATATGTACTTATCAAGAAGTGATGAAAAAATCACTTCTAAATCACCATATAAAAATTACATAATCACATCCAAAATGCCAAGAAATATATACTTCTAAAGAAGTGATGAAAAAAGCACTTCCAAAAGGTCAAGTTATATTAACATCCCGATCACTACTTCAGAAGTTGTGATAAAGATGTTAATATATATGTACATACTAAACACTAGTGATATTGTGTGTCACGCCCATATAAAATTCATCAGTGTTTCAGCTGAAGAAGAAGTACATCTGGTTCATAAGTTGTGGTGAATTTTGTAGTGAATGGTAAGCTCTTTTTTTGCTGGGTATATAAAGTTTAAAGACAATTTCATAATTTATAGTGGATTTACTTACCTAAAGTTTTCAATAAAAAAAACTTGATTTAAACAAGAATTGCGAAGAATTTATTTTATTTAATCTATGTATATATTTCACACACCCCTCTTCAAGTAAGATTAGGTTTTTTTTACGTTGCTTCCAAAAAATAGGTCATTATTTAATATAAAATGGACCTCCTGATTCGAAATCTGCAATCCAGAATTTTTTTCAAGCGAATAATTCGAATGCGAATCTAAAAAAAGTACACGCTAGAAAAATTTGAATTGCAGTTTTGGAATCAGGAGGTCCATTTTATCTAAAACCAAGTCCTATTTTTTGGAAGCAACCTAAGAATAAGTAACAGTGGACCCCCAAAAGTGCTAAATTATTATTTTTTAGTTTTTAAAAGTGAATTTCGCAAAAGCGGTACGTGCTAGAAAAATTTGGAGTCAGGAGAGCAAAATCTAGAAAAATCATTTGAATATTTCACTGGGTGGTTTTTGTTGTCGAACACCATAGATGACGCCTATGACAGGGAACATTTTGCCATCAAAAACTGAATTTTCGTCAAACAAACAGCTCAACTTAATATACTACGACGATATATAAGTTTGTCATTCAGTTTGTAACCCCTCGAAATAATGGCTTAGGACACTATAAAGCAATGGTTCTCAAACGATGGACCCCTAGGTGGTCGCGGAAGAGTTTCAGGGGGGTGGCGAACAACTTTGTTAAAACCCAAAATTTTGGTAAATTTAAAACACATTTTTTTTATTGTTGTGTTAGGGTCGAACCAGAATCAAATGCGTAGCGCAAGACGTAAAAAAAAACAAAAACAAACACATCAAATTTGAAATTTTTACGTCCGTTTGATTTAGGTAACTCACATTTAAATATTAGAAACGAAAAATTATTGGGCGTTACGCCTTACGCAACGTAATTTGATTCACGTTCGACGCTTATAAAAATATACAACATACATGGGAATTTTTAATTGGCATTGAATTTTTATTGGCATTAGTTGGAACTAATGCCAATGCCAATAAAAAGCATTATCATTTATTGCCAATGAAATTTTTTGGCATTGGCATTGTTTGTACTACTGCCAATGAAACGGCACAAATGCCTAAAAAAACTATTTACAATTGATAAAAAAAGCATTTTTTTACTACAAATATATATATTTTTTAAAAACTTAAAATGGCGATATCTCGAAAACTAAGCCAGATAGAGCAAAATGGAGGGCATTTTTGGTTCTTAGAATATCCATACTTTCGCGGGTCCTCTTCACATGTGTGGACCCCAATGGGTTCTAACTTTAAATCCAAAAAATTTGGGATTCCGGAAAATTTAAAAATGCTTATACCTCGGTAAATATTGGCGACACAACAAAAAGTCCAAAAGCATTTTTGTAGCTCTTGGTTTCTAGAACTCGTCTGCCAATACTAGAAAACCCTCAGAGCGATAGTTTTTTAGTTATTCAGTTTCTAAAATTCTCAAGACCCTATTGGGCCCCTAAATTGCAGTACCTGGAAAAATAAGCAAAATAATGCTAATGTATGTGCATTTTTAAATTTTCGGGAGTGCCAATTTTTTAGATTCAAAATTTGAACCTATTAGGGTCCACACATGTGAAGAGGACCGGCGAAACAAAAATCCCCTCCATTTTGCTCTATCTGGCTTAGTTTTTGAGATATAGCCATTTTAAGTTTTAACCAAAAAAAAAATTTCACAACTCGCTGACGGAAATACGACTTTTAATATTGTTAATGCTTTATTTTCATTAAGGCATTTATTAATGCCAATGAAATTTTTCATAATTGGCATTACTAATGCTACTAATTCCTTAACGGGCATTGGCATTGATTGAAACAATGCCAATGCTAAAAATTTCATTGGCATTAGTTTCAATATAATGCCAATGAAATCGTCAATTAATTAGTCCATTTATTTAAATAGTCCCATATATGATATACAAATACTTTTATTAAAGAAATGTAATTTTTCCATCACTTAAGGTCCCTCCGTAATCACTGTGCAGTTGTAAATTTCCTGGGATGCCCAACACTGATTTGTAAAGTTTTTTGGTTGACTCTGGGATCTAACAGTTCGTTTTCTATTAACTTTTCGATGCTGATTCCGAATCTGGGTTCCAAATTTTTCTAGTACGTTAGGTTTTTAAGAAAATTAAAGGCAAAGTTCCCAGAAACGTATTCTTGTGCACTTTTAAGAGTTTTTTTTTTGAAATTTTTGGATGCGTCTCGGATTTGACCACTTTTTTCGATTTACTTTTTAATGCTGATTCCGAATCTGGATCCAAATAAAGGATTTAAATTCGTGATCGAATAAAATTTCGATCATTACCAAACATTGTTACATAATTTTGGAAAAAGAACTATCATTGCTCCAAATTGGAATTTAAATACTTTCTTGGTAAACATGTATTCTTTTCTGTTCAAGCTAAACTGGTATTTTTATTTTCAGAAAAAAAAAATTTATGAAGATAGTAAGTTTCGATATAACATGCCGTAGTTTGGGACCTGGTTTCCAAATTTTTAGGAAATTGAGGTCAAATTTTACAAAAATTGTGTTTATTTTTATTTTTTAGAAGCTTTTAACGTAAAATTTTTGGTATGCGTCTGGGATCTGACCACACGGTTTCGATTAATCTTTCAGTGCTGCTTCTGAATTTTGTTTCCTTATATTTCCATTACTTCAGGTTTTTGAAAAAAATGAGGGCAAAGTTCACGTTAATAATTAATTTTTTTTTATGTTGGTTAGTGAGAAGCTCTGCTATAAAGTATACATACATATTCATGATCCTGGAATGTAAGCATGTTCTCTAACTTTCGAAAGACAAGACTGAGGTTTCTGAAGTTGGTATTGCAATTCAGCAAAATCAGTACATAACGGTTTTAAAGTTAATAAAAAATAAAAGTTATAAGAGAATTCACGTTTTGAAAACTCCGCTTAACACTCTTTGAAATACTATGGTAAGCCACAAAAATATTTTAAAAAGTGATTTTGTCACTCAAAAAAAATTTTTGTACTCAAAAAAAATATATAATTTATTTTTTTATTTTTCTTTTTCATGAAATTTGATAGATTTATGTGAACATCGGGAAGGTGGTTGGTATGGGGGCTACAAGAAGAACTGGTCTGATTCCTTTAAAATTTGGAGTGGTGATTTTTGAATACAAAACACGTTTACCTGCCAAATTTCAAAAGGATATTTATTATAATACGGTTATTAGAGTCATTCGAGCTAAAATTAATTGTATTTCAAAATTGTTAAAATGTATTTTGAAATTGTCCAATTGTATTTTTAAATTGTCCAAATGTATTTTAAAATTTTTTAATATTTGGACGATTTTTAAATACATTAGGAAAATTTAAAGTTGTATTTGGACAATTTTTAAATATAAGGAGTGAGATCATAAAAATGTTAACACACATTTTTGCCTACAACTTTGGTGTAAAGCTTCCAAATTTTTTTTTTTTCGGCAGTTTACATTTTAAAAATATGTCAGTTAATAAATTAATTTACATCATGAGTTTTAATTTGCAATTTTTTACACAATGGACGATGAAAGAAAAGTGCGTTCAAAAATAATTAAATATTTTCAACAAAACCAAACATGGACATACAAAAAAATTGCCAAAGAAACTAATGTATGCCGCCAAACAGTTTCAAAAGTGGTAAAAAGGTATCTGGAACACCTAACAATTGAAAGGAAGCCGGGAACAGGAACAACGACTGGTTATCGTAACATTGGTAAGGCATATAAAGTTAAAAGCATCCTTAAGAGAGCTCCTAACACATCTGGCAGAAAAACAGCTCGGTTAGCCCAATGCTCAGACTTTTTTGTACGTAAAGTGAAACGTAAGGCGGGACTAAAGTCCTACAAAGTTCAAAAAGTTCCCGATAGAAACGCTTTTAAAAATTTGGAGGCCAAAACCAGAGCTAGAAAATTGAAATCAAATTTTATAAAAAAATACAACTGTTGTGTAATGGACGACGAAACTTATGTCCTGGCTGATTTTGCGCAGCTCCCTGGTCAAGAATTTTATGTTTCCGATGTTCGAGGAAATGTTGCGGAAAAATTTCGGTCAAAAAAGCAAACGAAATTCCCCAAAAAATTCCTAGTATGGCAAGCCATATGTAGCTGCGGCCAAAGAAGCCAGTCATTTGTGACATCTGGCTCTATAAACAGCGAAATTTATATCAAGGAGTGTTTGCAGAAGAGACTTCTTCCGTTCTTGAGTCAGCACAATGTATCCACTTACTTTTGGCCCGATTTAGCATCTTGTCACTACAGCAAGAAAGCGCTGGAGTGGTATAATGATAATAATGTGGTTTTTGTACCAAGAGAGGCAAATCCACCAAACTGCCCGGAGCTCAGGCCAGTGGAGAGATATTGGGCTCTTGTTAAAAAAGAATTAAAGGGCACAAAAAAGGTCTCCCAGGACATGCAAGATTTCAAACGTAGATGGACCACCTGCTCTAAAAAGGTGACAGAAACTACCATAAAAGCCTTAATGGGAGGGTTTCCGGAAAAAGTGGATAACTTTGTTCGTAGTGGTTAGAGTTCCATGCGGTTTTTTTGTTATGATTTGGTATTAAATTTTATTTAATAAAAATTTGGTTTGAAGTCTTAAAATTCAGTAGTCTGTTTTTTATTTAACTTTATGTGTGTTAACATTTTTATGATCTCACTCCTTATTTGGGCATCTTTAAATAACATTTAGACAATTTTAGAATATATTTGGACACTTTTAAAATGCATTTGGACAATTTTAGTATACATTAGGACAACTTTAAAATATATTTCGACATTTGGATAATTTAAAAATAAATTAGCCACTTTTAAAATAAATTTGGACAATTTTAAAATTCATTTGGAAATTTTTAAAATAAGTTTTGGAAAATTATGAAATACAATATCAAATGGTGTAGAGGTAAAAATGTCCCGATTCTGTTTGAAATTATTTTACTAATTGAGACGACTTTGCCAGTTGGCAACGTCTTCGAGCCATGCTCAGTGACGGAGCGGTGACATGTCAGAGTCACTGCTGACATCCACAAGACATCTCTATGTACTGGGTTGAGGACAGTTTCATACAAATTTTCAAAATGTCCTCACTCAATGTCAGCAGCGGTCAGGCTGACCTTCTGGGGACATGTCACCTAAGACATCTTTGGGGAAATGTCTGACGTAGGTCATGCGAAAATATAAAAAATTTTCGTATTTCCTTTAATTTGTACTTTTATCCATTTTCCTTTATAAATTATCTTTCTCACATTTAGAAAAAACATTTCGCCTTTTTTAGTCCCAACTGGATTTGAACCTGGAACCTCCAGTTCATTAGTCCCACACCTAACTACTTGTTCCAAACTTTATTTTGAAAATTGTTTGGCTATTTATTACTTTTATTCTACTTGTTAAATTTAGATTTTATTTAAAATAAATCGATAATATTACCATCTTTTTTTTTTGAAATTAAAGAGTTGCCCAGATTTAAAATTCTAATTTAATATATGTACTGCTATTCTGAAGACATTTCCTTTTAGACGTTTTAGAGGAATTGTCCACACTCTTAAAGCAAACATTTAGTGCTGACAATTTTAGACATGTCATTAAGAATTACCCATGATTTTTCAGAACCTGAGGACATTTCCTCAAGGAATCACTGTGGAAATTTCCTCAGTGACACATTTTCCAACTGGGTTTTAATGCGTGCCAGGTTTTAACATTCGTATTTTTTCAAAATTAATCGTTTTTTTTTCTTGGATACTAAGAAGGCCGTTCCCAAAAAAAATCGTCAAATTAAAACTAAATTTTCAGCAACTATTCATAAGGGGAGATGGTCGTTCCTGAAGGTTTCGTCAAAAAATAAAATTCCAACTTTGAAATTTCCGGTAAAAAAAAACTATTAAAAAAATCAAAGCATACTTTAGGGCTTTGACTTATTAATTACAACTATATGAATCCCCCTGTTTCAGGAACACAATGATAAATATCAAAGCATATCTTAAGGCGTTTATAAAAATTGTAAAATAACTAGTGCTGCCAGTTTATTTTCAGCTACATACCCATTTTGTAAATTTAAATCTCCAATTTCCCAAAATGGCTACAAATTTATATAAAAACAAGTTAGAAAATTATAGTCGGTCAAGACCGACCATATAATACCCTACACCATAGTTTCCCATAAAATGGGTCCCAAGTTTAAACATGGACTGATTAGATCTATATTTTGTCAAATCTTTAATAAGTGTAAAAAGCAATCACAAATAAAATTTGAGTGGAATAGGCTTCTTTTTGTTGACTATAAACCGCTTCAACTGAACATCGGGCGAAATTTTCACATGGGACCTAAGTCCAAAAATGGTCCGATGATAATCAGATTTGATAAGGTTATTAAAGTACGCGTTTAACATACACAAACAGAATTTTAATTAAATATTTTCTATTTTCATGAAATTTGAGAGATTTATGTGAAAATCGGGAAGGTGGTTTGTATGGGGGCTACAAGAAGAACTGGTCCGATTTCTTTAAAATTCGGAATGGTGATTTGTGTGGATGAAACATGATTACCTGCCAAAGATACCTATTAAAATGCGGTTATTAGAGTCATTTGAGCCAAAACTAAAGAGGACCTTTGTATGGGGGCTAGGTCTAAATATGGACCGATTTTTTCCAATTTCAATAGGCTTCGTCCTTAGGACAAAAGAGGTCAAGTCAATTGATTAGAAATTGCGACCTGTATCGTGTTTACACCGTTTACATGGACAGACAGACAGACGGGCGGATAGACGGACATCGCTAAATCGACTCAAAAAGTGATTCAAAATCGATCGGTATACTTAAAAGTGGGTCTAGGACCAATATTTCGGGTAGTTACAAACATCAGCACAAACTCATTATACCCTGTACCACAGTGTGGTGTAGGGTATAAAAACGTTATGGATTAAACTGAGCATAAAAGCATTAGTTGTTTATATTTTACTTGACAATGAAAAAGCAGGCATTAGCATTGTTTTTCATACAAAAGTAATGCCAGATCCCAACAGATAAACAAAAATTTACAAAATTAAATGAGAAAAATGTTTCGTATGAAAAAAGTGTAATTTATTATATTGTATATTTATTGAGAAGAAAACATTAAGGCCCTTATTCATATTGAAATTAACAAACTTATAACAGGTTTATAAAACGAATTTCGTATGGAAATCTGTTTTATAAACCTGCTATAAAGTGTTCAAATTTGAATATGAATAAGGGGCTAAAAATATAAATAAATTTCATCAAAATTATAATATAAACCAAAAATGTGCAAACTTTTGTGAGTTTGATAATCATGATTGCCACACATTAGAAAGTATTTATGGGAGTTCGTTATAAAAAACGTAATTGTGTTCGTGGGACCATAATAAGCAGTTCGTTTTAACCGAGGATTCGTTATAACCGAGTTCGTTATAAAAGAAGTGTTTTGTGTGAAAATTGATGCCAAAACGTCGGGACTTTAGAATTAGTTCGTTATAACCTAGTTTGACTGTATAAAATTAATTACAGTGGAAGTTTCTAAGCTGTTTTCAAAAAAAAAAAAAAACTACAAAGTTAGTTAAAGTATTTTTAAAATATTTATTTTCTTATATTTTTTATATGTATTTATTTTATTTATGTATGTATGTTGTGTTTTAAATTTATGGAATGAATTTATTACATTTATAATGTTGTATGTATTTGTATGTATTATTTTATAGATGTTATTAAACGAACAATTTATAATAAACTACCGTGATTAAAATATATTTATTTTTATTTTCTTTATGTATGTCTGAGTGCATTAAAAATATTATTTTATAATTATTTTTGTTTTTAAAGGCTGCCAGTCAAATATTTATGATCTATTTATCATTTTATGTCTAATACTAATGTAACATTTAACTTTTGTTTAAAGAGGCACAACTATTTTTTATTTTTTTTACTATTTCAATATTTTATTTGATAAAATATATAAAATTAAAATAATTTTTTAATTATTAAAAGATTAAAAAAAAATTATATTTAAAAAAATTATAATGAATGAATAATGCTTAAATATTTTAAAATGAAATGAAAAGTATAATTGGGAATTTATTTATTAAAAAAATACTATTTCTATTTCAGTTAAAAAAAATAATCTTTAAAATCGTATAAAATTATTTGTCTGTTTAAAATTTATTGTAATTTGTTTGCAAAAATTTCGAGAAAAATTTTTATTTTTTTTTTTTAATTTATTTTAATCATGCACGATTTTTTAAAGAAAAATTCTGAAAATAATTTCCAAAAAAGATTCTAAAAAATTTTAATTTAAGTTAAGAAATGTCAATTTCAATTCAGAAATTTAAGAGATTGAAATTAAAAAAAAATAAAATTTCAATTTCAATTATGGCCCGTACACAAGAAAAACAAAAAGTCTATTTTTAACAAAAGTTTTATTTTAATGGGGCTATTCTAAAATTTTATTATTATAATAAGTGCTTTTATTAGCACTTGTTATAGACTGAAAAGTACATAACAATATTTTGTCATCTATAACAATATTTTTTTCATTTATAACAAGAAACCAACATTTTGTTATCGTCAAAATTCCGTATTTTTTTTCGCAATTTGTCAAAAAAAAAAGTGCTAATAATAGCACTTATTATAATAATAAAATTTTAGAATAGCCCCATAAATTTCAAATTTTCTATAAATTTTTTGAAAGTCGATTTTAAAAACAAAAACAATTTGTATGGAAATAAAATTTAAAGTCGGTTTAAAATTTATTTTATTTTTCTGTAGTAAGGCTGTACGAATTTAAATTTAGAAAATCTGGGGGGTAATTGTGTATTTCGATTCGAAAAGTGAAGCTATTCGAACGACATTTTTGTTTTCAATTTAAAGTACCTAAAATAAATTTTACCTGATCGAAAATCTTTTGGCATATTAATGTTTATGCTTTCATTCTAAAAATAAACAAAACAATAGAGGTATTCAGAGTCTTGCTTGCCAGCCCTGGCACTGGTGGTAAAAGAGCACTTTTCAAAATTACTTTTCAAAATACATGTATTTTTTGAAAGAAGTACTCTTTTGCTACATTGCCAGGGGTGGCAACAAGACTCTGAATACCTCTAATATTTTTTTCATAGCGAATTATATTTTACAAAGGATCAAAATTTTCCGAATTCGAACAGTTTCTTTCGAATCGAATTACACAATTACCCCCCTGAATTTAAATTTAGAAATTCGGAAAAGATTAAAATTTCGAAAAGCAAAATTGAAATTCAGAAAACTTTATATAAAATCTTCATTGGTATATTTCGGAATCTAAACAAATTTATTAATAAATTATTAGGTATGTCTGTACTTTTCTCCAATGTCTTTATTACACTGTGCTACAAAAAACACAAAATCGAATATACTTTTAAAATAAGGTAGGTAAGGTTGTAGGTCTCGTCGAAATGATCACAAAAACGCCCATCAAACTTGCCAGACACTCCCAAATTTTAAAGTTACCCAGGCAGAAAAATACGAACGGGAGAGCGCTGGCAAAGTATTTTTTATGGTCGCTTGTGTGCTGGGAAAGCATCACAGTTTAGTACTCTCCCAGCGTCCAAAATGATAACCACGGTAAACGGTATGCCGTTACTATTTTAAAGCGCTTTGAAAGCGCTTTAAAAACAAAAAATATGGTACTATTTTAGCACTTTTCGAACAAAAATATGGGACGTATCTACACACAAAAAAAAAATAAAAAAATTGTGTCAGTTTTTGGTTTAATTACAATCTATAAAGTGGTTTTGGATAACTTACCAAAGTTTTTGCTCTAAAAAACTTAGGTAAATTATCCAAAACCACTTTATAGGTTGTATTATCCCCAAAACGGACACAAATTTTTTATAAATTGTATAATTCCATAAGACACAACTTTTTTTGGTGTTTATTTGAATAAAGAAATTTATTAATTAGAAAAAAAAATTGATTGACTAATTTATTAGGATAAAAAAAATTTCGACTAACTTTGAAATATTTTCCTGGAAAATTTTGTTTTCCGTTTTCTTTGCGTTTTGGAATAAAAAATTTATTAAAAATGCTTTTAGGAAAATTTTTGGAAAAGTCCCGAAAAAAGTGGTGTATTGAACCAAAACGGGTTGTGTTCCAAAGGGATAGGCCCAGTGACATTTCATATCCGAAGTTTAAGACACTTCCTCACGAAAGAAACAGGTGTTTTTATATAAAAGGCGTCAAGTTTGTAATATGTGGGTCATTGTGTATAAGTGACATATCATGAGAACTATTAAGAACCGGTCACTAATCCTGCAGGGAAATAAAAAACATTCCAATTGTTATGAAAATTAATAAATTTTAATAAAAAAATTTATATTTTGAACGAATTTAAATAGAAAAACATTGGCAAAACGCTTGGAAAGCACTTTTTCGAATTCATACTACCTTCTACACAAAAAATTAAGTGCTTTGCCGAGCCTATTTCTTTGGAACGGTTGGCAGTTTCTGCCTGGGTATTGTCAAAAAATATTTTTTTGAGACTTTTCTCACTAAATCACGTGTAACTTAAACATTTTTCAACCGATTTTAAATTTGTCAACTGTTTTGGATAGAAGAAGGATAGGGCTTTTCATGTGTGTGAATTGTCTATACATATAAGAAAGATATGTATTGATTTTTTCAACAATATCTAATTTTTTGTTATTTTTTGAAAATTTTTTTGAGTTTATCGATTTTTTTCTGCTATAGTTTGTTCAACAACATTTATATTTATAAACGTATTCCTAAATAAAATTTAATTGTGAATACGATAAGCTTTATGCCAAAAAAATCGGATAAAAATTGACAGAGTTGTGATAATTTTTCTAAAAAAGAAAATTAAGATTTTGTATGAAATTGCCGTGCGGATAACCCAGGCAAAAAAATAAAAAAATAAACGAATATACTAAGAGGTCGCGTATCACTATTTTAAAGATTTTTGACCTTCTGAATTCGAATTTGACCTTGAAATTGCGCTATCTTATTAAGTTTTTGATATATCAATTTATGTTAAATATCTCAAAAACCTGACGAGATAGAGCAATTTAAAGGCCTGATTTGGATTCAGCGCGCCAAAAACCTTTAAAAATATTGTATATGACCATTTATGATAAATTTATTTTTTTTTGCCTGGATTATCTGAACGGCGATTTTCTGCAAAATCTTAATTTTCTTTTTTAGAAAAATTATCACAACTCTGTCAATTACTATCCGATTTTTTCAGGATAAAGCTTATCGTATTAAGAATTAAATTATCTTTGAAAAAACGTTCGTAAATATAAAGGTTGTTAAACGAACTATAGCAGAAAAAAATAGATAAACTCGAAAAATTTTCAAAAAATAATAAAAAAAAAAAAATTGATTTTATAGAAAAAATCAATACCAGGCAGAAAAATACGAACGGGAAAGCGCTGGCAAAGTACCTTTTATGGTCACTTGTGTGCTGGGAAAGCATCACAGTTTAGTACTCCTCCAGCGTCCAAAATGATAACCACGGTAAACGGTATGCCGTTGGTATTTTAAAGCGCTTTAAAAGCACTTTAAAAACAAAAAATATGGTACTATTATAGCACTTTTAGAACAAAAAAATGGGACGTATCAAAATTGTATAAGTCTATAAGACACAACTTTTTTTGGTGTTTATTTGAATAAAGAAATTTATTAAATTAGATAAAAAAAATTATTGAATAATTTATTAGGATAAAAAAATTTTGGACAAACTTTGAAATATTTTCTAAGTCCCGGAAAAAATTTGTTTGCAATTTTCTTTGCGTTTTGGAATAAAAAATTTATTAAAAATGCTTCTAGGAAAAATTTTGGAAAAGTCCCGAAAAAAAGTAGTGTATTGAACCGAATCGGGTAGTGTTCCAAAGGGATATGCCCAATGACATTTCACATGTGATGTATTCGGAGTTTAAGACACTTCCTCACGAAAGAAACAGGTGTTTTTATATAAAAGGTTTCAAGTTTGTAATATGTAGGTGACATATCACGAGAACTATCAAGGACCGGCCACTTATCCTGCAGGGAAATAACAAATATTCCAATTGTTACGAAAATTAATAAATTTTAATAAAAAGTTTATACTTTGAACGGATTTAAATAGAAAACATTGGCAAAGGGCTTGTAAAGCACAAAAAATAAAGTGCTTTGCCGAGACTTTTTCTTTGGAACGGTTGGCAGTCTCTGCCTGGGTAGATATCTTTTTTTTACGTATGGACCAATTCACACACTTGGAAAGCCCTATCCTTTTTCTATCCAAAACAGTTTAAAAATTTAAAATTGGTTGAAAATTTTCTGAATTACACAAGGTTTAGTGAGTAAAGTAAAAAAAAAAACGTTTTTTGACAATAACTCTAAAATTTGAGGGTGTCTGGCAAGTTTAATGGGCATTTTTGTGATTTACTCGACAAGACCAACAACCTACACAATGTTATTAATAAATTCAGTTACTTTTTTAAAAAAAATTTTTTATTTTGTTTTTATTGCTGGGGTTAAAAAAAATGTATTGTATATGTAACTTTTCTTTCATTTTTGATAAAAAAATAAAATGTTATTATGTTTTTTTTTTTTTATTTAATTGCACTTTTTTGTATTTGTTCCGTTGCTTCAGCTTCAGTATTTGTATTTTTATTGTATGTTTTTGAGTTTATTTAAAATGTCTTTAATGAAAATATATTACTTAAAATATATTTTTTATTTAATTTAATCATTCTTTTTAAAAAATATGTTTGTTTTCTTTTTAATTTTCTATAACGAAAAACCTTAATTATACATATTTGTTTATAAATAATATAGAAAATGTTTAAATTAATATTTAAATAATAAAAACTAATCATGTCTTTTAAAAAGAAGCCATTGTTGTTGTTTTTTTTTGTAAAAATATAAAAAAAAATACTAAAAAATACTTTTTTTTTTTAAATTAAAAATTCATACCCTAAAATTTTTAATAGCTTCACTAGGGGACTTGGGGAATGATATAATTTTAAAGTAATATAAAAAAGCTGCTAGAGGAAATAAAGGAATGTGTTTTTTATATTTAATATAATTAAATATGTATAATAATTTTTAAAACTAATTTGTTTTTTGTAAAAGTGTTTTTTTTTTTGTTTTTAATTTAACCATGACATATTTCTTTCTTGCCAATATTAAACTATTATGTAGAAAATGGAACAAAGAAGCCAAAAATCTAAAAAGACTTATATTAAAAAATGTTCCTTGAACATTTTAAGATTCTGAGATATTATTCAGATAAAACAGATTTTAGTTTCTAAGAATTTTTTAGATGCTATGCATATTTGCTAAGAATTTTTTAAAATCTATGCATATTTCTGTTCGAAAATATTTTTTTTTAGAATTTTTTAAATCTATAAATATTTTTCTGTTCGAAAATATATCAGGGACCGAAATACGACAGTTAATATCGAAATTTTACTATCAAATGTTTTTTTTTATTTTCCAAAATATAAAATATACTAATTTAACCTGATCTAAAATGAAGAAATGTTTACCAAGATATCAAATTAAGGTACAATTTGGAGTTATGTTTGCTCGTTTATTTCAAAATTATTTACCCGAGTTTGGTATTGAATGAAATTTCATTCTTTACTAATCATATCGTCGTAATGATTAATAAAGAAATGTGACCTCGAGCTTGAGTAGTCTTACTTAAAAGAATTTAAAGGTCGAATAATAAATAACACTGTGCTAAAAAAAACTTAATCGAATATACTTTTAAAATGAGCTGGTTAAGGTTGTAGGTCTCGTCGAAAAGGTCACAAAAATGCCAGACACCCTCAAATTTTAAAGTTATTGTCAAAAAAACGTTTTTTTTGGGACTTTTCACTTTAAACCACATGTAACTCAGAAACTTTTAACCGATTTTTAATTTTTGAACTGTTTTTGATAGAAGAAGGATAGGGCTTTTTTTGTGTGTGAATTAGTCTATACTTATAAGAAAAATATGTATTGATTTTTTTAATCTAATTTTTTGAAAAATTTTCGAGTCTATCGATTTTTTTCTGCCTTAATTCATTCAACAACCTTTATATGAGGCATTCCGCACCGAATGTCCAGCGAAAAAAAACACGTGTACCGTAAACTACAGAATTAATTTTTTTTTTTCAAGAAAACAATTATAAATATGAGGCATTCCACACCAAATGTCCCGATACAGAAAACCATGTGTCCCGTAAATTTTTGAATAGGTTGTATGGATAGCCCTATATGGAACTTAGAAAATTGCGTTTTTGGTTTTTCAATTTTTCAAAAACTGGGCTTAGGAGGCGTGGTCAAATATTGGAAAAATGGTCAAATTTGTGGCGAGTTGCCTTGATTAAATATTTATCACATTAAAACGGAATGCACCACAATCTCAAAAATTTACATTTTTATATAGTTTTGTATGGGCTATCGATTAAATTTTTTTTTTTAATTTTTAGAACCCGTTCTGAAATTTTCCATTCTTTAAAAATGTCAATTTATTAAAAAACATGCCACTTTTTTTTAAATTTTTTTTAAAGTTCGTTTTTTTCGAGAAAATCGCATTTGAACTTTAAATTTCATAACAATTTTATAATTTGCTTGTATTTTCTTGTTTTAATGTTGCGAATGAGTAACATTAATTGCATAAATATTACTCATTCGCAATGTTAAATCAAGAAAATACAAGCAAATTACAAAATTGTTATGAAATTTAAAGTTCAAATGCGATTTTCTCGAAAAAAAAGATGAACGTGTTTCTGATTTTTTTTGTGTGGATGGACAAACATCTAAACTTTTAAAAAAATAAATAAAAAAAAAAAAAAAAAAGTGGCCGGATTTTTGATAAATTGACTTTTTTAAAAAATGGAAAATTTCAGAACGGGTTCTGAAAATTTTCAAAAAAAAAAATTTAATCGATAGCCCATATAAAACTATATAAGAATGTAAATTTTTGAGATTGTGGTGCATTCCGTTTTAATGTGATAAATATTTAATCAAGACAACTCGCCACAAATTTTACCATTTTTCCAATATTTGACCACGCCTTCTAAGCCCAGTTTTTGAAAATTAGAAAAACCAAAAACGCAATTTTCTTAGTTCCATATAGTGCTATCCAAACAACCTATTCAGAAATTTACGGGACACATGTTTTTCTGTAGCGGGACATTTGGTGTGGAATACCTCATATTTATAAATGTTTTCTTGAAAAACAAAAAAAAAATTCTGTATACGATAAGATTTATCCTGCAGATTCGGATAACAATAGACAGAATTGTGATAATTTTTTTAAAAAAGAAAATTAATGTTAAATATCTAAAAAAACTAACGCGTTAGAGAAATTTTAAGGCCGGATTCGGATTCAGCGCGTCAAAAACCTTAAAAAATATTATACCTGGGGGGTTACCGCGTATTTCGATTCGAAACGAAAACGTTTTCGAACAGAATTTTGTTTTGGCAAATAATTAAAAAGAAAATATTTTTTTCGTTACAAAATTCTTTGGAGCCCGTCAGATCTTCTTCAAATAATGTAAAAATATAAAAAAATATAATTTTGAGTAAACCTATTTATTGTTACGGCATGTTGAAAATTTCCGAATTCGAACGATTTCTTTCGAATAAAGTTACGCGGTAACCCCCCTGACCTTTCATGATGAATTCATTTTTTTTCCGGGTAATCCGAACATCGATTTCCAGCAAAATTTTAATTTTCTTTTTTAGAAAAATTATCACAACTCTGTCAATTATTATCCGATTTTTTTAGGCTAAAGCTCATCGTATTTAGAATTAAATTTTCTTTAAGAAAGCGTTTAAAAATATAAAGGTTGTTGAACGAACTATAGCAGAAAAAAATGAGTAAACGCGAAAAATTTTCAATAACTAAAAAAATCAATAGATATCTTTCTTATATGTATAGACCAATTCACACACATGAAAACCCATACCCTTTTCAAAACAGTTAAAAAATCGAATTAAAATTTTCTGAATTATACGAGGTTTAGTGAGAAAAGTCACAAAACAATGTTTTTCGATAATACCTCTAAAATTGGAGTGTGTAAAAGGTAAATTAACCTTTTTTTTAATTTCAAATTAAATTTTCCAATTTAAAGTTAAAATAAATAAAATTTCACAGATTTTGAAAAAAAATATTCTAAAAAAAACTTCTGAGACTTAAAAAAAAAAAATCTTTAAAAACGCTCATGATTAGGCTGACCATTGATTGATCAGTACAAGTGTACTGATTTGATCAGTACAAGTACGGATTTTTGATCACGTGTACTGATCAAAAAACGTACTGATTTTTTGAAATAGTGTACTAATTTTACTGATTTTTAAACATTTCAACATAAAAAATAATTTTATTCGAAAATTCTATACAAAAACTTGAGTTTCCATAAAATAAGTCTTCAATGTAGTTTTTTATGACTGAGGTTAGGTTAGGTTATGGTGGATGGCAATGGCAAAAAAATCAATGCCCATAGAGGCCGACTTGTGGCCCATTATGATTCCAGTTTCCCCTTCTTTTTATGACTTAATTCTGACAATAAGATAATTTGTAATGAATTCTAAAGAGCTTATAATTCGAAAATCAAGATGTTCCTTAACGCAAAAATGTATCTGAGCGTGAGGTTATTTTCTTTAATTTATCTTCTTAAATTTATATGAAAAGGTCTATTTAAAAAAGACTTGCTTATTATCTGGAAAGTTTTCTAAAAGGAAGAGTTATTAAAAGTCCTCAGAATCTGTGGACTTTTTATTCACAAAACCTGTGGGTTTTTGTTATATTTTCTGCACCGAAACGATTAAAACATTCAAACAAAGTTGTAGTTTATGACAGTTGTTTTTACTGAATACTAATTAGCACCAAGTTTGGTAGTTTAAGTGTTGGAAAAATCATCGATGTTTCTCAAAAATCATCAGTGTTTTCAGAGAGTAAAAAAAACACAAAAACTTGTGCGTACTGATTTAAGTTCAGAAAAAAATGGTCACCATACTCATGATTCGAATGTTTAGTTTTGTAGAATTAAACTTAGATTTAAGTATTTTCAATATTCACTGTCTACATAATTTTAAATAAACCCAATAAAATTAAACGGGATTCTACATAACACTTTTAAATATGTATGTCCTTTTTTAAACTACATTTTCTATTTCGAATATGTTTTGAATTTAGTTTTTCAATATTTTCTAAATTAATTTTAAGCTAATCATCTAATCTAATCACTATACACTTGGTAAATTGTATTTATATATTTTCAAATCTGTTGATTTTCTAAAATCATGAATTGTTTGTTCTTTTTTTGTTTTAACGTGTAAAGGCACTTAAAAAATGAGCGCCACCCATATCAAATTGTTGTTCGTAACTTTCATCGGCCGATGATGAAGCATTTTGTGCATTAGCTGCCGCAGTTGCTAAAGCTGCCATACTGCTGGTATTACTGTTGTTAACGGTGTTTGCGTTGTTGTTGGTGGTGGCCTTAAGTTGTTCCATATCGATTAATGGTGGTTTATCGCCAGGCTTCCAGCGCCGATGTATACCCATCGATTTTAATTTTTGACACACCGATGAGGGTGATATGGCATAACCTTTTTCCGCCAAACGAGCCGATACTTTCCAATATTGAATATTGTTGTCTTCTTTAATTAATTCTAAAATTTCTCGTGTAATTTCTTTGTCACGTACTTCACGTTCGGCGGCCTTAAGACGACGTCGTGGATTTAAAAGTTTTTGTTCTTGTTGTGGGGTTTTTTGTTGCTGTTGCAAGGGTTGCTGCAGCAGCTGCTGGTGTTGTTGCTGCTGCTGTGGCGGTGTTGGCTGTTGTTGTTCACGTTCTTGTTTTCTTATTTGTTTTTGTTGCTTTTGTTGTTCCAAGTGTTGTTGTTGCTGCTGCAATTGCTGTTGTCTTTGCAGTAGCTGTTGTATTTGTTGCTGCTGCTGCAAATGTTGCTGTTGTAATTTTTGTTGATGTTCCAATTGTTGTTGTACCAACAATGCTTGCTGTTGACGTTCTGTATCGGTCTCACGTCTTGTATCGCTGCCCTCACTTAACACACTACCATTATCCTCATCATGTCTCATCATTGTCATACGTATGTCACGTCGATTACGATATGATAATGGTACTCCCTTAATTATGGCATCTCTTAGCTTCCAAGCTGTCATCTGTGAAACATTTAAGGCTTTTGCTATTTCCATGGTGGAGGCATTTTGTGATACTAACATTTTTGCCATGGCATATTTTTCATCATCTATAAAAACATTCGGTTTGCGTGGTTTCTTTTTAGAATCATTTAGAGAGTTGGATGATGATCTGTAAATAAATGTTTATATAAAAAATTTTAAATATTTATTGTTAATTAAACAAAATTTCTTTAGATTCGTATTAAAAATTAGAAAAAAAATAGTTAATGCCCTATATAGATTCGAAGGTGATTTAGATCTTAAGGTAGTGTATTGTAAATTGGCCCTTACACTAAAAAAAACCTTCGTGATATAAACGAGACGGATTCATTATTTTGTTTTTATGTAATCAACGAAGGAATTCATAAGTTTATTAAAACATCATGCATATTGGGAACAAATTTCATAAAATTTGTTTCATTAGATTTCGTAGTTTCATTAAATTTTTTTATTAAATTTGGTTTATAAACATGTAGTTTTTTGACACCTGTCTTAGGTGTCGCGTCTGTTTATTCAAGTAAAGTGTGCCAAATCAAGAAAAAAGCTGATCAAAGCTGGACAATTTCGTTTGTGATTTTTTTAAACACGAAATTTTTTTGATACGAAATTTAAAATAAAATGTAATTGAATACTTTCATGTATTTCATGAAATACTTCATAAAACGTGTAAAAATATAAAAACACGTTTTATGAAAACAAATTGTTTCTTCGGTTGAAAACGTGAGTCATTTTTCATTAATCTAATGTCAATTTTCATTACTTTCACGAAGATTTTTTTTAATACAGATGTGAATATTGAGTATTTTTTATTTATCGTACTTATGTAGTTTTTAAGAAAAATTTATTTAAATTTTTATTAGTTAATATAAATTTTCAACTTACGTATCGTTATTCTGCATTGAAGCAATTGGCCGTATTGATAGATTTACAGGTAATTGATTGCTAAAAATAAAAAAAATAAAAAACAAATAAAACATAGTAAGTAAACAAGTGAATATGTTATTTTCGCCATAATGGATCTGACATTTTGATATCGATGCAAAGTTCAAAACTAATACGATCACTTCAAAATATATCATTATTATTATACATATGTACACATAATGACATTTTTAATCTGATGTCAAATTCGTGGAGAACCGAAAATTCCCACTAACAAGTTAAATCTTTTTGAACAGGGATTTCCAGCCTTTTTGGCTCGCGTACTTCCAATTTTAAATTTTTATTATAAAGCTACGTTCACAATGTCAGAGTCACTCCAATCCATGGCAAAGTTTAAAATGTTAACTGTGCAAAATGTAGATTGGAGTTTTGTCAGATTCTATGTCATTTGACTTACCTTTCTTACTACTTCACAAAATCACGCAATTAAAATTTGCGTACGTAATAAATATATTAAAAACTAATTTTTTTAAATATTTTTTTATTGAAACTTCATACAAATTATTTATATTTGTTTTGTTTTTATATTTTTTTAATGACATTAATAGAGATGGCACTTTCACAGAGGTGTATTTTTTCTCTGTTAACTCCAGATTGGAACTCCAGAGTAGAACATGTTTGACTCTGGAGTGAATTGAAAAAAGATAGTCAAATTCAAAAATATGAAAGTGCAAAAGGGAAAGGTATAAAATTTCCACAGATTGGAGTACTCCGACATTGTGAATGCGGCTTAAAAAATGTGTTTTTATACACTGAAAAAGACATAACTAAAATTAGGAAAAATATATCATGAATTTTCCTAAAATTTAGTCAAATTTAACTAAAAAATGAGAAATTTTCTTAACTATGAAGAAAAAAAATTTAGTTCATTTACTTATAATTAGTTCATATATGAACTATAGTTTTCTTTAAATGTAATTTTTTAATATTAGGAAAAAAATTCTTACTGCCAAAAAAATTTTCCACAAATCTAAGAAACTTATCTTTATTTTTAAGACATATTTCTTAAAAAACAATTTAGTTCAAGTTCCGTTAAAACTTACTTAAAAAAACATCATCGTATTTCTCTTCTTTGCATTGGGGAAGTGTAGTTTTTAGAATTTAGTTAATAACTTCTGAGAATTTAGTAAATAACTTCTTATAATTTAGTTAAAAATTCAAAATGGCGATATCTCAAAAACTAAGCGAGATAGAGCGAAACGGACGAAATTTTCAAAAGAAAGACTTCAAAGGAAAAATATGGAATAGCCTAGCTCTGCATATCTTTCGGGGTCTCAAGACCCTAATTTTAGATCTAAAATTTTAAATTCCCGAGATTTTATATATGCACATATCTCGGTAAATACTGCCAACACGGTAAATACTTCCAACGAGAAAAGGTCCAACGGCATTTTTGTAGCTCTTGACTCGTAGAACACTTCCGCAGAATACCCAAAAGACCTCCGATAAATAGTTTTTGAGTTATCTAGATTTTAAGATTCTCAAGACCCTATCAGACCCCTTATTACCGTATCTCATAAACTAAGCAAGATAAAGCGAAACGGACAAAATTTTTGGATCAAAATCTTAAAGGACCCAACGGGGTCTCGAACTAACAGGGGTCCGAACCCATGGGTTCAGGGTCTGGACTAGAGATGGGGGCGTGAGTGAATTTTGACTCACACACGCTCACGCTCACGAAATAAAAATATTGCTCACGCACGGAATTATTTTTTCTGCTCACGTGAGTAACTAAAATTTTTCTCACGCTCACGAAATAATCACGCTCACGAAGACTCACGAAATTAAAATTAGCAATTTTTTTTACTTTTTTCGATTTCTTGCACAAAAAGTATTTAATTTCCTTAAAACAACAATAAAAATTTATTAAAATCACAATTTTGTATTAATTACCCTCTAAATTCAATATAATGACGATTTTTTTACTCGTTTTCTGTTTAAAACAGCACAAAACAATCACGCAAACTCACGAAACAAAAATTACTCACGCACGCTCACTAGGGTGGTTCATAAAAACAAAAGTTGGATTTTTGAATGGGGCACCCGGAATATATATTAAGCACCGTGAAAAAATGACACGTGATTTTTTTCAAATTTTTATATTAAGGTTTAGGGGTCGCTACCGGGCCCTGAACTTTGGGATATAAAAAAAAAAAATTTCACACAATGAAAAAAAAAAAAATTTCGTTTTTTTTATATTTTTTTTTTTATTATAGTTTAATTTCATTAGCTTATTAACGGCAAAAGATTTCATTTTGTTGGGACAAGTTTTTCAGTTCCAAAATAGACCATGAAAAAAAAAATTGAGGCTGGTTGGGGTCTTACTCTAAAATTTTTTTAAATTTTTTTTTTTTTTAGTTTTGATAAGCTTACGTTATAGGTCTTTAGTCCCTCTTGATAATACATTCTTTGTAAAAATGTTTGTTCTTTCCGAAACATCATTAACATGCGCCGAAATTCAAACGGATATTAAAAAAAAAAAAAAAAAAAACGGTGAAAAAACTCGATTTTTTTTTTTTTTTAATTTTTAATTATAATTTGATAAGCTAATCCAGCTTATTAACGGCAAACAAAAATTCGATATGGTCGGAAAAGTATGTAATTTCCAAAATTTACGTTGAAAATATGTTTTTTTTTTTTTAATATCCGTTTGATTTTCGCCGCATGTTAATGATGTTTCGGAAAGAACAAAAATTTTTACGAAGAATGTAGTATCAAGAGGGACTAAAGACCTATAGCGTAAGCTTATCAAAACTAAAAAAAAAAAAAATTTTAAAAAAATTTTAGAGTAAGACCCCAACCAGCCCCAATTTTTTTTTTCATGGTCAATTTTGGAACTGAAAAACTTGTCCCACCAAAATGAAATCTTTTGCCGTTAATAAGCTAATGAAGTTAAATTATAATAAATAAAAAAATATAAAAAAAACGAAATTTTTTTTTTTTCATTGTGTGAAAATTTTTTTTTTATGACCCAAAGTTTAGCGCCCGGTAGCGACCCCTAAATGTTAATGAAAAAATTTGAAAAAAATCACGGGTCAGTTTTTCATGGTGCTTAATATATATTCCGGGTGCCCCATACAAAAATCCAAAAAAAAAAAAAAAGTGCCATATATGAACCACACTAACGCTCACGCACATAACAATTTTTTATAATCACGCGCACTCACGATCACGTAAGTAAAAATAAATTTCACTCACGATCACGCGTGATTCACGCGTGAATCACGTGAATCACGAAAAATTCGTGTCACGCGCGCATCTCTAGTCTGGACCCAATCCAGTCCTAAAATGTGAATGAACTAAAGTGTAATATAATTTTTCCCATTTTCTAGTTCAAATTGGCTTAAAATTAAATAACTTTGTTATCCTTATTTTTGGGAAAATTATAAACTAAACCCAAGAAAAAAAAATTTTTGGAGATTTGGCTTCCCTCTTTTTCTCAAAATTTAGTTAATTTTCCCAGATTTTAGTTCACTTTTTTTTTGAGTGTAGGGTAGTTTTATTCTGTATCCTAACTTGTGTGATTCTAAAATGTCATAAATTCGATAACTGACCCATAATGTACTTTATGGGGCCCCCGACCGGTATTTTTGTATGGCACGAGTTTTTCTTGCGATTTTGAAAGCCCGGGAAAATTTTTATTCTCCTAGGCCAAAAACTGATGCGGTACAAATTTGACGGCAATCGGATTAAATTAACCCGTGGAGCCTGGCGATCAAAGATTTGGATTTTTGAAAATTTAAAAAATTAAAAAATATGTCACATCTATTAATTTTGATGCACTGAACACAATTTAAAAAAAAAAAAAATTAAATCGAACGGATTTCGAGATATCGGCATTTGAAATTGGCATAAAATGTCGATTTTTCCTACATTAAATTTTTTTTTTAAAAGTCTTCAAAAGCTTTAGACATATTTTCATTTAAACTTACTTTGAGCCAAATCCGATCATTTTGACGCGTGGCGCCCTTCGATCAAAGTTTTGGATTTTGAAAAATTTAATTTTTGGTGAAAATTTTCTAAAAAACCAAAACCTGGATCGAAGGGCGCCAAGTTTAAAATAGTCGGATTTGGCTTAAACTAATTTAAAAAAAATATTTTGTCTTAAGCCAAGGGAAAGAAATTTTAAGATTTTTTTTAAAAAAGTTCTTGAACGTAGGAAAAAATCGCAATTTTCGAAATGTTTAGGCACACATCATACAACAAAAAGTTAAGAAAATAAAAAAAGTTTAATCTAAAAAATCTTAACTTACATTGCCGCAGCTACAGCTGGTGATAATTGAGTTATTAGGGACATTTTACCACCATTCGATTGAGCAGCATCGTTTATTAAAGTAGAAGTAGTAATGGGTTTTTGTAAATATATTTTTTGTTGTTGACTATTTACAAGTTCAGTCTCTTGATGTTTATGTTGCTGATGATGTGACGGATAGTCACCACCATCATCATCATCGTCTATTTCACTATCACTCTCGGTAGCAGTATCATTTGCCGGATGATGAGAATTTTTACTATTATTTGTGGTATTATTAATTTCCATAAGTCTTTGTTGTTGTACTACTGATATTGTTGTTGTGTTGTTGTGCATTTTATGTTGCTGTTGTTCTATTATGGCTTTCGTTGTTGCTGATTGTTGTTGTAGTTGCTGCTGAGCATTATTTTGTTTTAATTCATTTGTTCGTTGTATTACCGAAGTAGCAACACTATTTTTATTATTGTTGTTGTTGTTATTATTATTTTGTCTTAACTGTAGTTGCTGCTGTTCAATGTGATGTTGCTGTTGTTGTTGGAGTTCAATCTGAAGTCGCTGTTCATCTTCCGTGTCTTCATTATCCTGTTCATCTTCAGTACCTACACATTCTTTTTTAATATGTTCCGTAAACGGTTGATGATTCAATTGAGTTTCAGCCTTTTCCAAATTTAATGTTTCATCTTCATTATTTTCTAGCTGGCCACCAGTATTATCCATCTCATCTTCCTCCTCCTCCTCCTCGGGTGGATCAATAACACGTTCATGTAAACTGACACCGTTGACAAGACTTTTACGTAAACGCCAGGCAAATGTACGAGATATATTCAATTCGTTGGCAATGACTGTTGTTGTTGCTTCTCGCAATATCAATTGTTTAGCTAAAGCAATCTTTTTAGCATCCAATTTAATACGAGTTCGTCCTTTACGTTTATTATTGGCCATGATAATTCTGAAAAAAAAGTTAAAGGATTAAAAAAAAAAATTTAAAAAACTTTTCTATAGAAAGGGGTGTTATCGAGAACAAAATTCCCTATAGAAAGGTTTGTTATTTCATTAAAGGTACTTTTTGATAAAAGATATTTTTTTATATAAGGTACTTTTTTATCAAAGGTACTTTTTTATAAAAGGTACTTTTTTATAAAAGGTACTTTTTTATAAAAGGTACTTTTTTATAAAAGGTATTTTTTATAACAGGTACTTTTTTATAAAAGGTACTTTTTTATAAAAGGTACTTTTTTATAAAAGGTGCTTTTTTATAAAATGTACTTTTTTATAAAAGGTACTTTTTTATAAAAGGTACTTTTTTATAAAAGGTACTTTTTTATAAAAGGTACTTTTTTATAAAAGGTACTTTTTTATAAAAGGTACTTTTTTATAAAAGGTACTTTATTATAAAAAGTACTTTTTTATAAAAGGTACTTATTTATAAAAGTACTTTTTTATAAGAGGTGCTTTTTTATAAAAGTTACTTTTTTATAAAAGGTACTTTTTTATAAAAGGTACTTTTTTATAAAACGTACTTTATTATAAAAGGTACTTTTTTATAAAGGGTACTTTTTAATAAAAGCTCCTTTTCTATAAAAGGTACTTTTCTATAAAATGTACTTTTTTATATAAGGTACTTTTTTATAAAAGGTACTTTTTTATAAAAGGTACTTTTTTATAAAAGGTACTTTTTTATAAAAGGTACTTTTTTATAAAAGCTACTTTTTTATAAAAGGTACTTTTTTATAAAAGGTACTTTTTTATAAAAGGTACTTTTTTATAAAAGGTACTTTTTTATAAAAGGTACTTTTTTATAAAAGGTACTTTTTTATAAAAGGTACTTTTTTATAAGAGGTACTTTTTTATAAAAGGTACTTTTTTATAAAAGGTACTTTTTTATAAAAGGTACTTTTTTATAAAAATTACTTTTTTATAAAAGGTACTTTTTTATAAAAGGTACTTTTTTATAAAAGGTAATTTTTTTATAAAAGGTACTTTTTTATAAAAGGTACTTTTTTATAAAAGGTACTTTTTTATAAAAGGTCCTTTTTTATAAAAGGTACTTTTTTATAAAAGGTACTTTTTTATAAAAGGTACTTTTTTATAAAAGGTACTTTTTTATAAAAGGTACTTTTTTATAAAAGGTACTTTTTTATAAAAGGTACTTTTTTATAAAAGGTACTTTTTTATAAAAGGTACTTTTTTATAAAAGGTACTTTTTTATAAAAGGTACTTTTTTATAAAAGGTACTTTTTTATAAAAGGTACTTTTTTATAAAAGGTACTTTTTTATAAAAGGTACTTTTTTATAAAAGGTACTTTTTTATAAAAAGTACTTTTTTATAAAAGGTGCTTTTTTATAAAAGGTTCTATTTTATAAAAGTTACTTTTTTTTAAAAGGTACTTTTTTATAAAAGGTATTTTTTTATCAAAGGTACATTTTTATAAAAGATACATTTAATAAAAGGTACTTCTCTATAAAGGGTACTTCTCTATAAAGGGTACTTCTCTATAAAGGGTACTTTTTTATAAAATGTACTTTCTTATAAAAGGTACATTTTAAAAAATGTACTTTTTAATAAAATGAAAATTTGTATAAAATGTACTTTTTTACTTACTTGCGATTTTGTAAATAAATAATATAAAAGGTACTTTTTTATAAAAGGTACTTTTTTATAAAAGGTACTTTTTTATAAAAGGTACTTTTTTATAAAAGGTACTTTTTTATAAAAGGTATTTTTTTATAAAAGGTACTTTTTTATAAAAGGTACTTTATTATAAAAAGTACTTTTTTATAAAAGGTACTTATTTATAAAAGTACTTTTTTATAAGAGGTGCTTTTTTATAAAAGTTACTTTTTTATAAAAGGTACTTTTTTATAAAAGGTACTTTTTTATAAAACGTACTTTATTATAAAAGGTACTTTTTTATAAAGGGTACTTTTTAATAAAAGCTTCTTTTCTATAAAAGGTACTTTTCTATAAAATGTACTTTTTTATATAAGGTACTTTTTTATAAAAGGTACTTTTTTATAAAAGGTACTTTTTTATAAAAGGTACTTTTTTATAAAAGCTACTTTTTTATAAAAGGTACTTTTTTATAAAAGGTACTTTTTTATAAAAGGTACTTTTTTATAAAAGGTACTTTTTTATAAAAGGTACTTTTTTATAAAAGGTACTTTTTTATAAGAGGTACTTTTTTATAAAAGGTACTTTTTTATAAAAGGTAC
This sequence comes from Pegoplata infirma, assembly GCA_963921195.1. NCBI lineage: Eukaryota > Metazoa > Arthropoda > Insecta > Diptera > Anthomyiidae > Pegoplata > Pegoplata infirma. The sequence continues at coordinate 85,024,019 of OY992540.1, forward strand.
TTTTTTATAAAAGGTACTTTTTTATAAAAGGTACTTTTTTATAAAAATTACTTTTTTATAAAAGGTACTTTTTTATAAAAGGTAATTTTTTTATAAAAGGTACTTTTTTATAAAAGGTACTTTTTTATAAAAGGTCCTTTTTTATAAAAGGTACTTTTTTATAAAAGGTACTTTTTTATAAAAGGTACTTTTTTATAAAAGGTACTTTTTTATAAAAGGTACTTTTTTATAAAAGGTACTTTTTTATAAAAGGTACTTTTTTATAAAAGGTACTTTTTTATAAAAGGTACTTTTTTATAAAAGGTACTTTTTTATAAAAGGTACTTTTTTATAAAAGGTACTTTTTTATAAAAGGTACTTTTTTATAAAAAGTACTTTTTTATAAAAGGTGCTTTTTTATAAAAGGTTCTATTTTATAAAAGTTACTCTTTTTTAAAAGGTACTTTTTTATAAAAGGTATTTTTTTATAAAAGGTACTTTTTTATAAAAGGTACTTTTTTATAAAAGGTACTTTTTTATAAAAGGTACTTTTTTATAAAAGGTACTTTTTTATAAAAGGTAGTTTTTTATAAAAGGTACTTTTTTATAAAAGGTACTTTTTTATAAAAGGTACTTTTTTACAAAAGGTATTTTTTTATAAAAGCTATTTTTATAAAAGGTTCTTTTTTATAAAAGGTTCTTTTTTATAAAAGGTTCTTTTTTATAAAAGGTTCTTTTTTATAAAAGGTACATTTTAAAAAATGTACTTTTTAATAAAAGGACAATTTTTATAAAATTATTTTTTAACTTACTTGCGATTTTGCAAATAAATAGCATTTTCTGGTTTTCGTATACCAATACGTCTGGGGAAATTGTTATATTGCACGATATTTTGTTTAAAAAGTTGTTGCAAAGGCCTGGAAATATAAAAAATAATTAACATAATTACATAAAATCCTAAAAAAAACACTAACATTTTTGCAGTTTTCGAAGGACAGCCAGTACGTTTATGCCAACCTAAATGATGGCCAGTGGGAAATAAAACATTACAATCGGAACACTGCATCGGACGGCTAAACAAAATAAAAAATATATATTAAAAATTGAGAGTGAAAATAGTGTTTTTAATATTTCTTACGTTTGATTACGTCGTTTTTTAACACATCGACCACGACGTACATGTTTTTCGAGGAAACGTTTGTAAAAATATGTTTTCTTACAATTTGTACATTCGTATACGGGACCAGAAGTACCATGAACTGATTGCATATGAGCCTTTAGAACTTGTTTCATTTCGAAAATTTGAAAACAATGCGGACATTGATAACCACGCATTTGTGTCATACCAACCGCAGCACCATTTAAAGAAGCGGTTCCAATTACACCATCACTACCTGTAATACCATTAGCGCCAGCGCCTCCCTCTTCAGAGGGTGTTAGTAACTCAATCTCTGGTATTAGCGGCAAGGGTTCATCATCTTCCTGTTCGGTATCACTTCCCGTAGCATCAGCACCGTCTTCATCACTTGCTTCGCCATTACCACCCTGTATACCATTAAATTTACTTAAATGTTGTTGCATATATTCATGCATCAGTCGTATTGAATTAAAATCGAATGCTGGCTTTTCACCATTTCCATTTATTATTTCACCATCATCATAGTCTTCTTCTTCGTCTTCAACTTGCCCCTTCCTATGATCATCAACATGATCATGATTTTCATCGCCAATATCGTCGTCATGTTCATTAATAATATTATGTTCCTGCTTATGATCACCATTCATTTGCCGAAATTCATTAATATCATACAGATCACCATCATGATCTATATGATTTTGTTCCTTGGCTACTTCATCTTCAGATTCGGCAATATCCTGTTGATCCGATTTACTTTGTATTTTACGTATTAGCAGTTGTTGTCGATAGAAATTATCCGCATCTTCACATTTCTTTTTGAATAGACATGCGGATATGGTGTCCTTGGCACATGTAATGCAGACTTGTTGAGGTAATGTATCATCGCGTTCAATCTGAAAAGATACAAGAAATTTTGTTATTATTATAAAAATATTAAAAATTTTTAATAATCACGAAATCTCGTTCAAACGAGATCATCATGCACAGAAAATAAAATCGTCAAATTTAAATCAACAAACTTTAATTGTAAATCAACCAAACATGATATCAACCAAGCATTTAGTAAAAACGGCCGCCTGTTAGTCCATAATTCAAAACTTCGATTTTGTTTTCAACAAACTCAGTCAAGTAATTTTATTTCAAAATTCTTTTATCATGTCAATAAATAGCGTTTGTGTTTGTTAAATTTCTTTGTTGAAAAAAAAAATTTATTTGTCAGATCAACAAATTGTGTTTGTTGAATTTCTTTGTTAAAAAAAAATATTTTTTTACTTTTGTCAGATCAACAAATTGTGTTTGTTGAATTTCTTTGTTAAAAAAAGATATATTTTTTTTTTACTTTTGTCACATCAACAAATTGTGTTTGTTGAATTTCTCTGTTGAAAACAAACAAAATCTTTTTTTAATAATCAAAATTTACAAACGTTTGTTGATATTTAAAATTTCCATATAGCAGCACTTTCAATGAAAAATGTAATTGTATTTACAAATATAGGGGTCAATACACTCAAAAAATTATGTTAGTAAAATTAACTGAAAATGTTAGTTAAAATAACTACTTTGTAAGTTGTTTTGGGGTCAACTACTTTTTCAGTTAAATCAACTAACAATGTTAGTTATTTTAACTGGCTTATGTAGTAAAAACTACTTACATTTGTAGTCAAAACAACTAAAATGTAGTAAAAATAAAATAATCAATAAATTATTTTTTTTTTTTAAATTTGAAGACAAAATTTTTTCAAAGTTTTTTTTTTTTTTTAAAGTAGTGAAAAATAAAAAAAACGAAAATTTATTTTTATTTTTTGGAAAAAAACTTTGAAAATTTTTCAGAGATAAAAAAAATAAAATTAACTACTTTAAATAACTGTTACTACATCACAGTACTTTTTTGTTAGTTATTCAAAAAAACTACTTAAAATAACTACCAGAAATAGTTGTTTGATATTTTTCATACAAAAACAACTGACTTTGTAGTTGAAAACAACTAACTACTGTAAAATATACAAACAGCTAACATGTAGTAACTTACATAATTTTCTGAGTGTATAACAATTTTTTTTTCTGTGTGTAAATATTGTTCTAGCAAGATTCCAGAGTAAAGTAAAGATGAAAACTAATTAATGATGAATAATGATGAAATCTCGCTCAAACAAAAGCATCATCTAAATCACCCTGGAATTATTTAATGAAACGAATTATCTGGGTGTGATCCTTGAATAAAGGCTTTCTTAGAAAAGGAATACAGAGAAAATGATGAAAAAGTCGTTATGCGCTTTTTACATCTGCAAGAGAAGTGTCTTTTTTAAAATTAGGATTTTCATTTTATTCTTCAAAAAAAAAAAATCGTGACATAACAAAATATTTTTAATGATTTTTGTACTCTGAAACACAAAAAAAAAATGTTGACAAAAAATTTTGTGTCCAGGACTTTTTCCAAAAATTTTTGGAAAAAGTCCTTTTAAATCTCTTAAATCAAATTCTTAACTTCAAAACGCTAAAAAAAAATTTAGAGACTAAGAAAATTTGAATTTTTTTTCGGGATATAGTTTTAAATAAAATTATATACATATTTTTATATATCCCTTATCTAAAAATTCCCGACCTTACATCTTATATCTAATTATATTTATATTCATGCAAAACAACATATAAATATGAAGAATTATATATTAGCATATATGATTATATCAGATCTTTTTTACTCGGGATTATTAAACATTTTTCCATAAAACAAATTCTAAGATTCGGAAATATATTTCCCCATAAAAAAGGTCAGATTCTGAAACGGTTTTCTTGTAGGAATATCCGATTCTGAGAGACTTTTTTCAGAAAAATTATTGGCAGATTCTAAGGAAAAATTCTCAGTTCCTGAGGGATTTTTTCCAAGGTTGGTAATCGAAACGAATAACGGTACTGGTATCGATTTTATTTTATTTCGGTGTCGGTTACGGTATTTGAGTTTAATCGGTTACGGTAATACCCATACCGAAACGTCAATACCGGTATTATCGAAAAAAAAATGTCAAAAATTAAAAAAAAAAAAAAACGTGTAAAAACTTAAAAAAAAAAAATCAATTTTTATCAATGTTGGCAATCGATACCTTTATCCGTTTCAAAAACCTTTAAATTGAATACCGGTACCAATACCAATGCCGAAACTCAGTTTTGGAACGGATACCGGTATCCGAAAACCTTTTCCTTCGGTACCGGTACGTACCGGTATTGAAACGGTTTTTCCTAAAAAACATGTTTTTTTACAAAAAAAAAGAAATTATTAAAATTTGTGATTTTTTTTGATTTTTGTAAATGAAAAATCGTAGTCCAAATGCCTCCCCGAAGTCTCATAAAAATCAAAAAAATCTTTGGGCAACCACATTAAAAATTTCCAAAAAAAAGTCGTACTTCAACCGCTATGCGAGAGCAAAAGAAAATTAGAAAATTTTCACGAAATTTTTTTGAAATCATTTAGACTCTCAATAGAAACATTCTGAACCCCTTAGTATAGTTTAGTTTTTTTGATATATTTTTTAAACCGCGATGTGGGTGCCCAAGAATTTTTTTGATATTTATAGAACTTCGTGGTTCAAAAATTATTAGCAAAACCGTGAATTTCAAATTGGTTTCACCTTTAGTTCACGTGTTGAAAAACCCGTTAAACCTGCTTTAGAGTCAGAAATATGTTTTACAAAGTATTTTTGTCACTCACAAATATTTTTACAATTAAGCAAATCTTTATGAAATTTGTGTTATTTTGTAGAGCAGGAAAAATAACGGGACACGTATTTTTTTTAGCGGCCCAAATTCATATTTAGGTGTTGAAAATGAGGGGGGAAGAAACGGCAATTTTTCAGTTTTTGCGTTTATCTCCTATATTATACAAAAAGAAACCTAGTCATGTTACATACCAAATGAAAGGTCTTTGGAAAACCTATTTTCTTGTGTAAAGAACGTATACAACGTATCCAAACATGTACAATTTTTCGTTATATTGAGTAAAATGCCAAAATTTAATCTGATACCACATATGCCTATATTAGTTTTGTCTTAATAGGCGCAAATCGTAAAAAAAAACTAAAAAAGGTCAATTTCCCCCCGTACAAATCGACCCCCCTTAAAATGAGTTTGGGCCGCTAGAAACAATACGTGTCGAATTAATTTTCGTTCTGAACAACATATCCAAATTTCATGAAGATTGGAGGGTGACACCAGGGAGACACAAGGGAGACTTCCTTGCACTCAGAAAATTATGTTAGTTACTACATGTTAGTTGTTTGTATATTTTACAGTAGTTAGTTGTTTTCTACTACAATGTCAGTTGATTTTGTATGGGTGCTGTGGCTTAGTGGTTAGCGCGTTGGACTACTAGCCAGCAAGCCTGGGTTCGATTCCCGGCTCAGGCAGAACAACAGTTTTTCAGATATTTATTAGTTTCTATTTATAACTACCCTGCAAACAAACCGATACGACATCGATTCGCCGGTTGTATTGCCGATACGATAAATGTTATTGCGGCAATTATCGAATTCGTATCGCCGGCGATACACCTTTCGGGAGAAACTGTTACCCGACGACAATACATCCCGGCGATACGAAAACGATTCGTCTTGGCGATAAAAGGGCAATATCGCCAGATAATCGTATAAACGAAAAATAATAGATTTGTATGTATCGCCGGAATATCGCCAAAATGATAAACCGCCGATACAGCTATATCGATTCCCTGAAGCTGAAATAGACATTATTTTTTTCATTCATATTTTGGTCATGTTAACAGGACTAAAAACATTTGCATTCACCCGAAAAATATGTATATCCGCAACATTCGCCGAATTTTTGATTTTATCTTTGAACGCATATTTGTGTTTTTCGGCCAAATTTATATTCTTTTAAAGATTTCTTGTTGTGCTTGATAAATTATTTTATTTTAAATTGACAAAGAAATAAAAATTTTCAATATTTTTTTTTTTGTTTATCGCCGAAATATCGTTTGTATGAGAAAACGGCGATATAATAAAAATACTACTTTGATTTTTTATTGAAATGATAAATTTCCGTATCGCCGCAATATCTTTTCGATGATATATCGCCCTATTGTTTGCAGGGTAATATCTATCGCAGCACCCTCCTTCGTTGATAAATAGCACTAAAACGTCAACGAAGTAAAATAATAAAATAATGGCTATTAAAATACAGCTTCAAAAATAATTCGCCAGATCAATAACAGATGGCGATGCAACAACTGTACTCAAAATTATCAACACGCGCAATTACAGTGTTGCCATACTGAAGCCCTTCTATCTTTCAAATCTTTCATCTCTCTTCTATCCCCTTTCCGAAAGAAACATCACGGTTACATTAGTAATTGATAGGCAGCATTGCCTGAGTGTTGTTTCTTTTAAAAAAAAAAAAAAAAAAAAACAACTATTTCTGTTAGTTATTTTAAGTCGTTTTTTGTAACTAAGTCGTTTTTTGTAACTAAAAAAGTACTGTAATGTAGTAACAGTTATTTAAACTAGTTAATTTAATTTTTTTTATCTCTGAAAAATTTTCAAATTTTTTTTTCCAAAAAATAAAAATTAATTTTAGTTTTTTTTATTTTTCACAACTTTTTAAAAAAAAAAAAAAAACTTGTAAAAAATTTGGTGTTCAATTTTTTTTCTGAAACATTTTTTGAAAAAAAAAAAATATAAATTTTAGTTGTTTTGACTACAAATGTAAGTAGTTTTTACTACATAAGTCAGTTGTTTTTTATCAGTTAAAATAACTAACATTGTTAGTTGATTTAACTGAAAAAGTAGTTGACCCCAAAACAACTTACAAAGTAGTTATTTTAACTGACATTTTCATTTGAACTAACATAATTTTTTTAGTGTGTAAGTCAAATTAAACTCTTCTACTTTTTTTTACATATTTTTTTTATTTTTCTTTAACAAATGAAACACTTTTATGTCAAAATAACTTCAAAGTCCTGCACTTTGATCAAGGTGATAAGAAAATTACAGTTTTCTCGGCCCGCCCCCTTTTGTAGGTGTGGTCCGGCAACGTCCCCGCCGACCCCCTAAGAAAACGTTATTTAAATTTTTTTTTTTACATTTTAAAGGGCATTTTAGCAAAAATGCTAAAAATAAATACGTAAATACGTGTTTAGTATTAAAATTAAAAAAAAAACAAGTGGGAATGTTAAATTCGGCTGTGCCGAATCTTTTGTACCCTCCAAAATGTAAAAAAAAAATAAAAATAAAAAATTGTCAGGGGCGTTTATTTTTGGGGGGGGGGGGCGATGGGGTCAGTGGGGGACGTTGATAGCGCCTTCCCATCGCGATAAATATACCACATCTTTCATTTATTTAACAAAAATACAAAAAAACATGTAAAAAAGTGTATTTTTTCAGAGGTTGGTTCAGTTCTTCAAGGGGGAACTTTTTTCCCCCTGGCCCGATTTTGCCCATTCACGAACTTAACCTGCCTATGAACATGAGACATATTTGTGCCAAACTTCAGGAGTCTAGATGTTTTATTTTGGACTGCATTGTGTTATCTACAGACAGACGGACGGACGGACATTCATAGAATGTCTTAGAATCGATCATGGATCAATAATATATATACTTTATGGGGTCCCCGACCGATATTTCGATGCGTTACAAACGGAATGACAAAGTGAGTATACCCCCATACTGTGGTTGGAGGGTATACAAAAAATATGTTTTTTAAGTTTTTATGCGTTTTTTATATTTTTAGAATTTTTTTCGATAATACCGGTACGTACCGGTATCGACGTTTCGGTATCAATAATACCGTAACCGATACCGAAATAAATAAAAAAACGATACCAATATCGATACCGTAATTCGTTTCGATTGCCAACCTTGATTTTTATACTCGGTGCATATTGGCTGGATGCTAGCAAGCTAAAATTAAAGCTTGGAAAATTTCGTATATAGCATTTTTTCAAAAATAGTCGAGTGATAATATTCAGGTTTTGTAGTGATAACTTCTTCTTTAAAGAACTGTTATCAAATATATGCTGTTCCATTATTACTTTGAGTCACTGTACATATTTTTAACTTCTGAAGAACAATTATTTCTGCAAAAATGTAATGACATTTAGATAATTCACTAAAAAAACTAAATCCAACAAAAAGAATAAACATATTTACAAAATAAATACCTAAAAAGATATACAATCATAAAAAATTTATACGAAAAAAAAAACTAAAATAAAAACTTCATATAATATTTACAACAAAAGGTATAAAATTTCAAACTAAAAATGTAAATTTTTCTTTAAAAAGGGAGTGGTTCAAATATAACAAAAAAAACAAAAACAACAACAAAAATAATAAAATAATATGAAACTATTCAATAATATTACTACTATTCAATTCAACTAATACACTACCATACAATAATGTTGAAATATTCAAAATGAATAATAAATAAAAAAAAGAACAAATAAAAAAACAAAATTATTAATATGAAAAATAAATAAAAAACAAAATAATTTAATCAACCCAAATAATAAAAATATAAAAAAAATAACATAAGAAGAAAAGAAAATAAATAAAAAAATTAAAAAAAGTAAATTTGTTTGTTATTTGAGTTACGTAAAATTTAAGTTGTTGTGTCGTTTTTTTTTTTGTGGAAAATTTATTTTAAATTGAAATTTTTATTTTATTAATACATTCATTAAGCATTATAGTCTACAATACTTTAAATAAATGAAAGAATTTTGATTAATTTTTATTAAAAAATAAAAATTGTTTTATTCGACCTTTAAAATATAATATGAAGAATTGGTTTATTCTAGCTCGAGGTCATTATTTCCTTTACTAATTAAAACTATGATATTCTCATAAAATAATTTTTAAGAAAATTATTTTTCTGTTTTAAATTTATTTATGTTGGTAATTTTAGCAGATTTTATTAAAACCCTATACTACAAGTAGAAAATGGCACTTAAATGACAAATCGTTTATTGTCAAACTAAAATATTAACGTACAGTTGTTTTCAAAATAATAGGAGAAAAATAGGAGTGCGTATCGAACATTAAAATTCATAAAGGTATATCTTTGAAACGAAAACGAATATTTTTAGTAGATAAAAAGTGCATCGTAGAAAATGTAGCAAGCTTTAATTTAAAATTAATCCCATCCAGTAGCTGATTTCTGTAACTCTCGAATCGAAAGATTTCTCGCATGAAACATGTGAAATGAATCAAAAACATTGTAAATCGACACAAAAACTGACTTTTCACATTTTACTGTTTCTGTAACTTTGTTGTGCGAAAACTTTTGAACTTATTGGAATGATGCGAAAAAACCCGTTTCTGTAAAGTAATTGGTCGAAAACTTTTCTATTTGAAGTGTCAAAAAAACTCACATTTTAAAACGGTGCGAGACTTCGACAAAAAGAAATCAAAACATTAAAAAGATAATAAAAAATTAAAAAAATGGAGAAAAATAGTAAGAAAAATACAAACTACTTGTTTTGTGTTTGTATAAATATCTAATTTATTATATTTTTTCACAAATTTTAGAAAAATCAAAGAATCTCTAAATGTAAAAATGCTGTTATAAATACAACGCTATACATTATCATCAACAATATGTAATTTTATTTTTTTTTATATTTTATTAAATGATCAATCAACAATAATTTGAATTGCTCCGTGTTTTTTTTTTCTGTTTTGATACTATTTTCTCACTGTGATTACTTTTTTGACAGCTATCTTGGAATATTCCAATACAAACGCTGGCTTTTTCGCATTGACATACAGAAACAGTTTTTATTCCAGAGTCGAGAAACAGTGGAATTTTTTGTTTCATATTTTTCGATGCGAAAACTTCTCACTTTATTTACAGAAACGGGCTACAGATTGGGTAAAAAATAAATGAGATACATGGGTCAAACTGCAAAATGAAATTTTTGGAATACTTTTTTTTGGATTTTTTTAAAAAATACTTACGAGTCGATTTATTTTAAATACACAATTTTGGATTTTTAGCATTAGCCTTATAGTTAATTTTCAGTAATCAAATAATTTTTCTACCTACCAGGAAAAAAATCCAAGACCTTTCGCATTGTAAAAAAAACACGTATTTTTGGACATCCAGTTTTTTGTAAAAAAAAGTAAATATTAATTTCCAAATATGGCTAGAATTAATTTAAATTAAAGTTTAAGCAATTATCTACAACGCACTTTTTATTTGCTTAAAATACTCGTTTTATTTTCAAAGATATACCTTTCTGAATTTTTACGAGGATACTCCTATTTTTCTCCTATTTTTCTGAACACAGGTGTATGTATATTCGACTCTACTCCCATTGAGAATTAGAAGACGAAAATTGTAACATCGTAGTATGATCACGATCGTAGTAAGATCACAATCGTCAAATAACCAACAAAAAAAAAATTAAAAACAGAGATTTGCACTCAGAAAATTATGTAAGTTACTATATGTTAGTTGTTTCTAAATTTTACAGTAGTTAGTTGGTTTCAACTACAAAGTCAGTTATTTTTGTATGAAAAATCAGTTTGACTATATGTATAATCTAACGACGACTAACAAAAAAGAAAATAAGAATTTCTGTTTTCATTTTCTTCAAACCAAATAGGTTTGCAACTTCGATTTGTAACTTAGATAATAACTCACCTGCTGGTGATTAAAAGCGTTTTTCACCAGTTGGTGAATAAAACGTAACGTAACATCTTTTTAAATTTTTTTTCATCAAATATTTTTTTTATCTAATAAATTTTTTTTTTAATTTTTTTCATCAAAAAAATTTTTTTTTTCAAAAGAAGTTTTTATTTTATAATTTTTTTATCAATACTTTTTTTAAAAAAAAATTTTATTTTTTTTTTTTCATCAAAATATTTTTTTTCATCAAAATATTTTTTTTCACCAAAATATTTTTTTTTATCAAAATTTTTTTCATCAAAAATTTTTTTTCATTAAATTTTTTATTCATCAATATAAATTTAATTTATTATTTTATTCGACCTTTTTATTTTTAAATTTAGAAAATAAAATATTTGAGCTCAAGGCCTTTTTTAATGTTTTTGGTTAATATTTTTTCATTTATTATTTGCCAATATTTTGTTCCTTGTTGAAGAACATCATCTAAGTATATGATATATATTCATCAATATATTTTTTTCATCAAAGTTTTTGTTTCTTCTTCAAAAACTTTTTTTTTATCAAAAAACAAATTTTTTCAACAACATTTTTTTTTTTTCATCAAAACTCTTTTTTCATCGAAATTTTGTTTTTCATCACAAAATTTTAATTTTTTTTTCTTCTTTTTTTTTACCAAAACTACTTTTTCAACAAGTCTAAAATTCTGACATAAAAATGTTTCATTTGTTTAACAAATGTACAAAAAACAAGTGAGAGTGTTAAATTCTTCTGTGGCGAATGATTTATACTCTCCAAAATGTAAAACCTTTTTTGCACTTAAGTAAAACCCTTTTTTGCACTTAAGTAATGCACTCATTTACTTAATTGCTTTCCACAGACAGATGGACGGATGTATATAGCTAGATTGTCCTACACTCAAAAAATTATGTTAGTAAAATCAACTGAAAATGTCAGTTAAAATAACTACTTTGTAAGTTGTTTTGGGGTCAACTACTTTTTCAGTTAAATCAACTAACAATGTTAGTTATTTTAACTGACAAAAAAACAACTGACTATGTAGTAAAAACTACTTACATTTGTAGTCAAAACAATTAAAATGTAGTAAAAATAAAATAATCAATAAATAATTTTTTTTTTCAAAAAATTTTTCAGAAAAAAATTGAAGACCAAATTTTTTCAAAGTTTTTTTTTAAATAAAAGTTTTGAAAAATAAACAAGTAAAAAAGTTAAATTCGGCCTTGCCGAATGTAGTGATACCCTCCACAATTTCAAAAAGATTATTGCAAAAAACTTTATTTAAAAGGAAATTACTTTTGAAAAAAAAAATTTCCGCGAAAAAAAATTTACGCGAAAAAAATTAGCGATTTTTTTCTTTTTTTGTCAAAAAATATGTTCATACCTGTTTAAATACCATTTGGTGTTCAATTATGTTCACATATGTCAACCAGAAGCCGAATTAAAGCATTTTGTATTTTTAGGTTATGTTGAATGTACTAAAATTTTTGAGGTGTGCTTACATTTTCGTTCATAACTTTTGAACCGCTGAAGCGATATCGCTCAAATGCAATACCAAACTTCTCGGGAGAAGTTCCAATAAATATGCTAAGTTTCAGTCATCTCTGTGCAATATTTTGTCCGCGACAGCATTTTCCACAGACAGACAGACGGACAGACGGACATCGCTAGAATGTCTTAAAATCGATCGGGCATCATGAATATATATACTTTATGGGGTCCCAGATCGATATTTCGATGAGTTACAAACGGAATGATAAACTTATATATACCCTCTATCACTAAGTGGAGGGTATAAAAAAAACGAAAATTTATTTTTGGAAAAAAACTTTGAAAAATTTTCAGAGATAAAAAAAATAAAATTAACTACTTTAAATAACTGTTACTACATCACAGTACTTTTTTGTTAGTTATTAAAAAAAAACTACTTAAGATAACTAACAGAAATAGTTGTTTGATATTTTTCATACAAAACAATTGACTTTGTAGTTGAAAACAACTAACTACTGCAATATATACAAACAACTAACATGTAGTAACTTACATAATTTTCTGAGTGTAGAAATGGATCGATAGTACATTACGCCTTTTCAAAATTCCAAAACGTTGTGCTGGAGCAAAATTGCTCCATGAAAACTTTCTAAATATTTTTTTCTCAATATACTCTACCTAACGAAAGTTTTGGCACCAATTTTAAAAATAAAAAAAATATTTTTTTTGACCAAATGCACTACGGATGCAAACTTTAACCCTTTCACGACCAGAAATTTTCTGCCGAAGCCTTTTAATTTTCTGTTCATTGTCGTGATCCTTGACCAAATAAAAGTTATGAAACAAAAAAATTGTGCCCCTAACCCCTCTCACGTCCCCCTTATTTTTCTTGGTGAAAAAATTTAACATTTGACGATTACGCATTTTTGGCAAATGTATTTGCTATTCGCTGTGATATTTAAAATCTGCAACGCAATAATAATTATTCTACAAGAATTTGGACCTCTAAACCCGCTACTTGGACCTTATTTCGCTTGACAAGCAACGATCCTTTTGTCCCTAAAATAGAGATTTTCATTTCACAAACTTTGGGGACTTACAGTGAGTAAGATAATCAATTTAGAGACTTACTGAAAACTAAACTTTTGTAGCCCTAACACTCCTCTACAATTCATCTTTTAGCACATTTAAAATCGTTTGAAAAATGTGGCAAATATAACAAAAAAATAAAAATGGGACATATATCAACCATTGGTCGTGTAAGGGTTAGGCGCTGGTTGCGCCCTGAAGATGACCTCCAAATTTTTTTTGAATTTTTTCCCCGTAAGCAGCTCTTTAATAAGCATCGTTCTAGGAGTATGTCGTAAAATTTTCCATTTTCGAGGCACGCTAATTTACATATTAAAAACCCCTTCTTTAAATATAAAAACATCATATAGTTTTTAAGAAGAAATAGCTCAAAAATTTAAAAAAAAACTAAAAAATCAAAACTTTTTTAAACTCGATAAGCCGAGATACCCCATCCCCAAAAATCGTCTCTTTTATATATTTTAAGTTTCACACAAATCGGTGTATAACGGTAACGACTTCCCTAGTTAGTGCACTCAAAATACTAAAATTAATTAATTGGTTTTTATATGAAGTTAGACAGTTGCAAAAATAAAGCAAAGTTATAATCCTCTCATTTTCTGGTTCAATAGTTTTTCTTTAAATTTACAACAGTCTGTGAATATCATTAATTAAACTTTTGCGAAATTTTGCATATTTTATATCATAACAATTTGCGTTAATTTACTGAGATTTTCAATTAAAAAAAACAAAAAAAAAACAGAAGAAACAAAAAATAATATAAATTCACATCAAATATAAAAAACATTAATTTAAAAAGAAACACAACAAAAAAAAATATTTTTATTAAATTAATTTTCTACTTGTACAGATCCAAAAGTACGAGTACAAGCAACAAAATATGTTGCATATGTGTGTGTGTGTGAAAAATTGTACAATACAAAATATTTATGAATTATAAAAACCAAACCAAACTTGTATATTTTTTTTTATATATTTTTTTTGTATTCAATTAAGTTTGAGTATACATAATTTTATTTCGTCTTTTTTTTTGTTGGTTGAAAATGTTTTTTATTGGAACAACAACAATAAAAATTAAAGAAATAAATAAATAAATTCATATTCTTATATTTTTGTATTAAAATTTTACTCATACAATCAATTTACTTCTTCTGGTTGTTGGTTGGTTTGGTTTGGTTGTTTTGAGAGTTGCCAATTTATTTATTTTTATTTATTGAATTTTGAACATATTACAAATCATATACTGAATTAACCTAACCAAGACGGGTGACAGTGACCATTGTCTCGTTGAAGCAAAACAGACCCAGGCCTCTGTGGGAATCGAACCCACGACTCAGCATCTCCGCCTGGTAAACACTGCAATGATCTGGCAATCTTCGAGCCAGGCACAATTCAAGCTCTTCCGAATAGACTCCAAAGCCCACTTGCTCGTGCAGCCTTGATCAATCTGTGTAAAAATGTATGGTGGCTCCACTACCCGGAATGCCCCTCATCCAAGATTCCTGGCTGGTATCATAGTGGTAAAGTGGCGCTCAAAAAGGCTCATGGAGGGAGCACAGTCGACATTTTGTGGAATTTGTATCTTCTTCAAAATCGTGCTATGGCCACAATCGCTGCTCCTTCGTTGCTGTGTGCTATTAAGTCGAATTGCCAACGTAGCCGCATACTGCCTACCCAATAGGTCTAATGGTATCAGGTGAAGGAGGATTTCTAATGCAGCCATAGGTGTAGTTCGAGGAGCAACAGTGATGCACATCGACGCCATTCTCTGTACCTTCGTGATAAAGGCACAGTTCACATTTGTTTCTAAAGCAGGCCACCATACAATGATTCCATACAGCAGAATTGGACGCACCACTGCTGTATAGATCCAATGAACGACTTGAGGGCTAAGACCCCATCGTTTCCCAATGAACCTTTTACAGGAATATAAAGCAATCGTTCCTTTTCTCACCCGTTCCTCAATATTACGAAATTCAACTTCCTATCTAGAAATACTCCAAGATACTTGGCTGCATCTGATAAGGTGATTTCAGTGCCGTCTAGAGAAATAGGATCAAATGCAGGAATCTTATTTTTCTCTGTTCTGTTTTACTTGGATTAACTTCTAGACCACAGCCTCTTGCCCATTAAGACAGATCTTTCAGAGAACCCTGACAAATGCCCCTTAATGTTGGCAGATACTTCCCCTTTACATATGCGACAACATGACAACAACGTGATTCTAAGAGATAGCAGCATTGAACTCGGTGCCAGGTTCCAAAGAAGCGGCGAAAGAACTGTGGTGTGCCCGTATTGACAAATCGAGATATAACAGACGCTCCCAATTCAGACGTTATACGTCTATTGGCAAGTAGGTTTTCCACTATTTAAATGATCCCACGCTTTACTCCCAGACCAGACAATGCCACAATTATTGAGTCTGGGATGACATTATTAAAAGCCCACTCTATGTTAAGAAAGGCCACCATAGTGTACTCCTTCACCGAAAACGATCTCTCGATAGTACCAACGAGCTCATGAAGATCTGTTTGCGTTGATCGACCCTTGCTGTAAAGCAGCCTCGGGTCAATCACTTTACGCAAATATGAGTTTATCATACGTTCCATTGTCTTCACAAAAAAGAAGACAGACTAATTGGTCTGAAATCCTTCGGAGGAAGGATTGCAAGTAGAAGAAGCCAGAACTTTGCGCAGCCTGGATGCCTCAGAAACGTCTTCTATGTTTCCAGTTTTTTCAAAATCTGAGTAAAAACTCAATGAAGCGATAATCTGAGAAAGAAGGTTCTTCCAAAACTCTCCAGTCATCAGTTCTATCAGACAATGTATATGATACATTTGTTACGTCAAGAAATTCTTGCCGCGTACTTGTAACGAAAGTTGGTTCACTACCCTTGTTACAAATATACAAAAACTCCATAAGTGACTCGCCTCTATCAATTGTACCTGTAATTCCCCATATCGAATGATGTACATTAGCATCAAAGCACACTACTAACTGGTGTCCCCTACATTAGACTCCCGAATCAGACTGATAACCTTCTCCGTGAGTAACATCAATATCACTAAAATTTGATAAAAAGAATATATTAAAGCCATTTTTCGCCAAGGGCGCAACTGAGGCTGCCTTCTTTTCCACCACCTTGTTATTGGCTTTATTCTCCGTCTTTTCGTAAAGATCGCATTCTTACCCAGATTCGGTTTCGAATAAGAAAGATATGTGTCCCATCTGTTCTGAATCGGAAGCAACATAACTCTCCGCATTCTGTACTGCATGGGCTTCGACCCGAATGTCACCCATCGTAGCATTTTCTTTGTCCTCCGTGTTTCGAAAATGCCAGATGCATCTGTCATCAGCCTAGAATCGGTCAGCTGAATAGCCACCTCTTCCAGATTCTCGTCCCCAGCCGACTCTGTTACTGGCTTGACTGCGTCTAAAATAGGCCTCTTGTCGCCCTTTTATACATGGACTCTTATATGAAAAAAGCCAAATCTAATAATACCGTCAGTCCTGGCTAAACGCGGAAGTGATTCCTCATTAACCAAGACCACTGCTTGATGACGAGCGCCCTCCACTTGTAGCCATCGGAATACATGCATGAGCTCTGGGTTGCGACGGGATATCATGTTTTTCCACAACGTCCAGTCTGGCTCCAGGCCACAACTCTCCCACTTGGCTAATGGCAACCTTAATCACGGCTGCGGATCTTTCGTTCCCAAAAGCAACCAGTTTTACTCGCCCTTGATACCAACCTGCGTTGACAGTAGTAGGCAGAAAATCAGGCATACTCTTAAGGAGCCTAAAGTAGATTTCATTTAATTTAGTTTTAACTAAACTCCACTTGTCCCTTGTTGTACTATAATCCCCATTCTCCCTGTTGATCACAGCCCTAACTAAGCTACCTTTCACCACTTCACTAAAAGACTGAGTCCAGATGTTACCGATCTCCTTAGATCTCTTAGGTAAATGTTGCTGGTCGGGCGAGCGCAACCTTTTACCAGACTTCGATGACGAGGCCGAAACAGCGCCCTCTTTGTCAGGTGCGCGCATTGCCGAAAGTTTGTTCTGTTTCTTAATGACTCCTTTCGCCCATGATAGCGATGCCTTCTCACGTTCGGAGAGTGTCGTTCCATCGAGTTGGCTTAGTCTGTTGATTATTTTCAAACAATGCCTTCTCTGGTTGTGCCTGACCTTTCAGGCACAATATTGCCACCAATATTGGGATTGCTAGGACCAGCACCAGTCGGTGAGGCAGAGCCTCGAATTAAACCGGTATTATTTGTGTCCATATTTTATTTTTCCTTTTTGTGTTTCAGTAATTCAATTAATAGCACGGAGTTTAACTAAAACACGTCCACACTTGTCAACAGTTGAACGAATAAAAAAATGACCAATTAGAGGGTTAATATGTTTCAGGAAAAGAACCGCTATACAATGTCTCTGAATATATCCAACCACATTTTTATGCTCGGATGTGCATTAATTATCGTTTTCCAACCACCTTGGATAAAAAATTTAAAACTTTAGTGGGCCATAAAAAAGAAATTCGAACCAATTTTACAAGACCCTGTGGTGATTAGTACTTTTTTTTTACAAAAATGATAAAAAAAGGTTTTTACTCAAAATAAAATATTGTTCAAATTTTTTCACCGTAAAAAAAAGTTACTATCCTTTTTTTAATAGATTCGGCCAAGTCGAGTTTAACTTTTCTACTTGTTTTTAACTATTTTTTTTTTATTTGCCAAAATTCTGGCAACACTGATTGAGTGTGCCACTAATAAAATAAAACTATTTGGTTGGCTTCAATTCGAAACAACGACAACAAAACAATTTTCAAATTTTTTAGTCGTTTTGTTTGACTTGAAAAATTTAAAATTTATTCGTTCTTTTGTGTGTCATTATTTAAGTAACAACACTTAAAAAATTATGTTAGTAAAATCAACTGAAAATGTCAGTTAAAATAACTACTTTGTAAGTTGTTTTGGGGTCAACTACTTTTTCAGTTAAATCAACTAACAATGTTAGTTATTTTAACTGACAAAAAACAACTGACTTATGTAGTAAAAACTACTTACATTTGTAGTCAAAACAACTAAAATGTAGTAAAAATAAAAAAAATCAATATATAATTTTTTTTTTCAAAACATTTTGCAGAAAAAAAAATTGAAGACCAAATTTTTTCCAAGTTTTTTTTTTAAAAAAAAGTTGTGAAAAATAAAAATAACGATTTTTTTTTTTTTTTTTGTAAAAAAACTTTAAAACTTTTCAGAGATAAAATAAATAAAATTAACTACTTTAAATAACTGTTACTACATCACAGTACTTTTTTGTTAGTTGTTCAAAAAAACGACTTAAAATAACTAACAGAAATAGTTGTTTGATATTTTTCATACAAAAACAACTGACTTTGTAGTTGAAAACAACTAACTACTGTAAAATATACAAATAACTAGCATGTAGTAACTTACATAATTTTCTGAGTGAACAATTTTTTATTTATAATTTTTTTTTTTTTTTTTTTAATTTTCATTCATTTATAATTTTGGTTTGTTACTGTAGTTTTCGTTGTTGTTGTTGTAGTTGTTTTCTTGATGAATTAAATTAAATTTACCGTTTGAATGACTGCTTGTGGAATTTAGTTTTTAAAATTTTATTATTTGAATTTATTATTTTTTTATTACATTTATATTTTGTCTAAACATTCATATTTTAAGTTAAGTTTATTTGTAGTTGTATGTATGAATTGTAGTTGATTTGTGGTTGTTTGTTGGTGTTTCTATTTAGTTTAAAAGTGTTACAGTCAACAAAATTTCTATAGATGCACACAGAAAATAATATCGTAAATTTTATTTCAATTAAAATTTTAATTGTTATTAAAATTAATATCAATTAGATATTTAATTGATTCAATTAATTTTTTAACATGTTTTGTTTGTTATCAGATTTATTAAAAAGTTATATGCGGACAAAGTGTCAGTAGTAGGGATGCCAAACGGGATTGACATTTACAAATCCCGGGATTCGGGATTTTAAAATCCTAATCCCGGGATCCCGGGATTTTTCGGGATTTCGGGATTTTTCGGGATCCCGGGATTTTTCGGGATTTCGGGATTTATTAAAATTAAGATTTTTTACGTTATATTTTTAATAATTTCTTTTCATAAATAAATATTTAATTAATTCATAACCATTGAATAATTATCGTAAAGTTTTACATATTTAGCACAGAAAAACCGAAAATTTAGGAACAACTATGACCTCAAATTCGAGCGATGTCCGTCTGTGAAAGACGCGATGCAGTTGAATTCAATAGATTAGAAAATAATTTTTTTTCTGTCGGCCTCTTTTGTAGACGTGGATATAAAATATTTGTTTAAATAATGATAAAATTGTATTAATAAATTGTATAAATAAATTTACAATTTCTCGCGAGGGAATGGTGTCCCCAAATGTCCTCTGCCGATACAAAATTTGTATTAATTGGTAGGCGAATCGCATTTTAACAGTTTCCTTCCGTTTGCGATAAATGTTTACAAATGCATTTAAATAGCTTAAGTAATAGAATTTTATCGTTATTTATATTATTTTTTATATCCACGCCCACAAAAAGGGGCGAGAAAAGGGCATTTTCTGGCTAGGTGCAACTTAAAAATGTGTCATTTATAAACAAAAGTACAAATTGGTAAAACATTTTGGGTTTCCATAGGCTGTTTTGGTTCTTCAAGGGGGAAATTTTCCCCTCATCCGCTTTTACTCATTTACGAACTAAAACTGTTAAAAAGAAACTTTACAGATGGATTACTTAATGCTTCCTTATAAATTAAACTCTCGGCAAAATTTAACTGCTTTTTAAAAATGTTGGCATATGCATAAATTGGCAGCTAATACCAAATTCGCATTAATTTTTTTAAACATGTTTAACCACTTAAACATGTTTAAACTTAAACCTTTTAAGGTACATAAACATGTTTAAGTGCTTAAACATGTTTAAAAAATATGAATACGAATTTGGTATAACTGTATATTAGGGTGAAACAAATTTTCTTTTGTTCGAATTTCAAAATCATCGTGGTGGGAATAGTTGCCTTTTAGAGTCAATATTTATACAAAAAAAATATTGGGATTCCTTTTTAGACATGAAAATCTGAAAGTTTCAAACAGAGTAAAAAAATGTTTCACTTTATTCGGAATTTTCTGATTTTTAAGTCAAAAAAGGAACCCAAAGACATTGCCCTGCATGTACAATATTGACCCTTAAAGTAATCAATTCTGACTCCGACGATTTTGAAATTCAAAAAAGGAAAACTTTGCTCCACCCTTCTATATATTAAGTAATACGCCCTAAAAATTAAATTGTACTGTAAAAGAGTAAGAGAATTTAAGCACAACATAACTCATTTGAAAGATATTTCAAACACCTTTCAAACGATATCCATTTTCTTACTATCGGACAATAAACACTGAAGAAATAGTCAATTTTTATTACAAAATTTGACAAAAAAATCCCGAAATCCCGGGATTTTTCGGGATTTGTCAATCCCGGAAAATCCCGAAAAATCCCGGGATTGAAAAAAATAAATCCCGGGATTCGGGATTTGTCAATCCCGAAAAATCCCGGGATTTCGGGATTCGGGATTTCCCGTTTGGCATCCCTAGTCAGTAGAGTCTTAAAAAACATGCATGGTGGGTGTTGTTATCTATTATATATATAGCCATTTTAAAAAGCTAAATTCAAACACCAAGAAAACCAATAAAACTTGCGTTTTAAGGTTAAAATGTTCTACAAAAAATTTCTGGATCAAATTTTACTGGGGTTGTCGAGGATTAAAAGTTCGTGCGAAAAGTGAAAAATGCTTAAAAAAGTAAAATTGTAAATTATATACTATTATATACTATTAAACTGTTTTTCATCAAAGTCGTCTGAAATAAGTCGAAAAAATTTTAATAATAATAGATGAATTGTTCTTTTCTATGTTCTTTTCTTAGAGCATATTAACCCTATATCTCCCATTTCTAGGGGTCATTTTGGCCCTTTTTTTAAATATCTTCTTAGAACACGACTAAGCCGTGCGTTTAAATGGTTAAAATCTTCTACAAACATTTTCTGCATCGAATTTTACTAGGGGTTGTCAAAGGTCAAAAGTTCATGCGATATAAGCAAAATGTTTAAAAAAATCATAATTAGTTAAATTGTGTTTCATCAAAATGCTTTACATTTTTACTTTTTAAAGCATTCTGCACTTTTCGCACGAACTTTTGGCCTTTGACAACCCCTAGTGAAATTTGATACAGAAAATTATTGTAGAACATTTTAACCCTTTAAACGCACGTTTTATTGGTGTTCTATAAGGATATTTGGAAACGGAACCAAAATAAACTTTAAAACTGGGAGATAGAGGGTTAATATGTTCAAAGAAAAGAACCGCCATCTAATTTCACTGAAAACGACTGTTAACGTAATTTATGTCAGAAGCAGATTTATAACATTTGTTCGACTTATTCCACACGACTATGATGATAAACAATTCAATAGCACGTGATAATTTTAATTTAACATTTTTAAGTATTTTGGACTTTTCGCACGAACTTTTGATCTTCGACTACCTCTATTGAAATTTTATGCAGAACATTTTTGTGGAACATTTTAACCCTTTAAACGCATGTTTTATTGGTGTGCTATGACAATATTTGAAAAAAAAGACCAAAATGACCCCTAAAACTGGTAGATATAGGGTTAATATATTCTAAGAAAAGAACCGCCATCAAATTTCACTGCATACATGTCTTAACGGTATTTACCTCAGAACTAGATTTAATACTTTTTTTACTTATTTAAAACGCCTTTGAAAAAAATTTAAAACCTTCAGTGGGCCATAAAAAAGAACTCGAGCTAATTTTTCAAAACCCTCCGGGAGTTTTGCTCTACTCTTGGTATAATTTAATTATTTTTTTGGTCCCATCCAAGATAAAAAATCGCACAGTATTATTTAAGAGTGTTGTCCAACCCAGAAACATAAAAAAATATGGAACAATTTTGTTTAGTTTAGGAGCAACAAGACTCTCAAAATCGACGATAGTCAACTATCGTTTTACGTGATCACAGTCCTGGTTAGGCATATCGGGGGGCGTGCGCTTTTTTCACAGTGGTTTAAAGTTGATTTTCGGCACAAAAATATGTCTGTTTTGGATGGGGGCTGGCGGGCGAAATATCTACAGCGCGGCTCCAATTTTTTAAACTCATCTGCGTGATATAGCCTTTCAAAAAATTAGAAATTATGACATGTTCTGTGTGCATTTTTTACAAAAAAAAATATTTCCTTTTAAATTAATATGCAAACATTTATGTCAACAGGTAAAATAAAGCAACGTCCCCCAACGACCCCTCCCCCAAAACGCCAAAGTCAAACTTTATTTTCGGAAAGCCGAAGTTAGTACTTTCACTTGTTTTTAATTAATACGCACAATAACCGAATTTGATTATTTTTGTAATTGAATCTACGAATTTTTAATTAAAATTATTTTTTTTTTCAATTATTTTTCTTTGCATCTATGGTTCACGAGATGTATATTTTAATATTTACCCTGGAAGTATAATATCTGTCAAGGCAGAGATTTTTTTTCTCAGACATCAGAAAATTATGTATGAATATAAGAAAATATGGAAAATTTTACATTTTTGTTCGGAAACTTCGAAAAAAATGAAGATCAAATCAAATGGATTTTAATTGCATTGCCATAATTTTATCAGGTAATTTATTATAATGACACCTTGGCGTATGAGTAATAAATTTATTTGAATATAGAAAATATAACTCATACGATACGAAGAGCTTTTTTCATTAATCTCGAATAGAGTTGTCAAAACCAGTTTCCAAAGTATTCGAAAAATCGATTTTTTTCTATTTTTCCGGTTTTTTAAAACCGGTTTTTTGAAAAGGTCGGTTTCCGAAGTATTCGAAAAATTGATTTTTTGGTCTCGAATAATCGACTTTTTATATATAATTTTTTTTTATTATTTTGCATTCAATGTTGTTTTTTAGTAGTCATTTCAAAACTTTGAAGAACATTTTAATTATAGTTAGGCTGACCATTCGTACTGATTTGATCAGTACATGTACTGATTTTTGATCACGTGTACTGATCAAAAAACGTTGTACTGATTTGTACTGATTTTTTAAAATATGTACTGATTGTACTGATTTTCGAACATTTCAATATAAAAAATAATTTATATTCGAAAATTCTGTACAAAATCTTGAATTTCCATAATATAAGTCGTTAGAGTTATTTTTTATAACTTAAGTCTGAAAATGAGATAATTCATAAAAACGCAAAAATGAATGTGAGCATGAGGTTATTTTGATCTTCCTAAATTTATATGAAAATGCGCACAGAATCTTTGCGGTTTTCTATAAAGAAAAGTTCAATGGGCCGATGGATTTTTTATATTTTTAAAAAGATGATGTAAATAGCATTAATCCAAATGATTCTGAGATCTTAGATGAGGTATTGTCATCAGAAAACCAGGGCCTTAAAAAAAACATCTGCTTATTAGCTATGAAGTTGTCTTTCAGGAAAAGTTGTCAAAACTTACGGAAAAAGACTTCAAAATCTGAGGGATTTTCTTATTCTCAAAACCTGTGAAATTTTGTTATATTTTCTGCACTGAAACGATCAAAACATTCAAATGAAGTCGTTTAAAGTCAACTAAATTTTCTGCAAAATAACGACAACAGTTGTTTTTTGCAGTTGTTTTTTCAAAATGCTTGGGGTCAAGTTAGTTTAACCGACATTTTTTGAGTGTTGAAAAAACATCAGTGTTTTCTCATAGAAAAAAATTTAGAGAGTTATTTCTAGAAAAAAAAACATAAAAACTTGGGCGTACTGATTTAAGCTCAGAAAAAATTGGTCACCCTAATTATAGTACCTTAAAAGAAATTCAAAATCTTGTATTGAAAGAGGGTTTTGACTAGATACTACATAGATAAATTATCTAAAAGATCTTACAAATTAGATCTGTTTTAGAAGGCATTACTGAAAAGTAATGGGCGTAATGATTGTTGTTGTTTTTTCAAGTAACTACACTCAAAAAAAAACTTGTAAAACGGCAAGAAAAGTTTGTAACTTTTTTTGCTACCTCCTATTTGTCAACAATTCCTTGTAATTTTACAAGCTTTTTACCAATAATTTTGTAATTTTACAAGCTTTTTACCAATAAAATCGTAAATTTACAAATTTTTTGACGTGATTAAACTTAAAGGAGGTTTCTTGATTTTACTAGATTTTTTGTTACCTCCTTTTTTACGAGAATTCCTATACAAAATTACGAGCTCTTCGTAATTTTACAAGATTTTTACCAATAAAATTGTAAATTTACAACTTTTTTGGCGCAGAAAAACTTACTACAAGGAAATCTCGTGAATTTACATTTTTTTTTTTTTTTTGTAAAAAAACCTTATAAATTTGTAAAATTACAAATAAAAATTGTAAAATTACAAAAATGTTTCTTTTGTTTTACAAAAATACAAAAAAAAAAACATGTTAAAAGGTGTCGTTTATCAGATGTTGGTTTAGTTTTTCAAGGGGTATCTTTTTTCCCCCTGTGCCAAATTTCAGGGGTCTAGCTTTTTATTTTGGACTGAATTGTGTTTTATGCAGACGGACTTACTAGTTTTGTTTAACTTTTTTATTCAATAAATAATTTAAAAAAAAAAAACCGAAAATCGATTATTCGAAACCGGTTTTTAGTTACAAAACCGAAAAACCGATTTTTTTAAAAGACGGTTTTTCGAAGTATTCGAAAACCGGTTTTTAAAATAGACGAATATTTGACAACTCTAATCTCGAATCATCATCCTAAAATTCAGAAATAATTTTGATTGTATGTATTTCCATTATTTTATATAGTGATTTTTTTTTAAGGTTGAGAATTCACTTTAAAAATTTGATTTTATTGTTTTATTGTTGCAAAAATATTATTTTCAGAAAAAAATATAAAAATTTTTGTAGACCACGATTTTTTTACAAAAAATATATAAGGTTTTGAAAATTCAGGATAAAACTTTTGTTTTAGCAATTCTTATTGCTTTTTGGGTAAGAAAAAGCCCAGCATCAATTGAAGATTTTTTTTTAAATTTAGAATTGGAATACATACTCGAATTTGTAGTTAGAATTTTCGAATTACAAATGGAATATTTGAATTACAAGTAGAATCTTCGTACTACAAATAATTAATACTCGAATATTCGGCAGAAAAATAAATATTCAGCTGAAACCAAAACTAGAGAAAAGAGAAAAAAATATTTGAACTGTAACAGTATTACATTTGTTGGTCAACCTTTGTATTTTTTTTTTTAAGTAAACTGAAAAAAGTTGAATGAAACACGAAATGAACTAAAACAAGGGGAGTGAAACACGAAATTAAAAAAATCATCGATTATTTTTTCAATACCGAAAAGATTCGGCAAATATTCGGGCAAAATTTTACCGAATACCAAAAAGAGGCCGAAATCCCAGTATTCGGCTGAAACCGAGACCGAAACCGAATATTCGGTCGTACTCTACAAATGAATCTTCAAATTACAAGTAGAATCTTTAAATTGCATCTGTAAATGGTGTAGTGTAGAGTATCCAAAACCGAAAATCGGTGGACCGGTTTTTTTTCATTTTCAAAAACCCGGCCGATTTTGGTTTTTATTCAAATTTGGTTATTCGAAAAACCGGTGTCGGTTAAACCGGTTATTTTTTCATAAATTTTGGTGTCACTTTGTAATTTATAGAAAAAATTGGCAGCGATTTTGGTATAAAATCTTGAACGATATTTTGCAAAACAAAATTCGAACGTGAATTTTCAAAAAATTCAAATTTTATTGAAAATAACCAAAACTCTAACACAACCAGAACTCAAAAATTACTTTTTATTTTGCATCTTATTTTCTTCTATTTAATTAACAAATTTTGTTTTTTTTTCAAATTAAAGTCTAAAATTATCAAAAAACTGGAAAAAACCGGTTGACCGGTTTTTTATATACACTCAAAATAATTCTACAGTAAAAGGTTTAGTAAGTGATATTGTACCAAAATCTACTAATTGGTTACTAATTTTAGTATCTTCAAAGTACTAACATTAGTAATTTTTACTGGTTTTGACTAATATTAGTTAAAAATTTTAGTATTGGTTACCAATTTCTGCACTAGGTCCTTTTGGACTAAAATTAGTTAAATTTTTAGTATTGAATACCCACGTTTTTTTTGGGTGTAAGAACCGAAACCGGTTTTTTAGATTTTTTGAATAAACCGAAAACCAGTTTTTGGAAATCTGCGGTTTTTTGAATACTATACACTCAAAATAATACATTACTAGATTTACTAATTTTTTTTGCTAGTGCTGGTTAGCAAACTTTTAGCAAATTTTTAGTTGAGATTAGCATGTTAGCAAAAAAATCTTGTAAACTTCATTTAGCGCATTAGCAATTTTAAACAAAATTTGAACTAATTTTTTTTTGCTAAATTTAAAATTGAGTTGACCAAATCTTTACAAGCTTTTTTGCTAATATTAGCAAAAATAAATGGTAAATTTTTTTTATTTTCAGAAAACTTAAAATGGCGCTATCTCGGAAACTAAGCCAGATAGAGCAAAATGGAGGCCATTTTTGGTTCTCGAGCTCCCCATAGTATCGCCGGTCCTCTTGGACTAGGGTCCTAACTTTGGATCCAAAAAAGTTAGCATTCCCGAAAATTTTAAAATGCTCATATCTCGGTAAATATTGCCGACACAACACAAATTTTGGATCAAAAACTATGAACCCAACTAGGTCTAGGCCCATCGGGGTCTGAACCTATCGGGTCTGAACCCAATGGGGTCCTCAAATGTGTATGAACTAAGTTAAAATAAAAAAAAATTTCAGTTAACTAATTTTTGGCAAAACATTTTTGCTAACTTTACCAAAAAAATTGTGGGTTAAAAATCAGCAAATTTTCTTGTAGGTTTACAAGCTTTTTTTGCTAACATTACAGTTTTTTTTTTATTGTCTATTTTGTATTCAATTACCTAAATACGTGCACCTATTTAAAATTCTCTAACTGTTATTACTGCTGTTAAAAATATTTTTCGTTTTATTATTTTCTTTTTAAAGTTTTATTTTTTTATTTTTCTACATTTTTATATTTTATGATGGTTAAGATTTTCATAAATTCAACTTACAAACAAATACGGATAGACATATGTACATATAGACAAACATACATACACACCAAATAGTTTAATGTACGCTACAATTTTTATTTGCCCAAGTAGTTGAACGTTCAAATTCCTAGTTTTTACTTCATATTTTGTTTTCAATTTTTCTTCTTGTTATTTTATTCTTAGTTCCCAATCAGTTTGCCAACATAGAATATTTTTAATATTTTAATTTTTTATTTTTAATTTGCTCTGCAAAAAAAATACCTGTCTCTTTACGTCTGGCTTATAGTTCATTTGCCGGTTTGGTTGGTTGGTTCAGTTGACTGTTTTTGGTTGTTTGTGAGTATGATGGGAGGAAAAAAGATTTTTTTTGTTTTAATAAGAGGAAGTTTGGTATCATGGTGTTTTTGTTAAACAAAAAAAAAAAAAAAAACAAGTAAATATGCTTGAGAAAAAAGTTTAATTTTAATTTTGTAAACTAATACAACTTTTGTGTCACTTAAACCATTTTGATGTTCTTATCGATCGGGTTTATCATAAAATACACTAAAAGATTTTTAAAAAATCTGACAGCAAATTTTTTTGGAGCACATTCCTATCGCAATAGATTCTAGAATATATTCTAATGTAATCAAAACAGAATCCCAGTTGGAAAATGTGTCACTGAGGAAATTTACATAGTGATTCCTTGGGGAAATTTCTTCAGGTTCTGATAAATCATAGGGTATCCTTGATGACATATCCTAACATTGTCAGCACTGAATATTTGCTTTAAGAGTGTGGATAATCCCTCTAATTGTAAGACGTCGAAAAGGAAATGTCTTTAGAATAGCAGTATATTAAAATAGAATTTTAAATCTGGAAAACTCTTCAATTTCCAGGAAAAAGATGGCAATATTATCGATTTATTTAAAATAGAGCCTACGGCTAGTACCGTAGTACCGGTATTCCCGGTTCTTGGTATTACCGGGAACTGGTACCGTTTTCCCGGTTCTTGAATGATTCCCGGTATTCGCAGTTCCGGTTCTGACGGTATTACCGGTATTCCCGGGACTACCGGTATGCACATTATGAAAATTTTTGTACAATTGAAATTTTTTCGTTGTTTTTGCCAAAAAAAAAATAAAATACGAAATATTTTTAAAACACAATTTCCAATTTTTTACGAATTAAAGAAAAAATAATAAAAAAATGTTTAAATAATTTTACAAACACAACTAAATATTTCTGAAGTACTTATTAAAATGGTGTAATTACTAAATTTAAAAATTTTATGTTATAGTATTTTTTTTTTGTTTTTTGGGAACCGGTACTAGAATCAGAACCGGGAATACCGAGAACCGGGAAATGGGGGGCACTAATTCAAAATAAAGTCAAAATCTAACAAGTAGTATAAAAATAATAAATAGACAAACAATTTTCAAAATAAAGGCTCCAACACAATGTCGGAGTGCTCTGTACTACAGAGTATCATCTCCAAAAATAGAGACGACATCATACAAAAAATGTGTAAGTGCGAAAGCATGGACGTATACAGGGGGTGGGCACAGGGGGTGGGCACAGGGGGTGGGCACAGGGGGTGTGCCCCCTTTCAATTACTTTTCAAGTACTTCTAGTTAAAACTAAATATAAATAGGCGATGGCAAACAATTTTGGGAGTTGTGCCCCACCCTTTTCAAATTCCTGGATACATCGCTGTGCGAAAGAGAAAGAAACAAAATCACTCTCTGGCACAGAATACTCCGTCATTGTGAATTCAGCTTAAAGGTTGGAACATAGAGAATACACCGAGGCGAAGGTGTCAAAAATTGAGTTGTCAAAGTCCTAGAAAAGATTAGAAGGTACGCAGTGTTGTATTTGATGTATTTTCCTCATCTCACACGTATTTAATATCAAATTAGATTCTTTGTTTATAAAAAATGGAATTTGTCTTTCATTTAATTAAATTTATTATTTACTTTGCTTTATTCAACGTTTTTTTTTTTTTAATAATACGCACTATTGATAGTTTAAAAACTTTTTTTCTCTTTTGTTGTTTGCTTTGTTGTTGTTCTCCTTTATGTTGCATCGTTTTTATTAAACGTCAAAAGGTTCAGAATGTGCTGTCACTAATACTTATTCAAGCAAAATATGACTCTGTTTCACTTCTATTTTTTTCTATGGTCAAAGTACAACTTGTATACATGTATTTGTTGACAAAGTACGACTTGTAAACATGTATTGTGTGGTGAATTCACATCGACAACGTATGTATGTGTGAGAAATTAGAATCAGATAGATTTCATCTTCGTCTATGGTTTGGAACAAGTAGTTAGGTGTGGGACTAATAAACTGGAGGTTCCAGGTTCAAATCCAGTTGGGACTAAAAAGGCGAAAAGTTTTTTCTAAATATGAGAAAGATAATTTATAATGGAAAATGGATAAAAGTACACTCAAAAAAATACGTTAGTAGATTTACTATTTTTTTTTTTGCTAATGATAGTTAGCTAACTTTTAGCAAATTTTTAGTTAAGATTAGCATGTTAGCAAAAAATTCTTGTAAACTTCATTTAGCACATTAGCAATTTTAAACAAACGTTGAACTAATTTCTTTTGCTAAGATTTGAAATTGAGTTGACAACATTTTTACAAGATTTTTTGCTAACATTAGCAAGAATAAATGGTAAATTTTTTTTTATTTTCAGAAAACTTAAAATGGCTCTATCTCGGAAACTAAGCCAGATAGAGCAAAATGGAGGGCATTTTTGGTTCTTAGAATCTCCATACTTTCGAGGGTCCTTTTCACATGTGTGGACCCTAATGGGCCCTAACTTTGGATCAAAAAAAGTTAGCATTCCCGAAAATTTTAAAATGCTCATATCTCGGCAAATATTGCTGGCACAACAAAAAGTCCAAAAGCATTTGGACTGCAAAATAGTCAAAAGCTCTCCGAGTAATATTTTTGAAGTTATCGAGTTTTTTAATTCTCAAGACCCCAGTGGTCCCCTATAATCACGTATCTCAAAAACTAAGCAAGGTAGAGCGAAACGGACACAAATTTTGGATCAAAAACTATGACGATTTTTAAGGAACCCAACTAGGTCTAGGTCCATCGGGGTCTGGACCTATCGGGTCCGAACCCAATGGGGTCCTCAAATGTTTTAAAAAAAAAATTTTTTTGTTAACTAATTATTGGCAAAACAATTTTGCTAACTTTAGCAAAAAAATTGTGGGTTCAAAATCAGCAAATTTTCTTGTAGGTTTACAAGCTTTTTTTGCTAACATTACAGTTTTTTTTTTTGAGTGTAAAAACTAAGGGAAATACGAACATTTTTTGTATTTTCTTATGACCTACATCAGACATTTTCCCAAAGAAGTCTTAGGTGACATGTCCCCAGAAGGTCAGCATGCCCTGACTACTGCTGATTTTGAGTGAGGACGTTTTGAAAATTTATATGAAACTGTCCTCAACTCAGTACATAAAGATGTCTTGTGGATGTCAGCAGTGACTCTGACATGTTACCGCGCCGTCACTAAGGATGACTCAAGCACGTTGCCAACTGAGATTTTAAATTTTAAGCAATTTAGCAAAAAAAAAGTAAAAAAAGTTAAATTCGGCATTGCCCTCCCTCATTGTAAAGAAAGAAATTTTTGAAATCTGAATGAAAATTCGAGATCAGCATCCAAAATAACCCCCGGATCACAAGTTTACAGCGAATCGTTATTAAAACAAGTACACTCAAAATAAATTCGCTGTCCAATCAGCAGAAAAATCTGCTGAAAATAAACCCATTTTAAGCCATATGAGAAATCTGCTGATTTTAGCAGGCACAGTTTGCTGAAAATCTGTCGTGATTATCTAGGTGAAATCAGCAGAGAACTCTGTCAAAACAGCAGAGAAATCTGTTAAGACATTTTCTAGATAATTTGTTTTCATGGAAACTTTAATAGTTTTTTTTTTTAATTTAAACTTTAAAAAAATAAAAAAAAAACATTTTCTGTAAAATTAGCAATACAATCTACTATTTTTATACCCTCCAACCACAGTATGGGGGTATATTCACTTTGTCATTCCGTTTGTAACGCATCGAAATATCGGTTGGGGACCCCATAAAGTGTATATATTATTCATCCATGATTTTAAGACATTCTATTAATGTCTGTCTGTCCGTCCGTCTGTCTGTAGATAACACAATACAGTCAAAAATAAAACAGCTAGACTCCTGAAGTTTGGCAGAAATATGTCTCATGTTCATAGGCAGGTTAAGTTCGTGAATGGGAAAAATCGGTCCAGTGGGAAAAAAGTTCCCCCTTGAATAACTGAACCAACCTCTGAAAAAATACACATTTTTTGCATGTTTTTTTTTTTTTTTGGTATATCTATCGCGATGGGAAGGTGCTCTCAACAATGGATTTTGGATTTTAACCCCATGTTCTCTTTATTAAAGTGTATACTCTACATATCTGCTTTGAACAGGAAGTTTCTTGCAAAATTCGGATACTTATAAGGAAATAACCAAAAAAAGGACATTATGAACTTCCTTTTAATGTCCAGATGGTATCCTTGATCGTATCGAGTCCGGATTTCTTGCAAAAGTAAAGTAATTTTATTGGGAATTCGAATAAAAAAAATATGAATAACTTTAACATACACTTTTCTAATATTAAAAAATTTGTCTCTTTTGAGGGCTTGGTCCGCAAAAAATGAAAATGCCTATATCTCGAGAAGGCGATTTGATACAACTTTTCTGATGACAGATTCGTGTTAAGAAGGCTAAAATACTTTGGAAATTGTACTTAAGAAGTCTGTACAAAAAAATTTGATTTTTGTAGATTAGTGTAATTCAAACTAAAAGTAGCTTAACTGATTTTTCGGCAGAGCTTTTCTTCTGAGTGTATCGGCAGCCAAAAACTTGGTACAAATATATTATAAATATTTGCCAATAAACGAATTTCATAGCACTTATGAACAAATACATAAAAAAAATAGGAACTTTTTCATTCAATTTTTGAACTTTTTCATAGTATTTATAAAAAAAATGTTTAATATTTCATAAATACCACATATTATAATTTATTCATAAATACTATGAACAAATTTATAAGCATTATGAAAAAGTTAATAAATTTTTATGAAGTTGTTCATAAGTACGATGAAAGCTGTTCATTGTCATTTTTTTTTGTGTGCAGTGAAAGGGTTAATCTAATATATTTAAAAAAATTAAAAATTTATGATTTAAATTAATACAAAACTGTCAATATTTCATATTAAATTAAAATAACTGACACAAATAACACAATAAATAATTTATAAGTAAATAAAACTCAAAGTATGCACTTCATAAATCTAAATAAAACGTAAAAAAAATAAATATTTCATTGTATTAAATTACCTTAACATCAGCTAATGTTGTAATTTTTTTCCATAATAAATCTTCACCAAATATTGAAATCATTTGAGTGCTGTTACAATTACTGCTGCTACTGCCGCTGCTATTCGTTGCTGATGAGATGCAAATGCGGCATAATTGTAAATTATTTGATGATAATAATGAAGATGATGATGAATCCATATTGAAAACATTTAAAAAAACACACACTTGATTTGCGTTGCTTGCTGCTTTTTTTTACACTGATGATGATGTTTGTAATATTTTACACTTGTTTTTTTTAAATTTTTTGTATTTTATTTTTTTTTAGACGTGTAAAAACCCAAATACCGACAACAAGTGGTGGTAGTAAACACGTTATTTACAATAACAAATCCTCTAAATTTGTTCTATAGCACACACACATGTTAACATATTCACATACGAAAGTGTTGGTTTTTCTTTTTTTTTGGAAAAAATGCGAGTATTTTTTATTTACTTTTTGTTCGGTTTTAGCCAACAATCATACTCAAATATTTGGACGGATGATAATGATGATGTTTTTTTAGTGTTGGCTTATTTTT
This sequence comes from Pegoplata infirma, assembly GCA_963921195.1. Lineage (NCBI taxonomy): Eukaryota > Metazoa > Arthropoda > Insecta > Diptera > Anthomyiidae > Pegoplata > Pegoplata infirma. The sequence continues at coordinate 85,057,487 of OY992540.1, forward strand.
GTTGTAGATTTTTCTAACGTGTATGATAAAAACATGTGGAACGAACAACGCGCAACTAAACAAACGATACAACTTGTTAATATAAACACATTGACATCTTCACACTAACTGAAACCATAAACAGCAACAACAAGTGTGAGATTTAAACGAGTGACATACGGAGAGTGAAAGAGTGCACGAGAATGTTATTTAGAAAACAGTGTTGCCACTTTACATAATTGTTTCCGTGTGTAAGTTTAAGTTTTGGATATTTCAAAAGTATTATTTTAGTACTTAATATAAAAAAGTACTATTTCGAAACTTTTTATCAAAAAGTACTATTTTGGTACTTTTTATCAAAAAGTACTATTTTGATACTTTTTATCTAAAATTACTATTTTGGTACTTTTTATCAAAAATTACAATTTTTTACTGTTTATAACAAAGTACTATTTTTTATTTTTTTCTATCAAAAAGTACTATTTTGGACTTTTTACAAAAAAGTACTATTTTAAACTTTTTATAAAAAAATATATTGTTATAAAAAAACCATAATGGTACATACTTTTTATAAAAAATTATTATTTTGTTACTTTTTACAAAAAGTACTTTTTTGGTCTTTTTTCTAAACTACTTTTTTTAAACTACCAAAAAAGTACGTTTAAATGAAAAATTCCAAATATTGTACATTTTTAAAAAATAGTACATTTTTATAAAATATTAAATTTTTATAAAAAGTAAAAAAAATTGTACATTTTTAAAAAAAATTTAATAAAAGTGACAAAATAGTACTTTTTATAAGAAGTACCAAAGAAGTACTATTTTTACTTTTTATAAATATGTATTATTTTGGTATTTTTTTTGCTTCCCAGGCAGAAAAATTCAATCGAAAAATTGTTGTTAAAGCATTGTGGATGGTTTTGCGAGAGTTGTGTATACCATATTCAAAGCGCATTTACATTGCATATACATTGATCTACGCTAGATTAAAGCGTTTTAAAAGCGATGTTAACAAGTAAAAAAATTACCTTACACCGGTGTTTTCCGGAAAATGGGTCCCAAGTCTAAACATGGTCCGATTGTTATATCTTTAATTAGTGTAAAAAAAGACACATACACTCAAAAAATTATGTTATTAAAATCAACTGAAAATTTTAGTTAAAATAACTACTTTGTAAGTTGTTTTGGGGTCAACTACTTTTTCAGTTAAATCAACTAACAATGTTAGTGATTTTAACTAACAAAAAAACAACTGACTTATGTAGTAAAAAACTACTTACATTTGTAGTCAAAACAACTAAAATGTAGTAAAAATAGAATAATCAATATTTAATTTTTGTTTTTCAAAAAAATTGAAGACCAAATTTTTTCCAAGTTTTTTTTTTTTAAGTTGTGAAAAATAAAAAAAAACGAAAAGTTATTTTTATTTTTTGGAAAAAACTTTGAAAATTTTTCAGAGATAAAAAAAATAAAATTAACTGCTTTAAATAACTGTAACTACATTACAGTACTTTTTTGTTAGTTATTCAAAAAAACGACGTAAAATAACTAACAGAAATAGTTGTTTGATATTTTTCATACAAAAACAACTGACTTTGTAGTTGAAAACAACTAACTACTGCAAAATATACAAACAACTAACATGTAGTAACTTACATTATTTTCTGAGTGTACCAAATTTAAGTGGAATTGGCTTATTTTTATTGCCAATAGACCCATTGAACTGAATATCGCTCAAAATTATAAATTACGTCACCAAAGTACACCATTTACAAATTTTAATTAAGTATTGCCCTTTTTAGAGAATTTTGAGAGACTACAAGAAGAACTGGGGTAATTCTTTTAAAATTTGGAATGAAGATTTTGTAAGTCCAAAATACGTTTAAATGTTAAATTTCGATACCTATTATAATACGATTATTAAAGTCATTTGAGATAAATTCAAGGGGGATGTTTGTATGAGTCTAGGTCTAAACATGGACCGATTTTTCTCCAATAGGCTTCGTCCTTAGGCAAAAAGAAGCTTAAAAAATAGTTAAAAGGTTTTAAGTTTCAAATTTCAGGCACGAACGGACAGACATTAATTCAAAAAGTACTTCAGAGTTGATACCGATCAACTTTAACTTTAAACTTTAAAGTGGCCCTGTACCACAGAGTGGTGTAGTTTATAAAAATTAGCACTTTTGAAAAAAACTTCAATATATTTTTTTAAATACGACAATTTGTTTCTGTAAACGTAGCAATATTTTTTGCTGTTTTTACACCATCCACTTAGTGATAGAGGGTATATATAAGTTTGTCATTCTGTTTGTAACTCATCGAAATATCGGTCTAAAATCCCATAAAGTATATTATTGATCAGCGATCGATTCTAGCTATGTCCGTCTGTCTGTCCGTCTGTGGAAATGGTGATCACGACCAAAATATTAAACATATGAGGCATTCCACACCAAATGCCCCGCTACAGAAAAATATGTGTCCGTGAATTTCTGAATAGGTTGTATAAATATCCCTATATGTTTTTGGGTTTTAATTTTTTAAAAACTGGGCTGAGGCGTGGTCAAATATTGGAAATATGGTCGAATTTGTGTCGAGTTACCTTGTTTTAATATTTATCAAATTAAAACGGAATGCACCATAATCTTAAAAATTTACATTCTTGTATAGTTTTGTACGGGCTATCGATTAATTATTTTTTTTTTGGAAAATTTTCAGAAACCGTTCTGAAATTTCCATTTTTTAAAAAAGTAAATTTATCAAAAATCCGGCCACTTTGATTTTTTTTTAATATTTTTTTTTTTTTAAGTGTAAATGTTTGTCTATCCACACAAACGAATTCAGACATGTGTTTGTCGTTTTTTTTTCGAGAAAATCGCATTTGAATATTAAATTTCATAGCAATTTTGTAATTTGCATGTATTTTTTGTTTCAACGTAGCGAATGAGTATTATTAATTCCATAATAATTAGTCATACGCTCTGTTGAAACAAGAAAATACCAGCAAATTACAAAATTGTTATGAAATTTAAAATTCAAATGCGATTTTCTCGAAAAAAAAACGAAGAACGCGTTTCTGATTTTTTTGTGTGGAGGGACAAACATCTAAAAATCAAAAAAAAAAGGTGGCCGGATTTTTGATAAATTGACTTTTTTAAAAAATTGAAAATTTCAGAACAGGTTCTGAAAATTTACCAAAAAAAAATTTTAATCGATAGCCCATACATAACTATATAAGAACGTAAATTTTTAAAATTGTGGTGCATACCGTTTTAATGTGATAAATATTTAATCAATGCAACTCGCCACAAATTTTACCATTTTTCCAATATTTGACCATGCCTCCTGAGCCCAGTTTTTGAAAAATTGAAAAACCAAAAACGCAATTTTCTAAGTTCCATATAGGGCTATCCATAAAACCTATTCAGAAGTTTACGGTACAAACAAAATAGTGTTGTAAAAAAACACAAAAGTTGTACTTAAAAAAAAAAAATGTAAAGTGTCATTTTTTTATAAAAACCACCAACAAAGTCCTTTAAAAAAACACCAAAATAATAAAAAATTTTAAATGTTAAAAAATAGTATTTTTTAGTACCAAAAATAGTAATCTTTTGAAGTTTTTTTATAGAAAGTACAAAAATACTACCAGTAATTTTTTTATTTAAAGTACTTTTTAAAATATATAATATACTTCTTTATAAGAAGCAAATAAAGAAGCAGGGGCGTATCCAGGATTTTATTTCGGTGGGGGCCCAACATTATTTTTAATTTTTTTTTTACAAAAAATTTACATAACAGCACATGTTTTAGAATTTTTCCCGATCTTTTCCTTGAACTGAATGTAACACAATGAGATTCTTCATTCTTGTGTAAGTTTACCACCGTTTGGGGGGAAATTAAGATTTTTTTATATTTTAGAATTTTTTGAGAGACTTAAGCATTTTTTTAAAGTGCGAATTTTATTAGATGCTGAAACAGTTTTACAAAGAAGATTATCTGAAATTTTTTCAAAGAAAAGTCTAAGATTCTATCACAATTTGCAGTTAAGACAGTTTTTGTAATAGAAAAAATCAAAGACTCTAAATCATATTTCCAATGGAAAACGTTTCTCGGAAAAATTCAGTTTAGAAATTGATTCTATAAACATATTCATAAAATACTTTTAGAAAAGAAAAGACCTGATTGTAAGACATTTTCCCATAATCTGAGATATTTCTAGTTTAGCACATTTTCTCAGATTCTACAACATTCCACACAAAATATTTTAGATTCTAAGAAAATCTTCGCTTTTTCTATAAATAAAATGATTCAGATTCTGAGAACTTTTTAAAAAGAAAACAGTATAAAAAGTCTTAGATTCTAAAACATTTTTTCTATAGAAAAGGTCTAAGATTCTTATACATTTTTCCTATAGAAAAAGTCTCAGATTCTTATAGAAAAAGTCTCCAATTCTTCGACATGTTTCTTACAGAAAAAGTTTCAGGTTATTCGACATTTTTCCTATAGAAAATGTCTCAGGTTCTCAGACAATTTTTCTATAGAAAAAGTTTCTAATTCTGAGACATTTTTCCTATAAAAAGTCTCAGATTCTTCGACATGTTTCTTACAGAAAAAGTCTCAGATTATTCGACATTTTTCCTATAGAAAATGTCTCAGGTTCTCAGACATTTTTTCTACAGAAAATTTCTTAGATTCTGACACATTTTTCCTATTGAAAAAGTCCAAGATGCTTAATCACTTTTCCTATAGAACAACTCTTAGATTCTGAGACATTTTGACTATAGGAAATTGCCAGATTCTGAAACATTTTTCATATAGAAAAAGCCTCAGATTCTGAGAAAATTTTCCTAAAGAAAAAGTCTCAGATTTGAAATATATTTCCGATAGCAAAATACTCAAATTCTGAGACATTATTCGTATAGAAAAATATATTTTTACAATAGAAAAAGTTTCAGATTTTGAGCATTTTTCTATACGAAATGTCTCACCTTGTGTCTCTGAGACATTTTTCCTTTATTTGATTTTGAGATAATTTTCCTTAAGAAAAATTCGTTGATTCTGAAACATTTTTCGTAAAAAAAGTTTAAAATTCTGAGACATTTTCCTGATTGTAAGAAAAATTCTCAGATTCAGAGACATTATTCCTATAGAAAGTTCTCAGCTTTTAAAACATTTTTCATATACTTAGAAAAGCCTCAGATTCTAAGATTTTTTTTTATAGAAAAAATCTCAGATTTCGAGACATTTTTCAGATTCAGAGACATTTTTCCTATAGAAAGTTCTCAGATTCTAAAACATTTCTCATATAGAAAAGGATCAGATTCTGAAGCTTTTTTCATTTAGAAAAGCCTCAGATTCTGAGAATTTTTTATAGAAAAAGTACCAGACTCTGAGACATTTTTCCTATAGAAAAGGTCTTATATTCTGCAAAAAAGGCTAATATTTTAAGGCATTATTCCTATAGAAAAAGACTTAGACATTTTTTTATAGAAAGTTTTAGATTCTGAGAAAAAAAAAAATAAGAAATAGTCTCGTTTTGAGACATTTTTCGAAATGACAAAGTCGCATTTTAAGATTTGACTACATTTTACTTACAATAAGGTCCATTTTTTGTTTACATAAAACTTCAGGTTCTAAGTTATTTTTTCATTAGAATCCTAAGTTGAAAAGATTTAAATTTAAAAAAAAAAAATTCAGATTTTGAGATTTTTTTTAACAGAAAAATTTTCAGTTTCAAAACATTTCTCTTCAAAAAATTTTAGATTCTTAAATGTTTTTATATTTTTTTACGAAGTTTTTTAACACTTTTATTTGATACCAAATCCTGAAATTTGTGAAATCATTTCGGGGGGCCCCCGGGCCCCCCCACCCCTGTATACGCCACTGTAAAGATGTACACTCAAAATAATTCTACAGTAAAAAAATTAGTAAGTGCGTTGGTAACCCAAATCTACTAATAAGTTACCAATTACCAGTATTACAGTAGTTTTTTTAGTATCTTCAAAGTGCTAAAATTAGTATTTCTTACTGTTTATGAGTAATTTTTGTTGGTAGTTGGTTTTACTAATTTTTTTACTATTTTTAGTTCATAAAAGTACTAATATATAGTAATTTATTAGGTTTTTAATTTATTTTTGTTAGTAATAATTCCGTAAGGGGGCGCTTGTTTACAAGCAGAGCTACCAACTGTTTTTTTTTGCAAAATCGTTAAATTTGAATTTAGTGTTGTCACTATGTTACATTTCGGGTATTTGCTGGTGCTTTTTTGGTCTTGCCGTTTTTTAAATACGCGTTTTTAAAAATAAGGTATTTATGGTGTTTTTCCATTTTTTCGCGACATTTTTTTTTTAATTTGTGATTTTTATATTATCAATTTTTATATTATACTTACGCCTTAGACCTAATGTAATTGGAAAAAAAACAGTCCCCTTTAAATTTGACTCAAGGTATCCTTTCAAAATTGCAGGTAAACGTGTTTTGTGTTCACAAATCAAGATCCCAAATGTTCTCTCAAAATTCATGAAAATAAAAAATAATTGATTTATACTTTATTAGTATGCGTGAGCAGGTTACCAAGCCGACTAGGAATTTTTTGCGGTGGCGGGCCGCTGGCCACTGGCCCATTTTGCTTGCCGACGGCGGATTTCTTATGGAGTTGTATTTTTCTAATGATGCAATTAAAATATGTATTTTTGACAGATTTAAATAAAGAAAATTTCGGTTTATTTTCGAAAATTGTGTAACAGGCAAAACGCGCAAAACAGTGACTCAAAAAGCGCTAAATTTGAATAAAGTAAAAAGCGATAAAAAAATTGTTTTAATTCAAGATTAAAAAAAATTAGAAAATCATCAGGCCTATTCACAGAATAAGTCTAAAAATTGTGAAATATCTTTTTTTAAAAATTTTCAACAAAGTTTTCCATTTCTTAGATTTAAAAAAATGCGCGGGTTCGGATAGCTTTCAATCCAGCACGAAACGTGCTGAATTGGCATCGCTGTTTTTGGTTGTTATTTGATTCAAAACTTAAATAAGTTTTGTACCGGTCGTACAAAAATTAAAATTTTTCGCAATTTATTTTTTTTTGTTTCATTTATGCCCCTATGACACTACATTTTTTTTGTATTGATGGAATTTATGTGAACAGTGCAAATATATCACCATAGGAAATCTGAATAAGTGTGAATAGTAAAAGCATACTAAAAAAACAGTAAACGTCAAATTTTATTCTTGTGTTATCGATAAATTTGGTTATCAAATGATTGAATGTCAAAAAAAATGTAAAAATTTTACATTTTTTTTTGACATTTACGCATGAATGATATTAAGTGTTGCCAACTTTTCTGTTTTTCATAAAATGAAGCGATTTTTTTGTTTTTTTGACGGTTTTTGGTATTTATTAAGCGGGTTTTTATTTAAATAAAAGTAATCATCACTATTTGTTTGTTTATTTTATGTTTCTTTTTCATTTCTTCTTTTGCTGTTTCATTCTATCAATTAATAAAAAATTAAATAGAAAAAAAAAATGTAGTGTCATAGGGGCATTAGCAAATTTAGTTTTTGGATTATATTTTTTTTGCTTCATCAAGACAATTTAGTTTTTGGATTATAACATTTAAATATTGGGATTCCCCACGAAAGATATGAGTAAAATATTTTACTAAACTACCTGTATAATATCACTTCATACGGAATGGAAATACTAACAATATTTTTTAAAGAAAATGTATTATATTATATAATATTTTTTAATGAAAATGTATTATAAACTTTTTGGTACATATTTTCTAAATTTTTTTACAACTACATACGTATTTTTTAAAATATTTAATGACTGTTGTTTTTTGAAACAAGTTTGTTTACTGTCAAAATTAAGTAAAATGCATAAAAATTAAACTGATAAAATATCCAAACATTTCATTAAAAAAGATCTGTGGCGTGTTGATTGAATGTAATACAAAAGTTTGTATTAAATTTATTGTTTTTTTAAGTAATATGAATGTAATATTATTTTTACTCGTGATTGTATCAGCTTATTTATTTAATTTATGATAAAAACAAATACTTTTATTATCGTTTTTTCCGCTTTTTATCCTTTTAACCTTAAAAAGCACATTTTCCATTTTTTTTTAATTTTCTCTTTTTTTTCTTGTAGCTGATTTTTTTTTTGTAAATTTTTACCCTTTTCTTACGATTTTTGCGTTTTTTTATTATATTGGTAATGGCAACACTGTCTGTAATAGCCACCAAATGCTTCTTCACAGTTCAGCAGCAAGCAGCAGACAGAAAAAATGATGTGTACTCTATTTAATTATAATTTCACTAAAATGACGCATTTTTTATTTCTTAACATTAAAAATGCATACCCCTAGCTGCAAATACAAAAAGTACTTATTTTTTAAATGTATAATTTATAATTAAACACAGTTTTTTTATATTTCTTGCCGTCTGCTGCTTGCTGCTGCAGTGTGTGCGATAACCACGTTTTCTCGCATTTAACTGCAGTGCTACCAACAGATTTTTCTGTTTGTTTAGTGCGAAAAAGAATTAAAATCGAAACAACGCGATACCCGGTCACGGAGTGTTTGTAAAAAAATATATATTATAAATTTATTAAATTAAATTGTGTTAAAGTAATTGAATATATGTTTTTTTATTTATTTCAATATGTTCATTAAATAAAATAACATTTCTATGTCAGTTTTTTTGTTTAATCGTTTTTTATTTCAATGGCTGTGTGAAAAAACTCAAGATGAAGAGAATTTATGGATACAAACACGAATACAAAAAAATGTATGTAAAAAAAGCACCCTCTGTGGTAAAATGTTTGTACATACATTTGAACATGTATTGATATTATTACTTTTTTTTTATTTTTAGCGATCGTTTGCAAAGTAGATTTCAATGGTATGGCGACATCAATCATTTAGTTTTTCAAATGTGGTACAATCAACGCTAAAATTTTTTTTTTAACAGCTTAAGAAGACATGTAATTAAGTATATCTTAAACCCGAAGTGAAATAAAAATCATTTACATATATATAATTTTTTTCTGATTTTTATTTACTAAAATTGATATAGGTAGTAATTTTATTCACTAAAATTAGCAATTTTATTTACTAAAATTAGTAATTTTTTTTACTAAATAGGACACAAATTTAAAATATTTATGATTTTTTTAGTAATTATATTTACTAAAACTGTAGTAAATTGCAGTAATATTTACTGTTTTTTTAGTATTTTTCATGTACTACATATTAGTAACAAATTTTAGTATTGATTACCAATTCCTGCACTAGGTCCTTTTGGACTAAAACATTAGTACTCGTAGCTAAATTTTTAGTATTGAATACCCACGTTTTTTTTTGAGTGTATAAGTGTGGTACAAGTAATATTCGGCACTGGAATTGAATTTTGGTATTTTTACTAAAAAGTTACTATTTTAGTGCTTTTTTAAAAAGTAGTATTTTGGTACTTTTTTTAAAAAGTATCATTTTGTTACTTTTTTTAAATAGATTCATGCTTTTTATCAAAAAAATATTTTTTATAGAAAGTACAAAAATACTACTTTTTTATTAAAAGTACTTTTTATAAAATATCATTCTTTATAAGAATACTATTTTGGCACTGAAATTTTGGTATTTTTGCTAAAAAAGTACTATTTTGGTTTTTTTAAAAGTACCATTTTGGTACTTTTTTAAAAAGTATCATTTTGTTACTTTTCTTTTAAAAAGATTGATGATTTTTACCAGACAATTGTTTTTTTTTTGGTACTTTTTATATAAGTCCTTTTTTTGGTAGTTATTAATGGTTTATTAAAAAATATTTTGGTACTTTATATTAAAAATGTTCTATTTTGGCTTCTTTTATCAAACATTTTGGCACCTTTTATAAAAAAGTACTATTTTGGTACTCTTGAAGGAATTTTTTGTTTAAATTTATTTTGGTTTCAAATCCTTTTTCTGATGATTGAATTTAAAAGAACATGTTTAATGTTTGATAAAAAAAATACATGTATAAATTTTAGATTTCATATGTAATTTTGACTGCATCCATTGTGTAATTTAAAATTTTTGTAGTGGCAACACTGTTTAGAAAATCAAAACAATAACAAACGAACACGAACTCTCACTTAAACACGAAATTTTCCGCAAAAAAAATAACAACACAAATTATCACACACTAATACACCAACAACTAATAAAGTGTATTTATGACTACGAACGAAATAAATATTTTAGAGTTTCTTTCACATTTTTCTGAATTACTAGTACGTGCACAAGTTTTTAAAATTATTTTAATTTTATTTTTTTTTTAGTTTTTTAATTTTTCTTAACTACCATCATGTTTCAAAATTAAATACACAAGGAAAAAGGTAAAAAAAAGAAAATATTTTTCACTTTATCAAGCCCGTCTTATTTGAAACAAATTCACGAATTTACTTCTTTTTTTTTAATAAATTAAATTAAAACAAATTTAAATTAAATATTTTGTATAGTAGTGCGGCAGGCGACGACGATGACGACGACAACATACAAAACACACTAAACTGATCCAATATCTAAAACTGACTGCGACGACTAGTTGTGTCTTGTGTTGACTCTGGCTCTAAGTGAATCTAAAATTGAAAAAATATAAAATAAAACAAGAAGAGAATAAGAAACAATTTTTTGTATATTAATAAAATAATAATAAAAAAAACACACACAATTTTTTTTTTCTTTATTTAAGAAATTACAATTATTTTACAAATATATGTATGAAACGAGTATTTCGTACAAAAATTCAAATTGTACACCCATACAATCTTAAAATACACTCATACATGTTAAAACCAGTAAAACTCATACTATCGTAGAGGCAGAATTTTAATAAAAAACTAGAAGATACTCTAGAAATGTAAACAGTTTTTTTTTTTTGGTTTTTTTTGTATAAAAATTATGGAAAATAAGTTTTAAAAAGAAATAAATGAAAATAAATGAAACAAGATAAGATAGGATATGGAAGCAATCGTTGGTTCGTTAACATTCTCGTTTTTTTTTCTAGTTGTATACAAAGTAAGAAAATATTTTATTTAATGTTTGTCTTGGTCGTACGAATTTATTTAGTTGTTTTTTTTTTTGTAAATACCGAATCAAATCGTATTGAAAGATTATAATAATTGTAAATGAATACAACAACAACAAAAAACTACCACAATAACGATGATGATGATGATGTTGTTGTAAATAGTTTTGGCGGAGTGAAGGAAGAAATGTTACAAAAAAAATAACAATTACAAATATATGCCAAAAATTAGTTAACTGATTTTTTTTTTATTTCAACTTAGTTCATACACATTTGAGGACCCCATTGGGTTCGGACCCGATAGGTCCAGACCCCGATGAGCCTAGACCTAGTTGGGTTCCTTAAAAATCGTCATAGTTTTTGATCCAAAATTTGTGTCCGTTTCGCTCTACCTTGCTTAGTTTTTGAGATACGTGATTTTAGAGGACCACTGGGGTTTTGAAAATTACAAAACTCGATAACTTCAAAAATATTACTCGGAGAGCTTTTGATTATTTTACGGTCTTGTTCTACGTCTTGAGAGCTACAAAAATGCTTTTGGACTTTTTGTTGTGTCGGCAATATTTACCGAGATATGAGCATTTTAAAATTTTCGGGAATGCTAACTTTTTTGGATCCAAAGTTAGGACCCATTAGGGTCCACACATGTGAAGAGGACCGGCGATACTATGGAGAGCTCGAGAACCAAAAATGGCCTCCGTTTTGCTCTATCTGGCTTAGTTTGCGAGATATCGCCATTTTAAGTTTTCTGAAAACAAAAAAAAATTTACCATTTATTTTTGCTAATATTAGCAAAAAAGCTTGTAAAAATTTGGTCAACTCAATTTTAAATTTAGCAAAAAAATTAGTTCAAATTTTGTTTAAAATTGCTAAACCGCTAAATGAAGTTTACAAGATATTTTTGCTAACATGCTAATCTCAACTAAAAATTTGCTAAAAGTTAGCTAACCAGCATTAGCAAAAAAAATTAGTAAATCTACTAACGTATTATTTTGAGTGTATGGAGCCATTTAGACATTCCCATTCACAGTTTTATTAAATTCCAAAATCTCGCGATTTTATTCGCTGTTATTATGTTATTACAAAAATGCATTTTAAATGCAAATGCATTTTTTTAGTGCATTTTCGTCAACTTTCACCTCTTTTGATTTTTTTTAATTAACATATTATGAAAGTATGACATTTTTACAAAAAAAAAAAATCAGTCATCATTTTAATAGGACACAAAAGTCTTATATTTTTAATATTTTTTTTTTTTTAATTGTGCCCATATAAAAAGAAAAATTTTATTATACCCTCCACTTAGTGATAGAGGGTATATATAAGTTTGTCATTCCGTTTGTAACTCATCGAAATATCGGTCTGGGACCCCATAAAGTATATATATTCATGATCCCCGATCGATTTTAAGACATTCTAGCGATGTCCGTCTGTCTGTGGAAATGGTGATCACGACCAAAATACTACACGGGTATGACTGAAACTTAACACATTTATTTGAAGTTCTCCTGAGAAGTTTGGTATTGCATTTGAGCGATATCGGTTCAGCGGTTTAAAAGTTATGAACGAAAATATAAGGACACCTCAAAAATTTTAGTACATTCAACATAACCTAAAAATACAAAATGCTTTAATTCGGCTGCTGGTTGACATATGTGAACATAATTGAACACCAAATGGTATTTAAACATGTACGAACATATTTTTTGACAAAAAAAAAGAAAAAAATCGCGGATTTTTTTTTTTACAAAAATTTTTTTTTCACGGAAATTTTTTTTTAAATTTTTTTTTTAGTAATTTCCTTTTAAAAAAAGTTTTTGCAATAATCTTTTTGAAATTGTGGAGGGTATCATTACATTCGGCAAAGCCGAATTTAACTTTTTTACTTGTTTTTTTTTTAATTTTGTTAATAAATGATTTTAGGATTTTCAAAACGTTTATCGATGTACTTTGAAGATCTATAACTCCTTAAGTAAACATCGGATTTTGATAATCAAAATTGAAATTGAAAGCTAAAATCCTCTACTTCAAACGAAAAAGTTTTAAAAAATTGTGGCAATAAAAGAATGGTGTAGTTTACCATTTTTATTTTTTTGTGGATTTAAAAAAAAATAAAATCGCGAATAAAATCGCGAGTTTTTGGAATTTAATTAAATTGTAAATGGGAATGTCTAACTGGTTCCTTAGAGTATCTGGCTTCATAATAAAACAAGTATAAAAGTTAAATTCGACTTTTCCGAATCTATGAATACCCTCCACAATGTATTTTTTAAAGGATAGTACATTTTTTAACGTGAGAAAATAACAATTTTGATTACACTCTAATCAAAATTTGTTGAAATTTACCCAATTTATAGTAGGAAACTGGACTCCTACTATAAATTGGGTAATTTTACTCTGAATGTGAATAAATTAACCATTAAGGGTTAATTTAAATAAAAAGAGGTGAATAAAAATAACAAAAAACAAAAAAAAAATCATTCGGCGCCAGCCAGCATCGAACTCGACACCATCCGATTCGAAAGTACACTTCTTAACCACTACGCTACGGAAGCTTATACTTTTATCTGGCGTTTTAATTATTTAACATGTGTGTATGTATTTTGGTTGACAATTTTATTTACACATTTGTGTGTAAAATATTTGAATTAACGGATAATATTTATAATTTCCTGTGTTTAATTGGATTAAAAGTATTTTACGCAATTTGTGCTGATATTGACACAAAATGCGTGATATTCAACCAAAATTTACCCAATTTATAATAATAAGTTTACACGCGTTTTTTAGAGTGTAGAATTATTTTATTTTGAGTAAAAAACTATTTTTTGGCATTAAAAAAAAAAAAAAAAAATACACAAAACATTGTCATTTTTGTAAAAAAAAAAAAAAAATTTTTTTTGAGTGTAAATTTTTTTTTGAGTGTAAAATTTTTTTTGAGTGTAAAATTTTTTTCGAGTGAAATTTTTAAGTTACCAATGCTTTTAAAACTTTAAGTTTAAAAAGCATTGTTTAAAAATTAAACAAGTTTGAAAAGCATTGTTAAGTAACCACCAATGCTTTTTAAACTTGTTTAACGTGGCATTTAAGATGAAACCAATCTGAAATTCAGGGTTTTGCTTATAACTTTTGAACAACTGGACCGATTGAGCTGAAATTTAAAACCAACCAGAACTGGGGAACATCAAAGATATATGCCAAGCTTCAGCAGTCTCAATTTTGTCTTTAGAAAGTAAGCGTGTTTTTTATCTCGTAAATTCGCAAAATACCCTTGCCGAACTTGTTTAACGTGGCATTTAAGATGAAACCAATCTGAAATTCAGGGTTTTGCTCATAACTTTTGAACCGCTGGACCGATTTCGCTGGATTGCAATACCAACCTGACCCGGTAAATGGCCAACATATATGAGGCATTCCACACCAAATGTCCCGCTACAGAAAAACATGTGTCTCGAAAATTTCTGAATAGGTTGTTTGGATAGCCCTATATGGAACTAAGAAAATTGCGTTTTTGGTTTTTCTAATTTTCAAAAACTGGAAGGCGTGGTCAAATATTGGAAAAATGGTAAAATTTGTGGCGAGTTGCCTTGATTAAATATTTATCACATTAAAACGGAATGCACCACAATCTGAAAAATTTACATTCCTTTATAGTTTTTTATGGGCTATCGATTAAATTTTTTTTTTTTAAATTTTCAGAACCCGTTCTGAAACTTTCCATTTTTTAAAAATGTCGATATATTAAAAAACATGCCACTTTTTTTTCTTTTTTAATTTTTTTTTTTTTTTTTAAGTTTAGATGTTTGTCCATCCACACAAAAAAATTCAGAAACACGTTCTTCTTTTTTTTCGAGAAAACCGCATTTGAACTTTAAATTTCATAACAATTTTGTAATTTGCTTGTATTTTCTTGATTTAACGTTGCGAATGAGTAATATCAATTGCATAAATATTACTCATTCGCAACGTTAAATCAAGAAAATACAAGCAAATTACAAAATTGTTATGAAATTTAAAGTTCAAATGCGATTTTCGCGAAAAACAACGAAAAACGTGTTTCTGATTTTTTTTTTGTGTGGATGTACAAACATCTAAACTTAAAAAAAAATTAAAAAAGAAAGAAAATGTGGCATGTTTTTTAATAAATTTACATTTTTAAAAAATGGAAAATTTCAGAAAGGGTTCTGAAAATTTTCCAAAAAAAAAAATTTTAATCGATAGCCCATACAAAACTATATAAGAATGTAAATTTTTGAGATGGTGGTGCATTCCGTTTTAATGTGATAAATATTTAATCAAGGCAACTCGCCACAAATTTTACCATTTTTCCAATATTTGACCACGCCTCCTAAGCCCAGTTTTTGAAAAATTGAAAAACCAAAAATGCAATTTTCTAAGTTCCATATAGAGCTATCTATACAACCTATTCAGAAGTTTACAGTACACGTGTTTTTTTCGCTGGACATTTGGTGTGGAACCTCATATAAGTATTTAATACTATTAATTAACTCAGAATTTAAAATATTCACGCTATATTGTAATCAGAGCTTCGAAGAATGAAATCATTTTCGAATGAATTCTCAACAAAATCCATTCAATTTTCATAGTCAGTGAATGAATTCGATTTCATAAATCACCATTGAATGCAGTCCTTGGAATTCATTCGGTTGAATGGAAAAAAATGAATGCATTCGATTTCTTGTTCATTCGATTTAGAAAAATCGAATGCATTCGATTTTTATCATTCCACAGCGAATGCAATCGATTTTTTAAATAGATATACCGAAACGGAGCCAAATTTTGGTCCATAGTATCGCCGACTCTCTTTACATACGATGACCCTAATGGGCTCTAATTTTGAATCCAAAAAAATTGGTGTTCCCGAAAATTTAAAAAATGCACATATTAACTGCCTACACGACAAAAAGTGCCAAGAGTGTTGGCGATACTATGGACAAAAAATTGGCTCCGTTTTGCTCTATCTTGGTTAGTTTTTTTAAGTTTTTTATGCAATGAATGAATATGGACAAAAAATTGGCTCCGTTTTGCTCTATCTTGGTTAGTTTTTTTAAGTTTTTTATGCAATGAATGAATAAGCCATTCGATTTTTCAAACTGAATGAAAAGAAAATCGAATGCATTCGATTTTCAAAAGTCGAATGAAAAAAAATCGAATGCATTCGATTTTTGAAAGTCGAATGAAAAATAAATCGAATGCATTCGATATTTATAAATCGAATGATTCTAAAGTGAATTCATTCAATTCGCTAAAATGTGATTTGGGAATGCAATCACTAAATTTTCATTCAGAATGCCAAATCGAATTACGGAATGAAATCCTTCAAAGCTCTGATTGTAATTCAACAAATTGTGTCTGTCCAATTAGCAGAAATATCTGAATTTTAAGCTATTTAAGAAATCTGCTGATTTTAACTGACGCGGTTTGCTAAATTTTTGTCTGGATAAACAAGGTGGTCTGCAGAAAAATCTGTCAAGACCGCAGATTAATCTGCTGATTTAAGTTGAAAAATCTTCTGATTTAAGATAAACAGCCTGAAGATCGAAATTGTATTTTATTTAAGTAAAAAATACTTTTTTTTTTGTTAAAAACTGTTATAAAAGAAGAGAAGTTTTTCAATAAACTTTTAAATTTTTTTAAAGAAAATATTCTTACAAATAGGATCATTTCTGTAAAATTATTAAAATATTCCTGCGATATTTCACATTTGGACAATTTTTAGTTTTAGTCGTTTGAAATTGACAAAAATTAAAAAACTGTCAACAAATTTTGTTTGTAAAATTACAAAATAATCTGCTAAAATTTGAAGAAAAAAAATTTAAATCAGCAAACAGAGTCAATAAACATACAGAAAAATTTCTGTTATTTTTTAAAAAATAATGAGTTAAAGAAGTAATTTTAGCAGAAAAATCTGGTAAAATTTTTCTAATTCAAACTGAAAGTTGTTTTACAGATTTTTCGACAGAGTTTTTCTTCAGACTGAAAAATGCTTACATTACGTGGCAATCACTTTTCTCTTCAGAAATTTTTAGGTAAATTGCGAATGTGATCATTGGTTGGACAGATTTTTTAATTGTTTTTGCCCAAATAACAATCCGATTACCAATGAACAAAAATTTGTTTTTTAATTTTACGTACATTAAAAATATTTTACTTTTATTTTATTAGCAAAAAATTTAAAATATTTAATATTAAGACAACCGAAACAATACCGTTATAATACCGGTAAAAGTCCGAATAATATTGGTTTTTAATCGGTAACGGTATTTAAAATTTTTTATTTCGATATTGGTAACGGTAACGGTAGTCAATATTAAAGGGGTTTTAATCGGTAACGGTATTGAAAGGGTAACGGTAGCCAACACTGGTTAATATTGACCCTAAAAGTCAAATTTTCCGACCCCGACGATTTTCAAATTCGAAAATAAGCTAAATTTGCTCCACCCAATTGCACAGTTAAAAATTTCATAGCACACAAAAATTTAGGCTTAATTTAGCTTAACCTTCTACTTAATTTAATTCAAAAAAAAAAGTAGTACAGTCTAATTTTATTATTATTAAAAAAAAAGCTTTTATAACCAACATGTTATTTTATTATCAATTTTCTTCATTGTGCTTTCTAAAAAAATAATAAAAATAAAAAAAAACACAGTAAAATATGTATAATTTCAATACAATATACAATTTCAATTATTCAAACATAAATAAATTCAAAAAAATTCCATATTTGTGTAAAAAATTAAATAAAAAATAAAAAAAAGTGCCACAATAAACAAATATTTAATAAATAATAAAAAAAATAACAGCAACAACAACGATACAATATGATACGATACCACCACCTCACCGGTAGTTTTTATACACATAAAAAAAAATAACAGTAACAACAACTAAACACACGTTTCATTAGCTATTGTTGTACTATGGATAAATTATAATAAAAAAATAACAAAAAAAACTTAAATTCACAACAAAAATCCAAACTTACAATACGAAATATGTACGACGAAACTCAATACCAATTTGAAATAAATTTTAAATTCACACACATACACTCAAAGAAAAAATTAAAAAAAAAAATAACAACTAAAACATGCTAAAGAAGGCATGGCATTTTTTTATTTATTTTTTTACCATTTCGTTATTATTTATTATTGCTTTACTATAGTCACAGCAATAACAACAAAAATAAAGTCAAGAAACTTAAACTGAAACATATAAACTTCTTTCTTTTTATTTATTTTTTCATTTTATATTCCAATAGCCAGGAAAAAAAATTTAAATAAAAATTCAACGAAAAAATTTAAAATGAAAAATATACTATGATACACGCCTCTGCCGAACCAACTTTAACCTCAAGTTGCGAATATTGTAAATGTCTTTCTTGATTATAAATCTGGGGTGCCCCCCCCCCCAGTTTGCAAAATAAAATCACCCCTGACATACAACTGACACTCCCTTTATTAAATTGCTGACATCTTCATACAATTTTTCTAAATGTCATCAATGACATGTCAGCAGTTGTTCAGCGGTTATTTAAACGAATTATTGGTGCCCACCGATACTGGTGGCATAGATGGGACTAATTAATTAATGGGACCAATTAATTGATGGTTTAATTACCATTTAATTGATGTCAATGGTAATGAAATTTTTTTCATTACAATTGGTTGTATCAATTGCACCAATTAAATTACTAATCAATTTAATTACTAATGAAAATTAAAAAAAAAATAATTACCATTGGTATGGCATCAATTAAAAAAAAATAATTACCATTAGTAAAAGTCGTCACAATATTGTCAAAATCGTTAATATTTGAAAATTTCTGTTGTTTTTTGTTATTTTGTATTTCAATTTTTCACATTTTATGAACCAAACGCACGTTTGCCTTTTGTATAACACAATATTTGAAGTTTTTTATTTACGTTTAGATTTTCGTCTTTATTCATATTTAAAAAAAAAAAAAAAAAAAACATGCTTTGATGTTTAAATTTATAACTTTTCAAAAAGACAAAAATGTGTAAACAAATGGTTTTGAAACCAATTATAATTGGTGTTTTTCAACAATTGGTGCATTTCATTACAATTGGTAATTATTTTTTCAATTAAAAAAATTTAATTACCATTAAATGGTAATGAAATTTTTTTCATTACCATTGATATCAACCAATGGTAATTAAATTTCAATGGTAATGAAAAATTCCCATCTATGACTGGTGGGCACTAGGGTGGCTCGTTTTTAAACTTTTCTCTCTGATCAAATTCTAATACCCGCCAAAAGTGTCGGTCCCCTAAGGGTAACTCACGTGCAAAATATCACTCCGATCGGAGTTTATTTTCTGTCTTCACTTTGAGCCTCAAAATTGGGGTTTTTGGAAAAAAGGACTTTTAAAAAAAAAAAAAAAAAAAATTTAAGTTTTTTTATTAAAATAATGAAAAAATTTTTTTTGTATAATATTTGATCACAAATACTTAAATATGAAATTTAAAGATTTTACGGTATCATTAACCCGTTCAAACCTGATACCAAAAAAATGGCATGATTTTGGGGGCGTTCTCAAAACACGTTTTTTCAAAATTTGAAAATTTTATTATAAAAAATGTTTAAATATACCATTTTTTCTTTCTAAATTTATTAAGAACACCTTGGAGAAGAAAAATGTGAAATATGGCGAATATCCGTCGAGCCACTTTTTAGGAATCGCGGGGGGAAGTTAGCGGATTTCAAGGAAATGTTGGTTTTATCAATAATTTGGATTAATAAAATCTTATAAATTTCATTTTTTGGCAAATTTACTTTTTTGGTGTCGTGGCATTCTATTAGATAACTTTAAGCCTGTCATGAAATCTTACCGATACAGGACGTCTTTAACCCACATTGGCTGGGGGTCAAAAATAACCCCCGCAGGAAATTTGAAGTTTAGAGCTTAAATTTTCTGCTATAAAAAAGTATCAAATAGCTTCTGTGCTGTTTCCCCAAACTATAATTTCGTATTAATATATTATCTTTAAAAAAAATCAGTAACCCTTCTTGGTAGGGGTCAAAAATGACCCATTCAGTAAAAAATATATATTTTGTTTCAAGCACTATGCTTAAAAGTTTTTGCCGGGGTCATTTTTGACCCCGCGCCAATATGGGTTAAAGATATCTAAAAAAGGTAAGTTTTTAGGGCTGAATTAAAGTTATCTAATAGATTGCCACAATTTTTTTTTTTATAAAAAAATATATATTTTTTATTGAATGGGTCATTTTTTACCCCCTACGAAGAAGGGTTAACGATTTTTGTAAAGATAATATATAAATACAAAATAATAGTAGGGGTAAAAAACACAAAAGCCGTTTTATACTTGTTTATAGCATAAAATTTAAGCTCTTAACTTCAAATTTTCTGCGGGGGTCATCTTTGACCCTCACCCAATGTGGGTTAAGGACGTCTTAGAAAACGTCTTGTAAAATTACAAGGAATTCTCGTGAATTTACTAGATTTTTTTTTTGTAAAATTATCTTGAAGATTTGTAAAATTACAACAAGTGAGAGTGTTACATTCGGCTGTGCCGAATCTTTTATACCCTCCAAAATGTAAAAAAAAAAATAAAAAAAAAAAATCCAGGGGGGTCTGTTTTTGGGGTGGGGGGGGGGGGATTAGTGGGAGACGTTAGAGGCACCTTCCTCTTGCGATTTTGAACTTCTTCTGAGATAAGAATGTTGCATTTGCTTACCAAAAGTACAAAAAACTCTGCAAAAAATGCGGTTTTTCTTGGGTTGGTTTTGTTCTCTAAGGGGGAACTTTTTTCCCCTTGGTCCGATTTTGCCCATTTCCGAACTTAACCTGCCTAGGAATATAAGACATATTCGTGCCAAACTTCGGAAGTCTAGCTCTTTTATTTTGGACTGTATCGTGTCCTCTACAGACGGACAGACGGACGGACGGACGGACGGACATCGCTAGAATGTCTTAGAATCGATCACTGATCAATAAAATATATACTTTATAGGGTCCTAGACCGATATTTCAATGCGTTACACACGGAATGACAAAGTGAGTATACCCCCATACTGTGGTTGGAGGGTATAAAAATATAAAAAAAAGTGACCGGATTTTTGATAAATTGAATTTTTTAAAAAATGGAAAATTTAAGAACGGGTTCTGAAAATTTTCCAAAAAAAAAAAATTGTCGATAGCCCATATAAAACTATATAAGAATGTAAATTTTTAAGATTGTGGTGCATTCCGTTTTAATGTGATAAATATTTATTCAAGGCAACTCGCCACAAATTTTACAATTTTTCCAATATTTGACCACGCCTCCTAAGCCCAGTTTTTGAAAATTAGAAAAACCAAAAACGGAATTTTCTTAGTTCCATATAGGGCTATCCAAATAACCTATTCAGAAATTTACGGGACACATGTTTTTATGTAGCGGGACATTTGGTGTGGAATGCCTAATATGTCAAAAATTTAATTTTTTTGTATTTTAAGTTTCTCAAAAACTTAATGTAATCGAAAAGTTTGAAGACCGGATTTGTGACCAGGAGAAAAATTGTAATCATCAAGATTTTTATTCACATGATTTATACTGGAAAAAAAGTTTTTGATTGACCAAATTAGTTATACATCCTTAAGAGCAATGTTTAAGCTTTACCTCCGACTTAGTTTTAAGTCGCTATCACATAGGGTTCATCCACTATAAGTTGTCAATAATTTTTTTTAAAAACCTGAAGTGATGAAAAAGTTTGGAGACCAGATTTGTGATCACTAGAACAATAGCAATTAAATAAATTTCTGCCTCTGACATAGTCAGAGACCCACATTGATATATGGAAGCCTTGGAGACTACGCAGAAAAAAATGTTTGCCAATGAACGAAATTCATGGTATTTATGAACAAATACATAAAAGTTATGAACTTTTTCATTAAATTTTTGAACTTTTTCATAGAATTTATGAACAAATTTTAAATAGTCTTAAATTTAACATATTATGATTTATTTATAAATACTATGAAAAAGTTTATAAGTATTATGAAAAAGTTAATAAATTTTATGAATTTGTTCATAAATACTATGAAAGTCGTTCATTGGAAAAAAACATTTTTTGTGTGTATGACAAAAACTTTTGAACAGACGAGCGGATATCGACAGTTCAACAGTTCAAAATCAAATCGGAATCGGACCAAGAAAAGTTCTTACAAATAGCATGACAAACACAGGGAAAGGAAAGGCAAGAAAATTAAACTTAAGTCTCATAAATATTTTAAAAAGAAACACATACCAAAAATACAGACAAACCTTAAACACAAACATATTTTTTTTTATTATTATTACTGAAATATTTCTATCTGTAGTAAAGTCAAGAAAACTTATAAGCGCTTCGTCGTTCGTTGTTCCAAAAAAAAAATAAAAAAAAATTGAAATAATAAAATAAAAATAAAATCAAAGAGTCAAATTGTACTCTCTCTACAAAATATAAAAAAAAAAAATTAATTGAAACTATGAAATTACCAGTTTATCTAGCAGCAGGGAATATATTTTGCAGATAGTATTTCCATTTTTTTTTTTTTTTTCTACCGACCAACTTACGAGAACGAGTGTAATAATGTAATGAGCGCAAAAATTGTTAAAATAATATTAAAAAACTAAATTTCAACAATTCAAGTAAATTGTATAAAATATGTACTGTATAGTACGAGTATCTTAGTATCTGGTAGATACACTCATACTTAAAGCTTTAAAAAATATTGTATATTGTATCTACTACATAGCATAGATTGAAAATTTTACTTTAGAGCTAAGTATTTTATATTCTCATTATTATTATTTGTTTTTATTGTTGTTGGGGTTGTTGTTGTTGTTATATTTGTGTTACATTGTTACAATATTAAGTTTATATTTACACTCAAAGATTTATGTAATTTTTCAGATTTTATTTTATAATTTCCTAACATTTTTTTAAATTTTAATCAAATTTTTTTAATACGACTAAAAAATTTTAGATATACCCTAGTAAAAATATTATGCTAATTTTACTAAATAGATCTTATTTGATCCGTAAAATGGTTGTATCAAATAATATCTAATTGTATTACATTAGATCAAAAAATATAAAAATTGATACAATTTGATCCTGAATTTGGTCATATCTAATTATATCAAATTGATCTTATAATATATGGTTTTATACAATTTGATTAGCAAAACCAAAATACGAATCTAATCATATATGGAGCAATATCTAACCATATAAAGTGGATCAACCGTATCAAAATGATAGATATAATATTATATAAATTTATACGGAAGCATATTAACTTATATAAGATTGTATTAAATTATACAGGGTGATTCAGTCACGACCCGCCGAATTTTTACAGCGTATTCCTTGGCTCATTTCATGAAAATATGTCCATTACGACCATCCCCGAAAATGCAAGTGTGCGAAATGGCAGCGGTTTGAAAATTGTCGGATTCATGGTCGGAGGGTAGTAGGGTAAAATTGATAACTTCTGAACCAGGGGTCCGATTTTTTGGTTTTTGGGCTTGTTGGAAAGTTCATGGGAGACCTTTCAGAATCAATAACAAAAAAAATTAAAAAAGATGAAATCATCGAGATACAGAGCTTTTAAAAATAAAATTTGAAAAAAAGACATGAGAATTTGCACGTAACGTCAATTTGCTCAGTCAGATGGCAGGTAACTTATGTTTTTTTCTCTTAAAAGATAGCCCTTCTTTTTACCTTTCCAAAATGCCCTAAAAGAAGCCCAGAGGTCTTACCGTTCCAAAGTTATGACCATTTGCCTTACAACAATTTTAATAAAATAAAATCTTAAACTTGTTAATTTACAAAAACAAATGAATGTGTGCTGTTATTTCACCTCCAAACCCAAAAAAAAATTGTTTGCATTTCAGTCAAATGGTCATAACTTTAGAACAGAAAGATCACTGGGCTTCATTTAGGGCATTTTGGAAAGGTAAGACGTAGGGCTATCTTTTAAGAAAAAAAAACATAAGTTACCTGCCATCTGGCTGAGAAAATTGAGGTTATGTTCAAATTTTTACGTCTTTTTTTCAAATTTTATTTTTAAAAGCTCTGTATCTCGACGATTTCACTTTATTTTATTTTTTTTTTTTTTGATTCTGAAAGATCTCCCAATAAACTTTCCAACAAGCCCAAAAACAAAAAAATCGGACCTCAGGTTCAGAAGTTATCAATTTTATCCTACTACCCTCCAACCACCAATCCGAAAATTTTCAAAGCTCTCGCAAACTTGCATTTTCGGGGGATGGTCATAATGGATATATTTTCATGAAATGAGCCAAGGAATACGCTGGTAAAATTCGGCGGGTCGTGACTGAATCACCCTGTATATAATTATATCAGAAAATTTTTACTCGGGTTGTGACTTATTTGCCAACCCGAGTAAAAAAGTTTTGATATAATCATATATTTTTTGATATAATTATACATAAATTTATCCACCATTTGATCACAAAAAATGAAGGATCCAAAAATATATGATTATATCTTATTAGATAAAATTTGATATAATTAGATCCCAAAAATGGAACGGTAAATTTAAGTTAATTTGATATTAAAGATCATATTAAATCTAATATTATATAATTATATATTATTACATCTTATTAGATCTATTTTTTTATAATATCAAATTAGATAATATTTACCGTTCCATTTTTGGGATTTAGTTATACATATTTAGTTATATCAAATTTGATCTAATAAGATTAGGGCTGTCAATCCCGAAATCCCGAATCCCGAAATCCCGGGATTTTTGTAATAAAATGAATCCCGAATCCCGGGATTTTTAAGCTCCAATCCCGGGATTTTTAAAACATTAAAAATGTATGAGAATTTATTTTTGAAAATACAACTTTGTTTAATTATTGTTACATTTACATAAACAAATTAAAACTAAAACTTTTTTTTAATTTTCAAAGTAGCTGGCCACGAATTTGGCTGAGCTGAGAATTCTACCCAGGCTTGATCAATAATAGTCTAACGCACTAACCATTAAGCCAGTCACGGAGCCCTTTGACCAAAGTTTGCAGGTTTTGGCGAAAATTTTCTAAAAAACTGAAACTTTGATCGAAGGGCGCCACGGGTAAATTTAATACGATTGGCCTCAAATTTGTACCACATAAGTTTTAGGCGTAGGAGAATAAAAATTTTCCCGGACGTTCAAAATTGGAAGAAAAACTTTTTTATACCAAAAAATGCAAGTCTTATGTATTATATTATTATTTTTCTCCTTTAAATGTTTTTATTATTTTAAATTTTCTTTAAATTAGTTTTAAAATTACACAGTGCAACAACCAAAATCGGAATGGGATGAAACCAAAAGCAAATAAAAGTTGTCATTTTCGATAACAAACCCTTCAAGGCTTTTTTTGTTCATTGCTGAATATTTAATAATAATAATTACTTGAAAACTCCTTACTTAATTATTTAATTGCCTTTAAATAACAATCAGAATAATTACAAATAATTTTTTTTAATAATTTCGTTGTGGCAAAATCGACCCAAGTGTTTTCGTAGGAATTAAACCCACGACTCCCTGCTTAATAGGCTAGCAAGCTACCACCTAACCAACACTAACCTATAGTAGCCCCCTTAATATGCACAATAAAATTGAAACATAAAGAGTCGACTATTTTTATACCCTCCACTCTGGTGATAGAGGGTATATATAAGTTTGTCATTCCGTATGTAACACATTGAAATATTGGTTTAGGATCCCATAAAGTATATATATTCATGATCCTTGATCGATTTTAAGTCGATCTAACGATGTCCGTCTGTCTGTCTGTCTGTCTGTCTGTCTGTCTGTCTGTCCGTCCGTCTGTCTGTCTGTCTGTTGAAATCACGTTTTTGGCAATAATCCGGAACCAATTTTAACGCTTGGGGTACCAAAAGTTGCGGAATTTATCCAGGCAAAAACTAGTGTATTTTTTTTTGAAATCGGTTAAGTACTTTAAAAGTTATGAGTGAATTACTGAAAAAACTCTTAGTGATTTTCATCATAACCCTAAATTAATTCATATTTTGTGTAGATACATACATAACAAAGAATACGGAAATGAAAAAAAAACGGAGAAAAAGAAAAAAATGTTTACAAAAAAACTTTAAAATATGTAAAACAAAATCTAAATTTAATTAAAAAAAAGTTCGTTAAGTAATAATAAAAAAATTAATTGTTATTTTTATGTACAAAGCATGTGTGTGTGTCCGTTTTTTTGCTTCGTCATATTAACGGGGTTGCCAGACTTTTTTTGGCTTTGTCGCAAACTCGGATGTAAAATATCGCCAAAATTCAATTTTGTTCAGATTTCTTAAAAAAAAATATTTTTATTTAAAAAAAATAAATTTTGTTAAATAATAAAAGACAGAAAAAACTTTATGGCAAAAATCGCCCAAATCCGGAAAATCTATATATATAAAAGAGTAATGTGACTGACTGACATACTCATTCATCATCGCCCAGCCCAAACCGCTAAAGTTAGAAACTTGAAATTTGGACTGTAGGTTGACGTCCCGGAATAAAGATCCACTAAGGCTGGATTTTTGCCAATGTTGATTCTAAGGGGGTAAAATGGGTAAAAAACTGTACTTTTGGTACTTTTTATATCTCCCGATATAATGGTCATAGAAACTTGAAATTTGGACTGTATGTTACCCTCCCGCAATATAGATCCACTATGGCTGGAGTTTTGCCAATGGTAAGGGGGTAAAAAGGGTAAAAAACTGTACTTTTGGTACTTTTTAAATCTCCTGATATAATGATCATAGAGACTTGAAATTTGGACTGTATGTTCACCTCCCAGAATATAGATCCATTAAGGCTGGATTTTTGCCAGTGTTGATTCTAAGGGGGTCAAAAGGGTAAAAAAATACTTTTGGTGCTTTTAATATCTCCTGAAATAATGGTCATAGAAACTTGAAATTTCACATCCTAGAATATTTGTAGATCCAGTACGGCTGGATTATTGCCAATGTTGATTCTAAGAGGGTAAAAAGGGAAAAAATCTGTACTTTTGGTACCTTTTATATTTCCTTAAAAAATTGTCACATAGACTTGAAATTGGGACTGTATGTTCACCTCCCGGAATATAGATCCCCTAAGGCTGGGTTTTTGCCAATGATGTTTCTAATAGGGTAAAAAGGGTAAACATATGTACTTTTGTTACATTTTATATTTCCTTAAATAATGGTACTAGAAAATTGAAATTTGCAATGTCGGTTTACCTTCCGGAAAAAAGATTCACTAAGGCTCGGGTTTTGTCAATGTTGATTCTACGGGGGTAAAATGGGTAAAATAGTACTTTTGGTACTTTTTTTTTATTTACTGAAATAATGGTTATTCAAACCTGAAATTTAGAATGTAGGATCCTTTAGTGAAATAAAACATTTTGGAACAAGTACTTTCTGAAAATTCAGTACCGTTTTCAAAAAGTACCTTTTATAAAAGGTTCCTTTATAAAAAGTACTTTTTATAAAAAGAACCTTTTATGAAAAATACCTTTTATAAAAAGTACCTTTTATAAAAAGTGCCTTTGATACAAAGTACCTTTTATAAAAAGTACCTTTTATAAAAAGTACCTTTAATAAAATGTATCTTTTGAGCTAAAACACCTCAATTCAACCGAGGAGTTGACCGCACCCCCTCCAAATTTATTGAAATTATGTACTGGGGTTTACTTTAACAAAAAAGAGATTTTGCCAATTTTTCAGGCTTCTGGTGATTCCAGTATTCGAGATATGAGGTCTTGAAAATTACCAAAATCGTATATATTTGACAAAAGTGTTCCGAGATAAATAAAGATAACTCGAAAAGTAAAAACACTACA
This sequence comes from Pegoplata infirma, assembly GCA_963921195.1. Classification (NCBI taxonomy): domain Eukaryota; kingdom Metazoa; phylum Arthropoda; class Insecta; order Diptera; family Anthomyiidae; genus Pegoplata; species Pegoplata infirma. The sequence goes on from OY992540.1 coordinate 85,085,412, forward strand.
GGTCTCAGTCAGGTTGCAAATAATAGGTAATGAGACAGCCTTTAAAATGGCATTCCCCAAGATTTTTTTTTAAAAAGGTCAAAGGTCATTGATTTTAACCTTCATTTTTGGAGAGCTATATCTCAAAAAACGATATTTTTAAAATTTTGGAAAAAATATATGTTGTTAAGAATCACCTACACTACTTAAGTTTAAATTTTCAGGATGGAGACTTCATTGGAACTTTTTATATTAATAGAAACATTGTGACAGGAAAGAAAAAGCGGTGTAATTTCCCTTAGAAAAACAAAAATATTTTTTTTGTCTTTGAAATTCTGGTACCAAAATTCGTTTTTCTGAATGTTTTTGACGTGCTGAGTCCAAATATGACCTTTGAACTGGTCTATCGCTATTACTTTTCAAGATATCAGCACATAAATGTGTAAAAATTGCTCAAATGCTATTGCTGTGTTTCTTTGAACATTTAGGTGCATATATCTTGAAAAGTAATAACGATAGATCAGTTCAAAGGTCATATTTGGACTCAGCACGTCAAAAACATTCAGAAAAATGAATTTTGGTACCAGAATTTCAAAGACAAAAAAATTTTTTTTTTCTAAGGGAAATTACACCGCTTTTTCTTTCCTGTCACAATGTTTCTATTAATATAAAAAGTTCCAATGAAGTCTCCATTATGAAAATTTAAACTTAAGTAGTGTAGGTGATTCTTAACAACATATATTTTTTCCAAAATTTTAAAAATATCATTTTTTGAGATATAGCTCTCCAAAAATGAAGGTTAAAATCAATGACCTTTGACCTTTTTCAAAAAAAATCTTGGGGAATGCCATTTTAAAGGTTGTCTTATTACCTATTATTTGCAACCTGACTGAGACCTGTATTTGTATTACTTTTTGAGTTATATTTATTTATCTCAAAACACTTTTGTCAAATATTTACGATTTTGCCAATTTTCAAAACCCCATATCTCGGGAAGAAAAACTACCAGAAGTCCAAAATTTTGGCACTATGATTTTTTTGTAAGGGCCCAACTATATTCCAAGTTTCATAAAATTCGAAAGGGGTAAGGTCAAAAATGCTACTTTTTTCGGTTGAATTGAGGTGTTTTAACTCTTTTATAGAAAGTACCTTTTATTAAAAATAACCTTTTATAAAAAGTACCTTTTATAAAAAGTACCTTTTATAAAAAGTAGCTTTTAAAAAAGTAGCTTTTAAAAAAAGTAGCTTTTAAAAAAAGTACCTTTTATAAAAAGTACCTTTTATAAAAAGTACATTTTATTAAAAGTACCTTTTATAAAAAGTACCTTTTATAAAAAGTACCTTTTATAAAAAGTACCTTTTATAAAAAGTACCTTTTATAAAATCACTTTTTATAAAAAGTACCATTTATAAAAGTACCTTTTATAATAAGTACCTTTTATAAAAAGTACCTTTTTTTATAAAAAGTAAATTTTTTTATAAAAAGTACCTTTTTTTATAAAAAGTACCTTTTATAAAAAGTACTTTTTATAAAAAGTACCTCTCATAAAAAGTACCTTATATAAAAAGTACCTTTTATAAAAAGTACCTTTCATTAAAAGTACCTTTTATTAAAAGTACCGAAAGTACACTTTTTGGTACTTTTTTATTTCTTGAGGTATAAATAAAACAAACTTTTTTGTTTTTAAATCATTACATTGGTGGAGGGTATTTAAAGATTCGGCACAGCCGAATTTAGCTTTCTTACTTGTTTACTTTTATAATCAAAGAAATTTAATACCGAAAAATCCCGGAATCCCGAAAAATCCCGGGATCCCGAAAAATCCCGTAATCCCGAAAAATCCCGGGATCCCGGGATTTCGATTTTCAAATCCCGAATCCCGGGATTTTAAAAAACCGATCCCGTTTGACAGCCCTAAATAAGATATAATCATATATATAATCAAATATAATATTTTAAAGGTCGAATAAAACAATTTTTATTTATTAATAAAAATTAATCAGAATTTGAACATAATGGTTGTCACGCCATAGTGATGAATAGCCCTAATAATGGTATAATTTCATTCACAGCAACAAAAAACATATTGTTGTAGTCCAATGGACTATCGTATGTAAAATGTTTTAAATATTTTTGTTGGTTATTGACAATTGTTACTTACTAGCATAGTACAATTTCTTCGTCTTTCTAATTCACATTGTGGATAGAGTCGAATATGTATTAATGTTTTAGTTTGTGCAAAAACGATTTGTCATTAGACTCGTTTGCTACTTTGTAGTATATCGTTTCTATTTTTGCTAAATAATCTTGACAATGGAATCTTGACAAATTCCGAAACACGTGTCGATTAAGTCTTGCAAAAATGACCAACATAAATAAATTTAAAACAAAAAATAATTTTCTTGAAAATTATACTATGAGAATATCATGGTTTTAATTAGTAAAGAAAATAATGACCTCGAGCCAGAATAAACATCCTCACAAAATATCATTTATTTTTTTTAATATAATTATAAATAATTTTTCCAAAAAAATATGGGATCCAAATAAGAGGCATTCCACACCAAATGTCCCGCTACAGAAAAACATGAGTCCCGTAAATTTCAGAATAGGTTGTTTGGATAGCCCTATATGGAACTAAGAAAATTGCGTTTTTGGTTTTTCAAATTTTCAAAAACTGGACTTTGGAGGCGCGGTCAAATTTATGGCGAGTTGCCTTGATTAAATATTTATCACATTAAAACGGAATGCACCACAATCTCAAAAATGTACATTCTTATATAGTTTTGTATGGGCTATCGATAAAATTTTTTTATTTTTTAATTTTCAGAACCCGTTCTGAAATTTTTCATTTTTTAAAAAAGTCAATTTATCAAAAACCCGGCCACTTTTTTATTTTTTTTTTTAAGTTAAATGTTTGTCTATCCACCCCCAAAATTTAGAAACGCGTTTTTCGTTTTTTTCGAGAAAATCGTATTTGAATTTTAAATTTCATAACAATTTTGTAATTTGCTTGTATTTTCTTGTTTTAACATTGCGAATGAGTATTATTAATTGCATAAATATTACTCATACGCTCTGTTGAAACAAGAAAATACAAGAAAATATCTAAATTGTTATGAAATTTAAAATTCAAATGCGATTTTCTCGAAAAAAACGAAAAACGCGTTTCTGATTTTTTTTGTGTGGATGGACAAACATCTAAACTTAAAAAAATTTTAAAAAAATGGCCGGATTTTTGATAAATTGACTTTTTTAAAAAATGTAAAATTTCAGAACGGGTTCTGAAAATTTTCAAAAAAAAAAAAAAAATTAAACGATAGCCCATACAAAACTATATATGAATGTAAATTTTTGAGATTGTGGTGCATTCCGTTTTAATGTTTTTTTTTTTTTTTTTCAAGGCTTTATTTTTAATTATTGAATCTGCCTAAGTTTGGCCTAACAATAAGTATAAAAATCTTAAATAACTATCTTAAAACACTAGTTACTCCCATGGGAGTCATTTGGTAAGATGGGCCTCTTGACTACAAGGGCGGCAGATCTGCTCTTCGCAGTCTGGAATGCGACTGGCTTCGGGTAAGAGCCCTTGCCAAAGGGTTAGGGGGATTCTGCAGTTTTACGTTGTATTGTGTTTTCAGTTTAATAAACTCATCCTTTATGAACGGTATATTTAAATCCCTGTGAATACTCTCATTTCGAATGTACCATGGAGCTCCCGTTATCGTTCTAAGGATTTTTGATTGTGCCCTCTGTATAAGCTCAATATTTGACATGCTGGCCGTGCCCCATAGCTGAAGGCCATAGGTCCATATTGGTTTAATTATACAATTATACAGGATGACTTTACAGTCGAGGCTAAGTTTGGAGTAATGGTTTAATAACCAATGCAAATTGAGTGATTTCAGCTTCATTTGAAGCCTCTTGGCTTCTATATGCCTCCGCCATGTGAGGCGCCTATCCAAGTGGATACCAAGGTATGTAACATTTTCAGATTGTGGGATTTGTAAACCGTTTAGGATAATGGGAGGACAAGTACCCCTATTGTACCCCTACACAAACAACCAACAGGAGGTCAATGATATTCTGTTATCTACTCACTTTCCAGGATGCAAAGTGACAACGATAAATACAGATATTATTGAGAGTCCTGTTGGTAATACTACATGTAGGGACTGGTATATAGCATCTAGGGTAGTTTCTGAGGAATCGATCAGGTACGCCTTATCTTCCTTTAATAACTATAAATCCCCTGGACCAGATGGTATATATCCTATGATGTTGAAGAGTGGTGGAGATACCCTAGTGAAGGTACTTAAAAATATCTTCAGAGCCAGCCTGGCTTATGGGTATGTTCCATCATCTTGGTGCGATGTCAAGGTTGTTTTTATTCCCAAACCTGGGAAGGAGGACTACACCTTGGCAAAAAGTTTTAGACCAATCAGTTTATCATCCTTTCTACTGAAAAGTCTTGAGCGAATGGTTGAGAAATTCATTAGGTCAGTAGCATTAATCGAATGCCCCCTAAATAGTCAGCAACACGCGTATCAGAGTGGTAGATCTTGTGAGTCGGCACTTCACGATCTTGTGGTCAATATTGAGAAGGGCATTGACAAACAAGACTATACTCTGGGTGTTTTTGTTGATATTGAGGGCGCTTTTGATAATGCTACTTTCGACTCTATGAAAACTTCGGCTGAATTGCATGGCGTGGATCCAGTTCTAGTCAAGTGGATTCATTTTATGCTCTCCCGGAGATTGTTGACGGCTGAAGATGAGTGGGGCACAAAAGTAACGGTTGAGGTTAGTAGAGGTTGCCCCCAAGGGGGTGTTCTCTCTCCTTTGCTGTGGTGTTTTGTGGTAAACTCACTCTTGGTTGAAATCACAGTACATGAGTAGTAGGTTCACAGGTTTGCATTTGATGTGTGTAAGTATTAGTGACAGCACACGGTGTAACTTTTGACGTTTCATACAAAACGTAAACAAACACCACAAATACATACACAAAAGCTCACACGTACAGGCACACATACACTAGGCAGCGATGATTATTCTGTACTAATAACCACGCCACCATATTGGAAAGTACGAAATTAGCACCATTGTTTGCATACTAGTCTGTACTGTGGTTGAAATACAAGCTCTAGGTGTACACATACAGGCATACGCTGACGATGTGTGCGCATTAGTATCCGGAAAGTCACTTAACTTGGTATGCAAGAAAATGCAGACCGTTATTGACTTGATGGACAACTGGTGCAATCGACATGGATTGTCTGTCAATCCAAATAAGACAACACTCGTGTTGTTCACGCGAAGAACCAAACATAAGGGTCTTCGGCTTCCTACGTTGAAGGGCATAACTCTTCAACTGTCCACAGAAGTTAAGTATTTAGGGGTTACCCTAGATAGTAAACTAATGTGGACAAAACATGTTGAACAAAAAGTTTCACGGGCACTTCGGATTTTCTGGCAGTGTCGGCGTGCTTTTGGGAAGACATGGGGTCTAAGACCCGCTAATGTACATTGGATGTACATAGCTGTAATTAGACCTATTGTGACGTATGCGGCGGTAGTCTGGTGGCCGAGAACGATGGTGAAAACTATTCGATCCAAGCTAAACGGACTGCAAAGAGCGGCTGCCTTGGGAATTACTGGTGCCATGAGCACCACCCCAGGCGCAGCTCTGGACGCTATGTTAGATATGCTTCCCTTGGACTTACATATTCAAGGAGAAGCCATGAAATCTTTGTGCCGGCTCCGCAAAAGCGGAACATGGCATGGGGAGTACAATGCGGGACATGGTCGTCTGTTCAATAGGCTATCGGAACTTTGTCCGATGTTTTCTATGCCTTTGGACAATACAACCTCTTGCATCGAGTTTGGTAGGAAGTTTACTGTAATATTTCCGAGTAGGGAAGACTGGGGAAACCCAGCAGACCTACTGGAAAATTACACGGATACTTTCTACACGGATGGATCCAGTACCTTAAATGGCTCTGGGTAGGGTTGCCAGATGGCCTGGAATGGCCTGGATTTTCCAGTTATTTGAGGTCTGGTCCAGTTTCCAGTTACAACATAATTTATCCAGTTAAAAAAGGATTTTTTTTATTTCAACAATTATTTTTTTTATTAAATATTTTTTACAAATTTTTGGGACTACGTTTTGAATAAAACATTAATCATAAATATAACATAAATAAATGACTCTTTTGTATTCGAAAAATGTGCTCTTTTTGCTCCATTTTCACTATTTTTTTTTACAAATTTTTCGAGCATTTTGGCACGAATGTTTTCGTCGTTGATTTAAGGATTCTTGGCGTACATTTTGCCCATAATATAATAACCCCACAAAAATATGTATGGATGGGTCAAATCCGCAAATGATGGTAAGTTGTTGCGGTCTTAAATTCGCGCGTCCCGGAAATTTTAGTTGTCCTCCTAGATTTCCTGATTTGACTACTTTTGACTTAATTTTGTGGGGTGATTTAAAAAGAAAAATATACTCTATCAATCCTCAGGCCGATGACGAAAAAGTAATAGAAACAAGTAAAAAAGTTAAATTCGGCTTCGCCGAATGTAGTGATACCCTTCACAATTTCAAAAAGATTATTGCAAAAAAATTTATTTAAAAGGAAATTACTTTTGAAAAATAAAAATTTTTGAAAAAAAAAAATTCTGCGAAAAAAAATGTTGGTGAAAAAAATCCGCGATTTTTTTCTTTTTTTGTGTTCGTACTTTTTTAAATACCATTTGGTGTTCAATTATGTTCACATATGCCAACCAGAAGCCGAATTAAATCATTTTGTATTTTTAGGTTATGTTGAATGTACTGAAATTTTTGAGGTGTGCTTACATTTTCGTTCATAACTTTTGAACCGCTGAACCGATATCGCTCAAATGCAATACCAAATTTCTCGGGAGAACTTCCAATAATCATAATAGTCATCTCTGTGCAATATTTTGTCCGCGACAGCATTTTCCACAGACAGACAGACAGATAGACGGACAGACGGACATGAATATATATACTTTATGGGGTCCCAGATCCATATTTCGATGAGTTACAAACAGAATGACAAACTTATATATACCCTCTATCACTAAGTGGAGGGTATAAAAATAATAAAAATGACACATTTTGCCGTAGCAAATAGAGACGGCTATTTAGTCCAAATTAAAAATTTAAGTCTAACATATGAAAATCGGTTGATTTTTTTTTTTCAAATTAAAAAAAAAATATGTATGGGTCCAGTTACTTTTTCAAAATCCAGCTGAAAATTTTTCATTATCCAGTTATTTGACTTCTAGTATCTGGCAACCCTAGCTCTGGGTCAGGCTGGTATTTGGACGATGCGACCAAATGCTATATTGCTATGGGAAAAATGGCTACAGTATTTCAGACTGAAATATTTGCTATTTTGGACGTAGCGACCTGGATAATTGGGAACAGATGGAGTAATAGGAGAATCAGTATTTGCAGTGACAGCCAGGCTGCACTCATTGCACTTGAATCTCCAGTCACTTCATCCAAAATTGTCCAGGAATGTAGACGCAGACTCAATGAGGTCTCATGTGGGAATAGCGTCAGTCTTCTGTGGGTTCCGGGTCATAGGGGAATACGGGGAAACGAGATTGCTGACTCTTTGGCAAATCTTGGCTCTGATACAATTCCTTACAATCCGGAACCTCAAATTGGTATTGGCTTGACATGGCTGATGCGTTGGATCAACTCTCATATGAAAGCAACTTTCATGGAAAGATGGTCAAATGAGTTGGCATGCAAGAATACCAAACGTTTTGTAATTAAGCCAGACAAGAAAGTGGCTAACTATCTACTCAGTCTCAGTAGAATAGACTGTCGCAGACTTACTGGCTTAATTACGGGACACAATGCCTGTGCTCGTCATATGACGAGATTAGGTGTCTTATCAGACCCATTATGCGTGGCTTGTCTTGAGGATGATGACACAACTGAACATTATGTATGTTGTTGTCCAGCGTTCTCAAGGGCTAGACTGCGGATATTGGGTTCTGATATTCTGTCTATGGACACGGTCCATGGACTTCCCTTGTCTGATTTTCTCAAGTTTGTGAAAGCAACTGAGAAATTCTGAGCAAGCACTTTTCTTCCTTTTTCTTCTCAACCTTTTATCACCTTTACTTAATCTTTCTTTTCTGGGTACGGTACAATGGACTATTTTAAGTCTGAGCGCCATGGACTTGCCTAAAAAATTTACCCATTTTTAGGCTTGTACAACCCACCCTCAACTCAACTCAACCCCTATTGAGCGTAAATGTGACGTGTTTACTTTTGAGCTCATTGACTTTAATTCTCCAATTGTTAAGCCAAGCCTCCACTAATCTGAGATGGTTATTAAGTTTTAATGAAGCAAGGATTGCGTTTGAATGTGAACAAATAATTGCCGTATCATCCGCAAATGTTGATGTTAGCAAGTGTTCATCTGTAGGTAAGTCTGAAGTAAATATCAGATATAGAATTGGACCCAGGACGCTTCCCTGTGGGACGCCTGCTTTCATTATATAATCAGTAGTAGTAGATTCCTTATATTTTACTCTGAAATAGCGGTTACTGAGATAAGAATCGAAGAGCTGGGTGGTAGATGACTTTTAATTTTGCACATTAGACCCTCGTGCCACACTTTGTCAAAAGCCTGCGCAACGTCGAGAAAAATCGCGCTACAGTATTTCCTTTGTTCAAAAGATTTTCTTATTTCGCTAGTTATCCGGTTAACCTGCTCAATTGTTCCGTGCTTTTCCCGGAACCCGAATTGGTGGGTGGGTATTGTAGCCCTATCCTCTAAAAATGGCAAAATCTTTGGCAGAAGTACTTTCTCAAATAGCTTAGAAAGGCACGGTAATAGACTGATAGGTCTGTATGATGATGTCAAAGTTAGATCTTTTCCTGGCTTGGATATCATTTTAATTTGTGAAATTTTCCAATTGTTTGGGTAATAACCCTTTTGTAAGATCGCATTGAAGAGTCTCGTAAGTATTATTATTGCCACAAATGGTAGGTTTCTGATCATCTTGGGAGATACTAAATCGAACCCCGGGGATTTTTTAAGGATTTAGTTTATCCTGAATAATGGACTGAACTTCTTGAACATTGAATGTAAATGTACTTAAGTCATGATCAACATGTATAGGCGGTTCTGGGAGTGTAAAATTGTTTGTTGCCTGGTTAGGCTTAAATACAGAACATAAATGTTCTGCGAATGCGTATGCCTTTTCCCTATCACTTCGGGCCCATTCTCCACTTTGTTTCCTTAGTGGTTGCTCGCCCTCTACCGGTGGCTTAAAACCTTTTGCGGCCTTCCACAACGAAAAGTTTGTGGAGTTAGAGTTCGAAAGACTTTCCACATAATTCTCTGTAATACGATCCTCCTCCAAACGGATGGATTTTCTTAGATTTTTTGTTGCTTCAGACAGCCTCTGCTTTGCAGCAGGAGATCTACTGATTTGCCATTCTCTTCTAAATCTTCGCTTCAGGACAAGAAACTTCTCTATTTCAGAGTTTGAAACATTAGTCGAACGATCGAATGAAATTTTACGTTTAGTCACTGAGTGATCAACTGCCGACGTCATAATTGACGCTAGGTCCTGGACGCAGTTGTCTATGTCCCCCTCACATTCCAAGATAGGATTTACTTGGATGTGGCTACTAACAAATTTCTTATATTTAAGCCAATTTGTCTCCAATTTGTAATTCCCATTCTGAACATTGGGCTTATAGTAATAAGATAAAATTACAGGGGAGTGATCTGAAGAGAGGTCAAGAGAGGTTTCAACAGAAATTCTACTTCTGTCTATGTTCTTTATTATTCCAAGGTCAATAAGATCTGGAATTTTTCCAGGATCCGATGGCCAGTAGGTTGGTTGACCAGGTGAAATAAAATCCAATCCGTTACTCCGATCAACTATTGAGTAGTAAAGCTGTCTCCCCCTTGGGGTTACAAGACGTGAACCCCAGTGGGTATGTTTCGCGTTATAATCACCACAAGCCAGGAAGCGGTTACCAAGTGTTTTGAAAAACTCTTCGAAGTCATTTTTCTTAATCGAAAATCGTGGAGGGCAGTAAACTGCAGTTACTGTGAAGCCACCATTTGAGCAATCTACATAAATTGAAGTTGCCTGAAGATGTTGTTTGGAATAGTCTTCTAAAGCATAATGCGTTTTAATGTGATAAATATTTAATCAAGGCAACTCGCCACAAATTTTATCATTTTCCAATATTTGACCACGCCTCCTAAGCCCAGTTTTTGAAAAATTTAAAAACAAAAAACGCAATTTTCTAAGTTCCATATAGGGCTATCCATACAACCTATTCAGAAGTTTACGGTACACATGTTTTTTTTGCTGCACATTTGGTGTGGAATGTCTCATAAATACAATTGTATCTTTTAGAATCAAATTTGATATACAGTCAAACCCGGTTATAACGAACTCCGAGGGACCAGTAAAAATAGTTCGTTATAAGCGAAGTTCGCTATAATGCCAAAACGTCGGCACTTTAGAATTAGTTCGTTATAACCGAGAATTCGTTATAACCGAGTACGTTATAACCGATTTCGACTGTATTAAGATAATGGCACGGTAATTTCATCTAATTTGAACTTGATAAAAATATTAGATCTTATAAGACATAATTATTAGGGTCCGACCGAATATTCGGCATCGGTTTCGGTCGAATATTGGGGGTTCGGCCATGATTCGGTATTCGGCAAAATTTTGGCCAAATGTAAGCCGAAACCGAAACTTTTTTTATTCAAAAAAATATATAAAAAAAGTCGCTGAATTTTTTAATTTCGTGTTTTATTCCACTTGTTTGAGTGCACTTTAACAAAAAGTAACAAGGTTGTCCATTAAATGTGATACTGTTATAGTTAGGGTTGCCATCCGTCCTCTTTTCCCCGGACAGCGTCCTCTTTTTTAGAGCGTCCGTGGTGGTCCGGCTTCTTTTTCAGCAAGTGTCCGGGGTTGTCCTACTTTTTGCACTTTTCTCCATAATTTATTTTTTATTGCATCGAAACTTTTAAATTCTTGGCATCGTTGTATTGTTGCTCAAATGACTTGGCATTACTTACTTTGCTTGCCAAAATGTGGAGCTTATAAGCAGTGATGGTTACTTTAAAAAACGCACAAAAAGTCGTAAATTTTGAATAAAAAAAGTCGTATATTTCGAAATAAAAAGGCACAGAGTCAATGACTACTGTGCATGCTTTCAAAATAGGCGAAAATTGTGTTCTTCGCATTTTTAACTACGAATAAATAAAATTCGTGATAAAAAAGGTAAGAGATTAAGAATCAGCGAGTCAAAATCTTTAAAAATTTTCCATGAGTTTTCAAACCGAAGCTAAAAACCTTCACTCAAAAAATTATGTTAGTAAAATCAACTGAAAATGTCAGTTAAAATAACTACTTTGTAAGTTGTTTTGGGGTCAACTACTTTTTCAGTTAAATCAACTAACAACTGACTTTGTAGTTGAAAACAACTAACTACTGTAAAATATACAAACAACTAACATGCAGTAACTTACATAATTTTCTGAGTGTTCGATTTGTTGAGCGTTGTTATTAAAGTGAAATTGACGTAAATTATTGGAAATTGACGTAAATTATTGCCAACATTGGGTTTTAGTGATTTTTTTTAGTGAGACTGAAAATTTTTAGTAGGGGAAATATGTCCTCTTTTTGGAGACAAATGTCCTCCTTTTTTGATGCTGATGTCCTCTTTTTCTCAAAATGGAAATGGCAACCCTAGTTATAGTTCACATTTTTTGTCTCTTAATCTTCAAATGTACAATTTTTTAAGTTCTTTATAAAAATGATTTAAGCTTAGTAAAATAAATATTTTTTTTAATAAATTCAACCATTTCTATGGTTTAAAAACATTAAGTGCAGTATTTTTTTCTTTAAAGCAATCATAATATTTTTTTTACGCAAATTTTTTGTTTAAGTTTCGGTTCGGTTTCGGCCGAATGTTGCATTTTCTGCCGAATATTCGGTTCGGTTTCGGATCGGCCTAAAAAAGTGGTTTCGGTCGGAATCTTTTAATTATATATAATTATATCTTATTAGATCTAATATTTTGAATACTAAATTAGATAACATTTATCGTTCCATTTATGGGATCTAATTACAATACTCTACATAGTTTTTGCACAGACTAAATCTGTCATCAGAAAAGCTTTATCAAAATGCCTTCTCGAGACATAGGCATTTCCATTATTTGTGGACCCCTCAAAACCAACATTTTTTAATACTGCAAATATGCCTGGTTATAAGTACTTAACGGATTTAAACACCAGGTTCTCTTTATCGATTAAAATTTTTTTTGGAAAATTTTCAGAACCCGTTCTGAAATTTTCCCTTTTTTTAAAAAGTCAATTTATCAAAAATCTGGCCACCTTTTTTAAGTTTAGATGTTTGTCTACCCACACAAAATAATTCAGACATGTGTTTTTCGTTTTTTTTTGCGAGAAAATCGCATTTGAATTTTAAGTTTCATATCATTTTGGTAATTTGCTTGTATTTTCTTGTTTCAACATAGCGTATGAGTTACATTTATGCAAATATTTAACACTCATTCGCTATATTGAAACAAGAAAATACAAGTAAATTACAAAATTGTTATGAAATTTAATATTCAAATGCGATTTTCTCGAAAAAAAACGAAAATACATGTCTAAATTTTTTTGTGTGGACAGACAAACATCTAAACTTAAAAAAAAAAAAAATAAAAAAAAATAGTTTCATATCTTCGAATTATAAATAGAATTTTCGAATTACAATTGGTCTTATTCGAATTAAATCTGTAAATGGTGTAGTAGGGGAACCCATTGATCGAAATAATAGTCAATGTGTGATGGGCACTCTATCCACACAAAAAATTCAGACATATGTTTTCGTTTTTTTGCGAGAAAATCGCATTTGAATTTCATAACGTTTTCGTAATTTGCTTGTATTTTCTTGTTTCAACATAGCGTATGAGTAACATTTATGAAAAAAAAAAATATGAAATTTAATATTCAAATGCGATGTTCGCCAGAAAAAAAATGAAAACACATGTCTGAATTTTTTATGTGGATAGACAAACATCTAAACTTTAAAAAAATAAATTAAAAAAATGTGGCCGGATTTTTGATAAATTGACTTTTTAAAAAATGGAAAATTTCAGAACGGGTTCTGAAATGAGATTATGGTGCATTCCGTTAAAATTTGATAAATATTTATACAAGGCAACTCGACACAAATTTTACCATTTTTCCAATATTTGACCAAGCTACCTAAGCCCAGTTTTTGAAAAATTTAAAATCTAAAAAAGCAATTTTCTTAGTTTTATATCTTCGAATTGATTTTTTCTGCCGATTTGGTTTTTTTAAAAGACCTTTTTTTTAATTTAACACTAAGAAGGGCGTAAAAAAACAAAACAATAACCCCCTTTTTCAAGACCAGAACCCCTCATAAAAATAAAAAATCTGATAAAATCGTATCAAAAGCTATAAAATGGATCAATATTCAAATTTATGTTTTTTTACCAACATACTTTCTATGAGCGTAACACATTTTAAATATTTTATTACTTAAAACTTAATTTTATGTAAACACATTTACTTCGTCTTACATACACACACACACACACAATCAACATAGTAGATGGAAAATTCAGTTCTCTCACGAAAAATTAAAAAGCAGCAACCAACAACAAAACAAATTCAGGCAGAAAATATTAAAAAGAAAATGTGTATAGAAAAGTTAAAACTAAATATTTATTTATTTCGCACAACAACTACAAGAAATTTACAATAAAAAAAAAACAAGCAAAAAAGTTAAATTCGGCCTTGCCGAATATATTGATACCCTCCACAATGTAAAAAAAAGATTTGGTAAAAAAAAATATTTTTGTAAAATAGTACTTGTACCGTTATGTGTCCAATTCTGTTCGCATATGAGGCATTCCGCACCAAATATCCCGCTACATAAAAAATGTGTTTCGTGAATTTCTGAATAGGTTGTATGAATAGCCCTATATGTAACTAAGAAAATTGCGATTTTGGTTTTTCAATTTTTCAAAAACTGAGCTCAGGAGGCGTGGTCAAATATTAGAAAAATTGTCAAATTTGTCTCGAGTTGCCTTGTTTAAATATTTATAAAATAAAAAACGGAATTCACCACAATCTCATAAATTTACATTCTAGTTTTGTATGGGCTATCGATTACCATTTTTTTTTGAAAAATTTCAGAACCCGCTCTGAAATTTCCCATTTTTAAAAAAGTCAATTTATCAAAAAACGGGCCATTTTTTTTTTAAGTTTAGATGTTTGGCCATCCACACAAAAAAATCTGACACGCGTTTTTCGTTATTTTCGAGAAAATCGCATTTGAATTTTAATTTTCATAACAATTTTGTAATTTGCTTGTATTTTCTTGTTATAACGTTGCGAATGAGTATTATTAATTGCATAAATATTATTCATACTAGAGATGGGCACGTGAGTGACTTTTGACTCACACTCACTCACGCTCACGACTGAAATTTTTGAATCACGCATACTCACTCACGAGCATATTTTTTCTACTCACACTCACTCACAATCACGTGAGTCAATTTAATACAACTCACATTCACGTGCACTCACGCAAGCTTCACTCACACTCACAAAACTCTTATTTATACAAACAAAATTTAAGAAACCACAACTTCTAAAATCTTTCAAAATTTTCAGCAAAATTTAAAGTTCAGCGAAATTAAAAATTTTTTTTTTTTTGCTTTTTTCGGACGAAATCTTAAATTAAGTCAAATTTTCCAATTTTTTTGTTGCTTTTTTGGTACGAAAGGAAATATGAAGAGAAAATAAATCACTCAAACTCACGCAAAAAAATCGGCTCACTCACGCAAAAATCTTACTCACGCACACTCACTCACCCAATTGAATTCAGTCACACTCACGCGTGAATCACGTGAATCACGCTATACACAGATAAAAATGAGTTGTTAGATCAAGCACGAAATACACCAGGTTGAGCATTATTTTAATTAAAAGTCAGCTAATGAGGAAAATTGTTGGATCAAGCACTGAAATTGTAGGTCAGTCATTGACTGATCCTTGATTAAACCAATGCCTGATTTGAGCAAATGATTAATCGGTATATTTCTGTTATTTTTGATTAAACCAATGCTTGATTTGAGTGACTGGTTAATCAATATTTTTGGGTTATTTTTTATTAAACCAATGCTTGATTTGAGTGAATGGTTAATCAATATTTTACAATTTTTGTGTTTTAGTCAATCTTTTTTTAAATTGTTTTTTTTTTTGTGTTTTATATTATTTTTTTTCTTCGTCTTGTGTGCGTGCATGTACTTTTCTGTATGGCGACTAACGAAAACTAACCCAAAAAAACTCAACAGCGTTCTTCGCATTGTTAATCAAAGCCTACATGATGAGTTTTTTGTTTTTAAATGTCATACTGTGAATTTTTCAGATTTTAGCAAATGGTTAATTGATTCAAGTAAAATTTAATTGAATGTCAAATTTTAAGCTGAGCAAATATTTAATTGTTTTTTTTCATGGAATATTTTTTTTCTGTGTAATCTGCTCATGTGCCCATCTCTAATACATACGATCTGTTGAAACAAGAAAATACAAGCAAATTACTAAATTGTTATGAAATTTAAAACTCAAATGCGATTTTCTCAGAAAAAAAACGAAAAACGCGTGTCTGAATTTTTTTGTGTGGAGGGACAAACATCTAAACTTTAAAAAAAAGTGGCCGGATTTTTGATAAATTTACTTTTTTAAAAAATGAAAAATTTCAGAACGGGTTCTGAAAATTTTCAAAAAAAACAAAAAAAAAACGATAGCCCATATAATCATGTGCCCATCTCTAATACATACGATCTGTTGAAACAAGAAAATACAAGCAAATTACTAAATTGTTATGAAATTTAAAATTCAAATGCGATTTTCTCGGAAAAAAAAAAGAAAAACGCGTGTCTGAATTTTTTTGTGTGGATGGACAAACATCTAAACTTTAAAAATAAGTGCCCGGATTTTTGATAAATTGACTTTTTTAAAAATGGAAAATTTCAGAACGGGTTCTGAAAATTTTCAAAAAAAAAAAATAATCGATAGCCCATACAAAACTATATAAGAATGTAAATTTTTAAGATTGTGGTGCATTCCGTTTTAATGTGATAAATATTTAAACAAGGCAACTCGCCACAAATTTGACAATATTTCCAATATTTGACCACGCCTCCTAAAATCAGTTTTTGAAAAATTGAAAAACCAAAAACGCTATTTTCTAAGTTCCATATAGGGCTATCCATACAACCTATTCAGAAGTTTACGGTACACATATTTTTTTTCGCTGGACGTTTGGTGTGGAATGCCTCATATATAGGCTGACCATTCGTACTGATTTGACAGTACATGTACTGATTTTTGATCACGTGTACTGATCAAAAAACGTTATACTGATTTGTACTGATTTTTTAAAATATGTACTGATTGTACTGATTTTTGAACTTTTCAACATAAAAAATAATTTAATTTGAAAATTCTATGCGAAAAAGTGGATTTCCATAAAGTAAGTTGTCATATATAGATTTCGACTCCTGATTTCAGATCTGCCATTAAAATTTTTCTAGAATGTACCGTTTTTGAGATATTTGCTGTTTCAAAGTAAACAAAAACTATATTTTTGCACTTTTGGGGGTCCACTTGTTACGTATTTTTACATTGCTTCCAAAAAAAAGGAGTTGATTTTAAATAAAAATGCAACTTCTGTTTCCAAAACTGCAATCCAAATTTTTTTAGCATGTTCCGTTTTCGAGATATTCGCGTTGTTAAATTTTAGTATGATTTATAACGAATATAAAAGCGTAATAGTGGAGTTTAACTTTTTCAAACGCCAATATTTGAAAAACGGTACGGATTAAAAAAAAATTGGGATGCCAGATTTGGAATAAAAAGGTTTAATTTTTGCAAAATCAAGTCCTATTTCGTGTGAGCAACTTAAGAATACATTGCAGGCAGACCCAGAAAGTGCTAAATTTGCGTTTTTTGTTCAATATTCAAACGCAAAAATCTTAAAAACCTTATGAATTTTTTCAACAGTGTAATTCTTCCTTTAAGAAAGCTTCCCAGATAATATGCAAATATTTCTTTAAATAGTCCTGATGTTCTGAGCGCCTCTTCAAATAAATTCTGATGACATTACCTCATCGAGAATCACTTGGATTCATGCAATTATATTATTTTTCTAAAAATATGGAAAAATCCATTTTCCCGTGAACTTTTCGTTATAGAAAACCTCAAATATTCTGTGCTCCTTTTCATATAAATTTATGAAGATCAAAATAACCTTATGCCCATATACTTTTTGGCGTTAAGGAACCTCTTGGTTCACGAACTCTAAGCTCCTTAGAATTATATCATTATAAATTATTTCATTGTACTGTTGAACAAATTTCCTTAACTGAAACAATCATAGCATTCAAATGAAGTTGTTTGAAGTCAACAAAATTGTCTGCAAAATAACAACAATAGTTTATGGCAGTTGTTTTTTAACAGTTATTTTTACTGAAATACTAATTGACCCAAGTTTATTATTTTAACCGAAATTTTTTTAGTGTTTAAAAAAAAATAATCATTGTTTTCGGAAAGAAAAGAGATTTCAAAGAGTTATTTCTAGAAAAAAAAAAAAAAACTTGGATGTACTGATTTGAGTTCAGAAAAAATGGTCACCCTACTCATATAGGCCACAAAGATCATATTTGCACTCCATGTTAAAGTTTGTTTACATACGTATATCAGGAGCCGAGTTATAGCATTTTGCATGCTAGGTTTATCTAAGGGGTGCCACGCCCCTTTTTTTCTATTCTTCCAATATTTAACACAGACATTATTTTTGGTATAATATTATTCTGTAGCAAGTACCAAAGCATTTTGTATTTCCAAAATTTTAGAGTTGTCTTTACACTTTCAATCATAACTTTTGATCCGATCAGCCGATTTTTCTCAAATGCAATAACAAACTTTTCAGGGCAATGACAAAGATATATGTTCAATATCAGTCACCTCTGTTGTGTATTTTGGCCGTGATCGCCATTTCCACAGACGAGCATCGCATCGACTTAAAACCAAACGAGGATCTCGAATATATAAACATAATGAGATCCCAGACCGATATTTTAATGAGTTACAAACGGAATGACAAACCGACCCTCTATCACAAACTAGAGGGTACAAAAACAACAAATGAACGAGAGTACACGAACGAACAAACAAATAAAAAAAATCATCAAACCCAATATTTAAACTCAACAATAAACCTGCATTTAAATTTAATTTTTTTTTATACAAACATACTTTACAACAAAGTGAACGAACAAAAACAACAAATGAAAAAATAAAATAATAAATAAATAAATGAATTGTAAATGTAAAACCAGCCAGCAAAGAGCAAAGACACAGGAACAACAGCAGGCAGACTAAAAGAAAGACAGACGGACGGACAGACAGACAGGCTAAGGAACCAACAATCGAACATACCAGGCAGCAAAGCTCAACCCACCACTCACTAGCTTTACATGCACATTTTTACAATAAAACAAGACTTTATTGCAGCACTTGCTGACTTTGCTGCTTCCGTCGTCGTACATACAAAAATTGTACGATGTTTTTTTCTTAATTTTTATTTGATCTCTCAGATTTTGTGTAAAGCTAACTGACTGGCTGGTTTTGTTGCTGTTGTAGCGCGGCATAAACTGTGCTGAGACACATTTGTTTTTCTTCCGTACTTTATGTTCTTATTGTATAAAATATACAAAAATTGTAAAGAAATAGGCAAAAAAAAAAAAATTTAAATTGTAATGTAAGATATTTCCAATAGGCTGTAGACGATAAATATTCGTATATTTTTGGAGTCTTTAAAGTGGTATGTAATACTATGTATGTCAAGAGTTGCCAAGTTATTGCAACTGCAAATGTTCTATTTCTATTCTTGATTGCTGAGCTGTGATTACCTCAGGCTGTATTACAATTATTTTTATTTTTTTTTGGAATGGGGTCTTTCACAGAGGTTGAAAGCTCTCTGTCTGCTATCCACATGGGGATAGCAAGAAGCGATTCATGTGTTCGAAGCTCCCAAGCATTTCACAACTTTCGGTGTTAGACTGAGTGTTTCCTGGTAATGTTATTTAGGCTCCTGTCTGATGACATCTAAAGTAAGAATGCGTAGGTTGTAGGTAGGAAGAATGTAGGTGGCTGCACAGCACACATAGACTCTGAGGTCCGTTGTGATACCACGGGACTGTAAAAGGTTCTTCCACTAAGTAGTCCCTGCCGCTTAACCAATTTGAGCTCCTTGTGAAACTCCTAAGATATTGAATTTTGACCTCCGACAAATCTGAAAGATCGTGAAGCTCCCTAGTTCCCAGTGAAGCAAGGATCAGACCACAAAGTGCCGGGCAATGACAGATAAAGTTTTCGATAGCTTCCAACTCATCCTCATCCATGCAAATCCTGTAAAAGTCTTGTCATGTAAGATATTTCCAACAGGCTGTAAAGTGTGACAAATAAGTGGTATGTAAAAGAGTTTCCAAATTATTGGAACTGCAAATGTTCTACTTCTATTCGTGGCTGCTGAGCTGTGATTACCTCAGGCTGTATTACAATTATTTTAATTTTTTTTTTTGGGAACGGGATCTTTCACAGAGGTTGCAAGCTCTCTGTCTGCTATCCACTTAGGGATAGCAAGAAGCGATGCATGTGTTTGAAGTTCCCACGCATCTTACAACCACCGATCTTAGACTTCGCTGGTAATGTCAATCAGACACCCGTCTGATGACATCTAAAGTGAGAAACTTACATAACTGAGTATCCAGAGTACATGCTAATACCGATGAGTCTCTGGAAATCAGATGTCAACCGTCAACAACTAGTAACTGAAACTGTATTTAGCCGGCCTGGGAATAATTCCCTCACAGTTCCGAAGGATTTCAGACTAATAAGTATGTCTTCATTTCTGCTAGACTATGGAACAAATGATATACTTATATTTGCGTTAAGTGATTGACCCGAGGTTGATTTTGACTAGGAAACATGCTTACAGTAAGGGTAGATCAACGGAAACAGCTCTTCATAGCTCGTTGGTACCATCAAGTGATCGATTTCGGTAAACGATTACATTGTGGTGGCCTTTCTTGACATAGAGGGGGCTTTTAAAATTGTCTTCCCAGACTCGATAATTCTAGCATTGTCTGGTCTAGGAGTGAAGCGTGGTATCCTTTAAATTCCAATAGATTTATTACGTCTGAATTGGGAAAGTCTATCATATCTCGATTTGTCAATAAGGGTACACCATAGGGAGTTGTTAGGTTAGGTTGAATGGGCGTCCGCCAATTTGGCGAATTTACTCGGAGGCCATAATTGTGAGGAGGTCATTTCTCTACTCCCCTCTGATACAAAAACTTTTTACTTTTTGAACCAACCCGATTCTCGGCTAGAGATGTCAATGAGACACCGTATAGACAATCTAGGTCATCGAAAAATCTTTGCCCTAAATGCTTAAGGCGGCTTCTCATCAGACCCGGACATTCACATAACAAGTGTTTCACTGACTCCTACTCCTCCTCCACTTTCCCGCAACTTCCACAATGGTTCCTATCAGAAATTCCCATACACACGGCCATTTGGCCAATTATACAGTATCCTGTTAGTACTCCCACTAATAGGCTAACCGTTCGTTTGCCAAAAGTAAGAAGACTTTTTGTCCTCTGAGGATTTTGCAATGGCCACATGTTTCGGGATATCCTGCACGTTGTCAGTGATATCCACCTACACCCTGTAGGTCCTACAGGGAGGTGTTCTTTCAACACTTCTTAGAAGCACGTGGTTGTCATGATGTTGCATATGCTGACGATCTCGCGATAACAGTAAAGGGAAAGCACCTGCCAACATTGAGGGTAATTTTTCAGGGTTTTCTAAATGATCTGTCTAAATGGGCAAGAGACTGTGGTCTGGGAGTTAATCCAAGTAAAACATAGATTGTCTTGCTTAAAATAAAAAAAATAATTCCTGCTTTTGATTCTATTTTTCTGAACGGCTTTGAAATCGTCTTTTCAGATGGGTTATCTGGGAGTATTTCTGGACAGGAAGTTGAATTTCAGGCGTAATATTGAAGAACGGTTCAGAAAAGTAACGAGTATTTTTCTGTAAAAGGCCATTGGAAAACGAAAACGAGCCCCAAAGTCGCTCATTGGATTTATACAGCAATAGTGCGTCCAATTCTGCCGTATGGAATCATTGTATGGAGGCCTGCTTTAGAGCGACAGGCGAACTGTGTCTTTATCACGAAGGTACAGAGAATGGCGTCGATGTTGATGACTGTTGCTCTTCGTACTACATCTACGGTTGCATTAGAAATCGTCCTTCACCTGGTACCATTAAATATATTGGGTAGGCAGTATGCGACTACGTCGGCAATTCGAATGAATAGCATACTGCAATAGGTTAGGTTAGGTTAGGTTGTAAGTGGCTGCTGACGTTTTACGTCAACACACATAGACTCTGAGGTCCATTGTGATACCACGGGATCGTAATAGGTTTCCCTACTAGTCCCTGTCGTTAAACCAGTTTGAGCTTCTTATGAAACTCCTTAGATGTTGATTTTTGACATCCGACAAATCAGAAAGATCGTACAGCTCCCTAGATCCCAGTGAAGCAAGTGTTCGATAGTTTCCAACTCCTCTTCATCCATGCAACTTCGGCAAAAGTCATTCGACGGCACATTTAACCGCTCTGCGTGCTTCCCTATAAGACAGTGTCCGGTAATTATAGAAACCACTGTCGAAATCTCTCCTCTTGGAAGCGATATCAGCTCAATTGTGCGCCCCTGATTAAGAGAAGGCCAAATCAGTCGTGTTGTCTCACACGTCCATCCATTTGCCCATCTTTGATTGGTCGCTGAACAAAGCCGTAGGTTTTGCTTGCAAGTTTCTAGAGGCATACCAACACATTCCAATTCTGTTGGAACCTGTAAGGTAGTTCCTAGTCTTGCAAGCTCATCGGCTTTGCAATTCCCTGGAATATCTCTGTGCCCTGGGACCCATATGAGTCGTATGTTAAACTGCTTGGCCATCTCATTTAAAGACGTGCGGCAGTTAAGGGCAGATCTTGTTTTCAGAAACATTGAATCCAGGGACTTGACTGCGGCTTGACTGTCAGTATAGATGTTGACTGCGGTTGTAGACAAGACATTGCAGCTCAACCAGTCAGCCACTTCCTTTATTGCCAGCATCTCTGCCTGGTAAACATTGCAATGATCTGGCAATCTACGAGCCAGGCTCAATCCAAGCTCTTCCGAATAGACCCCAAAGCCCACTTGTTCGTGCAGCCTCGATCCATCTGTGTAAAAATTTATGGTAGCTCCTTTTCCCGGAGTATCCCCAATCCAAGACTCCCTGGATGGTATCATAGTGGTAAAGTGGCACTCAAAAAGGCTCAAAGAGGGAGCACAATCCACATTTTGTGGTATTGTTATCTTTTTCAATATCGTGCTATGGTCACAATCGCTGCTCCTCCATTGCAGCGTGCTATTAAGTCGAATTGCCGACGCAGCTGCATACTGCCTACCCAATATGTCCAAGGGTATCAGGTGAAGGAGGATTTCTAATGCAGCCGTAGGTGTAGTACGAAGAGCACCAGTGATGCACATTGACGCCATTCTCTGTACCTTCGTGATAAAGACACAGTTCGCTTTTGTTTCTAAAGCAGGCCACCAGACAATGATTCCATACAGCAAAATTGGACGCACCACTGCTGTATAGATCCAATGAACGACTTGATGGCTAAAACCCCATCGTTTTCCAATGGCCCTTTTACAGGAATACAAAGCAATCGTTGCTTTTCTCACCCGTTCCTCAATATTACGCCTGAAATTCAGCTTCCTATCTAGAAATACTCCAAGATACTTGGCTCCATCTGAGAAGGTGATTTCAGTACCGTCCAGAGAAATAGGATCGAAAGCAGGAATCTTAATTTTTCTTGTAAATAAAACAAGCTCTGTTTTACTAGGATTAACTCATACTGCAATAGAAGAGCAGCGATTGTAGCCATAGCGCAATCTTGAAGAAGATAATAATACCACAAAATGTGGACTATGATTAGGCTGACCTTTCGTACTAATTTGATCAGTACATGTACGGATTTTTGATCACGTGTACTGATCAAAAAACGTTGTACTGATTTGTACTGATTTTTTGAAATATGTACTGATTGTACTGTTTTTTGAATATTTCAACATAAAAAATAATTTAATTTGAAAATTCTATGCGAAAAAGTGGATTTCCATAAAGTAAGTTGTCATATATAGATTTCGACTCCTGATTTCAGATCTGCCATTAAAATTTTTCTAGCATGTACCGTTTTTGAGATATTTGCTGTTTCAAAGTAAACAAAAACTATATTTTTGCACTTTTGGGGGTCCACTTGTTACGTATTTTTACATTGCTTCCAAAAAAAAAAGGAGTTGATTTTAAATAAAAATGCAACTTCTGTTTCCAAAACTGCAATCCAAATTTTTTTAGCATGTTCCGTTTTCGAGATATTCGCGTTGTTAAATTTTAGTATGATTTATAACGAATATAAAAGCGTAATAGTGGAGTTTAACTTTTTCAAATGCCATTATTTGAAAAACGGTACGGATTAAAAAAATTGGGATGCCAGATTTGGAATAAAAAGGTTTAATTTTTGCAAAATCAAGTCCCATTTCGTGTGAGCAACTTAAGAATACATTGCAGGCAGACCCAGAAAGTGCTAAATTAGCGTTTTTTGTTCAATATTCAAACGCAAAAATCTTAAAAACCTTATGAATTTTTTCAACAGTGTAATTCTTCCTTTAAGAAAGCTTCCCAGATAATATGCAAATATTTCTTTAAATAGTCCTGATGTTCTGAGCGCCTCTTCAAATAAATTCTGATGATATTACCCCATCGAGAATCACTTGGATTCATGCAATTATATTATTTTTCTAAAAATATGGAAAAATCCATTTTCCCGTGAACTTTTCGTTATAGAAAACCTCAAATATTCTGTGCTCCTTTTCATATAAATTTATGAAGATCAAAATAACCTTATGCCCATATACTTTTCATCCACATATACAGAGGGATCTTCCTGACTTGTCGAATGTCAAAATTCAATATCTTAGGAGTTTCATAGGAGCTCAAATTGGTTTTACGTCAGGGACTATAGGGGAACCTATTACCGTCTCGTGATATCACAATGGACCTCAGAGTCTATGTGTGCTGACGTAAAGCTTCATCAGCCACTTACAACCTATCATATGTTTGTCAGTAGCGACAAGGACACTTTAGAGTGCTCCAACCTTAAAGCCCTGGAATGAAGCCGTTTATCCCCGTACTGTGGTTGGATACTTCTCTGAGAATTAAAATCCTCAGTATACTCGAGGACTAGAATGCACTGATGATAGAATCTATGTTTTTTAAATCAATTAAATTTAATAACGTCATATATAACCCTCTATCTATAATTCAAGGATAATGATATAAATTTATAAAATTTATTTTTGTTTGCACAGCAAACCCAAAAGCAGCAAAAATAACAGCAACAACTTAACATAATTGTAAACAATAGAGAAATGGCAACCCTGACCTAGGCAAATAAGTATAAGAAATGAAAAATCATAATGAAACAATAATAAATTTTAACGAACTGAAACGAAAGAACTAATCCGAACTGAATACTCGAAATAACAGCAACAACAACACTAAAGTGAACAAACCACTTTAGATTTTTTTTTCTTATTTTTTTGACAGGCTCCAAGAAAGTTTAAAACAAGGTACAAGGTATTGGGGAATGGTTTGGTGGATGGTGGAGCACAAAAGATGATAATGATGCTGCTGCTGCGTTGTTGTTTCGTATTGAAAATTTATATTTTTGTAAGGAATTTACAATTTTTTTTTATTTTTTTCGTTTGGCACAAATAGAAAAAAGAGGTTAGGGGTATGGGGTGGAGGGAGGTGAGGGTATTTTACATTGGTAGGATGGATGATTTTATTTTTGTGTGCCTAGTTTAAAAATTGTTAGTTTTAGTAGAGGATGACGATATTGATGCTTGGTTTGGGTTCTCTTGTATATATCTCAGCGTTGTATGTGTGTGTGGATGTTGGTGCATATTTGGCCATATATCTTTTGTAAGTTGTAAAGCAACTTACAAACATATTTTAGTACTTACAAAGTGTCTTGGGTTGGTGAATTCTTTTTTTTTTATTTTTTTGTTTTTTTGGATTAAAACTTTATTTTTATTCTTTCTCATCGTTATTGTTCATTCGTAGATTGTCGTTCATTATACAAGTCGGTATTTTTTGACTTACAAAAACAACAAATTAAAAAGAAAAATAGCGAAAATAACTTATACAATCACAAATTACTAAACATAAATAGTGTTGCCAGCTTGTTTCCGAATAAAGGATTTAAAAGTCATTAAGGGGGGTTGTTAAGTACACACAGCAAAATAAGTTTCCAATCGAATTGTTTAGTTGTATCAACTCATAATTCGGTTGTCGCTACAATTTTTTTGTGTGACAACCAAATTTCGTTGTTGTATCAAATAAATATCTGCTGTATCTACCTAAATTTAGTTGATACTACCGATATTCAGTTGAGACGACCTATATATAAGTGTATCAACCGATTTTCAGTTGTATTAACTGAATTTTAGTTGGATATTTGGAAAATGTTTTTCTGTGTGTATAAAACACCCTTAATGTTAACAATTTTTAAACAGCTATAAAAAAAATAAATAACAGTGTTTAAAAAAAACAGTACGTAGCTAATACGCACCTTCCGAAGAACACATTCACAAACATTTTTTTAGTGGTTGTGTACTAGTACACAAACAGAACACCTAGCTTGATGCATGTACGATGTACAGTTGGAGTTTGTCAAGTCACAAACACAATATCGTAGTGGTTGTGTGTTTTCAGTGTTCTGTTTGCGTACTTTTGAGACATTTTTTTAAAAACTTAAAATTGCGATATCTCGAAAACTAAGCCATATAGAGCAAAGCGGAGCAAATTTTTGGTTCTTTAAATTCCTAATTTCGATTCTAAAAAAGTTTGCATTCCGGAAAATTTAAAAATGCACATATCTCGCTAAATACTGGCGACACGCCAAAAAGTCTAAAGGCGATCATGTTCTATGAGCCAAGAGCTACAAAAAAGCTTTTTTTTCGTGTCGGCAGTATTTAGTGAGATATGTGCATTTTTAAATTTTCCGGAATGCTAACTTGTTTAGATTCAAAATTGGGACCCACACATGTAATGAGGGCCGGCGATACTATGGGGATTCAAAGAAACAAAAATTTGCTCCAAATTGCTCTATCTATTATATTTTTTCGGCGTATGCCAAGTGTATTTAATTTGTTGTTTGTGTTTTTCTGATTGAAGAAGAAAATTAAATGTGGATTTACCCTAGACCATGGCTCTATCTTGCTTAGTTTTCAAGATATCGCCATTTTAAATTTAAAAAAAAAAATATCTCAAAAGTACTCAAATAGAACACTAAAAGTACTATATTTTGTTTGTGATCATTCAAAAAATACACAACCACTACGATATAGTATTTGTGTACATAGCACAGTACATTATAGTACAGTTGGAGTTCGTCAAGCCTCAAGCATAAAGTTCGGTATTACGTTTGTGTACTCGTACTAGGGTGTTCAACCGATTAATTATTGGTCGATTAATCAAACAATTTTTGACGACTATTTGTTTGATTAATAAAAAAATTCCGTTTTCGAATTAAGGATTAGTCGAAGAATTCATGCCGATTAATCGAACAATCCGTGAAACAAATATTTTTGTAAAACATATAGAGGTATTCAGAGTCTTACTTGCCAGCCCTGGTACTGGTGTTAAAAGAGCACTTTTTAAAATTACCTTTCAAAATACATGTATTTTTTGAAAGAAGTACTATTTTGCTACATTGCCAGGGCTGGCAACAAGACTCTGAACACCTCTATAGTTTTTTTGTTAAATATGCATAGTTTTTTTTAAATTTTTAAGTCAAAATCTATTCTCTAAAAGAAAATAATTTGCAAAAGCATATCGGAGAATGAATGTCCGTTAGAAGTTACAGAAAATTAAGAGATTGTCCCTTTTAAAATCTAAGGACATAAGCATGCCCGAGAATGAATCTGCAATTTAGAGTCACAAATTTAGTTAAAACAAGTGGGAGTGTTAAAATCGGCTGTGCCGAATTTTTTACACCCTCCAACATGTTAAAAAAAAAAATACAGGGGCGTTTTTTTGGGGAGGTGGAGTGGGTGGCTTCGGTGGGGGCTGTGGGAGACACCACCCCCTCTCGAAAAATGTTTACTAATTTATTTATTATGCTTTTTGCACTGAAGTTATACAATTTTATCATTATTTAAAATTATTTTTTATATCCACGCCATAAAAAGGGAGGTGACCAAAAAATAGTCCACCCAATCCCAGAGCAGGACTCTGAACTTCTTCCAGCACAAACTCGTTAAAAAATCGTGTTTTTTAGAGGTTGGTTTAGTCCGTTAAGGGGAACTTTTTTCCCTTGGTCCGATTTTGCCCATCTACAAACTTGACCTGCTTAGGACCATTAGACATATTCGTGCCAAATTTCAGCAGGCTAGTTCTTTTACTTTGGACTGCATTGTGCCATCTACTGACAGGCGGACGGACATTCACAGAATGTCTTAGAATCGATCATGGATCAATAACACCGTCCGACAAAAAAGAAAAAAAGTTGTTGAACACGAACTGGATAATATACGTTTGAAACTAGAGACTAAATGTATTAAAACTGCATTTACAGTTTTTCATTTCGTGATCCTGTTTCCTTTTAAAAGGGCTTCAAAGTTTTAGAGGATTACATTTTATAAAATATTTTTTTTTAATATTTGTACTTGTCCTGGGATGCCACTAGTGATAGCAAACGAAAGAGGAGTTTCTCCCCTAATTTTTCGATTTTATTATTTTAAGTTAAAATTTTTAACATATCAGGAAAAAGGAGGTAGGTTACGTCCATTCAAAAAAGTATCATTCAAAATTTTCAACAAAATATTTTGATAAAGTTTTCAAATGACTTTATTCATATTCTTTGATCCTGATATGGCAAAATCAAAAAATGGAAAAATTAGACGAGATCCTCTATTTTCATTTGTCATCACCAGTGTCATCCTAAGACAAGTAAAAATATTTCAAAAATATTTTACATGATGTATCCTTTAAAACTTTAAAGTCCTTTTAAAAGGAAACAGGATCGCGAAATGAAAAACTGTAAATGGGGTCCCCGACCGATATTTCGATGCGTTACAAACAGAATGACAAAGTGAGTATACACCCATACTGTGGTTGGAGGGTATTAAAAAAGACATAAAATTAGAAACTATAATACAAAATAAAAATCATTTGCTGTTAATAGCACAGTGCAAAATCGGTATGGGATGAAACCAAAAGCAAATGAAAGTTGACATATTCCATAACAAACCCCGCAAGGTTTTTTTTAGTTCAGCGCTAGATTTTTTTTACACGCATTTGATGTTAGTGAACTTTTATTATAATTACAGTCGAACTCGGTTATAACGAACTCGGTTATAACGAACTAATTCTAAAGTCCCGACGTTTTGGCATCAATTTTCACACAAAATACTTCTTTTGTAACGAACTCGGCTATAACGAATCCTCGGTTAAAACGAACTACTTATTAAGGTCCCACGAATAAAAGTTCATGTGTATTTACCTTTTTATAACGAACTCCCATAAATATTTCAGAATGTGCGGCAATCATGTTTATCGAACTCACAAAAAGTTGGAAATTTTTGGTTTTTAATATAGTTTTTATGACATTTATTTATATTTTGAATGTTTTCTTCGCAATAAGTAGTTTATTTACAAAAAAACATCAAATAAATCAAAATTGGATCTATTTTTTTTGGAAATAAAACTTGGTTGATAAAAAAATATACCCCGCTTATAGCGAACTACGCTTATAACGAACTATTTTTACTGGTCCCTCGGAGTTCGTTATAACCGGGTTTGACTGTATAATAATATTTGCTTGAAAACTGTATAAGTGGCGTATGATTAATATTGTAATTGCCTTTTAATAACAATCATACGCAACGGTGCACAGTGATTTATTTTAATAATTTGGCTATTCAGTATTTCGTTGTTGTGTTCTATATAAAAAATTTTCCGGTATGCTGCTTGCTGTTGTATTGTGAAAATACACTTATAGTAGTTTTTTGTTCTTTGAAAACCGGTACTAAAATCAGAACTGTATCTAGAACCGGGATACCGGTACCAGAACCGGGAAATGGAGGCACTAGTACTATTACACAAACGCTCAAAAAAAAAATTTAAGTATTCTATATTTCTTGTTGGTTTATAAATAAATATTTTTTTTAAAGAAACTTTAAATGGCGATAACTTAAAAACTAAGCTATTTTTCGACGGTCCTTTTAACAAGTGTGCATCCCAGTGAATCCAAAAAGTTTTGCATTCCCGAAATTAAAAATGTTCATATCTTGGTAAGTATTGCCAACACAACAAAAAGTCCAAAAGCATTTTTGTAGCTCTTGGTTTCTTGAACTCATCCGCCAAATACTCGAAAGCTTTCAGAGTTAAAATTTTTTAGTTATTCAGTTTCTAAAATTCGTATGACCCTATTGGGCCTCTTAATTTTAGTACCTGGAAAATTAAGCAAGATAACGCTAAACTGACCAACATTTTAAGTCCATGGCGAAATTTTAGGGACCCGGCAATGTCAAAGGATATTTTTATTTTATATCTGGCAACGCTCCAAAAAAACACATAGACTTTAATTTGAATTTTTTTGTTTGTGTTTTTCGCACAGTGCACAAGTAGTATGCACTCAGGATTGCATTGAATGTGTACAAGTATTAATGACAGCAAACGGTGTAACTTTTGACGCTTCATACCAACTAACCCTGTAGCTTACAAGGGAAGTCTCCCTGGTGTCACCATCCGATCTTCATGAAATTTGGATATGTTGTTAAGAACGAAAATGAATTCGACACGTATTTTTTTTTTTGCGGCCCAAACTCTGTTTTAGGGGTGGTCGATTTGTATGGGGGGAAATTGACCTTTTTCAGTTTTTTACGATTTACGCCTATTAAAACAAAATTGATATACCATGTGTGGTATCATATTAAAGGTATACAAAATACCTATCTCGTTGTGCTAACAACAGGCCAAAGAAGTTAATATTTTTCGACTTATTAACAAAAATGTCAAAAAATTTTGGTATTTTACTCAATATGACGAAGGTTAGGTTAGGTTAGGTTGTAAGTGGCTGCTGACGTTTTACGTCAACACACGTAGACTCTGAGGTCCATTGTGATACCACGGGATCGTAATAGGTTTCCCTACTAGTCCCTGTCGTTAAACCAGTTTGAGCTTCTTATGAAACTCCTTAGATGTGGAATTTTGACATCCGACAAATCAGAAAGATCGTACAGCTCCCTAGATCCCAGTGAAGCAAGTCGCTGACCAGAAAGTGCCGGGCAATGGCAAATAAAGTGTTCGATAGTTTCCAACTCCTCTTCATCCATGCAACTTCGGCAAAAGTCATTCGACGGCACATTTAACCGCTCTGCGTGCTTCCCTATAAGACAGTGTCCGGTAATTATAGAAACTACCGTCGAAATCTCTCCTCTTGGAAGCGATATCAGCTCACTTGTGCGCCCCTGATTAAGAGAAGGCCAAATCAGTCGTGTTGTCTCACACGTCCATCCATTTGTCCATCTTTGATTAGTCTCCGTCGCTGAACAAAGCCGTAGGTTTTGCTTGCAAGTTTCTAGAGGCATACCAACACATTCCAATTCTGTTGGAACCTGTAAGGTAGTTCCTAGTCTTGCAAGCTCATCGGCTTTGCAATTCCCTGGAATGTCTCTGTGCCCTGGGACCCATATGAGTCGTATGTTAAACTGCTTGGCCATCTCATTTAAAGACGCGCGGCAGTTAAGGGCAGATCTTGTTTTCAGAAACATTGAATCCAGGGACTTGACCGCGGCTTGACTGTCAGTATAGATGTTGACTGCGGTTGTAGACAAGACATTGCAGCTCAACCAGTCAGCCACTTCCTTTATTGCCAGCATCTCTGCCTGGTAAACACTGCAATGATCTGGCAATCTACGAGCCAGGCTCAATCCAAGCTCTTCCGAATAGACCCCAAAGCCCACTTGTTCATGCAGCCTCGATCCATCTGTGTAAAAATTTATGGTAGCTCCACTTCCCGGAGTATCCCCCATCCAAGACTCCCTGGATGGTATCATAGTGGTAAAGTGGCGCTCAAAGAGGCTCAAAGAGGGAGCACAATCCACATTGTTATCTTTTTCAAGATCGCGCTATGGCCACAATCGCTGCTCCTCCATTGCAGCGTGCTGTTAAGTCGAATTGCCGACGCAGCTGCATACTGCCTACCCAATATGTCCAAGGGTATCAGGTGAAGGAGGATTTCTAATGCAGCCGTAGGTGTAGTACGAAGAGCACCAGTGATGCACATTAGACTAGGTCGACCATAAAGGAGAAAAAAAAAGTTCCCATTGTGCGGGCTTAATTTTAAAGCTTACCTCGAAAAAGTTCCATAGCCAAAATATTAGATTTTTAGGTCGCGATTTGGTACCGCCGAAATCGTTTTTTGTTCATAGCTTTGTCAGTTGATGTCCGATCGTTTTAAAAAAAGAATTGTTAGAAAGTCCTCAGCGAGCACTAAAGTTGACTCATATCTGGTTTTAACCTCAGAGGTCATCTTCTTGTTATGATTGTTAGTTTCTCATCTTTCTACCCACTTAAATGATTTTTATTTTTCCATTAAATTATAGCACTAAAAAATTCATGAAATTCTTCCCTTGGAAGTATCCAGTTAAATTTATTAACAAAAAAGTTACATTTGATTTAAGATTTTCATATACAATATAAAGAAAATTAGAAAAAACACTTGTTATTATGCCTTTAAACCATGGTTGGTTACCGTTACCCTTATTATACCGTTACCGATTCAAAACCCTTTCAAATCGAATACCGTTACCGTTACCGATACCGCTAAAAATATTTTTAAAATACCGTTACCCTTACCCTTACCGTTATAATTATTAGAAGTTACCGGTATTGTACCGGTATTCAAAATTTTACCTGTTTTAAGGGATTTAAACGAACAAAAAAAAAAAATCAAATTGCTAACATAATTTTAAATTTATAATTTGCAAATTATCATAAAATAAATGACAAAAATAATAATCATATCAAATCTATACTGGTTTTTGGGTCTATAAAATATTTTTAGCTTTCAGTTCTATCTTTTTTCAAATTTTTAACTAAATTAATAATACCGGTACGTACCGGTTTGGTTGGTTCGGTACCGGTACATACCGTTACCGAAACGATTTGAAAACACTTACCGTTACCTTTACCGAAATAAATAAAAATTAGTTACCGTTACCGTTACCCTTACCGTTATTCGTTTCGGTAACCAACCTTGCTTTAAACTATATTTAATTTTTTTAGTTTGTATTTAAATACATACGAACAAGTGTTTTAAATCTTTTTCTATGGAAATTTAAAATTGAATGTAACTTTTTTGTTAATTAATTTAAGAGGGTACTTCTAAGGGAAGAATTTCATGAATTTTTTAATGCTATAATTTAATGGAAAAATAAAAATCATTTAGGTGGGTAGAAAGCTGAGAAACTAACACTCATGACACGAAGATGAGCTCAGAGGTCAAAACCAGATATGGGTCAAATTTAGTACTCGCGGAGGACTTATAAAAAATTTTTTTTTTAAAACGATCGGACATCAAATGACAAAGTTATGAACAAATAACGATTTCGGCGGTACCAAATCGCGACCTAAAAATCTTATATTTTGGCTATGGAACATTTTCGAGGTAAGCTTTAAAATTAAGCCCGCACAATGGGAACTTTTTTTTCGACCCGGTCTAATGCACATTGACGCCATTCTCTGTACCTTCGTGATAAAGACACAGTTCGCCTTTGTTTCTAAAGCAGGCCACCAGACAATGATTCCATACAGCAAAATTGGACGCACCACTGCTGTATAGATCCAATGAACGACTTGAGGGCTAAAACCCCATCGTTTTCCAATGGCCCTTTTACAGGAATACAAAGCAATCGTTGCTTTTCTCACTCGTTCCTCAATATTACGCCTGAAATTCAGCTTCCTATCTAGAAATACTCCAAGATACTTGGCTCCATCTGAGAAGGTGATTTCAGTACCGTCCAGAGAAATAGGATCGAAAGCAGGAATCTTATTTTTCCTTGTAAATAAAACAAGCTCTGTTTTACTAGGATTAACTCCTAGACCACATTCTCTTGCCCATTTAGACAGATCTTTCAGAGAACCCTGAAGAATGTCCCGCAATGTTGGCAGATGCTTCCCCTTTACCGCTATCGCGACATCGTCAGCATATGCTACAACATGACAACCACGTGCTTCTAGAGATAGTAGCATTGAATTCAGTGCCAGGTTCCAAAGAAGCGGCGAAAGAACACCTCCTTGTGGTGTGCCCCTATTGACAAATCGAGATATGACGGACGCTCCCAATTCAGACGTTATACGTCTACTGGCAAGTAGGCCCTCCACCATTAAAACGATTTCACGCTTTACTCCCAGACCAGACAATGCCAATATTATCGATTCTGGGATGGCATTATTAAAAGCCCCCTCAATATCAAGAAAGGCCACCATAGTGTACTCCTTTACCGAAAGCGATCTCTCGATGGTACCAACGAGCTCATGAAGAGCTGTTTCCGTTGATCGTCCCTTGCTGTATGCATGTTGCTTTGTCGAAAGCAACCTCGGGTCAATCACTCTACGCAAATATGAGTCTATCATTCGTTCCATTGTCTTTAACAAAAAAGAATACAGACTAATTGGTCTGAAATCCTTCGGAGCTGTGTGGGAACTTTTCCCAGCCTTCGGGATAAATACGACTCTGGTATCCCTCCATTTTAAAGGAATATACGACCAGTTGATGCATGCTGTGTATAGATTATACAGCAACGGGGCTATATAGTCCGACACTTGCTGCAACTCAGCCGGGATTATACCATCAGGTCCCGGGGATTTATAGGGCCTGAAGCTTTTTATCGCCCAGATTAATGTTGGCATATTTATTATTTCCGAAGCAATTTCAGATGCTTGGGCGTCAGAACGTTCCAAAGCTTGAAACGGCGTCATGGAATTGCCCGGAAAATGCGTGTTTAAAAGGAGATCCAGCGACACTCCACTGGAGGAAGACCACACTCCATTAGGATCTTTCAGGT
The DNA here is from genome assembly GCA_963921195.1 of Pegoplata infirma. Classification (NCBI taxonomy): domain Eukaryota; kingdom Metazoa; phylum Arthropoda; class Insecta; order Diptera; family Anthomyiidae; genus Pegoplata; species Pegoplata infirma. The sequence goes on from OY992540.1 coordinate 85,119,790, forward strand.
ATCCCAGGGTGCAAGGAGAAGAAGCCAGAACCTTGCGCAGCCTGGATGCCTCAGAAACGTCTTCTATGTTTCCACAGAAGTTTTTCCAAGAATCACATTTTGCATTTCTAATCATCTTTTTATAACTCTTAAGTTGCAGCCTGTATGCAGACCAGTCCTCGTCCGCTCTTGAAAATTTAGCCTTATTAAAGAGCTTTCTGCAGGAATCTCTGCTCGTCTGCAACTCATTTGACCACCAAGGTGGCTTTTTTTTCCCTCTAGGCTTTGCAGAAGGGCAAGACGCATCCAGGCACCTATTACAAACATTTGTTATATGGTCAACCAGACAGTCAATTTCCGTCAAACTATGCGGTTCAGATAAGGGTACTTCATCCAAAAGCAAAGAAAAAGTCTCCCTATATTTCACCCAGTTTGTTCTCCTCAGATTTCTAGAGACTGTCTCAACCGGGGCACGCTCCCTGAGTAAAAACTCAATGTAGCGATGATCTGAGAAAGAATGCTCTTCCAAAACTCTCCAGTCATCAATTCTATCAGACAATGTATCTGATACAAGTGTTACGTCAAGAACCTCTTGCCGCGTACTTGTAACGAAAGTAGGTTCACCACCCTTGTTACAAATATACAGGTTAGTGCTTAACAAAAACTCCAAAAGTGATTCGCCTCTATCATTTGTGTCTGTACTACCCCATATCGAATGATGTGCATTAGCATCACAACACACTACTAACTGGTGTCCCCTAGATTCAGACTCCCGAATTAGACCTTCTCCGGGGGTATTGACCCCGGATTAGGAAAATACGCAGAGGCGAGCCAAATAGACTTCCCATGAAGCTCTAAGCTAGCCGCTGTAACATCCATATCACTAAAAGTTGATAAAAAGAATATATTTAAGCCATTTTTTGCCAAGATGCAGGCTCTTGGTGAGCCCTCACCTTTGGAAACCACCAACTTAAACACAGGGGTCTTCAATCCGCAAACCCTGCCACCCCGCACCCAGGGCTCTTGGATAAAAACCAAGTCAACTGCTCCTGTCGTCAGGCGCAGCAAGAGTGCAACTGAGGCTGCCTTACGGTGATGGAGGTTATATGACGAAAAGTTGTGCATGTTTGGATACGTTCTTAGCACACGTAGATAGGTTTTCCAAAGACCTTTCATTTGGTATGTAACATGACTAGGGTTCTTTGCATAATATAGGAGATAAATGAAAAAAACTGAAAAATGGCCTTGTCTTCCCCCCTCCGCGGGTGACACTAGGGAGACCGTCCTTGTTAGTCATTTTTCCAATTTTTTTTATATTTTCTACTTATTTTTTTTTTTTAGATTAAAAAATATATGTATATTACTACTATTTTTTTACAACCTGTTATTTTTTGTTTAAATGTTTTATTTTCTTTCAATAAAACTAAAGAAATTGCAAATTATACATGTGAAAACAAAGAAGAAGCATAATTGTGGAAATATTGGAAAACACCTGGAATAAATACATCCCTGTTTGCATACTACTTATACGTACTGTAGTTTTTTCGTTAGCAAAAAATATGTATGAACATTAAATTAAAATAATATTATACAGATAAAATATGTACAAATATTTTCATTTCGTATCGTTTCGTACATTTACTAAAAAGTCTACTACTCTGCCCAAAACTAAACAGGCATTCAAACATTCAAATATGTACAACGAGAACGAGTATTCAATTCAATTCAACAAAGTGTATTCATTATTATTAAAAAAAAATATTTCTTATTATTAATTTTTCCTCATAAAGTCTTTTTTTATGATGTCGTTGTTGTTTTTTTTGTTTCTTTAGTACGATGCGGGTTTTATTTTATTTTTTTGGTTTTGTATGCGTTTCTGTATTCAAAAATATATTAGTGGTATTCATTTAACCGTATATTTATACGCGACTCGTATTTGTATAATTATACGAGGTGGTTTTTATGAATGCCCTTTTTGTTTACCTGGTATTACTTACACAATTGTCAAAACAAAAAAAATAATTTTTGTATTTGGAAAATTTACAATACCACAAAAAAACAAAATTTCAAATAATTAATAAATTCTAAACTAATTAATAAATTTACTGCAAACAAAAATATTTCTTTATATTATTTTTTTAATATTTGTCATTTTTAACAAGATTGCCAAACTGTAAAAAAACAAAAAAATATCAAAAAATATCAAAATTATTTGAACATTGGCAATCCTAAACCTGTATAATTATACGATACAAGTTTACGCACCAAAATATGTGTACAAATATATCAGGCCTCGTAAAATATTTTTGACAATAATTGTGTAAACTAACCAGATATACACGGTATACGAGGTGTTTATACGGTTAAATGAATACCACTATTGTAAATTGAAAATAGTAAAAAATTTTTAAACCCGAGTAAAAAAGTTTATAGGCAGAAAATGGGCCAATACTGTTCCAGTAGTAGTATTTTTGGTATTTAAGTACAGACTTGGCTACCCAAATGATAACTTTGATCTACAGTTGGCCCGTTGGTTCAGACAGTATCGAAAAATGTAACTCATTATGGGTTTAATTCGGATTCGGGGCACACACATTGCATTTCGGGTTTCTATGTAGGAGTCCTTACGCTCAGAGGGTGTCTTCATTGGATTGTTTCGACACCCTTTCTAATTCCATTTTAAGGATCCTGGAGAGTTGTTCTGGCAAAGAACTTGTCGTGGCAGGCGATTTTAATGTTCACAACGCCTCTTATATCCTCTATTCAAACCATTCGACACCGGTTGGCGATTACCTGCCGCAACTAATGATTTAACCAACACGCTAAACAGGTGTTGGAAATGAACACCGGAATACTCTCGACCTTTTTCTTACTTCACATCCTGACAAATATGAAGTAAGTACATTTGCACCTCTTGGTAATTCGGTTCACTGCACTTTTTCCGCATCCTTCTCGTACTGCGAACTTCGTAACGTTTCTACAACAGCTACGAAGCGGTCGGTATTTATTTATGAGAAAGCTCGTTGGGCAGAGATCAATGACTCTTTCTGGCAATTCAATTGAAAACTTTGTTTCTTCGACGGTAACTATATTATAGAGCTTGGAAAAGAGTCATTCCATCAAAGCTTATTTCAGATAAACCAAGGGATAAATGTTAGTTTAACCAGACTTGTAGGAACGCAGTCAGATTTAGGGAGGAAGCGTTCAGAATATAGCGTGACAGAAAAAACGTTAATACTGATCTGCTACGCATAAGGGCGATATTCGAGTGTGCAAGAGTACTTAGTCGCGAAAAGCTTCTTTACGAACAGCGACTTGATGCTAAAGTTCTTTCGGGGCAGTAAGAGCTTTTTGTCGTTCGTTAAAAAAGTCAAGGAAAATGCTAGTTCTTCTATCCCGGCTTATATAAATGACGACCAAACGTTCACTGAAAAAGATAACCTGTTGGCTGGCCTCTTCGCAAGAAAGCAATAAATCACTGCTTGAAATCGAGAGGGTATCCCATAATATGCCCAAAATATTTTTTCGAGTTCGTGCAGTTAGGATTTTTGCGGATCTTAACGTAAATATGTAGGTCACCGGGCCGAATGGTATACCTGCACTGGTGCTAAAACAGTGATCTTCGACGTTAGCACGTCTACTGAATAATCTTTTTATTTCGTCGTACCGTGCGGGAGTCTTTCTTGTAAAAAGGTTGCCCATCCCTAACAAGGTGCGGCTAATAATTACCCTCCAATCGCAATATGTTCAGCGATCTCGAATGTGAGAATGGTAAATTGCCATCTTCTTAGGTATCTGGAGGCTAACTTAATTTCAAACAATCGACAGTATGTTTTCAGGAGAGCTCGTTCTACAGGAAATCTGTTGGCATTCCTTTCGGAACGTTGGAGTCGTTTGATACACCATTTTTTTGAGTAAGGCATTTGATTGTGTGTGGCACGGTGCACTCATATCTAAGCTTAATGTCTTTGGTGTGAGCAATGACTTCTCTCGATTTATTTCGAGTTTCCTAAGAGATCGTTACATACGTGTTGTCATAGATAGGTTCTCATCAAATGAGTTTTAGCTGCAATCAGGGGTACAGCAAGGTTCTATTCTCTCTCCAACCCTTTTTCTTATTTTTCGGTAAGACCTTCTAGGTTAGGTTAGGTTGAATATGCGTCCGTCAATTTTGCGAATTCCTTTAATTGTCATTTCCCTACTCCCCTCTAATACAAAAAACTTTTTACTTCTTGAACCACCCCGATTCTCTGAGATATTTGCTAGAGATGTCAATAAGACACCGTATAGGTAATCTAGGTCATCAGACCCCGAAATTCACATAACAAGTTTTTCACTGACTCCTCCTCCACTTCCCCGCAACTTCTACAATAGTCCCTATCAGAAATTCCCATACGCACGGCCATTTGGCCAATCATACAGTACCCTGTAAGTACTCCCACTAATAGGCTAAACGTGCGTCTGCCAAAAGTAAAAAGACTTTTTGTCCTCTTGGGATTTGGCAGTGGCCACATGGTTCGCGATATCCTGCACGTAGTTAGTGATATTCATCTATCCTTCATTCTATTCTTAGATATCCTATCACATTCATTAGCTAACAAGCTTAAAATTTTGGAACTTGATAACAGAAGGTACAAAAACTGTTAGACGAGGAAAATACGATAATGTTAAATTAACATTGTTGGTTTGACAAATAATGCTAACTTTTTATATCGAAAAAGCGCTTAATAAATTTTGAAAAAATGTATCAATTTATAATTATTATGGTAATATTATTTAAGAAATACATTTAAAAGTCATTGGATTTCCCGATAATCCACAAAAAAAACTTTTTTTACAGCTAAATGAAAAAAAAAACGCTAGCTTTAGTCTGTAATCGCCAAATTGCAACACATTTTCTTTTTTTATATCGAACATAAGGGATTTTTTTTTGGTTTGATCAAACGTCCAGTTCGATGGCGGACTTAGCAAAGGGAATTTAAGAGAGGGTTTAACAGAAGAAGGAAGACTTCACATATCTTTAAGTATTGATAGTCTTTGTAGCTAATTCGTTCCCAGCGACCCCACTATGTCCGGGGACCCAGATTAGCTTGACTATACAATTGATAACGATTCCCAACTTTACAGTGTTTGATTCTAAGGCCTTTAGAGCTGCGAGACTATCCACGAAAATGTTAATGTCGCAAGGTCCCTTGTCATAATCATCTGCGCGGCTTTATCAATTGCAAGTACCTCAGCCTGGAAAACACTGCACTTATTCGGAAGTCTTAATGAGGCCCCTATTTCGTGGCATTCACTCTAAACGACTTTTAAATGCATTCGTGCACATGTCTGCTTCATAGTCAAGTCAAATATCCTCCTCAAAACCTATTTTCCTGATAACAGGATAATGCATTGTATTATTAGGGGCATTCCCTGAGTGTTGGTTCAACTTATAAAAAAATATATATAAACTTTTTTACTCAGGAATATATAAAAAAGTAAAAATATGTATCTGCATTTATGGATTTTCTTTTGAGCCTGTTTGTTTTTTATACAATTTTGATTCAATGCGTTTGAGTTTGTCGTTTTTATTATATTTTTTTATTATTTTTTTCTATTTAGAGGTTATTGCAATCTGAAATATCTATCGTTTGTATCTTTTGCCTGAATGTAAGTTTTAAATTCAGTCTTGTCTGTTTGTCCGTCCCTCTGCCTATATTTTATTTTTTTGTTTGCGATATTGTGATTTAGATAAATGAATGTAAAAAATTCTTTTGCAATTGTTTATTTTTTTTTTTTTTATATTCGTTAAATTCGTCGTTTCTTCTTTCAATTTAAATTTTTGTGTTTGTACAATTTTTATATACATATATTTTTTACACTTAACTAAATTTGTAAATAAAATTATCTCAAAATAAAACCTCTGACCAATCAGCAGAAAAATCTGCTGAAAATACATCCCATTTTGAGCCATATGAGAAAATCTACTAAGTCAGCAGAAAAATCTGGTGATTTCAGATGAAAATTCTGCTAATTTTAACAGAAAAATCTGCTGGTTTTAGCAGAAAAATCTGATGTTTTCAGATAAATATCTAAAATGTATTTTATTTATGTAAAAAGACTTTTTAAAGATTTTGAGCATATTTTTTTCTTAAACTTAAAAAAAAGCGATTGTAAAAAAGCGATTGTAATTTTTTTTTTCAAGAAAATTTTCTAAGTTTTTTTTTATAAAGTGTTAACTTTTTTAATTGTTTTTCAATAAATTTAAATTGTTTTAATTTAATCTTTGAAAAAAACCCTTAGAAATTTTTCTGGAAAGCCTGATAAATAAATATTTCTGTAAAATTAGCAAAATAATCTGCTGAATTCTCGTATTTTCTAAAACTATATAACAGAGAATTCAGTTTAAATATCCAACTAAGCAGATAAATCGGCTAAACCTATGCTGATTCAAACTCAAAATTGTAGTTTTACAAATTTTTCAACAGAGTTTTTCTTCTGAGCAGGGGCGTATCCAGGATTTCATTTCGGTGGGGGCCCAACATTATTTTTATTTTTTTTTTTTTACAAAAAATTTGCATAACAGCACATGTTTTAGAATTTTTCTTGATATTTTCCTTGAACTGAATGTAACACAATGAGATTCTTCATTTTTGTGTAAGTTTACCACCGTTTGGGGGGAAATTAAAATTTTTTATATTTTAGAATTTTTTGAGAGACTTAAGCATTTTTTTAAAGCGCGAATTTTATTAGATGCTGAAACATTTTTACAAAGAATATTATCTGAAAATTTTTCAAAGAAAAGTCTAATGGTGTTTTCTTTTTTCTGCAAAAAATGTGCCTTTTTTTTGCATTTCGCCCCAAAAATTATGTTTTTGTGTCCTTTTTTAAAAAATGTCAACCCTTATAAAGAATATCATGTTCTTTTCTAAAAATGTCTACCCTATAAAGTGCAAAAAAGTTGCACTTTTTACCCCGTAAAAAATCACGGGGTTGAAATTGCCTTATACAACAGCTGACCTTTTCTGTGTTGTTTTCTGAAAACAGCTGTTAAAAAATACAGGGCAGAGTATTTCTGGATATTGTGTTCTATTCCAGTCAAATAAAATGCAAATTATTGAAGGTGTGAGTAAACATTTTAAAAATGTATACCCTAAAAAGGCAAACATTTTTTTTTTTTCAGAAAAGAAATCACCATAAGATTCTATCACAATTTGCTGTAAAGACAGTTTTTGTAATAGAAAAAGTCAAAGACTCTAAATCATATTTCCAATGGAAAACGTTTCTCGTAAAAATTCAGTTTAGAAATTGATTCTATAAACATATTCATAAAATACTTTTCCAAAAGAAAAGACTCCGATTGTAAGACATTTTCCCATAATCTGAGATATTTCTAGTTTAGCACATTTTCTCAGATTCTACAACATTCCACACAAAAAATTTTAGATTCTGAGAAAATCTTCGCTTTTTCTATAAATAAAATGATTCAGATTCTGAGAACTTTTTAAAAAGAAAACAGTATAAAAAGTCTTAGATTCTAAAACATTTTTCCTATAGAAAAAGTCTCAGATTCTTATAGAAAAAGTCTCCGATTCTTCGACATGTTTCTTACAGAAAAAGTCTCAGATTATTCGACATTTTTCCTATAGAAAATGTCTCAGGTTTTCAGAATTTTTTTCTATAGAAAAAGTTTCTAATTCTGAGACATTTTTCCTATAAAAAGTCTCAGATTCTTATAGAAAAAGTCTCAGATACTTCGACATGTTTCTTACAGAAAAAGTCTCAGATTATTCGACATTTTTCCTATAGAAAATGTCTCAGGGTCTCAGACATTTTTTCTACAGAAAATTTCTTAGATTCTGACACATTTTCCTATTGAAAAAGTCTAAGATGCTTAATCACTTTTCCTATAGAACAAGTCTCAGATTCTGAGACATTTTGACTATAGGAAATTGCCAGATTCTGAAACATTTTTCATATAGAAAAAGCCTCAGATTCTGAGAAAATTTTCCTAAAGAAAAAGTCTCAGATTTGAAATATATTTCCCATAGCAAAATACTCAAATTCTGAGACATTATTCTTATAGAAAAATATATTTTTACAATAGAAAAAGTTTCAGATTTTGAGCATTTTTCTATACAAAATGTCTCACCTTGTGTCTCTGAGACATTTTTCCTTTATTTGATTTTGAGATAAAATTCCTTAAGAAAAATTCGTTGATTCTGAAACATTTTTCGTAAAAAAATTCTAAAATTCTGAGACATTTTCAAATTCTAAAAAAAAAATCAGATTTTGATATTTTTTTAACAGAAAAATTTTCAGTTTCAAAACATTTCTCTTCAAAAAATTTTAGATTCTTAAATGTTTTTAGATTTTTTACGAAGTTTTTTAACATTGTAATTTTTATTTGATACCAAATCCTGAAATTTGTGAAATCATTTCAAGGGGTACCCGGGCCCCCGGGCCCCCCCCCCCTGTATACGCCACTGCTTCTGAGTGTACTAATATGTAGTAACTGTTAAACTTTTCTCAGTGTACTCGAGTAGTACGAACAGTAGTTGTTAAATTACATAAATTGTTGTTCTTTCTGAACTACAACTACTACGAGCAGTGCTGCCAACTTTTTTTTGGAGAAATCGTCAATTTTAAAAAAAAAAATCGTCAAAATCGTCAAGTTAAAAAAAAATTTGTCGTCAAAAAATCGTCATGACAAAAATACGCTAAAAATGTTAATACCCCAGACCACTCCATGGTCCAGAGTGTAAAGAGTTTCCGTTGATGTTTGTAACTATCCAAAATATTGGTCCTCGACCTTTTTCAAGTCCCAATTAATTGACCTGAAATTTGAAACTTAAGAAAAGCTTATGGCCAAATGACGAAGATTATTAAAGTTGATTTTTTGTGCATATCCCCCATATTAAAATTCATCCCGATATTAGAGCGTTGTAAATTTAACGGACCAATTAATTTCTATTGACCACTTCTAATAACTAGTCTATTTTTTAAATTAAAAAAACTTTTTTTAATGTTTTCTCTGGTGAATTTTTAACTTTTCCTGTCTTTTCCCGAAATTGTTAAGCTTTTTTCATAAAAGTAACCATCTTTTTTAAAAAAATAAAGGTTTTCTCTTTTCTTTTCAAAAAATTAAGTGAACTTTAAAGAATTTGCTTACAAAATTTGAATTTTTTGACAAAAGTTTACCATTTTTTCCTCATTTAATGAAATCGTCATTTTTGTTCTTGGCGAAAATGAAAAATCGTCAATCGTCATTTTAGTAAAATTGACTTCAAAAATCGTCAAAATGACGATTAATCGTCAAAGTTGGCAGCGCTGACTACGAGTAAATTTATTTCAAGTGATTTGTTTTTGTAAAGTGATCCATGAAATCGTGTTTAAAAAAAATAAAAATAAATTGAGTTGATAATCTTCTTTTTATTTTGAAATATTGTATGCAAAATGACAAAGAATTTAAATTTATTTAATTTCTTCATTTCATTTTAAACTAATTTATATTAAACAGTAGAGATGTTTAAGAAAATGGAGAATATTTTGGATTTTTTTAGGTGTTTGTAAATTTTATAATTAACTCTTAATCTATTTGAATAAATTCTTTTTTTAAAAAAAGACTGTCATAATTTAAGAAAAAAAAAACCTAATTTTGCAGAAAAATTTGAAAAATATTTTTCATTTGAAAATTTTGTTTTTCAAATAAAAAAACTAATATTTATTAATTTAAAAATTTAAACAAATTTATGTTAATATCAGTTTTTTACACAAAATGAAGCAGGATCGCCATAGTCGAATATTCTTACAAATTTATAACATTTGTCCAAACTGAAGCAAACTAAACAAAATAATAGTAGTAAGATTTTTTTTTTAACAAAAGTACATTTAATTTTTTTTTTAATTTTTACCGTTTAAAATTTTTGTTTAACATTTCTGTATCTCTAATTGTAAGTTCATTTTTAGGGATTGGCTTTCTTTAATTTTCCCTTAAAACAAAAATGTTGTTTGGATATTATTTGCATAAATAATAATTTCCAAACTATTTTTTTTTTGTTTCTACATGGCAAAACGAATAATAAACAAGTTTGCAGAAAATATTTTAAATTTATGTATATTATTGTAAGTAGGAAAGCAAAATAAAACTTAAATATGTATAGATATTCTTTTAAAAATTACAGTCACTCATATACAATCGAATAAAAAAAATAAAAGTTTCACAGAAAGAATGGAAATCGAATTTCAATTAGCAAAAACGTGGTTTCAATTAATTTTTTTATTGAAAATCCTCCGAAGAAGAAAATTGTTATACCAACCACCTAATTAATAGGTAATTAAATTAATTGAATTTTTTTAATTAAACATTTTTCTTTTTGATCACAAATTTCATCAATTTTTTATTTGTAGTCAATCAAAATAATGATTGACTTAACGAATAAATTGTAAGCTTATGACAAAATTGTGAAGAAATGCTTATTTTTTGCTTTTCAATATGTTGCCAACAATAAACAAGTAAGAAAAGTATAGTCGGTCAAGACCGACCATATAATACCCAATACCAGAGTTTCCCGGAAAAATAGGTCCCGGAAAATGGATCCCATGGACTGATTAGATCAATATTTTGTCAAATCTTTTATAAGTGTAAAAAACACTCACAAATCAAATATGAGTGAATTAGGCTCCTATTTGTTGACAATAAACCGCTTTAACTGAATATCGGGCGAAATTTTCACAAGGGGCCTTAGTCCAAAACTGGTCCGATGATTATCAGATTTGATAAGGTTATTAAAGTACGCGTTTAACACACACAAACAAAATTTTAATTAAATATTTTCTATTTTCATGAAATTTTAAAGATTTGTGTGAAAATCGGGAAGGTGGTTTGTATGGGGGCTACAAGAAGAACTTGTCCGATTTCTATAAAATTCGGAATGGTGATTTGTGAAGACAAAACACTTTTACCTGCCAAATTTCGAAAATATAGCTATTACAATACGGTTATTAGAGTCATTTGAGCTAAAACTAAAGAGGACCTTTGTATGGGGGCTAGGCCTAAATATGGACCGATTTTTTCCAATTTCAATAGGCTTCGTCCTTGGGCCAAGAGAGGCTTAAGTTTCAAATTTCAAGTCAATTGATTAAAAATTGTCTGTATCGTGCTTACACCGTTTACATGGACAGACAGACGGACGGACGGACATCGCTAAATCAACTCAAAAAGTGATTCTGAGTCGATCGGTATGCTTAAAGGTTGGTCTAGGACCAATATTTCGGGTAGTTACAAACTCATTATACCCTGTACCACAACAGTGTGGTGTAGGGTATTAAAATGGTTTTTCACCAAAGTCGTGTGAAATAAGTCGAAAAAAGTGAAATTTAATGGCGGTTGTTTTTTGTAACACATATTAACCCTCTATCTCCCATTTCCCATCTAAATGACCCCTAAAGAAAGGAGAAAGACGATTACACTCAAAAAATTATGTAGGTAAATTTCAGTTAATATTCACTTAAAACAGATGAAATTTTATTTAAAACCCATTTCACTGTTTTTTCATTTAAAATAAAAACATATTACAGTCAATTTTAAATGTTAATTTAATGACTATAGTCATTGTTATAATATTCAGTTATTTTGTATTGAAAAACAGTAAAACTATAGAAGAAATTTTTTACTGCCGAAATTGAATGTAACAGAAAATTCAGTTTTAAGACAGTAAATTATTTTTTAAACTACAGAAATAGTAGAAAATAAGAAATCCTTAATAAAATTAATGATTTTTCTTTTAAAATAACTTTACTGATTACTTTTTAAAATAACCTACAAACAGTTAATGACATAATTTTCTTAGTGTAATATGTTTAAAAAAAAAGCCGACATCAAGTTTCGCTGAAGACATCCTTCAACATTATTTAGCTCAGAAGCAGATTAAAACATTTGTTCGACTTATTTCACTTTGGTGAAAAACAATTTAACAAAATGTACTAATTCACAATTTTACTTTTTTAAGCATTTTGCACTTTTCGCACACACTTTTGGCCTTTGACAACGGCTAGTGAAATTTGATGCAGAAATTTTTTGTAGAACGTTTTAACACTTTAAACGCACGTTTTAGTGGTATTCTATGAGGATATTTGAAAAAAGGACCAAAACGATCCCTAAAAATAGAAGATTTAGGGTTAATATGAAAAGATCGGCCATCAAATTTCACTGAAGAGATCTTTTAACATTAATTAACTCAGAATTAGATTTAATACTTTTTTTAAACTTATTTAAAACGTCTTGAAAAAAAATTTTAAATTTCAGTGGGTCATAAAAAAAGAACTCGAGCTAAGTTTTCAAAACCCTTCGGGGGTTTTGGTCTACTACACAGTGCAACAACTAAAATCGGAATGGAATGAAATCAAAAGCAAATGAAAGTTGACATATTCCATAACCTCAAGGCTTTTTCCTAGTTCAGCGCTAGATTTTTTTTACACTCATTTAAAGTTTGTGGACTTTTATTATAATTATAATAGTAATAATAGATGGGCAACGGGTAAATACCCAAATGGTAAATACCCGGTAAAATAGGTAAATTGGGTAAAAATTGGTAAATACCCGGGTATTTTTCACAAAATTTGGTGAACAAACACGTTTTGCAGCAAAATTTAATGAATTTTATACTAAATTTTATTAATAAAAATGCTTACAAAGCAGTTGGAAAATAGTATGATTTTTATTTTTTTAGATTTTCCCAATTTTTTTACAGTTAGTGTTAGAGGGGTCACAAGTGAGACCGAAAACCATTGTTTTAAGAAATAAAATACTTCTTTTAGTACCTTGTTCTAAAAAAAGTACTTTTTTCTAAAAAAAAATATTTTTTCTAAAAAAAAACCTTTGTTTAAAAAAAGGTATTTTCTAAAAAAAAATACATTTTTTTTAAAAAAAAAGTACTTTTTCTAAAAAAAAAAAAAGATACTTTTTTCTAAAAAAGATACTTTTTTCTAAAAAAGATACTTTTATTTAAAAAAAGTACTTTTTTCTAAAAAAAAGTACTTTTAAAAAAAAAAATACTGTTTTCCTAAAAAAGTATTTTTTTCCTAAAAAACATTTTTTTTTTTAAGTACTTTAATTCATTTATTTAAGTAGTATCTGTCAATAATCAAGAAATCAGACAATATAGAGCCTCAAATATGACAAAAAAAAATAGATTTTCCACTATTCTTTACCTCAGAACTCATAAATTTATATCAGATTTGCATTTCTCATGCCCAATTACCCAGAATGACTTTATTTTCAGGCAGGAAACAAATATTTCTTATTGCAGTGTCATAGTCTAAAACTGCACAAGGCTGCCTTTTGGCATTCTAAATATTTTTACCTGTAACAGGTAAATAAAGGTACTCATTCTTTTTTGCATGCGATTTTCAACGTTTTTGGGCCAGAAATATGAGCAAAAACAAAAATTAAGGCATTAGAGGGTTAATACTACTTTTTTTGAAAAAAATTACTTTTTTCCTTTTCTAAAAAAGTACTTTTTTTCTTAAAAAGGTAGTAAAAAAGTACTTTTTTTTAGATGATATGCTTTTTTAGAAAAAAGTACTTTGTTTTTAAATAAAAGTACTTTTTTTTGTCTAAAAAGTAAAATTTTCCACGAAAGAATTTTCAAAGGGTACTAAAAACTGTAAAAAAATTGGGAAAATCCAAAAAAAATCAAAGTGTCAGATTTGACATGAAATGCCCCATATACATATTTATTTTTGAAAAAAAATACTCATTACCAGGGACAGGACCTTCATGCACTTAAAAAATATGTTTTAGGCGCCTAAAATATGCACTAAAAATCTAAAAATATGCACTAAAAATCATAAATATCCACTTGTTTTTTTACTTTTATTAAAAAAAAACATAACATTTGAATTCAGTCTGGCATTGTAAGAATAGATATATACAGTGTGTATAAAATGTTATTAAAAAAATAAAAATGATCCAAAAAAATTGAATAATTGTTTTAATCCAAAAAAAAAAAAATCATAACAAAATTTTGAAAATAGTTAAAAATACTAAAAAAATAGTTACAAAACTAAATTTGTGCAAAATATGACCTAAAAATATGCATTTTTAGCGAAATTATAGTAAAATATGCAAAAATATGCATTTTAAGCAAAATATGCAAAAATATGCATTTTAGGCAAAATATGCAAAAAAATATGCATTAACAAATCTCTGCCATTTTAAAGCAAATTCGTTGATTCGTAAAGATATTATGTTTGTGCTGTTCTATGACCAAAGGGGAAAAATATGCATTTGCATGAAAGTCCTCTCCTTGCTTATTACAAATATCGATTCAGCTTATTGACAACCAGAGCTTTCCATATGTTCGATTTCAAATGCTTTTATAAATGGGCAATTCCATCATGTCGAACGTGACCGTTGCACACATTTAAGTTGAAATAAAAGTCAAAATAAAAAGAATTTTTTTCTTGACAAAAGGGGAAACTTATAGCTCTTAACTAGCTCTATAATTGTTGCTCAGGTTGATTTTGGAAATTGTTTCAACTTTTCAAGATAATCGCAAAGAACGCAACCATTCGCACGGGACAAAAAACAGAAGTGGTTTTCGCGACTATCAATTAAAACTCTGTTTTTAGCGAAACCTGATGCAATATCACAATGCGACTAATTTTAGAATGTTGGCTAATAATGTCTCTTAAAAGTTGTAAAATTTTACCTCAAAATTATTTCTACTTTTTTTTTAACTTAACTTTAATCACTGTCGCACGGGACATGTCGCACGGGACATTTTTTTCCATCATCATATTTATGTTGTTTTAGTTGTTGTTTTTTTAACAAACTATAAATAAATAAGCTTAAAAAACATATTTTTATTCATTCATTTTATTTCAATACGTCCTTCAGCCAACGCTTTCCACTTTTGTCTAGCATTCCGCATTATTTCATTGTTTTTTAATTTATTGTCTTGTAATTTTATTTCATCTTCCTTTAACATTTCTCTCCACCGTTTGCATCACTCTTTATTTTTTTCGCCGTTTATACTTATCTATAGAGATGTGATTTCCATGCAAATACATGATTTCCATGCAAATGCATGTTTTTTGTTGATCGTCTAAAAACGATATCAACCAATTATCTTTCCGAATCAAGGAATTTTCGTTAAAATGGCATTTATTTGTTTTTGCATATTTTTGCATATTTTGGTGAAAATGCATATTTTTGCATATTTTGGTTTTAAATGCATATTTTGTGTATATTTTCAACTTTTAAGTGCATATTTTTGCATATTTTGGCATAAATGAGCAAAAACACAAATTGAAATTGATTTGTTTCATTATCGATTTTAAATTTTAAAAATTTATTTTGAAAATAAGAAAAATATTTTTTTTTTAACTTTTTTATAGATTGTTTAATTTTTAAAACAATTATGGTACATAAAGTTTTAAATGTTACTATTTAAGGGCGGCGTTATTTTTTTCTTTTTATGAAGTTTTTCGTATGAAAACAAGATTTTTATTGCCTACATTTTATTTTTTAGTGCATATTTTAAGGTTTTTTAGTGCATATTTTGAATTTTTTAGCGCATATTTTAAACGCATATTTTCGATTTTTAAGTGCATGAAAATCTCATCCCTACTCATCTATATTTAAATAATTTAAAAGTATGTATTTATATAAGTAAATCGTTTATGCAAGAAAAAATATTTTTTCAAAATTTTAAAATCCACACTTACTATGTCGCACGTGACCAACTTTATATAAGAACCAAGATCACAGATTTTATTATTTTTTAAAATTTTTTTTTTTATTTTAATTGTAATAAAAATCTGTGTTTGTTCTGAATATTTGATGAATTTTCGTCATGTCTACTTGACGCACTAATAACTAATGTTGTTTTTCTATGTCGCACGGGACATCGAAATATGTGATTAAAGCATAGCAAAAACTTACGGTTATTTTTTAAATGCATAGTTTGTTATGCATTTTTTCCAGCTCTTTGTATCTCCAGAAAGATTTTTTAAAAGCAAAAGTCAACATTAAATGCTTCTCTTTAAGAAATTTTATCAACACAAAAGGTGCAATAGAAATGTCCCAATGGGAAAAAAATTGGCTTGCTCGACTTTATATTCGAATATCTCGAAATGGGTTATGAATAAATGTAAAATTTGTTCACGTTAGTAAAATTTGATTGTTTCTTATGAAAATATGTTAAAACAAATTGGTTTCAAGAACTTTTGGTTTTTTGATCTTGGTAGACCTTTCGGTGGAAGTGCCCAAATACATACCCAAATAAATCCCCAAAAAAGGTATTTATCTTTTATTTACTCGGTATTTTCCCATGCATCGGGTAAATCCCATCACTAGTAATTGCTTGAAAACTGTATAAGTGGCGTATGATTAATTTTGTAAATGCCATTAAATAACAATCATACGCAACGGTGCACAGCGGTTTCTTATAAATGATTTTGCTATTCAGTAAGTAGGTACTGGATCGATTGCAGCAAAATTCATACCGGTTATAGCTAACGTAATTTCGAGCTTAAGTTTGGACGCCAATAAAGGCACCACGAGGGGCCAATAAAGTAGGACATGTTTAGTACACGAACACTTTAAATGCTTTAAAATCACCAACTTTTAATGCGTGTAAAAAAACTAGCGCTGAACTAAAATAAAGCATTAAGGGTTTTTGTTATGTAAAATGTCAAGTTTAATTTGCTTTTGGTTTCATCCCATTTCAATTCGAAATGTTCGATTTTGTGTCAGTGTGTTATTGGTTTACTTTAATTTTCCATTTAAGGTTCCATCCAATTTACAAAATCGTGTTACACAGTGTTATCAAGTTAATTTTTCACATACACACACACACATACATGCACATTAACTCTGTTTTAAATGAACAATAAACACCTTAAAAAAAGTAATAAAATTTAATAAAAATCAATTGAAATAAGAAACGTTTTTGTTGTTTTCATAAACCACCATCGTGTCGTATACGTGTTTTTGTTTTCTATAAACGAAGGAAGAATAATATTAAAACACACACAAATGCACATGTAAACAAAACAAAAAAAACACATTTTTGTTTTTGTGTAAATGTATTCGTGAGAATGTTGTATAAACGGATATGCGAGAATTTTTTATTTATTATTGAATTGTGATGATGATGATAATGATGATGTTGTTTTTGTTGTTGTTGGATTTTGTTATGGTTTGTTTTTTTATAAAGACACAAAATCACAAATAACTACAACAACAAGAGTAGCAGCAGTAACAACAACAAAAAATATATCTTTTACTAAACTGACTGACTTCTTTCTTTATGTGTTGTGAATTTTTCTTTGCGCCTGGTTGTTTCACTGAACAAAACATGAAGCAGAGATCTGACAATTTTTTTAGCTTTTCTGGTGGTTTTTGTTGTTGTTTTTTTTTTATTATAATTTGTGAATATATAAAATAAACTTAAGAAAAATATGTAGTGCTTGGTGGCTGTTTGTTGAGAGTTTTTTTGTTGGTTTTTTAGTTTGAACTCCAACTAAAAGTTCATTTCGACATAAAATAAAAATTTGTTCGTTTTAGCTTTGGCGTTGCTGCTCGCAACTGCTGCATAGCTCAGCTAAAAATTGTATGTGATTTGTTGTTATTATTTTTCTCTTGATTTAATATTTATTTAGTTTTTTACTTTATTATTTGCTGTTGTTGTATGTATATTATAGATGAATTTCAAGAAAATTAAATGATTTTTTTATGTACGAGTATGTATTATTGTTGTTGTTATTGTTGTATAAACTGAATTATGGAAAATTGTACGTAGAGAAGTAAATTTATAAGAAGTTAAAAATATGAATACAATGACTATAAAAAGCTTTGATTACACAGGTTGACAAAAGTTGAACTTTTTCAATTTGCCTGACCTTTGACAACTGTTTTATATGGATTTTAGTGTGCTGATTCCGAATCTGTTATCCAATTTTTTCCATCAGCTCGCGTTTGCGAGCAAATCGCAGTTAAAGAGTCGAAAAAGTACGTTTTTCACCAACTTTGCTTGGCTATAGTTTCCAAAACTAATTTTAGAGCCTCAGTTTTAAACACGAAGTTAATTATATTGGTTGCGAGAATTCCAAATCTGGTATTAGCTTTTTCTGACAGCTTCAGTTTTCGAGTCATTAAAAAGGGCATAAATATTCAGACAAAATTCAAGAGGTCAGAAATTTAAAAATTTTTATTTTAGCGATATCTCCAAAACTAATGATGACTCAACAAAGGTTAGGTTAGGTTGTAAGTGGCTGCTGACGTTTTACGTCAACACACGTAGACTCTGAGGTCCATTGGGACCGTAATAGGTTTCCCCACTAGTCCCTGTCGTTAAACCAGTTTGAGCTTCTTATGAAACTCCTTAGATATAGAATTTTGACATCCGACAAATCAGAAAGATCGTACAGCTCCTTAGATCCCAGTGAAGCAAGTCTCTGACCAGAAAGTGCCGGGCAATGGCAAATAACCCAGTTGGAAAATGTGTCACTGAGGAAATTTCCACAGTGATTCCTTGAGGAAATGTCTTCAGGTTCTGACAAATCATAGGCAATCCTTGATGACATGTCCTAACATTGTCAGCACTGAATGTTTGCTTTAAGAGTGTGGACAATTCCTCTAAGACGTCTAAAAGGAAATGTCTTCAGAATAGCAGTATATTAAATTAGAATTTTAAATCTGGACAACTCTTTAATTTCCAAGAAAAAGATGGCAATATTATCGACTTAATTAAAATAAAATCAAAATCTAACAAGTAGAATAAAAGACTTTGAGTGAGGACATTTTGAAAATTTGTATGAAACTGTCCTCAACCCAGTACATAGAGATGTCTTGTGGATGTCAGGTGTGACTCTGACATGTCATCGCTCCGTCACTGAGGATGGCTCGAGGATGTTGCCAACTGGGAAAGTGTGCGATAGTTTCTAACTCCTCTTCATCCATGCAACTTCGGCAAAAGTCATTCGACGGCACATTTAACCGCTCTGCGTGCTTCCCTATAAGATAGTGTCCGGTAATCACAGAAATCACCATCGAAATCTCTCATCTTGGAAGCGATATGACCCAACAAAAGTAAGAGCATTTTTGGAATCAGCATATCCAACATCGTCATTCACTTTTTGGATGTAAGACAAGTGTTGGTAAATATTGACTCACAAACGTGCCAAAAATAGCATATTTTCAAAGATTCCTTAGGCTATATCTCAAAAACTAGAGCTGACCCAAAAAACGATAGCCAGATTTGAAATCAGCGTACCCCAATTACCCAAAATTAGCTATCAGAACCCGGGCAAAAAAAAAGTGTTGCCCTGTGTTATGATTACACTGTGGAACAAATTCAGGTTAGCAAAAGTTAGGTCGATTCTGAGAGTGAGGGGTGAAAATAGAGGCTAAATTAGAAGACCCGTATCGCGGCGTTTGTTTATGTTAGTTGGATTTTTTTTTTTAATCGACCTTCGAACTTTGCAGTTCAAATGCCGATTTTCAACATATTGTTTATATGGTCTTTTGGCTATAACTCGTCGACTAATTGATATTTTTTCAATCTGTAAAAGCCATATTATTGCTAGAGACCTGTCTAACAACTCAAATTTTTAAAAAAAATTTATTTAGAAAATTTTTGTGGTGCTTACACACAAAATAAAAATATAAAAAAATTGTGTACGTTTTGGGGATAATACAACCTATAAAGTGGTTTTGGATAATTTACCTAAGTTTTTTAGAGCAAACACTTTGGTAAGTTATCCAAAACCACTTTATAGGTTGTAATTAAACCAAAAACTGACATAATTTTTATACCCTACACCACACTGTGGTACAGGGTATAATGAGTTTGTGCTGATGTTTGTAACTCACGAAGTATTGGTCCTAGACCCACTTTTAAGTATACCGATCGACTTAGAATCACTTTTTGAGTCGATTTAGCGATGTCCGTCCGTCTGTCCATGTAAACGGTGTAAACACGATACAGATCGCAATTTTTAATCAATTGACTTAATTAAGCTCTTTTGGCCCAAGGACGAAGCCTATTGAAATTGAAAAAAATCGGTCCATATTTAGACCTAGCCCCCATGCAAAGGTCCTCTTTAGTTTTGACTCAAATGACTAATAGCTGCATTTTAATAGGTATCCTTTCGAAATTTGGCAGGTAATCATGTTTTGTCTACACAAATCACCATTCCGAATTTTAAAGAAATCGGACCAGTTCTTCTTGTAGCCCCCATACAAACCACCTTCCCGATTTTACATAAATCTCTCAAATTTCATGAAAATAAAAATATTTAATTAATATTCAGTTTGTGTATGTTAAACGCGTACTTTGATAACGTTATCAAATCTGATTATCATCGGTCCCATGTGAAAATTTCGCCCGATATTCAGTTGAAGCGGTTTCTTGTCAACAAAAAGAAGCCTATTCCTCTCAAATTTGATTAGTGAGTGCTTTTTACACTTATTAAAGATTTGACAAAATATAGATCTAATCAGTCCATGTTTGAACTTTGGACCCATTTTCCGGGAAACTTTGGTGTAGGGTATTATATGGTCGGTCTTGACCGACTATAATTTTCTTACTTGTTTTAATTTTTTTTTGTGTGTGTGAAGCAAAATATTTTCAAAAAAGCATAAAAAAAATATTTTTTCAACATTTTGCTTCATAAGCACCACAAAAATTTTCTAAATAAATTTTTTTAAAAAATTTTAATTGTTGGACAGGTCTCTAGCAATAATTTGGTTTTTACAGATTGAAAAAATATCAAATAGTCGACGAGTTATATATGCTGAAAATCGGCATTTGACTGCAAAGTTCGAAGGTCTTCTAATTTAGCCTCTATTTTCACCCCTCACTCTCAGAATCGACCTAACTTTTGCTAACCTGAATTATGCAGAAATAGTATGCTGTCATTCTTTTTTCCAAAAAATTTTCTGAGTTTTTTTTCAAAATGTTTATTTTTTTTTTGGTTTTTTTATGCAATCAAAACGGTATTTTTAAACATATTTTTAGCAGATTATTTTGTAATTTTACAGAAATAGTTTGCTTTCATCCTTTTTTCAAGAAAACTTTCTTAATTTTTTTTTTCAAAGTGAAATTCACAAAACTAAAAAAAATCAGTTGATTACATTACTAATTTTACAGAACATTTTTTTTTAAGTTTAAATTAAAAAAAAAAAAAAAAACTTAAAATTTTCATGAAACCAAATTTTCAAAAAACAACAATTTTCTAGAAAATGTCTTAGATTTCTCTGCTGTTTTGACAGATTTCTCTGCTGATTTAACCTTGATAATCATGGCAGATTTCCAGCAAACCGTGTCTGCTAAAATCAGCAGATTTCGCATATGGCTCAAAACGGGTGTATTTTCAGCAGATTTTTCTGCGATTGGACAGAGAATTTATTTTGACTGTACAAATCTATTATTTTTCGTTTATACGATTATCTGGTGGTATTGCCCTTTTATCGCCAAGACGATCGTTTTTGTATCGCCGGGATGTATTGCCTTTGGGTAACAGTTTCTCATAAAACACTATCCCACCCTTATTATCCAAACAGAAATTTAGCAAATTTTGTTTGGTAAAATTGCCAGATTTCTAATATATCTCAAAATGGTTGTATTTTTAGCAGATTTTTCCGTTGATTGTACAGAGGTTTAAGTTTTGAACTTACTAAATTAAAATATATTTTGCCTTTTAGATTTAAACAATATAATTCTAATAAAATATATGAAACGTTCAATTTCAGTATAATTTCCTCAACTAATTTACTTGTATTAAGTACACTTTTTTTGAGTGTAGCCAAAAAATGTCGGAGGTGTAAAAAGGGTTAATAAGTAAATTATTCAATCATCTTTTATAAAATTTCTATTGTATTTAATTTTTTATGAATAATAAGGAAATGAAAGAAAAAAAATTATAAACTGTAAATGTAAATTGTACGAAAATAAGACTACAATAGAATATTAAATACGAATGAAACCATATAAATTTTTGTTTTATAGTTTTTATATTATTAATATTTTTTATTATTTTCAATACGATACGTTTTTATCCATATAATAATCAAAAAAAAAAAAAAAAACAACATGAGGCAAATGAATAGACAGAGAGGTGAAAAGAGAATGGTGGATCGCTATTTTTTGTAAATTTTCATATTATTAAATTAAATTTCATAATTATTATACTTCCCCCTTCAACATAGTTGCCAGTAAATAAGCGCATGGCAATGTTTTTTTTTTTTAATAAAAAAAACCCCAATTTAAATTATTTTCTGCTCGTTAAGTTATTTCTTTTAAGATACAAATAAAAAAAAAATGTGAGTAAAGTAATAGTAGTATGTAATTTAAAACAAGTAAGAAAATTATAGTCGGTCAATACCGACCATATGATACCCTACACCAGTTTCCCGGAAAATGGGTGCCGAAAAATGGGTGCCATGAACCGATTAGATCTATATTTTGTCAAATCAAATTTGAGTGAAATATGATTCTTTCTACAAGTTGACAATAAACAGCTTAAACTGAATATCGGGCGAAATTTTCACATGGGGCCTAAGTCCAAAACTGGTCCCACGATAATCAGATTTAATAAGGTTATTAAAGTACGCGTTTAACACAGACAAACAAAATTTTAATTAAATATTTTCTTTTTTCATGAAATTTGAGAGATTTTTGTAAAAATCGGGAAGGTGGTGTGTATGGGGGCTACAAGAAGAACTGGTCAGATTTCTTTAAAATTCGAAATGGCGATTTGTGAAGACAAAACACGTTTACTTGCCAAATTTCGAGAAGATACCTATTATAAAACGGCTATTAGAGTCATTTGAGCCAAAACTAAATAGGACCGTTATATATGGTTTGAATTGAGAAAGGTGTGAAATAAAAATAAATTTTTCTAAAAATTTAAGACATCCTGGTTCGTTTTTTACTAGTTTCATATAATCCAGTTATTATAATCATCAGAAAAACTTTTAATGTCAAATTTATTCAGTTAATAGTCAATTATATTCTATATGTGAAAATTATTAACAGATCGCAGCCGCCAAGGATTGAACCCCAATAAGACCTTTGTATGGAGGCTAGGTCTAAATATGGACTGATTTTTTTCAATAGGCTTCGTCCTTGGGCCAAGAGAGGCTTAAGTTTCAAATTTCAAGTCAATTGATTAAAAATTGTATCGTGTTTACACCGTTAACATGAACAGGCAGACAGACGGACGGACGGACAAATAGACGGACGGACATAGCTAAATTGACTTAAAAAGTAATTCTGAGTCGATCGGTATACTTAAAGGTGGGTCTAGGACCAATATATCAGGTAGTTACAAACATCAGCACAAACTCATTACACCCTGTACCACAGTGTGGTGTAGGGTATAAAAAAACATATCTCTTGTTGTTGTTATTTGCCATACAAAACAAACTAAACACATTCATTCAAATACATACATACATACGTGTGTATGGGTAAATTTACACATTCTTTTATTTATGTGTTTTGTTTTTTAAATTACACTACTCTACACGGTTTTTGTACAGACATTTTGAATATTTTGGCCTCCTAAACACGAATCTGTCATCCGAAAAGTTATATCAAATCGCCTTCTTGACAGACCTTTGAAGAATTAATTCACTTTTTGATTTGATTCGCAAAAAGATTAATTCATATTAATAAATCAAGGAATTAATTCTTGATGATTTGATTCAAAAGAATTAATTTCAACTATTTGTTGAAAGAATTAACTAATTTTTTGTTTAATTCATTGTTAAAATAAAGAATTAATTCACTTGATTCAAATCAAAAAATAATTAATTCACTTGATTCAGATCAAAAAAGAATTAATTCACTTGATTCAAATCAATTGATTCAAATCAATTGATTCAAATCAAAAATGTTTTGATTCAGTCGATTTAAACATTTTTTTCTTAAATCAAAGTATTTACTTTACACACACACGCACATACATTTATGCGGTAGTAGCAATCAAAAAGTCAAAGCAACAGAATTTTATAATGTACATTTGTTGGCAGCGCACAAGCAGCATTTTTTAGTCTATGCCCGCATGGGATTTTGACTCACACTTACTCACGCAAAAAATAAACTCACTAATCACTCACGCAATATTTTTTTACTCACGCTCACTCACTATTCACGTGAGTAATAAAAAACTTACTCACACTCACGCGTGACTCACGCCAGATTCAATCATACTCACGCGTGAGTCACGCAAAATCTACTCACGCAATAAAATTTTCTTACCAAAAAAAAAAACTCCAAAAAAATTTGTTTACAAAAATTCATTCATTGCATATTATTCATTCATTGCATAAAAAACTTAAAAAAACTAACCATGGTTATTTTGCAAAATAGAGCAAAACGGAGCCAATTTTTTGTCCATAGTATCGCAAACACTCTTCACACTTTTTGTCGTGTAGGCAGTTAATATGTGCATTTTTAAAATTTTCGGGAACACCAATTTTTTTGGATTCAAAATTAGAGCCCATCGTATGTAAAGAGAGTCGGCGATACTATGGACCAAAACTTGGCTTCGTTTTGGTCTATCTATTTAAAAAATCGATTGCATTCACAATGGAATGATAAAAAATCGAATGCATTCGATTTTTCTAAATCGAATGAACAAGAAATCGAATGCATTCATTTTTTTCCATTCAATCGAATGAATTCTTAGGACTGCATTCAATGTTGATTTATGAAATCGAATGCATTCACTGAATATAAAAATGGAATTGATTTTTTTGAGAATTCATTCGAAAAGGATTTCATTCTTTGAAGCTCTGCATACACTTTTCTAATATTAAAAAATTTGTCTGTTTTGAGGGCAAAAAAAAAGTGATTTTTGTAGAGTAGTGTTATCTAAATTATTTTGATTCAATTAGTCGTAAAAAAGCGGTTCTTGCTTGCTGTTGTTGTTATTTAACACTCCTCAATTACGCACACACACAACAACAAATTACTCTCAAACAAAAAACTCTCTTTTTAACTCACACGTTCACACACATTTTCTAATCACAATTGAATCGTTAAGCTTTTTTTCGTTGTTTCGTTTGTTTTGCGTAAAAAAACAAAAATTCCACAATGCGGCTAATTTTATTTTCTTGTAAATTTTCTGTTTGCCGTTTCAGTTGTGTTTAATCTCTTCTCATTCTTGCTTTTAAAATTCATTTAATTTCATTCTCAATTTCCCATACAATTACTTAAAAATTTATATTTTATCACTTGTTCTTTAATTTAAATTTTTTTGTGGTGTTGTTGTAATTTTTTAGTATTTTAAAGATAACTTACAATTTTTCACGTACATACATATGTTTTTAATTTAAATTCTTCGCTCGTTTTGTTTTTTTTTTTTTAATTGATTTTTTAATTAAAAGTTTTTATAAGTTCACTTTTATTAGATACATTTAATTCATTAATAATGTTATTGTTTTTAGATATTTCAGCAATTTTCTTCATTTTAAATTCACTAAAATATGTTTAAAATTAGTTGTCCATGTTAAGAAAAATACCCGAATACCCGTTACTAGTGCTAAATTACTTCTTGCTTTACTACCGTCTTTCAAACAAGTGATAACAAACAACACAACAACAAACAAGTGGTTGTTGTTTTTAGTAAGGAGTACGTTCAGTGGATGCTTTATACGAACACCGTAGTTGCCAGATTGGTTGTGAGCTTTAACTAATAATAGTTGTGTTTTTTATATGTTTGTATTAAGAATTTACACGCGAAAAAAACTGTGCCAGAGTCAGCAAAAAATCTGGCATAAATTAACCACAAATATGCCAAAATTACAACCAACGAAGTAGTTTTCATAAGTTTCAATAATCATGAAGAAAATGCTTATGTTATTTAAGCAAGAACTTGGTAAAATATACCAAAAGAAAAATGGTAAAGGGTTTTAGTTGAAAAAATACAGAAAAAATTTAATTTCTAAAAATTATAGACATTTTTGGTATTCTTATACCGGTTTCAAACACTCCACACAAAAAAAACAAAGGTCAGATCGAGCAATCCTACTTTTAAAAAATTTATATATGAAGTGGATAGCCTTTTACCAAATTGATAAATAAAAAATAAATAATTAGTGTTTTAAAACATAAATAAAAGTACAATTGGAGTCCCAGAGAAGTGAGTATGGCCCCATTCCGAAGACACAGACCTTCGAAATTTTAATTTACCATTCAATTTCTCAAATTAAAAATTTTAATTAATGAATTAATTCATGCTTGAATTAATTCTTTGAATTAAATTTGAATTATACAAAAAAAGAATTAATTCATTTTGAGAATAATTCAATTTTAATTCAAAGAATTAATTCAAGCATGAATTAATTCTTTTTGAATTAATTCTTTTTTCATTTTTTGAATTAATTCTTTTTTTTGGTTTAATTCTTTTTTTTGGTTTAATTCTTTTTTTGAATTAATTCTTTTTTTGATTTAATTCTTTTTTTGAATTAATTCTTTTTTAATTCATTTTTCACGGGATTCGGGGAAAAAAGAAAAAAAACTTTTTTTTTCTCATGCAAACATTTTGGTTTATAACAGTCTTTATAATTGCCCATAATATGCTATGCTATGCCCATAAGCTAAAAAATGCTGCCTTTGCGACGTTGATAAAATTACAAAAAAAAAGTGTTGTTGTTTGGTTGATTTAGTTCTTGCTACTTTCGCACAAGCATATACATATATGTATGCTATGCCCATAAGTTAAAAAATGCTGCTATAGCGACGTTGAATCATGTACAAAAAAATGTTGTTGTTTAGTTGATTTTTTTCTTGCTACTTTCGCACAAGCATAAATTTTATAGTATGTGTGTGCTTTCCAAAAAATGAATTAAAAAGAATTAAATCAAAAAAAGAATTAATTCAAAAAAAGAATTAAACCAAAAAAAAGAATTAAACCAAAAAAAAGAATTAATTCAAAAAAAGAATTAATTCAAAAAATGAAAAAAGAATTAATTCAAAAAGAATTAATTCATGCTTGAATTAATTCTTTGAATTAAAATTGAATTATTCACAAAATGAATTAATTCTTTTCTTATATAATTCAAATTTAATTCAAAGAATTAATTCAAGCATGAATTAATTCATTAATTAAAAAATTAATGAAAAATAATGTGAATTAATTCACAAATTGAATTAATTCTTCAAAGGTCTGCGAAGACACCAATAAGGTTTAATAGATTTTTAGTTAAAAATTAGTGTTTGGTGATAATTTTCTGTTTTTAAATTTTTTTAAATAAATTGTTAAAGCCATAGCGAATCCTGCACTACAATAAAAAGCATGAGCAACACTCCTGCTTTTACTTAAAAAATTAAAATCTACAAACTCATATATTTTGCAAAGCCAATGAAGTCCCAGAACAATGTTTCGATGAGTTACATAAGGAATGACAAAGTGAGTATGCCTCCATACACACAAAAAAAATCTGTGTCAGATTAAGCAATCCTACTTGGTTTTTTTTTATACCAAAAAAATTTTTTACCAAATTTTTGCTAAAATTATGCTTATCGATGTTAAAGCAACATAATTATTTTTTTATGTAAAATAACCAAGTAACTTGCACAATAACGCAAATTACTTGCAAAAAAATATTATCGAAAGAAAACAGAAAAAAACAAATACAGACCGCCATTTTCATTTTGTATTTTAGTGTGCGTGGTTAAAAAACATGTGCTTTTTATCTGGGAAGTTTTATAAAAGTCAGAGTTATCAAAACTTATGAAAAAAAGTCCTCAGAATTTGAGGGATTTTCTTAAACTCAAAACCTGTGGGTTTCTGTTTGTTATAATTTCTGGACTGAAACGATTTAAGTTGTTTGAAGTCAGTTAAATTTTTTGCAAGATAACGACAACAGTTTAAGGCAGTTGTTTTTTAAACCTTTGTTTTTAAACAGCTCTTTTCAAACAGTTGTTTTTAAACAGTTGTTTTTACTGAAATACTAATTTCCCCAAGTTTGTTAGTTTAACCGAATTTTTTGAGTGCTGAAAAAATTATCAGTGTTTTGCCATAGAAAAAAAATTTTAGAGAGGTATTTCATGAAAATATAGACGTAAAAGCTTGGGCGTACTGATTTGAGTTCAGAAAAATATGGTCACCCCATTTATATAGCAAAGCCTATGGAGCCCAGACCTGTTTTGATGAGTTACAAATGATATGTTAAAGTAAGTGTTCCTCCATACCAAGATACCAATGGGGTTTACTAGTTTTTTAAATTAAAAATTTGTGTTTTGTAATAATTTTCTATTTTTACAGGGTGCTTTTAAATAAATTCGTGAACCAGTAGCGGTGTTCTATAACTCTCGAATCGAAAGATTTCTCACATGAAATATGAAAAACGAAAGAGAAACATCGTGAATCGGCACAAAACCTGACTTTTCGCATTCGACTGTTTCTGTAATTTTGTTATGCGAAAACTTTCTGTCAAATATGATTTTTTTCAAAATTATTGGAAAGATGCGAGAAAAACTGTTTCTGTAAACCAATTGATCGAAAACTTTTGAAGATGAAGTGTCAAAATCACTCACATTTAAAAATGGTGCGATATTTCGTAAATTAAACAACTTTTGAGTTATAATAAATAAAAAACATTATTTTTTTTAAGAAAATACTATCAACTAATATTATTAATGATATACTACACATTATTTTTATTAACTTAATTTATTATTTAATTTTTGTTTGCCAATGGTACGAGTGTTGTTTAAAAAAATGTGAAATTGCGTTTTTTTTGTTGTGATTTTTATTAATTTCTCGCCTTGTTTACCTTTTTGACAGCTGATTTGGAATATTCCAATAAAAATGCTGCCGTTTTCGCATTGATATACAGAAACAGCTTTTTTTCCAGAATCGAGAAACGATGGAATTTTTTGTTTCATACTTTTCGATGCGAAAACTTTTCGCATAAATTACAGAACACCCCCACAGGTGTGTTTTAATTTTTTATTAAATAATAAAAATTAGTTATTTATTCGACCTTTTAATTGTGCAATGAAAAAGAGTTTATTCTGATTCGAGGCCTTTTCATGTTCCCCATTATGAATTAACATAACAAGTACTTATGATAACTCTACTTTCTTTATTAGGATATTCTCCCATTAAATACTCATAGAGTTTCTTGCTTTCAAAAATTTTGGCAATTTTCAGGAATGAATTGACGATCGTTTCGGGGGTGTTCCAATTCCCCCATCATCAGAATTCTTTAGAAAATAAGGTAATACTGTTAGCATGCAAACATCAAATATTCATATTCTAAATAATCTCAACTTAGTGAGAAAGCAAATATGATTTTCGAAGTTCCACCAGCATTAACAGCATAACAGCATTAACAGCATAACAGCATTAACAGCATAACAGAAGGCAAAAACAAAAACTGTATTTAACAACTACCGAAGGTAGTATATGCAGTAACCAAGAAAACTTGCTTTCAAATTATATTTGGTGTAATGCTGGTGGAACTTCGAAAATCATATTTGCTTTCTCACTAAGTTGAGATTATTTAGAATATGAATATTTGATGTTTGCATGCTAACAGTATTACCTTATTTTCTAAAGAATTCTGATGATGGGGGAATTGGAACACCCCCGAAACGATCGTCAATTCATTCCTGAAAATTGCCAAAATTTTTGAAAGCAAGAAACTCTATGAGTATTTAATGGGAGAATATCCTAATAAAGAAAGTAGAGTTATCATAAGTACTTGTTATGTTAATTCATAATGGGGAACATGAAAAGGCCTCGAATCAGAATAAACTCTTTTTCATTGTATAAATTCGTGAAGCTACAGCGGATCCTTCACTTCAAGAAATAGCGTAGGCAGCAGTCACTGTAGAAATTTGTACAAATAGGGTCAGTTGGTCGGTGGTAAATTAAATCCTGCACAACATTTATTATTTTAATACGGATTTATTGTGTAAAATTTTTAATTCATCAAATATAAAATTTTTTACAAAAATTTAATAAAAAAATTATTTTAGCATAAGTGTGGGATTTTTTTTAAGCATTATTTTTAGTCATCTTTTCTAATAATTTTTGTATATTTTACCATATTTTACCATTTTGCACTTGGTATGTTTTACCAAGTATTTGCTTAAATAATAAGCATTTTCTTCATAATTTTTTACATAAGCGTTTTGGCTAAATTACGAAAACTACTTCGTCGGTTGTAGTTTTAGCATATTTTTGGTTAAATTATGCTAGATTTTTGCTCACTCCGACACAGATTTTTTTTGCGTGTACATATGGTAGTTATTTAAAAATTGAATTAATTCTTCAAGGCTCTGCCCATAGTGGCATAGTAGTCCATCGACCGTTTTGTAGATCTGGCATCACCAAAGATAATTGAAAAATTCTGGCAATGCCAAACTAAAGTTGAAACGCAAAGCAAAGAGAGACAAAAAACAATCTACATTCTCACTGTAAAACTGGTATCTTCCATCTCGCTCACATTTCGATTTGTGATAAAATTTCGTAAACAATACCATATGGTTTTTGTTTACTCCTTTTTCAAACGCCATTTGTTGGACTACTTTGTGACTCTGGCTCTGCCATGCATGTAACTGAGAAAATTATTTGAGTGTACCACCACTATTTGTGTATTTTACGAAATCCAGTATTTTAAAAGTCTGGCAACATCTATACAACTTTGACAACTAAATCAATGAACGTACACTTCGTCCATTTCTACTTCATTTCTGGAAATAAAATTTGTTCAATAAGCAAAAAAAAAAACATTTTTAATAATTAACTAGTGATTTATTTTAACAAAAAGACTTTAAACACTGCAAAATAAGAAAGTTTTTAATAGAAAAGGGTAAGTTTGAACATTTTTAATAAAAAACTTCCATAAAATATAGTAAACAAAAAAGTGACAATTGGAAATTAAGCATGTAGATGAGAACACATCCAGACACACACAGTTGCATTTAAAGAGTACTACTAAATAAATAAGTTTTAATTATTTAATTAAAACTTTTAATTTATTTAATTAATAGGCAGTTTAACTTATTTATTTTTGTATTTACTAGTATTCACATAAAAAAAATATTTTTTTTTCTCAATGTTTTGGTTATCTTTATAACAACCCTGTGTTTGTGTAATCGCAAATATTTTTTTTTTTGTTGTCGCTTATTGGAAAGGAGTTTGCGCACTTTTTTCCCATTTCCAATAAGATTTTGGAAATATTTTTTCCATATTGATTAGTTATGTCGCTTTTATTGTTTACTCAAAGTTTTTTTTGTTAAATTTTGTGTAAAGTTTTTTTTGGTAAAATTACAATTTGTAATTAAAAAACCTAAAAAATCAAAGTGTTATTTTGTTGTTGTCGAGTGCAAATAAAAAAATTAACAAGAAAGTGAGAAAAAGCGCGTAAAAAATAGTGTCGAAAGTTTTGTTAGGAGGGTTAAATTGTTAAAGAAAAACAGCCACAAACGTTGAAACGAAAAAAGCTGCGATTGATACAACATCGCAAAAACACCACCACTACAGATGTCCACAGGAGTGGGAGGTGGAGGGAGCATAACGACAGATCATCACAGCCGCTTATATTTCCTCAACTCACCCACGGCCCCACTGTCCGCACGCGACCCCTTCTTGATTAAACCTGAATACCTCAACTATGATAATCCTATGCATCACCTCTACCCTGCGCAACGGGGACTCATAGACTACAATAATTATACGGTAACAGCAGCGGCCGCCGCCGTAACAGCAGCAGCTGCCTCCTCAGCCTCAGCAGCGGCAGCCGCCAATAATACATCTGCCTCCTCCTCGTCCACAAATACAAATTCCTTGGCACTTACTACCAACAATAACGCTGCCGCCGTCGTAGTCGCCAATTCCTCGGTAGTAGCCGCTGTAGCTTTAAATTTGGAAAATACTTTCCAACAGCAGGCACAGCAACAGCAACAACCAAACAGCAATCATCCCTTGCATCATTCGATCAGCACCCCCTCCTCGCAGTCTACACGAGCCCAAAAAGCCGCCCGACGTCGTAGTAACGAATCCCCCGAGGCCCGCCATCGAAGACTGGAGCGTAACGCTGCAAGAATGCGTGAAAAACGCGCAAAAGAATCGGAAGCTGAGTATCGTGTGCGGCTGGCGAAAAATGCCGAAGCGAATCGTATACGACGTCAGAATGAAAACGAAGTACAAAGAACCTTAAGACTGATGAAAAATGCGGCACGCCAGCGATTGCGACGTGCCAGCGAAACAGCAGACGAGCGTAAAAAACGTTTGGCCAAGGCAGCTGAGCGAATGCGTGTAGCGCGTGCCAAACAACCAAAAATACCTAAGCCACCGCTGGAGGATCGTCTTAAGGGTTATTAAGAGATCCATCGAAAGATGCGCAATGTCGGCAGCGACAGCGGTGGCTTATCCAGGGCAAGTTTTTCTTTTTCTAGCTATATATAGTGAAGCGGGAAAGTGTGTGAAAAGTGAAAAAAAAAACAGGCAGCGTTATACAAAAACACTTACTACAATATCCCGATGAATCAAAAATTTAATAAATAATAAAAAAAAAAAGTAACAAAGAAACACCAGCACATTAGTAACTAAAAACAAAAATACAAAAAAGCACCACCACTTTGGCCAGAAAGGAGGATCTATTTTTCTACAACTTTAACAAAATTTTTATATGGATCTATATTTGGAAGAGTGTAAGCTGAAACAAAAAAAAAACTTAAAAACCAACTATTTAATACATTATAAAATATTAAAAACTTTAACGGAAATTATTATTTAACAGTAAACAGGTTCAGTATTGAGAAATGAGTATTTAAATTTTTCTTAAGATCAATTTACTATAAAGTCGATTAAAAATAGAGCTAAATTTAAACTCTCATCCGTTATACATTTTTTTAAATGGCGGACATTTTTAATTTATTGCTCTCTAACCTCAAATTGTTCAAAAAATAAACATTTTTGGAAGTTTTGGATACTGGATTTGGGTTAAGCATGACTCAGGAAATCAAAATTATTAAAAAAATATAAAATGTCCGCAGGTATATTAAAAAAAATAAATTAAAATTCAAAAAATGTCCATTCCCACTTGAGAGGTATTATAATTTAGATACTTATCAAGTGATATTTTTGGAATTATAATTAATATTTTTATCGATTATAAATTTTTTTAAAATCGCGGAAAATTTTAATTTAAACTCTTTAAAGATGCTAAAACGTTTTTCCTTTAGAAAAGATGTCCGATTCTGAGAATTTTTTTTGCAGAAAAATTCTTGACTGATTCTAAACCATTTTTTTCTAATACCCAAGTTATTTAATACACTACCATATGATCGAAATCTCGTTCGAAAGAAATTTCACCTCAGGCGTGAATAGGCCTTAAGGAAAAATTCAAAATACCTTGCGGGAAAACTGATAGGTCCATAAAAGGTCAAGTGACCTATCACACGGACCCAAAAAACCTATAACAAATTCTACGCTTTTGTTAGGGAATGTCTCAGACCCGGATATATCACTACACCATATCCAATTGTATTTTAAAAATTTCCAAATGTATTTTAAAATTTTTCAAAATGTATTTTAAAATTGTTCAAATGAAGGGCTTACTGCAAGAACTTGATAAGCAACATTTTATTTTTTCGTGGTTTTCGTCTTCTGCTGATGTTCTATTGACAGATTTTTGGCAGAAGTTTTAACCCTTCGTACAAGTATATTGAGAATAAAAGTTCTGCAAAAGTTCTATTTTATACATTATTTTAAAAGTTTTAAGGCAAAAACCATCATAAAATGAAATGTTGCTTATCGAGTTTTTACAATAAGCCCTTCAAATATATTTTAAAATTGTCCAAATATATTTTAAAATTGTCCAAATTTTTAAAATACATTTGGAAAATTTATAAATACATTTGGAAAATTTTAAATTACATTTGGAAATTATTAAAATACATTTGAAAATTTTTTAAATACGTTTGGATAGTTTTGATAATACAATTGGAAATTTTTAAAATACATTTAAAAATTTTTAAAATACATTTGGAAATTTTTAAACTACATTGGACAATTTTAAAATGCATTTGGAAAATTTTAAACTACATTTGGACAATTTTGAAATACATTTGGACAATTTTAAAATACATTTGGACAATTTGAAAATTAATTTGGACAATTTGAAAATTAATTTGGACAATTTTAAAATACATTTGGGCAATTTTAAAATACATTTGGACAATTTTAAAATACATTTGGACAATTTTAAAATACATTTGAACAATTTTAAAATACATTTGGAAAATTTTAAAATACAATTGGAAATGGTGTTGTAGAAAACTTGATATAAAAAAGATAGACACTCTTCGTTAGGCAGTCGATTTCAATTTTGAATACGGCCGTTAGATTCTAAAATATTTTTCATATAGACAAATACCCCATATCTAAAACAATTGCCTTAGAAAAATTTTCAGATTTTAAAACACTTTTCATACAAAAAATCTTTAATTCCTACATTGTATTTTCTGTAGAAAAATTTTTAATAAAATGTCGTAGATTCTTTAATTTTTTTTATTGAAAGAATCTGAGATTCTGAAATATTATTCTTATATAAAGATTTTCAAATTCTAATCCACTTTTTTAAAAAAAAAATTTGAGATAATTCATATATCTTAATGTAATTCTTAGATTCTTCCAACTTTTTTGTAAAAGAATACTCTCAGATTTTAAAAAAAGTAACAAAATTGTGAAACACTTTCCTAAACTTAAAATATTAAATTTTATAGCATTTTTTGACAGAAAATGGTTGAAAATATATATATTTTAAGGTAATTTTTTAAAGAAAAATTCTTGGTTAATTCTCATAACAATGTTCTAAGGAAAACTTCAAAATAGCCTGCAGGAAAAGTGATTAGTCCATGATAGGTCACGTGACCTATCATCCGGACCCAAAAAACATATCACTAATTCGACACTTTTGTTAGGGAATATCTCAGCCCCGGATATATTACTAGTGACATGTCACAGAACATATCACAGATATACCCATTTTTTTCGAAACTTCGAAATTTAAAAAAAAAAAATCATAAGAGCATTTTTAATGATTTTTTTACTCCAAATGCAAAAAAAAACAAGTAAAAAAGTTAAATTCGGCCTTGCCGAATGTAGTGATACCCTCCACAATTTCAAAAAGATTTTTGCAAAAAACTTTTTTAAAAGGAAATTAGTTATGAAAAAAAAAAATTAAAAAAAAAAAAAAAAATTAAAAAAAAAAAAAAATTTAAAAAAAAAAAAAATCCACGATTTTTTCTTTTTTTTGTCAAAAAATATGTTCGTACTTGTTTAAATACCATTTGGTGTTCAATTATGTTTAGGTATGTCAACCAGAAGCCGAATTAAAGCTTTTTGTATTTTTAGGTTATGTTGAATGTACTGAATTTTTTGAGGTGTGCTTACATTTTCGTTCATAACTTTTGAACCGCTGAACCGATATCGCTCAAATGCGCTCGGGAGAACTTCCAATAAATATGTTAAGTTTCAGTCATCTCTGTGCAATATTTTGTCCGTGACAGCATTTTCCACAGACAGACAGACAGACAGACGGACATCGCTAGAATGTCTTAAAATCGATCGGGCATCATGAATATATATACTTTTTGGGGTCCCAGACCGATATTTCGATGAGTTACAAACGGAATGACAAACTTATATGAGGAGTTCCGTTTTAGACTTAAATTTTGAGTTAAAAAAGATGTGATTTTTGTTTTGATGGCACATCGATGAAAGTTGGCATAAATATTAGATGCTATTTAAGAATAAGAAATTCGTTCGCGTCAATTAAATCGCGCAAGGGGGTCAAAAGTTATGGTGGTTTTAAGATTTAGCGGTTTTAAAAATCTTAAAAATATTTTAAAGATTTTATTTTCTACACATTTGTTGCATGCGTTATTAAAACATGCCAGGATATATCATTTCTTCTAAAATATATGATATAAATTTAACCCTTTAATGACCAAACGATTAAAAAAAAAAATATCTAAGTACCTAAAATCGCGATTAATTCGCGGTAAAAGAAAAGTTTCACAATTTTTTATAACATATTTAGGCAATACGCGTTGGTATTACTGAAGAAAATCACGGAAAATCGTATCATTGTACCAGTAGTTAAAAAAAAATCGGTGATGCTTTTTTATAACAAGAAAATTTAATATGGTCCAAAAAATCTATAATCATCAAAATTTTTTAACCCGCCTGTGATTTTATGATGACACATCAAGTGGGCTTTCATTTAAAAAAAATTTCATCCGATTTCGTGTAAAGCCTTGGATGTGCCAGATCAAAACAGGTTTAGATAAAATCATCGCGCTTTCCGCTCAGAATGGCTTAAAGTAAAAAGTCAAAAAGCAAATCAGTTCTACTCGTTAAGGCACGTCTTTTGGTGTATTAAAATGAACATGATGCATTAATTGCTACTAAAAAAAATAGGAAACAGATTTGCAAATTTCGCACAATTTTCAAAAATGCCATAAAATTTTTGCAATTTATTTTTTATAAACCCGCCAGTGATTTTTTTATGTAAACTCACAAAAAACTCGGTTTACGCAAGAGTCCACCAAATTTCGAATGAAACCGCGAATGTGCCTCGCGAAAAACTGGTATTTTAAAAAAATTACGTTTTTTCTTGCGAACTTTGATCTGCTGAAACTCCTTAACTATTCGTGGCACATTAACGGGATTAATTCCAAAATGTTAAGAATTACAACAGCTACCAACTCTAGTTCAACTTTTTTCATTTTATAGAGGGGGCCGAAATCCCTGATCAAAAAACCTCGAAAATTTAAAAACTCTTAATTTTTGGTTTCAAAATTTAACCGTCTTATAACTTCTTACCAAGCGATGAAGCATCTATCAAACCAACATTAAAATAATCTCTTATGTATATGTACTGACTTTGTGTTATGCCGAAAAAGATTGAAATATAAGGAGAACTTAAAAAAAAAAGCGAAATAATGTAAAAACTATGGATTATTTCAAGCCATTTTTATCGATTTTTCAACTTTAACCCTCTGTAACTTTTACGGATAAAGTGGGGTAATCCTTAAACATTGCTCAGTGATGGTTCAAGGTCTTGTTTACACAACTGCATTTACAGTTTTTCTTAATTCCAAAAACTGCCGGTTTTTTATAACATTTATTTCAGTTTCACTGAGTTGAAATTTAAAAAAGATTTCTTGATATATACCCTCTATCACTAAGTGGAGGGTATAAAAATACCAAACATGTTTGTGACCGGAACATTCATAAAAATTTTGTTAATTTAAAAAATTTTAAATTTTTTCCCCTTAAAATACTTATGTATTTAAAAACGAAAAAAAAAAATTATCAAAAAATTTTTATGTCCGGGGTTCTGAAATTCTTTAAAATCTATGAAATACTTTTTTTAAATCATTTTTGGTGATTTTTTTTTTACAAAACGCAAAAAATGTGTTTGGGAAAATTTTTAAATTATGTTCGGGTAAAAATTGAAAAATTTTGTTTTGTCTTATTGTCTCCGGTCACGGGATAAGTTTTTTTTGAGACAATTTAGTGATAAGTCAAATTTTCATCTGTCACGTGATTGGCATATAAGTGATATGACACCCTTTTCCTGCAGGGTATTTTCTCAAAGTAAAGTCTTAAATTCTGAGAAATTTTTCTATAAAAAAATGCATGAGATAATACTTTTCACTTAGAAAATGATCGGAAAAGATATTAGATTCAGTAAGAAAAAGTACACGACTCTTGTGCCATTTAAGGTTTTCATATGGAATTTCCTTGATTCTGAAACATTTTATCCCAAGGATGTAAAAAATTCCTTGAGATAGAGACTATGTGCGCTGACGTAAAGCATCAGACATAAAGATCTATCCTAATGATTTTTTTACACCCTGCTCATTTTCTTTCTACCTTTTTTCTGTCCTTTTCTTTTCTTTTTTTCTTTTCTTAAATCGCATAAAAGAAACTTATTTGGTTTTTCTAAAATTTTATTTGATAATTTCCAAATTTCAATTGATATCTACTGAATTTTGAATTTAAATTTATTTTTAAAACTTAAAATTTTTTGAAATTTACCCCCAGTTTCTGTATGGCGAACGTTTGGCGAACGTCCCGAATTTGCATATATTTTGTTGCAATAACAAAATACGTCATTCGTTCGTCATACAGAACTGGGGTTTAATTAGTATTCTCTAAAGTTTAATTGATTTTATCTGAGTTTCAAATGATCTGCTTTAAATTTCAATTGTTAATTTCTGAATTTTATTCTTTTTTTTTTATTATAAATTTATTATATATTTATTTTATAAATAACAATTGAAATATAAGAATTAGTTTTTCTTTTCTCAAAGTTCTGAGGATTGGAAAATTAAGAAAATTATGAAAAATGTATATTTTTTCCATCTCTTGCTGATTGATCTTAACATTCGGCGATCCTGTCAAAAAAGTCTCATTTTAAACTTTATTTATTCAACCTGTTTACTGAAAACACTGATTTGCTTTAAAGAATTTTCTAATTTGTATTACACACACAATTAGAAATTGTTTAATATATTTTTTATTTCTTGGAGTTTAGTATTTAAGGATTTTAAAATACCCAGTGAATTATTTTTAAATTTAATTATATTCTAATCTAACTTCGATTTTCTTTATAAGGATTTAATCCTATTTTGATTTTACTACTTTATAAAAATTTTCCGCTTTGCGGTTGTTTTTTTTTTCTCTATTTTAATATATATTTTTGTGATTTATTTAAAAAATAATTTCGTTTTTTGTTTAACGTTAAACAACAAAAAAAAAATTCTTGATCCATTTCCTTTTTAACCATTAACATACACAAATTAATACACGTCTAATTATAAACAACAAAAAAACACATCTCTCTTAATAAGATCATTGATATAATTTATAAATTGATATAATTTATTTAAAAAAAAATAAAAGTATTTCAAATTAAAGGCAAAGCTTTATTTAAGAAGGAGCAATTAAGATTTTAATAACGTTTTTAATTTAAAAAAATATTTAAGCATGGAACCAGAATCAAATTACGTTGCGAAAGGCGTAAAGCCCAAAACATTTTCGTTCATACAATTTGTACCTCAATCAAGCGGACGTAAATATTACAAATTGAAATTAGACGTAATCAACTAAGACCCTAAAAACAAATTTATTTGAAAAAAAAAAATTTAAAAAAATTCAGCGAAAAATTGTTGGTGAAAAAAAATTCTGCAAAAAAAAATGTTTGTGGTAAAATAATTGGTAAAAGGAACTAATTTTAAGAAAAAATATCGCGGAAAACAATTTTTGTCGAAAATAAAAAATCTGTGAAAAAATTTTTAAAAAAATCTGTTTGAAGTTCAAACTTTGAACTTGTATAAATATCTTTGGATACCCAATTCTGTTCACATGTGTCAACCAACAGCCGAATTAAAGCATTTTGTGTTTTAAGGTTATGTAAAATAAACCAAAATATTCTTAATGTCCTTACATTTTCGTTCATAACTCTTGAACCGCTGCGCGTATATTGCTCAAATGCATCACCAAACTTCTCGAAACAACAGCAAGTAAATATGTTAAGATACAGTCATTTCTGTGTAATATTTTGGCCGTAATCGCCATTTCAACATACCCAGCAGAAATTTCGCTGAACTGGTAGCAGTTTTTGAAAAGAAAGTCAGGCGATGTCACAGTTTAGAGCGCTAGTTAGTAGTACTGAAAAGGCGCTTTTAAGATGCCGTAAAAATGTGTATTTTCGGCGCTAATTTAAGCATTCTTTCGTATCATTTTTTATTATAAACAAGGAATTTTATAATAAAAAAAAAATCTTAACAAAAAATTAAAATTTGTTTCCCTTGCTTTTACTGAATGCTAAAGTGCGCTCTTTGGATGCGCTACGGTAAGCAATAAAAAGAAGCTGTGCTGCCAGAACCTCGATTAAGTTTTGCTGGTACGACAATCTCTAAATTGTCTTTGACCAATAAAAAGAAGCTGTTGTGCCAGATCCTCGATTAATTTTAGCTGGGTAAGACAATCTCTAAATTGTCTTTGAGCC
Organism: Pegoplata infirma; assembly: GCA_963921195.1. Taxonomy (NCBI): domain Eukaryota; kingdom Metazoa; phylum Arthropoda; class Insecta; order Diptera; family Anthomyiidae; genus Pegoplata; species Pegoplata infirma. The sequence goes on from OY992540.1 coordinate 85,159,814, forward strand.
GGAGTAAACAAGAAACAGGTCGCAATTATCAATCGATTTAGCTGCCTTTGAAACTTTCTTTTGGCATAAGGACGAAGTCTATTGAACTACACTAAGCAATAAAAAGAAGAACCTCGATTTATTTTTGCTGGGTACGACAATCTCTAAATTGTCTTTGAGCCGGAGTAAACGGAGTAAACAAGAAACAGGTCGCAATTATCAATCGATTTGGCGGCCTTTGAAACTTTCTTTTGACATAAGGACGAAGCCTATTGAATTAGAAAAAACGGTCCATGCTTTGACCTAACCTCCAAACAAACGCTTCTCTAAATTGGTCTTAAATGCCTCTCACAACTGTAAAATAATAAATATCCTTTCAAAATTTAACGTATTTCGTATTCACAAATCATTCCAAATTTTAAAATCAGACCAGTCCTACTTATAGTTCCCATACAAACCACCTTTCGATATTCACATAAACCTCTCAAAATGTATACAAATTGGGAATGTTGTGGAAAAATTTTGTTTGCAGGTGTTAAACGTTTACTTTGGCAACCTTATTAAATTTGATTATAATTGGACGATTTATGGACTCAGTCCCCATATAACAATTTCGACCGATATTCAGATAAATTGGTTTATTGACAACAAAAAGAAGCCGATTTTTTTTCTCACTTGTTTTATATGTATTGGTTCATGAGTTAAATGCATTTTAGTCACTACCTTTGTCATACATTTTCTTTATAATGCGTAGAACGATTTTGTTTCTGAAAGTTTCCCATGACAAGTGATGTCAATACCAATGTATTAGTTCATGAGTTATATGCATTTTAGTGGACTAAATATACAAATAAATTGCATTGTGTTTGTAATGCGTGTTTTCTAAATTACGTGAATCGATTTGGTTTCTGCAAATTGCCCATGAAAGGTGATGCCAATACCAAGGTTTTTACTTATATACGCTCTTTGTATATGTGTTGGTTCATGAGATTTATGCCTTTTAGTACATTATTTTTGTTGTTGTATATATGGAAATATTTCCAAGGATATTTTAAGACACATACATTTTAATTTCCTAAAAAAGTGGTCCTTAAAAATAAAATTTTGATTTTTGATTTTTTGACAGTTGGTGTGTGGAGCGATTTGAATTTAGCGTATTTACAGAACATGTCGCTCATTTACTTGTATAGTGTCATAACTCGAAATATGTCGCTTTTGGGTAAACAATACAGAATTATTTATTATCTCCTGCTTTATATTGTGTCAAAAATGCGAATTAATATCTTTTAAACTCACCGTTTGAGAAGAGAACACGTCATTATAACATTTTCTACTCACGGGCCTTTTGCAACGTAAACCAAGTTTCAATTGTAAACTTTAAACAGGTTTTCTGTAAAATCAAACATTTTGAGTTATGACACTATACATGTAAATGAGCGATGTGTTTTTATCGACATTTTTGACTAATTTGTAGTTGTTAGCAACATTTTACTTAAATTAACCAACTTTTTTTGTTCAAATGGTTGTTTTGGACCATAGTAACTCTGCTTTGAAATAATAGGCTTTTTGGCCGGCGCGGGGTTAAAAAATTCCTCCAATGAAATTTTTGAAAATTCCACACTCTAAAATCGTGTATGTGTTTAAATAATCAACAATTGCGCACTTAAGCGGAAAATGCTTAAAACTAAATAAAATAAAAAAAATGGCATCCGAAATTTCATTACGTCTTCGTCGTTTTTACTGTGTAAAGCTAAAAGTGGAAAACATATTATTTAATATGTCAAAAAAGTCCATTTGACTATGAGCAAAAAAACAGCTGTTTGAAATTTTTTGGGCGTTCGTTCAACAAGTGTTAAAGATGTCCTTCAAGAAAACTTTGTATAAATTTGTAATTGTTGATTATTTAAACACATACACGATTTTAGAGTGAGGAATTTTCAAAAATTTCATTGGATGAATTTTTTAACCCCGTGCCGGCAAGGGAGATTCTAAGAACCCAAAAAGCCCTCCGTTTTGCTCTATCTGGCTTAGTTTTCGAGATATAGCCATTTTAAGTTTTAACCAAAAAAAAATTTTCACAACTCGCTGAAGGAAATACGACTTTTAATATTGCTAATGCTTTGTTTTCATTAAGGCATTTATTAATGCCAATAAAATTTTTCATAATTGGCATTACTAATGCTACTAATTTCTTAACGGGCATTGGCATTGATTGAAACAATGCCAATGTTAAAAATTTCATTGGCATTAGTTTCAATATAATGCCAATGAAATCATCAATTAATTAGTCCATTTATTTAAATAGTCCCATGTTTGTTCTGGGTTCACTTCCGAAAATTCAATTATTTATTTTAAAGCTTTGCCTCTAAAATAAAAAAAAAATACATTTATTTTTAATTATGTTTTACAAAAAAAATATATATAAAACAAATAATAATATAATAAAAACTGTAGTTGTAGCTGTAGTTAAAAAACATATAAATATAACAACAAAAAAAAAACAACTCGAGGATAACAAACAGTAAAAAAATGAACATATTCATAAAATTAGTAGTGGAGGAGGTGACATGTATTTGTAGATGTAGCAAAAAAAAACACAAATAAAATATTGTATTAAGTAAAAAATAAATATTAAAAATACAAAAAAAAATAGAATGCAAAGTTAAAACTTAAAGTAATACTTTGCCTCATCAATATGAAAAAAATAAAAAATACAAGTCGATATAAGAATTAAATAAAAAAAATATGATTATAAAATATATAAAAAAAAAGTATTTTTATAACACATGCATTATACATGTATGCTTACAATTATTATAAAAAAATAAAAAAAAAATATCACAATAAACAATATGTAAAACATACATAATATTTACATATTTATGTAAATTTTTTACAACAAAAAAACACTTACAAAACATACACTCAAATGATAAAAAATTACAAAAAAAAAAATAAAATAAATTAACAAAGTTTCACACCATATACACCAACCAACAAAAACAAAAACAAAAAGTAAAACTTACACTTAACAAAAACAACAATCCTTTGCAACTTTAAACAGAAATAAATTAAAATAACAAAAATTAATATGCGAATCGAACAGACTATAAAAAAAGCGTAAAATTATACTAATTTTATAAATTAAAAAAAAAAAAATTAGGAAATATTTAAAAAAAAAAATTACTAAAGTAAACAAGGCAACTCTCTAATAACACAGTGATACAAAATTGAACTTTCCTAATTGGAATAAGGTGAAACCAAAAGCAAATGCAAGTTGACATTTTACATAACAAAACCCTCAAGGCTTTGTTTTTAGTTCAGGAGATTTTAAAACATTCAAAGTTTTTGTGTACTAAACATGTCCTACTTTAGGGGCTGCTGGTGGTGCCCTTATTGGACATGTGGGGTCCAACGTCCAAACTTAGGCTCGAAATTACGTTAGCTATAACCGGTATGAATTTCGCTGCAATCGATCCAGCACCTACTTACTGAATAGCCAAATTATTAAAAATAAACCACTGTTCACCGTTGCGTATTATTGTCATTTAAAGGCAATTACAAAATTAAGCATACGCCACCATAAATATGCAATTTAATTTTATTCCTATGCATTGTATTGATATATGGATAAGCTATTTATCCGTTTCAGATCAATTTAAGAAATCTGGCATCGATTTGTTAGAGCATATTTTTGTTTATTTTGGACTTGAAAGCATATTACATACTTATTACATATTTTAGTCTTAAGAGCATATTTTGTCATAAAAGCATATTTGGTGTTTTGTGAGCATATTTTATGAAAAACTGCATATTTTGATAGAAAAGCATCAAATATTTTATGTATTGGCGAAAACATGTAAAAACACCTAGCGTTGAACTAAAAAAAAGTCTTGAGGGTTTTGTTATGGAATAAGTCAACTTTCATTTGTTTTTGGTTTCATCCCATTCCGATTTTAGTTGTTGCACTGTGTAATCATGCACAGTGAAACAAAATTTAAATCTTGTATTTTCTTTTTAATTAGTCCTACACTTAACAAAAAAACGCTTGCAATTTTACTAAAAAAAGAACATACATGTTTTTTGGTAATGATTACTAAAAGATTTTCTAAAAAAAAAAAAATTTTAAATTGCACTTAAAATGCGATTTGCTAAAGTTTACCAATTCTTAGAACAATTTTTAGTTTAATCCCGAATATTTTTTTAGGATAAAAGTTTATTACAAATTCTTTAAAAAAAAAAATACAGATTATCACATCGGGTTTATTCGCTATGAGTTTTCAAAAATGGCCAAAACGGTGATTTTTATAAACTTTGACCTCAATTTTCTCAAAAACCAGATGTGATGAAAAAGTTTGGAGACTGGATTTGTGATTACTATTACAATTGCAATTAAGTGTATAAGGTCGAGTCCCAGTCGCTTCAAGTTTTTCTTTTTTTTTTAATGTTCAGTAGTGCAATAGGATAAAAATATATATAACCACCTGACTGACCTGCATCACCCTATCAGAACTGGATAAAAATTGGTGGAAATATTGTATTCAAGTAGGAAAAGATTTAAAAAATACCCTTTTTCGAGATATTTCATCTTAAACCACGTATTTCCTAAATATGACATTTAAGCATCAACAAAAAAAATCTTGCTAAATTTTATTTTAATATGGACCCCATTACCTTTAAAATGAGATATCACTTGGATTCGTATCATTAAGATTGACAGAGATGTGGTAAAAAACGTATGACCACCTTAGTAAGGTATTTATGATTTTTTCATTTTTCAAACCATGGTACCTCCGGAACTATTTGGTCCAGCGGCCCAAAAATTGGAGTTTTTCTGTCTTCTACTTGAAGATAATATTTTTACCAAGTTTCATCAAGTTTGAAAGGGGTCATATCCAAAATGCTCATTTTATTGGATGGTTATAGATGGATTTACCCAATACTAAATACCTTATAGAATTCATTACAAAAGTTCTGTTGGTTAAAAATCCGGTCTCTAAACTTTTCCAGTGCACTACTTAACATAGAAAATTCGACTGGGACGCGACCTTATAGACTTGATTACAAAAGTTCTGCTAGTTAAAAATCTGGTCTCTAAACTTTTCCATCACATCAGGTTTTTGAGCAAATTGAGGTCAAAGTTCAGAAAAATCGCCGTTTTGGGCAGTTTTGGAAACTCATAGCGGGTGCACCCGATGTGATGGCGACTTCAGATTAAGTCGAGGGTAAAGCTTAAACATTACTCTTTAAGATGAAGAACTCTTTTGTTCAGTCGACTTAAACCTTTAGGCACCAATTGTCTTTCAATAATGTCGTATTCACCAGCATAAAAACAACATTTTTTTTTTTTTGGGGAAACAACATTATAAAAAGACGATTGGTGCTCCAAAGGTTAAAGTGACTTATCAAATGAGTTAAACATCTTAAAAAGTAATATTTGAGCTTAATCCTAGACTTATTCTTAAGTCGTCAGTACATCGGGTTCGTCCGCTATGAGTGGTCAAATGTGTCCGAAAAAGCTATTTTTTTGTATTTCAAATTTCTCAAAAACCTGATATAATGGAAAATTTTGGAGACCAGAGTTGTGATCAGGAGAATAATTGTAATTATGTTGTTGTACTTGCGATAATAAAAGACAACTTTGTAATTTTAAATAAAGTATAAATTTATTAAGAAGTTAAAGATAGTCGCTAACTAACTAAAACGCGTGTTGAAGAAGTTCTTTATACTTCGATGAAGTTCTTTTTATCTGACAGCGCAAATGTGACGATGATGCCAGATCATCAAGAGCGTCAGGGTTTACAAATAACATCTCCCCTTTTAAGATGGTTGCGGTGATCTGGACACAGGTTAAACGGGTTGTCTACGTTGCGTAATGCGTTTTGGAACTAGTTGAACTGGTGAATTCGGAGGAGTTACAAAGTCTTCCTGTGATGTCGAAGTAGGCAACTGGAACTCGTTTAAAAGTATGTCCAACGGCATTGTGGTACTTGAAGTTGATGTTTTATGTGTTCGCGAACGTAACTGGTTTGCGTGAGCTTTTACGATTATATGACGATCGCCAACTTGAATTAACGTATCATAAACGACGTTACCAATTTTTTCGATTATTTCACCTGGGACCCAATAACTTTTGTTTCATTTAAAGTTTTTGGCGTATACCAGGTCTCCTGAGGTAAAAGTTCTCCTTTTTGTACCGTGTTTGTTGTTGTATTGGTGCTCCATTTGAGTGTTGCGCTCCAGTGACGCAGATGGAGGTTTTAATATGGCATCAAACACGGTTCTCATTTTACGTCCTATAAAGGATTCTGAAGGAGAAAGTTTATTTGGTGCGTTTGGATTTGGCGTCGAACGATAAACTTCCAAAAATGTTTGAAGAGTTTCGTTAGACGTTCCTTCCCCATCGGATTCGACTGACCAAATGTGTTCAGCATCCTTAAGCGCAGCTTTACCCTCGACTTATTTTGTCGCTATCACATCGGGTTCATCCGCCGTGATTGGTAAAAAAATCCCAAAAAACTTTGAGCCCAGTTTTCTCAAAAACCTGATGTTAGGGAAAAGTTTGAAAACCAGATTTGTGATCATTAGAACAATTGCAATTAACTCTATAAGGTCGCGTGCCAGTCGCATAAAATTTTGTTCAAACTGTTCAGCAGTGTAATTATATGCTCCCATGTACAGTGGGGCAATTGTATCAAAATCTGAGAAATGTTTCTTTAGAAAAAAATATTTTAGAATTTTTAATAAAAAAAATCTTAGAATCTAAAAACTGTCAAAAAAATCTGTAAAACGACTTTCAATTGAATTAGCAATCTTTCGGCAGATTGTTCTGCTGAAGAGGATATTTTTACTAAAATCTCTTTTTAGCAGATTATTTTTAAATTTTACAGAAATAGTGCTGTCAATCTTTTTTGTTTTTTATACAATTAAGATGATATTTTTGAACATCAGCAATTTGCTCTGCTAAAATCATTCAACAGATTTTTCTTCTAAAACTAGCAGATTTTTCTACTAAAATCAACAGATTTCTCGACAGATTTCTCTGCTGATTTCACCTAGACAATCATGACAGATATTTAGCAAACCATCAGCAGATTTCTTATATAACTCAAAATAGGTGTATTTTGAGCAGATTTTTCGGCTAATTGGACAGAGAATTTATTTTGAGTGTAGGAATCTGTTTCTTAAAAAAATTTTTTATAAAACTTCGTCGCTAATCATTAGTGTTTAAAGACTTTAAAATTGAAATGAAACTAAAAAAATTTTCGCGTCTCAAAAACACAGTTTTTCGCCGCTCTGTAGTTATTTAGTAATGATATAAAAAATTTAGTACTGATATAAAAAATCTACAGAATGGACTACAGAGATTCACTCAAACATTATGATTCCAGCATTATATTCACTGTGTATTAAAAAAAATTAAAAAAATCATGGTAATATTTGAATGATTTTTTACAAAAAAAAATATAATTTCAATATCAATCATAATCAATTTGTCATTATCTCCAATCATAATCATCATTATTATCATAATATTTAGAATGTCCTTTTTCCCCAAGATTATTTTTTATGTCTGTATATTTGCTTAGAAGAGTGTGTGTGTATGTATATGTATTTTGTTCATTTAAGGCTTATACTTTGTGTCTGTAGAAGTAACAACAAAAATAATCATATAAATTCAGTCATTTTAATTTTCTATCATAATCAAGCAAAATCAAAATTTTATTAATTTTGCAAATTTACTTTTTTGATTTAAAAAAACACACCCGCTATATATATATATGTAAACCTCCACCACAAAATTTATATATAAAATAATAATTTTTGCATAAATTTAAAAAAATTAAAAAATAATATTTTAATTAAGTTTTTTTTTTTTTTCTAATTTTAATAATTATTCATTTTGTTTTGTTTTAATTTAGTTCTAGTCAAAATTAAAAAAAAAAAAATAAGTATATATTTAACAAAAACAAAAAAAAAAAGTAAAACAACAAGTAACATTAATTTTTAAATTTAAAAAAAAAATTGTTTTAATTAATTATAATGTAAACATTAATATCAAAAATCAAATATTGTAATTGTATTGATTAAACAAAAAAAAACAACAAAATAATATTGTAATTGTACACTTTCTAAAAACAAACAAAAATTATAAATAAAGTTGCATTCACATTTTTAAAAAAAAATATTAACCGGGTTTTTATTTAAAATTGTATTGATTCCGTGTTTAAAAAAGGTAAAAATTTATATTAGTAAAAAATATTCAATTGTTTATAATAAAAAAATACAATAAATCAAATTCTTAGATGCCACAAATTTCCAGAAAAAAAAAAATTCTCTGAAGAAAAATTTTCAGATTGTAAAACATTTTTCCTACAGAAATTTCTCAAAGTTTTATAAATTTTTTCTATAGAAAAATTGTTTATTCTTACAAGGGAAGTCTCTCTAGTGTCACCCGCGGATCTTTATGGAATTGATTTTATTTTGTAGATCAGAAAAAATAAAGGGACACGTATTTTTTTTTTAGCGGCCCAAATTCACATTTAGGTGGTAAAAAGGAGGGGGAAGACAAGGCCATTTTTCAGTTTTTTTCGTTTATCTCCTATATTATGCAAAGAAACCTAGTCATGTTACATACCAAATGAAAGGTCTTTGGAAAACCTATCTACGTGTGCTAAGAAAGTGCCCAAACATGCGCAACTTTTCGTCATATTGAGTAAAATACTAAAATTTTAGGACATTTTTGTTAATAAGTCGAAAAATATTAATTTCTTTAGCCCGTTGTTAGCACCACTAGATAGGTATTTTTAATACCTTTAATCTGATACCACACATTCCTATATTATTTTTGTTTAAATAGTCGTAAATCGTAAAAAAACTGCAAAAGGTCAATTTCTCCCCATACAAATCGACCTCCCCTAAAAATGAGTTTGGGCCGCTAAAAAAAAATACGTGTCGAATTAATTTTCGTTCTTAACAACATATCCAAATTTCATGAAGATCGGAGGGTGACACCAGGGAGACTTCCCTTGTTAGACATTTTCGTAAAGAAATATTCAACGGATCTGATACATTTTTCCTATTCTGAGGCATAGAATATTTCTCAGGTTTTAAGACATTTTTACTATAGAAAAGTTTTAGATTCTGAGTCATTTTTCTATAGAAAAACCCATTTTTCCTATAGTAAAATTATAAAACATTTTTCTTATAGAAAAATTCTCAGATTCTGAGATGTTTTTTATACAGAAAAATTTTCGGATTTTGAGATATTTTTCCTATAGAAAAATTCTCAGATATTTTTCCTGTAGAAAAATTCTCAGATATTTTTCCTATAGAAAAATTCTCAGATATTTTTCCTATAGAAAAATTCTCAGATATTTTTCCTATAGAAAAATTCTCAGATTCTGAAACATTTTTCCTTTAGAAAAATTCCCAGATTCTGATACATTTTTCCTTTAGAAAAATTCTCAGTATCTGAGACAATTTTCCTATAGAAAAATTCTAAGATTCTGAGATATTTTTCCTATAGAAAAATTCTCATAATCTGAGATATTTTTTGTATTAAAAATAAGAAGAAAAATGTCTCAGAATCTGATAATTTTTCTATAAGAAAATCTGAGAATTTTTCTATATCTAAATTTGAGAATTTTTCTCTAAGAAAAATGTCTCAAATCTGTGAATTTTTTTATAAGAAAAAAGAATTTATAGACAAATTCTTAGATTCTGAGACATTTTTTCCTATAGAAAAATTTTTAGATTCTGAAAAAATTTTTCTTAAAGAAAATTTCTTAGATTCTGAAACATTTTTCTTATAAAAAAATTCACAGATTTTAAGACATTTTTCTTAGAGAAAAATTCTCAAATTTAGATATAGATAAATTCTCAGATTTTCTTATAGACAAATTATCAGATTCTGATAATTTTTTCTTTTAGTAAAATTCGCAGATTCTAAGACATTTTTCTTATAGAAAAATTCTTAGATTCTGAGACATTTTTCTTATAGAAAAATTCTCATAATCTGATATATTTTTTTCTATAAAATTCTGAGACATTTTTCCTATAGAAAAACTCTCATATTCTCAGACATTTTTCCTTTAGAAAAATTCTCAGATTCTAAGACATTTTTCCTATAGAACAATTCTTAGATTCTGAGACATTTTTCCTATTGAAATATTCTCAAAAAAGGTCTGATATCATAAAACATTGTTTTAGATGCTGAAAAAATCTCAGATTCAGGAACATTTTGCCTGTAAAAAATTCTTATGCATTTAGTAAAAAAATTGTATTAGTGTTGGTACTTTTTGGGCAAAAAATCAAAATTTTTTTGTTATTTTTTTTTTCAATTGAATTGAACTTAAGTTTAAAATAGTGTAACTTTTTAACAAAACATTTTTCTCAGATTCTGAGACATTTTTTTTATAGAAAAATTATCAGATTCTGAGACATTTTTCCTATAGAAACATTTTCTGATTCTGAGACATAGAAAATGTCTCAGATTTGGTGGACCGTCCCTCCACCCCCTGTGTACGCCACTGCCCTCTACCAGGGGGTAAAGCATAGAGTAAAGATGATCAGAGATTTTGATAGACCTCAAAACAACATATTGTGCTCGATTCTCGAATACGATTTCACCATTCACCTTATTTTTTAAAATTTGATATTCTTTCGAATTTTAAGATTTTAAAATTTTTTTCTTGTAACAATTAAAGATCTAGTTAATATCTTTAATAATTACAAGAACAAATTTTAAACTCTTAAAATTCGAAAGAATATCAAATTTTAAAGAATAAGGTGAATGGTGAAATCGTATTCGAGAATTGAGCACATTACTTTATATAAATGGTACTTTTAGTGTTTAAAAGAGTTTTTACATGCAATAGTAAAGGGAACACTAAGAGTACCAACTTATTAAGAGCACAACAAAAAGGAACCAATTTAACACCCACTGGGGTAAAGTTGAAATTTGTGTTAAAAATGGGTCAACTTTAGATGAGACTATAAAATTTTGACATCTACGTTATGTTGCCTTTCTGAACGAAACTTTTGAGCTAGAAGCAAAAGAGTGTTGGTACTTTTTGGCCAAAAAATACTTTTTTTTTTTTTAGTTGAATTAAACTTAAGTTTAAAGTATGTAACTTTTTAATAAAACAACTAAAAATTCAAATTTGAAAAAAATCGAACGTTATGGGACCTCGCTATACCCGAAAAGTGGACCAGGGTCAGGAAAAAATTAAAATGTTCCTCATTCAAAGGGCTTAAAATCAGAAAGTAAAAGTACACACAAAAAAATTTGTTTTCCATGAACGATTTTCATAGAATTTATGAACAAATTCATACAATTTATTACTTTTTCATAATATTTATAAACTTTTTCATAGTATTTATGAATAAATCATAATATGTGGAATTTAAGAATTTTTAACATTTTTCATAAATACTATGAAAAAGTTTATAAATATTATGAAAAAGTAATAAATTGTATGAATTTGTTCATAAATACTATGAAAATCGTTCATGGAAAAAAAAATTTTTGTGTGTAATACGTCATTGGATAATCCTTCAAAAAACTTTTCGATCTTTATAAAATGTTCATACAGTTTCTTCTGAATAAATGTGAAAAATCCTAAAAAAAACAGCTTAATGTGAGATTGGGCAGCTAAAAAAAACAGGTAACTCTGGTTAACAATGCCAAAAAAAAATTATAAATTTTTAATTTTTAATTAACCCATTACTGCCTGCCCATAGATCGGCTCGTACGATTTTGATGAAATTTTGACATATGTACCCGGAAGACCACAGAAGTTGCTAGAAAAAATGAAAAAAAATTTACCTCAGCTCCGACCTGAGATATGACATGGGTATTAGGCCGTGTAATTTTTTACTTTTATTTTTTGTTTGAGTTGAAAGGGGTCTAAAAAGTTTCTATTGGGTGTCAAAATAACTCCAATAAATTTTCGTGAAAACCAAAATTGTCCTTACCCCCCTGCATCACGTTTTAAGTGCACTTTTCCTGAGCATTTTCGATTAAGAAAAATCTTCGATTTTTGTCAGTGAAAAACAAAAGTTAAACAAAACAAAAAAAAATCTTGTTAAATGTTCACATTTAGCCCAATCTCTTCTCTTTTTTATTAAAAAAGAATTAGCCCGATATCTCCCATCTAGCGCGCGCTAAATTTTTTTAAGTATCAACACTTTTTTGGGTATTTAAATACCCATTAGGCAGGAATGGGTTAAATACTTACGGTCGATGGTAAATGAAACCCGTTTTTATGTTGATTGATTTAAATTTTTTTCTTTTTTTGTATTTACGACAATTTGGCGCCAACCTTTCAGAGCCTGGCGCGACCTCTAGAACCTTTTCGATTGTATGTATTTTTTTTTCATAAATCTTAATAAACTGAGCGGGTGTCTTGTGAAGAAATCCAATCCATTCATACAAAACAGAATGCTTGAAAAAAATCTTTGCCAACCGACAATGACTGCAAAAAAGATGGGCATTGATCCAAAAAAGAGTCGAACCTTTCTGAAAATTCCTGATATTTTTCATCTAGCAAACTTCTAACTAACCCTATATTTACAACATTATTATGCATAATGCAACACCTCTACTTACTATGACTAGATTAAACCACTAACACCAGGTGATACTAATTCCGTACGGAGATCACTAGAAGCACACTTTAGAAAACAACTCCCCTATTGTTTTTATATAGGGAATATTCCTTAGAGGCACTTTACACATAGACTTTTTTCCTTGATTTGTTTTACAATTCCCTTTTGAAATTTCTTCGTTTTCTTCTCTTATTCTGCCTCTTTTGCCCACAAACTCAAATGCAGTAGCAGACATGCAAGGAAAAAAGTCTGCGTGTAAAGTCCCTCTTACCATACCCGGCATACTAACCGTTTTTAAGTCAACTATGTAACCTTTAAGACTGTCAAGATCTTCTGATATACAATTCTCTTTTGCAAACTGTAAAATCTCTAATATCTGATCTTTTATTCCAACATCACCTCCAGCTTCATGTCTCTTCCAATCTGTAATTAATGCAGGAAGTACAGGTGTAACTTGAACTTTATCATCGAAAAAAAAGTAAAAGCTTTGTATGCTCACTAAAATCATTTATGTACTTGTCATTCACAGGACTACCCTCCATGTCTACTGCATCAGGAGAAACTCTACCGTTATTAAACTCGAATTTCTCTTGAAAGAGCGGATGAATTTTATCTACTACACAATAAAGCCATCTTAAACTTACAAATTGGGTTATCTATTGCTTCTATCTTTTCTTAAGTGAGCATTATTTAATTTTGTATCTGACCAACAGATATCATCTTCGAGATAATCTACCTACCTAATGTAAGTTTTCACCCAGCTAAAAATAGCTAAACGCCTTTCTGTAGCCTGGCGTTTTGTGATTCTTGGCATTGCACTTTCCATATAAAAATATTGATATCAAAAATTGAAATTAAATAACAACCTAAAATTACCAAGGATAAAAACTTTATGAAAAATATTTTCTTTATTGAACAGATATAAAAGTTCTATTGGAATTTATGGGAAATACCATACTGCTCTGCGTTATGAAAATTTAAAATTTTTACTCTCTTCAAAAAGATGAACATGGATCGTATTTTTTGGAGAACAATTAAAACAAAAGTGGTATTGTGAAGATCAAGGTGTGGAATTTTTGCAACAAAGCTTAGTGAGTAGGTTCGTATGTGAATTCAGCAAAAGAAGGCCAATACAGCTGGTTATTATATTAAGAAGTTCGAACGTATTGTTTGGTAGACCAATCCAGAGTTATAGAGTGATGTACTGGGAAATTTGTAGATCTGCCATCACCAAGAATAATTGCCAAAATCTGGTAATACCACACTAAAGTTTAAACGTAAAACAAAGAGAGACGAAAAAACAATCTGCATACTCACTGTATAACTGGCATCTTCCATCTCGCTCAGATTTCGATTTGTGATTCAATTTCGTAAACAGTACCATATGGTTTTTGTTTACTACATTTTCAAACGACATTTGTTACATATCTCTGTACCTCTGGACCAATCCATGCCAAAACAAAATTCTCACGCTTGTTATTTTTAATTAAACAAAAGTAATTTTATTATTAATTTTATGATACAAAATAGTAGTATAAAAATTAAAATAATTTTATTTATTCAAAAAAATTAGTGACAATAAGAGGTTTTGCTGTTACAATTGCATTGATGTTACAATTACTGAAAACCAGAGACTCTATAATATAGAGATAAGACAAATTTATTTCTTCAACTACCTCCTTAATCTCTTAAGGAGATTAAGGCTCAAGAATATTCTTGAGCTAATACTAAAACTTAGTATACTAAGCCCTTATAAGGGCTCAAATAAATACTGCTCAGATAACTATGTAATTTTCCATACACTCGTAGCAACTATACAATATCTTACATATAAAAAAAATTGAAAATTTTGTACGCAAAAGTTAGTTACAGAGTTTTTAAAATTTGGTATGCTACTAAAGTCTCAGGTGCTGCCACCGAGATACAAGTAGACAACTTTTTTCCGGTATTGCCATAGAAGCAACTCCTCATGTGTTCAAGAATTACAGAAATTCACTAAATTTTTAAAGATAAAAATCGGTAGTTATATAGTCAAATATCGAAAGTTATCGACAATTGTCGTAAAAATTGTTTCTATAAAATTTGTCTGCCGGGTTTTGTCGTTACATAAATTCGTTAACTTATTAACGAACAATTTCTTGAAGTTAATTTTAACGAAATTTGTCGGTTTTCCATACAATTTCAAATTAAACAAACCTCTAATCAACTATTTTGGTCGTTTATTCTTGTCGTTAATTAAAAATTTATAGAATCACATATTCGTTAAAACAATCTACAATTCTCGTTAATTATATCGATAATATCGTTAAAAATGAATCGCACTACAGGTAAGGAAAGTAGTAAAAAGAGTAGAAAACGAGGACATTCTGTCGCAGGCAAAGATGGTACAGTATCAAAGAAGCTGCTTATGGATGTTAATATCGTTAATAAAGATTCAGAATTTCCTAGTGATTTAGGAAATGTTTCTAGACAGGGTCTGTCCAATGAAGAAATAAAATTTGTTAAAAGTGTGGTGGGTACAGAAGGAACACCTGCATTTAATAAGTTTTTAGAATACTTAATTAAAGAAGAAAGACTTAAAATTTTGATAAGAAATGGAATACAGCTAACTAGTATGTCTAGTATATTGAATGGAGCAGGAATTAATGCTACAAAAGCTTTTAAAGATTTATATGATCTTTGGTTTGATATAGAGGGAAATAAAACACAATATTTAAAAGCTTTAGAAGAAAATGAAATAAATCTTCCTAATATGTCCAGTATTTTAAGTAGAGCAGGAGCTAATGCTGCAAAAGCTTTTAAAGATTTATATGACCTTTGGTTTGATAAAGATGGAAATAAAACACAATACTTAAAAACTTTAGAAGAAAATGAAATAAATCTACCTAACATGTCTAGTATTTTAAGTAGAGCAGGAGCTAATGCTGCAAAAGCTTTCAAAGATTTATATGACCTTTGGTTTGATAGAAAGGGAAATAAAACACAATATTTAAAAGCTTTAGAAGCAAATGGAATAAATCTACCTAATATGTCTAGTATTTTAAGTGGAGCAGGAGCTAAAGCTGCAAAAGCTTTTAAAGATTTATATGACCTTTGGTTTGATAGAGAGGGAAATAAAACACAATATTTAAAGGCTTTAGAAGAAAATGAAATAAATCTACCTAATATGTCTAGTATTTTAAGCAAAGCAGGAGCTAATGCTCCTAAGACTTTTAAAGACTTATATGACCTTTGGTTTGATGAGCAGGGAAATAAAAGACGACATTTGAAAGCTTTAGAAGAAAACGGGATAAATTTAGCTAATATGTCCAGTATTTTAGGTGGAGCAGGAGCTAATGCTGCAAAAGCTTTTAAAGACTTATATGACCTCTGGTTTGATGAACAAGGAAATAAAACACAATATTTAAAAGCCTTAGAAGAAAATGGAATAAATCTATCTAATATATCCAGTATTGTGCATAGAGTGGGAACTAAAGCTCCTAAGGCTTTTAAAGACTTATATGACCTCTGGTTTGATGGACAAGGAAATAAAACACAGTATTTAAGAACTCTAGAAAAAGAAGGAATAAATCTAACTGCTGTATCCAGTATCTTGCATGGAGTGGGAGCCAAATTTCATAAGGCTTTTAAAGACTTGTATGACCTTTGGTTTGATGAGCGAGGATATAAAACACAATACTTAAAAGCTCTAGAAAAAGAAGGAATAAACCTAGGTAATATGTCCAGTGTTTTGAGTGGAGCAGGAGCTAATGCTGCAAAAGCTTTTAAAGACTTATATGATCTGTGGTTTGATAAAGACAGCAACAAAACAAAATATTTAAAAGTTTTAGAAGAAAACGGAGTAAATCTAGCTAATATGTCTAGTATTTTAAGTAAAGCAGGAGCTAATGCTGCAAAAGCTTTTAAAGACTTATATGATTTGTGGTTTGATGAGCAAGGAAATAAAACACAACACTTAAAAGCTCTAGAAAAAGAAGGAATAAACCTAGCTAATATGTCCAGTATCTTGCATGGAGTGGGAGCCAAAGTTACTAAGGCTTTTAAAGACTTGTCTAACCTTTGGTTTGATGAGCAAGGAAATAAAACGCAATATTTAAAAACTCTAGAAAAAGAAGGAATAAACCTAGCTAATATGTCCAGTATTTTAAGTGGATCAGGAGCAAATGCTGTGAAAGCTTTTAAAGATCTATATGACCTTTGGTTTGATGAGCAAGGAAATAAAACGCAGTACTTAAAAACTCTAGAAAAAGAAGGAATAAACCTGGCTAATATGTCCAGTATTTTGAATGGAGTAGGAACTAATGCTGCAAAGGCTTTTGAGGATTTATATAATCTATGGTTTGATGTAGACGAAAATAAAGCACAATATTTAAAAACTTTAGAAAAAGAAGGAATGAATCTAACTAATATGTCCGATATTTTGCATGGAGCAGGAGCTAATGCTGTGAAAGCTTTTAAAGACTTACATGACCTTTGGTTTGATAAGCAAGGAAATAAAACGCAGTATTTAAAAACTCTAGAAAAAGAAGGAATAAACCTAGCTAATATGTCCAGCATTTTAAGCGGAACCGGAGCTAATGCTGTGAAAGCTTTTAAGGACTTATATGACCTTTGGTTTGATGAACACGGAAAGAAAAAAAAGCATTTGAAGCATTTTGTGAAGAAAAATGGTTTTACGGTGCATAACTTGTCTTGTATATTAAGTAAATCGGGCGCTAATACTAAAGATGCTTTTGAAAAACTGCACGGTGTTTGTTTCAATGACAAAGGGAAAAGAACAAAACTTTTAGATGATTTCTATAATGCAGATTTTGAACCAAGTCACTTATCTTGTATGTTATGTGGAGCAGGAGTTCGTGCTTCTTCTATTTTAAAGAGATTTCATAGTGTTTGTTTTAATGACGAAGGTGAAAAGACAGAACTTTTAGATGGTTTCTGTAATGCCGGTTTCAGACCTGGTGATTTATGCAATATAATGAGTGGAGCAGCAGATAGTTTAGAAGAATTTTATGATTTTTGCTTTATAGGAAAAACAAAAAAGTATTTGAGTCATTTCTTAAATGAGAAGGCAAATTTTACGCTGAGTAATATATGTAATATATTGCATGGAGCAAGGGCTAATGTCTGTTCTGCTTTAAAAGATTTTTATGATGTTTGCTTTGATAAGAAAGGAAACAAAACATATCTTTTAGATGATTTCCATAAGAAAGGTTTTATGACAAGTGATTTATCTGACGTATTATCCATGGCAGGAAATAATGTCGCTTCTATTTTAAGAAATTTTCATGAGATTTGCTTTAATAAAGAAAATTATTTAAATCATTTTTTAGCTGAGGAAAATCTTTTTACGCTGAAAAGCTTATCTAAGATATTATATGGAGTAGGGACTAAAATTTGTCCTACCTTTAAAAAATTGCATGATCTTTGTTTTGATAAAGCAGGAAACAGAACAAATTATTTAAACAATCTCATCAAGAGTAACAAGCCAAAAAAGATACTTAACATATTATATGAAAAGGTTAGAAAGGTTCCTTCTACTTTCTCAGATAATATACACTCTGCGAAATTTAATTACGACAATCCCGTTTTTTTGTAATATTTTAATAAAAAATTACACCTCTCAACAAATCGAAGGTTTTTGGATCCGCACAGTGGATCGTCTAGAACAGCGGTTACCAACCTTTTTGGCTCGCGTACCCCTAATTTAAATTTTTTCAGCCGCGTACCCCCTAACGAGTTTTTTGTTTTCGTTAAAAACCCCTTGCGAAATAATGTAAGAGACAAAAAAAGTTGAAAAAATATGAAGTTAGGTTGATATTGCTAGAAATAGAATTGTAGTGTTGGAAACTGTCAAAATTTATTCTGTAGAAACTATAAATATTCACATATATAAAAAACAGTTTTCATTAACAAGACAAACTGACATTTAAAATCCTACTGATGACAACACTAACTGGGGTGTTTGAAACCGGTATGGGAAATACCAGAAATGTCTATAATTTTAAGTAATTCAATTTTTCTTCTGCATTTTTCAACTTGAACCCTTACTGCTCATATAAATATTAGAGTTAATTTTGAAATTTTTTATCTGCGGGTATTATCATTTTTTTTAAGGATTCAGGGGAGATCAAAACAATGGTGGTATTTTTTTGGAAAAATTTTCGCTCCTTGGGGTGGTTCAATGCATCTGAAAACGCGGATTTTGAGCTCATTTTTCTGCAGAGCAAAAACAGCTGAAAATATTGCAAATCTGATTTCAACAGTCGATTCTACATCAAAAATTTAAACAACGGACGTTTTTTGAACTCTTAAAAAAAGTTCCAAAAACACATCACAGAGGGCGGAAATATAATGTGTTTTAATTTTTTTTTTTTTAATACAAGGGCAGATCCACAATTCCGTGACTTTTCGAATGAAACACCCTCGTATATACAATGAAAGGAAATTTTGAGGTTAACAAAATGGTACCAAAATTTCCACTCTATCACAACCCGTCTCAAAAATGCCCAAAAACACGTTTTTTGCGAACTTTGATATACATTTCTCAAAACCTGACATCATAGCAAAATTTGGGAAACATATTCGGAATCAGCATCGAAACGTTAATCGAAAGCAAGTGGTTAGATCTCAAAATATCGCAAAAAAAATGCTCTCCAAATTGCACAAAAAATAGTTTTTTTATGAACTTTGACTTCAACTTTCTTAAAAACCTGACGTTATGGAAAACTTTGGAAGCCAGATTCGGAACCAGCATTAAAAAGGTTTATCTAAAACAAATGTCCAAATTACTAAAATTTTGCGTACCCCCGCGGAAAGTTTCGCGTACCCCCTAGTGTGGTACGCGTACCATAGGTTGGTAACCGCGGGTCTAGAAGAAACACCCGGCATATTTTTTTCACTGTTTTTATTTTTGATAATAAGGTATTTTTATGGCCGCTGTTCCAAAAAAAGTAATTCACATAAAAAATGTGAAAATGAAAATTTCCGAATTTGTTTGGTGTTCTAGATTTCACATCCGAATTTCTTTTTCGTTTTGTTTCACATAAATAAAATTTGGTGAAAGTAAAACGAATGCAATTTTGTCCTTATAATTTTTTAAAATTTGATTATTCGATTTCAACGTGATCAACAAAACACTAAACTTGATTTTATGTGATTCGGAAATTTTCATGTGAATTGAAAAGTTGTGAAAGACAGAACAGAGGCCTATATGTTTCAGAGGGCTCTGACCCGAATTTGACAAAAACAAAAAAATTAAAAAAAAATCAAAAATGGCGATTTTTTATTTTCGTAATTTTGCAACATTCGCGTTCATTAAAGGTATACCTTTATAATTTTCTTTTAGTATTGCTTCAAATCCAAAAATTAAACTAAAAAAAAAATCGGTCAAATTCTACACTGAAAAAAAAATCAAAAATTTTAGGTTAGAAGAAAAAAAATTGCCCAAGTTTTATTAAAAATAAAGTTTGAACAGTGTATTATTTGCCGAATTTGAAAAAAAATATTGGCCAAATTAAAGAGATAAATGATATTTATAATATATATAAAGCTGTATAAGCTTTCATTTCTGTTTTTCACGTTATGTCGCGTTTTGTGAATTTTGCTTTCTTCTATGAAAAATTATACAAAAAATCAAAAAATTTGGACACCAAACTCTCGTAAACCATTACAGATTTCAAAAATTTAAGAGAATTCAGCGACACAAAATCCATATACCAAATAAATTTCAATGAGTTTGGATGATTAGTTTTACCCTTTGACCGGGACTTTTTTCGATTTTCGATCCACTGTGCTCCGGTTTCGAAGTCTCATAGAAAATTTTTAATAATTTTGACTCGCTGATTCAAAATTTGTACTCCAAATTTTTCCATCACGTCTAGAATTTTATTAGTTCGCGGTTGAAAACGCGAAAAAACGCGATTTTAGCCTTTTTTGAAATCCTGCACAGCAGCGTAAGAGTTGAATTGAACTATTGCTTCATAAATACGAAAAAAAAATTAAGTTTCATGCAATATTATTGGCCAAACATGTATTTTCAAGAAACACTGTGAAAAAAGTTAGAAAAAACACACAATTTTTAAAAGGCTCTAAAACAATAACCGTATGATCAATCTTCACTGTAATGAGCTCAAAATTTAGGCAAAAGTTAATTTTTTCTTATAGACTTTTAAAAGCATAAAAGATATTTTTTAACACCATCGAATGGCTGCTGTGCAGACATTAAAAAAATTAAAAAATATAAATTTTTCGCATTTTCAACCGTGAATAAATAAAAATCTGGACGTGAAGGAAAAATTTGGAGAACAGATTCGAATCAGGAGATCAAAGACTGCTAAAATTGCTTATCAGAATTAAAACTGGAAGAAGTTTGTTGAGCGGTGTTATTTTTTTTACATTTTTGTTTGTTTTATTTTGTAGGTAATTGCATCTATTTGAACAAAAAATCAATTTAATTTTTATGTAAAAAAATAAAAATAATTTAAAAATTGATTTTTCATTAAATTTGAGTGCAAAATTCAATTAGAACACATTTGAGAATTTTTAAAAAAAATATTTTTAATGAATTTTCATTTTGGGAAACAAGGGAAGTATCTCAACCCTTATGAACCGATTTGCATGAAACTTAAAATATGGGTGGGGGGTGGTGTTTCGTGCACTCAAAAAAAAAAAACTGTAATGTTAGCAAAAAAAGGTTGTAAACCTACAAGAAAATTTGCTGATTTTGAACAATTTTTTTGCTAAAGTTAGCAAAAATGTTTTGCCAATAATTAGTTAACAAATTTTTTATTTTTTTTTGACACATTTGAGGACCCCATTGGGTTCGGACCCGATAGGTCCAGACCCCGATGGGCTCAGACCTAGTTGGGTTCCTTAAAAATCGTCATAGTTTTTGATCCAAAATTTGTGTCCGTTTCGCTCTACCTTGCTTAGTTTTTGAGATACGTGATTATAGGGGACCACTGGGGTCTTGAGAATTAAAAAACTCGATAACATCAAAATTTTACTCGCAGAGCTTTTGACTATTTTGCAGTCTTGTTCTACGTATTGAGAGCTACAAAAATGTTTTTGGACTTTTTGTTGTGTCGGCCAAAGGGTGTCCAAGAGCTTCGAGTCTCCAAAAAAGGAATTCACTAATTTGCAAGCGAGTTCCCGTGGAGAAACATTTGTTTATTTTCTTTTCTTCTTGTCCGCAAAAAAATTTTTTTAGAAGTGTGTATTCAGGGCTGCCAGTCTTGGGGATTTATCCCCAAAGTTGGGGATTTCACTAGCGAAAAAAGGACAAGAAATCTCATTTGGGGATTGGGGATTTTTATGGGGATTTCAAAAATTATTTTGGGGATTTTTGGGAATATTCAAAATTGTATTTATTTGATACAACAAGCTAACTTTAATATAATCAACGATTTTTAACAAACGTTTTAGTGAAAATAACTCTTTACTACGAGATTACGAAGCCCATTCAGTATGTTAACATTGTCAAAAACCGTTAATTAACTCGTTTGGGGATTTTTGGGGATTTTTTAATTGCTAAACCTTTAAAATAAAATTAAAAAATTACCATCCATACAATTTTTTTAAAAATGAACAAAAAATGTTTGCGTGATTAAAAAAACGTATTTTTTTATTGTTTGGGGATTTTTGGGGATATTTTGTTTTATTTTTGGGGACAACGGAAAAAAGTACCTGGCAACGCTGTGTGTATTGGTAAATTCTGATTCAATTTGAGAATGTATTAGTGGATTTTAACAAATTCTGATTGAATTTTCTAATTGGATTCAAAATATTTTTCTCCACTACGAATGAAAAACTAAAGAAGAATTCATCCATATCTCTCCGCGGGAGTATTTTTCCAGAGGGTTCATCCCCTTTCCCGCGTGATACGTCTTCTTTAATAGTCTTTGGTATCGGCAATACTTACCGAGATATGAACATTTTAAAATTTTCGGGAATGCTAACTTTTTTGGATCCAAAGTTAGGGCCCATTAGGGTCCACACATGTGAAGAGGACCCACGAAAGTATGGAAATTCTAAGAACCAAAAATGCCCTCCATTTTGCTCTATCTGGCTTAGTTTTCGAGATAGAGCCATTTTAAGTTTTCTGAAAATAAAAAAAAATTTACCGTTTATTTTTGCTAATGTAAGCAAAAAATCTTGTAAAAATGTTGTCAATTCAATTTCAAATCTTAGCAAAAGAAATTAGTTCAATGTTTGTTTAAAATTGCTAATGTGCTAAATGAAGTTTACAAGAATTTTTTGCTAACATGCTAATCTCAACTAAAAATTAGCTAAAAGTTAGCTAACTAGCATTAGCAAAAAAAAATTAGTAAATCTACTAACGTATTTTTTTGAGTGTGCCAACTGACACAACTTTTGAAACCAATGTCTTCCGATCGGGATGAAATTTGTACCAAGTTTAGTCCTATTGGACAGTAGTTCAGACACAATTTTTCAACGAGATCGGTCAAGGACTCTGAGTTAGAGGGGGTCGAAATTTGACATTTTGGCCAAAGAGGTGTTTATTCTCATCCATGTAACTTCTTACCTATTGTTTTTAGCAAAATGTGTCCCAAATGGTTTAGATAGCTTTATTTTCAATCTTTCGAAAAAAATTTTTAAAAAAATAAAACCATAAAACTGCGGTGCTTCCGCGGATCGGGAATAGCACACATAACTCCCAATTTTGTTAAAACTTGAGTTTTTAGTTAACTAAATAGTTTTATGATTTTTTCAAACCATAACCAATGAAATTACTTATTTTGTTAAAAAGTTACACTGTTTTAAACTTGAAAAAAAAATTTTAAAAATCGG
Source organism: Pegoplata infirma (assembly GCA_963921195.1). Classification (NCBI taxonomy): domain Eukaryota; kingdom Metazoa; phylum Arthropoda; class Insecta; order Diptera; family Anthomyiidae; genus Pegoplata; species Pegoplata infirma. Next base: position 85,183,214 of record OY992540.1, read on the forward strand.
ATTTTTTGCCCAAAAAGTACCAGTTCCAGCTAAAAAGTTTCGTTCAGAACATGTCCTTTTTTCGAATTATCTGAAAGGCAACATCACGTAGATAAGTTTAAAAAAGCGTGTCAAAATTTTATATTGTGCTCCGCAGCCTCATCGAAAGTTGACCCATTTTTAACACAAATTTGAATCTGAAAGTTTTTCTGTAACAAAACTGTCCCAGAATATAATAATTGTTCTAAAGGAAACTGATTCTGAATCATTAAACGATTAATGTTCAACAAAAGACTTAAAATTGAAACAAAACTGTCCTAGAATATAATAATTGTTCTAAAGGAAACTGATTCTGAATCATTAAACGATTAATTTTCAACAAAAGACTTTAAAATTGAAACAACACCAGAAAAAAATTCAAACTTAGGCCGCTGTTCCAAAAAAAAGTAATTCACATAAAAAATGTGAAAATGAAAATTTCCGAATTTTTTGGTGTTCTAGATTTTACATCCGAATTTTTTTTCGTTTTGATTTACATAAATAAAATTTGGTGAAAGTAAAACGAATGCATTTTTTTCCTAATAATTTTTTAAATTTTAATTATTCGATTTCAATTTCGAATGAAACTTAATTTTATGTGATTCGGAAATTTTCATGTGGATTAAAAAGTTGTGAAAGACAGAACAGAGGCCTTATACTCGTTTCATGAGGATAGAGTTATGTTCCGATCTGTAGATATACAAAAATATTGCTAAAGAAAAACATCCACTCTACGGAGTGGAGTACTCTTACATTAGCCCTGTTTTCGCATAACCGTATATACGCGTACCCATACAAATTGTAAATTATCCACACTTATTTTTAGCGGGTATTATTATTGGCGTTAATTTTAACCTGCGATAAAAAGTGAAGCCAAATACACATTCTTAATGAATTAATATAGACCACAGTACAGACTAGTATGCAAACACTGGTGCTAATTGCGTACTTTCCAATATGGTGGTATGGTTTTTAGTACAGAATGATCATCGCTGCCTAGTATATGTGTGCCTGTACGTGTGAGCTTTTGTGCATGTATTTATGATGTTTGTTTACGTTTTGTATGAAACGTCAAAAGTTACACCGTGTGCTGTCACTAATACTTACACCAATCAGATGCAACTCTGTGATACTACTACTCATGTACTGTGATATAGACACACCCCTTTTCTTCTTGTTATAGCAAAGACATAAACCTTTTTTTTTCTTGTTTGCCTTAATTAACTTTGACACACAACCACAGTGATGCCAAGTACATTTTGTTAAACGTGGATGCGTTTTCGGTTAAACGCTTAATGTTAACATATATACGGTTATGCAAAAACAGGGCTATTGTTAATCCAGAATTTTATTCACGGTATATTCAAAGTTTGAATCCGTTTGACCGGTTTTATTTTTTTTTTTTTAATTCGTGTTCAGAGTATCAAAATTAATAAATATGATGTGTCTGTCGCAAGAGATTTTTTTAAATGTTGTCAAAATCCAAAACTTTGATCGCCGAGCACCACGGGTTAATTTAAACCAATTGGCCTCAAATTTGTACCACATAATTTTAAGGCCTAGATGAATAAAAAATCATATAAATTTCCCAGGAAATTTTTTTGGAACAAATTCCTGGTTCAATAGATTCTTGAATACATTCTACGGTAATCACAACAAAATTTTCTATGTAAAATTATTTTTCAAAAAAACTACTTGCTCTAAAAAACGATTGCTTTCGGGACAATTTCAAACAAAAGTCATTGATTCTGGAATGTAAAGTAGAACCGGTTGCAGGGGAGTTTGATGGGTTCCGGAACCGAATATTTGGAACAGAAAATTTTGCTGGGTTAGTCATTTTAATTTTCTATCATAATTAACTAAAATCTAAATTTTAAAAATTTTGCAAATCTACTTTTTTGATTTAAAAAAACAAACCCTCTATATAAATATATAAACCTCCACCACAAAATTTATATATAAAATAATAATTTTTTCATAAAATTTTAAAAATTATATTTTAATTAAGTTGTTTTTTTCTAATTACACTGTGCTACAAATGAGCAAAAATAAAATATGCAGGGGTTCTCATATGAAAATTCGGGTTGGTTGGAGTCCATAGAGTACTGATATACTCATAGTTTTTCTGGATCACTTCGTTAAGTACGTTTTTTATTGGCAAATGTGTTGAAAAACGGCAATTCTTAAATTACAAATTTAAAAAATTATTTCTTTGTTAGTTTGCAACCGATTTTCGATTTTATAGATTTTTTTGAAAGGTATAAGTCTTACCTTTTAAACAAAACAAAAATATTAAAAATCGATCAAGAATTGGCTGAGCTACGATCGTTTAAGTTAAAAAAAATCCAATTTTTTGAAAAATTTGTCATGTTCTTTATACTCTAAGTTGAAAGTGCATCATTAAACAATTTTTTTTTTATTTTTGTATAAAAGCATAGTAAAGTAGCTTTCCAAAACACCAAAAAACATAACAATCGGTTAAAAAATGAATGAGTTATGCTAAGTTTCGTGATAGGACATTTTTAATTTTTTTCAGAAATGCTTGTAATTCAGGTATTATTCATAAATCTTATTGCTAGTAGTAATTTTATGTGCCTATGCATATAAACAAGAGATGGTAACATAATTAGATTTGTGCGTGATTGACACATGATCACAAGTGAGCGTAATTGAAAATCAATTTTACTCACGTCGTTGTAAGTGAGTGTCAGTGAAATAAAAAAGTGTGAGTGAAATAAAAAAAATTTCAGAACCCGTTCTGAAATTTTCCATTTTTTAAAAAAGTCAATTTATAAAAAATCCGGCCACATTTGTTTTTTTTTGCAAATTTTTTTTAAAGATTAGATGTTTGTCTAAGAGATGGTCACGTGAGTGAATTTTAACTTTCATAATAATTTTTCTTCTAACACTCACTCACAATCACGTGTGTAAATTTAATACAACTCACACTCACGTACGCCGATGCAAGAGTCACTCACGCTAACGTTGGCTCACACTCACGATATTCTTATTTATACTAAAAATAATTTCAAAAATCTTTCAAAATTTTCAGCAAAGTCTAAAATTATACATTTGTTTTGATTTTTTCGGGACGAAATCTGAAGTTAAGCTAAATTTTACATTTTTTTTGTTGCTTTTTTTGGAATGAAAGGAAATATGAAGAGAAAATAAATCACGCAAACTCACGCAAAAAAATCAACTCACGCTCACTCTTTCACGCAATAATCTTTCTCGCACTCACTCACAATCACGTGAGTAAAATTGAATTCAGTCACACTCACGCTCTTATCTGCTCATGTTCCCATCTCTAGTTTGTCTATCCACACAAAAAAATTGTAATGTGTTTTTTTCGTTATTTTCGAGAAATCACATTTGAATTTTGAATTTCATGACAATTTGGTAATTTGCTTGGTTCAACGTAGCGTATGACTAATGCAAATATTAAATAGTCATTTGCTACGTTGAAACAAGAAAATACAAGCAAATTACAAAATTGTTATGAAAATTAATATTCAAATGCTATTTTCTGAAAAAACATATGTCTGAATTTATTTATGAGGATAGACAAACATCTAAGCTTAAAAAAAAGTGGCCGGGTTTTTGATTAATTGACTTTTTTTAAAAATGCAAAAATTTCAGAACTAATTCTGAAAAAATTCTGAAAAAATCGCATTTGAATATTAATTTTTATAACAATTTTGTAATTTGCTTGTATTTTCTTGTTTCAACGAAGTGAATGACTACTAAATATTTGCATTAGTCACACGCTTCCTTTCATTCCAAAAAAAGCAACAAAAAAAATGTAAAATTTTGCTTAACTTCAGATTTCGTCCCGAAAAAATCAAAACAAATGTAAAATTTTAGATTTTGCTGAAAATTTTGAAAGATTTTTGAAATTATTTTTAGTATAAATAAGAATATCGTGAGTGTGAGTCAACGTTAGCGTGAGTGACTCTTGCATCGGCGTACGTGAGTGTGAGTTGTATTAAATTTACACACGTGATTTAAAAAAAAATTTACAAAAAAAAACAAATGTGGCCGGATTTTTTATAAATTGACTTTTTTAAAAAATGGAAAATTTCACAACGGGTTCTGAAATTTTTTTTTATTTTACTCACACTTTTTTATTCCACTGACACTCACTCACAACGACGTGAGTAAAATTGATTTTCAATCACGCTCACTTGTGATCATGTGTCAATCACGCACAAATCTAATTATGTTACCGTCTCTTGTTTATATGCATAGGCACATAAAATTACTACTAGCAATAAGAATTATGAATAATACCTGAATTACAAGCATTTCTGAAAAAAATTAAAAATGTCCTATCACAAAACTTAGCATAACTCATTCATTTTTTAACCGATTGTTATGTTTTTTGGTGTTTTGGAAAGCTACTTTACTATACTTTTATACAAAAATAAAAAAAAAATTGTTTAATGATGCACTTTCAACTTAGAGTATAAAGAACATGACAAATTTTTCAAAAAATTGGATTTTTTTTAACTTAAACGATCGTAGCTCAGCCAATTCTTGATCGATTTTTAATATTTTTGTTTTGTTTAAAAGGTAAGACTTATACCTTTCAAAAAAATCTATAAAATCAAAAATCGGTTGCAAACTAACAAAGAAATAATTTTTTAAAGTTGTAATTTAAGAATTGCCGGTTTTCGACACATTTGCCAATAAAAAACGTGCTTAACGAAGTGATCCAGAAAAACTATGAGTATATCAGTACTCTATGGACTCCAACCAACCCGAATTTTCATATGAGAACCCCTGCATTTTTTTGGTGTAGCACAGTGTTATTTTTAATAATTATTAATTTTATGTTTTAATTTAGTTTTAGTCAAAATAAAAAAAAATGTATTTAAAAAAAACAAAAAAGTAAACAACAAAAATTAATGTTACTTAATTATAATGTAAATATTAATTTCAAAAATCATATATTGTAATTGTATTGACTAATCAAACAAATAACAACAAAATACTAATATTGTAATTGTACAAACAAAAATTAAAATAAAGTTGAATTTACATTTTTTTAACAAAAAAAAATATTTACAGTAATTTTATTTAAAATTGTATCGATTTCGGGTTTAAAAAAGGTAAAAATAAAATAAAATAATAAAATAAGATTAGAAAGACAATAATTGAAATTCTTAGATTCTACAAATTTTCAGGAAAAATTTCTCAGAAGAAAAAAACTTTCAGATTCCAAAACATTTTTCCTACAGAAAATTCTCAGATTTTAATTAAATTTTTCGTTCAGATATATTCTCCGAATCTGATAATTTTTCCTATTCTGAGGCATAGAAAAATTTTCAGATTTTAAATTATTTTTACTATAGAAAAGTTTTAGATTCTGAGACATTTTTCTTACAGAAAAATTCTAAGATTCTGAGACATTTTTCTTATAGAAAAATTCTCAGATCCTGAAACAATTTTCTTATAGAAAAATTCTCAAATTCTGAGACATTTTTCTTATAGAAAAATTATCAGATTCTGAGACATTTTTCTTATAGAAAAATTATCAGATTCTGAGACATTTTTCTTATAGAAAAATTATCAGATTCTGAGACATTTTTCTTATAGAAAAATTATCAGATTCTGAGACATTTTTCTTATAGAAAAATTCTCAGATTCTGAGACATTTTTGTTATAGAAAAATTCTCAGATTCTGAGACATTTTTGTTATAGAAAAATTCTCAGATTTTGAGATATTTTTCTTATAGTAAAATTATCAGATTCTGAGACATTTTTCTTATAGACAAATTCTCAGATTCTGAGACATATTTCTTATAGAAAACTTCTCAGATTCTGAGACATTTTCTTGTAGAAAAATTATCAGAATCTGAGACATTTTTCTTATAGAAAAATTCTCAGATTCTGAGACATTTTTCTTATAGAAAAATTCTCAGATTCTGAGACATGTAATTCGCAGATTCTGAGACATTTTTCTTATAGAATAATTCTCAGATTCTGAGGCATTTTTCTTATAGAAAAATTCTCGGATTCTGAGAAATTTTTCTTATAGGAACATTTTTTCTTATAGAAAAAGACAATGAGACATTGTTTCTTATAGAAAAATTCTCAAATTCTATGACATTTTTCTTACAGAAAAATTATCAGATTCTGAGACATTTTTCTTATAAACAAATTATCAGATTCTGAGGCATTTTTCTTATAAAAAAATTATCAGATTCTAAGACATTTTTCTTATAGAAAAATTCTCAGAATCTGAGACATTATATATAGAAAAATTTTCAGATTCTGAGACATTTTTCTTATAGAAAAATTCTAAGATTTTGAGACATTTTTCTTATAGAAAAAATCTTCGACTAGATTTTTTAGAAAAAATCTTCGACTAGATTTTTTAGAAAAAATATTCTCAGACATTTTTCCTGTAGAAAGTGTCTTAGATTCAAAAACATTTTTCCTTTAGAAAAATTCGCACCCCTTCTAACTTAAATCTTTTTTTGCAAATTAACTAAATTTAAAAAAAGAAAAAATTTAAACCTATTAAAGAAAAACTTTAATGAGTAGAAACAACATTTTGCAATACATATTTCATTCCATGTAACTTTTATTGATTTGTACCCCACTTTTGGCACATTTACTTTAAAGTTAACATGTATTACTGCGAGCATCACCATTTCCTATTGGGTGTTTTTTTTTGTAAAAGAGAACTTTTACTGGAATGAGTATGTCTGGCTGTGTGTATTGGAAGTTAATCCTTTTTTTACATATACATACATATAGATATATGTATGTATGTACAAACCCCTTTTTTATCACCATTTGGCATTATTGATGATGGTAAACAAGTTTCAAAGTAAATACACGGAAAAAAATGACAGGTAAAAGTTTATTCATTTTAATACACCGAGAAAAGTGGAAAAATTATGAACAGAACAAGCACGGCACGTTAGAAGGTTATCAATTAGAAGGACTGTGTCATCATGACTGATAACCACAGTACATGAGTAGTAGGTACACAGAGGTGCATTTGATGTGTGTAAGTATTAGTGACAGCACACGGTGTAACTTTTGACGTTTCATACAAAACGTAAACAAATAACATAAATACATACACAAAAGCTCACACGTACAGGCACACTTACACTAGACAGAGATGATAATTATGTACTAAAAACCATACCACCATATTGGAAAGTACGCAATTAGCATCAGTGTTTGCATACTAGTCTGTACTGTGCTGATAACACAGCTCAACAAGAAAATGCGTATTGGATTCTGGTTAGTGATTTGGATAGTGTCTGCTGCGCTGATTCCAAATCCGGAGCCCAAATTTGTCTATCTCATCAGGATTTTGAGTAATTCGCGGTTAAAGTGCCGAAAAAGGGCATTTTTTACCCTTTTTAAAAGCTTATTAAATAAGATCCTGCACTCAGAAAATTATTGCAGTTACTACATGACGGTCGTTTGTGTAGTAAGTAGTAGCTGTTGTTTTTAACTACAATTTCGGTCGTTTTTGTATGAAAAAATCTCAAACAACTTTTTTTGTAGTAGTTTCAAAAAATAACTACAAAAAATATACTACACTGTAGCAATAGTTGATTTATGTAGTTGTTTTTAGTTTTTTTCTAAAACTCGTTTTTTTCTAGAAATTTTTATTGCAAACGAATGTGTCGAGCGAGTTGGTCGTGCGGGATGCGGAAGGAATTATTTTTATACCAAATAAATAATATCTAAATAAATTACAATTTATTAAATTTAATTATAACAAAAATATGTTTTTGGAAAAATATTCTTGAGCGAAAGAAAATAAGTGGATAAATGAGATAACAAGTGTGTATAATATAGCGCTCACATAAGCGTGCGTAAAAACCAATCGGAAAAAAACAAAATAAAATGTGTGCAGTGTTTTGTTTTCTTATGAGCGCGCCATCTTTCTTTTCTTTGTATACACAACAAAGCAGGTACATACTTTTTTGAAACATTTCAAATTAATTCTTTTTTTTTATAAATCAATTTTGCCAAAGCATTTCGTTTTTTTTTTATTCCAGACAAATTTTGATCAGTAGCGGTGAAAATTTGAAATGAACTATTAAAAAAACAAAGGTAAATACAATCAATTTATTTTGTTTAACATTTTATTAATATAATTTTTTTCTTCTATAATTCCAGATAAATACATCAAAAAATTGTCATCATGTCGAAATTCTATACAACCAACTGAAAATAAATAAATATCAATCATTTAAAAGTTTAAGAAATTTTTTAAATAAAATTTCAGGCAATTGTAGAAAAAACAACTGTATTAAACAGTTTTGTAGTAGTTTTTACTACATTTTGTAGTTGAAAATCAATAGTTAAAAACAACAACATGTTCAGTTGTTTTTACCGTTTATGTAGTGGACGCCTTTTCAACGACAAAATGTAGTCAAAACAACTGTCTTTTGTAGTAGATTTTACCGACATACTTTTTTGAGTGTGACATGCAAATGACTTGGTATCAAGCTCATTCGAAAGCCTGTAATTTTCTCTTAAAGATTGGATAAAATGTTCTAAAAATTTAATTTTCGAAAATAGTAAAAAAATCATTTGCAAAAAACCTTCCATTTTTTCAATATTAAGTTTATTTACACAGTGTTTTTTAACAAATTTCAATACAAATTCATACGTAAATTTTAGATTTAAAGCACTTGTGGCTAATGATTTTTTTACCACTTTAGAAAATTAAATTTCAAGAAGATTTGACCTTATCTGAAAGAGAAAATTACACACTTTCGAATGAGCTTGATACCAAGTCATTTGCATGTCAGGATCTTATTTTATAGGCGTTCAAAAATGGTCAAAAAGGGCATTTTTTGACACTTTAACCGCGATTTTCTCAAAATTGTGACGTGATAGAAAAATTTGAGTGACCGTTTTGGAATCGGGACACCAAACCCTATCAACTTTTTTTGGTTTCATCCAAAACGCAGCGACAAACCTCAGATTTGTAGAGTGGTGTAATTTTTTAGGATCTAAGAATTTTCGTTTACGAAAAATATTTTAGGATCTGAGGACTTTTGTATACGAAATGTAAGAATAAAAAAATGCTATTACAGTAGATACGAGGGCGGATCAATAATTCCGTGACTTTTTAAACTTCCCTCGTAGTTATATGAAATGCAACACTGCTCCCATCAAGTACCACCTGTAAATCATAGAAAAGATTAGAAGGAACGCAGTGTTGTATTTGATGTATTTTCCAATATGGTGGCAAAATGCTTGTTCTTCCTCATCTCACACGTATTTAATATCAAATTAGATTCTTTGTTTATAAAAAATGGAATTTGTCTTTCATTTAATTAAATTTATTATTTATTTAGCTTTATTCAACGTTTTTTAAAGATAATACGCAATATTGATAGTTTAAAAACTTTTTTCTCTTTTGTTATTTGCTTTGTTGTTGTTCTCCTTTATGTTGCATTGTTTTTATTAAACGTCAAAAGTTACATAATGTGCTGTCACTAATACTTATTCAAGCGAAACACGACTCTGTTACACTTCTATTTTTTTCTATGCTGTAAATAGACTACTGTTAAATTTTGAGCAAGTTCCGTCATTTACTTTGCGTTTAACAGCTGTTCAAAACTTTTTTTTTAATTTTTTAAAATGGAAAACAGTGAATTTTTAGTGCTCATTAAACATTGTGCTCGATTCTCGAATACGACTTCACCATTCACCCAATTTTTAAAAATTTGATATTCTTTCGAATTTTAAGATTTTAATTTTTTTTTCTTGTAACTATTAAAGATCTAGTTAATATCTTTAATAATTACAAGAATAAATTTAAAAATCTTAAAACTCAAAAGAATATCAAATTTTTAAAAGTTGGGTGAATGTTGAAGTCGTATTCGAGAATCGAGCACATTATTTTTTGCGAAAAAAAACCGTCAATCAAACCAAAAAAAAAGCTTGATAAATACTATGGGGACTCTGCACCATCGATTTCAATGGTAAAAAAGTGGTTTATTGACTTTCGTTGTGGTCGCACAAGTACAAATGACGCTAAACGTTCTGGACGGCCAATTGAGGTGTTGGCCGACCGAAGAGTAAAAGTGCGTGAAATTGTTGATGCCATAGGAATTTTATATGGCAGTGTGGTTCTAATTTTAAATGACCAAGTACTACAACATATCAAGTTAGCGAAACCGAAGGAGGTCGTGTCTGAAATAATGTGCTGAAGCATGGAATACTCCATATACTTTGTGGGGTACCAGACCGATATTTCGATGAGCTACAAACGGAATGACAAACTTATATATACATACCCTCTACTAACAAGGAAGGTATCCCATATCTTACACTCTGATTGCTCTGCAATTTTTATATGTTAATAAGTACTAGTGCCCCCCATTTCCCGGTTCTCGGTATTCCCGGGAATACCGGTATTCCCGGTTCTGGAACCGGTTTCCCGGTTCTGGAACCGGTTTGCCGGTTCTAGATATATTCCCGGGAAAACCGGTATTCCCGGTTCTGATCCTGGTACCGGTTCTTAAAAAGCAAAAAAATACTATACCATAAAATATTTAAATTACACCATTTAATCAGTATTTCAGAGGTATTTAGTTGTGTTTGTAAAATTATTTAAAAATCATGTAACTATTTTCTTCTTTAATTCATAAAAAAAAAATGGAAATGGTATTTTTCACATGGTTTGTATTTTTTTTTTTTTTTGGTAAAAGCGAAGAAAAAATTTTACGAAATATGCATACCGGTAGTCCCGGGAATACCGTCAGAACCGGAACCGGGAATACCGGTATTCCCGGGAATACCGGGAATAATTCAAGAACCGGGAAACCGGTACCATTTCCCGGTAATACCCAGAACCGGGAATACCGGTATTCCCGGTACTACGGTACTGACCGCAGGCGCTAATAAGTACCGAAAACTAAGATTAACCTGCTATTTTTTATCGGCTATCCCGGTCGTTTAAAAAAGGGTTGCCACCTTATGAAAAATTATGGCCTTTCGGGAAAATCTGAATAAAAGCCGAAATAACTGGAATTTCGCCAAAAGCAAAAACACGTGTCGGCTTAAACTTAATTGAGATTAGTATAATAAATTTGGGGGTTGTACGTATATACTTCTCCATATAAAGTAGCTCAACATTTACACATTTTTGATAAAAACCAACTTAACTAAGCCTAAAAATTTCGACACATCATTGGATAGGCCCTATAAAACCTTTCCATTCATAAAGTTCCTTTGGAAGAAATGCGAAAAAAAATCCCGTTTTTCACCCTTCCATTTCCCCCCCTTTAACCATCACGATAGCCGATGAAAAAAACAGGTAAATCTTAGAGTTTGTTCCTCTACAACATATTAAAAGTGCAGAACAATTGGATTGTAAGCTAATGGAATACCTTCCTTGTAAGTGGTGATAAAAAAATTCACCCTTCCCCATCACAAATCGGAAATCGTGATTTTTGTTTTCATCCACATTTGCTTTTCACCTCCCACAAAAAAGGCATGACCTTATTTAACCCAATCAAAAAAAAAACAAAATCTTAACATTTTTAAACACTTTTAAATTCCTATACAATTTTTCTTTTTTTTTACCAACATTTTTTTATCTGGTGTATTTACTTCTTCCAATTCACGTTAATACACCGCTTTCCAATAGAATTTATTTACATTTTTTGCGTGGAGACAGAGTGTTGGTGTTCGTTTATATTTGTGCAAAATAAAAATGTTTTTAATTAAAAAACGAAATTGAAAATTGCTGTTTTTTATATTTTTTTATAAATAAAACACGTGATAATAAGTTAAAACCAAAAAAAATATAAAAGACATTAAAATAATTTGTGTAAATTAAAAAAAAAAACGAAAGAAGAAAAAAACTGCAGCTCTTATTACTTTGAGCAAAAAAAATGTATAGACAACAAAAGTAACTACAACATTACTTAAATAACACGTTGTTGTTATTAAACATTAAACAAATAAGTAAATACAAAACTAAACAATTATATTTACAAATGTTAATAAAGTGTAAAAGAAATATATTTTTTATATACCAAAAGTAATTTAATTGCAAAAAAAGGTGCAAGAAAATCATGTGAAAAATCGATTGGAAGTTTAGCTTATATGTAAAGAGGAAAAAATTCAGTTTGTGGTATTTTCCAATGCCATGTAGATGACATTGGAATTTTCACACACACGCACACATCGACGAACGACGAACACAAAAAACTAAAAAGACACCAAGAAGAAGAAGAATTTGATAATTCAAATGGAAATGTTAAAATCTGACAAGAAAGCGCAATTTTATGTTCACAATGAATTATGGTTGTTGTTGTAATCAAAAAGTAAAGTGACATCAGTGTGAATGTAAGAAGGAAAGAAAAAGAGAAACAAAATAAAAAAAAAAAAATTGTGAAAAATAAGAAATTTCACTTTATTTTATAATACATTTATTTTATTAAAAAATATACAACAAACGCAATAGAATGATAAAATCTTTATAAATTTTATATAAAGTAAAAAAAAGGTGTTGAACACTTTATTTGTTGTTTCAATGTGGAATAAAAAGAAAAAAACTTTATTTGCACCACCACCACCACTTTCATCATTAAAGTCGACGTTGTCGCCGTCTTCTTCATCACTATTGTTACTTTGTATGTCATCTAGTTTTACGCTTGAACTGCAACAAGCAACAATTGCAGCAGCAGAAGCAGCAACAATAACAGCAGCATTTAATTGCATCGTTGATAGTTCCTGAGTTATTTCAGCGGAGAGATAGAGGTGTTACGAATAATGGAATCTGGTCCCAATGGGATTAAAGTAGAGCCATCCCTAGAACAGCAACATTTACAACAGCAGCACCAGCAGCAACAACATCATCATCAACAGTATGCCACAAATTTGCTAGCTCTCAATGGCTCTAATGCCCGCCTACTCATCGATCATCCATCGTCCGCGTTGCTGGTACCGCTGTCTCATCATCAGCAACAATTGCAGCAGTTACAGCTGCAACAACAACATCAGCAACAACAGCAACAGCTGCAACAACACCATTTGCAACAGCAACAATTGCAACAGCATTTAGCCTCGCAACAGCAACAACAAGCCGCACAACAACAACAGCAGCAACAGGATCAACAATTGCAGTTGCAGCAACAGCATCAACAGCTGCAATTGGCCGCCGCTGCATCGGCCTATCCTCAGCCTTTGTCCCTCAAACAACCTCTACCTACACCGATAATCAGCCAGAATGCCGGTAGTGGCGGTGCAACAGTAGGAACAGCGGCCCCAGCAAATACCACCTCTTTGGGCCCGGCCTCAGTAGCATCATCAACCTCGTCGGCCGTACGTCATCGTTGGAACGAAAGTCCGGAGGCCCGGGCACGTCGTCTAGCACGCAATGCCGAAAGGATGCGTGAAAGACGCAATCGTGAAACGGAAGATGAATACCGCAAGCGGCTGGCCCGCAATGCCGAAGCCAATCGCATGCGGAGACAAAATGAAAACGATATGGAACGGGCCATGCGTTTAGTACGTAACGCCGCTCGGCAGCGTCTGCGTCGCGCCATGGAATCGCCCGATCAAAGGGCTAAACGACTGCACAAACTTGCCGAACGGATGCGTATGTATCGAGCTAATGAATCACCCGAGCAACGGAAGATACGTCTCGCCGAAATGGCATCTAGAGCCCGTCAGCGCATTGCCAGCGAATCACCCGATCAGCGTAAGGATCGACTGAAAAAACTCAATGAGTATGCGAGAAAGGTCAGAGAAAAGAAAAAAATTATAAAACACGGCGCGGCGCAGACTCCGAATTCGAATCAGAATTCGAATACGACGCAAAGCGCTACAATTAACTGTAATAATAACGACTCTTTAAATCTAAATCATCAGGCACCACCCTCATCAGGCGGCGGAACAGCTGGAGCAGGAACAACCACGGCCACCCCCACAGGTAACGACGATGTCACGCGACAAAATGCAGGCGTAAATCATGAAGATCAACAGCAGCAGCAGCAGCAACAACTTACAGCATCATATCAACAAGTGGCCGCATTGGCCGCAAATCCCATTGAATACTATCAAAATATGTTCATTAATCCAGCCACTCTACGCACAGGTAGCGCTGCCCTCTTAAAACAGGAATCACAAACACCGCAGCCCCAATTGCAACAATCGACTACCAGCAACCTGCAGCAGAATCGTTTTGGCACACCCCATCAACAGTCAGCAGCCTCTAATCTTCTTGATTCCGAGGCAACAAATTTATTTCAGCAACAACTCTATGATGAGGCATCACAAAAGGTATCCTCTAAACTGCCACACGCAGCAGCTAATGTTCCTCATTTCAGCACAATTGCTAGTTCGCTAGAATTGTATCAAAATAAGTATGCTAAGAAGCAGGAGCTTCAACAGGTTGGTATAGTGTCGAACTAAATGTTTTTGAACACACACAAAAATATCAATTTAGTTTATAAATGATGACGACCGAAGAAGATTATAGCAAATGATTTATGAAATTGGAAGAATATATTTCTTGATTTAAGTCTTTTTTAAAAAAAAAGTAAAAACAATTCGTTCGTTTTCTTCTTTTGCTAAACAATGTATGTATTAAATTTTATAGTCAACGTCCGTGCTTCTGTAAGAAAATCGGAGTTTGCGTCACTATTTCAATCATTCTTTTCTCTACGACACCATTTTCGTCTATATATTACGATTTTTTTAGTCTCATTTCGCCGGCAATACATTGATGGGTTCTAACTGTTATTTCGACGATTTTATATTCAATATGTGAGTTATAATACATTTTAAAGTTTTTTTTTTTCTTTTTATTTTTTTATAATAAAGATTTTAAACAAAATTTTAATATTTTACTACACCCACTTTAGATGTAATTAAAAAAGAAATCACAATTGTAATTTAAAGATTCCATTTGTAATTTGAAGAAATAGACCAATTGTTATTCAAAAGTGATCAATTGTAATTAAAAAAAGATCAATTGTAATTTGAAAAATATCAATTGTAATTCGAAAAAGATCAATTGTAATTCAAAAAAGATCAATTGTTATTCGAAAAGATCAATTACAATTCAAAAAGATCAATTGTAAGTCGAAAAGATCACTTGTAATTCAAAAAACATTTCAATTGACCTTTTTCGAATTACAATTGATCTTCTGCCGGACGGTGTTATTGATCAGCGTTCGTTCGTCCGTAAAAGACACGATACAGTCCAAAATAAAAGAGCTAGACTTCTGAAATTTGGAGCAAATATTTATGGTCGTAGTCTAGTTAAGTTCGAAAATGGACAAAATCCGACCAGAGGGAAAGAAGTTCCCCCTTGAAGAATGTTTTTAGAATTACAAATGGAATTTTCGAATTACACATGAAATTTTCGAATTACAAGTGAAATCTTCGAATTATAAATGGAAGCTTCGAATTACAACTAGAATCAATTACAAATAATCTTTTTTGTATTACATCTGTAAATAGTGTAGTAGTGAAATTTTCAATATTTTTAGGTGCATAATATTTTTTAATTAAATAATTTTACTACAGGAAAAAAATCTTTCAAAATCTGATTATCTTTCAACAGGAAATCTCAGAATCTGAAAATTTTTCAATATATTCAATATTCAATTCAATATTATTTCAATATATATCCTATAGGAAAAATGTCTCAGAATCTGAGAATTTTTCTTAGAAAAAATGTCTCAGAATCTGAGAATTTTTCTATAGAAAAAATGTCTCACAATCTGAGAATTTTTCTATAAGAAAAATGTCTTAGAATCTGAGAATTTTTCTATAGGAAAAAAAAAGAATTTTTCTATAGGAAAAATGTCTCAGAATCTGAGAATTTTTATGTAGGAAAAATGTCTCAGAATCTGAGAATTTTTATATAGGAAAAATGTCTCAGAATCTCAGAATTTTTATATAGGAAAAATGTCTCAGAATCTCAGAATTTTTATTTAGGAAAAATGTCTCAGAATCTGAGAAGTTTTCTACAAGAAACTGTCTCAGCATCTATTTTTCCCCCGTGAAAAATATCCCTGAGGTTATATTAGTCTGCACTGTGATGTTAGTTAAATTTTGGCTCTGTGCGTCAGCTTGCAACTTAAAAATTATTAATTTCCAATAAATAATATATAAATAAATATAAACATTTCCAAAATCTTAATCATTTGCTATTTATCTGTGTTATTAATTTTGTTTTTCCCTCACCGAACAAACAATAAAACATAGTCTAAGAATAAGACCATGTTTTTTCAGACAAATAATACAGCGAGCAGCAACAACAACAGCGGGTCTGTTGGTGTCTCTACGGGAGGAGGACAAAATGAAAAAAGTGAAGTGAAATTAAAGCCAACACATCCACAAATACAAAATCCTCCAACACCACTCTACAATCAATTTCCCTATTTGGCAACATTTCCGGCAGCAGCTGCCAATTCATCGGTGGCTGTAACAACGCCACCAAATACTCCAACACAAACGGCTGCCTATTATCCAATGTATCATAATGGCTTTCAGCTAGGTATAGCACCGAATACAGTGCCGCCACCGTTTACGCCGGTACATTTTTCAACGACCACAAATGCAGTTGGATCATCGCCACCAAATGCTGCGGGTAGGCGAACATTTTTTGATTAACATAAAACGTGTTATTTTCGAAAATTAATTACAATTAATTTTGTTTTATTTTTTTCTTTGAAATCCTGTTGTTACTTTCCATCTCTATAAATCTCTTTCTATATGTCTCTGTCTCTCTCTACAAATGTCGATATAATAGCAAGCCAACAACAACATGTAATACAGGATTTTCCAAAAGTGGTCCGCGGTCGCCCTAGAAAGCTGATGTTTAACAATAGCAATGGTAGCTCATTAATTAAGGATGAAGGTGTAACGTCGCAGGACGATGTACTTCAACAACAGGAGCAACAACAAAAGATGAGTGCATTGCTAGAACAAGAGATCAATCAAATGTTAGCCTCACCACACATGGCTCAGCGCCGCGGACGTGGTCAACAATATCAACAACAACCAAATACACAATTACAACAGCCACAGCAGCAACAACAACAACAAATACAACCACAAATACAACCACAACAACACCACCTACAACATCAAGAACATTCCTCCTCCTCATCTTCCTTGTTACCCATCATACGCAGCAATGGCAAATTAAAATATGAAAGTGATGATGAAAAACGTAAACGTCTCGATAAAATGGCTGCCCATCAAAGAGCCATACGTGCTAATGAGACAGCCGAGCAACGAGTAGTACGTTTGCAAAAACTAAGCGAAAGAGCTAGATTAAAACGAGCCGAGGTACGAGCTACCGAAACACCCGAAGAGAAAAAAGTACGCCTTTCCAAACAAGCCGAATATGCACGAATGCGTCGTTTAAGAACGCACACACCACACTTCCGAATAAAAACCGATGATGGTGGTACGACAACACCAGCAGGCATTTATGATCAGTCCATGGGTGATGCCTCCACAAATGGTTGCTTTGAAACGAAACCAATTAATAGTGGTGGCAGTATTAGTGGTGCTAGTATTTCACAAGAAAGTACCTCAAATAGTGGGGAACAGCAGCAACAGCAGCAGCAACAACAACAGCAGCAGCAACAACATCAACAACAATTGTTGCAAATTCAACAACAACAGCTGCAGTTGCAGCAGCAGCAACAACAACGTATGTTACTTCCAATTCAAACACCAATTTTACAACAAATAAATAATCTTAATAATAATTTTTTAAAGGGCAACTCTAAAGAATATAATAATAATGGACAACCGGAAAATAATGACATGTTAAAAATTCTCGAACCCATAATTGTTATGAAAACTAAGTAAAACCTCCTACAACAACACATAAAACTAAAACCCAACACAAAGTAACTAAATAAAATGGTATGTAACTAGACTTTAAAATTGTATTTACTATTTAAATATAAAGCTTAACTATTGAAAAATAAATCATTTTTATTAATTTAAAAATTAAATCAGAATTTAAGTTTAACTTTATTATAAATTTATTAAATTGTAAAAACTTTTTTTATCAAGAAAAAAATATCTATGGAAAAATAACAAGTAAAAAAATTATACTTGGGCGATTCCGACACAATTTTTTGACGGAAAATATGTCCCCAGTCCAATCAGGAACCTAATGGATCTTTGTTAACACTGTGTCGGTCGATTCGAAATCACCTATCCCGTGACTGGTGACAACGGAACTTACGGAAATTTTTATCACGTTACAGGTCAAAATTTGAATTATCACTTAACTGTCTCAAAAATACTTTTGCCTTGACCGGAGACACAATAGGACAAATCGAAATTTTACCCGTAAAAAATTTTCACATTTTTTTGCGTTTGGAGTAGAGTTTTTGTTTTCTCTTACTTTTTCATTTATTCATTCATCATTCATTCCCAGTCAAACAGAATTTAATAAAACAGATCAAATTTAACCTTAGTAAGTAGATTTTTTCTTTTTTAGTGTTCTTTAAACAAACTTTTTGTTCACATTTTTTTTACTACATACATATGTAGTTGTTCTAACTTGATAAGTCAGTTTATTTAATCGGTTAAAATAGATAAACTGAAAAGAAATTCTGCTTTATATGTACGAAAACATTCGTACAATATACGAAAAATATCGTTGTTTCGAAAATCTTGCGTACAATGTAAGAAAATCTTTCATAAAACATTTTTTTTGTATTCACGAAAAATTTCTGTAGAATTTACGAAATAAATATTATATAAAAAATATGGTCTAAAAAAAAGCTTTCAAGTTGATCTTGATTATTAGTAAGTCAATGCGGAAAATAAAATTCGCAATTTCCTGAAATTTTTCTTTTGCCATTTCCATCATGGCTTTAATAAAGGAAATCCAGTTTTTAATCGACTGTACATATTTTTTCGGAGTATGAGAAGTTTTAAAAAGTCTCTAAACTGCAATAGTTTTTCCATCTGGCCATTAGTGACAGTTTATTGCACGTTTATCAAGATATGTATTACAAAATGTGGATCGTCCATTGCAGCATTCTAATCCCTTATTGATTGCAAAACAAAATTCGGATGCCGCATCGACCATTTTATACGTTTTTTTTTAATATTTAATTTTTTAAAAGCGACATAATTGCTTCTACTTGTAGTTTGTATTTAAACGCATTTTATCAAAGCCGGCAACTTTAACATGTCTTTCGTTAAATTTTCGTTCTTGATATTAGACTTTCATTTAATTCTACAAAAAACATTTTCAGCCTACTTTGCTATATTTTGTTCCCATGGCCAAATTATTTACACTGTGGTACAGGTAGGGTTGCCAGATACTAGAAGTCAAATAACTGGACAATGAAAAAGTTTCAGCTGGATTTTTAAAAAGTAACTGGACCCATACATATTTTTTTTATAATTTGAAAAAAAAAAAAAAAATTCAACCGATTTTCATATTTTTATTTTGGACTAAATGATCGTCTCTAATTGCCACGGCAAAATGTGCCTTTTTAAGCATTTCTTTTTCGTCATTGGCCTGAGGATTGTTAGAGTAATATTTTTTTTTAAATAACCCCACAAAATTAAGTCCAAAGTGGTCAAATCTGAAAATCTAGGAGGGCAGTTTAAATTTCCCGGACGTGTGAAGTCAAAAAAGGGCGACAACAACTGACCATTATTTGCCGATTTGACCAATCCAGACATATTTTTGTGAGGTTATTTTTAAAAGCAAAATGTACGCCAAGAATCGTTAAATCATCGACGAGCTCAAGGAAAACATTCGTGCCGAAATCAACGCTAGACTGGCCGAGATGCTCGAAAAAGTTGTCAAAAAAATAGTGAAAATGCAGCAAAAGATCACATTTTCCGTATCCAAAAGAGGCATTTATGTTATATTTATGATTAATGTTTTATTCAAAAAGTAGTCCCAAAAAATTGTAAAAAATATTTATTAAAAAAATAATTGTTAAAATTAAAGAAATCCTTTTTCAACTGGACAAATTATGTTTTAACTGGAAACTGGACCAGACCTCAAATAACTGGAAAATCCAGGCCATTCCAGGCCGTCTGGCAACCCTAGGTACAGGGTATAATGAGTTTGTGCTGATGTTTGTAACTACCCGAAATAATGGTCCTAGACCCAAGTTAAGTTATACCGATCGACTCAGAATAACTTTTTGAGTCGATTTAGCGATGTCCGTCCGTTTGTCCGTCTGTCTATCTGTCCATGTAATCGGTGTAAACATGATACAGGTCGCAATTTTTGATCAACTGACTTGAACTTAAGCCTCTATTGACCCAACAACGAAGCCTATTAAAATTGGAGAAAATCGGTCCATATTTAGACCTAGCCCCCATACAAAGGTTCTCTTTTGTTTTTTCTCAAATTACTCTAATAACCGTACTTGTTTTGTCTTCATAAATCACGAATTTTAAAGGACCAGTTCTTCTTGTAGCCCCCATACAAACCACCTTCCTGATTTTAACATAAATCTCTCAAATTTCCTTTTTTTGTACTTATTAAAGACTTGACAAAATATAGATCTAATCGGTCCATGTTTGAACTTGCGACCCATATTCCAGGAATCCTGGTGTAGGGTATTATTTTTTTATTCAAAAACGCAAAAAAAGGCCAATAAACTTTTGTGTCAGGGACTAAGCAATTAAAAAAAAATCGGAACATGGAAATTTTGTAAAAATAAAAAATTCTTAAAAGCATTTTTCATGAATTTTTTTACTCCAAAACGCCAAAAAAAAATGCCAAACATTTTTGAAACGGGACTTAGGAAATTTTCAAAACTTTGAAAATTTTCGAAATTTAGAAAATTTTTAAAAATTTTCAGCCTTACCACAAGAAAATAAAATAAATTTAAAATGAGCTTTTAATTTTATTTCCATACAAATTGTTTTTGTTTTTAAAATCGACTTTCAAAAAATGTATTGAGAATTTGAAATTTAAAATAAAACTTTTGTTAAAATAGACTTTTTGTTTTCTTGTGGTAAGGGCCTTTATTTGCTTTAATATATTTTTTAAAGCAAATATCTTAAAAGCATTTTTAAAGAATTTTTTACACCTAAACGCCAAAAAAAATGCCAAACATTTTTAAAAAAAAACTTACAATTATTGCCAGTTTACAGAAGGCGAACGATGCACACGAACAAAAATTTTGCATGTGTTTTGTTATTGTAACAACAACAAAATACATGTAAAATTTTCGTTTGTGTGAATCTTGGGAAATTTTCATTTAGGAAATTTTCGAAACTTAAAAAATTTTCAAAAATTTTCGAAATGTATGTAGAAAATTTTTCGAAATTTTTTTGCTTTAAAATATTTTTTATTCCAAAACGAAAAAAAAAAAAAATAAAAAAATTGAAAATTTTATATGTATATATTTTTGGGATTCGGAAAATTTTTCAAAATTTGTAAAATTAGAAATTTTGTTCATGACTTGGTAAAAATTTAAAAGTTTTGCTTTGTCTATTGTCTCCGGGCACGTTTTTACCAGTCATTGAACAGGTGATTTCGGACGAAGAGACACACTTTTCCTGCAGGGAATATTATATATTGAACTTGCGATGAATTAAATAAAATTATTACTGAGA
This sequence comes from Pegoplata infirma, assembly GCA_963921195.1. Taxonomy (NCBI): domain Eukaryota; kingdom Metazoa; phylum Arthropoda; class Insecta; order Diptera; family Anthomyiidae; genus Pegoplata; species Pegoplata infirma. The sequence continues at coordinate 85,204,817 of OY992540.1, forward strand.
AATACTTTATTTTGAACACAATTATTTTTTTCAATTTTAATGAAACTTAAAATTTTGTGTTTTCGATTTTTAAAATCCCGTTCCTGATACTTTTTGAATATTTTTAGAATTTTAATTGATATTTTCTAAATTTTAATTGATATATTTTTTTTTAATTTCAATTTAATAACTTGAAATTTGAATTGATAATTTTAAAATTTCCAATTATGTATACTTTCAGAATTTATTTTTTGTTTTGTTTGACGTTTTTTAATAAATTTCAGATTTTTTTCAGAATTTTTATTGAGTTTTTATTTTAATACCAAAATATTTATTCTGAATCACATTTAAAAAAGTGTGTAACATGTTTGAAAAAAATAATAGCTTTGTTCGTTTACTTATATTTTTACTATTTTTACCTCAATTAGAAATATTTGTATTGAACATTTCCAACTCTAGTAAGATTAGTAAATTGTAAGTACACAAACCGATCTATTATTTAAAATACATAGCTTTTTTTTTTTTTTTGTTATGAAATATGTTTTTTTTTAAGTCTAGTTACATACTAAAAACAAAACGCTTTCTTAAAGAGACTTAACAAAATATAAATCTCAAAAAAAAAGCTTAAAAATAATATAAAAATTATATATATTACATACAAATAATAACACATACGCAGTCAGTAGATGTGATCCACATTAATTTGATGATATACAAATCACCCACACATATACAAACATATTTATACATAAAAATATAAAATTGTAGCTGTCAAATAAATAAAATAATTTAAAACAAAAAAAAAACGCAAAAATATTATCCTCAAAAATAAATAAAAAAAGTAATAAAAATGAGAAAACCAAGACGTATAAAAAATAATAAAAAAATCATAATCCTATTAATAAATATTAACATTTAGGCGCAGTAGTACATACATACAATATTATGTATTTAATAATAATTTAATAAAAACTATTAATTAAAAAACAAAAATCATTAAAATTAATATACAAAAATATTTTGTAGTAAAACAAAATAAAAAAAAACGCAATTTGTAGTTACACTCATTTCTTTTTATGTTATGGTAACAATTCTGTATAATTTTGTTCGTTCTGTTAACACTCTGTTAAGTTAACATTTGACTAATAAACATACTTAACATTTTAATTAGCTTAAAAAAAAAATCATATTTTTATAAAAAAAAAAATATTTTACATTTCATTAAGAAAAAAAATTTTTTTTTTGAACTATAACAGTTGTATATTTATTGGACAACCTTGTTACTTTTTTTCAAGTGAACTGAAACAATTGGAATAAAACACGAAATTAAAAAATTCAGCGACTTTATATTTTTTTAATTAGAAAAAAGTTTCGGTTTCGGCTAATATTCGGCCAAAATTTGGCCGAATATTGAATAGCGGCCGAAACCCCATTATTCGGCAGAAACCGAGACCGAATATTCGGTCGGACTCTAGAAAATACGTATACATTTTTTTTAACTATAAAAAGGGTAAAACTATTTATTTTTTTATTTTTTAAAAGCTTTTATGAAAAACCCGAAAGAACGGTATTCCGAACCGGTTTTTTACTAAAAAACCCGAAAACCAGTTTTCCAAAAAAAAGGCGGGTTTTCTAACTATTCGAATACCGGTTTTTAAAACGTGTCGAATAGTTGACAACTCTAATCATAACTTGTTTGTAGCAACCATAACACTTGCAGCCATCGGCGTATACAGAGGGGGCCAACAACAACAACAAAAAAATATTTTTTTTATATGTATTGGAAAACACAAATCTCACGAAAAAAACAACAAAAAATTTTTTGTTGTTGTTGGGCCCTGAAAAAACAGTCCTGCATACGCCGTTGCTTGCAGCAATCATAATATGGTCCTAAGTTAGGACCATAATATGATTGCAACAAAAATGTTATGATTGCTATCAACATACAGTGTTTTAATTGAAATTTGTATCATATTTTAATTGAAATTTGTATCATAATACAGTGTTGGAAAAAATAATAGGGATGACGAGTTTTAAATTTACTAACTCGTTAAAAACTTTTTTATAAATGTCTCATTTTTTTATCTTCAACTGAAAAATGATCAGTAATTAAACTGGATTTAATAATCTGTATTGCTTTTTACGATTCTCCTTTAATTAAATTTCTTATTGGCAGAATAGTTAGAAAAGTAGTTAATTTATCTGGAAAAAATAATAGGGACGAAATGCCTAAAATTAATTAAAAATTATTTTGAATTGAGTTTAACGTTAAGTTTTTAATAAATAAAAAAATAAATAAATAAAAATAAATAAAAATAAAAAACTCATTTTCAAGTTCATAAGATGCCATAAAAAGGGTCTTTTTTGAATAACAACCAAAAATTTGGTCAAATTACTTTGATGTTTTTCGGTTTCCACCCCTGGTTTTGGGTTTTTCCTTGAGCGAATCACTTTGAATACTTTGTTTTTGGAACACTTTATTATTAGGTCACTTAACATCATCGATATTCCATCCGCTTTTAAGCTAAAAATGTGTTTTCGTTCAAAAAACGTACAGTGGGCACCGTACCCATTATCCTACACTATTGGCGAATATAAAAAAGGCTAAAATAATTCCAGAGTGGGCAGATTTATTATTTTTATTTATTTTTTGTACTTTTTAATAATATTATTTAAAAACTTAACGTTAAACTCAATTCAAAATAATTTTTAATTAACTTTATTTATTTCGTCCCTATTATTTTTTCCAGATAAATTCACTACTTTTCTAACTATTCTGCCAATAACAAATTAAATTAAAGGAGAATCGTAAAAAGCAATACAGATTATTAAATCCAGTTAAATTACTGATCATTTTTCAGTTGAAGCTAAAAAAATGAGACATTTATGAAAAAGTTTTTAACGAGTTAGTAAATTTTAACTCGTCGACCCTATTATTTTTTCCAACACTGTATTATGATACAAATTTCAATTAAAATATGACGCTTTTAAATTATGGTTGCCACAATCATATCTATTCTCTGAGTACAGGTACACCCATATTTATTTTGCACATTTTTTTTGCGGATTATTTACTAAAAAAAAATTTATTTCGCGGATTTTTTGTTTTTGTCAAAATATTTGTTTAACAATTTTTTTAACAAAATTTTTATTCAACATTTTTTTTTTCAAATTAAAGTTTTTTGAATAAATCTTTTTTACATTGTGGAGTATAACAATATATTCGGCACGGCCGAATTTTTCTTTTTTACTTGTTTCTTGTATTTTTTTTTTGTTTAATTGCTAAAAAATATTTACTTAAACAGTTAACAGAACGAACAAAACTATTCATTATTGGACCGTTAAGTTTTGTTCTTTTAAAGATATATTTAATTTGTTTTTAATATTTTGTTTATGATTTTTTTATTAATATTATTTGTATAATTAATTTTTCTTTTTGTTTCAAAAACATTGATGTATGTAGAAAGTATACAAATGTAGTAAACAACAATTTATATACATATTTAACACAAACAAAAATAAAACAACAATATATACCTATAAATATATAATGTCCTAAGATGTAAAACTATTATAACTATTAAGCCTAATATTACTATGTAATAACAACAACAACAAAATAAATAAAAAATCATTAAAAATAATTTAAATGCATATACAATATATACAATAAAAATATATATATATTTAACAACAAAAGAAATATGAATGAACAAAATTATGTTATATAATAAATTATATATTATATACATAACATAATTTGACTACACTGTATACATAAAAAATATACATATGTATGATTAAAAACTAAAAAAAGAAACGTAATAATAAAGTCAATAATTTTTTAAAGTAGTAAACATTAATGTCGTATTATTTTTACTTCGTATTTAGAAAAAAAAAAGTTAAATTCTACTTGAACGAGTCCATGAATACTCTACAATGCCCACATTAAGAAAACAAATTTTCAAATCAAGCAATAACAATCTCATTTTAAAAATTAAACAGTGATAGAAGTCAACAAAGTTTCTTTTTTCTCAATTTTAAAATTTCCAATGACAGTTTTAATATGACTTGAGTAACAAAAAACATTTTAAAAATTAAATGAAAGAACATTGATTTGAAAATGGTTTCATGTTCAAATCAAAGATGCTCATAGTCAAATTGAGATGGAAGTCATGCTTAATTTAATTTTAATATAATTTATTTTTATCTACCCAGCAAAAAATAAACGAAGTGGTTCAAAAAGAATTAGTGGTTTCACTACATACAAAGTAGTGATAGGTGCCGAACTTCATATTCCGTAGGAAGTACTTTTAAAATCACTTCCACAATTGTTACAAAATAACAATAAAAACATCTTTCACCAGTTCTTTGCTTAATGATTTTGAAGTACCTTTTTCATATGTTCTTAGGAATCAAATCACCACAACATATGAACTTCTTTTTCAACTGAAACAATTAGAATGAGGGTGATACACGAAGTATGAAATTTTTTCTACGTCCAGCTTCAAATGGATTTAGGTTTTGCAAAAATGGTGACAAAATTTCGTAATGGCATTTCATTTCTCTTTATTTAGAGCTTAAAAAATCGAAAAGACGAAAATCGATTATTGATAAATTTTTCAAATTTCATATCTTCCCAGCAAAAAAAGAGCTTACCATTCACTACAAAATTCACCACAACTTATGAACCAGATGTACTTCTTCTTCAGCTGAAACACTGATGAATTTTATATGGGCGTGACACACAATATCACTAGTGTTTAGTATGTACATATATATTAACATCTTTATCACAACTTCTGAAGTAGTGATCGGGATGTTAATATAACTTGACCTTTTGGAAGTGCTTTTTTCATCACTTCTTTAGAAGTATATATTTCTTGGCATTTTGGATGTGATTATGTAATTTTTATATGGTGATTTAGAAGTGATTTTTTCATCACTTCTTGATAAGTACATATTTCATGACTTTTTGGGATTGATTTTAAGATTTTTTTTTTTTTAGTATTTACACTAATAATAATTAAAACCAAAACGATATTTTTAACAATGTATAATATTTATTATGTAATATTTAGACTTGAAATTGTTAAGATTAAATCGATGTTTTTAATAATTTAGTTTAGCTAATAGGAATTATTAATTAAATGTGGATGTATATATTTTTCTAATAGTTTTTCATGCGCTTAATCCGAATCTGGCCTTAGAAGTGATTTATCTTTTTTTGAGATATTTAGATTTTCGATTGACAGTACTGCATTAACTCAGATATTCGCAATGTTCGGGACCTTATAAAACCGAGAATTATTTTATGATGTATAATTAGTTTAGCACATCTAAAAATACTTCACTTATTCTTCAAATTACTTTTGCAATCCTTAAGATATCTTTTTTCATTACGGAGATATCGACCGATAAAATTATTGCAATTTCGGCCCTAAAAAATAAAAGAAAACAAATTTGAAAACCAACCAATTTGTCTTGTTGATATATAATAGTACCGAATTCGAAACTCTATTAGAGGTGCATCTAAGCCCGGCATCAATTTGGGTATCCATTTTAGGGTAAATTTTCAGGGTGCCATACAAAAAATCTTTATTTGGGCTAACATTATAGAGCTTCGCCATATCGGATAAAGATTTATTTTAAATAAAATTAATTAAATTCTTAAAAGTACATAGAGTTCTTAGTTTTATATTCAATTAAAATTTTTATTATTCGGTTAACCGATTAAATCTCAACCCCGCACTCAGAAAATTATGTAAGTTACTACATGTTAGTTATTTGTATATTTTACAGTAGTTAGTTGTTTTCAACTACAAAGTCAGTTGTTTTTGTATGAAAAATATCAAACAACTATTTCTGTTAGTTATTTTAAGTCGTTTTTTTGAACAACTAACAAAAAAGTACTGTGATGTAGTAACAGTTATTTAAAGTAGTTAATTTTATTTATTTTATCTCTGAAAAGTTTTAAAGTTTTTTTCCAAAAAAAAAAAAATTTCGTTATTTTTATTTTTCACAACTTTTTTTTTTAAAAAAAACTTGCAAAAAATTTGGTCTTCAATTTTTTTTTTCTGAAAAATATTTTGAAAAAAAAAAAAAAATTATATACACTCAAAAAAGTATGTCGGTAAAATCTACTACAAAAGACAGTTGTTTTAACTACATTTTGTCGTTGAAAAGGCGTCCACTACATAAACGGTAAAAACAACTGAACATGTTGTTGTTTTTAACTATTGATTTTCAACTACAAAATGTAGTAAAAACTACTACAAAACTGTTTAATACAGTTGTTTTTTCTACAATTGCCTGAAATTTTATTTAAAAAATTTCTTAAACGTTTAAATGATTGATATTTATTTATTTAAAAAGCAATACATATCAGTTGGTTGTATAGAATTTCGACATGATGACAATTTTTTGATGTATTTATCTGGAATTATAGAAGAAAAAAATTATATTAATAAAATGTTAAACAAAATAAATTGATTGTATTTACCTTTGTTTTTGTAATAGTTCATTTCAAATTTTCCCCGCTACTGATCAAAATTTGTCTGGAATACAAAAAAACGAAATGCTTTGGCAAAATTGATTTATAAAAAAAAAGAATTAATTTGAAATGTTTCAAAAAAGTATGTACCTGCTCTGTTGTGTATACAAAGAAAAGAAAGATGGCGCGCTCATAAGAAAACAAAACACTGCACACATTTTATTTTGTTTTTTTCCGATTGGTTTTTACGCACGCTTATGTGAGCGCTATATTATACACACTTGTTATCTCATTTATCCACTTATTTTCTTTCGCTCAAGAATATTTTTCCAAAAACATATTTTTTGTTATAATTAAATTTAATAAATTGTAATTTAATTTATTTAGATATTATTTATTTGGTATAAAAATAATTCCTTCCGCATCCCGCACGACCAACTCGCTCGACACATTCGTTTGCAATAAAAATTTCTAGAAAAAAACGAGTTTTAGAAAAAAACTAAAAACAACTACATAAATCAACTATTGCTACAGTGTAGTATATTTTTTGTAGTTATTTTTTGAAACTACTACAAAAAAAGTTGTTTGAGATTTTTTCATACAAAAACGACCGAAATTGTAGTTAAAAACAACAGCTACTACTTACTACACAAACGACCGTCATGTAGTAACTGCAATAATTTTCTGAGTGTATTGATTTTTTTATTTTTACTACATTTTAGTTGTTTTGACTACAAATGTAAGTAGTTTTTACTACATAAGTCAGTTGTTTTTTGTCAGTTAAAATAACTAACATTGTTAGTTGATTTAACTGAAAAAGTAGTTGACCCCAAAACAACTTACAAAGTAGTTATTTTAACTGACATTTTCAGTTGATTTTACTAACATAATTTTTTAAGTGCGATTAATTATTTGCCCGATTAGCCGATTAAACCAAAACCTCGATTAATTGAATACCCTAATGTTTAGAAGAGTTTTTAGTCATTTTGTGGCTATAATTCAGCCCTTTTTTAAAGGCTACCACCTTTTTTTGGTTATCTTTTTTAGCCCTTTAAGCACTTTTTAAGTCATTTGATTTTTACCATAATCTGGAAACTTTTTATTGTTTTTTTTTTGTACATAATTTACAAAACAACTCCAAAAATTATAAAAAAAAAAATGTTTTTATACATGTAGTTAAAAAAAACATCGAATAAATAAAATGAAGAGATAAAAAAAAGTAATTCTCTCATTTTAAATCAGATATCGTATATTATCTTTTTAGAACTTCTTGAGTCATTTGGTAATTTTAACAAAAATCTGGAAACTATATTTTTTTATAAAATAATTTACATAACAAATTCGCTTTTGCGGCATATCAAGTTAATTCATTTATAAAATTTAACTTTTTATTAAATCAGATAAAATTATAAAAAAAAATATTCAACAAAACAAATCCAATACTTAAGTGCCACAAATTTGTACTTTTCAATTGCATTTGTAAACACATATGAAAATGGTACTTCTAAATCATTGAGGAAAGAACTGGTGAAAGTTGTTATTATTGGCATTTTTTTAGCAGTTTTGGAAGTGCTTATAAAAGTACTTCTTATGGAATATGAAGATCGGCACATATAGCTACTATGTATGTAGTGAATCACTTATTCTTTTTGCACCACTTCGATTTTTTTTTGCTGGGTTATATCAAAAAAAGTTGGTCCTAAATAAAATAAATACATTTACGAACTAAAGCGGATGTTGCTGCATAACACTATTAAATATTGTTTAAGCTTTTTAGAAAATTGAGGTATAGGCTTGTGGTCAAAACAAACTTGTGAATCAATTCGCCGTGAATTTTTATAGTTTTGTGATCTCTATAATTACTCCATTTTTAATTCGAAGTATATACGTTAGATTATCAATGAAATTAATTTTTCTATCACGTAAGGTTTTTAAGATATTCGCGTTTTAATATTGAAATATTTGGGTCTCCTCTGTAACGTATTTTTAAGTTGCTCAAACACAATAGAACTCGATTTAGTAAAAATAAGGCATCTTTATTCCAAATCTGGCATCCAAATTTTTCTATCGCGTACTGTTTTTGAAATATTGGCGTTTGAAAAACTCAAACTCTACTGTTACGAACATGCTTAAAAATTGTGGATTGCAGTTTTGGAATCAGAAGGGTCCATTTTATATGAAATCAAGTCCTATTTCGTGGAAACAACGTAAGAATACGTAACAGTGGACCCCTAAAAGTGTTTTTTTCTAATTTTTAACAGCGAATATCTCAAAAACGGTACGTGCTAGAAAAATTGGGACGGTAGATTTGGAAGCAGGAGACTAAAATCTATAAGGACCAGTTAGAAATTTCACTGGAAGGTTTTTGCTGTCGAACAGTGTTTTTAGTGTAAATATTACAAAAAAATACTTTTTCAATCAATCTTACAAAAATAAGTAAAAAAGAACTTCTAATGTAGAAGTTCTAAATCACAAAATAAAAATAACATAATCACACCCGAAATGCCAAGAAATATGTACTTCTAAAGAATTGATGAAAAAAGTGCTTCCAAAAGGTCAAGTTATATTAACATCCGGATCACTACTTCAGAAGTTGTGATAAAACCACTAGTGATATATGTTATACTTAAGTGTCAATCTTTCGCCACTGAAAAGTGGCGATAAAAAGAACATACTTTGTGTGTCACGCCCATATTAAATTCATCAATGTTTCAGTTGAAGAAGAAGTACATCTGGTTCATAAGTTGTGGTGAATTTTGTAGTGAATGGTAAGCTCTTTTTTTGCTGGGCTATCTCCTAAAATGTTCATTTGTAATAAATGAATTGGAAATTTTTGATATACATATTATAATTTATTTTTATTTTATCACAGAAAAATTTTAAAAAAAGATTTGTACTTTATAGAAATAAAATAAAATATCGTCGCTGCTCCGACGAAAACTCCTACTTACAGGGGAAGTATCTCAACCCATATGAACCGATTTGCATGAAACGTAAAATATATATAAAAGGGAAAATTCTAAGGTTGGGGTGTCTCGGCTTATCGGCCATAACGTGGATTTAAGGGTTCAAAATAGTGCCCCCCATTTCCCGGTTCTCGGTATTCCCGGGAATACCGGTATTCCCGGTTCTGGTACCGGTTTCCCGGTTCTAGATATATTCCCGGGAATACCGGTATTCCCGGTTCTGATCCTGGTACCGGTTCTCAAAAACCAAAACAATTCTATACCATAAAATATTCAAATTACACTATTTAATCAGTATTTCAGAAATATTTAGTTGTGTTTGTAAAATTATTTAAAAATCATGTAACTTTTTTTTTCTTAAATTCAAAAAATAAAATGGAAATGGTAATAGAATTCACGTCAGAAATTTTGGTCTTGCAAAATTGCGCAATGTCAAAATTGCAACTTTTTTACTTGTTTCTTTGTGAATAAAAGCAATTATATTTATATTAAAAAAAATTGCAAATCTTTTCTTGCAACTACGCATCATATAAAAGGTAATAGAAAAATAAAAATTTTATTAAAAATTTAAAAAAAAAAAAAGTTGCAAACTTACACTGTTGCAAGGGTCAAAAAATTTTGAAGTGAATACCCTGGGTGTTTTTCACATGTTTTGTATTTTTTTTGGTAAAATCAAAGAAAAAATTTTAATTGTATAAAATTTTCCAAAATATACATACCGGTAGTCCCGGGAATACCGTCAGAACCGGAACCGGGAATACCGGTATTCCCGGGAATACCGGGAATGAATTAAGAACCGGGAAACCGGTTCCATTTCCCGGTAATACCGAGCAGCGGGAATACCGGTATTCCCGGTACTACGGTACTGACCGTAGGCACTTGTTCAAAACATGGGTCAAAAAATTGCGAAAAAAACGTTTTTTGGATTTTTCAGCCATCTTTTTCTAATAAACTATGTGATGTTCACATATGAGAAGAAATGTTTTTTTAATGCCTTTCCAACGGTGGCAAAACCTTGTAAAAGTTCGGCTTTCTTAAATACTTTTTTCACAAAAATGTGTAAATTTTGGGGGGTATTTATATGAAGACATAGACCTACGATGCCCATATGAATACGAAATAATCTTTATTAATTTTAAGTCGACACTTTTTTTTTGCCCTAGAGGATATTCCTATTAGTTCGGGAGTTATCGAAATTTTCCCGAAGGTCCACTTTGTTTCATAAGGGGACAACGAAATTTTAAAACTATGATATGGCCGATAAGCCGAGATACCCCAACCTTAAAATCGTCTCTTTTATATATATTTTAAGTTTCAGGCAAATCGGTTCATAAGGGTTGAGATACTTCCCTTGTTAGTGATTTCCTAAATTTGTTAATGATTTCCACGAATTTGTTTAATACTGTCCTTTTTCCATTAAGTTGACTTATAAAAATCCAGGGTTTACAATTAGCATACACAAAAAATTTTTTAAACAATATAATACTACAAATATTTCACGCCTTCAATATTTTTCTTTATTGCTAATTTAAAAATTAGAATACTAAAGCAATTTTTTAAAATTGCTAATTTATAAATTCAAACTTGAACATATTTTCAAAATGAATATATTCAAATTTTAAAATTTCTGAAGAAAATATTTTAGCAAATTTAAAAATTTGAAAATGAAAAAAAACTGGTGACAGCAAATTTAAAAATTTTAAAATTAAAAAAAAAAACTGGCCACAGCAAATTTTAAAATTTTAAAATTGCAATTTTAGCAAATTTCAAAACATTTAAAATGCTTAAATTGTAAATTTCAAATTCCGAAAATTGCAATTTGGTAAATTTGAAAATATTTAACATGCTTGTTTAGAAAACTTAAAAACTGAATATATTACAATTTGAAAACAATACAAATTAAATACACATACATACGTATGTGTGTTTGGACTAAAAAAAAATTGATGAACGACATTTATTAAACGAATACATAAATATTAGAAGACAAAAATGTTACACGGTTTTTGTGCAGACTTCTAGAATATATTTTCTAATGTATTTTTGCCTCCTAAACACAAATCTTTCATCAGAAAATTTGTATCGCCTTCTCGTGATATAGGCATTTTAGTATTTTGTGGGCCAATACCTCAAAGTCAACAATTCTTTTAGTATTGGAAAAATGTATGTTAAAAATTGGCATGAGTTTAAAATTTTTAAAAAATTTTAAAATTACTTAAAAATATTTACTTTTAAATGCCGAGTGACGCCTTTTGAATTTCTATATGGCTGATCCAATATGGCGCCCAATTTTTTAAAAATATTACAGATTCGCTTAAAACGTTTTATATATGGGTTCTTGGGGTCGCTTAACAAGAACCTGCAGTTGGATTTTTAAAATTCAATATGGCGGACTCAACATGGGGACCAATATTTTTAAAAAATAAACCGATTTGCTTGAAACTTTATATGCTCGGTGTTTTGGGGTCGCTAAAGAAGAATCTGAAGTTAGATTTTCTAAGTTCAAGGTGGTGGATCCAACATGGCGATAAATGATCCGACCCAGTGGCGTATTAGGTTCAATTACAATTAGGTTCATCAAAAAATGAACCTAATTGTAAGTAAAATGTAGTCAAATCTTAAAATGCGACTTTGTCTTTGAGAAAAATGCCTCAGAACAAGACTATTTCTTAAAAAAAATGTCTCAGAATCTTACACTCTTCTAAAAAAAATGTCTCAGAATCTAAAACTTTCTATAAGAAAAATGTCTGAGAATCTAAGACTTTTTTTATAGGAATAATGTCTTAAAATATTAGCCTTTTTCTCAGAATCTAAGACTTTTTCTATAGGAAAAATGTCTCAGAATCTGAGACTATGGCCTCTGTTCTGTCTTTCACAACTTTTCAATTCACATGAAAATTTCCGAATCACATGCAAACAAGTTACGTGTTTTCTTGATCACGTTTTCATTCGAAGTTGAAATCGAATAATTAAAATTTAAAAAATTATAAGGAAAAAAATGCATTCGTTTTACTTTCACCAAATTTTATTTATGTGAAACAAAACGAAAAAGAAATTCGGATGTGAAATCTAGAACACCAAAAAAATTCGAAAATTTTCACTTTCACATTTTTTGTGTGAATTACTTTTTTTGGAACAGCGGCCTATTTCTATAAAAAATTCTCAGAATCTGAGGCTTTTCTACATGAAAAATGTTTCAGAATCTGAGAACTTTCTATAGGAATAATGTCTCTGAATCTGAAAAATGTCTCAAAATCTGAGATTTTTTCTATAAAAAAATCGAAGAATCTGAGGCTTTTCTATATGAAAAATGTTTTAAAAAAAATGTTTCAGAGACACAAGCTGGGACTTTTTGTGTAGAAAAACGCTAAAAATATCTTTTTCTATGGGAAAAATAATTCAGAATCTGAGACTTTCTCTTTATGAAAAATGTCTCAGAATCTGAGTCTTTTTCTATATTAAAAATGTTTCAGAATCTGACAATTTCCTATTGGCAAAATGTCTGAGAATCTGAGACTTGTTCTATAAGAAAATGTCTAAGAATTTGAAACTTTGTCTATAGGAAAAGTGTTTAAGCATCTGAGACTTTTTCGATTGGAAAAATGTCTCAGAATCTAAGAAATTTTCTGTAGAAAAAATGTTTGAGAATCTGAGACATTTTCTATAGGAAAAATGTCGAAGAATCTGAGACTTTTTTTATAAGAATCTGAGACTTTCTATCAGACTTTCTATCTCAGAATTATAAACTTTTTCTATAGGAAAAATGTCTAAGAATCTTAGACTTTTTCTATAGGAAAATTTTCTCAGAATCCGAGAGTTTTTCTTTAGGAAAAATGTTTTAGAATCTAAGACTTTTTGTATACTGTTTTCTTTTTAAAAAGGTCTCAGAATCTGAATAATTTTTCTTAAAGAAAAGGCGAAGATTTTCTCAGAATCTAAAACTTTTTGTGTAGAATGTTTCAGAATCTAAAAACAATGTGCTAGACTAGAAATATCTCAGATTCTGGGAAAATGTCTTACAATTGGAGTCTTTTCTTTTAGAAAAGTATTTTATGAATATATTTATAGAATCATTTTCTAATGTGACTTTTCCCCGAGAAACGTTTTTCATTGGAAATATGATTTAGAGTCTTTCACTTTTTCTATAACAAAAACTGTCTTAACTGGAAATTGTCATAGAATCTTAGACTTTTCTTTGAAAAAAAATTCAGATTCTTATAATCTTCATTGGAAAAATGTATCAGCATCTGATACAATTCACACATTAAATATCAAAATATTAAAAAAAAATTTAATTTTTTCCCCAACAGTTTTAAACTTACAAAAAAATTATGAATCTGATTGTGTTACATTCAGTCATAGAGTAAAGAAAGGAACAGAGGTACGATTAGTGAAAACTTCGTGGAACCCAAATTGAGAACTGCGATTATCTCAAGGCGGGCTCTTTTAGATAATAGAATAGATAAATTGTTTTGTTTTGTTTTCATTTTCCTTTTAAATGCATTCGTTTATTTTTCTTCATTTCCTTTTGAAATGTATTTAGGGTTTCACTATTTTCTTCGATTTCCTTTTGAAAGGTATTTGGGGTTTCTCTTTTTTTCAATTTCCTTTTGTAAGTATTCTGGGTTCTAGCCCGAGATAATCGGAGTTCACGGCTAAAAAAAAATTAACAAAAGAAGTGCGGTTTCATCCGTAATATCTCTTATTCTTCTTTACTCTGTGATTGAGTTCAAGGAAAAGATCAAGACAAATTCTAAAACATGTGCTGTTATGAACATTTTTTGTAAAAAAAAATTGACAAAAAATATTGGGCCCCCACCGAAATAAAATCCTGGATACACCCCTGATCCGACCTAATATTCGGTTCGGCTAAAAAGCCGAGGCGAATATTCTGCCACATTTTTGGCCGAATAAAGAATAATTATAAGATATTGTAGTCACGTGTTGAAAAATGCACCAAACTCGTTTATGAAAAATTTCAAGCAAATCAGGTTACATAAAAAAAAATGGTCGCCATGTTGGATCCGTCATTTTAAATTTGGGAAATTCTACTTCAGATTCTAATTTAGCAACCCAAAATGCGTAAAAAGTTTTAAGTCAATTATTTTTAAAAAGTATCGCCATGTTGGATCCGCCATTTTGAAGTTAGAAAATCTAACTTCAGATTCTTCCTTAGCGACCCAAAAAAACCAGTGCATACAATATTTCAAGCAAATCGGTTTATTTTTAAAAATATTGGTCGCCATGTTGGGTCCGCCATTTTGAATTTTAAAAATCCAACTGCAAGTTCTTTTTAAGCGACCACAAGAACCCATACATAAAGAGTTTTAAGCGAATCTGTAATATTTTTAACAAATTGGGCGCCACATTGGATCAGCCAATAGAAATTTAAAAGGCGTCACTCGGCATTCAAAAGTAAATATTTTTAAGTAATTTCAAAATTTTTTAAAAAATTTTAAACTCATACCAATTTTGGAGAGAGGGTGGCTTGGTTGACGCAGAAACCCTCATATAAAAATTTAACATTCATTTTTCCAATACTAAAAGAATTGTTGGTTTTGAGGTATTGGTCCACAAAAAACTAAAATGCCTATATCTCGAGAAGGCGATACAACTTATTCTGATGACAGATTTATGTTTAGGAGGCAAAAATACTTTAGAAAATGTATTCTAGAAGTCTGCACAAAAACCGTGTAACATTTTTATTTTCTAATATTTATGTATTGGTTTAATAAATATCGTTCATCATTTTTTTTTTCATACACACATACGTATGTATGTGTATTCAATTTGTATTGTTTTTAAATTGTAATATATTCAGTTTTTAAGTTTTCTAAACAAGCATGTTAAATATTTTCAAATTTACCAAATTGCAATTTTCGGAATTTGAAATTTACAATTTAAGCATTTTAAATGTTTTGAAATTTGCTAAAATTGCAATTTTAAAATTTTAAAATTTGCTGTGGCCAGTTTTTTTTTTTTTAATTTTAAAATTTTTAAATTTGCTGTCACCAGTTTTTTTTCATTTTCAAATTTTTAAATTTGCTAAAATATTTTCTTCAGAAATTTTAAAATTTGAATATATTCATTTTGAAAATATGTTCAAGTTTGAATTTATAAATTAGCAATTTAAAAAAATTGCTTTAGTATTCTAATATTTTCTGTAGTAATACTAGAAAATTATTATATTCTATGCAATTTTTGACTACTGCCAGCAGCAAAACAAACCCTGTAAAAATCAATAAAAAAGTTCACAATTTTAATGCACTTAGGTTTTTTCGTCTGAGCAGCGTCGATATAGTAAAGAAATCGGATAATGATAAGAAAAATTTCCAAGAAGTCCTTTAAATGTTGTTGATGGCCTCTTGGATCAGGTACTCTATCCTCATAAATTTACACAACTTCAGTTTAATTTTTAGGGGCTTTTTTCACATTTTGTTTTTTTTTTCACTTTTATATAAACTTTTGGCTGATAATTATTGTTTTATTTTAAGTTTTTATGGAGATTAAAAAGTTTTTCCTAATGTGAGCCGAAACTTTTTAAAAATAAATGCGTTATTTTCATTGTTAATATTGTTGAAAACTCATTTTTAAAATGTTTATCATCAAAATGATAATTTCCAATATGGCGCCATCGTAAAACAAAAAGTAGTTCTTGCATACTTAATTCAAAAAAATATAATTTTAAGATCAGGACCAAAACATAATTAATTTTATAAAATTCAACTTCATTTAATATTAATAATTTACAAAGGTATTGCGAATAACTTCTTAAATAAGTAAGATGCAAGCAAAAACACGTTAAATTTGTATATTGGTTATATCTCATAAACTAAGCGAGTTTAAACAAAATGGATGAAATTTTAGCCATTATTACCCCTCCATAAACATTATTAGCGATCCGAAATGAATTTTTTCTTTGCAAGATTTTTAAATTGCGAATAAATTCTTAAAGGTAAGCAAGAACAATCAAAAAGACTTTAATTTTAACTTTTGAACCGCTGAACCGATATCGCTCAAATGCAATACCAAATATCTCGAAGCAAAAACAAGTAAATATGTTAAGTTACAGTCAAATCTGTGTATTATTTTGGCCGTGATCGCCATTTCAACAGACATACGGCCAACTCAAAATAAAACCTCTGTCCAAACAGCAGAAAAATCTGATGAAAATACACCCATTTTGAGCCATATGAGAAAATCTGTTAAGACAGCAAAAAATCTGCTGATTTTAACAGAAAACTTTGCTAATTTTAGTAGTATGTCGTACAAAAAAATTTTGTACGTAAAACAAAAACAAATTTGAGTCTTTTGTTTTTGTTTTACGTACAAATTTGGTAGTCACTCACTTCGATCGAAATTGCAAATCACACAACCGAGTTAACCACTAACTTAATATTTTTGTGTTTTTATGAATTTTTAAAAATTTTGCGAGTTTTATTAAATTTTTTTACTTCATTCCAACATTTTATCTGATTTTTCTGATTTTTTTTTTCTTAAATTTTTTTTTTTGGATTTCCCTCTATAAATAATCGCTACCAATTAAAACCCGTATCCGATATTTCTTTAAAATCGTTAACGTTATTTATAACCAAATCGTTTCGGTACACAACCTTGATATACATTTAAAATAAAAAAACAACCGTTATATATTTTTTCTAATTTCAATTACAGATTTATAATGTTAGAAATTAAAACTCTACACTCTATTGATACCGAATATTCTGCCGATTCAATTGAATGGTGTCCAAAACCAGATTTTAACAACTACTTTGTTTGTGGAACCTATCAATTGGAAGAAAATAAAGAGGAAAATACTGTAGTCACACCACCATGTCTTCGAAAGGGGCGAATCTATTTATATAATTTTGATATAAATAGTAAATCCCTTAATGAAGTATATCGGGTTGAAACAGCTGCAATTCTAGATATGAAATGGTTAAAAAATGTTGACAATGAATTACCACTTTTAGCCACAGCTAATGCCTTGGGGCAAATTGAGGTTTATGAGTTGGAAGATGCTAAGCTACAACTACTTAGTTCCATTGATCTGAATAAAGAACATGAAAATTTATTGGCGTTATCCCTGGATTGGGGAGAAATTCCTGAAGAATTGGTGACGGCAAATCATAAAAGTCATATATTAGCTTCAGATTCTAGAGGTGATATGAGCCTTTTGACTTGGACCGGTGAGAAAACTTTGGAAATTATACGTTCTTGGCCGGCACATAACTTTGAAGCTTGGATATGTGCATTCGATAAATGGGATAGAAATCGTGTTTATACTGGAGGAGATGATACATTTCTCCATGCCTACGATTTACGAATGCAATCCAGAGTATTACTTAACAAATCTCATATGGCTGGTGTGACGTGTCTATTAAGTCATCCTAAGCGTGAACATATTTTGCTAACCGGTAGTTATGATGAAAATTTACGTATATTTGATACTCGTTCCATGAAGCAACCAATGGGTGAAATTAATCTTAGCGGTGGTATATGGCGTTTAAAATCCGATCCTTTGGATCATAATTTAATTTTAACTGCTTGTATGTATCATAATTTCAGTGTTGTGGATATAGCTGAATGCAGTTCACCCAGTTTAGTTGGGGAGTTTTTTGAACATAAAAGTATTTGTTACGGTGGCGATTGGTGTTTGAATACAGATGAACTGAATGAAAATTTGTATATGGCTACTTGTTCATTTTATGATCATAAACTTTGTGTTGCTAGTGTAAGAAAATTATAAAAAATAAAAATTTCAGAAATACTTTCTGAACTTTGTGTGACAATCTTGCTAGCAAAAAAAAAATAGCGTTTTCGTCTATAAATTTTATTTTGGTAAGTAGCTGATTTTAATAGATGATACACTCAACCAATAATGTAGTTTTGTTCACAACTACACCAAAAAAAGAAACTTTATAATGACTAGGGTTCGGATTTTTATGCAAATGCATATTTGTTGTCGTCAGTCTGAGAGCAACAAAAACAAAATATCTTTGCGAATTAAGAAATTTGCAGTAAAATGGCATTGATTTGTTTGTGCATATTTTTGCATATTTTACTTTTAATGCATATTTTTGCATATATTGCTGATATTACATATTTTTGTCGCATATTTTTAAAAAAAAATTTTTTTTGATTTGATTTGATGAAATTTTTACATTGCTGTATATATTTTTTATTTTATAAAGTATGCCTTAAAGAACACAGAAGAAAATGTGGAAAAAAATGTTGAGTAACCACTTGTTAAATTTCAAAAAAAAAAAAAATGCGTATTTTTTAAATGGCGCAATTAAAAATTTACTTAAAAGTTTTTAAAAAAATTTAAGTAAATATTTTAATAAAAATTAAATTTTTTTTTAATTTTATTTTTTTCTGTTAGTTTTTGAATTCTCATTTAGTTTAAAGTTTATTGTTTATGTAAATGAAAGTTTGAAATCATCTTTATGAAATTTTTCTATGCCTTTAAGACATAAATATTTTTGGTAAAAGATTAAAAAAAAAAACAATTTTTTTTTGTAAAAAAAAAAATGTGAACCTTTTTTAATCTTTTTAAAAAAGTAAATTGATAACCCAGCTAAATTTTCTGTTCCAAATAATCGGTTCCAGAACGCATCAAACTACCCTGCAACCGGTTCTACTTAACATTCCAGAATCAATGCTTTTTGTTTGAAATTGTCCCGAAAGCAATCGTTTTTTAGAGCAAGAAGTTTTTTTGAAAAATAACTTAACATAGAAAATTTTGTTGTGATTACTGTAGAATATATTCAAGAATCTATTGAACCAGGAATTTGTTTCAAAAATATTTTCCTGGGAAAGTTTGAGTAACTTTTTACTTGACACAAATAAAAACTTAATTAAAAAAAAAAGAAAATTTTGAGTAAAGTTTTAAGTAGGTCAATTAAAAATTTACTCAAAATTTTTGGTATACATTTAATAAATTTTTATTAAAAGTTTTCTTAATATTTTTAAATCATTTACTGGTGCAAAATTGAGTAGTTTTTTACTTAATAGTATTACAAATTTACTAAAAAAATTTTTTGTGTGTGTTTTACTTTATTTGAACTTCAACTTTTGTGTATATTGTACCTTATTTTCGTTTATAAGACTTAATTTTTACGATTTTTATGTTCTTTTTGGTTTTTCTTGTTAATTTTATTTTTCTATCATTAATTAATGTTTTAAAAAAAAATTTTAAGTGCATATTTTTTACATTTTTAGCGCATATTTTTCTATTTTTGGTGCATGTTTTATGCGCATAAAACGCGATTTTAACTGCATAAAAGTCCGAACCCTAATAATGACTTTAAATTTAAAATAACAAATTTTTAGCAGATTTTTATACTGAAATAATATTTTAACAGAATCCTCAATCTTACATTTTCTGAAAACAACTAAAATTTTCCATTGCTTTCACTGATTCTGTTTGATGAATTTAGCAAAGTTTTAGTGAAAATTTTTTACTAATTTAACAGATACATTTAGTTATCTTTTTACGTAATTTTTTTAAATTTCGCCGATTTTTTTGTTCGGCATTCTTGAATGTTATTATTTTAGTTTTAACAAAGTTGATGCTCTAAAACGGACAATATATTATCCCAAGACTCGTTATTAAAAATCTAAACTTTGGGGCGCAATTACACAGGATATACATATTTTATCTGAATTCTCCGATAAAAATACAAACGTTTTTTTTCGGGACGAAAGAAAATATGTGTGAGTAAGAGTTTTAAATCACCCTGTTCTCACAGCTAAAATTTTCGTTTTAATCTTTCAATATATGTACTGTAATAGCATAAAGAAATTGCTTAAAATATTTTCTTAATTCGGTTTAATTGAGAACAGGCTAAACAGTTTATAAGAAAACAAGGGCGTAAATTCCCACAAATTTTGTAATTTTAATTGAAATTTGGTGAAATTTACGCAATGTAGAAGGTATTTGCAAATTTTTGCCGAAAATTCGAGCAAAGCTATTTTTTTGTGGCGACCAAAATTCTTTCATGTTTAAGTATTTTTTTTTTAAAGCTGTGAAAAATAAAAATAATGAAAATTCAATTTTTTAACTTACATGGGTAGTATTTCAACCCTTATGAACCGATGTTCATGAAACTTGAAATATATGGGGCATTCCATGTCAAATCGGACACTTTGAAATTTTTTTTTTTAGATTTTCCCAATTTGTTTACAGTTTTTAGTACCCTTCGAAAACACCTTCGTGGTAAATTTTCAGATTTTTTTGATGACCCGTTCAAAAGATATCGAATTTTTAAAAATTGGTAGTTTGTTCCATTACTCAAACTTGTTTTACTCATATCTTCTTTAATAATGATCCAAATTTCAAATTTTTTTTTCAAAATTTTTGTTTTTGTACGTACTTTAAAAAAAAAAAAAATCCCAAAAAATTCTTAAAAGCGCTCTAGTATGCGATTTTTATTTTTAAATTTAAATCTCATTTTTAAAAATGTTTGTACTCTTCGATTTTTTTTTTTAATTTTTTTTGTGTAAAACATCTATTGATTCTACAAATTTTTTGCCCAGGAAGATCGTGGGATAACGATTATTACTATTTTTAAAATTTTTTGAAAAAATTTTATTGTAATTTTCCAATCTTAAAATCATTTCTACTGATCCAATGGTGCGTCATAGAGGGGTCCTTTATAAGACCGATCCCCATTAATTTTTTTGTCTTAACATTTCGTTGGAACAAACTAATACCCTATTTCCAATTTTTAAGGGGGCTCCCACACAAACCGACATTTTTTAAAATTTGCTCCAACCGCTCTAACTGCCCTAATAGTGCCCTTAGAGCAACAAAATGTATGACCGACCCACAATATTTTTTTATTCCAAACATTTTGTGTGAACACACCTACCCTCTATCTTTAACTGTTAAGACGGTCCCCATACAATTTTTTTTATTTTTTGTAAATTTGTTTTATTTAATCAGCTTCTACTGGTCCAATGGTGCGTCCGAAAGGGGTCATTAGTGAGACCGACCCCCATTTATTTTTACCCTACAAATAAAACAAAAATTTTGAAAAAAAATTGAAACTTGGACCATTATTGAAGTTATGAGTAAAAGAAGTTTGAGTAAAGGAACAAACTACCAATTTTTAAAAATTCTACACTCAAAAAAATACGTTAGTAGATTTACTAATTTTTGTTTTGCTAATGCTAGTTAGCTAACCTTTAGCAAATTTTTAGTTGAGATTAGCATGTTAGCAAAAAATTCTTGTAAACTTCATTTAGCACATTAGCAATTTTAAACAAACTTTGAACTAATTTCTTTTGCTGAATTTGAAATTGAGTTGACAACATTTTTACAAGATTTTTTGCTAATATTAGCAAAAAGAAATGGTAATTTTTTTTTTTATTTTCAGAAAACTTTAAATGGCGCTATCTCGGAAAATAAGCCAGCTAGAGCAAAATGGAGGCCATTTTTGGTTCTCGGGCTCTCCATAGTATCGCCGGTCCTCTTCACATGTGTGGACCCTAATGGGTCCTAACTTTGGATCCAAAAAAGTTAGCATTCCCGAAAATTTTAAAATGCTCATATCTCGGTAAATATTGCCGTCACAACAAAAAGTCCAAAAGAATTTTTGTAGCTCTCAACACGTAGAACAAGACCGCAAAATAACCAAAAGCTCTCCGAGTAATATTTGAAGTTATCGAGTTTTTTAATTCTCAAGACCCCAGTGGTCCTCTAAAATCACGTATCTCAAAAACTAAGCAAGGTAGAGCGAAACGGACACAAATTTTGGATCAAAAACTATGACGATTTTTAAGGAACCCAACTAAGTCCATCGGGGTCTGGACCTATTGGGTCCGAACCTCAAATGTGTATGAACTAAGTTCAAAAAAAAAAAATCAGTTAACTAATTATTGGCAAAACATTTTTGCTAACTTTAGCAAAAAAATTGTGGGTACAAAATCAGCAAATTTTCTTGTAGGTTTACAAGCTTTTTTTGCTTACATTACAGTTTTTTTTTTGAGTGTACCACAAGAAAACAAAAAGTCTGTTTTAACAAAAGTTTTATTTTAAATTTCAAATTTTCAGTACATTTTTTGAAAGTCGATTTTAAAAACAAAAACAATTTGTATGAAAATAAAAAAGCTCATTTTAAACTTATTTTATTTTCTTGTAGTAAGGCTGTATATCTTTTGAACGAGTCATCAAAAAAATTTGAAAATTTACCACGAAGGAGTTTTCGAAGGGTACTAAAAACCGTTAACAAATTGGGAAAATCTAAAAAAAAATTTTTCAAAGTGTCCGATTTGACATGGAATGCCCCATATAAAGAGACAATTCTAAGGTTGGGGTCATAGTGACATAGTAATCCATCGACCGTTTTGTAGATCTGGAGACAATTCTAAGGTTGGGGTCATAGTGACATAGTAATCCATCGACCGTTTTGTAGATCTGGCATCACCAAAGATAATTGGAAAATTCTGGCAATGCCAAACTAAAGTTCAAACGCAAAGCAAAGAGAGACAAAAAACAATCTGCATTCTCACTGTAAAACTGGTATCTTCCATCTCGCTCACATTTCGATTTGTGATAAAATTTCGTAAACAATACCATATGGTTTTTGTTTACTACTTTTTCAAACGCCATTTGTTGGACTACTCTATGACTCTGGTTGGGGTATCTCGGCTTATCGGCCATATCGGGGATTTAGGGGTTTAAAACATTGGTCAAAAAAATGGCGAAAAAAAATAGTTTTTTGGATTTTTCTGCCATTTCTTTCTAAAAACTATATGATGTTTACATATGAGAAGAAAGGTTTTTTTAATGCCTTTCCAACGGTGGCATAACCTTGACACATTCGGCTTTGTTAAATTTTTTTTTTTCATTAAAATGTGTAAATTTTGGGGGGTATTTATATGAATACATTGACCTACGATATCCATATGAATACGAAATAATCTTTATTAAATTTAAGTCGACATTCCTGTTAGTTCGTGAGTTATCGAAATTTTCCCGAAGGTACACATTGTTTTATAAGGGGACAACGAAATTTTTAAACACTGATATGGCCGATAAGCCGAGACACCCCAACCTTAAAATCGATTCTTTTATATAGTATATTTTAAGTTTCAGGCAAATCGGTTCATAAGAGTTGAGATACTTCCCTTGTTAGAAAAGTTGTCAGAGATAAATAAAATTAACTACTTTAAATAACGGTTACTACATTACAGCACTTTTATTGTTAGTTTTTTCAAAAAAAAAAAACGATTTAAAATAACTATTGTTATAACAAAAATAGTTGGTTGATATTTTTCATACAAAAACGTCTGACTTTATAGTTACACAGTAAAAAGTTTTGGGTTAATTTTAATTCCTAGCTGGTGTGTATATATAACAATGCCAAAAATAATTTAATTTATTCCATAAAAAGTTTACTTTTAAAGAGATAAAAAGAGAGTGAGAGAATGGATTTTGAATTTATTTTTGGGTGTTATAATAGGTGTGTTCCAGAACTTTCCGGGTAAAGTTCGGTAAAATGAGAGAAAATCAAAAAACCTCTCACGATACCACAAAAATGCACAAAAGTACGGGAACGCTAAAAACCACATTTCAAGCCCAAAATAATAAAAAATGTAAACAAACCAATAACGCTAAAATATTTTCGTAAGAAAAATTACTTTAAACAAGAAAACAAATTGTAAAAGTTTATTTTAATAACAAATTATATTTTTTTGTATTGAAATAACACATTTCCTTGGTTTAGTTCTTTATTTTATTTAAATTTCCAATTTAGCTTCACAAAAAAAATCAGCTGTTTTTTTAACATCTGACTGTTACCAATTTACCCGAAAAAAAAGTGCGGGTAAGTTCGGTAAAATGAGAAAGTAATTTATTCTCTCAAAAACTCTCTCATTTACCCAATTTTTGCGTACGGGAACGCTTTTCGGGCTGGTTTGGGTACCCGCGGGCACCCGCGGTAACGTTGTGGAACGAACCTAATAAAACCAAAATATGGAAATAATTTTACACCTAAACAGGTGTTTATTTGAACAAGGCAGGACTTAAATTTCTCCAAAAATAAATAAAACAAATGTAAGGTTATGTTTTTAATATTTTTGTGTATTGAATACAAATACAACCCAAATACATGAATAAAGTTAAAATCCAGAGGATGTTGATTTGTCACCCAAACTCAGCACAACTCTGCATAAAATAAACTGCTACTGCTTCTATATTAAGAAATTATTCCTGGGGGTAGACACTGTCGTGATCTAAAAATTCCATCTCTCTGCCTTCTGCTTCAAGATTCAGCTGGCCTAAAAGTAAAGTTAACCAAAAATCAATTAAAATGATTGATAAACGTTTGTAGTCAATACTTACTTGATATTTATATTTCGGTCGGAGTAAAATCTTTACTTTCTGGATCACAAATTTTGATAATATAAAGATTTTACTTTTGTGTACATTGCAAACCTCTTTTCTCACTTTCATTAAATGAATACGCATTTTTTGTTCACTCAATATGACAGCTGTTTTTAATTCCTTGGTAAGTGTTTATCTTAAACTTGATGAAATACAATTTTTTGATGACGTTTGACGTTTATTTTTTATAAGTTTTTCAAGAGAGAAATTTAATTATTTTTTGGCATCAAAATAAAACTAAACAAGTAAGAGTGTTAAATTCGGCTGTGCCGAATCTTTTATACCCTCCAACACGTTTAAAATTAAAAAAAAAATTGCAGGGGCGTCTGTTTTTTTGGTGGGGGCGGATGGGGGGGGGGTCGGCGAAGTTGGTGGGGGACACCTGTACCCCCGCTATATATGTTTA
This sequence comes from Pegoplata infirma, assembly GCA_963921195.1. Lineage (NCBI taxonomy): Eukaryota > Metazoa > Arthropoda > Insecta > Diptera > Anthomyiidae > Pegoplata > Pegoplata infirma. The sequence goes on from OY992540.1 coordinate 85,230,055, forward strand.
CAAATTATTTGTTTATGATATTGACGCTTAAATAATACATTTTTATCGTTATTTTTAATTAATTTCTATAACCACGCCCCTAAAGGGGGCGGCCTGAAAAAATCGAATTTTCTAACCCCCTTGGTCCAAGCGCAGGTCTATGAACATAATATGGCATACAAATGTTACATTTGTTGAGCAAAAATTAAAAAAAACACGTAAAAATATCGTATTTTTTAGGGGTCGTTTTAGTTCTTCAAGGGGGAACTTTTTCCCCCCTGGTCCGATATTGCCTATCTTCGAACTTAACCTTACCAGTAAAATAAGAGATATTCTTGCCCAATTTCAGGGGTCTGGCTCTTTTAGTTTGGACTGCATCGTTATTTCTACAGACGGACGGACGGACGGACGGACATCGCTAGAATGTCTTAGATTCTATCACGGATCAATATTATATATACTTTGTGGGGTCCCCGACCGATATTTCGATGTGTTACACACGGAATGACAAAGTGAGTATACCCCCATACTGTGGTTGGAGGGTATAAAAAAATTACATAAAGATAATCAAATTTTTAATCCCTATGTGGTTTAGCATATAACCCATTTCGGATTTAACTTTGAGTTTAATTCCAAAGTAGTTTAAAATGTGCTCCGATAGGTTTTAAATATAACCCAAAACTTTTTACTGTGTAAAAACAACTAACTACCGTTAAATATACGAACAACTAACATGTAGTAACATACGTAATTTTTTTATAAGCCAGGATGTTAAAATATAAATAATCTACAAATTAAATAGTAGATTTATACGGTTCATATGGTGGTAGCTCTGCAATGAAGGGTGGTGTTGGCACTGGTGTAGGCATATCAGGAGCTGAAGTAGAAGGTGATGGTGGGGCTGGAACTCCATATGTAGTACCTTCTGACAAAAGTGGAGGAGTAGGTACACCAGGAGTTGATGTCGAAACTTTAGATGTTGCGTACTCAGATACAACTGGTGGCGTAGGTGAAGGATAACGGGGCGTACCTTCTGAAGCAGTTTTACTTGTTTCATCATTATCAAATTTTAAACAGAAGACATCTGTAGGACATAATTCTTCAAACATTTCACATGGTGGTGCTCGTATAAACTGCTCACAGGTAGAACACTTTTGTTGGCCAAAATAAAATACATAATCGCTTTCACATTCCATCAAAACTGGACTACTAGCTGCATTCTCGCAATAAAAGTATTGTGATATATTTTTAAAATTTGGAAAAAGAACGCTCCCGAAACAGTTAAAAAAACTTTCACAATTTGTTGGCATAAAAGTGGTATCATATTTCTTAAATGCTGGGCAGCCTGTAGCAAAGGCACATTGGACCAATGCTAAGATGAAAGCAACGGCAAAAACTATAATACAATAAAAATTTTATTCATATTTTAAGCAAATCCATTATTTGTTTATTTTCAACTTTGTATTTTTGTGCTACATGGTCTATAAGTGATGTGGACAAAATTTCACCCAAATCGGATAACTCTAACCCGTGACCCATTGAGGTCAAGTGCACAAGGTAAAATAAATTTCCATACAAGCAAAAAAAAAATTTTTTTTTTTTGAATGTTAGTGAGATTTATTAGCTTATTACGGAAAAAAAGTTCATTTCGATCGGACAAGTTTTTCAATTCTAAAATGGACTTCGAAAAAAAAGTTGAGGCTGGTTGGGTGCTTACTCTAAAAATTTTTCAAATTATATATATACCCTCCACTTATTGTTAGTGATAGAGGCATAGATGGGACTAATTAATTAAAGAGACCAATTAATTGATGGTTTAATTACCATTTAATTGATGTCAATGGTAATGAAATTTTTTTCATTACCATTGGTTGTATCAATTGTACCAATTAAATTACTTATCAGTTTAATTACTAATGAAAATTAAAAAAAAAATAATTACCATTGGTATGGCATCACTTAAAAAAAATAATTTCCATTAGTAAAAGTCGTCACATTTTTAATATTTGGAAATATCTGTTGTTTTTTTTATGGTGTTTTAGTTTGTCACATTTTATAAACCAAACATAAGTTCATTGCCTTTGTTTTTTGCGTTTTGTTTTTTGTCTTAAACATTTTCATATTTTTTTTTGTAAAAACATACATACTTTGATGTTTAAATTTTTAACTTTTCAAAAAAACAAAAATAAGCAAACCAATGGTTTTGAAACCAATTATAATTGGTGTTTTTCAACAATTGGTGCATTTCATTACCATTAGTAATTATTTTTTCAATTAAAAAAATTTAATTACCATTAAATGGTAATGAAAATTTTTTCATTACCATTGATATCAACCAATGGTAATTAAATTTCAATGGTAATGAAAAATTCCCATCTATGGATAGAGGGTATATATAAGTTTGTCATTCCGTTTGTAACTCATAGAAATATCGATCTGGGACCCAATAAAGTATAAATATTCATGATGCCCGATCGATTTTAAGACATTCTAGCGATGTCCGTCTGTCTGTGGAAAATGCTGTCACGGACAAAATATTGCACAGAGATGACTGAAACTTAACATATTTATTGGAAGTTCTCCCGAGAAGTTTGGTATTACATTTGAGCGATATCGGTTCAGCGGTTCAACAGTTATGAACGAAAATGTAAGAACCCCTCAAAAATTTCAGTACATTCCAAATAACCTAAAAATACAAAATGCTTTAATTCGGCTTCTGGTTGACATATGTGAACATAATTGAACACCAAATGGTATTGAAACAAGTACGAACATATTTTTTGACAAAAAAAGAAAAAAAATCGCGGATTTTTTTTTACCAAAATTTTTTTTTGCGGAATTTTTTTTTCCAAAAAATTTTTTTTGCAAAAGTAATTTCCTTTTAAATAAAGTTTTTTTTAATAATCTTTTTGAAATTGTGGAGGGTAACACTACATTCGGCAAGGCCGAATTTAACTTTTTTACTTGTTTTTTTTTTTTTAGTTTTGACAATCATACATTAAATATTTGTTGTTGATATCACCAAACTTCTCGGGGCAACAACAAGTAAATATGTTAAAATTCAGCTATCTCCGTGTAATATTTTGACCGTGATCGCCATATTCACAGACAGACGGACATCGCTAGAATGTCTTAAAATCGATTACTGATCAATAATATATACATATACTTTATGGGGTCCCAGACCGATATTTCGATGAGTTACAAACGGAATGACAAACTTATATATACCCTCTATCACTATTTGTAAGTGGAGGGTATAAAAACAAATAAAGTTAGTAAAATCAAAAACCAAATCACGCGCTAATTACTCACACAAAAATTCGACTCACGCAGATTTTTTGAACTCACGCACACTCACAATCACAAAAATAAAGTCACTCACACTCACGAGTGATTCACATGAATCACGTGACCAACGTCCATCTCTAGTTTCAATATATTTGGTAAGGCCTAATTTTACTTTTTTATTTATGTCTAAAAAGGGTCTTAAAAAATTAACCAATTCCCGTTATTTTGTCATCGACTATACTTTCAGTTAAAACCAGACAAAATTTTTAATTCTTTACAGATAAAATTCTATTTTGAATAAAATTCAAGATAGATTTTGAAATAAAATTTCAAAAAAATATTTAAAATTCTTTTTTAAAATAAAATTTTTTTAAATTTTATTTAAAATTCTTGAAAGATTTTAAAAATAATAACAAAATTAAAATCAAAAATCTTGAATGTTTGAAAATTTTATTTTTAAAAAAAAATAGAATTCTTTAAAATTTGAGAATTTTATTTTTTGAAATTATAAAATTCTAATGTTTTAAAGAAATTTATTAATTCAAAAATTTTATTAAAATATTTTATTAATATATATTCGATTAGAGTTTTATTCTATTTCGAGGCCCAAAATTTTATTAATTAAAAAAAAATTTCTTGTCTGCTTAAAAACTAACTAAAAATTTTAGTATTTAATTCATAGCATTTATGAAATATTTTATCCGAATTATTAATGCTTTTTAAAAAAGCTTTATTTTGCAGAATTTCAAAAAGTTTCTTTATTTACCGATTTTCATTATTTATAATTCTATTTTTTTTTTGTTATTGTCTTTAAAACGATTCTAATGGAACTGATTAACTTTTAAATAATGTTACTATTTTATAGAAGGTACAATAAAACTGTTGCACAAAATTTTATCAATCAAAAACACATTTTTTATCAATGAATTCATACAAAGACATTTTTTAATTAAGATTATGAAACTCACATTAATTACGGATGTATATTATATAAAAACAATAAACATCATATTCTGAGACGAGAAATTTACATATAAAAAATTTAACATTTTAGTTTATAATATCGTTCGGATCAACTACATTTTTTTAACTGACAAATTGATTCAAAAACAACTACAGGAATTAAAAAAAAGTAGAAAAGTTAAATTCAACTTGGCCGCATCCATGAATACCCTCCACAATGCCCTTTTTAAGTGGTAGTAAATTTTTCAATATTTTATTTTGAGTAAAAAAACTTTTTTTAATTCTTTCTGTAAAAAAATGTTTACTAATTTTTTTTGGTTCCCTATATGGGTACTTATACGAGGATATATGACTACATATGAGGCATTCCACACCAAATGTCCAGCGAAAAAAAACACCTGTACCATAAACTTCTGAATAGCTTGTATGGATAGCCCTATATGGAACTTAGAAAATTCCGTTTTCGGTTTTTAAATTTTTCAAAAACTGGGCTTAGGAGGCGTGGTCAAATATTGGAAAAATGGTCAAATTTGTGGCGAGTTGCCTTGATTAAATATTTATCACATTAAAACGGAATGCACCACAATCTTAAAAATTTACATTCTTATATAGTTTCGTATGGGCTATCGAATAAAATTTTTTTCCTTGAAAAATTTTCAGAACCCGTTCTGAAATTTTCCATTTTTTAAAAAAGTCAATTTATCAAAAATCCGGCCACTTTTTTTTCTTTTTTTTTTAAGTTTAGATGTTTGTCCATCCACACAAAAAAATCAGAAATGTATTTTTCGTTTTTTTCGAGAAAATCGCATTTGAATTTTAAATTTCATAACAATTTTGTAATTTGCTTGTATTTTCTTATATTAACGTTGCGAATGAGTAATATTCATGCAATTAATATTACTAATGCGCAACGTTAAAACAAGAAAATACAAGCAAATTACAAAATTGTTATGAAATTTAAAATTCAAATGCGATTTTCTCGAAAAAAACGAAAAATACATTTCTGATTTTTTTTGTGTGGATGGACAAACATCTAAACTTTAAAAAAAAAATTTAAAAAAAAAGAAAAAAAAGTGGCCGGATTTTTGATAAATTGACTTTTTTAAAAAATGGAAAATTTCAGAACGGGTTCTGAAAACTTTCCAAAGAAAAAAATTTTATTCGATAGCCCATATGAGTAATATTCATGCAATTAATATTACTAATGCGCAACGTTAAAACAAGAAAATACAAGCAAATTACAAAATTGTTATGAAATTTAAAATTCAAATGCGATTTTCTCGAAAAAAACGAAAAATACATTTCTGATTTTTTTTGTGTGGATGGACAAACATCTAAACTTTAAAAAAAAAATTTAAAAAAAAAGAAAAAAAAGTGGCCGGATTTTTGATAAATTGACTTTTTTAAAAAATGGAAAATTTCAGAACGGGTTCTGAAAACTTTCCAAAGAAAAAAATTTTATTCGATAGCCCATACAAAACTATATAAGAATGTAAATTTTTAAGATTGTGGTGCATTCCGTTTTAATGTGATAAATATTTAATCAAGGCAACTCGCCTCAAATTTTACCATTTTTCCAATATTTGACCATGCTTTCTAAGCCCAGTTTTTGAAAATTAGAAAAACCAAAAACGAAATTTTCTTAGTTCCATATAGGGCTATCCAAACAACCTATTCAGAAATTTACGGGACATATGTTTTTCTTAAGCGGGACATTTGGTGTGGAATGCCTCATATGTGATATATGAACCATAAATAGTATGGAAAGGGTCAGTTTGTCGGTGATAATTTAAATCCTACACAACATCTATTATTTTAATACGAATTTATTGTGTGAACATATAAAATTCAACAAATGTACACAAATTTAATAAAAAAAATATTTTTACATAAATGTGGTAATTTTTTAGCATTATTTTTACTACTACACAAATGACAGTCATGTAGTAACTGCAATAATTTTCTAAGTGTATTGTTTTTTTTTATAATATTATTGGTTTTTTGTATCTTTTTTTCTTTATTTTTTATAAAATATTTTTGTTTTATTTTTTTCATGTTTTTAAAAATACGTTATAATGTGTAAAGTTCAAATAAAATACTAAAGTTAAAACGAGCTGCTGTGTACGACAATTTCGTTTTTTTGTTAAAATTTGTACATGTTTATCAGCTGATAATACAAATGTCAAAATAAAAACCTAAAATCAAAATAAAACGAGTCAAATTACGTGTGAAATTTTTTTTTAATTAAAACGAATTTTACTAAAAACGGTTTTTAGCTGTAATGTGAGAACAGCACATTAAACACATTGAAAGAAAATTATTTTCATTTACGTCACTAAAATATTACCTTTATAAATACCGTGCCGTGCTGGGTCTGTTCATACTCTACCCCTGACCAAACACGTTATCAATTCTCGTTGAATTACCAAACGATAGAAAAATTGTTAAGTGTTTGTAGTGACAATTGATTGTGTATTGTGTGCATTTTTTTAATTGAATTTTAATAAAAAAAAAATTAATTATAATATTTACAAATCAATTCGTTAAAATAATGAATTGTGATTTGTGTTTTAGTCCCCTAAGAGGGATTAAATCTTACAGTATCTATGAAGATTTTTTTTATAGCACGAATCGTCTAGTGGATATAATACAAAAATATCTTGGAATGGAGGTGAGTGGAGTGGGGTAGAAAATAATGGAGGAAATGTGAATAGAATAAATAACAACAAAATTTATTATATTGATGGCAATCTAATTTCTCCCCAACAACAACAAGGTAAAACCAACAGAGTCTCAATCATCTTTAATATGTCAATCATGCTATACACATTTGGACGATTTCCATAAATTTGCGCTATTGATAAAAGAAAAACAAGAAACAATGATTTCTGACATACCCACCATTAAAGTAGAAGATTCCGACGACGATGATGATGAACAGGAAGTTAATTACATTAGGGATACGGATGTTTTAGTTGAGTTCAAGACTGAGGCAGAAATGATGGAAAGTAATGAAATGAATTATCCGCAAGATGATTTGCTAATGGTCAGTGAAAATATGAATGATTTTCATAATAATAGCAGTTACTATGGCGACACCAGTATGTCAATGTCCAGTTTTGAACAAATGCCATGGTTGGGAGGACATGATTCGATATCAAAGTAAGTATATGTAAATTTTTTTTTTAAATACAGATTTGTTGCCAAGCAGATGTGCCATAATTTTAGATAAGTCGGAGTTTGGGAAATTAAAAACTAAAATTGTTGAGCTCTTTTATTTTTATACCCTACACCACACTGTGGTACAGGGTATAATTAGTTTGTGCTGATGTTTGTAACTACCCGAAATATTGGTCCTAGACCCACTTTTAAGTATACCGATCGACTCAGAATCACTTTTTGAGTCCATTTAGCGATGTCCGTCCGTCTGTCTGTCCATGTTAACGGTGTAAACACGATACAGGTCGCAATTTTTAATCAATTAACTTGAAATTGGAAACTTAAGCCTCTTTTGGCTTTTCCAAGGACGAAGCCTATTGAAATTGGAAAAAATCGGTCTATATTTAGACGTAGCCCCCATACAAAGATCCTCTTTAGTTTTGGCTCAAATGACTGTAATAGCCGCATTTTAATAGGTATCTTTTTGGAATTTGGCAGGTAATCATGTTTGATCTACACAAATCACCATTCCGAATTTAAAAAAAAAATCGTACCAGTTCTTCTTGTAGCTCCCATACAAACCACCTTCCCGGTTTAACATAAATCTCTCAAATTTCATGAAAATAGAAAATATTTAATTAAAATTCTGTTTGTGTATGTTAAAAGTGTTCTTTAATAACCTTATCAAATCTGATTATTATCGTACCAATTTTGGACTTAGGGCCATGTGAAAATTTCGCCCGATATTCAGTTGAAGCAGTTTATTGTCAACAACACGAAACCTATTTCACTCAAATTTGATTTGTGAGTGCTTTTTGCACTTAAAAGATTTGACAAAATATAGATCTAATCAGTCCATGTTTGAACTTGGGACACATTTTCCGGGAAACTCTGGTGTAGGGTATTATATGGTCGGTCTTGACCGACTATAATTTCTTACTTGTTTTGATTAAATATCGAAAGAAAATCTTTTTGTGTACTTCTTATAGTTGAACTTTATAGTAATAATGTTTTTTTGGTCATAAAGTTTATTGCCATGAATCATTACTTGATAAAATATTGTGCGTTTACGGTGGGGTCTAATATAAGTTTTTGTGCAAAGATTTTATGCAGCGGTCACGCCGCCTATTGGAAAGACAGGGCTTCGAAGTTAAAATTAATTTTGTAAGCTTAAGAAAATATGTATCAAATGGAAAATACCTTTTACGAATTTGCTTATAACTTCTGGACCACAAGACTAATTTTGATCAAGTTCAATACTAACCTTTCGAAAGTTATCGTATTTTTAATAGACGGACGGACATTGCTGGATCGACTTAAACACGATCGACGAAAGTTTAATATAACCAATATTGTTCCTTCACCCAAAAAAATCGTTGATTTATAATTTTTGATTTATTTTCGAAAGCAGTGAACATCTTACTCGCGTAAGAAATCTACTGTTAGTATGTATATGATAGTCTGCAAAACAGTCTTTATATACGAAGGTATGTTTGAATTTAATGGAGATGGTTTCGTTAGCCATTTCGTTTGAAATTTAAAACTGTATTACGTTGTGTATTTGGAACATAAATTCTCATTATGTCTACGAATTTGACAAATTCCGAAACACGTGTCGGTAAGTCTTGCAAAACCTAACCTAACCTTACTGAAAATAATTTTCTAAATGCTTTAAAGACAGTTCCATTTGTATTTCAAAACTTTTCGTTTACCCGGCTAAAAATGTTGTATATCATCATATATGAGTTCATATATGAGACCATATACAGTATAATATATAGTATCAAATATGGTCTCATATATGAACATATTCCAAAATTGGCGCTTATATAAGACACGATCATATATGATGCAATATATGTGATCATATATTAGATCATATATTGAATCATATATTGGATCATATATTGAATCATATATTGGATCATATATGATGTTGTTTTTAATTTGTTTTACATTATTTTTTATATTTTTTATTTATTTTTTTCTCTTAAACTATGTGTAATAGATTATTATGTATATATTCACCAGAATTGCAAACGGTGTACATAAGTTTAATTAAAAATAAAAAATATTTTTTTATTCATACTGGTGTTCTCATATATTTTAATGAACACCTTTAGTTTGATGATTTTGATTTTTTAGTTACTATCGTTTGCATTTTTGGTGACCATATAAAAATATATAATTAAACTTATAGATACGAGAATACATTTTGATATTCAAAAGAATAAATTGAACATAAAAGATCTAATATATAAAGTTTTTCAATTGATGTCAACTACGAAAGATGCGAACAAAGGGCTTATTACAGGAACGATGATTTCCTTTGTGTTTTCTTGTTTTAGTGTTAATTTTGATTATCTTCATACTTAGCGTTTTTGTTAAAAAAGTCAAAATCTAAAAAAATAGATATAAAATAAAATTAGTATGCATATAAGATATTTCCAGAATTTTTATTGTATTGAATTATTACCAACAACAACATTTGGTGCCATGTACCTTTAAAGATTGGCTTGATACTGCTAGATACATACATACATGTTAATGGAGTGTATTTTGTTAAGACCATGGGATGCTTAAGACCATGAATGCTTTTTACGGAAAGATATATTGTCTTTCAGAACTCGATCTGATAAAATATTAAAAATTATTCCATATTCCTTTTTATTCCAAAAAAAAAAGAACTTGCAACTACTAAATGCATGTTTTTTACTCAAAATTTTTAGAAGGCACATAATAACTTAAGACTTCGATTAAAATCAATATATTTAGTAGTATGTATTTTATCTTTCTGGGTTATGTGTATACGATATTTGAAGGATAGGGATAAGAAACTATTTTTACTTACATCATGGCGACAATGTGCCAGGTTGTCACTTTCGCTAATTGACAGCTTTCTTGTGATTGTAAGTAAAAACGTTGTCCTTCCGAAATCGTAACTCAACCTTAAAACTGATCATAACTTTTTTTCATTTCGATTTTCTATGGCGACAGTAAGCAATTTTAAAATAGTTTATAATGTTGGAACCGTAGTGATAACGTTATGGTGGTGCATATGCCTTCTCCTCCATCTTGGGCGAGCTTAACGTAGCTTCTCATGGTTGAATTTTCATTAAATAGTAACTCGGCCTCCAAACTTATACGTTCTTTCCATTTCCAATTTGCTATTGCGATAGTATGGGATTTCAAAATAATTTATAGTGATGGAATCGTAATGATAACATTTCTGGTGGTGCATATGTCCTCTTCTCCAAGTTGAGTGAGCTTTACTTAACTCGGCCTTAAAACGCTTATACGATCTTTCCACTTCCAATTTGCTATGGCGATATTAATGGTTTTTTAAATAGTTTGTAGTATTGCAATCGTACTGATAACATTATGGTGGTGCATATGCCCTCTCCCCCAAGTTGCACGAGATTAACGAAGCTGCGTAGTTTAATTTTCCTTAACATCAAATTACTAAATAATATTGTATTTGCGACATATTTACATTCACTCATTTTGAATATGATAATGTTTTGGAATAAAATGTCCACGCTTATACTTGTTATGACGATGAACTGGAAAAAAATAAAACATGATTTTAAAATTCAAATACATATTAATGAAAGCTCACCTTTTCCAAATTTTTTTATGTTAATTTACATCATGGCGACAATGTACCAGGTTGTCACTTTCGCTTATAGACTGATTTCTTGTAATTGTAAGTAAAAACGTTGTCCTTCCCAAATCGTTACTCAACCTTTAAACTGATCATACCTTCTTTTCATTTCGATTTGCTATGGCGAAAGTAAGCGTTTTCAAAATAGTTAGTAGTGTTGGACCGTAGTGATAAATGGTGGTGCATATGCCCTCTCTCCAAGTTGAGCGAGCTTAACGTAGCTCCGCATGGTTAAACTTTCAGCAACTAGTAACTCGGCCTCCAAACTTCTTATACCTTCTTTTCATTTCCAATTTTCTATTGCGGCAGTAAGGGATTTCAAAATAATTTATAGTGTCGGAATCGTAGGGATAACAGTTCTGGTAGTGCGAATGTCCTCTTCTCCAAGTTGAGAAAGCTTAACGTAACTCGGCCTCAACACTGCTTATACGGTCTTTTCATTTCCGATTGGCTATGGCGACATTAAGGGATTACAAAATAGTTTGCAGTATTGCAAACGTAGTGAAAACATAATGGTGGTACATATGCCCTCTCCACATAGTCGCACGAGATTAACGAAGCTGCGTAGTTTAATTTTATTAAACATCAAAGTACTCAATAATATTGTATTTGGATAAAAAAAATCCACGCTTATACTTGTTATGACGATGAACTGGAAAAAATTAACACATGATTTTAAAATTCTAAATACATATTAATGAAAACTTACCTTTTCCAATTTTTTTTATGTAAAAGTAACGATTTTAAGCAGAATATTTTGCAACTAGGAAACAATATTTGTTAAATTATTGATATATATTAGAGTATGAATATATATCAGTCAATCGATGGTAAGGTAATAATATAATTTTAATTGCTAATAACTTTTATTTTGTAATTCTGGGTTCAAATTTGCATACACATGTACTATGATTTAACATTTTATGATAACATATACGGTTCCATATATGATATCATATATTGCACATATTTTATATACGACCACATATATGGGATCGTTTCTTGCATATATGGTCACATATATGTTTCCATATATGTCATATATGGTCATATAAAGATCAATACATAAGCATATATGAACACACACATTTATTTTTAGCCGGGTTGTCAAAATATTTTATAAAAGTATTTTTAATAAATTTTTTACTCCAAAATGTGTGAGGGACTTATATTAGGTTATAAGTGGTTAAAGACACTTTACGTGATTAGACTCTGAGGTCCGTTGTGATACCACGTGACGTTAATGGGGTTTCCTTACTAGTAGCTGTCGTTAAACCAATTTCAGGAATTTAGAACTTGAAACATTAAAAAAAGATTTTTTAAACGCGCAAAAAAATTTTTGTGTCTGGCCTTCGATAAACTTGAAAAAAAAACTTTTCCTAACAGCATTTTTTATTAATGTTTGTATTCCAAAACGCATAAAAAATATGTGTGTGGAACTTCGAAAATATTTAAACATTTTTTTGGGACTTCGAAAATTTGTTTTATTCTAATAGTACATTCACACTGACCTCAAAAACTCGTTGAAACCTTGTATTTTCAATTTAAAACTCGACTGTTACTGGACCCACATTTCGATGCGTTACCCCCTAATTAATTGACGATTTCATTGGCATTATATTGAAACTAAGCGAATGAAATTTTTTGTATTGGCATTGTTTCAATGAATTAAGGAATTAGCATTAATATTGCTAATTATGAAAAATTTCATTGGCATTAACAAATGCCTTAATGAAAACAAAACATTAGCAATATTAAACGTCTTATTTCCGTCGAAGCTCCGCGGCGTGATATTTACTCTGTGAAAAATATTTTGTTGGTTAAAACTTAAAATGGCTTTATCTCGAAAACTAAGCCAGATAGAGCAAAATGGAGGGCATTTTTAGTTCTTAGAAACGCCATAGTTTCGCCATAGATTCAAAATTTTTGTCAGTTCAGCGTTATCTTGGTTAGTTTTACAGGTACAGTAATTTAGGGGCCCAAAAGGGTCTTGAGAATTTGAGAAACTGAATAACTAAAAAACTATTACTAAGAGGGCTTTCGAGTATTTGGTGGATGAATCCAAAAAACTAAAAATGCTTTGGACTTTTTGTTGTATCGGCAATATTTACCGAGATATGAGCATTTTTTTCGATAATGCCAAATTTTTTGGATTTACAGTTAGGACCCATTCGGGTGAAGAGGACGGGTGAAACTATGGAGATTTTAATATCCAAAAATGCTTTCCATTTTGCTCTATCTGGCTTAGTTTTTGAGATATCGCCATTTTAAGTTTTTAAAAAATATACTACTATATGTTTATTCTAAACAAATGGTTTTTTTTATAAATTGTAAAGTTTTTTTACAAACAATGCCAAGCCAAAAAATTTCATTGGCATTAAATGCTAATGCTTTTTTTTGACATTAGTTCCAACTAATGCCAATGAAAATTCAATGCCAATTAAAAATTCCCATGTATTCTGTAGTTAAATGGTATAAAAATGTTATTGTGACAATTATCCTTAAGTGCAGGGTGTAAAAAGACTTATACGATTTTGTTAACCCTTTCATTTCTTATTTTATTTAGATCTAAAACTCCTCCTAAACCACCGCGTAAAACCCCTTATAAAACGCATACACCCGAAGATCGTGCCAGAATTGTTGAAGCAGCTAATCGCGGCGACGATTGGTCAGCTCTAGCCGCCGAATTAGGTGTTAAATACAAAACAGCCTACACTTGGGTATCGACCAGTCGTAAAGAAATGTTTCTTAAAAATGGCAAAAACAATACAACATTTACTGAACAGGAAATTGACACCATCATACAATGGATTGAAGCAAATCGTCAAATGACATTAAAAGAAATCGTTGCTAAGGTAAAACAACTAATGCGCAAGGTGGTATGTGTTTATTTCGTTGAAGGAAGTCTTGAAGGTCGGCTCTATCGCCATAAACGTTTAATAGATTATCATCCGCAATTGATAAACACTTTTGAGAATAAAACAAAACGTTCGGAATATGTTAGTACCCTACAATATTATATGAATTTAAAAAAGACCATTGTTTGGTTGGGTGAGACAAGTTTTAAAATGTTTTGTCGTCGTGCCAAGGGTCGTTTTAATACTAATTCAACATTTGCCACATTTGATCCTACCATTTTTATAATGGGTGCTATAACACTCGATGGCGTTGTTAGTATACAACGTAGCCGGGATCGAATTAAACCAGAAGATATCTTCAAAAATTGGCCACCGGCCAAAAACAGTGAAGATTTAACAAACTTAGTTATTGTATGTGATAGTGATTACTGTTTTTCTGAACTTGATGAATATTTCAACAATTCTGAAGTGACTTTACTCCTGCTAAGTCCATATTCTTATATGCTAAATCCGATGGAATCTGTATGGCATAATATAATAACAAATGTTAAAAATAATCCTGAAAATTCCTCTTTGTCTGATTTAAATGAGGTGAAAGAAGAACGTTTATCAATGGCTGAAAAATATATAAGTCAAATTATTACTTCAATTACTGCCGAAGATTGTGCGTTGGCAATAAAGAAATCTAATGAATATCATAGAGACATATTAGATATGAAAGATATGAAACGATATGAAGATATTCCAGTCCCAGTAAAAAAATAAATGTTCGATAAAAAATAAAACAAACAAGCTGCAAGTATTTTAAGTTTATTAAGTTATATATAATTGATAAGATATTGTATTGAATAGATTTTTAGTTCTTTAAAATATAATTATATATAAATAAAATAAAAATTTAGTACAAATTATTTAAATTAAATGTTTTAATATTTTAAGTAATTGATGTTCTAACGACTTTAAAGATTTTTTAAAGCCAAATTGGCAATTCACGCATAAATTCGATTCGTTTTGGCGTATATATAGGGGCATGTCACAGACTCAATTCCGTTCGGATTTGAAAGAAAAGTGGTTTACTCGTAAAACGCAAAACGAAAATTATTTTTTTCGGAATGAAATCACTTTCAAAAATCAAAGTGGAATTGAATTGCATAAAAGTGGTTTCATTTCGAAAAAAAATATTTGCTTTACGTTTTACGAGTAAACCACTTTTTTCAAATCCGAACGGAATTGAGTCTGTGACATGCCCTATAATAGCTGACTTGGCAAACGATGTTTTGCGCGGAAATACGAAAATCTAAATATCTTCACCCCAGCGCCATCATTCACACATACACAATTTTCTCATGACGAAACAAACATAATAGAGATGGACGCGTGACTAAATTTTGACTCACGCTTAAAATTGAAAAAAATTTCAAAAATCTAACAAATCTAATAATTTATTAGCAAAATTAAAATTTTTTGAAAATTTTACAACTTATTTTTAGAGTCCGACCGAATATTCGGTTTCGGCCGAATAATGAGGTTTCGGCCGCTATTCGGGTCGAAATTAGAAAATTTTTAAAAATTTTCAAAACTTTGAAAATTTTTAAAAATTTTCGAAACTTTGAAAATTTTTTTTTCTTTAAAATACTTGTTATTCCAAAACGCAAGAAAAAAATTGTCAAAAAAAATTTTATGTTGCAAAAAAAAAATTTCCAAGTCCCGATACTTGGAAAATTTTTCAAAATTTATGAAATTTTTTTTTTGTAAAATCATTTTTAATGAAATTTTTTACTACAAAACCCCAAAAAATTTGTCTGGGAAAATTTGTTTTTTTCCGATCACGTGATAGGCATTTTAGTGAAATGTCCCGTTTTCACTAGTCAAGGGATAAAGGCTGTATTACTTTAAACGTGCATGAAACGTAGGCTCTAAAAAAAATTCAGTTAGTGAAAAAAGTACAGAACAATTTTATTTATGTTTTGTTTTTGTCTAACGCATTGTATTTTTTGTCACGTTGAAACGTAGAGAAATTCTATTTTCAACAGTTTTTCTCTACGTTTTGACGTGACAAAAAATACAATGCGTTAGACACAAACAAAACATAAATAAAAATGCTCTGTACTAGTTTTACTTACTGAATTTTGTTTAAGAGTCTACGTTTCACGCACGTTTAAAGTAATTCAGGCTTAAGTTTCGAAACTTTTTACAAAATTTCGAAACCTAGAAAATTATTTTTTTTTTCTTTAAAATACTTTACTCTTTACTACTAAAACGCAAACAAAAATTAAAAAAAAAGTTTGTCCGGACTAGGGTTCTATAGTCGAAAAGTCGATTAATCGACTTTTTTGTTCTTAAAAAGTCGAAAAGTCGACTTTTGCTTTCGACTTTTTTCTATTTTTTTTTTTTTTTTGATTTTTTTTACTTTTGCTAAATGAAAATAATTTCTTTCTTCTGAAAAAAATCAAATGAGAGCCGAGTTTAATAACAACTGAAGCTATTGGTGTTTCCATGTATTTTGAATGTGAAGCAAAAATGTCAATGCCAAATTCATGAGTTAGAAAGTGTTAACTGCAATATTTACCAATATTTTTGATTATTGTAAACACCTCAGTGATAGGGTTCTATAAATCGAAAGTCGACTCTTTTGCTTTCGATTTTTTCAACCTTTTCCACATTTTCGATTTTTTTGATAAATAAAATACAATAAAAAAAAATAGCACCTAAATGCTTACAACAAGTCAAAACTAAACTTTTAATTACAAAAAAATCGAAAAAAGTTAAAAAGTCGAAGAAAGTCGAAAAAAGTCGAAAAGTTGAAAAAAGTCGATTTTTTAAAAAGTCGACTTTTTAACATTTGAAAAAAGTCGAAAAGTCGAAAAATCGACTTTTAGAAATTGAAAAAAGTCGAAAAGTCGACTTTTTGTTGCGACTATATAACCCTAGTCCGGGCTTGGAAATTTTTCAAAATTTCTGAAATTTTTTTGTAAAATCATTTTTGATGGAATTTTTTACTACAAAACGCAAAAAAGAAAAATTATATGGGAAAATTTAGTTTTTTTCCTATTGTCTCCGGTCACGCGATATGCATTTAAGTGATATACCCCGTTTTCACCAGTCACGGGATAGGTGATTTCGGATAAAGAGACACACTTTTCCTGCAGGGATCATTTTACGAGCGATTTGCATTCGGTCGTCAAACAAGTTGAAAGATTTATAAATCGACTGATGGACACTTTAGACATTTGTAAATTTGTATAGATAAATCTCAAAAGGCCAGAGAAATAATGAATGGTATTCGTTTTTATATTTTAAAAATTTATTTTTAAATAAAATATTTATTAATAACTTGTCTTACGTTTTATCAATTATAATTGTTTTATAAATTATTAAAAAAAAAAAAATCTTAAATATTTTAAAGTATGAACAATGTTTCCTAATGTTACATAAACAAATATTCATTTATTTACAGATAGTCAGTGCTCTGTTAAATTCGTTGACCTTTTTTGTAACAAATACTTCTTTTTCTTCAATTTCTTCCTTTAGCAATGCCCGTAAGTCTTGCAAATTTGGCATTGAATTACAATCACGTATATTAAGTAAACTTTTGAAAATGGGATCCCAAAGAATTTTATTCATATAGCGTGGTATATTCGTTTTATGCATCCAAATACCACTTGGCTTCTTTTCAATATCCATATATTTGCCAAACAGTAAAACATGCAAAACTCCAGCTAAACCATATAAATCCAATTGATATGTCCATGGACGTTTTTCACGCATTTCCGGACACTTGAAAGAATTATCATTATGAATAAAAGAAAATGTTTGACCTTCTTTGAAAAGTTTCATATCAATTGAGACACCAAAATCAATTAATTGTAAACAACGTTCCTTTAAGGGATACGCCAATCTAAATTTAAAAAGAAACATGATTTTTTTATAAATTATACTGCAATTTTCTTTAAACAAATTATGTTGGTTGTTAACCTACTTGTTAATAAGCAAAACATTATCCGCTTTTATATCGGCATGTATTATTTTGACAGCATGTAAATGATCCATAATTTCTAGTAGTTCACAAGCCATTAACATAACAACATATTCATCAACATTTTTCATTGTATGTTTTTTTATTTTATTACATACACTTATTAGTGAACCATATTGAGAAAATTGTGATATTAATATGCTGGAATTATGACCAATAAGTGCATGATCAATACTCATATAGGCAGGAAGCTAAAAAGAAAATATATTGAATATAAATACAAAAAAAAAATTGAGCGGGAATTCTATATGACATACTATTTCATCAATCTGTATACGGGCTTGTATTTCCAAACATATATAATATTCCCAATAATTGGGTGGTTTCTCTTGTTTCATGGCAACAATTTTACCAGTACTCTTTTCTTTTCCACTGTAATAATATTAAAATAAATTATAATGGTTTAATAAATACAATAATTAAATATTTATAATAAATATGTATCCTCTCGAAATTTGGCAGGTCATCGTATTTTATATTCACAAATCATCGTTCCAAATTTTAAAGGAATCGAAACAGTTCTTATTGTTGTCCCCATACAAACCACCCTTTCGATATTCACATAAATCTTTAAAAATTCATGAAAGTTAGAAATATTTGATTAAAATTGTTTTTGTAGGTGCTAAGGGTTCACTTTGGTGAATAATTTTATCTGAATATATTTAGCTAAATTTTGGACTTACTTGAACATTGGAATGAAGGGAGAAAAAGTAAGAGTTATGTGTTTTTTTTAGCTGCCCAATCTCCAATGTAAAAATGGGTTTGCCACCTTATGAAAAAATATGGGCTCTCGGGAAAATCCGAATAAAAGCCGAACTAGTAGGAATTTTGCCAAACTCAAAAATACGGGTCAGCTTAATTTTAATTATTTAGTTTTTTTAATTATTATCCCAGCAAAAAATAAACGAAGTGGTTCAAAAAGAATTAGTGGTTTCACTACATACAAAGTAGCGATAGGTGCCGAACTTCATATTCCGTAGGAAGTATTTTTAAAATCACTTCCAAAAATGCTACAAAATAACAATAAAAACATCTTTCACCAGTTCTTTGCTTAATGATTTTGAAGTACCTTTTTCATATCGCTCCTTTACTTGTATAGTGTCACAACTCAAAATATTTGATTTTGCAGAAAACACGTTTAAAGTTTACTATTGAAACTGGTTTTTAATTGAAAAAGGCCGGTACATAGAAAATGTAATAATGGCGTGTACTCTTCTCAAACGGTGAGTTTAAAAGATATTAATACGAATTTTTGACACAATATAAAGCACGATATAACGAATAATTCTGCATCATTAACTCAAAAAACGCATTTTTTGAGTTATGACACTATACAAGTAAAGGAGCGATATGTTCTTAGGAATCAAATCACAAATCACAACATATGAACTTCTTTTTCAACTGAAACAATTAGAATGAGGGTGATACACGAAGTATGCAATGTTTTTTACGTCCAGCTTCAAATAGATTTAGGTTTTGGTGACAAAATTTGGTAATGGCATTTCATTTCTCTTTATTAAGAGCTTAAAAAATCGAAAAGGCGAAAATCGATTATTGATAAATTTTTTAAATTTCATATCTTATATCAAAAAAAGTTGGTCCTAAATTAAATAAATACATTTACGAACTAAAGCGGATGTTGTGCATCACATTATTAAAGATTGTTTAAGATTTTTAGAAAATTGAGGTATATGCTTGTGGTCAAAACAAACTTGTGAATCAATTCGCCGTGAATTTTTATAGTTTTGTGATCTCTATAATTGCTCCTTTTTTAATTCGAAGTATATACGTTAGATTATCAATAAAATTAATTTTTCTATCGCGTAAGGTTTTTAAGATATTCGCGTTTAATATTGAAATATTTGGGTCTCTTCTGTAACGTATTCTTAAGTTGCTCAAACACAATAAAACTCGATTTAGTAAAAATAAGGCATCTTTATTCAAAATCTGGCATCCAAATTTTTCTATCGCGTACTGTTTTTGAAATATTGGCGTTTGAAAAACTCAAACTCTACTGTTACGCACTTATATTCTTTATAAATCACACTAAAATTTTCAAACGCGAATATCTCAAAAACAGAACATGCTTGAAAATTGTGGATTGTAGTTTTGGAATCAGGAGGTCCATTTTATATGAAATCAAGTCCTATTTCGTGGAAGCAACGTAAGAATACGTAACAGTGGACCCCTAAAAGTGATTTTTTACTTTTTAACAGCGAATATCTCAAAAACGGTACGTGCTAGAAAAATTTGGACGGTAGATTTGGAAGCAGGAGACCAAAATCTATAAGGACCAGTCAGAAATTTCACTGGAAGGTTTTTTCTGTCGAACAGTGTTTTTAGTGTAAATATTACAAAAAAAAATACTCTTTCAATCAATCTTACAAAAATAAGTGAAAAAAGAACTTCTAATTTAGAAGTTCTAAATCACCAAACAAAAATGACATAATCACACCCAAAATGCCAAAAAATATGTACTTCTAAAGAAGTGATGAAAAAAGTGCTTCCAAAAGGTCTTTCGCCACTGAAAAGTGGCGATAAAAAGAACATACTTTGTGTGTCACGCCCATATTAAATTCATCAATGTTTCAGTTGAAGAAGAAGTACATCTGGTTCATAAGTTGTGGTGAATTTTGTAGTGAATGCTAAGCTCTTTTTTTGCTGGGTATATATGCTTTTGGGGGTCGTACGTTATTTTGACAATAACGAACTTAAGGAAGCCGAATTTGGACACGACCGATACAGCATTAGAAAGACCTTCAAAAAACCTTTCGATCTGTATTAATCCTCAAATCCTCAAAAAAAAAACAAAAAAAATACCGTTTTCCCCCTTCCCGTTTACCCGCAAAATGTGAGATTGGGCAGCTGAAACAAAACAGTTAACTCTTATTTTGCTCCCCTCTTTCCTATATGAAAGTTTCAGGACAATCGATGGGTGCCCTGTGAAAGACCATCCTCATATAAAAATTTCGACCGATATTTAGTTTAATCAGTCTATTGGCAACAAAAATAAGCCAATGTTTAGACTTGGGACCCATTTTCCATAAAACACTGGTGTAGGGTATTATATAGTCGTTCTTGATCGACTATAACTTTCTTATTTGTTCATTTTGAGTTTAAAACATTTTTAGTAATTTATGTAAATAAAAACTTTTTTAACGTACTATTTTCGGTGACCGGTCGTAACCCCATAGAAATTCTTATTATGAGGACTAAGTCCAAAACAATGTCGTTTTTTTCAAAATTTTTAAATCCCCCCATACAAGTCCCAAACACAAACTTTTTTGGCAGTTTTTTTTTGCGTCTGGAGTATAAAATTGAAAATTGCAAGTTCCGATTTTTTTTTTGTGTCCCAGACAAAAATTCTGTTATAAAATAAAGTCCGCATCAAGGTATAATATCCATTTCTTATTGGGATTATGAAAGTAACTTTGAAATTGGGAGGTAACCACTTACACATATTTATAATTTTTGCTGGGTATAAAAGATTCAGCACTGCCGAATTTAATGCTCTCCCTTTTTTTGTATTTCATTTAAATTAACGAAAACAATTTTAAATATGTACTTACCAAAACACTGCACCATATGCCCCTTCACCAATCAATTTTACCACTTCGAATGCAACGCCATTAATATCAAAAGCAGAATTTTGTTTTAAACGTTGAATAGCGCCAACTAACTTACAACTGGGCAGACTTTCCAAATAACTTATAAAATAATGTTGTTCCAAGAAAGCCTGGATCAAATCAACATTAAAGGGATTGACATTCGGATCAATGCATATATGTTCAATTAGTTGATGAGTTTGATTTAAATCTTGAACCGCATGCATATAACGATTATTGCCGGGAGTTTTGAATGCATCCGCATCATCCCATATATGTACCTGAGGTTTAGGAGTTTTAGGTGTTTTCTTATAATAAATACTCATGTCGCAATCATCGTCTTCATATTCAGGAGATTCTGGTATAACTACGGATGTTTTTTTACCTTGAGATAATAATTGCATTTTTTCCGCGGGACTTATCTCAAAACTAAAATCATTCGATTGTTCGAGAATACTTGTTTTGGGTTTTGAAGAATTTGATGATAATTTTGAAGCTTGTGCTGCTAAGTTTGAAGTGGATGCTCTTGTATTTTGGGAAATTTCTTCCTGTTTAATATGTAAAGAGTCTTCTTGAATATTCGATAATTGTTTTGTGTTGGATGTTGTTATCTTAGCCGTGGGACCATGATTTGGTAACCACGTGGAATTTTTAATTTGACTCATATTCATGCCAAACATTTCCGTTTCACAATTCAATTCAAAATATTTATCTTGACTCTTATTAACACCACCACTATTGTTAGATAAACTTTTATTTTCTGTTGCTGGTGATTTAGCCGGAGTTGGTTCAAGAAAATTTAATTTTGTTCCTTTGCTGGATGTGGAAAATTGCAGTACGGCGGCCTCAGTCTTGATTGAAGTTTGTGATTTTTGTGACAAAGATTCATTTAGAAATTTTAAAGACGAATTATTTTTACTTGGCTGTACCAATGTCATTTCCTTAACATCTTTTGGTATGGGAGGTGGCTCATTAATTTCCGAAAAATCTTTCATAAATGTATCCATAAGTATATTTTTTAAATTTGTTCCTTCTTGAGTTTGATTAGCTACACTTTTTGGGTTAGGGGTTTGTTTCCAGTGACTGCTAGAGTTGTTTTTAAGTTGATTTTCTGTTATCGATCTGGAGAAGTCAACATTCGAGAACGGTGACTGCAAAGACGATTTTAAAAAATTTTGTTGTAAAAGTCTGCGTGGTTCTACGGGTTGGGATTCTATTACAACTGAATCATCTACCTGGGTTTCTGGTATATGAGAAAAGTCTGGTAAAAATGAATTATTTTTATATTTTGTTTTTTGATTGGGTTGCCTTTGAGTCTGTGAATCTTGTATAATTGAAAAGTCTGGTAAAAATGAATTATTTGTAGATTTGATTATTTGTTTGGGTTTCGGTTGGCTTTGAGGCGGCTGTGAATCTTTAACAATAGAAAAGTCTGGTAAAAATGAATTATTTGTAGATTTGATTATTTGTTTGGGTTTCGGTTGGCTTTGAGGCGGCTGTGAATCTTTAACAATAGAAAAGTCTGGTGAAAATGAACTATTTACAGATTTTATTTGGCTGGGTTTCGTTGGTTGGCTTTGAGGCTGTGAATCTTTAACTATAGAAAAGTCTGATAAAAAGGAGTTGTTTATGGGTTTTGTTTCTGTAAGCTTTTCTTGCCGCACTGGAGGCTGAGAGTCTTCAATTATTGAAAAATCTGGTATAAAGGAATCTCTAAAGACAGATTTGCTTGTTTTAGTATTTGAAATAATTTTATTTTGTTGTGGGGCATTTTGATTTATATTAGATTTTTGTGTATCTGGTGTGTTCTTATCGCAAAATCGCTTAGCATCCATGGATAATGGTGTGCGAGCATCTGTTGCATTTCGAATTTTTTCTTTAAAATAACACCCAGATGATGGGAAAAGCTTAGCAGCTTTGGGTGGAGTCTGTGCAAAAAATTGAAAGGAATCATCTTGATCCATCGGTTCCTGGTGAATTTTATTGCTGTTAGAAGATTTTTGTAAAGGTTCAATATTTTCATCATCAAATGTTACAGGTGGTGGTGGATTCAAGATAAATTTTGGCATGGTTTCAGTTTTATCTTCTGGAAATTTAATAGTTTGTGGTGGTGCCAATAACAGTTTTGATATAGTTTCAGTTTTATCTTCTGGAAATTGAACCGATTGCAATGGAGCCATTAACATCTTTGATATAGTTTCCGTTTTATCATCTTGATATTTAATGGGCTCTTGACGTGATGTAAATAGTTGCATTTTTGTTATAGTCTCAGTTTTATCATCTTGGAAACGTATGGGTGGTATTGTTTTAAATACAGAACCAGCAGCAGTATCCTCCTTTTCTTCTAAACGTGAAAAGTTCCCAGCTAGTTTGTCTTTATTCTCGTTGTTATCTTCAAATATTGAAAAATTTAAACCACCCCCTTCAGATTTCTTCTGTAGTCTTGTTGCACCCGGTGTAACAAGATGTTGTTGATATTGTTTCGAAAGGTTTTTATCACTTTTATTTTGTATGTTTAGGCTAGTCATTAGTTCTTGAACATTATCAGCCGGTGAAGTAATAGTGGAGGCTTCGCGGCTTGATTCTTTAACTGTTTCCAAAATATTTCCTTGTATTTGAGTATTGGCAGTTATTGCTTGAACTTGAGATTCAAGCTCAAATTCTGGTGAACTAAAAGTAGATTTTGTTGTGGCTCCCGTTGTATGGGTAGTACCTTGAGTAGTACCATGTTCTGATGTTTCCAAAATAGTGGATAATTGTTGTCGCGGTGGGGAATAGCCTGTAGCCGAAGCTGGAGAGTTTTCATTTGCATTATCAGTAACAGCTGTTGAAAGAAACTGTTGTTCCTCTGGTGGCTCTAAAACTGTTGTTACAACTTCTTTTAATAAATTACCAAATTGTCTTTGGGGTTGTGATTTTGTTATGGCCTTTGGTGTACTAACACTTTGGGCCTTAAGGAAAATATTAAATGTCTGAGTAGAACAAGTTTCTTCAGGATCAAAAAAGCCACCAGAACCGCAATTAAAATCTGGTTTTGGTAAATTGTTTGGGCTTCGTTTGTTAGAAGTAGTCGACTCATCTTCAAATATTTCAAAGTGTACTTTATTAGGCTTAGTAAGAGAGGGTAAATTTGGAGGAAAAACCACTGGCAAGGCAGGAGTTTTAAATTGAAAATCATCTTCTAATTGATGTTGTTTATTTGATGAAGACACTGGTATAATATTTGGTATTTCCGCAACACTGTCATCATTATAAATTTGGAAAGGTTTTGAAGACTGTTGCTTTCCGCTGGTTTCAATTGGTTTTGAAGGCTCATATTCTGATTTTCTGTGTAAAGATTCTGGCAAACTGTTAGCAGTTTCAACTACACTATCATCGTTATATATTTGAAAAGGTTTTGTAGTTTGTTGTTTTTCGCTAGTTTCAACTGCACTCAAACACTCACTTTCTGTTTGAGCTGCGGTTTTTAGCTTGGGGCTAGTTGTTTTAACTTCACTTTTATGAGTTGATAAACAAATTGGAGTTTTTTTAATACTAACCTCCTCTCTAACAATGGAAATATCTTTTATTATACTCTCATTCTGTTCTACACATTCAGGCATTATAGATACTTTACGCGTAGCTTTAATAGCCGACGGAGCCAAAGATTTACGCATGGGAAAGAAACTTTTACGTCTTTGTTGTTTTTCATCTGAAATACACATAGTTTCTTCCATATCGGCTGTTGTTCTAATTGTTTCATTTCGCTTGATTCTTAAAGCTAAAATCTCTTCAAACTGTCGTTCTACATTGTCTTTTTTATTATAAATCTCATTAAATGGTACTTTCAAATAAGGGGGTACACATTCTGGTATAAAAGGTTGATCCATGGCATCCAATTTTTGTGGTTTTGAATGTTTAGCAAAGTGAGGATATAAACGTAAATTAAAATTTGGACCACAACCCCAATAGATATCACGTTCTTTAATAAAATCACTTTGAATACCACGTTTCTTCATTATATTAAACGCTTTTAGCTCTTCAGGTTGAAATTCTACATTGGGTCTTGGATATAGTTTGCATTTATTATATTGTGGTATTGTATTTGCATCTGGCTGCTCTTCAGTGGTAACTGGTGTCGCCCATCCTTTAATAGGACGTGATCGAGCACAGAAATTTGGTGGAAATATAAAAGGTTTATCAAATTTAATTTCGCTCTCTTTAATAAGTATGGGTGGTATACATGGTTTATTATCTTCATCCTCATCAGTATTATCCTCATGAATTTCAAAGCCTAGTTCGTTAGTTGAAACCGTTTTCGAAAATAACTTTCCCTTTTTACGTTTATGTGCTTTATTCCAAGGACCAGGTTCTTTTTGATTTTCCCGATTTCGGGCTGCATCTATTATAGAACGTACTACAGATTTCCCTTCTTCAGATGTTGTGGCCTCTGTAGATTCCACTTGAGGTTTTAGAAAAACATTTGGACTCTCATTTTCATCTTTAAAAACTTGAACTCGAACGTTACCACCACGTTGAGATGATGTAGAAGGTGCTTCAGACTTTAAAATAAATAAAAAATATAGAGATACAAAATATATGGGTGAAATCGAAAATTTTTAATTAACCCTTTACAATAAATTAATTAACACTTTATCGTCCGCATCAATAATGTCTGTCCTAAAATACTCAATAAACAAAACTTGAAACAACTGATGTAAAAGGATTCTTTAGTCCCGCCTTTTAAAAATGTTAAAAAATCTATGTATAACCTAACTAATGCAATAAGTCAAAAACAACAAAATAGTCGTGTTTTATAACGTCTCAGAAAAAGTGTCAAAAAATCGTTACACAATTTTAATTGTGTTTGCATGGATAAACGATATGATTTTGATTTTTAAATAATTTTTTTTCAAGAATCACAATTAGTGTCTGACCGAATATTCGGATTTGGCCAAAAAGCACTTTTCGGCTTCGGCCATATTTTTGGCCGAATAATTGTATAAAATTTGTACTCACGTGTTGAAAAACACACTAAGTAAACACACTTTGAATCACATTGGTAAGCCACAAAAACAATTAACTAAAATTTTACACCAAATGGTTTAAATTAGGCCGAATATTCGGCTTCGGTCAAAAAAAGCGAATCTCGATTTTTTTACGAAAAAAAATCTAAGCTCAAGACCAGATTATCAGGACATAAATCTGATCAAAAAGCTTTATCAAAACTAATTGAGCAAAAAACTGCACTTGCAGCTCACTGTACACGCACCGGCCATAAGAAGTCAATTTATCAAAAATCCGGCCTCTTTTATTTTTTCATTTTTTATTTTTAGTTTACATGTTTGTCTATCCACACAAAAAAATTCAGTGTTTTTCTTTTTTTTTTGAGAAAATTGCATTTGAATATTAAATTTTATAACAATTTTGTAATTTGCTTGTATTTTCTTGTTTTAACGTGGCGAATGAGTATTAAATATTACTCATACGTTGAAAGTTTCAACTTGAAACAAGAAAATTGTACAAGCAAATTACTAAATTGTTATGAAATTCAAAATTCAAATGCGATTTTCTCGAAAAAAACGAAAAACATTTGTCTGAATTTTTTTTTGTGGATAGACAAACATCTAAAATATAAAAAAAAACAAGAGGCCGAATTTTTGATAAATTGTCTTTTTTAAAAAGTGGAAAATTTTAGAACGGGTTCTGAAAATTAAAAAAAAAAAAATTTAGTCGATAGCCCATACAAAACTATACAAGAATGTAAATTTTTGAGATTGTGGTGCATTTCGTTTTAATTTGACCATTTTTCCAATTTTTGACCACGCAATTTTCTTAGTTACATATAGGGCTATTCATACAGCCTATTCAGAAATTCACGGGACACATGTTTTCCTGTAGCAGGACATTTAGTGTGGAATGCATCATATATACTTTATGTGGTCCCAGGCCGATATTTCGAGATGTTACAAATGGAATGACAAACTTATATATACCCTCTATTACTAGAGTGGAGGGTATAAAATCAGGTGAATCTTAGATTTTGGTCCTTTATATGTATTTATGCTTTGCAGATTTTTTTGGGGAATTTAAAAAAGTCCTATTGTCCCCTGTCACGGGATAAGTATTTTTGAGATAGTTTAGTAATGTCTTATTTTCACGTGTCACATGATGATAATTTAAAGACATTTTACTGATATGTTTCGTTTTCAACAGTCCGCAGGAAAATAATCGGTCAAATAAAATTGGGCATAAAAGGGTTAACGGGATATTATATAATATAGACGTAAAGCCTGAATTTTTTTTTATTTGGAATTTGTTTGGGGTTTAAAAAAATATAAAATTGTCTCAAAAACTGAGCTGATTTATTGTAATATTTTTAATATGAATATGGAGCTTAATTATACTTAACCAAATTAATTACCTTAACTATTCCGGGCATTACATTTTTAACTGCGGCTCCAGTCCTAATACTACCAACCATCTGTTTGCGACGATTGCCTCTCAAGGAAGCCAATGCTAAACGTCTTTCTTTTAATTGACGATCGGTTTCTTCTTTAACCGAATCATCATCTTTATACATTAAGCGTTGAGCAACAGTAAAACCAAAATGTTGATGAGCTTCCTGTAGATCTTCCAAGGGTTGAGCACGACAAGCAATACCACGACGAAATACTTCATCTGCCCTACGAGTATTACCTACTAAATCGTAACAATAAGCCCAGGCAATGTAAAAATCCGCAACCATGCTACCAATACCAGCATTAAATAATTGCTGATAAATTTCTGCTGCGTCGTTTTGACTTTCAATCTGTAAGGATACGCCGAGCACAGAGAAAAAAATAGTTTTTGTTAGAATTAACTACCACAGCTTTTTATAAGTTTACTTACAAATTTTATGTACAATTTAATCATTCTGCGATCTTGGTTATATCTTTGATCATTTTCAAAATGTGACAAACATTTTGATAAAACCTCTTGTAAACCGGATTCTTTACCTCCCGAAGGAAAACTTTGTTCAATCCATTCTATATAATTATACCAAGCACTCAACGGATCATCGCCGCTATAGTTGCGTATTTCTTTTTCCAATTCTTTACGTTGAGCCAAAAGCTCTTGGGGAGATTCCACTCTCAAGGAAGCATGTAAAATACTTGCATTACGACCTTGGGCCAAAGGTTGTATATTTTCTTTAGCCTCATCAAAATCCATTTTCTTTATTTTTAACAAAATCACAAATTGTAAAACAAACAAAAAAAATATCTTCACACAAAACAAAAGAATAAAAATGCGCTTATTTCAAATTATTATTGTTTACAAAGTGAAGTTGGCTGTAGTTGGTTCATAAAAGGTTGCCAACTTATTTTTTTTTTCAAATGTGATTATTAGGGGCTTTCACGAACTATGTACTTTTTTCACATATGGAATGTTATTACCAACATAGAGAAATAGGGGGTTTTCCAAAAATGTTCTTTGTTGTACCCTATTCACACTTACAGTTTTAAACCGTTTTTAGCAACTATTTTTAGCATTTTCTGTCAATATACTGTAATAGAATAAAGAAAGTGCTAAAAATATTGCTGCTAAAAATGATTTTAAACTGTACGTTTGAATAGGATATAAATTTAATATGGTTTTGAGCTAAAATATTTTTTTTGTTTTAATTTTTTTCATATTTTCTACAAAAGTTTTTAGTCGAAAGCAAATACATTTTTATTTATATCACCCTTAAATAGTATCTACTTCTGGCGCAAACAAAATCCCCATATTTCCCCAATACATATAAGTATAATAATTTGGAGAACATGATTGTCCTCTTTTTAAACAGATTTTAAATAAAAGTTGTAAGTTTATTCAAAAATTATTATATTCAAATATTTGATTTGTATTTATTAAAGATTTAACATGTTTTATATTAACATAATTTTTTATTTTATATCTATTTATTTAACATAAGCGCAGAACATGGCATTTATACATTTTAATACCATGTTCTCACTTACAGCTAAAAACCGCTTTTAGCAACATTTTTTTCAATATACTGCAATAGAAAAAAGAAAGTGCTAAAAATATTGTTGCTAAAAACGGTTTTTAGCAGTACTTGAGGACAGGGTAAGGAATTTGACATGGCTCCATAAAAAATCTAGTTTCTGTATGACGAGCAACATTTGCCTGGAACGAATTTGCATCATTTTAAATTGGACAAAAACTAAATCCGTTTTAAAAAACTGAATTAAAAATGAATTAGAAGCTTTGTTCATTACAGGAATTTTGTTTAAAATCATTAAAATACTTGAATTGCTAATAGCATTCATTTTGTATAGAACGTTCCAAAGCGAAGTTATATTCGTCCTGTTCATCCATCGACATTTGTCTCGTCATTAATGCCAATATTCCATCTACCTGAGTTTGTGTTAAATCAAATGTAGTTTTAGTACATAGTTGAGGAGCGAGCACAAATGGAACATCCTGTACGTAATGAACCGGAGTTAGTGAACTAGCCGCTGATGGAGATGGTCCATGTGGTGGATATGGACCAGTGGGATATGGTGACATACCAAAGGCTGGAGGCATTGGTGGATACATATGATGCGTTGGAGGTGGTTGTGGCTGACGCGACGGATCATCATTTCCTTTTTTCTCTACAAAAATAAAATCATCTGCGCCATTATTTTGTGTTGGGTCAGAAGGACCTTGAATAATTCCTTCGGGTGGCGTATCCGGACTGTGTTTCTTCTTAGAGAAAAACGAAAGCATATTCAATTTAAACCACACAAGCACTTAAATATTTAAATTTCCTTTATTTTTATTGAATTTTTATAAATAGTTAATTAATTGAAAGATGCGATGCGTAATCAATAACAAAAAGACCAAAACAATATCAGAACAAAGTGTACGTTTAGTTTGTGCCCTTTCAACAGGGTACGTTCATTAGCATCCATAAATACAACTCTTCATTTAGCTACTACTTTTTTTTACAAAAACGTACTATTTTTAGTAGTAATGTAATGTCAAACATTTAATTTACCAACGAACACGGAGAAGTCCTTCATCACATTTATTTTTATTAAAAAATCTAGATTTAACTAAAAAGTTATCTATAAAAATAATTAAAAATGTCTAAAGTTGATACCAATCCCAATAATGATTTAACAATTATGGAGGTAAGTATTAAAATAACTTTGTAAATTGAAGTGAAAGCCAGTGATCATTTTGGAAGTTGAGTGTAGTACAATGTAACAAAAAAAGTGGGAAATTTGTGTGTACCCAAATCTTAAAATGCATATAACAGCTAGAAAAATTCATTGTAAACTTTTAATGATATTACAAAATGATATTGTTATTGTATTTTATAATTTTAGCAAATACAAATACTAATAAAACCTCCACCAAATGAGGAGGAAAAACTTGGTATACGTCCCACGGTTGTTAAGCATCCGTATTATAAAAGACCCGGACGTGGCCATAATCATGATTTGTGTGATGCCTGCGAAGAAGGGGGTGATTTACTATGCTGTGACCGTTGTCCATCAAGTTTTCATTTGCAATGCCAGTAAGTAGACTTGTACAATAGTCCACACGCAAGCAATGCATAACCTTATAATTATTTGATATTTCTTTTAACAACCTTAAATATAGTGATCCTCCCTTAACTGAAGATGATATACCTAGTGGCCAATGGCTTTGTCATAACTGTCGTATGACTCTTAAGACGGCACCGTCTTCTTCAAAGTCAAGTTCAGTAGAACGTACATCCACTGCTCCAGCAGCGGTTAATTCTAGACCAAATACTCCCTCCGCTGGCGGTGATTTAGAATCGATTCCTTTAAAAATTCGACACTTACGCAAACGTAGCAGCAGTCGTGCATCATTTTGTAGCGACTTAAGTAGTAACGAGAAATATTTATCTAAATTGCCAGTTGGTATACAACGTGCATTGGATCCCAATAAGAAACCCACCCCATTGGATGAGCTAATAAAGGCGGCAAGTATATTAAATCCGAAACAATTTGAATTGCCTAGAGAACTGGAGATACATACACAATTTCCGGGTAATGATAAAAGTAAGTAAACAAAATGTTTATTCCTCCTTTTTTTAATTGTATCTAAAAAGTACACCATTATAGATGTAATTCGAAAAAGGTCAATTGTTATTCGAAGATTCTATTTGTAATTCAAAGATTCCATTTGTAATTCAAAGATTCCCATTGTAATTCGACTATTTCAATTGAAGTTCAAAGATTCCATTTATTACTTGAAGATTTTACTTGTGATTTGAAAATTCCATTTGTAAATTTCCATTAATTGAAATTCGAAAAAGATCGATTGTTATTCGAAAAAGATAACTTGTAATACGGAAAAGATTAATTATAATTCGAAAAAAAAACATTTGTAATTCGATAAAAAATATCAGCTGTTGTTAGAAAAAAAAATAATTTTCATCGAAAAAGGTCAATTGTCATTTGAAGATTCCAATTTTTATTCGAAAAAGATCAATTTTAATTCGAAGATTCCAACTGAAATTCGAAAAAGATCAATTGTAATTTGAAAAAAAAAAATCAATTGTTATTTTAAAAAATATCAATTGTAATTCGAAAAATATCAATAGTAATTCGAAAAATATCAATAATAATTCGAAAAATATCAATTGTAATTCGAAAAATATCAATTGTAATTCAAAAAAGACTAATTGTTGATTGATTCTAAGAAATTCTAGCGACGCTCATCTGTTTGTCTATTGAAGTGGCGATAACGGTCAAAATATAACACTGATATGACTGTACCCAAGCAGAAATTGACGATGGTTCTAAAAAAGGCATTCTGAAAGCACTGTAACAAAAAAAAAAACATTTTCAAAACGCTATTTTCAAACGTTTTGCAAGCGTTTTTGAAAAGCGTCCTGAAAGCACTATAACAAAAAACAAACAATTTCAAAACGGGTTTTTCGAAGGCTTTGCGAGCGTATTCGAAAAGGATTTTTTTTTGAGAAATTTTTTTGAATAAAAATTTTTTGTCAACTTTTTTTTTGTTTTTTAAGTAAAAAAATCATAAAAAATGGTTTTAGAATTTTTTTTTATTAATTTTCTAAGTTTCAAAATTTTTTGAAAATTTGGGTTTTTAAAGCGCTTTGATGACTTAAAAAAAACGTTCTCAGAGCACTTTTTTTACATCGCTTTTAAAACGCTTTAAACCTAGCGTAGATCGATGTTATCATTCGGATCTTCTGAAGACTGGGTAACTTAACATATTTACTTGTTGCCCGAGAAGTTTGGTATTGTATTTGAAAAATATATGTTTAGCGGTTCAAAAGTTTTGTATAAACGAAAGTCTAAGGAGACCTCAAACATTTTGGTACATTCAACATTACCTAAAATTACAAAATGCCTTAATTCTGTTGCTGCCTGACATATGTGAATATAATTGGATATTGAATGGTATTTAAACTAGTACAAACATATTTTTACAAAAAAAAAATGTTAAGGGGATTTTTTATTTTCACCAAAGTTTATTTTTTGCAGATTTTTTTTTTTTTAAATATCGTTATCCATTAAAGTTTATATATTATTAATCAGTGATTGGTTCTAAGGCATTTTAGCGATGTCCGTCTGAGGAAGACAGTTGGGCCCTAATATGTCTTATGGTCACAGGCTGATTAAGTTCAAAAATGAGCGAAATCGAATCAGGGGAAAGAAGTTCCCCCTTAAAGAACTAAACCAGGGGTTTGTTCTTTTGTTAAGTAAATGTTTTTTTTTAGAAGAAGTTTAAAATCCCGCAGTTAGACTCAGGGGACTAGAAAATGTCATTTGTTTCGGTTCGCCCCCCTTTTGTTTTATTCTAAATAATGATAAAAATATATTATTAAATGCAAAACTTATAATGAGTTTGTAAACAATTATCGATAGGAAAGGCGATACTCCCCCCCCCCCCATAAAAAACACAACTCAAAATTTTTTTTTTAATTTTTTTCACATTTTGGAGGGTATAACAAATTTGGTACAGCCGAATTTAACACTCTTGTTCAAATTACACTTGATCAATTTGAATTACAATTTATCTTTTTCTAACTTCAATTGATCTTTTCAAATTTCTTAGAGTTATAATTGATATTTTTGGAACAATTGAAATTTTCAAATTGCAAATGGAATTTTCGAATAACAAGTAGAATCTTCAAGTTAAAAATCGAATCTTCAAATGGAATCTTTCAATTACAGATGGAATCTTTGAATTACAATTCAATTTTATATTAAAACTGGAAGTAGTGTATTTGATTAGATCGTAGCCCTGAAAATTACTTATCATATTTATTAATCTTCCACAACAGCGAAAGTATTAGTATTATTTTATTATTAAATACTTACCATCTTTTTTATTTCTGAAACTATACATAGAAATGTTGAATTATTTTTACTAAAATCAAAAAATTTCAGTAAAAAAAATTAAACAAAATTTTGAAAATTGATGAAACAGCATCGCGTAACCACCCATTCATAATTTCAGAAACGATCAATTTGAAATAATTTTCTAATTTCTGAAATAAAATTGTCTTTAATGATACTTCAAGCACAAGTGATAGATATTTTTAACACAATTTGATTTTCTGAAATCCATTCCTGAAATAAAATTACAAAGTCCTAAAGTTATGCTAAATTAAAAGTTATTCGATAAGGCTACAAAGCTTTACAGAAATTAATTTTACATCTATTCATAACTTTTCCGCGCTGCCTGTTTTTTTAAAATCCTAAAATGCTTAAATATATCCGGCCATATTTTATTATTTTTTTTAGTTGAACCCATACGTACAAATGGTAACAATCATAAAAAGCCAAATTTTCGGCGTAACTCAAAACCGTACGAATTGGATACACAAGGTTTAGTACCATTACCGGCTAAAACTTGTTATTACTGTCATCGTTCATGCAAAAAAGCTCCGCTGGTAGCATGTGATTATTGTCCACTATTTTTTCATCAAGATTGCTTGGACCCACCTATGACAGCTTTACCGACAGGTTTATGGATGTGTCCAAATCATGTAGAAAACTTTATAGTAAGTTGAATATTTTTGCAAATTTGCTTAGAGGTACATTAAAACTAATTTTAAATACAATTTTACCAATTAGGATGATAATTTATTAAATAGCATCTCAGCTACTGAACGTGTACGTTTATGGGATAAATTTGCTCAGCCATTTGATCATGAAGCTGTTAAAATGGATTTCTTCCGTAGAGTGCATATGAAAAATCCACCATTTCGTATTAAGGTACCAGTGAAGCCAAGAGATACTATTGAAATACCTCCCATGGTAAAATATCACTATGAAAATCCTCCACCATTATTACCGTCGCTAAGAGAAACCCTACGTTATGATATAGTTAAAAGACGAAAATGTTTACCAAGTGCTCCGGAAATTATATCTAAAGAAAGCGTAGCCGAATCATTGGTAAAAGATTTAGAAGCATTAAAATCTGCTAAAGCCAAGTTTAGAGAAATACAAAAAGAATTAGGCCATGTAGAAGAGTTAAGTAGCAGTAGTAGTGAAGATGAGGACGAAGGTGACAAAAACAAAAAGAACGAAGATAAATCCACGAAAGAAACAAATTTGAAAGAAGTAACAACAAAAGATGATGAAACTAAAGAAAAACCTGTACAAAAATCTCAGCAAAAATCTAAACGTACAAAAGCAAATCATACAAATCCAATTACACAAGAAGCGCCAATAAAAAGTGAGGAATCTACATCTAATGACAATGATGAAAAATCATTACAAACTCCAAATGATATAATTAAAATAGAAAATGATCATAGTGTAGAAGAATCAGATGAAGACACTAAGTACGATCCACAAATTGATGTAGAGCTTCAATACTTAGATGTTGATCTCGTCAAGAAATTAGCCTATCAACGCTTACAGCAGCTAGTCCAAGATCATCCAGAAATTGTAGCTCAATATCAGAACCGTACAGCAGCTAAACGAATTAGAGAGCTGGCTGAACAACAACTACAGCCTCCTTTGCAAACAATACCCTCACAACATCTGTCACCGACCGATGTTAGACGTTTATGTATAATGTTTACTGGCGAAACATCTGCCTTATTGGCCGAACCTAATTCCGCTGCCGACAATGATTTACCACAATTACATCCTGCTTTAGCTACAGCTGCAGCAATTGTTGCTGCCGACGAAGAAGAACAGAAATATATGCCCCGCATACGATCTGATCGAGAAAAAGCATTTGAAATTGCTACACGTCTTGAACTTAAATTAATAAGACGTAAGGTACGTGCTCGTGCGGTTCTTACACCACTCGGTGATATACTTGAAGATAATCGTTGGTTTAGTAATGTTGAATTACATAATTCATTCTTTATGCGCTACCGTAGTTTGAATATTGGTTATGGTGACTCAAATGCTGGTGTCGATGTTAATCTGTCCTTGATAGGGTATTGTCGTCGTGTTTCGTCTAAACATGCCACCATATTCTATGATGATTTTACAAAAACTTATGAACTTATAAATTATTCAGAACATGGTACTGAAGTTAATGGTCAGTTGTATTCGTGTGATTTTATGGAACGTGATCCAACGCCAGCAAAGAAATTAAAAAATGAAGATGTAGAACTGCAGAGAAAAGTGCAGGCCATACTTGATAAAAGACGTGGTGTACAAAGACATTATTATGTTATTGATAATAGCTCAAGGTATGTACAATTTTTTATTATTAACATTTTTTTTTGTGTTAACTTACTTTTCGCACAAGAAATTTTTTCTTCGAATTATTTTTCGTCTATTATATTTCACTATTTTTTTGCAAAAAAAAAAAAATAAAATAACTTACCAATTTTACTTTCAACATCATTTTTTCTCCAATGTTTTTTTTCACCAAAATTTTTTTTCACCAAAAATTTTTTTTCACCAAAAATTTTTTTTCACTAAATTTTTGTTTTTCAATAAAATGTAGTAGTATTTTTTTAAAACATCATCTAAATATCGGTCTAGTTTATAGTTTTGTGATCGATTCTAAGAAATTTTTTTTTATATGTATTGGAAAACACAAATCTCACGAAAATAACAACAAATTTTTTGTTGTTGTTGTTGTTGGGCCCTGAAAAAAACAATCCTGCATACGCCTATGGCAACAACCAAATTTGGAATGGAATAACCCCAAAATCAAATGAAAGTTGACATACTTTATTACAAAACCCTCAAGGTTTTTTTTTCTTCAGCTCTAGATTTTTTTACACGCATTTGAAGTTGGTGATCTTTTATTATAATTATAATAATAATTGCTTGAAAACTGTATAAGGCGTATGCTAATTTCCTTTAAATAACAATAATACGCAACGGGGCACAGTGGATTATTTTTTTATTTTTGTCTTTTCAGTAAGTAGGTACAGGACCGATTGCAGCGAAATTCTTATTGGAATACGTAATTTCGAGCTTAAGTTTGCACGCTGGACCCCACATGTCCAATAAGGGAACTACCAGGGGCCACTAAAGCGTGTAAAAAATAATCTAGCGCTGAACTAAAAAAACGCCTTGAGATTTTTGTTATATAAATTGTCAACTATTATTTGCTTTTGGTTTCATTCCATTCCGATTTTGTATCACTGTGTATCCTGTCTGTTGAAATGACGATCACGGCCAAAATATAACACAGATGCGATCTAAACTCAACATACTTGTTTCTGCCCCAAAAATCGTTTTAAAAGTTATGAACGAAAGTAAAAGGAGACCCCTCTCGAATATTATGGTACATTCCATATAACATTAAATTACAAAATGCGTTAAATCAGCTGTTGGTTGACATATGTGAACAGAATTGGATACCAAATGGAATTTTAACAAGAACAACATTTTTTTATCAACAATTTTTTTGCGGAATTTTCTTTCAAACAAAAAAATTCCATCAAATTTAATTTCTTTTACCAAATTTTAACGAAATTTTTTTTAACAATTTTTTTTTTCAAATAAAGTTTTTACAATGATCTTTTTACATTGTGAAGAGATAATTTTTTACTTGTTTAAATTTCAATTGTTATTTTCTGAATTTAAACCAACGTTTTCTAAATATCAATTGATATTTTCTAAGTTTTAATAAATATTTTCTTTATTTCTGAAAAGACTCGTTGCAGAATCTTAATGAAAAATTAACGATCTGCAAAGACTTGTGCTACATTATAAAGTGACATTTTTAGGTTTTTTTAACATTAAATGTTGAAAAATCTACAAATTTTGATTTTCCACAGCATTATTTTTCGTATGTATTTAAAAAAAACGTGTTTTTTATTTTGATGCACGTGTTTTTTTTTTTTGATGCACTGAACACTAATATAAATCGGTCAAACGGTTTTTAATAAATCCCGAAATCCCGGCATTTCAGTTTGTCGCTCTGTGTGTAACACATTGAAATACCGGTCGGAGACCACATAAAGTATATATAGATTAGTGATCGGTTCTAAGACGTTTTATGAATGTCTGTCCGTCCATCCGTCCATGTGTCTCTATATAACAGTAGGCAGTCCAAAAAAAGAGCTATTCTCCTAAATTTTGTTACGAATATGTCTTATGGTCCTATGCAGGTTAAGTTCGAAAATGAGCAAAATTGGAACAGGGGGAAAAGTTTTCCCTTAAAAACTAAACCAACCACTAAAAAAAACAATTTTTAAAGGTTTTTTATTGTTAACAATTTTATGTCTAGGTCTAAGGTGTCCCCAAACAATCTCTTACAAAAACTCCCCTGGAAATTATTATTTATTGTTTTTTTTTTTTAATTTTTTAACATGTTGGAGAGTATCAAAGATTCGGCACAGCCGGATTTCCTTTGCAGGGAACTCTCTACCTGCAGTTTTTGGCCGGATGACTGCTGTCGATAGTTTTTTTTTTTGATGTTTACAACTTCAGAAGAACTTCTCAAATATTTACGAACCCGTGGATTTAAAGTGCCGAAAATTTTTAAAAAATCCCGCAACCCGGGATTCAAAATATCTCGAACATTTTTTTGAATCCCAATATTCAGAAAAACAATCCCGATTGGAAGCCCTAATTGAGATTTAAATTTCCTAAAAAAAGCATTTTTTTCTATTTTCAAGAAATATCAAAAAACTTCAAAACGTATTTTCATTTGAGCATAATTGATACAAATCGAATTATTTTAACCTTTGTTGCCCTGCTATCAAAATTTAGGATTTTAGGAAAATTTTGCAAAAAAAAACGGAAGTCGGGACTTTTAAAATTTTTTATTTTTTTTTATTAAAAAAAAATCCAAAATTTTGATCGTACTACCATAGAGGAATAAAGTAAAGAGATTGCAATTCTCTTTACTCTCTTTTTTTCTCTCACGCGAAATCTGTCTGGGATCCACTGATGCCAACTATTTTTAAAAAAATGTAGCTAGATTGGACAAAAAAATAGCTAGAAATAGCTAAATTTAAAAACAGTTAAAAAATCTAGCTATTTTGTAGCTAGATTTGTATAAACAGTTGAAAAATCTAGCTATTTTATAGCTAGATTTTGGATTAGTGGTTTTTAAAAGGTTTTATTTGCTAAAGTTTTTAATTTAATAATAAAATAAGTTAGTTTTGGTTTTAAAACGAATATTTTCAAATATTTTTATTAAATTTTGCAAACCAAAAAGTTTAAATACTCATATTTTATATCGCAGATATCAGATCACAAAAAATGGCTGATCTGATATCTGTGAAATAACTCCCAAAATGAAATAACTCCCAAAATTTTTACATATGAATTGGAAATTATATTATTATGAAATAAGTCCTAGTACGTGGGGACTTATTTCACAATTTTTGTTGCGAGTTATTTCGTTATGAAACAATTCCCTAATGAAATAGCTCCGAAAAACTATTTTGAGAGTTATTTGATTTCTTTTCTAACATTGAGAGTTGTTGGGACCCTTCTCATTTTAAATAAAATATTGCAATTTATTTTAATTTTTTTGTTACAAGTTTTTCTGTTAAGCCGGCCTTCGGCCATGCTTTGGGGGAAAAATAAGTTATGATTGAGTTATGACTATTTTCTGTGAATCGGCACCTCATTTTATATATTTAGTCCTTTAAAACTCCTAGTTGGAACATAGGGCCTCATTTTGTATACGTAAAAAGTACTTATAAAAGACATAGTTCTTGTAATGGGAACTTATATTATTTTTTGGGACTTATTTCATTCGGAGTTCTTTAATTTTTTTGAGAGTAAGTATTTTGATTTTAAATAACTCCCAAATATTGGGACTTATTTCATTTTTTCTTTGGGACTTATTTTATTTTTTAAAGTTGGGAGTTTATTCATTTCTCTTAGGACTTATATCATTAGGAATTATTGAATTGGGATTTATTTCATTTGGGAGTTATTTCGCAGTACAAAATTTTTTA
The DNA here is from genome assembly GCA_963921195.1 of Pegoplata infirma. Lineage (NCBI taxonomy): Eukaryota > Metazoa > Arthropoda > Insecta > Diptera > Anthomyiidae > Pegoplata > Pegoplata infirma. The sequence continues at coordinate 85,269,974 of OY992540.1, forward strand.
ATACACAATTTTCTGAATGCGAATTAATGGCTCGATTATAGCCACTCGTTTTTTTGGTTATGAATATGTTAAATGTACAATTCATAACAAATATTGTACTTTACTTTTAAATACTTTGCTTTATAAAAAACTTAGAAACCTTTTTATAAACTGTTTTGACAAAATGAAAAATATTGAAAATATTTTTCATTACCGTTTGTGATTTCGAATTTAATAAAACCAATTTTTCTTTTATAATACCACTGCGTGTATTTATTTACAGCCTTCTAACAGAATACTGGTGTAAAATTTTATCCGTTATTCGAGAGATGAGAACTATTATATTTTTAACCCCATAGCTGTTTTTTCTTTATGTTGGTACTAAACTTCATTCTCTATGAGTTATGCCAATACGATACTTGCTTGATTTTAAACTTTTTAAGTAACTTTATCATGGAGAGATTTTTGATAAATTTTAAATTTTTGTTCGAAGTTAAAGGAAATAGCATAGAAAACCCTTGATAAAATTTTTTGAAAAGTTGAAAAACTAGCAGATGTCATACTCACTTAAATACCACGTTAACGAAATGTCAACTTGAAAATATGGCTAATAAAACGGTTTTTAAAAACACTTTTTTAGAAATTTTGCGACCAAAAAAAAAGTAGCTAGATTTGTAGCTAAGAGCTAAATGACTTTTTTTGTCGCTAAATGCAAAAAAAAATAGCTAAATCTAGCTACAAAATAGCTAAATTGGCAACAGTGCTGGGATCAAGTAAATTTTTGGTTTTTTAAAGTCATGAAATTTGTACTTTATTTGCACTTTTAATATATTTTTTTTTAATTATATTGAATCATTAACATTTTAAGAACGTAAATTTCATAAATTTGTTTTGTTTAAAACAATATAAAAGTGTTTTTTTTTTAAAGAAAACAAAAAGCCTTTTTTCAATTCCTCTTTCAACCTTCATTCTATTAATCCATGCAGTTAATTTTTGAGTGTTTGAGGTGCATGCCTAGCCCCTGGTACTACTCCAGGGGTGAAAAAAATGTTCTCGATTCTGGAATACGATTTCACCATTCACCTAATTTTTAAAAATTTGATATTCTTTTGAATTTTAAGACTTTTGAAATTTTTTTTTGTAATTGTTAAAGATTTTAACTAGATCTTTAATTGAAAGAAAAAATTTTTAAGATTTAAAATTCGAAAGAATATCAATTTTTTAAAAATTTGGTGAATAGTTAAATCGTATTCCAGAATCGATCACAATGTTTAATTTGAGGTCAAGGAAAACAAATTTTTAAATTTGTTTAAAAAAAATTTGAACATAGGAAAAACGCATATTTTTTTTAGCAAATTTCAAAGAAATTTTTAAACATTATTTTTTAAATTTTATAAATACAAAATTTTGATTGCCGGGAGCAAGGAATTAATGTTATGTGTGTGTCCTTAAATTTGAACCCCATTAGTTTTAGGTATAGTGGCTTAAAAATTTGCCTGGATTTTGAAATCGTGAAAAAAAATTTTGTCATACAAAAAAATGCCTTATATTTATTTCGGAGCAAGCAGCATTATTTTTGTTTTTCATACAAAGTGTGCTGCTTGCTGTTATGGTTGTCAATAAATACTAAACATCTAACTATGTAACTCTATTTTAACATTTTTTTTTAAATTTTCTTTCAATTTTAAATTTTTTTATAACAGAATGGCTCCACCCCCCAAACCCGATTGTAAATGTTCTCCCTATGATGATTCTCCAATGATTAATGGTGCTTGGGAAGGAACAGCTATACTACAACATGGTTCATTATTACGATTTGGCTGCTTGGCGTTTGTTTTCTCAATACCAAAATTGGAAACATGCAACGGTCAAGGTTAAATCTATAAAATTTATTTTATATATCTAATAAAAAAAACAGTACAATACCTGGCTTAAATTTAAATCTGTAAAAATTTATATATTCACGTTCTTATAGTTTTTAGAATATTCATTAAAAAAATATTCAATTTTATTTTTTTTTTTTTAATCTTGCAAAGTTTTTAAAACAAATTTGATTTTAATATTTTTTCTTTTAAACGTTTTTTTACTAAAAAAAAATACATCAAAAATGCTCTGTACAATATAAAATTGTATAAGAATGGAATTCCTTAAAACTCGTAAATACCCCGAATATTGATTAAACTTTATTATTTTTTGATACAGTCAAAGTTAAACGGTTTTCAGAGACATCGTAATTAAAAAATTTGCTAAAAATAGCTAAAAATATGTTAACGAATTTTTTAAAACAATCTCAAAATTTTTTCTCCTTTCATTTAAACAGAGTTTAAAAGAAATCGGAGAATTTTAAACTGTGGAGGGAGCCCTGCGATCAAACTTTTGGATTTTGAAATTTTGAAACATAAATTGGGATATTTGAAAAATCTGTAAAATATATATCTATAGATATGCTATAGCTATATCTTTTAGATACTATTAGCCCGTAGCACCCAAATTCAAAAATTTGAATTTTTAAAAATTAAAAAATAAATAAAAAATGTATTAGTACTTGCGATTTACTTATCACAAAAAATTAAATCGGTCGAAAGGTGTTAATCTTGAATTTGCATTTTAAAATCTCAAACTTGTTTTTTTTTTAACTTTTTTATTAATTCGACGTTTCTACGTGTAATTCTAAAATTCAATTGCTGATACCAAAATTCAATTGCTAATTCAAAAATTTCAATTGTAGTTCAAAAAAGATTAATTGGTATTCAAAAACGATCAATTGAAATTCAAAAAAGATCAATTGAAATTTGAAAAAATTAAAAAATGTATTTCGAAAAAGGTCAATTAAAGGGCTTATTGTAATAACTCGATAAGCAACATTTCATTTTATGGTGGTTTTTGCCTTACAACTTTTGAAATTATATATGTAGAAAATAGATCTTTTGAAGAACTTTCATACACAAGATACTTGTACTAAGGGTTTAAGCAAAAATTCGGCCAAAAATCTGTCAAAGAGCATCAGTAGAAGTCAAAAAACACACAAAAATAAAATGTTGCTTATCAAGTTCTTGCAGTAAGCCCTTCAATTGTTTTCGAAAAAGATCAAGTGTAATTCGAAAAAGATCAATTGTGATTTCAAATATATCAATTGTAATTCGAATTAAAAAAATAAGTTTAATTGTAATTCGAAGATTCTAATTGCAATTCGAAAAAAGATCAATAGTAATTCGAAAAAGATCAATTGTCAAATTTGAAAAAGATCCATTGAAATTCGAAACAGATCAATTGTAATAGGAAAAGGGCCAATTGAACACGAAAAAGATAAATTGTAACTTGAAATAGATTAATTTTGAACCGTAAAATAATTGATCTGTTTGGAATTATAATGAATCTTTTTCAAATAACAATTGACCTTTTTCGACTTTTATTTGATTGATAAAAATTAATTAATTTCGAGTTACATTGATCTTTTTAGTATAACAAATGATCTTTTTTAAATTAAAATTTATCTTTTTGAAATTACAACTGATCCTTTTACAATTTCAATTGTTCTTTTTCTAATTACAATTGATTTTATTTGAAAAACAATTGAACTTTTTCGACTTACAATTGATCTTTTACGAATTTAAAATTGAATTTTCGAATTACAAATGGAATTTTCGAATTACAAAGAGAGTCCTCGAATTAAAAAAAAATTTCGAGTTACAAATAAAATCTTATAATTGATTGCTTAAAATTAATATATTTTGAGTTACATTAATCTTTTACAATTTATATTTTTAAAATCACAATTTATCTTTTTTCGAATGACAATTGATCCTATTCCAATTACAGTTGCACTTTTTCAAATTACAGTTTATCTTTTTCGAATACAATTGATCTCTTTCGACTAACAATTGATTTTTTACGAATAAAAAACAAAATTTCCGAATTGCAAATGTAATTTCCGAATTACAAATTCAATTTTCAAATTACAAGTATAATCTTTGAATTACAAATGGAATCTTCGAATTACGAATGAAATCTTCGAATTACAAATGGAATCTTCGAATTACAAACAAAATCTTCGAAATCCAAGTAGAATCTATGAATTAAAGTTGATCTTTTTCAAATTACATCTGTAAATGATGTAGTGTACGTTTCGCCGAGTGGATGCCCATAAAACTTTCCAGAAACCCAAAATTTTTTTTAAAGGTTTATTGATATTTTTCTCAATAAACCACTTTTACTCAGAAACTTTTGAACCGATTTTCAATAACTAAACCTTTTTTAATCGTGTTACAATTTTTTTGGTATAATATGCAAAATATATACTTTTTAATTTTTTTTTTTAAATTCAAAATTGTGATTGCCTGGCACCCACCACGTGTTAATGATATTCGAGTGAAATAAATTTTTTTCCTGGAGACTAGAGAAAATCAAATGTTTAAAAAATCCTCTTTTAACAATGTATGGCGAGTTTTTATGCATTACATTATTGTATTATTTTTTTTATTTTTGGTAAGAGAAACAATATAAAAAAAAGATGAGTTAAATCTATATAATTTGAAAAACAAAACGTAATATACTCAGAAAAATGGTTTAAATTAGTTTTTATTATTCATTATATTTAGCGTAATATTGTTGTATTTAAAACACATGTAAAATATATATGTATGTGTGTAGTAATAATAATACATAATAAAAGCAAAAAACTTAGTTACTAAAAATTCAATTGAAATAGTAAAGTGTAAAACTACATAATGTCAGTGGCGATGTTGGTAATCTGAAATATACTTTAAATAAAAAAATGACAGTAAATAAGCTTAAAACTCAATAGAAGCAATAATGAATTTAAATTAAACAATTTTAGTTTAAAAGTAAAAAAAAATAATGTAAAATTAACCAATTATAATGTAAAGTTAAACAATTTGATAAAAAATTAAAAGATTTAAATGAAAATAAAATAAGTTTTAAAATTTCAAAAATTATAAACATCGCCACCCTTATGTGGTTGATCAACTAATCTTTCTATTCTACATTCAAACATTCCTGTTGTACGGTTGCCGTTGGATGAATTTCAGTCATTTCGGTAATTTCAGGAATCATGGGAATTGTTGCTTTTTCCTCCTTAACCATTTGAGCATCTTCAGCTCCTTCTTCTGGCTTTAATTTATAACGATCTTGTTTAGATTTCCACCACTCCTCGGGATGTTGCCGTTTAATATGAACATACATATTGGATTTCGATCTGGATTCTTTGCCACAATGTTGACATGTATACAAGTGAGTGTCCGTATGCATTGCCATATGTTCATCGAGATTACGTTTCTCACGAAATACTTTATCACAATAGCTGCAATGCAGATTGCGATCTTTGCGATGCCAATAGCCCTTGTGGCGACTTAAATTCTTTTTAGTTTTAAAGAATTTACCACACACATCGCAGGCAAACTCTTGATTCTCGTGCGTTTGATGATGTACCTTTAGACTGTGTATATTTTTTAGCCAAGCACCGCAAATGGTACACTGAGCTGGCGGTTCAACAATACCTTGATGTTCGTCATAATGTTTTTTAAAAGATGTCTTTGATTTGAATTTTTTTCCACAAATATCACAAATATGATGGAATATATTATGATGTACCGCTTCGATATGATGACGCAATCGGTATATAGTTGGAATTCTAGATGAGATTCAAGGAGGTGTGTTTTGCAAATTAATTGTAGTAAAAATAAAATTTCAAAATAATAGTTGGTGTAAAACTTGATTAAAAAAAAAATAGTTTTATACACGACATTCACACTTTAAATGCCAGTAGGTTTTTTTGATTATTTAGAAAAATATCCGTTTTAATTCAGAAATCTTAATTGAAATTCATAAAATTTTGGTAAAACTTAGAAACTACCAAAAAAACTAAGAACATATTAATTCAAATTCAGAAAATACCAATAGAAATTAAGAAAAAAATCAATTAAAATCCAGAGAATGTCGATACAAGTTTAGGTAAAATCAATTAAAATTCAGATTATTTGGTTTGTTTTGACCGAACCAAATATTGGTTCAAAAACTAAATATTCGTTCAAAATCGAATCGAAACTTTTTTAAGTACATACTTGTTTTTACATAAATTCTTAAGTGACGTAGATGTTTGGAATTCCCAAGGGGAAAAAGTTAAATTTGACTTGGCCAAATGATTTCACTAGTTAATAGAGATTTTGATCCACGACATTTCGCATTTATTTTCCATATAAAATATCGCGCTGAATCCGATAATGAAGTCCAAAGTTTCAAAAGTACAGTTTTAGAGATATTTTCAACAAGTGGTTTTCGTAAAAAAAAAATATCTTTGGACCAAAACGGTGGATTTCTTACTTTTTGGTTTTAAATTAAATGTATTTTAATGCTTTATCAATTCTACATAAATTTTTTAATCATACAATTGAATTTGTTTATTTCGGGTGTGTCGACTATAAAAACACACAAATATACACGGTGAGTCTCAGCGATGTTAAGGTTGAACTTTAGTGTCGACGAAAAGTGTAAACGCAGTTTAATTACTACATGATTATATGTCCCAAAACTCTTAACAGCGAAATCACCTTTGAATTTTACAACAGAATTTCGGTAAAACCGAAGCAAAATTGTCGACATATCGTTTAATACAATGGTTCCCAACCTTTTTTACGCCATGCCCCACTTTTAATTAAAAAAAAATTCTTTTTCCCCCTACACTAAAGAAAAATTTGTTGGATTTTATAATTTTTGTTTATAATGAAAAATTACTCCTTTTTTAGCAAAGTTTTTGTAAAATAAGCATTTAAATTAAGTTTTTAGTAAAAATGTTAAGAAATTAACAAGATTTTTGTAGTTAATTTTGCAAAAAAAATGTAGTTAATTTGTCTAAAAAAATCTTGAAAATTTGCTCGTTGCCCCCTGGAACCTTCAAATTGCCCCCCAGTGGGTCGAGAATCAAAGGTTGGTAACCATTGGTTTAATAGCTTCTAAAGCAATAACCAGATTGAAAAATGTTGTTTGTAGAATTGATAAAGCATTTAATTACCTTTAATTTAAAACCAAAAATCAATTCAATCGTTTTGGTCCGAAGATATTTTTATTTAAGTAAAACCACTTTTTTAAAGAGTTTAAAATATCAAAAGTTAGCAATATCTCGAAAACGGTTCTACTTTTTAGCCTCTGGACCACAGTACATGAGTAGTAGTATCACAGAGTTGCATCTGATGGGTGTAAGTATTAGTGACAGCACACGGTGTAACTTTTGACGTTTCATACAAAACGTAAACAAACAACATAAATACATACACAAAAGCTCACACGTACAGGCACACGTACACTAGGCAGCGATGATAATTCTGTACTAAAAACCATGCCACCATATTGGAAAGTACGCAATTAGCACCATTGTTTGCATACTAGTCTGTACTGTGCTCTGGACCTAATACCCTTTTTAAAATATTTTTGTGTCATACCAATGACATATTTGAGTTTTCGGTGCGTATTATTAATAATAATGTATTAATTATATTAATAATACGCACCCTTTCTCCCATTCCACCTTAGTGTAATTAAAACGAGCTTGAAGCCGCACCAAACACGTTAAATTCGTTAAGAAAACTTAATGGTCTAATTTGGTGTTAAAATATTAAGATGTTGTTAAAATCAAACTAAATTTAATTTTAACCGTTTTTGACAAAAAAAAACTTATTCTTTTGAATTACTGGATCATATCATAGCGCACATCTACACCATTTCCAATTGTATTTTAAAATTTTCCAAATGTATTTAAAATTGTCCAAATATATTTTAAAATTGTCCAAATGAATTTTAAAATTGTCCAAATGTATTTTAAAATTGTCTAAATGTATTTTAAAATTGTCCAAATGTATTTTAAAATTGTCCAAATATATTTTAAAATTGTCCAAATTAAATTTAAAAGTGTCCAAATGTATTTTAAAATTGTCCAACATAAATTTAAAATTTTCCAAATGTATTTTAAAATTGACCAAATATATTTTAAAATTGTCCAAATGTATTTTAAAATTGTCCAAATATATTTTAAAATTGTCCAAATGTATTTTAAAATTGTCCAACTTAAATTTAAAATTTCCCAAATGTATTTTAAAATTGTCCAAATATATTTTAAAATTGTCCAAATGTATTTTAAAATTGTCCAAATGTAGTTTAAAATTTTCCAAATGAATTTTTAAATTTTCCAAATGTATTTTAAAATTTTTCAATTGTATTTTCAAAATTTCCAAATGTATTTTTATAATTGTCCAAATGTATTTTAAAATTTTCTAAATGTATTTTAACAATTTCCAAATGTATTTTAAAATTGTCCAAATGTATTTTAAAGGTGTCCAAATGTATTTTAAAAATTGTCCAAATGTATTTTAAAATATTTCATGTATATTCTAGGTAGAATATATTAAAACACAATTGGACAATTTAAAATACATTTGAACAATTTTAGAATACATTTGGAAAATTTTAAATTACATTTGGACAATTTTAAAATACATTTGGACAATATTGAAAATACATTTGGAACATTTTAAAATACAATTGGACAATTTTAAAATACATTTGGACATTTTTTAAAGACATTTGGAAAATTTTAAACTACTTTTGGACAATTTTTAAATACATTTAAAATATATTTGGACAATTTTAAAGTATATTTGGACAATTTTTGAATTCATTTGGACAATTTTAAACTACATTTGGACAATTTCAAAATACATTTGGACAATTTTAAAATTAATTTGAACAGTTTTAAAATATATTTGGACAATTTTAAAATACACTTGGACAATTTGAAAATTTTTAAAATACAATTGGAAATGGTGTAGTTTTTGGCTGTTTAACACATTTCTTTAAAAAAAAAGTTCTTAAAAAAAGAGGTTTTAGGTGCTGTGATTATAATATATTTTTATTATTTAAATTTACATAATTGTGGTTAAAAAAAAATAAAAATTTTTCATACAAATTATTCCAAAACATTCTTAACTATACCAAAATACATATTGATTAATTAAAATTTATTTATGTATTACCACAAATATTTAAAATTGTGGCTGCAATTCATCATGTTGAAATTCTGGATTTTCCGTTTTAGGATCAATATTTAAACGTTCCATTTTAGTTTTCCACCACTCAGATGGATGTTGTCTCTTTATATGTACGTACATATTCGATTTGGAACGTGATTCTTTATTGCAATGTGGACATGTATACAATTGGGTTCCTGTGTGTATCGCCATATGCTCATCTAGATTACGTTTTTGTCGAAATACTTTTTCACAAAATGTACATTGTAAATTTAAATCTGAATTGTGCCAATATTGTACGTGTAGACGTAAACCATGTTTGGTATCAAATATTTTTCCGCAAATTTTACATGGTGTTGGATGTTTCTCATGTATAAAACGATGCAATCTTAAACTGTGCCTATTTTTAAGCCATCTTTGGCATATGGAACATTGCATGGCTGGCTCAACAACACCTTGATGCTGGGCATAATGCTTTTGAAAAGATTCTTTATTTTTATATTTTTTACCACAAAAGTCACAAACGTGAAAGCGTTGATTCGTGTGCATGGTATCGATATGACGAGATAAATTATTCTCACAGGTAAATCTATATAAAATTTAATTCAAAAAAATGTTTTATTATTTCATAAATAATTTAAAAAAAGACCATGTGATGTATGAATAACACCGCCCGACAGCCAATATTAAACATGAACTGAATGATATACGTCTGAACTGCATTTACAGTTTTTCATTTCGAGGAGGATGTCCCCTAATTTTTGATTTTGCCATATCGGGATAAAAGGATTTGAATAAAGTCATTTGAAAACTTTATCAAAATGTTTTGTTGAAAATTTTGAACAATATTGAAGGATACATTTTTGAAAGGACGTAACTTACCTCCTTTTTCCTGATATGTAAAAATAATAAAATAGGAAAATTAGGGGAGATCCTCCTCTTTCATTTGCTATCACTAGTGGCATCCTAGGACAAGTACAAATATTAAAAAAATATTTTATAAAATTAAATCCTCTAAAACTTTGAAGTCCTTTTAAAAGGAAACAGGATCACGAAAAAAAACTGTGAATGCAGTTTTACTTTATTTAGTCTCTAGTTTCAAACGGATATTATCTAGTTGGTATTTGACGACTTTTTTTCATTTTTGTCGGACGGTGTAATACTTTTTTAACAGAAAATTTTTTAATAACGAACAATCGAAAAAATTTGGTAAACGCTTTAAAAAATTATATCGTTACGCTGTGAAATCAATAACAGATACTTGCCTCTCCAGACACGACAGATAATGTGACGGTCAAAAGTATTCACACAGAGCTATAGTAGATTATACTATTTGTTAAAGACAAATTTAAAATACCAGACTTTTTTTTTATTAATGAAGTATTTTCTTATAAGGTGTTTTATAAGTAATTTATAAAGCTTTAATTTAAGCTTTATAGCGCCCAGATTGAGTTAATAATAAATGTACTACGAGGGTCGAACTGGAAAATGATAATTTTTATAGATATTTTTTAAAAAAATTTTAAAATATATTTCTAAAACTTTTTTTCCAAGTTCAAAAATAAAAAAAATTTAAAAAAATCCACTTATTAATATTCATTTGTCAACTAATAGTAATTTTTTTTAAATGCTGTAGAAAAAATCCACATTTTATGACCTCCAATTCTTTTGACCCTCGTAAAGTTATTAACTCAATCTGGACGCTATAAAGCTTAAATTAAAGCTTAATAAATTACCTACAAAACACCTTATAAGAAAAATACTCTTATAAAAAAAGGCCTGGTATTTTAAATTTTGTCTTTAACAAATTTCATCTACTATAGCTCTGTGTGACCGGCACTGTATCTCAATTGTATATCAGAAAATATCGATTTAAATTCCGAAATTACAATTGAAAACAAGTTAATTTCGACTTGTCCGAATCCATTTATACCCTCTACAGTGCCAAAAAAAAATTCTGAACCCCTAGAACGATTTCGCTGAAATTCAATATATTAGTATACTAATCTGAGTAGGAAAATTATAAGAAAAATATATTCAATTAAAACTGTGATACTGTGGTTTTATACTTTGCTAAATCAATAAAAAAAGATAAAAAACAAGTAAGAGTGTTAAATTCTGCTCTGTCGAATTTTTTATACCCTACAACATGTTAAGAAAAATAAAAAAAAGTGCAGGGGAGTTTTTTTTTGTTGGGGTGATCGGTGATGGCGGTATATGTTACCTTCCCCCTCTCGACAAATGTGTATAAACTGATTTATTGTATACAGATTTTTATTAACTAATACAGTTTTCCAATTATTTTTCTATTCTTTATATCGACGCCCACAAAAGGGGCGGGACGAAAAAAAAGTTATTTTTTAATCCCCTGGGTCCAAGCGCAGTAATTTTAACTTCTGACATAAAAATGTTTCATAAATATAACAAAAAATACGAAAAACAAGTAAAAAAATTAAATTCGACATTGCCGAATGTATTGATAACCGCCACAATGTAAAAAAGATTATTAAATTTTTTTTTGGAAAAAAAATTGTTGAAAAAATATGTTTATACCTGATTTAATACCATTTGGTATCTAATTCTTTCCACATGTCAACCAGCAGCCAATTTGAAGCATTTTGTATTTTTAATTTTTGGACAAGGGGGTCGTGGGGGTCGGTGGGGAACACCTTCTATAACCTATAAATGTTAACATCACATCTATTGAGTTATTTACGCTTAAATAATACAATTTTATATTTTTTAATTTTTTTTTAAAAGTTGTGTTTTTATGTGATTTTTAAGTTCTCAAGTTGGAACTTTTTCCCCCTCGTCCGATTTTTCCCATTTACGAACTTAACCGGCCTATGACCATAAGAAATATTTTTTTTTCTAGATTTTCTAGATTTATGAGTATAAACAGAGTCAGTTGTACCAACAGAATTTAGAGCCAGCTAAATGGTTTGATTGCAACAACCAACATTTTAGGTTGCAATTACCGAAATTTATTTGAATCAACAGTATTTAAGTTGTTATAAACAAATTTCGATTGTTGCAATCGAATCATGCAGTTGGCTTTAAACTCGGCAGCCACAACTTATCGGTTTTGTCTGCAAAGTTCCTTTGTTTTGCCTGCATCGTACTTTTCACAGACAAACGGACATTAATAGAAAGTCTCGATCATGGATCAATCTTATATACTTTATGGGGTCCTCGACCTATATTTCGACGCGTTACACACAGAATGACAAAGTGAGTATACCCCTCTACTGTAGTTGGAGACCATGCAAATTTAAATATCGTCGAATCCCTATGTGCACTAAAAAAATACTAATACACAAAAATTTTGTCGGTTGAAAAAAAAGATTTTATTGAATTAAAAAAAAGAAAATTACATTCATACATAAATGTTTATAATATAACTGCAGAACCGTTTACTCTTGTTCTTGCTTTAATTCGGGATTATCCGCTATGGGTTCAATATTAAAACGTTGCATTTTAGATTTCCACCACTCAGCTGGATGTTGTTTTTTAACATGAGCATACATATTCGCTCTAGAACGTGATTCTTTGTCACAATGTGGACAATTATACAACTGAGCACCAGTATGTATGGCCATGTGCTCATCGAGATTACGTTGTTCTCGAAATATTTCTTCGCAAAATGTACATTTTAAATTCAAATCCGTCTTATGCCAATAACGTACGTGTACACGTAAACATTGTTTGTTATCCAAGATTTTTCCGCAAATCTTACAAGGTGTTGGATTTTTCTCATGAATAAAACGATGCAATCTTAAACTGTTTTTATTTTTGAGCCATGATTTGCATATGGAACACTGTAAGGCCGATTCGACGAGACCTTGATGCTGAGCAAGATGCTTTTTGAAAGATTCTTTATTTTTAAATGTTTTACCACAAGTGTCACAAATATGATAACGAGGAGCATTCGTATGCGTGGTTTCGATATGTCGAGACAAATTCTTTTCACTGGTTAATCTAAATAAAATTTAATTCAAAAAAATATAATTAAAACAGATCGTATGATATCATTTTCTAAGGATATTTAAAAGGAATACATTTGAAAGCATTAATGTTTATTTATTTATTGAATTTTTAACATATAGTAACAAATCATATACTAAATTAACCTGACCGAGACGGGTGACAATGACCATTGTCTTGTTGCAACGCGTTGTAGCGAAACAAACCAAGGCCTCTGGTGGGAATCGATCCCACGACCCCCAGACTCATAGGCTAGCACGCTACCAACAAGCCTACTGGGGCGCCTTAAGGATTAATATGGTTTTCTTTTAAAATGTTTTTTATAAAATCAGTAAAAAATCTTTATTAAAATAAGTAGAAAATAAAATTCGACATAGCCGAATTGAATACGTGAATACGTTTTTAAGATTATTAATTTTTCTAGGGTAAAATTTTTTTAAAGAAGATTCCAATTGTAATTCCTTTTTTGTAAGATAATTGTAGATTAATTGTATTAAAAATACAATTGAAGCGCTTATTGTAAAAACTCGATAAGCAACATTTCATTTTATGGTGGTTTTTACCTTGAAACTTTTAAAAATGAAGTAGAAAAAAAACTTTTGCAGAACTTTTATTCTCCGGATACTTGTACGGAAGGTTTAAGCAAGATTTCTGCCAAAAATCTGTCAATGGAACATCAGTAAAAGGCGAAAAACACAAAAAAAAAGAATGTTGCTTATCAAGTTTTTGCAGCATGACCTTCAATTGTAATTCGAAAAATATCCATTTAAAAAAAATTTAAATTCTGTGCCGAATATAATTTCCATCGACCATTTATTTTCTAATATCACGTCCGACAAGTATTCCCTCTTTGATTTTGGCATATGACAATTTGGGAAACAACTGGTCCAGTACTTAAAAGGCGGTCCTGTAGGGTTGAGCGCTTTGACGAAGTTTTTATAACACAAAGTTTTATGTCGAGAGGTGGCAGAAAAATGTTCTGTGGGTTAACAAGTGCATTTTCTCAGGTAGTTTTGACAAAAAAAAAACTTTAAGAATTAAAATAAGATGATGTTTCTAGCGTTGCCAAAAGCTGATTGTCGTTATGACAGTGCAGCGCTGCTCACATTCGATAAAATTAAAGATAGCAAAAACCGTTTTACGAAATAAATTATCTTCAAATATTGTTGCTTCAATTATTTTTACAAAAGAAAGCATTAAAATAATTTTGAGCCCACAAATGAAATGTTTTTGAGCCCACAAAAGAAATGGTAAAAAAACTGGAAAAGTATCTAGTAACACCTACTATTATTATATAATATTTTTTATTCTGAACAGTACAAAATGTATGATTTTTATTTAAAAAAATAATTTCACGTATTTTTTAAATTAATTTTTAATAAACCACTTTGTTTCGTTAAAAAAAATGTTTTTTATATTTTTTTTTTTGATAATTTTTGTGATTTTGGATAATTTCGGACAAACCCCTGGATAATTTTTTGGTTCACTAGTGGCAACACTGCTTACTACACAAACCACCTTCATGTAGTAACTGCAATAACTTTCTAAGTGTTGGACTTCAAAGTTAATATTTTTTTCCTTTTCGGAAGAGCTAAGAGCTTTTACGAGTTACATTTTAATTGAAATTCGAAACCAAACTGTTTTGTTGTTTGGGGAATTACAATTCATTACAAATTGGTCTGTATTCCAAAATTTCCTATTCAAGTGATTCATAAAGAACTAGTGTATTTTAACATGTTACCGAAAAAGGGCTTTATTTAGTCTTTTGTTTATATGGTCTTTATTAATGCCATTTTATATCCTACACCACACTGTGGTACAGGGTATAATGAGTTTGTGCTGATGTTTGTAACTACCCGAAATATTGGTCCTAGACCTACTTTTAAGTATACCGATCGACTCAGAATCACTTTTTGAGTCGATTTAGCGATGTCCGTCCTACCGTCCGTTCGTCTGTCGTCTGTCTGTCTGTCTGTCTGTCCATGTAAACGTGTAAACACGATACAGGTCGCAATTTTTAATCAATTGACTTTAAATTTGAAACTTAAGGTTTTCTTGGCCCAAGGACGAAGCCTATTGAAATTGGCCTATCGGTCCATATTTAGTCCTAGCCCCCATACAAAAGTCCCTTTTAGCTTTGGCTCAAATGACTCTAATAACCGTATTATTATAGATATCTTTTTGGCAGGTAAACGTGTTATGTCTTCACAAATCACCATTCCGAGTTTTAAAGTAATCGGACCAGTTCTTCTTGTAGCCCCCATACAAACCACTTTCCCAATTTTCACATAAATCTCTCAAATTTCATTAAATTGAAAATATTTAATTAAAATTTTGTTTGGGTATGTTAAACGCGTACTTAAATAACCTTATCGAATCTGATAATTATCGGACCAGTTTTGGAATTAGGCCCCTTGTGAGAATTTGGCCCGATATTCAGTTAAAGCGGTTTATTGCCAACAAATAGAAGCCTTTTTCACTCAAATTTGATTTGTGAGTGTTTTTTACACTAATTAAAGGTTTGACAAAATATAGATCTAATCGGTCCATGGGACGGACCCATTTTCGGTACCCATTTTCTGGGAAACTCTGGTGTAGGGTATTATATGGTTGGTCTTGACCGACTATAATTTTCTTACTTGTTTTTATATTATTCCGCTTGTTCGTTAAAAAGATATATTCGATAAAAAACTGAAAAACTCGATTCCTTATTGATGTCATTCGCAATGTATTATTAAATTCATACTACATACTAAATTTTTGTAAAATTTATTTAATTAAATATTTCATGAATTCTAAATATAATTCGGGCTTTTTTCCTTGTCTTAAATGAAGGAGACATTATATTTCACCTGTCTTACTAAAGAAAAACACTAATTTCACATATCATGCAAGTTTCTGTAGCGGGAAAGTGTGACTCGTGTATTTTCAAAGCCCTTATTCCAAAAATGTCCCTTTCAAAAAAAAAGATGCCGTTAATTTGGTTAAAGTTCATATATCGCTTATTTACAAAAACGTCATGATTACAAAAAAAAAAACGTAATTTGCAGAAAATGGTTTTCAATTAAAAATGTCATATTCTCTTCTTAAGCAGTAATTATAAATGAAAAACACGTTTTTTTGACTTATGACGTTGTTTTAGTAAATGAGCGATATGATGTATATTTATTGATTAATAATATATTTATATATATAAAAAAAAGAAACAAACTACACCAAAGGTTACATTTATTATAGTTGACATTAATGAATTAAATTTAATATTGTACTTCCTGATGTTGTAGTAGTTCAGGATTTTCCGCTTTAGGATCAATATTTAAACGTTCCATTTTTGATTTCCACCATTCAGCTGGATGTTGTCTTTTAATATGAACATACATATTAGAACGGGATCGTGATTCTTTACCACAATGTGGACATGCGTACAACTGAACACCCGTATGTGTTGCCATATGTTCATCAAGATTACGTTTTTGTCGAAATACTTTTTCACAAAATGAACAGTTGTAATCCAAATCAGATTTATGCCAATATGACTTGTGTTTACGTAAACTATGTTTTGTTTCAAACATTTTTCCACAAATGTTACAAGCTGTTGGGTCTTTCTCATGGACAAAACGATGCAATCTTAAACTGTGTTTATTTTTAAGCCATGTTTGGCATATAGAACATTGTACGGCTGGTTCGATAATACCTTGATGCTGCTCATGATGTTTTTTAAAAGATTCTTTATTTTTGAATTTTCTACCACATATGTCACAAATGTGAAAGCGTTGATTTATGTGTATGGTTTCAACATGACGAGATAAATTGTTTTCACAGGAAAATCTATATAAAATTTAATTTAAAAAAATAATTTATTATTTTATAGATAATTGAAAAATGACCGTTTGATGGTATCATTTTCTTAAGTATAATATGACGGATAAAATTTTCTTATAAATCTGTTGGCTTTAAATTTGAATGTAGTATGTATATACTCAAGCCTAACAGAATTCACATCTAAGCTTAAATCAAGTTTGACCAAGAATAGTAGTGTCCGACCCAAATACATCTTTTTTGGGCGAAGTCTAATATTTCGACTTTTTTTAATTTCTAAAAAGTCGATTTTTCGACTTTTTTCAAATCTTAAAAAGTCGACTTTTCGACCTTTCGACTTTTTAAAAAGTCGACTTTTTTCGACTTTCGACTTTTCGACTTTCTTCGACTTTTTAACTTTTTTCGATCTTTTCCAACTTTAAAAAGTCGTTTTTTTTTTGTAAATAAAAGTTTAGTTTTGATTTGTTGTAAGCATTTAGGTGCTATTTTTTTTTTGTTGTATTTTATTTATCAAAAAAAGTCGAAGAAATCGAAAATGTGGAAAAGGTTGAAAAAATCGAAAGCAAAAGAGTCGACTTTCGATTTATAGAACCCTATCACTGATGTGCTTACAATAATTAAAAATATTGGTAAATATTGCAGTTAACACTTTCTAACTCATGAATTTGGCATTGAAATTTTTGCTTCACATACAAAATACATGGAAACACCAATAGCTTCAGTTGTTATTAAACTCGGCTATCATTTGAAATTTTTTTCAGAAGAAAGAAATTATTTTCATTTAGCAAAAGTAAAAAAAAAATCAAAAAAAAAAATTCAAAAAAAGTCGAAAAAAGTCGAAAAAGTCAAAAGCAAAAGTCGACTTTTCGACTTTTTAAGAACAAAAAAGTCGATTTCGACTTTTCGACTTTTTCATACAAAAAGTCGATTAATCGACTTTTCGACTATAGAACCCTAAAGCCGACGGCGAAAACTATTTTTTTTTTTCAACTATAAATTACAGTGGGCTACAGTGGATTTAAAATTTTGATGTGATAAAAATTACACTAACCTACAGTGGATTTAAACTTTTAATGTGACCTTGTGTAGGTTTCGTTATGAAGATCATAGGGTTCTATAGTCAAAAAGACAATTACTGATTTTATCAAGGTCCAACCTTGATAAAAAATTATACATCCAAAAAAATTGCACCTGAATGCTCTCGTTTAAATGATATTTTGATTAAGCTAAAAACTACTAAATTTTGCTTAGGTGTGAATTGCCTATAAGCAAAACTTCGTTTAAACAAGATTTTGATTACAACCTGTTAGTTTACGAGATTTTAATAAGAATTCCCATACAAAACGAAATCTCATTCGTTATGAGATTTTACTAACAAGGGAAGTATCTCAACCCTTATGAACCGATTTGCCTGAAACTTAAAATATATATTAATGAGACGATTTTAAGGTTGGGGTGTCTCGGCTTATCGGCCATATCAGTGTTTTAAAATTTCGTTGTCCCCTTATGAAACAATGTGGACCTTCGGGAAAATTTCGATAACTTCCGAACTAACAGGAATATCCACTATAGCAAAAATACGTGTCGACTTAAATTTGATAAAGATTATTTCCTATTTTTATGGATATCGTAGGTCTTCAAAAAAGGTCTAGGGCAAAAAAGTTCCCCCTTGAAGAGCTAAACCAACATCTGAAAACATCAATTTTTTTAATTGTTTTTTTGTATTTTTGTTAAACAAATGAAACATTTTTATGCTAGAATAAGTTCGAAGTCCATCACAAGGATCTGGGAATTAAAAATTTTGTTTTTTTTGGCAAGCCTCAAATTCTAAGTTATTGTCAAAAAACGTATTTTGGGGATTTTTCTCACTAAACCAGTTCGAAAATTAAAAATCGGTTAAAAAGTTTCTGAATTTCTGTGGTTAAGTGTTAAAAGTCCCAAAAAAGGTTTTTGACAATAACTTAAATTTGATGGTGTTTCAAAAGTTTAATGGGAAATTTTATGATTTTCTAGAAAAACCCTAAAACTACACTAGATCATCTTGTTGTAGCACAGTGTAATCATGTGTAATTATGAGTTTCTTTAAATCCGAAATGTTCATAAAGCATTTTTTTTGGTGGTTAAAAGTATTTTCTTTTCCCGCTTTTTTTTATGAATATTATTTGAAATGTTTGTAACAATTTTTCTCTTTACAAAAAGACAAATATATTATAGAAATTTTTGATTCTGTATTTATTAATTGATAAATTTGATTAAAATAGCAAAATATTAATTTATAAAAAAAAGTTTAAGTTTATGTTAGTCTTCTAATGATGTTGTATGTCGGGATTCAACGTTTTAGGATCAATATTTAAACGTTCCATTTTTGATTGCCACCATTCAGCTGGATGATCTTTTTTAACATGAGCATACATGCTCGAACTGGAACGTGATTCTTTACCACAATGCGGACATGAGTACAATTGAACACCCGTGTGTGTTGCTATATGTTCATTCAGATTATGTTTTTGTCGAAATACTTTTTCACAGTATGGACAATTTAAGTTCAAATCCAATTTATGCCAATACGTCTTGTGCTTACGTACACTATGTTTGGTTTGAAATACTTTTCCACATATGTCACATGGTGTTGGCTGTTTGTCATGGACAAAGCGATGCTTACTTAAACTGCCCTTATTTTTAAGCCATTTATGGCAAATGGAACATTGTACGGCTGGTTCGATAATACCTTGATGCTGGTCACAATGTTTTTTAAAAGTTGTGTTATTAGTAAATTTTTTGCCACAAATCTCACAAACACGATGTTCACTCATGTGAATCTTATTGATATGAACGGATAAATATTTGTTACAGGAATATCTATATAAAATTAATTTTAAAAAGAAATAATTTATTATTTCAAAAATAATTTATTATTTCATAAATAATTTAATAAATGATTGTTTTTGTTTGCGTTTTAACAAAATACAGTTTTAATATGTTACTGATTTTAAAAGGTATTACAAAAGGTAAAAAACTTAAATTCGACCTTGCCGAATGTATTGATACCCTCCACAGTGTAAAAAAGTTTATTTGCAAAAAACCAAAAAAAAAAAATTAAAAAAAAAATTTTTGGTGAAAATAAAAAATTCGGCGAATTTTTTTTTTTTTTGTAAAAAAATATGTTTGCTTTTGTTTAAATACCATTTAGTGATCAATTCTGTTCACATGCGTCAACTAATAGCCGAATAAAAGCATTTTGTATTTTTAGGTTATGTTGAATGTACCAAAATTTTCGAGGTGTCCTTACATTTTCTTTCATAACTTTTAGAGCCTACGGTCAGACCGGTTACCCGGGTAGACCGGTCTTTATATAAATATTTTTTTTTCAAAAATTTCCCACTTCCACCATTTTTAAGAACAACTAAAGTGTCAAACTGAAATATTATGTAGAGAAAGTGAATTTTTTACAAAACCTAAGAACAATTTGGGTTTTTTTTTTCATTAAAAATTAAAAATGCCGATATCTCAAAAACTAAGCAAGATAGAGCAAAACGGAGAAAATATGGAACAGCCTTCCTCTATCGATGTGTGGACTCAATAATAGGTCCGAAATTTTGAATTAAAAATTCGCATTCCGGAAAATTTTAAAAAGCCAATATCTCGGTAAGTATTGTCCACACGATAAAAATTCCAATGGCGTTTTTGTTGCTCTTTACTTGAAGAACTTGACCACAGAATATCCGAAAGTCAGGACAATCGGTGGGTGCCCTGTAAAAGACCTTCCTTGTAAAATCTTACTAAAAAATCTTATACCCCCAAAAATGTTGTGCTCGAAAAAAATTTACACTCACAACACATACAAACATGTAAAAAAAATTTTTTGTGCAAAATAAAATAATTGTAGACAACATTTTTATATTACATTGTGGATTCTGCCATGTTGCATTGTTTTTTTTTCTTATTTTTAATATTCGAATTCGGTTTTGGCCGAATAGTTAAAATTTGTCCAAATATTCGACTACGGCCAAAATAGGTGTATTCGGTCAGACTCTAATGATTTAACAGCAACGCACAGTTTCTGTATGACAAACGTCATTCGTTTGCGACGAGTTAACACGTATTTTGTTTTAGTTACACTAACAAAATACATGCAAATTCGTCTTACAAAAACTGAACATACAATATTTTTTCAAAGCTTCCAGAAATTTCCAAAAAGTTAACAATAAAGCATTTTTTTTAAACAAAATATTAAAAATTATTTTGTGCTGATACAAATGGCACAAAAATTTTCTTTCTATTGCGAATATCTTTAAAATCGACTAATATTTTGTATTTTTTTCGGGAAACGAAAATTTTTCTTAATTTGTAGACCAGTCTTGTAAATGTATCAAATGTAAAATTATTCATTTTAGACAATAATCAATATTGGAGCGGCAAGCGGTTTTCCGCAATTGTCCTCATAAAAATAGAATTGAATCTAGTTTGGCGGAAAAACGCGGCGGTTTTTTGTTTTTATACAAAACGTGTGTGAACAGTTGCGGAAAAACGCTTCCAACTCCAATTGTGATTATTATCTTATATGGTATGTAGGGTACAATTACAAAAGTTGTGCTAGTGTTGATATCAACACTGGAATACGACACACAAAATGAAGTAAAGCAACCCGTGTAAAAAAATAATTATATCAAAACATATCTCCTTTGATAAAAACATATATGGATCATATCAAAATGGATGTAATTAGATCTAGTACATTTATACTCATATCTGCTTCAGATATGTTTTGATCCGTAAATTGAGTCTATCTGACAATTTTACATATATGAACATATCTGAAAATGGCTGATCATATATGCCATATATGCCAGATAGACTCAATTTACGGATCAAAACATATCTGAAGCAGATATGAGTATATATGGACTAGATCTAATTACATCCATTTTGATATGATCCATATATGTTTTTATCAAAGGAGATATGTTTTGATATAATTATTTTTTTACACGGGAAATTATTTTTTTACACGGGAAATTATTTTTTAAATAGAATTTCACAGATTTTCACGGAAAAACTTATCAACTTACGTACCTTAAAACTTCATTTCTATAATACCATCTAACTCGGTTATAACGAATTCTCGGTTATAACGAACTAATTACAAAGTCCCTACGTTTTGGCAATAATTTACACACAAAGTACTTCTTTTATAAAAAACTCGGTTATATCGAAATCTCGGTTAAAACAAACTGCTTATTATGGTCCCCTGAATACAACTTCATCTGTATTTATCTTTTTATAACGAACCCCCATAAATATTTTTTAGTGTGCGCCAATTATGTTTATCAAACTCACAAAAAAGATTGGAAATTTTTGGTTTATATTATAATTTTGATAAAACTTATTTATATTTTTTATGTTTTTTCTCAATTTACAAAAAAATATCAAATAAATTAAGTTGGATCTAGTTTTTTGGAAAAAAAACTAGGTTGATATAAAATATACCCCGCTTATAGCGAACATTCGCTTAAAGCGAACTTCGCTTAAAATGAACTATTTTTACTGGTCCCTCGGAGTTCGTTATAACCGGGTTTTACTGTTATAAAAAAATAGAATAACGATTGTGTACAAAAGTATTATAGTAGTAAATATCGTTTATTTGCTGCAACGTCGTCATAAATAAAAAAACTTGATGTTGTAGAAAAGGAATTTAAAATTTTTATTTGAAAATAATTTTTCATTGAAAACGGCCGGAACACATAAAATGTAATAACGGCATACTCTCTTCTCAAATCACGTTTTTTGAGTTATGACGACATTGCAGCAAATCAGCGATATATTTAATATTTATATTTAAAAATTAATAAAAATTTATAATATTATTATTGTATTTAATTATTTATATATTTTTTTTTGCTATTCACACGTTCGAAATTACATTTGATCGTCTTCAGCTTAAACATCTCGTGGCTTTAAGTTTAAACGTTCCATTTTTGATTTCCACCACTCAGCTGGATGTTGCCTTTTAATATGTACATACATATTTGATTTAGAGCGTGATTCTTTGTCACAATGTGGACATGTATACAACTGTGTACCCGTATGTATGGCCATATGTTCATCTAAATTCCGTTTTTCTCTGAATACTTTATCGCAAAAATTACACTGTAAATTCATATCCAATGTATGCCAATATACTACATGTCTACTTAGTCTACGTTTAGTTTTAAACATTTTTCCACAAGTCTCGCATGCCGATGGTCGCTCCTCATGAACAAAACGATGAAGACGTAAGCTATTTTGATTTTTAAGCCATTTCTTGCATATAGAACATTGTACAGCTGGATCAACAATACCTTGATGCTGGTTATAATGTTTTTTGAAAGAATCTTTACATTTATATTTTCGACCGCAAATATCACAAACGTGTAAGGGCGCAGCCTTGTGAAAGGAATCAATATGACGATGTAAAAGGTATTCGGATGCATATCTATATAAAATTTAATTTAAAAATAGTTTGAAACGACTGAATAATGAATGTGTTGTTTGTTAACGATTAAAAATACATATATACAAACATATATTAATTCTTTTGAAAATATATGTTAAATTTTACCTAACCGGGGAAAAATCATCAACCATATATTATTCGCATAAGATTAATGTATATTAAATATAGCATATGAACAAAACATATGTATATGAAACACATATCCGCAGATAGAAATACGTATCGCTTATTTACTACAATACTGAAAGAACTCAAAAAACGGGATTTTTGAGTTAATAATGCAGTTATTCTTTATATCATGCTTTATCGTGTCTGTCATGACTTCAGAACGTTTTCAATTAGAACGAAAGTTTTCGAATCACATAAAAAAAGATTTGGTGTTTCCAAATCACATATTTCTTAATTATATGTTCGAAAAATTTTACTAAGATATGCTAGATGCGAAACACGGGCTTTTGGTTAAAAATAAATAAAATAAATAAATTAAAAAGTTTTGCACAATTTTTAAACAAAAATATATATTTAACACCAATTTATCATTGAATTTCTCATTAAATAATATATATTCACGAATATGAGTTGAATAAAATACTCTTATGTACTTTTAACTCAACAATGTTTCGCATCTTAATAATTCTATGAACATATGGTAATAAACCCCAGTTGTAAAACGTAGTACTTTTCAATAGTAATAATAACTGGCAACACCATGGATTGGCATCACCATTTATCGAAAATTTTTCGAAGATAAACAACGCCATGTTGAATTTTGTAAAATTTTATAATTAATTTATTTTTACAATTTTTAAGTATTTTAAGTGAGTTAAACTAAAAGTGTTGTGCATTAAAAAATGAAAAATGTTGTGCTCTTTGTTTTGAAAGTATTTCTCAGCCGGGAAAACGTGTAGTTATTGAAATATGTGATTTTTTTAATTTGTATACTTTTGTTGTTGTTTTTGCACAACTTCCGAACAAAATTTCGATAAATTATGGAGTGTTTTTAAAATAATTTTTACATATATTTAGTCTTAACAAAATGTTGTTTTTTTTATGTAAATAAAAAGAATATATATCAAGTTATAAATTAAACATGGGTTTTTTATTTTTAAGTTAATATTTATAGGGGAAAAAGTCCATTCTAATTACTTTCAGTTAGCTTTTTGCACACGAAAGTAAAACGAAAAAAAAATTCGGAAGTGAAACCCGGGACACCAAAATATTCGGAAGTGTTTCACTTTCACGTGGATGTGAAAGTCATGACAGACACGTATATTCTGTAGAAATGAGGAAAATATGCCATTCGTGTCTGTCATGACTTTCACATCCACGTGAAAGTGAAACACTTCCGAATATTTTGGTGTCCCGGGTTTCACTTCCGAATTTTTTTTTCGTTTTACTTTCGTGTGCAAAAAGCTAACTGAAAGTAATTAGAATGGACTTTTTCCCCTATAAATATTAACTTAAAAATAAAAAACCCATGTTTAATTTATAACTTGATATATCGTGAACCTATATTCAAAATATGCCAACTCAAATTTGACGGAAATGAGTTTCCGATGACAAATAGCTCCCCTATGTAATACCTATCTGCCATAAAAATTTGAGAGCAAAAAAGTAATTTGTTGTCGTTTTACATCCATTTTTGTTATTCTGCTAACTCAAAGTACATATTTTTTTGGTGA
The DNA here is from genome assembly GCA_963921195.1 of Pegoplata infirma. Taxonomy (NCBI): domain Eukaryota; kingdom Metazoa; phylum Arthropoda; class Insecta; order Diptera; family Anthomyiidae; genus Pegoplata; species Pegoplata infirma. Next base: position 85,294,966 of record OY992540.1, read on the forward strand.
AAATAAATGCCAACTCCCATTGTAAATTTCCAAAAATTTTTCAAAATTTTTTTTAAAAAAAATTAGGCCACATATCTTATTGCATTTGCCATGCTGAACACGAATCTGGTACAGATTTTGATATCTAATGGCTAGTTTTCGAGATATTGCCATTTTTAAAATATCGGTTAATAGTGTTTGCAAAAAAAAAAATTGCTTATATTTATGTAACTTTCAAACTATTTATCAGATTGAAACATTATGAATGGGGCAAATAAAGTCAATGATATAATCTTTCAAAATAGCTAGTTTGGAGTGACCCTATTGCAATACAGCGTGAATTACAGACTGCCAAAGTTGACCACCCTGAGATTAAAAGGCTTTCGGAGCTAGTAACTTTTAAAAATATGCAAAGATTTTTAATTTTTTGTTCAGTTTTTGCAAATACCGTACTAAGGATAACAAAAACCAAAAAAAAAAAAATATTAAAAATTTTTCCAAAAAAAATATATTTTTATTTTCCGACAAAATATGCCAACTCTAAAAAAATATTTGTTTTTTGATATAGTAATAAATGCCATCTCAGAAAAATACGCAAACAAGTGCAAAATATGAAAATTTTTGCATAGGTAAAAATTGTTTAGAATATTTAAACCATCTTGTGGAAGGTACATTGTTTATTTTTGCAATAATATGCGAAATAACTAGTTTTTAAGCTCTCCTGAACAGTAAGCTTTTTCGAGTTGGCATTTATTGAATATAGTTCGACGATATATTCTTTTTATTTACATAAAAAAAACAACATTTTGTTAAGACTAAATATATGTAAAAATTATTTTAAAAACACTCCATAATTTATCGAAATTTTGTTCGGAAGTTGTGCAAAAACAACAACAAAAGTATACAAATTAAAAAAATCACATATTTCAATAACTACACGTTTTCCCGGCTAAGAAATACTTTCAAAAGAAAGAGCACAACATTTTTCATTTTTTAATGCACAACACTTTTAGTTTAACTCACTTAAAATACTTAAAAATTGTAAAAATAAATTAATTATAAAATTTTACAAAATTCAACATGGCGTTGTTTATCTTCGAAAAATTTTCGATAAATGGTGATGCCAATCCATGGTGTTGCCAGTTATTATTACTATTGAAAAGTACTACGTTTTACAACTGGGGTTTATTACCATATGTTCATAGAATTATTAAGATGCGAAACATTGTTGAGTTAAAAGTACATAAGAGTATTTTATTCAACTCATATTCGTGAATATATATTATTTAATGAGAAATTCAATGATAAATTGGTGTTAAATATATATTTTTGTTTAAAAATTGTGCAAAACTTTTTAATTTATTTATTTTATTTATTTTTAACCAAAAGCCCGTGTTTCGCATCTAGCATATCTTAGTAAAATTTTTCGAACATATAATTAAAGGTACCTACAGACGACGCAATATTATGCACAATATTTTTGACGTTTACCCACAATTGGCATACATAAAAATACTGTGTAAAATATTGAACTGAAAAAAATACATGCAGATTGTGCATAATATTGAATCGTCTGTAGAGGCCTTAAGAAATATGTGATTTGGAAACACCAAATCTTTTTTTATGTGATTCGAAAACTTTCGTTCTAATTGAAAACGTTCTGAAGTCATGACAGACACGATTGTTACATTTTATATTTTAATCTTTTTCAATGGAAACATTTTTCACTGGATATACAATAATTTTTATTATATGTAAAACATATTCATTTATGTTTGTTGTTTTTACTAAAAAAATTTTAATTAAAATGTTTTTAAAATCCTTTTTTTATTAAATTTACCATATACACCATAGTGCTAGTATATTTATAATTTTTTTCATTAAGTTACAATTTTTTTTATGTTGGGGATTGCGACATATTTGAAATATTTAAAAGGGGTCATCATCTGATTTTGTTTACATCAAACAAAAACCACACACAGGTCAATAATAAATGCAAAACAATTTTCACAAATTTTTTTGGAAAAATTTCTAAGGATCCAAATTTGTTTGAAAATCCTTTTCATAAAATTTTTTGGCAATTTTTTTCGTTTTGTAGTAACAAAAAACTGAAAATAGCTCTTTTAGCGATGATTAAAAAAAAAAAAAGTTGTCGGCGACTCGTATTTCGTGAGTTATCTCGACTTAACGTTTTTTGCTTATATCTTTGTTATTTATTGTTTAATTTCAAAAATATTGCTATCATTCGAAAGGTAATTGAAATATCTTTCATTTTGGTAAAAAAATAAATTATTAACCCATAAAAGGCCAAACAATTTTGTTTTTTTTTTTTTTTTAAGAAAACAATTTTGTTTTTTTTAAGAAAACAATTTTGTTTTTTTTTTTTTTTTTTGAGAATTTATGTAAAAAAAGCTTTCGGCCGGGCTAAGGGATTACAAACTTTATAAATGAATTTAGCGAATTCCTAAATAACTTTTTTTCTGTATCAATCATTTTGCCCGGTTATAATACTTGAATTTCAAGTCACTTTTTAATTTTCCGAACAAAAAGTTTGAAAAATTTCCGATTTGCCTGAAAATTAAAAATGTATATAAAAAAGACAAGGGACTTGTCCAGTGACATGTTAAAAGTAGAGTCCGACCGAATATTCGGTTTCGGTCTCGGTTTCGGCCGAATAATAGGTTTTCGGCCTCTATTCGGTATTCGGTAAAATTTTGACCGAATATTAGCCGAAACCGAAACTTTATGGTATTTTAAAAAATATGTAAAAAAGTCGGTGAATTTTTTGATTTCGTATTTCATTACACTTGTTTCAGTTCAATTGAAGAAAATGTTACAAGTTTATGCAATAAATGTAAAACTGTTTCAGTTCAAAAATTATTTTCTCCTAATCTGCAAATGAAATATACAATTTTTTTGTAAGTTTTTTAAAAAAACATATTTTTTTTTTCAAAAATACAACAATTCCTATGGTTTAAAAGCATTATATGCAGTATATTAATCTTTAACAACTTTTTAATAATTTTATTCATGCCAGGCGTTAATTTTTTTAAAGTTTCGGTTTCGGTTCGGTTTCGGCCGAATATTACTTTTTCAGCTGAATATTCGGTTCGGTTTCGGTTCGGCCTCGAAAACTGGTTTCGGTCGGACTCTAGTTACAAGTGATATATCCGGGGTTGAGACATTTTCTAACAAAAGTAACCTGCAGGTATTTTTTTATAAAAGGTGGTGTTAAGTTTGCGAAGGTTTCTTTGGTCAGGATGATATGTATCCTAACCTTTTAAGGACCGATCACTATATCTGCAGGGTTATTTGCCATTCTATTTGTAACGGTGGAGACATGCGAACGTTCCAGGTAAGGTTGGTATAGCATTTCAGCTAAATCGGTCCAGGGGTTCAGGTTTTCTCGAATTCCCGTTTTAACAAGTGAGAGTGTCAAATTCGGTTGTGCCCAATCTTTTATACCCTCCAACATGTAAACAAATTAAACAAAAAAAAAAAAAAATTTGGCAGGGTCGTTTTTTTTTTTTTTTTGGAGGGGGTCGGCGCGGATCATTTGGGACTCTTTTTTCCTCGCGGTCAATGTTTACAAATTCATTTATTATGTTTTTTACACTTAACTAATAAATTTTTTATCAATTTTTAAATAAATTTTAAATATCCACGTCCACAAAAGAGGGGTGGACCAAAACCAAGGCTTTTTCTTATCCCTTGGGTCCAAGTTTATGACCTTGAAATTTTTCTGACATTAAATTGTTTTATTTGCTCAACAAAAATACAAAAAAATCTGTAAAAAAAACAGTTTTTCAAAGGTTGGTTTAGTTCTTAAAAGGGGAAATTTTTTCTCCCTGTCCGATTTTTTCCGTTGAAGAACTTAACCAGACAATGACTCAAAGACATATTCGAACCAAACTTCAGTAGTCTACAGAGGTACAGGCGAACATCGCTAGAATGTCTTAGATTCGATCAAGGATCAATAATATATATGGGGCATTCCATGTGAAATCGGACACTTTGATTTTTTTTTTTAGATTTTCCCAATTTATTTACAGTTTTTAGTACCCTTCGAAAACTCCTTCGTGGTAAATTTTCAGATTTTTTTGATGACCCGTTCAAAAGATATCGAATTTTTAAAAATTGGTATTTTGTTCCTTTACTCAAACTTCTTTTACTCATAACTTCTTCAATAATGATCCAAATTTCAAATTTTTTTTTTCAAAAATTTTGTTTTTTTGCGTTCTTTTTAAAAAAAAAAAAATCTTAACAGCGCTTTAGTATGCGATTTTTAAGTTTTTAAATTTAAATCTCATTTTTGAAAATGTTTGTGCTCTTCGATTTTTTTGAAATTTTTTTGTGTAAAACTTCTATCGATTCTACAATTTTTTTTGCCCAGGAGGATCGTGGGATAATGATTATTACTATTTTTTTAAATTTTTTGAAAAATTTTTTTTGTAATTTTTGAATCTTAAAATCAGTTCTACTGCTCCAATGGTGCGTCATAGAGGGGTCATTTATAAGACCGACCCCCATTAATTTTTACGTCCTAACATTTCTTTGGAACAGACTAATACCCTATCTCCAATTTCTAAGGGGGCTCCCACACAAAACGACATTATTTAAAATTTGCTCCAACCGCTCTAACTGCCCTAATAGTGCCCTTAGAGCAACAAAATGTATGACCGACCCACAATACTTTTTTAGTCCAAACATTTTCTCTGAACACACATACCCTCTATCTCTAATTGTTGAGGCGGTCCTTATACAATTTTTTTTTATTTTTTTTAAATTTGTTTTATTTAATCAGCTTCTACCGGTCCAATGGGTCATTATTGAGACCGACCCCCTTTTATTTTTACCGTCAAAAATTTTTGTAAAACATACCACAGCCCTATCTCCACTCGCTAAGTAGGCTTCCATTTAAAATTACATTTTTATAAAATTTAACCAACTGTTATTTGTATGGGAGATTACTTAGGGAGTGGAGATAGGGCGTAGGTATGTTTTACAAAAATTTTTGACGGTAAAAATAAAAGGGGGTCGGTCTCAATAATGACCCATTGGACCGGTAGAAGCTGATTAAATAAAACAAATTTAAAAAAAATAAAAAAAAATTGTATAAGGACCGCCTCAACAATTAGAGATAGAGGGTATGTGTGTTCAGAGAAAATGTTTGGACTAAAAAAGTATTGTGGGTCGGTCATACATTTTGTTGCTCTAAGGGCACTATTAGGGCAGTTAGAGCGGTTGGAGCAAATTTTAAATAATGTCGTTGCAGGGCAAAAATAAATGGGGGTCGGTCTCACTAATGACCCCTCTCGGACGCACCATTGGACCGGTAGAAGCTGATTAAATAAAACAAATTTACAAAAAATAAAAAAAAATTGTATGGGGACCGCCTTAACAGTTAAAGATGGAGGGTAGGTGTGTTCAGAGAAAATGTTTGGACTAAAAAAATATTGTGGGTCTGTCATACATTTTGTTGCCCTAAGGGCACTATTAGGGCAGTTAGAGCGGTTGGAGCAAATTTTAAAAAATGTCGTTTTGTGTGGGAGCCCCCTTAGAAATTGGAGATAGGGTATTTGTTTGTTCCAAAGAAATGTTAAGACGTAAAAATTAATGGGGGTCGGTCTTATAAAGGACCCCTCTATGACGCACCATTGGAGCAGTAGAAATGATTTTAAGATTAGAAAATTACAATAAAATTATTTCAAAAAATTTTAAAAAATAGTAATAATCGTTATTCCACGATCCTCCTGGGCAAAAAATTTGTAGAATCGATAGAAGTTTTACACAAAAAAATTTCAAAAAAATCAAAGAGTTCAAACATTTTCAAAAATGAGATTTAAATTTTAAAACTTAAAAATCGCATACTAGAACGCTTTTAAGAATTTTTTGGGATTTTTTTTAAAAAAGTACGTAAAAAAACAAAAATTTTGAAAAAAAAAAATTTGAAATTTGGACCATTATTGAAGAAGTTATGAGTAAAAGAAGTTTGAGTAAAGGAACAAACTACCAATTTTTAAAAATTCGATATCTTTTGAACGGGTCATCAAAAAAATCTGAAAATTAACCACAAAGGAGTTTTCGAAGGGTACTAAAAACTGAAAACAAATTGGGAAAATCTAAAAAAAAAAATTTCAAAGTGTCCTATTTGACATGGAATGCCCCATATATACTTTATGGGGTTCTAGACCGATATTTCGATGCGTTACATACGGAATGACAAGGTAAGTATACCCTTATACTGTAGTTGGAGGGTATAAAAAACACAATTAACACGCTTTGAATAACTTTGGTACGTCCCAAAAATATTTAACGAAGGGTTTTTGTAACTTAAAAAATTTTGTAGTTTAAAAAAAATTACACTCAAAAAAGTATTTTTTTTTATAAAAATTATTAAAAAAGTTCTTCACTTAAAATGTCATTTCGTAGCCATAATCTTTGAACAATTTTTTTTTTGCGTTTAATAAAATTATAATCACTAAAAATGTGTTTTGTGCAGTGACGGTCCGTGAAGTTGTCACTGGGTGTTCTCTAATTTATAAAAACAGAAAATTTAAGTATAAAATTCATGTTTTCATGGACCTAACGCATTCCCGAGATAGGTAAAGATGGGATGTTACTAGTTTTGTACATTTTTTAATGAGATGCAGCCTAAATTCTATTTTATTGTCATTTTGTTGCCTCACCACATCGACAATTAACAAAAAGCATTATTTCGTAAATAAATGGAGTACAAAAATTAATTTTGGATGTATGTCAACAAAAAAAATTAAAACTGAGGCTTTGTCTACCACGGGAATGTGTTACGTCCAGAAAAACATATTTTATATACATAAATTTTATATTTTAAATAAGTAGAGAACACCCAGTGACAACTTCACGGACCGTCACTGGTTTTGTGCATTGTAGAAGGTATCCACGGATTCAGCCGAGTAGAATTTAATCTTTTACGTGTTTTTCCTTTTATTTTTGATGAATTTTTTTACTCCAAAACAACAAAAAAATTGCCAGGAAATTTTTGTTTGAAATTTTTTTTCAAAAAATTGTTTGGAACTTTTTTTTATTCCATAACGCAAAAAATGTTTGTGTCTGGGACACACATAAAACTCAAAAAGAAATTTGTGTCTGGAAGTTCGAAAATTTTTATATTTTCTATTGTTTAGGTCACGGGATAACCATTTTTAAGAAAATTTAGTGACTAGTCCAAATTTCAAATGTCACGTGATAGGCATTTTAAGAAATTTTAGTGATATGTCCCGTTTTCACCAGTCACGGGATAGGTGATTTTGGATCGATACCCTTTTTAGACAGACACTCGGTGTAACACTTAATTTTTATTAAGAATATGCCTTAAGGCATATTTCATTTGAAGTTCGGTTTTCATTTTGGTTTCTTTATATAATTTTTTATACTCTTAAGAATTGATCATTATAGCATTGATTATAATTAATCAGGGTATGTAGCTAATTTTTGTTTTCAAATCGATAAAATCAAAAATAATCTTACCAAATTTTTGCAAGAGCATTTAAAATATTTTGCAAGAATTTATACTTTTGATAAATTTAATTAGTGTATTTAAACTTTTCTCCGTAAAACTTTTTATTTTATTTTTTCACTTAAATTTGTTTTTTTTTTCTGATGCTAGGAAAATTTCTATGATTTTAATGCATTTTATTTATTACCTTTTGTTTAAAACACTTTTTTTCACTGATATTATTTAGATAATTTCATTTAACAACTTGATAAGCTGTAAGAAAAAGAAAATCAGTTTGGGAGAAATAATAAATTTGATTTGGTTTTTTTTTTTATAACCAGATATTGTTTCCAATTTGAAATACTTGTCATTTTTTAAAGGTTAGATTAACTCACGACTGTAAATGATTGTACGAATTATTCCTTACAAATGCAAAATTGCTGTTCATTGTCAACATACTCTTCTAAAGCAAACTATTGTTTAACAATATTTTAAATTATTATTTTCCTTAGATAAATATGAGCTACATTACTAAAAAGTAGTTACTTTTGTCTTACTTAACTGCATACATGTGATTGCATATTATTTGGATTAGCTTAAGAATATTTTTTATAGAACATCTTGTAAAACTTCATATTCCACAATTAAAATACTGAAATAATTTTAACTGAAAGTATAATATGTTAAACGCGGTTTGGCCAAAGCGTTTTTTCCGTTATTGTTTCCATCAAATTATTACGAAAAACTTAATTCATAAAGCCATTGGCGATATTCTGTCGCAATCGTTTCAAATCTTTTAAAGTTGATATTTCCGCTTAACATTCTTTTTTAAAATTACTTAAATTTTTTTTATGCTTAAAAAAGTTTAGTTATTCGGCACTTTTCATACTTTTTGGCGACAAAATGTTTGATCCCGGAAATGTAAAAGTTAAAAAAAACTAAATTCCTCTTACCTTTTATTACAAATGTGACATTCCACTTCCTTATCCTTGACATGAGAACGTAAATGTTTCTTGAATAAATTATAATTACGAATACGTTTTGAGCAGTGTTCACATTCGTAAAATTCAATTAAATCAGCATTATCTGGATGTTCGGTTGTTATATGCGTTGTTAAATTCCTAGCACTGGACATGTTTTTATCACAAACTTTACACCTGTAAATACAATTGTAAAATAAACTTAAAGACAGCAGCTCACACGAGTTAAAATTTAACTTACTTAAACATTTCTGGATTCTTATGCCATTCGTTATGTTCAATTAGAGCTCGTGGTTTGCGATAAATAATATCACAGCATTTAATATATGGAGTCTTAGTATGAGCAACAAGGAAATGTTCACGCAATGCTTTCCAAGTATCCACCTGAGTTTTACAAATGTCACAAATTAAATCCATACACATGGCTACTTCCTTTTGTGCTGATAGTTTTCTTTTCTTTATGACTGGCTTCTTTTCTTTACGCTCTCGTGGTTTGGCAACGCTAGCTTTCTTACGTTTCTTCTTTGGAGCTTTGGACTTTTTAGTTGATTTAAGTTTTATTAGGGGAATATCATCGTCGTCTATGATTAAATACAAAAAAAGGAATACACCAGCAATAATATAAATTTATTTATTTTAAAGTCCATCAAGCAGAACAAAGAAAACATAATATTCTGACAAGGGAAGTATCTCATCCCTTATGAACCGATTTGCATGAAACTTAAAATATATAAAAAACAGACAATTCTAAGGTTGGGGTGTTCCGGCTTATTGGATATATCGGGGATTTAAGGGTTTAAAAAATGGGTTAAAAATGGCGAAAAAATAGTTTTTTGGATTTTTCAGCCATTTCTTTCTAAGAAACTATATGATGTTTCCATAATGTGAAGAAAGTTTTTTTTTTATTGCGGTAGCATAACCTTGTAAGTATTCGGCTTCGTTAAATATTTTTTTCATGAAAATGTGTGCATGTTGGGGGGTATTTATGTGAAGACATGGACCTACGATATCCATATGAATACGAAATAATCTTGATTAAATTTAAGTCGACACGTATTTTTGCTCTAGACGATATTCCTGTTAGTTCGGGAGAATTGAATAATTATTCACTCCTTCAACTCGTTAATATACTTTAACACTTTTAAATTTAAATTTCGCTCATATGCTGTGTTTTTAAGAGCAACTAAAGGGTCGATACATCTATTGGCATCAAAAAATGTGTCTAACATATTCAAAACATTTGAAATATGATTCGGGGATACCCTTAATTAAAAAAGAAGAACAAGAAAGCAAAGAAATCTCCAAAAAAAATTTCACTTTTTAGAGCTCTCAGACTTTGTTCACGTTTTAGAGTAGTCTGTACTAGGGTTCTATAGTCGACTTTTTGTAAAAAGTCGAAAAGTCGACTTTTGCTTTCGACTTTTTTCGAATTTTTTTTATACCCTCCAACTACAGTATGGGGGTATACTCATTCCGTGTGTAACGCATCGAAATATCGGTGTAGGACCCCATAAAGTATATATATTATTGATCAGTGATCGATTCTAAGACATTCTAGCGATGTCCGTCTGTCCGTCCGTCCGTCTGTGGAAGACACGATACAGTCCAAAATAAAAGTGGTAGACTCCTGAAATTTGGCACATATATGTCTTATGCTCATAGGCTGGTTAAGTTCGGAGATGGGCAAAATCGGACCAGGGGGAAAAAAGTTCCCCCTTGAAGAACTAAACAAACCTCTGAAAAATACCATATTTTTACATGATTTTTTGTGTTTTTGTTTAACAAATCCAACATTTTAATGCTACAAGAAGTTTAAGGTCCTGCATTTGGACCCACAGAATTAGAAAAAATCGTTTTGCGGTCCGCTCCCCCCCCCCCCCCCCCTTTAATAGGCGTGGAATAATTTTTTTTTTTATACAATGATAAATTTGTATTTCTTTAGTGCAAAAAGCATAAAAATTATTTTTTTTAACACTTATTCGAGAGGAGTTGTGACCCCCAATTACCACTACCGACCCCCCCCCCCCCCACCACAAAAAAAAGACGCCCCTGCAATTTTTTTTTTATTTATTTGCATGTTGGAGGGTATAAAAGATTCGGCACAGCCGAATTTAACACTCTTACTTGTTTTTATTTTTTTTTACATTTCTGTCTTCTGAAAAAAAAAAAAATCAAATGAGAGCCGAGTCTAATATAGGGTTCTATAGTCGATAAGTCGAAAAGTCGATTAATCGACTTTTTGTATGAAAAAGTCGAAAAGTCGAAATCGACTTATTTGTTCCTAAAAAGTCGAAAAGTCGACTGTTGCTTTCGACCTTTTCGACCTTTTTCGATTTTTGTTTTACTTTTGCCAGATAAAAATAATTTCTTTGTTCTGAAAAAAATATTTCAAATAAGAGCCGAGTTTAATAACAACTGAAGCTATTGGTATTTCCATGTATTTTGTATGTGAAGCAAAAATGTCAATGCCAAATTCATGAGTTAGAAAGTGTTAAGTGCAATATTTACCAATATTTTTGATTATTGTAAACACCTCAGTGATAGGGTTCTATAAATCGAAAGTCGACTCTTTTGCTTTCGATTTTTTCAACCTTTTCCACATTTTCGATTTCTTTGACTTTTTTTAATCTTCATTACTTTGGTACCCAACATTGATAAATAAAATACAACCAAAAAAAATAGCACCTAAATGCTTACAACAAGTCAAAACTAAACTTTTATTTACAAAAAAATCGACTTTTTTAAAGTTGGAAAAGATGGAAAAAAGCTAAAAACTCGAAGAAAGTCGAAAAAAGTCAAAAAGTCGAAAGTCGCAAAAAGTCGAAAGTCGACATTTTAAAAAGTCGAAAGGTCGAAAAGTCGACTTTTTAAAATTTGAAAAAAGTCGAAAAGTCGAAAAATCGACTTTTTAAAAATTGAAAAAAGTCGAAAAGTCGACTTTTTGTTGCGATTATATAACCCTAGTATGGCTTTAGGAGAACTTTGCAGAAAATATGAAAAAATATTGTGTTGAAGTACAAAAAAAAAATAATTTGTTTTATAAATTAAAAATATAAAAAAGAAATCGATGTGCAGGACTTTGAACTGTTCGATTTAACGGGAAAAATTTGTCAAACTCCTTTGAAATGTTTATATCGTCGTCATTTATAAAGGGATTCGAAAAAAACATATACCACCATTGGAAAGGTAATTAAAATGTCTTTTAAAAAAAACTTTTGGGATAACCCATTAAGACCCAATTTAACATTTTTTATTTTATGCAAGGATTTCGGTTAAAAAAACAAACAATTTTTTTTTTTGCTTAAATTTTTTTTCCTGCTTTGCCGGCCGGGCTTAGGGATTATAAGATCCATGCTTTAAACCTACCCTCTCTGCCTTGTAAAGCTTTTTTGGTAGCATGTTTTTTTTTATGAAATTTGTTCTGTGTAGACGGCCTTCGGCCGGGCTTAGGGATTACAAATTAAGTTTTTTTTGTGTAACTCTCCGCCTAGTTATAAAGATACAAGCTATTGAATTTTCCAACTTTGAAGTGACATAACTCGCTAACCCGAATTCCTCGAAAAAGATACACCTAAATATTTCGATTTATAATTCTGTGTTAAAATTTTGGGAGCTATGTGAGTAAAGTCAACTTGAACCAAAGGCCACGCCCCACTGAAATTTTGATACACTAAATATTTAGATTTTTAATTCTATCTGTGTTAAAATTTTGGGAGCTATGTGAGTAAAGTCAACTTGAACCAAAGGCCAAGCCCCACTGAAATTTTTATATAGCTACAAAATTACTATCAAGCTACTAAGTTTTTTTTTTTTGGATTTTGTATTCAAGCTACTAAGTTTCATTTCAGGACACCTGCCGAATTCTTTTTTTTTTAAGGTAAGTATTTAGAAATTTAAAAAAAAAAATATTTCCACTTTTCCCCATTACCCTTACAGAAACATACCCCTATAAAAATTCCCCTTAAAGTAAAGTTTCCAAAAAAATGTTTACATCAGATTACAATCTTATCAAAAAAAAATTGTTGTTACATACCATCTGATGAAAGTTCATTTTGTATTTCCGTATCATTCATAGCCACACTATACGGTGCAATGATATCTTTTTCATCCAAATCCAGTAAATCTTCCGCTGGCATATCTTGTTCCTCTCGTTCATCGTCTGACTCATCTTTAAAAACATCAACAGGACATTCAATAATCATATGATTGCTGTTCCTGGAATCCGACTGAGTTCTATTATTATCGTCATTGCCCCCCCAGGCATCATCAAAATGGAATTCTTTCTTAAGATCAACTACCAAAAATTCATTACGTAGCGTCAGTTGTTTCTCAGCTACTTGCTGTGCAAATCGATAAAACTCATCCAAGTGATCATTGCAATCTTGACATATAACTGTCGAAACAATATCGCCTTCTTTTATCTACAAAAAAAATCATAGCTATGTGCAAGCAATTATGGACTCCATTTTTTTTTTTTTTACTTACTTCGATTTCCAGATACTTTTTAATGATTTTGACCATTTCAATAGCTTCGGCGTTGGCATTTAAATTATCATATAAATTAATAGTAAATTCATTTGGAATGTCTTTTAAACATAAGCGACAAATCATTTTTGACAAATTGCTTGTATTTTTTGATAATTTTTATGAAAATTTGACGAAAAAAAGAAAATTTTCTTTTCGGATGTGTATAATGTCTTCTTCTTTCTCATCTAAAAACTCACTACGAAATAATAACAAACATGTGATTAGAGTTACCAAGGTATTTTATATAGTGCTATAAAACTTGTGGTTATCTGATGTTTTTACTACACGCAAAAAAAAACTTGTGTCGGAGTGAGCAAAAATCTGGCATAATTTTACCAAAAATATGCTAAAACTACAACCGACGAAGTAGTTTTCGTAATTTAGCCAAAACACTTATGTAAAAAATTTTGAAGAAAATGCTAATGCTATTTAAGCCAAAACTTGGTAAAATATACCAAAAGAAATATGGTGAAATATACCAAAATTATTTGAAAAGCTGACTAAAAATAATGCTAAAAATTATCACATTTATGCTAAAATAAATTTTCAATAAATTTTTGTAAAAATTTGTATATTTGTTGAATTTAAAATTTTCACAGAATAAATCCATATAAATATAATAAATGTTGTTTAATTTACCACCGACCAACTGACCCTTTTTGTACAATTTTCTCGAGTGACTGCTGCCTACGCTTCTTCTTGAAGTAAAGGATCCGCTATAGCTTCACGAATTTATTTAAAAGCATCCTGTAAAAATAGAAAATTATTACAAAACATAAATTTTTAATTTAAAAAATTGGTTAACCCCATTGGTCTCTTGGTAAGGAGGAACACTTACTTTGTCATTCCATTTGTAACTCATCAAAACAGGTATGGACTCCCTTGGCTTTGGGTTTTTAGGTTTTAATTTTATAACTAAAGGCAGGATTGGTGTCCACGCTCTTTATTGTAGTGAAGGATTCTCCATAGCTTCAAAAATTTATTTAGCAGTACCCTGTAAAAATATAAAATTATTACCAAACACTAATTTTTAACTAAAAATCTATTAAACCTTATTGGTGTCTTCGGAATGCGGGTATACTCACTTTATCATTACATTTGTTATTCATCGAAACATACGTCTGGGACTCCATTGGTTTTTCTTATTGAATGGTGTTTTAAGTGATGAAAGCAAAATTAACTTTAACATTCTTTTATCTTACATTTATTTATCTTTTAGAAAACTAATTATTTATTTTTATTTATGTATTAATTTATTTTTATTTTATATATCAATTTCCTTTTTACGTTTTTATAACACAAAAAATAAACGAACAACGCACGCACACAAAAATACAAAATGAAAATGGCGGTCTGTATTTGTTTTGTTTTTTTGTGGTTTTCTTTCGATAAATTTTTGTGCAGGTAATTTGCGTTATTGAGCAAGCTACTTGGTTATTTTACATAAAAAATGAATTATGTTACTTTAACATCGACAAGCATAATATTAGCAAAAATTTGGTAAAAAAATTTTTTTGGTATGAAAAAAGTTTTACCAAGTAGGATTGCTCAATCTTACACAGATTTTTTTTTTGCGTGTAGATGTGCGCGTGAAACGAATTTTTCGTGGTTCACGTGTCACGCGTGATCGTGAGTGAAATTTATTTTTAGATTAGATTATATGAAGTTTCCACTAGCGACTTTAAACAAGTTGTTTAACAAAACACCAGTAACAGAATAAAAACGTAATGGATACAGAACAAAGACTTTTTTAAACATCTCACTCTTAAGCTGCCCATTCACTTGCAATAAAATTGATCAACTTAAAAAAAAAATATTTTACAATATTATTGTCGTTTTACCCTACACAGCAAATAAAATTGCTCAATACTTAAACCCAATATATTGTACAAGATATAAACATAAACATAACATAATAAAAGTTGTACAATATAGACAACACACTGATAAAATATATTGCAGTATTCTTGTTTGTACAATAAATATCAAAAGTGTTTTGATATTCTCCAATATATTGCACAACCGTAAATATTACATACACACAAGCGATATTATTGTACAATTTGAAAAGTTGAACAATAATATTGCAAGTGAATGGGCAGCTTTAAACACTTCAAAACAGCAATGTGAACGCCGTATTAGATTGATTAGAAAAAATAGTTTCGTGCGTAAGCGTGCGTGAGTAATTATTTTCACGTGAATTTGCGCGATTGTTTTATGCTGTCTGAAACAGAAAGCAAGTAAAGGTACCTACAGACGACGCAATATTATGTACAATATGCAATTATATTGATCGTGTGTGGGTTAGATTGACCATTGTACAATCGTCAATCTAACCCACACACGATCAATATAATTGGATATTGTACATAATATTGCGTCGTGTGTAGGTACCTTAAGAAAATCATCGTCATATTAAATTTATAGCCTATTCACACGTACAGTTTTAAATCGTTTTTAGCAGCAATATTTTTAGCACCTTCTTTATTCTATTACAGTATATTGACAGAAAATGCTAAAAATAATTGCTAAAATGATTTAAAACTGTAAGTGTGAATAGGGTATTAAAGGGTAATTAATAAGAAATTGTGATTTGTATAATTGTTTATGATTGTTTTTAGGAATTTAAATTCTTTTTGTGCAAAAAATCGAAGAAAGTGAAAAAAAAATAGTTTATTTTTATTTCGTGAGCGTGAAAAAAATTTTAGTTACTCACGTGAGCGGAAAAAAAAATTCGTGCGTGATCGTGCGTGAGCAATATTTTATTTCGTGAGCGTGTGTGACTCAAAATTAACTCACGCGCCCATCTCTAGTTCTCACTAATACCCTCACCACAGACTAAATACAGACTCGACAGTAGAGTTTTATAAGAAAAAATGGGGAAAAACTAAGCGATTTTAGGAGAAAACACAGCGGTTTTTACTCCGTTTTACGCTAACATGGCAACACTTTCTACGACTTAGGAGTGAGTGAAACAACAAAAACCGATCTGGCATCCATTTTTCTTATGGCGCGTTATATCAGTTTTCTCTTTCTAACCTAATTTTAATTGCGGCAATTCTGATTTTTTAGTGTATCAGAGAGAGAGATAAGATTCTTCCCTCTCTCTCCGATACACTATAAAATTAGAATTGCGGCAATTAAAATTGCCCTGTCTGAATTTGGACTTAGTTTTTTCCCATTTTTTCTTATAAAACTCTACTGTCGAGTCTGTTTATAGTCTGTGACCCTCACGTACAGCTAAAACCCGTTTTCATTATCTGTCAATATACTGGGGGCTAATTATGTAATTTGATAATCGTCATCGTTAGCTCATTATTCTATTACCATAAAATGACACTATATGGTAATGGAACAACGATGGAAACGATACTATTGACGACTATCAAGTTACATAATTACCCCCCTGTAAAATAATAAAGAAACGGGTTTTAGCACTAATATTTTTAGCACTTTCTTTATTCTATTACAGTATATTGACAAATTACTAAAAACGGTTTAAAACTGTAAGTGTGAATAGGTATGAATAGGGCACAGACTAATACAGACTCGACATAAGTGACAGGTGTCAAAAAAGTATTCTTTAACCATATGGTTAATATTTTCAAATTATTCTACGAATTAGGTTAGAAAGAGAAAACTGATATAACGCGCCATAAGAAAAATGGATGCCAGATCTGTTTTTGTTGTTTCACTCACTCCTAAGTCGTAGAAAGTGTTGCCATGTTAGCGTAAAACGGACTAAAAACCGCTGTGTTTTCTCCTAAAATCGCTTAGTTTTTCCCCATTTTTTCTTATAAAACTCTACTGTCGAGTCTGTATTTAGTCTGTGAATAGGGCACAGACTAATACAGACTCGACATAAGTGACAGGTGTCAAAAAAGTAGTTCTGAACCATATGGTTAATATTTTCAAATTATTCTACGAATTAGGTTAGAAAGAGAAAACTAATATAACGCGCCATAAGAAAAATAGATGCCAGATCGGTTTTTGTTGTTTCACTCACTCCTAAGTCGTAGAAAGTGTTGCCATGTTAGCGTAAAATGGACTAAAAACCGCTCCGTTTTCTCCTAAAATCGCTTAGTTTTTCCCCATTTTTTCTTATAAAACTCTACTGTCGAGTCTGTATTTAGTCTGTGAATAGGGTATGAAGGTAATTAGATTTGTAAACATTTTTCCAAAGCATAAGTTTTTATTACGGATACAAAATTTTAAGATTATATCCAACACAAATTTTTATTAAGTACTACTACTTTTCCAATACTTTATTCAAATCCGTTTCTTCGACATTTTTAGTTTTACGGCTAACTTTCTTTTCGGCAGCACACATTAAACGATCTTTTAAATAATTATCCATTTCGAAACCGGACTTAATTGCTTGTTCGCCATCTGGGTTCCGACTCAAACCCGAATCCAATGCTTTGATTATAAGACTAAGAATAGCGTGTGATATCTTATGACATATTTCGTATTCTCTACCTTCTTTAGTATTATAATATATGGAAGTTTGACTTGTGGGTTGAACACCGATTGCCAACAGTATATGGCAAAATATGCCACGTTGCATTCGGTTGTAAGGATCAACTAATGTAGGGGGTATAGGCATTGTTGTTGCCAATTTGGCTATGAAATTGGCAAATTTATTAATTAAAACATTTAAATAATTAGTGCGACATTGACGTTCAAGTTTGCTTAGCATTTCATAATAGATTTCCTGTTTACGTTTTAAAATATCTTTATTATTTGGTTGGTCTTTAACTTTTTGAATTTTTATTTCGTGTTGAAGTTGCCTAGAATTTTTTTTAAATATATTAGTGGTATTCAGAGTCTTACAACCTGTTCACACGTACAGCTAAAAACCGTTTTTAGCAACATTTTCTGTCAATATACTGTTATACCCTATTCACACGTAATACCCTATTCACACTTGCAGTTTCAAACCGTTTTTAGCAATTATTTTTAGCATTTTCTGTCAATATACTGTAATAGAATTAAGAAAGTGCTAAAAATATTGCTGCTAAAATCTATTTAAAACTGTACGTGTGAATAGGGTATAAAGCTTAAACCCGTTTTTAGCAACAATACTTCTAGCACTTTCTGTATTCTATTACAGTATATTGACAGATAATGTTGCTAAAAACGGTTTTTAGATGTAAATGTGAACAGGGTATAATAGAATAAAGTGGTAAAAATATTGCTGCTAAAAACGGTTTTTAACTGTACGTGTGAATATGGTATTATACCCTATTTACACGTACAGTTTTAAATCGTTTTTAGCAGCAATATTTTTAGCACTTTATTAAAAAACGGTTTAAAACTGTACGTGTGAATAGGGTATTAAGGTGGGCATACACGATACTGCATGCTGTACAATTTGTTGGATGAAAATGCAATTTTGATCGTGTATATGCTTGTTGGATGACCATTACAAAAACAAAATGCACACGTTCAGCAAGTTGTATAACGATACTGCAAGTGTATGGCCACCTTTATACCCTATTCACATGTACAACTAAAAACCGTTTTAAGCAAAATTTGCTGACAATATGCTGTAATATAATAAAGTGCTAAAAATATTGCAGCTAAAAACGGGTTTCAGCTGTACGTGAGAACAGGGCATGACAAAAATTGCCAATCAGACGACAGCCAAATCTTACAATTTGTCTAATACCCTATTCACACGTACAGTTTTAAAACGTTTTTAGCAGCAATATTTTTAGCACTTTCTTTATTCTATTACAGTATATTGACAGAAAATGCTAAAAATAATTGCTAAAAACGGTTTAAAACTGTAAGTGTGAATAGGGTATAATACGGCGTTCACAGTTGCTGTTTTGAAGTGTTCAAGAGTGAGATGTTTAAAAAGTCTTTGTTCTGTGTCCATTACGTTTTTATTCTGCTACTGGTGTTTTGTTAAACAACTTGTTTAATACCCTATTCACACTTATACGGCGTTCACACTTGCTGTTTTGAAGTGTTCAAGAGTGAGATGTTTAAAAAAGTCTTTGTTCTGTGTCCATTACGTTTTTATTCTGCTACTGGTGTTTTGTTGAACAACTTGTTTAAGGTCGCTAGTGTGAATGCCATATTAGAGTTTTAAACCGTTTTTAGCAAATACTTTTTGCGTTTTCTGTCAATATACTGTAATAGAATAAAGAAAGTGCTAAAAATATTACTGCTAAAAACGATTTAAAACTGTACGTGTGAATAGGGTATAATACCCTATTCACACTTACAGTTTTAAACCGTTTTTAGCAATTATTTTTAGCATTTTCTGTCAATATACTGTAATAGAATAAATAAAGTTCTAAAAATATTGCTGCTAAAAACGCTTTAAAACTGTACGTGTGAATAGGGTATAAGGTCGCTAGTGTGAATGCAATATAACGACCGAATGCAAATGGCGTCAATAACAGTATGTGTTCAGATGTGTGTTCGCAAATATTTTCAGAAAAAAAAAAAAAAAATTAGCGGTTGGAAGACAAATTGTAAGATTTGTCTGTCGTCTGATTGGCGCTTTTATATCGGTTTAAAAAATAATATTTCATACTCAGCCGTTATTGTTGTATATTTTTCAGCTAAACGTTTTAAACGTTCGCCCCTTTCTTTGGGTACCATTATTTGTGGAAATTGTTTTGAATTCTCCACCAATGCTCTTTGCTTAGGTTTTGCCAAATTTTCTGTATAAGTACTAGCATGTGGTGGTTTAACTGGTGGATACGTTTGTAGTTCCACGTATTTTTTTAATTTTTCCAAATTGTTAACTTTCAGATGTTCTTGAGATATTAAACTATCACCGGTGTCGTAACTTTCTTCTGATGATGTTGGTAAAGGTTGATTCCAATCTTCAACAATTTCACTAGCCATTTGTTTTACGTTTGCAAAATAATTCAGAATTTACACCAAAATGTATACAAAAAATTTTAGTAATCCAATAAAAAACTAAAAACACAATTTTATTTTGAAATGAAAATCATTTCCTCTAGATTTCAAACAGAATTTATTTCAAAATTTTCAAGCATAGCCAGTTTTCTGGTATTTCATAACTATCTGTAATATGTGGTGAAAATTCTTGTTTATAAGGCACATGCCAAGTCTCTTGTACTTTATGGGCACATATTAAATGTCTAATGGGTTCTTTTACAATAATTTTACCACTTTCGGTTTGAGTTACCAGAGAATATTGATGTTCTTGTTGCCATCGTCGAAAGATTAACTTTAGTTCGGGTCCCAGAAGAAATGCATGTTGTCGCATAAAATCACGTGAAAAGAAATCCGTAGATTGACCACTTTTTAAGGTCGCATAAAGTAAAAATGGATCATCTTGAGAGCTGAAAATTTAAAATTAAATGTTAACATTAGACCGTTATTTTATTGTAGATTAACGAACATTTGACTTTGTAGTTTTTAAAAAATTTCCAACAAAAAAACTCAGATACAATGGGCCAATACTTGCCCATAAACATAATGGGCCAATACTTGCCCATAAACATAAGCGGTGGTACAAGTATTATTAGGTACAAGTATTATGAGGGCGTCGGGAACTCAAATGGTACTCCAAATTAAAAAAATATATATTTCCCCAGTACTTCAAATACAAAACATTTTTCGGTCCATGTGAAACGGAGTAAAATATAAGTCTATGACCCCATAAAGTATATAAATGATTGAATTTTGGCCGATTTGAATAAATTTTAGCGATGTCCGTCTGTTCTTCTGTCTAACTGTGGAAGACACGATGCAGTCCAACTACCCCCTGCAGTTTGGCACGAATAATTATAATGGCCATAAGTTCGTTAATAGGCAAAATTGGACAAGGGGGAAAAAAGTTTTCCTTTTTGGATCTTAATCAATCTCTGAAAAATTATTTTTTTTGTTAAGTAAATGTGCATTATAATTTTGGGCTAAGTTTAATATCACAGGGGACTAGAAAGCTACATTTTTTCGGTAGTCCTCTTTGTGCACGTGGATATAAAATATTTTTTTAAATATGTAATGATAAAATTCTATTTATAAATTTGTTACAATTTCTCAAGTAATATCAAGTAATCCGCTCTAAAAATGTAATTGTCCTCCTAAAGATTAAGAGAATTTAAGCCGACATGCCTTATTTGAAAGGTACTTCAAACACCTTTCAAACGATATAAATTTTATCAATTCCGAAAAATTCCAGGATTTCGGGATTTCCCGTTTGGCATCTCTAGTCCAGTACTTTAAAAATTTCCAAAAAAAAAAATGAGGGACTTCAAAAAATTTTTTTTTTTAATTTGTCAAGGAAATTTTTTTCTAAAATTATTTTAATTAAATGTAATTCTTTACTTATAAGTTTTTATAAAAATGCAAAAAAAAATATTTCTGGGACTCAGAAAATTTTGATATGTCCTATTGTCTACGGTCACGGGATAAGTATTTTTGAAACATTTTAGTAGTATGACCCGTTTTTAAAAATTACGGGATATGATTCACACCAAAAATTTAATAAGATCTAATAATAAACAAAATAACGGTTATATGTTTTTTATAAAAAAAGCACTTATAAAGAACATTTATGATTATTATTTCCAACAGTATTATATTTTCCAAAATAAAAGTAAAAGGCAAGTACATACTATATTTTCTGTACAGCTGGCAATTTCTGTCTGGGTTGTTATGAATTAATTTGTCCTTAAAACGGTATTTTCCCCCCATTTACCCCGAGTTTCTGTATGACGAACGAACGACGAACGTCAAAAATTTGCATGTCTTTTTTTTTTTTTTGGTTATTGTTTGAATGGCTAAGTATTTATATTATACTTATATGCCAGGACTGGATATGTCAATTGACTTTATTCATACGTAGTCAGGCATGTCTTTTGTTATTGTAACAAAAACAAAACACATGTAAATTTTTGACGTTCGTCATACAGAAACTGGGGGTAAATCATTTTTTTTTTGTAACGGAATAAAAATTAGTAAAAGCAGTAGAAACATTGTTCAATTCAAAACCCAATTTTAATTTTTGCAAATAAATAAAGAAAATAAAAAAATATGGTGTTACTTACATATCATTTGCAAGGAAAACTGCAGCATTATCTTTAACATATTGCATTGTTTTCTTTGGCCAATTGTTCATATGTTTACGTCCTAAAACCAGGACATATTTATTCTTATTTTGAAAATATTTCACAACTGATGCCAACTAAAAATAAGAAAAAGAAAATATGCACATATTAAAAAAATTCAAGAAACAATTGCAATCCAAAAATAAATATATTTGAAGAACACCGCTCTAATTTTGGGTCGGACACAATGTGTCATGCTTCGCTTTAAAGTTTGAAAGGGAAATTGGCAATATCTTTAAAGATTTTTCATCTAAATCCGTAAACGCATTGTGGATAAATCGCGGCTTGAAAGTTTTTTTTTTTATATAAAAAGCATAATATCTCTAACACCGCACAGTGAGACAGCCCTATAGTAACCGCGGCAAAAAATGGGTTTTGGCGTGTCGTCCAATTTGGATGAAATTTTCACAGTATATTAACAGATATATGAGTAAAAATTCCCTGAAATTTCAGCCTCATAACTTCATTACTTTTTGGTCTAGAGCAAGTCAAAGTTGAGGTATGCCAAAAGCGCCTGAAATATGTTAGTTCAATATGTAACATTCAAAAGCTTATTAAATAAAAAATACATAATAAATATAACTTTAAAGTATTTTTTTAATTAATTTAGTTGTTGTAGAATGAGTAGATGAAAAAATAAATTAAAAAAAAACAAGTAAAAAAGTTAAATTCGGCCTTGCCAAATGTAGTGATACCCTCCACAATTTAAAAAGATTATTGCAAAAAACTTTATTTAAAAGGAAATAACTTAAAAAAAAAAAAAATTTGAAAAAAAAAATCCGCGAAAAAAAATTTTGGTAAAAAAAAATCCGCGATTTTTTTCTTTTTTGTCAAAAAATATGTTCGTACTTGTTTAAATACCATTTGGTGTTCAATTATGTAGACATATGTCAACAGGAAACCGAATTAAAGCATTTTGTATTTTTAGGTTATGTTGAATGTACTGAAATTTTTGAGGTGTGCTCACATTTTCGTTCATAACTTTTGAACCGCTTAACCGATATCGCTCAAATGCAATACCAAACTTCTCGGGAGAACTTCCAATAAATATGTTAAGTTTCAGTCATCTCTGTGCAATATTTTGTCCGCGACAGCATTTTCAACAGACAGACAGACGGACAGACGGACAGACGGACAGACGGACAGACGGACAGACGGACAGACGGACAGACGGACATCGCTAGAATGTCTTAGAATCGATCGGGTATCATGAATATATATACTTTATGGGGTCCCAGACCGATATTTCGATGAGTTACAAACGGAATGACAAACTTATATATACCCTCTATCACTAAGTGGAGGGTATAAAAAACACAAAAAAAAATTCTTAACAACAGAATTGTGGTGTAAAAATTGAACATTTTGCATTTTCAATGGACTAGGAAATATAGAGCAGCCCCTCGCCCTAGGTGAAGACTTATATCAAATGAAAGATTGAAGTCTCAGCTTTTATTTAAAGTAAAGGAACTATAGCAAAAGTTTGCAAAAGTACTTTAAACATACAAAAAAATACAAAAAAATACAAAAAATATACAACGCGCACACTCTGTCGCTATACGTATGTTAGCATGCAATAGCATGTTATTTTTTTTAATTGTTTACACATATTCCCTTATTGTTTATTATTATTTTATTTACATTATTCATTTGATTGATAATTTTTTTGAAGGTCATTGACTTTGGGTTAGATAGTTGCATAATTTTTAATTTAAATTGATAGAGCAAGCTGTTGTTCTTATCGAAGTTGTGTTATGATCACTTTCTAATGTGGTTAGTTTAATTGTTATATATTGAATTTAGATGTTGCATTATTTATTGGGTTAAGTAATAATGAGTGTTCTTGTAATGATCTCTTTTGATAAGAGATTAGCATTTCTCTAACATATTAAAAAAATTAGAACACCATGATGATATTAAAAAATTATTGATAGAGTGAAAAAAAATTGTTCTTTTTTATTGCATTTCCATGGGAGGTGGGCGTAATAGTGGGCGTGTTATTGTTGTTTTTGCATGAAACATTTGAAATGATATAAATTACAGTAATATCAAATTTGAAGGTTGTACCTGAAATATTTTAGAAAATATGGCACTTTTTATGTTGGGGTTGTATGGGTGGTGGGGGTAAAAGTGGGCCAAAGTTCAAAATTTTTTCCGATAATGTTTGTAACAATATAACATTCAAGTATACCAAAATTGAAAGTTATACCTTAATTATTACGGACAATACGGCATTTTACAAATTTCGATTGTATGGGAGGTGGGCGTAAAAGTGGGCGTATTTTCATATTTTTTTTTTCAAAAAACTGTAATTGTCTCAAAAGTAACCTGTGCAAAATTTCAGAGCTCTACAATGACTCCTTGTATTTAATGCCGGCGTTGTCTCACTGTGCACCGTCCGACTGCCAACAATGAACATGAACAGGATGAGAATCTTCGCTACTTTTTAATTTTTTTTATTTTGCCATATTAGCATCATAATGGACCACAAAATACCATAAACAAGTATTTCCCGGAAAATTAGTCCCAAGTTCAAACATGGACTTATCTATCTTTTTATCTTTATCTTTTGCCAAATCTTTAATAAGTGTAAAAAATACTGATTGTGAGTAACAAAATTTGAGTGAAATAGTCTTCTATTTCTTGACAATAAACCGCTTTAACTGAATATCAGACGAAATTTTCATATGGGGTCTAAGTCCAAAAAACGTCTGATTACACCGTCCGACAAAAATGGAAAAAAATCGTTAAACACGAACTGCATAATATACGTTTGAAACTAGAGCCTAAATGTAGTAAAACTGCATTAACAGTTTTTCTTTTTGTGATCCTATTTCTTTTTAAAAGGACTTCAAAGTTTTAAAGGATTAAATTTTTTAAATATTTGTACTTGTCCTAGGATGCCACTAAAGATAGCAAACAAAAGGGGAGGATCTCCCCTAATTTTCCTATTTTATTATTGTTACATATTAAGAAAAAGAAAACTTTATCAAAATTTTAAACAAAATATTTTGATAAAGTTTTCCAATGACTTTATCACATCTTTTAATCCTGATATGGCAAAAAAAAAAATGGAAAAATTAGGGAGATCCTCCTCTTACATTTGACATCACCAGTGCCATCCTAGGACAAATACAAATATTTCAAATATATTTTACAAAATGTGTTCTTTAAAACTTTGAAGTCCTTTTAAAAGGAAACAGGACCACGAAATAAAAAGTAAATGCAGTTTTACTCCACTTGATCTCTACTTTCAGACGTATATCATCCGGTTCATGTTTAATATAGGCTGTCGGACGGTGTTATCAGATTTGATTAGGTTATTAAAGTACGCGTTAAACACACAAATAACATTTTAACAAAATATTTTCTATTTTTATAAAACTTTAGAGTTTTATGTAAATACTGGGAGGGTATACAAACCACCCTCCCGGCTTCAAGAAGAACTGGTTCGATTCCTTTAAAATTCGGAATGGTGATTTGTGTACACAAAACACGTTTACCTGCTATATTTAAAAGGATATCTACTATAAAACTATAAAAGGATATCTACTATAAAAAATCGAAAATGTGCTAAAAATTTTATAATAAAACCAAAAGTTATAGAAAAAAAAAGGAAAACTTAAAAATTTTAATTTAAAAAAATGAAACAAACGAAAGTTCGGCAAAAACCTGTTAAAATTGAGGAAAACTAAAAAAATAATAAAAAAATTCTGAATAAGTGGGCAAGGTATTTGTGATTTATTACAGCCGAAAATACAATTTTTATTCGTTTTTACATACACCAGTCACGAAAAAATTTCGAGTTATATCATTTGTTATTTCATTTCTTATTTGAACCTTCTACTTGCAGTTTGAAAATTCCAATTTTAATTTGGAATCTTCGAATTAAGCTTGATCTTTTTTGATTTAAAATTTATCTTTTTCGAATTGAAATTCATCTTTTTTAATTGCAATAGATCTTTTTTGATTTCCCAGCAAAAAAAGAGCTTACCATTCACTACAAAATTCACCACAACTTATGAACCAGATGTACTTCTTCTTCAACTGAAACATTGATGAATTTAATATGGGCGTGACACACAAAGTATGTTCTTTTTATCGCCACTTTTCAGTGGCGAAAGATTGACACTTAAGTATAACATATATCACTAGTGTTTTTATCACAACTTCTGAAGTAGTGATCCGGATGTTAATATAACTTGACCTTTTGGAAGCACTTTTTTCATCACTTCTTTAGAAGTACATATTTCTTGGCATTTTGGGTGTGATTATGTCATTTTTATTTGGTGATTTAGAACTTCTAAATTAGAAGTTTTTTTCACTTATTTTTGTAAGATTGATTGAAAGAGTATTTTTTTGTAGTATTTAAACTAAAAACACTGTTCGACAGCAAAAACCTCCCAGTGAAATTTCTAACTGATCCTAATAGATTTTGGTCTCCTGCTTCCAAATCTACCGTCCAAATTTTTCTAGCACATGAGATATTCGCTGTTAAAAAGTAAAAAAAGCACTTTTAGGGGTCCACTGTTACGTATTCTGACATTGCTTCCACGAAATAGGACTTGATTTCATATAATATGGACCACCTGATACCAAAACTGCAATCCACAAATTTCAAGCATGTTCTGTTTTTGAGATATTCGCGTTTGAAAATTTTAGTGTGATTTATAAAGAATATAAGTGCGAAACAGAAGAGTTTGAGTTTTTCAAACGCCAATATTTCAAAAACAGTACGCGATAGAAAAATGTGGATGCCAGATTTGGAATAAAGGTGGCTTCCCAGCCAGAAATTGCCAACCGTTCCAAAAAAAAAGTACTGGGAAAGCAACTTTTTTTTGTATACCAAGCTCTTTTTAGTAAAGTACTTGGTTTTACCGAACTAATTACTTTGCTAACACTTTTTTACCAAACTAAAGGTGGTTTATATTATTAATAATTTTACTAAATTTTAACATTTAAAAAAACTCTTAATTATGTAATAAAGCAATTGCAATGGTGTCATTATAAAATTTAGTAAGAATACATTTTGATTCTACTATATTGATACTGATTTCAATGTTATTTTTATCTAATTTATTAACATTGTAGAGTCCTATTTCTCTTGATGGTAGTGGAAATTGAAATTCAGTGAAAATATTGCCTTTCAAAAATATATTTTGTATTTAGACTGCTTTCTACTAAAAATTTCAGTAACGATAATAACGTTTTCATTGTCGAGTAAACATACGTTATCTGGATGAATAGGTTTTATTTTAAAACCTTTAATGTTTACGAAAGAAAATACAACTTTTGATTCCGAGCTTTGTTTTATATTTCCTAGAGAGTATTTGGAATTTCTATTAAGCGGATATAGCAATGGAATATTATTAACTGAGTTATCGGAATGAAAAATATGTAGTTTTCTTTGGATTTGAGCAATAGGGTTAGTTGGGGATTTTATAATAGGTTTTAAATAACCAAGACTGTTTTCAAAATCAAATGGCGAAAACTGTGATATAGGGGCGCCCATATTAAGCTGTGTTTACATCATAGGATTTTCGGTATGATTTCGCGAACTTTCATCGATGTTTTGCATGTGTACCGGGAGAAAATCATACCGAAAATCCTATGATGTAAACACAGCTTTAGCTACATCGTCTGCAATGTGAATTAAGTTGTGGATGTTCATTGTTTGGGAATTAGAACCGTAAAAACTTGGCATAAGTTCGACAAATGTTCTTAAAATCTGCTTAGCAAACTTATTTTTTAATGTAGCCAATTTCTTTGATGATAAAATTCTGCATGCCGTGTAAAGAATTAAAAAATGCTTGTATTGATCAGATTTTAAAACGTTTTTCAATATGATACCTCCACCGTATAATAAAAAAAATCGGAATTGTGTTGCTTTCCAGTTTCCTATATCATATAAATCGAATGACTTCCTCTGAAACTCTGATGTAATATCTTGAGACAAATTTAAAAAGTTTTTTTGTAAAACAGCAACATTTTCTGTAGAAATAAATGAAAATGATTTCTTATAAATCATCTTTTGAAGCAAATATTTGCTTATGCCGAGATGCAACATATGCATCTCATCCAGAACAACATTCTTGACTAGGTCAATATTTAAAATTTCAAGTAGTGGGCTATTTTCCTTTGTTAAATGATGTTCTGAATTTATTTTTTCTTTAAATGACTGCAAAGTCCTTTCATCGCAGTTAATTTCTTTAAAAACTCGAGTTTTGTTATCTGTTTCTCCTCGTACTGTGCATCTTTCACAGGAAAAAAATCCAGTATGGCTTTTAGTGCACCTAATAAAGGCACGGGCAGGCATATCGCAACAGAATGCTAGAACTTTAAAGTTAAAAATATTTTCCACTTATATTTACACCTTTAAAAATAAAACCAAAATTAATCTTGAATTCATTTTTTTTAGAAATATTATACCTTCATTTATTAACAAATTGGATTCCACAACGACTTCTTCCAAAAACTCTTGTGAGGAATATGGTTTTGAATTTCCGTAATATAAGCCTATTAAAAAAGGTTTACTCATATAATCTGGTGCAAACACTTTTCACATAATAGACCAAAAACCTTTTTTGGATTTGTTAAAGACATCCATGCCATCCACATGAATTATCAACGATATACCTGCCTCAACATACAGTTTAGGGTTCACAATATCAACAAGATTTTATTTTATTCCAAAATACTGGAATTTCCCAAAAGTGTCATCTGAACTTTTCATAATTTTTGTGCAACCGCTTACAGCTGAAATTCCTAGCAATGTTTTAGAGGATTTTGGTAGTGACGTATATCCTTCTTCTCTCAAAACTATTAAAAGTTCATCGATTGACTTTTGAGTTAGGGTTTTTATATTTCTTAAAACCCAATTCTTTAACCTGAGCTCTAAATGGCCGTTAATAAGGTTGCTAAAATCAGTTTCCGTTGTTTCAGGTATAAAATCCTCTGTACCAGATGAGGACATCGCTGTCAACTTCACAAAAAATTTCCTCATCCATTGTTTCAAGATTTTGAGCAGCAATAAATTCATCGTGAACGTCGGTTTTGAAGCTAATCATTTAAGTTTATTAAAATAAATTTTTAAAGCTTTCCTCGCCAAACAGTTTCCGAGTAAAACTGAAGCCACAGTTTTTTCAAAGATAACTCGCTGGCTATCCGCAGCAAAGGATCAATGCGGAGGTCGAACTGAACGATAAAAATACGATAAAACTACATAACCATTTAAGTCAAATTCGATTATATTAACATTTGAAATGTTATTTAAACGAAAATATTTTTTAACTTTAACATATAATTTATTTAAAAGGATAATTAATATATAATTTTTTTAAAATGAAAAAAAAAAATATTTCGTAAGTACGAATTAAATAAAAAATAATTTAATTTAACACATTTTAAATTTTTCAATTAATTATTTAGTTAAAATGCATGGGAAAGTAAATTTTAAAAAATCTCGGATATTACTTTTGAAATTACTGGGAAACGCTCTGGAAAGTACTGGGAAAGCCCAATATTTGTTGTATTCAATGTACTCTTATATTACTTTATTTTGATTCAACAATTACTTTGCCACTACTAAATGGTGTTATCATTTAGCATCTTAGCAAGTACAAAAAACCCAAAAAAAAGGTACTTAGCCAGTATTAATACTACCTTATTAATTACTTTGCCAGATCTGGCCCGTATGTATTTTTCTGCCTGGGTTATTTTTACTAAATCGAGTTCTATTGACTTTTTGCAACTTAAGAATACGTTACAGAGGATACCCAAATATTTCAATATTAAAAAGCGAATATCTTAAAAACCTTACGTGATAGAAAAATTAATTTCATTGATAACACAGGGCAACACTTTTTTTTGCCCGAGTTCTGATAGCTAGTTTTGGGGTACGCTGATTTCAAATCTGGCCTTAGTTTTTTTGGATCAGCTCTAGTTTTCGAGATATAGCCCAAGGAAACTTTGAAAGTAGGCTATTTTTGGCATGTTTGTGAGTCCATGTTTACCAACACTAGTCTTACATCCAAAAAGTGAATGACGATTTTAGGTATGTTGGATATGCTGATTCCAAAAATGCTCTTACTTTTGTTGAGTCATATTTAGTTTTTGAGATATCGCTAAAATAAAATTTTTAAATTTATGCCCTCTTTAATTTTGTCTGAATATTTATGCCCTTTTTAATAACTCGAAAACTAAAGCTGTCAGAAAAAAACTAATACCAGTTTTGGAATCCTCGCATCCAATATAGGCTCTAAAATTAGTTTTGGAAATTATAGCCAAGCAAAGTTGGTAAAAAACGCACTCTTTCGACTCTTTAACAGCGATTTGCTCACGAACTCGAGCTGATGGAAAAAATTGGATAACAGATTCGGAATCAGCACACTAAAGTCCATATAAATCAGTTGTCAAAGGTCAGGCAAATTGAAAAAGTTCAACTTTTGTCAACCTGTGTAATCTAACGTATATACTTCGAATTAAAATCACAAAACTATAAAAAATCACGGCGAATTGATTCACAAGTTTGTTTTGACCACAAGCCTATACCTCAATTTTCTAAAAAGCTTAAACAATCTTTAATAATGTGATGCAGCAACATCCGCTTTAGTTCGTAAATGTATTTATTTAATTTAGGACCAACTTTTTTTGATATAAGATATGAAATTTGAAAAATTTATCAATAATCGATTTTCGTCTTTTCGAGAAATGACCATTTTTGCAAAACCTAAATCTATTTGAGGCTGGACGTAGAAAAAATTGCATACTTCGTGTTTCACTCTCATTCTAATTGTTTCAGTTGAAAAAGAAGTTCATATGTTGTGGTGATTTGATTCCTAAGAACATATGAAAAAGGTACTTCAAAATCATTAAGCAACGAACTGGTGAAAGATGATTTTATTGTTATTTTGTAGCATTTTTGAAAGTGATTTTAAAAGCACTTTCTACGGAATATGAAGTTCGGCACCTATCGCTACTTTGTATGTAGTGAAACCACTAATTCTTTTTGAACCACTTCGTTTTTTTTTTGCTGGGTTACAATAGATCTTTTTCGAATTAAAATTGATCTTTTTTGAATTACATCAGCAAATGGTGTACATACTTAATGCCAATTTTAAGTTTTAAAGAATCTACAGCCTAATAT
Organism: Pegoplata infirma; assembly: GCA_963921195.1. NCBI lineage: Eukaryota > Metazoa > Arthropoda > Insecta > Diptera > Anthomyiidae > Pegoplata > Pegoplata infirma. Next base: position 85,326,175 of record OY992540.1, read on the forward strand.
CTTTTAAATACATATCTTTAAACATTTAGTGTGAATGATGTTTTAAATCTTACCAAATTAGCAAATGCTTGTGTAGGCTTTTTACTGCCCATTGAATAGGCCACATTAAGACCATCTATAACACAATCATATGGACCAGTATGCTCAACATAATCACGAAAACGTTTAACTTCTTGTGGTGTAGATTTTTGAAAGACATCATTACGTATTAGCACTTTATCTAAAAAAGAATCTTGAAGTTTTTGAAAATCTTCATCAGTTAAAGAAACATTTTTCATATGGACACCACAAGATGAACATTTGCCAAAGCGTATTAAATGTGTGGGTGTAACCTTTAATAATCCTGGATGTTTTATGGAAATTTCCTGTATGGCATTTACAACCTTTTCTGTTATAATTACATCATGGGTTTCTAAAAAACTTAATAATTTTTCAAATTCTACAGGAAATTTCGACAAGTCTTTTGTGATCGTAGTAAAAAAAGCTAAAAATATTTCGCATTTAGGTTGTTTACGTTGATCCAACATTTGATGTAGTAGAGACCATCCTAATTGCAATTCATTCATGGTAAATGCTTTAATTACCATTTCAGTAAATGCCGGCAAACTGGCATTATTACTAGATATTTTCATCATTTCTAACAATTCCAAGCCATCTCTCCACTTTGTGGTGGCAACTAAACCGTATATAAGATTTTCGCAGGATAATGAATCTAATATATCATGTTTACTTCTCATTTCCTTATAAATTTCTACAATTTCATTTTGTTCCTCTTTGCTTAACGAATCAACGTCACCTCCTTTTGAATGATAAGCCGCATTGTAAACTTTAAGCAATTTTCCTAGCGTTGCATCATTGGGTTGCTTACCCTGTTGTAGTAAATGTTTAATGTAACTTTTAGCCAATAACAACTGATCGGAATTGTTGCAAACTCCTACAATAACAGCATCTACATTATTTATGTTAATATGTTTATAATTATTTATTAATAATTTCGTTACGTTTTCCCAATCTGTTGTGGATAGTTCTGTGCGGTTTTTGAAATATGTAGATTTTATTTCAGCTAATTGATCATATTTTGTTCGTAATTGTGGTCTCCTAAAATTACTGGAGCACCTTTCAGTTATATAATTACGTTTAAATTGTATTTTATTTATATGAAAATACCGGCATAATTTATTTAAGTGCATTTTTTGCAAAAAAAAAAAAAGAAAAAAACGTTTAAATATAGTTAAAATTATTGTAGGTTATGGTTTGGATTTGTTTAAAACTACAGCTGATGTTGTTTACAATTTTATTAGAATGGTGAATAAAAGTATTAGGGAACTGACTTCATTTATTTTTTGGCTGATAAATTTGCGCTACAAATTAATTGATGTTTCGAAACATTTTTTTCACCGGTGAACAACTTACGGGCCTTTAGCCAAAACGCTTATATAAATAATTATGAAGAAAAGGATTATGTAATTTACGCCAAAACTTTATGTTTCCGATATTCAGAAACGCCCAATTAAAATTTAGAAAAGCCCTATAAAACTTAGAAAAACCCAATTGAAATTCAGAAATGGCAAATGAAATTCAGAAATCCCAACTTAAATTCAAAAACGCCCAATTAAAATTTACAAAAGCTCAATTGAAATTCAGAAACTCCCAATGAAGAGTTTACCCGCTGTCTACACCTGGGAGAAATACTGAGATATTTGTATCAGGAAACGTCAAAATCAATCGCAAAGAAATTTCTCTCAGGTGTGGACTAAATATTAGTCTCAGTATTTGATCTCATCAGATAGTTGTTATGAGATATCTCATAACAACAATCTGATGAGATTGGATGAGATCAATTGTCAAATTCACTTATATTTGTATGTTTACAATTGTTTTTTGGAGCAAATGGCGTCGAAAAAAGGAAAAATAAAATAAATCATTAAAAAATAAGTGTATAAACAAATGTATGTGCTTAAATAATAGATTGTACATATATTTATGATGAAAAACATACATAGTTATTCCACGGCTGATTCTAAATTATAAAATTTCATAAGAATAATTGCAGCTCGTTTTCTACACCACTTGATATTGAGATAAATATTGAAATTTTCCAACTGTTTCTCTGCCGACGTTATCTCTGCTTTCATGAAAAAATTCTCCCACGTGTAGATGGTGCGTTAGAAAGGACAAATTTAAATTAAGAAATCACGATGATCAAATGTACACTCAAAAAATTATGACGGTAGATTCCACTACAAAAAACAGTTAAAACTACTACATTTGCTGTTGTTTAGGCGTCCACTACATTTTGCGGTAAAATCAACCAAAAATTGTTGTTGTTTTTAACTATCAATTAACAACTACAAAAAACGGTAAAAACTACTTCAAATTACAGTTATTTTTACTGTAACTAAAATTGTCTGAATTTTCTTCTAAACTTAAAAATGGTTAAAAATTATTTGGAAATAATTCCTGCTACATCTAACTCGTTCAACACATCCGTTTTTCTAAAAATTTCTAGAAAATTATAAGTTTTTGTATTGACTAAAAACAACTACATAAAACAACTGTTACTACACGCAAAAAAAAAATCTGTGTAAGATTGAGCAATCCTACTTGGTAAAACTTTTTTCATACCAAAAAAAAATTTTTAACAATTTTTTGCTTATATTATGCTTGTCGATGTTAAAGTAACATAATTCGTTTTTTATGTAAAATAACCAAGTAGCTTGCTCAATAACGCAAATTACCTGCACAAAAATTTATCGAAAGAAAACAACAAAAAAACAAAACAAATACAGACCGCCATTTTCATTTTGTATTTTTGTGTGCGTGCGTTGTTCGTTTATTTTTTGTGTTATAAAAACGTAAAAAGGAAATTGATATATAAAATAAAAATAAATTAATACATAAATAAAAATAAATAATTAGTTTTCTAAAAGATAAATAAATATAAGATAAAAGAATGTTAAAGTTAATTTTGCTTTCATCACTTAAAACACCATTCAATAAGAAAAACTAATGGAGTCCCAGACGTATGTTTCGATGAATAACAAATGGAATGATAAAGTGAGTATACCCGCATTCCGAAGACACCAATAAGGTTTAATAGATTTTTAGTTAAAAATTAGTGTTTGGTAATAATTTTATATTTTTACAGGGTACTGCTAAATAAATTTTTGAAGCAATGGAGAATCCTTCACTACAATAAAGAGCGTGGACACCAATCCTGCCTTTAGTTATAAAATTAAACCTAAAAACCTTTGTAACCTGTTTTGATGAGTTACAAATGGAATGACAAAGTAAGTGTTCCTCCTTACCAAGAGACCAATGGGGTTAACCAATTTTTTAAATTAAAAATTTATGTTTTGTAATAATTTTCTATTTTTACAGGATGCTTTTAAATAAATTCGTGAAGCTATAGCGGATCCTTAACTTCAAGAAGAAGCGTAGGCAGCAGTCACTCGAGAAAATTGTACAAAAAGGGTCAGTTGGTCGGTGGTAAATTAAATCCTACACAACATTTATTATATTAATATGGATTTATTCTGTGAAAATTTTAAATTCAACAAATATACAAATTTTTTAGAGTCCGACCGAAACCAGTTTTCGAGGCCGAACCGAAACCGAACCGAATATTCGGCCAAAAAAGTACTATTCGGCCGAAACCGAACCGAAACCGAAACTTAAAAAAAATTACCGCCTGTCATGAATAAAATTATTAAAAAGTTGTTAAAGATAAATATACAGCATATAATGCTTTTAAACAATAGGAATTGTTGTACTTTTGAAAAAAAAATATGTTTTTTAAAATACTTACAAAAAAAATTTAAATTTCGTTTGTAGATTAGGAGAAAATAATTTTTGAACATTTATTGCATAAACTTGTAACATTTTCTTCAATTGAACTGAAACAAGTGTAATGAAATACGAAATAAAAAAATTCAGCGACTTTTTTACATATTTTTTTAAGTACCAAAAAGTTTCGGTTTCGGCTAATATTCGGCCAAAATTTTGCCGAATACCGAATAGAGGCCGAATCCCCATTATTCGGCCGAAACCGAGACCGAAACCGAATATTCGGTCGGACTCTAAAATTTTTACAAAAATTTATTGAAAATTTATTTTAGCATAAATGTGGTAATTTTTAGCATTATTTTTAGTCAGCTTTTCAAATAATTTTGGTATATTTCACCATATTTCTTTTGGTATATTTTACCAAGTTTTTGCTTAAATAGCATTAGCATATTCTTCAAAATTTTTTACATAAGTGTTTTGGCTTAATTACGAAAACTACTTCGTCGGTTGTAGTTTTAGCATATTCTTGGTAAAATTATGCCAGATTTTTGCTCACTCCGACACAAGTTTTTTTTTGCGTGTACAATGTAGTAATTTTTTGTATTTATTTTTTAAAACGACTACAAAAAACAGTTGTTTGAGATTTTTCACCCAAAAACAACTGAAGTTGTAGTTGAAAACAACAACTACTACTTACTACACTCAACCAAAAATCATTGTATTCCCAAAGAAAATCGCTGTAAATTCAACAGAAATCATTGTTGATTTTGACCCTACAAATATTTATGTTGATTTCAATAAAAATTATTGTCAGTTTTTGTAAAAGTTGATCAACTCGTTTTTTTGTAAATCAACTCTAATTTTTTGTAAATTCAACTCATATTTTTGTTAATATAAGAAATTTTATTAATAAAAAAAAACTTGTTGTTATTTGATAATATTCTTTTATTAAACATAAATCACAATATTTTTGTATTTTCGTCGGCTTTTTAAGCTGCAATATTTGAAGATTTTCACACACACTTCGTTTATTCATGTTATGCACTCATAAGTCATTCTCCAGTTTTCTGAAGTTACCAAACAAAATCCTTAAAAAAACAAAAAAGTTTTAATATAGTATGAATACATAAAGTAATCAATGTATTTTTTTACTTACCAAATATTTACAAATCAGATCCTATTTTTATTTATTTTTATAATATTAAATATTTTTATAAAAAACAGACACATAAAATAATTTTATAAGAGATAAACACGATTCACATTGCTACCAACTCACTCGTCACTCGTTAATAATAAAAAAAAAAAACTGAACGAACAGGGTTGTTTTTTCCATTTTGATTTATCTATTAAATTCTGTATAATCGTTGTAAATAGTTGATTCAACTTTACTGATTATTCAACGATATCAACATTAATTTTTGTTGAATACGGCATTATTCTGTAAAACTTGATCTACAATGGGTTTACTAATTTTTCTACTAAGATATTTCTATGAGTGTACACAAATGACCAGCATGTAGTAACTGCAATAATTTTCTTAAGCCGCCCAGAGACACAATACATGTTGGATGACTTGTTAGTTGACGAAAAAATATTTTCAAAATACACTTATCCGACAAATTTATACACATGTTGGATGACCGCTCATTTTTTTAGAATTCTTGAAGGAGTAACATGAAAATTTTTTTTATTTTTCAACTCTTTTTTATGTTTTTTTAATATATTTAGGTTAAAATTTACTTTTTAACATCATTGCTTTATACAAAAACATCACTTTGTGAAAAACAATAACAAATAATGAATTAAAACGTCTCTGTTCGTACAACGGTCGGATGACAAGTCAATACACAATCCGACATGTCATCCAACTTTTCATCCGACCATCGAAAAATCAAAACTTTTTGATTTTTCATCCGACCAGCCATCCGACCATCCGACAGCCCCATACACGAGAAAAATTGCATTGGTCATCCAACAAGTCATCCAATTTGTTTGAAATGTATGGGAGCCTTTAGTGTAGCATAATTTTTATACGCTACAAGTGATGAGAAGCGCTCACTCAACATGTTGACTGAAATGTCAAAAATTAAACCGTTCAGCAGAATGTTGAGAAGCAGTTGAGTAGCAGCTTTCTCTGCTGAACGCCATCATTTATGCTGCTTTTTTAAGGTACCTACAGACGACGCAATATTATGTACAATATTCAATTATATTGATGGTGTGTGGGTAATATTGACCATTGTACAATCGTCAATATCACCCACACACCATCAATATAATTGAATATTGTACATAATATTGCGTCGTCTGTAGGTACCTTTACGAAAATCTACGAATTTGAAATTATTTAAATTGCTTAAATCAGTGTCGGACATTTTTGCAATTCCTATTCCCGCAGGAATAGGCTAAACAATGCTGCTTGTGTGCAGTCGACACACGTACACTATAAAATTCTGTTGCTTTAATGACTTTTTGCTTGGTACTACCACACAAGCATAAATGTTATAGTATGTGTGTGCGCACCACTGGTTTAAATGCTTTAAATTGGCGAAGTAAAACAAATTTCCTCAAAAAGGAGACTAACCCGCTGTCTACACCTGGGAGAAACACTGAGATATTTGTATTAAGAAACGTCAAAATCAATCGCAAAGGAATTTTTCTCAGGTGTGGACTAAATATTTCAACCCCGAAATTTTTTCAGAACACACTTTCCATCTATCTTCAACCATTAAGGTGGTCCTCACACAATGCTATTTATTTTTTTTAATTTTTATTTATTAAATCGCTCCTACAGCTTGAAGATGGCATCCTAGAGGGGTTAAAAGTAAGATCGACCCCCTTAACTTTTACCCCCAAAAATTTTTCTGAATATACAGGCGTGATTAGACGAGAGAGAATTCCCCTAGATTTAAAGTAAACAAAAACAACTCTGCGGTAACTTTTAAAATTGGAATGTCAAATAAAATTTTTTTATATATTAGCCCTGTTTTTTGCAGACCGGATTAAGATTTGGATTAACTCTATTTAGTTAAAAAATGGGACAAATCAAGTCCAGATTTTTTTTTATATTTTTTTTTTCTGAATTTACATTCAATTAGTTAATATAAACAGGAAAAAAAAATTAAGCGTTGTTCAAAATGTAAAATGGTATAAATAAATTTGAGTTAATCCAAGGATTTAACTAAATTTATGTTTCATTCTTTGCATTTTGGACAAAGCTTAATTATAAAAATTTAAAAATTATAAAAAAAAAATCTGGACTGGATTTGACCCATTTTTTAACTAAATAAAGTTAATCCAAATCTTAATCCGGTCTGCAAAAAACAGTGCTATTTTTTATTTACTTTAATTTCGTTTCCAATCTACAAATAATTGCCTAAATGTGTGAAAACAAATAATAATAGCCCTGTTTTTTGCAGACCGGATTAAGATTGGGATTAACTCTATTTAGTTAAAAAATGGGTCAAGTCCAGAAATTTTTTTTATATTTTTTTCTGAATTTACTTCCTCCAATTGGTTAACATAAACAGAAAAAAAAAATTAAGCGTTGTTCCAAATGTAAAATGGTATAAATAAATTTGAGTTAATCCAAGGATTTAACTAAATTTATGTTTCATTCTTTGCATTTTGGACAAAACTTAATTTGTTTTCTATTTGTATTTACTAATTGTATGTAATTTCAGAAAAAAAAATATAAAAAAATTCTGGACCGGATTTGACCCATTTTTTAACTAAATAAAGTTAATCCAAATCTTAATCCGGTCTGCAAAAAACAGGGCTAATATCAAGGTAGATTTATACAAGGTAAGATCCAATAACCTCACTTTTCCTCCATAGTAAGTATTTGACAAATTTAAAAACAATATTTACGAATTTTCAAAACGAAATAAAAATATTTTGTTCGGCATAAATGACTAGAGTTTACACTACATTTTTTATGCTTAAAAATATTTTAATTTTTGTAGTGAAAAAAAGAATTTCGTTTGAATTTCAATATTGTTTTATAATTTATCTGTTTTCTAAAATTTTAAAGTCTTAAAAAGCGTTCAAGTTAGTTAATGTGTGCACTGAACATTTAAGTCGTTTTTGCCGAATAAAATGATTTTGAAAGAAAATTGTTTTCATTTACGTCACTAAAATATTACCTTATATCTACCTTGAATAATATAATGAAAATGGTAAGCAAAAACAAGTATTAAAGAAATGAGATTTGACACAACAATTTTTAAATTCAAACGTATATTACCACAGAGTTGTGTTTTACTTTAACTCTAGGGGTTTTCTTTCCCGTCTAAACGCGCCTTACCAACAACCTATCTTCAATTCAATATATCAAAAAGACGAGTTGATCAACTTTTACAAAAACTAAAAATTTTTATTGAAATCAACATAAATATTTGTAGGGTCAAAATCAAAAATGATTTCTGTCAAATTTACTACGATTTTCTTTGGGAAAACAATGATTTTTGGTTGAGTGTAGCCAACTGGGCAGAGATTCGAAGAATAAAATCCTTTTCGAATGAATTCTCAAAAAAATCCATTCAACTTTCATAGTCAGTGAATGCATTCGATTTCATAAATCAACATTGAATGCAGTCCTTGGAATTCATTCGATGGAATGAACAAAAATGAATGCATTCGATTTCTTGTTCATTCGATTTAGAAGAATCGAATGCATTCGATTTTTTATCATTCCACTGCGAATGCAATCGATTTTTGAAATATATAGACCAAAACGTAGCCAAATTTTGGTCCATAGTATCGCCGACTCTCTTTACATACGATGACCCTAATGGGATCTAATTTTGAATCCAAAAAAATTTGTGTTCCCGAAAATTTTAAAAATGCACATATTAACTGCCTATACGACAAAAAAATGTGAAGAGTGTTAGCGATACTATGGACAAAAAATTGGCTCCGTTTTGCTCTATCTTGGTTTGTTTTTTTATGCAATGAATGAATAAGCCATTCGATTTTTCAAATTGAATGAAAAGAAAATCGATTGCATTTGCAAGTGAATGCATTCGATTTTTAAAAGTCGATTGAAAAAAATCGAATGCATTCGATTTTTGAAAGTCGAATGAAAAATAAAACGAATGCATTCGATATTTATAAATCGAATGACTCTAAAGTGAATTCATTCAATTCGCTAAAATGTGATTGGGGAATGCAATCACTAAATTTTCATTCAGATGACAAATCGAATTAAGGAATGAAATCCTTCGAAGCTCTGCTACTGGGGCGCCTTTTTTCTTCTTTTGAATTTGGTGTTTTTTTTAGCGATTTTTTATGATTAAAAGATTTTTTGGAAAAAAAAGTTGGCATCAGTGCAGCTGTCAAATATTTTTTTTACTACGGCATTGCCATATCGAAAATTCGTGGTTAGTTTACGAATATAAAATACACTGTTCACGAAAAAGTGGTGAAATTTTATATTTACCGTGATTTAAACGAAAATACACAATTTGTGATGGTAAATCATATAAAAGCAGTGTGAAAAACTTGCAGAAATTAGCATAACTTTATTAAAACACTTATGAAAACATGAATATTATATAAAGAGCCGTACAATGGGTGGTATGAATAAAACCTAGCATTTACTAAATGCTTATACGGTTTGCTAAATTATTTTGATTTTAAGAAATTACTTGATTTAGTATTCCAAAAAAAATAAACAAAGCAAAGACTCAGCACGAAAAAGTAAATACTTGATTTGATATGAAAAAAAATAAAAAAATTTAAGTATTTGCTCCAAAAAATTTAGTCTGCTCTAGAGTAGACTAAGAATATTAAATTTCGCGGAAAATAAGAATTTAGCGAATTTTTTTAAATTGTATAAACATAAAAACAAAAAACATAAACAAATAAATGAATATTTTAAATGTTAACATTCATTAAATTCACTATAATTTTTTTCACCCTACACAAGCAATATAATTAAATCCAATTGGGTAGACAAACTAATAATAAGTTGTGGTGAGGATTATTCTTGTGCTTAAGAATTTATAGATATAAAAAACTATTTATGGACACATTTCAAAACAGTTTAAAATTTTATTTCTCCTTATTAAAGTATACATATCGCTCATTTACTTGTATAGTGTCATAACTCAAAATATGTCGTTTTTGGGTAAACAATACAGAATTATTTGTTATATCCTACTTTATATTGTGTAAAAAATTCGCCATTATAACAATTTCTACTCACGGGCCTTTTGCAACGTAAACCAAGTTTCAATTGTAAACTTTAAACAGGTTTTCTGTAAAATCAAACATTTTGCGTTATGACACTATACAAGTAAATGAGCGATATGTTCATAAAAACTTTATTGAAAAATTCAAAGTAAAGAATAAAAATGCAGTTTTTAGCGCTTTCTCTTTATTAATTTTGTCAATTTGTAAATTTAAGTCAATTTTTTTCATTCAAAACAATTACGATTTAATATTGACAGTTTTCAACAGAAACCATGTGTGTTAGAATTAGAAAAATTACACAGAGTCTGCGACTTTTTCTATGAGAAAAATGTTTGTGCAACTTTTTCTAAAAAAAAATCCGAGAATCTGTGTTTTTTCTATACGAAAAACGTCTCAGAATCTGCGAATTCTTCTTTAAGAAAAATATTTCAAAATCTGCGATTTCTTCTCAAAATAAAAATGTCTCAAAATCTGTGAATTTTTGTAAAAAAAAAAATGTCTCAAAATCTGCGAATTTTTCTATAAGAAAAATGTCTCAGAATCTACCATTTTTTTAACAAAAATGAATTAGAATCTGCCATTTTTTCTATTAGAAAATCTAAGCTTTTTTTCTAAAGAATCTGAGCTTTTTTTTCAAAAGCAAAATGTCTCAGAATCTGCAACATGTTTTGTAAGAAAAATGTCTCTAAATCTGCGACTTCTTCTATAAAAAGGCCCAAAATTTATGACTTTTTCGAAAAGAAAAATGTCTCAGAAATTTTCTGTAAAAAAAATGTTTTTAAAATCTGCGACTTCTTCTACAAGAAAAATGTCTCTGAATCGTGACTTCTTCTTAAAGAAAAATGTCTTAGAATCTGCGACTTTTCTATAAAAGAATGTCTCAGAATATGTGACTTTTTCTAGAAGAAAAATGACTCTGAATCTTCGACTTTTTCTATAACAAAAATGTGTTAGAATCTGAGACTTTTTATACAAGAAAAATGTCTTAGAATCTAAGACTTTTTTTACAAGAAAAATGTCCTAAAAGCTTAACTTTCTATAGAAAACTGTCAATCAAGCTTAAAGAAATTTATATTTTGAAAGCTTGATGTTAACCCTTTGGAAATTATCTTCACTTCCGTATTTGGATGCCGATACACAGCAAGATGAAAGCTCCGCAAGGATGAATGTTTGGTTTCGTCAATTCATTTACTAATAGTCCTTTCTGTTCCAAATAGTAACATTATCGTCCATCTGCAGATTAAACAAAGTATAATTTTCAGTTTTTTGTATTTTTGCTAATGTGAATTAAGCTTTCTGGACAAGAAGCACATTTGGTTTACAATTGTGTATAATAATATTATCCAGAATCACCAAAACTTAAAGTAACACTTACCTGATCAAAAAAATTATATCACTTAAGTAGGGTGCAAAATCATGTTATTTAATTAATGCAGTTAGGCTTTTCCAAAGCTAAAACAAACAGTTTGGCCCTGCATATTATAATTTTATGACCCAAATTAACTACAAAATTTACACAAAAACAATTTGATTTTAATGTTTTGAAAATAAAAAATATATATTTGATAATTTATTTTTGTTTATTTTTTGTTATTGACATTTCTGATTGCTAGAAAATACTTAGCCGAATTTTCGGGTAAGTTTGTTTTTATTCATGTAAAATTAAGTAAATACTTTAAGAAATTACTTTCCTAAAAGTAAATAGTAAAAAGTAAATGCTAACTTTTATTCATACACACAAAAAAAACTTCGATGTTATATTGCCTAAACTGGCAAAGGTATTTTCTTTTTGTATGAAATAAAAAAAAATTGTTTTATTACCTATAAGCATGGGTAAAATTTCACCTTAAAACAAAGTTGTTTTTACATGTGCTGAATAGGAACCATCTTCGAAAATTGTTTGACATAATTTTAATTTTGAAAACAATTTAAAAAATCAATTTTTTAAAACATCAATAAAGAAAATTATTAAATACACAAAAAATCAGCTAGAAAGGTAAATTTATTTTATAAATTATAATTTGGTTTGGTTTTAATATACATATATTATTTTCAGAATCCGTGTATTTAATAAACAGGCAAGTCAATCTGCCTCTACAAAGAAAAAAAATTGTTCCTTGGAAGTCTACGTGGCGAAGACGACAAAGTAACGAAATTTTCCACAGTCTAATGAAAAAACAAATACCACAACATACAGCAAGTTTTTTATTGTAAAATACAAATGAGCTCCTCCCATTGGCAATGGTTTTGTTAAATTGCCTCATCAAATTTTCAAATGGTACGGAATAGGTAAAGAAAAGTGTAAATGCACGTTAAAATTTTAATGTTGTATTTGGACATCAAAAGTAAGTCTCAGATTCTGACTTAAAGTCTGTGATACTGAGACAAATTTCTTATGGAAAAATCTAAGCTGTCTCAGAATATGTTAATTTTTCTATAGAAAAAATGTCTCAGAATCTGAGACTTTTTCTTTAGAAAAACTGTCTCAGAATCTGAGACTTTTTCTTTAGAAAACTGTCTCAGAATCTGAGACTTTTTCTTTAGAAAAATTGTCTCAGAATCTGAAACTTTTTCTTTAGAAAAACTGTCTCAGAATCTGAGACTTTTTCTTTAGAAAAACTGTCTCAGAATCTGAGACTTTTTCTTTAGAAAAACTGTCTCAGAATCTGAGACTTTTTCTTTAGAAAAACTGTCTCAGAATCTGAGACTTTTTCTTTAGAAAAACTGTCTCAGAATCTGAGACTTTTTCTTTAGAAAAACTGTCTCAGAATCTGAGACTTTTTCTTTAGAAAAACTGTCTCAGAATCTGAGACTTTTTCTTTAGAAAAACTGCCTCAGAATCTGAAACTTTTTCTTTAGAAAAACTGTCTCAGAATCTGAGACTTTTTCTTTAGAAAAACTGTCCCAGAACCTGAGACTTTTTCTTTAGAAAAACTGTCTCAGAATCTGAGACTTTTTCTTTAGAAAAACTGTCTCAGAATCTGAGACTTTTTCTTTAGAAAAACTGTCTCAGAATCTGAGACTTTTTCTGTAGAAAAACTGTCGAAGAATCTGAGACTTTTTCTATAGAAAACTGTCTAAGAATCTGAGACTTTTCTATAGAAAAACTGTCTCAGAATCTGAGACTTTTTCTATAGAAAAACTGTCTTAGAATCTATAGAAAAACTGTCTCAGAATCTGAGACTTACAATACTTTCTATAGAAAAAGTCTCAGATTCTGAGACAGTTTTTCTATAGAAAAAGTCTCAGATTCTGAGACAGTTTTTCTATAGAAAAAGTCTCAGATTCTGAGACAGTTTTTCTATAGAAAAATTCTCAGATTCTGAGAGAGTTTTTCTATAGAAAAAGTCTCAGATTCTGAGACAATTTTTCTAAAGAAAAAGTCTCAGATTCTGAGACAATTTTTCTATAGAAAAAGTCTCAGATTCTGAGACAATTTTTCTATAGAAAAAGTCTCAGATTCTGAGACAATTTTTCTATAGAAAAAGTCTCAGATTCTGAGACAATTTTTCTATAGAAAAAGTCTCAGATTCTGAGACAATTTTTCTATAGAAAAAGTCTCAGATTCTGAGACAATTTTTCTATAGAAAAAGTCTCAGATTCTGAGACAACTTTTCTATAGAAAAAGTCTCAGATTCTGAGACAGTTTTTCTATAGAAAAAGTCTCAGATTCTGAGACAATTTTTCTATAGAAAAAGTCTCAGATTCTGAAACATTTTTTCTATAGAAAAAGTGTCAGATTCTGAGACATAAGCATTTTTTCTATAGAAAAAGTCTCAGATATTTTGTCTGTAGAAAAAGTTTCAGATTCTGAGACATTTTATCTATAGAAAAATTCTCAGATGCTGAGACTTTTTCTATAGAAAAATTGTCTCAGAATCTGAGACTTTTTCTATAGAAAAATTGTCTCAGAATCTGAGACTTTTTCTATAGAAAAATTCTCTCAGAATCTGAGACTTTTTCTATAGAAAAATTCTCTCAGAATCTGAGACTTTTTCTATAGAAAAATTCTCTCAGAATCTGAGACTTTTTCTATAGAAAAATTCTCTCAGAATCTGAGACTTTTTCTATAGAAAAATTGTCTCAGATTCTGAGACAATTTTTCTATAGAAAAAGTCTCAGATTCTGAGACAATTTTTCTATAGAAAAAGTCTCAGCATCTGAGAATTTTTCTATAGATAAAATGTCTCAGAATCTGAAACTTTTTCTACAGACAAAATATCTGAGACTTTTTCTATAGAAAAAATGCTTATGTCTCAGAATCTGACACTTTTTCTATAGAAAAAATGTTTCAGAATCTGAGACTTTTTCTATAGAAAAATTGTCTCAGAATCTGAGACTTTTTCAGAATCTGAGACTTTTTTTCTATAGAACAATTTTTCTATAGAAAAAGTCTCAGATTCTGAGACAATTTTTCTATAGAAAAAGTCTCAGATTCTGAGACAATTTTTCTATAGAAAAAGTCTCAGATTCTGAGACAATTTTTCTATAGAAAAAGTCTCAGATTCTGAGACAATTTTTCTATAGAAAAAGTCTCAGATTCTGAGACAATTTTTCTATAGAAAAAGTCTCAGATTCTGAGACAATTTTTCTATAGAAAAAGTCTCAGATTCTGAGACAATTTTTCTATAGAAAAAGTCTCAGATTCTGAGACAATTTTTCTATAGAAAAAGTCTCAGATTCTGAGACAATTTTTCTATAGAAAAAGTCTCAGATTCTGAGACAATTTTTCTATAGAAAAAGTCTCAGATTCTGAGACAATTTTTCTATAGAAAAAGTCTCAGATTCTGAAACATTTTTTCTATAGAAAAAGTGTCAGATTCTGAGACATAAGCATTTTTTCTATAGAAAAAGTGTCAGATATTTTGTCTGTAGAAAAAGTTTCAGATTCTGAGACATTTTATCTATAGAAAAATTCTCAGATGCTGAGAAATTTTTTCTTTAGAAAAATTCCCAGATTCTGAGACAGTTTTTCTATAGAAAAAGTCTCAGATTCTGAGACATTTTTTCTCTCGTATGATTAAAATATTAATAAGGTAAATATGATTTTTATATTCCAGGTGGATTTGGACTTTGACTACATTTTTCTTATAAGTGGAATAGCTTGAATCAGGAAAATCAATTTTGACGGTACAGTTTGGAGCACCCTAATGTATCTCATCATGTTTTTTTATTTTTTTTAATAAATATATAAATTAAAAAAAAAAAACTTTTTTTATTTAGCCGTTTATGGGTTAATTAAATTAAATAAAATACCAATTTAAAAATGAATATCTGCTAAGGCGCTGTTTGTAAATTTCCAAAATTTAAAAGGAGTATTACCAAAAATTATAGGTAATCTTTCGAACATAGAAATTTGATAGGAATTTCCTAATATTTTTGTAATTGTGCCTAAAATTTTAGCAACTGCCATGTTGCCTTAGAACTTAGCTGATATTATACTACAATTTTAGGAAATATTATCTCGATTTTTTTTTGTGTGTATACCACCCAATATTGGAATGTGGGAGGTAAATGAGTAAAATATTGCACCATAATATTAACAATAAAATTGCTAATGTATGGGTAGCTTAACAAATCAGCTGTTAACTTTTTTTATATGGCAATTATAGAAAAATAGTAGATTGTATTTTCTTCGGTCTTGTAGTGACTAAGCGTGAAGTTTTAATTAATTATAAAATTTTAATTCTTAAAAAAACCAATAGAAAAGTATCTACGTTAAATGCATTCATCATATGTATGTAGAAATCAAAAAACTTGAACTAAATATATTGTGGGAAAATATAATAAAAGTGGAACTCTTTAAAAATGTTACAAACATGTTAAAATTACTTTTGTGTCCATATTTTGGAAAATTATATATGTATGTATATAGATTCTGAAGCTTAAAAATTACGACGACGACGACGATACACACACCAAAATACAACCTTAATTAGAGAAACAACGTTGCAAAGAAAATAGAAAATAAACATTGAATGCAAAAAAAAAAGAAAAATTATTAAAAGTTAACATCTAAAAATAGACCTGAGCTATTAGGATTACTACGATTATTAGTAAAACTAATAAAATTTATTTTTTTGACAATGTCCTTTATTAACAATTTAAAGAAAGTTTTCCATTTGGGAGGAGGGGAAGCTAAAAAGAAACGACATGGTAATAATATCAAAATGGAAACAGATCCCGCAGAGATCTGGGAAATAGTGGGTGAACTTGGTGATGGTGCTTTTGGAAAGGTGTATAAAGCACAAAACAAAGAAACAAGGCAATATGCGGCCGCAAAAATGTGCATTTTAGAGGCGTTAGAAGATCTAAGCGATCACATGGTTGAAATCGATATACTTTCTGAAATCAAGCATCCGAATATTGTCGAACTCTACGAAGCCTATTATATTGATCTGAAGTTATGGATGCTTATTGAGTATTGCGATGGAGGTGCTTTGGATAGTATTATGGTTGAATTGGAAAAGCCTCTCAATGAATTGCAAATTGCCTATGTGTGCAAACACATGACGGAAGGCTTAGATTTTTTGCATAAAAACAAAGTAATTCACCGAGATTTAAAAGCTGGTAATGTTCTTTTGACCATGGAAGGCGGTGTGAAATTAGCTGATTTTGGGGTGTCGGCCAAAAACAAACATACTCTTCAGAAGCATGATACCTTCATAGGTACCCCATATTGGATGGCACCAGAACTGGTATTATGCGAAACATTCAGAGACAATCCGTATGACCAGCAAGTAGATATTTGGTCGCTTGGTATTACATTAATTGAATTAGCACAGATGGAACCACCCAATAGTGAAATGTCACCAATGCGAGTTCTATTAAAAATTCAAAAAAGTGATCCTCCAAAACTAGACCAACCATCTAAGTGGAGCAAAGAATTTAATGATTTTCTTAAAAATGCTCTTGTCAAGGATCCACATCAAAGGCCAACAACGGAAGTATTACTACAACATGCTTTTATTAATCGTGAAATTGACTGTAAACCAGTAAAAGACCTTTTGCTCGAGTACAGAGCTGAAGTGGTCGAAGAAGTTGTTGATGATGAAGCTGAGGAAGCACGCAACTCAGCGCTCCCGATGGAGCTAGATGATGATACGACATCATTGCGAAGTCAAGATTTTGACAAATGTAGCACTTCCACTTCTTTACCGCCGAGGGATGCAGCAAAAGAACAGTCACAAATTAATAGTTTAAAGGACGGTGAAAACAAAGCTCCTGTATTGACTGATTCTACTATTACAACATCAACGCCACCTAGCTTTCAGGTAATCGAAGAGGAAGATGCGGATTTTTTTGAAATGAATGAAAATATATCGCCAGGAGTTTCTTCATCAACTAAACAGCGTACACAACAGATAGAAAAAAATCCGGAAGAGATTTCTACAGATATTGATAAAAAAATTCCCAAGAGGGAAAAAGGTAAAGCGCCTCCTCCACCTCCACTACCGGCTAGTACAAAAGCAGCAAAAAATGAAAATGTATTGCCAACAGAACAAGTGGCAGTGGCAAAATTTCAAGATGAAAAAAGCGAAAGTACATTGATTACAAAAAGCCCGGTAAATGAGACCAATGTTGGTGGCTCCTCCGATAACATATCGCCTGTTAAAAAAAACGAAGCTAAGCCACAGTCCCCACCGTCACCCACGTCATCCACATCGACGGTTTTTGTGTTGTCAACTTCGGGCTCTCCAGCTCATAGCGTTAATGCTGGAGCAGTTTTGAGCTCCAGCACATCAATGGTAACCATAAATAGCGATATGTCATCATCTTCCCCATCGCGAAGTCTATCTGAACCACTAAATGTAATTCCGCAAAATGTAGTACTACCAAATAGTTTAGCATCAGGCAGGAGTCAAATAACAGTTGTCACCAGTACCCATCCACCCGTACTGATTGACAGTATTCCACGTATTCCACGTGTTTCTCTCCAACCACATAGCGATGTAATAATTGTGTCAAATAGCCTGAATAAATCAATGCATATTCACGAATCTTCAACAGATGATGAATTTCCTTCGATCGAGGACAGTCTCGGGTTATCCTCAACACTTGCAATAGAACATACTGATAACACCTTTCCTCATGGACGGAAGTTAGACGAAAGTGAAGTGCTAATAGTAAGTCCGTGCTATACAAATGAACACGATTCTTCATACAACATGCCATCGGAATGTCACATTAATCAGAGCAGCAGCGAACATCAAATGATGGATACAAGTCATGTATCGGTTGTTACAGTAGGTGACGAGATCCGTGTAAAAGATAGTAGCCATCTACGTGATAATCACCTATCAAGCCGTAATAACAGCGCAATTATCGAACATACAAACATTTCAACTGAAAGAAGACATAATAGCCAAATTGGTGACTCACAGCAGCAGCAGCATCAGCACCACTCCCAAAACTCGGCTGACGACATCAATGTAATTGCTCATCATAGTCGAAAGCATGATCCGACCGGGTCCGTAAAGGACGATGGTAGCGAAACTGGTTCTATCAGATCCATTACGGGTAGTGGTGGAAATCAAATTGTTCGACGAGGTACAGAAGTGCAAATTGCGGTATCTACGGATAGAAGTGATGCAGATAGTATTTGTACTACAGCTAGTCACGATAGTCGTATCGAAATTGATGTTCCCGATAAAAAGCAGCAGCCCAATGAAGAAGATGACGTCATCATACGGCGAAAGAAACCAGCTGCCGGCTACAAGGGGGCTGCAGGCTATGGTGCTATTCCAGGTCTAACTAAGGAAGAAATTGAACTAAAGAACTTACGAAAAAAGACAAGAAAACGCACTAGGAAATTCGAAATAGATGGCGTTCAGGTAACCACTACTACTAGCCGAGTAATTTATGGTGATGAAGAGACCGGTCGTTTGTATGACAATCAAATATTTCGCAAACAAGAGTTGCGAGAGCTTAAAATGCTGCAGAAACAGGAGAAAAAACAACAGACCGATTTGCAACTAAAAGAACAAATAAGCAAAGAGCAGCAGGACCGTAGATTTGAGCAGGAACGAACGTCACTTGAAAAAACTTATGAAGCCGATATGGATGCACTAGCACGCCAACATAAACAATTAGTTGAGAAAACAGAACAAGCTCAAGAGCATGAATTAAGAATGTCTTCCAAACGAATCCGTGCCGAGCAAGAGAAAGAACTTAAAATATTCCGAGAAAATTTAAAGCAGGAAATTCACTTACTAAAACAAGAAGTTGACCTACTCCCAAAGGACAAACGCAAGGACGAATTCAAACAACGTCGATCAGCTATGGAATTAGACCATGAAGAAAAGGAACGGACGTTCTTGGATTCCTTAAAAGAGCGACACGAGCTGCTTTTGCGTCGTTTGAGTGAAAAGCATCGCGACCATCTTGCCACAATACACAGAAACTTTTTGCAGCAAAAGCAGAATGCAATGCGTACGCGCGAAGCTTTACTATGGGAGCTTGAAGAGAAACAGATACACGAGCGTCATCAACTTTCTAAACGTCACGTTAAAGAAATGTGCTTTATGCAACGTCACCAAATGATTGTTCGTCACGAAAAAGAACTTGATCAAGTAAAGCGTATGCTTCAACGCCGAGAAGAGGATCTTCTTAAAAAACAGGCTTTGGAAAAGCGAGCACTACCAAAGCGCATTCGTGCCGAGCGAAAAGCTCGTGAGTTGATGTTTAGGGAGTCACTTCGTATATCTTCCAATCTTGATCCAGACGTTGAACGTGACAGACTCAAGAAGTTTCAAGATCAAGATAAGAAACGCTACACCCAAGAGGAAAGGCGCTTCGAAATTAAGCATCAAAAACAACTAGAAGAGCTAAGAGCTACTAGAGAAAGTACTATACGAGAACTTGAACAACTGCAAAATGAAAAACGAAAAGCTTTAGTGGAGCATGAGCATGCTAAACTAACCCAAATAGATGAACGTTTGAAGGCTGAACTCCGTGAATGGAAGGACCAATTAGTACCACGTAAACAACGTTTGGAAGAATTGTGTGGTAATCAAATAGAAGAAACGGAATTGCTTTATGGTGGAGCGGCTCCGTATACATTACAACGAGTTCATTTTACAGGATCTACTCGAAGCAGCCTGTCGTCTTTTTCTGAAGGTTAATTATTTAAGTTCAATCCCGTGCCTATTTTTTTTTTTTTTAACAAGAAAAAGTTTAATGTAATCAGTTACCAATCTGACAAATTTTAAATTAACAGAATTTTATAAACATCTCTTTATACTGCATATGGGGCGAAACACGTCAACTGTCCACACCAAGGTAGATTTATAGAGATTATATTTTAAATTACGGTAAAAAAAAAAATATTTTCAAAATCATTTTACTCGGTTAAAAACGACTTGAATGTTCAGTTTACAAATTTAACAAATTAAGCACCTTTTAAGACTTATGCTTTATAAAGACAACTAAAATTTTAAAATGAATATTAAAACTACACCATTACTAATTATATTTCAGAAAATACAAATTATATGCCAATAAATTCCAGTCATATTTCAGAAATTTCCAATAATAAAAAAATTTTCAATTATATTTTAAAAAAATTTTAACTATATTTCAAAAATGTCCATTTATATTTTTAAAAATTCCAATTATTCTTCAAAAATGTTCAAATATTATTCAAAAATTTCCAATTATATAATTTGGAAATTTCTTAAATATTGAAAAGTTGTGGAATATAATTTCTATTTTCGAAAGTAAAATTGGAAATAGTGTAGTCTTTTTGTGTACTGAACACTTAACCCTTTCATGCCCGATTTTTTTTGGCCAATATTTTTTTTACAAAGCTTTGTAAAAACAGCACATCCTACATTGTGTTAATTCAATAGCTCTGCAGCGCCGCCTAGCGAAGATATATGGGCGTAAAGCTACAACTGCCAAACGGGTAAAGTTTTTTTTTTTTTTTTTTTAAATTTTAGCATTGCATTTTTACAAGATTAAACTCGACACATATCACTTTACAGATTAAATACGATTTTTGAGATTTTTTTACTTTTTTTTTAATTTATGTGTGTATTACTTAACTATTGAATAAAAAAAATAGTTGGCAAATAGTTTTAAAAAATCGGTTTGTGAAGCTCAAAAGTAAATTTTGTTCAAAAGCTAAGTTGTTTTTCAAGTGAAAATTTTTTAAACGCATAAAATCGTAACAAAAACTATTAAAAACGAAAACTTAAAAATATTGGAAGAAAGAAACAATCATAACGAATCTTAAATGTCTATATTATTGAAAAAAAAAATGCGGTTTTATATACCTCAAATCATTTTAAACGATTTCCCCACTATAAAGCGGCGTTGCCAAAAATATTTTTTTTATATGGAGTTTGACAAATTTTTTCACGTGAACACGAACAACTTATGCACCTAAAGGCTGAAAGGTTTTAATCGTTTTTGCAGACATAAATGTTTTTTATAAGTATTTTGTTTTAGTTACGAAACTAAAATATTACTTTTATAAATCTACAAATGTACCTCTAAAGGTATAATATTGGTAAAATCTTAATATAGTGACAAGTAGTCTCAAGTACAAATATAAATAAATTTGATGAATTATTTTCAAACAGAGTTGGGAAGTTTTGATTTT
The DNA here is from genome assembly GCA_963921195.1 of Pegoplata infirma. Lineage (NCBI taxonomy): Eukaryota > Metazoa > Arthropoda > Insecta > Diptera > Anthomyiidae > Pegoplata > Pegoplata infirma. The sequence continues at coordinate 85,347,764 of OY992540.1, forward strand.
TTAAAGAACATTTTTTAGTGATTTTTAAATAACACTTTGAATTCATAAAAATAAAAATGTAATTAACAATTATTTAAGTATTTTTACGAACTTTATGATAAAATTAATGTTAAAAAAACCTTAAAACTTAAGGTTAAAATATTAAATTGGAAATAATAAAAATATATATATATCCTTCAATTATTTTTTTTTTTTTAATTAAGCCTTTCAGAGGGCTTGACAATTTTCTATAAATTTTAATAGTTTTGAAATAAATGCATTCTAAACAATTGAGAGTTTTGAATAGTTTTTTTAGTAGAGGTTTGTAACCGACTTAGGCCAATAGGCTAGGTTATTGAAAATAATGAAATGAATAAATTCGACTTCGTCGAATCCATGAATATTCTTAACCATAACCTTGTTAAGAAAAATAAGTTTTTACTAACGTTAAAAAAATCCTTTAAAAATATGAAGTAGAAATATTTTATTTTGAGTAATACCATATTTGTATTCATTTAAACTGTTTCATTATGTGTTTTCCCCATACAATTTTTAACACTTTATCTGTCAAAATTAAAAGGCGTTTTATAAACTAGTAAAAACAAGTATAAAAGTTAATTCGACTTGGCCAAATCTATGAATACCCTCCACAATGCCCTTTTTAAAGGAAAGTACATTTTATAATGTAAAAACAAGTAAAAAAAGTTAAATTCGGCCTTGCCGAATGTAGTGATACCCTCCACAATTTCAAAAAGGTTAATGCAAAAACTTTTTTTAAAGGAAATTATTTTAGAAAAAAAAAATTGAAAAAAAATTTCCGCGAAAAAAAAAAAATTGGGGGCATGTCACAGACTCAATTCCGTTCGGATTTGGAAAAAGTGGTTTACCCGTAAAACGCAAAAATAATATTTTTTCGGAATGAAATCACTTTTAAAAACCAAAGCGGAATTGAATTGCATAAAAGTGGTTTTATTCCGAAAAAAAATTTTCGCTTTGCGTTTTGCGAGTAAACCACTTTTTCCAAATCCGTGGTAAAAAAAAATCCGCAATTTTTTTTTTGTCAAAAAATATGTTCGTACTTGTTAAAATACCATTAAAGCATTTTGTATTTTTAGGTTATGTTGAATTTACTAAAATTTTTGAGGTGTCCTTACATTTTCGTTCATAACTTTTGAACCGCTAAACTGATATCGCTCAAATGCAATACCAAACTTCTCAGGAGAACTTCCAATAAATATGTTTAGTTTCAGTCATATCCGTTAAGTATTTTGGTCGTGATCACCATTTCCACAGACAGACGGATATCGCTAGAATGTCTTAAAATCGATCGGGGATCACGAATATATATATACTTTATGGGGTCCCAGACCGATATTTCGATGAGTTACAAACGGAATGACAAACATATGTATATGTATACCCTCTATCACTAAGTGGAGGGTATAAAAATTAACAATTTTGATTAGAAATATTTTGTTTTGAGTAAATTTTTTTTTTGTCATTTTTTAAAAAAAAAAAATAATTTACTAATTTTTTTTTGAGTGTAAAATTTTTTTCGAGTGTAAATTTTTTTTTTAGTGTAAAATATTTCTGAGTGATAAATTTTGTGGCTTATCATTGTTTTTAAAGCTTGTTTTTTTAAAACTGGTGTTTTTCAACACGTGAATTTTAGGTGAAACCAATCTGAAATTCAGGGTTTTGCTTATAACTTTTGAACCACTAGACCGATTTGGCTGAGATTTAAAACGAACTGGGACAGAGGAAGGACAAATATATATGCCACACTTCAGCACGGTCAGAAATGTCGTTAGAAAGTTACCATGTGTTTTATCTCGTAAATTCGTGAAAAACCCTTGCCGAAATTCAGTCTTTTGCTTATAAATTTTTGAACCACTGGACCGATTTCGCTGAACCTGACCAGGTAAATGCCCAACATATATGCCAAACTACAGGAGCATCCGTAAAGTCTTTCAAAAGTTAGCGTGTTTTCAACAGACAGACGGACGGACATCGCTAGATCGTCTTAAAATCGATCGAGGTTCATGAATATATATACTTTATGGGGTCCTAGACCAACATTTCGAGGTGTTACAAACGGAATGACAAACTTATATATATCCTGTATCACTAGAGTGGAGGATATATAAATAATGCCGCTGTCCAAAAAAGTAATTTACATAAAAAATGTGAAAATGAAAATTTCCGATTTTTTTTGATATTCTACACCATTTTCAATTGTATTTCAGTAATAGTCAACTGATTTTCAGATATAATCAATTGTATTTCAAACCGATTTTCAGAAATAGTCAATTGTAATTAAAAAAAAAAGTCAATTGTATTTTAAACTTTCCAATTGTATTTCAGAAATAGTCAGTAGTATTTCTGAAATACAATTTCTGAAAAACAATTGAAAAATCCGAAATACAATATTTTAAAACAAAAGTCGGAATACAATTCGAATCTTTGTCCAAAAATTTTCAAACAAAATACATTCGTTAAAACATTAAAGCTCTTTTTATATCACTCTGTCGTACAGGGTAAAATAAGTTTGTGCTGATGTTTATAACAACCCGAAATATTGGTCCTAGATCCACCTTCAAGCGTACCGATCGAATCAGAATCCCTTTTTGAGTCGATTTAGCAATTTTTAACAGATTTTTTAAACTTAAGCTTGACCCAAGGACGGACACTTTTGAACTGGAAAAAATTGGTCCATGTTTTGACCTAGCCCCATACAAACGTCCCCTTTAAATATGGGTAAAATTACCCTAACAACCGTATTTTGATAGGCATCCTTTTGAAATTTGGCAAGTAAACGTGTTTTGTATTCACAAATCACCATTCCACATTTTAAAGGTATCGGACCAGTTCTTCTTGTAGCTCCGATACCCACCCTCCCGATATTTACATAAATCTCAAAAATTTCATTTAAAATATTTTATTAAAATTTTATTTTGTGTTTAATTCATGTTTAATTCGTGTTTAGTTCGTTATTTAATAACTTAGGCCCCATATGAAAATTTCGCCCGATATTTACTGAAAGCGGTTTATTGGCAACAAATAGAAACATATTTCACTCAAATTTGATATGTGAGTGTTTTCTACACTTATACCCTGATTCAGTATGTCGTACAAAGTGAGTGACCAGAAATTTTGTACGTAAAACAAAAACAAATTTGAGTTTTTTGTTTTACGTACAAATTTTGTAGTCACTCACTTTGACCGAGATAGCGAATCGCACAGTTAATAAAGATTTGAAAAACAGACCCAATCGTTAGTTTCAAAAAAGTGATATTTTTGAAAAAAAAATTTTTTTGATAATAAAAAATTGTTTCATATTTGAATCATTTTGGAAAATATTTAGTTACAAATTTTAAAAAGGTCAATTTTGTTTTTAATAATTTTTTATTGATATAATAAAAATATTTTAATAGTTTCCCAAATTTCCGTGATTGGGGAATAAATTTTTATTTTCCTTTTTAAAGTTTTACAAATTTTCGCAATTAATACTAACACCTACATATCAGTAGGTGCAAAATCAATTAAAATACTAATAAAATATTTTTTTAATATTAATATTTTAATTAACAATATATTTATTAAAATATGAAATTTAAATTATGTAACCGTACCCGACCATTTACTACCCTACACCAGTGTTTTCCGGAAAATCCCAGTCGGCAAAAAAATAACCCCTACTGCTGACCATCCCTTTATAAAATTTTCACACAAATTTTTCAAAATGTCCCCAATGACAATTTAGCGGTTGTCTAAAAGCACACCAGCATCGGTGGACACGGTGGCCACTGCTGACTTGTCTTTGGGGACATTTGGAAAAGTTGTATGAAGATATCAGCAATTTCATAAAAGGAGTGTCAGCCGTGATTACTTTTTACCAACTGGTATGGAAAGTCCAAACATGGATCTATGTCTTGTTAGAAATTTAGTGAAGAAATCACACACAAACAAAATTTGAGCGAAATTGACTTATCTTTGTTGTTATAGACAGGTTTAACTAAATATCGGTCATTTTTGTATGGGAACTGTACGTTTAAGGGTCGAACCTGAATCAAATTGCGTCGCGCAAGACGTAAAAAAAAACAAACACATCAAATTTTAAATTTTTACGTCCGTTTGATTTAGGTACGTCACATTTAAATATTAGAAGCGAAAAATTATTGGGCGTTACGCCTTACGCGACGCAATTTGATTCAGGTTGGACGCTAAAATAGTGCTCATAATTATTATAATCAGTACCGTAGTACCGGGAATACCGGTATTCCCGGTTCTGACGGTATTCCCGGGACTGCCGGTATGTATATTTTTTAATATTTTGTACAATGAAGTTTTTTTTTTGCTTTTACCAAAAAAATACAAAACTTGTGAAAAATACCATTTCCATTTTATTTTTTGAATTTAACAAAAAATACTTAGTTACATGTTTTTTAAATAATTTTACAAACGCAACTAAATATTTCTGAAATACTGATTAAATAGTGTAATTTAAATATTTTAAGGTATAGTAATTTTTTGGTTTTTGAGAACCGGTACCAGGATCTGAACCGGGAATACCGGTATTCCCGGGAATACCAGAACCGGGAAATGGGGGACACTAGTTTAAAACCTAAAAAATAGAATTGCAATCAATTAATTTTTTTTTCCTGAATTTTGACAGATTTTTGTGAATATCGGGAGGGTGTTTTGTATGAAGGCTACAAGTACAACTGGTCCGATTTCATTCAAATTTGGAATGATTGTAAATACAAAATATGTACATTCAACTGCTAAATTTCGAAAGGATACCTATTACCTATACGGTTAATAGTAATTTAAACCAAATCTAAAGGGGACGTGTGTACGGCGCTAGGTCAAAACATGGACCGATTTTTTTTCCATTTTAATAGGTTTTTCCTTAGGTCAAAAGAAGCATAAGTTTTAAATGTCCGCTAAATATATTGATAATTGCCAACTGTATTGTGATTACTTTTACATGCACAGAAGGACAAGGCTAAATCGATTCAAAAAGTGATTCCGAGTTGATCGGTATGCTTGAAAGTTTGTCTAGGACCAATATTTCGGATAGTTACAAAGATCAGCACAAACCTTGTACCACAGAGTGATGTAGGGTATAATATTAAGGCAATGCAAGTTATCTAGAGTTGGTCCTATATTTGAACTCGCACTTTTTTCACAATCACAGCCTTACGTGAGTTTATAAAGTTTCGTTCAATGAATCGAACGCGTAAAACAAATAGACTACCCAAATCACGTGCCCATTAATTTGTTTTTTCTTTTCCTCCCAAATATCTTCGTTTCTTAAAAAATATCTAGTAATATTTTGTCCATATTTCATTTTTTTCTGGTATTTGTTGTATTCTGTTTTCCCCATGAAAATTTATAAAATGCCTAAAATCATAATAAAAACTATTTAACCACCAACTTTTCAAAATTTTAAGAAAAAAATAATCATAACAAATCAAATGTAACTTTTTCGTCACAATTTAAATAGTTTTGTATTTAATACGCAGAGTTGCCAGTTAAGGGGTTTTGCCCCCAAATATTTTATTTGTAAAAATGGGATAGATTGAGTTTAAAGGGCAGTTTACATGTTATACCAAATTCGCATTCATTTTTTTAATCATGTTTAAGCACTTTCAGTTCAATAATTAAGACATTCAGTAATTAACAACGTAAAAGGCTTGATACACAAAAAAAACTTTATTTAGCGAAGCCGCTAAATTAATTTATGGAGTTTGTAATCCCTAAGCCCGGCCGAATGCCGTCTACACAGAAAAAAATTTTAAGCAAAAACAAATTTTTTTTTTTGTGGACTTTTAAAAAAAATTTTTTTTTTTGGACCTAGAGGGGCCCAGGGACCTAGCTCTTCTTTATTTTGTTTTTCTTTTTTAATTACCTTTAATTTAAGTACCCACACAATCCTGTAGGTGGGAGGGGAGGATTTTTGGCTCCAGGGGGACCCCGGGGCCCAGCCCCCGTAATTTTTTTTTTTTAATTCCAGAGGGGGTCCAATTCCCCCCCCCTAAAAAAAAATATTTGTGCCCCGTAAAGTGCACTTTTGCCAAAATAAATATAGTTTATTTATAGTTATAAATAACAAGTGTTTTTTCAAATTTAGTACTCGCTGAGGATTTTCTAACAAATTTTTTTTTATAACGATCGGACATCAAATGACAAAGCTATAAACAAATAACGATTTCGGCGGTACCAAATCGAGACCTTAAAATCTAATATTGTGGCTATGGAACTTTTTCGAGGTAAGCTTTAAAATTAAGAGCGCCCAATGGGAACTTACTTTTTCTCCTTAATGGACGACCCAGTCTAATGTGCATCAAACTTGTTGGGGATTTTTGGGGATAAGAAATCGTAAATTGAGGATGGCATTCCAAAAAAAAAACCGGCAACTTTAATAAAAAGGGCGTGTGTGAAACGGTTAGTGTTGTAAAGTATTGAGTACTCGATGCTTAACCAATATTTCGGGTACTCAATACTCGTGGTTACTCAATAGAGATGTATTTTTAAAAAAAAAAAATTTGGTATAGTACATTCACACTGCCCTCGAAACCTCGTTGAAAGTACATACCTAAACATGCCTATCACACGTTCTAGATTAGCAACCACCACTTCTATCACGAAGGCAATTCAACGTCACTTTTGACGTTTAGAAACGCCAAAATTGATAGTAAGCAATTTCATTTTTCTTTTGGAGATTGTTTGTTCCCGCTTTTGTTAGCGTCTTCTTTTGTTTATCATGAAAAACGAATGTCAAATGAAAAATAACTACTCATTTTGACACTTGATTGCGAGCAATCTATAGTAGAGCAGGCTCTCTACCATCAATGGTATACCATCATTTACAAGACTGTCCACATTAGCAATGACAGTGCTTTCTATCGATTTTGACGTACGATAGAAGTGGAAGTTGCTAATCTAGACCGTGTGTAAAGGCAGAAAAATACAACCATCAAAGGGATTTGGAATCCCTTCCAGAACGTCATGGTTTTGTTTTTAGAGTGCTGTTAAAACGTCCAAATGATAACGTCGTTACAAGCTCATATGATTGTTTTTTAATTTAAAGTGGTTCAAAGTCGCTTTATGCTGATTTATTTCAATTTGTAGATTTTTTAATTTAAATTTTGGATATATTATTTTTCAGTAGACTGAAAACTAATTTTGTTAATACATGAGGACTTCTTAATGTTTTTCCGTGATTTCTTTTTTTTTTTTTAACAGAGAGGATGTGTGCCTCTTTCCCCTTAACGGAATGGCAGACTTATTATGTCCCTTTTTTATGGGTGGAAGATATAAAACATTTTTATTTCATTAAAAGGTGCTGTAAAAGCACTTTTAAGTTGGTACATCAAAGCGTCTTTAAAGCACTTTCAAAGTGCTTTATTGTTTGTACCTTCATCAATACCTGCCTGGGTAATTTCATTTTGAAAACTCAAGTTTTCAAATGTATCGGAAAAATTTGCGTTTATACCGAATTTAAAAACACACAATGATAATAATTTATTGAAATATTTTGATAGTTATTTTTAATAAAAATATTAAAATATTTTTAATTTTTCACACTTTTTGTAATTTATTTTTATCATAATATATATATATATATATATAGATCAATAATATATATATTTTATGGGGTCCCCGGCCGATATTTCGATGCGTTACAAACGGAATGACAAATTGAGTATACCCCCATACTGTAGTTGGGGGGTATAAAAAACATAATTTAAATTCAGAAAAACTCAATTGTAATTCTGGAAAACCCATTTGAAATTCAGATAATAACAATTGATATTTCCAGCCACTTTTTATACCCTCCAACCACAGTGTGGAGGTATACTCACTTTGTCATTCCGTTTGTAACGCATCAAAATATCGGTCGGGGACCCCATAAAGTACATATATTATTGATCCATGATCGATTCTAGGACATTCTGTGAATGTCCGTCTGTTTGTAGATGGCACGATGCAGTCCAAAATAAAAGAGCTGGCCTCCTGAAATTTCGCACGAAGATATACGCTCCTAGGCAGGCTAAGTTCGGAAATGGGCAAAATCGGACTAGGGGAAAAAGTCCCCCTTGCAGAACTAAACCGACCCCTGAAAAACACGATATTTTTTACGTTTTTTTTATATTTTTGTTGAACAAATGAAACATGTTTATGCAAGGAGAAGTCCTGCAATAGGACCGGGGGCAACATTTTTTTTATTTTTTTGGCCCGCCCCCATTTTTAGGGGGTGGATATAAAAAAAATAGTTTAAATAGTGATGAAATTGTATGACTTTAATATTAAAAGCATAATAAATAAATCAGTAAACATTTTTCTAGAGGGGGAGGTGCCCCCCACAGACCCCACCGAAGGCCCTCCCTTCCCAAAAAAGCCCCTGTAATTTTTTTAACATGTTGGAGGGTATAAAAGGCGCAGACGAATTTAACACTCACTTGTTTTTTTTTTTTAAATTTAGATGTTTGTCTATCCACACAAAAAATGTCGAGATGTTTTCGTTTTTTTTTCGAGAAAATCGCATTAGAATATTAAATTTCATAACAATTTTGTAATTTGCTTGTATTTTCTTGTTTCAACGTAGCGAATGAGCATTAAATATTTGCATAAATGTTACTCATACGCTATGTTAAAACAAGAAAATACAAGCAAATTACTAAATTGTTATGAAATTCAATTGCATTTTTTTCAAAAAAAAAAAACAAAAAACACATGTCTGAAGAGAAGCGGATGCTTTTTTAAACTGCTGCCAATGCAATCACTTTCGTTAAATTTTAAACACAAAAGTTAAACGATTTTTTAAACATTGTATGCGAACATTACATTCAAATTGGAAATCCTCCAAAGTGCTTGAGGGGGGCAAGCTATTACACGGCATAAAAATCCAAAGATCGTAAAAGCCCTTAACAGTTTCATCCGTTTTCTTTTGCATTTCTGGAGGTGAATACAATTTAAACAGATATGGCAATACTTGATTATCTAACAGCTGATCATTTTTCCACTTTTGTTCTGTAGCAGTTTTGTCCAATTTTTTTCCAAAACAGTACGTTGTTTGTTGGAGAAAGAGTAATTAGGAATACAAAAAAAAATATTTTTCGCACATTTGACTTAAAACAATAAATTAAAAGGTATTTAATACAAAAAAATATAAACAAGTGATGATTGTAAATAAACAGAAACCATGAATACATTGCGTAACATCTTCACATCTCGAACACTCAACTATCTCCGGCAGAATGGACAAAATGCACTTATTAACATCACACAGCCAGTGGATAATGCCAGTACTACAACAATCAACCCCAATGGTACAAATACTAAGGCAGAGAATAGACCCAAAGAACCGCTGATTATACCAAAATCCATATTGGATGCTACCGTTTTTACGGGAAAAAAATTTTCAAATACCTTAAACTCTACGGGTTCTATTTCACCCACAACGCTTAAAAACTATCGTCGTATAACCCGCAGAGTGAATATTGTATATCGCTGTAAACTATGCAATACACGGAATGTGAAACAAGTCTCAGAGGCAGCTTATACTAATGGTGTGGTTATACTACAATGCGATGGCTGCTCAGTCAATCATTTAATTATTGACAATCTTGGTTGGTTTGCCAATACCAAAGGAAAAACCTTTGATGAAGTTTTGGCCGAAAATAGCGATAGTGTTAAAATTATTAAGGTCAATGAAAATGGTGACTTAATTTAGTTGTAAAAAATTATACCTATACCCATTTTAAAGTGTTATAATTAAAAAAATTATAATTGAATTTTAAAACAAAATTTTTCTTAATTCGAGTTAATAAAATACCAATTGAAGTTCCAAAAATATATTTACATTTTTTTGAATTTCAATTGCATTTTTATTTTTGAAATTTTAATTGATACTTTTCTAAAGCAATTAAAAATGTATAAACTTATTTAAAATGTTTCTGTTATAAAAAAAACGTTAATTTAAACCACGAAACGATAAAATTGGCAACTTTATGTGTTAAGTATTTTTTTGGACTCAAATATTTAAAAAAAAATTTGTTTATAAAAAGAATTTTTATCAATTTAACTAAAAAAAAAAACAAAATTTTTACTCGACAGCATATTTTTTTTTTTGTATTTCGTTCTTAATTAATTACTTTAGTTTTTAAGGAGCAACAAAGTGATATAAATAATTAAAAAAAGAAATTAATAAACTCAAATCTAATCATAAGCATTGTTGTTTATATATTTTTGTTTGTTTTCTCTTAGAACTACCACAAAAAACAAAAACACGAAAACGCATGCCAAAAAAGTATGTATAAAAATAATCTTTACTATCTCGACATGACAAACAACTTATTTATCAAACGGGTTTAGTTATAACACTGTTCAACAAATAAAGATTTTTGAAAAGCACACGGACAAGGTTGTTTTCCCTACAGCTTAATCAAAATTGGTGTTACCGGTTAACTATATTTCGCTACCTCAAAATACGAATGTCGTATGTAGCAAAACCTTACTTTTCAGGAGACGGTTTTTAATGTTTAACATTAAATATCTTCAAAATGGTCAAATGAATTCCCTCCAGTTTTGGATTGAATATAGTTTGTGTATTAAACAGGCTTCGTATTTGCTCACTCTTTTTCTTTCAGTTTCATGAAACTCTAAAATGAAAATAAAAATTGTATATCTCACTCATGCACTATGAAATAATTTGATTGTTTTCATTTTTCGTTGCTTGTGTGTGGGCAGTGAAAGAAGAAGTAATCAAACGAGAATTGAATGAATGAAACTTTTAAATAATTTTCATTCTCATTTTAGGCAAATGAGACTTTCATTTCGTGAGAATTTTTATTTTATTTTCAGTCTCATGAAAATAAAATGAAAGTTAGTTTCAGCGTATTTCAGTTTCATGCACACGGATGAAATATTTTTTTCTTTTATTCAATAGTTTACGATTTTGGTTGTGCCGAAGCTAATTTTTCAAAAAAGTTTAATATTTTAAAAAAAGTCAAATTTTTTTAAAAAACTTCAGTTTTTCAAAAAAAAGCTAAACTTTTAAAAAAAAAATAATTTTTTAAAAAAGTTGATTTTTTCAAAGAAAGTTGATTTTTTCAAAAAAGTTAATTTTTTCAAAAAAATTTAAATAATTCTACATCTTTACTTGATTATTATATTTTAAGTCCCAATTTAAAATGTTTGGCGTCTTCTCAAATGCAATGCCCTGGTATTTCCAGACATGCTTTCATTTTTTCCGTAATTAAATTGCCCTGTGTAAGACAGGTGCAATATGTTGAATTTCGTAATTATGATGCTATTGATATGGATAGGCTGAATCGGGTTGCTTTGTCGTGTTGCTTTGATCCGATATTTCGGACCAATGATGTAGATGTTCAGCTTGCAAATCTTATGTCAAATGTAGATGCCTTGCATGATTTAGTACCAACGAAGAGACGTAAGATATTGGATTTCGATGATAATAAGTGGTTTTCATCAAGGGATATAACTTTTAATATTTCTCTTCGTGATCTTGCATATAAGGCTTATATTGATGATCGTAGTACAGAGAACTGGAAGATATTTTGTAGAGTTAGAAATAGAACTAAGTCTATAATACGAAAAGCAAAAAGAAAACACCATGAACAACGGTTTAAGGGGCTGGATAGCAAACATATGTGGAAAATTTTAAAGTCGAATGGTTGTGTGGAATCGCGGGATGATGTCAATGATGTTGACCCAAATGATATAAATGATTTTTTTATTTCAAACCAGTCATATGAGGCAACAAGTGATTTTTTAGATGATTGTAACTTTGTTAATGAGAATTCTTTTTCTTTTCAAGGCATAAATGGGAGCGAGGTGTATTCAGCACTTTGTAAAATTCGTTCGAATGCCGCTGGTCATGACAGTATACCGCTTAAATTTGTCAAAATAATCTTTCCTTACATTTGTATGCCACTCACTCACATTATTAATACAATTTTTTTGACTTCCAGATATCCCAGATCTTGGAAAATAGCACGCGTAGTCCCGATTAAGAAAGAGGGAAATTCAAATGCTTTGGATAATTTACGTCCGATTTCTATGATACCTATACTTTCGAAAGTTGTGGAACACATTTTAAAAGATCAGATGTTAGGCTTTATTAATCGTAATAATTTGATTCACTCACATCAGTCAGGCTTCAGGCAAAATTATAGTACAACCACTCTTTTGGTTGGGCTAACTGATTCAATTAGACAAAAGCTTAATGACAAGAAATGTAGTGTGCTGATTTCATTAGATTTATCGAAAGCGTTTGATAAAGTTTTACATTCAAAGTTGGTGACCAAATTATGTAGTATGTATAATTTTTCTAAATCAGCCTGTAAGCTGGTGCAGTCGTATCTCCGTGATCGATCGCAGTTTGTATCAGTTGGTGGTAGGGAGTCATTGACCTTGGAGGTTACTAGTGGTGTACCTCAGGGATCAGTAATTGGCCCCATTTTGTTTATGATGTACCTGAATGATTTTGTTAATATTTTTGATAATAACTCAATTGAGACATTTTTATATGCTGATGATGTTCAGATTTTGTTTTCATCAGATATACAATTTTTAGATGTGTTGAAAGCCAACATTGATTTTTTTTCTTAGCCAAATCAGTCTGTGGATGCGGGAGAATGGGTTGAATATTAATCCTGGTAAAACTAGGGCAATGTGTTTTGGTTTAGATTCGAATGACTTAAATTTATCGTTGGATAATGTGAGGCTAAGTTTCGTTTCTGAAATGAAATGTTTAGGCGTTTTTATAGATAATAATTTGAGTTTCTCAAAACATGTTGATCACATATGTTCCCGTGTTAATAGTACCATTAGACGGCTATATTCATTAGATTTATATTTGCCTCTTCGCGTGAGAAAGCATGTTGCCAGTTCACTGCTCATGTCGCAGATTATTTATGCTATGGAAGTATTTTCAGGTACCAACAGCGTTGTTTTAAGAAGACTGCATCTTACTTTTAACCGTATTATTAGATACATTTACAAACTGAGATTAAGGGATCATGTGTCTCCCTTTGTAAAGGACTTTGTTGGGTTTTCTTTTGAGAATTTTATCAAATTGAGAATTTTGTTACTTTTTCGAAAAGTCGTTATGCGAAACTGTCCCGAGTACATTAGAGATGATTTTAGATTTTCTAGATCAAGTAGAAACCCTCAGATAATATGTCACCGTATATCCTCATCTATATATGAAAGATCTTTTCATGTACGTATAACTAGGGTATGGAACATCCTACCCATAAATTTAAAATTATTTCAATTCACAGATACCACCTTTAAGCGTAAACTTAAACAACATTTTGATGCTCTTTAATTGATTAATTTACCCTCCCCCCCCCCCTCCTCCACACTTCACCATATAATTTTTTATATAAATTTCTGTTATCGGCTAGTTAGGGCCTTTAGTTACTAGTATTTAGGTTAATTATATAACTTTTTAGTTTTAAGAAATTGTTTATTAAAAAACAACTTTTTTTTTTTTTTTTTTTCTTAATTTGTAATTATTGATAATGGAGTAGTATTTGAACCATATTTGGCCTTAAAGGCTTGGTTCTTAAATTTGAAATAAAAATAAATAAATAAATAAAATAAAAAAGTTGAAATTTAAAAAAAAAAAATTAGTTTTTCAAAAAAAAGTTGAATTTTTCAAAAAAAAAAAAAATTTTTTTAAAAAAGTTGATTTTTTAAAAAAAAAATTTAGTTTTTTGAAAAACTTAAGTTTTTCAAAAAAAGTTGATTTTTTTCAAAAAAGTTGATTTTTTCAAAGAAAGTTGATTTTTTCAAAAAAAAGTTAATTTTTTCAAAAAAAGTTGAAATTTTTAAAAAAAGTTGAAATTTTTAAAAAAACTTTAGTTGTATGTAGTATGACCTTAAGCCGAACTAAAACAACACTAAGTAACAACAACAGGTCAACGATACACAACAATAATTAAAACTTTAGTTTTTCAAAAAAAAAGCTGAATTTTTCAAAAAAAAAAATAATTTTTTAAAAAAGTTGATTTTTAAAAAATAAAATTTAGTTTTTTGAAAAACTTTAATTTTTCAAAAAAAGTTGATTTTTTCAAAAAAAGTTGATTTTTTCAAAAAAATTTAATTTTCCTAAAAAAAGTTAATTTTTTCAGGTTACGCAGGGGTGAAAGTGACAAAAATATCATCCATTTTGCTCTGCATCAATTACTTTTTGAGATATATTTAAAATACCAAATTAACGTTCTTTTGCTTGTATTATAATTATTTAAGAAGTTATTCGCAATTTAAAAATCTAACAAAGAAAAATTTGATCTGGAACCGCTAAAGGGGTTACGCAGCACAGTGGCCGAAATGGCCAATCTAGCGGCGCTTAATTCGGAAATGTAAAATAATAAAGACTAATGCTTATTTGCGATTATAAAATTTAAAAAGAATTGATTTTTAAACAATATTTATTTATTTTTATGTATTTTGGGAAATTAATGTGAATATTGGGAGGGTGGTTTGTATGAGGCCTAGAAATTAAAATGGTCCGATTCCATTAAAATTTAGAGCGATTGTTTATGAATATAAAAAACATTTATTGGTCGAATTTCAAGAGGATATCTTGAATACTATTGTTAGGGGTATTTAAGTAAAACTTGAAGGGAACATTTACATGGGGGCTATGGGTTAACATGAATTGATTTTGTCAAAATTTAATAGATTTTGTTCTTGCGATAAAAGAAACTTAAATTTCAAATTTCAGCCAAATCGATTGAAAATTGTGGTCTGTATCGCGTTTATACTGTTTATTTGGACAGCAGATGAACCCTAAAAAACCGAGCAACTTGCGCGAACTTGCACGCCATACTGAAACGTCAAAACAAAAATAACCCAAAATTATAAACAAAACAGGAATTGGACCGAATACGATCGAATTTCAAAAGTTGCAGTCCATGAAACTATAGTTAATATCACAAATGTAAACTCCTATAATGAACTAATAATAAACTAGAGACACACAGGCCACAAACATTTATTTTTTAGTTAAAACATACCTTTTACTTTCAATTAAAACTTTTTGGCTCAAAATGTGTAAACAATTGACTTAAAAGTATCAAGAAAAACTCACTGAGTAATTAGGCCCCAAATTCCTTTAATACACTTGCTGCAGAAAATGTATATTTGATAGCTTACAGCTGTGCGAATATTAAGAGAAAAACAAAAGTGAAAACGTTAATTTTCTCTGTAAAGTATAGGTAATCGATACAGTGCAAAACATTTATCAGTTTTAATTTTTGAATTTTGACTAAAACGCCGCTAGATCAGTGATTTCGACCACAGTGCGCAGGGGTGAAAGTGACAAAAATATCATCCATTTTGCTCTACATTGATTATTTTTTGAGATATAATTAAAATACCAAATTAACGTTCTTTTGCTTGTATTTTGATTATTTAAGAAGTTATTCGCAATTTAAAAATCTAGCAAAGAAAAATTTGATTTGGAACCGCTAAAGGGGATACGCAGGGGTGAAAGTGACAAAAATATCATCCATTTTGCTCTACATCGATTATTTTTTGAGATATATATAAAATACCAAATTAACGTTCTTTTGCTTGTATTTTGATTATTTAAGAAGTTATTCGCAATTTAAAAATCTAGAAAAGAAAAATTTGATTTGGAACCGCTAAAGGGATTACGCAGGGGTTAAAGTGACAACAATATCATCCATTTTGCTCTACATCGATTACTTTTTGAGATATAATTAAAATACCAAACTAACGTTCTTTTGCTTGAATTATAATTATTTAAGAAGTTATTCGCAATTTAAAAATCTAACAAAGAAAAATTTGATCTGGAACCGCTAAAGGGGTTACGCAGGGGTGAAAGTGACAAAAATATCATCCATTTTGCTCTACACTGATTACACTGTAAGTAAAATTTAAACTTTTGAAATGACACACAAAAACGCCGAGACACCCCAACTTATTTTTGGGTCATAGAATCCAGTGGTATGCTCCGTTTTAAAAAGTTAGCTCAAAATAACGAGATATTTCGATTTTAAATTTGCAAATGTAAGAGTAAAAATTGAATAAATCCAAAAAAAATTATAAAATTCATCAAAATAAGAGCAAGTATTGCTGCATGTCCGATTGAAAATGGACGTCCAATATTTCCTATATATAAATTTTGATAAATAACAAGTTTTTAACATTTTTTTTAAGTTTTTTCATTCACATAAAATGAAAAATCGCCTTAAATCTACTACAAATTTAAAATCGAAATATCTCGGGATTTTGAGCTAACTTTTCAAAACGGGGTACAGTACTGGATTCTACGGCCCAAAATAAGGTTGACGTGTCTCGGCGTTTTGGTGTGTCATTTTCACCTACTTACAGTGTTATTTTTTGAGATATAATTAAATAACCAAATTAACGTTCTTTTGCTTGTATTTTGATTATTTAAGAAGTTATTCACAATTTGAAAATCTAGCAAAGAAAAATTTGATTTGGAACCGCTAAAGGGGTTACGCAGGGGTGAAAGTGACAAAAATATCATCCATTTTGCTCTACACTGATTATTTTTTGAGATATAAATAAATAACCAAATTAACGTTCTTTTGCTTGTATTTTGATTATTTAAGAAGTTATTCGCAATTTAAAAATCTAGCAAAGAAAAATTTGATTTGGAACCGCTAAAGGGGTTACGCAGGGGTGAAAGTGACAAAAATATCATCCATTTTGCTCTTCATCGATTATTTTTTGAGATATAAATAAAATACCAAATTAACGTTCTTTTGCTTGTACTTTGATTATTTAAGAAGTTATTCGCAATTTAAAAATCTAGAAAAGAAAAATTTGATTTGGAACCGCTAAAGGGGTTACGCAGGGGTGAAAGTGACAAAAATATCATCCATTTTGCTCTACATCGATTATTTTTTGAGATATAAATAAAATACCATATTAACGTTCTTTTGCTTGTATTTTGATTATTTAAGAAGTTATTCGCAATTTAAAAATCTAGAAAAGAAAAATTTGATCTGGAACCGCTAAAGGGGTAACGCAGGGGTAAAAGTGACAAAAATATCATCCATTTTGCTCTACATTGATTATTTTTTGAGATATAATTAAAATACCAAATTAACGTTCTTTTGCTTGTATTTTGATTATTTAAGAAGTTATTCGCAATTTAAAAATCTAACACAGAAAAATTTGATCTGGAACCGCTAAAGGGGTAACGCAGGAGTGAAAGTGACAAAAATATCATCCATTTTGCTCTACATTGATTATTTTTTGAGATATAATTAAAATACCAAATTAACGTTCTTTTGCTTGTATTTTGATTATTTAAGAAGTTATTCGCAATTTAAAAACCAAACACAGAAAAATTTGATCTGGAACCGCTAAAGGGGTAACGCAGGAGTGAAATTGACAAAAATATCATCCATTTTGCTCTACATCGATTATTTTTTGAGATATAATTAAAATAGCAAATTAACGTCCTTTTGCTTGTTTTTTGATTATTTAAGAAGTTATTCGCAATTTAAAAATCTAACAAAGAAAAAATTAATCTGGGATCGCTAAAGGGCTAATGAACGAGTAATAATGATAAAAATATCATCCATTTGTCTCTACATCGATTAGTTTTAAAGATATAATTTAAATACCAAATTAAATTTAATACCAAATTAAATTTAAATACCAAATTAAATTTAAATTTAAATACCAAATTAACGATTATTGAAAATGTTATTAGCAATTTAAGAATCTAGCAAATATAAAATTGATCTGGAATCGCTAAAGGGGTTACGAAGGGATAAAAATTACAAAAATATCATTAATTTTGCTCTACCTCGATTAGTTTGTAAGATATAATTAAAATACCAAATTAACGTCCTTTTGCTTGTATCTTGATTATTTGTGAAGTTATTCGCAATTTAAGAATCTAGCAAAGAAAAAATATATCTGGGATCGCTAAAGGGATAACGGAGGGATAAAAATTACAAAAAAATCATTCATTGTTCATTTCTTTTTTTCCATTTTTACCCTTACATTACCCTTTAATTAATTTGGTATTTTAATTATGTATCAAAAAATAAACTGGATGATTTTTTTATCATTTTTAAAAAAAAATAAACTGAATGATATTTTTATCATTATTACCCATTCATAACCCCTTAAGCTACCCCAGATCAACTTATCTTTGTTAGATTTTTAAATTGCGAATAACTTCTTAAATAATCAAAATACAAGCAAAAGAACGTTAATTTGGTATTTTATTTATATCTCAAAAAATAATCGATGTAGAGCAAAATGGATGATATTTTTGTCACTTTCACCCCTGCGTAACCCCTTTAGCGGTTCCAAATCAAATTTTTCTTTGCTAGATTTTTAAATTGCGAATAACTTCTTAAATAATCAAAATACAAGCAAAAGAACGTTAATTTGATTATTTATTTATATCTCAAAAAATAATCAGTGTAGAGCAAAGTGGATGATATTTTTGTCACTTTCACCCCTGCGTAACCCCTTTAGCGGTTCTAAATCAAATTTTTCTTTGCTAGATTTTTAAATTGCGAATAACTTCTTAAATAATCAAAATACAAGCAAAAGGTCGTTAATTTGGTTATTTAATTATATCTCAAAAAATAATCAGTGTAGAGCAAAATGGATGATATTTTTGTCACTTTCACCCCTGTGTAACCCCTTTAGCGGTTCCAGATCAAATTTTTCTTTGTTAGATTTTTAAATTGCGAATAACTTCTAAAATAATCAAAATACAAGCAAAAGAACGTTAATTTGGTATTTTATTTATATCTCAAAAATAATCGATGTAGAGCAAAATGGATGTTATTTTTGTCACTTTCACCCCTGCGTAACCCCTATAGCGGTTCCAGATCAAATTTTTCTTTGCTAGATTTTTAAATTGCGAATAACTTCTTAAATAATTAAAATACAAGCAAAAGGACGTTAATTTGGTATTTTAATTATATCTCAAAAAATAATCGATGTAGAGCAAAATGGATGATCATTTTGTCATTTTCACCCCTGCGTAACCCCTTTAGCGGTTCCAGATCAAATTTTTCTTTGCTAGATTTTTAAATTGCAAATAACTTCTTCAATAATCAAAATACAAGCAAAAGGACTTTAATTTGGTATTTTAACTATATCTCAAAAAATAATCGATGTATAGCAAAATGGATGATTAATTTGTCATTCTTACCCCTGCGTAACCCCTTTAGCGGTTCCAGATCAAATTTTTCTTTGCTAGATTTTTAAATTGAGAATAACTTCTTAAATAATCAAAATACAAGCAAAAGGACGTTAATTTGGTATTTTAATTATATCTAAAAAAATAATCGATGTAGAGCAAAATGGATGATAGTTTTGTCATTTTCACCCCTGCGTAACCCCTTTAGCGGTTCCATATCAAATTTTTCTTTGCTAGATTTTTAAATTGCGAATAACTTTTTAAATAATCAAAATACAAGCAAAAGGCCGTTAATTTGGTATTTTAAATATATCTCAAAAAATAATCGATGTGGAGCAAAATGGATGATATTTTTGTCATTTACACCCCTGCGTAACCCCTTTAGCGGTTCCAGATCAAATTTTTCTTTGCTAGATTTTTAAATTGCGAATAACTTCTTTAATAATTACAATACAAGCAAAAGAGCGTTAATTTGGTATTTAAATTATATCTTAAAAACTAATCGGGATATATACAAATGGATGATATTTTTATCATTATTACCCGTTTATAAGCCCTTCAGCGATTCCAGATTATTTTTTTCTTCGTTAGATTTTTAAATTGCGAATAACTTCTTAAATAATCAAAATACAAGCAAAAGGACGTTAATTTGTTATTTTAATTATATCTCAAAAAATAATCGATGTAGAGCAAAATGGATGATATTTTAGTCATTTTCACCCCTGCATAACCCCTTAGCGGTTCCAGATCAAATTTTTCTAGATTTTTAAATTGCGAATAACTTCTTAAATAATTAAAATACAAGCAAAACAACGTTAATTTGGTATTTAAATTATATATTAAAAACTAATCGGGATAGAGAAAATTTAATGATATTTTTTATCATTTTTACATTAGATTAATTTATCTTTGCTCAATTTTTAAATTGCGAATAACTTTTTAAATAATCAAGATACAAGCAAAAGAACTTCATTTTGTTATTTTTTCACTTCATAACCTCTTTAGCGATCATAGATCAATTTTATCTTCGCTAAATTTTAAATTAAAAAAAAAATTAAAATACAAATTTTTTGCAAAAAAAAAACTATTATTCAAAAAAAACATATTTTTTATTCAAATTCAACTTTTTTGATTTGGTTTTGAAAAATTCTACTTTTTTTAATTTTTTTTTTTTTTTTAATTTCAACTTTTTGAAAAATATTTTTTTTTTTTTAAATCAAGTTGAAATGCTTATTTTTTTTTTTTTTAAATTAAACTTTTTTTAAAACTTTCAAGTTTTTTAAAAAATTATTTTTTTTAAAACATTAACTTTTTTTTGAAAAATTGATGTTAATAAATTAAATTTTTTTTTAAAAATTTCAACTTTTTTGAAAAATTAAATTTTTTTGAAAAAATTAACTTTTTTTTGAAAAATTACATTTTTTTGAAAAAATTAAATTTTTTTGGAAAAATTAAATTTTTTTGAAAAAATTAACTTTTTTTTGAAAAATTAAATTTTTTTGAAAAAATCAACTTTTTTTGAAAAAATCCACTTTTTTTGAAAAAATCAACTTTTTTTGAAAAAATCAACTTTTTTGAAAAAATCATTTTTTTTTTGAAAAAAAACTTTTTTTTGAAAAATTAAAGTTTTTCAAAAAACTAATTTTTTTTTTTTTGAAAAAATCAATTTTTTTAAAAAAATATTTTTGAAAAAATTAAAATTTTTGTAAAAAATTTTTTTTTTTTTGTAAATTTAAAGATTTTCGAGAAATTGTTTGTTCTAAATGGCTTGGTGCCCGAAAAAAAAAACAAAATCGTAAAATATTAAATTTTCGGTAAAAATTTTTTTCCGTGAGACTGAAGCTGAAATGCAGATGAAACTGGCTCATTTCGTGCGCCACTTTCATGTGCACGAAGTATAAAAATCTCAAGCACATGAAACTGAAATATAAATGAAACTGAAATAATAAATGAAAATGAAATTATTTTTTTAGTTTCATTCATTCAATTCTCAGTTGATTACTTCTTCTTTCACTGCACACACACAAGCAACGAAAAATGAAAACAATCGAATTTTTTCAAAGCACATAATATGAAATGAAAATAAAAACAAATATTATTCATTTTCAAAAAATGAATGAATGTGCCAAAATGAAAGCTTCTTTCGTGAGCAAATACGTACCCTGGTATTAAATTTTCATATTCCTAAGTCAAATTTACTATAATTACAATTACAAAGACGTTATTAGCGTTTTTGCTTCAGAATACATTTGTCGTATGTTACATTTTTTAACAAAACAGTTATTTTCTTTAAACATACGACAAAAATCCAACTGGAAATATATTATTTAATAAAGGAAAATGCCAAAATATCCCTTATTTCAGAAATTATCAATTGTATTTCAGAACTTATAAATCGTATTTCAGAAGTTATCAATTATATTTTAGAATTTATCAAATGTATTTTAAAATTTATCAATTGTCAATTTCAATTTCATTTTTATTTCATATAATATTAATATTATTTACATTTGACTTAAAGTAGTAAAGAGTTTAAGAACATTTGTTCCTATTCTACTTAATAATAAATTTTAAATTAGTATTATTTACATATGTACATTTTGTTCTATTTTAATAATTGGAGGAAAAAAAGATACAAAAACCTTTGTGAAACATGAGTTTATAAGATAAAAGGAAGCTAAAGTAGTTAAGATAAAATTATGCTGAAATAAGTTCATTAATATGGGAGTATTGTGAGAATTCACATCTCCTGTTGAAATTTTGTGTCAGTCGATCAATTTTATCATATAAGAGCTCGAAATTTGCTAGTGCATGCAAACGTCGGGTGGAGTAGTGCCATGGTAGTTTGAATATCATTTTTAGTAGCTTATTTTGTGCTACCTGTAGTTTGCTTAAGTGGCATTTTGCGGACGTGGACCATACTGCACAACCGTAAAACATTATGGGATGAAATATTGCTTTAATAATCATTTTTTTGTTTTCAATATTTAGTTCGGAGTTTCTGCTTATAAGCGGATACAATATTCTCGTAAATTTGTTGATTTTATTTACCAGATAGGGTATGTGATGGTTAAAGTTTAGTTTAGTATCGAGTACAACTCCTAGGTACTTAACGTTGTCTTCCCAATTAATATCGTGGCTTAAGAATTGAAGAGGGCTTTGAGGAATGAAGCACTCTTTACGTTTTCTCGTAAAATAAATGGCCTGGGTTTTTTCAGGATTAACTAAAATATTCCATTTATTGAAATAATTCTGTAATTCAGATAGAGCTGATTGTAGGCTAGATATAACATTTGTTGCAAAGGCATCTGAACAGAGTATTGACGTGTCATCTGCAAATATTGATGTAACACAGTCGGGAAACGTTGGGATGTCAGCAGTGAAGATGTTGTATAAGATGGGCGAGAGACAAGACCCTTGGGGGCACCCCGCAGTTATATTTATTTCTTGTGAATAAGTATTACCTAGATAAACATTGAACGACCTGTTAGAAAGGAAGCTTTGGATGATTTTTGTAACCTCTATGGGGAAGTTGAATCTGTTCATTTTAAAAATGAGCCCGTTATGCCAAACCGAGTCAAATGCTGATTTTATATCTAAGAGGACCATTCCCGTAGATAAGCCATTCTGAAAATTATTTTTGACTAATTTTCTGATTTTTAATAACGGTTGAGAGGTGTTGTGTTCCTTTCTAAACCCATATTGTTGGGATGGAAGAATACTGTGATTATCAATAAATTCAACTAATTGTTCTTTAATTATTTTTTCTAGCACTTTGCTTATAGAAGAAAGCAAGCTAATTGGTCTATACGAATTTGGCGAATTAGGCGGTTTGTTTGGCTTAAGAATTGGAATTGTTTTAGACATTTTCCATGATTGGGGAAAATAGCACAACTTAAGGCATGCATTTAACATTGTTGTTAGGTAATTTATACCTTTACTTGGTAGATTTTTCAGGCACTTATTGTTGATACCATCTAACCCGGGAGATTTTTTATTTTTAAGACTTTTTAATATATCAATAGTTTTTCCCCGTGTTAACAGGTATCTATTTTGTGAGCTTGGATTAATGGATCGAATTTGGTTTGCGACGTCGTCCACCTCTGTAATCGTTGAGTCATCACTAAGATGTGTTGAAACAGTATGATTTAATTTGAAAGTTTGAGCCAACATTTCACTTTTCTCCTGTTGTGTGAAGCAAACAACGTTGTTGTGTTTTAGGATTGGAATGCATTTGGATTTCCTTTTGAGTAATTTTGACGTTTTCCAAAACGCGGAGGAAGATTTATCTAAAGTAGACAGCATGTTGTTCCATGAAATATTTCTGAATTGGTGAATTTCAGCTGCAATGTTTTTGTTTAAACGTGACATTTGTTGGTGGTCATGTAAGTCTCTATAGCGCTTCCAGTTTCGCCTAAATAGATTCCTTAATCGTATCATTGATTTAATGTTATTGGGCAAAGGTTTGATTGTAGGATTTATACTTTTTTTGGGTACGCTGTCATCGATTGCCATTTTTATGGTGTTACTGAACACATTAACCATATTATCAACCTGGCTACTATTTGTTATTTCGGTTATATCTTCAGATGCTGGGAGATTTCTGTTTATATATTTAGCGTAACGATTCCATTTAGCTTTGGAAAAAACGTAATAAAGATTGTCTGCAATTTCATATTCCATATTTATAACACTGCTAATTGGCAGATGGTCGGAGCTTAGGTCATTTATGACTCTAACAGCTGACATATTTTGCGAAACGTTAGTTAAGTAAAAATCTAAAGTAGATGGCTGCTTGTTTGGATCGGCAGGAATATATGTGTGTTCATGAGGAAAGACTATTTGTGTTTGGTTTAATTGCAGTTTACTATATAATATATTTCCCCAACAATTATTTCTTTGACAACCCCAGTAAATGTGTCTACTATTAAAATCGCCCCCTAGTATATATTTTTCGTTTGAACTAGTTAACTTACGAATATCAGATATAAATAACTGTTTTCGAGTATTGTCGCTTCCTGCTGATCCACCAGGGAAATAGCATGAATAAATGTTGATAAAGTCATTACCAGTAGATATTTTTATTCCGATATTTTCAATAAGAGTAGTAGTTTGTAAAGGTAATAGCCGGTGACGTATATTTTTTTTAATCAATATTGCTACACCACCACCTCTGCCTTGTTGCCGATCGTACCTATAACAATAGAAGTTTTGGTGTCTTATGGAAAATTTGTTATTTAGCCATGTTTCGCATAATAAACAAATGTCAACATCAGAATTTTCCAGAAACTGGAAAAGCTCATCTTTTTTTGTACGAATGCCACGGGCATTCCATGATATTATCTTTATATTATTACTCATTGAAAAAGGAATTTGCAGGCAAGGTCAGTAACTACCTTGAACTGGTCTTCGCGAGATTTACAACTCTTCAAATTAGAGATTAATTCAAACGTAAGGTTTTTGATTTCCTCAAAAGAAAACAAATTGTTATTATTGTTATTGGTGTTATTGACATTATCGTTGGTGTTATTAACATTATCATTGATAAAATGTTGGTTATAGGCTTGGTTGTTACCCGAACTGCTAGCCCTTGGCCTTTCCGGTTGATTTAGTGTGTTTGGGAAATTAGAATTATAATTTGTATTTCTAAATTGAGGAGTTCTTTGGTTGGGTCTCCTGGGTTGAACACGTTGCCTAATTTGAATGTAGGTTCCTCTACTTGGACATTCAGGCGACATAGCTTTATGTGTACCATTGCAGTTGGCACATTTCTCGAAAGTTGCATCACACTCCGTTGTTTTATGGCTCCCTGCACATTTGGCACAAAACGTTTTGACTTTACAGCGACTAGAGCCGTGACCGAACATCTGACAGTTATAGCACTGAGTCAAATTGGATCTGTTGGGTTTTTGATATTCCCATCTAACTTTTATATAGTTTAAGGCTGAGTAGTTTTGCCTCAATTCCTTAATCGTGATGGATTTACGTTCAAAGTAAACTACAAAAATTACTTTATCAATTGTATTTCAGATATTATCGATTGTATATCAGAAATTATTAATTGTATTTCAGAAAATATCCTTCGTAAAACAATTGAAAATATCTGAAATACAATTGATAATTTCTTAAATACAATTGATAATATCTGAAATATAATCTATAAATTCTGAAATACAATTGATAAATTTTGAAGAACAATTGATAACTTCTGAAATACAATTGATAATTTCTGAAATACAATTGATAAGTTCTGAAATACAATTGATAATTCTGAAAAAAATTGATAATTTCTGAAATACATTTGATATTTCTGAAATACAATTGAAAATTGTATTTATTTAATGAAAATGTCTAAATTTTGGGGGTATTTATTTGAAGACATAGACCTATGATATCCATATGATTGCGACATAATCTTTATTAAATTTAAGTCGACACGTATTTTTGCTCTAGACGATATTCCTGTTAGTTCGGGAGTTATCGGAATTTTCCCGGAGTTCCATATTGTTTCATAAGGTTGCAACAAAATTTCTAAACACTGGCCGATATAACGAGCTCACCCCAACCTTTAAAATCGTCTATTTTATATTTATTTTAAGTTTTAGGCGAATCGATTCATAAATGTTGGAGTACTTTCCTTGTTAGTATAAAAATGTATGACATACAACAATTGTATTTTCAATTGAAAATAATAACTTTGCATACAAAAAATGTCGTATGTCCATTATTTGTGCACATACGACAAAATTCTTACACAAAACGATAAAATTTTGTTACATACGACAAAATGCATTCTGAATATTTCAGAAACTATAAGGTTTATGAAGGATCTGATAACACCATTAGAAAGAACGTGCGAAATTTATTATGAATATATCATAATCTCAAAACCGAAAAAAATGACATACGACATTCGTATTTTGAGGTAGCGATTTGGCAATAACATGTTACCATTTTAAGCAAAAAAAAAGTTTTTTTCCTGGAGTGAAAAAATGTAATACCGAGTAATTACCACCCCCCCCCCCCCCCCCTAATATTTGTGCATATCTTAGCCCTATATCCACTCCCTAAGGGGGCTTCAACACAAAGATCTTTTCCTCCTGCTCTAACTGTCCCAATGGTGACAATGGAGGAGTCAAATGTATGACCGACCCCAAATATTTTTTCAACGCCAACACTTGCTCAGAATTTACCTACTAAGGTATTCAATCGATTAACCGCTACCAGGTTAACCGATTAATTTTGGTCGCTTAACTGTTTGAAAAGTTTAAAATGGGAAAAAAATCAAATAATAAATTAATCGGTTAATTTGGCTCGATTAACTGATTAACCGAAATTTTTTTTTTTTAGTACTTTTACTTACAAGGGAAGTCTCCCTAGTGTCACCCGCGGATCTTTATGGAATTGGTTTTATTTTGTAGATCAGAAAAAATTAAGGGACACATATTTTTTTTAGCGGCCCAAATTCATATTTAGGGGGTAAAAAGGAGGGGGGACGACAAGGCCATTTTTAATTTTTTTTTCGTTAATCTCCTATATTATGCAAAGAAACCTAGTCATTTTACATACCAAATGAAAGGTCTTTGGAAAACCTATCTACGTGTGCTAAGAACGTGTTCAAACAACTTTTCGTCATATTGAGTAAAATACCAAAATTTTAGTACATTTTTGTTAATAAGTGGAAAAATATTAACTTCTTTTGCCCGTTGTTAGCACCACAAGATGGGTATTTTTAATGAGTTTGGGCCGCTAAAACAAATACGCGTCGAATTAATTTTCCCCAGGAAAATTTTTTGGAACAAATTCCTGGTTCAAGTTATTCTTCAATACATTCTACGGTAATCACAACAAAATTTTCTATGTAAAATTATTTAAAAAAAAAACTACTTGCTCTAAAAAACGATTGCTTTCGGGACAATTTCAAACAAAAATCATTGATTCTGAAATGTTAATTAGAACCGGTTGCAGGGTAGTTTCATGGGTTCCGGAACCGATTATTTGGAACAGAAAATTTAGCTGGATTCGTTCCCATAGTTTACACTTCGACTGTTCTGCAATTAAAATATGTACCATAGATAAGTACACAAAAAAAAAAATCCAATGAACGACTTTCATATTATTTATGAACAAATTCATACAATTTTTTAACTTCTTCATAATACTTATAAACTTTTCATATATGAATACTATAGTATTTATGAATATATCATATGTGAAATTTAAGAACTATTTAACATTTTTCATAAATACTGTGAAACAGTTCATATATTTAATAAAAAAGTTCATAATTTTTATGTATTTGTTCATAAATACTACGAACAAATACATTGGCAAATATTTTTTTTCTGTGTCCCGAAAACTAAGATTAACCCGATATTTTTTAGGGGCTATTTCGGAATTAAAGATTAATCACATATTTTTAGGGGTGGTTTTTAAAAAAGGTTGCCACCTTACGAAAAATTATGGCCTTTCGAGAAAATGTGAATAAAAGCAGAACTAACAGGAATTTCGCCAAAAACAAAAATACGTGTCAGCTTAAACTTAATAGTTATTATTATATATGAATTTGGGATTCCTACGTATATACTTCTCCATATAAAGTATATCAACATGTACATTAGGGATATAACTTTTGCAATTTTTGCAAATATCAAAAATACCACCGCATAGCCGTGTGGGGCATAAACAAATAATTAAAAAATATGGTGTCACTTTTTCTCTATCGTGAAAAAGTTTCCACACCGAAAGCATTGAAGTTTTGTCTTTATTTATTCATATTTTCCATAAAATTCACTTAAAATAAGGGATTATCAAGATGGGTTCCAGGTAGTGTATTCAAAAAACCGGCCATTTTCAAAAACCGGTTTTCGGTTTATTCGAAAAAGCTTATTTTTGAAAAACCGGTTTTCGGTTTCGGTTTTAGCAAAAAAACCGGTTAAACCGGTTTTTTCGGTTTTATTCTTCATGTTAAAAATTAATTAAACTTAATTATATTTTTACAAAACAGACATAACCCAATAAACACAAAATCGATGTCATAGCGAAAATAGTATCACCTGTATGACACCGTTAACGTCGCACAATTTCGCTGGAAACTTCAACAGGAAGTAACAACTAAATTTGAATTCTTTGCAATTGCAAGCGGAAATCCGTAGAGATTTTATTTACAAATTTGTTTTTATTGAATTGGTTGAAGAGCACAATTAACAATAAATTCAGACATCTGTCCTATCATATTCATTTGGGCTGATGTAGCCCATTCCGATTTCAAAAGGATAATTAAAAAAAATGGTTTGCCATAGAACTCCAATGTGCCAAATTTAAAAAAAAAAATATATTGATTTCAATAGTAAAGGAAGAGGCGCACAACCGGAACTAGTTGATACATTTATACATACCAACATATCCATAAACTGATTATGGTAGTACCGCTAAGTTATGTGAGTGTTTCTAAAAAACTGTGTAATGTCAATACATATTTTAACTCATTATATTATAACTTTTTATAAAAACCGGTTAACCGACACAAAAAAACCGGTTTCTCGAATATTCGAAATTCAAAACTATTCGAAACCGGTCGAGTTTCTAAAAATGAAAAAACCGGTTAACCGGTTTTCGGTTTCGGTTTTGAATACTCTAGTTCCAGGTCTACCAAGTCGAAAAAACCTAAAACGCTAATAATAAGGCAAATGGACCACACCAAAAAGCTACGCCCCTTTGTAAGTGAACCCGAAAGTTCAATCCCGACCGGGTTTTTTGGTTATATTGATGGATTGGACGGACTTAGCTTTCTTGCATGTTAGGAAAAGCCCATAATTCTAGACTTTAGGTGTTGTTTTTGACTGATAGACCTTGGGCATTATGTGATACATACCCATTGTAGTTATAGTTTTACGTGTTGAATCATAATTTAAAAAACAAAAATTAATTTAAAGAACTTTAGATATCGCTTTCGGTGAGGAAGCTTTTTTTACCGAATCAACCTAAAAAACGGGTTTTTATTATCAGAACAACATTCCCCACATGGTACTGGAGTGGTATTTTGCATTAAAAAAATTTATATCCCTAAAGCCCAATTTCGCAAAGTCCGATACACCATTGGATAGGCCTTAAAAAAACCTTTCCAAATATAAAAAAAGCAAAAAAATACGTTTTTCGGGAGGGTTTTTGATTTACCATACTGCAAAAAGCTCAGATTCAAAATTTAAAATTACTTTTGTAATCTTGCAGATATTTTGGTAAATTTCGGCCCTGATAATATTTCAATAAAATAATAAAACTTTTGACTAGAGTTATCCACCAATGTTTTCCAAGCAATGCAAAGATAATTTTTGTAAAATATTTTTTCACACTGAAACAAGTGTTTTGGGAAAACATTGGGGGTTAAACAAATATTGGGGTTTTGGTAATGCATTTGACTTTTCTAGCGGAACTCTTGGAACAGTTAGAGCGGTGGGATCAAAATTTTATAAAACTGTTATTTTGTGTTCCTAACGAGTGTATGATTCTAGCTTTTTTCAAGTAACTAGTTGCTAACTTTATTATGAAAATGTTGATAACTTCAACCAAAAATTTTGAACTTATTGTAATTTTCAGAGAAAACCCCTAATAAAGTTAGCAAATAGTTACTTGAAAAAACCAAATATCATATACCCATTAGGGACATACATCACTTGTGAGATATTTTCTAACAGGTGTTTTTAAATGAAAGGTATTAAGTTTGTGATAGGTCTTTTGGGTCCGTATGACATGTCACGCGATCTATCAAGGATCGTTCACTTTCCTGCTGGGAATTATGATTGAAAACACTTAGCGTACTTGCTAGCAAATGGTTCTTTAGGATATATTCGCGTTTTTAAAGAAGAACACACAAAATTACGAAAACAATTAAAACTTGTTAATTTTTATTTATAAACCGTATTAAGTTTAGTTAGAAATCATTTAAAAATATAAAGATTTTTTTAGGAATATTATGTAAGCCATTTGTAAAACATACTTGTACAAATTCAAAAACATAAAAAGACTTCATTTTGATTAACTTTTGTGATTAATAAATTGGTTTTAAAATAAATCAATAAAAACGATAAAAAGTAAAATAAAATAAGATTTTTTTTTTTTTAAAATAATAATTAAATACCTTTTCATAAGGTAAATCTGAAATAAAAAAGAAATTAAAAAAAATGTGGTAAAAAATTATAAAATAAAAAAGAAATTCAATTTTTGCATTACCGTCTAGTCTTAACAGCATAAAAATAATTAAAAAAACAGTAGAGTGTATAAATTCAATTTCGTCCAATTTGTTTTCTGTCCTACTCACACTATGTACTAGATGTCATTAGAGCCACACATTGTATTAAGTTGGATGATTTGAGTAAATGTCCAGTGTCATCACGATGTAACATTAGAATACATTTTCCAAATACCTCCTTTAATTGGGATCCTCCTTTATTACTTAAAACAGCTGGTGCCATTTGTTCCAAAATACCAATGCGAAAATTGTATTTATAAATTTCTTGAGTATATTTTTCTATATAATCGGTAAACATAGTCCAATCTGATTTTATTATAATAGCGACCAGCGCATCTATAATTGTTGTAGCTTGTTGTTCTCGACAACGTTTTAATATTTGACGACAGGCGTTTGCACGACTAAAACCACACTTAACCAGGGCTTCATAAAGGGCAATTAGGAAATCCGAATTCTCTGGATAACGTTCACAATCATTAACCATGTTTAAAAGTTTAATACGATCTTTACGCGATGTAAAAAAATTACAAAATACTATAAAATATACCTTGAATAGATTTGAATGATTATATACGAAATTATAAGCGGTATACAATTCCAGTTGACTTAAAGTACTTAAAGCTTGAAAAACCAAATCAGGTTCATTAAGTTGATGGGATAACGAACAATGAGTTATGGCAAAACATTTATTTACTATATAGGGTAGGCAGGTTATACCAAATATTGAGATTATTTTGTCAGACAAAGGCAAAGCTTCACCATTTAAACCAGCATTGTGGCCTCTAGTACTTTGATGTTGATTTGTCATCACAAACAACAACGACGACGATAATGATGATGTTGCTGCAGATTCTGTAAAATTTATTTTAATATGTTGTTTAGTTGATGATGAGTTTGGAGGTGGCGATAAATCTGTTTGTGGTTCTGGTTGTATAATTGTATTTACAAGAACCGAACCCGTAGCTGCCAATTCATTTTTAACTGTTCTAGTAATTTTTTCTAATTTTACAAACGATGGTTTTATGATCACATTCGAAAGATTAAGTGGATATTTGCCACTCTTAGGTGTTTCTTCTGTTGCAGTTATTAACGATGATGTTTTATTTATTTTAGGTATTTTAAATGTTTTTAATCCATTTGTTGGTGTTGTAGCAGTATTGGAAATAGTTTTTGAAATGATTATATTTTCTTTTGGTATTTCAAATTTTTTACAAGGCGTAGTTATTGTATTTGTTACTTGTGATGTTGGTGTATCCTGTTCGTTTTGTTCTAGAACTGACTCCTCGAACCGATCATCATTTGGAGAACTGTAAAAAAGGTTTAATATAAAAATGTGTTTTATTTAATTTGACTTTTTTCATTCTTATTATGGTTGAAATCAAGGTCTTTAAGAAATAAATTAAAAAATGCTTTTAGTCCAACAAATACTAATTTAGGTTAATAAATACTAATTTTATTATAACCTCAAGTGTCCGACTGAATACACCTTTTTCTGGACGAAGCCGAATATTTGGTCTAATTTTTACTATTCGGCCGAAGACGAATAGTCCAAAAAAAAAATTATTGGTAAAAACAAGAAAAAAAAAATACAATTCGAGATGGTGGAATTCACAAATGAAAGAAAACTTTCCAGTTGTAGTAAAAAATAGTAAGAAATTTGGGTAACCGAATAGACCTATTAAATTTAAGTCGACATGTATTTTTGCCCTAGACGATATTCCTGTTAGTTTGTAAGTTATCAGAATTTTCCGAAGATCCACATTATTTCATAAGAGGGCAACAAAATTTTTTAAACACTGAAAATCGTCTCTTTTATATATATTTTAAGTTTCAGGCAAATCGGTTCATAACGGTTGCAATACTTTTCTTGTTAGTAGATCATACAGAACCATTTTTAATAGGCAAATAATTAAAAAAAAAAATAACTTACTCAAAACATGAAGTAGCCAAGGATAAGGCATCATCTAAATCCTCTTCAAAATCTAATGTATCATCTAATTTTGAATCTAATTCCAGAGGAGTCAAGTATGTTAAGTCTGCAGTATCCAAAGAACAGCAGTTTGGTTTATGGTTATTTTCCACTGCTTTGGTTTCAACTGAAAATAAAATATATGTATGTTTCTTTTTATCATAAAAGATATTATTTTTTTTTATTTTTGTTATACTTACTGTTTATTTCATTTTCATCGCTTTCCTTTTCTATTGTATGATGGTCAAAAATTTCTAAGACATTGTCATTTTCTTGTAAATCTTCTTCACTTATTAACGTAGAGCTTCTTGTATTTTCATTAATATTTTCCTGATATTCTTGATTTAAATTATTACTATTATTTTTAGTTAACACCATTGGAGATTTAGTATCTTCTTCATCTATTATAAGATCATCCTCCTTATCAGTATCATATTTAGTACTTAGATCTATAACATCAAAATTACAAGTTTCCGTGTAATATTTCTTTTGAATTTCAGTTGTTAAGCAAAGAGGAACATCTTGTTCGGTACCACTAAAACAGGTAATACTTTCAGTTTTATTCTTTGTATCTTCATCGATACTATTGAAAGGAACATGTTGTTCTGCACCACTAAAACAGGCACTACTATCAATTTTATACATTTTATCTACATCGATATTATCGAGTAATGTTAATTTTGGCATTGAAATATTTATACTTTCTTTGGGCTCCTTATCTATTTCTAAATCAATTGATTTTGTTTGTTGTGGAATATCGTTAAATTGAAATTCCATTTTAGTATCTTCTGGTTTAGATTCCATATCATTAAGATTGTGATGATTTGTTAGTATATCATCATAAGATTTTCTACTAATGCTGTCACTATCAGTAAATAGAGCATCATCATCTTCACTTAATACTATCCTTCTTGCAACAGAAAATAGAACAGTTTTATTAGAATCAAATGATGTTATGTCAGGATGAGATTTTGTTGAGTCATTGCTAGACTTAGATGTGGGGGAAATCGTTAAAGGTGAACTTTTAGGAGTGCTAACAGATGTATGTGTTAATTCCTTAGATGCAGAATATAAATTATTTTCTTTATCTAATATATTACATTCAGTATTTTTAGGAATAAAATTCTCGATTATTTTGTTTTCTTGTTCAATATTTGTACTTTTACTATTTGTTGTATATTTTGATGGTATATTTATTTCATTTGGAGATACATATATACCGAAATAATTTAAATTTTCCAAAGCATTAACCTGATCGCCTATTTCAATAACTTTTTCAGGTTTTTCGTGATCAGATACCTTTGCTGATTTATCAATTATCGTTTCGTTAGTAGCTAAACTATTTGCATCATTTATGGTATCACTCTTTAATAATTTTAAATTTTCCAAGGAATTGCTTTGATCGTCTATTTCAATATCTTTTCCAGAATTTTCATGATCTGATAGCTTTGCTGATTTATCAATTGTTTCGTTAGTAGCTAAACTATTTGCATTATTTATGGTATCACTCTTTGATAGTTTTACAGGTGATTCATAAATTTGACTACTAGAAGTAGGAAAATCATTTAATTTTCTCAATGGTGTATTTTCATTCGAAGAATCAATATCTTTGTTTAATTTTTCATTACATAATTCCTTTGTTGATTCATTTCTTGAATTATCCGATGGTTCACTCACAGATAACTTTACACTTAATTCTACATCAGATTCATTGTCAAATTTACAAAGTTTCATAGGTGATTTATCAATTTGAATATTAAAGGGTTTGTCGTTTGTACCTTCATTATTTAAATTATCCGAAGTATCGCCCGTAGATAAATTTATATTTAATAACACATTAGACGATGCATCAGCTTCCATAATTGATGTTGCTGAATTATTTAATTTTTCCATTTGTTTTTTCTCATTGTGTAATTTATTTTCTTTGTCCGATATATTATTACATATTTCATTTGTTGATTCAACATTTGTATTATTTGAGGCATCACTGTCAGATAATTTTAAATTTAATAATACATTAGATTCTTTATCAAATTTACTTTCCTCTGTTGGTGATTTATTATTTTGATTTACAGCAGAAATATTTGTTGTTTCTAAGAATTTAGCCGCATTGACTGTATCATTTTCACGGTCCGAGTTTTCACTACTTATTTCCTTTGTGGATTCATTTATTAAATTTGACGAAGAATTGCTTTCAGATAATTTTAAATTTATTGATACATTAGGTTCTAATGATACATAAGTTTCCATAGCTAAACTATTTGGAGTTTGCAAGAATTCAGCTTCTTTGGGTTTATCATTTTCTTTGTCCAATTTTTTATTACATATTTCACCAGCTAAATCATTTTTTAAATCATCTAAAGACCCTTCAGATTTTTTAGAAATAATTTCCTTTGTTGAGTTGTTGGAATGATCACTTTCCGATAATTTAAAATTTAATGATGCATCAGATTTTATGCAATTTTCCGCTGATTTATTAATATTTGAATGATTTGAGTTATCGCTTTCAGAAAATTTCAAATTTAATGATATATCCGAGGATTCTGTTGTAGATTCTTCGGTATTATCTATTAAAATAGCAATATTTTCTTCAATTTCCTTCGAGTTACTATTCTCTTTTTTAGTTTCTATAAGCGTTATGTCTTCATTTTCCACGGTTTGGTTTGTTTCCTTTATATTATCGGATATATTAGAAGATCCCTTACATACTACGTCTAAATCATTTGAGTTTTCACTTTCAGAAACTTTTAAATTAAATGATATATTCGATGATTCTGTAGTAGATTCTTCAGTATTATCAATTGAAACAGTTATATTTTCTTTAATTTCCTCTGAGCTTTTATTGCCGTTTTTAGTTTCTTTAAGCTTTTTGTCTACATTTTCACTCATGTTATCGGAATTATTAGTTTCAACCACCACTATAGATGTTTTATTACTTTCTACGTCCAATTCATTTTCCTTGATCTCATTTAAAATTTGGTCTGTTTGATCTTTAATATTAGTTTTAACCAACTCTATACAAGATCCTTCATTTTCAACAACTAACTTACTTTCTTTGACTTCATCTATAATATTACCAGTTTGATATCTGGTAATATCATCATCATTTTCTATCATCTCATTATCAGTATTTGTTTTTGAATCGGTTACTAAATTAGTCATATTTTCGATAGAATTTTCATTTGAAATAACAGCAGTTTGTAGCTTTTCATTTTCCGTAATTTTTATATGATTATCAATTAAATTTTCATGATTATTAGACGAAGGAATTTTCTTTATATAACTATTTCTACGTTTGAGAATTCGTGGAATAAATTTATTAACCATTAAGGGTTTGTTTTCATTTGATTTGTGGTTTTCAGGATTTTCATCGATGGCTTTTGATTTAGTTTGGTCAACAATAGTAGAACTTTCTGGTGGTTTTTCTAGATTTTGGGGAATCTAAAGACAATACAAAAATTATTACTAAATACAAATTGTTTTTGGAATAAAAAATATTTTAAATTATATTGTAAAAAATACTTGGGCGGATCTATGAATACTTTGCCCGAACATTTTGAATACAAATAAATTTGAGCGCAAAACACTTTATCGAGATTTAAATTTTTTTACGTAAAAAAAAAAAAAAGTTTAAAAATTTTGACTACCATTTACAGATGTAATTAAAAATAATATCAACTATAATTTTACTTGTAATTCGAAGACTCCATTTGTTATCTTCATAAAATTCGACCTTGCCAAAAATTTTCGCAAAAAAAAAAAATTGGTAGAAAAAAACGCGAAAAAATAAACTGCGAAAAAATTAAAAAAAAAATTGTATTTGTTTAAATACCATTCGATATCCAATTTTGTTCACATTTGTCAACCAGCAGCCGAATTAAAGAATTTTGTATTAGTTATGTGGAATATATCAAAATTTTCGAGGCGCTTTACATTTTCATTAATAACTTTTGAACCGCTGAACCGATATCGCTAAAATGCAATACCGAACGGCTAGGGACAACTAAAAGTAAATATGTTAAATTTCAATCATATCTGTTGAATATTTTGACCGTTATCGCCATTTCAACAGACAGGCGGACATGGCTAGAATGTCGTAGAATCATTCAATAATCAATAATAAATATACTTTACGGGTCCCAGAACGATATTTCGACGAGATACAAACGGAATGACAAACTTATATATACCCTTAATTCGAAGAAGATCAATTGTAATTCAGAATAGATCAATTGTTACTCGAAAAAGATCAAACGTAATTTGAAAAAGATTCGAAGATTCCAATTGTAATTTTAAGAAAATATAAAAAAAACTAGGGATGTCCCGAATATTCGTCACTATTCGGTATTCGGCATATTCGGCATGTTTTTTGAATATTCGGTTAAATAAATATTCGGTAACAGTTTGCCGAATATTCGGCAAAATTGAAACATGTTAAAAAAACACTTCATTTACCTTTGACTCTTTTTTGTAGTCATTTTAGTTTGATTTTTGTACAAAAAAAACGTGAGCACTTGATTCAAATTCGAATTGTTAAGGTAACAGAAAAAATAGTGTCAACAAAAGCATTGTTGTTTTTTAGTCTGGTACTTTTTTTAAATTTTTTACATATATACAATACAGGCGTATGAATAATCAAACTATTCGGCAATATTCGTATTCGGTTCAAGCCGAATACCGAATAGTAAATATTCGGTAAAATGCCGAATACACTATTCGCGACATCCCTAAAAAAACATATCTAAAAAGTTGTAATTCTATTTCAAAAAAGAGAAAAAGTAGAAGTAGTTTGACCACCAATTTTTGTAAGCAAAGAAAAATTTTAATTATTTTAATATCTGTTTTTTGTCTGGTTTTTAGTCTGGTACTTTTTTTTATTTTTTACATGGGTAAAATACAGGCTTATGAATAATCTAATTATTCGGCAGCATTCAGTTCAAACGGAATACCGAATAGTAAATATTCGGTAAAATGCCGAATACACTATTCGCGACATCCCGTAAGTACCGTAGTACCGAATACCGGTATTCCCGGTTATCGGAAATGGTACCGGTTTTCCGGTTCTTTAATTATTCCCGGGAATACCGGTATTCCCCGTTCCGGTTCTGACGGTATTACCGGTATTCCCGGGACTGCCGGTACGTATATTTTGTAAAATTTTGTACAATTAAACTTTTTTCTTCGATTTTACCAAAACATGTGAAAACACCATTTCCATTTTTTAATGAATCTAAGAAAAAAATAGTTACATGACTTAAATATTTTTATAAACACAACTAAATATTTTCAAAATACTGATTAAATGGTGTAATTTAAATAGTATTTTATGGTATAGTATTTTTTGATTTTTGAGAACCGGTACCAGGAGCAGAACCGGGAATACTGGTATTCCCGGGAATATATCTAGAACCGGGAAACTGGTACCAAAACAGGGAATACCGATATTCCCGGGAACACCGAGAACCGGAAATTGGGGGGGGCACTAATCAGGACGCTATCAAGCTTAAATTAAAGATTTATAAATTACATACATATTTTTGTAAAATTATAATTATAATAATCACACGACTATATATACTCATGTGATAATATTAACGTTGAGTATTGTTAACTTTGTCTTTAACAAATTGCATATACTACAGAATCGTTTCTAATTAGACAACCAGAGTATACCCCCCTTTGATCAAATCATAATTCAATGATTTCAAACTCCATAAGTAAAAAGATAAATTTAAAAATTTTAGATAAATCATTTTCTTTAAAAATTCCCTTCATTTAACATATCAATTCTTTACGAAAATTAAGTTTACTTACATTTTGTTGATTGTCTATATTTTCAGTTTCGCACATAGTTGAATTTTGTACTTTATGACGATCAAAGGCACTTTCATCTAACTCTGCAAAAGAGCAACTATTTTCTTTGACAACATCTTCCATTATACATTCATTATTAGCAGGACCTATATCCAAAAGTTTATCAAATATTTCTTTAGTCGTTTGATCAGCAAAGTGTATATTATCATCAAATGCTGAATTTATAAAGTTTGAATTACTTTCATTCATTGATGCATAATTTGAATCATTGTTGGTTATAGATTTTGAAGGATCGTTGTAAATATCGTTATCTTAAACACACAAAAAAAAATAATAAATAGTAATACATGGAGAAATTATAATTTTTTTTAAAATCAAAATTAAAAAATATTAAATTCCAAAACTTTTAAAATTCTTACCCTTTAAATTGTCTTGATGATTATCACCAGCAACTACATCATTTAAACTTGCTGTACTCTCTACAAATTTAGCTAGTACAGCATCATCAAATTCTAATAGGGGCATATCTAGGGCAGCCTCAAATGATTTTCCATCATCATGATATGTAGTAGTAGAGTTACAACCTTTTGTTAATTCTGCTGGCCTTAAATCAAAATCACTTGTTTCTATTAGATTTCTAATAAACTCATCATCTTGACTATCGACAACAGAAAACTGTGATCTATCAGGATTACATGATGCAGTGGGGATAGAAATCTGATCCATTGATGAACTCTTTACGGATAAATCTAATGGTAAACAATTATCTTCTTCAGTTAAATTGGACGATTCAAACATAATATTTGCATTTTTATTAAGATTAAGAACTTCAGAAGAAATTATCGTAACGTTAGATTTATCTGATTTAACAGATAGATCCAAAACTCCTTCTTCATGTAAATGCGCCGGAGGTGGTGGTGGTGGTCCAGTATTGTTTGGAATTGATGGTAATGGTGGAATTTGAATGTTGATAACTGGTTGCATTAATGAATTGGTCGTACCCTGTTGTATTTGGCGCGGTTGCATAAGATTTTGAAATCCCATATTAGCAATTGGTAATGGAATTGATATAGGTAAACTGTTGCAAGTATCTAAAACACGGGCAATCACATTATTACCCGTATCGGCATTACTGTCAATATAGTTAACCTAGAAAAAAAAAATTAATATTTGAAAAAAAAAATATATCGAGGGCCTATATTCAAAACCCTCTATCTTCCATTTTCACGAAAATTACTTTTTGATGGCAAAATATTCAGTAAAACGGCCCTCATCTATGGTGTAAAATTCAGAACAAAAATATTTTTTTTTGCTATTTTATTTGCATTTTTGGTTTTCTCTATCTTTTACACACTTAATTTTTCTGAATGCAAAACCCTCTATCTTTTCAAATAATTAATTTGTAATTATCTTTTTTGAATAATTCCATCATGCATTACATGTTTTCATACTAAATTTTGCATACTGAACATGAATTTGTCAACAAAATTCCAGAACCACGATTTTGGTCCACTGATGCTAATTTTTTGAAAATTCTTGTTTGACTTTTTTGAAAAATATGGCTCAAAATTTAGATGTCTTGTGTACATTATGAAACAAAAATTTTAATCTTAAAAATCGCGATGCTGATCAGCATCTGTGGACCAAAATCGCGTTTTTAATTTTTTTTACTATTTTTTACATAACATACTCAACACTTTGTCAACTTTTGAGATGAATTCGGTAAAAAAATAATTTTTGTCTTAAAAATTTCGGTCGTTGTCATAAATAAATCACGTTAAAAATTTACCGATGTCGTAAATGAAATCATAATAATTCATTTTTATTAAAATGCAAAACCCTCTATCTGATCATTTTCATTCATGTACTTAATATTTTTTAGAAACAAAACCCTCTATCTTTCCTCTAAAATCCCCAATTGTGCAAAATTTTAAAAACGAATCATATGTGAGATTCAGTAGTTGATTTAAAAAAATATTGTAGAATATCGAATTTTAATTACTCTAACAATACGCGAAATAAACAGTTTTTTGGCTCTCCTGAAAAGTTGTGTTTTTTAAGATAGAGGGTTTTGAATATAGGCCCACGATATATATTTAAAATACATGTTGGGGCATTCCATGCCAAATCGGGCAATTTAAACTTTTTTTAGATTATCGCAACTTTTTATCTTATTGAAAATTTTGAACAAAAAACTTCTTTTACTTCTCAAAAAATGCTCCAAATTAAAAAATAACATCTTTTTGTGTTTTTACGTACTTTTTGGAAAAGAATACTAAAAAATTTCAAATATCGTTGAGCTATATTTAATTTGAGCTATCTGCTATGTTATAAACCTGCAAATACCTCAAATTGAATACAGTTCAACGATATGTTATATTATGCGATTTTTAAGTTTTAAAATTTAAATCTCATTTTTGAAAATGCTTTTACTCTTTGATTTAATTGGTGGAAAACTAATTTCGATTATAAAAATATTTTGTATTATTAGGTTATGTAGAATGTACCAACATTTTCGAGTTGTCCTTACCAGTGTTGCCATTTTCAAAATGAAGAAAAGCGCTAAAAATTTGGAAAAAAGGGTAAAAAAGGGTAAAAATTTACCAAAAAAGGGTAAAAAAGCGCTAAGAGGAAAAAGTCAAAATTCAAAAATTTATTTTGAAAATGTACTTTTTCACTACGAAAAGAAGAACTGGCACATAAAAAGGGTAAAAAGCGCCACAAACATAAAATTTAAAAAAATATATATGATTTTTTTTCGTGAATTTACTAAATTTTTTGTGACAAAACTAAAATGAAAATTGCAATTCAAATTACTAAAATAATAGTTAGATAACAATTAACACAAAATTTTAAATAAAAATATTTGTCTTTAAAGAAAAATAAACAATTTTCAAATAAATCTGTTCCATTATCGCACTCATCACGCCACAAATTATTTTTTTTTATAAAATTCCTCTTTTGTGAATGATATTTGATAGCTTTGATTTCAAAAAATTTGACTGTCAACACTTGAAGGCAGTTCATAATTTTGCCAGCAAATTTCAGAATTGTTTAAAAAACAACAGATCAGAAAAACGTACAAAAATTATAGTTTTGTTACAAAAACTTCAGTAAATATTTTCTGAAAGAACTTGACATAAAAATAATCAACAAATAGAAATAATAACAATATCACAAAGTTTTTATAAAAAGCACCAAAAGCGTCACGGAAAAATAAAAAAGCGCCATGAATACCCGTTTTTTTTAAAAAGGGTATTCGAAAAAAACTCCGGGTAAAAAGACAAAAAAAGCACCATAAAATACCCGAAAAGCGTCAAAATGGCAACACTGGTCCTTACATTTTCCTTTACAACTTTTTTTTTAATTTTTGTTATAATTTCTTAATATAATAATTACAGATTTTTTTTTCAAATTTATTATTTATATGAGAATAAAAGGCGTTCTTAAAAGTGGCACGCTAGTTAGACTGCAATCCACTTTTTTCAGACAGCCCTATTCCCATTTGTAAAAAAATTATGCACTGGATATGCAAAGCCATACCCCACTGGAGCATCAACCAATTCACATTAACTATATAAATAAACGAAAATAAACGAATATTTAGTTAGTGCTCTTGAATAGTAATGCTGCAATGCGTCTGCACTCAGAGTTTAGAGTAAAACCCTTTTGACAATATTGCCTTGTGCAAAGACGAGCACCCTTTTTAAACACAAATGCCACAAACAAAATTTCTTATATCTAAGAAAATATAAACTCGTCGAGAACTAACAATACGAACACTAACAAGGGATAAAAAAAAAAAAGAGTGGCAACGAAAAAATTTCTACTTCATTTTTGTAAAAAAAAAAAACTTTTAAGTGTATTTTTTTTGAGTGTAGCAATATTTTATTTTTAGTAAATCAGTAAAAAAAAATTAATGTAAAATTTTTTTTGGGGGTATGTATTAATTTTTTAAGTGTTAAAATTCTTTTTGAGTGACGAAAATACTTTGTAAAATATTTTGTGGCATACCAATGGGTATCAACGAGTTTTTAGCCTCACAGACATTTTTTTCAAAGAAACAACTTTCATAGTATTTATGAACAAATTCATACAATTTATTAATTTTTTCATAATATTTATAAACTTTTTCATAGTATTTATGAATGACTCATAATTTGTAAAATTTAAGAACTATTTAACATTTTTCATAAATACTATGAAAAAGTTTATAAGTATTATGAAAAATTAAATAAATTGTATGAATTTGTTCATAAATACTATGAAAATCGTTCATTGGAAAACATTTTTTTTGTGTGCTGTTTTTCAGCACGTGAATTAAAGATGATACCAATCCGAAGTTCACGGTTTCGCTTATAACTTTTGAATAGGGTTACCAGATTTGAAATATGGAATAACAGTACATTTGGTCTCAAAAAACAGTACATTGCAAATAAAAACAGTACTTTTTTAAAAGTCTTATTTTATATCAAACTTTAAAAACTTAGCCCTTTTACCCTGATTTCAAACAGATCTCAGCCAAAACGAACATAAAAGGTTGTTAACAGAACGGTGGAACATTT
Organism: Pegoplata infirma; assembly: GCA_963921195.1. Classification (NCBI taxonomy): domain Eukaryota; kingdom Metazoa; phylum Arthropoda; class Insecta; order Diptera; family Anthomyiidae; genus Pegoplata; species Pegoplata infirma. The sequence goes on from OY992540.1 coordinate 85,390,552, forward strand.
TAGGTAACCCTCTCAAACTTATTCTATTTTTTTATCAGTGTTGAAAAAAATTGCGATTGACTTTTTGGAGCATTTGTCTTAGTTGCCGCGATATCTTACTTGAAAAGCTTTTGTAGTCTATGCTTTCGCTTAACTAAAACACCGATCTTTCTATCAAAAACATATGAAAAAATCCATAAAACAGAGTTTTAATTAAAACACGACTTTAAAAAGCAAACGCGAAAACGGTATTATTACACTCAAACAAAGGCCTAACTAAATTTTGGGAAAATGTTTTTTTTTTCAATTTAGTAAAATTTAATAAAAATTCATCATATTTATCTTCTTAGAATTGATAAAGTTTTTTCTTCAGGTTGAGTAAATTTTATGCAATTTAAGGAAATTTTTTTTTCAAAAAATGTTTCAAAAATTTCAAAAATCTTTAAAGAATCTCCGGTCCTCTTTCAATGTATGGACTCCTCAATTTGAATCTGAAAATTTGGGCGTTCCTCATTTCTCAAAAAATATTGCCGAAACAAAAAAAAAAATGGCAAATACATTTTTGTAGTTCTTTACACGACCGTCTTAATCCCCCCGTGTAATAGTTTTTAAGTTATCCCGTTAAGATTCTAAAGACCCTTTTGGGCCCTTAAATTCCCGTATCCTAAAAACTAAGCAAGGTAGAGCAAAAAGGGCAAAGATGCTGAATCAAAATCTATGACGATCTTAATAGACCCAATGGGACTGGGCCTAAGGTGGTCTGGACACATGGGTTCCAAACCTAATGGGGTCTGCCCGCAATCGGAACTTTAAATGAGATGTACTCAATAAAAAACATTTTTCCCATTTTCTAGTTTTTTCTTTTTCTTATTTTTCAGAAAAATTTAGATAAAAAGAAGGAAAACATGGCAATGGAGCTAAATCATTATTGAATTTAGTTAAGTTTCCACTTTTTAAATAATTTTTCTTTTTGAGTGTGGTATAAAATTAAATTGCATTTAGCTCCTTTTTAAAAATTGAATTAAAATTTAGTCAAATATGAAACATTTTTCGAAAAATGTTACATTTTGGTGATAAGTATAAAAAAACAGTACAAGAACAGTACACGCTTTAAAAAAAACAGTACTTTTGCGTACTGTTTTAGGTGCTGTGCATAAAACAGTACTTTTTATAAAAAACAGTACAAGTACAAAATGTCTCAGAATTAGAAACTTTTTCTATAGAAAAAAATTCTGAAAACCTGAGACATTTTCTATAGGAAAAATGTCGAATAATCTGAGACTTTTTCTGTAAGAAACATGTCGAAGAATCGGAGACTTTTTCTATAAGAATCTGAGACTTTTTCTATAGGAAAAATGTTTTAGAATCTAAGACTTTTTATACTGTTTTCTTTTTAAAAAGTTCTCAGAATCTGAATCATTTTATTTATAGAAAAAGCGAAGATTTTCTCAGAATCTAAAATTTTTTGTGTGGAATGTTGTAGAATCTGAGAAAATGTGCTAAACTAGAAATATCTCAGATTATGGGAAAATGTCTTACAATCGGAGTCTTTTCTTTTGGAAAAGTATTTTATGAATATGTTTATAGAATCAATTTCTAAACTGAATTTTTACGAGAAACGTTTTCCATTGGAAATATGATTTAGAGTCTTTGACTTTTTCTATTACAGAAACTGTCTTTACAGCAAATTGTGATAGAATCTTATGGTGATTTCTTTTCTGAAAAAAAAAATGTTTGCCTTTTTAGGGTATACGTTTTTAAAATGTTTACTCACACCTTCAATAATTTGCATTTTAAGTATTTGACTGGAATAGAACACAACATCCAGAAATACTCTGCCCTGTATTTTTTAACAGCTGTTTTCAGAAAACAACACAGAAAAAGTCAGCTGTTGTATAAGGCAATTTCAACCCCGTGATTTTTTACGGGGTAAAAAGTGCAACTTTTTTGCACTTTATAGGGTAGACATTTTTAGAAAAGAACATGATATTCTTTATAAGGGTTGACATTTTTTAAAAAAGGACACAAAAACATAATTTTTGGGGCGAAATGCTAAAAAAAGGCACATTTTTTGCCAGAAAAGAAAACACCATTAGACTTTTCTTTGAAAAATTTTCAGATAATATTCTTTGTAAAAATGTTTCAGCATCTAATAAAATTCGCGCTTTAAAAAATGTCTCTCAAAAAATTCTAAAATATAAAAAATTTTAATTTTCCCCCAAACGGTGGTAAACTTACACAAAAATGAAGAATCTCATTGTGTTACATTCAGTTCAAGGAAAATATCAAGAAAAATTCTAAAACATGTGCTGTTATGTAAATTTTTTGTAAAAAAAAAAATTAAAAATAATGTTGGGCCCCCACCGAAATGAAATCCTGGATACGCCCCTGCTCAGAAGAAAAACTCTGTTGAAAAATTTGTAAAACTACAATTTTGAGTTTGAATCAGCATTGGTTTAGCCGATTTATCTGCTTAGTTGGATATTTAAACTGAATTCTCTGTCATATAGTTTTAGAAAATACGAGAATTCAGCAGATTATTTTGCTACTTTTACAGAAATATTTATTTATCAGGTTTTCCAGAAAATTTTCTAAGGGTTTTTTTCAAAGATTAAATTAAAACAATTTAAATTTATTGAAAAACAATTAAAAAAGTTAACACTTTATAAAAAAACTTCTTGAAAAAAAAAATTACAATCGCTTTTTTATAAGTTTAAGAAAAAAATATGCTCAAAATCTTTAAAAATCTTTTTACATAAATAAAATACATTTTAGATATTTATCTGAAAACAGCAGATTTTTCTGCTAAAACCAGCAGATTTTTCTGTTAAAATTAGCAGATTTTTCAGCTAAAATCAGCAGATTTTTCTGCTTACTTAGTAGATTTTCTCATATAGCTCAAAATGGGTGTATTTTCCGAGGTTTTATTTTGAGATAATTTTATTTACAAATTTAGTTAAGTGTAAAAAATATATATAAAAATTGTACAAACACAAAAATTTAAATTGAAAGAAGAAACGACGAATTTAACGAATATAAAAAAAATAAATAAACAATTGCAAAAGAATTTTTTACATTCATTTATCTAAATCACAATATCGCAAACAAAAAAATAAAATATAGGCAGAGGGACAGACAAACAGACAAGACTGAATTTAAAACTTACATTCAGGCAAAAGATACAAACGATAGATATTTCAGATTGCAATAACCTCTAAATAGAAAAAAATAATAAAAAAAATATAATAAAAACGACAAACTCAAACGCATTGAATCAAAATTGTATAAAAAACAAACAGGCTCAAAAGAAAATCCATAAATGCAGATACATATTTCTACTTTTTTATATATTCCTGAGTAAAAAAGTTTATATATATTTTTTTATAAGTTGAACCAACACTCAGGGGATACAAAAAGTGTTTAAATTCATTATCAACCTGACCAGGAAAATTATAAGGAGCATCCAAGTTGTATTTCAAAAGATAGCGTGTTTTCTAAAGACAGACGGACATCGCTAATGAATATATCGTTGACTGTCCTTCAAAAGGGGCCAACTGCAAGTGTGCAAGATTTTTCAATATTTCGTGGTGAATATATAGAAAAATTTTTTTGAAGGGCATTTTATTTACTTTTCTAATGATACATACTTGTTCTTTAAATTCGATATAAAATGAGGAAGATACAAAGGATCTAATTTTGGTACTTCAAGGCGGCATAACTCGCAAAAGAGGTCTCATCGGCAAAATTAAAAACACCTTATATTTTTGATTTGTAATAAAAGGACCTATTTAAGTAAAATTTTAAAGCAATCAAAGCTGTGACAGCAAACTAAACTTAAGCCAATTGATTTTTTCTGCAGTGGCTACAGAAATGTTATAATTTATATTAGTTTGTAAAAACTATCTCGTTTCCACTCTTTAATTGGTGGAAAAAGAGAAGAAATAATAATTAACAAAAATGCAACAGAGATGATAAATTAATGTACTTACTATAGTTTTAAAATTGTACATTTTTATAAAAAATAATTTTCAATAAAATTGCACTTATGTATTAATTACAAAACAAGTAGAAAAGTTAAATCCGACTTGGCCGAATCCATGAATACCCTCCACAATGCCCTTTTGAATGATAGTAAATTTTCTAACGTAAAAAAAATGTCAATTTTGATTAAAACTATTTTATTTTGAGTAAAACCCTTTTTTAGTCGTTTTTGAAAAAAAAAAAAAATTGAGTGTATTTTTTTTAATGTACAAATATATTTGAGAGAAAAAAATATTTTGTAAAATATAAAAAATATTTTACAAAATATTTTTTTCTCTAAAAAATGTTTTTAAAAGCTTATTTTACGGTTTTTGCACATATATGTTGAAAAACATTTTCTAAAGTATTTTGGCCTCCTTAATACGAATCTATCATCAGAAAAGTTATATCAAATCGCCTTCTCGAGATATAGGCATTTTCATTTTTTGCGGACTAAACCCTCAAAACAGACAAATTTTTTAATATTGGAAAAGTGTATGTTAAAGTTATTACTATTTTTTTAATTCGAATTCCCAAAAAAAATTGCCTAACATTTGCAAGAATTCTGGACTAGACACTCTAACTAAGAGAACATGGTGTTAAAATCCAAAATCCATGGAGTATATCCAGCAATATTTGCAAAAGAAGTCAACATTTTGAACCAAATTTTCATATTTTTTTCATAAATTTTTTCGTACCAATTTTTATGATTTTTTGTTAAAATTAAAAAAAAAAATTTAAAACATTTTCTATTTTTTTTTTGCCTCCTAAACACGAATCTGACATTAGAAAATGGTATCAAATCTTCTTCTTGAGATATAGGCGTTTTCAATTTTTGTGGACCAAGTCCTAAAAACCGACAAATGTAAATATTGGAAAAGTGTGTGTCAAAGTTATTCATATTTTTTTATTCGAACTCCCAATAAAACTACCTAACTTTTGCAAGAAATTACGTAATTGTTTGTAAATCACTCGCGATCGAGAAAAAGGTTTTTTTTGTAAGTGTGCCTAATCGAGAATAAAAACTCAATCACGTTTCTATTTGATTATCTTGTACGCCCTCTATCGGAGATATTAAAAATCTTCTGTGAAACTTTAGATTTAAATTTTTTCTACAACAAAGTATTCAAAATTTTAATACTTTATTGAAATTTTTTAAAAACTTTTATGGACCGATTCTTAAATCCATCGAAATCTGTAATAGAAATTATTAGGTAAAATAAAAAGGTAAATTCACTGCGCCCGAATATTTTTGGAATAATTTAAGTATTGAACGAAAGCGTTATTCCCAAGTTTTAAAAAATACGTGAAAACATTGGCCCGTACCAAAGAATAATTAAAAGTCTATTTTAACAAAAGTTTCATTTTAAATTTCAAATTTTCCATATATTTTTTGAAAGTCGATTTTAAAAACAAAAACAATTTGTATGGAAATAAAATTAAAAGTCGATTTTAATTTTATTTTTTTCTTCTATAGTAAGGGTTATTTATTTTTAGTCAATAGAACAAGTTAAAGCATCTTTTTGAATGTTTTAATTAGAGATGGGCGCTGGTCACGTGATTTGCGTGATTCACGCGTGAGTGTGAGTGATTTCCGTTTCAATCACGTGATTGTGAGTGAGCGTGAGTTGAAAAAAATCTGAGTGAGTGATTATTGAGTGAGTCATTTATTTTTTGCGTGAGTTTGCGTGATTAGATTTTTTTGATTTGCCCAATTTTTTTTTTTTTTTTTGTAAAAAATTTTTTTTTGATTTTTTTTTTTTTTGGAAGAAAATTTTATAGCGTGATTAGATTTTTTTGATTTGCCCAATTTTTTTTTCATTTTTTGTAAAAAATTTTTTTTTAATTTTTTTTTTTTTTTTTTGAAGAAAATTTTATAGCGTGAGTAGATTTTGCGTGACTCACACGTGATCGTGATTGAATCTGACGTGAGTCACGCGTGAGCGTGAGTAAGTTTTTTATTACTCACGTGAATAGCGAGTAACAAAAAAATTGCGTAAGTGATTATTGAGTGATTCGATTATTTATTGCGTGAGTGAGTGTGAGTCAAAATCCACTCACGCGCCCATCTCTAGTTTTAATTATGAAAAAACCGAAAAACCGGTTATTCGAACCGGATTTTTACTAAAAAAACCGAAGCACGGTTTTCAAAAAGGCGGTTTGTTTAACTATTCGAAAATCGGGTTTTGAAATACTCTAGTTTTTTATACTTTTACTAAGCAAATGAAACTTTTTTTTTTGTCAGACGAAGTTCTTCATCATGCAGTTGGACCCAAGGAATTCGAAAATGTAGCAATAAAGTTTTTTTAGAATTTAAAATTGTACCAAAAAAAGTACATTTGTATAAGCTCTGCCAACCCTGCTGATGTGCAATTTAAAACACAACACAATGTTGCCACATTGACGGTTTTACTTCTTAAATTTATGGATTTGTTTAAAAACTTGTTAGAGGGAAATTTAGGGGTAAAAACATTAGAGGTATTCAGTCTTGCTGCTAGGCAACGTAGCAAAAGTTTTGAACTTTTGGAAAATTTCCACCAAAATTTTTGATTTTTAAAAATTAAAAAAATATTTCTTGCGATGCATTATTTTTATTAATTTTGGCATGAATACGAATGGCATGAATACGAATATCAAAAAATTGAAAAAATAGCGGTTTTTTCTAAATTTAAATTTTTTTTTAAAAAAAATCTCAAAAATTTGCTCAAATAAGTTTAATCAAAGATTGTCTCAAGGTCTACGAAAGGGTCAATGCAAAGGAATTTTGAGACTTTTTTAAAAAATTTCTGGAACGTAGGAAAAAACCGGTATTTTTTCAAATTTCAAATGGCGATATCACGAAAACCGCTCGACCGATACTAACATCTTTTTGATATTTGTGCGCAGCGCATCCAAATTAACAAATATGATGTATCGAAAAATATGTATTTTTTTATTTTATTTTTTAATTTTGCAAAAATCCAAATCTTTGACCGCCGGGCTCCACGGGTTAATTTAATCTGATTGGCCTCAAATTTGTACCACATAAGCTTTAGACCTAGGACAATAAAAATTTGCCCGGACACTTGGGGAAATCGAAAGTTGAAGAAAAATGCCAGTCTAATGTATGGGTACTCAAATAAAAGGTAATTTTCTCACGATTGCAAATATGTATTTTTTTTTTTATATATTTTAACAATATTTTAACCCCTTGACTAATTTTGGTATCTTTAAGTTCGATAATTTCAGTAATTAACCGGGTAAGGCAAAAAAAATTATTTAGCGAAGCCGCTAAATTAATTTATGGAGTTTGTAATCCCTAAGCCCGGCCAAAGGCCGGCTACGCTGAAACGAATTTTAAGCAAAAAGAAATGTTTTAACAAACATTTTTTTGTGTACGTACTTTTTAATAATTTAGAAAAAAAATTATTTTTTTTTTTTTAAATCTTATTAGAACGGTTTTTGGATTTAGAGGGGCCCAGGAACCTAGCCCCCATTTTATTTTTTAATTGCCTTCAATTTAAGTACCCACAAAAACCTGTAGGTGGGTGGGGCGGTTTTTTTATTTGTTACTTGAATTTTTCCACCCCAAAAATATTTGTGCCCCGTAAAGTGAACTTTTCCCAAAAAATTATTCGGAATATAGTTTTTAGATTGCAAAGAAACTTTTTTTGTCCAAATACATAAAAAATATGTTGAAAAGTCCTAGGCTGGATTTTACAGTCAGTGCGTACTTAAGTCTAAGTAGATACTTAAGTACGAGGTTATTCAAGCATGTTGGACCACCTCAATGTTTTTCCAGGCAGAATTTCTAAGGCTGCGTTATAAATCATAAATATGTGCTTATTAGTTTAAAATTGGTCTAAATTGCTTGAAAAACCTCGTACTTAAGTATCTACTTAACTTAAGTACTGACTGTAAAATCCAGCCTTGTAGTCTAAACCCCCGGAATCTAAAAGATTTCTACTGAAAAATTTTATTAAAGTATGTGAGAGCTAAATTTAATAAAAAAAAAGTTAAATAAAATCAAAACTGAAAAAAAATTATGAAATTATACTTACAAAATCTTGAAATGGTACATTCATAGCATCTTGATTAATTTGTCCGGACTCGATGTTCATACCAGTTGTTTGAATCAATTGACAAGGACCACCATTAGCCCAATCTCCATCAATGAAATATGTTATTGGCTGTTGTTGTTCTTGTTCTTGAGTTTGATATTGTTGTTGGTCAATAAGTTCACAATTTTGTGTAGTTGAGGACACCAACGGTTGAGACATTGTAGAGGCCGGTGTTGTAGAACCAGGTGGCAAAAATTCACAATCATTACCAAAGTATTCTACATATTTAGCTAAGCTACTTTTAGTAGGAGGCTGTGACTGCGCAGCAGCAGCAGATGCCTTGGCTCTTCGACCACGTTTTTTTGGAGGCTCTTCATTTGTGCGTTTCGAATTTTTACGACGCTTTTTTGTGGAGTCTTCATTATTATTTCTAGCCAAACTAGAGTTATGTGAACAAGGTAGTTCAAAGGATATTTGTGATTGAGGAACGAGTGCGCCAATTGTGTCATAACTGAGATCATAATTATCATTTAAATCATTGTTTATATTTTCCAATGCTTTTGTGGCCTGTAGAGTTTCGTCATTTCCAGCGGTTTCATTCATAACGTCCTGTATTAGTTGTGATAACTCCGATTCTTGTTGTTGCTGCAAAAATTCTATGGAAGGTAATTTTTCATTTTTCTTTTGCGGTTTCCTCTTATTTTGATTTTTTGAACAGTCCAGCTGTCGTTTTTGTTCTCCCATTTGAAGGCATTTTTGTTTTGCTTCTCTTGCTTTATGATCGAAAATTTTTCGCCCAAAATCTAAACTATCCAAACGCAAATGATGGACATGCCCCTTAAATAGGGAAGGTATTTTTATGTGAAATGTATGTGGTGTTTCATTATCTTCTTCCACAATAACATCTTCATTATCATGATATGCAACTCCCGAAGTAGATACAGTCGTTTCCTTTTTGCCATGAGTTTTGGAATTTTGTTTCTTTGTTGCTACATGGTTGGAGCTGAAATTTTTTGAAGATGACGTTGAGCTTGTGAAGCTCATAAAACTGGATTTACGTTCTCGTCGAGGTTTACGTATGGCCAAAGGTATTTCATCGTCAATAGACTGCCCAGCCGTTTGTGAATCTTGCGAGGCTTCTATGTGATCTTCATTTGCTTTTTCAGATTCTTTTGTACTTTCAATTTCTTTTACATTTTCTTTTTCTATTTCTCCTTCTTGTTCCTTGCTTTCTAAATCTTTAATAGCGATGGCTTCTTTTTTTGCTGCATTTCTTTCAGCTTTTTTCTTTGCTAATATGGAACTTAGAGTTTCATCATCATCATCGCTAGATTCTGACGATAAGTTTAATTCAAGAAATTCATCTTTAGATTCTTTTTTTACCTGTTTGGTCTCATTTTCGGGAGGTTTTTTGGATGGCTTAAAAACATTTTCCATTATCCAAAGCCTCTGTTGTAGACTTACGATTAATTTCTCACATTCTGCATCCATACGCTGTATTTTGACAACAGCTTCTTGGTCAACCAATTGTTCTCGTAGACGTTTGAAAACTTTATGTTTCTGTTCTTCGTTTTGTTTTAATTTTGGATTATATGAAAGTAATTGCTCTTCAAATCGCTCCATAACACCAGACTTTTTATTCATTATGTTAGGCCAAACTTTATAAAAACTTTTTTAAGCAAACACATTGAAATTTGCACACTTTATTTTGCAGACACAATTCAAAATGGCCGCCTTGCTAAAATACTATTACACGAATTTTATATTTTAATTTGGCCAATTTTGCTGAACTTTTTTTAAACAAAAATTTAGTTTTATCAAATATTTTTTAAAGTTTATTAAAATTTTTAGAATAAAATAAGCGAAAAGTTAAAACTTTTTACATTTTCAACATCAATGAGTGTGTTATTAAGAAAAATATTTAAACCAAAGACTAACAAGACTTCCGACTCATTTTGTTTTGCTGTCAGAAGACCTAACTCTTTGAATGTATTGGAGTTAGGTCCGCTTTAGTATTGGTGCACCTAACTTTATTCACCACAGACCAAAAATATTTTCACCATACACAGAGTTACTTTTGTTTATCGATATTTTATTGTTTTGAATTTTTTCGTAACAAAAAGTGAGAAAACATAAAAAAACATTAAACAAAACTATTAGAACCCAAATGAATGCATATTTGCAATTAAAATTAAAGAAAATACAAATAAAATTATAAAAATTATAGTACTGCATATCAACTCTGCACTCGTTTTTGAAATTTACCACACCTATTTCACCACTAATAATGGCAATGTCAATATTTTATTTATGTTTATTTTCATTAAAAAATATTTTTTATATTTGGAAAAAAACGAAAGAACGAAATTTAATTAAACAAATTAAGAATTTAGAAAGTTTTTTATGAAAAAACCCAGTGATATTTTTCCTATAAAATGTTTTTTTTAAGCTCATCGATAAAGTCGGAGATTCTGAGGTTTTTTTCCATTAGGAAAAGTTTTTAGTCCTATAAAATTGCGTCTGTACAAAAATTCTCAGATTCGTTTGTTTTTCTTTAAAGAAATTTTCAGAAGCAAAGGCCAAATTTGAAAGGGTTTTTTTCTAAAGAAAGTCTTTTGAATGTACGGTTAAGTATTCTATAGAAAAAACTCCATTCAATCTGAAGCGGCTTCCCAGGAAGTTTTTTTGTTTTAGAAATATTTCTGAAACATTTTTTTTATAAAAAAGGTCTCAGAATCTGAGACATTTTTCTTATAGAAAAAGTCTCAGAATCTGAGACATTTTTCTTATAGAAAAAGTTTCAGAATCTGAGACATTTTTCTTATAGAAAAAGTCTCAGAATCTGAGACATTTTTCTTATAGAGAAAGTCTCAGAATCTGAGACATTTTTCTTATAAAAGTCTCAGAATCTGAGACATTTTTCTTATAGAGAAAGTCTCAGAATCTGAGACATTTTTCTTATAGAAAAAGTCTCAGAATCTGAGACATTTTTCTTATAGAAAAAGTCTCAGAATCTGAGACATTTTTCTTATAGAAAAAGTCTCAGAATCTGAGACATTTTTCTTATAGAAAAAGTCTCAGAATCTGAGACATTTTTCTTATAGAAAAAGTCTCAGAATCTGAGACATTTTTCTTATAGAAAAAGTCTCAGAATCTGAGACATTTTTCTTATAGAAAAAGTCTCAGAATCTGAGACATTTTTCTTATAGAAAAAGTCTCAGAATCTGAGACATTTTTCTTATAGAAAAAGTCTAAGAATCTGAGACATTTTTCTTATAGAAAAAGTCTCAGAATCTGAGACATTTTTCTTATAGAAAAAGTCTCAGAATCTGAGACATTTTTCTTATAGAAAAAGTCTCAGAATCTGAAACATTTTTCTTATAGAAAAAGTCTCAGAATCTGAGACATTTTTCTTATAGAAAAAGTCTTAGAATCTGAGACATTTTTCTTATAGAAAAAGTCTCAGAATCTGAGACATTTTTCTTATAGAAAAAGTCTCAGAATCTGAGACATTTTGCTTATAGAAAAAGTCCAGGAATCTGAGACATTTTTCTTATAGAAAAAGTCTCAGAATCTGAGACATTTTTCTTATAGAAAAAGTCGCAGAATTTGAGACATTTCTCTTATAGAAAAAGTCTCAGAATCTAAAACATTTTTCTAATAGAAAAAGTCTCAGAATCTGAGACATATTGCTTATAGAAAAAGTCTAAGAATCTGAGACATTTTTCTTATAGAAAAGTCTCAGAATCTGAGACATTTTTCGTGTAGAAAAAGTCTCAGAATCTGATACATTTTTCTTGTAGAAGAAGTCTCAGAAACTGAGACATTTTTCTATAGAAAAGTCTCAGAATCTGAGACATTTTTCTTAAAGAAAAATCTCAGAATCTGAGACATTTTTCTTATAGAAAAAGTCTCAGAATCTGAGACACTTTTCTTATAGAAAAAGTCGCAGAATTTGAGACATTTCTCTTATAGAAAAAGTTTCAGAATCTAAAACATTTTTCTAATAGAAAAAGTCTCAGAATCTGAGACATTTTGCTTATAGAAAAAGTCCAGGAATCTGAGACATTTTTCTTATAGAAAAAATCTCAGAATTGAGACATTTTTCTCAGAATCTGAGACATTTTTCTTATAGAAAACGTCTCAGAATCTAAGACATTTTTCTTACACAAGAAAACCGTCAAAACTGATGAATTTTTCTATAGAAAAATATATCAGAATCTGCCAATTTTTCTATACAAACTGTTTAAGAATCTTGTTGAATTTTCATAGCTTGCATGACATTTTCTTTAAAAAAACACGTACATATCTTATTTTTAAGTCATCTTTTTATTATTCGAGCACGTCTAACATAACATAAATAGATGTGAGATTCTTTGTTGCATATCTTGGGAGCAGGATGGTGTAAAATCATTTGGGCACCGGTTTTCTTAAATTATTGCAAACATTACTTACGTCCCAAAAAGACAGTACAACCAAAAACGGTTAACAATACCACAAAACCAGAAGTATTGTTTTCATCGCCATCAATTTGCAATTTTTAAGGGACGGGCTTTCAAAACAACACTTCGTAGTACATAAAAGCACAACTCTCAAGGATATACGGTTTTTTCCACCAAAATAATAGGTACAAAAGTTTGTGCACATCACGGGAACAGTTTTTTAGGCACCAAAAATCTAAAATATATAAATGGAACTGTTCCATACAAAAAACAAACCTAATGCAATATCTATGTACCTTTAATTATGCTATTTGTTACATATTCCTTGCATATGTTTCCATCGCATCTTTTCAACTTCAATCCTTACAAAACCACAGGCAGGTTGTACGATTACGGCCTTAAATAATACAATTTATTAATTAAAAATCTCATACATATTAGATTTTAATATACTTACCAAGTTTTTGTGCCAAAAAAACACAAAAAACATCCAAAAATTCGATGTTTTATTAAAAAATAAAATAAACAAATTTTTGTTTATATTTGTTTTACAAATGTCATATTTTTTATTTCACCACACCTTTACAATTGTGTTGAAATACACAGTACCTGTACGTGTGAATTATTTTTGTGAGGTTATGTAGAGTCGGAGGTCTTGTTAGTCTTTGATTTAAACCGTTATAAATTTCAATGAACAACCAAAAAACTCTATTAAAAAGAAGCGATGAGATGCCAGATCTAGATATTTTGAGTTTTTTGACATTTTTCGTAGGGTTGCCAGGATAGAAATGTATATCAAACCGGGAACTACAACGTTTTTGTTGAAGTTCCCGTCATCCAACTTGTAAACAAGTTGGATGAAAAAATTATTTTCTTGTATGGGGCTGTCGGATGAAAAATCAAAAAGTTTTTATTTTTTATTTATTTTAATTTTATTTATTAATTTCCTTTTTACGTTTTTATAACCCAAAAATAAACGAACCACGCACACAAAAGTACAAAATGAAAATGGCGGTCTGTATTTGTTTTTTGTTTGTTGTTTTCTTTCAATAAATTGTGTGCAAGTAATTTGCGTTATTGTGCAAGTTACTTGGTTATTTTACATAAAAAATTAATTATGTTACTTTAACATCGACAAGCATTATTTTAGCAAAAATTTGGTCAAACATTACTTTTGTATGAAAAAAATTTTACCAAGTAGGATTGCTCAATCTAACACAGATTTTTTTTGCGTGTAGGCAGCAGTCACTGTAGAAAATTGTACAAAAAGGGTCAGTTGGTCGGTGGTAAATTAAATCCTACAAAACATTTATTATATTAATATGAATTTATTGTGTGAACATTTTAAATTCAACAATGTAGCGTTTCACTTTTTTTTTTATAAACTTTTTGTTACAAAAATAAACTTGGTAAAAACTTAGATGAAAACACTCATTTAAGTCACTGAAGAAATTGGCAACGATCAATCATAAAAATGCAACTCTGTATTAATGATTGGCACCATTGCAAAAAAGTGCATTGTCAAAGCTGAAGTTGGCTGCAGTTCAACGAACTTTGACTTGGCAGCACTTAACTTTGACATTTGGTGACATCTTTCCTTTTTCCGGTGGTAACCAAGCAGGACGGTCACGATTATTTAAAGTCGCTTAATAATCGCTGTGCAGCAGAATAAATCCACGAGAATATCAAGTTGATTGGAAAACATCCATAAATCGTCCAACAAAACGAAAAACTTTTATGAAAATTGGAATTTTTCTGTTACCACCGCCGCCATTAAATTAAATTGGGATTTTATTAACAACATCTTTGCATTGTGGTTTTATTTTTTTTTCACGGTTAACTCGGCGTAATTAGTAAGTGGTTTAATTTAGCGCACTTTATTTTGTGGAAAGTGTGTTCTTTTTTTTTATAATTGACGGGAGTTTGTGGTCTTATTTTCCCCAAAGCATTTGGCGAAAAATAAAATACCAAGTTGAGCCACTTTGAATAGGTAAAATTAGAAAAAATACAACTTTCACATCACAATATATAAAAGCGTAACAACAAAAACATCAGCGCCGAAAGAATTTTCCAGCAAAATAAACGTTTACCAACAACCACATTTCCAGCAAGTTAATTAGTGAGAATAGAAACCATTTCCAACAAAACCATAATTCGCAAAACAACAACTTTAAAATCTGGAAAAAATGACATCCAACTACACAGCAACAACATAACCTCCCAACATTTGTGAGCAGAAATTAACCCAACAGAAACATCATTGGCGAAAAGCGCAACTTTAAAAAACGTGATAATTGCCATCAAACCACAACGGCAACAATATCATCGGCTGGGGTTTTTAAAGAAAAAACAAACATCATACCAACAACAACATCTTCATCAAGCAGCCAAATCGTAGAAGCAGAAAAAATACATAAAACAAAAAAAATCAACAACAACCATCTCTGCCAGCAGCAAGCAAAATCGGTAAGAAAAAAAACCACCCTTAAAGTGCCGCTGTTTGGAACAGCAAATAGTTTTTGGTACACCGCTATCATCACTATTCCAACGTTCATCAAACATTTTCTGTGTTAAATATTTGTTTTACGGCTCGATAACAACGTTACAGAACATTTCCATTAAAATTTAAGTTGTATGCAACCAATTGTAAAACAATGTTAACACCATCTTCAATATTGAAAAGCGCTGAGATATGCTAAAAGCTACTGTAGCTTGCCACCGTAATTGTCATCGGTTGTAGTCGCAGCCAACGGTGAAGCAAAACAAAACCAACGATTATTAGCAGACAAACCAACGATTATTAGCAAACAAACCACCGATTATTAGAAGACAAACCACCAATTATTCAACACCACAAGTACCATAGGGAGCAGTTTGAGTGAAGTGCAATAAATCCAACGAACATCTGAAGAGAATAACAACAACAAACACATTGCTTACTATTGGAAGTCAAAGGCGACAACATATTTTTTAATCAACATCAACCACAATTCGGATACGTGCACCAGCTGGTCAGATAAGTAAAAGTAGAAATTGTTGTTTATTTTGAAAAATGTGCGCATTTGCTTAAAGTTTTTTTTCACGATCGTAAAGTAAACTGAAACTTTGTCATTAATTGGCATATGTTTAAATCGGTATTTTTGCCTCCAGTGGCGTAAATTTAAAATAAATATTTTTACCTTAAGTGGTTTATTTTCAAATTAATATCTTGACTATGAAAATGGTTTAAGTGTAATATAACAATTTTTTTTTGTTTATAATAATTTTTTTGTGTGGTCAGAAATGACACTATAAAATTTTGACATAATTTAAAATATACCAGCGTAATTATGTTGTTAAAATCAACCAAGTTAACAACAAATGTCCGGTGTTTAATTAATCCGTGCTAAATTTTGGTAAATCAAAAATTTGACTACCTATTGTTATCATTCGTGAAAACTTTAATTTCTACAATTATTTGGTAGATTTGTAAAGCCCTATAGGGGTAAATATTTGGTTATTCGACCACCTTAAACCATACATAAATTCAGTAACGTTTTAAAAATTTTTCCGGTGTAATATAATTAATTTCCAATAAATTTCAGCCTACTTTTGGGCAAATATTTTTTCGATCGTTTACATAAAATAATACTAAAACATTTTTCTTAAATTTGTAACACAAATATTTTAAATTAGGTCATTATCATATATTATATTAAGAGCGGTTTAAATCAAAAAAAAAATAATTATAATGATTGTTTTTAACGAAAAACAAAAGGGCAATAGAATAGAAAGACAATAATTTTTGTCAACAGATCACACTACATAAAGTATGTACGGCCTTATGTTTTTTTAAATTTTATATACCCAATTAATTATACTATTTGCTGTGAATTATTTATACATTATTATGAATTTTATACATTTTTATCAACTTTTCAAAATTTTAGTTTTGAGCCATTTGAGGGCAAGTTTAGAATATCAGACCTCGACCATAGCGCTATAGTAGGAGTGTCCCTTTTTTGATAACGTTTGCCATTTATCCTTTTTTCTTTAAGGATATATAAATTAACTAAAAAAATTTAAAATTTTGATGAGAGGAATAAAAATAATATTTTATTTTTATATCTTATAAGTTTTTCTGTAAAATATATTTCTTTCATAACAAATCATCCAGAATAGGAAATAGCTTAAGACTAATGTTAGGTTATCGATAAGCTACTTTTATTTTGAAATTGTTTTCAATAAAACAAATAATGAATTTTGTTACTAGAAGTCAAATACTTTTGTGATTTTTTTTTTTGATAACGATGGCTGAATAAAGGAGTTTGCAGGTAGGTATTTGGTTGTGAATGATAATTTTAGGGGTAACCACGATTTTTTTAGGCAAACGAGTTACCACGGTTTGGTCTTTTTAGAAGACTGTGGGAGGGAGCCCATTGGTTTGGACATCTTTAACCAACAACGTTTATACAAATTGACGTGTTTTTCGAAGCCCTTTTTCTTTCTTTAAATTTTTTTATTTTATTTCTGGTACACTGGTACAATCTTTCTTTGGCTGTGTCCATTATACATGAACCCTCAACGAACACCCGCCCAAGCCCGACGAGCTTTAGCCGAGCCCACATCGACAAGTTGCCAGTGTGAGGGGACATATAGTGGCAACCTTCCTACCAAGGTCGGTTCGTGACACAAATATACAAATTTTTACAAAAATTTAATAAAAAATTTATTTTAGCATAAATGTGGTAATTTTTTGCATTATTTTTAGTCACCTTTTCTAATAACTTTGGTTTATTTCACAATATTTCTTTTGGTATATTTTACCAAGTTTTTGCTTAAATAGTATGTTTCCAGTGGCATGATTTGGGCAAATCAGAGTGTTTTGAGGAAATCATGTCATTTTCTACATGTTTTCCTATACATTTTTCATATGCGCAAAACATCTCAAATTGGGTGTTTTGGTACAAAACATGTCGACTTTTCAAACTCACGACTTGTTTTGGTCAGTGCAACACTGCATTTTATATTCGAAAATAAAAGCTACTCATTCGTAGTGAGTGTTCGCAAGAAGAAGAAGACATTTTATTTTTTTTATTATTAAAATAATTTACAATTAAATGTTTAAGCATCTTTATTTAATTATAATAAACTACAAAATTAATTGTTTTTGGTAATTATTTTCTTAATTTTGTTGTTTTCTCTATTTTGTAGAGAAAACGTCAAATTAATTACGAAAATTCGTAATTAATTTGACGTTGTAAATCACTTCAACTTGAGTGGAAACAGCTCGAAGTGTTTTGCTCAAATCAAGTGTTTTTAATCTCGATGGAAACATGGTTTTAGCATTTTCTTAAACATTTTTTACATAAGCGTTTTGGCTAAATTACGAAAACTACTTCTTCGGGTGTAGTTTTAGCATATTTTTGGTAAAATTATGCCAGATTTTTGCTCACTCCGGCACAGATTTATTTGCGTGTAGGATTGCTCAATCTGACACAGATTTTTTTTGCGTGTATAAAAAAAGTCGTGCCGGGCTTGTCCTGTTTCTGCTCTGAATCCTTCAAAATTGTAATCCGACCCCTGACTTTGATTGTTATCGTTTTAAAGTGATTGGTTTGATAATTTCAGAAAAAGAAGCATTTGTAAAAAAAAGAGCTGCGGGATAAAAAAAACGCATTTCTGTGATTTATTTTATTAAATTTACGTAGTATTTTGCTAAAATCAACGCAAAATATAATGGCTGATTTGGACAAATGGATTGAAATAGTTAAGGAATGTAAATACTTGCCTGAAAATGATTTAAAAAAACTTTGTGATCTTGTATGCGAAATACTATTGGAAGAATCGAACATTCAACCCGTCAGCACACCCGTCACAGTCTGCGGTGATATTCACGGGCAGGTAAGTAAAATAGCATTCGATAAATATGTGGCCAAGGAAGGGCCGGTAATTGACAAATATCTTTGTATTGATAGTTTTACGATTTGGAAGAGCTATTTCGTACTGGTGGTCCAATACCCGATACTAATTATATATTTATGGGAGATTTTGTAGATCGTGGTTATTATAGCTTGGAAACATTGACACGTTTATTAACATTAAAGGTATGATTTTACATTAAATTGCCAGATTACTTTATTTTATATATCTTATTCCATATAAAGGCCCGTTATCCAGATCGCATTACTTTGCTAAGAGGCAATCATGAATCGCGTCAAATAACCAAAGTCTATGGTTTTTATGATGAATGCTTTAGCAAATATGGTAATGCTAATGCTTGGAAATATTGTTGTAAAGTATTTGATTTATTAACAATAGCAGCTGTAAGTGATAAGACAATAATTTAAAAGGCGTTTAATAGTTTTTGAAAAATTAACATTCCTTTTTTTACAGATAATTGATGAAGAAGTGTTGTGTGTTCATGGTGGTTTAAGTCCCGAAATTATTACTCTTGATCAAATACGTACTATTGAGCGTAATGGTGAAATTCCCTATAAGGGAGCTTTCTGTGATTTAGTTTGGTCTGATCCAGAAGATATGGATTATTGGTAAGTTTACTACCGTTTTTTTTATACTTTTGACTTACAAGGGAGGTTTTTCAATGGGAAATCCTCGATGATAATCGATAGAATGTAAGTCGATCTGCACCATTACAAATATGACCTTAGTCCTTGGACTGTTAGATTTCGAGTGTGGTGTTCAAACTCGTGGGGACGTACCCCGTTTGGGAGAGGCAGGGGTTTAAAGTTAAAGTGGTTTTTCATAAATATTTAAAAACTACTTATTGGATCAATACGGTTATGGTATCATTAGAAAGGGTAATTAAAGACCTTTCCAAAGGTGTGTAACATGACGTAGTTTAATTAACCATTTAAGCGAGAAAAATTGATTTACAAAAATTTTAACTAGACTTTTTTTACAAAATGCTTAATATCTCATAATCGCACGTATGTAAACATTTTTCCGAAATTTTAAAAAATATTTCAAAAATTTCCATTTATAGTTAAAAAAATTTCCAATTATATTTAAAAAAAAAATCTAATTATACTTCATAAATTTCCATTTCTAATTCAAAAATTTCCAATTATATTAAAGAAATTTCCATTTTTATTTCAGAAATTTCCTTTCATATTTTAAAAAATTCCATTTACGTTTTGTATTTCAGAAATTTCCATTTGTATTGCAAAATTTTTTAAATGCTTTTCAGAAAAATCCATTTGTGTTTCAAAAACTTCCATTTCCATTTAAAAATTTTATATTTGTTTTAACTCCATTTGTAATTCATAAAATTCCATTTGTATTTTAGAAATTTCCAATTGTATTTACAATGGGAAATACATAAACAATTTTGGAATACAAATGAAATTTTCTGAAAAGCTTTTGTAAATTTTTGAAATATAAATGGAAATTTTTGAAACATAAATAGAATTTTTTGAATAGCATTTAGAAAATTTAGAAATATAGTAAATGAACATTTTTGAAGTTCAATTGGAAATTTTTGTTAAATAAATGAAACATTTAGTCCCCCACTGACCACATCCCCCTCCCAAAAAACGCCCCTGACAATTTTTTTATACCCTCCAACTACAGTATAGGGGTATACTCACTTTGTCATTCCGTGTGTAACGCATCGAAATATCGGTCGGGGACCCCATAAATTATATATATTATTGATCAGTGATCGATTCTAAGACATTCTAGCGATGTCCGTCCGTCTGTCTGTTCGTCTGTAGTTAACACGATACAGTCCAAAATAAAAGAGCTAGGCTCCACAAGTTTAGCACGAATATGTCTTATGGTCCTAGGCAGGTTAAGTTTGGAAATGGGCAAAATTGGTCCAAGGGGAAAAAAGTTCCCCCTTGAAGAACTTAACCAACCATTGAAAAACGCAAATTTTTTAGACGATTTTTTAATAAACTAATGAAACATTTTCATGTTCGCAGACGTTTAAAATCTTGTGCTTAAACCCAGCCAGGGTATAAAAAATTTCTTTATTTTTGGCTCGCCCCCTTTTGAGGGCGTGGATAAAAAAAATCTTTAAATATTAATGAAATTATAATACTTTATTGCACAAAGCAGAAAAAATTAACTTGAAAAATATTCCGCGAGGGAAAAGGGGTCCCAGCTCACCGCCTTCTACCTTTCCAATCCCCCAAAACACTTCTGCCAATTTTTTTCTTTATTATGTATTGGAGGGTATAAAAGATTCGGCACAGCCGAATTTAACACTCGCTTGTTTTCATTAACATCAATCTTATTTTTGGGAGAGAATAAAAGATTCGGCACAGCCAAATTTAACTGTCATTTGTTTTTATTAACTTACTTATTCGTGACCTCTTCTACCTTGCGGTGTAGATGTATGACATACGGTGGCTCGCAGATATTAGTTAGCAATCCATTTAAGACAAAGTTAACCAAAATAGACCTAATTATTATCAAATAAGTATTTTTGTAAAAAGTCCTGTTTATGTAATTAATCAAGCTTTAATTAAATCTTAATGGCGTTCAGATTGTGTAAATATTAAATGTGCTACGAGGGTCGAAATGGAAATTGAAATTATTGAAAGACCTTTTTTAGAAAATTTCTTAAAAATATTTCTAGGTCAATTTTATCCAAGCCTAAACATTAAAAAAAATAGCCCAGTATTTAATATTCATTTATTAAATAATTTTCCCAAAGACCCAAACAAAACTCAAAATTTTTAAAACACAGTAAAAGAAATTCGAATTTTTTGACCTCCAATTCTTTTGACCACCAATTTTTGGCAAACAAAGAAAAGATTTAATTATTTAATAATTTTAGTACATCTAAGTGTATAGTAATGAGATATGAAAATAATTGAACATTTCCTTTGTTTACAAAAAATTGGTGGTCAAAAGAATTGGAGGTTAAAAAATTCGGATTTTTTTGACTGCATTTTAAAAATTTTGATTTTTGTTTGGGTCATTGGAAAAATTACTTCCCTAGTAAAAAGATTATGCAAATTTTACTAAATAGATCTCATTTGATCCGTAAAATGGTTGTATCAAATAATATCTAATTGTATTACTTTAGATCAAAAAATATAAAAATTGATACAATTTGATCCTGATTTTGGTCAAATCTAATTAGATCAAATTGATCTTATAATATCTATTTTTATATAATTTGATGAGCAAAACCAAAATACGAATCTAATCATATATGGAGCAATATCTAACCATATAAAGTGGATCAACCGTATCAAAGTGATAGATAAAATTTTATCTAAATTTATACGGATACATATTAACTCATATAAGATTGTATCAAATTATATATGATTATATCAGAAAATTTTTACTCGGGTTGATAAATGAATATATTTTATTGGACTATTCTTTAAATTTTTAATTTTTGATCTTCAAAAAAATCGACCTAAAAGTATTTTTAAGAAATTTTTTAAAAAACGTCTTTCGATAATTTCAATTTCCATTTCGACCCTCGTAGCACGTTTAGTATTTACTCAATCTGGACGCCATTAAGCTTAAATTTAAGCTCGATAATTTACCTACACAGCACTTTTAAAAAAATTACTTGTTTGATAATAATTATGTGTATTATTGTTATCTTTGACTTAAATGGATTGCTAACTGATATCTAACACACGAAATAAGCTGCGAGTCACTGTAGATTTCGCCAATAGCGTCTTTCCTGAGCTGCGGTTTTTGCCGTTCTGGAATTTTTTTTAACACCACTCTTTTTTATCTTTTTTTTCAGGGGTCAAAGTCCTAGAGGAGCTGGTTGGCTTTTTGGACAATTGGTTACCAAAGATTTCATGCAAATTAATAATTTAGAATTAATTTGTCGTGCTCATCAATTGGTTAATGAGGGTATCAAATATATGTTTGATAGTAAATTAGTAACAGTATGGTCAGCTCCAAACTATTGTTATCGTTGTGGTAATGTGGCAGCTATTTTAAGTTTTCAAACAGCTAAAGAGCGTACAGCAAAAATATTTGTAGCTGTACCAGAAACGGATCGCGTTATACCACCACACAATACAACGCCATATTTCCTATAAAAAAAATCGTTATGTAGTTGAACAATATAAAAACAAGAAGACATTTATAAATTTGGCATAAAATGCTTATGATTTTGTATGTAATTTTAATCCAACAAAAAAAAACAACATCCATATCTTTATATAAAAAAAAATTGTAACAAAAAGCAAACAAAATGAAACAAACATTAAGTATTTTTTTTAGTTACTAGCTTATTTCTTTTTTTTTTACAAATGATAATGAAAATGAGACTCAAGTCTTAGTTAAGTGGCTTTTGTATAGTATCCAATATTTGCGTTTTATTTTTTAGTGTTTTTTTTTTCTAAACTTTAAAAAATTGTGTTCAATTTTGTTTGATATAAATACTATATTCCTAATAAAATAATTTTTTAAAAAAATAACACACAATTTATAATATACAAAAGTATTTGTATAAATTTATTTTTTCAATATATTTAAAAAAAAGTACAAAAAGTCATACATTTTATATGATGTATATAATATTATTTTAAATGCTCTATGAGTTTTAAAAATGGGGAAGAGTGAGGGGAGTGTGTTTTTGTATGTTAGTTTACGAAAAAAAAGACTCTAGTAAATACTTTGGTGCAAGTTTTGTATAATAAAATATAAATAATATTAAAAAAGATACAATTTTATAAAAAATATGTTTAAAATTCGTTAAGACATACATATCTCTTTTAAAAATTTGTGTTTTAATTTAAGGCCACATCAGACGAGCGATAAATTGTTCAACTTGTTGGACGACTTAATGGAAACTGCTCGTGTAATGGCAAGTTAGTTGGTTGATAAGTTTTTCAACTTCCCATTACACGAAAAATTTGCATGCAATTTGTATTCGGTTGTCAAACAATTTGAACGATTTATCACTCGTCTGATGGACGCTTTAGATTTACATAAGATCTTAATTAAAAATAAGTGAACAATTTGATATTAAGGAAGACAGCATAAATATTTCTTCTGTTAAATTTGTTAAATGTTGGGGAGTGGCTATCAATGTCGGAGCAAATACCGTTGCTAAGTTATGCTCATTCATTTTGTTGACAGCATAATGTGAAGCAACTCTAGAAGAAATAAAAAAAATAAATTATAAAAATTATTAAAAATAAACATCCCAGTCAACGGATATTAGAGCGTTTAGAAACTACGTAATTTTTAATTTTATTTCAGAAAATACAATTTACTCGTGCAGCATTCGACAGTCAATAATAAAAAAAATAAATTATAAAAATTATTAAAAATAAACATCCCAGTCAACGGATATTAGAGCGTTTAGAAACTACGTAATTTTTAATTTTATATCAGAAAATACAATTTACTCGTGCAGCATTCGACAGTCAATAATAAACATGAACCGGATGATATACTGAATTTAGAGATCAAATGGACTAAAAAAGCCTTTACAGTTTTTCATTTCGTGATCCTGTTTTAAAGTATTACATTTTATAAAATATTTTTTAAATGTTTGTACTTGTCTTAGGGCTGGTAACTGATCAAAAGCTTAATACTAATCATTGATTGTTTTCATATAAATTTGACGTTTGCAAACACTGATTAGCCTTAATCATTGCTTATATTGTAATAAGTTACCAGCCCTTATAATGTTACTATTGATGACATATAAAAGAGGAGAATCTTCGCTAACTTTTCCATTTTTTTATTTTGCCGTATCCGAAAAAAGGATGTGAATAATGTCCTTTTAAAAGTTTTGAAAGGACAATACTTGCCTCCTTTTTTCCTGATATGTCCAAACAATAACATGAAAAAATAGTGGAGATCCTCTTCTTTCATTTGACATCACTAGTGGCATTTTAGGACAAGCACAAATATTAAAAAATATTTAAAAAAATGTAATACTCCAAAACTTTAAAGTTAATTTTAAAAGGAAACAGGATCAAGAAATAAAAAAAACCTGTAATTACAGTTTTACTACAAATCAAAAATTTTTACTTTCCCATTTTTAATGTGATTTAACTTTTTTTGGAACAGCGGCCTATATTTCAGAAATTTCCATTATATTTAAACATTTTTTTAAATATTTTTTAAAAATTTCTCTATTTAATCAGATTTCTGAAATTTTCATTTATAATTAAAAATTTTCAGTTATGCAATGAAAAAGAGTCTATTCTACTTCGAGGTTATTTATTGTTCCTCATTTTTTACTAAAAAACGCAAAAAAATTATGTGTAAGGGTCGAACCAGAATCAAATGCGTAGCGCAAGATGTAAAAAAAAAAACAAACACATTAAATTTAAAATTTTTACGTCCGTTTGATTTAGGTAACTCACATTTAAAAATTAGAAACGAAAAATTATAGGGCGTTACGCCTTACGCGACGTAATTTGATTCAGGTTGGACGCTAAGACTTAGAAAAATATTAACATTTTTTTCGGGACTTGTCTTATTACACCGTCCGACAAAAATGAAAAATATCTTTAAACACGAACTGTATTATATACGTTTAAATCTAGAGACTAAATGTAGTAAAACTACATTTAGAATTTTTCATTTCGTGATCCTGTTCCCTTTTAAAAGGACTTCAACGTTTTAGAGGATCAAATTTTATAAACTATTTTTTTTTATTATTTCCTAGGATGCCACTAGTTATAGAAAATGAAAGACGAAGATCTCCCCTAATTTTCCTATTTTATTATTTTTACATGTCAGGAAAAAGGAGGTACATTACAACCTTTTAAAACTTTATCCTTCAATATTATTTAAAATTTTCAACAAAATATTTTGATAAGGGTTTCAAAGGACTTTATTGATATCCTTTTATTCTGATATGCCAAAATAAAAGGACGGACAAATTATGGAAGATCCTCCTCTTTTGTCATCACCTGTGGCATCCTATAGGACAAGCACAAATATTTCCTTTTAAAAGGAAACAGGATCACGAAATGAAAAACTGTAAATGCAGGTTTACTCCATTTGATCTCTACTTTGAGACGTATATCATCCGGTTCATGTTTGATATTGGCTGTCGGACGGTGTTTCTCCAGTCACCGGATAAATGGATAAAATATCTAACTTCATACATATAAAAAATACTTTCTTTTTTATAGACCTTATTAAATTACCTTTGCAAGTGCTCTATCATAAATTTTAAGCAATTGTAATGAGCCAACGGTAGTTTTTTGACAGCTTCTCTCATTTGTTTAATTTGTTCATCTTGATTATTGGTTCCTAAAAATAGAGAAAAAAAAATATATGTCCAAACTGTCCAAAAAGTATAGCTTTACGTTCTACAATGTAACGTTTCTAACGATATCGTTTTTTCATGATGTTATCATATTGTGCAAGTTATTCAAGTTTTCAGTCATAACGAAAGTAAATTTTCGGAAATTTTTTTTTAAGAAAAAAAATTTTTCTTCATCAAAAAAAATTTTTTCTTTAAAGTTTTTTTTTTTTAATTTAATTCTTTATTAATTTTTTTTAACAAAAGTTTTTTTTTTCAAAAAAAAAAAAATTTTTTTGCAAGGCCGAATTTTACTTTTTTACTTGTTTTATTTAAAATGGATTTGGGATGTCTAAAAACAATTTTGCTATAAAAATTGAAATTTTCAATAAATCACGTTTTGAAAAAATCTGCAAACTCCATACTGTCGTTGGAGGGTATAAAAACAACCATTTCTGTTGGTCACACTTTTAGGTTAAAGCTTGTTCCCCGAAATCGTAACTATCATTTTTTAAGGCGATATTTATAGCATTTTGATATCGTTTCATGAAATTGAAAAAAAAAAAATATTTAACTACTTACTTGCTGCATCCATAAAACTAGGATAGGCTTGGAAAGTTATCAACGGTACGGGCAACAAACGTAAATATAATTTTAAAGTTCCAGCAATTACATTAATATTACCATATGCCGTTTCCGACATATCGGTCTTTTCTCCATTACTATCAAGAGCCAGCTTGAGAGCATCTATTTCATCTGCAAACCCAGATACACGATATATACCCTCCTGAAGCATACCACGAGCCTCCACCTCCTCCACACAACGTCGTACAACAAATGGAATGCTACATTGATATAATTGTACCACGGTAGTCAGGTCTGTACCAAAAACACCCCGAATACGCTTTAGGTCAGGCACACACTTGGCCGGCACCAATTCAGAACATTTCTGATGAGCCACAATACCACAGTCTTCACATTTGACACCTTGAGCGGTGAAACCCCATAAGAAATTGGCACAAACCTCACACCAATTAAGACCCTTAAACGTGTGTACCTTAAAGGCGTGAGCCTTTTCATAAATTAATGGTAGATATGTATCCATATCATTATCTTTTGCCTTGATTGAACTTTGCGAACAGCCATCCAATTCATTAGATAAAGATGATAAAGTCGCAGGAGCCTCGTCTGAATTTCCATCAATTTTTGTACCATTGCTGGTTTGTTTAATAAGAGACTTTCGTAAATCATTGGACAGAGCTCTCAATTTTCTACGATTTAAAGTCATATAGGGACTCTGTTGATAACAATTACCCGTCTGTTGGTTTATCTCTTGTATAATGGGAGCAGCATGTAGTTGCATATAAAAATTAACCAATCCATCAGCGACTAAATCATGAATGGTATCGAAATGTTTTGATTGCTCTTGTAGGTAATGTCCCATACCAGCCTTAAAATATATTTTAAAATGTTTCGTCTTTTGATTGAAACGCAAACTTAATGTAAAATAATCCTTGGCCGTTGGACTGCGTCTGACTAGATATGCTCCATCAGCTTTTGTATTCAACAATTCTTCGGCCTCTAAGTGGCCCATACGTCCATGATATTCGGTACCATAAAAATTGGGAAGTTTTTCTTCTTGATCGTAGGCATTTGTTAAAAATTTGTTACACTGCAGTGGTTTTGGGTTGGGTGCTGCTAATTGTATTCTATACAATTCAGGTTTCCATACTAAATGTACTGGCGAACTTGGTTCGTTCATTTTACTCGACTGTGGTTTATTTAATTGAATAAATATGTATTTGTGGCTGAATAATAACTGTCTATTTAGAGATTCATCTTTTGTATGATTGTACCTTTTTTTTTTTGTAATTATTAAAACATTTATTTGCTTCTTCCAATTAGACAACAAAAAATGCAAAAAATAAAATCTTTTTTGACTTTTCAGTTAGGTGCGTTCAGTGTATGTTTTCTTTTTGCTTTAACCCTTAAATGAGATACGACCAGACCTTTGAAGAATTAATTCAATTTGTGAATTAATTCACATTATTTTTAATTAATGAATTAATTCATGCTTGAATTAATTCTTTGAATTATTTAAAAAAGAATTAATTCATTTTGTGAATAATTCAATTTTAATTTAAAGAGTTAATTTAAGCATGAATTAATTATTCTTGAATTAGTTCATTTTGAATTAATTAATTTTCAAATCATTTTTTGAATTAATTCTTTTTTTGATTTAATTCTTTTTTTGAATTTATTCTTTTTTTGATTTAATACTTTTTTGGAATTAATTAATTTTTAGAATTATTTTTTTTTTAATTAATTTT
This sequence comes from Pegoplata infirma, assembly GCA_963921195.1. Classification (NCBI taxonomy): domain Eukaryota; kingdom Metazoa; phylum Arthropoda; class Insecta; order Diptera; family Anthomyiidae; genus Pegoplata; species Pegoplata infirma. Next base: position 85,418,564 of record OY992540.1, read on the forward strand.
TTGGAAATCACATACATACTATAACATTTATGCTTATGCGAAAGTAGCAAGAAAAAAAAATCAACCAAACAACATTTTTTGTACATGCATCAACGTCGCAAAAGCAGCATTTTTTAGCTTATGGGTATAGCATAGCATATTATAGGCAATTATAAAGACTGTTATAAACAAAAATGTTTGCAAGAGAAAACATAAGTTTTTTTCGCCGAATCCCTTTCTACCAAATAGGAAAAAAACAAGTGAGTGAGTGTTATATTTGCCAGTGCCGAATATTAAATAACTGTTAATATAATAGAGGGATTCCGCGGAGAAAGAACAATACTATTGTTTTCTTTTGCAAATATTTTGGTTTATAGCAATGTTTCATAGTTTTAAAAAATCAAAATAGACCGTGCAAAATGAATTAAAAAAATGTTATTCAAAAAATGAATTAATTCAAAAAAATAATTAATTCAAAAAAAGAATTAATTCAAAAAAGAATTAATTAAAAAAATTAATTAATTCAAAAACAATTAATTCATGCTTGAATTAATTCTTTGAATTAAAATTGAATTATTCACAAAATGAATTAATTCTTTTTTTTGATTTGAGAAATTGAATGGTGAATTAAAATTTCGAAGGTCTGACCGTGGTTCATACTCAAAACATGATAATCCTCAATCTAATTGAAAGCCGCCACCGTGCTTGTTTTGTTTATTCGCAACACACAAAAAAAATCTGTGTCAGATTGAGCAATCCTACTTGGTAAAACTTTTTTCATACCAAAAAATTTTTTTTACCAAATTTTTGCTAAAATTATGCTTATTATGTAAAATTAAGTACCTTGCACAATAACGCATATTACTTGCACAAAAAAATTATCGAAAGAAAACAAATTTACATTTTGTATTTTTGTGTGCGTGATTCGTTTATTTTTTGTGTTATAAAAACGTGAAAAGGAAATTGATAAATAAAATTAAAATAAATTAATAAATAAAAATAAATAAATAATTAGTTTTTTAAAATATAAATAAATATAAGATAAAAAAATGCTAAAATTAATTTTGCTGTCATAACTTAAAACACCATTTATTTAGCAAAACCAATGGAGTCCCAGACGTATGTTTCGATGAATTACAAATGGAATGATAAAGTGAGTAAACCCCATTCCGAAGACACCAAAAAGGTTTAATAGATTTTTAGTTAAAAATTAGTGTTTGGTAATAATTTTCTATTTTTACAGGGTACTGGTAAATAAATTTTTGAGGCTATGACGAATCCTTCACTATAATACAGAGCGTGGGTACCAGTCCTCCATTTAGTTATAAAATTAAAACCTAAAAACTCATTTATATAGCAAAGCCAATGGAGTCCAGACCTGTTTTGATGAGTTACAAATGGAATCACAAAGTAAGTGTTCCTCCTAACCAAAAGACCAATGGGGTTTACTAGTTTTTTAAATTAAAAATTTATGTTTTGTAATAATTTTCTATTTTAACAGGATGCTTTTAAATAAATTCGTGAAGCTATAGCGGATCCTTCACTTCAAGAAAAAGCGTAGGCAGCAGTCACTGAAGAAAATTGTACATAAAGATCAGTTAGTCGGTGGTAAATAAAAACCTACACAACATTTATTATATTAATATGGATTTATTCTGTGAAAATTTTAATTTCAACAAATATAAAAATTTTATAGAAAATTTTATAGAAAATTTATTTTAGCATAAATGTGGTAATTTTTAGCATTATTTTTAGTCACCTTTTCTAATAATTTTACCAAGTTTTTGCTTAAATAGCATTAGCATTTTCTTCAAAATTTTTTACATAAGTGTTTTGGCTAAATTACGAAAACTACTTCGTCGGTTGTAGTTTTAGCATATTTTTGGTAAAATTATGCCAGATTTTTGCTCACTCCGACACAGATTTTTTTTGCGTGTACAATTTTCTCCAGTGACTGCTGCCTACGCAACTCACACTCACGTGCACTCACGCAAGCTTCACTCACGCAAGCTTCACTCACACTCACGTTGACTCACACTCACAAAACTCTTATTTATAAAAAAAAAATTCAAAAACTAAAATTTCAAAAATCTTTCAAAATTTTCAGCAAAATTTAAAGTTCAGCGAAATTTTACATTTTTTTTTTTTGCTTTTTTCGAGACGAAATCTTAAGTTTAGCCAAATTTAAAATTTTTTTGTTGCTTTTTTTAGTATGAAAGGAAATATGAAGAGAAAATAAATCGCGCAAACTCACGCCAAAAATTCGACTCACGCACACTCACTCACGCAAAAATCTTTCTCACGCACACTCACTCACGCAATTTTTTTCTCCACTCACACTCACTCACAATCACGTGAGTAAAATTGAATTCTGTCACACTCACGCGTGATCACGCGTGAATCACGCTCTAATCTGCTCATGTGCCCATCTCTAATTTGAATCAAGTGAATTAATTCTTTTTTGATTTGAATCAAGTGAATTAATTCTTTGTTGATTTGAATCAAGTGAATTAATTCTTTATTTAAACAAGGAATTAAACAAAAAATTAGTTAATTCTTTCAACAAATAGTTGAAATTAATTCTTTTGAATCAAATCATTAAGAATTAATTTCTTGATTTATTAATATGAATTAATCTTTTTGCGAATAAAAATCAAAAAGTGAATTAATTCTTCAAAGGTCTGAATGTTTCATAGTTTTAAAAAATCAAAATAGACCGTGCAAAATGAATTAAAAAAAATGTTATTCAAAAAATTAATTAATTAATAAAAAAAAGAATTAATTCAAAAAAAGAATTAATTAAAAAAAGAATTAATTCAAAAAATTAATTAATTCAAAAAGAATTAATTCATGCTTGAATTAATTCTTTGAATTAAAATTAAATTATTCACAAAATGAATTTTTTTTTTATGTATATAATTTAAAGAATTAATTCAAGCATGAATTAATTCATAAATTAAAATTTTTGATTTGAGAAATTGAATGGTGAATTAAGGTACCTACATACGACGCAATATTATGTACAATATTCAATTATATTGAAGGTGTGTGGGTAATATTGACGATTGTACAATGGTCAATCTTACCCACACACCATCAATATAATTGAATATTGTACATAATATTGCGTCGTCTGTATGCACCTTTACAATTTCGAAGGACTGACCGTGGTTCATACTCAAAAGATGCGGATCCTCATTCTATTTGAAAGCCGCCCATCGTGCTTGTTCTGTTTATACGCAACGATAAAAAATATTTAGGCCGATATTACACAAGTAATTTGTTTTTCTTTGTATCTCTATTCTTTTAAAAAATTAGCTCACTGAACCTACTCTAACAAATAAAATTGAGACGAAAAAATTTTCGGTGGAATTTTTACGTTGCTGATAAATAAAAATTTAAGAAAAAACAAAAATTATAAACAATTTTAATAAAATATTCTTTGAAAAGTTATAAAAAATAATAAGATAAAGTTAAAAAAAAATAATAATATGCAATAATAAAATAAGCATAAGAGTGAAAGATTTTTAGACGTAGAAAACGAAAAAGACCACGCAACCAAAAGAAGAACAACGATTAGATTTAATGTTGAATGGCTTGGTTGAGATCGAATGTTGGGTAGATGAAATGGAAGGAGGTGGTAGTGTTGTTCGTGGTTGTAAAGAAGATAAACAATTGACTTAAAAGGCTGACTGTTGACTAAAGGGAGACGACGAAGGAACGGTGAAAAACACACAAGGAAGACCTTGAAAATAATAAACAACAAGAATATAGAATTGTATTTGAAAAAAAAAAAAGAAAAATGAAATAAGAGAAATTAAAATGAAATAAGAGAATGCTAAACTAATGATACTAAAAACTAATAAAAGAAAATTAAAATAAAAACAAACATTTAAAACAATTAAAGAAATAGTGTATAATAACAATAAAAACAAAAAAAAAAAAAAAACTTTAGGGAGGGAAGACACTGTAATCAAAGTAAATTAAAGTGAAACAGTTCAATAATGTCTACTTTGCCTTCGCAGACAGTAGTGCAATCAATTAGTGCACATACAAACATGGCTAATACACAAAATATCCCAAATAACTCCTCATCTTCAGCTGTAATCAACCTCCCCACTACCATGATACCAACACCTTTAATTTCACCCTCAGATACAGATCTATCGTCTGCTGGCAGTGGTGGTGGCACCACACTTATAAATGGTCGCGAGGCTCGTAACTTGGCTGAAAAACATCGCCGTGATAAATTGAATGCCAGTATTGGAGAATTAGCGAAAATGGTACCACATGTAGCTGATTCACCCAGACGTCTCGATAAAACGGCAGTTTTAAGATTTGCTACTCATGGGCTACGACTACAATATGTTTTTGGCAAATCTGCGGCTCGCCGAAGAACATCTAATAAAGGAGACAATCATGCAATGACAAACACCTTACTACAATTGCTGGATAGTTTTTTCATAACCCTAACCTGTCATGGACAAATTGTTTTGATTTCATCAAGTGTTGAACATTTATTGGGTCATTGTCAATCGGATTTGTATGGTCAAAATCTTCTACAAATAACTCACCCAGAAGATCAAGATATGTTAAGGCAGCAATTGATACCCAGTGATATTGAATCATTATTTTCGGATTTTGATAATTCCAAACCTGCAACCCCTACCTATAACCAACCACAACAACAACAACAACAACGTTCCTATAACACAACCAGTACACAACAACAACAATCCCAACAAGAAGACGATGATGTTAATGATGATGATCATCATCATCAGCATCATTTAGAAAATGATGAAAACTTTTTAGCTGAAATTGATGAAAAACTAAGATTAGATAAACGCTGCTTTACCGTTAGATTAGCTCGTGCTTCTACTCGTTCAGAATCAAAGAAAATCTATGAAATAGTTAAAATTGATGGTTGTTTTAGACGCAGTGACTTTTCAGCCGTGGCCACAGGTGCTGGTTGCTATCCCATAGTTTCTCAACTTATACGTCGATCACGTAATAATACATCTTCTTCTTCTTCTTCGATGGGAGCAAGTGGCGTTGGAGTTTCTAATGGCTTAAATAGTAGTGGAATGTTTATACCACATCTTTTACAACATGACGCCATTGCTCAGGCTGCATTGCATGGTGTCAGTGGTAATGATATTGTTTTGGTCGCTATGGCCCGTATTATACGGCCACCAAAACTGATTAATTATTCCTTGGAAGCAAATCGTTTAGAATATAAAACACGTCATTTAATCGATGGTTGTATTGTTGACTGTGATCATCGTATTGGCTTGGTAGCTGGTTATTTGCAAGAGGAGGTAAGTGTATACGGCCTAAGTAAGGTTAACATACATTAATAAATTTAACTTTCATACCGGTTAATCAAAAAACAAACAATTAAAAACTTAAACAAATTTTGTTGCTACATATATGAAATTACTTCAGAGTGCTTTTTAATTTGTTTGCACCTTTTTGTGATCTAGCTTCTTACTAGAGTATTCAATTTCGAAAATTGATTAACCGGTTTTTTTTTTATTTTTTAAAAAACTAGATCGATTTTAAATAATTTCAAATATTCGGCCAACCGTTTTTTTTTTGTGTAGGTTAACCGGTTCTTGTAAAAAATATAAATTTACCATTTGACTTATTAAAAGAATTATTTTTGATATTAGATGGTGTAATTCGAATAGAATTATACTATTTATAACATTCCAAATCCCAAAGAAATGGTTCAAGATCCGCCACTACTGTAGGACGAAAACTGAGAATAAGGGCTGCGATTCTTATTTTCTAAAAAATCAAAAAAATTGGTTTAAAATAAGCACTACAAATTAGTGCCTTTGGTTGGTACCGTAGTACCGAGAATACCGGAATTCCCGGTTCTCGGTATTACCGGAAAATGGTCCCGGTTTCCCGGTTCTTTAATTATTCCGGTATTTCCGGTTCTGACAGTATTACCGGTATTCCGGGACTACCGGTATGTATATTTTTTAAAATTTTGTACATTTGAATGTTTTTCTTCGCTTTTACAAAAAAAAAATACAAAAAATATTTACATACATCATTTTTAAATAATTTTACAAACACAACTTAATATATCTGAAATACTGATTGAATAGTGTAATTTAAATATTTTATGATATATAATTTTTTTGTTTTTTGAGAAACGGTACCAGGATCAGAACCGGGAATACCGGCATTCCCGGGAATATATCTAGAACCGGGAAACCAGTACCAGAACCGGGAATACCGGTATTCCTGGGAATACTGAGAACCGGGAAATGGCTGGCACTACAAATCAAAATCGAAAATCTATTAACCGGTTTTATCATTGTGAAAAACTATCGGTTTCGAAAAATTTCAAATTTCGAATATTCGAGTAACAGTTTTTTTTTGTGTAAGTTAATCGATTTTCGTAAAAAATATAAATTTACGATTTAACTTCAAAAATAATTATTTTTGATATGAGATAGTGTAACTCTAATACATACATTCACATCCCAAAGATATGGTTAAAAATCTGCCATTACTATAAGACGATCTTGACATTTTAACACGAATTTTATTTTTCTAAAAAATCTGAAAAAAAATCCGGTTTAAATAAGAACTACAAATCAAAAAAATACACCGAGGGCTTATATTCAAAACTTGCTATCTGCATAATGACATTTTTTATGAGATCAAAAAGCACTGTTATTTTAAGGTAATTCCAAGAGTTATAATTAATCTTTCTTCTACAATATTATTTAAAAAACGTGTTTTTAAAATAATACTTCAGCTTAAAATTAATTTGGAAGATGACAACAAAATCAGTGAGCACATTTCTATTGAAAACTCTCTTTTGAAAATTTTGCAGATAGCAAGTTTTTAATATAAGCCCTCGATACATTAAAAACATAAAATTTATGCAATAAAATAAAAAACTTTTTTTAAGTTAAATCATAATGTATGGGCTTTATTATTTATGGGCACGTAAGCAGATTGGTGCGTGATTCACGAGTGTGTTTGACTTAAACTCAATTTTACTCACGTGATTGTAAGTACGTGCGAGTGGAAAAAAGTTGCGTGCGGAGTCAACGTTGGCGTGAATGAAGCTTGTGTGAGTGTACTTGAGTGTGAGTCAGTGTTGCCACTTTCTGGATAATTATCCAAAAGTGGGACAATTTCAAAATCTTTGGATAATTTTTGGATAATGAAATTTTTTGTGTAATTTTTGTGTAATTTCACCTCAACAATGTTTAGCCTAATTTTGATCATATTTAAGTTTTTTTTTATTATTTTATCGACATTTTCGGCTTAAAAAATAATTGCCAATATGGACTTCAGAATTATTGATTACCAAATACCAGATAATAAATGACGGACATACATTTTTGGACTATAAAAAACTAGTCTTAAGTTTCAGAAATTAAAAATTTTTCTGGAGAATTCCTCTTCCAAAATCTGAAAATTGTTCTTAAACTTCTTTTAATATAACCATTCTCCCATTCTTCAGTTAAAAGAATTTTCAGACGAGAAGACATGTGAGTGGACCTGTCAAAATTTTCTGAAAAATGCTCTTGTTTTTATAGCCTTAACACAAACAGAATAAATAAATTTATCATCTTTAGAAATTTTTCCGAAAACTATTTGATAAGCGGATCAAATATTTAACATATAAGTAACCCCGAAAGGGCAAATCTTACTGAAATACTAAAAGTATTTAAAATACAAATTATCGCCAAATACAACTGCATCAATACTTTTTAACAAAAAATAGAATTAAAAATTTTTAATTTTTAAATAAAACAATACAAAAAATAAATATGTATAATCTTTTGAATTATAAAAAAATATATAATTTTTTTTTTTTTGGTTAAGAAGTTTTTTTTTTGTGTAATTTGGGAGATTTTGGATAATTTTGTGTGTAATTTCCAATTCTATTGGTGGCAACACTGGTGTGAGTAGTCTTAAATTTACTCCAGAGAGTAAGTATGAGTCGAAAAAATATGCTTGTGAGTATGTAATTGTTAAACTCTTAATAAAGAGCTTTAAACTGATAAAATCTAAAAAAAATTAGATTTTTTTATGAAATCGATGTTTGAATCTGATTATTAGTAATCTGATTATTTTAGTAAAATTTAAAAAAAATGGGTTTTTAGAAAAGTTCTTAAATAATATCTTTAAAATGCGATATCGTTTAAAGTTTTTGGGTTTTAGAAAATTGTTATCTTATCTTTAAATGAAAAGTTCTGTATGCGTATGATTAATCTTAAAAATAAATATAATATCCATATTACTCATACGTCCCGTCATTTAACAGGCATTTTTAATTTTGATTTCCCACATAATTTTTATTACGGATTCTCTCGCGGCCAATTTTTTCACGAATTTACCAAAAAATATAAGTTTTCTTTGAAATTACCATTAAAAATATGCAATAAAAACATAAAGTACATACATACATCGTCGGTGCGCCAACCAGAACCGCTATGTGTACATATTTCAAGACTTTTTGAAGAGACTTAATAACAGCTAAATTTGGTACTTTTGCGCTGTTTTTTATAATTCAAATTAATGGAAATAGAAAATTTGCTATATTATTCAACTTTTTATGGAAGAAATATTGGTTAAAGAAGCGCGAAAGGGTAAAATAAAGCTGATTTTTTAGTTTCTTCAAAAAAATTTAACACATAGCGGTTCTGGTTGGCGCACCGACGATATGAAACTCAATTTTACTCACGTAATTGTAAATGGAAAAAAATTGCATGAGTGTCCGTGAGTTTGATTTTATGAGTTTGCGTGATTTATTTCATATTTTTTTTTCTCCAAAAAAATATGAAAACCTTCAATTTTATTAGATTTTAAAAATTTTAATTTTGAAATTTTTTTTGAATAAAAAAAATTTTGTGAGTGTGAGTCAACGAGAGTGTGAGTGAAGCTTGTGTGAGTGCGTGTGAGTCAGGGTTGCAAAATGGGAACATCAAAATTGTACCAACGAGATCATAAAAGTGTACTTTTTCGACCCCAATTGTACCAAAAATTTTATTTTAAATATTTTTTTTATTAAAAAAAGCAAAAAAAAAAACTAAAACTAAAAATCATTTTTATAATAAAATTAATATTTGCACTTTTTTGAGTTAAAAGCAGTCTTCTGTAAAAAAACCCAGTGAACATTTTTTTTACGGGTAAATTTTTTTTTTTTGGCTTTAAACATTTTTCTGAATGACAAAAACTCTTTGTAAAATATTCAGACGGCTTACCAACTACTGTTTTGTGGGTTTTTAACAGTCGAATTCGCAAAAAAAATCATTCAAAGTCCACAGTTTCGGTGAAATTCAATACCAACCTGACGTGGGAAATTTAAGGTCCCAGCAGAAATTTTTATGAACTGGAAACAGCTTTTGGAAAGGAATCACAGCCAAAGAGCGATGTCAGATTTTATAGCACTGATAGCTGACACAGTGAAATCATGTGAGCTTTTAGCGCTGATTAAAACATGTTTCGTATCATTCATTCGCTATAACAAATTTATTAAAATAATCTTAACAAAAAATTAGAATTTTTTTCCCTTACTTTTATTAAATCCTCAAGAGCTCTCTTTGAATACGTTATGGTGTGTTATAAAAAGATGTGCTGCCAAAATATGTTTATTTTTGCTGGGATACAGAAGCCCCAAAATTATCTTTTGAACGGACATGGCTATACACTTTATGTACTAGACTGATATGTCGTGGCGTTATAAACGGAGTTTATGTATAAAAAACATAAACTCAAGAAATTCTAAAATTGTACCAAATGAGTCATTGGTGTACCATTGTACTTTTGAGTTCTGAATTGTACCAAAAAAAGTACAATTGTACCAACTTTTGCAACCCTGGTGTGAGTTGTCTTTAATTTACTCACGTAATTGTGAGTAGAAAAAATGTGCTTGTCTGTGGGGGTGCGTGATTGGGAAAATTCCTGTAGTGAGTGTGAGTCAAAAGTTACTCACGCGCCCATTTGAACTTAATATCAACACTTAAGTGGCATATTTTTTAAAAAATTCGAAAATTTATGAAAAAAATGTAAAAAAAAAAAAAATCTAACATAAAACTTTGTAAATAAAAACCAATTTTTATTTATTGGCAAACTTGTTGTGTAAAAAATAGCATTTTAGATCAAAATTTTAAATTAAAAAAACGATTTTTAAAATAAACCGAAAATTATGTTTTAAAATATCCGGTTTATTGAATACTCTACTTCTTTCATGAATGATTTAAAAGAAATGTGTAAACATTGTAAAACTATAATATAGTTTTACAATGGAAATACAGTTGATATTTTTCGAATTACAATTGGAATCTTCGAATTACAATTGATCTTTTACGAATTACAATTGATCTTTTACGAATTACAATTGATCTTTTACGAATTACAATTGATCTTTTTCGAATTACAATTGATCTATTACGAATTACAATTGATCTTTTACGAATTACAATTGATCTTTTTCGTATTACAATTGATCTTTTTCGAATTACAATTGATCTTTTACAAATTACAATTGGAATCTTCGAATTACAAATGAAATCTTCGAATTACAATTGGAGTATTCGAATTACAAATGGAATCTTCGAATTACAAATGGAATCTTCGAATTACAAATGGAATCTTCGAATTACAAATAGAATCTTCGAATTACAATTGATATTTTTCGAATTACATCTGTAAATGGTGTAGTAGTTTACAAAAAAGCCTTAAAACTTGCCAAAAACTCTCAAATTTTAAAGTTATTGTCAAAAATTTTTATTTTTCTTACTGACCTCTTATAATTCAGAAACCTTTTCACCTACTTAAAATTTATAAAATGTTATGGATAGAAGATGTATAGGGAGGGCTTTCATGTGTTTACAAAGGTACCCAGGCAGAAAATACAAACGGGCCAATACTGGCCCAGTAACGTAAACGGTGGTACAAGTATTGGCAGGACGTAGAATTTTTTGTATTTCAGTACTGACCCGGTTACCCAAATCTACGATCTACGGTTGGCCCAGACGTTCAGACAGCATCGTAAAAGCACTGTAAAAAACAAAAACGAAACGTTGTCCCAATATTTTAAATACAAAAAAATCGGTATTTATTTCATATTTTTATTTATTTATATTATTTTTTCAAGGCATACTGGCATATTGAATGGAAAAGATTTTAAATTGAATGTTTTAGCACTTTGCTGTGACATCCCAGCTAGGGTTCTCTTTTTTGTCTTAATCAACTTTATGATTTGTTTTACTTGTTGCCAAATTAAAAAAATATATTTTCCAAAAAAAAAATACAACGATTATTACAACGATTGATCTTAATGTTATCCACATAGCGGATGAGGTAATTAATACAAGGGCCTCAATAACAGAGTTTTCAGCTTTTTAAAATAGCCAAGGGTATATTAAATCACTTATAAATTTACCAACCAATAATATATGTTTATTACAGTGCTTATTAAATACTTGCTTTTTTAAGGGCGGATTACTCAATAAAAAAATTAGCTGCTAACTGCCGATTTAACGGAGCCTTATGTTAAAATTTGTATGAAAAAGTTAAATTTAACGGAGAGTTATTTTATAACGGAGCATTGAGTAATCCAGCCTAAGTAATAGTAATATAATGATGGGAACGAAAATTTTTAGTGCTGAACTTCCGGTTAATAAATAGAATAATTACAAAACAAATAGTTTTAGTTCACACCAAAAAATGTAAAAAAATAATAATATTAAGCGGCAAGATTTTTTGTAATAAAGTACTGGTACAGCACTTTTAGGGCTGTTATTTCCAACACTGTCATAGTACTCTATTTTCATAAAAAAGATACTTTTTTGTACCGCTGGCAATTTCTGTCTGGGTATATGTAGATTTTTTCAACAATGTGCTCGATTCTCGAATACGACTTCACCATTTAAAAATTTGATATTCTTTCGAGTCTTAAGATTTTTAAACTTATTCTTGTAATTATTAAAGATATTAACTATATCTTTAATTGTTACAAGAAATTTTAATATCTTAAAATTCGAAAGAATATCAAATTTTTAAAAATTGGGTTAATGGTGAAGTCGTATTCAAGAATCGAGCACAATAGCTAAATTTTTTGTTTTTTGAAACTTTTTTGAGTTTATCGATTTTTTCTGCGATAGTTTATTTCACAACCTTCATACATATTTATAAAACTGTTCTTAAGAGAATTAAACTTTAATTGTAATGAGCTTTAGTCTGATGAAATCGGTTAAGAACTTAAAAAATTCATTATGTGGGTGAAATCAAAAAATGTCAGTGTTTTGAGCCAAAATTGTACAAACAAAAAATTTTAATTTTTGGTAAATTTTTTTATTAAAATCGATATGTTACATCACTACTAATATAACTATAAAAGATCTCTTCTACAAACTGTTTGAAACAAATTTTATTGACATTTTTATGATTTTTTTGGTGACGGAGTTTACATTCACCTTAGAAAAATACATAAAATTTTTTGAATTTTCTTTGAAAACATTTTATTGTAATTTAAAACACTTATTTATGTAATTGCTAACAATTTTTGTAATTAGGATTTTTTTCTAGTTTTTGTTATTAAAGATTTTACAATTATTTTTTATTTTAATAGGATTTTTCTAAAGAAATGTAAAATAATTTTATTATTATTTCTGTTAAAATAAGTTTTTTTACTTTTTTGAATGACTAGTGTTAATATTTGCGTCGGTTTTAACAACTTCATAAGGTTTTTTAATGCAATCTGCAAAAAAAAAAAAAAAAGTTGACGGAGTTTACAGAGACGGAGTTTACATTTCATCACTTTTTGCCCTTTTTTTCGAAAACTATTTGTCGTAAATTGGTTTCCGAAAAAAAATCATTAGATGTCAACTAGATACGTCAAAATATGACGATATTTCAGATGCACGCTAAGTAGTTTTGTTGTAAACGTGGAGACGGAGTTTACAGCATTTTTCGATTTTTCATTTATGATTTAGCTTTTCATACAGGGAAATTAATATGCAGGGAGCACACTTGAAACCAATGATGCAAAATGATACTTTATAGCCTCGCGTTTAATAAATGGGGCAATAACCTTTTATTTTTCTAAACACAATACGTCAAAAACAACAAAATTGTCAGGTTCCATAATGTCTAAAAAAAGTGTCGAAAAATCGTTACACAATTGAAGCCGTGTTTGTATGGGTAAAAGAGATAGTTATGACTATACAAAAATATTTTTTAAGAACGTCAACATGCTCTCTTTAAAAATGTAGTCAATTATTAAGAGTTTGGGTTATTGGTTTTTAAGATATAACCGGTTAAAGTTTAAAAATTGAAAATGTTACTGGCGACGGAGTTTACATTTGGCCTACAAAAATGAAAATAACTTGTTTAAAATAGCTTACTAGTAAACGGACTGTTGTTGGTTATGTAGAATGCCAATTTATGCGACGTTGTACATTAAAAAATATGCGAATACTTTAACCCATGTATGAGATATTACACGATTACATGGTTTGGTTGACATTTTTTGATTTCACCCATGTAATTAATGTGGAGATAGGGCGTAGGTATGTCTTAAAAAAATGTTGTAGGGTAAAAATAAATTGGGGTCGGTCTCACTAATGACCCCTCTCGGACGCACCATTGGACCGGTAGAAGCTGATTAAATAAAACAAATTTACAAAAAATAAAAAAAATTGTATGGAGACCGCCTTAACAATTAGAGATAGAGGGTAGGTGTGTTCATAGAAAATATATAGAAAAAATATATAGAAAAAAGAGCCGGTCTTATAAATGACCCCTCTATGACGCCCCATTGGAGCAGTAGAAATGATTTTAAGTTTGGAAAATTACAATATTTTTTTTTCAAAAAATTTAAAAAAATAGTAATAATCGTTATCCCACGATCCTCCTGGGCAAAAAAGTTGTAGAATCGATAGAAGTTTTATGCCATGTTCACACTACAAGAACTTACCATGGTAAGTTGAGATGATTTTATGATTTTTCTTTATGCTAGTACAATTTGAGATGATTTTGTAAATCACTATATGATTTTGTTCAAAGGAAAATCACATAGTGATTTTAAAATCACGCTAGTCTGTATACAGTATTACACAATAAAATTTCAAAAACAACGAAGAGTACAAACATTTTCAAAAATGAGATTTAAATTTTATAACTTAAAAATCGCATACTAGAGCGCTTTTAAGATTTTTTTTGGATTTTTTTTTTAAAGTACGTAAAAAAACAAAAATTTTGAAAAAAAAAGAAATTTGGACCATTGAAGATGTTATGAGTAAAAAAAGTTTGAGTAAAGAACAAACTACCAATTTTCAAAAATTCGATATCTTTTGAACGGGTCATCAAAAAAATCTGAAAATTTACCACGAAGGAGTTTTCGAAGGGTACTAAAAACTGTTAACAAAATGGGACACTTTTTTTCAAAGTGTCCGATTTGACATGGAATGCCCCATATACATTTTAAATAAAAATTGCAATAAACTAAATACATATATCTATTAAAAAAATAGAGCATTATAGAAAAAAGTTTTAATTAAATTAATATAAATGTACACTTTCTGGATATATTGACAGGGAAATTAAGTAAAATAAAGTTAGTAAAATAAACCAGCGAAAGCAAAAACATTTAAGCAATCTAGGTTTGTGGAAGATTTTTAAAGTGGAGCAAAAGTTCATTTCTAAATACTCCGTGTGATAATGAAAACGTACGTAGATTAAGCGGTAAGTCATTCCAATTCAGTTCTAATAAGAAATGATCTTTCAAAGACAGAACAAGTAATGAGTGGAATAAAAATCTGAGAGATTCTTATAGACCTGGAAAAAATAAACCTCGATAGTAAATAATTGGGAACGCCGTCCTTAATTATTTTATAAAAAAATATTAAATTTTTTTATGTTTTTTGGCGCGTTTAATCTGAATCAGACCTTGGAATTGTTTTATTGCATCAGGTTTTTGAGATTTTTAATATGTCTCGATATTTTTAAAACAGATTTTTTAACCTGTTGCGCCCTGTGATAAAAATTTAAAAAAAAAAATTAGATTGTTTAGAAAAGTACTTAAAAAATATGTTTTAAATGCGATATCGTACAAAGTTTTTGGTTTTTAAAAAATTTTTCTAACGTAATCTTTAAATGCAGAGTACGTATGCGTATGATTAATCTTCAAAATAAATATAATATCCATATTACTCATACGTCCTGTCATTTAGCATGCATTATTAATTTTGATTTCCAACGTAATTTTCATTACGGGCTAGAGATGGGCGTGAGTGCATTTTTAATTACACTCAATTAAGAAAAATTCAAATTACTCATATTTTTATTTGCTGCCATTTATTCACTATACGCATGAATAAATTTCTCGAATTCTCGAAATTTTTTTAATGCGGCTGAAAATGCGTTATGAAAAAAAAATACTTTTTAATGTTTTGCAGTGCCGGTCACGGGCTTTCTTCAAAATTTAATGTAAAATTTCGTACCGTCTAATTTGTAAAATACGTATATAAGTAGAAAAGTTAAATTCGACTTGGCCGAATTCATGAATACCCTCATAATGTCCGTCTGTGGAAACCCGAAGTTCGGCTCGAATATGTCTTGTTTTGAGTTATTGAATGGGAAAATCGGCCAGGAAGAAAAAGTTCCACCTTGAACTTTACACTTTTGTTTAGAAAATAAAAAATTTTTATAACGTCTCCCAAAGAACACGCCCTCTTAAAATGCCACTGTATTTTTTTTACATTTTGGAGTAAAATAATCAAAAGTTGTTTCATTTAATATTCAAACTTTTTGTTTTTTTTTCAGGTTCGTAATTTAAGTCCGTTTTCATTTATGCATCAAGACGATGTCCGTTGGGTTATAGTTGCTTTGCGACAAATGTACGATTGTAATAGTGATTATGGTGAAAGTTGTTATCGATTACTCTCACGTAATGGTGATTTCATATATTTAAATACCAAAGGATATTTAGAAATTGGTAAAGGAACGAATAAAGTGCATTCTTTTGTCTGTGTCAACACTTTACTAGACGAAGAAGAAGGAAAACGTAAAGTTCAAGAAATGAAAAATAAATTTTCTATTATAATAAATGCCAAAGTACCAACAAATACAACGCAAGATGCGACAGCATCACAAAATCCTCAACAATTGGAAAGGATAGTATTGTATTTGATAGAGAATTTACAAAAGCGTCAAACGACAAATAGCTGTGTAGTAGATGAGATACACACGGAGGACGATGTAAAGCGTCATACAAATACACCGCCTTTGGCTTTAGTACCACCGGAAACAGCGTCGGTAAAAAATTCAATCTCAAAGTCGGTAAGTGTGGTCATATCAACAGCAGCTAAGAGTTTTCTTTTACAAAACAATGCAAAGAATAATAAAGAATCCGCGGACTTGATACAAAATAAAGAACAAAAGCAAACGGAAAATATTAAAGAATTGCCTATGATGCCGCAACGGCCAAGTGTATTAAATATGCGACCTAAAACTACTCACGATACAACTTTTGAATTATATTCTTCTTCATCTACTTCAAATCCCAGTTCACCTGATAATTCTCAAACAGCTCAAAATGTTTCTGTATTAAAACGTTTACATGTAGAAACATCAAGTATGCGAACAGCAACAGTTACAGCATCAGCAACTACGTCATTTTCATCTCCCATCTTAAAAGAAGATGATGAGTTTCATTCACCTAAACCAGCCAAGCGTACTTTAAATAATTCAACCTCCTCCCCCTCCACATCATCTACAATTATTTCACCAACTACCAAACGAAATGATGATAAATCAGATATTCATGATTTTATTTCATCGTCATTACTTGATGTTGGCGAATCATTACATTGTATTGATGCTCGTACGTTAACATTACGTCAACAATGTTCCAGTCATCGACTACCGATTTGTCTGGATAATAAATTGGATGCCTTTATTATAGAACAACAAAAAACCAATGAATTTTTGGTAAATATTAAAAATGAATATGAAGTCTATAAGGAACAACAAAATCCTTCCAATTCTCCAAAACATACAATGATACCTAAACGAACACAACAACAACAGCATCAGCAACATCTTTCTTCGCCGGATATACTTTAGTAAGGGGTTGTTTTTTTATCATTTTCTATTTAAGAAACTATATAAGGGCCTGTGTGAAATGGTAGCAAAGTATTCTTCATAGTAAATTTTTGACACTGTTGAGGTGAATAAAATTTCACTAGCCCATTGGGCTAGTAGAAATTTTGACAAAAGAATAGAAATTTTTGAAATATGAAAAAAAGTGTATACAAACAACAATAAACCATAAAACCAATTTAAGTTTTGAAATTAAAAAAAAATAGAAAAACAAAACATACACAATAAAACATGATGATCGGACTGGAGGTGTCTAAGGACAAGATTGAAGATATTATGGGACTGGAAAAGAGTCAATGGCAAAGAGGCGAAAGGCTGGGATTTTTTTAAAGAAAATTCATGAATATGCCGCCAAGAAAGTTGACACCCTCCATCAATTTTGTGCAGGGAAGTCATAGGGTGCATGAAGATTTCCGCGGCTGGATTACTGCTGACTTCTGGCTAAGATGTTTGTGACTTCTGTATTATTTTTTGGTGTCCACAATAAAAAGTTTTTTATTGAAAAATTTTATGATTTTCTTTTTAAATTATTCGAAGGAGACCTGGGACGTTTTAAATAAACAAATGTCCCAGGACCTGTGACTTTCTATGAACAAGATTTGTTAGAAAAAGAGAAAACTCTCCCAAAATAAAGGTCACAGACTAAAAAGCATTTTTGCTATAGAAAAATATTAGCTTCTTCCATATTTTTAACACAGAAAGTCTTACACTATAGAAAATTGGGACAAAATCTGAGACTGCAATGTTTTTAAGCAAAAAAATATTTTATTAATTGCAACGGTTTTAGTTGTTAGTTAATTGCAATTAGCAAAGAAAAATTTATCCTAAGAATATTTAGCATTTCATTTTTTTTCTTTTATAAACAAATTTCAAAAATTTACTATTGTCAAAAAAGTTATCATTTCACACAGCAGAAATGTGAAATTTAATCACCATAGGAAAAATATTTTTCACCATAGTACTTTGCTACCGTTTCACACACGCCCTAATTAGTTATTGTTGTTTGTATGTAAGTAGTAGTTATATGCTCTGTTATTTCCTAAGATTTTCTACTCGTCTCTATTTTTATATTTTCTTCTGTGTAATAATGGTATGCAAGAACAAATAATTGTAATTATTTTAAGTTTAAAAATTCTATTAAGGTGGTCTTTATTTTTTTATTTTCGATTTTCCAAAAATCGGAGCCCAGTTTTGAGTGAGGTTAGGAAAAAAAAATTTGACAAAAATATCGAGCTCGCAAAATGGAAAGAAAGAAAAAAAAAAGGTGTCTTGCTATACATCATATTTATATATTTTGATGCGCTGAACACAAATATCATAAAATTTTAATGATATTCGTTTTTGAGACATCGCTGAAACTTGCAAAAAAATCTGAGTTTTCTTACGTTCAATAATTTAAAAAAAATCTCAAAATTTCAAATAGCGATATTCGAAAACCGTTCGTCTGATTTAAAAATAAATGGTTTTCGTGTTTAGCTCATCAACATTAATAAATATGATGAAGTCATACGTTTGTATATTAGGGTGTCCCAAAAAAAAAAGTTGTCCGGGCTCAAGCATAATTTGAAAGCTTATAGGGTAAAGTATTTTTGAGATTTTTCGGAAAAGGTTTTAAGGTCGCGCAAATCGATTTTTTGCTGAAAAACCGCTTTGCCGACACTTTTTTTAACTTTGTTTATAAAATCGTTAATAACAACGAGTTTCTTCACTACTGAGGTAATACGTTTAATGAAAATTGTCCAAACTTTATTTTTGTGTGCATAAACTATAAGTTTTGGCAACACTTTTGCTCATTTGGGTACCCTACATTAGATTTTTTCGTAAATTTTCCATAAATTTTGATAATAACGCTTTGTAACTTTTAAAATTTCTATGAAAGTCAAAAAAAGTAATAATGCAGTTTGAAAGATAAATTAATTCTTTATAATTTAGAAACAATAATTTTTGAATTCGCTCTTACCGTTCCTGAGTAATGTCATTTTAAAACTTTCAACCCAGTGTATAAAACTAATAATAAAATCAAATATTGAATTTAAAAATGATATTGTCTTCCACTATTTAATATCTAAGGGTAAAAACTTGTAAATAGGATATTTATGATGGGTTTAAAAACTGAATACCGGGACTATGAGATGCAGCTTTCAGAAATAACAAACAAGAGTCTTAAATTCGGTTGTTCAGAATATTTTATGCCCTGCAATATGTAAAAAAAATAAAAAAAATATATATAAAAATGTTTTTTGACAAGGCCGTCTTGGTGGTCCCAAGCGGCGGCCGTAAGGGGAGACCTTCCCTCTCGTGATAAATATTACCAATATATTCATCGTGCTTTTTCCACTGAAATAATCAAATTTTTATCATTATTTGAATAAAACCGCGCCCACAAAATGGGGCGGGACGAAATAAGCATTTTCTTATTTCCTAGGCGCAGGTACATGACTATATACATCTTCTTTTACAAAAAAGTTTTCTTTTTTTAACAAAAATACAAAATATAATGTAAAAAAATACGTTATTTGTTGATTCTTCAAGGGGCAACTTTTTTCCCCCTTGACCGATTTTTCCCATTTGTGAAGATAACCTTCCTATGACCATAAGACATATTCGTGCCTAACATCAGGAGTCTATCTCTTTAAATTTTGACTCCATCATGTCTTTTACAGCCGGACGGACGGAAATTTTGACCTACTGCCGTAAATTACCACCAAACGTGACTTGTTAGGGAGTTGCTAAAAGCAGTTTTGTGTTCAGCATCAAAAAATCTTATAGGTCCACCTTCTAACATTTCTGTTACTGACCAAAACTCGATTTTTCCAGGTCTTTATAAGTTTATTATTTTACTATTAGTTTTGTACAATGGATAGAAATCTTTAAAATGGTATTACTCTGGAACGGAAAGAGCAAATTCAAAAATTATTTTTTTTAAATTATTTAGAATTATTTGATCTTTCAAACTGCATTGTTACTTTTTTTGACTTTCATAGAAATTTAAAAAGTTACAAAACGTTACTTTCAAAATTTGTGGAAAATTTACGAAAAAACCTTATGTAGGGTACCCAAATGAGGAAAAGCATAGCCAAAACGTTTAATTTATGCACACAAAAATAAAGTTTGGACATTTTTCTTTAAAAATGTTACCTCAATAGTAAAGAATATCTTGTTTATTTGCAAACTTATAAAGAAAGTTAAAAAAAACGGTCGTCAAAGCCGATTTTAAGCAAAAAATGGATTTGCGCGACCTTAAAAACTTTTCCGAAAAATCTGAAAAAAATCTCAAAAATACTTTACCCTATAAGCTTTCAAATTATGCTTGAGCACCCAAGAAAATCGAATAAAGGTTTTTTTTTGGGACGCCCTAATGTATATGTCTTCTATCGAGCTCATATTTTTACCAATTTTTTTTTATCCCAAATTCTAACAAAATTGATCTCCTATTTTGAAACAGAAGAGTTTTCAATTTTCCCTTACACTGAGAGTCCACAGTAATTTACATGAATGGGGTTGTCAACACAAAATATTTTGGATATGGGAAAAGGTTTGTGGATAAATTTTGTGTATGTATTTACGTTAAAAAAATTTAAGTGAGCGACTACGTCATATTTTCAAAAATGTTTTTAATCGATAGGTTTTCACGATATTTTTTAGTACGTTAACTAACTACACAATTTAAAAATTTATTTTCGAAATTACAAATTATTGCCTCGCTTCTGTCTTTTACAACTTTTCAATTCACATGAAATTTTCCGAATCACATGAAATCGAGTTTGTTGTTTTGTTGTCCACGCTTTCATTCGATTTTGAAATCAAATAACTAAAATCCAAAAATAATTATAAGGAAAAAAGTGCATTCGTTTTACTTTCACCAAACTTTAAACAAAACGAAAAAAAAAACAAAACGAAAAAAAAAAAAATTTCCGAAATTTTTTTCGGTGTTCTAGATTTCACTTCCAATTATTTTTTGTCGTTCTGTTTCACATAAAAAAATTTTGGTGAAAGTGAATCGAATATACTATTTTCGTTATAATTTTAAGCTTTTAGTTATTAGATTTAAATTTCGAATGAATACGCGAAAAATAGAACATTGAATTCGATTTCATGTCGTTCGGCAAAATTTTTGTGAATTAAATATTTGTGAAAGATTGAACAAAGACCCAGAACACAAAAACAAATCGAAAATTTTTATTTTCACATTTTTTATGTGAATTACTTTTTTTTTGGAACACCGGCCTATATTTCAAAAATGTCAAATTATTTTTTAAAAATTTCCATTTATATTTCAGAAATTTGTATTTTTATTTCAGAAATTTCGAGCTTACGTTTGGACGCTTAAACCCCACATGTCCAAAAAGTGGATTAGAAAGATCACACTTCATCTTGGGGTGCCTATCCAGTGCTGAAATTTTTCTATTTATTTATTTTCTATTTTCTAAGCCAGAGAATATTTTTTTGAAATTCAAAAATTCAAATTTTATCAGATCTTCTTAGATTCAGGTCAGATCTATTTAGATTTCAAATATCATCTTTATATGATATCGCTAACCTCCAAAAACCAGAGGTGAAAAATATGCATTCTATGGTGGGTCAATTTTTTTTTGTAAATAGGGGTATAGCAAAAACAAAATCTACACGAAATTTCCCTGAGAAACTATAGGTCTAAAATAAAAACCTATCTCCTGCCGAGAGACATATCGGGATCTTGGAAATGGGGAAAATCAATGAAACTTTCCGATTTTCAAGCAAAAAAGGAATCCAAAGACATTGCCCCAAATGTCCAATATTTTTGTGTGTTAATATTGACCCGAAAAGATTACTTTTCCGACTCCGACGATTTTGAAATTCAAAAAAAAAAAATTATATAGATCTGAACCACTTGTTTTACGTTTTACCTGTGTCTTCTAGAATAAATACATACAAAAAATGAGAACCGTGTTCTACATTTGAACATTTTGACATCTGGTGTGGGATACCTCGTTAATATTTTTTTTTTTAATTTTAATTATCTACAAAAAAAAAAAAAATACAAACAATTTCCTTAATTTTTTTCTTAAAATTAAATTTTGATATACTGCAATTAAAACAAATATTTTTTTTAATTAAATAACATTAACCCTCTACCCGCAATCTTTTGTTGCTTTGAAATTTCCACTTTAAGTTTGAAAAACCAGATTTTGGTACAAATATTAATCGTGTCAATATAATTACGTACACCGAAAAAAATCCCTGCCTTATATGTACGAAAACGTTCGTACATTGTACGAAAAATTTCGTTGTTTCGCAGCACGAAATTCTTGCGTACAATGTACGAAATGCACGAAATTTTTTCGTAAAATAAACGAAATTATTTTTGTATTTTACAAAAAAAATTCGTAAAATAAACGCAATAAATTTTTGTGTTTTACGAAAATTTTCGTAAAATTAACGAAATATTTTTTTTGTTTTACGAAATTATTTCGTAAAATAAACGAAATTTTTTTTTTTTTTTACGAAAATCGTTTGTAAAAAAAAATCGTTAAATAAACGAGATTACATGTAAAAAATCTTTCTTGAGAATAAGAACAACGTTTTCAACGTTTTGACAGCAACATTTCCAAGCAATTAATTGTTTCTTCTTAACAGAGACTTATAAGAGTTCATTCATTATTTACAGTGATTTTGTTGCTACGTTCACACTACAAGAACTTATGATGATATGTTAAGATGATTTTTTTTTTTGGAGGACCACCTCCCCACATGTAAAAAAAACTTATATCATCAAGCGGCAAATTTTATTTGATCCGATTAGCCTTAAATTTTAATTGATCCTTAAAATAAATAAAAACCAAGTGAGAGCTTCAAATTCGGCTGTGCCGAATCTTTTATATCCCAAATAAGTAAAAAATTATCAGAGTTATCATTATTGAAATTAATTCTTTATACTCACGACCACAAGACATTTTCTAATCCCCTGGGTCGAAGCACAGTATTTAAATTTTTTTTGACATAAAAATGTTTCGTATTTTTAACAAAAATGCAAAAAACACTTTAAAAAAATTAGGTTTTTCAGAGGTTGGTTTATTTATTTAAGGGCATTTTTTTTTTTTTTTTGCATGGACCGATTTTGCCCACATACGAACATACGAACTTAACCTTCTGATGACCAAAAGACTTGTTCGCGCTAAACTTCAGGAGTATATCTTTTTTATTTGGATGGTATCCGTGTTTTATGCAGACGGACATTAATAGAATGCCTTAGAATCTATTATAGATCAATAATATATATACTTTATGGGGTCCCCGACCGATATTTCGAAGCGTTACACACGAAATGACAAAGTGATTATGCCCCAATACTGTAGTTGGAGTGCATAAAAACACCCTTTAAGCTTTTTGAAGATTTCTTCTATTTTTTTTTGCGTAATATAAAGTCCACTTTCGTATATTTTACGAAAGAAGTTTTTACGAATTATTTTCGTAAAAATACGAAAGTCTGTACACTTTTTTTTGTAATATGTAGGCAACATTCGTATATTTTACGAAAGAAGAATTTACATTCTTTTTTTCGTTACTTTCGTAAAATTACAAAAGTTTTTACAAAATTTTTTTCGTAATATGTAGTCAACATTTGTAAATATTACGAAAAAAATATTTACTAATCATTTTCGCTACTTTGGTAAAAATACGAAATTCAGTACTAAAGTTTTTCGTAATATTTAGTCAACTTTCGTGTATTTTACGAAAAAACTAAGTACGAAACTTTTTTTCGTAAAATGTTGCATGGATTTTTTTCGGTGTGGCGATCTTTCGAAAACCAACCATTTTCAAGATATTTTCAGTTTTATTTTCAATTTTCAAAAATTTAAAACTTTGACCGTTAAGGTGCATATTCTGTTCGTGTTCACGTGAAAAAAAATTTCAAACTCCATGTAAAAAAATATGTTTTTGGCAACTCGGCTACATAAAAAAAAAATTGTCAAAGAACGAAATTCATAGTATTTATGAACAAATACATACAAAATTATGAACTTTTTTATTAAATTTTTAAACATTTTCATAGTATTTATGAAAAAATTATGAATATTTCAAAGTTCAAAAGTATTATGAAAAAGTTAATAAATGAATTTCTTCATAAATACTATAAATTTCGTTCAATGGCAAATTTCTTTTTTTGTGTATATTATGGGGAAAACGTTTAAACTGATTTTAAGTATATAAAACCTCATAAATTTTGCAATAAAATGGACACTTAAGATTTGTTATGATTGTTTATTTCTTCTAATATTTAAAAATTTTCGTTTTTAATAGTTTTTATTACGATTTTTGACGTTTTAAAATTTTATACATGAAAAACAACTTACTTTATCGGTTAATATTATACGATTGGCCTTATATTTGTACCACCTAAAAGTATTAGGCCTAGTGAAACTTAAGTTTGTCTGGTGACTGGGGAAAGTAAAAAAATTGAGGGAAGTAAAAAAAATTAAAAAATTTTTAATAACATTTTCTAAATTACGTCTACTTAGTTAAATTTTTTAAAAAATGTGTATGTGTTTAGGCCAAATTTATGTTTTTTGTTGCAAATTTTATAATTGTTTTTTGTTTGTTTTGTTTTTTTTTTGTTTTATTTCGTATGTAAACTGATGTTTAATCTTCCCTAAAATCTAAAACATAATATAATTAAAATATTTTAATAAAAGTTCTTACTGAATATTGAATATTAACAAAATGGAAAAAATTTATAAATATAAATTATATTGATATATGTATATTATACTAGATATATGTATAATATAAACATTTTATATATTTTTCATACATAAAAAAATTTATTAGAAAGAAAATAATTTTATTAAATAAATAATAAAAATATGTAATACTACATTTGTACCGCAAAGAAATGTTTGTAAAACAAAAGCATAGTTTTCTTTAGCAATTGTTTGTTAAGGCGTGGTATATACAATTTATATGTAAATGTATAGTATGTAGTTAGTAGTTTTATAACATATAAAATATTTTTATTAAAATTCAATTCAAATGAAAAATACATAATTTAATCAAATTTTTGTGTCGTATAATTTTTAGTTTAACTTTAAATAATTATAATCAAAAAATAAATACAAAAATTTAATTGCTTCTATTTATAAAAGAAAAAAATAAATATAACAAAAGATGTTTTATTGAAAAATAAGTTAAAATATATTGACGGCCTCCACCGAAATTTAAAACAGACTAACAAGACTTACGGGTTCTGTTAGAAACAACGATTTTAAAGTCCCGAACACAAAATTTGCATTTTGAATTAAAATAAGCCTTAAAAAGGTTTTTTTTGAAAAGTTATCTAAGTTTCGAAAATTTTATTTATTGTTTTTTTCTGTAAGTACAGATCGAGCTCGGGCTCTAATTATACATATTTGTTATAAGGGTTTAATTAAAAAAAAAATGAAGAAGAAAATTTGCATTTCCAAAAATTATAGACTATTCTGGTAGTCCCCTACCAGTTTCAAGCACTCCAGTTACTGTTATCATCAGTAGGATTTTAAATGTCGGTTTGTCTTGTTAATGAAAATTGTGTTTTATATATGTGAATATTTATATTCTCTACTAAAGATGCCTAATCACGTGATTCACGTGATTAGCTCAAAAAAATATACATATATTTGCAATAAAAAAAAACTACCCAGCAGAAATTTTGCTGAACTGGCAGCAGCTTTTGGAAAGGAAACTCGAGTGAAGGAGCGCAACCAAACCTGCTGAATTTATGCATACTTCTCTAAGGCGATGTCACACTTTAGCGCGCTAGTTGGATACACCGAAAAAGCGCTCTTAAGATGCTTTGAATTCACATCTCTTTAAAGCGCTGAAAAAATCGCTATAAAGATGCAGTGAATCCATGTATCTTTTTAGATCTATTTAAGCAGAATAAAGATGAAGAACATTGGACTATTTCTGAAATACAAATTACAAAATCTGAAATGCAATTGACTATTTCTGAATACAATTTGAAAATCTTAAATACAATTGATTAATTCTGAAAATCAGTTGACTCCCTGCAAGCATTTGGAGGAAATATCGCCTAAGAGATCTAATTACATTTAAAAAATTTCCAATTATATTTCGAAAATTTCAAATTATATTTCAGAAACTTCCATTTATATTTCAGATATTACCATTTATAACCAAAAAATGTTTAATTACATTTCAAAAATTTTCAATTATATTGGAAATTTTTGAAATATAATTGGATATTTTTAAAAATAATTGGAGAGTCTAAAATATGATTGGACATTTTTTGTAATATAGTTTGTATTTTCTGAAACTAAAGTAGAAATGGTGTACTCAATTTTTTTCATTCAAAATGTGTTAAAGGTGCTGTGATTGAAGCTCTCTTTGTAGCGCTGATTAATGCGCAATAATGATGCAGTGAAATCATGTGTCTTTGTCCAAAACTCATGGTTTTTTATTCAAAAAGTGTTAAATATATTTAAAAGGAAAGCATGTGTGAAATTTTATCAAAATATAATTTTATATTTTAAGTTTTATATAAAAAATCTTAACAAAAAATTTAAATTGATTCCCCTTACTTTTACTGCATCCTCAAGAGCGCTCTTTGGATGCGCTTCGGTATGCTATAAAAAGATGCTGTGTCGCCAAAATCTCGATTTATTTTTGATGAGTTATTAAAAGTGTTGAAAAAAAATATTTATTTGCAATTTCGGTTGCGAATCAAACAAATGTAACAAATATTTGTGATTGCGTGATTCACGCGTGAATCACGTGAGTGAGCGTAATCACGTGACCCATGCCCATCTCTAGTTTCTACAGAATAAATTTTGACAGATTTCAACACTACAATTCCATTTCAAGCAATCTCAACCTCACCTCATACTTTCTTTCAACTTTTTTTGTCTCTTACATTATTTCGCAATGCTTACCAAAATTTTGTTTGAACATTTTTTTATATCCCGGGCACAAAAGTTTTTTGGGATTTTTTTGTATCGTTTTGGGGTAGTATTCTGTGGAAATAAATATTTTTTTGTTTTTGAAATAATGGCACAATGCAAGTTTTTATTGTTGATGTTTAAAAAAGTTAGCGTTGTGCCAGCACTTCAAATACAAAAAAAAAAACTGTATTCTACAGTCAAAGCGATGGAATTCCAGCAGAAGGTTTTTCACCGTAGCATAATTGTTTTAAGTGGCTTAACTAGAAGAAATCGTTAATGAAGTCACGATTTCGCGATTTTTACTACTTAAAAGTCCCATAATTCGCAAAAAAAAAAAATTGCAATATTTTTGAATCAGATCTTTGCTAGACTGGGAAGACCTATTTTTCCAAAAAGATAGCGCCAACAAAAAAAAAAAAAAACTTAGTGACCATGAAATATGAAAAAATGTGTAATTTTTTGTGTTTTGTTCTTGAACCGCGATGCGCGAGGGTAATCAAAAAATAAAAGTAAAAATCGATACGGCCTACTGGACAAGTACTTTTTTTTACAAAAAAAGGCACTTTGCTAGTACTATATCACTGCAACACAATTTTGTATCTTAGATGGAAAAAAAGAAAGTATACCAATAGTATACCAATACTCCCAAAGATTCGATTTTTTTTATGGCCCGCTAAAGTTTTAATTTTTTTTTTTTAAATCGTTTTGAATTAGTCAAAAAAAATATTAAATCTAATTTTGAGGTAAATAATGTGTCTTCAGTGAATTTTGATGGTGGTTCTTTTTTTAGAACATATTAAACCTCTTTTTAAAGGGTTAAAATGTTTTAAAAAAATTTTTTGCAACAAATTTCACTAGGGGTTGTCAAGCCCCAAAAGTTCGTGCAAAAAAGGGTTAAATGTTTTGCGTTTAAAGGGTTAAAATTTTCTACAAAAAAATTCTGCATCAAATTCATAGAAAACAAGTAGAAAAGTTAAATTCGACTTGGCCGAATCTATGAATACCCTCCACAATGCCCATTTTAAGAGATAGTAAATTTTCTAACTTGAAAAAATAACAGTTATGATTAGAAATATTTTATTTTGTGTAAAAAATTTTTTTTTTAGTAATTTAAAAAAAAAAAAAAATAATTTTTTTTTTGAGTGTAAAATTTTTTTCGAATTTTACATTCAAAAAAAAAATTTACTAATTTTGTTTTGAGTGTAAAATTTTTTTTAGTAATTTTTGAAAAAAAAAATAATTTTGTTTGGATGTAATTTTTTTTTTAGTGTAAAATTTTTTTTGAATTTTACATTAAAAAAAAAAATTTACTAATTTTTTTTTTGAGTGTAAAATTTTTTTTGAGTGTAACATTTTTTCGGTTGTATTTTTTTTTTTTTTGTTTTGGTATAAAAATATTTTTGAGTGACAAAAATACGTTTTAAAATATTTTTGTGACTTACCAATGGTTGTAAAACAGGTTTAACGGGTTTTCACCACGTGAATTTAAGGTGAAGCTAATCTGATATTCACGGTTTTGCTAATAACTTTTGAACCACTGGACCAATTTGGGTGAAATTCAATACGAACTAGGCTGGAGGAACGAAAAATATATATGCCAAGCTTCAGCATCCTCAGAATTGACTTTCGAAAGTTATAGTGTTTTTTATCTCATAAATTCACGAAAAACCCTTGCCGAAATTCAGTCTTTTGCTCATAACTTTTAAACCACTGGACCGATTTCGCTGGATTGCAATACCAACCTGACCAGGTAAATGCCCAACATATACGCCAAACTTCAGGAGCCTCCGTAAAGTCTTTCAAAAGTTAGCGTGTTTTCAACAGACAGACAGACAGACAGACAGACGGACGGACGGACGGACGGACATCGCTAGGTCGTCTTAAAATCGATCAAGGATCATGAATACATATACTTTATGGGGTCCTAGACCAATATTTCGAGGTGTTACAAACGGAATGACAAACTTATATATACCCTCTATCACTAGAGTGGAGGGTATAAAAATAGAATTGAAACAGAGTCGTATTTCGCTTGAATAAGTATTAGTGACAGCACTTTATGTAACTTTTGACGTTTAATAAAAACAATGCAACATAAAGGAGAACAACAACAAAGCAAACAACAAAAGAGAGAAAATTTTTTTTTAAACTATCAATTGTGCTTATTATCATTAAAAAAACGTTGAATAAAGCAAAATAATCAATTAATTTAATTAAATAAAAGACAAATACCATTTTTAAAAACAAAGAATTGAATTTAATATTTAATACGTGTGAGATGAGGAAGAACAAGCATTTTGCCACCATATTGGAAAATACATCAAATACAACACTGCATACCTTCTAATCTTTTCTATGATCAAATTTCACTAGGGGTTGTCAAAGGCCTAAAGTTCGTGTGAAAAGTGCAGGATGCTTAAAAAAGCGAAACAATTTAACAAATTATGATAATTTAAAATTTTCCTATTTAAACAATTTGCTTGAACATTTTTGCTTCAGAACTCGCCTTCAGAAAAGCCTTTAAAAAAATTTAAAACATCAGTGGGCCATAAAAAAAAACTCGAGCTAATCATCGGTGATTTGCTGCCCAACTGAATGCTTTGGTAAAATTCATTTATAAAAAAAAAAAATATTTTGCAATATTTCAAAATAGTATGTACCTGACCTGTTAACAAGAAATGAAAGATGGCGCGCTCATAACAGAAGATTTTAAGAAATCTGGCATCGATTTGTTGGAGCAGAATTTTGCAAATTTTAGCCTTAAGAGCATATTTTTGCATATTTTAGGTTTAAGAGCATATTTAAGCATAAGAGCATATTTTTAGAGCATTTTTTTAAATTTTTAGAGCATTCTTTTCCAATTTTTTTATTTGACTATTAGGTCAAATACTATTAGGCCAAAGATCATAAAATTGTAAAGAAAATCAAAATCGTTTTGGCCGAAAATGTATGGTTGTCAAAGGGTTAACCTTCTAACTACCCCACATAACGGTATTTTTTGTCTATTCTACAATACATTGTAGAAAACACGGCAAAAAAGGGGACATAATTTTTTTAAGAGCATATTTTTATTGTTTTTAGAGCATATTTTCCGTTTTTAAGGGAATTTTTTAAGAGCATAAAACGTGTTTTTAGAGCATTTTTTTGGTTTCCCTGATAATAATAATTGCTTAAAATTGTATAAGGCGTATGATTAATTTTTTAATTGCCTTTAAATAACAATCATACGCATCGGTGCACTGTGGATAATTTTTAATAATTAGGCAATTTAGTAAGTAGGTACAAGATCGATTGTACACTCAGAAAATTATTGCAGTTACTACATGACGGTCGTTTGTGTAGTAAGTAGTAGCTGTTGTTTTTAACTACAATTTCGGTCGTTTTTGTATGAAAAAATCTCAAACAACTTTTTTTTGTAGTAGTTTCAAAAAATAACTACAAAAAATATACTACACTGTAGCAATAGTTGATTTATGTAGTTGTTTTTAGTTTTTTTCTAAAACTCGTTTTTTTCTAGAAATTTTTATTGCAAACGAATGTGTCGAGCGAGTTGGTTGTGCGTGATGCGGAAGGAATTATTTTTATACCAAATAAATAATATCTAAATAAATTAAATTACAATTTATTAAATTTGATTATAACAAAAAATATGTTTTTGGAAAAATATTCTTGAACGAAAGAAAATAAGTGGATAAATGAGATAACAAGTGTGTATAATATAGCGCTCACATAAGCGTGCGTAAAAACCAATCGAAAAAAAAACAAAATAAAATGTGTGCAGTGTTTTGTTTTCTTTTCTTTGTATACACAACAGAACAGGTACATACTTTTTTGAAACATTCCAAATTAATTATTTTTTTTTATAAATCAATTTTGCCAAAGCATTTCGTTTTTTTTTATTCCAGACAAATTTTGATCAGTAGCGGTGAAAATTTGAAATGAACTATTAAAAAAACAAAGGTAAATACAATCAATTTATTTTGTTTAACATTTTATTAATATATTTTTTTTCTTCTATAATTCCAGATAAATACATCAAAAAATTGTCATCATGTCGAAATTCTATACAACCAACTGAAATGTATTGCTTTTTAAATAAATAAATATCAATCATTTAAACGTTTAAGAAATTTTTTAAATAAAATTTCAGGCAATTGTAGAAAAAACAACTGTATTAAACAGTTTTGTAGTAGTTTTTACTACATTTTGTAGTTGAAAATCAATAGTTAAAAACAACAACATGTTCAGTTGTTTTTACCGTAATATGTAGTGGACGCTTTTTCAACGACAAAATGTAGTCAAAACAACTGTCTTTTGTAGTAGATTTTACCGACATACTTTTTTGAGTGTAACGAAATTCATACCGGTTATATCTAACGTAATTTCGAGCTTAAGTTTGGATGCTGGACCCCAAATGTCCAATAAGGGCACCCCCAGGGGCCCCTAAAGTAGGACATGTTTAGTGCACAAAAACTTTAAATGCTTTAAAATCACCAACTTAAAAAAAACGCCTTGAGGGTTTTGTTATGTAAAATGTCAACTTTCATTTGCTTTTGGTTTCATCCCATTCCGAATCGGAAAGTTCGATTTTGTATCACTTTTAATTAAAATTTCAATGTTAAAAAAAAAAACATTTTGAAGAAGAAAACAACTAGCTTGAAGAAGAAAACAACTACTTTTACTACATTACAGTATTTTTGTTTCAGTTGTTAAAAAAATAGAATAAAATAACAAACCAAAATAATTGTTTCATATTTCTAAAAGAAAAACAACTACATTTGTAGTTGAAAACAACTTATACGAAGAACCAAAGAGTATCAATACTAAAGAGATCTGAACTCACTCTTCTTCTGTTAAAGCCGCTCTTAAATTCCCTTTGCTAAGTCCGCCATCGAAATGGACGTTTGATCAAACCAAAAAAAATCCCTTAAGTTCGATATAAACAAAAAAAAGTGTTGCAGTTTGGCAATTTTCAGACTAAAACTAGCGTTTTTTTTCATCTAGCTGTAAAAAAAGTTTTTTTTGTGGATTATCGGGAAATCCAATGACTTTTTATTTGCTGACAATTTGTTTTAAACACTTTTAAAGGTATTTCCTAAATAATATTAACATAAAAATTATAAATTGATACATTTTTTTTAAATTTATTAAGCGCTTTTTCGATATAAAAAGTTAGCATTATTTGTCAAACCAACAATGTTAATTTAACATTATCGTATTTTCCTCGTCTAACAGTTTTCGTACCTTCTGTTAAAAAGTTCCAAAATATTAAGAGCGGGAGACAAAGAGCTTGGAAGAACTAACATGTAGCAACTGTTATATTTTTCTGAGAGTAGTAACTGCAATACATTTCTGAGTGTATGTATTTTTTTCTTCAGTAAGTTGTTACACCTTATTTGATAAAACTTTCATTTAAATATTTTTTTTAAAAAGATAATTTTGTTATTTTATATTATGTTCTAATCTTTAATAATAATCTTAACTTGCTACTGAACGTTTGTCAATTTAGTCAATTAATATGGCTAATTTTTTTGTTTCTTCTTTCATATTTTTGAAAACTGTTTTTTATGTTAATTATATATTTTTGTGTACACCTACGCTTAATGTTTATTTAGGATTTTTATATCTATTTATATGTTTTTATATCATTTCTCATTAAGGAACATCTTAAATATATCTAATGGCTATAATCATATTAAGAAGTCGATTAATTGTTTTTTTTTTGTGTATTATTGAAATTATGTAATATGTATAAGGCAGGTATGGGCAAATGATGTTTTACGGGCCACACACGCTCCATCTATACTCACAAGGGAAGTATCTCAACCCTTATGAACCGATTTGCCTGAAACTTAAAATATATATAAAGGAGACGATTTTAAGGTTGGGGTGTCTCGGCTTATCGGCCATATCAGTGTTTAAAAATTTCGTTGTCCCCTTATGAAACAATGTGGACCTTCGGGAAAATTTCGACTTTCCAACAAGCAAAAAAACAAAAAAACCGGGACCTTGGTTCAGAAGTTATCAATTTTACCCTACTACCCTCCGACCACCAATCCGAAAATTTTCAAACCGCTGCCATTTCGCACACTTGCATTTTCGGGGATGGTCGTAAAGGACTTATTTTCATGAAATGAGCCAAGGAATACGCTGGTAAAATTCGGCGGGTCGTGACTGAATCACCCTGTATATTTCAAGTTTCATGCAAATCGGTTCATAAGGGTTGAGATACTTCCCTTGTCAGAAAAGTACTAAATTTACTACATTTTAGTTGATCGTAAATAACCGGTATTAGTTGTTTTAGCAAAAATTACGAGTTTTTTGTAATTTTACAAGCTTTTTGCCAATAAAATTTACAACTTTTTTGCAAGGAATTCTCGTAACTTTAATAATTTTTTTTTGTAAAAATTACCAGGAAATTTGGATATTTACGAAAAAAAAAATGTGAAAAAAAAAAAATTTAAACTTTGATCGAAAGTTTTTTGTTAAAAACAAGGAAAACTGTCAAATATTGTTAAAATACGGTTACGTGGTCAAAACTCGGATGAAATCAAATCATATTTTATACAAGTTGATCTTTTTTAATGCAAAAACATCCACCATTATTCGGATAAAATTGCGTATAAATATATGTTGTGTTACATATCATTATATATTGCATCATATTACTTCAAAGAAAAAAAATCGTAATGCTTTGTCGGACGAGCAAAAACAGGGATACGTTTTTAAAAAAAAAAAGTGATGGGAAATCTATAAAATCAGAAAATTTATTAGTTTTTGCCGAAGGTGGTTTGTTTTTCATGATCGTTTTAGATAATTTTTTTTTGCTTTTTCTAAATCTGATAATTTTTCAATAGAAGAAATTCTTTCTACATAGAAAATATCAGAGGATAAAAAAATTATTCTTTATAGAACTTATGTCTCAGAATCTAAGACTTCTTCTTAACGAAAAATGTCTCAGAACCCAACAAAAAAAGTGCGTAGTACTTCTATTTGGAGTGCTTTAAAACTACAACAAATGTAATGAAATACAACAAAAATAACAAAAAACACAAGAAAAAAACACACAAACAGTTTTTTCTACTCCATAAAAAGTTGTTATTCAGCACTTAACTCATTACCTTCCGCGACACTCCCATACAAAAGTAAGTAGATATTCAGTAGATAAGAAGTACTCCGAGCTTTCAAACAACTTCCAACTACTTCCACGGAGTAGTTCTTATCTACTGAATATCTACTTACATTTGTATGGAGGTGTCGCGATAGGTAATGAGTTAAGTGCTGAATATCTATGTATTCTGGACTAAAAAAAACTGTTTGTGTGTTTTTGTCTTGTGTTTTTTGTTATTTTTGTTGTATTTCATTACATTTGTTTTAGTTTTAAAGCACTCCACTGAGAAGTGGTAATGACTTTTTTTGCAGGGAATCTATGACTTTTTTCGTATAGGATTCTAAGAACTTTTTTTTCACAGAAAAAGTCTCAGATTCTGAGAAATTTTACAATAGAAAAATTCTCATATTTTAAAGCATTTTTGAGATATTTTTCCTATAGAACAGGTCTCAGATTATTAGATTTGTTCGAAATAAAATTTCAGATTCAGAGAACTTTATCTATAGAGAAAGTCTCAGACCTATTTCCTATAGAAAAAATCTCAGATTGTCAGACCTGTTTTTCTATAGAAAAAGTCTCAGATTCTCAGACTTTCAGACTTTTTCCCATAGAAAATGTCTCAGATTCTGAGAGATTTTTCGTAAAAAGGCTAAAATTTTGGCACATTTTCACCTAAAGAAAAGTGACCGATTCTGAGAAATTTCTCCTTTATAAAAAGTCTCAGATTGTATGAACTTTTTCAGTCAGAAAAAGAATAACATTCTGATTCAAAGACCATTTTCCTATAGAAAAAGTCTGAGATTCTAAGACCCTTTCCAAAAGAAAAAGTCACAGATTCTGAGACGTTTTTCCTATTGAAAAAGTTTTAGATTCTAAAACCTTTTTCTTATATAAAAAAAGACACTTTTTTCTAAAGAAAACGTCTCAGATTTTGAGATCTTTTTCCTATAGAAAAGTTTATAGATTCTGAGACCTGTTTCCCAAAGAAAAAGTGTTAGAGTCTGAGAAATTTTACTTATATAATAAGTCTAAAATTTTGAAATTCTGAGACCTTATTTCTATAGAAAAAGTCTTAGATTCTAAGATCTTTTTCCCATAGAAAAAGTCACAGATTCTGCGACCTTCTTCAATTGAGTAAGTTTCAACTTCTGAGACTTTTTTTCAGACTTTGAGACCTTTTTCTTTTTAAAAAAGATTTAGATTTTGAGACCTTTTCCCTTAAAATAAGTCTCAAATTCAGAGATTCTGAGACCTTTTTCCTATAGAAAAAGTCTCATATTCTGCGACCTTTTTTCCAATAAATAAGTCTCAAATAAGTCTCAGTAGACAAAGTCTTAGATTCTGAGACTTTTAGAATTTGGGAATTCTTTTACAAAAATCCGAAAAAGAAATTGTTTGAGGATGTGAAAAATATGAGGGTTTTTTGTACCTTTTTCTATGGAAAAAGTCTCAGATTCTATGACCGATACTAACACATTCTGAAAAAGTTTTCCAAAATAGTTTTTCAAACGTTAGACTACATATATTTTAAAGATTTTAAGATATTATTCCTACACAGAAAAAAATATGGAGGAAACAAATTTGAGTAATCACTTGTTTAAATTTAAAAACAAAAAATTGGATAATTTTTTAATTGACGCAATTAAAAATTTACTTAAAAATTTTAAAAACAATTTAAGTAAATAATTTAATAAAAATTGAATAGTTTTTTAATTTTTTTTAAACTCTCATAGTTTTTTGAATTCTCGTTTAGTTTATAGTTTTTTGTGTATGTATATGAAAGTTTGTAACCGTCTTTATAAAATTTTCCTATGTTTTTGAGACATAAATATGGTTGGTAAAGTTTGAAAAAACAAGTTTTTTTTTTTTTTTTTTGTAAAAAAATTTAAAACTTTTTTAAACTTTTTAAAAAAATAAATAATAAATTTTTCTGTAACTTTTTACTTGTGTCAATTAAAAATTTACTCAATTTTTTTTCAAACATTTAATAAATTTTATTAAAAATTTACTCAATACTATTAAATCGTTTACTGGTGCAAAATTGAGTAATTTTTTACTCAATAGTATTAAAAATTTACTCAAATATTTTTTATTTTTTTCTGTGTATGCAGTAGACAAACATTTTTTATGTAAACCAAATTAAGATCTTGAAACATTTTTCTATACAAAAAAAAAAAAAACATATTCAAGTTATTTTTTATACCAAAATTCATAATAATATTAACAGATTTTTTCACAGAAAATTATCAGATTAAGTCACATTTTTCCTTTAAAAATTTTCCCTATAAACATTTTCAGATTCTTTTCTATGAAAAATTTTTGGATTTCGAGTTTTTTTTCCTTAGGAAAATTTTTTAGAAAATTTCCTTCTTTCTTTTTTTCTTCTTCTTTCTTTTCCTTTCTATTTCCTTTTTTCTTTTTGAAATTTCGTCTGGGGGGAGGAAATTTCCCCTTCCCCCTTGTACCCGCGCATGCCCTCATATAATTTTATATAATTATATCAACCGTACACTTTTTAATCCGAATCATGATTAAATTATATATTACTACGTATGACTGCATTAAAAAAATTTAGAAAATATCGCACGGATGTATAATCATACACACAATTTTTTTTTCATGAACGATTTTCATAGTACTTATGAACAAATTCATACAATTTATTAAATTTTTCATAATATGTATAAACTTTTTTATAGTATTTATGAAAAATGTTTAAAATTCTTAAATTTCACATATTATGATTTATTCATAAATACTATAAAAAAGTTTATAAATACTATGAAAATCGTTCATGGAAAAAATTTTTTTTTGTGTGTATATAATTTATAATGTTTGTATCAAGTTATATATTGTAATATATGTTTATTTTTACTCGGGTATCTCAATTAAGATACAAATTCATCTTGAACAGAGTATTTTTATACCCTCCAACCACAGTATGGGGGTATACTCACTTTGTCATTCCGTGTGTAACGCATCGAAATATCGGTCTAGGACCCCATAAAGTATATATTTTATTGATCAGTGATCGATTCTAAGACATTCTAGCGATGTCCGTCCGTCCGTCCGTCTGTCCGTCTGTCCGTCTGTAGAAGACACGATACAGTCCAAAATAAAAGTGCTAGACTTCCGAAGTTTGGCACAAATATGTCTTATATTCCTAGGCAGGTTAAGTTCGGAAATGGGCAAAATCGGACCAAGGGGAAAAAAGTTCCCCCTTGGAGAACTAAACCAACCTAAGAAAAACCGCATTTTTTGAAGGGTTTTTTGTACTTTTGCTAAGCAAATGCAACATTCTTATGCCAAAAGAAGTTCAAAATCGCTAGGGGAAGGTGCCCCTAACGTCTCCCACCAACCCCCCCTCAAAAAAAAAGACGCCCCTGGATTTTTTTTTTTTTACATTTTGGAGGGTATAAAAGATTCGGCACAGCCGAATGTAACACTCTCACTTGTTACTTTTCTAATTTTTTTTTTTACATTTTAATAAACTTAAAGCAACAACATAAAACAACTGTTACTTCAATGTAGTATTATTTTGAAATTATAATATCAAGTAGCAAGGTTGACATATGTATATATCTGTCATTCGTGTCATTTAGTTACTTTACTAATTTTCTGAGAGTATTTTGTGTATCTCCATTTCTGAAATGTCAAATTTGGCCCCTCTAAACATTTGTTTACCCTACCCTGGCATATGGGTTTTATTAATTTTATTCTTTTTTGTTTTGTTTTATTGAATTAGAAGATAAATAGTTATGTTATTAATTACGAAAGTATTATATCTTTTACAAGTTTTTTTTTTTAATACTTTATGACACTAATACATCATATAGTTCAAGTTCATAATTCGACGTTTATTATTTATTTAAGATCATTGACTTTTACTAAGCAACAACATACATAAATTGCCTAAGGGCTAAAGATGGGATTACCAAGTAAAGTTATTTAATTTTTGTTATTGTATCATTTTGTGACATAAGAATGTATTTAAGAAAATATATTTTTTTTTTAAATTTATATTTTTAATTTCTTATCAGGTATTATCAGATTCTAAGAAGACTGATGTTGAATCATTTTTTTTTACTTTAGTCGATAGTAAAGTTTTCTAAAAAAAATGTCCTGAAGTTAATTGTTGAAGGAAGGGTAAAATTTTTTTA
This sequence comes from Pegoplata infirma, assembly GCA_963921195.1. Classification (NCBI taxonomy): domain Eukaryota; kingdom Metazoa; phylum Arthropoda; class Insecta; order Diptera; family Anthomyiidae; genus Pegoplata; species Pegoplata infirma. The sequence continues at coordinate 85,456,879 of OY992540.1, forward strand.
AAGAAACCATTTTATTCCACCTTTTTTGAACTTTAAAAATCGTTAGCACAAAAATCCTAGCTGATATTGATTTCGAGTTATATGGCACTCACACTAGCGACCTTAAACAAGTTGTTGTTGAACAAAACACCAGTAGCAGAATAAAAACGTAATGGACACAGAACAAAGACTTTTTTAAACATCTCACTCTTGAACACTTCAAAAAAGCAAGTGTGAACGCCGTATTATTGATAAATAATTACACCGTTTGACAACAAAATCCTCCCAGTGAAATATCCAACTGATTCTTAAAGATTTTGATTTCCTGAATCGAAATCAGCCATTCAATTTTTTCTAGCAAGTACCGTTTTTGATATATTCTCTGTTAAAAAGTGGAAAAAACAATAATTTTGCACATTTGGGGGTCCACTGTTATTTTGCATCCAACAAAAAGGACTTGATTTCATATAAATCCCGAGTATTAAGTATTAAATATTAAATATACGGTCACAAAAGTTGCCGGATTTTTGATAAATTGACTTTTTTAAAAAATGGAAAGTTTCTGAACGGGTTCTGGAATGCCTCATATACTTGATGGGTTCCCCGAGCGTTACTCACGGAATGCGTTACAAACGGAATGGCAAAGTGAGTATTTTAAATATAGAGTTTCTTAGACCAAATGGAACCACAATTTTCCCGGCAATCGATAAAATTAAACATAATACTAGTAAAAATGTGCCCAATTTTCGGATAAAATTATATCAAACTAAATAAAATTGTATGCAGTTATATCCCTGCAGGAAAAGTTCCATGATAGGTTACGTGACCTATCACCCGGACCTAAAACACCTATCATAAAGTCGACACCTTTCATATAAAAATACCTATTACCCCGGATATATCACTAGTGAAATGTCAGAACACATCACAGCTGTACCAACCATTTTTTGGTACTTAAAAATTTTGTAAAAAAAAATCCTAAAAGATCCTAAAAATTCTAAAAAAAATTGCCAATCATTTTTGTGAACGGTACTTAGAAAATTTTCGAAACTTAAATAGTTTTTCAATTTTTTAATTTTGCTCGAGACTTAATAAAAATTGGAAAATTTTGTTTTGTCCGGTTGACTCCGGTTACGGTATAAGTTTTTTTGAGACAGTTTAGTGATAAGTCCAATTATCATCTATCACGTGATAAGTATTTTAGTGATATGTCCTGTTTTCACCAATCACGGGATAGGTGATTTCGGGTCGAGAGACACACTTCCTGCAGGGATACAATAGTATATAACACCGTCCGACAAAAATTAAAAAAGTCGTTGAACATGAACTAGTATATAGTATACGTTTGGAACTAGCGACTGAATGTAGTAAAACTTTACAGTTTTCCTTTTCGTGATCCTGTTTCCTTTTAAGAGGACTTCAAAGTTTTAAAGGACTAAATTTTATAAAATATTTTTTTTAATATTTATACTTATCCTAGCATGCCACTAGTGATAGCAAATGAAAGAGGAGGATCTCCCCTAATTTTCCTATTTTATTATTTTTACATATTAGGAAATAGGAGGTAAGTTACATCCTTTCAAAAATGTATCCTTCAATATCATTCAAAATTTTCAACAAAATATTTTAATAACGTTTTCAAATGACTTTATTTACATCCTTTTACTGTGGCAAAATCAAAAAATGGAAAAATTAGGGAAGATCCTCCTCTTTCATTTCATATAACCAGTGTCATCCTAGGACAAGTAAAAATATTTCAAAAATATTTTTCAAAATGTATCCTTTAAAACTTTGAAGTCCTTTTATAAACAGAATCACGAAATGAAAAACTTTAAATGCATTTTTACTCCATTTGATCTCTACTTTCAGACGTAAATCATCCGGTTCATGTTTAATATTAGCTGTCGGACAGTGTAATCAGATGTAATTTTATCCTAAAATTAGGCACATTTTTACGAGGAAAGTACTTTTTCGTGCCATTAGTTAGTAGTATTTCGATTACCCCATTTTTTCAATAGAGGGTATAAAAAATGGGTTTAACTCTCATTATGATCCGATAAATACTGAAATAATTTTCAATTTCTCATGGTCGAATTACCAAAAAATCAATCCACAAATCCTCTTAATACTTATAGTATACCAAGCAATACAATAAATATTTATAATTGAATATAAAATTAACAACAAAAATAAAAAATTATTAATTCCAAGAAAGAACAAAAAAGAAAAAAAATATAATTATGAATAGATTGTGAATTTTTAAATATGCAAAACCCACGCATCTAAACAAATTCACCCAAATTCGCTGATGATATTTATTGATTGTTGTTTTAACTTTTTTTATTAAACTTCTCTTCATGATGATGTACTGGTAGTAAGTAGTGCGACAAGTTAAAACAAAAGCTGTTGAAAAAAAAACTACAAGTTCTCATACTCTTCCCAAAATGAAACCTGAATGGAACAAACCAAGTAGGTAAATATTTTTAAGCCGCCCTCTGTACTGTGATTTTTATTGTAGCAATATTGCTGTTTTTTGAGTTGCTGCCGTTTCTAGTCAGATTGTTGTTGGCAGCTACTTCTAATGCTTATAAAAGCCAGTACTCAACTCGAGAACGGATCAGTTATCTAAAAGCGCTTGTCGGTAAACGGCGTTTAACGTTAAAAAAATAAAATAAATAAATCGCCGGAAATAAAATTTTAATTTAAATAAAATCAAACAAAATGGTAAGTGTTTTTTTTTCGTTTGTTTGGCTTGCTCGTCGACTATCAATGGATTAGTGCAAACGCATCATTGGTAATACGTATTTTTGCAGTGTGTGTTCAAAATTAACAGACGTTTTAAATAAATGAAAATCGTGACTGGAATAACCAAATTATGTCACTCACTTAACAAAAAAAAAAAGAGAACAACAAAATAATCGATTTTCTTAAGAACTTTGCTAAACTGAAAGTGAATTAACTAAAACAAATTTGTTTATTAGTGTTTAGTAAATAAATGATGATTACAAAACCACAAACGTTCAATTTACAAAAAATATTTTTTCATTGTTTGGACAGTAAATAATAAAAAAACAAACAAATATTAAAATTCTTGAAAAATAAAATTATTACAAAGAATCACGCTAATAACGAACAATCTTGTGATTCAAATGTGACACAGTGTTTTTTCCATTATCATTTTGAACACGGATATGGACTCCGAAAAAAAATGTTGGTTAAAAAAAAATATTCGCGAAATATATGTTTTTACTTGTTTAAATACCATTCGGAATCCAATTCTGTTCACCAGCAGCTGAACTAAAGCATATTGTATTTTTAGGTTATGTAGAATGTTCCAAAATTTCCCAGGTGTCCTTACATTTTCGTTTATAGCTTTTGAGCCGCTGCACAGTGGATATTGTAAAAGAAACACACGGTCATTTTTTCGCTGTTTTATTTTAATAATAAAGTCTCCTTATATGTTTAAGAGGGCTCTGACACCGAATTTGATACAACACAAAAAATTTCAAAAAAATTAAAAATGACGATTTTTATTTTTTGTAATTTTGCAACATTCGCGTTCATTAAGGGCATAACTTCATAATTTTCTATTAGAACTGCTTCAAATCCAAAAGTTGAACTAAAATAAAAACAAAATCGGTCCAAATATGTAAAAAAAAATCTACACCGCAAACAACAAAAATTTTAGGTTGGGAGAAAAAAAATTGCCCAGGTTCTAAAAAAAAGTATGAACAGAAAAATAAAAGTGTTTACGTGTTAGTAAAAATATAAAGACAGATGATATTTATAATTTATGTTAAGCTGTATAACCTTTTAATTCTATTTTTCGCGTTGTGTCGCGTTTTGTGAATTTGGCTATCCGCGCAATTTTTCTGCAAACCAAGCATGAAATGTCTTACAACAATTCCCTATTATCATATTAGCATAAAAAATTATATAAAAACTGAAAAAATCCCAAAATCAAAAAATTTGGACCCCAATATCTCATAAACTATTACAATTTTAAAAAATTTAAGAGCATACATGAAGTCAGCGACACAAAATTCATATAGGATACAAATTTCAATTAGTTTGGATGATTGGTCTTACCCTTTGACCGGGACCTTTGATTTTCGATCCACTGTTCAATAACTAAAGACCCCTGTAGGACGAACCATTGGACCGGTAGAAGCTGATTAAATAAATAATAAAATTTATAAAAAAAATTATAAAATGGGGATGTATAAATGGGGACCGCCTTTAGGGATAAAGATAGAGGGTAGGTGTGTTCTGACAAAATATTTGGATTAAAAAAATATTGTAAGTTGGACATACATTTGACTGCTCTAAAGACCCTATTAGGGCAGTTAAGAACCGTTGTAGCAAATTAAAAAAAAACAAGTAAATGTGTTAAATTCGGCTGGGCCGAATCTTGTATACCCTCCAACATGCAAAAAAATAAAAAAATAAAAAAATGCAGGGGCGTTTTATTTTTTTTGGGGGGGGGGGGTCAGGGGGTCGCTTGTAGTAATTGAGGGGGGCAAATTTTCCCTCGAATTTGTGTTTAAAAATTCATTCTTATGCTTTTTGCACTAAAGAAATACAAGATTATCAGTATTTTAAAAAAATGTTTTATTCCACGCCCATAAAAGGGGGGCGGGCCGAAAAAACGTAATTTTCTAATTCTCTAGGACCAAATGCAGGACTTTGAACTTTTTGTGGCATGAAAATGTTGCATTCGTTAAACAAAAACACAAAAAATCATGTAAAAATATGGTATTTTTCAGAGGTTGGTTTAGTTCTTCAAGGGGGAACTTTTTTCCCCCTGTTCCGATTTTGCTCATTTACGAACTTAACCTGCCTATGAACATAAGACATATTCGTGCCAAATGTCGGGAGTCTAGCTCTTTTATTTTGGACTGCATCGTGTTAACTACAGACGGACAGACGGACGGACGGACGGACGGACAGACGGACGGACGGACATCGCTAGAATGTCTTAGAATCGATCACTGATCATAAATATATATACTTTATGGGGTCCTAGACCGATATTTTGATGCGTTACACACGGAATGACAAAGTGAGTATACCCCCATACTGTAGTTGGAGGGTATAAAAATAAAAAATTTTATGGGAGCCCCCTTGGGAATTGGAGTTTTGAAAGATAATTAAAACTGTAAAACAATTGTAAAAAAGAGAGGACGACTACTGGTCTGCATATAGGCTGAAACTTAAAGGCTTCGACACAGTTTCGGAGCACTCTGTACTACAGAGTACCATCTCTAAATATAGAGAAGACATCATACAAAAAATGTGTAAGTGCGAAAGAGAAATTAACAAAATCCTCTCTCTGGCACAGAGTACTCCGTCATTGTGAATTCAGCTTAAGAGTTATGAGAAGATGATCAGAATTGCCAAATGCGATTCTTGGAAAAACGTTTGTGGAAACATAGACGACGTTTCTGAGGCATCCAGGCTGCGTAAAGTTCTGGCTTCTTCCCTGGGATACCTGAAGGATCCTACTAGAATGTTGTCTACCTCTTGTAAGAAGTCGCTTGATCTTTCCATTGCTATTCCCTGACGCCGTTTCAAGCTTTGGAACACTTTGACGCCCAATCATTTGAAATAGCTTCGGAGATAATAAATATGCCAACATTATTCTGGGTGATTAAAATCTTCCCACACAGTTCTGAAGGTTTTCAGACCAATTAGTCTATCATCATTTGTGTTAAAGACAATGGAACGAACGAATGATAGACTCAAATTTGCGTAGAGTAATTGAGGTTGCTTTCGACTAGGCAACATGCAAAGATATATCAACGGAAACATCTCTTCATGATCTCGTTGGTACCATCGAGAGATCGCTTTTGGTAAAGGAGTATACTATGGTGGCCTTTTTTATATAGAAGATTTCAATTGATCTTTCACAAATTACAATTGATTTATCACAAATTACAATCGATATTTTACAAACTACAATTGATCTTTAACAAATTTAAATATAATTTTCAAATTTCAATTGAAATTGAAATTTACGAATTTTAAAGGGAATCTTCAAATTAGAAATAATATTTTCGAATTTAAATTCGCCTTTTTTTTTTGAATTGTACACTCAAAATAATCACTCGGTTAAATTACAGAGGTAGTCTGCTGAGCCAGCAGAAAATACCATACACTCAAAAAAGTATGTCGGTAAAATCTACTACAAAAGACAGTTGTTTTGACTACATTTTGTCGTTGAAAAGGCGTCCACTACATAAACGGTAAAAACAACTGAACATGTTGTTGTTTTTAACTATTGATTTTCAACTACAAAATGTAGTAAAAACTACTACAAAACTGTTTAATACAGTTGTTTTTTCTACAATTGCCTGAAATTTTATTTAAAAAATTTCTTAAACGTTTAAATGATTGATATTTATTTATTTAAAAAGCAATACATTTCAGTTGGTTGTATAGAATTTCGACATGATGACAATTTTTTGATGTATTTATCTGGAATTATAGAAGAAAAAAATTATATTAATAAAATGTTAAACAAAATAAATTGATTGTATTTACCTTTGTTTTTTTAATAGTTCATTTCAAATTTTCACCGCTACTGATCAAAATTTGTCTGGAATAAAAAAAAAACGAAATGCTTTGGCAAAATTGATTTATAAAAAAAAATAATTAATTTGGAATGTTTCAAAAAAGTATGTACCTGCTCTGTTGTGTATACAAAGAAAAGAAAGATGGCGCGCTCATAAGAAAACAAAACACTGCACACATTTTATTTTGTTTTTTTCCGATTGGTTTTTACGCACGCTTATGTGAGCGCTATATTATACACACTTGTTATCTCATTTATCCACTTATTTTCTTTCGCTCAAGAATATTTTTCCAAAAACATATTTTTTGTTATAATTAAATGTAATAAATTGTAATTTAATTTATTTAGATATTATTTATTTGGTATAAAAATAATTCCTTCCGCATCCCGCACGACCAACTCGCTCGACACATTCGTTTGCAATAAAAATTTCTAGAAAAAAACGAGTTTTAGAAAAAACAACTACATAAATCAACTATTGCTACAGTGTAGTATATTTTTTGTAGTTATTTTTTGAAACTACTACAAAAAAAGTTGTTTGAGATTTTTTCATACAAAAACGACCGAAATTGTAGTTAAAAACAACAGCTACTACTTACTACACAAACGACCGTCATGTAGTAACTGCAATAATTTTCTGAGTGTAGCTTTCCAAACAGCAAGATTTTTTGTTATTTTACGAAGAATACTCTGTAAAATGATTTCGATAAAAAAAACTGTAAATTTACAGAATTATCTGTAAAAAATTGATAAAACCGAAAAGAATTTTACCAAAAAAAAACTCTGTAAATTTACAAAGTTTTAGTTAAATGCATTTTATGAGTTCAAAATTTTACAAAAAAAACTGTAAATTTACAAAGTTTTAGTTAAATTCATTTATGAGTAAAAGTCCTCTGCTTCAAAAACATTAATTAAAATTAAAAAAAAATAATTTATTAAAATTAAAATTTTGTTAAATTTACCCGTTTTATTGCTTCCAAATTGTAAATTTTTATTTTTGTGAAAATTACGAGTTTTTAACGAGTAACTACAATTTTACAAAATTTTGTTTTTCGGTCACAAAAAAATACAAAGTATTTTTTTAAAATATGTGTTTCGACAGATAACTTTTGTCAAATATATGTCGAATTGAGATTACAGTCATTTTACAGAGTATTTAACAGATTAATTATTTTAAGTGTACATATGTCCTTAAATGGTGTATGTTTAGCTTTTTTAACCAATTTCCGTCCCAGTACACTACCGAATACATCTCCATGCCTGGTTTAGAATATATTGTTAAAATTCCGGCATAAAAAATAAAACAAAAAATGTTTTTTCTATTTATCAAATTATAGTTAAACATAAAATTCCCACACTAAATTATACAAAATATTAAAAATTTCCTTAAATATGTATAACAATAATAAAAATGTTAAATTAAATGATAAAATTTATTAAAATCATAATATTATGCGTCATAATAGCGATTCCGGTAAAACGAGGTGTGAAATGGCATTAATGAAACATCAACAAACAAATGTTTTTTGATCAATTTACGTGGGCGAATTAAAAAAATTTAACTTGAAATTAATGTATTTAGTATTGGACATTATAGATTAATTAAGCAAAAAATATAAAAAAAAAAAAACTATTAACAAATTTGCATAAAAAAGAAACAAATTAAGCAGCTTAAGATTAGTCATTTATGATAATTAATTAACATCGCTGCTCTTTTTTTATTTTGATTATTTTGACAAATTATATTTTTTAGATCTCCAAACAATGTGTGCTTGGAGTACTTTTTGTACTCGCAGCACTATCTTATGTTCACACAACTGAAGTCAAAGCTGAGTCAGAAAAGGAGAAAAAGGTGGACAAACGTCAAACATGCTCAACATGTTCATATAGTGGACGTACGTATTATACATATGCTGATGGTAGAACTGTGGAGAGACTTGTTTATCGGGATCAGATACAATCACGTGGTATTCAAAATTTTCTTCTTGAGCTCTGTTTCTAAATTTTTTTCGGCACTATTTTCTGCACTGTTATTGTATTTTTGCAATACCCCCTTTGGCACTATCAAAAATTTCAAACACGTAGATTAAACAACAACAAAAAATGTTTAAAATGAAAAACAAATCTGATCTGGAATTTAATTTTCTGTCTCTTACTGTGAACTAATCTTCTCTATATTTTTTCTGTCATCTTGTAGAATATTATTTATTCCTAATAAACCACATTTAGTTATTTATTTTTATTGCTAACAATATCATTTAAACTTCCCACCTTTGGTTGCATCTTCCTTTGTGCACTTTTTTCTTTATCCAAATATTAGGTGACACTTATGGCGGTTGTCATGGTAATCCTTGTGGTGTAAATGCTGTTTGTCAGGAAACAGCAGGCGGCCGTCCTGTATGTTCCTGCCCACCTGGTTACAGTGGCAATCCTTTGACTCACTGCAATCGTGGTGAGTGTTTAGACAATGTCGATTGTCGTGGAGATTTACAATGTCAAAATGGTCGCTGTGTTAATCCATGTGTTGGTGCTTGCGGTAGTGGTGCCAATTGTGAGGTATGTATTTTAAAGTGTTAAATGAAAGTAATTTGATTAATTAACATTTAAAAAAATTATTTACAGCCCAGAAATCATGTTGCCGTATGCAGTTGCCCATCTGGTTTTAATGGTGATCCATTTACTTCCTGTCGTCTTTCTGATCCTGGTAAGTTTTAAGAAGCCAGTAGTATTTTACAAATAGAAAATTATTGCAGTTGTTCTAAACTACAATTTCAGTTGTTTTTGTGTAACAAATTTCAAACAACTTCTTTTTTACAGTAGTTTCAGAAAAAAAATACTACATTTGTAGTAACAGTTGTTTTTAGTAATTATTTCAGAAAAGCTTAAAACGGGGCCAAAATTAACATATCCAAAACTGAAAAAAAAAAAAACTTTATCTAGGTATTACACCGTCCAACTTTTGTACACAGAGACCAATAAATTCTAAAAAAGGGTCGAAAATAAAACAACCGTGTTTCGTAGTTTTTCGAGATCAATTCGCATTTCGGTGAAAAACGCCAAATAAAAAAGTTTGCCTTCCACCATAGTAGTGTGAAATTAGCCGAAAAAAATTATTAAGCTTACGAATGTCTTCAGTGAAATTTGGTGGCGGTTCTTTTATGCGAACATATTAACCACCTATTTCCCATTTGCTGGGTCATTTTTGTTCTTTTTTCGAATACTCTCATATAAAACCTATAAAACATGCGTTTTAAGCAATGGTTCCCAACCTTTGATTCTCGCCCCACTGGGGGGCAATTCGGATGCCTAAGGGGGGCAACGAACAAATGTTTACGATTTTTTTTGTTAAATAAACTGAAAAAATATTATTTTAGTTAAATTATTCAGTTGATCGTTGAAAACTTTTTGTAAAAACTTTATTTAAACGATGATTTTAACAAAAAGTTTGTTCAACCACAAGTAAATTTTGAAACAAATTTGTTAAATTTACAAATTTTTCTTGAGTGTAGGTGGGACATTGTATTTTTTTTAACTTAAATGTGGGGCATGGCTAGGGTGACCATTTTTTTCTGAGCTCAAATTAGTACGCCCAAGTTTTTATGTTTGTTTTTTTTTTTCTATAAATAACTCTCTGAAAACTCTTGGCTATGGGAAAACACTGATGGTATTAACAATAACACTCAAAAAATGTTGGTTAAACTAACAAACTCAATTAGTATTTCAGTAAAAACAACTGTCAGGAACTGTTGTCGTTATTTTCCATAAAATTTAGTTGACTTCAAACAGCTTCATTTTAGTGCATTAAATATAACAAAAACCCCCAGGTTTAAAGAAAATAATAAAATCCCTCAGATTCTGAAGACTTTCTCACTTAAATTTTCATAACTCTTCCATGATGTTCTTATCGCTTTTTCCAATAATATAACATTAACACACAGGTTTTAAAAAAATAAGAAAATCCCTCAGATTCTGAAGACTTTTTCGATTAAGTTTTCATAACTCTAGCCTTGATGTTCTTAGCGCTTTTTCCAATAAATTTTGATGACATTACCTCATCGAACATCTTAGAACTATTTCGATTTGTTCAATTGCATTATCTTTCTTAAATATAGAAAATTCATTTTCCCGTGAACTTTTCGTTATAGAAAACCTCAAAGATTCTGTGCGCCTTTTTTTAAAAATTTGTGAAAATTAAAATAATCTCATGCTCAGATACATTTTTGCGTAAAGGAACCTCTTGATTTACGAAATCTGAGCTCCTTATAATTAATTCAATTATCTCATTGTCAGACTTAAAAAACTACTCTGACGACTTATTATATGGAAATTCAAGTTTTTATATAGAATTTTTGAATGAAAGTATTTTTTATGTTGAAATGTTCAAAAATCAGTACAATCAGTACATATTTAAAAAAATCAGTACAAATCAGTACAACGTTTTTTGATCAGTACACGTGATCAAAAATCAGTACATGTACTGATTAAATCAGTACGAATGGTCAGCCTAGGAATGGCGCAAAAAAGGTTAGGAACCATTGGTTGAAAGGGTTAAACTGATTTACCAACATTTTCTGCATTAAATTTCAATTTCAAAGTCCAATATATTGGTCCCTATTGAAATTTGATGCAGAAAATGTTTGTAAAACATTTTAAATCTTTTAAAGCACGTTTTAGTGTTTTTTAATTATAAAAAAAAAACAAAAATGATTCATAACAACGCAACATAGAGGGTTAATATGTTTTAAGAAAATAACCGCCATAACCCCTCAGCTCCACCTTCCATAATTATGTAAACATAAAACAACAAACACACACAAAACAATAACAAATTTTTGTTTGTTGTTATTGTTTTCTGGGTGTTTGTTGTTTTATGTTTAGACTAGTAGCTAATTATTTGTGGTACTAATGTATGTACCCAGGCAGAAAAATACGAACGGGAGAGCGCTGGCAAAGTACTTTATATGGTCGCTTGAGTGCTGGGAAAGCATCACAGTTTAGTACTCTCCCAGCGTCCAAAATGATAACCACGGTAAACGGTATGCCGTTGCTATTATAAAGCGCTTTGAAAGCGCTTTAAAAACAAAAAATATGGTACTATTATAGCACTCTTGGAACAAAAAAATGGGACGTATCTAAATTGTATAAGTCCATAAGACACAACTTTTTTTGGTGTAAAAAATTGATTGACTAATTTATTAGGATAAAAAAAAAATTTCGACAAACTTTGAAATATTTTCCTGGAAAATTTTGTTTTCCGTTTTCTTTGCGTTTTGGAATAAAAAATTTATTAAAAATGCTTTTAGGAAAAATTTTGGAAAAGTCCCGAAAAAAAGTGGTGTATTGAACCGAAAAGGGTTGTGTTCAAAAGGGATAGGCCCAGAGACATTTCATATCCAAAGTTTAAGACACTTCCTCACGAAAGAAACAGGTGTTTTTATATAAAAGGTGTCAAGTTTGTAATATGTGGGTCATTGTGTATAAGTGACATATCATGAGAACTATCAAGGACCAGCCACTAATCCTGCAGGGAAATAAAAAATATTCAAATTGTTATGAAAATTAAAAAATTTTAATAATTTTTTTTTTTTTTAACGGATTTAAATAGAAAAACATTGGCAAAGCGCTTGGAAAGCACTTTTTCGAATTCATACTACCTTCTACACAAAAAATTAAGTGCTTTGCCGAGCCTTTTTCTTTGGAACGGTTGGCAGTTTCTGCCTGGGTAGTTTTTCAGTAGCATTCTCGTAAGCGAGGGGGTATGCGGTCATGACTCCAATGACATCGCCATGTTAAAATAATGAATGTTTCACCAACATAGTAACTAGCTACCACCATCTATTTAAAGGCGAAAACCTCATTACTTGGTAATAAAAGTTTTTACTGGGACGTTAATAAAAAAATTAAATTACACATTTATTTAATTTTTTAAAAGATTTGAATATTAATTTCACAAAAAAAAAACAAATATTTTTATTTTGACTTTCGTTTTCACCAAAAGAAAATTGAAAAAAACATTCACACTGAATTAATAGTAGCATAGACCACAACCTAAATTTTAGTTTTTGTCCAGTTTTAGTTGGCAATGCAGCTTTTAAATTTTATGGAAAATGCATGTTGTTTTTGCCAAAAACCAAAAAAATAATCAAAAACAAGTTGTTTTCGTTGGTGTAAATACCGTATTACACTAAGAAAAAAAAATTCTCAAATCAAGCAAAAACAATCTCATATTGAAAATAAAACAGTGACAAAAGTCAACAAAGTTTGTTTTTTCTCAATTTGAAAATATTCGTAGACACTTTTAATATGACTTGAGTAACAAACAACATTTTAAAAATGAAATGAAAGAACTGTGATTTGAAAATGTTTTATGTTTAAATTAAAGGTGCTCACAATCAAATTAAAATGATAGTCATGTTTAATTTAAAAATGTGCATTATAAATATATCATTTTCTTTATACTTATCTCCTAAATTTTTCCTTTGAAATAAAACAATTAAACTTTTTTATATGTATATTTATTTATTTTACAACAGAATAATTAAACATTTACTTTTGCAGTATATATAGGAACAAACTATATATCGTCGCTGCTCCGAAGAAAAGACCAATGTTTTTTTCAAAATAATTTTGAAGATGCCCACAAATTTGCTAAATTTTGTTCATCCGCGGTTCATAAAAGTTTAAAGTAAAACATATTTTATAAATAATAAATGGTATTGCATTGTCCTATTTCCATTAAGATGACTTATAAAAATCATTCAAAAGTTCACAATTTAGCTTTTCTTTAAGTCTCTTAGAACAAATGTTAAATACACACAGGAGTTTTCGTTAGAGCAGAGACGGTATAGAAAAAGAAATCAAATAATGTGATGGACATATTCTAGGAAGTCATTTAAAGTTGTTGATCCCCTCCTGGACTCAGATACTCCATATAAATTTTCACTTGTTCAAAATATTCTTTAAAATTATTTTTTTTGTTCACGGTTTTTAAACACTATCTGAACACTTTACTTTTCACACAAAATTTGTTGGCGATTTATTTTAAATGACTTATTTATTTTTTTTAAGTAGTTTTTTTTAGATTGGAAATTGATTTTAATAATTTTGCACCACGACACTTTTTTTTTTAATAATTATTTTTGAAGCGTCATTGCCAAAATGGTTTAAAACTCATATTAAAAATGTTTATAATCAAAATGATGATTTTTAACATGGCAGCACCATGAAATGAAAATGAGTTTTTAATTACTTAATTCAAAAACGTAAAATTTTAAAATTTAGACCGAAACATATTAAATTTGATAAAGTTCAACTTCATAATTCAAATTTTTTTCAAAAATTTGAGGCTTTTAAAAATGAGTATGAAAATTTTTGATTTGACAACGATTTTTTCCCTCAGTGTAGTCAAAATAAAAATACAAAACCACAAATCTGTATGTGGGTCTTCAGATTTTTATATTATGAACACAGATGCTCTATGGAACCATTTAGACTTTCCCATTTACAGTCTAATTAAATTCCAAAAACTCGTGATTTTTTGCGCGATTTTCATTTTTTTTAAATTACAAAAAATTTAAAAAGTGTTGAAGTTTTAAAAGCTATAACTTCTTAAGTAAATATCGGATTTTAATAATCAAAATTAAAATAAATGCCAAACTGCTCTTCTTTAAATGAAAAATTAAAAAAAAATAGTTTCATTAAAAAATATATTTTAAATTCAAAATACATTTTTTTAGAGCATTTTTGTCAACTTTTACACCTTTTGATTTTTCTAATTACCATATTATTAAAGTGTGGCATTTTATCAAAAAAAAATCAACCATAATTTTCATGTGACACAAAGGGTTCTATTTTATTATTGTTTTAAAAAATTTTGCTAATTTTTTTAAAAGTAAAAATTATAAAATATATATCCGAAACAGATAATGCAAATTCCTTCATTTGTGTCTGCAATTCCAGATCATGTTGGTAACCCTTGCGAAATAATGTAAGAGACAAAAAAGTTGAAAGAAAGTATGAAGTGAGGTTGAGATTGCTAGAAATAGAATTGTAGTGTTGGAAACTGTCAAAATGTATTCTGTAGAAACTATAAATATTCACATATATAAAAAACAGTTTTCATTAACAAGACAAACCGACATTTAAAATCCTACTGATGATGACACTAACTGGGGTGTTTGAAACCGGTATAGGAAATACCAGAAATGTCTATAATTTTTAGAAATTCAATTTTTCTTCTGCATTTTTTCAACTTGAACCCTTATAACATATATTTTTTTAGTTTTTCAAATTTGTGTAAATAAATGTTTTCTAAATGTGTTTGCAATGTATATTCGAAGAGCCATAACTCCTTAAGTAAATATCAGATTTCCAAAATCTAAATTGAAATAGAAAGCTAGAATCCTCTACTTTATACGTAAAAGTTCACAAAGAATGTCTCAACCTAAAAATGCATTTTAACCGCAAATGTAATTTTTGAATTTTTTTTAATGACACAATTTTTTTAAATTTTTCTTTGAAAGAAGAGCTTTCCATTTCAATCTTGATTATAGAAATCCGATATTTACTTAAGGAGTTATGGGTCTTCAAAAACACAATGAAAAACAATTTAGAAAACGGTGACAGGACATAATCCCCACGGACATTACCCCCATAACGGAAATGGGGTTAATGACCGAATTCATTACGGTCATAATCCCCATAATAGTTGTGGGGACTATGACCGTTTCCAAAACGGTCACAATCCCATTGGGGATTATGTCCGTTCCTTGTTGGGATTACGACCGAACTTTTTTCGGTCATAACCCCCCCATTCACATTATGGGGAGTAAGTCCAAAGCAATTTTGGTCATAATCCCCGTTTTCTGCAGAGAGGGTGAGTTTAATGCATGGAGATTGTAATCCCTAAGCCCAGCCAAAGGCCGGCTACGCAGAAAAACTTTTAAGTAAAAAAAATTCTTTTAATTTTGGGGATTACACTCAAAAAAAAAATATTGTAAAACTAGCAAAAAAAAAACTGTAGTTTTGGATGTTGCAAAAATGTTGGTAATATTAGTAAAACCATTTTGCTAATCAAAAAATTAGGAAAAAAAATGGAAAAATTACAAGAATACCATTTATTTTTTGTAAAATATCAACCTTGTAAAATTATCAAAAAATATATTAAAATTACCAAAAAAAATGGTAAAATTGAAATAGATAAAAAAAATTGTAATTTGGTAAAAAAAACTGTTTTATTTAGTATTTTTTTTTCTCTGATTAGTAGTTGATTTAAAATTTAGTGAATATAATAAAAAAAATTTAGCCTGTTTTTGAGCACCACGTTCTTTAAATGTACACTCAACCAAAAATCATTGTATTCCCAAAGAAAATCGTTGTAAATTCAACAGAAATCATTGTTGATTTTGACCCTACAAATATTTATGTTGATTTCAATAAAAATTGTTGTCAGTTTTTGTAAAAGTTGATCAACTCGTTTTTTTGTTAATCAACTCGTATTTTATGTAAATTCAACTCATATTTTTGTTAATATAAGAAATTTTATTATTAAAAAAAAAAAGCTTGTTGTTATTTGTAAATATTCTTTTATTAAGTACTAGCTCGCCCGCCGGAACTTCGTTACCGGTTATGTTAAATACCGGATAATAGAAGGATCAGGATTACCCTACCGATATCAAAAAATGACTCACATGTAGACTTTGTTTTATTTAATTGTGGACGTTTAAGTCTTTAATTAAATAATATTTCATTGAATAGCTTAAACAATAAAATGTGAATAATTTCGGTAGTACGTTGTCATGTTCGTTCCGGTGAAAAAGACTTTGACAATTTTCGAGCCCTTATATCGGGATTTTGGATCTTGAGTGAATAAATATTTCAGTGAAAAAAAAAAATTGGAATAAAAAAATATTGTTCCCCGCTCTATTCCATTTCGTTCCCCGTTCTACTCCATTTCATTTCCAATTCAATCTCCATGCAAGTTTCAGTCCTCTCCATATAATATGCGTTACAGAAATAAAAAGTGTTATTGTATTTATCTTATAGATATAAAAATACCATTTTACACCACTTGTACCAATTTAGGTACCCCTTTTACCCTGTCCATCTCTTGGGTGTTATTTCGGCTGGAGGATACTGCACGTAAAATTTTGAGTTTCTGGGCTTTAAAAGTTATTTGCCACCTTTTCCACATAAAATTGAATTTTCCAAAAACCTTTTTTTTCTGAACCGTTATTTCAAGAAATATAAAAAGTACCAAACTTACACTTTTTTATGCCCTTTACGACACTTAGAAACAGAATTTCCAAAAAGTACTTTTCCAAAATATTTTTTCACTAAAGAATACGGCATTCAAATTTTCACTGCCTAGGATCATTATTTCAAGAAGTATAAAAAGTATAAAAAAACACTTTTCTACACCTCTAGAAACGGAATCATTTAAAAATACTTTAGCATAGAAGATTGTTTTTTTCACCGAAGGACCCCACATTCCAAAATTCAAGCTTCTATGACAATTATTATAGGAACAAAAAAAAAATTAGTACCAAAATTACACTTTATTACCCCCGTTAGAAACGGAATTTCCCAAAAAGTACTTTTTCCAGTATGTTTTTTCTTCACCGAAGGATCCTACATTACAAATTCCAATTATCTAGGAATATTATTTCAGCAAATATTAGAAGTACAAAAAGTATACTTTTTAACCCCGTTAAGAAACGGAATTTCCAAAAATTTTGGTTTTCACCGAAGAATTTTACATCCAAAATTTTAAGTTTCTAGAACCATTACGTCAGAAAATATACCGGAAGTACACTTTTTTTAGCCATTTTACCCTACTAAGAAGCGGAATTTCCAAAAAGTATTTTTCCAGAATGTTTTTTTTACCGAATGATCCTACATTACAAATTTCAAGATTCTAGGGCCATTACTACCGGAAATTAGAACGTACCTAAAGTTTAAATTTTAACCCGTTCCACACCCTTAGAAAAGGAAGTTTCAAAAATTTCTTTTTCCAGAATTTGTTTTCACTTAAGGGTCCTAAATTCCAAATATCAAGTTTGTATGATCATTATTTCAGGATATATGTATAAAAAGTACTATAAGTACTATTTTTATTTTTTCATTATTGATACATTTATTAAAAGATACTTTTTTTAAAAGGTCCTTTTTTAAATGTACTTTTTATAAATGGTACTTTTTATTTATAAAAGGTACTTCATATAAAAAGTACTTTTTATTAAAGGTACTTTTTATAAAAGTTACATTTTGTAAAAGGTACTTTTTATAAATGGTACTTTTTATAAATGGTATTTTTAATATAAAGTACTTCTTATAAAAGGTACTTTTTATAATAGTTTTTTTTATAAAAGGTCCATTTTATAAAAGGTACTTTTTATAAAAGGTACTTTTTATAAAAGGTACTTTTTATATAAGGTACTTTTTATAAAAGATACCTTTTACTTTTTATAAAAGGTACTTTTTATATAAGGCACTTTTTAAAGAAGGTGCTTTTTATAAAAGGTACTTTTTATAAAGGGTACTTTTTAAAAAATGTAATTTTTATATAAGGTACTTTTTATAAAAGGTACTTTTTATAAAAGGTATTTTTTATAAAAGGTACTTTTTATAAAAGGTACTTTTTATAAAAGGTACTTTTTATAAAAGGTACTTTTTATAAAAGGTACTTTTTATAAAAGGTACTTTTTATAAAAGGTACTTTTTATAAAAGGTACTTTTTATAAAAGGTACTTTTTATAAAAGGTACTTTTTATAAAAGGTACTTTTTATAAAAGGTTCTTTTTATAAAAGGTACTTTTTATAAAAGGTACTTTTTATAAAAGGTACTTTTTATAAAAGGTACTTTTTATAAAAGGTACTTTTTATAAAAGGTACTTTTTATAAAAGGTACTTTTTATAAAAGGTACTTTTTATAAAAGGTACTTTTTATAAAAGGTACTTTTTATAAAAGGTACTTTTTATAAAAGGTACTTTTTATAAAAGGTACTTTTTATAAAAGGTACTTTTTATAAAAGGTACTTTTTATAAAAGGTACTTTTTATAAAAGGTACTTTTTATAAAAGGTACTTTTTATAAAAGGTACTTTTTATAAAATGTACTTTTTATAAATGGTACTTTTTATAAAAGATACTTTTTATAAAAGGTACTTTTTATAAATGGTACTTTTTATAAAAGGTACTTTTTATAAAAGGTACTTTTTATAAAATGTACTTTTTATAAAAGGCACTTTTTATAAAAGGTACTTTTTATAAAAGGCACTTTTTATAAAAGGTACTTTTTATAAAAGGTACTTTTTATAAAAGGTACTTTTCATAAAAGGTACTTTTTATTAAAGGTACTTTTTATCAAAGATACTTTTTATAAAAGGTACTTTTCATAAAAAGTACTTTTTATAAAAGGTACTTTTTATAAAAGGTACTTTTTATAAAAGGTACTTTTTATAAAAGGTACTTTTTATAAAAGGTACTTTTTATAAAAGGTGCTTTTTATAAAAGGTACTTTTTATAAAAGGTACTTTTTATAAAAGGTACTTTTTATAAAAGGTACTTTTTATAAAAGGTACTTTTTATAAAAGGTACTTTTTATAAAAGGTACTTTTTATAAAAGGTACTTTTTATAAAAGGTACTTTTTATAAAAGGTACTTTTAATAAAAGGTACTTTATATAAAAGGTTCCCCTAAGAAACACATTTTCCATAAAGTTCTTTTTCCAGGTACTTTTATAAAAGGTTCCCCCTAAGAAACACATTTTCCATAAAGTACTTTTCCAGAATGTTTTTTTCACCGAAGGATCCTACATTCCAAATTTCAAGTTTCTATGACCATAATTTTAAGAAATAAAAAAAAGTACCAAAAGTACACTTTTTACCTCTTTTATCCCTCTTAGAATCAAAATTTTCAAAAAGTACCTTTCCATATTGTTTTTTTAGTTTGTATGACCATTATTTCAGTAAATAAAAAAAAAAGTACCAAAAGTGCACTTTTTTACCCATTTTACCCCCGTTGAATCAACATTGGCCAAAAATCCAGCCTTAGTGGATCTTTTTCTCGGGAGGTGAACCTACATTCCAAATTTCAAGAGTCTAGGACCATTATATCAGGAGATAAAAAAAGTACCAAAAGTACAGTTTTTTACCCTTTTTACCCCCTTAGAATCAACATTGGGAAAAAATCCAGCTTTACTGGATCTTTATTCCGGGAGGTGAACATACAGTTCAAATTTCAAGTCTCTATGGCCAATATTTCAGGAGATATAAAAAGTACCAAAAGTACAGTTTTTTACCCTTTTTACCCTCTTAAAATCAACATTGACAAAAATCCAGCCTTAGTGAATCTAAATTCCGAAATACAGTCCAAATTTCAAGTCTCTGTCAACATTATTTAAGGTAACATAAAAAGTACCAAAAGTACAGTTTTTTTACCCCCTTAGAATCAACACTGGCAAAAATCCAGCCTTACTGGATCTATATTCCAGGATGTGAACATACAGTTCAAATTTCAAGTCTCTATGACCATTATTTCAGGAGATATAAAAAGTACCAAAAGTACAGTTTTTTACCCTTTTTACCCCCCTTAGAATCAACAATGGCAAAAGTCCAGACTTAGTGGATCTATGTTCCGGGAGGTGAACATACAGTCCAAATTTCAAGTCTCTATGACCATTATTTCGGGAGATATAAAAAGTACCAAAAGTACAGTTTTTTACCCTTTTTACCCCCTTAGAATCAACACTGGAAAAAATCCAGCCTTAGTGGATCTATATTCCGGGAGGTGAACCTACAGTCCAAATTTCAAGTCTCTATCTTCAGCGGTTTGGGCTGGGCGATGATGAATCAGTCAGTCAGTCAGTCATTCACTCACTCACTCACCCAACTCTTTTATATATATAGATAATTATGGATGGTGTAGCTGAGGGGTCATATATCACTGAAGACATGTATAGTTTTTTTTTATCTCAGAACAGAAAAAATCTCAGATTCTAAGAAATTTTTTCCACAGAAAAAGAACCAGATTCTGATACAAAGAGAAAATTTTCAGATTCCGAGACATTTTTCCTTTGAAAAAAATCTTAGATTCTGAGACATTTTTTAAAAAGTCTAATTTTCCAGAAATTTTTCCCATAGAAAAAGTATCTTATTTTGAGACATTTTTCAAATAGAAAAATTTGCAGATTTTGAGTATTTTTTTCTATAGAAAAAGTCTCAGATTCTTAAAAATTTTTCTATAGAAAAGTTCTGAAATTTTTCCTAAAGAAAATTGTCAAATTTTTCCTATAACGAAATTCTCAGATTCCTTCTAAAGAAATATTCACAGACTTTTCTAGTAAAAAAAGTATTTCTGAAACATTTTTAAAATTTTTTTATAGAAAAATTCTAACATTTTTTCTGAAGAAAGTTATCAGACTTTTCCTATAGAAATGTTCTCAGACTTTTCCTATAGAAAGATTTTCAAAATTTAATATATGGGGGTTTTCGTGTCAACTGACACAACTTTTGAAACCGATATCTTCCGATCGGGATGAAATTTGCACCAAGGTTAGTCCTATTGGACAGTAGTTCAGACACAATTTTTAAACAAGATCGGTCAAGAACTCTCTGTGTTAGAGGGGGTCGAAATTTGACATTTTGGCCAAAGAGGTGTTGATTCTCATCCATGTAACTTCTTACCTATTGTTTTTCGCAAAATGTGTCCCAAAGAGTTTAGATAGCTATTTCTTCAGTCTTTCGAAAAAAAAAATATAAAAAAAATAAAAATTTTTGATTTTTTTTCTTAAAAATCCAAAACTTTTTTAACTTTTTCCTCAAATTGGGCCCTTTTTTTTTTTTTTTTTGATTCAAAAGAAAGCTTAGGTGATTTCCTTTAAGAGCTGTGGGGTCGCTTATTGGGATGCGAGTGGGATATCTATGAAAATAATTTTTTTTTAACTTTGGAACACTAAAAACGGTTCGTCAATTTCCACTATTAGGCGTGGGATAGCTAACCAGTTTTCCATTTCGATCCGCGATACCCTCTAATTTTTATAGGTTCGAAAAAGCAAGCACGACCTAAAAAATGAGGGCGGTGGGGTGGGGCCATATGGCACCACATCGGGGTCAAAGTTGGGCGTAAAGAGGTAAAAATCCTCAAAAAGACCCAAAACTTCCCTAGAAACGCCCTTGGAGGGGTGCAATGTGAGACCGACCTCCAATAATTTTCTGCCCCAAACATTTTTCTTGAACATACCTTACCCCTATTTCCACTTCCTAAGGGGGCTCCCATACAAAATGACATTTTTATAAAATTTGCTCCTACCGCTCTAACTGTCTATGGGGTGCCCCTAGAGATGTAAAATGTATGACCGACCCCCAATATTTTTTCAACTCCAACATTTTCTTAGAATATACCTATCCTTTATTTTCAACTCTTAAGGGGGTCCCCATACATTTTTTTTTATTTTTTTATTAGTTTTTAAAAATACATGTTTTTATAATGGTTGGGAGCCCCTTAGGGAGTGGAGATAGGGTGTTATGATGTTCGGACAAAATGTTGGTAACTAAAAAATAATGGGGGTTGGTCGTAATTTTTGCCTCTCTAGGAGGCACGGTAGGGGCGGTAGGAGCTGGTTTAATGAAACAAATTTATAAAAAATAAAAGAAATGTATGGGGACCACCTTAAAGGTTAAAGATACATTGTAGGTATGTTTGCAAAAAATGTTGGAATTGATAAAAATAATGGAGGTCGGTCATACATTTGGTCCCAATAGGGGCACTTTAGGGTAAGTTAGAATGGTAGGATCAAATTTTTTAAAAATGTTTTGTATGGGAGCCCCCTTAGGAAGTGGAAATAGGGGTAAGGTATGTTCAAGAAAAATGTTGGGGGCGGAAAATTACTGGAGGTCGGTCTCACATTGCAGCCCTCCAGGGGCGTTTCTAGGGGAGTTTTGGGGCTTTTTGAGGATTTTTACCTCTTTACGCCCAACTTTGACCCCAATGAGGGGCCATATGGCCCTTCCCCACCGCCCCCATTTTTTGGCTCGTGCTTTCTTTTTCAAACCTAAAAAAATTAGAGGGTATCGCGGATCGAAATCGAAAACTGGTTAGCTATCCCACGCCTAATAGTGCAAATTGAAGAACCGTTTTTAGTGTTCCAAAGTTAAAAAAAAATTATTTTCATAGATATCCCACTCGCATCCCAATAAGCGACCCCACAGCTCTTAAAGGAAATCACCTAAGCTTTCTTTTGAATCAAAAAAAAAAAAAAAAAAAGGGGCCCAATTTGAGGAAAAAGTCAAAAAAGTTTTGGATTTTTAAGAAAAAAAATCAAAAAATTTTTTTATATTTTTTTTATATTTTTTTTCGAAAGACTGAAGAAATAGCTATCTAAACTCTTTGGGACACATTTTGCTAAAAACAATTGGTAAGAAGTTACATGGATGAGAATCAACACCTCTTTGGCCAAAATGCCAAATTTCGACCCCCTCTAACTCAGAGAGTTCTTGACCGATCTCGTTGAAAAATTGTGTCTGAACTACTATCCAATAGGACTAATCTTGGTGCACATTTCATCCCGATCGGAAGACATCGGTTTCAAAAGTTGTGTCAGTTGACACGAAAACCCCCATATATAGAAAACTTGTCAGAGTTTTCCTATAGACCAATTCAAAGATTTCGATAGTTTTATTTCTATAAAATTGTAAGGCTATGATAAAGCATTTTTTTAAAACAATTTTGTGATTCTTACACTCAAAAAAAAACTTTGTAAAATAATAAGAAAAGTTTGTTATTTTTATTTTTTGCTACCTCCTATTTTACAAGAATTCCTAATTTTACAAGCTTTTTACCAATAATTTTGTAATTTTACAAGATTTTTACCAATAAAATTGTAAATTTAGAATTTTTTTGACGCGATCAAATTTACAAGGCATTCTCGTAACTTTATTAAAATTTTTTCTACCTCCTATTTTACGAGAATTCATAGTAAAAATTTCGAGTTTTTTGTAATTTCACAAGCTTTTTACCAATAAAATTGTAAATGTACAACTATTTTTACGCAATAAAACTTACAAGGAATTCTCGTGAATTTACTAGGTTTTTTTTTGTAAAATTATCTTGAAAATTTGAAAAATTGCAAAAAAATGTAAAACTACAAAAAAAATCTAAATTTCGATTCAAAATTTTTTGTTAAAAAACAAGGAAAACTGTCAAATATTGGTAAAATGGGATTACAAGACCTTTTCTAGTACTTTGACAAGGTTTTTTTGTGTGTAGGCATTTTTCTCAGAAAAAAATTATTAGATAATTTTTTTCTTTTTTCTCTCTACCCCACAAATTTTTATCTCGAATTTGGTTTCGGAGGGGATTTCCTATTTCCCCTCGTTCATATCCTTCTTCTATCCAAAAAAGTTTGAAAATTAAAAATCTCTTGAAAAGTTTCTGAGTTCGAAACCAACAACCTACACTAGGTCAATCGAAAATGTTTTCAATTTTTGTTGCAATGTATAATTAAGTATCTGCAAAAACAAACTACATAGATAATGTACATTTGGACAGAATATTAATCCAAAAAAACATATTTTTACAACGTAATTACATTAATCATACGCCCTAGTATCTATTGCATAGATGAATTGCCATTTAAAGATTCACTACAAAATAAATACATTTTTATAAATACTACTTAAAAATTTAATAAATATTAAAATAGCCTTGATCTTGAACATGACAATAATTTGATCAACAAAAAATTAAATATGCATTAACAATTGGGTATTACGTGCACTGTATCCATAACATCAACCTACATATTGTGCATTGTTTTTTAAACTCATGCAATTGCATATTGAATGATCGACAACAAAATTTCGATGGACTTTTAAGGAAATGCACTGGGTAAATGTCACTTACCTGTATAAAATATTTCGTTGTTTTGATATTATGTAGTTTTTTGTTTTAATTGTTTAAACCAGTTTACCTTCATTAGTACGCCGCATAGCATTTCGATAAGTGTGTACGAATAATATTTGTATTTACAAGAAATTATTGTATAAATTCCATTAACCAAAACCACAACTTTGTATGGTTTGATTTTGATTTCTGAAAATATAAATAAACAACATATATTAAAATGTTGGCGTTTAATTACTTTATTGTGTCTATTAGTGACTTTTATAAAAATATAATTGTTTTTAAAGTTAATTTTAATTTGGCGCCAATTTATAAACACATGAGAGGTATTCTGAGTCTTGCTGCCAGCACTGACAATGCAGCAAAAGAGTATTTCTTTCAAAAAATACATGAGAGGTATTTAGAGTTTTGCTGCCAGCCATGGCAATGTAGCATAAGAGTACTTCTTTAAAAAAAAAATACATAAGTGGTATTTTCTATACCCTCCACTTAGTGATAGAGGGTATATATAAGTTTGTCATTTTGTTTGTAACTCATCGAAATATCGATCTGTGACCCCATAAAGTATATATATTCATGATGCCCGATCGATTTTAAGACATTCTAG
This sequence comes from Pegoplata infirma, assembly GCA_963921195.1. Classification (NCBI taxonomy): domain Eukaryota; kingdom Metazoa; phylum Arthropoda; class Insecta; order Diptera; family Anthomyiidae; genus Pegoplata; species Pegoplata infirma. Next base: position 85,481,939 of record OY992540.1, read on the forward strand.
CGATGTCCGTCTGTCTGTCTGTCTGTAGAAAATGCTGTCACAAACAAAATATTGCAAAGAGATGACTGAAACTTAACATATTTATTGGAAGTTCTACCGAGAAGTTTGGTATTGCATTTGAGCGATATCGGTTCAGCGGTTCAAAAGTTATGAACGAAAATGTAAGCACACCTAAAAAATTTCAGTACATTCAACATAACCTAAAAATACAAAATGCTTTAATTCGGCTTCTGGTTGACATATGTGAACATAATTAAACACCAAATGGTATTTAAACAAGTACGAATATATTTTTTGACAAAAAAAAATCGCGGATTATTTTTTACCAAAAATTTTTTTCGCGGAAATTTTTTTTCAAAAAAATTTTTTTTTTTCAAAAGTAATTTCCTTTTAAATAAAGTTTTTTGCAATAATCTTTTTGAAATTGTGGAGGGTATCACTACATTCGGCAAGGCCGAATTTAACTTTTTTACTTGTTTTCTATATTTTTTTCCAAAGAAAAATTTTAAATTCACAAATTTCTTCATATAGAAAAATTATAATATTTCAAGACATTTTTCCCTCAGAAAAATTTTTAAATTCTTGAACATTTTCCATAAAAAAAAAAATCTCAGATAATTTTTCAATTTCTATTCCGTCTCCTTTCATTTCCTCTTCTTTCCTTTTCTTTCTTTTTTCCTGAACGGTTTTGGGGATATCGCCATTTGAAATTTGCAAAAATTTAGATTTTTCAAACTCTTAAATTTTTATTGGCAATGTCCTTAATATGCTTTGAAATTTGGTTGATTTTACTGAAAGTGTAACCAAACAAATAACTTACATTGTAAGTTTTTTTTCTTACAGGGAAATTCAGAATGGATTTGCATCATTAATTTCGAAAATTTTCTTAGGTTATGAGTTTTTTTTCTATTTAAAAATTTGCACAATCTAAAAACTATAATACTCGGATTCTGAGAAATTTTCCTATAGGATTTGCATCACTAATTTCGAAAAACTTCTCAGGTTCTGAGTTTTTTTCCTATTGAAAAATTCACACATCCTAAAAACTACTACTACTCGGATTCTGAGATATTTTCCTACAGAAAAAGTCGGAGATTCCGAAACGTTCTTTCTACACCAAAACACTTTTCAATAGAGATCTATCTGAGATTAGCAAAAATGCCTACCTTAATGTTTTTTAACATTTTTGAGGCAATTTCCTAGATTCGGAGATATTTTTCCTAGAGAAAAGGTATTTTTTCTGAGAAATTTTTTCGTAGTTCAGGAAAAAAAGTCAGCCTATCTTAAAGGCATCTTCTCTGACCCCGACGATAAGCGAAATCAGAAAAAATAAATCATCCCACCCTAATGTTTATGAATTGTGCGTACACCATCACGTATGATAAACAAAAAATTACTACGAAATTATTTATTTCTCATACGCCATGTTGAACGTGGAATATAATATTATGGTAAAACAAAATTCGACGTAAATATTCTCAGAACAAAAAAAATGGTATTCCAAAATATTTTACGTGGATAGACAAATATTTGATTTTTTTTTCATAAAAATGAAGATTTAATCATGCATAAACAATAAATTTAATACAATATAATTTTCTTTCTTTTTTTAGAGGAACAATGCCATCCCAGTCCATGTGGTGTTAATACCAAATGTGAAATTATCAATGGAGTTCCTACCTGTTCTTGTGTGAATGGTTATGTTGGTAATCCATTGAGTGGTTGTCGTCATGAGTGTGATCATGATGGTGATTGTAGTTCCCGAGATATGTGCAGCAATTTCAAGTGTGTACCCGCATGTGAACAATGCGGTGTTGGTGCTACCTGTAATACTGTTAATAATCATCGTGCTTCCTGTGAATGTCCTAAAGGTTACATTGGCAGCCCATACACCGAATGTCGTCCAGAATGTTATGGAGATTCTGATTGTCCAGCCGGTAGACCAGCTTGTTTCTATGGCATTTGTAAGAACACTTGTGATGGTGCTTGCGGTTTAGGTGCTGATTGTAATTTACGCGGTTTGACTCCCGTGTGCAGTTGTCCACGTGATATGACTGGTGATCCTTTTGTACGTTGCCGTCCATTTACTAAAGGTTGGTGGTATTTCACATAATTTTTTATATACGTGAAAGAATTTAAATAATGATTGTTTTCACCTAAATTTAGCCGATCTCTGTGAACCAAATCCTTGCGGTACAAATGCCATCTGTATTCCTGGTCATGATAATACTGGACGTGAACGTCCTGTTTGCAATTGTTTACCTGGTCATACTGGTAATCCCTTGTCTCACTGTTCAAGAGTATGTATTTTGATAATATTTTTACCTCAGCGATTTTCTTATCAATTTTTTTTTCTTGTTTTCTTAGGGTGAATGTTTAAGCAATAGTGAATGCGCTGATAATAAGGCTTGTATTAACTATCAATGTGTTAATCCCTGCGTTGGTAAATGCGGTTCTGGTGCCGAATGTGAACCCAAAGCCCACTTGGCTGTTTGTAAATGTCCCCCTGGTACTTCAGGTGATGCTTTAGTTTCCTGCCGCCAATCTCGTACATATCCCGTTGCCAAATATCATGGTGTTTCATCTGGATCCTGTTCTGTGTGTAACTAACACAATTGTCATTAAAAAAAAACTGCCACCTATTTCTATTTAAAAAATGAGTCATTTTTTGTAAATTTTTATTTTTTACCATCTAACTTTTCGTAATATGTACTTTATTTAATTATGTATTGTTTTCAAAAAATATTAACAAAAATTGTTTTTATTAATTTATTGCTAGTTACGCTTATACATAAATGTAATAAATTAAATATTTTTTTTAAATTAAATTTTAAATTAAAGGTTTTTATTATTTTTTAAGACTAAATCATGTACGGTTTAGTAAAACGACCTTCCGAGTTACAAAAAAATAGAAATTTTCATTTAATTCTTTAGCAATTTTGTTTAAATGTAGCAGTTTTTTAAATAGTTTTACCGTAGAACCGGTATTCCCGTTTCTCGGTACACATTCACAGAAAAAGTCTTAAAAACATCGAAATATTTTAAAAGCTAGACCCACAGTTTGAAGAGTTACCCCCCCCCCCCCAACCATAGTAACGGGTTAAAAAATTAACAAATTTATATATTTTTCAATTCGTGAGTACATATTTTGTATATTGTAAGCGTGATTAAATTGTGTTCTACTCACGTGACCGTGTATTAACGTTAGCCAAAATAATGTTCGTGCGTGATGGTGCGTGATAAAAAAAAATTGATTTTGTGAGCGTGATTAAACTCACTCACGATCCTATCTCTAGCATTAAGGTTACTTTATCCATGACTACCATTATATACTAATTCCCAGTATTTTAAATAATTTTTTTCATACAAAATTATTTAAATCCAACACTACTATTTTCCAGTATGGGAGATACGATTGGTTGGGTTAAAAAAATAGATTTTGTATGAAAAACTATTCAAATTTTGTATGAAAAATGTTCAAACTTTCCCAAATACTGGAAAATAGTAGACATAAATTAATAACGTGTGAATCAACCTTTCGTCTGTTGGCATACCTTAACTAGGCTACATTGGTACCCAAATTTTGCCCGTATTATTTAAATCTATTTTTTGGCCATTTTGAACGACTATTTCATACTTATTGGGTTTACGTGTATTTTTTAGGATAGGGGATCCATTTTCCTGATTTAAATAAAACCAATTATATTAAATACAATTTCTTTTTATTAAAATTAAATGATAACATAAGCTATTACAAATTATAATAATGGCCGTATTCCTGAAAACTCGTACAGACCTCGTATACTGTTTAAGCTTACCAAGTTTATTTTTTGTAAATGGAGTTTGACATAAATTGTATAAACTTACAAGGTATACACGGTATACGAGGTGTTAATACGGTTAAATGAATACCACTAAAATATTTTTTTTATTTATTCAAAATATTTCCACTACATTTGATTTTCGATTAGATTTATCTTCTTCATATGATGTTCCGTATGATTCCAAATTATTTGTTTTTTCTTGAGTATTTTCCTCATATGTGGTATCACTGTTTGCTAATGCCTCGTGTGTTTGAATATGAGATCGTAAGGCTGATTCACGTTTAAATTGTTTGCGACAATAATCACAACTGTACGGTTTATCATCTGAATGAACCATTGCATGACGTTTTAATTGATCAATGCTATTGAAGGCTTTCTCACAGTCCAAACACTTAAACATCCTTTCATTTTTATGTCCACGACGATGAGCCAACATATTTGATGAGATACGGAATGCTTTACCACATATATCACAGGAATGAGGTTTTTCACCCGTATGAGTAAGCATGTGTTTTTTATAACCGGATTTTTGGGTTAACTTTTTGCCACAAACATTACACGTAAAAGGTTTTTCACCAGTATGCGTTAGCATATGCGAGCGTAGAGAGGATGCTTGACGATAAGACTTACCACATAGTTCACAGGTGTTTGGATTGTTGGGATCATGTGTAGAGATATGGCCATCATAGGCATTACGGGTTTTAAAGGCTTCGCCGCAAACATTACATTTATAAGGTGTTTCATCAGAATGTAATTGCATGTGATATTTGTATGAATTACAATTACTTAATTGTTTACCGCAGATCTGGAAAATATTGAAGGAAATAAAGGTTATTAAATTTTCAACTCATGTAGAAAATGGTCCGATTAACAACAAAGTAAAAGTCAGATGTTGCACAAGGCAATTTTAACCCCGTGATTTTTTACAGGACAAAAAGTGCACTTTATAGAGCAGACATTTTTTTTGAAAAAAAAAACATTTTTTTGACATGCAAAAAAAAGCACATTTTTTGAGTTAACATATGGAATTAGCAGTTGAAGTTCGTAGAAGTTCAGAGCACAAGAGGTGAATGTGAAATTCTCATCCGGTAGCGAGATATGGCGAACATTTCTAGCCGTTGTTTTTAAAATACCTGTTTCGCCTGGAATACAATTTTAAAATTTACGAGAATTTTTTAAAAAAAAAGTTCCTTCCAAAATATTGACTTTAACCGCTCAATACACCACGATCTCACATACTTAGGTCAAAACAATATGAGAGAAAAATCTTTGCATAGTGATTCTACAAAAAAAAAATGTTATAAAAGTTAATTGCGAAAAACTTTTATTTTAAGAGTTACAAGCAGATGAATATATAAAGGTTTTTTAGTCCATTTTAAAGATCAAAAGTTCAAACCGCTTGGCCTGTTTGTAACCTAGAAGTCCAATTTCTGGACAGATATTATTTTTTACTCCCAACCCATCCGAAAATGAGCGGGGAGCGATAAAAAACACACTTTTGCACATCCCATACATTTTATGGGTACTCTCATTTATGGAATGTGAAAAAAAAATGAAATTATAGAAATTACTAAAATAAACAAGTAAAAAAGTTAAATTCGGCCTTGCCGAATGTATTGATACCATCCGCAATGCAAAAATTATTATTGCAAATGACTTTATTAAAAAAATACTTTTGAGAAAAAAAAAATTCCGCGAAAAAAATTTTACTGAAAAAAAATCCGCGATTTTTTTTTTATTTTTTTGTAAACAAAAATATGTTACTTAAATACATTCTGTTCACATATGTCAACCAGCAGCCGAATTAAAGAATTTTGTTTTTTAGGTTATGTGGAATATACCAAAATTTTCGAGGTGTCCTTAGATTTTCGTACATAGCTTTTGAACCGCTAAACCGATATCGCTGAAATAGAATACCAAATTTCTCGGGGCAATAACAAGAAAATATGTAAAGTTTCAGTCATATCCGTAAAATATTTTTGCATGATCGCCATTTCAGACAGACGGACATCGCTAGAATGTCTTAAAATCGATCACTGAACAATAATATATATACTTTATGGGGTCCTAAACCGATATTTCGATGAGTTACAAACGGAATGACAAAGTTGTACATACCGTTTGGCGGATAGGCGGTAAAAAAACCTTTCTTCTCATATTAAAACATCATATAGTTTCATAAAAAGAAATGGCTGAAAAATGCAAAAAACAACCCAGCCAGAAATTGCCAACCGTTCCAAAGAAAAAGTACTGGCAAAGTAATATATTTTTTGTATAGCAAGCTCTTTCTGGTGAAGTACTTGATTTTACCGAATTTAGTACTTTGCCAGTACTTTTTTAGCAAACTAAAGACGGTTTCTTTTTTGATATATTTTTTTTATAATTTAATTAAATTTTAACATTTTACAACACTTAATTATGTTGTAAAGTTATTGCAATAGTGTCATTATCAAATTTAGTAAGAATACACTTTGATTCTACTTTGTGGGTACTGATTTAAATGTTATTGGCTACATTCAATTAAAATATTGACTTTCAAAGAAATATGTCTGTTTGTTTACCCAAATTTCTTACTATTTTTACTACAACTGGAAAGTTTTGTTTACTTTTTGTATTAAAATTTTCCAGCTGTAGTAAAAGTAGTAAAAATGAGTAGATTGTAGTAAGGTAAACGAACAGACATATTATCATCACATTTGTATTTAGACAGCTTTCTACACTCATAGAAATATCTTAGTAGAAAAATTAGTAAACCCATTGTAGATCAAGTTTTACAGAATAATGCCGTATTCAACAAAAATTAATGTTGATATCGTTGAATAATCAGTAAAATTGAATCAACTATTTACAACGATTATACAGAATTCAATAGATAAATCAAAATGGAAAAAACAACCCTGTTCGTTCAGTTTTTTTTTTATTATTAACGAGTGACGAGTGAGTTGGTAGCAATGTGAATCGTGTTTATCTCTTATAAAATTATTTTATGTGTTTGTTTTTTATACAAATATTTAATATTATAAAAATAAATAGGATCTGATTTGTAAATATTTGGTAAGTAAAAAAATAAATTGATTACTTTATGTATTCATACTATATTAAAACTTTTTTGTTTTTTTTAAGGATTTTGTTTGGTATCATCAGAAAACTGGAGAATGGCTTATGAGTGCATAACATGAATAAACGCAGTGTGTGTGAAAATCTTCAAATATTGCAGCTTAAAAAGCCGACGAAAATACAAAAATATTGTGATTTATGTTTAATAAAAGAATATTAACAAATAACAACAAGTTTTTTTTATTAATAAAATTTCTTATATTAACAGAAATATGAGTTGAATTTACAAAAAATTAGAGTTGATTTACAAAAAAACGAGTTGATCAACTTTTACAAAAACTGACAATAATTTTTATTGAAATCAACATAAATATTTGTAGGGTCAAAATCAACAATGATTTCTGTTGAATTTACAGCGATTTTCTTTGGGAATACAATGAATTTTGGTTGAGTGTACTTAAAATTTCAGTAACTTTAATAACATTTTTATTGTCGAGTAAACATACGTTATCTGAATGAATTGGTTTTATTTATATACAACTTTTGATTCCGACTTTATTTTATATTCCTAGATAGTATTTGGAACATTTGATAAGAGGATATAGCAATAAATTCGCGAATTTCTTAATTTTTTTTTGATATTTTTGGGAGATTAGCCCATAAAACTTTGTTTTTAGCATCATGTTCGAAATCGCAAAAAACTTTTTTTTATATGCCAGCATCATTTTACGAGATAATTTAAGGGTCCGTCTTTTAGTATATTATATAATGTGGTAACCTTAAACAATTAACTGACCAAAAATTAACAAAAACTATTATTCCAGTGTTTGCTTACAAAAATTACACCGTCCGGCAGCCAATATTAAACATGAACCGAATGATATACATCTAAATGTAGAGTCAAATGGATCCGTGATTCTGTTTCCTTTTAAAACTACCTCAAAGTTTTAAAAGATAACCTTTTTTAATATTTTTTAGAGGTTAATTTCGCGAGAACCTTGAAAAATTAAGAAATTCGCGAATTTAAGTGCTTAAGATGAAAATCTTTAAACCAAATTTTACAATTTTTTTTTTTTAAAAAACAGGCTGGATATAAGATAATCTTTAATGACATATTGCAAGAAAACTGTACCATACATCAAAAAACGGAGTACGCCATTGGACTCAGCATGTCTCAAATAAATGGAAATGTTGGTCATACCTCTTATTTTCTGAAATTGTGGTCACTTTTGTCATGCTGTGTTAATATAAAATTTATTTAAAATTAAAAAATTAAAAAAAGACCTCTAATGAACAAATTATAATTATAATAATTATTAAATAAAAAAATTATTTTGTTCATACATTTTTAATTTTGTAATTGATTATTTTAATTAAAAAGATATTTAAAAAAATCTCGGATAATACTTTTCAAAGTACAGGGAAAGCGCTTTTAAAAGTACTTTGCCACTACTAAATGGTGTTATCATTTAGCATCTTAGCAAGTACTAAAAACCCAATAAAAAGGTACTTTGCCAGTATTAATACCACCTTATTAGGTACTTTGCCAGATCTGGCCCGTATGTATTTTTCTGCCTGGGAATTTTTTCGCCATTTTTTGACCCATGTTTTGAACCCCTAAATCCCCGATATGGCCGATAAGCCGAGACACCCCAACCTTAGAATTGTCTCTTTTATATATATTTTAAGTTTCAGGCAAATCGGTTCATAAGGGTTGAGATACTTCCCTTGTAAGTGGAGGGTATAAAAATGTCTGTCAAATTTATGTACGTCAAGATTGGGAGAAGCTTGTGACCAATTAAAGTAAAAAATTTACTGTAATATCAATGAAAAATTAGGACTTTATAACTCTAGAAAAAAAACAAGGATATTTCAGAAATTTTTTACCGGGCTTCCGAAAAATGCATTGGTTACACTTTGATAAGGATGAGCCTTGGAACCTTTTATACAAAGATGATCTTATGAATGAGTCAGACAACTTCACCAAAGTAAACATGAAAGCTCAAAATGTTGGCCGAAGCCGTGCAGTTACTCCCACAACTTCCTCAAAAAAAACAGTATCAAACCAATAAAGTTCGAGAAATTCAAGAACCTCCAGGATCTTCATTGCTATATACCACTAATTTACCATGAATGGTTCAAAACACTTGCTGATTATTTTTTTGTTTAACAAATGAAACAATTTTAAATCTGACGAAATTTAAAGTACTGCACTAGGACCCCAAGGGATAATAAAACAACTTTTTATATCGGCCCGCCCTCTTTTGTGAGCGTGGAAATAAAAAAAAAAAACAAAAATTAGATACTTACATTGCATTTATAATCTGGATTTTTAGGACCGTGAGCTGTTTTTTTTAATCTTTTTTGTAATTGATTTCTAGGAGCATTTTCGTGTTCTGAATTTGTAGCTTCAACTGAAGGACGATTTAAACTTTGTTCAGACATGTCATCTTGACTGTCTGATATAAACTCGTTAAAGTCTTCTTCTATATCGTTTACATGTATTTCGTATTCTACTTCGCCATCTTCCACCTCTCCATCAACAATATGTTCTTGTTGTTGCTGATCATCGTGTTCCATTTCAACGTGCTCTTCCACTTCTATATGTTGTGTTTCTTCTTGTGTAATAACAGTTGTATGATAGATTTCCGTGGTTTCAGCTATGTGTTCTACATAATCCATTTCATCCATATCAATTTCTTCCACTTCATCCTGATGCTGAAGATGATCATCGTTTTCAATAGGTTCGTCATCTGGTAGAATGTGTACATCATATTCATCTTGATTATCATACATTTGATTTTGTTCTAGTTCTCTTTTCATCTGAGCTGCCTCTGCTAATTCTTGTAAATCTGTTTCGGATTCATCTACCATTAATGGTCTATCTTTGGTTTGTTCCAAATCTTCATCTTCGTCCACATCTTCTTCTATGTGACCCTTCAATATTTGATCAGCTTCTAAAACTTTTTTTTTAAATACATATGATTTGGACAAGTCAAGTACACACATGGAACATAAAAATCCGGGTAATGATGCATTTTCTACCTCCACAAAATCCAAATTTGTACAAAATGACAATAGTGACGCTAACGTGGTTTCTTCTCCCATTATTAAACCTCGTTTGTATAAAGATTTGTATTCTTGGCATTCACAGACACAAGCTCGACATATAACAACTTCTCCGGGATTAGAGCCCATATTTCAAATATTTTTAAGAAATTTGAACGATTTTTCCACTTTTTTAGTAATTCACAATTTTTCGTAAACAAAAATTACAATTGAGAATTAAATATATTTTCTATGCAATGTTGTATTTTATAAACAGAGATGTTATAGAAGGGGAAATGTGAATTCGTGGTATATAAAAGCTGAATGTTTTACAAAATGTTTAAGGAAACCAAATACACGAAAACCTCGTTATACGCTCAATTAAAAATCATTAAGGGTTTTCACTCTTGCACGCAAAAAATTTATTTACACTTATTTGCCAAATTTTTGAATAAAATACAACCCGCCTAATGCGTAATTTAGCAAATTTTTTAAACAAAAACGAAAACGTGATGGGTTGTATTACACAAAAACTTGGTTAATAAGTGTAAGAAATTTTTGCATTTAGGAAATGTCCTTCCTACTAAAAATAAAACAAAAAACTAAAAAACGAACCACATTGTATTTTGACAAAAATTTTCTTGTTTTCTTTATTTCTCATTTTTTTTTCGTTTCGTATCTAGAGTAAAAACCCGTTCATTTCTATGGTATACCTTAGAACAACAAGGTTCTATTTGTGCCTATTTCTAATTTCTCGATTTATAAAAATTAAAACAAATGTTTTTATTATTTTAACCAGTTTTTTTAATGACTTAAGGAATTATTGTTTCTTTATGCCTCTGTAAATGAATGATTAGAGTAGTTCGACGATTATAAACTTGGTTACATATGCTACATTTAAATTTATGATTAAGGCGGTGACAAATCATTGCATCGTATGATTGGAAAGTTTTTCCACAAATATAACATGAATATGTTTTTCTATAATAGTTTGCTTTTACGACGTCTGATTTGTCTCCAGCGTGCCTTTTCATATGCCGTTGGTAATTCCATTTTTTATTAAACTTTTTTCCACAAATATGACAATTTATTACTACTATATCACCGGTGTGAAACTTCATGTGAGATTTTAGACTTGACTTTTGTAGGTATGCTTTTCCACATATTTCACAAACATTTGGTTTGTGACTAGAAGCGTGTCCATTGCGTGCATTATAAGATTTAAATCCTTCGCCACAGACTTTGCACTTAAAGGGTTTTTTATCGGAATGTAATTCAATGTGACGTTCATAAGCATTTCGACTTATTTTTTTACTGCAAATCTAACAAATTTGTAATTAAAAATAAATAATTGTGATATTATAACTATCAATAGTTGTACCTTAAGGCTCGTTCATATTTTTACCATATTCACATTCATATTTTTAAACTAGTTTAAGCACTTAAACATGTTTATCTACCTTAACAAGTTTAAACTTAAACATGTTTAAAAAAATAAATGCGAACTTGGTATAAGAAAATCAAAACGCATTACAGTTTGATTAAAAAATGATAATTGGTCAGAATTCGGTATTTTATGGGAAGATTGTGGATGATTCTGAACCTCAAACAAAATTTAGCAACAAATTTAAAATTCGGAAACCGAATGAATGTCCAAAAGTTTGGTTACCAAATATTGAAACTATTGTTTCAATTTTAAATTCAAAATCCTCTAAAATTGTCCTATAAAAATAAAAACATAATATTTGCATACCGAATACCGAATTCCAACCCATTAGCGTTTTTAACCGAACTGTTCTGCCGGACACTACAAATTATGTTATGAAAAAGATGTAGTAAAGAGATCTCTTAAGAACTTTAAAACTAGATTCACAATAATGGAGTACCCTGTACAACAGAGTGTCATCATTTAACGTAGAGATGTCATAATACAACAATTACGCAAGTGCGAAAGAGAAAGAAACCAAATCCCATATGTAGTACAGAGTGCTGCTAATTGTGAATCCAGCTTAATATGTCCTTTTCAGCTACTTACCTTGCATTCGATCATCTTAAGATCTGAATAGTCTTTTATAAATTTTTTTGATTTATTTTTGACATTACTCCTAGTATGCGTTGCTATGTGGTGTTGGTAATTCCACTTCTTGTGAAATTTTTTTCCGCAAATATGACAATTATATACTAACAGCTCACCGTTGTGAAATTTCATATGATATTTTAGACTTGACTGGTGTAGATATGATTTTCCGCATATTTTGCAAATATTTGGTACATGAGTTGAACTATGCCCTTTGAGAGCATTAGGCGTTTTGAAAGCTTCGTCACATTCTTTGCACTTGTAGGTCGCTTCATTGGAATGTAATTCCACGTGCTGTTTATAGTATTTCATACTTTTAATTTTTTTTTGGCAAATCTAATAAATTTTTAATAAAGAAAAATGTACGTATGTAATGTTTAATTAATTACAGTTATTGAAAAAAAACTGTTATCAATGTAAAACTTAAAATTTTTGATACAACGATATCTTCTAATTTCGCTAGAAAAAATTATACAGTTATCGTCGATTGAAAAATTCCAATTAATTTTAGGAACTACATCTGTAAATTGTGTAATGTAGGTCTTATTGAGAATCACAAAAAAGCTCACTATCAAATCAAAAATATAAATTCACTGTAGTGTGTTTTATAGTTATCTACACCATTTTCAATTGTATTTTAAAAATTTCCAAATGTATTTTAAAATTGTCCAAATGTATTTTTAACTTTCCAAATATATTTTAAAATTGTCCAAATGAATTTTAAAATTGTCCAAATGTATTTTAAAATTGTACAAATGTATTTTTACATTGTCCAAATGTAGTTTAAAATTTTCCAAATGTATTTTAAAAATTTCCAAATATATTTTAAAATTGTTCGAATGAATTTTAGAATTGTCCAAATGAATTTTAAAATTTTCCAAATGTATTTTAAAATTGTCCAAATATATTATAAAACTGTCCAAATTAGTTTTAAAACTGTACAAATGCATTTTAAAATTGTCCAAATATATTTTTAAATTGTCCAAAAGTATTTTAAAATTGTCCAAATGTATTTCAAAATTGTCCAAATGTATTTTAAAATTGTCCAAATGTAGTTTAAAATTTTCCAAATGTATTTTAAAATTGTCCACATGTATTTTAAAATTGTCCAAATGTATTTTAAAATTGTCCAAATATATTATAAAATTGTCCAAATTAGTTTTAAAACTGTACAAATGCATTTTAAAATTGTCCAAATATATTTTAAAATTGTCCAAATGTATTTTAAAATTGTCCAAATGTATTTTAAAATTGTCCAAATGTATTTTAAAATTGTCCAAATGTAGTTTAAAATTTTCCAAATGTATTTTAAAATTGCCCACATGTATTTTAAAATTGTCCAAATGTACACCATTTCCAATTTTAATTCAGAAAATACAAATTATATTTCAAAAATTTCCAATTATATTTCAGAAATTTCTAATTATATTTCAAAAATTTCCAATTATATTTCAAAATTTTCCAATTATATTTCAGAAATTTCCAATTGTATTTCAAAAATTTCCAATTATAATTCAAAAATTTCTAAATATAATTCAAAAATTTCCAATTATAATTCATAAATTTCCATTTATAATTCAAAAAATTCCAATTATATTTCAAAAATTTCCATTTATATTTCAGAAATTTCCATTTATATTTCAAAACTTTCCATTTATATTTCAGAAATTTCCATTTATATTTCAGAATTTTCCATTTATAATTCAGAAATTTCCAATTGTAATTCAGAAATTTCCAATTGTATTTCAGAAATTTCCATTTGTATTTCAAAATTTTCTAAATGCTTTTCAGAAAATTCCATTTGTATTTCAAAAATTTCCATTTGTATTTCAAAATTTTTCAATTGTATTTCAGAAAATTCCATTTATATTTCAAAAATTTCCAATTATATTTCAAAATTTTCCAATTGTATTTCAAAAATTTCCATTTGTATTTCAAAATTTTCCAAATGCTTTTCAGAAAATTCCAATTGTAATTCAAAAGTTTCCATTTATATTTCAAAATTTTCCATTTATATTTAAGAAAATACAAATTGTATTTCAAAAACTTTCTAATTTTATTAAGGAAATTGTAAGTGTAGTTTTTATGATACAAATATTATAGAAACTATCAGACTATCCGGTACCCTATACATCATCAATAATTTTCAAAAGAAAGTGGTTAACATTTTTCTTAACTTACCAGAAATAATGAAAATGCATCTGCAAAAGTATTTATACATATGTCCATAAACGTATCTTACAAGGGAAGTATTCTAACCCTTATAAACCGATTTGCCTGAAACTTCAAATATATATAAAAGAGACAATTCTAAGGTTGTGGTGTCTCAGCTTTTCGTCCATATTTGTGTTTAAAAATTTGGTTGGCACCTTATGAAACAATGTGGATCTTAGGGAAACTAACTAACAGGAATATCGTCTAAATCAAAAATATGTGTCGACTTAAATTCAATAAAGATTATTTCATATTCATATGGATATAATGGGTCTATGTCTTCACATAATTGCCCACCAAAAATTACGGTTTTGTTGTATATTTTTAAATTTCTCATTATCCTCCACAATCCTCCACACAGGAAGACTAAGATTTCTGCGAGTTTTGATAATTTATCATGAATTATAATGAACTTATAATAACTACAAAGTGTAGGGAACTACACTTACAATTATTTAAATTTAATTAGAAAGTTTTTGAAATACAATTTGTATTTTCTTAAATATAAATGGAAAATTTTGAAATATAAATGGAAACTTTTGAATTACAATTGGAATTTTCTGAAAAGCATTTGGAAAATTTTGAAATACAAATGGAAATTTTTGAAATACAATTGGAAAATTTTGAAATATAATTGGAAATTTTTGAAATATAAATGGAATTTTCTGAAAAGCATTTGGAAAATTTTGAAATACAAATAGAAATTTTTGAAATACAAATGGAATTTTCTGAAAAGCATTTAGAAAATTTTGAAATACAAATGGAAATTTCTGAATTACAATTGGAAATTTCTGAATTATAAATGGAAATTTCTGAAATATAAATGGAAAATTCTGAAATATAAATGGAAATTTCTGAAATATAAATGGAAAGTTTTGAAATATAAATGGAAATTTCTGAAATATAAATGGAAATTTTTGAAATATAATTGGAATTTTTTGAATTATAAATGGAAATTTATGAATTATAATTGGAAATTTTTGAATTATATTTGGAAATTTTTGAATTATAATTGGAAATTTTTGAAATATAAATGGAAATTTCTGAAATATAATTGGAAATTTTTGAAATATAATTGGAAACTTTTGAAATATAATTGGAAATTTCTGAAATATAATTGGAAATTTTTGAAATATAATTTGTATTTTCTGAATTAAAATTGGAAATGGTGTAGTTTAAATTTTCCAAATGTATTTTAAAAATTTCCAAATGTATTTTAAAATTGTTCAAATGTATTTTAAAATTTTCCAAATGTATTTTCAAAATTGTCCAAATGTATTTTAAAATTGTCCAAATGTATATAAAAATTGTACAATTGTAATTCAAAATTTTCCAAATGTATTTTAAAATATTCTACATATAATATTTTAAAATACATTTGGAAAATTTTAAAATACAAAGGGTATTCATTTCAGAAAATGTAAAAGTGGAAAAATGAAAAATGCAAGATTCCACTCTCATTGATGTGAACGGGTACATAAAAAAAATATGATAGAAAGTTTCCAAAAATAATTAAATTATTCGATGAATTAACCAATTAACTTATAAATTACACTTTTTACTCATTTTGTTAGTTTTTTCTTGTTGTTTAATTCTTAATTTTTATTATTATAACCAAAATTATTTGTATACATATTTTTTTCTAAGAAAAATTTCAAACACATGTTCTAGAAATAGGTAGAAAAAACTGACATGACAGTTGCAAATCTTGGTACTTTTTCTTTGGCTAGTAATGAATGGCAACGCTTTAAATAATTGGAAAAATGTAACTTTTTACTCTGATAATTTTACACTTGGATATAGGTTGTTTAAATTGCAACTTTTAAGTGGAAAATTTTTTCATGTGTTTGTTGTAATAAAAAGTTACATTTTTACAATTTTTCATTTTTACAACCGAAAAAAAGCTGAAATGAATACCCTTACAGTTGGACAATTTTAAAATACATTTGGACAATTTTAAAATACATTTGGACAATTTTAAAATACATGTGGAAATTTTAAAATACATTTTGAAATTTTTAAACTACATTTGGACAATTTTAAAACACATTTGGACAACTTTAAAATACACGTGGACAATTTTAAAATACATTTTGGACAATTTTAAAATACATGTGGACAATTTTAAAATACATTTGAAAATTTTTAAACTACATTTGAACAATTTTAAAATGTATTTTAATAATTTTCAAATACATTTAGACAATTTTAAAATTCAATAGGAGAATTTTAAAATATATTTGGAAAATTTTAAAATACATTTGGACAATTTTAAAATACATTTGGACAATTTTCAAATACATTTGGACAATTTTAAAATTTGAAAAATTTTAAACTACATACATTTGGAAAATTTTAAAATACAATTGGAAATGGTGTAGAAAATAAAAGCTTATTTACCTCACATTCAATGATCGAGGTTTCATCTAAGTTGGGTTTTACTATCATATCTACTAAAAAGTCCTCTAACTCAGTGTTTACATTAAGCGGATTTTCCACATTTTCTTTCAAATCTTCATTAGCATGGCCTTCATCTGGTAATATTTCTAAAGCAATTTCTTCAATCTGATTTGCCGGCTCATTTATGATGGTGTCATTATGTCCCAGTACTTTTACTACATCTATTTGTGTTTCTTCCTGCTCAATCGCTTGATAGTTTATTGGTATGGTTGCTGTAACTCCATTTTCTGCATTATAATCGGAATCGTCTGATAAATATTCTACATAGAGCTCCATCATTTCTAAGTCATTGGTATTATCAACTTCAATTGTCTCTTTAGTAGTGGAAATAGAAAAGTCTGCGGCTGAGGGCATAATAGAAGCATTTTTAATTGCATTTGGCTCATTTTCAAATTCTGTTTTGACCTGCGGATGAACTTCAAATGTTTCGTTTTTATTAGCTATTATTGTGTTCTCCTGTATAGTTTCTTCTTCTTTAACTATTATGTTCTCCTGTATTATTTCTTTTTTTACTATTATGTTCTCCTGTACTTCTTTATTTACTATTATGTTCTCTTGTATTATTTCTTCTTTCACTATAATTTTCTCCTGTAATGTTCCTGTAGCTGTATCGATATTATTAATATTTCTGATCTCTGATTTATTTGGATGTTTAAGGTATTTTGTAGTATAATCATGATCATACTCATTAATTCTTTGGCAATCAGGATTCACATTTGCAATTGGTTTTGTATTTTCTGATAAAGATACATCATTTTGGGGTTCTATTTTGACAGTCATTTGATTTTGTTTTTCATCTTCAAATCTTAATAGCTTATCTGCATTTATTACTTTCATCTTAAAAAGATATGCATTAGCTAATTCCTGTGTACACTTTATGCACAGGAAACCTGGAAGCTTTGGATTTTCTTGCTCTAAAAACTTCAAGTCGGTAACAAATGTTAACAAGTTCTTTAAAGTTGTTTGTTTACCACCTAACATAAAGCTGTAGTTATACAATGACTTAAATCTTGTGCATTCCATAGCACAGGCTCGACATAAAACAGTGGTTTGTCCAATAGTATTCATGTTAAATAAAAAAAGTTTTATTTCACAAAATTTTTTAGGAACTCGAACTCGCAAGTTTTTGTCAACATTTCCTTCCAGCTGTTTTTTGTGATATATATAAAAGCAGCATGTTCTTAAACCAATGTCTGTCACATAAACAAAACGCAAAACGACAGTAAGGGATTTCACTCTTGGTGTTTCTTCACAATACAGCTGCAAGCAGCAGACAGCAAAATTTTACATGTATTTTGTTCAGAGCTTCGAAGAATGAAATCCTTTTCGAATGAATTCTCAAAAAAATCCGTTCAATTTTCATAGTCAGTGAATGCATTCGATTTCATAAATCAACATTGAATGCAGTCCTTGGAATTCATTCGACTGAATGAACAAAAATGAATGCATTCGATTTCTTGTTCATTTGATTTAGAGAAATCGAATGCATTCGATTTTTTATCATTCCACTGCGAATGCAATCGATTTTTTAAATATATAGACCAAAACGGAGCCAAATTTTGGTCCTTAGTATCGCCTACTCTCTTTACATACTATGACCATAATGGGTTCTAATTTTGAATAAAAAAAAAATTGGTGTTCCCGAAAATTTTAAAAATGCAAATATTAACTGCATATACGACAAAAAAAAAGTGTGAAGAGGGTTGGCGATACTATGGACAAAAAATTGGCTCCGTTTTGCTCTATCTTGGTAAGTTTTTTAAAGTTTTTTATGCAATGAATGAATAAGCCATTCGATTTTTCAAATTGAATGAAAAGAAAATCGATTGCATTCGCAAGTGAATGCATTCGATTTTTAAAAGTCGAATGAAAAATAATCGAATGCATTCGATTTTTGAAAGTCGAATGAAAAATAAAACGAATGCATTCGATATTTATAAATCGAATGAGTCTAAAGTGAATTCATTCAATTCGCTAAAATGTGATTGGGGAATGCAATCACTAAATTTTCACTCAGAATGACAAATCGAATTGAGGAATGAAATCCTTTGAAGCTATGATTTTGTTGTTGCGCCAACAACAAAATACATGTACAAATTTTGCTGTCTGCTGCTTGCTGCTGTACTGTGAAGAAACACTTGGATGACAAAACTGTGTAAAAATTACAAAAATTTAAGCTCGATCAGTCGAAAATTGCCGTGCCTCACACACAATAAAGTTTGTTTGTGAGAACGAAATTGTGGAGCAAATGCAAAAAAAAAAATAAAAGGTCACGAATATCCAAAAACTTTAAAAATCGATCGAACGGATATCGCTATTTGAAATTTTGAGATTTGTTTAAAAAAATTGATCGTAGGAAAAAAAAACACAATTTATTCCCAGTTTTAACAACATCTCATAAATTGATGTTGACTGATTTTAAAATTTTTGTTCAGAGCATCAAAATTAATAAATATGATGTAAAGCAAGCCACATGTTTTTTTATATTTTTCTCGAATTTTGTTCTCACACCAGTGTGCGAGCATTTTAAAATACATTTGGACAACTTTAAAATTCATTTGGACAATTTTAAAATTTATTTGGACCATTTTAAAATGCATTTGTACAATTTTAAAATACATTTGGACAATTTCAAAATTCATTTGGACAATTTCAAAATTCATTTGGACAATTTTAAAATATATTTGGACAATTTTAAAATACAATTGGAAATGGTATGGTGGAGGGTATAAAAGAGAAACCAACATAACGAACTCCGATTTATTTCGTTTTTGCATCTGTCAAAAATGTTTTAAAAAACTTCATTTCTCATTTTTTTTTGTTTTCGTTAATATTTATTCGTTGTTTTACTAATAAGGGTTTGGAATAATAAAAACAATTGTTGCGTTGACAATATTATCGTTATGTTTAGTAAAGAAATTTGATCTTAAGCTCGACCAAAAGGTATAGAATAATATTTTTATAAATAAATTTAAATAATATATTTGTATATACTTTTTGGCTCGACTAACTTTAATAAAATAGATGGGTCGAATAAAAACTTATTTGTATTACTTTAAAAAATATACCAGAGTTTTTTATATAATTTTTTTTTCATTAAAATTTATTGTTTAATGAAATGAAATTTTTTCATAAAATTTATTGTTTAATGAAATCCAATTTTTTTTTATAAAATTTATTGTTTAATGAAATGTTTTATCTGTCGTTTTTAACTCAAAATATTTTTGTTTTTAATTTCTTTTTTTCTTCACTACGCTCAATTTTGTTTTTTATATTTGACTTTTGATTTTGTTATTTAATCTTTTGACTTAAAATGCATTTTCATGAATTCTTAAATGAATAAATAGTGCAGTTTCACGCTTAAATATTTGGGAACATATATGACACTTGAAAGATACAAAATTTTTATGGGTTTGCATATGACGTTCTAAGTATTCAACCTTGGTATAACTTTGAAAACAATTGGTACATTTAAACTTTCTACGACCACCATGATTTTCACGATGAATTATCATCATTTTTTTAGTAATAAAAGATTTGCCACAAACTTCACATGAATATGGTTTTACGATAATTTGTTTATTTTCAATTAGTCCTCCATCCAGGTCGCCGGTGTGTGACTTAATATGCTTTGCGGTATGTTCTTTGTGAGCCTTAATTGTTTTAAAGGAATCACCACAATGTTTACACTTGTAGGGAGCTTTGTTGGAATGAAGATTCATGTGATTTCTATAGGCATTCATCTCTGTAAATTTTTGACTGCAAATCTGTTAAAAAAAATAAATTAATGCATATATTAATTTAAGTGGCACTATTACCGGCAGCATATATAATAGAAATTGCATTAAGAAATTAATTCTACGAACTATTATACTGTCCTCCTAAGAAAGAAAGTCACAAGTGCCAAAATTCAAAAAATCAGGTAAGGACAGACTTGGATCCGTGAATGAGTTTCTGATCCTTATATTATATTATATTTTACATTATATGTATTTATACGTGTAGAATATATACATATTTTTATACTATATTTTGTATTTTATATTTAAAGGCGCGAAAGATAAAAAATGTTAAAGTTAAATATAAAAAAAAAAAAACTAAAATGGAGATATGACTTTCTTTCTTAGGAGGGCGGCAAGGTAGATTTATACAGGAGGGCGGTATAAATAACTACATACCCTGCATTCAATATTTAAGTCTTTTGATGATTTACTTTTTACTAAAAGATTTTTATTGACGGCCGTTGCTTTGGTTGCAGCAACTTTGCTAAGAGATTCATCACCAAAATCGATGATTGCAGGTTTTCTCGAGATTTTGGTCCGATTGTCGCTAGAAAGCTTATTAGTTGCGCTAAGCTCTAGAGGATCATAATCATCATTTTGATCATCTGTTAGATTTTCAATTTTATGTTTTTTATTTATATTATGAATGTCTTCATCCTTATGTGTTGTTGTTTCATTTGTTAAATCTTCTGCATATTCCAATTCTAAATTTGCTAATGGTTCTTCTACAACATATTCTAAATAATCATTAGCTTCTTCTTTAATTTCCTCTTCCATTACATCATTTTCAATATCATTATTATTATTGCCATTTAGTTGAGCTCTAAAACTTGCATCTGCTTCAAGTACACGTTTTTTAAATATGTATGATTTGCTTAGTTCCCATATGCAATTTATGCATATATAGCTTGATAGGTTAGAGTCTTCCTCTTCCGAAAACTCCAAATTTGTACAATATGTCAATAATGCGGCTAATGTTGTTCTTTCTCCATTTATAATTCCAAATTTATATAACGATTTATAATTTGTACATTCACTGATACATGTTCTGCATATTGCAAAGTCTTCGTTATCAGATATCATATTATTTGAACGAAAAGTTGAGAATTTATTTGAACTTGATGGAGGCTCAATGACACCATCGTAACGTAAATTATCGTATAAATTTTTTTTTGTTTCAGACTCTACAAATTAAAATAATATGCGTAAGTATATGAGGTTTTTTTTTTTTTATTTAAAGATTTTAAGAATTAATTCATATTACCGTTAGTGTTTTCTTCATTAAAATTGCCTGTGTTTGGAAAACGCCTAATTACATTATTGACCATTGAATATAACGGCCACTCTGATGGGGTACCTTTTTCAACTAAACGCGTTTCTTTTCTGTAAATCAATGTAATAAATTTTGATGCAAAAATTACTTTTTTTTATATTAAAAAATATAATAAACTAGCTGGCCCGGTCCGCGTTGCTGGCCCAAATATAAGATCAGTGTTATATTTCGTATAGCTTCAAATATATAGCCCTGCATAAAAGGGTAATGAATTTCTTAGCTTAGAAAAAGTTGTAGGCGTGGTTTTAAAGACCCGATTAGAGGGAGAGTATCATCTTCAAATTATATTTTAGGAACTAAAAATTAACAATAACCATGTCTTCGACTTTGCGTACTGTACAAATTCAAAACTTCTTTAATATCATTACGAACAACACAAAAATAAATTACGCATATTCCTCGTTCTTATCGTGAGCTATTGTCTTGAGTTCAAACAAAACCTATAATCAACTTAAAAAAATCAGTCCGGTCATTAGTAGTCGACATATTTAGACAAAAGTGGGCGTTAAAATTTGTGTGGTAAGTTAAAATTGTACATATGGTAAAAATCCCAAAGGATTTAAAGTCATTTTTACCAAGTTTAAGCGGAATATATTAAGAAATTTTTTTGTTAATAGATCGAATTAGAGTAAAAACAAATTTTAAATGTATCGAAAAAAGTGGCCGAGGACAATTTTTCTTTCCAAACAATTATATGGAACATTACAAACATTTAAAACAATTAGCCACATCGGCCCACAGTGCCACATTTGGCCAATATAGCACGACAAAAATCAAAAAAAAAAGTTCCCCGATTTTTATGATTTGTTTGTATGTATTATAAAACGTTCCTAATAACACGGAAATACTCATATAAGAACTATAATTCTATTCGTTATTTAGATGTGGGTGCATAAAGTTGTATCTTGTAAAATCCAGAAAGTAGTGTTCATTATTTCGCATTATTTAAGTCGATTTTAAACTGTTGTAACTTTTTAACAAAAAAAGATATTTATACACTCTTTTTTGGTAATTTTAAAGGATATTTTAAGGATTTAAGTCATATCTTTTCTTCTTTTTTTCAACAATTTTTTCTATTTTTTATTAAATTTTTAACATAACAAAAATTTTTGAAAAGAAAATTATATATTTATTTTTTTTGATGGAATAGAACTTTTGTATTTGGTCTCTATTGGTCACCGGACTTTTTCAGACATATTGACCAATATCTGTAGTACTTATTTCAATGGCTAACTTTTGCGACCGTCTGCGACCCCGACTACAGTTAGGCGATATGTAAACCTTGTTTTTACATATTTTTTAAACATATTTTTAAAAAGTGGGCGTGGCAGTTGTCTGACCGCCCCCTGTTTTTGTGATATTTTTTCTACAGTCCTTCAGAGTATATATACCAAGTTTAAAGAAATTACAACCAAAATTAAAAATTTTTTAAAAAGTGGGCGTGGCCGTTAACTGGCCTCCCATTTTTTCATAATGTTGTTTTTGATATCAAAACGAACATTTATACCGAATTTCCAGTCAATATAAATAAAATTGGATTTTTGTCGTCCTAGATTGGCCAAATGTGGCACTGTGCGGCCCAGGCGTTCTCAAGTGTTGCAAATTTTAAGGATGTTGAAAAATGTGGGCTTTTAAGTGGGGAGGCAAATAATTATTTCAAAATCCTTACTTGGACTATAACGATCATTAAAGAAAAAATTTAACAAATCAGGCAAGTCTTTCTTCGATGTGGGAGTGGACAATTTATCTTTCCGTAAAAACCTTAGTTGTACTATCACGAACGTCAACAAATACTACTAATAGCCAAATCAGCCCTGCCGTTCTACAATTTTAGATATATCGAAATAAAAGTGGCGTGAACAAATTTTATTTCCGTTTTAACCTAAATTGGACTATGACGAAAATTAAAAAAAAAAGTTAAGTACAGCCGTTCTCCGATTTCAGATATATCGAAAAAAGGAGGCGTAAAAGTGGGCGAGATTAATTTGTTTTCCGAAAAAAACCAAAGAAAAACATTAAAAAAAATAAGACGAACTTAAAGAAAAATATTATCAAAATCGGTCAGTTCTCAAGTGATGCGATTACCAACGAACTACATATGATTTTTATTTATATTTTATTATTCTATATTTTATTTTTCTATTTAGTAAATTTTATATATATCGAAAAAAGGAGAGGGTGGACAACTTATCTTACCGTAAAACCTTATTTGAATTTAACCAACTCGGTCCATCCATTTAAAAGTGGGCATAGAAGTGGAAAATTGTTCTTTCCGAAAACCTTTGCTGGACTATGACGAACATTAAAAACAAAATTAGATAAATTTATCCACCCATTTCATGATATATATCGTTAAAAGTGAGCAGTGTGCACAATTTTTCTTTCCTTAAAAATCTTTTGCGGACTATAACCAAATCGGTCTAGCCGCCTTAGTTCTTTCGATACATAGCAAAAAGTGGGCATGGAAAATTCTACTGCCCATAAAAACCTTAGTTGACTTATGGCGAACATTTTCAACAAAAGTTAGCCAAAGTGGGAGTGGTAATTTTTTTTTTTAAAAACCAAAGTTATAATATGATGAAAATGCATTAAAAAAAAAATTGTCAAATTGGCCCAGCCATTTTCAGATTTTAGATAAATTGAAAAAATGGGCGTAAAAGTTGGCATGGTCGATTTTCCTTTCAGTACAAACTTAAATTGGACTATTATGAACATTTAAATAAAAAATTACCCAAATCGGTGCAGCCGTTTTCCGATTTTAGATAAATCGAAAAAAGTGGGCGTAAAAGTGGGCGTGGTCAATTTTTCTTTACGTAAAAACCTAAGTTGGGCTATGACGAACATTTCAAAAAAAGAATTGTCCAAATCGGTCCAGCCGTTCTCAACTGATGCTGTTACCAACGAACGACAATTGATTTTTATTTATATAGATTATGCAATTTAAAAAAAAGTTGAGTTGATCAGTAAAATTAGCAAAACTATTAAGAGAGGACATAAAAAAACATAAATAATAGACACAAAGCAATGGTATGCAAGTCGTAAAAGTTATGAAGTTGTTCACTTGTCTTTTTTGTGGGCTCAAAAATTGGACCAACATTTTCCATTTGTATACAATATTTCACTAATGCTATCTCATATTTTAATTGGAATAATGTCAGAATCTAACAAGAATCACTAATACTGTCGCAGTTTAGAGCTTTTTGAGACAAAAAATGTTGGTCCGAGATTTGAGTTTTCTCCAAAAATTGAAAAAGTCTCCATTGCCATCTCTTCCTTTATACTCTTTGACACAAAGTAGCAATTTTATTTTTAATTATTAAGGTTAAACGTGTTTTATTGTTTAATTCGTTTTTTCTGTCATATGCTACATGTTTTATTATTTATAGGCCCGTACCAAAGAAAAAGTGTATTTTAACAAAAGTTTTAGTTTAAATTTAAAATTTTGCATACATTTTTTGAAGTCGATTTTAAAAAACAAAATAGTTTTTATGGAAATAGAATTTAAAGTTGGTTTTAAATTTATTAATATCCAATAATTAAATAAGCTAAAAATTGGAAAAAAAATTTTGAAGTCAAAAAAAAAAAGAAACCCAAAGACATTGGGTGGTATGAATAAAATATTGTATTTACTAATATGGGGAAATAGCGGGGTTTTCAACCATTTACTTCATAAATTTAGTGTGCTTTTGAGCAGACTGAATTTTTTATTTTTTTTTGTAATTTTGTTTTTATTTTGTGCTATTCTACACTCAACCAAAAATCATTGTATTCCCAAAGAAAATCGTAGTAAATTCAACAGAAATCATTGTTGATTTTGACCCTACAAATATTAATGTTGATTTCAACATTAATTGTTGTCAGTTTTTGTAAAAGCTGATTAACTCGTATTTTTGTTGGTTCTATTCGTATTTATGTTAATCATACTCGTTTTGTTTTGTATATTCATGCAATTTTATTTATTAAAATGAAATTCTTATTTGTGTTGTAAATGTTATTTTATTTAATTGAATATTTTCACAATATTTTTTCGTGGTTTTAATTAACTCATTATTTTCACATAAACTTATTTTGTTTTTAGATGATATTTTTTTGTTTCCTTGGACTGTGATGTATTTCGCTGTTGTTTTGCTGTCGGCAATCATTTTACGTGGAGTTTTTAGAAAGATTCCAAATCACAAATTGCTAAAAAAAAATAAAAAAATGCTTTATTAATGAATTAAATAACAAATATATTTAATTACTCACCACATATTTTCTTTTAATTTTGTAATAAAAAAGATTTTTTTTTTTAAACATCCCTTCTGTACAAGACAACAAAAATTTACAAATGGCGATCAGCAAAAACAGTGTTGCACTTTTCACGTACTTATATTTTATACAATTTTTTCCAACTATGTATTTTTCAACTATTGAATTTTGTAATATCAACATTGATTTTTGTTAAATTCTGTAAAACTTGATCTACAATGGGTTTACTAATTTTTCTACTAAGATATTTCTATGAGTGTACGGATTTATGCAGAAATTTATTATTAGTCTTTTTTCGACAAAAGTAATTATTTAAAAGTAAATACTCTATTATTCACACAACCCATTGCCCTACAGGTCAAATTTTTTTTTGTGTTAATATTAGCCCCTAAAGTCAACTTTTCGATCCCAACGACTTGGAAATTCGAAAAAAAAACAAAATTTGATCCACCCTTCTTCTCATGCATTGTGCCTTACGGGTGGTTCACAGTTGCCCTTAAATTCATTTTAATTAGATTTTAAAATCAAATGCTTATTTATTCGCCAAAATTTAATCATTAGTTTCATCCAAAATGTCAAATCGAATAATGAAAACCTTTAAAGCTCTGCTGATTATACCCTTTACAGGGTGGAGTAGGATATAAAAAGTACCCCTGGTACTATTTGAAATATTTTGGACTTTTCTAATTTTAACTGGACATACATACCAACACTGGCGTGTTTTAGATTACGATTTCTTTTCGTTTAAAATGTGTTAAACACGAATATATAAAAACAAGTATTTAACATTCCCGACCAAAGCATATAGAATGAAAAAAACTTACATGTGTCTAGTTTTGAGATTATGGAGTTTACTTCTGAGTTCTTCTCTAGTCACTTCAAAACCATTTTCTTCAAAAATATCTATTATTTCCTTGTACATATATCTATTTTTTCGAATTTCACGTAACTGCAGATATCGTTCTGCCCAAAGTTTTATTAACAATTTTTCTTGAGCTAAGGTCCAATGCCTTCTCTTCTTTGACTCCATGATTAGTGGCAGTGGGATTTGTGTGTTTTATATGGTTTTCCTGGGTTTTCCAAATAATTATACTGGAAAATACGTAGTTTTTTAATTAATACAATAAAGTATTCTGTGTAGACTTAATTAAATCAAATTGATACACTAAACTACTCGTTTTATACAAAGACAATTGGTTTTATAAAAATGTTAAAAGATTAACAAGTTTTACGGAAATAAAACTGGTTGACAAAGTGTTTTGGGCAGAGTTGCCAAGTTTATTGTGTTTTTTAATAAATACAAAAGCTCAATGTTGTAAAAGTTTAATTTACTTTTTACACTGAAAGAAAAGTACACTTTAAAACGAACACAGGTTTGACCAAATAGTACATTTGTTTTTCTGTGTTTAAAGGCTCCCATACATTTCAAACAAATTGGATGACTTGTTGGATGACCAATGTAATTTTTCTCGTGTATGGGGCTGTCGGATGGTCGGATGGCTGGTCGGATAGAAAATCAAAAAGTTTTGATTTTTCGATGGTCGGATGAAAAGTTGGATGACATGTCGGATGGTGTATTGACTTGTCATCCGACCGTTGCACGAACAGAGACGTTTTAATTCATTATTTGTTATTGTTTTTCTCAAAGTGATGTTTTTGTATAAAACAATGATGCTAAAAAGTAAATTTTAACCTAAATATATTAAAAAAACATAAAAAAGAGTTGAAAAATAAAAAAAATATTTATGTTACTCCTTCAAGAATTCTAAAAAAATGAGCGGTCATCCAACATGTGTATACATTTGTCGGATAAGTGTATTTTGAAAATATTTTTTCGTCAACTAACAAGTCATCCAACATGTATTGTGTCTCTGGGCGGCTTAAATAAGAGATGCGCGCGTGACACGAATTGTGATTCAGGCGTGATCGTGAGTGAAATTTATTTTTACTCACGTGATCGTGAGTGCACGTGATTAGAAAAAAATATTTCGTGCGTGAGTAATTTTTGTTTCGTGAGTTTGCGTGATTGTTTTGTGCTGTTTAAAACAAAAAACATGTAAAAAAATCGTCATTTTATTGAACTTAGAGGGTAATTATTACAAAATTGTTATTTAAATAAATTTTTATTATTGTTTCAAGGAAGTTAAATACTTTTTTTGCACGAATTCGAAAAAAGTAAAACAAAAATTTGTTAATTTGAATTTCGTGAGCGTGAGAAAAATTTTAGTAACTCACGTGAGCAGAAAAAATTATTTCGTGCGTGATCAATATTTTTATTTCGTGAGCGTGCGTGAGTCAAAATTCACTCACGCGCCTATCTCTAGTTTGAATACTTACATCAAATGCATCCTCTGAAGGCGAAAACTGAATTTTTAGCTCGGTACAAATGTTTGCTTTTATTTGCTAGGTGGTCTTACGGGAATTTCACCAAACGTAAAAATACAGGTCAGCTTAATTTTAATAGATTATTATACATAAAAGATTTCGAGGGTCATACTTAACTACCCCAAAGTTTTTACATTTTTGAAAATAAAAACTTACCAAAGCCGAACAGGTGCGCTATTGAATATACCTTCAAAATGTGTAAAATCCTCAAAAAGCTAAAAAAATTCCCCTCTTATTTGACCCGTTAATTGTGAGATTTGGCAGCTAAACAAAAACAGGTAACTCTTATTTTCATCCCCTCTTTCCCATATGGAAGTTTCAGGACAATTGGTGGGTGCCCTCTGAAAGACCCCCCTTGTAAGTGCTAAAAGACGGTTTTCATTCAGGGTATTCACTTCAGAAATTTTTGACCCTTGCAACAGTGCAATATTGCAACTTTTTTTAAAAGAAATTTTTAATAAAATTTTTATTTTTCTATTGCCTTTTATATGATGCGTCGTTGCAAGAAAAGATTCGCAATTTATTTTAATAGTAACACAATTGCTTCTATTCACAAAAAAGCAAGCAAATAAAGTTGCAATTTTGACATTGCCCAATTTTGCAAGACTTACATTTCTCACGAAAATTCCATTTTATATTTTTTTTATACGATTTCTACAAACAATCGTTGATATCCCACGTATATAAAGCTTTCATTTAATTGAGCTTAAATTTTAAAAAGTTTATGTATTCGGTCAAAGCATATTTTACTGAAAACTCAATTTAAAATATTTTTTTTATAACATAGCTATGTATATGACTAATTTATTATTAAGAAAAACAAAGCAGGATTTTTTTGATAACTTATATAAATTATTCCAATCCATACAAACGTCAAATTTGTATGGTATAATTTATACACGTTAGTCAAAAAAAAAGTCCAGCTGAAATATCTTATATTAGTACTTATTACTAAAATATATTTTAACGTTAACAATTTAGGACACTCACAAAAGCTAAAGTGAATTAGCTATGCAGTTTCAGACTTATCTTTAGTTAACTAGAATTACTTAAGACCAATTGTCACAATAACATTTTTCGTATTATTTTATAAATTATTTGTATGAATGAACTTGTTTGGATGAAGCCTAAAAGTATACACTGCTTTTTCACACAGAATATTGCAAACCGAGGCAATTGGCAAAATTTTATAAAAATTTTAAAAATATGGCTAATACACATTAAAACTATGCTTTCTATTTTCACTTCAACGGATCACAATTATCCGTAGCTCTCTGAAATTCTTTGTGAAAACGTAAATGAATACGTAAAGATATTTCACGTGTAAAGGCTTGAAAACATAAATGACATTTTAAAGGTTTTTTATGCTGCAGCATATGACGATTTAATCGTTTCTCAGTGGGAAATCGTTCTAGACATTTCATACATCTGAATTTTCTCAATCCATAATGATTTTCACGATGACTTTTCATACTTTTGCAACTAACAAAAGCCTTACCACAAATATCACATGTATAAGGTTTAGATATTTTTCTGGCATGTGCTAACATGTGCATTTTATAACCCAATTCTCTTTCAAAATTTTTGCCACAAAAATGACAAAAGAATGTTTGTTGTTCGACCATATGCATTTTCATATGAATACTAAGCTCTGTGGATTGTTGATAGGATTTTCCGCATATTTTACAACTGTTTGGAGCATGCTTGGATTTATGTTTTGTAAATTCTTCATAAGTTTTACATGCTTTGCCGCAAACGTTGCACTTATAAAGTGGACCACCCAAATGCAATTGCATGTGATATTTAAAAGAATCCTCCATTGTGAATTGTTTGCCACATATCTAATAAAGAAATAAATATAAATTAATTAAGTTATTATACTTGGTTTAAATTGATGTACATAAATATATAGAAGAGAAGTAAAAAAGTTAAAGTGAAAAATATATAACACAGTAGAGGTAGAGTAGAGTCCTGTTGCCAGCCCTGGTAACATATCAAAAGATTACTTCTTTTAAAAACTACATGTATTTTGAAAGGTAATTTTAAAAAGTGTTATTTTAACCCCAATGCCAGAGCTAGTATGACTCTGAAAACTCCATGGACGTATTCAGGACGCCCCCCCCCCCTTTTGTATTGGAAAATTTAAAAAAATGTACAAACTTCAACACATCATACAAGTAACAAACATAAGTTTTTTTTAGTATTGTAAATATTTTGGTTTTTGAAGAAAAGTTTTACATAGTTTTTTTTGGGAAATAATACTTTTTGTGAATATATATTTTTTTAAGGATAGCTTTTAATGCTATCCTTTTTAATATCCTTTTTATTGAAAAAAGTCAAACTTAACTGTTCAAAAATATTTGTTTTAAATAAAATTAAAAATAACAGTTACAAACGATTTACTTGAATATATGTTCAAAATAACAGAAATAGAAAACTTTTATTTTTATAAATATTATCAAAAAGTCTTCGAGCCTTGAAAAACTTCAGTTAGTACGGTTAACACAATATCCAGTTAAATCAAAGTTAACGTAACCTCCGGTTAGTCCCATATCTTCCGGTTAGTTCGTTTGTGTTATCGGCCCTTATTATTAAAATAAAACAAAAATAAACGCATGCAAAATAATCCTTTTGATAACAAATACTTTGTCCAAAATTTTTAATTTTAGAAAAATTTCAAAGCTTTGATTAAAATGATCGGATTTAGCTTAAATTGATTTTTAACGATTGATCGTATCAAGCTCTATTGAAGGGCCAAGGAAAAACAATTTGAGATTAAAAAAAAAAAAATCTTAATAGCCTTTTTGCAAAATTAAAACAGCAATATCTCGAAAACAGCCCGACCGATTTAAAAAAAAAAAAGCGTTCAGAGCATCAACATTTATAAATATTTTTCATCGCTACATATTTTTTTTTAATTTAAAAAAAAATAAAACTTTGGTCGCCGATTGGCCTTAAATTTGTACCACATAAGTTTTAGGCCTAGTGGAATAAAAATTTGCCCGTTCAGAGGGGAAAATTCAAAGTTAAAAAAAAAATCACTCTAATGTACCATGGTGACAATATACAAATATTTTTGGACGGTATAACCTAGTTTTTAAGCCGAAATAGTTTTAAGCTACCGAAAGCATATTGGTTTGACGATTTGATATTTTCATTAGACCTAAATAATTCGGTCTACCAAAACGCTAGGTCTTATCTTTATAATTTAATATTAAAATTGTAGGAATGTTTTATTCAATTAAATTTACCTTGCATAAAATAAATTGAATATCGCTTAAATTCTTCTTTACTAAAGAATTTACGAAGCATTTTTCATTATCGCTGTTTAGTTTTACATCTAGGGCGTCATGAACTTTTACTTGTGATGCTTTATTTTTATCATCTGGTTGATTTTTTTCTAAATCTTTAAGATTTAGATACATAACCTTTACTTGTGATGTTTTATTTTTTTCATTTGGTTGATTTTTTTTAAATTCTGATTGATGTTTATCACTTTTTTGAGTTTTTTTATTAACTTCCTCTGTATTTGTTTCTTCTTTTATTTTTACTGTATCATAACTCGTCATTTGCTCTTGCACAACATATTCAACATAATCATCCTCAGGTTTTACACGTACCATTTCATCTAAATCCTCTAAATTGTCCATTTCTTTGTCAAATTGTTCTTGGATGTCATCGCTTTCAACGCTGTTATTGTCATTTAATTGATTTCTAAACATTTTATCCGCCTCAAGTACCCTTTTTTTAAACAGATATGATTTGCTTAAGTCCCGTAAACAATTTGTACATATAAAGCCTGGCAAGCTAGAACTTTCTTGTTCTGAAAAATCTAAATTGGTACAATATGTCAATAATGTAGCTAAAGTCGTTTTTTCTCCCCTTATAACGCCAAATTTATATATTGATTTGAAATTAGTACATTCTTTGACACAGGCTCTGCATATTACAAATTCTGCAGGTGTAGAGTTGCTAACATCGGAATCTTAAAAAAGAAATATTTAAATTAATTGGAATGAAAAAAAAACTTTTTAAAATTACCGTTAATACTTTCATCCATTACACTGTTTAAATTGTTTGTATCAAAGGTTCCAAGAATTGTATTCACTTGAGAATATATGGGCCAATATGATTTTCCAGTGGATAAAAATACAGATTTTTCTTTTCTACAAAAAAAATGGAAATTGTAAAGTTGGCGGCCTTGACCCAAAATTTGAACAAATTTTGTGGGTTGGTAGAGGGGTCAAAGTTCATCGAGTGGTACAAATTTCAAGGAGTGGTCACGCCATTTTTTGGAGGGCCTGGCCAAGACCCTGAATATCTCGGTTAATTAAAGAGCTACAACGCCAGTTGATGGCTCAAATTAAAGCTTGAGACCTTGGCTACCAATCTGTTTGGTCAAAATTTTATCTTACATACATCAACAAACTTTTGAAACAAAATTATAACAAAAAATTTTAAAACCGTGTTTTGGCACTTAGGGATAATACCAAGTTCGCATTCATTTTTTTTAAACATGTTTAAATTTAAACTTGTTAAGGTACATAAACATGTTAAAAAAAAGGAATACAAATTTGGTATAACCGAATTATATCTCAGAGATTTTTGAAAGGTATTTTCATAAGCTTTCGAATGCAACTAATGTCGTCCAAATCGGACAAGTAATTTTTAAGATATTTACAAAAGAATTTTTAACTTTGAGGTCCCACCCCTCCGAAAGGGGGCATGACCTCTCCATGAAACTGGTACCACTCGACGTATCTTTGACCCATTCTACAAATCAACAGTTTTTTAAAATTAGGAGTCAAGGCCCAAAACTTTACATATGGTTTTATCAAATTATTTTGATAAATTTTGTTACTCACCTATATTTGTTTGTTAAATTATGGATTTTATTTTTAATTTCTATAGCGGAAGCATCGCAACCAATTTTTTTAAGATCAATTTCCATTTCATCAAATAGCGCTTTATTTTGCCGAACTCGACGCAACTCCTCTATACGGTCTCCCCAAACTACTAGCAGGAGCTGTTCATCCTGTGTTGTCCAGATCTTTTTTTTTTTAAGATTTGTTCGGCCCATGTTAATTTTTTTTTTTTTGTTTTTTATATTAATAATTCGTTGTTTTTTTAAGTAATTTTATATATTTTTTTTTAATTTATTATCTCTTGTAAACAAAGTGGTGTGCAGTGTTGCCAGAACTATTTGGTACAAAATCGTCTAAAATTTACGATTTTTATGAACAAAAATCGTCAAAATCTTAACCTCATTTGCAAAAAATCGCCAAAATAAAATTTGTATTTTACATCCATTAACCTCAGCTCGAGGAAATGTATTTTTTTAGGCTTGATAAAAGTTAAGCAAGAGTAAGATAATGTAACACTCTCACATTTGTTTCTTTTGTCTCTTTTTGATAAAGAATATTGGGGGATACAAACAATAAGCAAACAAATATTCATTAAATACTAAAATTTTATTAAAGCTCCTATGACACTACATTTTTTGTATTGGATTGGTATTGACAGCAATGTAAATCACATTAGAGCACAGTATTGCCGACCCCGGTGTCATATACCCTTAAAACTATTTTTAAAAAGTAGACAAAACTGTCGGATTGTTATTTTAAAAAAATCGCAAAAATCGTCGAATCAGCATTTTGCTATTTTGGTGAGTAAAAAATCTCAAAATGCAGAGAAATCGTCAAATCTGGCAAGTGGTGGTGAGCTTGATAAAAATTAAGCAATTCATATATAAAAGCTGTATGTTATGGAAACTAAAACCAAAAATAAATGCCTTAAAATAATGCATTCTTTTTTGAGAAAAGAAATAAAAATTTTAAATGAACAAGTAAGAAAATTATAGTCAGTCAAGACCGACCATATAATACCCTACACCAAGGTTTCCCGGAAAATGGTTCCCATGGATCGATTAGATCTATATGTTGTAAAACCTTTAATAAGTGAAGAAAACACTCATAAATCAAATTTGAGTGAAATAGGCTTCTATTTGTTGACAATAAACCGCTTTAACTGAATATCGGGCGAAATTTTCACAAGGGGCCTGAGTCCAAAACTGATCCGATGATTATCAGGTTTGATAAGGTTATTTAAGTACGCGTTTAACATACACAAACAAAATTTTAATTAAATATTTTCTATTTTCATGAAATTTGAGACATTTATGTGAAAATCGGGAAGGTGGTTTGTATGGGGGCTACAAGAAGAACTGGTCCGATTTCTTTGAAATTCGGAATGATGATATGTGAAGACAAAACATGTTTACCATCCAAATTTCAAAGCGATACCTTCTACAATACGGTTATTAGAGTCATTTGAGCCAAAACTAAAGAGGACCTTTGTATGGGGGCTAGGTCTAAATATGGACCGATTTTTTCCAATTTCAATAGGCTTCGTCCTTGGGCCAAGAGAGACTTAAGTTTCAAATTTCAAGTCAATTGATTAAAAATTGTGACCTGTATCGTGTTTACACCGTTTACATGGACAGACAGACAGACGGACGGACAGACGGACGGACGGACGGACATCGCTAAATCGACTCAAAAAGTGATTCTGAGTCGATCGGTATACTTAAAGGTGGGTCTAGGACCAATATTTCGGGTAGTTACAAACATCAGCACAAACTCATTATACCCTGTACCACAGTGTGGTGTAGGGTATAAAAAGAAAAATTGTAATAACTTAATATAGAACTCATAAACAAAATATGACCTGTAAAAAGCTATTGGAGTTAAGGAAGCTGATTTAATAAAACAAATTTATAGAAAATAAAATAAATTGTATGAGGACCGAATTAAGTTCTAAAAATAGAAGGTAAGTACACACACACACAAAACTAGGGTCAGATTGAGCAATCCTACTTGGTAATTTTTTTTATTGATTTAGGGAGTGGAGATAAGGAGTAGATTTGTTCAGAAAAAATGTGGAATTTCACAGATTTTTTGTTAACTAAAACGACTAAAATTTACTCTTAATAAAATATTTCTATAGAAACAGTCAAAATGTTTAAAGAAATTGGTTGTTACGTTAAAAAATTACTATTAGATAAAAAATTCCATTGTGGAGAATATTCATGGATTCGACTTGGCGAATTTAATTTTTATAATTGTTTTTTTTTTTTTTTAATTGTAGTTTTCTGAACTAATCTTTATTTTGTCTATCGTACAACCTACTGTGAGTCTTGCGATGTTAACCAAATGCTGTTCAAAATGTGACTGTTTTATTTTTTTAAGGTTTTGTTTTAAACTAACGGTTTTTCTTAAAAAAATGACGAGTGAATTTTCGTTACTTTCTTCATTAGAGCCCTCTACATTATCGATATTATACTAAAATATCGCAATCATCTGTCAAAACACAAAACATATGTAAAAAAAATCTAACCAGAAATTATCCAACAAAAAATTTTCCGGTTTTATTGCGGACCAAAATTTTAGAATTTTCACTGAAAATTCTCTTTAATATTTGAAAAAAGTGAAATGGCTCAAACGGGGGTAACAAAGCTAATGCGTTATGCCCTTAAGGATGCGGGCAAAATGTCCTACTTGTCTGGTCTAATGGGAAAACAACAGAAACGTGCACTCGGACTCGGGTATGCAGTGCCAACCACTACAACATCAATAAACTGCAACCATGCGGCTAAAGCTTTGCTGTGGAATAGTGGTTATAAAAAAAATCTTTATAGTACAGAAGCGACAAGTAAGTAAATACATATAAAAAATAAGGACATTAAGAAAAATATTTTTTTTCCACACAGAAACTCCAGCTAGTCCTGAAATTTTGTCAAAACTATTTCCACAGACTGCCACTAATGTTGATGAGGAAACAGAGCGTGAACGCAAACGTAAAGAAGAGGAAGAAGCAAAAGAAAACGAAAAAGCCTGGAAACGTATGAAACTGGGGTATGTGCTTGTAACATAAACAAACAAATGGAATTAATTGCGTAATAACTTTTGAATAAATTCCATGCCATTTATTTAGATTTGCTGTTTTTGGTGGTTCTGGTGTTGCTTTAGCCGTATGGGCTGTCTATGAATTTGGTAAACCCGAGGTTGATGCTGAAGGTCAAATTATTGAGGATGAATTTAGTAAAAGTCCCATTGTTCAACAATATCTACAGCGCATGTGGAAATCCATGAACTACTATCAAAAAATGATTCAAGAACCTTCAAGAGATAAACTATTACCGGATCCTCTTCAACCACCCTATATACAGCCTCCCTATACTTTAGTATTGGAAATGAAAGATGTTTTAGTACATCCCGATTGGACATATCAAACTGGTTGGCGTTTTAAGAAACGTCCCGGTGTTGATGTTTTCTTACAGGAATGTGCCAAACACTTTGAAATTGTTGTGTTTACTGCCGAACAAGGTATGACGGTGTTTCCTATTTTGGATGCTCTAGATCCTAATGGTTACATTACGTATCGTTTGGTACGTGATGCTACGCATTTCCTTGATGGTCATCATGTTAAAAATTTGGACAATTTGAATCGCGACTTGAAAAAGGTAAGTGAAAGGATATATTAGAGACATTACTATGTGTTTGACCGAATGTTCGGGTTAGCCTTTAGGCGAACATTGGTGTAAATGTATGTCACAGAGTCTATTGCGTTTGGAAGTAGAATTAAATGTTTGCTTTGAAATCATAAAACCAGTGACGGTCCGTGAAGTTGCCACTGGGTGTTCTCCAACTTTTAAAAACAGAAAATTTACTTATAAAATGCATGCTTTTCTGGACCTAACGGGTTTCCCAGATAGATAAAGATCCAATCTTATTAGTTTTGTATATTTTTGAGTAAGATGCAGCCCAAATCGACACCACATCGACAATTAACAAACAGCATTATTTCGCAAATAAATGGAGCATAAAATTGAATTTTGGCTGCATGTCATTTAAAAATAATAAAATTTAGACTTTGTCTACCACGGAAACGTGTAACGTCCAGAAAAACATGTATTATATACATAATAATTATATTTTAAAGAAGTAGAGAACACCCAGTGACAACTTCACGGACCGTCACTGCATAAAACTGAATGATTGGAAGTGGTTTCATTTCTAC
This sequence comes from Pegoplata infirma, assembly GCA_963921195.1. Lineage (NCBI taxonomy): Eukaryota > Metazoa > Arthropoda > Insecta > Diptera > Anthomyiidae > Pegoplata > Pegoplata infirma. Next base: position 85,519,445 of record OY992540.1, read on the forward strand.
AAAAAAAATTTAGTTTTACGTTTTAAAAGTTTTTGTTTGCTACAGTTATTAGAAATTCAAAAAAACATAGATCCAATCGGTTCATGTTGGACTTAGGATCCATTTTCCGGGAAACACTGGTGTAGGATATTATTTATATATATAATATATATATTTATATATAATTTTTTTGTTTAATTTAAAATTTTTTTTATAATCTCATTTAGGTTATTGTTATTGATTGGGATTCAAATGCAACACAAATGCATCCAGATAATACATTTAACATTGCACGTTGGAGTGGTAATGATGATGATTCACAACTCTTTGACTTAATCAATTTCTTAAAAGGTACTTATTAAAATCTTGTATTCATATAAAACATTCTTATATATATCCATAATTTTTAATTTTAGCTATTGCCACCACTGACGTAGAGGATGTTCGTGAAGTTTTACACTATTATCGTCAATTTGAGGATCCTATATTGAAATTCCGCGAAAATCAAGCGATATTAGCAGAACAAATGCAAGAACGTGAACGTGAAAATCAAACTAAAGCTAAACCAATAGTTAAAAATTGGTCAAGAAATTTTTTGGGACGTTAAGATCATAGCGACACTAATCTTTGCATCTCTTACTTAACACTCCCCCAGTTCACACTGTAGTTTTAAACCTGTTTAATTTTTAAACTTTTAAACCAATATTTTCGACAAGTCACCTTTTTATATTTAATTCTTTCATTTTATTTATATAAATGAAAACAGGAAAATTAATTATTAAATTAAAAATATTATTTTCAGTTTTTTTCTTTGGTTTCACTTTACTGATGAAACTTGTTCCATACCATCAAGTTTTTTGGCCACACATGTTTTAATTATTTCAAGCATTATTTTGTTTATTTATAAGCTAATTTTTAAAAATTAATAAAAAAAAAATATTCTAAAAGAAATTATAGCTTAAAATTAGAGATGTAGAATTTTTATGAAAACTGTTATAATAATTTTATACCCTACACCACTCTGTCGTATAGGGTATAATGACATTGTGCTGTTTTTAACTACCCGTTATACCTTCAAGTATACCGATCGACTTAGAATCTTTTTTTGATTCGATTTAGCGATGTCAATCAATTTGTGTTGGAAAAAATGGGCCCATGTTAGATGTCTAAATTTCGTTAAAATGACTAATAGTCGTAATTTGTAGTCCACATACATACACATTAGGGTGGAGGAAATATAGCCTTTTTCGAATTTCGAAAACGTCGGGGTCGGAAAAGTTGCCTTTTGGGGTCTATATTAACCCACAAAAATATTGGACCTGTAGGACAATGGCTTTGGTTCCTTTTTTGACTTGCAAATCGGAGAGTCAACATTTTTTTTTACTTTGTTCGGGATTTTTACGATTTTCAAGTAAAAAAAGGAACCCAAAGACATTGCCCTACGGGTCCAATATTTTTGTGGGTTAATATCGACCCCAATATGCAACTTTCCCAACCCCGACGTTTTCGAAATTCGAAAAAGATATATTTTCTCCACCCTAATCAGACCTTTAAAGATTTAATTCCCTAATTCAATTTCTTAAATCTGATTTAAAATAATTGAATTAATTCCCTGTTTCTATTAATCGAAAAGAATTAATTCATTACTTAATTCACTTAATTTTTAAATCATATTTGTAAATTATTAATTAATTCTTTATTGAATTAATTCTTTAGAATTAATTCAGTTTGATTTGATTAAATTGAATTAATTCATTTTGATTTGAATCAACTGATTCAAATCACTTTTGATTTGAATCAACTTGATTTAAACTTTTTTCACTTAAATCAAACACTAAAAATGCACATTATACAAATCTTATCATGTATGATTACGTTAAATTCATTGGAACATCGTCAATTTTACACACACGTCATCAATGAACAAACTCTAAATTGTACAGTATTATTAAATGTGTACCGTTAGTCTAGAGATGGGCGCTGGTCACGTGATTTGCGTGATTCACGTGAATCACGCGTGAGTGATTTTTTTTTTTTTTCAATCAGGTGATTGTGAGTGAGCGTGATTTGAAAAAAAAAAACTGAGTGAGTGATTAGTGAGTGAGTCATTTATTTTTTGCGTGAGTTTGCGTGATTAGATTTTTTGATTTGTCCAATTTTTTTAAAATTTTTGTAAAAAAATTTTTTTTGGAGTTTTTTTTTTGGTAAGAAAATTTTATTGCTTGAGTAGATTTTGGTGAGCATGATTGAATTGAAAGTGAGTAAGTTTTTTATTACTCACGTGAATAGTGAGTGATTTACATTTTTATTATAAACATACATTTCCATTATATCGAAAAGTCGTGCATTATCCCACCCTTAATGTACATGTGCAAATTAATAAATGTTATAGTAAAGCAATTAGGGTTTTCACAGTGACGATTAAATTTGCCTTTTTTAGTTTGGTATTTGGCAAATGTGCCAAACGTCAAAAAAAAATGTCAATTTGAATGTGGCATATTTTTCTTAAAATGCCCAGCTCAAACCTTGTCTAAAAACAAAATGCCAGTGTGCAAATAAAACAAAAAACATAAAAATGACAACAGCTGTGATTGTTTATGCTAAAATTTCGAACGCGGTAACAAAAACATTTATACAAAAAGAAACATACACATTTTTTGTGTTTATTTTAAAATTGTGAATGTAAAAAGTTAATTAAAGTTATTTTGTGCAAATTATTAAAGAAAAGTGCGCTCACGATATGTAAAGAAAAAATGGTGGCAAATACTTGACGTTTAGTAAAATGGCAAATTTGCCAAATACCCAACTAAAAAAGGCAAATTTAATCGTCACTGCGAAAACCCCAAATGTCTTGCATTTTGTAATTCCTATGCATGCGGGCATAGGCTAAAAAATTCTGCTTGTGCGCTGCCAACAAATGTACACTATAATATTCTGTTGCTTTGACTTTTTGCTTGCTACTACCGCACAAGCATAAATGTTATAGTATGTGTGTGCGTGTGTAAAGTAAATACTTTGATTTAAGAAAAAAATGTTTAAATCAACTGAATAAAAATATTTTTGATATGAATCAATCGATTTGAATCAATTGATTTGAATCAAGTGAATTAATTCTTTTTTGATTTGAATCAAGTGAATTAATTCTTTTTTGTATTGAATCAAGTGAATTAATTCTTTATTTAAACAAGGAATTAAACAAAAAATTAGTTAATTCTTTCAACAAATAGTTGAAATTAATTCTTTTGAACCAAATCATCAAGAATTAATTCCTTGATTTATTAATATGAATTAATCTTTTTGCGAATCAAATCAAAAAGTGAATTAATTCTTCAAAGGTGTGACCCTAATACACATTCTAGATGCAAAATTTCTGAAAATATCTGAGTTTTTCTAAAAAAAACTAAGATACTGATACATTTTTAATGGAAATATTGGCATTGATCTTTAAAATTAAATTGAAACACATATATTTTTTGGTTTATTTTGAATATTATTTATTTTCGATAATTTTTCTTTTTTTCTTTGGAATAATGATTTTTTTTAATAGGAAAAATGATTAGCATTTTATAAATTTACAATTATTAAACCTTGTTTAGTTTTCATTTCATTTGTTATAAATATGTTTTTACTATTTAAAAAAAAAAAAAAATACTTAACGTTGGGCTGGATTAAATGGACAGGTTTATAATGAATGTTAAGAAAAATGAATTTCAATTATTGGAAAGGATTTGTTTTCAATAATATTTTATTTTCTATAATTAAAAACTCAATTTCTACTTACAAGATACTGGGATTTTTACGTTTATAAAATTAGTACATTTTTGTTAAAACTAGATTTTTTTCCATACATAAATGTAATAAATTTGAAATTTGATTTCCATTTGGAGAGATTCTAAAATTTTGAACTAACAATTATCGGTTTTGTGATGAAATTTTTTTCAAATCCCAGTTTTTTTTCAGAACAATTTATTTAACACGATTCTTTTTTTATACAAATTTTATTAAAGTTGCTATGTATATTTTTATATATTCTTACATATTTTTTTGGCTTTAAATGTTTGCGTTTTATGTATTTTTTAACCCCTTAACTGCGTAATAAAATCACAAAAAGTGGTTTTTCATTTATTTAATAAAAAAAAAATTCTTGAGTTAAACCCGAATAAGGGAGAATTTAAAGTCAAAATTAAGGCAAATTTAATGTGTACTTACAAAAGCAAAGTTAGAGTTAGGATTTTTTATTTAAAAATGCTGAAATTTAGTTGGATGAGTATACATATGTACTTTACGCAGTTAAGTGGTATATGTCTTGTTTAATTTTCTCTTTTTTTTTTTTATAAATGCATTCATCTATTTTAGTTTTTATTCGTCTACAATTTTTTTATATTTTCAAGCGTTACAAAAATAGTAATTTATTTAAATTTTTTTTTTTTTATACCAAATTTTTTAATATTTTTTTTTTGTTATTTTTTTAAATACTCGTACTATTTCTATCGCAATTTTGTTTTAAAGTACATACCTACAAATATTTTCTAATTCCATCTATTATAGGAATTAGCTATTTCATTTTCTTTTTATAAATTAAAAAAAAAATCATTAATAAAAGTATTTAAAAAGTTTTGAAATGAATACACATATGCTGTGTTTTTTTTAATCACGTTTATCAGGATATACTAAACATCATGGGGGCTATTCCTGTTTTAATTTATTTGTAGTATACCTTAAAGTGCGCTCAACAACCAACCCCATTGCATCATACAGATAAAGTAGAACCGTCTCTTGTGTTTTTGCTGAAACTTTCGCTTTTTTATTTTTAAAGCATAATTTAGGGATTATTTTTACTGAATAAATAAAAAATATTTTAAAACACAACAAATATGTGTTATTGTCTTTCAGATCAATCGAAAAAATTGACATGTTCTGAACGAAACTTTTAAGCTGGAAGCGAAAGAGTGTTATGGTATTATGGTATTGGGATGGTTAAGTTCGAACATGGGCAAAATCGGATCAGGGGGAAAAAAGTTCCCCTCTTAAGAACTAAACAAACCTCTAAAAAAGTGATTTTTTATAGGTTTTTTGTACTTTTGCTTAGCCAACGAAACATTTTTATGTCAAAAAAAGTTCAAAGTCTTGCAGTTGGATCCAGGAAGGTTGTCTCCCACCGACGTAACCCCCCCCCCCCAAAAAAAAAAAAGACGCCACTGTTTTTTTTAACGTGTTGGAGGGTATAAAAGATTCGGCACAACCGAATTTAACACTCTCACTTGTTTTAAGTTAAAATAGTGAAACTTTTTTACAAAAGTTATTTTATTTGTTAAGGTTTCAAAATATCACAAAATTATGTAGCTAACAAAAAATTTAGGTTTGAAAAAAATCGGACGTTAGGTGGCTAACCTATTTCCGAAAAACTGGACCAGAAATTTCACTAACTTTCGGTAGATATATTGTCAAAAATCGTTAATTATCGACAATTGTCTTTAAAAGAGATTCTTTAACATTTTTCTACCGAATTTTGTCGTTATTGAAAATCGTTAACTTATCAACAAAAAATTTTTTGTAGTTAAAGTTAACGAAATTTTTCGGTTCTCAATACAAAAAATAAAAAATTTGAAATTAACTATTTTTATCGTTAATTCTTGTCGTTAATTTAAAAAATTATAGAATCACATATTCGTTAAAACAACTGACAATTCTCGTTTTTAGGTATTTACTAGCGCTTAAAAAAGATCAAAATTTCATAAATATCGCATAATAAACAAAAAATTGACAAACACTTAAAGCTTTTGTGTGCCAAAGATGTCCTGCTTTGGATGCCCCTGGTGGCGCCCCTATTAGACATGTGAGGTCCTCCGTCTAAACTTAAGCTGGAAATTACATTAGCTATAAATGGTATAAATTTCAGTACAATCGGTCAGATACTTAATGAATGGCCGTATTATTTCCAAAAAAAATCGATAATAAACCACTGTGCGCCGATATCACTCAAATGCAATACCAAACTTCTCAAAGAAACAACAAGTAAATTATTAACCTATAGTCATATCCGTGTAATATTTTCGCCGTGTTCGCCATTTTAATCTCTTAGAATCGATCGCTAAAATCTCTTAGAGTCGATAAAAAAGATGCTTTTTGTACCAATTGTCTAAGCAAAAACTGCCTCTTCATCGTGCATGACTAAAAAAATAATTTGTGGGTTATTGGAACTTTTTTTAAGAGTTCAAAAAACTGCCATTGTATAAATTTTTGCTGTAGAATCGACTGGTGAAATCAGATTTGCAATATATTTAGCCGTTTTTTCTCTGCACAAAAATCCGCTCAAGGCCTCTGTTCTGTCTTTCACAACTTTTCAATTCACATGCAAATTTCCGAATCACATGAAATCAAGTTTAGTGTTTTGTTGATCACGTTTTCATTCGAAGTTGAAATTGAATAATTTAAATTTTAAAAATTACAAGGAAAAAAGTGCATTCGTTTTACTTTCATAAAATTTTATTTATGTGAAACAAAACGAAAAAGAAATTCGGATGTGAAATCTAGAACACCAAAAAAATTCGAAAATTTTCATTTTCAAATTTTTTATGTGAATTACTTTTTTTGGAACATCGGCCCAAAATCCGCGTTTTCAGATGCTTTTAACCACCCCAAAGAAGCGAACATTTTTCCAAAAATATACCGGCATTCTTTTTAGCTCCACTAAATCCTTTAAAAAAATGATGATACCCGATAAACAGATGAAGTTACATAGCCACCAAACGAACTCTAATAATTATATATTGCCCTAAATCAATTTTTTTTACTCGGGAAGGAATACCAATTGATCAATTGAATATTAATTGATCTTTTTCGGATTTTAATTGATATTTTACGACCATACTTGGGACCTCAGCATTGAGGCATAAGTTTTTTTCATATAAAATGCCAATGAAATAGCAGGCATTGTTTTTTCATACAAAAGTAATGCCGGATCCCAAGTATGTTTACGACTTACAATTGGAATTTGTAGAATTTAAAATAGTTTCAATTTTTAAGCCAGATTCACAATAATGAAATTCTCTGAACTTCACGAGTTGATTTTGTTCCATTCTCTCCGCACTCTTTATTTTTAGAGATGGTAATCTGTACTACAGAGTCTGTAGTACAGAGTACTCCTTCATTGTGAATCCAACTTTAAATTTCAAAATAAGCTAATATTAAAAATTTAAAAAAGTAAATATTTTTTTTTGGAAATATATTTAACAACTCACCTTTTATTATACAACTCAGGATCACTTGTTCTTAAAATTTAACAAAATTTTAACCTCTTTAATTTTTAGAGTAGGTCCCCAACGGCCCTAATTTTTTTTCCAAGTCAATTTTGAAGCGGAAGGGTTTATCCTACCAAAATGAAATTTTTAGTCGTTAATATTGTCCGACCGAATATTCGGCTCTGGCTTCGGCTGCGGACAAAAAGCACTATTCTGCCACTATTCGGCTTTGGCCTTATTTTTGGCAGAATTCCGAATAATTGTATAAAATTTGCACTCACGTGTTGAAAACACACCAAAAACACTTTGAATCACATTAGTAAGCAAAAAAAAATTTTACCAAGTGTTTTTGCAGCTAAAACAAAATTTTAAACCCCAAAAAATTTTTCGCTCGAAAAAATTTACACTCCAGAAATTTTTTTTTACAAAAAAGTCGAAAGAAAGTTTTTTGTTAAATATAAAATCATTTTAGACAACATTTTTATACATTTGTGAATTCCGCCAAGTCGAATTTCACTTTTTTTCTTGTTTTTACTAAATAAATATATTTTTTTAAATATTCGGCTTCGGTTTTGGCCGAATAGTGAAAATTTGGCCGAATATTCGGCTCTGGCTTCGGCTTCGGCCAAAAAAGGTGTATTCGTTCGGACAGTAGTCGTTAATAAGCCAATCAAGTAAAATAATAGCGGTTTTCACCCTTGGTAGAAAACAAAAAAAGAATCGGAGAAATAAAGAAAACAATAAAATGTTTGACAGAAATACATACATGTATTTTGTTGTTGTATCTGTTAAACAATTTTTTGTTTTCTTTATTTTACCGATTCTTTTTGCTAATATTTAAGAAAAAAAAAATTGGTATGTATGAAACAACATTTTTTTTGGGGCAAAATTTTAACCCCCCCAAAGGCACGGGTTAATTTTGTCCGATTTGACTTAAAATTTAAACATATAGTTTTTAGACCAAAACGAACCATAATTTTCCTGGCGTTTGACGAAATTCGAAAAAATCAAAATTTGGTCGATCATACATTTGACCCTTCTAAGGGCACTCTTTTGGCAGTTAGAACTAAGGGAGTGCAGGCAGGGTATCGGAATGTTTGGTAAAAATGTTTGGGGGGTAAAAATTAATGGGTGTTGGTTGATCTTGTCATTAACCCCTCTAAAAGGCAACATTGGAGCGCTAGGAACGCGAAATCCGGTCTCGATACAATCAGAAATACCGTCAGAACATAGTAAGTTCATCCGAATTTGGCAAGAAAATTTCCTGTTCTAAGAGAACACTCCAATAATGAAAACCTCAGGTTAAAATACAAATTCTATCAAGTAAATTCAGAATTATTTGCAAAACAATTACAAATTTTGAGCCACACTTTCCGCCCCATTTTTATACCCTCCAACCACAGTATGAGGGTATACTCTGTTTGTAATTTTTTTTTTAATTTTTGCTCAACAAATGTAACATTTGTATGCCATATTATATTATAATGACTTCGAGAGCTTGGAAACCGTTTCGAATGTTGACCTAAGGCAAATAGTACAATTCGCGATGAGGACAAGCGCGTTCTATCAGCGTCGCTGAGGAATTATTGTGGTTTCGCTATGGACCATCCGGTCTATGTGAGGAGTCTTTGACTCCGCCACCTCTAACCTAACCTATGCCATATTATGTTCATAGACCTGCGCTTGGACCAAGGGGGTTAGAAAATTCGATTTTTTCAGGCAGCCCCCCTTTGGGGTCGTGGTTATAGAAATTAATTAAAAATAACGATAAAAATTTATTATTTAAGCGTAAATATCATAAACAAATAATTTGTAAACATATATAGCGGGGGTACAGGTGGTCCCCCACTAACTACACCGACCCCCCCACAACAAAAGACGCCCCTGCAATTTTTTTTTAATTTAAACGTGTTGGAGGGTATAAAAGATTCTGCTTAGCCGAATTTAGCACTCCTATTTGTTTTTTTTTTATAATTTGCAACCGAAAATGTTGAAAACATATTTTTGAAAGTCTTTTGGCCTCCAGAATATTATGAAAGCATATTTATACATTTTGGAATTTATTTTTTTTTAGATTTTTTCTGATTTTTTACAGTTTTTAGTGCCTTTTAGGGATGCCAAACGGGATTGACATTTACAAATCCCGGGATTCGGGATTTTTAAATTCTAATCCCGGGATCCCGGGATTTTTCGGGATTTCGGGATTTTTCGGGATCCCGGGATTTTTCGGGGTTTCGGGATTTATTAAAATTAAGCTGTTTTACGTTATATTTTTAATATTTTTTTTTACAATTAAATATTCAATGAATTCCTAACTATTGAATAATTACCGTAAAGTTTTACATATTTAGCACAGAAAATCGAAAATTTAGGATCAGTTATGACCGATTTGAATAGATAAGCGAGGGGAAGTAGTCCCCCAATATCCTTGTCCTATTGATAGGCGAAACGCATTTTCACAGTTTCCTTCCCTTTGCGATAAATGTTTACAAATGCGTTTATTACGCTAAATAACAGAAGTAGTCCCCCAATATCCTTGTCCTATTGATAGGCGAAACGCATTTTCACAGTTTCCTTCCCTTTGCGATAAATGTTTACAAATGCGTTTATTACGCTAAATAACAGAATTTTATCATTATTTATATTATTTTTTATATCCACGCTCACCAAAAGGGGCGGGACGAGAAAAATTGTTAAAAACGTGTCATTTGTTAAAAAATTTTGGGTTTTCAGAGGCTGTTTTGGTTTTTCAAGGGAAAAATGTTCCCCTCATCCGCTTTTGCTCATTTACGCACTTAAACTTTTAAAAAGAAACTTTACAGATGGATTACTTAATGGTCCCTTATAAAGTTTCAAAAAAAGTAAAAAAATCTTTCACTTTGTTCGGAATTTTCTAATTTTCAAGTCAAAAAAGGAACCCAAAGACATTGCCCTGCAGGTCCAATATTGACCCTAAAAGGTATCAATTCTGACTCCGACAATTTTTAAATTCGAATGTAGGAAAATTTGATCCACCCTTTTGTATATTAAGTAAAACGGCCTAAAAATTAAATTGTACTCCAAAAGAGTGAGAGAAATTAAGTCCAACATGCCTCATTGGACAGATATTTCAAACACCTTTCAAACGATATCCATTTTGTCACCATCGGACAACAAATACTGAAGAAATAGTAAATTTTACAAAATTTGACAAAAAATCCCGAAATCCCTGGATTTTTCGGGATTTATCAATCCCGGAAAATCCCGAAAAATCCCGGGATTGAAAAAAATAAATCCCGGGATTCGGGATTTGTCAATCCCGAAAAATCCCGGGATTTCGGGATTCGGGATTTCCCGTTTGGCATCCCTAGTGCCTTTGGAATACTCATTACTGGTGCATTTTCAGATTTTTTTTGATGACAAGTTCAAAAGATATCGAATTTTCAAAAAAAAAAACGCTAAATTGCTGTTTGAGAAGATCTGAGAAAAATATCAATTTGTTGTATTTTTTTAAATAAAATGTATACTTACAATTATTTAGTATTGATGTGAGCTACATAAATAAAAATATTTTTAAAATAAACAAAGATTTTCTAATTTTTTATTTTTAAATCAAAAAATTTTTTCCATACTTGAAGTCCATTAAAAAAGTGTAATGGACTTCAAAGTAAGGAAAAAATTTCCCCCTTTGAATTTTTTTAGGAGTCATTTAGGAGTCTAAAAAGAGAGCTCTTTTGAATGAACCACTTTCATTCAATAATTTAATTATAGTTTTGGAGCCCATTTTTAAGTTTAAAGCCTTTGAAATTGTTAGAGTAAATTCACTGAGCCCATTCTACTTTTTTTTTATAGACATTGAAACAAGTCTTCAGACGCAGATACCAGCCCTGTTTCAGGAGGTTTACTGCATGTTTTGATTCGAAAGATAATGTTTGTATTCAAAAACTTTAAAGACTAATATGTTGTATGTATTTGTCATCGATTCGAATTAAAATACACAGTAACCTCTCCAGACTTGGTGAATAAAATCATTTTCTGAATTTGTTGAAGGATTTTGTTTTATTAAACTATTGCTTATTAGGGAAGGAGGAACTATGCTTAAATAAATTTGCCAATTTAAAAAAAAAATAAAAAAACAAAAAATTTTTAATTTTTTTTTGTAATGATTTACATTTTGTTTTCTTTTATTTATTTTTATTAAATTAAAATTTTCTTTTATTTCATTTAACTATGAATTGTTTTAAATATATGTATAATTATTTGTTTATATTAATTTTAAGTTTTTAATTTTTGTTTTTTTTCTTTCTGTATATAATTATAATTATTTTTTTTTTAATTTAAATTTAGCATTATAATTAACATTTATACTTTTTGTTTTATACTTTTCTTTTTGCGTAAATTAGAAAATATTTTTGTTTTTCATATTTATATATATATTTTTTCTTTCATTTTAAATAATATTTGTTTTTCTTTTTAAATAAAATAATAATAATCATAATAATAAAACAAAAAAAAAATAATTAACATAAATTTAACTTTGATTTTTCTTTTTCAACTATTAATCACTGATCTAAAAAAAAAAAATAATAAACTACACGACGACGACTCTTATATGATTTTCTATATATAAATAGATAGACTATATATAAATGTATCATCTTTCTTTTTTTTCACAATTATTTACTGTTCTATTTATTATATAGGTATATAAAAAAAGGATATTGATTTTATTGTTTGGTATTTTATATTATTGGAAAGTTTTAGTTCAACAAGGTTTATGGAGTCATAAGATAATTTTTTTGTTTAGTTGGTTTCTTATGGCATGCTCCAACAAACATTATTTAAATCCTTGGAGAAGATTTTTTAATTAACATTCGATATTCTAAGTAAATTTTTATTATCATATATGAAGTTAAATTAAAAAATATTTGAAAACAGTTCAAGAAACAAAAAATGTTTTTGCAAATTTAATTCTGAAAGGATTATTGCTAAAACTTGATAATAATAAAAAATATTGATAAATTTGCCGATAAATTTATCTCTTTATGATTATAAAGATATTTTAAACATATTTTACTTTGTTTTTCGTTAAAATATATAGAACTTTAGACTTTTTAAAATTTCGAAACTTGTAAGTTCGAATTTTTCGAACATCTTTAAATTGTGTAAAAATTGATAAAACAATGTTTAACAACCCGAGTAAAAATGTTAAGATATATTCTTATATATCACATCTTATCCGAAAGATAAGTACTGATCCGAGTAAGACCACTACTGATCCGAAATTTGAAAGATCAGTACTGATCCGAAATTTGAAATCGCTAAGATTAGATCAGTTTTAATCGGACGGATACAATTTCATCCGATTAAAACTGATCTAATCTTAGCGATCCATTTTTCGGATCAGTACTGATCTTTTAAATTTCGGAACTTTACTTGGGAACATAATCTTATTGTTTTTAAAGTATTTTGGCACTAAAAATATACTTTTTTAGCAACTACAACTTAAATTATTTAAAAAAAAAAAAATACGCACACAGTTTTAAATCTGTTAATGTTTCTAAAGATGTTTTAAATACGATATTACCAAGTTTTGTATTAAAATATATATAATTTAAGATTTTTTCGAATTTCAAAAATAAGTTCGAATTTTTCGAACATCTAGAAATTGTTTTAAACTTTAAGTATTTAATAATTAGGGATGAGATTTCCATGCAAATGCATGTTCTTTGTCGATAGTCTAAAAACCATATCGACCAATTATCTTTCCGAATCAAGAAATTTGCGTTAAAATGGCATCGATTTGTTTTTGCATATTTTGGTGAAAATGCATATTTTTGCATATTTTGGTTTAAAATGCATATTTTGTGCATATTTCCAACTTTTAAGTGCATATTTTTGCATATTTTGGCATAAATTATCAAAAACACAAATTGAAATGTTTTTGTTACAAAAACTGTTATAAATTTTAAAAAATAATTTTCAAAGTAAGAAAAATTATTTTTTCTTTTTAATTTTTTTTTATTGATTGTCTTAATTTCTAACAAACATCCAGGGCATTGCTTCAATGGCAATACCGGAAAAAAAGTTGTCTACTTTTGTCTCAATGGCAGCACCTGCTAGTGAGACTTTAGTAGCATACTAAATTTTAAAAACTCTGTAACTACCCTAGTAAAAATATTATGCTAATTTTACTGAATAGATCTAATTTGATCCGTAAAATGGTTGTATCAAATAATACCTAATTGTATTACTTTAGATCAAAAAATATAAAAATTGATACAATTTGATCCTGAATTTGGTCAAATCTAATTAGATCAAATTGATCTTATAATATCAATTTTTATATAATTTGATGAGCAAAACCAAAATACGAATCTAATCATATATGGAGCAATATCTAACCATATAAAGTGGATCAACCGTATCAAAGTGATAGATACAATTTTATATAAATTTATACCGAAGCATATTAACTCATATAAGATTGTATTAAATTATATATGATTAGACCAGAAAATTTTTACTCGGGTAACTTTTGCCTGCAACATTTTCGAATTTTATTTTATATGTAAGATGTTACGAGTGTATGGAAAATTACATAGTTTTCTGAGCAGTAATTCCTGAGTTATTTGAGCCCTTACTAAAATTTAGTATTAGCTCAAGAATATTCTTGAGATATTATTAAGACATGCGCCCCCTAGAAGATAGTAAAAGAAATAAACTTGTCTTATCTCTATATTATAAAGTCTCTGCAAACATCTTTCTTACTTAAAGTTTCAAATGTTACTTTTTAAACCCGGCATTATTTTTTTGATTTTTAAGAAGTTTTTCCTATGAAAACAAGATTTTAATTGCACACTTTTTACTTTTTAGTGCATATTTTAAGGTTTTTTAGTGCATATTTTGAATTTTTTAGCGCATATTTTAAGCGCATATTTTCGATTTTTTAGTGCATGAAAATCTCATCCCTATTATTAATATATTTCATAATACAGTAGTAAACAGCATATTTGAAAGTTTTAAACGTTTTTTTGATAAAAAAAATTGAGAAATCGTTAAAAAATTATATACATCGATTTTTTCAAAAAATTCTTTATAAAATCTCAACACTTTCTAAACCCGAAAATTTGAGATATATACAAAAAATGTTTTTACAAACTCATGCTAAAGAAATTATTGGTAAAACTTGAAAATCTACAAAAAAACATATTGATTAATTTGACTTCAAAGTTTTAAAGAAATATAAATTTTCGCAATTAATTAAATTTGCAATAAGAGACTTTGGTGGTTTTGATCACTTAATGATTATTAAACATTTAAACAACTAAGGCCTTTGACTTCAAAGTTTTAAAGAAATGTAAATTTTCGCAATTAATTAAATTTGCAATAAGAGACTTTGTTGGTTTTGATCACTTAATGATTATAAAACATTTAAACAACTAAGGCCTCGAGATTGAAAATTTATTGCTTTTCACATATATCAAAAGAAGGTCGAATAACAACAACATTTATTGATTATTAAGATGTTTTAAACACATTTTACTTTGTTTTTCGTTGAAATATATAGAATTTTAGATTTTTCGAATTTCGAAACTAAGTTCGAATTTTTCGAACATCTTTAGATTGTGTAAAAATTATTGAAACAATGTTTAACAGCATAATCTTAATGTTTTAAAGACATTTTGGCATTAAAAAAACTAAAAAATATATTTTTTTTAGCAACTGCAACTGAAATCCAAATTTTAAAAGCTACGCAATCAGTTTTTAATCTGTTAACAGTTCTAAAAATGGTTTAAATATGATATTACACATTTTTTTATTAAAATATATACAATTTAAGGTTTTGTTCGAATTTTGAAAATAAGTTCGAATTTTACGAACATTTACAAATTGTGCAAAACTTAAAGTTTTTAACCATATATTTTATAATAGTAAACAGCATATTTGATAGTTTAAAAAGTTTTTTTTTGATAAAAAGAATTGAGAAATCTTTAAATTATGTACATTAGAGTGTCCCTTATTTTGGAAATGTTGGAAATGTTGAGACGGTACCCCCTCATTTTTTCCTTTTGACTAAAAAATAACTCAGGAAAAATTTTACGCCCCTACGACCACGCCTTCTCTACGCGACGGGGCCTTAAAGAACGGGGCCTTAAAAATCATTTTTCCATACAAACCAAAAAAATTTTTTTTTGATTTTTAATTTTGTTGTTATTAATTATAATATTACTTAGTTAGCTTATTCACGACAAAAAATTTGATTTTGGTGGGATGAGGCTTTCAGTTCTAAAAAATTTTTCGAAAAAAAAATTTAGAGCTTTTGGGGTCCTACAGTAAAAATTTTTTAAAAATTTTTTTTTCTTAGTTTTGACAAGCAACGGTTTTAGTTGTAATGTTGCTTTTAATGATATATATTCATAAAAAAATATTATTCATATCTGTGACATCTTGATCGTGTATCGAAAAACATCAAAAATGCATTTTTTAACCTTTTTTAGATCACGATAAAGATGTCACAGATAGGAATAATATTTTTTTATGAAAATATATCATTAAAAGCAACAATTCAACTAAAACGGTTGCTTGTCAAAACTAAAAAAAAAAATATTTTTTAAAAAATTTTTACTGTAGGACCCCAAAATCTCTAAATTTTTTTTTTCGAAAAATTTTTTAGAACTGAAAGCCTCATCCCACCAAAATCAAATTTTTTGTCGTGAATAAGCTAACCAAGTAATATTATAATTAGTAACAAAAAAATTAAAAATCAAAAAAAAATTTTTTTGGTTTGTATGGAAAAATGATTTTTAAGGCCCCGCTCTTTACGGCCCCGTCGCGTAGGGAAGGCGTGGTCGTAGGGGCGTAACATTTTTCCTGAGTTATTTTTTAGTCAAAAGGAAAAAAATGAGGGGGTACCGTCTCAACATTTCCAACATTTCCAAAATAAGGGACACTCTAATGTACATACATCGATTTTTCCAAAAAATTCTTTATATAATCTCAACACTTTCTAAACCCGAAAATTTGAGATATATACAAAAAAATGTTTTTATAAACTCATGCTGAAGGAATTATTGGTAAAACTTGAAAATCTACAAAAAAAATTGATTAATTTGACTTCAAAGTTTTAAAGAAATGTAAATTTTCGCAATTAATTAAATTTGCAATAAGAGACTGGTGGTTTTGATCACTTAATGATTATTAAACATTTAAACAACTAAGGCCTCGAGCTTGCAAATTTATTGCTTTTCACATATATCAAAAGAACAACATTTATTGTTTATTAAGATGTTTAAAACATATTTTACTTTGTTTTTCGTTGAAATATATAGAATTTTAGATTTTTCGAATTTCGAAACTAAGTTCGAATTTTTCGAACATCTTTAAATTGTGTAAAAAATATTCAAACAATGTTTAACAACAGAATCTTAATGTTTTAAAGATATTTTGGCATTAAAAAACTAAAAAAATACTTATTTTTTTAGCAACTGCAACTAAAACGGTGTTCGCATTCATTTTTAACTAGTTTAATTATTGGCTTTCCACATACAATTTAAACGTCAAAATTGATATTCGTTTTATTTTGACAGATAAAGTGTTTAAATTGTATGGGGAAAACACATAATTAAACTAGTTTAAATGAATGCGAATATGGTATAAAATCCAATTTTTAAAAGCTACGCAATCAGTTTTTAATCTGTTAACAGTTCTAAAAATGGTTTAAATATGATATTACACATTTTTTTTATTAAAATATATACAATTTAAGGTTTTGTTCGAATTTCGAAAATAAGTTCGAATTTTTCGAACATCTGGAAATTGTGTAAAACTTAAAGTATTGAATTATATGTTTCATAATGAAGTAGTAAACAACATTTTAGAAAATTTTAAACGTCTTTTGATATAAAAGAATTGAGAAATCTTCAAAAAATTTCGAGTATGTACATCGATTTAAAAAAAAAAAAACTTAATATAATCTCAGCACATTCTAAAACTTAAAATTCGAGAAATATACAAAAAAATGTTTTAGCAATCTCATGCTGAAGGGATTATTGGTAAAACTTAAAAATCCACAAAAAATATTGATAAATTTGACTTAGAAGTTTTAAAGAAATACAAATTTTCGCAATTTAATTTGCAATAAGAGGCTTTGGTGGTTTTATTTACTTAATGATCATTAAGATGTTTTAAACATATTTCACTTTGTTTTTGTTGAAATATATAGAATTTTACTTTTTTCGAACATCTAAAAATTAAAAAGAAATATAAAATATTTAATGATAACTTAAAAAAAACTGCATTATCAAATCATTTAAAACGTATTTTGGCATTAATAAAACTAAAAAATACACTTTTTAAATCACTTCAAATAAAATTCATTATTTAAAAATCATCTTAAAATGTTTTTTAAAACGTTTCCAATATGTTTTCACTAAGTTTTCTATTAAAATAGTTATAATTTTAAATTTTTTTCGAGTTCCGAAATTAAATTCGAATTTTTCGAACATCTAGAAATTGTGTGAAACTTAAAATATTTAAAAATATATTTTATAATACAGTAGTAAACAGAATATCAGATCATTTTTAACGTTGTTTGATATTAAAGAATTGAGAAATTTAAAAAAAATCTGTTTTTAAATCGCCTGGTGAAAATTTGATTAATCTCAAAATGTAAATTTGGAAAATAAATAAATATATAAAATTATTATTCGCAAATCTCAAGCTAAAGAACTTGCTGCTTAAACTTAAAAAGCCACAACATTTTGTTTTGATTAAATTATCTTTAAAGTTTTGCAGAATTGTAATTTTTTTAAAAAAATTCATTTTGCAATAAGAGATTTTGATGAGATTAATCTCCTTGCGGTTTTTGAGATTTTTTACAATAATGGAATTCACGTCAAAAATTTCAGTCTTGCAAAATTGCGCAATGTCAAAATTGCAATTTTGCTTGTTTCTTTGTGAATTAAAGCAATTGTTTTTATATTAAAATAAATTGCAAATCTTTTCTTGCAACTACGCATCATATAAAAAGTAATTGAAAAATAAAAAATTTTATAAAATTTTTTTTTAAAAAAGTTGCAATATTGCACTGTTGCAAGGGTTAAAAAATTCTGAAGTGAATACTCTGAATATTTTTACTTCGTTTTTTGTTAAAATACATTAAATTTAATATTTTTTCGAATTTCGATATAAAGTTCGAATTTTTCGAACTTTGTAAATTGAGTGAAATGTATAAATTGAGTGAAAGTGTATTTTTATGCAAATCTCAATATCTGGTGTAAAATATGTAGAAATCTAACGCAACAATTACCATTATTAAAACACAGTTTATTTTCAAAGAAGAAGTTTTCAGTATTTTATACTTTGTTTTTGTGTAAAATAATTGAATTTACGCCTTTTTCGAATTTCGAAATTAAGTTCGAATTTTTCGAACATCTAAAAAATGAGCTAAAATTATAAAAAACTAACACATTTAATAACAAAAAGTTCACAACATAATTTAATCGTTTTAAACCAACTTCGATATGAAAAAGAATAGCAAAATATCATTTTTTGTAATAAAAAACATCCGGTTGACTTAACAAAACTATTTTATTGATACTTAAATAATATCAACAGTTCACATTTTATAAGTAAATCCTACCTATAAAAAGTTAGTATCTAAGATCCATTTATTTTTTGAACTAAAACTTTCCATAAATTTAAAAAAAAGAACTTGATTTTGTTTTTTTTTTTTCTGAAACTGCATTGAAATATTCAATGACTTTAGTAATGAATTTCTGTATTAAATTACAATAGTATTTTAGGTATATAAACAACAAAAAAATTTCTTTTAGTATTTTTTTTTACTATTTCTTAATTAGAAAAAAAATGCATTTTAAATATTTTTTTCTTGCTGTTGTTTTGTATTAAGAAATTGTCAATTATTTTTTAAAAAGAATTGGTGGTGTTGGTAGTGTTGGCTTTTTTTATAAATTTTTTTTTTTTATATTCTGTTGTAGCTTAAATATTTGATAGTATAACTGACTGACTGTGTATATGTATGTGTGTGTGTGATTGGGGGGACAAAATTAATCTGATTCATCTTCTCGGTCATCGAACCCCGTTAAATCGACCGCTTGTAACATACCCCTAGATATCGCATATTCAATCAAGGCTAAATGACAAAATACATATTGATCGGGCATTTGTATTGAATAAGCACGCTGACAACGTATTCTTTCGACAGTTCCTCGTATATCAGCTGTACCAACATCTTCCAGACGTGATATGCAAATATCCAAAGTAATAAATGTACCTTTAAAAAGGGGGAGAAGAAAGAAAAAACCATATTAAAATTTTAATTTTGAATTACGAATAAAAATATTTATTTACCTGTTCTTCCTATACCCGCACTACAATGTACCACAATAGGTGGTCCTCGTGGATGTCCAGCCCATGTATCACCTAATGCTTGTACCATTTGAGCTTGTTTCTCTCGCACCTTTTGTAAAAAGGTAATCATGGCCATGGCAGAACTGGGAACACCATAATCAGGCCAACTGGTAAATTGCCAATGTGACACATTTCTTACTTCATCAGTCTAGAAAAAAAAAATAAAGGAAGGACACATTTTTAAAAATACACTCCAAGTTTTTTAATTACACTACTGAACATTTAAAAAAAAAAAAACTTGATGCGGCTGGGGCGCGACCTTACACAGTTAATTGAAATTGTTCTAGTGATCACAAATCTGGTCTCCAAACTTTTCCATCACATCAGGTTTTTGAGAAAATTGAGGTCAAAGTTACAAAAAATCGCAGTTTTGGGCAATTTTGACTACTCATAGCGGATGAACCTAATGTGATAGCGACTTAAAATTAAGTCGAGAGTAAAGCTTAAACATTGCTCTTAAGGATGCAAAATTAATTTGGCCAGTTGCCTTAACACTTAGGGCACTAATTGTCTTTCAATGATGTCTTTTTTCCCCAAAAACAATTTTTTACGCTACGAATCATATGAAAAAAACTTAATGCGAATGGAACGCCACCTTATACACATGATTACAATTAGGGTTTTATAGTCGAAAAGTCGAAATCGATTTATTTGTTGTTAAAAAGTCGAAAAGTCTACTTTTGCTTTCGACTTTTTTTTGACGTTTTTCGACTTTATTGACTTGATTTGTTTTTTTTTTTACTTTTGCCAGATGAAAATAATTTCTTCTTAAAAATTCTCAAATGACAGCGAAGTTTGACAAAAACTGAAGCTATTGGCATTTCGTTGTTACCATGTATTTTGTATGTGAAGCAAAAAGGCCGAATTCATGAGTTCGAAAGTGTTAAGTGCAATATTTACAAATAGTTTTGATTATTGTAAAAACCTCAGTGACAGGGTTCTATAAATTGAAAGTCGACTTATGCTTTCGATTTTTTAACCTTTTCCACTTTTACGATTTCTTCGACTTTTTTTCACCTTCATTTGGTACCAATATTGTTAAATAAAATACAATAAAAAAAATAGCAGCTAAATGTTAACAACAAGTCAAAAAATAACTTTTATTTACAAAAAAATCGACTTTTAAAAAGTTGTACAAAGTCAAAAAAAAGTCGAAAGTTTGAAAAGTCGACTTTTTAAAATTTGAAAAAAGTCGAAAAATCTGATTTTTTTAATTTTTAAAAAGTCGGAAAGTCGACTTTTTAGAAATTGACAAAAGTTGAAAAGTCTAAAAGTCGATTTTTTGTTGCGACTATATAACCCTAATTACAATTATTCTCCTGGTCACAAATTCGGTCTCCAAACTTTCAAACTGAAAGATGAATTGTTGAATAGTGTTAAGGCAATAAAAGTCTAGTTTTTTTTGGAGGGGGCCTCTGTTGGGGGATAACTTCCCCATAGCGATAAATGATTACTAATTTATTTATTATGCTTTTTGAACTATAGTTATACCATTTTCTCATTATTTTAAATCCACGCCCAACAAAAGGAGGACGGGCCGAAAAAAAACTTTGTAGTCCCCCTGAGTCTGAGTGCAGGACTTTGAACTCCTTCTAACATAAAAGGGTTTAATTAGTTTAACAATAATGCAAAAAACTGTAAAAAATTGCGTTTTTTAGAGGTTGGTTCACTCAAAAAATTATGTTAGTAAAATCAACTGAAAATGTCAGTTAAAATAACTACTTTGTAAGTTGTTTTGGGGTCAACTACTTTTTCAGTTAAATCAACTAACAATGTCAGTTATTTTAACTGACAAAAAACAACTGACTTATATAGTAAAAACTACTTACATTTGTAGTCAAAACAACTTAAATGTAGTAAAAATAAAATAATCAATATATATATTTTTTTTCAAAAAATTTTTCAGAAAAAAAATTGAAGATCAAATTTTTTTGCAAGTTTTTTTTAAAAAAAAAGTTCTGAAAAAACGATTTTTTTTTTTATTTTTTGGAAAAAATCTTTGAAAAAAATTAACTACTTTAAATAACTGTTACTACATTACAGTACTTTTTTGTTAGTTGTTCAAAAAAACGACTTAAAATAACTAACAAAAATAGTTGTTTGATATTTTTCATACAAAAACAACTGACTTTGTAGTTGATAACAACTAACTACTGTAAAATATACAAACAACTAACATGTAGTAACTTACATAATTTTCTGAGTGTTTAGTTCTTTAAGAGTGAACTTTTTTCACCCTGATTCGATTTTTTCCATTTGCGAACTAAACCGGCCTATGACCATAAGACATATTCGAACCAATTTTCAGGAGACTAGATGTTTTATTTTGGACTGAATCGTGTTTTATACAGACGGACGGACGGAGGGACGAACATTCATAGATCAATAATATACATACTTTAAGGGGCCCCGAACGATATTTTCATGCGTTAAAAACGGAATGACAAAGTAAGTATATCCCCATACTGTGGTTGGAGGGTATAAAATATGGTCACCCTAATTACATATTAGGCTGGGTCGTATTCCAACAAAGTGCTCAGATCAACTATTAATAGTGAAAAAAAGTTGGTACAAGTAAATACAAGCAATTTAAAACCAAAATGAACAAAATTTGTCCATGGCTTCCGTTCTCGCATCGCGGGTCAAAATTGCGGTTTTTGAAAAAATGGACATAATTTAAAAAAAAATTAAATATTTAAAAAAATATTATTAAAAAAAAACTTTTTTGTATCGCATTAATTCAAAGATATTTAGAAAAATTTTGTTTGTTTTTTTCTGATATCGATAACCCACCCAAACGTGAGGCCAAAAAAAACTCATGGACATGGATCTCAAAACTACTTTTTCACTATTTTAAAAATTTAGTGAAACAAAATTTTTAAATATATTAGTTTATCCACTTGATATCATTGAATACATCTCAGGGATTGTAGAAAAAAATTCTTAGTTAAATTCCTTCGCCCAGTTGGTGTGTGGAGCGATTTGAATTTAGCGGATTTCCAGAACATGTGTTTTTATCGACATTTTTGACTAATTTGTAGTTGTTAGCAACATTTTACTTAAATTAACCCACTTTTTTTGTTCAAATGGTTGTTTTGGACCATAGTAACTCTGCTTTGAAATAATAGGCTTTTTGGACAACGTTAACCCTTGCCGGCACGAGGTTAAAAATTCCTCCAATGAAATTTTCGAAAATTCCTCACTCTAAAATCGTGTATGTGTTTAAATAATGAACAATTACAAATTTATACAAAGTTTTCTTGAAGGACATCTTTAACCCTTGTTGAATGAACGCCCAAAAAACAGCTGTTTTTTTTGCTCATAGTCAAAATGGACTTTTTTGACATATTAAATAATATGTTTTTCACTTTTAGCTTTACACAGTAAAAACGACGAAGACGTAATGAAATTTCGGATGCCATTTTTTATACCCTCCACTCTAGTGATAGAGGGTATATATAAGTTTGTCATTCCGTTTGTAACACCTCGAAATATTGGTCTAGGACCCCATAAAGTATATATATTCATGATCCTCGATCGATTTTAAGACGATCTAGCGATGTCCGTCCGTCCGTCCGTCTGTCTGTCTGTCTGTTGAAAACACGCTAACTTTTGAAAGACTTTACGGAGGCTCCTGAAGTTTGGCATATATGTTGGGAATTTACCTGGTCAGGTTGGTATTGCAATCCAGCGAAATCGGTCCAGTGGTTCAAAAGTTATGAGCAAAAGACTGAATTTCGGCAAGGGTTTTTCGTGAATTTATGAGATAAAAAGCACTATAACTTTCGAAAATCAATCTGAGGATGCTGAAGCTTGGCATATATGTTTTTCGTTCCTCCAGCCTAGTTCGTGTTGAATTTCACCCAAATCGATCCAGTGGTTCAAAAGTTATTAGCAAAACCGTGAATATCAGATTAGCTTCACCTTAAATTCACGTGGTGAAAACCAGTTAAACCTCTTTAAAACCCATTGGTAAGTCACAAAAATATTTTAAAACGTATTTTTGTCACTCAAAAATATTTTTATACCAAAACAAAAAAAAAAAAAAATACACTCGAAAAAAATTTTACACTCAAAAAAAATTTTACACCAAAAAAAAAAATTAGTAAATTTTTTTTGAATGTAAAATTCGAAAAAATTTTACACTCAAAAAAAATTTTACACTCAAAAAAAAATTAGTAATTTTTTTTTTGAATGTAAAATTCGAAAAAATTTTACACTCAAAAAAAATTTGTATTTTTTTTTTTTCAAAAATTACTAAAAAAATTTTTTTTACACAAAATAAAATATTTCTAGTCATAACTGTTATTTTTTTTCACGTTAGAAAATTTACTATCACTTAAAATGGGCATTGTGGAGGGTATTCATAGATTCGGCCAAGTCGAATTTAATTTTTCTACTTGTTTTTTTTTATTTAGTGTTAAACACTTTCCGCTTAAGTGCGCTTACTTTAAAACGTTAATTTAAATGCGATCGTTTAAATACATTCCCCGCTCAAACGATTCACTCGCAGATGTACATATCTTTCATTTTATAATCATAGTCAAAATGGACTTTTTAACATACTAAATAAGTTTTTCACTCTTAGCTTAACCCAGGAACAACGACGAGGACGTGGTGAAATTTCTGATCCCATTTTTATATATTCTTTTTTTTAATAATTTTTTTTTTTGTATTTTTTTGTACTTTTTTAATTTTTTTTCACATCGGTTTTAATATTAATTTATGTTTTTCTATTTGTTATCAAATTTGGGTAAAGTGGAACGTGAAAACAAAGTTGATCGTATAAAAAAACCATCCCTATTTGAATAACCACATAATTTCCGGCAAGGGTTAATTTGCCGGCAAGGGTTAACGTTGTCCAAAAAGCCTATTATTTCAAAGCAGAGTTACTATGGTCAACCATTTGAACAAAAAAAGTTGGTTAATTTAAGTAAAATGTTGCTAACAACTACAAATTAGTCAAAAATGTCGATAAAAACACATGTTCTGGAAATCCGCTAAATTCAAATCGCTCCACACACCAACTGGGCGAAGGAATTTAACTAAGAATTTTTTTCTACAATCCCTGAGATGTATTCAATGATATCAAGTGGATAAACTAATATATTTAAAAATTTTGTTTCACTAAATTTTTAAATAGTGAAAAAGTAGTTTTGAGCTCCATGTTAAAAATGTGAGTTTTTTTTTGGCCTCACGTTTGGGTGGCTTATCGACATCCGAAAAAAACAAACAAAATTTTTCTAAACACCTTTGAATTAATGCGATACAAAAAAAAAATTTTTTTTTTTAATATTTTTTTTTTAAATATTTTTTTTTTTTTTTAAATTATGTCCATTTTTTTAAAAGCCGCAATTTTGACCCGCGATGCGAGAACGTAAGCCATGGACCGATTTTGTTCATTTGGGTTTTAAATTGCTTGTATTTACTTGTACCAACTTTTTTTCACTATTAATAGTTGATCTGAGCACTTTGTTGGAATACGACCCAGCCTATTACATATGTATATGAACATTACCACTTTTAGGTTTTTTTAAGGAATAAAATCTTTTATTACAAATATTTTTGGAATACCTTATGAATAAAGCTGAATTTACAATGACGGAATACTCTGTGCTAGAGAGTGGATTTTGTTCCTTTCTCTTTCACGCTTACACATTTTTTGTATGATGTCTTCTCTATTTTTAGAGATGGTACTCTGTAGTATAAAGTACTCCGACATTGTGTCGAAGCCTTAAATGCTAATTCAAAATCAATTTAACTTACCTTTGTATTTCTCAATTCTAACGAGGCTACTGTATAATCTTCATTAGATTCTATACTAAGTGTTCTCACATGGAAGTTACCAAATTCTAAGGAACTATCTTCTTCTGGTTCCCAATATTGACCGCATTTAACGCGTCCACGTTCCATAACACGTGTTGTCATAACTATAACTAAACAATGTTGTTCCCAGATCATGCGCCAAAAATCTTGGGATGTCTTTGGTAATGGGCCTAGAAATAAAATACAACATAAAACAGATATTATTAAAAAGAAAATTTTAAAATAAAAAGCTCAAACGTCTAACTGAATTTGAAAGATAAGAAAATTTTTGAATTCGCAAAATTTAAGAAAACTGTATTTAAAATTTTTTTGTCGTAATTTCAAATGTTCTTTTTTTTTGTAAATCAAATAAAAATTAATATTTTGATCCTACTAAATTTATAAAATAAAGTAAATATTAATTCAATTTAGACCCTTTTAAAAATAACTCATTATTAAGGAAATCATAAATATATTATAACCCTCCTTTTATCTTTTCTTTTGTAAATAATAACACTAATGAAAAAGTCTCCCAAACACTTCATAAAAACAAATCCATTTATTAAATGACAACACAGGTCAAGGTTAAAATATACAAATGAAAAGAGTTCATAATGTTGGAGAAGGAATAAAATGGAATCATAAAGGAAAAACACATGTATATAAGGGTGGAGCAAATTTAGCTTTTTATCAAATTTCAAAATCGTTGGGGTCGGAAAAGTTGCTTTTAGGGTCGATATTAGCACACAAAAGATATTGGACCTGTAGGATAGTGGCTTTGGGTTCCGAACAAAGTAAAAAAAAAAAAATTATTAAAAAAGTGTTACAAAGTTTTAAAAATAAAAAGTTTCTTCAAAAAAACTTATTATTTTTTTTTAAATTACATAATTTAAAATTGCAGTAAGGCAAAAAATATGCATCTTTTCAATGCTGTGCTAAAATGCCATTATATTTTTATCAAAAACTTAATTAAAAATTTTTTATTTGCAAAAACTTTCTGCTTGCAAAATTTTTTTTTTTCAGACCAAAATATTTTTTTAAATGTCCGAATATGAACTTTGTTCAGAACTTTCCGATTTTTAAGTCAAAAAAAGAACCCAAGACATGGCAGGTCCAATATTTTGTTGTGTTAATGTTAACTCTAAAAGGCCACTTTTCCGACTCCGACGATTTTAAAATTCGAAAAAAGACAAATTTGCTCCACCCTAATATATATACAGACATAATATACAATAATTTGATTCTAAGGATGAAAAAAAGGTGGTTGGCGGCGTTGCCATGGTTGGGTGGTGCTGTGCTATTATTCTAAGACCATTAATATTATATGGATCTACTACATAGTACATCTTAATGTAAATTCTATAGTTTAAATGAAATAAGAATAACATTGCGTGTTTTGATATTAATGAAAAGCTGCTACTTTGAAATCATTTATAAGACTTCATTTAAGAACATGTTCTATATGTGGTAGAAATAAAGAAAGTCCATGACATATTAAATAGTTTTGCCAAATGTTTCATGAAATTTTTTATACAAAATATTTATTTTTTGAATGTTTTGTAAAAGTTTTAATACAAAAAATATCTTGATTTTTAATTTTTCTTAAAAAAAAAATGATTTAAAATTGTTAAGTTATCGATAAATAAACAAGAGAAAATTGTTCAGTTGTCGATAAACCGATAACAGAAAATATTCTGTAGAAAATTGTTTAGTCATCGATTAATAATATAATTTTTTCGATAAATCGATAACAGAAAGTTTTTTTTAGAAAATTGTTCAGTTATCGAAAAATTGATGACAGAAATTTTTGTTATAGAAAATTGATAAGTTATCGATAAAAAATTTTTTATAGAAAATTGTTCAGTTATCGATAAGAAAAATGTTAGAATGTAAAATATGTGTTAGAATCAAAAAATGTTTCTGACTCTAAAAATTTATCAATACAAAAACTACCTCAGAATCTGAGAATCATTATAACCAAAATATGCCTCAAAAGAAGAAGAGAATTTTTTTAGCCTTTCTATTAAATTTTGTAAACACTTTTTAAAGTCCAATCATTATTTCACAAAAAAAAAAGCAGGCAGCCCCATACACATATAGTTCAAAGAATTGTTGGATTGGAGAAAAGCATACAATAAAAAAAAATCAATATAAAACCGCATTAAATAAATAATAAAAAAAGATACAAGGACGTTCATTAACTTGAAAATAAAAAAGTAAAAAAAAAAATAAAATTTGGCTTGACCGAATATATGACTACCCTTCATAAAGTTCAAAACATTTGAGATCAAAAACATTTGTGTTAAAAAAAAACAAACAAAAAATCGTACTGATGATAACACTAATTGGAGTGTTTGAAACCGGTATGAGAAAAGCAGAAATGTCTATAATTTTTAGAAAGTCAATTTTTCTTCTGCATTTTTTTAACCTAAACCAATGGTTTCCAACCTTTGATTCTCGCCCCACTGGGGGGCGATTTCAATGCATCAGAGGGACAACGAAGCCATTTTAAGATTTTTTTTGTTAAATAAACTTAAAAAAGTATTATTTTAGTTGAACTATTTAGTTGTTTTTTGAAAACTTTTTCTAAAAACTTTGCTTGAACGATGATTTTAACAAAAAGTTTGCTTAATCACAAGAAAATTTTGAATTTTAAAACAAATTTTAAAAATTTTACAATTTTTTTTGTGTGTAGGGGGGACATTGTAGTTTTTTAAAAAGGTTGGGAATAGAGTTTTTCACGGGAATTCCCGGGACGGGATTTCCCGTAAATTTTCGATCCCGAAATCCCGGGAAATGGAGCGGGAATTCCCGGGAATTTTAGTTTCTTTGAAATTGTTGATTTTTCGAAAGTTGGTGATTTTAAAACATTTAAAGCTTTTGTGTGCAAAACATGTCCTACATTAGGCCCCTGGTGATGCACTTATTAGACATGTGGGTCCAGCGTCTATACTTAAGCTCAAAATTACGTTAGCTATAACCGGTATGAATTTCGCTGCAATCAGTCCCGTACCTACTTACTGAATAGCCAAATTATTGAAAATAATCCACTGTTCACCGTTGCGTATGATTGCTATTCAGGCAATTACAAAATTAATCATACGCCTTATACACTTTTCAAGCAATTATTATTATAATTATAATAAAAGTTCACCAACTTCAAATGCGTGTAAAAAAAATCTAGAGCTGAAATAAAAAAAGTCTAAGGGCTTTGTTATGCTTTCATTTGCTTTTGGTTTCATCCCATTCCGATTTTGGTTGTTGCACTGTGATATCAGAACCTGAACTTTTTTTCAGAAGCAAAACAAGTTTTTTTCTGAGACCTGCATTATAAAAATTTGCAGTATTATTTGTTTCTATAGAAAATATTAATGTCTCTGGACATGATTCTTTTTTAAACGATAAATTTGTATAAAATCTCTGTAAGGAATGACTCTGGAATTAACGGGTTTTTCTTTTAGAAACCAGAATTTTTATTTATTACATTTAGTTACATTCAGTTTCAGAGACATAATTGAAAAATTTCTCTGGATCAGTTTCATTGTGTTTTAGAGGCAAAACGTTTAGAACCAATTGTAAAAATGAACTGAGATGAATTAGAATAAACTATGAATTTTTAATTTTAAGACAGATAAAGCAATGTGAAATAACATATTCCCTTAAAAATACTTTTAAATGACTTCGACATATTTGGGCCATTTTTTTTATAAAAACTGGGTAACAAAAATTATTATTTTTTTTATCGAAACTTATTTTGTTTTGTTTTAAAGGTACTAAATAAGATGTTTATGGTGTTAATAAACATTATAAATAGTGTAATCGCATTCATAAGGGTTTTATATATTTTTTTTTTTACAAAAATTTAAAAATGAATCCCGCTTTCCCGGGAAATGAAAAAGTCCGGGAAAAGAAAAACTCTAGTTGGGAACCATTGACCTAAACCCTTATAAAGGCGCGATTACACGGGAGAGAAAACTGCTAGACAAAGACTAAAAAACGACTCTGTATACCTGTAAATTTGACTTTTTCGATAATTGTGTCAAATCAAATTCCTCTAAAACGTGTTATTTCTTACCTTTTTTTTTTTGATAATGTTACAGATTTTTGGTAGATATTGATATTATTTTTGATTTGAAGTCTGTATTTTGTTTGATAAAAAAATTATAACGTAAACAAAATTTATTTTTTTTAAAGATGATATTTAAGAATGCTAGGGGTGACAAATTTTCGATTTTTCTATCGAGATTTCTTTCTCGTGTGAACGCACCTTAACAAATACAATTAGAGCCCGAGTTCGATCTGTACTTATAGTAAGATAGATTTTTTTTGAAACAAAAAGAAATATTTAAATTTTTCATCAAAAATAGTAAAAAAAAAATTTGTAAGTGTATTTTTTTGTAATATATATAAGCATGTTTGGAATGACAAAAACACTTTACATAGTCTTTTACTTTATTACCTAGACCGATATTTAGAGATGTTACAAACAGAATAACAAACTTATAAATACCCGCTATACGGTTAAAAATGTATATATTAAAGTTGCATAAACACATAGCTCACCGCATACGCAAAATCATTGTGGCGACATTTAAATACTATATCAGGTATTGGAAAAGTTTAAGAAAACCGAGTAGAAAAAGTCTATAATAATTTCAAATAATTTTATAAAATTATATATAATTATATAAGATTATATCGTCACCTAAAATGCAAAAGGCCCTAACTAACAGTTGCGTTCATTGGCGATTTCGCAATAAACATGTTTTTAATTTTGGGCTATAACATCGCTAATTTTTATTATGGGACCCTAATTTTTATAAGGACGCGAAGGTTAATAAAACAAACCAGAATCAATCCAAATACCGATTTTAAATTTTTTTTTAGTTAGGGCGTTTTGCATTTTATGTGACGATATACAGGTCTTAGTTTTCATAAAATAAGATAAAATTATATATTATTAAATAACATTTTATATAATTTGATAAAATTATATACAATTTTATCCAGTATTTGGTGGATCAAATTTTATAAAATGAGATAAAATTTTACTTAATTTGATCAAATTTTATTTAATTTGATCAAATTTTATTAACAGATATAATTAATAAAATATAATTAATAAAATTTGATCCATCAAATCCTGTATAAAATTGTATATAACACTCAGAAAATTATGTAAGTTACTACATGTTAGTTATTTGGATATTTTACAGTAGTTAGTTGTTTTCAACTACAAAGTCAATTGTTTTTGTATGAAAAATATCAAACAACTATTTCTGTTAGTTATTTTCAATCGTTTTTTTGAACAACTAACAACAAAGTACTGTGGTGTAGTAACAGTTATTTAAAGTAGTTAATTTAATTTTTTTATCCCTGAAAAATTTTTTTGTTTTTTTTCATTTTTCACAACTTTAAAAAAAAATATATATTGATTATTTTTTTTTTTTACTACATTTTAGTTGTTTTGACTACAAATGTTAGTAGTTTTTACTACATAAGTCAGTTGTGTTTTGTCAGTTAAAATAACTAACATTGTTAGTTGATTTAACTGAAAAAGTAGTTGACCCCAAAACAACTTACAAAGTAGTTATTTTAACTGACATTTTCAGTTAATTTTACTAACATAATTTTTTGAGTGAATTTTATCTGATTTAATGCAATTTTCTAAAAACTGAAACCTGTATACATAATATTATATAAATATATATAATTTTATCAAATTATATAAAATTATTATAAACTTTTTTTGCTCGGGAAGTTTTTTTTTTTATTTAATGGCAAGAAGAAATTTAAAAAAAAAGTTTGCAACAATTTAACTAGAAAAAAAACCTTCATTTGAATTGTTTTTTTTTTATTGGAAAACTAGGTAATGTAAATAATGTATTTGTTTTCTGTACTATTTCTTCACCCTTCCATTTGGCCACTATTGAGTTTAAAAGATAATAGTAATGTTAGAAAATTGTGTTTAGCCAATGATGACAGCATGGTAAAGTGCAAAAACAAAACACGACATGTCCTTGTGCTAAGAAACATGTTGATTTTGTGCTGTCATTATTTGTGTTTAAATGAAATATTAGGGTCAACTGTAGTTATATAGACACATACAACTCAAATAAGTAATTATTTTCTAAGTTTAGTGTGATGAATAGTCATCAGGGTTGCCAAATGATAAAAACTCGAGCTTTGGGATTTTTTTTTTGGTGTAGTAACAGGATTTTGGTTTCTGTTTTTTATAACCTACACTGAGTGTTTTCTCTCAGTAATCAAATCAAATATTATCGTACTCATTATTAAAATTCATAAATTAAAAAAAATTTAATAATGAAGTTGAATTTTACAAAATTTAATATGTTTCGGTCTTGATTTTAAAATTTAACATTTTTGAATTAAGTATTCTAAAACTCATTTTCATTTCATGATGGCGCCATGGAGAATATTTTATTTTTTTTGACCATAACCATTATTAATATTAGTTTTCACCAATTTAAATAGCGACTATATTACTTTAATAATTTGACCATGATTGCCAAACCAACAGAAATTTAGCGATGTCCGTCTGTTGCTAAAAATATTTTTTTTGATCATTACCATTATTAATATGAGTTTTTACCAATTTTAACAACGACTATATTGATACCCTCCACAAATTAAGTGAAATAAAGTTGATCAAATAAAGTTTTTTCCAATAATATTTTTACTATTGCAAAAAACTTTATTTGACCAACTTTGACTATCAACAAAATCGTTGTTAAAAGTGGCGAAAACTCATATTTATAATAGTTATGATCAAAAAAATAAGTTTAGCAACAGACGGACATCGCTGGATTTCTGTTGATTTGGCGATCATGGTCAAATTATTAAAGAGATATGAATGAGACTTAGCATATTTACTTGTTAAGAAGTTTGGTATTGCATTTCACAGGTATTGGTTTAGCGGTACAAAAGTTATAAACGAAAATGTAGAAAAACCTCGAAAATTTTTGAAACATTTCACATAACCTAAAAATACAAAATACTTTAATTCGGCTTCTGGTGGGCAAATGTGAACAGAATTGGATACCGAATGGTATTTATGCAAGTACAAACATATTTTTTACACAAACCTTTGTTTCGCAATTTTTTTTTTTCACCAAAATATTTTTTTCCGCGGAAATTTTTTTCAAAACATTTTTTTTAATAATCTTTTTACATTGTGGAGAGTATCAATATATTCGGCAAAACCGACCACTTAATTGGTTAATTACACCGCTCTACAAATCTAAGGTTTGTCGCTGCGTTTTGGATGAAACCAAAAAAAGTTGATAGGGTTTGGTGCCCCGATTCCAAAACGGTCGCTAAAATTTTTCTATCACGTCACAATTTTGAGAAAATCGCGGTTAAAGTGTCAAAAAATGCCCATTTTGACTATTTTTGAACGCTTATAAAATAAGATCCTGACATTCAAATGACTTGGTATCAAGCTCATTCGAAAGTGTGTAATTTTCTCTTTCAGACAAGATCAATTCTTCTTGGAATTTAATTTTCTAAAATGGTAAAAAAATCAATAGCCACAAGTGCTTTAAATCTAAAATTTACGTATGAGTTTGTATGGAAATTTGTTAAAAAACACTGTGTAAATAAACTAAATATTGAAAAAATGGAAGGTTTTTTGCTAATGATTTTTTTACCATTTTGGAAAATTAAATTTTAAGAACATTTTATCTTATCTTTAAGAGAAAATTACAGGCTTTCGAATGAGCTTGATACCAAGTCATTTGCATGTCAGGATATTATTTTATAAGCTTTTAAAAAGGGTCAAAAATGGCCTTTTTTTGGCACTTTAACCGCGAATTACTAAAAATCCTGACGTGATAGACAAATTTGGGCTCCGGATTTGGAATCAGCGCAACAGACACTATCCAAATCACTAACCAGAATCCAATTTTCTTGTTGAGCTGTGTTATTTTTGTATGAAATATTTTTAAAAAATCTCGTATCCCGGCATTTGTAAAACTCAATCTCATTTGGCAACCCTAATGGCAACAGATGGAAAGATTAACAAGGATTTAAGAAAAAAAGAAAACAAAATTGGAATTGTTAAAGACAAACTGATGTTGATTAATTTTAATACCTTACAGCAATTTTGTGATACAGTTTTTAATATCTTTTTTTATATATAAAAAAATGTTAAACTTTTACATGCTTAACTTAACCTTAAGAGGCCAACAGTCGATTTTATAAAATTTTCCAATCTATCTGATGATATCCTAAAAAATGCTCAAAAGCTCGTTATATTTAATAAATCCCTAATTTTTATCCGGTATCAAAAAACTGTAAAGTCGACTTTTATTTTAAATTTCTTAATAACCTAGCTGATGATATACAAAAATTTCGGGTATTTGGCAGTCGTGTTCTACGTCAAGAGCTAAAAAAATTCTTTTGGATTTTTTGTCGTGTCGGCAGTATTAGGCGGGATAAATGCGTTTTTATATTTTTGGGAATACAATTTTTTTAGATTCAAAATTAGGGCCCATTTGGGTCGACACGTGTAAAGAGGCCAAAAATAGGTGTTTTGCTTAATATTGCTTAGCTTTTGAGACAACGCATTTTTTTGCAATCTAATGATAAGAAAAACATAAAATCGATTGCATTGCAATGAAATGATACAAAATCTAATGCATTCGATTTTTCTAAATCGAGTGAACAAGAAATTGTATGCATTAATTGTTTTCCATATAATCATATTATTCTGAACCTAAAATTTAACCCAGATGTCTTAAGTAGAATTTAATGGGGAGTATTTCTCTATCTCCACTTTTGTATACCCTCCACTTAGAGATGAGGGTATATATAAGTCTGTCATTCCGTTTGTAACTCATCGAAATATCGGTCTGGAACCCCATAAAGTATACATATTCATGATGCCCGGTCGATTTTAAGACATTTTAGCGATGTCCGTCTGTCTGTCTGACTGTGGAAAATGTTATCACGTCCAAAATACAAAACAGAGGTGACTATTATTAAACATATATATTGGAAGTTCTCCCGAGAAGTTTGGTATTGCATTTGAGCGATATCGGTTGAGCGGTTCAAAAAAATTTTAGTACATTCAACATAACCTAAAAATACAAAATGCCTTAATTCGGCTGCTGGTTGACTTATGTGAACACAATTAAACACCAAATGGTACTTAAACAAGTACAAACATATTTTTGGACAAAAAAAGAAAAAAATCGCGGATTTTTTTTACCAATTTTTTTTTCGCGGGAATTTTTTTTTTTTTAATTTTTTTTTTTTCAAACGTAATTTTCTTTTAAATAAAGTTTTTGCAGTAATCTTTTAGAATTTGTGGAGGGTATCACTACATTCGGCAAGGCCGAATTTAACTTCTAACTTTTTAACGGCTATACAAATCGACTGTACCCACACAGCGCCGCAACCTTTGAGGATTTTACTATACTAACCAAATACTATCATTCTGTGTTGGTTTAGTCCACCCCCCAGAACATGACCATCAAATTGTTGGAGTTTGAGGGTCCAAATCGAATTTTGGAGAATTTATTCGAAAAGGATTCCATTCTTCAAAATTCTGCTCATCGGCATTATAAGTGTTTAAAAATTTTGTTGCCACTTTATGAAATAATATGGGCCTTCGAAAAAATTCCGATAACTCCCAAACTAACAGGAATATCGTCGAGAGCAAAAATAAGTGTTGACTTAAATCTATGTTTTCAAATAAAATATAGACCTCCAAAATCCACACATTTTCGTAAAAAAACATTTATCGAAGCCGAATTATTACGATGCAATATGGATGGAATACATTGTAAAGTTTCTTAAGAAGGAATAGCTCAAATATCAAAAAAAAAAGTCGAGACTCCCTAATCTTAAAATCGTCTCTTTTATACATAGTTTAAGTTTTACGAAAATCGGTGTATAACGGTTGGGACACTTCCCTTGTGGGTAGAAGGAATTAAAATTATCCACATAGCATAAAAATCCGTTTTTGCACGAACATTAAAAATAACGAATTTCTCGAATACGAGCGCCAACTTTGAAAAATGGCCACTACATTGAATTCAGAGTGCTCAGAACTTCGAAGAATAAAATCATTTTCGAATGAATTCTCAAAAAAATCTATTCGATTTTGAAAAAAAAATGTTTTATTTATATTAATATACATAAATATTCTTACATTTATTTTAAGTTAAAAAAAAACACTTACCTTGAGTTGAAATGTATGCATTTTTTTGTTTGTAACCATCTACAAAATTGGCATTTATATAATCAGATAACTCATCACCATCGACTCGAGAAAGCACTACTCGACTGTGATCGTAGCAAAGTACATCTGTATAACGATTTTTGGTCAAATTATTGCGCATTCTAAAAAAAAAAATAGAATATAAATAAACATTTTAATTTGTTGTAAAACTAAACCAAATTATTTACATTTTAAAAGTGTAATTATTTATTTTTTTTAAATTGTTTTAATAATTGATAAAAATTGAGGGAAACTTAGGGAAATTTGAGTACTGAGATTTTTAATGAGAAATTTCGAAACACTTTTTAGAGATTTTTTAAAAAACCGTAATTTTGTAATATCCAGAAAATTTCAGGAAAATCCATAAAAATGCAGAATAACCCAGAAAAAATAAGTTAAATACAAAGAAGAGAAACAAGTGAGAGTGTTAAAATCCTTGGAGAGCACCTGCAATATGCAAAGCAATTAAAAAAAAATTGTCAAGAGCGTTTTTGAGATGGGCCGCCGGGTATGCTGGGTTGCGGACACCTTTCATCTCGCAATAAGTGTTAAAAAATATATTTATTATGCTTTTTCAATTATTTTTTTATTTTATTTTTTGAATTATTTTTTTACAACCACTCCCACAAAAAGGGGCGGACGACAAAATGGCATCTTATAATTCTTCTGGGTTCAAGCGCAGGTCTTTAAACAAATATACAAAACAAATATTTAAAAATTACTTTTTTTTAGGTTGGTTTGGTTCTTCAAGGGGAAACTTTTTCCCCCTGCGCCGATTTTGACCATTTGCGCCGATTTTGACCATAAGACATATTCGTGCCAAACTTTAGGAATCTAGCTTTTTTATTTAGGACTTTGGTGTGATTTTTAAAGACGGACGGACGAGGTATTAATCCTTAATGTCTTAGAATCGATCGTTTTGAAATGTTTTCTTTCTTTAAATTTTTTGATATAATCATTTTAAAAGGTTTTGTGCGTCAATACAAATAATGGCGTAGTTTTCCTGAAAAATTCTAACAAGTTCCCGTTAAAACTTTACCGGTTTTTTACAACATTCTCCAGAGGAGCAAAAACGACTGAACTTATGACAAATTTTATTTTTTCATTCGATTTGAAGCTTGCAGAAGGTTCCAAAAACTGATATTTTGATGCGTTACAAACGGAATGACAAAGTGAGTATACCCCCATACTGTGGGTTGGAGGTTATAAAATGGAAAATTCCAAAAATATCCGAAAAATTGGGATAGAAATAAAGAAATCTAAAAATATTTACCTGGCATGTAAAAATGTGCCATCAGGTGCTCGACTACGTATTTCAGCATATTCTTTAACGAGCCCCTGACGTCCTAGTGTTTTAACCATTTGAACAATTTGTTCAATTGTTTTCGGATCACCCTCTTGTCCAGCCAGACTGTCGTCATCACTAAAACCAGACGAGGCACTACTTGGTGGGTTCTCTGTCCAAAAATCACCGAGACCCGTTTGACCTACTACTACCACCGCACTACTACCACCGCTGCCGTTAACAATTGGTGTTGACTGTTGTATGTTGACTATATCACTACTGCTGTTGTTTATCGTGCCGCCACCGTTTGTTAAATTAACAATTTTATTGTTGTGTGTCGGTGATGTATTGTTGGCGACAATGGTATGATGACCGTTTGTTAGTGGTGATGTTGGTGTTGTTGCTGTTGTGATATTTTCGTTTGGCTCCGCCAGAAATCGTTGACAATCACCGTTTGTCACTACTCCGGCGGTTGATGATGTGATGTGTTGATTGGTCACTGTCGGCGAGACAATTAAATTATTTTGATTTGTTACGGCTGTTGCTGCTACTGCTGCTGACAAACCACCAATATTGGCGAGTAATTCGTCTTCACGATTCGTCATCGATTTGCGGCAATGCAGCAACCATGTGTTGTGTTCAATTTCCAGTGTACCACCGAGATGTATGGGTAATGCTTTGCGAGGCACGTGTAAACTCAGCGTAGGCACCGAAACAGTAAAAACGCGTTCGCGCAACTTTTCTCTAACAAATAAACGCAGTATTTTGAATGGGGCTTTAAACCACAGTGGAGCGGTAACAATTAAAACTTTTTTCAGACGTGCTGGATAGCCACCCTAGAAAGAAAAATAAAATAATGATAAATTAATTAACATTGGAAAATGTGTTGAAAAAAATTTTATAAATCGAGGACTTAAAAATTAAATTAAAAAATGTTTTAAATTTAAAAAATGTTTTTCGTAATCCCAGGAAAATTTTTCAGAACCGATTCTGACAACACTTGTTCTAGAACAGGTTCTTCGGTAACCATACACTATTGCACTTTAATTATTCAGAACAAGTTAAGTGAAAATTATTGTGAAGCTTGTTCTCTGCAATCAAAGTTTCATAACATTTTGGTTCTCAGGAATTAAAGAAAAAATTATGTGTCAAAAAAAAAAAATAAAAAAGAAATATCAATTTATTTTAGTTAACCAAGAAAAAAGACGAAATTCTATTAAAATAGCAGGATAAAATCGTGAAAATTGTTGAAACAAAGGTGAGTAAATTAAATTTGCATTGTCTGGGTTGGGTCAAATACTAATAATATTATGTTTTTATATTTTTGTTTGCAGGAAATCCATGTTCTGGTATGTCATTATTGTAAGGCCCAAAATGCAACTTTAGAGGCGAAAAAGGTTAAATGTGTGTTAAAAAAATGTAAATATTTAATTTAAATATGATTGTCTTTATCTTTGTTAAATAAATTAATGCAATTCAATATATTTCTTTAATTCTTATTTCTGCTCCAAATTTTACTTCTACACTCAGAAAATTATGTAAGTTACTACATGTTAGTTATTTGTATATTTTACAGTAGTTAGTTGTTTTCAACTACAAAGTCAGTTGTTTTTATATGAAAAATATCAAACAACTAACAGAAATAGTTATTTTAAGTCGTTTTTTTGAACAACTAACAAAAAAGTACTGTGATGTAGTAACAGTTATTTAAAGTAGTTAATTTTATTTTTTTTATATCTGAAAAATTTTCAAAGTTTTTTTCCAAAAAATAAAAATAAATTTTCGTTTTTTTATTTTTCACAACTTTTTGAAAAAAAAATTTGGTCTTCAATTTTTTTTTTTTGAAAAAAAAAAAAATTATATATTGATTATTTTATTTTTACTACATTTTAGTTGTTTTGGCTACAAATGTTAGTAGTTTTTACTACATAAGTCAGTTGTTTTTTGTCAGTTAAAATAACTAACATTGTTAGTTGATTTAACTGAAAAAGTAGTTGACCCCAAAACAACTTACAAAGTAGTTATTTTAACTGACATTTTCAGTTGATTTTACTAACATAATTTTTTGAGTGTAGAACCGATTCCGAGGAACAAAAATATGTTCTAATTTTGCTTACAAACACCTGTTGCTTTTGGGACAATCCCTATGTTAAAAAAAATCGGTGTTGCATAAGAATTAGAAGAGGTTCCAGGGAAGTATAAGTTGTTTCACAATCGGTTCTTTGCAACCGAAAATTTTGCTGGGATGTATAGGCATTGTAATAGGCAGGTTAAACAAGTAAGAAATTATAGTCGGTCAAGACCGACCATATAATACCCTATACCAGAGTTTCCCGGAAAATGGGTCCCAAGTTCAAACATGGACTGATTAGATCTATATTTTGTCAAATCTTTAATAAGTGTAAAAAGCAATTACAAATCAAATTTGAGTGAAATAGGCTTCGTGTTGTTGACAATAAACCGCTTCAACTGAATATAGGGCGAAATTTTCACATGGGCCCTAAGTCCAAAATTGGTCCGATAATAATCAGAATAATCATAAATTTTGAGAGGTTTATGTGAAAATCGGGAAGGTGGTTTGTATGGGAGCTACAAGAACTGGTCCGATTTCTTTAAAATTCGGAATGGTGATTTGTGTAGATCAAACATGATTACCCGCCAAATTTCGAAAAGATACCTATTAAAATGCGGCTATTACAGTCATTTGAGCCAAAACTAAAGAGGACCTTTGTATGGGAGCTAGGTCTAAATATGGACCGATTTTTTTCAATTTCAATAGGCTTCGTCCTTGGGCAAAAAGAGGCTTAAGTTTCCAATTTCAAGTTAATTGATTAAAAATTGCGACCTGTATCGTGTTTACACCGTTTACATGGACAGACAGACGGACGGACGGACATCGCTAAATCGACTCAAAAAGTGATTCTGAGTCGATCGGTATGCTTAAAAAAGGTCTAGGACCAATATTTCGGGTAGTTACATACATCAGCACAAATTCATTATACCCTGTACCACAGTGTGGTGTAGGGTATAAAAAGCTTCCCGTTGAAGAACTAAACCAACCTCTGAAAAAATTTATTTTTTAGCATGTTTTATAATGAGTTTGTGCTGATGTTTGTAATATCAGTCCTAGAACCACTTTAAGTCGATCTAGTGATGTCCGTCTGCCTGTCTGTTAGAGTTGTCAACCGATTAAGAATAATTCGATTAATCGATCAAACAAAACCAGAATCTTGTTCGATTAATTTAAAAATGACGATTTTCGAATAACGAATAAATCAATTAATTTATGTCAATTAATCGAATAATTATTTTTTTATGCCCTCCAACTACAGTATCGAAATATCGGTCTAGGACCCCATAAAGTATGTATATTAGAGTGTCCCTTATTTTGGAAATGTTGGAAATCTTGAGACGGTACCCGCTCATTTTTTTCCTTTTGACTTAAAAATAACTCAAGAAAAATTTTACGCCCCTAGGACCACGCCTTCCCTACGCGACGGGGCCTTAAAGAGCGGGGCCTAAAAAATCATTTTTCCATACAAACCAAAAAAATTTTTTTTTGATTTTTAATTTTTTTGTTATTAATTATTATATTACTTGGTTTGCTTATTCACGACAAAAAATTTGATTTTGGAGGGATAAGTCTTTCAGCGCTAAAAAATTTTTCGCAAAAAAAAAATTTGGGCGGCCGGGGTCCTACAGTAAAAAATTTTTAAAAAATATTTTTTTTTAGTTTTGACCAGCAACGGTTTTAGCTGCTATGTTGCTTTAAATGATATATATTCCAAAAAAAAAATTATTCATATCTGTGACATCTTTATCTTTTTCGAAAAAAAAAATTTTGAGCCGTAGGAATCCTACGGTAAAAAATTTTTAAAAAATATTTTTTTTTAGTTTTGAAAAGCAATGGTTTTAGTTTTTATGTTGTTTTTAATGATATATATTCCAAAAAAAATATTATTCATATTTGTGACATTTTTATCGTGTATCGAAAAAAATCATCAATGCATTTTTTACCCTTTTTTAGAACACGATTAAGATGTCACAGATACAAAAAATATTTTTTTATGAATATATATCATTTAAAGCAACATAGCAGCTAAAACCGTTGCTGGTCAAAACTAAAAAAAAATATTTTTTAAAAATTTTTTACTGTAGGACCCCGGCGGCTCAAAATTTTTTTTTGCGAAAAATTTTTTAGCGCTGAAAGACTTATCCCACCAAAATCAAATTTTTTGTTGTGAATAAGCAAACCAAGTAATATAATAAATAATAACAAAAAAATTAAAAATCAAAAAAAAAATTTTTTGGTTTGTATGGAAAAATGATTTTTTAGGCCCCGCTCTTTAAGGGCCCGTCGCGTAGGGAAGGCGTGGTCCTAGGGGCGTAAAATTTTTCCTGAGTTATTTTTAAGTCAAAAGGAAAAAAATGAGCGGGTACCGTCTCAAGATTTCCAACATTTCCAAAATAAGGGACACTCTAATGTATATATATTTTATTGATCAGTAGGGATGAGATTTCCATGCAAATGCATGTTTTTTGTCGATAGTCTAAAAACGATATCGACCAATTATCTTTCCGAATCAAGAAATTTGCGTTAAAATGGCATCGATTTGTTTTTGCATATTTTTGCATATTTTGGTGAAAATGCATATTTTTGCATATTTTGGTATTAAATGCATATTTTGTGCATATTTCCAACTTTTAAGTGCATATTTTTGCATATTTTGGCATAAATTAGCAAAAAATCGAATTGAAATTTATTTGTTTCAAAAACTATTTTAAATTTTAAAAATTTATTTTGGAAATAAGAAAAATTATTTTTTTCTTTAAATTTTTTTTAAATAGATTGTGTTAATTTCTAAAAAATCTTGCTTATATAAAGTTTTAAATGTTACTATTTAAACCCGGCGTTACTTTTTGCTTTTTAAGAAGTTTTCCCTATGAAAACAAGATTTTTATTGCAAAAATTGTATTTTTTAGTGCATATTTTTAGGTTTTTTAGTGCATATTTTGAATTTTTTAGCGCATATTTTAAGCGCATATTTTAGATTTTTTAGTGCATGAAAATCTCATCCCTATTGATCAGTAATAGATTCTAAGACATTCTAGCGATGTCCGTCTGTGGAGGGCACGATACAGTCCAAAATAAAAGAGCTATACTCCTGAAGTTTGGCACGATTATGTCATATTATGCCATATGAAGTTCATAGACCTGCATTTGGACTAAGATGATTAGGAAATGCTATTTCCAAAAATCCTAAATTTCAGATTGGTTCTACTTTAACTTCACGTGTTGAAAAAACCGTTAAACATGCTTCAAAAACATTAGTAAACCACAAAAATATTTTTTCACTAAAAAAAAAATACACTCAAAAAAAATTTTACACTCGAAAAAAATTTTACACTCGAAAAAATTTTACACTCAAAAAAAAAAAAAAAATTGTCAATTGTTTTATTTTTACAAAAATGACTAAAAAAAGTTTTTTACTCAAAATAAAATATTTCTAATAAAAACTGTTATTGTGGAGGGTATTCATAGATTCGGACAAGTCTACTTGTTTTTTATTAATTT
This sequence comes from Pegoplata infirma, assembly GCA_963921195.1. Classification (NCBI taxonomy): domain Eukaryota; kingdom Metazoa; phylum Arthropoda; class Insecta; order Diptera; family Anthomyiidae; genus Pegoplata; species Pegoplata infirma. The sequence continues at coordinate 85,561,990 of OY992540.1, forward strand.
AAAATTGCATTACAAACCCTAAAAGCCAAATATTCCGATCCCGATGATTTTCAAAAAAAAAGGAAATTTGCTTAATTCTAATTTAGGAGGGTATCAAGGAATCGGCTCAGCCGAATTTAACACTCACTTGTTTTCACTCAAAACAAAATTTGATTTTCTTTTATAAAATAAATGTTTTCTCAAAATTGGTTGTACTTTGTGGAGGTGATATATACACCATTTCTAATTGTATTTCAGAAATTATCAATTGTATTTCAAACATTATCAATTGTATTTCAGAAGTTATCAATTGTATTTTAGAATTTATCAATTCTATTTCAGAAATGATCAATTGTATTTCAGAATATATCAATTGTATTTCAGAAATTATCAATTGTATTTCAGAAATTATCAATTGTAATTCAGAAACGAAATACAATTGTTTTACAAAGGCTAGTTTCTGAAATACAATTGATAATTTCTGAAATACAATTGGTAATTTCTGAAATACAATTGATTATTTCTGAAATACAATTGATAACTTCTGAAATACAATTGATATTTTCTAAAATACAAATTAAAAATTTCTGAAATACAATTGATAATTTCTGAAACAATTGATAATTTCTGAAATACAATTGATAAGTTCTGAAATACAATTGATAATTTCTGAAATACAATTAATAAATTCTGAAATACAATTGACAATATCTGAAATACAATTGATAACTTCTGATATACAATTGATAACTTCTGAAATACAATTGATAATTTCTGAAATACAATTAATAAATTCTGAAATACAATTGATAACTTCTGAAATACAATTGATTATTTCTGTAATACAATTGATAATTTCTGAAATACAATTGGAAATGGTGTAGATTCACCCAATCCAAATTTAACTTTTTTCACTAATTTATTTTATAATATAATAATGAAAATTTAAAAATATTTCCTAGAATTTTATTTATATATTTCTTTGTAATAAAATCGTAATTATCACGCAATAATTAAAATTAAAGTTTATTCAATGATTGTATCAAAAATTTTAAATTTTTTGTCTTATACAGAATCAGTTAAAATTTAAAAAAATAAAAAAATGCATAACTTTTGTCACGATTTGCATTTAATTTGTCTAAACTTTTCCATTAGTTTTATTGTTATACAAATTAATTTGTGAATGTTGTAACTTGTATGACATATTGAATTTATATTTATAAACTATTATTTAATTTTTGTTTTGAATTTCACAACTTTGTTTAAATCAAAAAATTTAGATAATGTTTTTACAACATTTGTGAAAAATCCTGGTTTTATTTTAAACCATTTTCCATAAAAATTTTCATCGTAACATTTTCTCATAAAATTCTTAAAAATTTAAATATTTTTTCACAATATTATGATTTACCATAGTGTTTTGTTTGTATTGATGTTGACAACTATTCGTAGAATTTTTCCACAAAATATATTTTCCACAATTTCCATTACAAAAGTGTATTTCAAAGAACCTACCTAACCTTAAAATTAATTCCACTTCAACAATATTTGAATACAATTTTATTTTTTTCTGTGTTATCTTGTTCAATTTTCTTCGAATTTAACTTTTAATGACATGACGATACATAAAGTGTTCTATTTACATCGCAAAATAGAGAATTGTACTTTGAAGTAGAAATGAAATACACAAATACACTGCAAGAAATTTGTAAGTAATGGTTAAATAAAAAAACAAGTAGAAAAGTTAAATTCGACTTGGCCGAATCTATGAATACCCTCCACAATGCCCTTTTCAAGTGATAGTAAATTTTCTAAAGTGAAAAAAATAACATTTTTGGTTAGAAATATTTTATTTTCTGTAAAAAAACTTTTTTTTATTAATTTTTGAAAAAAAAAAAATACTAATTTTTTTTTGAGTGTAAAATTTTTTTTTGAGTGTATTTTTTTTTTGTTTTAGTGTAAAAAACTTTTTTTTATTAATTTTTGAAAAAAAAAAAAAATAATTTACCAATTTGTTTTTCGAGTGTAAAATTTTTTTTGAGTGTAAACTTTTTTTGAGTGTATTTTTTTTTGTTTTAGTGTAAAAATATTTTTGTGTGACAAAAATACCTTTTAAAATATTTTTCTGACTTACAAATGTTTTTAAAACATGTTTAACGGGTTTTCAACACGTGAATTTAAGGTGAAACTAATCTGAAATTTACGGTTTTGCTAATAACTTTTGAACCACTGGACCGATTTGGCCGAAATTTAAAACGAACCGGACCAGAGGAACGGTGAATATATATGCCACACTTCAGCACCGTCAGAATTTCCGTTCGAAAGTTACCGTGTGTTTTCTCTCGTAAATTCCAGAAAAACCCTTGCCGAAATTCACTCATTTGCTTATAACTTTTGAACCACTGGACCGATTTCGCTGGATTGCAATACCAACCTGACCAGGTAAACGTCCAACATATATGCCAAATTTCAGGAGCCTCCGTAAAGTCTTTCAAAAGTTAGCGTGTTTTCAACAGACAGACAGACGGACAGACGGACGGACGGACGGACATCGCTAGATCGTCTTAAAATCGATCGAGGATCATGAATATATATACTTTATGGGGTCCTAGACCAATATTTCGAGGTGTTACAAACGGAATGACAAACTTATATATACCCTCTATCACTAGAGTGGAGGGTATAAAAATCAGACTGTGCTTCTTTAACTAACTGTTACCAAACTAATACAAACTGTATACTTATGTAAATAAATTAGTAAAATTAATATAATTGAAAATTATTAAATTTAAAAAAGCGAAATATCTGATTTTATATATAAAAAAAATTTAACGAAAAATTTGTTTTTGCAAAAAATTTAATTAAAAATGCATTTTACAGAAATTTTATCTTACAAACATTTTTCAGCAACATTTACTGACAAGATTTTTTTTTTGAGTGTACAACAACCCACACAAATTCTGACATGGAGTAGTTTTGCATTTTGGTTAATAAAAATTGTTTGAGCAAGTGTTGCGAGTTTTGAAAGAATTATTTTTTTTTTTAAATTTAAGTTTTCACGTGAAAACTTATAAATTTACGCGTGCTTAAAATTAACCGAATAGATCGGCCCTAAAATAGAATTTGGTCGAAATTCGGAATTTGAAAAAAATTTTGAAAAATTTTGATGATGGTCGAATTTTTGTAAGGTCTGGTTGTCAAATTAAAAAGCGAAGGCAAAGTTAAAACTAATTTTCACTGTTCGGGCGCCGAAAGTTTGTCAAATTTGACAGCGGCCGAAATGTAAAACTGTCTAAATGTAAAATTAAGGCTTTTCCCCTAAATTTGACATTTACAATTGTTTCAATAAAATTTACCAAAAAGTCTGTCCATTAGCAAAATTTTGATTTTTTTTATACCCTCCACTCAACACCTTTTCCAATTGTATATCAGAAATTATCAATTGTATTTCAGAAGTTATCAATTGTATTTCAGAATTTATCAATTGTATTTCAGAGATTATCAATTGTTTTTCAGAATTTATCAATTGTATTTCAGACATAATCAATTGTATTTCAGAATTTATCAATTGTATTTCAGAAATTATCAATTGTATTTCAGAAATTATTAATTGTATTTCAGAAACCTTCTTAAAACAATTGAAAATTTCTGAAATACAATTGATAATTTCTGAAATACAATTGATAAATTCTGAAATACAATTGATAACTCCGAAATACAACTGATAACTTCTGAAATACAATTGATAATTTCTGAAATACAATTGGAAATGGTGTAGTGATAAAGGGTATGAGGCATTCCACACCAAATGTCCCGCTACAGAAAAACATGTGTCCTGAATAGGTTGTTTGGATAGCCCTATATGTAACAAAGAAAATTGCGTTTTTGGTTTTTCAAATTTTCAAAAACTGGGCTTAGAAGGCGTGGTCAAATATTGGAAAAATGGTAAAATTTGTGGCGAGTTGCCTTGATTAAATATTTATCACATTAATACGGAATGCACCACAATGTCAAAAATTTACGTTCTTATATAGTTTTGTATGGGCTATCGATTAACATTTTTTGTTTTGGAAAATTTTCAGAACCCGTTCTGAAATTTTCCATTTTTTAAAAAAGTAAATTTATCAAAAATCCGGCCACTTTTTTTTTCTTTTTTATTTATTTTTTTAAAAGTTTAGATGTTTGTCCATCCACACAAAAAAAATCAGAAACACGTTCATCTTTTTTTTCGAGAAAATCGCATTTGAACTTTAAATTTCATAACAATTTTGTTATTTGCTTGTATTTCTTTGTTTTAAAGTTGCGAATGAGTAATATTAATTGCATAAATATTCGTCATACGCTCTGTTGACACAAGAAAATACATGCAAATTACAAAATTGTTATGAAATTTAAAATTCAAATGCGATTTTCTCGAAAAAAACGAAAAATACATTTCTGATTTTTTTTGTGTGGATGGACAAACATCTAAACTTTAAAAAAAAATTTAAAAAAAGAAAAAAAAAGTGGCCGGATTTTTGATAAATTGACTTTTTTAAAAAATGGAAAATTTCAGAACGGGTTCTGAAAATTTTTCTTGGAAAAAAAATTTATTCGATAGCCCATACGAAACTATATAAGAATGTAAATTTTTAAGATTGTGTTGCATTTCGTTTTAATGTGATAAATATTTAATCAAGACAACTCGCCACAAATTTGACCATTTTTCCAATATTTGACCACGCCTCCTAAGCCCAGTTTTTGAAAAATTGAAAAACCGAAAACGCAATTTTCTAAGTTCCATATAGGGCTATCCATACAAGCTATTCAGAAGTTTATGGTACACGTGTTTTTTTTCGCTGGACATTTGGTGTGGAATGCCTCGTATATATAAGTGTGTCATTCCGTTTGTAACACCTCGAAAAATTGGTCTGGGACCCCATAAAGTACATATATATTAATGATGCTCGATCGATTTTCTGTTGAAAACACGCTTATTTTTGAAAGACTTTACGGAGGCTCCTAAAGCTTGGCATATATGTTGGTCATTTACCTGGTCAGGTTGGTATTGCAATCCAGCGAATTTGGTCCAGTGGTTAAAAAATTATAAACAAAAGAGTGAATTTCGGTAAAGATTTTTCGTAAATTTACAAGACAAAAACATGCTAACTTTTGAAAGACAATTCTGAGGCTGCTGAAGCTTGGCATATATATTTGTCGTTCTCCTGGTCTGGTTGGTATTGAATTTCAGCAAATCGGTCAAGTGGTTCAAAAGTTATTAGCAATACCATGAATTTCAGATTGGTTTCACCTTAAATTCACGTGTTGAAAAATCGTTAAACAAGTTTTAAAAACAGGAATATTTTACAACGTATTTTTGTCATTCAAAAATTTTTTTACACTAAAAATAAAAAATACACTAAAAAAAAGTCAATGTTTTTTTTTTAAATTACTAAAAATTTTTACTCAAAATAAAATATTTCTGATTAAAATTGTTAATTTTGATATGTTAGAGATTTTTCTATCACTTAAAAAGGGCAATGTGGAGGGTATTCACAGATTCGGCCTAGTCGAATTTAACTTTTCTACTTTGTTTTTTTCACAATTGCGCATAATTAGGGCAACAATTTTTATGCACTAAAAAATCCAAAATATGCGCTAAAAAATCCAAAATATGCACTAAAAAAATAAAAGATGTGCAATCAAAATCTTGTTTTGATATGAAAAGTTTCTTAAAAAGCAAAAAAAAAAACGCCGGGCTTAAATTTTAAAATTTAAAATTTTAAATAACCAAATTTTGTTAAAGAAAGACTATCTATAAAAAATTAGAAAAAAAACTTTTTTTCTTAATTTCAAATTTTATTTTAAATTTGAAATAGTTTAAAAAAAAAAATAAATTTCATTTGATTTTTTCTGTAAGTACAGATCGAGCACGGGCTATAATTACACTGTGCTACAAAAAACACAAAATCTAAAATACTTTTAAAATGAGGTAGTTAAGGTTGTAGGTCTCGTCGAAAAGATCACAAAAATGCCCATCAAACTTGCCAGACACCCTAAAGTTTTTAAGTTATTGTCAAAAAACGATTTTTTGGACTTTTCTCACTAAACCATGTGTAACTCAAACATTTTTCAACCGATTTTAAATTTTAAAAAAATAACAAAAAAATTAGATATTGTTGAAAAAATCAATACATATCATTTTTATATGTATAGACCAATTCACACACATGAAAAGCCCTATCCTTCTTCTATCCAAAACAGTTAAAAAATTTAAAATCGGTTGAAAATTTTCTGAATTACACAAGGTTTAGTGAGAAAAGTCCAAAAAAACTTTTTTTGACAATAACTCTAAAATTTGAGGGTGTCTGGCAAGTTTAATGGGCATTTTTGTGATCTACTCGACAAGACCAACAAGATATACTGTCACATCAGAAGTATTTTTCACTGTAGCACAGTGTTATATTTGTTATAAGGGTTCAAGTTGAAAAAAATGCAGAATTTCTAATTTCTAAAAATTATAGACATTTTTGGTATTTCCCAAATTTTCAATTTGTGTTTTTGCTAATTTATGTCAAAATATTTAAAAAGATGCTCTTAAAATTTGCAATATGCACTTAAAACCAAAATATGCAAAAATTTGCATTTCCACCATAATATGCTAAAATATTAAAATTTCTTGATTCCGAAAGATAAGACGATTCAACAACCAAAATCGGAATGGGATGAAACCAAAACCAAATGAAAGTTGGTATATTCCATAACTAAACCCTCAAGGCTCAGCGCTAGTTTTTTTTACACGCATTTGAAGTTGGTGAACTTTTATTATAATTATAATAATAATTGCTTGAAAACTGTAAACGTAACGTATGCCTAATTTTGTAGTTGCCTTTCAATAACAATCATACGCAACGGTACACAGCGGTTTATGTTCTAATGTTTAGTACACAAAAACTTTAAATGCTTTAAAATCACCAACTTTAAATGCATGCAAAACAATCTAGCGCTGAACAAAAAAATCTTTGAGGGTTTTGTTATAAAAAATGTCAATTTTCATTTACTTTTGGTTTCATCCCATTTCATGGAAATTACAGCCCTACTCATAATAATAAATAACAATCACTAAAAAAGTGTTTTTCTACTGTAAAAATCTCCGCGACAGGGAGCAAAATAATTATAAAATCGGAAGTTTTATTTAATCTTTTCTGAAATTTTTTTGTTAAAAATTCAATAAATATCTCAAATTTCTCCGGTATCTTTATTGGTAATAAAATTTTATTAAAATACATTCTTTAAAGCTCTGTCCCCGTTCTCTAAGTTTGTGTATACAATTAAAATACGCATTGACCCAAAATGTTACGACCTTAATCACTTTAACTAGGTTTTGTTTTTTTTTCAATGCATTAAATAATAATACAAGAAAAAAAAATTAAAACGAGGATGTTAAGTGGAAATTCAATACACTTGTTTAAACTACTTGGGCTTATATTGTTTTAAAAAGAATCTTGCTGTCGTCTGTCGTCGTCTCCTCTTTGACATTTTTTAAAATTGTTCTTATTGCCACTGAAGACGACTACAACGACGACTGGCACTTGTGTAAATGTTGAAATAATAATAAATTGGATTGGTTTTTGCCAAAAGGCTTTCCTATGAAAAATCCATCAGTGAAAACTGTGTTACTTATGTAGGATGATTTTAATATTTATAAATTTATTGTTAATAAACAAGTGAAAAAGTTTATTTAAACAAAAAGGTTTTGTTATTTTTACATTTTCTTTTTCAATTGAAAACCAAAAATTCAATTGGGAAAATCTTTAATCAAAATCATAATTACACAGTGCAACAACCTAAAACGGAATGCGATAAAATCAAATTAAAGTTGACATTTTCCATAACAAAACTCTCAAGGTTTTTTTTTTTAGTTCAGTGCTAGATTATTTTTTACACGCATTTGAAGTTGGTGAACTTTATTATAATAGTAATTACTTGAAAACTGTATAAGTGGCGTATACTTAATTTTGTGATTTCCTTTAAATAACAATCATACGCAACGGTGTACGGTGTTTTTTTTTTTTTAATAATTTGGCTATTCAGTAAGTAGACACTGGACCGATTGCAGCAAAATTCATACCGGTTATAGCTAACGTAATTTCAAATAAGGGCACCACCAGGAGCCCCTAAAGTAGGATATAATTTGTATATAAAAATTTACAATGCTTTAAAATCACCAACTTCAAATGCGTGTAAAAAAATCTAGCGCCGAACTAAAAATAAGGCCTTAAGGATTTTGTTATGTAAAATGTAAACTTTTATTTGCTTTTGGTTTCATCTCATTCCGATTCGAAAAGTTCGATTTGGTATCACAGTGTTATTACACAGTCCGACAAAAATTAAAAAAGTCGTTAAACATGAACTGCATAATATACGTTTGAAACTAGAGACTAAATGTAGTAAAACTGCATTTAAGGTTTTGCTTTTCGTGATCCTGTTTCCTTTTAAAAGGACTTCAAAATTTAAGAGGATTAAATTTTATAAAGCATTTTTTTTTAATATTTGTACTTGCCCTAGGATGCCACTGGTGATAGCAAATGAAAGAGGAGGATCTCCCCTAACTTTCCTATTTCATTATTTTTACATATCAAGAAAAAGGAGGTTCGTTACACCCTTTCAAAAATTTATCCTTTAATATCATTCAAAATTTTCAACAAAATATTTTGATAAAGTTTTCAAATAACTTTATTCACATCCTTTTATCCTGATATGGCACAATAAAAAAATGAAGAAATTAGGGGAGATCCTGGTCTATCATTTGCCGTCACCAGTAACATCCTAGGACAAGTACAAATATTTCAAAAATATATTTTACAAAATGTATCCTTTAAAACTTTGAAGTCCTTTTAAAAGGAAACCGGATCACGAAATGAATAACTGTAAATGCAGTTTTACTCCATTTGATCTCTACTTTCAGACGTATATCATCCGGTTCATGTTTAATATTGTCTGTCGGACGGTGTTATAGTTTTGTATGAAAAAATATTAAGGGGATTTCATTTTAAATTTTTTAATAAAAAGTTTTCTTTAGAGTGTGGATGGATGGTATTCCCTTTATACACTTTACCATATTTTTGAGGTTTATCATTTTATTTAGCTGCCTTTTACTTTTAAAACCAAAAAAAAAGATTTTCCCATCTTATTATCTCTGATTAATTCAAAGGGTGAAAAAAATGAAAGCTCTGTGGCAGTCATACAGACAATAGTACTTAAATTGGCACACTGACCTGTATTGGGATTACTGGAGGTAAATTCAAAGATAATAAATAAAAAAAGAATATTAATAAAAAAAGAATATACACTTAACGCTGGATTTGCATGGTCAATAGATTTGTTAGTATCAGTTCGAAAATTTTTTCTATAAGAAAACAAGTAAGAAAATCATAGTCGGTCAAGACCGACCATATAATACCCTACACCAGAGTTTCCCAGAAAATGGGTCCGATGGACCGATTAGATCTTTATTTTGTCAAATCTTTAATAAGTGTAAAAAACACTAACAAATCAAATTTGAGTGAAATAGGCTTCTATTTGTTGACAATAAACCGCTTTAACTGAATATCGGCCGAATTTTTCACAAGGGGCCCAAGTCCAAAACTGGTCCGATGATTATCAGGTTTGATAAGGTTATTTAAGTACGCGTTTAACATACACAAACAAAATTTTAATTAAATATTTTCTGTTTTCATGAAATTTAAGAGATTTATGTGAAAATCGGGAAGGTGGTTTTGTATGGGGGCTACAAGAAGAACTTGTCCGATTTTTATAAAATTCGGAATGGTGATTTGTGAAGACAAAACACGTTTACGTTTCGAAAAGATAGCTATTATAATACGGTTATTAGAGTCATTTGGGCCAAAACTAAAGAGGACCTTTGTATGGGGGCTAGGTCGAAATATGGACCGATTTTTTCCAATTTCAATAGACTTCGTCCTTGAGCCAACAGTTCAAATTTCAAGTCAATTGATTAAAAATTGAGACCTGTATCGTGTTTACACCGTTTACATGGACAGACAGACGGATCGGCTCAAAAAGTGATTCGGAATCGAACGGTATACTTAAAGGTGGGTCTTGGACCAATATTAGAGGTAGTTACAAACATCAGCACAAACTCATTATACCCTGTACCACAGTGTGGTGTAGGGTATAACAAGTCAAAAAGTTAAATTCGGCCTTGATAACCTCCACCATGTGAGAAAAGTATTAAAAAAAACATGTTCTAAAAAATTGTGTTAAAAAGATTGGTAAAAGAAATTAATTATGAAAAAAATTTTTTTTTTTGAAAAAAAAAAAATCCGCGGAAAAAAAATTTGGTGAAAAAATTATTTCGCAATTTTTTTTTGGAAAAAGATATGTTTTTACTGGTTTGGACTAGAGATGGGCACGCTCAAGCAAAAAATAATCAAATCACTCACTAATCACTCACACTCTTCTGGATTTTTTAATCTGCATATGAGGCATTCCACACCAAATGTCCAGCGAAAAAAAACATGTGTACCGTAAACTTCAGAATAGGTTGTATGGATAGCCTTATATGGAACTTAGAAAATTGCGTTTTTGGTTTTTCAATTTTTCAAAAACTGGGCTTAGGAGGCGTGGTCAAATATTGGAAAAATGGTCAAATTTGTGGCGAGTTGCCTTGATTAAATATTTATCACATTAAAACGGAATGCACCACAATCTCAAAAATTTACATTCTTATATAGTTTTGTATGGGCTATCGATTAAAATTTTTTTTTTGAAAAATTTTCAGAACCCGTTCTGAAATTTTCCATTTTAAAAAAGTCAATTTATCAAAAATTCGGCCACTTTTTTTTTTTTTTTAAGTTTAGATGTTTGTCCATCCCCACAAAAAAAAATTCAGAAACACATTTTTCGTTTTTTTTCGAGAAAATCGCATTTGAATTTTAAATTGCATAACAATTTTGTAATTTGCTTGTATTTTCTTGTTTTAACAGAGCGTATGAGGAATATTTATGCATTTAATATCACTCATTCACAACGTTAAATCAAGAAAATACAAGCAAATTAAAAAATTGTTATGAAATTTAAAGTTCAAATGCGATTTTCTCGAAAACAACGAAGAACGTGTTTCTGATTTTTTTTGTGTGGATGGACAAACATCTAAACTTAAAAAAAAAATTTTTTTAAAAGAAAAAAAAAGTGGCCGGATTTTTGATAAATTGACATTTTTAAAAAATGGAAAATTTCAGAACGGGTTCTGAAAATTTTCCAAAAAAAAAAAAAAAAAAATTTAATCAATAGCTTATACAAAACTATATAAGAATGTAAATTTTTGACATTGTGGTGCATTCCGTTTTAATGTGATAAATATTTAATCAAGGCAACTTGCCACAAATTTTACCATTTTTCCAATATTTGACCACGCCTCCTTTAAAACCAAAAACGCAATTTTCTTAGTTTCATATAAGGCTATCCAAACAACCTATTCAGAAATTTACGGGACACATGTTTTTCTGTAGCGGGACATTTGGTGTGGAATGCCTCATATATGTGCGCATTTTTTTGTCCCACGAAATTTTTAAAAATCCCGCCATTTTCGGTTGTGTTTGTCCCGCTTTTTGGAAAAAAATTTCTGGCAAACCTAATGAGGTGCCAGACCAAGTTTTCGTACAGTTTCAAACGGAAGGACAAACTTTTATATACACTAAGAAAATTATGTCATTAACTGTTTGTAGGTTATTTTAAAAAGTAATCAGTAAAGTCATTTTAAAAGACAAATCACTTATTTTATAAAGGATTTAATTTTTTTACTGTTTCTGTAGTTTAAAAGAAATAATTTACTGTATTAAAAACGAATTTTCTGTTACATTTAATTTCGGCAGTAAAAAATTTCTTCTAAAGTTTTACTGTTTTTCAACACAAAATAACTGAATATTCACTAATTTTTTAATGTTTTGGTTAGTCATTAAATTAACATTTAAAATTGACTGTAATGTGTTTTTATTTTAAATGAAAAAACAGTGGAATGGTTTTTAAATAAAATTTCATTTGTTTTAAGTGAATATTCACTGGAATTTACCTACATAATTCTTTGAGTGTACCCTCTACCCCTAAGTGGAAGATATAAAAAAATGTTTCAGAATCTAAAATTTTTTGTAAGAACAATTTCTGAACATCAGTCAGAGAATTTTTCTACAGAAAAAAATACCTGTAATCTGAGAATTTTTTGTATGGAAAATATGCGTAAACATCTAAGAATTTTTAAATAGGTCCACAGAATTTTCCAGTACAATAAAACCCAGTCGGCAATAAACATCACCGCTGACATACTGCTGACTATCCCTTTATAAAATCGCTGACATCTTTATGAACATTTTTTAAACAAGTGCTGACTTGTCATTGGGGACATTTGAAGAAATTGTATGAAGATGTCAGCAGTTTATATAAAGGGAGTGTCAGCAGTATGTCAGCGGTAATCCTTTTTGCCAACTGGGAAATGTTTCAGAATGTCTTAGAATCTAATAGCCGTATTCAAAATGAAAAACGAGTGCCTAACATCGAGTGTCTAACTTTTTTTATTCGCAATTTCCAAACAAGGAAAGTAAGGCTCTCGATGGAAGCCAATCATTTTATCATTATAATGAAGATTAAAGCACAATAACATCGAACGATAAGCGTCATCTAGTATAAAACTTGATATCAAAAAGATAGACACTCGATGTTAGTCACTCGTTTTTCATTTTGAATACGGCCGTAAGATTTGCAACATTTTTAAAGTCATGCTCCCTGTTGTGTGTAATTTCTCGAAGTACTTATTGAAACTAACAAATTCTCAGTTGGATTTTGCTAGTTTAACTGCTGTTCGGATTAAAACTTTAAAACTTTATTTTTGAAAAAAACATGGAATTTTAGTGCCTAAAAATATCTAAAATGCCGAAAAAAATTTAAATATGTAAATTCTTCGAAATATAAAAAAAAATATTTTTTTTTTGTTTAAACTTTAAAGCAAATGCATTTTTTCCAAGAATATGTCGTCTCTTTGTCATATGAAGCGTATGAGTAATAATTTTTGTGAATGTTATACATGACGTATAAGTGACATTTTATTATATTTTTTTTAATATGAACATTAGAGTGGCTTTTTTTTTTAATTTTCGTTTTTTTTTTGAGCCAAGACCATTTTAACCTGTGGTGGCCTTCGATGAAACTTTAAGATTTTTAGAAAATTTCCACCAAAAATTCAAAACTTTGATAGTAGGGCGCAAAGGGTTCAAATAGTCTGATTAGGCTTAAATTTAGTTTAAATTAAAAATTGTCTCAAGCTCTTTGAAATAGTCAATTGAAAACAATTTTGAAATTATTTTTAACAAGTAGAAAAGTTAAATTCGACTTGGCCGAATCTATGAATACCCTCCACAATGCCCTTTTTAAGTGATAGTAAATTTTCAAACGTGAAAAAATAACATTATTGATTAGAAATATTTTATTTTGTGTAAAAAAACTTTTTTTTAGCAATTTTTGAAAAAAAAAAAAATAATAATTTACTAATTTTTTTTTGAGTGTAAAATTTTTTTTCGAGTTTACTTTTTTTTTTGTTTTGGTATAAAAATATTTTTGAGTGACAAAAATATGTTGCAAAATATTTTTGTGACTTACCAATGTTTTTAAAACAGGTTTAACGGGTTTTCAACACGTGAATTTAAGGTGAAGCTAATCTGAAATTCACGGTTTTGCTAATAACTTTTGAACCCTTGGACCGATTTGGCTGAAATTCAATACGAACTAGGCTAGAGGAACGACAAATATAAATGCCCAGCCTCAGCATTCTCAGAATCACCTTTCGAAAGTTATAGTGCTTTTTATCTCGTAAATTCACGAAAAACCCTTGCCGAAATTCAGTCTTTTGCTCATAACTTTTGAACCACTGGACCGATTTGGCTAGATTGCAATACCAACCTGACCAGGTAAATGCCCAACATATATGCCAAACTTCAGGAGCCTCCGTAAAGTCTTTCAAAAGTTAGCGTGTTTTCAACAGACAGACATACAGACGGACAGACAGACGGACGGACAGACGGACATCGCTAGATCGTCTTAAAATCGATCGAGGATCATGAATATATATACTTTATGGGGTCCTAGACCAATATTTCGAGGTGTTACAAACGGAATGACAAACTTATATATACCCTCTATCACTAGAGTGGAGGGTATAAACAATTTCTTGAACGTAGGAAAAAAAAAAACAAAATTTTTGGAAATTTTTTTGACAAATTTCAAATGGAGATATGTATCTCAAAAACCGTTGGACCAATTTCAGAATTTTTTTGATATTCGTTTTCAGCATGCAAAAGTTATTAAAAATAATGTATCGCAATATTTTTTATTTTTTAATTTTTCAAAAATTCAAAATTCCAGGGGAAATTTTCCAAAAATTCAAAACTTTGAATTCATCTGATTTGGCTCAAATTAAGTTTAAATGAAATTTGTCTCAAGATTTTTTTTTAAATTCTTGAACTTAAAAAAACCGTCATTTTATGGAAATTTCAAATAACGATATCTCAAAAACCGTTTGATCGACTTTAAAGTTTTAATATATGTGTTCAAACGTTAAAATTAATAATCTCATGACAATTCTTTTTATACCCTCCACTCTAGTGATAGAGGGTATATATAAGTTTGTCATTCCGTTTGTAACACCTCGAAATATTGGTCTAGGATCCCATAAAGTATATATATTCATGATCCTCGATCGATTTTAAGGCGATCTAGCGATGTCCGTCCGTCCGTCTGTCCGTCTGTCTGTTGAAAACACGCTTACTTTTGAAAGACTTTACGGAGGCTCCTGAAGTTTTGCATATATGTTGGGCATTTACCTGGTCAGGTTGGTATTGCAATCCAGCGAAATCGGTTCAGTGGTTCAAAAGTTATAAGCAAATGAGTGAATTTCGGCAATGGTTTTTCTGGAATTTACGAGATAAAACACACGGTAACTTTCGAATGGCAGTTCTGAGGGTACTGATGTGTGGCATATATATATGCCGTTCCTCTGGTCCGGTTCGTTTTAAATTTTAGCCAAATCGGTCCAGTGGTTCAAAAGTTATTAGCAAAACCGTAAATTTCAGATTAGTTTCATCTTAATTTCACGTGTTGAGAACCCGTTAAACATGTTTTAAAAACATTTCTAAGTCAAAAAAATATTTTACAAGGTATTTTCGTTACACAAAATAAAATATTTCTAACCAAAAATGTTATTTTTTCACGTTAGAAAATTTACTATCACTTAAAAAGGGCATTGTGGAGGGTATTCAAAGATTCGGCCAAGTCGAATTTAACTTTCCTACTTGTTTTGTTTAAAATTTTTCAAAAATCGAAGATTTTGATCGCCGATAACATCCTATAAGTCTCAAATTTGTACCATATAAGTTTAAGGCCAAGTAGAAAATCGGACCTTCAAAATAAAAAAAAAAAAAACTTTTTAGTCTTACAAAAAAATGCCGGTCTATTGTAGATATGTGTGTGTCTATCTCTTTTATAGATTTAACAATAATAATAATAAAAAAATAATTGTACGAAAAATATGTATGCATAAATGTTTATTCACTACATTTAAATAAACATTCATCTGTAAAAATCAGAATGTAAAATAAAAATATTAAAAAAAAAAATCAACGACCTACTTTTATGGAAAAATATTAAAATGAGATGAACAAAAAATTATTCATAAAACAAAAATATGTTATATGTATATTTCCATATATTAGAATAATATCAAATAATGTCATGATGAAATAAATAATATAAAAAAAAATATTTTTAGGTACATATATGTATATATCTTTTGTTTTTAAAGTAAATTCCATATACATAACTGAAATTCGCTTAATTTAATGTACATATAAAATAATATTTCCAAAAAAGGATTTACAATACATATCTGATGTTAACATTCATGCGTATGATTAATATTAATTTAATATGTTAAAAAAGACGAATGAGTAATATTATCAATCATACGTCTTAATAACAACACGAAAAAAGTGGCAAGGCATTGATTCCGGTGACCAAACAACAAAAACAGGCAAATCATTATTCCAAATTAAAAAAAAAATCGGGCTAGTTCTACTTGTAGTCCCCATACAAACCGCGCTCCCGATTTTTAAAAAAATCTCTTAAAAATCTCTCAAAATTCCTGAAAATTTTAAATGTGATTTTAATATTATGTTCGTAGGTGTTAAAAGTGTACTTAAATAACCTAATCAAATCTGATTATAGTTGCACCATTTCTGGATTTAGTCCCCATATAAAAATTTCGACTGATATTCTGTTAAATCGGTTTATTGGCCTATTACACTCAAGTTTCGTTTGTGTTTTTGTTTTTACTCTAAATAAAGATCTAATAAGAGCAAGGTCCAATAGGATCCATGTTTTGACTTGGGAGCCATTTTCAAAAAAAACACTGGTGTAGGGTATTATATGGTCGGTCTTGACCGACTATAATTTTCTTACTTGTTTTTTTTTTATAAATTATGATGCCGTTTATTACACTCTCACTTGTTTAAATATGTATTGTACTTAGCCTTAAATTTACTTTTTCAAATCTTTTCCAGTTTCCTACTGCTATTTATCATCATTGTAAATGCATTTATTTTTCCATGATCCCTTTATAAAAAATTTGTTGTGTAAACACCATCAGAATTTTACAATTAAAACCCTGTGATTTATTTTACCCTCTCTTTTTGTTGACTGAAGCACATAAACAGAACTGAAACTACAAGCTATAAATGGAATGCAGAAACAAAAGGTGGGCGCGTGAGTGGAATTTGACTCACACTCACTTCTTAACAATAATCAAATCACTTAACTCACGCTCACTCGCTAATCAAGTGAATTAAATAAAAATTGCTCACGCCAGATTCAATAACGCTCATGCGTGAGTCACTTAATCTCAACTCAAGATTTTAAATTTTCTTAACTTATGGCGTTTTCTTTTCTGGAAAAAAATGTCGCACTTTCTGCACTTTTTTTCTTTAATGACTCTTTGTGCACAGTTATGCACAGTAAATATAGACATGTTTGGTATCAAAAGAAAGGTATTTTCAAGGCCTATCTAATGCTATATAAAGTATTTTAAAATAATACTCAGATTTTGAGCCAATTCTATAAATGTAAAAATTTATGGGTTTTTGATACTTAATTGAATAAAAAAATCCTGTTTCGACATTTTATTATTAACAGTTAGATAGAACAGGACAATACCTTTCTTTTAGTACCAAACATGTCTATACTTACTGCTCATTACTATACACAAAGAGTCATTAAAGAAAAAAAAGTGCAGAAAGTGCAACATTTTTTTCCAGAAAAGAAAACGCCATTAAATGTTCTTACTTAATAACTAGGGATGAGATTTCCATGCAAAATCATGTTTTTTGTAGATAGCCTAAAAACGGTATCGACCAATTACACAGCTCAACAAGAAAATGCGTATTGGATTCTGGTTAGTGATTTGGATAGTGTCTGTTACGCTGATTCCAAATCCGGAGCCCAAATTTGTCTATCACGTCAGGATTTTGAGTAATTCGCGGTTAAAGTGCGGAAAAAGGGCATTTTTGACCCTTTTTAAAAGCTTGTAAAAAAAGATCCTGAAATGCAAATGACTTGGTACCAAGCTCATTCGAAAGCCTGTAATTTTCTCTTAAAGATAAGATAAAATGTTCTAAAAATTTAATTTTCTAAAATGGTAAAAAAATCATTAGCAAAAAACCTTCCATTTTTTCAATATTTAGTTTATTTACACAGTGTTTTTTAACAAATTTCCATACAAATTCATACGTAAATTTTAGATTTAAAGCATTTGTGGCTAATGATTTTTTTACCATTTTAGAAAATGAAATTCCAAGAAGATTTGATCTAGTCTTAAAGAGAAAATTACACACTTTCGAATGAGCTTGATACCAAGTCATTTGCATGTCAGGATCTTATTTTATAGGCGTTCAAAAATGGTCAAAATGGGCATTTTTTGACACTTTTACCGCGATTTTCTCAAAATTATGACGTGATAGAAAAATTTGAGTGACCGTTTTGGAATCGGGGCACCAAACCCTATCAACTTTTTTTGGTTTCATCCAAAACGCAGCGACAAACCTAAGATTTGTAGAGCGGTGTTATCTTTCCGAATTAAGAAATTTTCGTTAAAATGGCATCGATTTGTTTTTGCATATTTTGGTAAAAATTCATATTTTTGCATATTTCGATTTTAAATGCATATTTTGTGCATATTTGTAACTTTTAAGTGCATATTTTTGCATATTTTGACATAAATTAGCAAAAACACAAATTGAAATTTATTTTTTCCAAAAACTATTTTAAATTTTAAAAATTTATTTTGAAAAATTTTTTTTTTTAATTTTTTTTACCAGATTTTTTTTAGTTTCTAAAAAAATCTTGCGATTTAAAATGTTACTATTTAAAGCCGGCGTTATTTTTTGCTTTTTAAGAAGTTTTTCGTATGAAAACGGGATTTTTTTTGTACACATTTTATTTTTTAGTGCATATTTTAAAGTTTTTTAGTGCATATTTTGAATTTTTTAGCGCATATTTTAAGCGCATATTTTCGATTTTTTAGTGCATGAAAATCTCATCCCTATTAATAACATTTAAAATAAAATTTTTTGCCAGGAAATGGAAACAAAAAAAATGATCGAATAAAATTGCTCATTTAAATTAGAGATGGGGGTGTGAGTGAATTTTGACTCACGCACGCTCACGCACGCTCACGCTCACGAAATAAAAATATTGCTCACGCACGAAATTTTTTTTCTGCTCACGTTCACGCACGCTCACGTGAGTAACTAACATTTTTCTCACGCTCACGAAATAATCACGCTCACGAAATAATCACGCTCACGAAGACTCACGAAATTAAAATAAAAAAAATTATTTTACTTTTTCGATTTCTTGCACAAAAGAATTTATATTCCTAAAAGTCGTAAAAAAATATGCACTAAAAACAACAAAAATATGCACTTTTTTAAAATAATAAAAAATTATTATTTTTTTACTTTCTTAGATTATTAACGGGGAAAAAATAATTTCGGTCAGACAAGTATTTGACCTAAAAAAAAAAAAATTGTGAGGCAAAAAAATAAGCTTAAACCAAAATTTTATAAAAAAAATTATCAAAAAATTGGCATTTATAGCAGAATATGCAAAAATATGTTCTAAGACTAACGGAAAAACATGCATTTGCATATAAAAAAAATTTCTGAGATCAGAAAAATTTCTTTAAAATTTGTCTTAGAATATCTGTTTCAAAAAATAACTATTTTTTCAAAGTTTTGTTAAATTTTTTACCCGTCCACGTACTTGTGGTCACAATTGTAATATCGAAAGGGCTTAAAAAAAATGGCAAAACATGTAAAACCGAATGATAAATGAGCTTGTGCTGTTTGTGTGTGCAGTATATGCGCATATATTTTACATAATAATGCATTCGTGATTATTGAGTTTGCTGTGTGTGTTTACAAACAAACACGAGTACCAAAACTTTTAACTGTACAGTAATTTCCAGCGAAAGTGTTGGAGCATGAAGTGCTGTACCGAGTATTATTATTAGTGTACAAGGATACAATATGAGTGTGTTTGTTGTATTGCTTGAGTTAGTGTTATGAAAAATGCATATTTTTTCCTAGTAATATTGTTTATACTATTTTGTATTTATATATCTGGTCTATGTATTTGAAATGTCGTAATCAGCTATTTATATATATAAAAAGAGATTTTGATTTAAACCCCTTTTGTGGTAGTTTGTACTTTATCCTTGTATTAAAAGTTAGTTTATGCATTGTTGTTATTATACATTATCAAGGAGAGGACTTTTATGCAAATGCATTTTTTTCCCTTTAGTCTTAGGATAGCATAAACCAAATGTCTTTGCGAATCAACAAAATTTGCTTTAAAGTAGCATCGATTCGATAGTGCATATTTTTGTATATTTTGCTGAAAATGCATATTTTTTGCATATTTTGCTGTAAATGCATATTTTTGGGTCATTTTTTGTATAAAATTATTATTATTAGTTTATTTTTCCATTTTTAATCAACTTTTTTAAAAACATTGTTAATTTGCTGCCCAACTGGCCTCAAAATTCTATTTCGAGGTCAATTTTGGAACCGAAATAATTGTCCGAGCAAAAAATAAAATTATATTAAAAAAAAAATTAAAAATCGAAAAAAAGATTTGGAACGTAATGAGAAATTTTTTCATTACAGTAAAAATGCACCATATTTGTTTTAATTATAAGTGCATATTTTGATAGTTTTTAGTGCATATTTTAGGATTTTTAGTGCATGTGTTAGGCGCCTAAAACATAGTTTTAACGTGCATGAAGGTCCTGTCCCTGTACATTTTCACTAGGGATAATGACATTTAAAATTTTATGCAAACAAGATTTTTTTAGAACAACAGTCTAAAAAAAAAAAATAAATAGATAAAAAAAATATTTTTCTTATTTTTAAAATTAAAATAATTTTTAAAAAAAATAAATTTCAATTTGTGTTTTGTTAATTTATGCAAAAATGTGCAAAAAATATGCGAAAATATGCACTTAAAAGTTGGAAATACGCAAAATATGAGATTAAAACCAAAATATGCAAAAAACCAAAAAGCCATTTTAACGCAAATCTCTTGATTCGGAAAGATAATTAGTCTATATCGTTTTTAGACTATCGACAAAAAACAAGCATTTGCATGGAAATCACATCCCTAATTATCGCAGTTTTCAAATATTAGAGAATATTTGAAATGTTTTGCCAAAATGTAATACGTATCTATTTTGTATCTAAATCAAACAACAAAATTTCTATAATTAACCCATTCCTGCCTAATGGGTATTTAAATACCCAAAAAAGTGTTGATACTTAAAAAAATTTAGCGCGGGCTAGATGGAAGATATCGGGCTAATTCTTTTTTCATAAAAAAGAGAAGAGATTGGGCTAAATGTGAACATTTAACAATATTTTTTTTTGTTTTGTTTAACAAAAATCGAAGATTTTTCTTAATCGAAAATACTCAGGAAAAGTGCACCTAAAACGTGATGCGGGGGGGTAAGGACAATTTTGGTTTTCACGAAAATTTATTGGAGTTATTTTGACACCCAATAGAAACTTTTTAGAGCCCTTTCAGCTCAAACCAAAAATAAAAGTAAAAAATTACACGGCCTAATACCCATGTCATATCTCAGGTCGGAGCTGAGGTAAATTTTTTTTTATTTTTTCTAGCAACTTCTGTGGTCTTCCAGGTACACATGTCAAAATTTCATCAAAATCGTACGAGCCGATCTATGGGCAGGCAGTAATGGGTTAAATTGATTTTAATTATTTACATATAAATAAACAGTAGGGGGGACTTAAACAAGTAAAAAAATTAAATTTGACGTAGTTGAATCCATGAATATCCTCCACAAAGCCCAAAAACATGTTCAATACAAATGAATTTGAGATACAAAAACCATTCTTTATTATTATTACTAATTTTGTTTACGTTAAAAAATAAAATTGTTTAAAAATGTTTACTAAAAATTTTATTTTCAGTTGGGATATTCTAGCTCGAGGTCATTTACTAATTAAGTTACAATCATGATATTCCCATAAAATAATATTTATGTTGGCAAATTTGTGGATCTAATATAAAGATTGGAAAACTGCAAATTTGCACTAAAACCCCTAAAAATATGCACTAAAAACTAAAATGTTTGCAAAAAAATCTTGTTTTTATAAGAAAAACTTCATAAAAAGTATAAAATAACACTGGGTTTAAATAGTAACATTTAAAACTTTATGTAAGCAAGATTTTTTTTTTTAGAAATTAGGACAGTCCATAAAAAAATTAAAAAAAATATATTTTTTTTTACTTTCAAAATAAATTTTTAAAATTTCTCATAGTTTTTGAAACAGATAAATAAAAAAAAATTTGAACTTGAGTTTTTGTTAATTTATGCAAAAATATGCACTTAAAAGTTGGAAATATGCACAAAATAAGCATTTAATAAGACCAAAATATGCAAAAATATGCATTTTCACCAATATGTGCAAAAACAAGATGCCATTTTAACGCAAATTTTTTGATTCGGTAAGATAACACAGCCCGACAAAATTAAAAAAGATTTTTGCTTCTTTGAATTTATCAACTGATTGTAGTTAATTTGGGTGCGCTGAATTCAAATCTGTAATCAGTTTGCTCTAGTTTTTATGATATAGCTTTTTTATACCCTCCACTTATGACCTCCAATTATGACAGTCTGGCCGTCTGTCAGTTTTTTCAAAAATTTTTTTATTTACATTTAAATTAACCGAATTCATCAAAAAAGCACATCTTAAGCGAACCGGTTTGATACCTATAAGTTGACTGGAAGGTAAAATACACTTTTCAAACGAAAAAAATACTTGAATTAAAAAAAATTTTGGGTAAAAATTTTTTTTCCGGAAAAAATGTTTTTTTTGTTGACTACCATAACGATAACTTTTGAACGGGTCATCTGAAAATTTATTAATAGGGAGTTTTCAAAAAGTACTTAAAACTGTTAAAAATTTAAAAAAATCTAAAAAAAAAAATTTCGAAGTGTCCGATTTGGCATGTATAAATTAAATTCAAACAAAATATTACCAAAAAATGGTTCCACCCCTAATGAGCATACAAACGGTAATTCCAATACAATTTATTTAAGTGTTTCAAACAATGATTTTTTTTTAATTTATGTAATCTCATAGGATAACTTGTAAATGTCAAACCATAAAATGCAATTTAAGAAATTATATTAAAATTAAAAATGTTTTTCGAAGGTCCAAAAACCGTAAACGCAGTTAAGATATAATTTTTAAAAATTTGTAATTTTTTAAAATGACAAGTAAAAAGTGACATATTTTTTATAGAAAAAGTGTCAGAATCTGAGACATTTTTCTTATAGAAAAATTCTCAGAATCTGAGAAATTTTTCTTGTAGAAAAATTCTCAAAATCTAAGACATTTTTCTTATAGAAAACTTTGCAGAATCTAAGACATTTTTCTTATAGAAAAATTCTCAGAATCTAAGACGTTTTTGTTTTTCTGTGACGAAATTTTTGTTATAGAAAAATTCTCACAATCTGAGCCATTTTTCTTATAGACAAATACTCAGAATCTAAGACATTTTTTTTTTATAGAAAAATTCTCAGAATCTGAGACATTTTTCTTATAGAAAATTCTCAGAATCTAAAACATTTTTCTTATAGAAAAATTCTCAGAATCTGAGACATTTTTCTTTTAGAAAAATTCTCAGAATTTAAGACATTTTTCTTATAGAAAAATTCTCAGAATCTGAGACATTTTTCTTATAGCAAAATTCTCAGAACCTTAGACATTTTTCTTATAGAAAATTACTCAGAATCTGAGACAATTTTCTTATAGAAAATTACTCAGAATCTGAGACAGAATCTGAGACATAGAAAATTTCTCAGAATCTGAGACATTTTTCTTTTACGTTTTTTCAGAATACGAGACATTTTTCTTATAGAAAATTTCTCAAAATCTGAGACATTATTGTTATAGAAAATTTCTCAGAATCTGAGACATTTTTCTTATAACAAATTTCTCAGAATCTAAGACATTTTTCTTATAGAAAAATTTTCAGAATCTGAGACATTTTTTATAAGAAAAATTCTCAGAATCTGAGACATTTTTCTGATGGAAAAATTCTCACAGTCTGAGACATTTTTCTGATAGAAAAATTCTCAGAATCTGAGACATTTTTCTTATAGAAAAAAGCTCAGAATCTGAGACATTTTTCTTATAGAAAATTTCTCAGAATCTGAGACATTTTTCTTATAGCAAATTTCTCAGAATCTAAGACATTTTTCTTATAGAAAAATTTTCAGAATCTGAGACATTTTTTATAAGAAAAATTCTCAGAATCTGAGACATTTTTCTGATGGAAAAATTCTCACAATCTGAGACATTTTTCTGATAGAAAAATTCTCACAATCTGAGCCATTTTTCTTATAGAAAAACTCTCAAAATCTGAGACATTTTTCTTGTAGAAAATTACTCAGAATCTGAGACATTTTTATTATAGAAAATTACTCAGAATCTGAGACATTTTTATTATAGAAAAATTCTCAGAATCTGAAACATTTTTCTAATAGAAAAATTCTCAGAATCTGAGACGTTTTTCTTATAGAAAAATTCTCTGAATCTGAGTCATTTTCTTATAGAAAAATTCTCAGAATCTGAGACATTTTTCTTATAGAAAAATTTTCAGAATCTGAGACATTTTTCTTATAGAAAAATTCTTACAATCTGAGACATTTTTCTTATAGAAAAATTCTCAGAATCTGAGAAACTATTTCAATAGAAAAATTTTTAGAACCTGAGACATTTTTCTTATAGAAAAATTCTCTGAATCTGAGATATTTTTCTGATAGAAAAATTCTAAGAATCTGAGACATTTTTCTTATAGAAAATTACTCAGAATCTGAGACAATTTTCTTATAGAAAATTACTCAGAATCTGAGACATTTTTCTTATAGAAAATTTCTCAGAATCTGAGACATTTTTCTTATAGAACATTTTTCAGAATACGAGACATTTTTCTTATAGAAAATTTCTCAAAATCTGAGACATTATTGTTATAGAAAATTTCTCAGAATCTGAGACATTTTTCTTATAGCAAATATCTCAGAATCTAAGACATGTTTCTTATAGAAAAATTTTCAGAATCTGAGACATTTTTTATAAGAAAAATTCTCAGAATCTGAGACATTTTTCTGATGGAAAAATTCTCACAATCTGAGACATTTTTCTGATAGAAAAATTCTCACAATCTGAGCCATTTTTCTTATAGAAAAATTCTCAAAATCTGAGACATTTTTCTTATAGAAAATTACTCAGAATCTGAGACATTTTTATTATAGAAAAATTCTCAGAATCTGAAACATTTTTCTAATAGAAAAATTCTCAGAATCTGAGACATTTTTCTTATAGAAAAATTCTCTGAATCTGAGTCATTTTCTTATAGAAAAATTCTCAGAATCTGAGACATTTTTCTTGTAGAAAAATTTTCAGAATCTGAGACATATAGACAATTTCTCAAAATCTAAAACATTTTTCTTATATAAAAATTCTCAGAATCTGAAAGATTTTTCTTATAGAAAAATTCTCAGAGTCTGAGACATTTTGCTTATAGAAAAATTCTTAGAATCTAAAACATTTTTCTTATAGAAAAATCTGAAACTTATAAAAAATTCCCAGAATCTAAAACATTTTTCTTATAGAAATATTCTCAAAATCTGAGACATTTTTCTTTTAGAAAAATTCTAAGAATCTGAGACTTTTTTCTTATAGAAAAATTCTCAGAATCTGAGACATTTTTCTTATAGAAAAATTCTCAGAATCTGAGACATTTTTCTTATAGAAAAATTCTCTGAATCTGAGTCATTTTCTTATAGAAAAATTCTCAGAATCTGAGACATTTTTCTTGTAGAAAAATTTTCAGAATCTGAGACATATAGACAATTTCTCAAAATCTAAAACATTTTTCTTATATAAAAATTCTCAGAATCTGAAAGATTTTTCTTATAGAAAAATTCTCAGAGTCTGAGACATTTTGCTTATAGAAAAATTCTTAGAATCTAAAACATTTTTCTTATAGAAAAATCTGAAACTTATAAAAAATTCCCAGAATCTAAAACATTTTTCTTATAGAAATATTCTCAAAATCTGAGACATTTTTCTTTTAGAAAAATTCTCAGAATCTGAGACATTTTTCTTATAGAAAAATTCTCAGAATCTGAGAAATTTTTCTTGTAGAAAAATTCTCAAAATCTAAGACATTTTTCTTATAGAGAACTTTGCAGAATCTAAGACATTTTTCTTATAGAAAAATTCTCAGAATCTAAGACGTTTTTGTTTTTCTGTGACGAAATTTTTGTTATAGAAAAATTCTCACAATCTGAGCCATTTTTCTTATAGACAAATACTCAGAATCTAAGACATTTTTTTTTATAGAAAAATTCTCAGAATCTGAGACATTTTTCTTATAGAAAATTCTCAGAATCTAAAACATTTTTCTTATAGAAAAATTCTCAGAATCTGAGACATTTTTCTTTTAGAAAAATTCTCAGAACTTAAGACATTTTTCTTATAGAAAAATTCTCAGAATCTGAGACATTTTTCTTATAGCAAAATTCTCAGAACCTTAGACATTTTTCTTATAGAAAATTACTCAGAATCTGAGACAATTTTCTTATAGAAAATTACTCAGAATCTGAGACAGAATCTGAGACATAGAAAATTTCTCAGAATCTGAGACATTTTTCTTATAGAACATTTTTCAGAATACGAGACATTTTTCTTATAGAAAATTTCTCAAAATCTGAGACATTATTGTTATAGAAAATTTCTCAGAATCTGAGACATTTTTCTTATAGCAAATTTCTCAGAATCTAAGACATTTTTCTTATAGAAAAATTTTCAGAATCTGAGACATTTTTTATAAGAAAAATTCTCAGAATCTGAGACATTTTTCTGATGGAAAAATTCTCACAGTCTGAGACATTTTTCTGATAGAAAAATTCTCAGAATCTGAGACATTTTTCTTATAGAAAAAAGCTCAGAATCTGAGACATTTTTCTTATAGAAAAAAGCTCAGAATGTGAGACATTTTTCTTATAGAAAATTTCTCAAAATCTGAGACATTATTGTTATAGAAAATTTCTACGAATCTGAGACATTTTTCTTATAGCAAATTTCTCAGAATCTAAGACATGTTTCTTATAGAAAAATTTTCAGAATCTGAGACATTTTTTATAAGAAAAATTCTCAGAATCTGAGACATTTTTCTGATGGAAAAATTCTCACAATCTGAGACATTTTTCTGATAGAAAAATTCTCACAATCTGAGCCATTTTTCTTATAGAAAAATTCTCAAAATCTGAGACATTTTTCTTATAGAAAATTACTCAGAATCTGAGACATTTTTATTATAGAAAAATTCTCAGAATCTGAAACATTTTTCTAATAGAACAATTCTCAGAATCTGAGACATTTTTCTTATAGAAAAATTCTCTGAATCTGAGTCATTTTTTTATAGAAAAATTCTCAGAATCTGAGACATTTTTCTTGTAGAAAAATTTTCAGAATCTGAGACATATAGACAATTTCTCAAAATCTAAAACATTTTTCTTATATAAAAATTCTCAGAATCTGAAAGATTTTTCTTATAGAAAAATTCTCAGAGTCTGAGACATTTTGCTTATAGAAAAATTCTTAGAATCTAAAACATTTTTCTTATAGAAAAATCTGAAACTTATAAAAAATTCCCAGAATCTAAAACATTTTTCTTATAGAAATATTCTCAAAATCTGAGACATTTTTCTTTTAGAAAAATTCTCAGAATCTGAGACTTTTTTCTTATAGAAAAATTCTCAGAATCTGAGACATTTTTCTTATAGAAAAATTCTCAGAATCTGAGACATTTTTCTTATAGAAAAATTCTCAGAATCTGAGACATTTTTCTTATAGAAAAATTCTTAGAATCTGAGACAATTAAAATGGTTTCAACGTTTTTAATTACGTCAAATGTTATGAGAAATTTCTCATAACTTTTCTAGCCAACAATAAACCCTTGATATGTCAAAAAGTTTTTTTCTGCATGAGGTCAAAATCTGTTAATTTGTTACCACTGTGTGCTTGATGGTTGCCACAATGACGGCTATTTAAGGCCACTTTACTAAATTTTATTTTTGCAGGTTTTTATTATGCTCTTGTTATGTGCAGAGTTTTGTTGTATTAGTTGCTATGTATGTTGTAGTTGCTGATTCATGGACATTAGGGCGTTTCATCAAAAACTTTTTTTTGGATTTTTGCAACTCTTGAAGCGGAATATGAATTCTTATGGCCTAAAAGATTTTTGAGATTTTTTTCAGATTTTTGGAATGTCGGGATCAACTCGCTCAAATCGATTTTATCAAAAAAATGAGGTTATGAAACATAATTTTTTTTATTTTTTGTTCTCTGGTGCCTTTTTTTAATAAAACCGGATATAATACTTCTTAATGTTGCTAGCCTCCTAAAAAAAAAATATTCGCGGTCAAAATTATAAGTTCAAGGGTCACTAAGATGACCTTAAAAGTAAAAATTCAGAATTTCCCGTGTTTTAACCTCAATAATTCGAGAAATAAGCTATGTATGAACGTCATGTTGAATCCGTTAGATAGGTCTTTAAAACACCTTTCATTTAAAACCAATCTGACTATTGTCACTTTTGTAGAAATGTTAAAAAAAATAAAAAACTGGGAAAAACTCATTTTCTCCCCCATTTTATCGAAAATTGAACTGGTGCATTAGGTAGTTTTTTTTTGTAAAGTTAAAATAATAACTTTTAAAGGCTTTTTATAGATTGTAGTTAGTGTTTCCAAGCCGGTTAACCAAAAAACCGGTTTTTTGGCAAAAAAACCGGTTTGACAAAAACCCGGGTTTCCGGTTTGGAAACACTAATTGCAATCAAAAAAACTTATTTTAAGTTTATTATTTCAATTTTACAAAAAAACTACTAATGGATTCCCTTCGATTTTCTGTAAAATGGGGGAAAAAATGAGTTTATCTTAGTTTTTTAATATTTCTACTAAAGTGACAAATGTCATTTTGGTTTTAAATTAAAGGTATTAAAATGACCTATCTAACGGATTCATCATTACGTTCATATATTGCATATTTCTCAAATTATTAAGGTTGGAACACGGGAAATTCTGAATTTTTACTTTAAAGGTCATCTTAGTGACCCTTGAAGTTATTATTTTGACCGCGAATATTTTTTTTTAGGAGGCTAGCAACATTAAGAAGTATTATATCCGGTTTTGTTAAAAAAAGGCACCAGAGAACAAAAAATAAAAAAAATTATGTTTCATAACCTCATTTTTTTGATAAAATCGATTTGAGCGAGTTGATCCCGACATTCCAAAAATCTGAAAAAAATCTCAAAAATCTTTTAGGCCATAAGAATTCATATTCCGCTTTAAGAGCTGCAAAAATCCAAAAAAAAGTTTTTGATGAAACGCCCTAATGGACATGCATATATGTTTTATAAATATTAGGGTGGTAGCTTTTTATTGAGAGTGTTGAAATTAAAGGGATGTCAGCAATTTTTTTTTTACTCTATCGATTGAAAAGTGCTTAGCGTTGAGAAAGTTTTAATAGAATATTCTACTGATTGAATCATTTTTTTTTTGAATTAATTAAACTATTACTCAATACTACAAATTTCTTGCATGATGTAAAATCAATTATTTTTTTTGTCAATTAATTTGTTCGTCCAATTTATATTTATTAATGTTTCTTAAAAATTAAACCATCCTATTAAACATGTCTTTATACTGATTTGCAGCTGTTTTTTGTTTTTTATTTATTTTAATTTTTCCATGGGGGGTTTTTTAAAAAAATTTTGTTTGCAATTTTTTTTTTATTATACATATTTATTTACCTTGTCATACATAATAATTATTTTTTGTTTTATAAACATAAAAAATGTTTATGCTTTCTTTAGCTTTGATCTTATTTAGAAAATTTTTTTATACAAACAGTTTTTAAGTGGGTTGTTTACTCGTAAACAATAAAAAGTGTTGGTAAAGTTTATGTTTTTTATGAAACATTCATTAACTTT
Organism: Pegoplata infirma; assembly: GCA_963921195.1. Lineage (NCBI taxonomy): Eukaryota > Metazoa > Arthropoda > Insecta > Diptera > Anthomyiidae > Pegoplata > Pegoplata infirma. Next base: position 85,591,651 of record OY992540.1, read on the forward strand.
GTTTCTATTTTTTGTCTGTATTAAGGGTTAAATTTTATTTTTATCCGGGGTTAAACGTGTGTCAAAATCAACTCACTCAAGTCAACATCATTTATAAATCATGTTTGAGTTTTTCATTTTTTTTTGTTTTCTGCACAAATGTGTAACAGTAAACGAAACCTTACCTTCCACCTACATTTTTTTATTTTTTTTTACTTTTTGCATTAATTTGTTACAAATTGAACTTTTTTATTATTTTGCCTTTCTTTTCATTTCTATTGTTAATAACATGTTTTTTATTTCTGTTCTACACTGTAGTATGGATATGACGATCAACTTTAAACCGTTTTAGAAAAGCCTGCGATAAATGTTTCATTTATTATGATTCGAAAATATGTCCTTTAAGTAGGTACAAAAAATCAAAAATATGCACTTAAAAATAAAACATATCGAAACTCCGGATTAAAAATCAGTTGTGCCAAATCTAAAATACCCTCCCAAATGTAAAAAATACATTTTTTGATAAGGATGGTTAGGGGGAGAGGCTGGGGACGTCTTTCTTCTCGAGATAAATAATAACAAATGCATTTATATTTAGAGTTATCAATAATTAATATAATTTTATTATTATCCTTCAGGAAAAGTTTTGATTTTCCTAAGAGCCCAGGCAAATTTTTGTTCTAATAGACCTAAAAATTATGTGGTACAAATTTGAGGCCAATCGGATAAAATAAACTAGAGCCTGCGGTCAGTACCATAGTACCGGGAATACCGGTATTCCCGGTTCTCGGTAATACCGGGAAATTGTACCGGTTTCCCGGTTCTTGAATTATTCCCGGTATTCCCGGGAATACCGGTTCTGACGGAATTCCCGGGACTACCGGTATGAATATTTGTAAAGTTTTGTATAATTTAAATTTTTTCTTCGCTTTTACCAAAAAAAAAAAAATACAAAACATGTGAAAAACACCATTTTCATTTTTATACCCTCCACTCTAGTGATAGAGGGTATATATAAGTTTGTCATTCCGTTTGTAACACCTCGAAATATTGGTCTAGGATCCCATAAAGTATATATATTCATGATCCTCGATCGATTTTAAGACGATCTAGCGATGTCCGTCCGTCCGTCCGTCCGTCTGTCCGTCTGTCTGTCTGTCTGTCTGTCTGTCTGTTGAAAACACGCTAACTTTTGAAAGACTTTACGAAGGCTCCTGAAGTTTGGCATATATGTTGGGCATTTACCTGGTCAGGTTGGTATTGCAATCCAGCGAAATCGGTCCAGTGGTTCAAAAGTTATAAGCAAATGAGTGAATTTCGGCAAGGGTTTTTCTGGAATTTACGAGATAAAACACACGGTAACTTTCGAACGGCTATTCTGAGGGTGCTGAAGTGTGGCATATATTTTTGCCGTTCCTCTGGTCCGGTTCGTTTTAAATTTCAGCCAAATCAGTACAGTGGTTCAAAAGTTATTAGCAAAACCGTAAATTTCAGATTCGCCTCACCTTAAATTCACGTGTTGAAACCCCGTTAAACAGGTTTTAAAAACATTGGTAAGTCACAAAAATATTTTACAACGCATTTTTGTCACTCTAAAATATTTTTACACTAAAATAAAAAAAAAAATACACTCGGAAAAAATTTTACACTAAAAAAAATTTTTACACTCAAAAAAAAAATTTAGTAAATTATTTTTTTTTTTTCAAAAATTAGTTAAAAAAAAAGTTTTTTTAAACAAAATAAAATATTTCTAATCAAAAATGTTATTTTTTCACTCTAGAAAATTTACTATAACTTAAAAGGGGCATTGTGGAGGGTATTCATAGATTCAGCCAAGTCGAATTTAACTTTTCTACTTGTTTTTTATGAATTTAAGAAGAAAATAGTTACATGATTTTTAAATAATTTTACAAACACAACTAAATATTTCTGAAATACTGATAAATTGGAGTAATTTAAATATTTTATGGCATAGTATTTTTTGGTTTTGTGAAAACCGGCACCAGGATCAATACCGGGAATACCGGTATTCCCGGGAATATATCTAGAACCGGGAAACCGGTTCCAGAACCGGGAATACCGGTATTCCCGGGAATACCGAGAACCAGGAAATGGGGGGCACTAAAATAAACCTGTGGCGCTCGGCGATCAAAGTTTTTCGATTTTTTAAAAATTAAAAAATATGTATTCGCAATACATAATACAAAAAAATTTTAAAACCAATCGAACGATTTTCGAGATATAGCTATTTAAAATTTGCAAAAAAATTACGATTTTTTCCTTCAATCAAGAAATTATAAAATAAAACTCAAAACTTTTTTCCTTGACCCTTTCATATCCATTGAGACAAAATTTAATAAGAGCCACATTCGATAATTTTAACCCGTGGCGCACTTCGATCAAAATTTGGGTTTTTTTATTTAGAAAATTTTCCCGAAAAGCTCTAAGCTTTGATAGAAGGGCGCTATGGGTTAAAATTTTCTGATTTGGCACAAATTAATTTTAAACGAAAGTTTGTCTCAAGGTCTATGAAATAATTTGACTGTAATTAAGTTTAAATAAAAATTTGCTTTAAATATATGAAAAGACAATCGAAAAAAAATGTTAAGATTTTTTTTTGTTAATTTTCTACACAAACGTAGCCATTTTTAAAATGATCTTCTTCTTAAGCTCTAAAGAAAGGTCAAGGGAAAGAAATTTTGAGAAAAAATCCAAAAAATAAAATTTTTTTGATATTCGTGTTCAGCACATCAAAATCAATAAATATGATACATTAGACCAATGATTCCCAACCTTTGATTCTCGCCGCACTGGTGGGCAATTTGAATATTTTAGGGGGCAACGAGCAAATTTTTAAGATTTTTTTACTTAAATTACTTAAAAAAAAATATTTTTTTAGTTAAATTAACTTAAATTATTTAGTTAAAAGATGAACAATTTTACTAAAAACTTTGTTAAAACTAAGATTTGAAAAAAAATTTCGCTAAACCACTAGATTACAAACAAATTTGTAAAATTCGCAATTTTTTTTTTAGTGTAGGGGGACATTTTGGTTTTTTTAGCAAAAAAGTGGGACATGGAGCAAAAAAGGTTGGGAACCATTGCATTAGACTGTCATTTTTCTGTATGGCAAATTTTTTTTCTCTCCGATTTTCAAAGTCCGGGCATTTTTTATTCTACTAGGCCTAAACCTTATGTGGTACCAATTTGAGGTCAATCGGATTTAATTAACCCGTGGCGCCCGGCGGGTCAAAGTTTTGGATTTTTGAAAAATTAGAAAAAATATATAAAAAATATATCTTTCGACACGTCATATTTGTTAATTTTGATGCGCTGAGCACGAATATCAAAAAAAAATTAAAATCGGTCGAACAGTTTTCGAGATATCGCTATTTGAAATTTGCAAAAAATGGCGGTTTTTTCCTACGTTCAAGAAATTTTTTAAAAAAAGTCTTAAAATTTCATTCCGGCGATCTTTTTTTAGAGCTTGAGGCAATCTCTCATTTAAAACAAATTTGAGCCAAATTCGATCATTTAAACCCGTGGCGCCTTTTGATCAAAGTTTTGAACTTTTGGAAAATTTCCATCAAAATTTTGGATTTTTAAAAATGAAAAAATAAAATAAAAAATATCTTGCGATACATTATTTTTATTAATTTTAGCATGCTGAATACGAATATCAAAAAATTTATTAAATCGGTTGAGCGGTTTTCGAGATATCGCCATTTAGCCAATTATTTAAATCAGCCCGGTGCTAAAAAAATTTCTTAAACGTAGGAAAAAAGCTCCAAATTTGAAATGGCGATATCTCGAAAACCGATCGAGCGATTTTAATTTTTTTGATTCGTGATCAGCGCATCGAAATTAACAAAAATGATGTGCCAAAAGATATATTTTTTTTAAATTTTATTTTTTTAAATTTTTAAAAAATCCAAAGCTTTGACCGCCGGGCTGATTTAAATAATTGGCTATTATTTTATTTTCAATAAAAAATTAATTAATAGTTGGATTTATTTTTTTCTGAGAACATTTTGAACAAACATTTAAAACATTTTGAAATTTTTAAAATTCTTCTACAGAAATTTTCAAAACATTTTAAATTTGTTTTTAAATTAACTCGTTCGTTTTAGCCAACAAATACTGTCTTTACAAATACACATGTCTTCTACCCACTTTAGCAAATATGTTGCGTGCAAAATTTCTATTGTTCGTGTATGTAAAAATAGACAATATAACAAATTGTTTTACTATTGTCTTTATGTCTTTACCCACTTTAATATTATTCAAGGGTTTTTTTTTTGTATGTAAAATAACAATAAAAAAGTCTACCTACACAGACAGCTGTGCGTACACATTTTGTTACATTAATTATGTATTATTAAAATTATTAAACAAATAAAAATAACATACAATTTTAAATATTTTAGAGGGCAAAAACTGAACTAAAACAAGTGAGAGTGTTATAGTCGGATGTCGAACGAAATTGACTTCGTTAAAATTATTTTTTTAACACCGGAATTTGTGATATTAACAAACACATTTTGTTAATATGATAAATAAAAAAAATACAATATTTTTGTCAACAATGAAAATTGTTAAATTTACTAATGACTTGAAATCGTTAAAATTATTTTTTCAACACCAGAATTTGTGATATTAACAAACACAATTTGTTGATATGATAAATAAAAAAAAAAATAATAATTTTTTTTTCAACAATGAAAATTGTTAAATCAACTAATGATTTTAAAATATGATGGTTAAAAAATTTACTTATGTACTGTTATTTGTTGAATTATTAAAAAAGAGAGAACATTTTTAACTATGATGAAATTTGTTGTATTAACAAATTTGTATTTAATTGACATAAATTGTTGAAATTAAAACTGGATATTAGTTATATCAACAAACTAATAAAAATTTCAACAAACTACTACTATTTTTTATGTAATTTCTAAATATCCACCAAAGTTTTTTTAAAATGTCATATTTTTTGCCAAACAAAATTAATTATTGATCAATAAAAGGGTTGTCGTTTTTATTAAATGTTTAGTTGATATCGAATTAACACAATTGCAATTTGTTGACACAGATTCCTTACATTTTGTTTCTGTTTATATACAACCAAATAAAACAAGTAAGAGTGTTAAATTCGGCTGTGCCGAATCTTTTATACCCTCCGACACGTTTAAAATTAAAAAAAAAAAAATCGCAGGGGCTTCTTTTTTTTGGTAGGGGGGGGGGGGGTCGGCGAAGTTGGTTGGGGACACCTGTAGCCCCGCTATATATGTTTACAAATTATTTGTTTATGATATTTTCGCTTAAAAAATAAATTTTTATCGCTATTTTTAAGAAATATCTATAACCGGCCTGAATAAAATCGAATTTGCTAACCCCCTTGGTCCAAGCGCAGGTCTATGAACATAATATGGCATACAAATGTTACATTTGTTGAGCAGAAATTAAAAAAAAACTCGTAAAAATATCGCATTTTTTAGGGGTCGTTTTAGTTCTTCAAGGGGGAACTTTTTTCCCCCTGGTCCGATTTTTCCCATCTTCGAAATTAACCTTACCAGTAATATAAGAGATATTCTTGCCCAATTTCAGGGGTCTAGTTCTTTTGGTTTGGACTGCATCGTTATTTCTACAGACGGACGGACGGACATCGCTAGAATGTCTTAGATTCTATCATGGATCAATATTATATATACTTTGTGGGGTCCCCGCCCGATATTTCGATGTGTTACACACGGAATGACAAAGTGAGTATACCCCCATACTGTGGTTGGAGGGTATAAAAATAACACATTTGTTTAAATAATTTTGTAATTATGCCAAAATAAAATCATTTACAATTTAATATTGTTTGTATTTATCTTGTTAAAATTAAAAATAAACTACAACAGATTTTCAATAAGATTTATTTTTAATTCGCTAATTTTTTACGAAAATAAAAAGTGAAATTTTACAAAATAAAATTGTACGTAAAATAATATCATTGTTGGTTATCGAAACGGTATTGAATCAAAACCGTTTTCAATTTAATAATTCCGGTAATCTCAAAAAATATGTATTATACATAATGTATGTTAATTTTGATGTGCTGAACACGAATATAAAAAAAATTAAAATCAGTCGAACAGTTTTCGAGATATCGCTATTTGATATTTGCAAAAAGTGGTCTTTCTTCCTACGTTCAAGAAGTTAAAAAAAAAAACACACAAAATTGCATGCCCTTTACGCTTTTATAAAGCTTGAAACTATCTTTCTTTTAAACTTTATTTGAGTCAAATCCGATAATTTTTTTATCCGGTGGCGCCCTTTGATTTTTTTTTACAAAATACACTACGATTGCGAACTTTAACCGGTTGTAGGGAGGCAAAACAGACTCCAAATTTTTTTGCAATATTTTTCCCATTATCAGCATTTTTTTTGCTATTACCAAGCGAAATTCCAAAAAGAGTCCATTTTCGGGACAGCCGTATATGGAACGAATAGCCGTATATGGAACTAAGAAAACTGCGTTTTTGGTTTTTAAATTTTAAAAAAACTGGGCTTAGGAGGCATGGTCAAATATTGGAAAAATGGTCAAACTTCTGTCGAGTTGCCTTTAATATTCAAATGCGATTTTCTCGAAAAAAACGAAAAACACATGCCTGAATTTTTTTAGACAAACATCTAAAATTAAAAAAAAAAATTGTAAAAAAAACAAAAGTAGCCGGATTTTTGATAAATTGACTTTTTTAAAAAATGGAAAAATTCAGAACGGGTTCTGAAAATTAAAAAAAAAAAAAATTAATCGATAGCCCATACAAAACGATACAATAATGGCAAATTTTAAGATTGTGGTGCATTCCGTTTTAGTTTGATAAATATTTAAAGAAGGCAACTCGACACAAATTTGAACATTTTTCCAATATTTTACCACGCCTCCTAAGCCCAGTTTTTTAAAAAATTAAAAAACCAAAAACGCAATTTTCTTAGTTTCATGTTTTTTTCGCTGGACATTTGGTGTGGAATGCCTCATGTCTCATGGTCATAGGCTAAGTTGTTAAATGGACAAAATCGGACCAGGGGGCAAAATTCCCCTTAAAGAACTAAATCAAACTTTTAAAAAAGAGTTTTTTTTAAATGTGTTTCTTTTGTATTTTTGTTAAACAAATACAACATTTTTTTGCAAGAAAACTTCAAAGTCCTGTATTTCGACCCAGAGGATTAAAAAATTTATTTTTTTCCACGCCCCCTTTTATGGGCATGGATTAAAAAATATTTCAAATAGTGATAAAATTGTCTAATTTTAGGTAATAATAACTATTATCGCGATGGGGAAGTTGACCGAACTCCCCCATTCCCCTCCCCAAAAAAACGCCCCTTTATTTGTATACCCTCCAACCACAGTATGGGGGTATACTCACTTTGTCATTCCGTGTGTAACGCATCGAAATATCGGTCTAGGACCCCATAAAGTATATATTTAATTGATCAGAGATCGATTCTAAGACATTCTAGAGATGTCCGTCCGTCCGTCCGTCTGTCCGTCTGTAGAGGACACGATACAGTCCAAAATAAAAGAAGTAGACTTCCGAAGTTTAGCACAAATATGTCTTATATTCCTAGGCAGGTTAAGTTCGGAAATGGGAAAAATCGGACCAAGGGGAAAAAAGTTCCCCCTTAGAGAACTAAACCAACCTAAGAAAAACCACATTTTTCCCAGGGTTTTTTGTACTTTTGCTAAGCAAATGCAACTTTCTTATCTCAGAAGAAGTTCAAAATCGCAAGGGGAAGGTGCCACCTAACGTTACCCACCAAGATCAATTGTAATTCGTAAAAGATCAATTGTAATTCGAAAAAGATCAATTGTAATTCGTAAAAGATCAATTGTAATTTGAAAAAGATGAATTGTAATTCGTAAAAGATCAATTGTAATTCGTAAAAGATCAATTGTAATTCGAAGATTCCAATTGTAATTCGTAAAATATCAATGGAAATTCAGTTGATGTTTTTCGAATTGCAATTGAAATCTTCGAATTACAATTGATCTTTTACGAATTACAATTGATCTTTTTCGAATTACAATTGATCTTTTTCGAATTAAAATTGATCTTTTACGAATTACAATTGATCTTTTACGAATTACAATTGATCTTTTTCGAATTACAATTGATCTTTTTCGAATTACAATTGATCTTTTTCGAATTACAATTGATCTTTTACGAATTACAATTAATCTTTAACGAATTACAATTGACCTTTTACGAATTACAAATGGAATCTTCGAATTACAAATAGAATCTTCGAATTACAAATAGAATCTTCGAATTACAAATGGAATCTTCGAATTACAAATGGAATCTTCGAATTACAAGTAAAATCTTCGAATTACAAATAGAATCTTCGAATTACAAATGGAATCTTCGAATTACAAATGGAATCTTCGAATTACAATTGATCTTTTGCGAATAACATCTGTAAATGGTGTAGTTCCTATTTGACAAGAATTCGTTGTTATTTTTTTTTACAAGCTTTTTACAATTTTTTTTTTTGTCATTTTACATTTTTTTTTGACGCGACTACTAGATTTTTTGCTACCCCCTATTTTAGGAGAATTCCTAGTAAAAATTACGAGCTTTTTTGTAATTTTACAAAATTTTTACCAATAAAATTGTAAATTTTAAATTTTTTGGGCGAAATAAAACTGACAAGGAATTCTCGTAAAATTTTACTAGATTTTTTTTTTTTTAAAAAAAACCTTGGAAATTTCTAAAATTACAAGAAAAACTGTAAAATTCCAAAAAAAAAAATGTAAATTATTTGTTAAAAAACAAGGAAAACTGTCAAATAGGATTACGAGGCTTTTTCTAGTAATTTGACAAAAGTTTTTTTTATTTGAGTGTATCACTTAAAAAGGGCACTGTGAAGGGTATTCATGGATCCAAGTCAAATTTAACTTTTCTACTTGTTAATTGCAAATTTCCCATTGGGTCGTGTAGATCCCCCAACTTTTTTGTTATGTTTTTTAGAAACACAGCTACCTACAACAAGTTTCTGTCTATGTTTTCATTATTGATGATTTCAGATAATTTTTTTTCACTTTTTTACATTTTTTGGAACTGACTGACAAACAATCTTATCTATTATTTTTTTTTTTTTTTGTTTGTTGAATGAGTGTGCGATTCTTTTTTCTGTGATCATTTCATTTTTTTACCGCTTTTTTTATTGTTGGTAATATTGACATGTTTTTTTGTATTTAATTTTTTTTATTAATAATAACTTGCTATTACCAAAAATGTGATTCTTTGCCAAAAATAGTCAAAACTTTTTTTTTTTCAAACAGGCGCTTACAAAAAAGCCGGTCGTTTTGAAATAAAATATATAAGAGGTTTCGAGGTGACTTGTTTAAATGAACGAGTATAAATTTTATATATAAATATAAATTTAATTTATTAAAAAGTTTGAGAGTCCAGCGAAGAAGTTCAAAGTTCTGCAATAGGAATAAGAAAATGATTTTTTTCCTTTTGTGGGTGTATATATAAATTTATAATTTAAATAAAGATAAAATTGTTTAAATTTAGTTTTAGCACAAACAATAATAATAAATAAATTTTAAACATTTATCAAAATATTTTTTTTTTTAAATATTTTGATTTCGACCCATTGTGCCGTGTACACAGAAAAAAACATTTTTCATTTTGTAAACACTTTTAGTTTTTCTATTATTTTCAAAATAATGTTTACAAAACTATATTGTTAAATGCTTTGAAGTGATTCACTCACATAAATAAATTTATTAACATATATGAGAACACATATAGAAATCACCTCAAAAGAATTTTGTTTGCCGACTAAATAATTGTTTGCTTTGATGTTTGTGCAGAAAAATTCAAACATTTTAACAAAAAATTGGTGTGTTTTTTGCAAAAAAGGCTATTGTAAAAAAAAAATCTCAAAAATTTATTAGTTTCAATGATTGTAATGTTTTTGGTTGGTGTTGCTGGGAGGATTGAAAAGGCTAACGGTGTTATTGGCCTTTCAATTGTATGGGATTTTTTTTTGTGGTAAACAAAACCTGGCTAAGTGCCTGCAATTGAGCCAAGAGAGATATTTGCAATTAAAAATCGATTAAAAATTTTTATTTATTAGTATTTTTTTTTTGTTATTCAGGTCAAATATGATGCAATATTAATTAAAATAAAAATTTAAATGCAAACAACAAAACAATAGTCCCTTTACTTGGCGTTAAGACAAGTTTTATTACAAGAGGAAAACAAAAATAGAAAATTAAAAAAAAAAATAAAAAAGGTAATTTCGGCCTTGCCGAATATAGGATTCCCTCCACAATGCAAAAAAGATTATTGCAAAAAACTTAATTTGAAAAAAAAAAAAATATTGAAAAAAAAATTTTGTTAAAAAAGTTGGTATAAGAAATTAATTTGAGAAAAAAAATTTTCCGCGGACATTTCTGAGAGTTTTTTTATAAGAAAAATATCTCAGAATCTAAGAATTTTTCTTTAAAAAAATGTCTTAGAATCTGAGAATTTTTCTTTAAGCAAAATGTCTCAGAATCTGAGAATTTTTCTATAAGAAAAATGTCTCAGAATCTGAGAATTTTTCTATAAGAAAAATGTCTCAGAATCTGAGAATTTTTCTATAAGAAAAATGTCTCAGAATCTGAGAATTTTTCTATAAGAAAAATGTCTCAGAATCTGAGAATTTTTCTATAAGAAAAATGTCTCAGAATCTGAGAATTTTTCTATAAGAAAAATGTCTCAGAATCTGAGAATTTTTCTATAAGAAAAATGTCTCAGAATCTGAGAATTTTTCTATAAGAAAAATGTCTCAGAATCTGAGAATTTTTCTATAAGAAAAATGTCTCAGAATCTGAGAATTTTTCTATAAGAAAAATGTCTCAGAATCTGAGAATTTTTCTATAAGAAATATGTCTCAGAATCTGAGAATTTTTCTATAAGAAAAATGTCTCAGAATCTGAGAATTTTTCTATAAGAAAAATGTCTCAGAATCTGAGAATTTTTCTATAAGAAAAATGTCTCAGAATCTGAGAATTTTTCTATAAGAAAAATGTCTCAGAATCTGAGAATTTTTCTGTAAGAAAAATGTCTCAGAATCTGAGAATTTTTCTATAAGAAAAATGTCTCAGAATCTGAGAATTTTTCTATAAGAAAAATGTCTCAGAATCTGAGAATTTTTCTATAAGAAAAATGTCTCAGAATCTGAGAATTTTTCTATAAGAAAAATGTCTCAGAATCTGAGAATTTTTCTATAAGAAAAATGTCTCAGAATCTGAGAATTTTTCTATAAGAAAAATGTCTCAGAATCTGAGAATTTTTCTATAAGAAAAATGTCTCAGAATCTGAGAATTTTTCTATAAGAAAAATGTCTCAGAATCTGAGAATTTTTCTATAAGAAAAATGTCTCAGAATCTGAGAATTTTTCTATAAGAAAAATGTCTCAGAATCTGAGAATTTTTCTATAAGAAAAATGTCTCAGAATCTGAGAATTTTTCTATAAGAAAAATGTCTCAGAATCTGAGAATTTTTCTATAAGAAAAATGTCTCAGAATCTGAGAATTTTTCTATAAGAAAAATGTCTCAGAATCTGAGAATTTTTCTATAAGAAAAATGTCTCAGAATCTGAGAATTTTTCTATAAGAAAAATGTCTCAGAATCTGAGAATTTTTCTATAAGAAAAATGTCTCAGAATCTGAGAATTTTTCTATAAGAAAAATGTCTCAGAATCTGAGAATTTTTCTATAAGAAAAATGTCTCAGAATCTGAGAATTTTTCTATAAGAAAAATGTCTCAGAATCTGAGAATTTTTCTATAAGAAAAATGTCTCAGAATCTGAGAATTTTTCTATAAGAAAAATGTCTCAGAATCTGAGAATTTTTCTATAAGAAAAATGTCTCAGAATCTGAGAATTTTTCTATAAGAAAAATGTCTAAGAATCTGAGAATTTTTCTATAAGAAAAATGTCTTAGAATCTGAGAATTTTTCTATAAGAAAAATGTCTTAGAATCTGAGAATTTTTCTATAAGAAAAATGTCTCAGAATCTGAGAATTTTTCTATAAGAAAAATGTCTCAGAATCTGAGAATTTTTCTATAAGAAAAATGTCTCAGAATCTGAGAATTTTTCTATAGAAAAAATGTCTCAGAATCTGAGAATTTTTCTATAGAAAAAATGTCTCAGAATCTGAGAATTTTTCTATAGAAAAAATGTCTCAGAATCTGAGAATTTTTCTATAGAAAAAATGTCTCAGAATCTGAGAATTTTTCTATAGAAAAAATTTCTCAGAATCTGAGAATTTTTCTATAGAAAAAATGTCTCAGAACTTTTCTATAAGAAAAATGTCTCAGAATCTGAGAATTTTTCTATAACAAAAATGTCGCAGAATCTGAGAATTTTTCTATAGAAAAAATGTCTCAGAATCTACGAATTTTTCTTTAACAAAAATGTCTCAGAATCTGAGAATTTTTCTATAAGAAAAATGTCTCGGAATCTGAGAATTTTTCTATAACAAAAATGTCTCAGAATCTGAGAAATTTTTTATAAGAAAAATGTCTCAGAATCTGAGAATTTTTCTATAAGAAAAATGTCTCAGAATCTGAGAATTTTTCTATAGAAAAAATGTTTTTAAGAATCTGAGAATTTTTGTATAGAAAAAATATCTCAGAATCTGAGAATTTTTTTTTACGAAAATGTCTCAGAATCTAAGATTTTTTTTTTACGAAAAATGTCTCATAATCTGAGAATTTTTCTCTAAGAAAAATGTCTCAGAATCTGAGAATTTTTCTATAAGAAAAATGTCTCAAATTCTAAGAATTTTTCTATAGGAAAAATGTCTCAGAGTCCTTATTTTATAAAAAATCTTACTGGAATTTCTTAATTGTAAATTTACACTTAAAAAAATTTATAAACTTTTTTGCTGCCAAATTTTACTCAATAAATTTTGCTTTATTTGTAATTTTTTCTTAATTAAATCTTATTTTTTTAGTTTATAAAAATCTCTTGTAAAAACAAATTTGTTACTATTGAAAAAGAAAAAAGATTATAAAACAAATTTAAGTAACAACAAAACTTCTCGTATCTATACTTTTTTTCAAAATTTTGTTTAGATAATTTTTTTTTATTATTTATTTATATTTTTTTGTTTTATACACTTGAATGGATAAGTTGTATAGATAGATGGTTATAGTAGAGGAAAAAAATGTAAATTTATTTTTTTTTTTGTTTTATTTAAATAATATTTTTTTGCGTGGTTGGTAGTAACCTTAAAGTAGAGAGTTGGAAAAAAATTGACTTTGAAATTGTTTTTTTTTTTTTTTTTAATTTTTACTTTAATGTTTAAAATATTATGGACAGGGCAAGTTTAAATATGCACGAAAAAAATGCAAAATAAGCTAAATATTCTTCGCAAAATTAAATAACAGATAAACGATCAATTTGAAAAATGCTTTTTTTCGATGTCTGTTATAAAATTATAATTAATCTTGTTCAAATGATTGATTAAACTTCGAAAACGATTAATAAGATCAATTGAGAATCGAAAAAGATTATTTGATATTCCAACAAGTAGAAAAGTTAAATTCGACTTGGCCGAATCCATGAATAATCTCCATAATGCCCTTTTTAAGTGATAGTAAATTTTCTTACGTGAAAAAATTAACAATTTTGATTAAAAATATTTTATTTGGAGTAAACAAATTTTTAGACATTTTTGTAAAAAAGATGGGTGTAAGATTTTTTTGGAGTGTTAGATTTTTTTCGAGTGTATTTTTTTTTTGTTTTTAGTCTAAAAAATATTTTTGAGTGACAAAAATACTTTGTAAAATATTTTTGTGGCTTACCAAGGTTTTTAAAGCTTGCTTAACTGTTCATTCAACACGTGAATTTAAGGTGAAACCAATTTGAAATTCACGGTTTTGCTCATAACTTTTGAACCACTAGACCGATTTTTCAATACCAATCAGATCAGTGGAACGACAAATATATGTGCTAAGCTTCAGCAGCCTCAGAGTTTTGTTTCAAAAGTTAGCGTTTTTTTTAACTCGTAAATTTACGAAAATCCCTTGCCGAAATTTACACTCTTGCTTATAACTTTTGAACCACTGCACCGATTTTGCTGGAATGCAATACCAACCTGTTGCGGTAAATTTAAAATATACATGTCAAGTAGTGTTTGGGAATTCCCGGACTTTTCAATTTCCCGGGAAACGGGAAAAAAATAATTTATTTCCCGGGATTTTCATTATTAATGTAAATCATAAAAAACATTAAAATTTGATTATCTTTTTATTAAAAACAGTTTTTTTTAGGGATAAATAATTAATTAAAACATAAAAAATCAAAACATAAAAATTAAAAATCCTGAAATACAATAAAACAAAACATAAAAAATATTGCAACTTTTTCCTTCACAAAAAATCGCAAAAAATAGCTAAAAATCGCCAGAAAAATTAAAACTGCGTTATTCGAGAAAAAACTAATATAGTTGGCAGCACTTTTAATATGTATTCCGGAAATGTTAATTCTAGGTTCAAAATTTTTATATTTTTTTGACAGTCTTAGCAAAATTATCATTAACCGACGTATATTTTTTGACTTTTTAAGTGTTTTCATGATATTAACATACTTTTTACACTTGGTCAGTTTTCCTATGAATATTTATTTGCACTGTTCTTCCAAATAGAAATAATAGAAAAAATATCAAATGTAATTATACCTGTATGTAAAAAAATGGTAAAAATTAAAGTAAAATAAATGTTTTTATGTAAAAAGGTTTATTTTACAAAATTCCCGGATTTCCCGGGAAAAATTAAAAAAATTCCCGGGAATTCCCGTCAGTGTTTTCCCGGGAATTCCCGGGAAATCCGACCCGGGAATTCCCGGACCCCAAACACTAATGTCAAGCGACAGTAGCCTAGGATTAGTCTTTCGTAAGTTAGCGTGTTTTCAACAGACAGGCAGACGGACGGACATCGCTAGATCGACTAAAAATTGAGCGAGGATCATGAATGTACTACATACGAGTACTTTATAGGATCCTAGACCAATATTTCGAGGTGTTACAAACGGAATGACAAACTTATAAAAAAAGATAATTCGAAGCGATAAATTTAAATTCGTAAAAGATCAAGAAGTATTCGAAAAATCTACAGATAACGTTAATAAGATCAATTAAGATCAGTCAAGTGTAAAATTTGGCTGTGTCGAATTTATATACCCTAACTTCTAAAACATTTTGCGGAGGCCCCTGAAGTTTGGCATATATCTTGGTCATTTACCTGGTCAGGTTGGTATTGCAATTCAGCGAAATTGGTCGAGTGGTTCCAAAGTTATAAGCAAAAGAGTGAATTTCTGCAAGGGATTTCCGAGAATTTACAATATAAACAAGTAAGAAAGTTATAGTCGGTAAAGACCGACCATATAATACCCTACACCAGTGTTTCCCGGAAAATGGGTCCCAAGTTCGAACATGGACTTACTGGATCTATCTCTTGTCAAATCTTTTATAAGCGCGAAAAACACTTACAAACCAAATTTGAGTGAAATAGGCTTCTATTTGTGGCCAATAAACCGTTTTAATTGAATATCGGCGAAATTTTCATATGGGGCCTAAGTCAAAAAATGGTCCGATTATAATCAGATTTGATTAGGTTATTAATGTACGCGTTAAACACACATAAACACAATTTTAATTCAATTTTTTTATTTTCATGAAATTTTAGCGATTTATGTGAATATCGGTAAGGTGATTTGTATGGGGGCTACAAGAAGAACTGGTCCGATTCCTTTTAAATTCGGAATGATGATTTCAAAACACATTTACCTGCCAAATTTCGAAAGAATATCTACTATGATACTGTTTTAAGAGACATTTGAGCTAAAATTAAAGAGGACCTTTGTATGGGGGCTAGGTCTAAACATGGACCGATTTTTTTCAATTTCAATAGCTTTCGTCCTTGGGCCAAGAGAATTGCGACCTGTATCGTGTTTACACCGTTTACATGGACAGACAGAGAGACGGACAGACGGACGGACGGACATTGCTAAAAGTGATTCTGAGTCGATCGGTGGGTCTAGGACCAATATTTCGAGTAGTTACAAAAATCAGCACAAACTCATTTTACCCTGTACCACAGTGTGGTGTAGGGTATAAAAACACGCTAACTTTTAAAAACACGCTAACTTTTTATTTGTCATTCCCCTGGTCTGGTTCGTATTGAATTTCAGTCAAATATGTCCAGTGGTTTAAAAGTTATTAGCAAAATCGTAAATTTCAGATTGATGTCCCCGTAAATTCACGTGTGAAAAAACCGAGCTTTAAAAAACAAGCTTTAAAAGCATTGGTAAGCCACAAAATTACTTTACAAAGTATTTTTTTAACTCAAAAATATTTTTACACGTAAAAAAAATTAACACTCGAAAACAATTTTACACTCAAAAAAAAAAAAAAAAAAAATAGTAATTTTCCTTTTTTTTCACAAAAACGACAAAAGAACGTTTTTTACTTAACATAAAATATTTCTAATAAAAACTGTTAATTTTTTTCATGTGAGAAAACTTACTGTCCTTTAAAAATGACACTTTGGAGAACATTCATTCACTCAAAATAATAGCTCTGTTAAATTACAGAAAAACTCTGCTAATTTAACAGCTAGCAATATTACTTGGTTATTTTACTATAAAGCTCTGTAAATTGATTTTGGTAAAAAAATGTTAATTTACCGAGTTTATAGTAAGTAAAATATTGGTTAAATATTAGCGCCTTTTGATAGGGAAAACTCTGTAATTTTACTATAAAATTCTGTAGAATGATTTGCAGAAAAAAAAACTGTTAATTTACAGAGTTTCTAGTAAAATATTGGTTAAAGCCAGTGTTCGAAAAAAACGGTTCGTTATATAACGTACGGGTTTTTCCAAAGAACACATTCACTAAATTTTTTTTTTAGTGATTGTGTTCGTGAACGCAAACAGAATACCGAACGTTATGCTTGCGAATTGACGAACTCAAACTTTACGATAATGTACTGCACTATAAACAGAAACGCTACATCGTAGTGGTTGTGTGTTTTTGAACGATCACAAACAAAATAAATTACTTTTAGTGTACTGTTTCCGTACTTAGCAGATTTTTTGTTTTAAACTTAAAATGGCGATATCTCGAAAACTATGCAAGATAGAGCAAAACGAAGTCCACACATGTGAAGAGGCCCGGCGATACTATAATGATTCTAAGAACCAAAAATATGCTCCGATTTGCTCTATCTCGCTTAGTTTTCGAGATATCCCCATTTTAAGTTTTTGAAAAAAGTACGCAAACAGTACACTAAAAGTACTTTATGTTGTTTGTGTACATAGCAAAGTACATAATCGTAAAGATTGTGCTCGTCAAGTCGCAAGCATAACGTTCGGTATTCTGTTTGCGTACACGAACACAACCACTTAAAATAATTTTTAGCGTTTCTGTATTTCTTTTTGGGAATGTGTTTGCGTATTTCCATCGGCATAGTTCAGTACAAAACACTAACGTACCGTTCGTTAGTATTTTTTTCGAACCCTGGTTAAAGCACCATTTTGCACAGAAAAATTCTGTAAATTTACATATATTTGTAAAATGCATTTGATGAAACCAAAATTTTACAGAAAAAACTCTGTAAATTTACAGAGTTTGGAAATTTTTTTTCAAGTTTTCTGAAAATATTTTTTTTATACTCTCCAACCACAGTATGGGGGTATACTCACTTTGTCATTCCGTTTGTAACGCATCGAAATATCGGTTGGGGACCCCGTAAAGTATATATATTATTGATCTACGATCGATTCTAAGACATTCTCTGAATGTCCGTCTGTCCGTCCGTCCGTCTGTCTGTAGATGGCACGATGCTGTCCAAAATAAAAGAGCTATCCTCCTGAAATTTGGCACAAATATGTCCTAAATACAATTTTTTTTTAAAGAAAAGTGAATAAATTAACAAAATTAATATTTTAAGCGAGATTAAGCATAAAATAAAATATGCAATTAAAAAACGCAAAATATACCATATTAGCTTTTTTATGCAAAAAAATAAACTTGCTCTAAATATGACAGAAAAAAATTTTGACGTTTAAATAATTTTTTTTTTCTAATTTGCAAATTTAGGCTGTTTTTTTTAGGTAAAAAACAAAACAACTTCCCCTGACTATGACAAATAAATGTTGACGTTTTAAGTTTTTTTTTCAATTTTGTATTTTTTAACTTTTTTTATACACATATGGTTAAATTGTAAAGTATAGATTTTTTTATTTTGATTTTTTTTTTGTTTTTGAAAATTGTATAATACTTGTGTACACAGACGCCGCTTACAGTATATGACGTTTAAATATATCTAAAGACAAAAAATCAACGTAGTTTGGGTTACACAAAAATATGGCTGATTTCACAAAAAAAAATAAAAATTCCACATCAAGTTATTGTTAATGTAACAAAATTTTTAAGGTTAAACTTTTTTTCAAAAAAAAAAAAAAAAAAATACTTTAATTTTTTTAAAATTTCTTTTTATTAATTTCTATTTTATTAATTTCTTTTTATTAATTTCTTTTATTCTTTAAACTTTACAAACTTTTACATACTTTTCCTTGGGTTTTTTAACGTCGCTGTTTTTTTATATATACAGTAGAATCTCACAAATTAGAACTCTCACAAATTAGAATTGTCCAGATATTAGAACCGGCTATTTTAATGTATTGGACGCTCTAAAATTAGAACCTGTGGTTCTAATTTCTGGAAGTTTTTTTTTTTTTTTTGTTTTTATTTACACTACAAAAAAATTTTTTTTTAAGTTTTTTTTAACTAAATTGGCGAAAACCCGAATTGTATGTAGTTAACGCTCTCAAATTAGAACCCATGGTTCTAATTTCTGGACTTTCTTTTTTGTTTTTATTTTTACAATTCCATAAGTGTAAGAGAAATCGAAAAATGGAATGAAGATGGGTTTAATGACGGATCAAATAGCAGTGACGATGATATAATCGATGTAACGCCTGTTATTTCTCATTTAAAAGCCCTTAAAAGTGTTTTCTACAAATTTAATGTGTTATAGTAATTTAATATTAACAAAAAAATAATTTTGTGATAAAATAAAGCAGTCGTAACTGATTTTATTATTATTTTATCATTTTCTTTGAAAAAAAAAATGTCCAGAAATTAGAACTTTTCAGAAATTAGAATTACCCGAGGAACAAAGTGGTTCTAATTTGCGAGATTCTACTGTATTTGCTTTTTTACTAAATTTAATTAAGAAATTTTTTTCAGTGTAAATTTTCTTTAGATTTTAATATAGTGTATTTTATATAAATACAATTATATTTACTATATTATTTAATTTTCTTTCTTTTTAATATATTTTATTATATTTTCTTTATTTTTTCACAAAAATATATATAAAATTTTTCTTTTTTTCGTTTAAATTTTTTTTTGTCGTTGTATATTGACTGAAAAAATCACCACAGAATAAAACGAACGACGAACACACGTCTGTGTTCAAATATTTTGCGTTATGTTTTCTATATTTTTCATACAGATTCTCATAAGCCTCTATTACCTCAAAAAACAATAAAAAAAAGAACGTCTTTCAGAGTCTTTCATTTAGTGATGTCAATTTTATACTAACAAAAAGCGCTCACCTCTGCACCATATCTTTGAAAAATAAGATAAAAAAATACAAAATATTTTCCAATAAACCATTTCAAAATTTTTGTGCATTTTAAGTAAAAAACAAGCCCTAATTTTCAGTACCTGCTTGATTATACGTGAATTACACTTGAATTCAATAGCACACTCAGCAAATTATTGCAGTTACTACATGACAGTCGTTTGTGTAGTATGTGGTAGTTGTTGTTTTCCACTACAATTTCAGTTGTTTTTGTATGAAAAATCTCTAAACAACTTTTTTATGTAGTAGTTTCAAAAAATAAGTACACAAAATATACTACATTGTAGTAACAGTTGTTTTATGTAGTTGTTTTTAGTTTTTTTTTTTAACTCGTTTTTTTCTAGGCATTTTAATGCCAACGAATGTGTCTAATTTTATATTTTAATATTTTAATATTAAAATATAAAATTAATTTAATATTAAACAAAAAATATGTTTTTGGAAAAATATTTTTGAGCGAAAGAAAATTAATGCATAAAAGAGATAAGTGTGTATAATATAACGCTCACATAAGCATGCGTAAAAACCGAAAAAAATATATGCTGCGTTTTGTTATGAGCGTGTCATCTTTCTTTTCTTTGAATTCTTTATAACAGGTCAGGATATACTTTTTTTTGAAATATTGCAAAATAATTCTTTTTTTTTTATAAATCAATTTTACCAAAGAATTTCGTTTTTTTTTTATTCCAGACAAATTTTAATTAAGAGCTAGAAAATTTGAAATAGGTAAACTGCAATTAATTTATTTTGTTTAAGATTTAATTAATATAATTTTTTTTCTTCTCTAATTTTAGATAAATACATCAACAAATTGTCATTTCATGTCAAAAATCTATACAACTAACTAAAATGTATTATTTTTTAAAAAAATAAACGCTTTAGAATTTTTTAAATAGTAATAGTAAAAACAACTGTATATCTAACAGTTGTTTTTACTGTATTAGTAGTAGTTTTAGCATAGGTTGTTTTTACCGTTTTTTGTAGTGATTTTTACTACATTTGTTAATCAATAGTTTAAAACAACAACATTTTCAGTTGTTTTTACCGTAATATGTAGTGAACGGCTTTTCTAAAACAAAATCAAGTCAAAACAACTTTGTTGTAGGTTTTACCGGAATGCTTTTTTGAGTGCATTCAAAACGGAAACTTGAATTTAAGCCCTGTTTTTACAGCCTTATCATTGATTTTAAAGTTTAAAAACAGGGTTTGAATTTAAGTATCTGTTTTAAATTCTACTGAATTTAACTGTATTTCAAGTATAATTCAAGCATGGACTGAAAATTTGGGTTTGATTTATACTTGAATTCCATTAATTATACTCTACACCACTCTGCACAGAAAAAAATAAAAAAAAATTTGGAGTAAATTTTTAATACTATTAAGTACAAAATTACTCAATTTTGCACCAGTAAACGATTTAATAGTATTGAGTAAACTTTTAATAAAAAATTATAAAAATGCTTAATAAAAAATTTGAGTAAATTATTAATTCACACAATTAAAACTTTACTTTAAAATTTTCAATATTTTTAAGTAAGTTTTAAATTGTGTCAAGTAAAAATTTACTCAAAATGTATCAATTTATTTTTTAAAAAAGTTTAAAAAGTGTCGAATTTTTTTTTTCAAAAAAAAAAAATTGCTTTTTTAAACTTTACCAATTATATTTATGTCTTCAAGACAAAGGAAAATTTTATAAATATGATTTCAAACTTTTATATACATATACAAAAAACTATAAACTAAATGAGAATTCAAAACATTAAGAGAATAAAAAAAAAATAAAAAAAAATATTAAATTTGTATTAAATTATTTACTCAAATTTTATTTTAAATTTTTGAGTAAATTTTTAATTGCGTCAATTAAAAAATTACTCGAATTTGTTTTAAAAATTTAAACAAGTGATTACTTAAATTGGTTTTCTCGATATTATTTTCTGTGTGTGGTAAAGGGTATAATGAGTTTGTGCTGATGTTTGTAACTACTTGAAATATTGGTCCTAGACCCAAGTATACCAATCGACTCAGAATCACTTTCTGAGACGATTTAGCGATGTCCGTTCGTCTGTCTGTCCATATAAACGTTGTGAGCATGATACAGGTCGCAATTATCAATCGATTTGGCTGAAATTTTAAATTTAAGCTTCATTTGGCATTAAGAACGAAGCCTATAGAAATTGGAAACAATCAGTCCATGTTTAGACCTAGCCCCCATACAAAGGTCCGCTTTATTTTTGCACAAATAGCCGTATTATAATAGGTGTCCCTCCGAAACTTGGCAGGTAAACATATTTTGTATTCAAAAATCATCATTCCAAATTTTAAAGGAATCGGACTAGTTTTTCTTGTAGTCCCCATTAGAGATGTGCGCGTGAGTGATTTTTGACTCACACTCACTCACGCTCATGATAGGAATTTTTGAAACACACACACTCACTCGCGAGCATATTTTTTCTACTTACGCTCACTCACAATCACGTGAGTAAATTTAATACAACTCACACTCACGTGCATTCACGCAAGCTTCACTCACACTTACGTTGACTCACACTCACGAAACTCTTATTTATAGAAAAAAAAAAAAATCACAAACTAAAATTTTTAAAATTCTCTTAAAATTTTCAGCAAAATTTAAAGTTTTGCGAAATTTAACATTTTTTTTCTCTTAATCTTAAGTTAAGCCATATTTTAAAATTTTTTTGTTGCTTTTTTTGGTACGAAAGGAAATATGAAGAGAAAATAAATCACGCAAACTCACGCAAAAAAATCGACTCACGCACACTCACTCCCGCAAAAATCTTACTCACGCGCACTCACTCACACAATTTTTTTCTTCACTCACACTCACTCACTATCATGTGAGTAAGATTGAATACAGTCACACTCACGCGTGATCACGCGTGAATCAGCCTCTAATCTGCTCTTGTCCCCATACAATGAAATCATGAAAATTGAAAATATTTCATCAAAATTTTGTTTGTATGTGTCAAATGTGTGGTTTGGTGGACTAATTAATTCTGAATATAATTGGACCATTTTTGGACTTATACCCATATAAAAATTTCGCCCGATATTCTGTAAAATCGGTCTATTGGCAACAAAAATGAGCAAATTTCAATAAAATTTTGTTTGTGTATGTTTTCTATACTAATTAAAGATCTAACGAAATACGGATACTCCATGTTAGGACTTAGGAACCATTTCCCGGAAAACACTGGTGTAGGGTATCAAATGGTCGGCTAAAATTTTCATACTTGTTTTATTTACAGTACAGTAGTAAATTTCAGTAATAATTACTGTTTTATGAGTATTTGTCATGTACTAAATATTAGTAACAAACAAATTCCTGCACTAAAACCTTAGTACTCGTAGCTAAATTTTTAGCATTGAATACCCACTTTTTTTTAGTGTACCCATCTTCTTCTCAGATTTTTTCCAATGAAGAATTATTAGATTTTTTCTAATAAAAAGTTTTCATATTTTTCCTATAGAAAAATTGTTAGATTTTCTATAAAAAAAAAATTGTTAGATATTCCTATAAAAAATTGTCAGATTATTCCTACAAAAAAATTCTCAGATTTTCCCCAAAAAAAAAAAACACGAAGAAAATTCCAAAAATTATTCCTATTGAAAAATTTTCAAATTTTTCGTCTAAAAAAAATTCCAAAATTTTTTTGTCTAAAAAAATTTCCAAATTTTTTGTCTAGAAAAATTCCCAAACTTTTGCCGAGAAAAATTCTCTATTTTTCTTAAAGAAAATCATTATTATTCCGAGACTTTTTCATATAGAAAAATTTTAACATTCCAAGAAGATTTTTCTTTAGAAAAATTTTAAGATTCTTAGACATTTATCATAGAAGACTTTGTATAAAAAACTTTCCCTATAGACAAATTAAAATTATTCTTATGTTTTTTTTTTAATTTTTCCTATTAAAAAATTTAAAATTTTTTTCATAAAGAAAAATTTGAACAAATCGATGCCATTTAACTGCAAATTTCTTGAACCACATGGATATTTAGTAGAGTCCGACCGAATATTCGGTTTCGGCCGAATAATGGGCTTTCGTCCTCTATTCGGTATTCATCAAAATTTTGGCCGAATATTAGCCGAAGCCGAAACTTTTTGGTATTTGAAAAAATATGTAAAAAAGTCGCTGAATTTTTTGATTTCGTATTTCATTACACTTGTTTCAGTTCAATTGAAGAAAATGTTACAAGTTTATGCAATAAATATAAAACTGTTTCAGTTCAAAAATTATTTTCACCTAATCTACAAACGAAATATACAATTTTTTTGTAAGTTTTTTAAAAAACATAAATGGTATTCATCTAACCGTATAAACACCTCGTATAATATGTAAGTCTGATAAATTTATACAATTAATGTCAAATTTATAAAAAAAAGGTTTGGTAAGTTTATACGGTATACTTGGTGTATACGAGATTAAATGAATACGGCCATATTGTTTTTTTCAAAAATACAACAATTCCTATGGTTTAAAAGCATTATATGCTGTATATTTATCTTTAACAACTTTTTAATAATTTTATTCATGCCAGGCGGTAATTTTTTTTAAGTTTCGGTTTCGGTTCGGTTTCGGCCGAATATTACTTTTTCGGCCGAATATTCGGTTCGGTTCGGCCTCGAAAACTGTTTTCGGTCGGACTCTAATATTTAGTTTATGTTGATTTCAGACTTACGACAACAAATATGCATTTGCATAAAAATTCGGACCATGGTAATGAGATATTAAAATAATTAAAATTTTTCTTAGCTTACGAAAAATTAATGGTCAAATGAATTAGAGGTCAAAAAATGCGGATTTCTTCTACTTTATTTAATTTTTATACCCTCCAACCACAGTATGGGGGTATACTCACTTTGTCATTACTTTACGTTACCCCCACCAAAAAAAAAAAAGACGCCCCTGTTTTTTTTTTTTTAACGTGTTGGAGGGTATAAAAAATTCGGCACAGCCGAATTTAACACTCTCACTTGTTTTTTTTTTTGTTTGGGTTGTTGGAAAAATTAATTGATTACTGAATAAAAACTACTGGACCATTTTTAAAATTCTGAATTTAGAATAATATGTATGTACGTGTGCACTAGTGTATTCAAAAACCGGTCATTTTCAAAAACCGGTTTTCGGTTTATTCGAAAAAACCGGTTTTTGGTTTCGGTTTTAGCAAAAATTTTTTTCAGGTTAAAAATAATTAAATTTAATTATATTTTTACAAAACAGGCATAACCCAATAAACACAAAATCGATAAGTCATAGCGAAAATAGTATCATCTGTATGACACCGTTAACTTCGCACAATTTCGCTGAAAACTTCGACAGGAAGTAACAATTAAATTTGAATTCTTCGCAATTGTGAGCGGAAGTCCGTAAAGATTTCAGATTATTTCAAAAGCATAATTTAAAAACATGGTTTGCCATATAACTGCAAGGTGCCAAATTTAAAAAAATATATATTGATTTCAATGTTAAAGGAAGAGACGGACATCCGGAACTCGTTGATATATTGATATTGACATACCAACATATCCACAAACTGATTATGGTAGTATCGCTAAGTTATGTGAGTGTTTCTAAAAAACTGTGTAATGTCAATACATATTTTAACTCATTATATTAAACCTATTTATAAAAACCGGTTAACCGACACAAAAAAAACCGGTTTCTCGAATATTCGAAATTAAAAACAATTCAAAACCGGTCGAGTTCCTAAAAATGAAAAAAACCGGTTAACCGGTTTTCGGTTTTGAATACTCTAGTGTGCACGGTTATAGCCAACGTGGGCAAAACAAAACATACTGTAAATACAACATGTCGGGCCAATGTTGTCAGAAAAAAAGGTTAAATACAGGCTCCTTTAAATTTGACTTAATTCCTACAAACCTCGCATAAAGAAAAAAAAAAAAATCGCTAAATTAACATCGCTACTTTCGTTCGTTACGTTATTTCATTTCAAAATTCAACTATGACACACTATTCAAAAAAACTTATAACAAGTAGAATGGAGAAATATTTAACAGAGATATATTAAATAATACTCTCATTTCTTTGAATAAATTTCAGAACTCTCACTTTTTTTTGCGCATATAAATTCGCTATTTTCAACCCGCAAATCTATCTATTCGTATCTATAAAGGTGTTTGTTCTTTTGTAATTTTAAATATATTCCACTATATTTGTGTTCGTTATTTCATATAACGAGGGTAAAAAACAAATTTCGTGTAATTCTCAGAGTGCGAAAATTTTATTGTAAACAAAATGGGGGTTGGTATAGGGTAGTTTCTCTCAAATAGTTTGTGGGGGGTTTTTCGTTGTTTCACTTTTATGCAGTTGTTTTGTATTATTGTTGTTTTTGTTTTGTTGTTGTGTTTTTTTTTTGTTTTAATTCAATTCCATAAATGGGGGTTGTTGGTGGCTGTCATTTACACAAAAATTTTATGGAATTGAACAGCTTTTTTAGTTTTACCAGTGCTACAAAACAAAAATAAGTTGTTGCTTTTGTTATTAATGTTGTTGTAATAAAACAGGTATTAAAATAAAATAAAATATGTTATAAAAAAAAAAAAAAAAACTAAACGTTGCTTTTAAACGATGTTATTATTGCGATTCTTTTTTGTTTGTTTTGTTGTTGGGGGGATTAACTTGACAGAATGAAATTAAAAACCCCTAAACAGTGGGGTTAGAAAACAAACAGTGAAAATTTGACGAACCTGAGAATTTTTCTATACAATCAAAAAAGACGTATGTAACTAAAATTTAGGAAAACAAATTTTCTTTAAAATAGTTGATGAGTTTTCCCACAATTTAGTAAAATTTAACTAAAAGTTGGAACAATTTTTTAACTAATAAGGAAGGTCTTTCACAGGGCACCCACCGATTGTCTGAAACTTGCACATAGGAAAGAAGAGAGCAAAATAAAAGTTACCTGTTTTTTTTAGCTGCCCAATCTCACATTTAGTGGGTCAAAGGGGAGGGGAAAAAACGGAATTTTTTCGTTTTTTGAAGATTTTCCCATTTTTTCAAAAGAAACTACATATCCTCATATTCCACACCAAATAACCCGCTACAGAAAAACATGTGTCCCGTAAATTTCAGAATAGGTTGTTTGGATAGCCCTATATGGAACTAAGAAAATAGCGTTTTTGGTTTTTCAAATTTTCAAAAACTGGGCTTAGAAGGCGTGGTCAAATATTGGAAAAATGGTCAAATATGTGGCGAGTTGCCTTGATTAAATATTTATCACATTAAAACGGAATGCACCACAATCTCAAAAATTTACATTCTTATTGTATGGGCTATCGATTAGAATTTTTTTTTTAAATTTTCAGAACCCGTTCTGAAACTTTCCATTTTTTAAAATGTCAATTTATTAAAAAACATGCCACTTTTTTTTTCTTTTTTAATTTTTTTTGTTTAAAGTTTAGATGTTTGTCCATCCACACAAAAAAATCAGAAACATGTTCGTCGTTTTTTTTCGAGAAAATCGCATTGGAATTTTAAATTTCATAACAATTTTTTAATTTGCTTGTATTTTTTTGTTTTAACATGGCGAATGAGTATTAAACATTTGCATAAATGTTACACTCAAAATAATGCATTAGTAGATTTACTAATTTTTTTTTGCTAATGCTGGTTAGCTAACTTTTAGCAAATTTTTAGTTGAGATTAGCATGTTAGCAAAAATATCTTGTAAACTTCATTTAGCGCATTAGCAATTTTAAACAAAATTTTAACTAATTTTTTTTTGCTAAATTTAAAATTGAGTTGACCAAAATTTTACAAGCGTTTTTGCTAATATTAGCAAAAATAAATGGTAAATATTTTTTTATTTTCAGAAAACTTAAAATGTCGCTATCTCGGAAACTAAGCCAGCTAGAGTAAAATGGAGGTCATTTTTGGTTCTCGGGCTCTCATAGTATAGCCGGTCCTCTTTACATGTGTGGACCCTAATGGGTCCTAACTTTGGATCCAAAAAAGTTAGCATTCCCGAAAATTTTAAAATGCTCATATTTTGGTAAATATTGCCGACACAACAAAAAATCCAAAAGCATTTTTGTAGCTCTCAACACGTAACAAGACCGCAAATTAATCAAAAGCTCTCCGAGTAATATTTTTGAAGTTATCGAGTTTTATAGGGCTCAAAACCGCGGTGGTCCCCTAAAATCACGTATCTCTAAAACTAAGCAAGGTAGAGCGAAACGGGAGCAAATTTTGGATCAAAAACTATGACGATTTTTAAGGAACCCAACTAGGTCTGGGCCCATCGGGGTCTGGACCTATCGGGTCCGAACCCAATGGGGTCCTCAAATGTGTATGAACTAAGTTGAAATAAAAAATTTCAGTTAACTAATTTTTGGCCAAACATTTTTGCTAACTTTACCAAAAAAATTGTGGGTTCAAAATCAGCAAATTTTCTTTTAGGTTTACAAGCTTTTTTTGCCAACATTACAGTTTTTTTTTGAGTGTACTCATACGCTATGTTGAAACAAAGAAAATACAAGCAAATTACAAAATTGTTATGAAATTTAAAATTCAAATGCGATTTTCTCGAAAAAAAACGACGAACGTGTTTCTGATTTTTTTTTTGTGTGGATAGACAAACATCCAAACTTTAAAAAAAAAATTAAAAAAAAGTGGCCAGATTTTTGATAAATTGACTTATAAAAAAAATTGAAAATTTCAGAACGGGTTCTGAAAATTTTCCAAAAAAAAATTTTAATCGATAGCCCATACAAAACTATATAAGAATGTAAATTTTTGAGATTTTGGTGGATTCCGTTGTAATGTGATAAATATTTAATTACGGCAACTCGCCACACATTTTACCATTTTTCCAACATTTGACCATGCCTCCTAAGCCTAGTTTTTGAAAAATTGAAAAACCAAAAAACGCAATTTTCTAAGTTCCATAAAGGGCTATCCATACAACCTATTCAGAAGTTTACGGTACACATGTTTTTTTCGCTGGATATTTGGTGTGGAATGCCTCATATATAAGTTTTTCATTCCGTTTGTAACACATCGAAATATTGGTCTAGGACCCCATAAAGTGTATACATTTATGATCCTCGATCGATTTTAAGTCGATCTAGCGATGTCCGTCTGTCTGTCTGTCCGTCCGTAGAAAACACGCTAACTTTTGAAAGACTTTACAGAGGCTACTGAAGTTTGGCATATATGTTGGTCATTTACCTGGTCAGGTTGGTATTGCAGTCCAGCCAAATCGGTCCAGTGCACTATAGGAAATTTTACCCATTTTTTGGCCAAAAGTCAAAATTAAAATTTTTGCAAACATTATTTTTTTTTACATTAATATAAAAAAAACTTTACAAAGCAAACAATTCTTTCACAATTTTTCAACAGAATTGATGTACTGTCATTTTATCAGTAGTTTTTCTTGCAATTTCTTAATTAGTTATAAAATAACGATTGAGTGCAGTTAATTTTGTGATATCTTCTAACAAAAGTTTTTATATTAAGAATTTATAGTTATTAAAAACTAAAAAATGGAAAATAGTGTTGAAGGTGAGTACTTTAATGATAAATAGTGAATTGTTGGTGAACTCATCTATTAGATCGATTTAATTGGAAAAATTGAAGTGACCTTAAGATGAAATTATTGAAGTATGAATTGGAGTTTTATTTTGACTTTAAAAAAAATGATAGCATATGTTAGCTATAAAACCATAAAAGTTCTCTAGGACAATCAATTACCTTCCGAATTTAATAAATTTCAAGGTCGGATATGTGCAAACTTTTTTTAAAAACGCTTTTTTCCAGGTGACTACACAGAAAAAAAAAATTTGTCAATACAATTAATTTCATTGTTAATACAATTAAACATTTAATTGAAACTGAGCCTACTTTGGATTTTGTCAATACAACATTGACTTTTGTAACTTAAAAAAAAATATCAACTCATTTTTGTCAATTAAATTCATTGTTGTATCAACAATGAAATTAATTGAAAAGTTTGTAATAAATTATATTAACGGAAATAAGCAGGCTTTAATGTCATTTTATAAAAAAAAATCTAAAAATAGAACAAAAAAAAATCTAAAAAATTAAAAAAAAAAAAAAAAAACATTAGCCGGCAGCTGGAATCGAACCCGCAACGAACATGATACGAGTCACTACCACCGTGCTATTCCTTGTATATATTTGTAGTTGACTATACGCGTATATTAAATGAAATAAACCGGTTTTAATGTCATTTTATTTTAA
Source organism: Pegoplata infirma (assembly GCA_963921195.1). Lineage (NCBI taxonomy): Eukaryota > Metazoa > Arthropoda > Insecta > Diptera > Anthomyiidae > Pegoplata > Pegoplata infirma. The sequence goes on from OY992540.1 coordinate 85,621,581, forward strand.
AAAAATATAAAAAAAAAAAAAACATCTAGCGGCAGCTGGAATCGAACCGGCAACCAACATGGTACGAGTCTAGCACACTACCACCGTGCTATTTCTCATATATATTTTACTTGACTTAACGCGTATAAAAGGTATTGCAGAATAGCAAAACAAAAATAATTTAAAATAAAAATAAATAAAAATAAAAAAATGTTTCCGCCAGCTGGCAGCGAACCCGCAATGTTCATGATTTGAGTCTAGAACACTACCACCGAGCTATCGTCACATAAATTTGAGCTTCATTAAATGAATTTATAAGGTGTCTGTGTTATCAATGAGCATTTTGTGCGTTTTTTAACAATGATTTTAATTGATGCATTTAATTGGAAATTAAATTGGATTTTTGTCACATTAACTATATACATTGTTGATACAATTAAAAACGTTGTTGAACTGGAAGTTAGTTGCTAACAATTTGTTTTGTTACTTTTGATTTCACGATATTTTTTTCTGTGTACTGAGTGCCAAATGCAGAGTTATTTAATACATGGCGAGATAAATAAAACAAAGGTGGATAAGGAGCCGCTATTTCTGGCCATTTCTTTTTATATATTGCTGAGAGTGATTGTTTCGAAAACTTTAAACAATATATAAAGGAGGAATTAAGAATATTTTGTTCAAAAATAAATATGAAAAGGCTTGAAAGTTGTAGAGTTTGAAAGTTTTTGAAAAACAGCATGCTGTTTGGCTTAAAGGCAACAATCCGATAAGAAAACGTGAAACGCAGCCTGTCTCAACTTAATCGAAACCTGGGCGACCGCAATTAACTTTTTTGTCAAAATCTGCGAGAACAAAAAGACGAGTTACAACAGAAATATCTAAAGATCTAAATAGGGAAGTTGAGCCCCAAGCTCTTGCTTCATCTGCGGCTGCTCGTAGTGGCATTTGAAATGTAGTTGACGTCATGGAACTCGAAAATCAAATTTTTGAATTAAATCCTTATTAAAAAGTAGCTTTGTTTGACACTTCTTAAAATTGTTAAAATAATTTTCTACTGTTATCTTCGAAAATTATTGTACACTCAGAAAAAAAATAGTAAAAAAACAGTTTAGAAAACCAGATAATCTATCAAAGATCTAAAAAATCTTAGATGCGGAAACTTATAACCCGGGAAACCTGTTTGGAACTAATTACAAGTTAATTTTTTAGGTAACTTTACTAAATTTTTTTTTTGAGTGTATGAAAAACTTTAAGAGTCACTCCATCCCTCTAAAGAGTCTTCCAAAAGTCAAATCAAAAAAAAATCATTCAAATCGGTCCAGCCGTTTGGCTGTAAATAATTTTGGCCAAAAAAAGGGTAAAATTTCCTATAGTGCAGTGGTTCAAAAGTTATGAGCAAAAGAGTAAATTTCGGCAAGGGTTTTTAGCGAATTTACGAGATAAAAAACACGATAACTTTCGAAAGACAAACAATGCCGTTCCCCAAGTCTGTTTGGTATTGAACTTCAGCTCAATCGGTCCAGTGGTTCAAAAGTTATAAGCAAAACTCTGAATTTCAGATTGGTTTCATCTTAAATGCCACGTGTTAAACAAGTTTTAGAAGCATTGGTGGTAACTTAACAATGCTTTTCAAACTTGTTTAGTTTAAAAGCAATGCTTTTTAAACTTGTTTAGTTTTAAAAGCATTGGTAATTTAAAAATTACACTCAAAAAAAATTTTACACTCAAAAAAAAATTTACACTCAAAAAAAATTTTACACTCCAAAAAAATTTAGTTTTTTTCACAAAAATTATTTTTTTTTTGTGTACATACGTACGTGCTTTCACTCAGAAATATTTTTACAGTAAAAAAAAACATTACACTCGAAAAAAAAATTTACGCTCAAAAAAAAAATTAGTAATATATTTTTTTTTTTTTTTAAATGACAAAAACAGAGTTTCTTACTCAAAATAAAATATTTCTAATAAAAATTGTTAATTTTTTTCACTTTAAAAAATGTACTATCCTTTAAAAAGGATAGTACATTTACAGTGTCAGTCAAAAAAATAGCAGCAATGACAAAATCTCTATTCATTCAATTAAAACAAAATATTATGTGCGTATTTGTTTAAAGTAAATATGCAAAACTCTTATACTAAGTATATACCCCTTAAATATTTTTACTTTTTCCAAAAATTGTGGACGGTTCTTTTTTAATGATCGATATTTTAAAAAAACTCTGAATCAGTGCAGTCAATAAAATAGCACCGAATGACAAAATTTCTTTAAAAAAATTAATATTGTTTTAATTATTTAAATAAAAGTGTTAAATATTAAAGAAAGATTGTTTTTATTTATAAAAAAATTTAATTCATTACAAGATTTGACATTTATTTTCAAAAAATATGACGTGGAAGGTATTACACTCCTCAAAAACGTGCTTTTGTAAAAAAATATGAAATCTGAACATAAACCATATTCTGAAATAGAAAAATTGGTTGGATGCGCTTATAAAATGATTGGAAATTCAACAAAATTAACTTTAGAGCTTGAAAAACTTAGTCACAAGCGATATTTGTCACCATTAGTGGTTAGGTGTTTGTAATGACAATGGAAGAAAGCCCCATCTACGGCAGCTCCAGAGCTAAAAAAGGACAGCAAATGGCGAAAATGGTTGTCAAAGATTACAAAACAACAACATTAACGCTTGTAGATTCGGAAAAGTGCGCCTACTCTCACTTAAGCATGCTGCAAGTCGTTTGAAGTTTGCTAACAGTAACTCAGAATGAACAGCTTAAAAGTGGATCAATGTTCTATGAACAAATGAACCCATTGTTGTTTTATTTTGAGACATAGGATCACATACCTACGTTATAAGACCCTAAAACGCGGAATTCAATCCAAAATTCGAAATAAAAATAACTTAAAATGGTGATTATGGTGTGGGGGATATTTTCCTCCTGATGAGTGGGGTTCATATATTGGACCATGGCTGACATATTGGACTGGATCAACCGTGGATATACACTTTACGTTTAAATCCTCCAGAAAGTAATGTTACCATAAGTTTCTGAGCAAATGCCACTAATTTAGGTCTTTTAGCACGTCAATTACCCAAAGCATGATGGGAAATTGGCGAAAAATTGGGTCTGGACAATAAAGTAAACGTGATGGAATGGCCTGGTGAGTCCCCAGATCTAGACCAAATCGATAGTTAATGGACAGCTATATAGAAGGGATTGTTTCGAATACAACCAACTTGTAATAAAGCTCTTTGGGTGGCTGTTCAGCAAATCTGGAACTCAATTTCGAATTAAAGATCCCAAAATCTCGCAAATTCGGTACAAAAACGTTGTACAGAGGCAACTGTCAACAATGAGCACTCGACAAATTTTTTTTTTAATATTTAAAGATATCAAAACAATACTGAATTCATAATCCATTCGTTTTTCAAATTTAAGAATTAAATTTTAATACAAAATGTACTGTGGTGCTATTTTTTTGACTGACAATGAGTCTTTTTGAAGTTTTTTTAAAAACTCTGAAAATTTTTAATAAAATAAAAAACCGAATTAGCCTTTTCTTATGTAATATTGTTTCACACTCATGTAAGTATCTTATGACACGTTGGCAGTGGCATAAGTTAAAATTGTTAAAAAAAAAAAACCAACGAAGAAAATTTTGTTTTATCCTGGTGCTATTTTTTTGACCGCAGCTGTAGATTCGGCAAAGTCGAATTTAACTTTCCTATTTGTTTTGTTAAAAAAACAGGAAAAACTGTCAAATATTGGTGAAATGGGATTACGAGACTTTTTCTAGTAAGTTGACAAGGTTGTTTTTAGTGTGTGAGAATTTTATAAAAATTTGCATTTTTTTATGTTATTTAAAAAAAATGCAAATTTTTAAACAAATTTTTTAAAAAAAATTTACACTTACTTTAAATTCATAAATCACTTTTAAACAGCTTTTGATGATTTCAATGATTTATAGTTGATTTTTTTTGTTGTTTGTGTTGAATATTTATATAAAACACTTTCTTTTTTTATTTTAAAATATTTATAATATATTTTTAATATATAATTTTGCACACAATTCACAAAAATATATATTTTTTTTTTTTCTTTAAACATTCACATTCAAATTTTTTGTTATTATACAAAACAGAAAAAAATTACACTTTCATAGGAAATTTTTTGCCAACAATAAAAATGTATTTTTTTTTATTTTTTACCTAATAGAATTATAAAACAAATTTTACACTCAAAATAATCACTCTGTTAAATTACAGAGATACTCTGCTGAGCCAGCAGAAAATACCATAGATTTCCAACCAGCAAGATTTTTTGTTATTTTACGAAGAAAACTCTGTAAAATGATTTCGATAAAAAAAAAACTGTAAATTTACAGAATCATCTGTAAAATATTGATAAAAGCGACCAGAATTTTACTATTTTATTAACTATTTGATTTCTGATCAATTTCTCTTTCCTTAATGTGTAAGTAGTGTTGACAATTGGAAAATGCCACCGAGTAAATTTCTCCGCTTTAATGCTTCCAAATTGTAAATTTACTTTTTTTATTTTTGTAAAAATTACGATAGAGGTATTCAGAGTCTTGTTGCCAGCCCTGGCAATGTAGCAAAAGAGTACTTCTTTCAAAAAATACATGTGTTTTGAAAAGTAATTTTGAAAAGTGCTCTTTTACCACCAGTGCCAGGGCTGGCAAGCAAGACTCTGAATACCACTGATGTATTTTACGAGTACCTCCAATTTTACCCGACATCCTCGTAAAATTTACCAAGTTTAATTGTAATTTAAGACGCTTTTTAAAGAGCGGTTGAAATATTTGGGAGTTTTTTGAAGAGTTTTTATTTAAAAACTGTATTACAGAGCAATAAGTAAAATTACAGTTGAAATTTAGTATTTTGGTTACGAGAAAATGTATAAAATCTGTATTTTAACAAAAAACGGCGTTTATTATCTGTAAAATAGAGATTACAAAGTAAAAAGTAAAATTACAAATAAAATTTCGTTTTTCGGTTACAAGAAAATACAAAGTATATTCTTAAAATCTGTATTTCGACAGATAACTTTGTCAAATGTCTGTCGAATTGAGATAACAGTCATTTTACAGAGTTTTTAACAGAGTAATTATTTTAAGTGTAGATTTAAATTTTTTTTTATTGTAGATTAAAAAAAAAAACACAAATAAAATAGTTTAAGGTCAATTGAAAAAAAAACGCGAAAATAAAAAAAAATAACAAAATCTTTATATAAACACAAAAGAAGTATTCAAAATAATAAACTGAACTGAAAAATAAAATTCAAATACAGCAAATAATAATAAAAAAAAAATGTTTTATTGAAAGAATAAAAAAAAAAAAACTTAAAGCGGAAATTTTAAAATAATTACTTTTTCAATGTCAAGTGAAAAGTAATGAGGTTTTTTGTTTATTCAATAATTTTTTTTTTTCACTTTAACAAATTTTTTGCTATTTTTTTTGTATGAAATATTCTATTTAAAAATGGCACACATGCTGTTTATTATTATAAAAAAAAATTATTAAAATTCAATTTGTAGACCGACCGTCGATATAGATTTTTAAAATTTTCTTAAATCTTTTTTTTTTTTTCATAGATTTCTTAACGCAAAAACGTAAAAATGACAGTAGTTTAACGTACGACTAGAACTAGAAAACTAAATGAAATTAGCTAAAAGATTTTTAAAAAAAAAAGTAAAAGAGAGGGAGAGATAAACGAACCGAATCAACAACAAAAAAACGTAAAACAAACGTCAAAGTTTTATAAAAATAATGACCCATACATACAAACACTCTTGTATAAAATTTTGTAAAAAAAAAAAATTATAAACAAAAAAAAAATCGGAATTACGTATAAATTAGTAACGTAAAAAAAAGTAAATTTTATTAAATAATATCTTCTCCATATTAATAATAAGTTTTATTTAGTCATTCCGTAGTTGTTGTTGTGGTATCTTGACATATTAACAATAACAACAAAAGAGAAAGAGAGATTAAATAAGTGGGTGTAATAAAAAAAGAGAGAAACAGTAAAGAAATTAATTAAAATATTAAGATTTTTCAACAGTTATTAAACAATTTGAAATATCTAAACAAAAATTAAAATTTTTTGTTTATATCCTGCTGTTAATAAAATTTACAGCAGGATAATTTTCGTTAACATTATAATGCTAACATGTTTCAATTCCATTATGTTTCTTAACATAACGTAAAATTAACAGAAGTATTTATTAACGGTCAAATTTTCAAATATCATAACCGTTAACGAAAGTAGGTTTCAATTTCATTTTGTTTCATAGCATAACGTTAAACTAACAGAAGGATTTTTTTAACGGTAAATTTTATAAACAAAAACATTTAAAAGAAAAAATGGTTAAATTTGTGTCGAGTTGCCTTGCAGAAATATTTATCAAATTAAAACGGAATGCACCACAATCTCAAAAATTTACGTTCTTGTATAGTTTTATATGGGCTATCGACAATTTTTTTTTTTTGAAAAATTTTCAGAACCTGAAATTTTCCATTATTTAAAAAAAGTCAATTTATCAAAAATCCGCCACTTTTTTTTTTAAAGAATTTTTTTGAAAGTTTAGTTGTTTGTCTATCCACACAAAAAAAAATCAGACATGAGCTAAACCATCTCAATTCAACCGAGGAGTTGACCGCACCCCCTCCAAATTTAATGAAATTAAGAACTGGGGTTTACTTTAACAAAAAAGAGATTTTGTCAATTTTTCAGGCTTTTGGTCATTCCAGTATTCGAAATATGCGGTCTTAAAAATTAACAATATCGTATATATTTGACAAAAGTGTTCTGACATGAATAAAGATATCTCGAAAAGAAATAACAATTCAGTAGCTGATTTCTGTAACTCTCGAATCGAAAGATTTCTCGCATGAAACATGTGAAATGAAACAAAAACATTGTAAATCGGCACAAAAACTGACTTTTCACATTTTACTGTTTCTGTAACTTTGTTGTTCGAAAACTTTTAAACTTTTTGGAATGATGCGAGAAAACCGTTTCTGTAAAGTAATTGGTCGAAAACTTTTCTATTTGAAGTGTCAAAAAAACTCACATTTTAAAACGGTGCGAGACTTCGACAAAAACCAATAAAAACATTAAAAAAATAATAATAAAATAAAAAAAATGGAGAAAAATAGTAAGAAAAATACAAATTACTTGTTTTGTGTTTGTATAAATATCTAATTTATTATATTTTTTCACAAATTTTAGAAAAATCAAAGAATCTCTAAATTCAAAAATTATGTTATTAATACAACACTATACATTATCATCAACAATGTGTAATTTTATTTTTTTTTATATTTATTTTATTGATTTTAAATGATCCATAAACAATAATTTGAATTGCTCCGTGTTTTTTTTTCTGTTTTGTTACTATTTTCTCACAGTGATTACTTTTTTGACAGCTATCTTGGAATATTCCAAAACAAACGCTGGCTTTTTCGCATTAACATACAGAAACAGTTTTTATTCCAGAGTCGAGAAACGGTGGAATTTTTTATTTCATATTTTTCGATGCGAAAACTTCTCACTTTAATTACAGAAACGGGCTACAGGTCTCATTCAGGTTTAAAATAATAGGTTATGAGACAGCCTTTAAAACTGCATTCCCCAAGTTTTTTTTTTTGAAAAATGTCAAAGGTCATTGGTTTAAACCTTAATTTTTGGAGAGCTATATATCAAAAAACGATATTTTTAAAATTTTGGAAAAAATACGTGTGTTAAGAATCACCTATACTACTTAAGTTTAAGTTTTCAGGATGGAGACTTCATTGGAACTTTTTATATTAATAGAAACATTGTGACAGGAAAGAAAAAGCGGTGTAATTTCCCTTTGAAAAAAAAATATTTTTTTTTGTCTTTGAAATTCTGGTACCAAAATTCATTTTTCTGAATGATTTTGACGTGCTGAGTCCAAATATGACCTTTGAACTGGCCTATCGCTATAGGTGACCCTTAATAACATATATTTTTTTTACAAAATTTTAAAAATATTGTTTTTTGAGATATAGCTCTCCAAAAATTAAAGTTAAAACCAATGACCTTTAATAAAAAAATCTTGGGAAATACCACTTTAAATGGTGTCTCATTACCTATTATTTGCAACCTGATTAAGACCTGTATTGTTATTACTTTTCAATTATCTTTTTTTTTATCTCAAAACACTTTTGTCAAATATATACGATTTTGCAAATTTTCAAAACCACATATCTCGGGAAGAAAAACTACCAGAAGTCCAAAATTTTGGCACTATAATTTTTTTGTAAGGGCCCAACTATATCCAGGTTTCATCAAATTCAAAAGGGGTAAGGTCAAAAATGCTATTTTTTTCGGTTGAATTGAGGTGTTTTAACTCACATGTGTTCTTCGTTTTTTTTTTCGAGAAAATCGCATTTGAATTTTGAATTTCATAACGATTTAGTAATTTGCTTGTATTTTCTCGTTTCAACATAGCGTATGAGTAACATATATGCAAATATTTAATACTCATTCGCCATGTTAAAACAAGAAAATAGTACAAGCAAATTAAAAAATTAAAATTAAAATGCGATTTTCTCGAAAAAAAAAACGAAAAACGCGTGCCTGAATTTTTTTGTGTGATTGGACAAATAATTAAAAAAAAGTGTCCGGATTTATGATAAATTGACAGAAAGGGTTCTGAAAATTAAAAAAAAAAAAAAATTTAATCGATGGCCCATACAAAACTATACAAGAATGTAAATTTTTGAGATTGTGGTGCATTCCGTTTTAATTTGATAAATATTTAAACAAGGCAACTCGACACAAATTTGACCATTTGAAAAATTTGAGGACGACTCCTAAGCCCAGTTTTTGAAAAACCAAAAACGCAGTTTTCTTAGTTCCATATAGGGCTATTCATACAATCTATTCAGAAATTCACGGGACAAATGTTTTTCTGTAGCGGTACATTTGGTGTGGAGTGCCTCATATATGTGTGAAGTTTTATTTTTTTTGTTTTGAAGTTCGTCAAAAAACTTTTTTTTGATATTTTTTGGATTTTGGAATGTTTTTTTTTTTTTTTTTTTAATTTTCAAAGTTCCGAATTTTTTTAAAGTCCCAGACACAATTTTTTTTTTTTTAACTTTTTTTCGGTTTGTGACACAAAAAATAATTCTAAAATGTTATTAGAAAAAAAATAGCAAAAAAAAATTTTTAAGTCGCGACTTCCGGATTTTTTTTAAAAAAAAAGTCCCAAGTCGGTTTATAGTAGAAAAAAAAATTTGAAAAATTTTAACAAGGAACGTCTTTCACAGGACACCCACCGATTGTCCTGAAATTTGCGATTAAGAGGGGATCAAAATAAGAGTTACCTGTTTTTTTTTTAGCTGCCCAATCTCACATTTAGCGGGTCAAAGGGGAGGGGTAAAAACGGGATTTTGGAGGATTTTTATTATGAACATTTAATACAAAAAGGTTTTTCGAAGGCCTGTCAAATGCCGTATCGATTGTGTCCAAATTCGGCTTCCTTAAGTTCGTTATCGTCAAAAAAGTACAAACGTTACGAACCCCAAAATCATATATAATAGTCTCTATTAAAATTAAGCTAACCCGTATTTTTGCGTTTGGCGAAATTCCAGCTAGTTTGGCTTTTATTCGGATTTTCCCGAGAGCCCATATTTTTTCATAAGGTGGCAACCTATTTTTAATTTAAGATTGGGCAGCTAAAAAAACAGGTAACCCTCATTCCAATATTCAAGTTACAGGATTATCGCTGGGTGCCCTGTGAAATACCTTCCTTGTAAGTCCTGAAAAAAATTCAAAAACAACCTTTTTTTGAATTGAAATTTAGAATGTCCTTTAAACGCTGTTAAAAGTTTTCGTGTTGTCGGGCAATAAATTTTCAAAGTAAGTGATAAAGCTAATTTTTGAAAAATTTTGAAAAAAATCAAATTTATGGCGGAAAAAACCGCTTTCTAAAATTTTAATAGCGTTAAAAGAGATTCTAAACTTAAAAAAAAAATTGTTTTTGTTAATTCAATCATTACCAGTTTTTATCCATGTAGTTAATATACGATTTTTAATTAATTTTTTTTTGTGTGTAACTAAACGGTTCGTTAAAACCGCGAAACACTGTGCATATACACAAAATACCGCTGGCTAAATAAATTCCAAGAAACATAATGGAATTTGAATTTGGGGTTTCTTCAGAATTTATACGATTTTGCGCACTTTCAAATATTTTTTGTGTTAAATAACGAAAAATAAAATTAAAAAAAAAAATATAGCAAAAATAAACAAAATTCAAAGATGTGTATATTGTTTTGACATGGCAACCCCCAACTTTTTCTCCCTATATACAATCATCATGTACCAAGTACATACAGTAGTCACCAAAAGTCTACGTACGACTATTTAGTAGATGTAATTCATTAATTAATTATATACTGCAACAACCAAAATCGGAATGGGATGCAACGAAAAACAAATGAAAGTTAACATATTCCATAATAAAACCCTCAAGGTTTTTTTTTTAAGTTCAGCACTAGATTTATTTTTCCACGCATTTGAAGTCGGTGAACTTTTATTGTAATTATAATAATTGCTTGAAAACTGTATAAGAGGCGTATGCCTATTATTCTAGCTCGAGGCCCAAAAATATTTCTATTTATGATATATTTATTTTTTTTTTTTTACTCAGGGGATGCCCCTACTAATGCAATGCATTGTGTTGATATCAGGAAAATAGGTTGTGAGGAGGAGGAAAGAGGGAGTAGTGTTTGTGGATATTTGACTTGAAGTTGTATTCCATCTTCGGTCGGATGTAGGTGGTATAAATAGTTAGGAGATCGGATGAGGTGAAGTACTTCTTGCACCGGTTTAAAAAACCGAGACACTTGAATGCTTCTTTCGACACTTGAAAAAACGTGTTTATTCCAACGGACATCGCACTGAATTTTCATGCCCAGAACATCAAAAGTGTCCGATTCCTCGATACCTATACCCCCCATTTGTACAGATGACGCTGGTGATTCCACATTCCTGTGGATCAACATACAACATTGGGTCTTGCGTGCATTAAACTTGACCCTATTCGCAAGACCCCACTCAGAGATTGTCAAAAGGTCCTGATTAAGTGTGTCATTCATAATCCGCCGATTGAAGGAAAATGAATGACAAATGTCGCTGTCATCTGCAAAAGAGTAGATAGGATTTGAAGTTTGACTTAGAAGGTCGTTAAGAAAAATAAGACAAAGGGTAGGAGAAAGAACAGAACCTTGCGGTACCCCTGATTGAAGATGAAACTCATCCGATGAGAAACCATCTATAACAACACGTATAGATCGGTTCCTGAGAAAACTCGAAATAAATCGAGAGAAGTCGTTACCGACACCGAAGGAATTAAGCTTAGATATGAGTGCACCGTGCCACACACAATCAAATGCCTTCGAAATATCCAGAGCAACCACCTTACTCTCACCAAAACGGTGGATCGAACGATTCCAACGTTCCGATAGGAACGCCATCAGATCCCCAGTAGAACGAGTTTTACGAAAACCATACTCTCGATCGTTTAAAAGTAAGTTAGCCTGAAGATACCTAACAAGATGGCAATTTAACATGCTCTCCATCACCTTCGAGAGCGCTGAGCATATTGCGATTGGGCGGTAGTTATCAGGGTTATTAGCCGCTCCCTTTTTAGGGATTGGCTGCACATTGGCAAACTTCCAACATGAGGGAAAGACTCCCGCACGGTAAGACGAGATAAAAAGGTTGGCCAGTGGACGTGCTAACGTTGTAGAACACTGTTTCAGCACCAGTGCTGGTATACCATTCGGCCCCGGTGATTTATTTACGTTAAGATCCGCAAGAACCCTTTTAACTGCACGTGCTCGGAAAAATATCCTGGGCATAGTATGGGATACCCTCTCGAGTTCGGGAAGTGGTTGATTGCTTTCCGACAAAAAAGAGTTTCTTGCAAAAAGACCAGCTAACAAGTTAGCTCTATCAACCGGTTCAGTGAATACTTGGCCGTCTTTTAAAAGAGTCGGGATAGAAGAACTAGCATTTTCCCTGACTCTTTTAACAAACGACCAAAAGCTCTTACTGCCCCGAGGAGCAGCAAGAACTTTAGCACGAAGTCGCTGTTCGTAAAGAAGCTTTTCACGACTAAGTACTTTTACACACTCGGATCTCGCCTGTTTGCGTAGCAGATCAGTATTGGCGTTTTTATTGTTACGCCAATTTTTGAATGCTTCCTCCCTGGATCTGACTGCGTTCCTGCAAGTCTGGTTAACCCATTCCTGCCTAATGGGTATTTAAATACCCAAAAAAGTGTTGATACTTAAAAAAATGTAGCGCGGGCTAGATGGAAGATATCGGGCTAATTCTTTTTTCATAAAAAAGAGAAGAGATTGGGCTAAATGTGAACATTTAACAAGATTTTTTTTTGTTTTGTTTAACTTTTGTTTTTCACTGACAAAAATCGAAGATTTTTCTTAATCGAAAATACTCAGGAAAAGTGCACCTATAACGTGGTGCGGGGGGGGGGGGGGGGGGGTAAGGACAATTTCGATTTTCACGAAAATTTATTGGAGTTATTTTGACACCCAATAGAAACTTTTTAGACCCCTTTCAGCTCAAACAAAAAATAAAAGTAAAAAATTACACGGCCTAATACCCATGTCATATCTCAGGTCGGAGCTGAGGTAAATTTTTTTTTATTTTTTCTAGCAACTTCTGTGGTCTTCTAGGTACACATGTCAAAATTTCATCAAAATCGTACGAGCCGATCAATGGGCAGGCAGTAATGGGTTAAACCAACATTTATCCTTTGGTTTAGCCGAAATGAGCTTTGATGGAATGAATGACTTCATTCCAAGCAATATAACGTTTTCAACCATTTTCGCTGCGGCGTCGACGTTGCCGTCGAGGAAACAAAGGTTCCAATTGAAACGCCGGAAAAAGTCGTTGAGCTCAGCCCAACGGGCCTTCTCATATACGAAAACTGAACGCTTCGTAGCTGTTGTTGAAACGTTACGAAGATCGGAGTACGAAAAGGATGCGGAAATGGTTCAATGATCCGAATTACCCAGAGGTGCAAATGTTTTTACTTCGTATTTGTCAGGTTGCGAAATAAGAAAGAGGTCGAGAGTATTTTGGTGTTCATTCCCAACGCCCGTTAAGAGCGTTGGTTCATTCACTAACTGCGACAGGTGGTTATGCGCGGCGAATAACTCAACGTATTCACCAATCGGAGACGAATGGTTTGAATGGAGAATCCATCAAATTTGGTCAATCAAACATCAAACCAGACATAATATTTCATATATTTCACAAGTAAAATGAGAAATACTACTATGAAGGTCCAAAATTTGTTTTTCAACAAAAATAACTCTTTTAAAGCAAAAATTGTACATACTAATCCACCACCGAGCTAGAATAATACTCTAATCGAATATATTTATATATAAAGGCCGAATAAATACATTTATTTAATTTAATTTATTCTGTAGAAACTATAAATATTCACATATATAAAAAACAGTTTTCATTAACAAGACAAACCGACATTTAAAATCCTACTGAAGATGACACTAACTGGGGTGTTTGAAACCGGTATAGGAAATACCAGAAATGTCTATAATTTTTAGAAATTCAATTTTTCTTCTGCATTTTTTCAACTTGAACCCTTATAACAAATATAATTAGAGCCCGTGCTCGATCTGTACTTACAGAAAAAATCAAATACATTTTATTGTTATGTACCTTTTGGTACTTAAAATAAAAAACACATTTATTTCTTAAATATTTGTACTTGTGCTATGATGCCACAGGTGATGACACAAGAAAGAGGAGAATCTCCCCTAATTTTCCTATTTTATTATTTTTACATATCAGGAAAAAAGAGGTAAGTTACCTCCTTTAAAAAATGTATCCTTTTATATGATTCAAAATTTTGAACAAAATATTTTGATAAAGTTTTCAAATGACATCCTTTTATCCTGATATGGCAAAATAAAAAAAATGGATTATTTAGAGGAGATCCTCCTCTTTCATTTTCCGTCACCAGTATCATCCCAGGACATGTACAAATATTTCAGAAATATTTTACAAAATGTATCCTTTAAAACTTTGAAGTCCTTTTAAAAAGAAACAGGATCCCGAAATGAAAAACTGTAAATGCAGTTTTACTCCATTTCATCTCTACTTTCGGACGTATGTATATCATTCGGTTCATGTTTAATATTGGCAGACGGACGGTGTTATTTTAACCTTGTCGTTAACGAATTACATCTATTATGTAGTCGTACGTAGACTTTTAGCGGCCACTGTATATACAAATTTCCAAGTATTTAGGTACTAATATTTTGTAATGATTTGTTTATTTCAGACTAAAAGAAGGCAAATAACAAACAACAACAAAACCAAACAACAACACCATAAACAAAACAAAAATTTGCATAAATGTGGTTTAATTCAGCTGCTGCTGCCGGTGGTTGTAAAAAAAGGAATTTTATTAAAAAAAGAAAAAAAAAATTATTTAAATTTCTTTAGAATACTTAATTTATTTTCTAACACGCAATTTGCGTTTTACAACAATTAATAAAAAAAAGAAATTTAAATTTGTATTTCTTTTTTTAATAACAAGCTTAACGATGACGCACACAATAACCCACCAACGAATCAACCTACCTGTTGTTACTTTAAAATCCCCAAAGAAATTCAAATCTTTCCAACGACAGCAACTTAATTCGTAGACAGTGTCTATCTCTACTATAAAAAAATAAATGCTACGTAATACGTACGAATATGGATAATGTTAACAACACCGTAAACGACGTAAAGAAACTTAAAACCCCTAATGTGAACACAGACAGTCAGACACACATCCATACAGAAAAAATACCAAGATCCACCGAGCCAAAGTAATTTTTACCCAAAAATAAAGAGGGGGAGTTTAAAATTTCAAAGAACTCGTACAATGTGTAAACATGGAACGCCGTCGCCACCAACATTTAATGTACACATAACAAAAACAACAAAATTATTCAAAAACAGTAGCTGTTAAGATATGAACAAACAAAATTAAAGAGAAGAAGAAGAAGAAAAGAGATTGTGTTAAAAACACAAAAACGTGTAGGAGTTTCTACTACGTTTCACTAAAAAAAAGCCGAATGGTTTTTTAGGGGGGTATGTTTAGTCAGAGATATTAAAATTAATTTACAGCAAAGGTCTAAAATGAGATCCAAAGTTAGAAATGTGGATTCACCCAAAACGGGAGGCGTTGGGTAGAACTTCCCCCATCGATAAAAGTTGAAAAACTTATCTATTACGATTTTTTGCATTTCCCCCACACTCAAAAAAATAAAAAAACTAAAGCGGTTCTCACCCTTGATAGAAAACAAAAAAAGAATCGGAGAAATAAAGAAAACAAGAAGATGTTTGACATGTATTTCTGTCAAACATTTTCTTGTTTTCTTCATTTCTCCGATTCTTTTTTTGTTTTCTATCAAGGGTGAGTACCGCTTAACTAAAAAATGGGAAAACTAACTACCCAATAAGCACTTTTAAAATTCAAGTGCAAATCAAGTATAAAGCAAGTGTAAATCAAGCCCTAAACTCCAGCCCCTGCTTGATTTATACTTCAATTACACTTGAATTCAATTCCAGCAAAACGGACACTGGAATTCAAGCCCTGTTTTTACAGCCTTATCACTGGTTTTACAGTGTAAAAACAGCGCTTGAATTCAAGTATCCGTTTTGCTGGAGAATACTATTGAATTCAAGTGTAATTCAAGTATAATTCAAGCACAGACTGGAAATAAGGGATTGATTTACACTTGATTTATACTTGATTTGCACTTGATTTTTAAAATTGCTTATTGGGTAAATTCAATGAAATTTTTTTTTTTTTTTACTTCAAAAAAAAAAAAAAAATTATCAATTTACCGCTGTCGGACAAGCAAAAACAGGGATACTTATTTTTTTTGCAAAAAAAAGTGATGGCAGAGCTATAAAATAAAATGAAGCTATAAAATCAAATAAAAATCGGCTGCAGAACACCTAAGGCGAGTTTTCAATTAAACATCAACAAATTTCTGAATGAAAAATTTCTTAGAATCTGAGACTTTTTTTCAATAGAAAAATTTTCGGATTCTAAGAACTTTTTTCCATAGAAAAAGTCTCAGATTCTTAAACTTCTTACTATAGAAAAAGCTTCACACTCTAAAGCATTTTTGAGATACTTTTCCTACAGAAAATGTTACAGATTCTTAAATAAAAAAAGTTTCATAGAAAAAGTTCTAGATTCTGAGAACTTTTTAACACAAAAAGTCTCAGATTCTGCGAAGTTTTTTTTTTAATATAAAAAGTCTCAGCTTCTGAGACCCTTTGTCCTGCAGAAAAATTCTCATACTCTGAGGCTTTTTTTCCGAGACCTTTTTTCTTATAGAAAAAGTCTCGGACTCTGAGGCTTTTTTCCTACAGAAAAAGTCTGAGATTTTGAGACCCATTCCTATAGAAATTCTAAGATTCTGAGACGATTTTCTCATGAGAAAGTCTTAAGTTCTAAGATCTTTTTCTTATACAGAAAAAGCACAATTTTCCATTTCAAACAATCGGTTCCAGAACCTATTATATTATCCTGCAATCGATTTTACCCAACATTCCAGATCAATGATTTTTGTTTGAAATTTCCCCAATAGCAATCGGTTTTGAAGCAAGTACTATTTTTGAAAAATTATTTTACTATAAAAATTTTGTTGTGATTACCGTAGAATATATTTTAGAATCTATTGCAATAGGACCCTCTTCTAAAAAATTTTTTCTGGGTATATGTATGGGAAGATTGTAATTTTTTCTTAAACTTTTGATTTTCCCAAGTGTCAGAGCAAATTTATAACATACTTCATGTGGTAAAAATTTGAGGCCAATCGGATTAAATTAAAAAGTGGCGTCCGGCGATTATGGGGTCCCCGACGGATATTTCGATGCGTTACAAACGGAATAACAAAGTTAGTATACCCCCATACTGTAGTTGGAGTGTATAAAAATATGCATTTAAAAAAAATATATATTTTAATATGAAAAAAAATAAATCAACCACCAGATTTAATTTATTTAATTTATGTGGAATTTCCAAAATAACAAAATTCTTAAAATACCTATGAGATCTGAAATGCCCCCATCAATCAGTAAATTTCCCACTAGAATGGCGGTGCAAAAAAAAAAAATGCGTAGTTCAAAGAGAACTATTTATGCTTGTCGGCGGCGGTTGATACTTAAAAGTAGACTAGATTTTTTTCCGTTTTTTCTACGTATTATTTGTTTTCTATTTCTTTTTAATTGACTACTAACATTTCATAATTTATTCTTTGAAATGTTGTTTTTACCTTTATGGCGCCTTCTCTTATATTTTCTTTATGTTGTTGTTTTCCTTGACGTGAGGAAGTGTTTAATGTAGACTAACTAGGTACTAGGGTATACCGTGGGTAAACAAATCATAGTTTTGAAATTTGGAAATTCAAATGAAAATCACATTTTGTATTTGAACCGATTTGTCAGAACTCAATTTTTGGTAAACAGTTTCGGGGATTGTTATTGGTCAGATTTTGGTATCGCAAAAATAGGGATCAAATTTGATATCTGATAGATCTGGTCAGATTCAATTATATACAATTAAATACTAGCTGGCCCGGTCTGCGTTGCTGGCCCAAATATAAGATCAGTGTTGTATTTCGTCCGCTTCAAATATATAGCCCTGCAACAAAGGTAATGAATTTCTTGGCTTGGAAAAAATTGTAGGCGTGGTTTTAAAGACCCGATTAGGCATATAATCATCTTCAAATTATATTTTAGGAACTAAAAAAAAATAACCATGTCTTCGACTTTGCGTACTCTACAAATTCGAAACTTATTTCGTATCATTACGAACAACACAAAAATAAACTACGCATATCCCTCGATATTGAAAAATGTGGGCTTTGAAGTGGGGGATGCCAATAATTATTTCAAAATCCTTACTTGGAATATAATGATCATTAAAGAAAAAAATTATCAAATCATGCCAGTCTTTCTTTGATGTGAGAGTGGACAATTTATCTTTCCGTAAAACTTTAGTTGTACTTTACGAACGTCAACATATACTACTAATAGACAAATCGTCCCTGCCGTTCTAGTATTTTCGATATATCGAAATAAAAGTGGCGTGAAAAAAATTTATTTCCGTTTTAACCTAAGTTGGATAATGACGAACATTTAAAAAAAAAGTTTAGTCAAATCGATCCAGCCGTTCTCCGATTTCCGATATATCGAAAAAAGGAGGCGTAAAAGTGGGCGTGATTAATTTGTTTTCCGAAAAAAACCAAAGAAAAACATTAAAAAAAAAATAAAACGAACACTTAAAGAAAAATATTATCCAAATCGGTCAGTTATCAAGTGATGCGATTACCAACGAACTACATTTGATTTTTATTTATATTTTATTTTTCTATGGAGTGAATTTTATATATATCGAAAAAAGGAGTGCGTGGACAACTTTTCTAACCTTACTTGAATTTAACCAACTCGGTCCATCCATTCAGAAGTAGAAATAGCAGTGGAAAATTGTTCTTTCCGAAAAACCTTTGCTGGGCTATGACGAACATTAAAAAAAAAGAGACAAATTGATCCACCCATTCCCCGATATATATTGGAAGAAGTGAGCGTAAAAGTAGGCGTGCACAATTTTTCTTTCCTTAAAAATCTTTTGCGGACTATAACCAAATCGGTCTAGCCATCTTAGATCTTTCGATACATAGAATAAAGTGGGCGTGGGAAATTCTACTACCCATAAAAACCTTAGTGGAATTATGACGAACATTTTCAACAAAAATTAGCCAAATTGGGAGTGGTCAATTTTTTTTTTCGTAAAAACCAAAGTTGAAATATGATGAAAATGCGACTAAAAAAATGTTGTCAAATCGGTCCAGTCATTCTCATATTTTAGATAAATTGAAAAAGTGGGCGTAAAAGTGGGCATGGTCGATTTTTCATTCAGTAAAAACATAAATTGGATTATTACGAACATTTAAATAAAAAATTACCCTAATCGGTGCAGCCGTTTTCCGATTTTAGATAAATCAAAAAAAGTGGGCGTAAAAGTGGGTGTGGCCAATTTTTCTTTACGTAAAAACCTATGTTGGACTATGACGAACATTTCAAAAAAAAAAAATTGTCCAAATCGGTCCAGCCGTTCTCAACTGATGCGGTTACCAACGAACGACAATTGATTTTTATTTATATAGATAAGTAGATCAGATATATATTTATCAGATCTAATCTAATTTTATACGGCTTTCCACATAAAGTGAAATTCAACTTAATTTAATATTTCACAAATGTCAAAAAATTATGTGGAGTTTCCATTCTCGAATTTGAACTCAATAACAAGGGACAGTCTACTAGATATTTTCAGTCAGTCAGTCAGTCAGTATACCATAGTAGTCAAAGTCGTAGTAGAAAGTTATTCAGTTACGTTTTCCGGTGAATTACTCATTAATTTTTACGTCGTTTCATTTTGTTTTCTGCACATCGTCATATTTTGTTCTCTTGCTAATGCGTGGGTAGAAAATTATTATGAACTGGTTCTTCTCTATACATATTTGTTTTTGTCTAATTTTGGCATTTTTTTTCTATATAAAACACTTAATGATAATTTTTTTTTGCAAAAATAAAAAAAATAGTTCATAACAAGACATAATAAATAAAGAAAAAAAAATATCTACGATTTTTTTTATGAATGAATTCTAAGGAATACGTTAAAATACATTAACCTACACACTTGTATACACCCAAAAAAAATTGTAGTTGTGTAGTTAAGAATTTCTGTAGTTGAAATAAAAATAATTCCAAATAACTATTTGTAATCGTTACTAACTATTAATTTCGTTAAGAATAATTATTTTTAGTTGCCCTGTATTTTTTTAATTTTCTTTTTATTTGGCTGACAATCAATTAAAAAAAAACATCTGCCAAAGCGAAAATGATTTTTTTTATTTAATACATATTTAATTTTTTAAATTATTCAAAATATGTACATATTTATTTAATAATATTAAAGGTAAGTTTAAAATACATAATTTGCTATACACTGTACGTGAATTGTTTTGAAAATGCCCATTTTTAGAAATATGCTGAATGTAAATGAATCTATATGGACCAAACACAGCATACAACATTTGAACAAAAAATACAAACACATCTTCATCTGCTCCAGTAATAAGATCAACTGCTGTTACTACTACTTCTTCGGTAAGTTCAGAAACATCTTCTAAAATTCGTTTAACTACAAGCTCTTCTATGTCTACAGTTCCAGCAAACAGAAATACAACTTCTATTGGATTTGGAGTATCTTCAACTGAACATCTAACAATAAGTACATCTTCATCTGTAGCAACTAACGCACGTCCAGAAATAAGATCAACTGTTTCAATAACTTCAACGACAAACTCTTCAATGTCTGAAGCTTCAACAAACAGAAATACAACTTATACTGCCCTTGGAGCATCTTTAACTGTACGTCCAACATGTACAAGCAAGGGAAGAGGAAAATTTTGCGGAAATTTTGTTAATTATCCTGATAAGTTAGTTGCTGCTTTGAAATTTCTAAATCACTTTCCTTTCTTTACAAAAAAGGTCTTAGAATCTGGGAATTTTTTTTAGAAAAAATGCTTCAGAATCTGAGAATTTTTGCTATAGAAAAAAACCTTAGAATTGTGAAATTTTCTAAAAAAAAAATTCTCAGGATCTGAGAATTTTTCTTTGCAACAAATTTCTTAGAATCTAAATTTTTTTATACAGTTTTATGTCGAAAATGTCTCAAAATGTTTCAACGGAAAAATGCCTCAGAATTTAGAATCTGAGAAATTTTCTATAAAAAAACTCTCAGAATCTCATCTGAATTTTTTTTTCTATAGAAAAATTAGAATCTGTCATTTTTTTTCTAAAGAGATTCTCAGAAAAATTCTCAGATTCTGAAACATTTTTTCTATAGAAAAATTTTCAGATTCTGAGACACATTTTCTATAGAAAAATTCTCAGATTCTGAGACATTTTTTCTATAGAAAAATTCTCAGAATCTGAGACATTTTTTCTATCGAAAAATTCTCAGATTCGGAGATATTTTTTCTATAGAAAAATTCTCAGATTCTGAGACACATTTTCTAGAGAAAAATTCTCAGAATCTGAATTTTTCTATAGAAAAAATGTCTCAGATTCTGAGACACATTTTCTATAGAAAAATTCTCAGATTCTGAGACACATTTTCTATAGAAAAATTCTTAGATTCTGAGACATTTTTTCAATAGAAAAATTCTCAGATTCGGAGATATTTTTTTCTATAGAAAAATTCTCAGATTCTGGGACATTTTTTCTATAGAAAAATTCTCTGATTCTGAGACATTTTTTCTATAGAAAAATTCTCAGATTCTGAGATATTTTTTCTATAGAAAAATTCTCAGATTCTGAGACATTTTTTCTATAGAAAAATTCTCAGATTCTAAGACATTTTTTCTATAGAAAAATTCTCAGATTCTAAGACATTTTTTCTATAGAAAAATTCTCAGATTCCTAGATATTTTTTCCATAGAAAAATTCTCAGATTCGGAGATATTTTTTTCTATAGAAAAATTCTCAGATTCTGAGACATTTTTTCTATAGAAAGATTCTGAGACATTTTTTCTAAAGAAAAATTCTCAGATTGTGAGACATATTTTCTAAAGAAAAATTCCCAGATTCTGAGACATTTTTTTTATAGAAAAATTCTCAGAATCTGAGACATTTTTTCTATAGAAAAATTCTCAGATTCTGATACACATTTTCTATAGAAAAATTCTCAGATTCTGAGACATTTTTTTAATAGAAAAATTCTCAGATTCGGAGATATTTTTTTCTATAGAAAAATTCTCAGATTCTG
The DNA here is from genome assembly GCA_963921195.1 of Pegoplata infirma. Taxonomy (NCBI): domain Eukaryota; kingdom Metazoa; phylum Arthropoda; class Insecta; order Diptera; family Anthomyiidae; genus Pegoplata; species Pegoplata infirma. The sequence goes on from OY992540.1 coordinate 85,643,524, forward strand.
AGGCATTTTTTCTATAGAAAAATTCTCAGATTCTGAGACATTTTTTCTATAGAAAAATTGTCAGATTCTGAGACATTTTTTCTATGTCTCAAAATCTGAGAATTTTTCTGTATAAAATGTCTCAGAATCTGAGAATTTTTCTATAGAAAAAATGTCTCAGATTCTGAGAAATTTTCTATAGAAAAAATGTCTCAGAATCTGAGAATTTTTCTATAGAAAATATGATTTACAACCTGAGAATTTTTCTTTAAAAAATGTCTCAGAGTCTGAGAATTTTTCTTTAAAAAAATTCTCAGATCCTGAGACATTTTTTCTATAAAAAAATTCTCAGATTCTGAGACCTTTTTTCTATAGTAAAATTCTGAGACATTTTTACATAGAAAAATTATCAGATTCTATAGAAAAATTCGCAGATTCTGAGGCATTTTTTTAATAGGGAAGTTTCCAGATTGGTTCAAAAATTCCCAGATTCTGAGACATGTTTTCCATAGAAAAATTCTTAGGCTTTAAGATTATACAAAATTTATGTGATGCTGAATTACTTTAATAAAATATGCTGAAACTTTCAGATTGACTTTCATTTTAAATAAAAAAATCTTTACCTTATTCTAATTAGCAAGCTACTAAAATTCAACAATTTAATAATTATCATTAACTAAAAAGGTAGTTAAAAATCAAAACATTTATTTCATCGTTATATTTAGCTATATTATGTTGTCTTCAACTGTTTATATAGTTGTTTTCAGCTATTTTTTTAAAATATGTCAAATATAAGTTGAAATCAACTAAATATTGGTAATAGTAACGACTTATGTAGTTGATTTTATATTTTGGTTTATTTGTAGTTATCAGCAACTTAAGAAAATCAACTATATTTTAGTTAGTGGTAATTCACCTACAAAATAGTTGATATTTAAGTTGAAATCAACTACAAAATTTTTTGGGTGTAATAAATACATAATAGTAAAACTTAAACTAAAAAAAAATGTCTTACGACTAAATATGTATTTTTAGATTAGTAGTACACACTAAACTTAAACATGATTAGATAAATTTTTATTTTGGAAAAAATTAAAAAAAAAAAGTTTGAAATTTATTGATACATTATTAAGGCAATGAACTAAACATAATTAATTATGATGAACTGGTTGTAAATAATACAATTTCTTTTTAGGTTAAAATTTTAGTTTGAATTCTGAGACGTTTTTCATATCCCGAGTAAAAATTTTGATATGATGCAAAATATAATGATATGTAACACAATATATATTTAAACGCAATTTGATCCGAATAATGGTGGATGTGTTTGCATTAAAAAAGATCAACTTGTATAAAATATGATTTGATTTCATACGAGTTTTGACCAGACATTGCCATATATTGGTGGATCTAATTAGATCTAATTGCATAAAAAAATATAAAATCCTGGTGTTTTTTTGGTTTGGGTTGAGATACACCACAGGTCAACGATACATTCACCAAACATTTAAATGTTTGGGTACGCTTCGAACCAGATAGGTGATATACATAACCCTAACAAGAAATGTTTAGGAACATTTTAAAAAGTTTCTTATACTTTGCCTAAAAAACTTAGAAAATTTTTGGTTAATTGGAAACATATATAGTTTTATATGGAACAGCATAAGCTATATATAATTTTATGTTAAATTATACAGAAAAAGAAATTTTGTATTGACCCTCATATAATTTTATATAATTATATCAACCGTAAACCTTTTAATCCGAATCATGATTAAATTATATATAACTACATATGACTGCATTTAAAAAATTTAGAAAATATCTCACGCGATGTATAATCATATATGATTTAATATGTTTGTATCAAGTTATATATTGTTATATATGTTTATTTTTACTCGGGATAGAAAAAGTCTCAGATTCTATAAGAAAAAATGTCTCAGAATCTGAGACTTTTTCTATAAGAAAAAATGTCTCAGAATCTGAGACTTTTTCTATAAGAAAAATGTCTCAGAATCTGAGACTTTTTCTATAAGAAAAATGTCTCAGAATCTGAGACTTTTTCTATAAGAAAAATGTCTCAGAATCTGAGACTTTTTCTATAAGAAAAATGTCTCAGAATCTGAGACTTTTTCTATAAGAAAAATGTCTCAGAATCTGAGACTTTTTCTATAAGAAAAATGTCTCAGAATCTGAGACTTTTTCTATAAGAAAAATGTCTCAGAATCTGAGACTTTTTCTATAAGAAAAATGTCTCAGAATCTGAGACTTTTTCTATAAGAAAAATGTCTCAGAATCTGAGACTTTTTCTAAAAGAAAAATGTCTCAGAATCTGAGACTTTTTCTAAAAGAAAAATGTTTCAGAATCTGAGACTTTTTCTATAAGAAAAATGTCTCAGAATCTGAGACTTTTTTTATAAGAAAAATGTCTCAGAATCTGAGACTTTTTTTATAAGAAAAATGTCTCAGAATCTGAGACTTTTTTTATAAGAAAAATGTCTCAGAATCTGAGACTTTTTTTATAAGAAAAATGTCTCAGAATCTGAGACTTTTTTTATAAGAAAAATGTCTCAGAATCTGAGACTTTTTTTATAAGAAAAAATGTCTCAGAATCTGAGACTTTTTCTATAAGAAAAAATGTTTCAGAATCTGAGACTTTTTCTATAAGAAAAATGTCTCAGAAACTGAGACTTTTTCTATACGAAAAATGTCTCAGAATCTGAGACTTTTTCTATAAGAAATTTTTCTATATACTTACTATTCTATACTTTTTCTATAAGAAAAATGTCTCAGAATCTGAGACTTTTTCTATAAGAAAAATGTCTCAGAATCTTAGACTTTTTCTATAAGAAAAATGTCTCAGAATCTTAGACTTTTTCTATAAGAATATATGTCTCAGAATCTGAGACTTTTTCTATAAGAAAAAATGTCTCAGAATCTGAGACTTTTTCTATAAGAAAAAATGTTTCAGAATCTGAGACTTTTTCTATAAGAAAAATGTCTCAGAAACTGAGACTTTTTCTATACGAAAAATGTCTCAGAATCTGAGAGTATTTCTGAGACTCACGCACTAATCTGCTCATGTGCCCATCTCTAGTGTAGGGATAAAAAGTTATTCTTGTTATTCTTCCATGTAAAAAAAACTTTGTAAAGTGTTACATTTTCAAATGACACAACATCTTAATTAATAAGAAGACAACTTTACAGTTTTTAACACTGTGTTGTTTACACTCCTTTTTAGTGTTTTGGATTTTTTTTCTTAAAAATAATCTAAATAGACATACAAAATCAACGAATTGAAACAAATTAATTTAATGATACACTCGAAAAAATGTGTTAGTTAAAAAAAGAAAATAATTGGTATTGTTTAATTTTACAAATTTTTGACAGTTGTTTTTTCATTATTTGTTTTAAATAACTTGATGAATTTCAATAATAAAAAAGACGCATTAAATTACACAGTGTTACAAAATTGAACTTTCCGAATCGGAATGGGATGAAAGCAAATGAAAGTTGACATATTCCATAACAAAACCCTTAAGGCTTTTTTTTAAGTTCATCTCTAGATTTTTTTACACGCATTTAAAGTTAGTGAACTTTTATTATAATTATATAATACTTAATTTTGTAATTGCCTTTAAATAACAATCATACGCAAAGGTGAACAGTGGTTTATTTTTAATAATTTGGCTATTCAGTGAGTAGTTACTTGACCGATTGCAGCGAAATTCATACCGGTTATAGCTAAGATAATTTCAGGCTTAAGCTTGGACAATAGACCACACATGTCTAATAAGGTCACCACCAGAGGTCACTAAAGTAGACATATTTAGTAGTAGTATTCTAGTCAACTTTCAATTGCTTTTGGTTTCATCCCATTGCGAAAATTTCGATATTGTATAACGGTGTAATTATATTATTTGGCAATAAGCTTAACCGGGTAACACGTACGAATTGTGTTGCAAACGCATTATGCCGATGCATAGATGTTTTGAAGTAGGGCTTCCAATCGGGATTGGGTTTTCTGAATCCCATTCTGAAAAAAATTCGAAATGGTTTAAAAATCGGCATTCGCCTAATACCGAAAATCCTGGTATTTCCGGAATCGGAATTTCGGAATTGGAAGCCCCAGTTTGAAGCTCTATGATAAGCTTGCAATCCTTTTTTTTTTTTTTGATTAAATGCCTTTTCTGATATTATTCCTTTTTGCGTTACATAGCAACATTTTTGTTTGTATACACAATTAATTCCCTCCCCCTTCACCATCCCCCCAAAATAGTTAATAAAATGTTTAAAATATTTTAATTTGCACTAAAGACAATATTTAAAATATTATTACACATTTATGAATTATGCACGTATCAACGTTTATGGTTCAATGCGGAAATAACGGGCGTCACTAGTCAGTCGTACATACATACAAGTATAAAAGCGGTAAAAACATACGAATTTTTTGTTTTAAATATGCCCGGTATTGAGAGAAAAAAAAGAAATGACGTTTAAATGTAGACAAAAATAGCATTTAAGCACGTATAATTTGTGTCTAGTATTTTTTAGGTAAGTTATCAAGCTTTTTTTAGAGATGAGCGAGTGAGTGTAAAATTTGGAACCAAACTTTTTAACTACTGATGATATTGAAAACTATTTATGTACTAGCAGGACCCGGTCCGCTAAGAATACATGTGTTTTATATTGCATATCGGTAAATATAAATATACAGTGACGGACAAAACTACAGCACGGAAACGGGTCCAGATGGTAGCCAAATCAACCAAATCGTTTCCGCTGATTTTGAGTGATTGCGAAATAGGCAGACATACGAGTAACATTAAGTATTATACAAAATGGGCGTGGCATTTTACGCACCTTTATTCAATCGTGGTCTTATATAGCCTAATACCTTATTCACACGTACAGTTTTAAATCGTTTTTAGCAGCAATATTTTTAGCACTTTCTATATTCTATTACAGTAAATTGACAGAAAATGCTAAAAATAATTGCTAAAAACGGTTTAAAACTGTAAGTGTGAATAGGGTATAATACCCTATTCACACGTATTTTTATTTTTAGCACTTATTATATTACTGTATATTGACAGAAAATGCTAAAAACGGTTTAAAACTGTAAGTGTGAATAGGGTATAAAGCTCCATTCGATCGTAGAAGAGTCATAAAAACCTTTTTATTTAATAACAAGTAAAAAAGTTAAATTCGGGCTTGCCGAATGCATTGATACCCTCCACAATTTCAAAAACATTATTGCAAGAACTTGATTTAAAAGAAAATTACTTTTGAAAAACAAAAAAAAAAAAATTGGCGCAAAAAAAAATTGTTAAGAAAATCCGCAATTTTTTTCTTTTTTTGTCAAAAAATATATTTATGCTTGTTAAAATACCATTCGGTGTTCAATTCTGTTCACATAAGTCAACCGGCATCCGAATTAAAGCATTTTGTATTTTTAGGTTATATTGAATGTACCAACATTTTTGAGGTGTCCTTACATTTTCGTTCATAACTTCTGAACCGCTGACCCGATATCTCTCAAATGCAATACCAAACTGGTCGGGAGAACTTCCAATAAATATGTTAAGTTTCAGTCATCTCTTTGTAATATTTTGGCCTTGATCACCATTTCCACAGACAGACAGACGGACATCGCCAGAATGTCTTAAAATCGATCACTGATCAATTATATATGGGGCATTTCATGTCAAATCGGACACTTTTGAATATTTTTTTTTTTTAGATTTTCCCAATTTGTTGACAGTTTTTAGTACCTTTCGAAAACTCCTTCGTGGTAAATTTTCAGATTTTTTTGATGACCCGTTCAAAAGATATCGAATTTTTAAAAATTGGTAGTTTTTCTTTACTCAAACTTCTTTTACTCATAACTTCTTCAATTATGGTCCAAATTGCATTTTTTTTTCAAGATTTTTGATCGATGAATGATTGGATTTGGCAAATTAAGTTTAAATGATAGTTTATCAGTGGAAGCACTAAGAAATGGCAAAGAGAAAGACAAAAAAAAAAAAAAATTTTAAACGTAGGAAAAAATCGCAATTTTTAAAAAGTGATATCTCGAAAAACGTTCTACCGACTTAATTTTTTTATTATTTGTGTGCTGCTCATCAAAATTAATAAATATTATGTATCGCAAGACAATTTTTATTTTTAATTTTCAAAAACCTTAAACTTTGATCAACGGGCGCCACGGGTTTGAATGGTGAAAGTGGACTCCCGAATCGAACACGGTATTTCTTCATATCGACGGTAACGGTAAACATGTTTCATTAGACTGGCATTTTTCTGTATAGCAAAATTTTTTCTTCTTCGATTTTCAAAGTCCGGGCATTTTTTTATTCCACTAGGCCTAAACCTCATGTGGTACCAATTTGAGGCCAATCGGATTAAACTAACACGTGGCGCCCGGCGCACAGTGGGGTGGATGATACCTAAAATGGCGATTAATACACAGAAGACTTAATTTTAAAATATTATAATTTTTTATTGATGAGAAATCTTAAACACATAAAAACACAGCATTTTCGAAAAAAAAAACATTGGAAAAAAATTTTGTTTAACCTGTTAGGCGCTTTATTGTTTTTCGGATATAATATCTTATTTCACAATTTTTGCTGTAACTTTGGAACAAAAAGCTTTACATTTATAAATAAAATGGCACATTATAGCGAACTTAATGTGCTATTAAAAACTTAAAAAAGTAAATATATCGTATGTGTTTTTATTAGTATAATTTTAATTTAAAATTCGATTTTTGTTTTTCACTAAATCTCATTAATGTACAAATTTATCTCAAAAAGTCCCGAAACAGAAGATTAAAAATCTTTTTTTAATGGATAATCATAATTTAATAAAACGCAGCATTTCAGAAGAAAAATTGGAAAAAATATTTTTACCTGTTAAACTTTTTTTTCTGTTTTTCGGAAAAAGCTAATTCACAATTTTCGCTGTAACTTTGACATCAAAAGAATAAGTAAATAAATATAAAATAAATAAAATATGTATTCAAATTCTGATTAATTTTTATTAAAAAATAAAAATGGTTTTATTCGACCTTTAAAATATTATGTTTTGAGTGGGTTTATTCTAGCTCGAGGTCATTATTTCCTTTACTAATTAAAACTATGATATTCTCATAGAATAATTTTCAAGAAATTATTTTTTCCGTTTTTAAATTTATTTATGTTGGTAATTTTTTTCAAGACTTAATCGACACGTGTTTCAGGATTTGTCAGATCCCATTGTCAAGATTATTTAGCAAAAAAAAAAAATATGAGAATATCATAGTTTTAGTTGGTAAATGAAATAATGACCTCGAGCTAGAATAAATCTACTTAAAATAAAATATGTATTCTTATTAGTAATAATTCAATTTTAATCAAGTTTTTATTTTTCACTTAATTCAGTTAATGTGAACATTTATCTCAAAAATTTACAGACGAAAATTTTTAAAGGATCACAACAGAATAATTTAAGGTCTAGTTGATGAGGTTATGTATGGTGTATCTTCATCAAAATCACTCACGCACTCATCTCTCACAAAACAAAAAAAAAACAAAATACCAAAAATATGGAAATTGAGAGTATTTTAACACAACAAGTAAGAGTGATGTGCCGAATCTTCTATACCATCCAAAACGTTACAAAACTACAACAAAATTTGGGGGGCATTTTTGATAGGGGCTCGGAGGGGGACGTAGGGGGCACTTTCACCCTTGCGATTAATCATTGCAAATTAATTTTTATTGGTTTTTGCACTTAAGTAATACAATTGCATTATTATTACATATTTTTTTATAACCACGCCCCAAAAATGGGGCGGGCGTGCGTGTGCGTGATTTAAAATAACTCACGCACCCATCTCTTATAAACAGTACACTCATGAGCTGCAGTTACAACTACCATACGGAATATAAGGACAAAATATTATGAAAACAACTTGATTTTTAGTCTTTTTTTTTCAAATAGATTTTTAGCAACTGGAGTTCTTTCACAAAAAAATTGATAAGTCAAAAACCGCAAAAAACCGCAAACGGACATTCAGGGATTTATTAGATGAAATCATATATTTAAAGACAATATAGGCGGATTTTCACAGACAAAGTTGCACGAATATCAAAAAAAATTAAAAGCGGTCGAACAGTTTTCGAGATATCGCTATTTGAAATTTGCAAAAAATGACGGTTTTTTCCTACGTTCAAGAAATTTTTTTAAAAAAATCTAAAAATTTCATTTCGTCGACCCTTTTGTAGAGCTTGAAACAATCTTTCATTTAAAACTAATTTGAGTCAAATCCGATTATTTGAAGCCGTGGCGCCCTTCGATCAAAGTTTTGGACTTTTAGAAAATTTCCACCAAAATTTTGGATTTTTGAAAATGAAAAATACGAATATCAAAAAATTTATAAAATCGGTCGAACGGTTTTCGAGATATCGCCATTTAAAATTTGTCAAAAAATTGCAAAATGGGCGGTTTTTTCCTACGTTTAAGAATTAAAAAAAATCTAAAAATTTCTTTATTTTAACCCTTTCATAGAGCTTGATACAATCTTTCATTTAAGCTTAATTTGAGCCAAAGCCGATCATTTTAACCCGTGGCACCCATCGATCAAAGTTTAGGGTTTTTGGTAAAAAGTTTCTAAAAAGTCAAAACTTTGATCGATGGGCGCCACGGCTTAAAATGATCGGATTTGGCTCAAATTAAGCTTAAATGAAAGATTGTTTCAAGCTCTACAAAAGGGTCGGCGAAATGAAATTTGAGACTTTTTATAAAAAATTTCTTGAACGTAGGAAAAAACGCAATTTTTTACAAAATTGAAATGGCGATATCTCGAAAACCGATCGAGCGATTTTTATTTTATTTTTTTTTTGATATTCGTGCTCAGCGCATCGAAATTAACAAATATGATGTGTCGAAAGATAAATATTTTTTTTAATTTTATTTTTAAAATTTTTTCAAAAATCCAAAACTTTGACCGCCGGGGCGCCACGGGTTAATTTAATCCGATTGACCTCAAATAAGTTTTAGACCTAGGACAATAAAAATTTGCCCAGATACTTGGGAAAATCGAAAGTTGACAAAAAAATTCCAGTCTAATGTTTCATATTTCTTTATTGTAATAAAAAGCATAACTTTGAGTTAATAATTAGTAGGGATGTGATTTCCATGCAAATGCATGTTTTTTGTCGATAGCCTAAAAACGATATCGACCAATTATCTTTTCGAATCAAGAAATTTGCGTTAAAATGACATTGATTTGTTTTTGCATATTTTTTTGCTTATTTTGGTGAAAATGCATATTTTTGCATATTTTGATTTTAAATGCATATTTTGTGCATATTTACAAGTTTTAAGTGCATATTTTTGCATATTTTGGACTAAATTAGCAAAAACACAAATTGAAATTTATTTGTTTCAAATACTTTTTTATTTATTTTGAAAATAAGAATATTTTTATTATAGATTGTTTTAATTTCTAATTAAATCTTGCTTACATAAAGTTTTAAATGTTACTATTTCAAATTTCTTCGAATGAAAACCAGATTTTTCTTGCAAAAATTGTATTTTTCAGTGCATATTTTTTAGGGTTTTTAGTGCATATTTTTAATTTTTTAGCGCATATTTTCGATTTTTTAGTGCATGGAAATCTCATCCCTAATAATTAGTTTTCGTAAATTTAATTTTTGACAGAATCTTACACATGTTATTTTTGTGTGTATCATTTCTATTAAAAAACACGTGCCTCAAACAGACCACAGATCGTCTGTCAGTCAATTGTTCAATTACCCAGCCGTCAACCTTGTATTTGATAAATTTTACTATTTCTCTTTTAATAATCTTGGTGTTAATGAGCTCTATAAATGTTTATTACTTATTTATTGATTTATATTACTTATTTTTTTTATTTTTGTATTATCTAAATTTAAAAATGGCATCTATTAATTAATTAGCGCAATTTATTGTTTGAATTATAGATTTCTTGGAAATCTTATTTTCGCAAATACTACAAATTGTAAATTTAAAGTAATAATTAAATAAGTAGCGACAGGTATTTTTTTTTTTAAATAAAAGTAGAAAGTAGTGGGTGTAAATCTATTACGTTTTAAACAATTTGAATACGTTTAAAATAAATTGTTGATATTAATAAATTGTAATAAGTTACACGTGTAACTTATTAAGAAACAAAAAAAAAATCATTTATTGATGTAAGGTTTGTAAAACACGATTAGATTGAAATCATGATATAAAATATAATTTCCTAGAATTTTAACTTAATGACAAAAAAATTGCCAACGCATTTTGAAAAATATTTCTTATTTGTTACAAAAGTTTTTGCCGCTTAATGAATGTAAAGTCATTTTGAAAAAAAAAAAATAAGTTAAGATTTTTGATGAAATTCAACAGTTATTTGCATTCACGGCTTTATATTAAATGTCTTCAAATTCTTTGTTAGAATCTGAGAATTTTTTTTTAGTTAATGTCACAGAAACGCATTTTTATTTATTTAATGTCACTGAATTTTGTAACATTTCTATAAAAAGAATTTCTTAGAATCTATTTGACTCTAATGATGATTCCCTTCCATCTGTCTCCCCGTCTTCAAACACGATACAGGTGGCAATTGTCGACGTGAAATTGGAAACTAACATTAAGAACAAAGTTCATTAAAATTGGAAAAATTTGGTCCATGTATTGACCTATCCTCCATTAAATAGAGTGATAGTTTTTCTTCAACTTTTGATTTTCTGAAGTGTTACAAATTTGAGGCCAATCGGATTATATTAAAATTTATGTATGTATTTTGGAAATTTAATAAAATATGACACATCATTTTTATTAACTTTTAAAAAAAAAAAATTCAAAATTTCTTTCCCGTAACGCCTTTTGATTTTTTAGAAAATGTTCACCAAAACCTGTTAAATTTGATCGAAGAGCGCCATGGGCTTAAATGTTCTGATTTGTCTCAAATTGAGTTTTAACGAAAGTTTGTCTCAAGCTCTATAGTCAGTGAAATTTTTTTTCGAGATTTTTTGTTTTTAAATTTCTTGATCGTAGGAAAATCCCTCAATTTTTAGATTTTTTTGAGAAATTTAAAATGGCGATATCTCGAAAACCGCTTGAAAGTTTGTATTAAAATAGATATCCTTTCGAAATTTACCAGGTAAATGTAGTTCGTATTCACAAATCATTATTACAACTTTTAAAGGAATCGGATTAGTCCCACTTGGAGTCCCCTTAAAACAAACCCTCCCTTCACATAAATCTCCCAAAGTTCACAAAAATTGGAAATGTTTTTTTTTTTAAGTTAAACGTGTACTTTGGTTATCTAATCAAAACTGATTATAATTGGATTATTTGTGGACTTAGTCCCCATATACAAATTTTGCCCCATATCCAGTTAAATCGGTTTATTGGCAATAAAAAGGATGCTGTTATCAAAAACAATTTAAAATCGTAAAAACGGGTTTTAAGATATTGCTATTTGAAATTTGCAAAAAAAAATAAAAATTAAAATAAATCACAAAATTTGTTTTCCTTGACAAAGAGCTTTAGACAAACTTTTATTTTAAACCAATGGTTCCCAACCTTTTTTACGCCACGCCCCACTTTTAAGTTAAAAAACTGTCTTGTTCCCCCTAATTGTTCTAATTTTTGTTTCTAATGAAAAATTACTACTTGTTTAAGCAAAGTTTTTGTAAAATTAGCATTTAAATTAAGTTTTAAGTAAAAATGTTAAGAAATTAATAAGATTTTTGTAGTTAATTTTGCAAAAAAAAAAAATAGTTTTTGTAGTTAATTTGACTTACAAAAATGTTGAAAATTTGCTCGGTGTCCCCCCCCCCCTGGAACCTTCAAATTTCCCCCCAGTGGGGCGAGAATCAAAGGTTGGGAACCATTGTTTTAAACTAATTTGAGACAAATCCAATCATATTAACCCATGGCGCCTTCAGTTTTCCAGTTTTGAATTTTTTTTTCGAAATTTTCACCAAAAACTCTAAGCTTAGGGCAAAAAGGCGCCATGAGTAAAAATGGTCTAATTTCGCTCAAATTAAGTTTAAATTAGTGCCTGCGGTCAGTACCGTAGTACCGGGAATACCGGTATTCCCGGTTCTCGTCATTACCGAGAAATGGTACCGGTTTCCCGGCTCTTAATTCATTCCCGGTATTCCCGGGAATACCGGTATTCCCGGTTCCGGTTCTGACGGTATTCCCGGGACTACCGGTATGTAAATTTTGTAAAATTTTGTACAATTAAAATTTCTTCTTTGCTTTTACCAAAAAAAAATCAAACAATGTGAAAAACATTATTTCCATTTTATTTTTTGAATTTAAGAAAAAATAGTTACATGATTTTTAAATAATTTCACAAACACAACTAAACGTTTCTGAAATACTGATTGAATAGTGTAATTTAAATATTTTATGGTATAGTATTTTTTTGGTTTTTGAGAACCGGTACCAGGATCAGAACCGGTATTCACGGGAATATATCTAGAACCGGGAAACCGGTACCATAACCGGGAATACCGGTATTCCCGGGAATACCGAGAACCGGGAAATGGGGGGGCACTAGTTTAAATAAAAGTTCGCCACAAGCTCTACGAAATAGTAAATGAAAATTTTTTACATTTTTTTTTTTAAATATTTCGTGAACGTAAGAAAAAACGGTCAATTTTGGAAATTTTTTGTTATTCGTGTTCAGCATGCCAAAATTTATAATGTAATGCATTTTTTTTTTTTTTCAATTTTCTAATTTTAAAAAATTCCAAATTTTTGTGAAAATTTTCTAAAATTTTGATGGAAAAAGGTCAAGGGAAAGCAATTTTAAGATTAATTAAAAAAAAAAATTGAACGCAGGAAAAACGGTATTTTTTTTGCAAATTTCAAATAGACTTTCATGCACTAAAAAATCGAAAATATGCGCTAAAGATTTAAAATATGCATTAAAAAACCTTAAAATATGCACTAAAAAATAAAATGAGTACAATTAAAAACTCGTTTTCATAGGAAAAACTTCTTAAAAAGCAAAAAATAACGCCGGATTTGAAAAGTAACATTTAAAACTTTATTTAAGCAAGATTTTTTTTAGCAATTAGAAAAAAATATATATATTCGATTAGAGTTTTATTCTAATTGGAGGCCCAAAAATATTTCTATATATGATATTGTCATAATAGAGTATTTTTAATTAGAGTTTTATTATAGTTCGAGGCCCAAAAATATTTCTATATATGATATTGTCATTATAGAGTATTTTTAATTAGAGTTTTATTCTAGTTCGAGGCCCAAAAATATTTCTATATATGATATTGTCATAATAGAGTATTTTTAGTTATTCTCTAATACTAAGAAGTAAGAAAATTATTGTCGGTCAAGACCGACCATTTAATACCCTACACCAGAGTTTCCCGGAAAATGGGTTCCAAGTTCAAACATGGACCGATTAACTTTATATTTTGTCAAATCTTTAAGACGCGTAAAAAACACTCACCAGTCAAATTTGAGTGAAATAGACTGTTTTTGTTGACACTAAACCGCATTAACTGAATATCGGGCGAAATTTTCAGATGGGGCCAAAGTCCAAAAATGGTCCGATGATAATCAGATTTGATAATGTTATTAAAGTACGCGTTTAACATACACAAACAGAATTTTAATTAAATATTTTCTATTTTCATGAAATTTGAGAGATTTATGTGAAAATCGGGAAGGTGGTGTGTATGGGGGCTACAAGAAGAACTGGTCCGATTTCTTTAAAATTCGTAATGGTGATTTGTGAAGACAAAACATGATTACCTGCTAAATTTCGAAAATATATCTATTATAATACGGTTATTAGAGTCATTTGAGCCAAAACTAAAGAGGACTTTTGTATGGGGGCTAGGTATAAATATGGACCGAAGTGGGTCTAGGACCAATATTTCGGGTAGTTACAAACATCAGCACAAACTCATTATACCCTGTACCACAGTGTGGTGCATCATATATTGAAATATTTTTGGGCCTCGAACTAGAATAAAACTCTAATCGAATATGTATACGTATATAAAGGCCGAAAAAATACATTTTATTTTTATGTACCATTTGGTACTAAAAATAAAAAACAACATTTAGAAAAAAAAAAATAATTTTTATTATTTTTTTATTATTTTTAAAATTTAAAAAAGTTTTTTAAAAAAAATAAATTTCAATTTGGGTTTTTTCTAATTTATGCCAAAATATGCACTTAAAAGTTGGAAATATGCACAAAATGTGGATTTAAAATCAAAATATGCATTTTCACCAAAATATGCAAACACAAATCGATGCCATTTTAAGGCAAATTCCTTGATGCGGAAAGATAATTGGTCGATATCGTTTTTAGACTTTTGACAAAAAACATGCATTTGCATGGAAATCTCATCCCTATTGATAAGTATGCAAAAAATGCGATTAAAACATTAAGCGGGTTACTCTAAAAAAAAAAAATATTTGTTAACTATTTTTTTTATAAGATAGATGGTTTTGCATTCAGAAAAAATAAGTTGTGTGGTATAGAGAAATAACAAAAAATGCCAATAAAATCGATATGAGGATAGATGAGGACTGTTTTACAGAATAATTATTATAATTTGCCATTCAAAACTCATTTTTGTGAAAACGTGAGTCATTGGGGTTTGAGTATTTTAAAGGTACATTTATTTACAAAAAATGCATCAAGATATAGAAATTTTTTTTTACAAAATATAGAATTGGAAAGAATTTTTCTAAAGAAAAATATTGCGGACTCGAAAAATTTGTCTGAATGAAAAAAAACCGGGGCTCAGATTTCCATGCAACTGCATGATTTCACTTGAAGTCTAAAAGCGATATAGACAAAACGTCTTTTGAATCATAAAATTTGCAAAAAATTGCCACTGCTTTCCTTTTTTTTTGCATATTTTTGAATATTTTGGTTAAAATGCATATGTTTTGATATTCTAAAATTTCCAATGTGTTTACATAAAAATGAGATAGAGGGAATTGCATTTTAATTTTTTTCGCTAAAACTAACAATTGATATTTTGAAAATTTACAAAAAAAATAATAGATTCGTGTTCGGTATGCAAAAAAACAGTAAAGAAAACAATTAAAAACGAGTGAGTGTTAAATTCGGCTGTGCCGAATATTTTTTACCCTCCAAATGTAAAAAAAAAAAAATTGTCAGGGGCTTTTTTTTTTTGGGGATGCGGGTGATGGGGTCAGAAGGGGATGTTTAGAGCACCTTCCCATCGCGATAAATATAACAAATGTTTCTTTTATTTCACAAAAATTCAAAAAAACATGTAAAAAGTGTATTTTTTTAGAGGTTGGTTTAGTTCTTCAAGGGGGAACTTTTTTCCCCCTGGCGCGATTTTGCCCATTCACGAACTTAACCTGCCTATGAACATGAGACATATTTGTGCCAAACTTCAGGAGTCTAGCTGTTTTATTTTGGACTGCATTGTGTTATCTATAGACAGACGGACGGACGGACATTCATAGAATGTCTTAGAATCGATCATGGATCAATAATATATATATATACCTTATGGGGTCCCCGACCGATATTTCGATGCGTTACAAACGGAATGACAAAGTGAGTATACCCCTATACTGCGGTTGGAGGGTATAAAAATATTTGTAAACTAATTTTTTTTAAGACATAGAAGGTGATAAAGAGAAATAACAAAAATTCCAATAAAATCAATATCATAGATGAGGTCTGTTTTATAGAATAACTTTTCATTAAAAGCTAATTTTCGCAAAAATGTGAGTTAGAGTGGTTTAGTTTTTATACCCTCCACTCTAGTGATAGAGGGTATATATAAGTTTGTCATTCCGTTTGTAACTCATCGAAATATCGATCTGGGACCCCATAAAGCATATATATTCATGATCCCCGATCGATTTTAAGACATTATAGCGATATCCGTTTGTCCGTCTGTCTGTCTGTGGAAATGGTGATCACTCCCAAGAAGTTTGGTATTGCATTTGAGCGATGTCGGTTCAGCGGTTCAAAAGTTATGAACAAAAAGGTATCAAAAATGTTGGTGCATTCAACATAACCTAAAAATACAAAATGCTTTAATTCGGCTGCGGGTTGACATATGTGAACAGAATTGAACACCGAATGGTATTTAAACAAGTGCGAACATATTTTTTGCAAAAAAAAAATCGCGGATTTTTTTTTACGTAAAATTTTTTTTTCTTGGATTTTTTTTTTTTCAAAAGTAATTGCCTTTTAAATAAAGTTTTTTTCAGCAATCTTTTTTAAATTGTGGAGGGTATCAATACATTCGGCAAGCCCGAATTTAACTTTTTTACTTGTTTTAAGAAAAATACGTAATTTTCATTTACAACAAATGCCCCAAGACAAAAAATTTTCTATAAAAAAATTATTTTGTTAAACAAGAAAAAGAAAATTTTATAAAAAAAAAAAAAAATATTGCGGAATCAAAAAATTAGTTCGAAGGATTAAAAACCTAGGCTGAGATTTCCATGCAACTTTGCATGGATATACCCAAAATATCTTTTCGAATTAAAAAATTTGCATTGATTTGTTTATTTTCATATTTTTGAATATTTTGGTAAAAATGCCAATTTTTGCGTATTTTAAATGAAATGCATTTTTTTTGGAGAAAATGCATATTTTCTACATTTTTTTGAAAATGAATATTTTTGTAAAAAATGCTCATTTTAATATTTTGGTAAAAATGTATATTTTTTGGATATTTGGTGAAAATGCATATTTTCGGATATTTTGATAAAAATTCATGTTTTTGGATATTTTAGTTTAAATGCATATTTTTGGATATTTTAATCTAAAGTGGATATTTTTTAGTGCATATTTTGTATTATTTAGTGCATATTCTAATATTTAGCGCATATTTTTAAATTTTAAGTTTCTATGGGAAAATGTTTCAGAATTTTAATCATTTCAAAAAGCTAAAACCACTTCAAGGATATTTTTGTTTCCTTCAGAATTTAAAACATTTCGAAAATTTTCTATAAACACCTGCTTTAGATTTTAATTTTTTTTTTAAAGAAAAATATGCAGTATTACGAGCAAATACCTTTTTTGAAACTATAATAACAAGGTTGGGTACCGAAACGATTCGGTATTGATACTGGATTTGAAAGAATTTTTGATAATTCAATTTTTATGAAATTGGTTTTGAGTTATTATGCTTTTGTTTGATATTTTAGAATCTTAAATTATTTTTATAGACAAATTTTAAATTTTAAATCTTACATCTACTTAAAACTCTAATAAAATTTGTAAAAATTTAAAAACTAAAGTACATACCTTTAATAATGTTAAAATTTTCTGTGATAGATCATAATCAAAATTTGAATACTTTGAACCGCTCATATCGTATATAAACACTAGACCAGCCTTTTGTGTTTCTGTATCTTGTAATGCACAATCCAATTGATAGACAATACCCTGCAGTGTTGTTGTATGCGTAACACATAAGGGACTATGTCTGTTGGCGGTAAATAGAGCAATTGCAGCACCACTAGAATCACGAGCAGACTATAATGGCAAAAGGAAAGAAACAACACATTAGATATGCTAAAATTTAAATAATAAAAAACAAACAACACACGCTAGCTCATACCAATATTGTAAATTTTCCCGTTTGTAATTCTGAACGTAAGGGTTCTATATCTGGATCAATGTTGTATAGACCCTCTTTGAGGCGTATTTGTTCATGTTGTTCGTATAATGAGACAGCACGTGGTATATCAAATTTACGTGCATAAAGGAACTTGACAGCTGTGGTCTGTGATATATTACGTCTGGCAGTACACGTTGAACCAATATTGTTGCAGAGATCAATAAATTGTTTAACAGCCTGGAAGGATAAAAAGGAAAATAAAAAAATTAATTATTTGTTAATTAAGATGAAATGTTTTAAGATAATTATGATTTTGAAAATATATAATATAATTTTAGTTATTTTTAAGTGAATACCCCTAATGTAAATCATGCGCGGGTACAAGGGGGGGGGGGTAGAATTCCGACCAAATTTCAAAAAGAAAAAAAGAGGAAAAGAAAGAGAAAAAGTAAAAGAAGAGAGAAGGAAATTTTCTACAAAAATTTTCAAAGGAAAAAATTTTGAAATCCGAAAATTTTTATAGAAAAAAATCCGAAAATGTTTATAGAAAAAAATCAGAAAATTTTTAAAGAAAAAATCAGAAAATTGTTAAAGAAAATATGTAAAATTTTTTCA
This sequence comes from Pegoplata infirma, assembly GCA_963921195.1. NCBI lineage: Eukaryota > Metazoa > Arthropoda > Insecta > Diptera > Anthomyiidae > Pegoplata > Pegoplata infirma. The sequence goes on from OY992540.1 coordinate 85,661,766, forward strand.
ATTAGAAAAATGTCTCAGAATCTGAGATTTTTTCTATAGGAAAAATGTCTCAGAATCTAAGATTTTTTCTATAGGAAAAATGTCTCAGAATCTGAGATTTTTTCTATAGGAAAAATGTCTCAGAATCTGAGATTTTTTCTATAGGAAAAATGTCTCAGAATCTGAGATTTTTTCTATAGGAAAAATGTCTCAGAATCTAAGACTTTTTCTACAGGAAAAATGCCTCAGAATCTGAGACACTTCCTATAGAAAAAATGGGAAAAAGTATAAAAATCTTAGGCTTTTTCTGTGGATAAAAAGTCACAAATTTTGAAACTTATTTACAAGAAAAAGGTGCAGAGTCTGAGGCTTTTTCAATAGGAAAAAAAGTCTTCGAATCCAAAACTTTTTTTAAGGAAAAATGTCTTTAAAATCTGAGACTTTTTCTGTTGAAAAAAGTCTCTAAAGTTAAACCTTTTTTATTGGATGGTATCACAATCGAGACTTTCTTTAGGAAAAGGGTTTTCAAATCTAGACTTTTTCTATAAGAATAAGCTCTAATTTGAGACTTGTTCTACAGGAAAAAGGTCACAGAATCTTTAACTTTTTCTATAGAAAAAAAAATCTAATAAAAGGAAAAAATATCCCTCTTTTTACTTGTTCCCATAACGGTGAATTGATATTTTTTTTTTATTCGAAGTAAAGAAAAAAAAATCCTGCCCAAACTCAAAAGCTGTACCCGCATCTGTGTAAAAATATTTAAACATGCGTGGTATACACGTGTAAATGTTTAGACTTGCAAGACTTACTATGAAAAATATATGTTAAATTTGGACTTGCCAAATATCTCGTTTTGTTACCCTTTCCTAGTCGACAAATAAAAAAAACAACCCTTATATACTGCTGACCCTACTTTGATGAGATTCCTAACATGTTTATAGAATTTTCCAAATTTCCCCAGACAGACCAGGGGAACAAAAAATCTATGACAGGATTCAGCAGCCTCAGGATTGTCCTTTAAAAGTTCGCGAAAACCCCTTGCTGAAATTCACTTTTTTGCCTAAATTTAATTTTGTCGCGATAAATTTTAAATATCTGTTCAAAACTACAGTAACGTCGGATTAGTCTTTCAAAAGTTAGCGTGTTTTTAACAAACAGACAGACGGACGGTGTGAAAACATTTTTTAGTGGATAAAAAAAAAAATTTTTTTGAGTGTAATTTTTTTTTTAATGTCAAAACTTTTTTTGATCATTTCTCTAAAAAAAATTTGAGTGAAAATTGTTTTTGAGCGTAATTACGTTCTTTAAAAAAAAATGACACCCACTCACGTGAACTTATGCAAACTTCACTCACACTCAAGTTGACTCACACTCACGAAACTCTTATTTGTAAAAAAATAATTTCAAAAATCTTTAAAAATTTTCAGCAAAATTAAAAGTTTAGCGAAATTTTAAATTTTTTTTGAGCTTTTTTCGGCACGAAATCTTAAGTTTAGCCAAATTTAAATTTTTTTTTTGTTTTTTTAGTAGATAAAAAAAAAATTTTTTTTTGAGTGTAATTTTTTTTTGAGTGTAATTTTTTTTTTTTCAATGTCAAAACTTTTTTTGATCATTACTCTAAAAAAAAATTTGAGTGAAAATTGTTTTTGAGCGTAATTACGTTCTTTAAAAAAAAAAATTTTGACTCACACTCACGTGCACTTACGCAAGCTTCACTCACACCTAAGTTGACTCACACTCACGAAACTCTTATTTGTAAAAAAATAATTTCGAAAACTAAAATTTCAAAAATCTTTAAAAATTTTCAGCAAAATTTGAAGTTTTGCGAAATTTTATTTTTTTTTGGGCTTTTTTCGGGACGAAATCTTAAGATTAGCCAAATTTAAAATTTTGTTTCGTTTTTTTGGTACGAAAGGAATTATAAAGAGCAAATAAATCACGTAAACTCACGCTAAAAAATCGACTCACGCAAAAATCTTACTCACGCACACTCACTCACGGAATTTTTTTCTCCACTCACACTCACTTACAATCACGTGGGTAAAATTGAATTCAGTCACACAAACTCTTACTCACGCAAAAATCTTACTCACGAATTTTCACGGAATTTTTTTCTCCACTAAAATTGAATTCAGTCACACTAACGCTTACACATGCTTACTCACGCAAAAATCTTACTCACGCACACTCACTCACGGAATTTTTTTCTCCATTCACACTCACTTACACGTGATCACGCGTGAATCACACTCTAATCTGCTCATGTGCCTATCTATAGAATGATCCTTCGGTAAAAAAAATTCTGGAAAAAGTACTTTTTGAAAATTCCGTTTCTAAGAGGTGTAGAGGGGGTATAAAGTGTACATTTGGTGCTATTAATGTTTCCCGAAATAAAGATCCAAGACAATTGAAGTTTTGAATGTTGGATCCTTCGGTGAAAAAAACATTCTGGAAAAAGTACTTTTAGAAATTTCATTTCTTAGCGGGTTAAAAAAGTACTTTTAGTACTGTTGATTTGTGTCCGACCAAATATTCGGTTTCGGCCAAAAAACACTACATATTCGGCCACTATTCGGCTTTGGCCACATTTTTGGCCGAATACCGAATAATTGTATAAAATTTATACTCAAGTGTTGAAAAATACACTAAACACACTTTAAATCACAATTTTATACTCAACACACCGACACACCATTGTATAGGATTAAAAAAGAACTTTCCATCCATACATATATAATGTTTTCTTCGTATTTGTTCCAAAGGAACTATATCCTTTGGAACAAATACGAAGAAAACGGAAAAAATCCCGTTTTTCACCCTCCCATTTCCCCCCTTTAACCTTCACTATAGCCGATAAAAAAACTGTATATCTTAGATTTTGTTTCTCTATAACATAATAAAAGTGCAGGACAATCGAGTTTAAGCTATGGGATATCTTCCTTGTTATTGATATATTTTGGCCGGGATCGCCATTTCAACAGACATAAGGACTTCGCTAGATCAGCTTAAAATAAATCGAGGATTATGACTCACTTCAGCGTCTCCACTATGATTGAAAATCAGAAAATCACAATTAAAAAATTCAGAAAGTCCCAATTGAAAATATATAGTTAGGTCCCCAAAACAAATGTCATCGTACGTTCACGAATTTGTTTATCGTGAATACTCTTATTATTATTTTGCACTGTACTTTTGACATTTTTAATGTTTAATCACACTTATGAATGAATGACATGTCAGACATGAATGTGTCTATTTTATTGTCAATTTTTATAGTTTATTGTATCATTTTCGCTTTTTATGAGGTTTTAATTTAATAACAAAAAAAACACACAATTATTTTTGCTGTTGCTTTTTTTTTATCTCACAAAAATATTGACTCATTAGTTAATGTAGATGATAATGATGATGATCATCATCATTTTGTCTGTCATGTCACTGTAATATTTGTTGTATGTAGTTGCATTAAAACAATTAATTTAATTGATTCAAATGTAAATATGTCACTCACTGCTGCGTAAAAACTTAATCAGATGAGTAAAGATTGTAATAAAAATAATTATTGTAATTAATTTTAGAACTTTATAAAAAAAAAGTAATAAATTAAAGATAAATTACAATGTGTCATATTGAATCAAGGCTTTAGCAGGAAAAAGCTTTTAAACTTTTAAAGAATTTGTCTACAGAAAAAAAAAACTTAATAGGGCTTTTTAAAAAGCTAAGAATAAAAGTTTTTATGATATTTATACTGTATATTTTAAGAAAAGCTTTTTGAACTTTTGTTTTCAGAAAAGCGAATAATCTGTAATAAAGGGGTTTTTTAATTAAATGTTTAATCAAGTTTACTTTAAAAGTTTTACAAGAGTTTTTTTAAAACATTTTGCATGCCCTGATTATTACAGTAAAATATTCAATATTCGAATTTTTAACAATTTTAACGGAGCTTTTAGACAAATAAAGCTTATCTGAGCTTTTGATTTCCAAAAAGTACATAATCTGTTATTAATTCGTAATTAAATTTAAAGTTTTTTGGATTTTACCCTGGCAAAGCTTTTCAAAATTTTGTTTTCAGAAAAGCAAATAATCTGTTATAAAGTCTTTTATTTAAATGTTTAATCAAGTTTACTTTTTAAGCTTTACAAGAGCTTTTTTGAAACATTTTGTATGCCCTGATTATTGCTGCAAAATATCCATTATATCCTATTTGGTAAAAATAAATTTCTGGATCTAAGAATGCCGAACTACTTGTCAAATGGAACACCAAAAGTGATTTCATAAAATTTTAGTTTTTTTTTTACATCTAAATAGATTTGTTATCAAGAAATTTTAGCTTTGACAAGGGGATTTGATTTGTTATTTGCGGAATTATTTTTAAACGTTTTCTAAGAAATTATAAATAATCTTCAAAATGACTTAAGATGTGATTTTTATTTTTTATAAAAGAATATTGTTTTAGATTTGTAGGCTTTTAAATAAACCGCAATAATAAGTTATTTGTATAAAATGTGAACAGTATCTGAACGAAATATTCGAACCGGCGCATTTTTTTTTAAGAAATTATAATTGAAAAAAAAAAAAACAAATAAAAAAATTAAATTCGGCCTTGCCGAATGTATTGATACCCTCCACAATGTAAAAAAAGATTTTTTGCAAAAAAAAATTTTTTAAAAAAAAAAACGAAAAATCGCAAAAAAAAATTTTGGAGAAAATTTTTTTTTTTGGAAAAAATAGGTTAAAATACCACTCTGTGTCCAATTCTGTTCACATATGCCAACCAGCGACCAATTTAAGGCATTTTGTATATATAGGTTATGTAGAATGTACTAAAATTTTCGAGGTGTTCTTACATTTTCGTTCATAACTTCTGAACCGCTAAACCGATTTTATTCAAGTTTTGATTTTTTTTTCCGATGTTCAAGAAATTTAAAAATAAAAATCTCAAAATTTCTTTCCCATAAAATTTTATTAGACATGATGAAACTTTCATTTAAAAGTAATTTGAGCCAAATCCGATTTTAACCCGTGGCACCTTTTGATCAAAGTTATGGTTTTTTATTAAAGACCCTAAACTTTATTCGAAGGGCGTCGTGGGTTGAATTGTTCTGATTTGGCTCAAATTTTGTTTAAATGAATGTTTGTCTCAAGCTCTTTAAAAAAGTTAGTGGACAAAATTTTGAGATTTTTTTCAAATTTCTTGAACCGTCATTTTAAGAAATTTTTAACAAATTTCAAATGGCGATATCTTATAAACCGCTCGACCGATTTCAGATTTTTTTTGATATTTGTATTCAGCATGCCAAAAAAATTGAAATGTTGTATCGCAATATATTTTTTGTTTTATTTTTCAAAATTCGAAATTTTGGTTAAAATTTTCCAAAAATCCCAAACTTTGATCAAAGGGCGCCACGGGTTAACATGATCGGACTTGGCTTAATTTAAGTTCTATGAAAGGGTCGGTCAATGGAAAGAACTTTTGAGATTAATTAAAAAATCTCTTGAACGTAGAAACCGCCATTTTTTTTAAAATTTTAAATAGCGATATCTCGACCGATTTTTATTTACTTTTTTGATATTTGTGTTCAGCGCATCAAAATTAATAAATATGATGTGTCGCAAGACATATTTTTTTTAATTTAAAAATTTTCAAAAATCTTAAACTTTAATCGAAAGGAACCACAGTTTAATTTAATCCCATTGGCCTCAAATGTGTATCACTAAGTTTTAGGCCTAGGAGAATAAAAATTTGCCCGGAGGTTAAAAATAGGAAGAATAACTTTTTTGCCATACAAAAAAATCCCAGTCTAACAGGCTATGTCCGTCTGTTGAAATGGCGATTACGTTCTTTGAGCGATATCGGTTCAACAGTTTAAAAGTTATGAACGAAAATGTAAGGATACCTTGAAAATTTTGGTACATCCCATATAATTTTAAAATACAAAATGCTTAAATTCGGCTGCGGGTTAACATGGTGACAGGACATAATCCCCACGGACATTACCCCCATAATAGTTGTGGGGACTATGACCGTTTCCAATCTATGACGGTCACAATCCCAATGGGGATTATGTCCGTTCACTGTAAGGATTTCGACTGAACTTTTTTAGGTCAAAACCCCCATTCACATTATGGGGAGTAAGTCCAAAGCAATTTTGGTCATAATCCCCGTTTTCTTCAGAGAGGGTGGGTTAAGCGAAGCCGCTAAATTAATTTATGGAGTTTGTAATCCCTACGCCCTACTTTTAAGACAAAAAAAAAATACAATTTTTGGGATTACGACTAACTACACCATTTACAGATGTAAATTGCAAAAGATCAATTATAATTCGAAGATTCTATTTGTAATTCAAAGATTCCATTTGTAATTCGAAGATTCCATTTGTAAATACCCTAATTGTAATTCGAATATTCCAACTGTAATTTGAAGATTCCAATTGTAATTCGTAAAAGATCAATTGTAATTCGAAAAAGATCAATTCCCGACTAAAAAAAAATAATACGGTGCCATATAACATTTGATCCCGAAAATGGAGGATCCAAAAATATATGATTATATCTTATAAGATCAAAATTTAGATAATAAGATATAATTAGATCCCAAAAATGGAACGGTAAATATTATCTAATTTGATATTATAAAAAATTTGATCTAATAAGATCTAATAATATATATTTATATCTTATTAGATCTAATATGATCTTTAATATCAAATCAGATAAAATTTACCGTTCCATTTTTGGGATCTAATTATATCTAATTATATCAAATTTGATCTAAAAAGATATAATCATATATTTTTAGATCCTCCATTTTTGGGATCAAATGATGGATCTATTTATATACAATTATATAAGAAACTATATGATTATATCAAAACTTTTTTACTCGGGTTGTAATTCGTAAAAGATCAATTGTAATTCGTAAAAGATCAATTCTAATTCGATAAAGATCAATTGTAATTCGTAAAAGATCAATTGTAGTTCGATAAAGATCAATTGTAATTCGTAAAAGATCAATCTATAGTAGATGAAATTTGCTAGGGTCATAATTAAGAATTCTTAACGTTGTTAATATCAAACGAGTATAAATTAAAAAAAAATTTTATACACATTTTTCAGAAAATTTTTTAAAAATATTTCTAAGTCGATTTTTTCCAATTTCAAACATTACAAATTTTAAAAAAGGTCTACAAACAGACATTTTCTATGTACAGTAGAAGAAATCCACTTTTTTAAAAAAAATTTTCTGAAAATGTCTATGAATAATTTCATTTTTCAGATCGACCCTCGTAGCACATTTAATTTTAACACAATCTGGACGCTATCAAGCTTAAATTATTATTTTTTAAATAATGCTCGTTTGATATAAATAACGTTCAGTATTGTTAAATATGTCTTTAGCAAATTTCATCTACTATAGAAAAGTTTCCAATGTATTTTCGCCCACTGCATATATTACACAGCTCAACAAGAAAATGCGTATTGGATTCTGGTTAGTGATTTGGATAGTGTCTGTTGCGCTGATTCCAAATCCGGAGCCCAAATTTGTCTATCACGTCAGGATTTTGAGTAATTCGCGGTTAAAGTGCGGAAAAAGGGAATTTTTGACCCTTTTTAAAAGCTTATAAAATAAGATCCTGACATGCAAATGACTTGGTACCAAGCTCATTCGAAAGCCTGTAATTTTCTCTTAAAGATAAGATAAAATGTTCTAAAAATTAAATTTTCTAAAATGGTAAAAAAATCATTAGCAAAAAACCTTCCATTTTTTCAATATTTAGTTTATTTACACAGTGTTTTTTAACAAATTTCCATACAAATTCATACGTAAATTTTAGATTTAAAGCACTTGTGGCTAATGATTTTTTTACCATTTTAGAAAATTAAATTCCAAGAAGATTTGATCTAGTCTTAAAGAGAAAATTACACACTTTCGAATGAGCTTGATACCAAGTCATTTGCATGTCAGGATCTTATTTGATAGGCGTTCAAAAATGGTCAAAATGGGCATTTTTTGACACTTTAACCGCGAATTTCTCAAAATTATGACGTGATAGAAAAATTTGTGTGACCGTTTTGGAATCGGGGCACCAAACCCTATCAACTTCTTTTGGTTTCATCCAAAACGCAGCGACAAACCTAAGATTTGTAGAGCGGTGTTATTGATCCATTATCGATTCTAAGTTATTCTATGAAAAACAGCTAGACTTCTGTCATAGGCCGGTTAAGTTCGTAAATGGTAAAAATCGGATCAGGGACAAAAAAATTCCACCTTAAAGAACCAAAACATTTTAGTTAAACAAATTCAACCTTTTTATGTAAAAAGGAGTTCAAAGTCCTGCATTTAGACCCAGGCGATAAGAAAATTTCGTTTCGACCCGCCCCCTTTTGTGGGCGTCGATTTAAAAAAATCATTAAAATAATTAGAAAATGGTATTACTAAAGTTTAAATAGCATAATAAATAAATTAATAAACATTTATCGCTATGGGGAAGGTATCCAACACCCACAACGAGCACCCCCCCCCCTCCCAAAAAAAAAAACGAACAGATTCGCAAAGAAATATTTTACACTCTCACTTGTTTCTTAATTTTTTGGTCAAAAACGTATTGCCCAAATAGTGTTTTTTGGACGAAGCCAAATATTTCGTCGGACACTGGCAACATTGTATTGGGATTTCCCTAATATAAACTTTAGGAATTCAATAAAAAAATTCAATAGAATTTTGAAAACAGTAAAAACAAATTCATGATAAAGAATTTCCTAGAAATAATTACTTAGAAATAATGATTTCACATTACAGTCTCCAAATAATTGCGTTCTTAGAAAGCATATTTCTTAAGAATATTAAATTATACCTACACCCAAGGTAGATTTATATAAGGTAATATTTTAGTGACGTAAATAAAAACAATTTTCTTTCAAAATCATTGTAGTCGGCAAAAACGACTTAAATGTTCAGTGCACACATTAACCAATTTAAACGCTTTTTAAGACTTTAAAATTTTAGAAAACAACTAAATTATAAAAAAAAATATTGGAATTCAAACGAAATTCTTTTATTTTCCACGAAAAAAATTAAAAAAAATTAAAATATTTTTAAGCATTAAAAGTGTAGTGTAAACTCAAGTCATTTATGCCGAACAAAATATTTTTATTTCGTTTTGAAAGTTCGTAAATATTATTGTTTCCAAATTTGTCAAAAAACTTACTATGGAGGAAAAAGTGAGGTTATTGGATCTTACCTTGTATAAATCTACCTTGCCTACACCCTTTTAATGAAAAAAACAAACTAGATTGTAAATTTTAATAAATTTTAAAAAAAAGTTCTCTAGAAAAAGATTGCAGAGAAGCGTAAAAAGAAATTATTTTAAAGATCCATTTATTTTTTTATTTTTAAATTTCTATTGAATATCAAAGTGGATTTCATAATCAGGTTGTTAAGTTTAAATATGTTTTTTTTAAATAATTATTTAAATATTTTTTTTTGCAATCAATTAGATGTATTAATAACTTTATTGATGTGTTGGAATTTAGCTCACATTTGTCAAAAAATATATTTTTTTTTTTGAAAATCCAGAAAAAATCGAAGTCGTGATTAATATACAGCTGATTAATAATTGCATCTGATCAGATCTAAAGGTTGGGGCCACATTTAAGAAAGTGAGATGTCAGAAATGTATAACTAGAACCAAGTCGCATATTAGCCAGCAGGGTTTAGCGCTATAAGAGATCCACTTTGAAATCAAATAACTTTTTTTTTATCAAATTTCCTAACTAATCAATAAACATTTTTTTTAAACTTTCCATTGACAACTAATTTGAAATGTTAGCAATCGTTTTCCCGCCAATTTATTTTTAAACGCTTCTGTGGAAAGTAAAGCGGAACTTTAAAAATTGTGAACTAAATTGCTCTTGACTGTAAAATAAACCGCAATTGTATAATATAATTGACATGAGACTATGTCATAAATCATATTTAAATGATGTTATTAATCATATGAAGAAATTGTTTATAAAAGTAATTAACATCTTTATAATAACACAAATACAATAGTTTTTAAATTGAATTTATGATGAGAGGAATAATTTTAATTAAATAAAAATAAAACAAAACAATGCCAGAATGAAACAAGAACTAATATTTTATTAAAAAAAAATTGTTTATACAGGAAATTTTTCCTAAATTCAACTGGTTTTTGAAAATATACAAACTGGATTGAAGATTTTTGGTGTGATAAAAATATAGAATACACCATTTTAAATTGTAGTTTTGAATTGTTAATCTGAGAAATTTTACGAAAATTGCTTCAGTATCTGACAAGGGAAGTATCTCAACCCTTATGAACCGATTTGCATGAAATGTCAAATATAAACAAAAGAGACAATTCTAAGGTTGGGGTGTATCGGCTTATCGGTCATATCGGGGATTAAGGGTTCAAAACATGGTTCAAAAAATGGCGAAAAAATCGTTTTTTTGGATTTTTCAGCCATTTCTTTCTTAGAAACTATAAGGAGTGAGATCATAAAAATGTTAACACACATAAAGTTAAATAAAAAACAGACTACTGAATTTTAAGACTTCAAACCAAATTTTTATTAAATAAAATTTAATACAAAATCATAACAAAAAAACCGCATGGAACTCTAACCACTACGAACAAAGTTATCCACTTTTTCCGGAAACCCTCCCATTAAGGCTTTTATGGTAGTTTCTGTCACCTTTTTAGAGCAGGTGGTCCATCTACGTTTGAAATCTTGCATGTCCTGGGAGACCTTTTTTGTGCCCTTTAATTCTTTTTTAACAAGAGCCCAATATCTCTCCACTGGCCTGAGCTCCGGGCAGTTTGGTGGATTTGCCTCTCTTGGTACAAAAACCACATTATTATCATTATACCACTCCAGCGCTTTCTTGCTGTAGTGACAAGATGCTAAATCGGGCCAAAAGTAAGTGGATACATTGTGCTGACTCAAGAACGGAAGAAGTCTCTTCTGCAAACACTCCTTGATATAAATTTCGCTGTTTATAGAGCCAGATGTCACAAATGACTGGCTTCTTTGGCCGCAGCTACATATGGCTTGCCATACTAGGAATTTTTTGGGGAATTTCGTTTGCTTTTTTGACCGAAATTTTTCCGCAACATTTCCTCGAACATCGGAAACATAAAATTCTTGACCAGGGAGCTGCGCAAAATCAGCCAGGACATAAGTGTTGTCGTCCATTACACAACAGTTGTATTTTTTTATAAAATTTGATTTCAATTTTCTAGCTCTGGTTTTGGCCTCCAAATTTTTAAAAGCGTTTCTATCGGGAACTTTTTGAACTTTGTAGGACTTTAGTCCCGCCTTACGTTTCACTTTACGTACAAAAAAGTCTGAGCATTGGGCTAACCGAGCTGTTTTTCTGCCAGATGTGTTAGGAGCTCTCTTAAGGATGCTTTTAACTTTATATGCCTTACCAATGTTACGATAACCAGTCGTTGTTCCTGTTCCCGGCTTCCTTTCAATTGTTAGGTGTTCCAGATACCTTTTTACCACTTTTGAAACTGTTTGGCGGCATACATTAGTTTCTTTGGCAATTTTTTTGTATGTCCATGTTTGGTTTTGTTGAAAATATTTAATTATTTTTGAACGCACTTTTCTTTCATCGTCCATTGTGTAAAAAATTGCAAATTAAAACTCATGATGTAAATTAATTTATTAACTGACATATTTTTAAAATGTAAACTGCCGAAAAAAAAAAAATTTGGAAGCTTTACACCAAAGTTGTAGGCAAAAATGTGTGTTAACATTTTTATGATCTCACTCCTTATGATGTTTACATATGAGAAGAAATATTTTTTTAATGTCTATCTAACGGAGACATAACCTTGTAAAAATTCGGCTTTGTTAAATATTTTTTTCATGAAAATGTGTAATTTTTTGGGAAGGTCCACATTGTTTCATAACACTGATATGGCCGATAAGCCGAGACACCCCAACCTTAAAATCGTCTCTTTTATATATATTTTAAGTTTCAGGCAAATCGGTTTATAAGGGTTGAGATACTTCCCTTGTGAGATATGTATGTATGTCAGAATCAATATCTGAGACAATTTCTATAAGAGAAAAATATATAAGAATCAGAGACAATTTTTCTATACAAAAAATGTCTGAGAATCTGAAAAAATGTTCTATACGAAAAGTTTCTTAGAATCTGAGACAAATTTTTTGTATGAAAAATGTCTGAGAATCTGAAACAATGTTTCTTTACGAAAAGTGACTTAGAATCTGAGACAAATTTTCAGTACGAAAAATGTCTCAGAATATGAGACAATCTTTCAATACAAAAAATGTTTTAGAATCTGAGGCAACTTTTTCATACGAAAAATATCTCAAAATATCTCTCTTCTATACGAAAACTATATCAGAATCAGAGACAATTTATCTATACGAAAAATTTCTGAGAACCAGAACCAATTTTTCTATACGAAAAATGTCTATGAATCTGAAACAATTTTTCTATATGAAAAATGTTCTAAAATCTGAGCAAACTTTTCTATAACAAAAAATGTCTTCAGTTGGAAACATTTTGAACAATTATAAATTATTTGCATAATTTTGAAATTTTATCTGGAAATGGTGTCTTTATTCTTTAAATGAAAAATCCATTAGTTCAGTTCAAATTTTATTCTACATCTTTTACAAATTGTTACGAAATTAAATTCGAGGTTTTAAATTTTCAAACACAGATTTTGAAACTTTTTAACGAACCTGTTTGTATTGATCTCTACTGGAATTACACAATAACACTTGAACCATTTTTAATTTTTATTTTTTGAATTTCACTGTGTTTTTGGGAATTTTTAAAATATTTTTTTTTTTTTAATTTTGTTATAATTCGAATATTTCTTAAATATTTTTTTTTTATAAATTTCTAGATTGTTAAAAATCTTATATTTTTAAAATTTGTTTGTATACAAATCACTTTGTTTTAACTATTTTGTTGACTTAAACTTAACGTACGTTAAAAAAAAAATTACTAAACCCGTTCGCGTTTGATTCATAACTAAAAATTTTAAACTTCACACTTTATGGTTGAAAACGGACGACAAGCGTTGTCGTCGTCGTCAATATGTTGTCGTTGTTACTGTTGTATGTTTTTTGATCGTCTTCGTTGATCTTCATCATCATCAATATGATGCAGGGTTGGAAAACGAAATGTATAAAGAATTTGTTGGCAACGGTATTGGTTTCTGAAATATTTATACCTTACGCTAGAGATGGGCACATGAGCAGATAAGAGCGTGATTCACGAGTGAATGTGACTAAAACAAAATTTTACTCACATGATTGTGAGTGAGTGTGAGTGGAAAAAATGACGTGAGTGAGTGTTCGTGAGTCGATTTTTTTGCATGAGTTTGCGTGATTTATTTTCCCTTTATATTTCCTTTCGTCCCAAAAAAACAAAAAAATTTTAAATTTGGCCAAACTCTTAATTTCGTGCCGAAAAAATCAGACAAAATGTTTGTTATTATGGCGAAACATTAAATTTTGCTAAAAATTTTGTTAGATTTCCGATTTTTTTTTTTTTATAAATAAGAATTTCGTGAGGGTGAGTCAATGTGAGTGTGGCTTGTGTGAGTGAACGTGAGTCTTCGTTGAGTTAAATTTGCTCACGTGATTGAGTTCGAGTAGAAAACAAGTGAGAGTGTTAAATTCGAATCTTTTATACCCTCCAGCCGAATCTTTTATACCCTCCAACACGTTAAAAAAAAAAAAACAGGGGCGTCTTTTTTTTTTTTTTGAAGGGTGTTTCGGCGGTGGAAGACAACCTTCCTGGATCCAACTGCAGGACTTTGAACTTCTTCTGACATAAAAAATGTTTCGATTGCTAAGCAAAAGCACAAAAAATCTATAAGAAATTGCGTTTTCTCAGAGGTTGGTTTAGTTCTTAAAGGCGGAACTTTTTCCCCCGTGCACTGTGGCCGAAATCACTGATCTAGCGGCGTTTTAGTCAAAATTAAAAAATTAAAACTGATAAATGTTTTGCACTGTATCGATTACCTATACTTTACAGAGAAAATTACCGTTTTCACTTTTGTTTTTCTCTTAATATTCGCACAGCTGTAAGCTATCAAATATACATTTTCTGCAGCAAGTGTATTAAAGGAATTTGGGGCCTAATTACTCAGTGAGTTTTTCTTGATACTTTTAAGTCAATTGTTTACACATTTTGAGCCAAAAAGTTTTAATTTAAAGTAAAAGGTATGTTTTAACTAAAAAATAAATGTTTGTGGCCTGTGTGTATCTAGTTTATTATTAATTCATTATAGGAGTTTACATTTGTTATATTAACTATAGTTTCATGGACTGCAACTTTTGAAATTCGATCGTATTCGGTCCAATTCCTGTTTTGTTTATTATTTTGGGTTATTTTTGTGGTGACGTTTCAGTATGGCGTGCAAGTTCGCGCAAGTTGCTCGGTTTTTTAGGGTCCATCTGCTGTCCAAATAAACAGTATAAACGCGATACAGACCACAATTTTCAATCGATTTGGCTGAAATTTGAAATTTAAGTATCTTTTATCGCAAGAACAAAACCTATTAAATTTTGACAAGATCAATCCATGTTAACCCATAGCCCCCATGTAAATGTCAACTTCAAGTGTTACTTAAATACCCCTAACAATAGTATTCAAGATATCCTCTTGAAATTCGACCAATAAATGTTTTTTATATTCATAAACAATCGCTCTAAATTTTAATGGAATCGGACCATTTTAATTTCTAGGCCTCATACAAACCACCCTCCCAATATTCACATAAATTTCACAAAATACATAAAAATAAATAAATATTGTTTAAAAATTAATTCTTTTTAAATTTTTTAATCGCAAATAAGCATTAGTCTTTATTATTTTACATTTCCGAATTAAGCGCCGCTAGATTGGCCATTTCGGCCACTGTGCCGTGGTCCGATTTTGCCCCAAATTTTAGGAGTCTAGCTATTTTTTTTTTTTGGACTGTATCGTGTCCTCCACAGACAGACGGACATCGCTAGAATGTCTTAGAATCGATCACTGATCAATAATATATATACGTTATGCGGTCTCCGACCGATATTTTAATGCGTTACACACGGAATGACAAAGTGAGTATACCCCATACTGTGGTTGGAGGGTAAAAAAATGCTCGTTAGTGAGTGTACGTGATTGGAAAATGCCTGCCGTGAACGTGAGTGAGTGTGAGTCAAAAGCCACTCACGCGCCCATCTCTAACCTACACCACTCTGTGGTAGAGATGGGCGCGTGAATGAATTTTGATGTATAAAGTATATATATTCATGATCCTCAATCGATTCTAAGACGACCTACACTCAAAATAATTAATCTGTTAAATACTCTGTAAAATTACTGTAATCTCAATTCGACAGATATTTGACAAAGTTATCTGTCGAAATACAGATTTTAAATAAATACTTTGTATTTTCTTGTGACCAAAAAAAATGTTTGTAAAATTGGAATTACTCGTAATTTTCACAAAAATAAAAAAGTAAATTTACAATTTGGAAGCATTAAAGCGGGCAAATTTAACAAAAAAATTTATTTAATTTAATTTTAATTAATGTTTTTGAAGCAGAGAAGTTTTACTCATAAAATGGATTTTTAGTTAATTTACAGAGTCTTTTTTTTGTACAATTTTAAACTCATAAAATGCATTTAACTAAAACTTTGTAAATTTACACAGATTTTTTGGTAAAATATTTTCGGTTTTATCAATATTTTAAAAATAATTCTGTAAATTTACATTTTTTTTAATCGAAATCATTTTAAAGCGTTTTCTTCGTAAAATATCAAAAAATCTTGCTGGTTGGAAATCTATGGTGTTTTCTGCTGGCTCAGCAGAGTATCTCTCTGAGTGTAGCGATGTCCATCTATCCGTCCGTCTGTCTGTTGAAAACACGCTAACTTTTGAAAACTTTACGAAGGCTCCTGAAGTTTGGCATGTACGTTGGGCATTTAGCTGATCAGGTTGGTATTGCAATCCAGCAAAATTGGTCCAGTGGTTCAAAAGCAAAAAGAGTAAATTTCGGCAAGGATTTTTTGCGATAACACGACAATTCTGAGGGTGCTAAAGCTTGGCATATAAATTTGTCGTTCCTCTGGTCTGGTTCGTACTGAATTTCAGCCAAGTTTCAAGTGGTTCAAAAGTTATTAGCAAAACCGTGAATTTAAAGCCCTGTTTTCGCATAACCGTATAGATGTTAACATTAAACAATTAACCGAAAAAGCATTCATGTTAAACAAAATTTACTTGGCATCACTTCTGTGAAAAAGGTTTGAGTATTTGCAATTAACAAAGAAAAAGGTTTGTGTCTTTGCCATTTCAATAAAAATGTGAACTTGGCATCACTTTTTATCGACGCTTCATTTTAACGCCGATAATTATACAAGTTATAAATAAGCATGGATAATTTAAAATTTGTATGGGCAAGCGTATATACGGTTATGCGAAAACAGGGCTTAAGATTGGTATCACCTTAAACTCCCGTGTTGAAAAACCCGAGCTATAACAAAATAACAAACTTTTCTAAAGAATTCAAGTTATCGATAGCAAACTTTTCTTAAGAAAACTGACAAGTTTTAAATACATTGGAAAGCCACAAAATTACTTTACAAAGTATTTTTGTCACACACAAATATTTTTACACTAAAAAAAACAATTACACTTGAAAAAAATTATACACTCAAAAAAAATAGTAATTTTCCTTTTTTTTTACAGAAATGACAAAAAAAAAATTTTATACAAAATAAAATATTTCTAATCAAAATTGTTTTCCACGTTAAAAAATTTACTGTCCTTTAAAAAGGGCATTGCGGAGAGTATTCATAGATTCGGCCAAGTCGAATTTAACTTTTCTACTTGTTTACAAATCAGTAAGGTAAGGCCAAATTTAACTTTTTTACTTGCCTATCCCTTGACAGATAAAAACTGGACTTATCACTAAACTGTCTCAAAAATACTTATACCGTGACCGGAGACAATAGGACAGAACAAAATTTTCCAATTTTTTAGCACAAAATTTTAAAAATGCAAAAATGACCCCTAAAAATGGGATATAGAGGTTTAATATATTTTACGAAAAGAACCGTCTTTAAATTTTACTAAAGACATGTTTAAACATTATTTAGCTCACAAGTAGATTTAATAAATTTTTTGACTTATTTTACACTACTTTGGAAAAACACAACTTTTTTTTATTGGCGTTTATCGCGAAAACGCGAATTGATCTAGAAAAACTAAGAGACACGTGTATTTTATTTTCAGAATTTTTCGATCTGGTCCATGTGCACAAAAGTGTGTCGGACGGTGTAATAGCTATCATTTCGAAACTTGGCAGGTAAACAATTTTGTATTCACAAATCATCATTCCAAATTTTAAAGAAATCAGACCAGTTCTTCTTGTAGTCCCCATACAAACCGTCCTCCCGATGTTCACCAAAATCTCTTAAAAATTCATGAAAATTGGATATATTTGTTTGTAGGTGTTAAAATTGTGCTTTAGTGGCCTTATCAATTCTGAAAATAATTGGACCATTTTTGGACTTAGTTAGACCCATATAAAAATTGCGCCCGATATTCAGTAAAATCGGTCTATTGGCAACAAAAATAAGCAAATTTCACTCAAATTTTGTTTGTGTAAGTTTCCTACACTAAAGATCCAAGAAAAGTTAGATCTAATCAGTCCATGTTTGGACTTGGGACCCGGTCCTGACCGGCAATAATTTTATTGTTTTTTTTTTGTTAAGGTTAAATCCACAACAGAATTTCACTAAATTGTATAGGGGTGAGCTCAACCCATCGGTTAAAATAAGGCGTTTTAACTCTGGTTTTAATTTTTTTTTATTATTGAAATGTCAACGGTTTCCAGCCGTGCTATAATGTTCCAAAAACTGAATTTCAACAGAATTTTTTACAATTTTTTCTTTTAACGAAGTCTAAACAAATGATTGTTAGTTATTAACGGATAAATAAATGATTGTATTATGTGTAGATGGATGGATGGATGGTTGGTTAGTTGGATCGTCTGATCGATTGGATGGATGGTTGGTTGTATGGTATGGGATGGATTCATGTGAAGTTTAGTGTTTAAAGTGGTTGTTTGGTTTAAGAGAGAGGGTGTGCTTTGTTGTATTGTTGCTATTTGTATTTAACAGAATTGTTATTCTTGGAAGAGAAGCTTTTTTTTTTGTTGAAGCCAGCAAAAAAATATACCGCCATAAAATTTAACATTAATTATACACTGATCATTTTGTTGTCGTTAGACTGTATGACGATTTAACTAAATTATTTTGTATACCCTTCAACCACATTGTAAGGGTATGCTAACTTTGTTATTCCGTGTGTAACGCTTTGAAATATTTGTCTAGGATTCCATATAGTATATGTCCACGATTGATTCTAATACATTCTACAGATGTCAGTCCGTCAGTGTAGGACATGATATAATAAAAATATGATTCTATATATTTTTCCATATTTAAGCATGTCTCACGAACCTTTAACCTTTGGTATTGTCTGATGAAATTTTATAAGGAAAATATTATATGTAAAACATTTTAACCCTTCTAATGGACGTTTTATTAGACTTCTGAATTTAATTTTTAAAAAACACAGTTCAGTTTTTTTCAAGAAAACTGTACCATATATCGAAAAACGAAGAACGCCATTATAATCAGCGTGTCCGAAATATATAGAAATAATAGTCGTAAGGAACTCTTGTTTATTTTTTAGTGTTCCACAGTGTTATTAGTAAACTTTAATTTTCTTGGTCTCCTTCAAAATACACTCGGTCACCTCAAATTTGTTGAGCAGTGTAATCAATACTCTTTGATTTTTTTTTTCTCCACCAACTATTTAGACACCTACAAATTTCCTATTGATTCTTCCGAAGTAGATACTGTTTTCACAGAATATTAAATGACATATTATTATCTTCACACTTCATCTTTATGCATAAAAAAAAAAAAAAAATAAAAAAAAAAATATTTATTTTTTCCGAAAAACCTAGTGTGCGGTAGGTGTATTATTCCACGTAAACTAAGGATGTTTGCATATTTAAAAGTATATGCATGTTTGTAGGAACGTATGCCTGTACGTATTTATGGTATGATAATATCTTCGAAGAATTGTTTAAAAGCTATAAAATGGAAATACAATGACGCATTCATTCATACTAAATTGATCCATACATATGTATCGTATGGTTGGCTGTATGGAGAAGAAGATATAAATTACAGGGAAAAAAACACACGATACAAATCCACAGCACGAGTCACTTGTCATTATATTTTAAATGTTTGGAAATACAGTTAGTTATGCATAAATGCACCAAAATATCAATAGAAATTTAGAAAAATATTAATTGAAATTCGAACATAATAAGAGAAATTCGAAAAACATCAAAGCAAGAAAAAAAAAATACTTCTCTATTTGAAACTCTATTTGAAAAAGATCAAATAAAATTTTAAAAACACCAACCGAAATTCAAAAACATCAATTCAAAATTTTAAGATCAAGTCGAAAAATTTTCTGATTACAACAAATTTGGGGTCAACAAGCAAATCTTGAATGAGACAAAAACAAATTAAAGCAGACTACCAGCAGTCTAAAACCCCAAAGGGTTCTGAAAACTTAGCTAAATATTTTTTTTATGGCAGGACGTCACGTCAATTTGGTATAAATAAAAATGATAGGCCTATTTTTAATTAAATCATTGTTGTATTAACAAACAATTTAATTGTATTTACAAACTGTGTTGTTGAATAAAGTCTCGGATTTGTGACTTGGATACTGGTGAATACAATTTTTTTTCACCAGCTGGTGAATAAAACGTAACATAATTTTTTTTATAATATATGTTATACCTTGCACACTGGGGGATACCTGAAGGATCCAAATGGGGAGTGGTCTACCTCCAGTGATGAGTCGCGGGATTTCCTTCTAAACACGCACTTTCCGGGCAATTCCATGACGCCGTTTTAGGCTTTGGCACGTTCTGACGCCCAAGCATCTGAAATTTCTTCGGAAACACTAAACAAGCCCACATTGATCTGGGCGATTAAAAGCTTCAGGCCCTATAAATCCTCTGGACCTGATGATGTAATCCCGGCTGAGATGCAGCAAGTGTCGGACTGTATAGCCCTTCGGCTGTGCAATATCTACACGACATGCATTAAGTCTTTTATTACTTTAAGATGGATGGATACCATAAGCGTTTTTATCCCGAAGGCTGGGAAAAACTCCCACAAAACTCCGAAGGATTTTAGATCAATAAGTCTGTCTTCTTTATTGTTAAAGCCAATGGAAAGAATAATAGACTTATATATGTGTAAAGTGATAGACCCGTGGTTGCTTTCGACTAGGCAACATACACCCAGTTGGAAAATGTGTCACTGAGGAAATTTGCACAGTGATTCCTTGAGGAAATGTCTTCAGGCTCTGACAAATCATAGGTAAACCTTGATGACATGTCCTTACATTGTCAGCACTAAAGGTTTGTTTTAAGAGTGCGGACAATTCCTCTAAGACGTCAAAAAGGAAATGTCTTCAGAATAGCAGTATAAATCTCGGCAACTCTTCAATTTCCAAGAAAAATATGGCAACATTATTCAAAATCTAAGAATCAACTCAGTACATAGAGATTTCTTGTGGATGTCACCGCGCCGTCACTGAGGATGGCTCGAGGACGCTGCAACTGGGCATACAGCAAGGGTAGACCAACGTAAATTGCTGTTCATGAGCTCGTTGGTACCATCGAGAGATCGATTTCGGTAAAGGAGTACACTTAGGTGGCCTTTCTTGAAACACATAGTGAGTGGGGCTTTTAATAATGTCATCCCAGACTCGATAATAGTGGCATTGTCTGGTGTGGAAGTGAAGAGTGGGATCGTTTTAATAGTATGTAATCTACTTGCCAATAGACGTGTAACGTCTGAATTGGTAGAGTCTGTCATGACTCGAGTTGTCAATAGGGGCACACCACAAGGAGGCCGCTTCTTTGGAAACTGGCACTGAAAGCAATGCTGCTCTCTCTCTAATATGCTGACGTTGTCGCAATTGCGGTGAAAGGAAAGCACCTGCCAAGATTAAGGAACATTTTTCAGGGTTTTCTGAACGATCTAAAATGGGCCAGAGACTTTGGTCTGGCCGTTAATCCAAGTAAAACAGAGCTTGCCTTGTTTACAAGGAAAAATAAGATTCTTGATTTTGATTCTATTTCTCTGGGCGACACTGAAGAAGGCGACCTTCTCAGATTTAGCCAAGTATTTTGGAGTTTTTGAGATAGGAAATTGGATTTTAGGCGTAATATTGAGGAACGGGTGATAAAATCCAAAGATTGCTTTATATTCCTGTAAAGGGAACATTGCAAAACGATGGGGTTTTAGCCCTAAAGTCGTCCATTGGATTTATACAGCAGTGGTGCGTCCAATTTTGATGTATGTAACATTGTCTGGTGGCCTGCTTTCGAAACGAAAGAGAACTGTGTCTTTATCACGAAGGTACAGAGAATGGCGTCGTTGTGCATCACTGGTGCTCTTAGTACTACACCTACGGCTGCATTAGAAATCCTCCTTTACCCGATACCATTGGACATATTGGGTAGGCAGCACAGTACAGACTAGTATGCAAACACTGATGCTAATTGCGTACTTTCCAATATGGTGGTATGGTTTTTAGTACAGAATTATCATCGCTGCCTAGTGTAAGTGTGCCTGTACGTGTGAGCTTTTGTGTATGTATTTATGTTGTTTGTTTACGTTTTGTATGAAACGTCAAAAGTTACACCGTGTGCTGTCACTAATACTTACACACATCAAATGCACCTCTGTGAACCTACTACTCATGTACTGTGGTAAGCAGTGTGCGGCTACGTCGGCAATTCGACTGAACAGCACACTGCAATGGAAGAGCAGCGATTGTGGCCATAGTGCGTTCTTGAAGAAGATAACAAATACCACATAATGCGGACTGCGCTCCCTTTTTGAGCGTCACTTTACCACTATATTACCATCCAGTGAAACCTCCATAAATTTTCACATAGATGGATCGAGACCACATGAACAAGTGGGCTTTGGAATCTATTCGGAAGAGCTTTGGTACAGCCTGGCTCAAAGATTGCCAGATCATTGCAGTGTTTACCAGACGGAGGTGCTGGCAATAACGGAGGTGGCAAACTAATTGAGTTGCAATGTCTTGTCTACAACCACAGTCAACATCTATTCTGAGATTCAAGCCGCGGTCAAGTCCCAGGAGTCAATGTTTCTGAAAACAACATCTACCCTTAACTGCCGCACGTCTTTAAATGAGATGGCCAAGCAGTTTGACATTCGACTCATATGGGTCCCAGGGCACAGATACATTCCAGGGAATTGCAAAGCCGATGATGTTTCAAGATTGGGAACTACCTTACAGGTTCCAACAGAATTTGGATGTGTTTATTTTCCACTAGAAACCTGCACGTAAAGTTAACGGCTTTGTTCCACGATGGAGACCAATCAGAGATGGGCACATGGATGGATGTGTGAGACTACACGACAGATTTGACTTTCTCTTAATCAGAAGTGCACAAGTGAGCTGATATCGTTTCCAAAAGAAGAGATTTCGATAGTGGTTGCTATAATTACCGGACACTGTCTTATAGGAAAACACGCAGAGCGGTTAAATGTGTCGTCAAAGAGACCAATCAGAGATGGGCACATGGATGGACGTGTGAGACTACACGACAGATTTGGCTTTCTCTTAATCAGAAGTACACAAGTGAGATGATATTGCTTCCAAGAGGAGAGATTTCGACGGTAGTTGCTATAATAACCGGACACTATCTTATAGGAAAGCACGCAGAACGGTTTAATGTGCCGTCAAATGACTTTTTCCGGAGTTGCATAGATGAGAAGGAGTTGGAATATATCAAACACTCTATCTGTCATTGCCCGGCACTTTCTGGTAAGATACTTGCTTTACCGGGATCTAGGGAGCTGCACGATCTTTCTGATTTGTCGGATGTCAAAATTCAATACCTTAGGAGTTTCATAAGGAGCTCAAATTTGTTTAACGGCAGGGACTAGTAGGGGAACTTTATTACCGTCCAGTGGTATTACAACGGACCTCAGAGTCTATGTGTGCTAACGTAAAACGTCAGCAACCACTTACAGCCTAACCTTGTATTGAACAGTGTAATCAGAATTAATAAGGTTACAAACGAAATTTTACTTTTTTTTTTCAATTCTGAGGCAATACGTTATAATAACCTAAATCGACATAGCACATAACATTTCCTTATATTTTGTATACTGCCAGCAAATTTTGCCTTGCACGCTTTAAATTAGACACATTTAAGTGGAAACTACTGTAATCCTAAAGAAAAAAAAAACAACTTCAAACAGAATTTTTTACAAGTCGGTATATATTTTTAGACAAACTGATAAGAATTGTAACACAATTAGAGTTTTAAAAATAGAATATAAGTGAGTTGTACAATTTTCTAATATGTTTCTAGTTGTGTAGGTCCTTCTATTTAAATTCAAAAAATATGTACACAAAATTGAATGCATCATTCACGTTAGATAGAAAAATAGATACAAGAGACGATAAATTTATATGACATGACTCGAATCGACTCCATTGAATGTGTGTTGGAACGAACGAACTTACCTACATCAACTAATTTCTTGTTAGTTGGTATTTATTAAAGTATGACGCGTATTCTGTCAGGTTTTTGTTTCTATTTAACTAATGACGCCACTTTGTAAAATTATAACTATGAGACAGATATTTTTAGAAATATCACACAATAAAACATACACACATACATTAATTAGGGACATATATAACGTACCTTTACAAAGTTTGGTAACAAATACATTAAAAAAATGTTTTAAAATATTAAAAGTGAATGACTCAAATTTAAGGTATGCATGCATTCTTTGGCGGTGATGAAACAGTGAAATGAGGGGTTAATGAACACTATCGAATCATGCTACCACTATGCATAGTGGGTTTAAGTTGGGAAAAAATATATAGTTTTGTGATTCGGTCTCTCTTCGGAATTTTAATCTTATAAAGAAAAACTTTTTATTTAAGGCCCACTGTAGTTTTTAATTAATATGCCTTCCGTATTGTTATTGGTAGAGGGTAGATATAAGTTTGTCATTCCGTTTGTATCTCATCGAAATATCGATCTGGGATCCCATAAAGTATATATATTACACTAGACTGGAATTTTTTCAACTTTCGATTTTCCCAAGTGTACGGGCAAATTTTTATTGTCCTAGGTCTAAAATTTATGTGTTACAAATTTAAGGTCAATCGGATTAAATTAACGCGTGGCTCCCGGCGGTCAAAGTTTTGGATTTTTGAAAAAAAAAAAAATGTAAAAGGTTTATTTTTGTGGCCAATCTACCGATTTAACTGAATATCGGGGAATTAAGCCTTTGGAAACAACGTCGAAAAGTCGTCCAATCACAATAAGATTTAATTGGATTACCAAGGTACGCGTTTTACGCATACTCAAAAAGTTTTAATAACATATTTTATATTTTGATGAATTTTGATAGATTTATGTGAATATCGGGACGGTCGTTTGTATGGCGACTATCAGTAAAACTGGTCCAATTTCTTCGAAATTTGAAGTGATTATTAATGAATACAAAATACGTTTATCTGCCAAATTTCAAGAGGATACCTAATGAAACACGGTTATTAGACTCATATTAACCAAATTTAGAGGGAACGTTTGTATTATTGGTAACTTCAAATTTTGAACCAATTTTTTCCATTTTCAATAGGCTTCGTCCTTGAGTCAATAAAAGCTAGTTTCAATTTTCAGACAAATCGATTTAAATTTGCGACCTGCATCGTGCGCACAACGTTTACACGGACAGAAGGACATCGCTACATCGACTCAAAAAGTGATTCTGAGTCGATCGGTATACTTGAAGGTGTGTCTTGGACTAATATTTCGGGTTGTTACAAACATCAGTCATTATACCCTGTACCACAGAGTGGGGTAGGGTATAAAAATAAAGATCTTTCGGCATTTCATATTCGTTTATTTCGATGCGCTGAGCACGAATATCAAAAAAAATTTAAATCGCTCAATCGGTCTGCAAGATATTGCCATTTCAAATTTGTAAAAAATTTAATTTTTTCCTACGTTCAAGAAATTTTTTAAAAAAATTCTCAAAATTTCTCTTTCATTGACGCCCTATGTTCCTCGTGAACATTTTATTTAAGTATTTTATGCTACAATTTGTATTTATATTATATTTAATTAAATAAAGGACATATATATGGGGCATTCCGTGTGAAATCGGACACTTTGAAAAACTTTTTTTTTAGATTTTCCCAATCTGTCTACAGTTTTTAGTACCCTTCGAAAACTGCTTCGTGGTAAATTTTTAGTTTTTTTTGATGACCCGTTCAAAAGATATCGAATTTTTAAAAATTGGTAGTTTGTTCCTTTACTCAAACTTCTTTTAATCATAACTTCTTTACTAATAGTCCAAATTTCAAATTTTTTTTCTTCAAAATTTTTGTTTTTTACGTACTTTCTAAAAAAAATCCCAAAAAATTCTTGAAAGCGCTCTAGTATGCGATTTTTAAGTTTTAAAATCTAAATCGCATTTTTGAAAATGTTTGTACTCTTCGATTTTTTTGAAATTTTTTTGTGTAAAACTTCTATCAATTCTACAAATTTTTTGCCCAGGAAGATCGTGGGCTAACGATTATTACTATTTTTTAAAATTGTTTGAAAACATTTTATTGTAATTTTCCAATCTTAAAATCATTTCTACTGCTCCAATGGTGCGTCATATAGGGGTCCCTTTATAAGACCGACCCCCATTAATTTTTACGTTTTAATATTTCTTTGGAACAAACTAATACCCTATCTCCAATTTCTAAGGGGGCTCCCACACAAAACGACATTTTTTAAAATTTGTTCCAACCGCTCTAACTGCCCTAATAGTGCCCTTAGAGCAACAAAATGTATGACCGACCCACAATATTTTTTTAGTCCAAACATTTTCTCTGAACACACCTAGCCTCTATCTTTAACTGTTAAGGCGGTCCCCATACAATTTTTTTTATTTTTTGTAAATTTGTTGTATTTAATCAGCTTCTACCGGTCCAATGGTGCGTCCGAGAGGGGTCATTAGTGAGACCGACCCCCATTTATTTTTACCCTACAACATTTTTTCAAAACATACCTACGCCCTATCTCCACTCCCTAAGTAGGCTCCCATACAAATAACAGTTGGAGAACATTTTATAAAAATGTAATTTTGTATGGGAGCCTACTTAGGGAGTGGAGATAGGGCGTAGGTATGTTTTGAAAAAATGTTGTAGAGTAAAAATAAATGGGGATTGGTCTTACTAATGACCCCTCTCGGACGCACCATTGGATCGGTAGAAGGTGATTAAATAAAACAAATTTACAAAAAATAAAAAAAATTGTATGGGGACCGCCTTAACAGTTAAAGATAGAGGGTAGGTGTGTTCAGAGAAAATGTTTGGACTAAAAAAATATTGTGGGTCGGTCATACATTTTGTTGCTCTAAGGGCAGTATTAGGGCAGTTAGAGCGGTTGGAACAAATTTTAAAAAATGTCGTTTTGTGTGGGAGCCCCCTTAAAAATTGGAGATAGGGTATTAGTTTGTTCCAAAGAAATATTAAGACGTAAAAATTAATGGCGGTCGGTCTTAAAAAGGACCCCTCTATGACGCACCATTGGAGCAGTAGAAATGATTTTAAGATTGGAAAATTACAATAAAATTTTTTCAAAAAATTTAAAAAAATAGTAATAATCGTTATCCCACGATCTTCCTGGGCAAAAAATTTGTAGAATTGATAGAAGTTTTACACAAAAAAATTTTCAAAAAAATCGAAGAGTACAAACATTTTCAAAAATGAGATTTAAATTTTAAAACTTAAAAATCGCATACTAGAGGGCTTTTAAGAATTTTTTGGGATTTCTTTTTAGAAAGTACGTAAAAAAATTAAAATTTTGAAAAAAAAAATTTGAAATTTGGACCATTATTGAAGAAGTTATGATTAAAAGAATTTTGAGTAAAGGAACAAACTACCAATTTTTAAAAATTCGATATCTTTTGAACGGGTCATCAAAAAAATCTGAAAATTTACCACGAAAGAGTTTTTGAAAGGTACTAAAAACTGTAAACAAATTGGGAAAATAAAAAAAAAAATTTTCAAAGTGTCTGATTTCACATGGAATGCCCCATATACTTTATGAAGTCCTAAACCAATATTTCAATGTGTTACATACGGAATGACAAACTTATATATACCCTCTATCACCAGAGTGGAGGGTATAAAAATTAGGTGTAAATGTTGATTTTAAAATATAAAAAAACACAAAAAAATTTAAATAAATATTTACCAGCAAATGAAAGCGAAAAGTATAAATTACAAAAATAATCATCTATTTATATAATTAAAGCTAATTTTGTGAAGGTGACATATATTTTGAGTCATTGAAAAATGTCATGTAAACCCTTCCGCTTGATTGTAATTTAAAATAACCAAAATCGGAGTGGGATAAAACAAAAAGCAAATGAAAGTTGACATTTTCCTTACCAAAAGACTAACGGCTTTTTTAATTTAGTGTTAGATTTTTTTTACATGCAGTTAAAGTTATAATTACCCGAGTAAAAAAGTTTATATATAATTATATATAATTATGTATAATTTGATAAAATTATATAAATTTATATCAAATTATATATAAATTTATTTTTGCTAAAATATCTCTATATATAATTATATATTATTAGATCTGTTTTATATAATTTTATATAAAACATTTTTTTTGATGTAAGACAAAAAAATATAAAGTTTTGTTTTTTTAATGTAATTTTATAAAATTTAAAATTTAATTCGCTCTGTAAATAAAAAAAAATATTTTAAATAAACAAGACTCTTTAATTTTATTTTTACTTTTAAAAAAAATTTGATCGGATTACTCAATGTCCAGTTAGCTGATAACTGTCGATTAAACGAAGGTTAAGTTTAAAGAAGAGTTATTTTACAACGGATCATTGAGTTATCCAGCCTAAATCGTAAGATTTAGGTTTTTGACAAATAAAATTTCCGACTCTCATAACATGTTGAATACAATTCATGTCCTTTATCTTAAACATCAAATAGTTGTTTGATTCATCAGCAGGTAAAATATATTCATCTTTGGATGCTGTGGTATTTATTGATAAAATAATTGCTTTAGTTCATACAAAAATTCTCTAATAACTATACATTGATTTCAATAGTAAATACACAATTACTTGATATTTTTATGGAATAAAAAATCTTGAACATAATTAGACATATATTTTGATGCCAGCATAAAATAATAAAATTATCGAAACAAAAAATGGCATAATTTAGTGTATTTACTGTGACTAGTATTTCACATAGGGGCTTGGAGAACGGCAAAAATGTGATTTTTTAAAAGAAAATACACACTTAAACAATTTCAAAATCTTCAATACTTTATCAGAAATTTAAGATCTGATTCATCATTTTTGACCTACGAATTAATATAAACTAATATTATACTACAATTTTCTCATGAGTAAATAATAAATGATTTTGCTTTAAATGTTAAAATTACAATGTCCTGTTCTGGCCCAATGTGCTTGGTTTTAAATTTCAACAAAAAAAATATGTATATTATTTTTTGAGTGACAACTTTTTAAATAAATTTTTTATGAAATTGAAGTGTCAACCTCTGAAAAAAATATTAAAATTTTCAATGAAATCGATCCTGGTAAGAAAACATTAGAATTATATTTAAAATAAATAGTTATTAACCATTTTTCTTCTAGTTTCAGAAAACAACACAATGAAATGTGCAGTCTCTACCAAGGCCGATAGAAGAGCTCGGAAATTTATGAAGAAGTACGAATAAGATTGCGTAAGTTTCTCTTATTTCTCTTGTTGTTTTCCGTGCAAATACTTTAACAAGCGTTTTAACTTTTTGACGAAAGGATAAAACCAAAAAAGTTTCCAATATTGTTACTCATTGGTTTTTATTTATTTTTCAGTTCTTTTTTGCCGCAATTTCTTAAATTTATGGAATGAATCACCTAACAGAGGGCCCCGCTTGGTATGCAAATTATTGGCGTTTCTACAAACACTACTTTTTGAATTCAACACAACTGGTTGGTACAACGTTCCCAAGTCAAGGAAAGTGACACCCAGCCGGTAATGCAGTAAAAACCAATTCGTTATGCAGCTATTTAAACGCCAGATCAGCAATAAAAGGTAATTCTATTTAAATACGTGCTTTCTTGACATAGATTATAATATACTTATGTTCGTATATGTTGTTTCAGATTTCCCAATCAAAAACGCAATTGATAAGATCAGCACTGCACTCTTATAGAGTAATGTTCAACGTGTGGGTGAATTCAGAAGACGAGAACATCAATAAAAACGCCGATTTAAGTGCTATTCTTTTAAAAAAAATTTTTTACTTTTGATTTTTGTTTATCGTTGTTGTAATTGTTATTGTTTATTATACACATGTACGTGTGTTTACATTTATGTAACTAAAAAATAAAAAAAGCAAATTATTGCTTCTAACATTATAATTTAATAAAAAATATATTCATTATACAAAATTGTATAAAATTTTATCAAACCTTGTATGGGTGTTTCTTCATATCTCATTATATAAAACCATATCTTTTTTTATAAAATTATATAAAATTAGATATAAAACTTTTTCGGATATAATTTTATAAAATTATATATAATTTTATCAAATTATATATAATTTGATATAATTTTATCTAATTTTATAAAATTTTATCCACCAATTCCTGGATAGAATTATATATAATTATATCAAATTATATATAATTAGATAAAAGTGGTTTATATCAAATTATATATAATTATATATAAAGTTTTTTACTCGGGTATAATTACTTGAAAAGTGTATAAGAGGCGTATTCTTAATTTTGCAATTGCATTTAAATAATAATCATACGCAACGGTGCACAGTTGTTTATTTTTAATAATTCTGTCATTCAGTAAGTTCTTTACCGATTGCAGCGAAATTTATACCGGTTATAGCTAACGTAATTTCGCGTTTAGATGCTGGACTCCGAATGTTTAATAAGGGTACCACCAGGGACCCTAAAGTAGGACATATTTAGTATACAAAAATTTTAAATACATACTTTAAAAACTTGAGTGTTTTGTAATGGAAAATGTCAACTTTCATTTGTTTTTAGTTTCATCCCATTCCGATTTGGAAGTTTTGATTTTGTGTTATGATTAAATTAAAAGCTTTTCACCTAATTGAAACTTGCAGCTAAAGGGTTAATAATATTTTTAAAAGCACATTTAAAAAGAATTCAAAGAAACATTATTTACACATTACAAAGATTTTTTTTTAAATAAAAGGAAAACATTTTGTAATACAATTACAAACTAAATTTCCTTTGAAAAGTAATTAAACAATAACATGAAATCGGCAAAAAAAAAACAATAATAATTTTAAGAAAAATGTATTCAATCATGATGTTTTGCAAATATAGCAAGAAAATATCACCACAATAATAGTCAAGGTCTAGTTATAAAAAAAGAAACAATTGCATTTTTTGTATATTAATTATTTCTTGGGACAACCAATTCCAACGATAACTCAATTAAGCATGAATAAATTACATCGAAAAAAAAAAAAAAATCAAACTAAATATCCATACAATGTCATGTCCAATACATGATTATTTACAAGTAACATGGTTTAATATGAAATGCATTAATGCGAAATTTCATACTTAATTTTCTAAAGAAATCATAAATTTTATGTATAAATCTAATAACACTCTGCTGCACAGTGGCTGGATAGGGCAAACAAAAAATGGAATCAAACGATTATAATTTAAAACAAGTAGAAAAGTTAAATTCGACTTGGCCGAATCTATGAATACCCTCCCCAATGCCCTTTTTAAGTGATAGTAAATTTTCTAATGTAAAATATTTTATTTTGTGTAAAAAAACTTCTTTTTAGTAATTTAAAAAAAAAAAAATAATTTACTAATTTTTTTTTGAGTGTAAATTTTTTTTTAAGTGTATTTTTTTTGTTGTAGTGTAAGAATATTTTTGAGTGACAAAAATACCTTGTAAAATATTTTTGTGACTTAAAAATGTTTTTAAAACATGTTTAACGGGTTTTCAACACGTGAATTTAAGGTGAAACTAATTTAAAATTTACCGTTTGCCTAATAACTTTTGAACCACTAGAACGATTTGGCTGAAATTTAAAACGAACCGAACCAGAGGAACGGCAAATATATATGCCACACTTCAGCGCCATCAGAATTGCCGTTCGAAAGTTACCGTGTGTTTAGTCTCGTAAATTCCAGAAAAACCCTTGCCGAAATTCACTCATTTGCTTATAACTTTTGATCCACTGGACCGATTTTGCTGGATTGCAATACCAACCTGACCAGGTAAATGCCCAACATACAGTGACTCGCAGCTTATTTCGTGTGAAAGATTTTAGTAAGCTATTCATTCAAGACAAAGTTAACCAAAATGAACCTAATTATTACACTGTGCAACAAGAAAAATGAGCCTCAATTTTTTTAGAAAATTTCTTAGAAATATTTCTAAGTCGATTTTATCCAAGCTCAAACATGAAAAATTTAAAAAATAGTCCAATAGTTAATATTCATTTATTAAATAATTTTTCCAGTGACCCAAACAAAAATCAAAAATTTAAAATGCAGTCGAAGATATCCGAATTTTTTTACCTCCAATTCTTTTGACCACCAATTTTTTGTAAACAAAGGAAATGTTCAATTATTTTTATATCTCATTACTATACACTTAGTTGTACTAAAATTATTAAACAATTAAATCGTTTCTTTGTTAACAAAAAATTGGTGGTCAAAAGAATTGGAGGGCAAAAATTCGGATTTCTTCGACTGCATTTTAAAAATTTTGATTTTTGTTTGGGTCATTGGAAAAAATACTTAATAAATGAGTATTAACTACTGGACTATTTTTTAAATTTTTCATGTTTGAGCTTGGATAAAATCGATCTAAAAATATTTTTAAGAAATTTTCTAAAAAAGGTCTTTCAATAATTTCAATTTCCATTTTGACCCTCGTAGTACATTCAATATTTAGACAATCTGAACGCCATTAAGCTTTAATTAAAGCTTGATTAATTACATATACATGACTTTTTACAAAAATACTTATTTTATAATAATTAGGTCTATTTTGGTTAACTTTGTCTTGAATGGATTGCAAATTAATATCTTTCACACGAAATAAGCTGCGAGCCACCGTATATGCCAAACTTCAGGAGTCTCCGTAAAGTCTTTCAAAAGTTAGCGTGTTTTTAACAGACAGACGGACGGACGGATATCGCTAGATCGTCTTAAAATCGATCGAGGATCATGAATGTATATACTTTATGGGGTCCTAGACCAATATTTCGAGGTGTTACAAACGGAATGACTTATATATACCCTCTATCACTAGAGTGGAGGGTATAAAAAAAATTATGTAGGTAATTTATAAAGCTTTAATTTAAGCTTGATAGCGTCCAGATTGAGTAAATGATAAATGTGCTACGAGGGTCGATCTGGAAATTAAAAGGACATCAAGTCTTTCACGAACAAACTAGTTCAATTGAACTATTCACTTAACTGAGCGGTTTATCTAGTTCGTTCATTTCAGCTCTTTTAGGTCTTTTCGTTCATTCAGCTCAATTTGTCATTACTTAATTTTGATCTTTCAGTTCGGTCGTTCAATTTTTTTTGTTAATTTTGCCATTAGGCGTTAGTTTTTTCTCCTCTTTTGGCACGCTTTCTCATCATTTATGTTTTTTTTTTTACAAAAATTTTATATATTTATTTTTTTTTTTAAATAATGTTTTTATTCAACATTTTTGTATTTTTTGAACGAAAGTCAAAACAATAGACATGATCGAAATGATTCAATCACG
The DNA here is from genome assembly GCA_963921195.1 of Pegoplata infirma. Classification (NCBI taxonomy): domain Eukaryota; kingdom Metazoa; phylum Arthropoda; class Insecta; order Diptera; family Anthomyiidae; genus Pegoplata; species Pegoplata infirma. The sequence continues at coordinate 85,694,775 of OY992540.1, forward strand.
AACTGTTGAACGAAAACCAAAATTGACCGATTTGAACTAGTTGAACGACCAACAGACATAATCAAAATGATTCGTTCACGAACTGTTGAACGAAAAAGCCAAAAGAGCGATTGAACTAGATGAACGAACTAGGTCTTTTATCTGAAATGAACGATAATGAGCGCTCACTCAATTGAACGATTAAGCACAAGTCCAGTTTGGATAGCCCTATATGGAACCAAGAAAATTGCGTTTTTGGTTTTTCAAATTTTCAAAAACTGGGCTTAGGAGGCGTGGTCAAATATTGGAAAAATGGTCAAATTTGTGGCGAGTTGTATTGATTAAATATTTATCACATTAAAACGGAATGCACCACAATCTCAAAAATTTACATTCTTATATAGTTTTGTATGGGCTATCGATTAAAATTTTTTTTTTTTTGGAAAATTTTCAGAACCCGTTCTAAAATTTTCCATTTTTTAAAAAAGTCAATTTATCGAAAATCGGGCCACTTTTTTTAAATTTTTTTTTTAAGTTTAGATGTTTGTCCATCCACACAAAAAATTCAGAAACACTTTCTTCGTTTTTTTCGAGAAAATCACATTTAAATTTTAAATTTCACAACAATTTTGTAATTTGCTTGTATTTTCTTGTTTCAACAGAGCGTATGAGAAATATTTATGCAATTAATAATACTCATTCGCAACTTTAAAACAAGAAAATAAAAGCAAATTGCAAAATTGTTATGAAATTTAAAATTCAAATGCGATTTTCTCGAAAAAAACGAAGAACATGTTTCTGAATTTTTTTGTGTGGATGGACAAACATCTAAACTTTAAAAAATAAAAAAAAAGTGGCCGGATTTTTGATAAATTGACTTTTTAAAAAATGAAAAATTTCAGAACGGGTTCTAAAAATTTTTCAAAAATTTTTTTTTAATCGATAGCCCATACAAAACTATATAAGAAAGTAAATTTTTGAGATTGTGGTGCATTCCGTTTTAATGTGATAAATATTTAATCAGTGCAACTCGCCACAAATTTGACCATTTTTCCAATATTTAACCACGCCTCCTAAGCCCAGTTTTTGAAAATTTGAAAAACCAAAAACGCAATTTTCTTAGTTCCATATAGGGCTATCCAAACTAGATTGGTTTTTTTTTCTCTGGACATTTGGTGTCGAATGCCTCATATCAGGAAAATGGATAAAAATTTATCCTCCAATATCATTCAAAATTTTCCACAAAATATTTTGATAACGTTTTCAAATGATTTTATTCATATCCTTTTATCCTGATATGGTAAAATAATAAAATAGAAAAATTAGGGGAGATCCTCCTCTTTAATTTGTCATCACCAGTGTCATCCTAGGACAAGTACAAAAAAATTCAAAAATATTTTAAGTCCTTTTAAAAGGAAACAGAAACACGAAACGAAAAACTATAAATGCAGTTTTACTTAATTTGATATCTATTTTCAGACGTATATCATCCGGTTCATGTTTATTATTGGCTGTCGGACGGTGAAATCATTCAAAAAACATATTTTACTAATATTGTACATAAACAAAAATCAAATTAAATTATAACAATTGATGAAAAAGGTCGTCGTTTTATAAACAGATATTTTTGCAATTTCAATTACAATGACAAACTAGTTGGATAAATATCTCTATTACTATATAACATGCAAATACAATAAAATATCAACATAGTCTACAGTTATAAACAATTTTTATATTACAAGTGAAAAAAAAGAAGAAAAAATCCTATTTAAAAAATTCATCATCATCATCATCATAGACTTACATCCGTTTCCCATGTCTGCAGACAAAAGGAAAGAAAGAATACAACAACACCAAAAGGAACGGGAAATATATTGCCTGCCACTTTATGCACACAATTCATTTGTTACAACTTTATTTACAGAATGAAAAAGGAAATTGAATTTTTCCTGTTAACAATACTAAAACGATTTATTGATACATGCTACATTATTTAACCCATTCAAGTAATTGCAGTCAAAATAGGCCTTGGAATTTTAAAAGATTTGCAGAAAATTTATGTATAATTATTTTTTCTAAAAAAATGTTTTTAGAATCTTTGGATTTTCTAAAAAAAAAAAAAAACACAGAATCAGTTTTTTTTTTATAAGAATCAGAATTTTCCTATATTATTGTCTCAGAGTCTAAGAATGTTTGCATTAAAAAAAGTTCTAGGAAAAATCCCTCAGAAATGTGAAGTTTTTTCTATGTGAAAAAGCCCTCAGAATCATCTATGAGTAAAAGTCATCGGAATCAAAGAATTTTTAGTTTGAAAAAAAGTTCTGAGAATCGTAGGATTTTTTATAGGAAAAAGTCCTCAGAATCAGAGGACTTTCCTGAAGGAATAAATGAAATAATTAGCCAAAGGGTCGGCAAGGGACGTTAGGGACACTTTTTTCATGCGATAGACGGCACTGTTATCGCCTTCTCAGATGGAGCCAAGAAAGTTGAATTTAAGGAGGAACGGTTTTCTCGACGATTGCTTCACATTCCTGTAAAAAGGCCATTGGAAAACGATGGGGTTTTAGCCCTAAAGGCGTTCATTGGATTTATACAGCGGTGTTGCGACTAATTCTGCTGTATGGAAATATTGTCTGGTGGCCTGCTTCAGAGACAAAGGGGGACTGTGTCTTTATCACTAAGGTACAGAGAACGGCGTCGATGTGCATCATTGGTGTTCTTCGTTAGAGTTGTCAAATATTCGTATATTTCAAAAACCGGTTTTCGAATACTTCGAAAAACCGGCGTTTGAAAAAATCGGTTTTTCGGTTTTGTTACTAAAAACCGGTTTCGAATAATCGGTTTTTCGGTTTTTTTTTTAATTATTTATTTAACAAAAAAAGTTAAACAAAACAATAAAAAAGGAAAACAAACCAAGCATGTCCGTCTGTATAAAACACGATTCAGTTCAAAATAAAAATGTCTCATGGTCATAGGCCGGCTACGTTCGTAAATGGACAAAATCGGACATGGGGGAAAAAGTTCCCCCTCGAAAAACGACACTTTTTAACATGTTTTTTGTATTTTTGTGAAACAAAAAGAAATTTTTTATGGTAGAAGAAGTTCAAAGTTTATCACTTGGACCTAGGAGATTAAAAAAAATTATTTTTTTTCGGCTAGTCCCCTTTTGTGGGCGTGTATATAAAAAATAGTTTAAGTAATGATAAAATTGTATTACTATAGCACCAAAAGCATTATAAATCAACTTGAAAACATTTACCGCGAATACCAAGGTGTCCCTCAATGTCACATTCCAAGCAACGGGGAATGGGACATTATAAAACGCACCTGCAAAATGTTTATTTTTTGCATCTTGGAGGGTATAATAATACTGAAAAAACACATTCACTAATCGTTGAGGTTAAGTTATGGGTGTTAAAAGTTTTTTTTTTTTTTTATTTATTGAATCTTCACTTTAATTCCGTGAACTAACAATAAGTGTTAAAATCTTATATCTATATATTCTTAATATTAAGTCCAGCCAGTGCCAGACAAAATTTAATTTTCTCATATATTTCTTAAATTTATTTGTTTATTTTGTGTTACAAGTTGCCAACCTTATTAGGGTTTTTCTATTGGAATTACGATAAATTTAATTTTTTTTTTAAAGCTATCGAAATTTACTTGAAAAAATCAAGTATCATACGCCCATTACATTTCAGTAATGCCTTGTAAAGCAGATCTAATTTGGAAGATCTTTTAGATAATGTATCTATGTAGCATCTAGTAAAATCCTCTTTCAATTCGTAATTTTAAATTTCTCTAAGGTTTAATTAAACTGTTCTTCAAAGTTTTGAGATGGCTACTAAAAAACGACAAAAAAAAAAAATATATAAAAAAGTCGATTATTCGAGACCAAAAAATCGGTTTCTCGAATACTTCGAAAACCGGCCTTTTTTAAAAACCGGTTTTAAAAAACCGGAAAAATAGAAAAAAATCGATTTTTCGAATACTTCGGAAATCGGTTTTGACAACTCTAGTTCTTCGTACGACACCTACGGCTGCATTAGAAATCCTCCTTCACCTGATACCATTGGACATATTGGGTGGGCAGTATGCGGCTCCGTCGGTAATTTGACTGAATAGCACACTGCAATGGAAGAGCAACAATTGTGGCCATAGCACGATCTTGAAGAAGATAACAATACCACAAAATGTAGACTGTGCTCCCTCCCTCTATGAGCCTTTTACCACTATGATACCATCGCCACTTTACTACTATGATACCATCCAGGGAGTCTTGGATGATGAGCATTCCGGGTAGTAGAGCCTATAATAATTTTTACACAGATGGATCGAAGGTACACTAACAAGTGGGGTTTGGAATCTAGTCGGACGAGTTTGGGTTGATCCAGGCTCAAAGATTTCCAGATTATTGCATTGTTTACCAGGCAGAGACGCTGGCAATACAGTAGGTGGCTAACTGGTTGAGTTGCAATTTCTTGTCTACAACCGCTGTCAATATCTATTTTGACAGTCAAGCCGCGGTCAAGTCCATAGAGTCAATGTTTCTGAAAAAAAGATCTGCCCATAACTGCCGCACGTCTTTAAATGAAATGGACAAGCAGTTTGACATACTACTCATATAGGTCCCAGGGCACAGAGACATTCCAGGGAATTGCAAAGCCGATGAGCTTGCAAGACTGGGAATTACCTTACAAGTTACAACAGAATTGAACTTGAACTTGCAAACTAAATCTACGTCTTTGTTTCGCGACGGAGACTAATCAGAGATGGGCACATGGATGAACGTGTGAGACTTCACGACAAATTTGGCCTTCTCTTAATAAGAAGCGCACAAGTGAGCTGATATCACTTTCAAGAGGAGAGTTTTCGACAGTGATTGCTGTAATTACCGGACACTGTCTTATAGGAACGCAAATCCCCTGTGGGGACAAAATCTTTCCCGTAGTTTTGCAGAATAGTTTAGATTTTTTTTTAAGATACATTGGTATCTATATTTAGATCCAGCTTAATATTGGGACTCGGTAATGCTCGAGTCACAGTAAATGCCGTTAATGGCTGTCCTCAGGGCGGCGTCCTATCTCCACTGCTATGGTACTTGGTAATAGACGACTCTCTAAGGAGGTTAAATATCTGGGAGTAATCTTAGATACGAAGCTTCCTTGGAATTCACATTTGGACGGCACTCCAATATTCATTATTCAATAGGAATTACGGAAAACTTGGATATGCCGACGGATAGGATAAATTCTGAGCTTCGCTTTGGACGAAAATTTGGGATCGTGATACCAAGTACACTAGAGTGGGATGAAGGTGGCCCATATGTGGATACTAGAAGCTTAAACTGGTATACTAACGGATCAAAAATGTCCTCTGGAATTGGAGCTGGTGTTATGGCCCAAACACGCGGATCTCCGAACCGATGGGTAGGTGGCCTTCGGTTTTTTAGGCTGAAATTCAGGCTATTAAAATATGCGTCAGAGTTATTATTGCAAAGGGTATAAAGGGTACTCATATTTCAATCTTCTCTGATATCCAGGCAGCACTACAAGCGCTGTCTTCTTGGGAGTTTAAATCTAAACAGACACTAGAGTGTTTTGATACCCTCCAACAGCTGGCCGGGCGAAACAAAATTACACAATTTTGGATGCCTGGTCATAGAGGTTTTGAGGGTAATGTGATGGCGGATGAGCTTGCTAAAAATGCCTCCGCTACTCCTATGACTGGACCTGAACCCTATTGTGGGGTGAATTGGTCCAGTTTCCCAACCATGATTAGGGGTTTAGAAAGGACAGACTCTTAAATTTGTGGGAGAATTCAGAAGATCTACGTCAATCCGATGCACTTATCGCGCCACTATCATGTGTAAGTACACTCAAAATAATTACTCTGTTAAAAACTCTGTAAAATGACTGTAATCTCAACTCGACATACTGTGAGCGTCAAAAGAAAGTGTACAGGTCTTAAATTGATGTAATTCGTTAACGACAAAGATGACAATAAAACCCCTTATTATTATCAATCGACTAGCATTTAAAAACACCCTGTAAAGGAAATTTTCCAAGCTTTAATTTAAGCTTAATAGAGTCCAGATTGAGCAAATATTAAATGAGATACGGGGGTCGCGCTGGAAATTGAAAATTTTTGTAGACGTTTTTTAAAAAATTTGTAAAAAATATTTCTAATTTTATGTGTTTCAAGTTCAAACATTAAAAATTTAAAAAATAGTACAATAGTTTAAATTCAGTTATCAACTCATTTTTCTAACGACCCAAACAAAAATCAAAATTTTTTAAATGCAGTAAAAAAATATGCATTTTTTTGACCTCCAACTCTTTTGACCACCAATTTTTTGTAAACAAAGAAAAGACTTCATTGTTTACTAATTTAAGTACATCTAAGTGTATAGTAAAGAGATATGAAAATAATTAAAAATTTTCTTTGTTTACAAAAAATTGGTGGTCAAAAGAATTGGAGGCCAAAAAAATGCATATTTTTTTACTGCATTAAAAAAATTTTGATTTTTGTTTGTGTCATTGGGAAAATGAGTTGATAACTGAATTTAAACCACTGTACTATTTTTTAAATTTTTAATGTTTGAACTTGAAGAAAATCAACTTAGAAATATTTTTTAAAATTTTTCTAAAAAATGTCTACAGAAAATTTCATTTTTCAGCTCGACCCTTGTACCTTATTTAATATTTGCTTAATCTGGACGCTATCAAGCTTAAATTAAAGTTTGGAAAATTTCCTTTAAAGCATGTTTTTAAACGATAGTCGATTGATAATAATAAGGGGTTTTATTGTCAACTTTTTCGTTAAGGAATTACATCTATTTTAGACCTGTACACTTTCTTTTGACGCTCACTGTATATTTGACAAAGTTATCTGTCGAAATACAGATTTTATGAATATACTTTGTATTTTCTTGTAACCGAAAAACAAAATTTTATATGTAATTTTACTTTTTACTTTGTAATCTGTATTTTACAGATAATAAACAGAGTTTTTTGTTAAAATACAGATTTTATAAAAATAGTTTGTTTTTTTCTCGTAACCAAAATACTAAATTTCAACTGTAATTTTACTTATTGCTCTGTAAAACAGTTTTCAAATAAAAAACTCTTCAAAAAACTTCCAAATATTTCAACCGCTCTTTAAAAAGCGTCTTAAACCTGGTAAATTTTACGAGGATATCGTGTAAAATTGGAGGTACTCGTAAAAAAACTCGTAATTTTTATAAAAATAAAAAAAAATAAATTTACAATTTGGAAGCATTAGGGTGGGCAAATTTACTCGGTGGCATTTTCCAATTATCAACACTACTTGCACATTAAGGAAATAGAAATTGATCAGAATTCAAATAGTAAATAAAATAGTAAAATTCTGGTCGCCTTTATCAATATTTTACAGATAATTCTGTAAATTTACAGTTTTTTTTATCGAAATCATTTTACAGAGTTTACTTCGTAAAATAACAAAAAGTCTTGCTGGTTGGAAATCTATGGTATTTTCTGCTGGCTCAGCAGAGTATATCTGTAATTTAACAGAGTGATTATTTTGAGTGTATTCTAAATCACTACAAAAGTGACATTAGGTTACTGACAGGTTTTCTTACCGGACACTATAAAGTTAATTATCACTTGTATAATTTAAACATTTGTACATCGTCTTTGTGTCGACTTTGTCTGGAGGAAGTAAAAACAACGCAACACATATTGTGTGAATGCGTCGCAATTTGTAGGATCAGCAGACGGGTCTTAGGCAGGCAACTACTAAATTTTGAGGATATAAGGCGGGCTTCTCCATCCTCTGTTCTAATGTTCGTTAGGATTGTTGAACAGAGTTTGAATTCAATTTATAGATATTGGCACAAAAGACCCATAAGGGTCGCAGTTCCGGCCGTAAGGGCCAGATGTCCCCGTTAATAATTATATAGGAAAGAACGCAGAGCGGTTAAATGAGCCATCAAATGATTTTTGCTGGAATTGCATGGATGAGGAGGAGTTGGAAACTATCGAACACTTCATCTGTCATTACCCGACAATTTCTGGTCAGATACTTATTTCACTGGGATCTAGGAAGATGCACGATCTTTCTGATTTGTCGGATGTCAAAATTCAATAACTTCGAAGTTTCATAAGAAGCTTAAATTGGCTAACCGCAGGGACTAGTAGGAGAACCTATTACACTCCCGTGATATCACAACGGACCTCATAGTCTTTGTGTGCTGACGTAAAACGTCAGCAGCTACTTACAACAACCTAAACCATCACTGGGTGAGCTCGTTGTATAAAATTTAAAAGAGATCTAGTTATTATACAATCATTATTGCTAAAGCACCAACATCATCGTTTTTATTAGAGATAGCACTTTTTGCAAAAGAACTATGACGTGAACACCCTCTGTTATAGAAAAACCAAGTTAATTGTTTTTCCTAACAGAGGAAGTCACCAAGTTCAATGAATCTCTCTTGATAAATTGTGTGTAATCTTATTTTTCTATTTTCATCTTAAGTGTAAATGAAGTTTGCTTTAATGAAAAATGATAATAATAATAATAATTCAATTAAAATGCAGTTTATTTTGAACTCATGAATAAACGTGTTATTTTTTCATGATTCTTATAAAAAAATTCACACTGACTCCCAACAAAAAATTTATAAAAAACTGATGAACAAACATAAAACAACTCTCTTCCATGTAGTTTATTTAGTATTCGATATGCCGACAGACGGACAAGACAGATGGACAGACATACAAGACATCATCATATAGAAAATAAAAAAACACATTACCACCGGTATTAAATGGCATAATCCAATGGTGTAAACGCATAATAAGAGACAAGTACGTGATTAAGCTAATGGTTTGTAGAGTTAAAAGTCTATTTTGTATGATGTCATGATGACAACGACTTTGACGACCATCCATGGTGATGATCATAATAATGGTGATGATTATGATAATAATAATGGTGCAAATGCAATAGTGAATGAAGAATAATGTACTTGTGCAAATGTACCAACAATCAACCAGCAAGTGGTATGATATGGTTATGTAGTCAGTAGCTGATTTGCTATCAAACATTATTTTTATTTCCATATAAAAAAAAAAAATGTTTACCTACTCGTACTTTTGCAGTTCTTGATAATCCGGAAGCTAATAAAATAATATATTTCTATACTTCATTGCACTCAACTAGAGATGGGTGCGTGAGTAACTTTTGACTCACTCACGCTCACGACAGTAATTTTTCAATCACCCAAACTTACTCACGAGCATATTTTTTTCTACTCACACTCACTCACAATCACGTAAGTAAATTTAAAACAACTCACCCAAGCACACCCGTTGACTCACACTCACGAAACACTTATTAAAACAAACAGAAATCTAACAACATTTTTAGAAAAATTTAAAGTTGTCAAATTTTAAGATTTTTTTTATGGTTTTTTTCTAAAAGAATTTTAAAGTTTAGCCAAATTTTAAAGTTTTTGTTTGCTGGTTTCGCAACTAGAGAAAATAAAAAAAATCTTACTCACGGACACTCAATTACGCAATTTTTATTTCCACTCACAATCTCGTGACTAAATTTGAGTTCAGTCACACTCACTCGTGAATCCCGTAAATCACGCAATAATCTGCTCATGTTCCCATCTCTACACTCAACTATACCCAATCAACCACGCACACACATATTTATTAATTTAACGAAAAAAACACGCGCACTTACTCATATCAGAAGATGGCAATAACGCTGATGTTTAATCATTGATTAATTTTATTCTTTGTAAAAATATGTAAAAATAATAATACTTGATTGCGAAAAAATATACACTGGTCAGAGAATTTTCCTATTTATAAAAACTGCATTGTGATTTTTAACCCCCTAAAGTTTTAAAAGAAAAACCACGTTGACGTGATCGAAACACGTGTCGGCTGAGTCGTGCAAAGAATTGCCAACATACATAAATAAATTCAAAGTTATTTTTCTGAGACATTTTTTCCTAAAGAAAAAGTCTCAAATTCTTAGACATTTTTTCCTAAAGAAAAAGGCTTAGATTGAAAAACATTCTTACTACAGAAAAAGTACCAGATTCTGAGACATTTTTCCTATTGAAAGAGTCTTATTTTCTGAGAAATTTTTCTTAAAGAAAAAGTCTCAGATTCTGAGACATTTTTCCTATAAAAAAATCTCAGATTCTGCGATATTTTTCCTATAGCAAAAGTCTCAGATTCTGAGACCAACATAAATAACTTTTAACAGAAAAACAATTTTCTTGAAAATTGAAAATTATTTTTTTGAGACATTTTTCCTATAGAAAAAGTCTCAGATTCTGAGACATTTTTCCTATAGAAAAAGTCTCAGATTCTGAGACATTTTTCCTATAGAAAAAGTCTCAGATTCTGAGACATTTTTCCTATAGAAAAAGTCTCAGATTCTGAGACATTTTTCCTATAGAAAAAGTCTCAGATTCTGAGACATTTTTCCTATAGAAAAAGTCTCAGATTCTGAGACATTTTTCCTATAGATTCTGAGACATTTTTCCTATAGAAAAAGTCTCAGATTCTGAGACATTTTTCCTATAGAAAAAGTCTCAGATTCTGAGACATTTTTCCAATAGAAAAAGTCTCAGATTCTGAGACATTTTTCCAATAGAAAAAGTCTCAGATTCTGAGACATTTTTCCTATAGAAAAAGTCTCAGATTCTGAGACATTTTTCCTATAGAAAAAGTCTCAGATTCTGAGACATTTTTCCTATAGAAAAAGTCTCAGATTCTGAGACATTTTTCCTATAGAAAAAGTCTCAGATTCTGAGACATTTTTCCTATAGAAAAAGTCTCAGATTCTGAGACATTTTTCCTATAGAAAAAGTCTCAGATTCTGAGACATTTTTCCTATAGAAAAAGTCTCAGATTCTGAGACATTTTTCCTATAGAAAAAGTCTCAGATTCTGAGACATTTTTCCTATAGAAAAAGTTTCAGATTCTGAGACATTTTTCCTAAAGAAAAAGTCTCAGATTCTGAGACATTTTTCCTATAGAAAAAGTCTCAGATTCTGAGACATTTTTCCTATAGAAAAAGTCTCAGATTCTGAGACATTTTTCCTATAGAAAAAGTCTCAGATTCTGAGACATTTTTCCTATAGAAAAAGTCTCAGATTCTGAGACATTTTTCCTATAGAAAAAGTCTCAGATTCTGAGACATTTTTCCTATAGAAAAAGTCTCAGATTCTGAGACATTTTTCCTATAGAAAAAGTCTCAGATTCTGAGACATTTTTCCTATAGAAAAAGTCTTAGATTCTGAGACATTTTTCCTATAGAAAAAGTCTCAGATTCTGAGACATTTTTCCTATAGAAAAAGTCTCAGATTCTGAGACATTTTTCCTATAGAAAAAGTCTCAGATTCTGAGACATTTTTCCTATAGAAAAAGTCTCAGATTCTGAGACATTTTTCCTATGGAAAAAGTCTCAGATTCTGAGACATTTTTCCTTTAGAAAAAGTCTCAGATTCTGAGACATTTTTCCTATAGAAAAAGTCTCAGATTCTGAGACATTTTTCCTATAGAAAAAGTCTCAGATTCTGAGACATTTTTCCTATAGAAAAAGTCTCAGATTCTGAGACATTTTTCCTATAAAAAAAGTCTCAGATTCTGAGACATTTTTCCTACAGAAAAAGTCTCAGATTCTGAGACATTTTTAATACAGAAAAAGTCTCAGATTCTGAGACATTTTTCCTATAGAAAAAGTCTCAGATTCTGAGACATAGGAAAAATGTTTCAGAATCTGAGACTTTTTCTATAGAAAAAATGTCTCAGAATCTGAGACTTTTTTTATCAAACGAGGATTTTTTTATAAAGTGTTTTCTAGTTAATTTATAAAGCTTTAATTTAAGCTTTATAGGTCCGGATTGAGAAAATAATAAATGCACTACGAGGGTCGAACTGGAAAATGATAATTTTTATAGACATTTTTAAAAAAAAATTTAAAAAATATTTAAAATTTTTTTTTTCAAGTTCAAATATACAAATTTAAATGAAGATTCGTCATTAAAAATCATTTGTCAACAAATTTTTTTAATGACCAAAAAATTGGTGGCCAAAGAATTGGAGGTCATAAAATGTAGATTTTTTTCTACAGCATTTAAAAAATGTTGGTCATTAAAAAACTTTTAATGATCAAAAAATCTGAGACTTTTTCTATAGGAAAAATGTCTGAGAATCTGAGACTTTCTATAGGAAAAATGTCTCAGAAAGAAGTGCGATACTACTGATATTTTAATCACATCTTTTTTACATATATTTTTACCAATCACACATAGCGCCGAAGTGAAATTCACGAAAAAGCATTTCTTGCTTCACTCCACTAAATATTTCTTGACGGTTTTTCTTAAAGTAGGGCGAATATTTCCCAGATCTAATTTATTTCGATCATATGTTCTGTATCATTTTATACACAACCATATTATCGAAATCTCGTTCGAACGAGATTTCACCTCAGGTATGAATTGGGTATAAAGGTCAATCATTGTGTCATTTTCGATCCGACGAAACCTAGTTAACGGTCATTTTTTAATTAACTCTATCCTCAATACTTTTTTCAGTGCACTTTAAGCAAAAACATATGTTTTTCCTCCTCTCCCTAAAAAAAATAACAAGAATAACTAACCAAAAAGGAGAAGCTAAAAAAATAAACTTTTTATGGATTTGTGTGGTTTACCACAAATAAGGAATCATAAAACCAAAAAAAAATGCAATAAATGCAAGAAAAGCAATAAAGATATATAAAAACAACATAATCAAAATCAATTAAAATACAAAAATAAAAAACAAGTAACTAACCTTGGCAATTCTAAGAAATACCTTGCGGTGACAATTATCCTTACAATCCTCAATCATGATGAAATGAGGTGGGGGGAAGTAAATGTAAATTTTTTTAATAATAAAAATTAAATTGCAAAAAAATATATAAATTAATTGCGAGAAAAAGTAAAAGAAACTCTTTATATAAAATTTACATGATTTTTCAAGATCATTTTTTTTTTTACTTATTTCACTTTTCTTTTTAAACTTGTTTTCTTTAAGATTCTTGAGAATTTATTTTTTTTTTAAACAGTTTTTAACTTTATCACTTTTTAATTTAAACAAACAAACACCTTGGGTGTTTTGTTATAATTTTGAATTATAAAATATTTTTAATATTTGTTTTAATTATAAATTTTAATATTTTAAAAAAGGAAAGTTCTTTCTTTTTCGTTTCTTTTCAGCGATTTCACTTGAAAAATTACAAGAAGTTTGGTTACGGTGGTTTTGATTTCTTGTTTTATTTTTATATCACAAATTCAAAAAATATTTAAATTTCTATTCATTAAAAACACACCACGAAATCACACAATTTATGTTAAACTTAAGAAAGAAATTTATAGAAATTATAAAAAACACAAAGATTAATAAAATGTTATAAATAATAAAAGAAAATATATAAAAAAAAACCGAAAAAATCAAGCAGCTTCCGCAACTGTAACCGCACGTTTAATGCCACAATAAACTATGGATAGCTTGGCTGACTGGCTGGTTTGGCTGAATCAACAAAAACAAATCAAGACCGACAGACAGCACAGTCGTCGAGTTAATTCGAGTGAGTCTAAAGTAAAATGCGCGCCGCCGTAGCATTTACAAAAACAAAACACAAATAATAAACAAAATGAACATTTGCACAAAAAACAAAATACAACAACTACACAACGTGTGAAAGATAATCACGAGAGAAATGTAAATGTGGAGAAAAATAATGGATGAAAATAAAAGAAAAAAGAATCAGCAGCAGCAGCAACAATAGAATTGGGGAATTATACCATTTCCAATTGTAATTCACTATCTCAGCACACAGAAAAAATTGAAACGAATTTCAATCAACAAAAACGCGGATTCAATCAATTTTTTGATTAAAATTCCTCCTATGAAAAAAATTGTTATACCAATCATAAAATTGTAGGTAACTAATTGAAAATTTGTTCAATCAAACATTTTTTCGATTTTGATCAAAAATTTGATAAATTTTTTATTTATAGTCAATCAAAATATTGATTGATTTAACAAATGAATTGTAAGCTTAAGAAAAAATTACCATGAACTTCATTTTTTTTTTGCTTTCTAATATGTTGCCAACAATAAAAAAAGTTAAAACCAGATTATTTTATATATTTTTAAATTAATCTATTCAAATAAATTGAAGCGAAAAAAATCTGGTATGTTGAAAATTTGTAATTCGACAGTTAAAGAAAATAACGAAAATTTTAATCAAAACATTGATTAACTCATTTAAATTTTGTTGATCAATAGATTTAATTGAACATTTTTAGCCAATAATTTTTTGTGTGCAGAAAATAGCTTTGCAATCCAGAAGGTATCACTTGATATTCACACTCTGTGAAGAGATATGATTGTGGCAACCATAATTTAAGAGCGTCATATTATGATCGAAAATTGTATGATAATATGATTATAACAATCACAAAATTTTTGTTGCAATAATATTATGGTCCTTAATGCAAAAATGTAATGTTTGCCACCAACAAGTTATGGTAAAATTTTCAATCATAATATGACGCTCTTATATTATGGTTGCCGCAATCATATCTGTTCTCTTCGTGGCATAGTAGGGAAATAGAATTTTCCGAAAATGTCACTTCAAATTCAGAAAATTTCCACTGAAATTCAGTAATAATTTTTCCCGTTATCAACATGAAAATACACTCAAAAAAAACTGTAATGTTTGCAAAAAAAGCTTGTAAACCTACAAGAAAATTTGCTGATTTTGAACCCACAATTTTTTTGCTAAAGTTAGCAAAAATGTTTTGCCAAAAATTGGTTAACTGAAATTTTTTTATTTCAACTTAGTTCATACACATTTGAGGACCCCATTGGGTTCGGACCCGATAGGTCCAGACCCCGATGGGCCTAGACCTAGTTGGGTTCCTTAAAAATCCTCATAGTTTTTGATGCAAAATTTGTGTCCGTTTCGCTCTACCCTGCTTAGTTTTTGAGATACGTGATTTTAGAGGGCCACCGGGGTTTTGAGAATTACAAAACTCGATAACTTGAAAAGTATTACTCGGAGAGCTTTTGATTTTGCGGTCTTGTACTACGTGTTGAGAGCTACAAAAATGCTTTTGGACATTTTGTTGTGTCGGCAATATTAACCGAGATATGAGCATTTTAAAATTTTCGGGAATACTAATTTTTTTGGATCCAAAGTTAGGACCCGTTAGGGTCCACACATGTGAAGAGGACCGGTGATACTATACTAGAGCCTGAGAACCAAAAATGGCCTTCATTTTGCTCTATCTGGCTTAGTTTCCGAGATAGCGCCATTTTAAGTTTTCTGAAAATAAAAAAAAATTTACCATTTATTTTAGCTAATATTAGCAAAAAAGCTTGTAAAAATTGGGTCAACTCAATTTTAAATTTAGCAAAAAAAATTTGTTCAAATTTTGTTTAAAATTGCTAATGCGCTAAATGAAGTTTACAAGATATTTTTGCTAACATGCTAATCTCAACTAAAAATTTGATAAAAATTAACTAACCAGCATTAGCAAAAAAAAATTAGTAAATCTACTAATGTATTATTTTGAGTGTAGCGATGAATTAAAAAAAATACCCCATATGAGGCATTCCACACCAAATGTCCAGCGAAAAAAAACATGTGTACCGTAAACTTCTGAATAGGTGATATGGATAGCCCTATATGGAACTTAGAAAATTGCGTTTTTGGTTTTTCAATTTTTCAAAAACTGGGCTTAGGAGGCGTGGTCAAATATTGGAAAAATGGTCAAATTTGTGGCGAGTTGCCTTGATTAAATATTTATCACATTAAAACGGAATGCACCACAATGTCAAAAATTTACGTTCTTATATAGTTTTGTATGGGCTATCGACTAATTTTTTTTTTTTTGGAAAATTTTCAGAACCCGTTCTGAAATTTTCCATTTTTTAAAAAAAAGTCAATTTATCAAAAATCCGGCCACTTTTTTTTTTCTTTTTTATTTATTTTTTTAAAAGTTTAGATGTTTGTCCATCCACACAAAAAAAAATCAGAAACACGTTCATCTTTTTTTTCGAGAAAATCGCATTTGAACTTTAAATTTCATAACAATTTAGTAGTGTCCGACCGAACGTTCGGGTTCGGTTACGGAGTTCGGCAAAAAGTGACGTTCGGCCACTGTTCGGTGTTCGGCCAAATTTTGGCCGAACTTTACCGAACACCGAACTTCTGTATGTTTTGCTTTTTATCACCTTTAAACTAAGCCATATAACCAGTGCAACTACTTTACACCTCGAATCGGGCTATTGTTAAAAAGAAATATATTTTTTTTCCAAAAAAATCAACTTGAGCTAAATTTTCCACTTTTTTTAAGTATACAGAAGTACAAAATATTTATTTTTTGACTATAAAATAGTACAACTAATAAAAAAACACTTTTTTTGGTTGCTTTTTTTTTCATAATTATTCGCAAAAACAATTTTCTTTTAAATAAGAAAAGTTCGTTTACGGGTTCGGGTTCGGCCGAACTTTTCAAAATTTACCGAAGTTCGGGTTCGGGTACGGGTTCGGTCTGAAAAAGTGCGTTCGGTCGGACACTACAATTTAGTAATTTGCTTGTATTTTCTTGTGTCAACAGAGCGTATGACGAATATTTATGCAATTAATATTACTCATTCGCAACTTTAAAACAAAGAAATACAAGCAAATAACAAAATTGTTATGAAATTTAAAGTTCAAATGCGATTTTCTCGAAAAAAAAGATGACCGTGTTTCTGATTTTTTTTTTGTGTGGATGGACAAACATTTAAACTTTTAAAAAAATAAATAAAAAAGAAAAAAAAAGTGGCCGGATTTTTGATAAATTGACTTTTTTAAAATATGGAAAATTTCAGAACGGGTTCTGAAAATTTTCCAAAAAAAAAAAAATTAATCGATAGCCCATACAAAACTATATAAGAACGTAAATTTTTGACATTGTGGTGCATTCCGTTTTAATGTGATAAATATTTAATCAAGGCAACTCGCCACAAATTTTACCATTTTTGCAATATTTGACCACGCCTCCTAAGCCCAGTTTTCGAAAATTTGAAAAACCAAAAACGCAATTTTCTTAGTTACATATAGGGCTATCCAAACAACCTATTCAGAAATTTACGGGACACATGTTTTTCTGTAGCGGGACATTTTGTGTGGAATGCCTCATATATGGTATTACACTCGTTTGTTGCTTAGTTGATGATCGTGATCTTACAACGATCGTCCTCTAATTCCCAATGGGAGTAGAGTCGAATATATTTATATTTTAATTTGATCATTAACGCTTTGTCATTAATATACCATTGCTAATTTTAGTACATATAGGCTTTTTATATTTGCTAAATAATCTTGACAATGGAATCTGACAAATTCCGATACACATGTATTAGAATATTATAGTTGTAATTAGTAAAGAAATAATGACCTCGAGCTAGAGCTAGTATAAACCTACTCAAAATGTAATATTTTAAAGGTCGAATAAAAACAATTTTTATTTTTTAATAAAAATAATCAGAATATCCATTTAAGCACAAAAATCTGCTGAAAGTTTGCTAAATCAAATTGAAAGCCGTTTTACAGATTTTTTGACAGAGTTTTTCTTTTGGATGTAGTTTACAGAGATTTTAACTCACGACATTTTTCATTTATTTTCTATGTACATGATGAACTTTTTTCAAGAATTTATACTTGCTGGTATGCGATTAACCTCTATCTAAACTAGTGGGGGTCACAAACATACTACAACATTTATGCTTGTGTGGTAGTAGCAAGCGAAAAGTCAACAAAGCAACAGAATTTTATAGTGTACGTGTGTCGACGGCGCACAAGCAGCATTTTTTAGCCTATTCCCGCGGGGATAGGAATTAGAAAATTGCCCGATACCGATCTAAACAAAAGGGTGTACTGCATTAAAAGTCAAATTCGATCCTGCACGATGTTTTTACATTTTATTTGCTAAAAAAGACAGATTTTTGTAATTTATTCTCAGTTGATTTTTCTGAATATCCATTGTAATTTTCTCAAATTTCTAAATGGTGTAAATTAAAAATATACTTAAGCATAGAGATCCACAAAACAACAACAAGAACAACAAACAAACATCACACAAACAAAAACCTTAATTTTTTCTCAACGCACTATTAGCACAATAAAAAAAAGAAGAAGAATAATGTAAATAAATGAAGAGGAAGCATAAAGAAAATGTATAAAAAATTGAGCGTAACCAAACCCAGAACTAAATGCATTAAATATTTTCAACCATATAAAATCTTTATAAAACAAATACACATGTATGTGAATGTGTAGGAACAAAAAAAAAACTCCACTCCACTCCATCCATCCATCATAGCCTAAGGCTTTAATAATGATCCCAACCATCAACGATTTTTTTTTGTCTAGCCTGCGTACCTATCAAAAACGTTTGTCTTCTTTTCATCCATCTATTTTTGAAAAACAACAAAAAAAAAATCTCATATTCTTTGTTTTAACATTGAAATGAAAGCTTGAGTTAAACATCTTCTTCTTCTTATTTTACTTGATCTTGGTTTTTCGTAATCTCATGTTAATCTCTTGTTATTATTACAACAAAAAGCTTCTTTTCGTTGTTGTTGTTTTAATTTTAAGTTTTGCTTTAATAGCAGAGAAAAGATTTTTTTTAATTCAAAAATAAGAAAAAGGGTTTTAAACACAAACCGATCTCTACTAGAAACTGCCTAAAAAACTTTATGAATATCTTAAAGCTGACACTAAAGCAACAACAACAAAAACTGTCAGTCAAAGAATGTCAAGAAAATATGAAGAGGTTTTAATGTAAGCAGAGCGTAACAAAGAAAGTACACTTGAGAAATAATGTGTGATCAAGTAAATTTTCAGTTCTACAAATAAAACAAGTAAAAAAGTTAAATTTGGCCTTGCCGAATGTATTGATGCTTTCCACAATGTAAAAAGATTATTTGCAAAAAACTTAATTTGAACAAAACAAGTAAACAAAGTTAAATTCGACTTGGCCGAATCTATTAATACCCTCCACAATGCCATTTTTTAGTGTTAGTAAATTTGTTTATGCGAAAAAAATTAACAATATAGATTAGAAACAGTTTATTTGAAGTAAAAAACTTTTTTTAGACATTTTTGTAAAAAAAAAAAAAAGAAATTGACTAAATTTTATTTTGAGTGTAAACATTTTTTTAAAGTGTAAAATTTTTCGAGTGTATTTTCTTTTTTTTAGTGTAAAAATATTTTTGAGTGACAAAAATACTTTGTAAAATATTTTTGTGGCTTACAACACGTGAATTTAAGGTGAAACCAGTCTGAAATTCACGGTTTGAACCATTCGACCGATTTTTTCTAAAATTCAATACTAATCAGACCAGGGCACAGTGGATTATAAGGTGAATGCATCTCATAATTGATTTTTGCAAATGTTTGAAATTAACCATAAAACAAGTTCTATCGTAAAGCTAAGATGTCAAGCAATAATTATTTTCATAAATCATAGTTATTATGTCAACAGAAGTATTCGAAAATGGCGACAGAACACACAACTTTCGACTTTAAAGATTTGGGGAGATAAAATTATACGATATTCAAGTGCGTATTTTTAATATTTCTAATTATTATTTTTGGGATTGTAATACCATGTTGGAAAGGGTAACTTGTCCAGATTCTATTTTTGTTATGAGCTTTGTATATATTGTTAGCAGAATTGCCATTTTTTTCATTTGAAGTATATAATATTTTTTTGCTAACCTACGCAACTTTGACTAGGTTTTAACTGTTAGCGCCGTTTTCCTCCAATCTAGTTATAACATAGAATTAAAACTAAACTTATTATCTAAAAGATAAATCAAAACTAGCTGCCTTTTCGTGCCTTTAAACAAATGGCATGCACAAATGTTGACGAACTCTCAAATTAAAAATAAATAAAAATTTAATTATGAATTATTTTCGCTCATTATGCCCTACTCAATTTGCCATTCCGTGTGTAACGCAACGAAATATCGGTCTAGGATCACATAAAATACATATAACATTGATCCATGATCAATTTTAAGATATTCTAGCGATGTCTGTCCGTCTGTCTGTGGAAAGCACGATGTAGCCCAAACCAAAAGAGCTAGACCCCGGAAGTTTGACAAAAAAATTACTTATAACTGGCTAAGTTTGTAAATGGGCAAAATCGGACCTCGGGTTAAACAATTTCCCCTTAAAAAAAACAAAAACAACCCCAAAAAACATTTTTTGCATATTTTTTAGCATATTTGTTCAACAATTGAACAATATGTTGATTACTATAAGAATTAAAAAACCTGCGCTTGTCAAAGAGACTGAGAAACGTATTTTTTTGGCTATAACAATAAATGCTAAAATTGTGTTATTTTTGCGTATTATAATTAATGAGTTTGTAGACATTTATTGCAAAAAGGTAGAGGCAGTCCCCGCCGACAAACCCCCCCCCCCCTTACTCCATTTCCCAAAAAAAAGACAATTTATTTTTTTTCACTTTTTGGAGGGTTCTGGAAAGATTTGGCAACAGCCGAATTTAACACTATTTTTTTTATCTTGGCAACCTCCAAACGATTTTTTTATTATAACTTCCTTATTTTTATCGTATAACAATAAAATATCAGTTCAATTTTATATTTGACACCAATGAAAATCTATATGAATCCGTTAATTTTTTTAAAAATTGCAACATTTGGCCCTTAAAAGTCTATGGGGCTAAATGTTGACCTTTTCTGAAAAATTTATCTACAAAATTACTTATTATAAATATCTGTTGCAAAATTCAATTGAAAATAATTAGAAAATATAAAAAATAACTATTTAACTTGTCCTAACATTTTACTTTTATACTAAAACTCAAC
The DNA here is from genome assembly GCA_963921195.1 of Pegoplata infirma. Classification (NCBI taxonomy): domain Eukaryota; kingdom Metazoa; phylum Arthropoda; class Insecta; order Diptera; family Anthomyiidae; genus Pegoplata; species Pegoplata infirma. The sequence continues at coordinate 85,715,711 of OY992540.1, forward strand.
AAAAATATCGAAAATGTATTTTTAACCCTTCACAACTTTAGTTCTCGTCAGTCGATTTTTATGATTAAAAGCACAAATTAAAGCCTAAAGTCTCACCTATTCAACAAAAGAGACGGCATACAAAAATATTGATCCAATCAAAAGTTACAGATTTTTGATCCGGAAATGACCAAAATTTTCCACTGTGCAGGGCAAGCTTCAGCACCCTCAGAATTTTCATACGAAACTTAACGTGTTTTTTAACTCGTAAATTCACGAAAAACCCTTGCAGAAATTCACTCTTTGCTTATAACTTTTGAACCACTGGACCGATTTTGCTGGAATGCAATACCAACCTGCCGCGGTAAATTTAAAATACAAATATATCCCAGTAACCTAGGATTAGTCTTTCGAAAGTAAGCGTATTTTCAACAGACAGACGGAAGGACGGACATCGCTAGATCGACTAAAAATCAATGGAGGATTTCATGATCCTAGACCAATATTTCGAGGTAATTCAAACGGAATGACAAACTTATATCACAAGAGTGGAGGGTATAAAAAATTGTAAAAAAAATGTTGGTACAAAAAATTGCTAAAAGAAATTAATTTTGTAGAAAAAAAACTTTTCGAGAAAAAATCTTCCGCGGAAAAAAAATTTTTTGGTAAAAAAATGACGCTGAAGAATTTTTTCTTGTAACATAATATGTTTGTATTTGCTTAAATACCATTCGGAATCCAATTCTGTTCACATTTTTCAACCAGCAGATGAATTAAAAAACATTATATTTTTAGGTTATGTGGAATATTTGAAATTTTCTTTCATAATTTTTGAATTGTTTAACCGATATCGCTCAAATGCCAAAATTGCTCCGGGCAACAGTTATTAAATTTGTTAAGTTTCAGTCATATCTGTGTAATACTTATTACGGCCGTAATTGCCATTAACAGACAGACGGACACCGCTATAATGTATTAGAATCGATCACTGATCAATATTATATATGTGGCATTCCATGTCAAATCGGACACTTTTTTTAGATTTTCCCAATTTGTTTACAGTTCACAAGTATATTTTCAGATTTTTTGATAACCCGTTCAAAAGATATCGAATTTTAAAAAATTGGTTGTTTGCTCCTTTACTTAAACTTCTTTAGCTCATAACTTCTTTAAAAAAATTGTCCAAATTCATTTTGGAAAAAAAATCCTAAAAAATTCGGAAAAAGTGCGATTTTTAAGTTTTATTAAAATTTAAATCTCATTTTTGAAAATGTATGTTCTAGTATGCGATTTTTCAGTTTTATTAAAATTTAAATGTAGTCACTATTGTAATACTTTTGATTCTAATTTTTTTTTGCCCTGTAGTATCGTGCCATAAGGGTTATTACTTACTAGGGATGAGATTTCCACGCAAATGCATGTTTTTTGTCGATAGCCTAAAAACGATATCGACCAATTATCTTTCCGAATCAAGAAATTTGTGTTAAAATGGCATCGATTTGTTTTTGCATATTTTGGTGAAAATGCATATTTTTGCATATTTTGGTGAAAATGCATATTTTTGCATATTTTAATTTTAAATGCATATTTTGGTTTTAAATGCATATTTTGTGCATATTTCCAACTTTTTAGTGCATATTTTTGCATATTTTGGCATAAATTAGCAAAAACACAAATTAAAATTTATTTGTTTCAAAAACTAGTTTAAATTTTAAAAATTTATTTTGGAAATAAAATTGAAATTTTAAAATTTTTTTATAGATTGTCTTAATTTTTAAAAAATCTTGCTTATTATTTAAACCCGGCGTTACTTTTTGCTTTTTAAGAAGTTTTTCCTATAAAAACAAGATTTTTACTGCACATATTTTATTTTTAAGTGAATATTTTTAGGTTTTTTAGTGCATATTTTAAATTTTTTAGCGCATATTTTCGATTTTTTAGTGCATGAAAATCTCATCCCCAGTTATTACTATTTTTTTAAATTTTTGAAAAAAAAATTAATTTTTCAATCTTAAAATCATTTCTACTGCTCCAATCGCAGAGGGGTCATTAGCAAGACCGACCTCTATTAATTTTAAAGCTTAAACATTTTTTCAAAACAAAGTAATACTCTATCTCCAATTTCTAAGGGGGCTTCCATACAATATGGCATTTTTTAAAATTTGCTCGAACCGCTCTAACTGCCCCAAGATTGCTACAAGAGCAGACAAATGTATGACCGGCCCAAACATTTTCTCTGAGCACACCTACCCACTATCTTTAACCCTTAAAGCGGTTCCTATACACTTTTTTTATTTTTTTATAAATTTGTTTTTTTAATCTGCCCACTTACAATTAGAGAGAGCAGATAGGCCGTAGGTACGTTTTGAAAACATACCTGGATGGTATATAAATTTGACAACTCTGTATGGAAAAATGTCTGCGAGTTTGCATTCTGGCCCAAGCTATTGAATCATGATAATGTTTTTGATAAAAAAAAAATTTATGAAAAAGAAAATGTTGATAAGAAAATTTTTGATGAAAGCAAAAAAAAATCGTTTGAATAAAATATGGATGAAAAAAAATGTATGGAAAAAAAAATTGATGAAAAAAAAAAATATTGATGAAAAAAATATTGATTAAAAAAAATATTCATGAAAAAAATATTGATGAGAAAAAAATATTGATGAGAAAAAATATTAATGAAAAAAAAAAATATTGATGGAAAAAAATATTGATTAAAAAAAATATTGATTAAAAAAAATATTGATGGAAAATAATATTGGTGAAAAGAAATATTGATGAAAAAAAAAAATTGATGAAAAAAAATATTAATGAGATAAAAATATAGATGAAAAAAAAATATTGACGAAAAAAATATTGATGAAAAAAAAAAATATTAATGAAAATAAAATATTAGGCTTGTTTTTTGAAGACCGGATTAAGATTAGGATTAACTTTATTTAGTTAAAAAATGGGTAAAATCAAGTCCAGAATTTTTTTTTATAACTTTTTTCTGAAATTACATAGAATGAGTAGTAAATATAATCAGAAAAAAAATTAAGCTTTGTCCAAAATGTAAAGAATGAAAAGTTAAAGTAAATTTAGTTAAATCATTATATTAACTTAGATTTATTTATACCATTTTACATTTTGAACAACGCTTTTTTTTTCCTGTTTATATTTACTAATTGTAAGTAGATCTGCACTAATTGTAAGTAGGTCTGCAAAAAACCAGGCCAAATGATTAAAAAAAATATTGAAGAAAAAATTTATGAAAAATTATTATGTTACGTTTTATTCACCAGCTGGAAAATATTTTTTATTCACCACGAGGTGAATCATTATCCAAGTTACAAACCCAAGTTACTAACATTTTTGGTTTAATGAAAATGAAAACAGTAATTCTTATCAAACTGAGGAGGCGTCCTGCAAGTTTTTTTAATTAGAAATCAGCCTAAGAATATTATCATGTCAAAAAATTAATAATTTTTTTCAGCTAATTCAAAACATTGATTAAACAAACATTTTAATTTTAGTGTAAAACATGGGAATCTCTTGTTTTTTTTTCATCAAAGCAGTGGAAGAAAAAGTTCGTTAAACTAACAACAGTTTCAATGGAGTTTTATTCTTACTACACAAAAACTACCCAGGAAGAAAAATACAAGAGGACCAATACTGGCCGTATTTTTTGCATTTCTGTACTGACCTGGTAACTCAAATGATAACTCTGATCTACGGATGGCCCGTAGCTTCAGACAGTATCGAAAAAGCACTGTAAAAACCAAAAAAACTAGCGCTGTGCAGTACTTAAATTTTTTTTTATACCCTCCACTTAGTGATAGAGGGTATATATAAGTTTGTCATTCCGTTTGTAGCTCATCGAAATATCGATCTGGGACCCCATAAAGTATATATATTCATGATGCCCGATCGATTTTAAGACATTCTAGCGATGTCCGTCTGTCCGTCTGTATGTCTGTGGAAAATGCTGTCACGGACAAAATATTGCACAGAGATGACTGAAACTTAACATATTTATTGGAAGTTCTCCCGAGAAGTTTGGTATTGTATTTGAGCGATATCGCTTCAGCGGTTCTAAAGTTATAAACGACAATGTAAGCACACCTCAAAAGTTTCAGTACATTCAACATAACCTAAAAATACAAAATGCTTTAATTCGGCTTCTGGTTGACATATGTGAACATAATTGAACACCAAATGATATTTAAACAAGTACGAACATATTTTTTGACAAAAAAAGAAAAAAATCGCGGATTTTTTTTTCCAAAATTTTTTTTCGCGGAATTTTTTTTTTTTCAGCAAAATTTTTTTTTTTTAAAAGTAATTTCCTTTTAAATAATTTTTTTTGCAATAATCTTTTTGAAATTGTGGAGGGTATCACTACATTCGGCAAGGCCAAATTTAACTTTTTTACTTGTTTTTTTAAAATTTGTGAAAAAAAAAATATAAATTTATAAAAATGAAAAACGTAAATTGTCTGGGACTTGGAAAATTTTTGTTTTCCCAAAATATTATTTTTTTCCAAAAATAAAAAAATCTACTTTGCCAGTAATATATTTTTTGAACCGTTTGCAATTTCTGTCTGGGTAACTTACTAGTAAAACAAGCTTAAAAACATTTTATTTTTGTTAAACAATAAAAAAATTAAAAAAAAACAAGAGAATTAAAATAATAAAGGAACAAAAAAATTAAAACTGCACAAAAAAAAATACAAAACATTCGAAAAATTACTACTAGTACTGACTGATGCTGTTGAATGAAGTTGATGAAGTCAGGCACAGACAGATGTGATCTTTAAACATCAAGGGAAATACAAAAACTATGTTCATAAAAAGAAAACAGAAACAAGGTAAAGAAGGTAAATGAAACTAAAACTCAGGAGAAGGTTATATTTTTATACCCTCCACTCTAGTGATAGAGGGTATATATAAGTTTGTCATTCCGTTTGTAACACCTCGAAATATTGGTCTAGGACCCCATAAAGTATATATATTTATGATCCTCGATCGATTTTAAGTCGATCTAGCGATGTCCGTCCGTCCGTCCGTCCGTCCGTCTGTCTGTCCGTCCGTAGAAAACACGCTAACTTTTGAAAGACTTTACAGAGGCTACTGAAGTTTGGCATATATGTTTGTCATTTACCTGGTCAGGTTGGTATTGCAATCCAGCCAAATCGGTCCAGTGGTTCAAAAGTTATGAGCAAAAGAGTAAATTTCGGCAAGGGTGTTTCGCGAATTTACGAGATAAAAAACACGATAACTTTCGAAAGACAATAATGAGACTACTGAAGCTTGGCATGTATCTTTGCCGTTCCCCGGGTCTGTTTGGTATTAAATTTCAGCTCAATCGGTCCAGTGGTTCAAAAGTTATAAGCAAAACCCTGAATTTCAGATTAGTTTCATCTAAAATGCCACGTGTTTTAACAAGTTTTAAAAGCATTGGTGGTAACTAAGCAATGCTTTTTAAACTTGTTTAATTTTAAAGCAATGCTTTTTAAACTTGTTTAGTTTTAAAAGCATTGGTAACTTAAAAATTACACTCGAAAAAAATTTTACACTCAAAAAAAATTTTACACTCAAAAAAATTTTACACTCAAAAAAAAATTTACACAAAAAAAATTTAGTTTTTTTTTTACAAAAATGTCAATATTTTGTGTACATACGTACGTGCATTCACTCAGAAATATTTTTACAGTAAAAAAAAACATTACACTGGAAAAAATTTTACACTCAAAAAAAAAATTGGTAATTTTTCTTTAAAAAAAAAAAAAAAAATACAATTTTACACCCAAAAAAAATTTTACACTCAAAAAAATTTTACACTCAAAAAAAAATTTACACAAAAAAAATTTAGTTTTTTTTTACAAAAATGTCAATATTTTGTGTACATACGTACGTGCATTCACTCAGAAATATTTTTACAGTAAAAAAAACATTACACTGGAAAAAAATTTTACACTCAAAAAAAAAAAATGACATAAAAAGAGTTTTTTACTCAAAATAAAATATTTCTAATTAAAATTGTTAATTTAAAAATGTACTACCCTTTAAAAAAATGCATTGTGGAGGGTATTCATAGATTCAGCAAAGTCGAATTTAACTTTTCTACTTGTTTTTATTTAAAATAAAGAGTAAAATAAATATGCTAAAAAAAATTTTGAATATTCTAATTAAATTTTATTCACAAATAAAAATTGTTTTATTTGACCTTAAAAATATTAAATTTTGAGAAGGTTTATTCTAGCTCGAGGTTATTATTTTCTATTTGCAAAAATGACCAACATAAATAAATTTAGAACAGAAAAATAATTTTCTTGAAAATAATTCTACAAGAATATCATAGTTTTAATTAGCAAAGAAAATAATGACCTCGAACTAGAATAAACCTACTTAAACAAAAAATAATAATATTTTAAATAAATTTTTTTTTACAAAAAAACTAAAATTGTTTTATTCGACCTTTAGAATATTATATTTTGAGTAGGTTTATTGTAGCTCGAGGTCATTATTTTCTTTACTAATTAAAACTATGATATTCTCATATAATAATTTTCAAGAAAATTATTTTTCTGTTTTAAATTCATTTATGTTGTTAATTTTTTGCAAGACTTAATTGACACTTGTTTCGGAATTTGTCAGATAATTATTTATTTAAAAAAAGAATTTGGTTTTTTGAAATTATTTTGAATAAATTTTAAGGATGGACGGATTTTGACTGGGGGTTTCCTAAGAACAGTTAAATTTTCCAAGGGTCGTAACCGACATTAAACGAAAATATAATATTCGACCGCCTTATGTTCGGCCCAGTTTACAGTTAATGATGCTCATTCATCATCATCAGTTGATGATCATTTATTTGATGATTTATGAAAGTCTGTATATTAAATAATAATAAAAAAATATATATGAATGTATATTAAAAACAATATTTACTTAATGTTATTTAATTTAACAACAACTACTACAAAAAAAAGTTGTAAAAAATGACCCAAAAATTTCACCATTAATAAAGTACATACAAGCAAATAATTTTTTTATTATTATTTTTTTTTATTAATACAACTTGAAAAATTTCTCTGATAATTTTGTATGAGGCACATTTGAGAATGTGCCTTTTCACACATTTCTTGCCATATTATATGAATAAAGTGTAATTTTTTATTATTATTTTCAATTTTTGTTAATAAATTTAACATTTTTTATTATATGCAGCATCATAATATTCATCATATGTATATAAACATTAGGGTGGGCCTTATAAATTTAAAGAAGTTTATTTAAAAAGTTTTTAGGAAAAGAAACTTTTTAAAATTTTTTCAATTCCCGGACACTAATTGTTTTGGAAACTTAATGCTTGAAAAAAATTTTAGTGAAAAAATTTGAAAAAAAAATTGTTAAAAAAAAAGTTTTAAAAAATATGTCTTGCAACACATCATATTATTAATTTTGATGCGGTGAACACGCATATCCAAACAAATTTAAAATCGGTCGAACGGTTTTCAAAATCTTTCAAAAATGGCGGGTTATTCCTACGTTTAAGAGTTTTTTTAAAAAAATATCAAAATTTCATTCCCTTTACATTTTTATAGAGCTTTGGATACTCTTTCATTTAACCCTAATTTGGACCAAATCCGATTATTTAAACCTGTGTCGCCCGCCCTTTGATCAAAGTTTTGCTTTCTTACAAAATGTTCACCAAAAACTCTAAATTTTGATCGAAGAGCGCCATAAGTTAAAATGGTATGATTTAGCTCAAATTAAGTTTTAATGAAAGTTTGTCTTCAGCTCTATAAAATAGTCAATGGAAACAAATTTTTTAGATTTTTTTAAAAAATTTCTTGAAAGTTTGAAAAAATTCCAATTTTGGGCCTTTTCCAATTTCAAATGGCGATAACTCGAAAACGGCTCAAACGATTTCAAATTTTTTTTTTATATTTGTATTCAGCATGCCGAAGTTAATAAAAATAATGCATCGCGAGATATTTTATTCTTTATTTTTAACTTTTTAAAAATCTAAAATTTTTGAGAAATTTTCTAAAAATGCAAAATTTTTATCGAAGGGCGCCTCGGGTTAAAATGGTCGGGTTGGGCTCAAATTAAGTTTATAGAAAGATTGTTTCGAGCCCTATAAAAAGGTCAAGAGTAAGAAATTTTGAGATTTTTTTTTTTTTAATTTCAAGAACGTAGGAAAAAACCCGCAATTTTTTGCAAATTTGAAATAGCAATATCTTGAAAACCGTTTGACCGATTTTAAAATTTGTTTGCTATTCGTGTTCAGCGCATCAAAATTTATAAGTATGATGATCATTAGGGATGCGATTTTAATGCAAATGCATGTTTTTTGTCGATAGTCTAAAAACAATATCGACTAACTATCTTTCCAAATCAAGAAATTTGCGTTAAAATGTCATCGATTTGTTTTTGGATATTTTTGCATATTTTGGTGAAAATGCATATTTTTGCATATTTTGGTTTTAAATGCATATTTTTTGCATATTTCCAACTTTTAAGTGCATATTTTTGTATATTTTGGCATAAATTATCAAAAACACAAATTGAAATTTATTTGTTTCAAAAATTTTTTTAAATTTTAAAAATTTATTTTGGAAATAAGAAAAATTATTTTTTTTTCTTTAAATTTTTTTTTTATAGATTGCCTTAATTTCTAAAAATCTTGCTTATATAAAGTTTTATATGGTACTATTTAAATTCGGCGTTACTTTTTATACCCTCCACTTTATATATAAGTTTTTCATTCCGTTTGTAACTCATCGAAATATCGGTCTTAGACCCCATAAAGTATATATATTCATGATGGCCGATCGATTTTAAGACATTCTAGCGATGTCCGTCTGTCTGTCTTTCTGTGGAAAATGCTATCACGGACAAAATATTGCACAGAGATGACTGAAACTTAACATATTTATTGGATGTTCTCCCGAGAACTTTGGTATTGCATTTGATCGATATCGGTTCAGCGGTTCAAAAGTTATGAACGAAAATGTAAGCACACCTCAAAAATTTCAGTACATTTAACATAACCTAAAAATACAAAATGCTTTAATTCGGCTTCTGGTTGACATATGTGAACATAATTGAACACCAAATGGTATTTAAACAAGTACGAAAATATTTTTTGACAAAAAAAGAAAAAAATCGCGGATTTTTTTTTTTTACAAATTTGTTTTCGCGGAAATTTTTTTTCATTTTTTTTTTTCAAAAGTAATTTCATTTTAAATAAAGTTTTTTGCAATAATCTTTTTGAAATTGTGGAGGGTATCACTACATTCGGCAAGGCCGAATTTAACTTTTTTACTTGTTGCTTTTAAAGAAGTTTTTCCCATTAAAACAAGATTTCTATTGCACACATTTTATTTTTAGTGCATATTTTTAGATTTTTTAGTGCATATTTTGAATGTTTTAGCGCATATTTTCGATTTTTTAGTGCATGAAAATCTCATCCCTAATGATGATAAAAAAAATTTAATTTTTCTAAAAATTAAAAAAAAAAACTCGCAAATTTAAAGAAAAAAATCCTGTAAAATGCAATGATTCTGAAATCAGTTCCTTTACAAAATAAAAAAAAATCGTTAACTAATAAAATCCGGAAAACAGAAAAAAATTCTTAGAAATTCTCAGACAGTGTAAAATTTTTTAAGAAAAAATTTGAAAATCTGGTTTTTTTAAATTCAGGAACCCCCTACTGCACATGTTTTATAAAACCCCGCAATATTAAAAAAAATAAATAAGTAAAACAGAATTGAAAATAAAAATACTTTCTTTAGTCAAGACAACTTACCCAGCAAAAACATGGTAACGAGTTGTGAAAAGTAATCATTACCAAGTACATTATTTATAATGAGTACCCATTACCGTTAACATTATTTTAAGCCCAAAAGTAACTACTTCTCAGTAATATGTTATAAAAGGACCTCTAAGTAATAATATCTCCTTGCACTTGCAGTTTTTAACCTTTACAATTCAATTAACTTAAAAAGTACTAAAAACTTAATAAAAATTACGCAATTTTTAAGTTTTACTAAAAACAAGTTAAATTTTAAAAGTTTTAATTAACTAATTATTTTACTTCTTATTGGTAATGGGTTTTTACTCCTTATTTGTAATCCGAGGCAGTAACTACTTATTTATCTCCATACTCTTCACTAGTTATTTTTGTCTCACGCCCTTGTTAAAATAATTAGTGTTTCATTCAATAAGTAACTACTTATTAACATCTGTTTCGGATTACAAAACCCATTACTAGTAATGCCAATTTTTGCTGGGTACCTACTACGAGTTGATTACTGGGCAAAAAATTAACCCTCATAACACAAAAGGGTCAAAAATGAGCTCACTTCATTTAATATTCGATTCAAGGCACTATTTTTAAGGAAAAAATGTTGATTTCATTTTTTTTTTTAATTTTTGTTAATTTCAATTAGCAAAATTAGTTTAACAGTTTTAAATCTGCACTCTAAAAAAAACTCGTGTCAAAAAATCTGTAAAATGACTTTCAATTTGAATTAGCAAACTTTTAGCAGATTTTTCTGCTGAAATATACATTTTAAGTAAATTCTCTGTCAATAAGTTTAAGAAAATTAGAGCATTTTTTTTTTGCTATTTTACTGATTCTGTTTGCTGAATTTTAAAATATTTTTGTGAAAATTTTTAGCAGAAAAAGTGTGTTGCCTTTTTGTAAAAAAATGTTCCAAGTTTTTTAATACGTATTTTTTTAAACAAATATACAAAGTTTTAGCAAACTGGGTCTGCTCAAATCAGCAGATTTATCATATGACTCAAACTCGATGTAATTTCAGCAGATTTTTATTTTAAATCCGCAGATTATTCAGATTTTTCTGCTGTGATCAGTAGATTTTCTGCTGTGATAAGCAGATTTTCTGTTGCAATCAGCAGATGTCTGTCTGTCTCAACAGATTTCTCTGCTGATTTCACTTAGATAATCATGGCAGATATTTAGCAAACCGCGTCTACTAAAATCAGAAAATTCTGATATGGCTTAAATGGGTGTATTTCCAGCAGATTTTTCTGCTGATTGGACAGTGAGTGTAGGAGAGAATATAAACAAAGTTAAAAGTTCATTTAACACTTTTAGGTTTAATACGAATTTATTAAGTTAAAATAGATTAATAAAATCGTTGAACCTAATGAACTCATTTATCAAAAACATACATTTAAAAATCACAAAACGCAACAAAAAAAAATTTCTTTTAAAAATTACATTTATATAAAAAAAAACAAAGAAACGGTTTTTAAAACAATATAAAAAAAAAAATTGAAAGTTTAAGCGTGTCTATAAAGATTTTTGATATCCAAAAATTATATGGTACGAGTGAGTATCATAACAAATTAAATTGCTTTCTTTAGACGACAGACAAACAACATAACTGTATATTGTTTACAAATCTTTTAATTAGACAACTAAATCTTTTAAGAAATGTTAGATTTAGAGGTATTTTGTGTGTTGTTACTGTATGTTTTTACTGTAGGAAAATAAGTCAACAATATAATTTTTTTAATCTCTTTCGAAAGGTTTTTTTTTCAGAGAAACAGTAATTGGTAATGTTTTTATGAGACCTACATATATTCTAAAAAAAAAAAATCAGAGGGCTCATACTCGGAATTGGTAGCGATCCAAATTCTACTCGAACATATGATTTTTCAATTTTTCTTGATGCCTAAAATTATGCTTTGATAAGTACAAGCTTTTTACAATTTTTTCATGTTTTATCTTTCAGTGTCGTTAAAAGCTTGTATTTACCATAGCATACTCTTAGGCATCAAGAAAAACTGAAAACCCATTGGTCAAGTAGAATTTCGATCGCTATCGACTCCGAGAATTAGCCTCCAGATTTTTGCAAAATGAAAATTTCTTAAAAATTCTATTTTATTCTATTTTAAATTGAATTTTTTTTGAAAAATTATCAATTTAAAAAATATTTCCTTTATGAAAATCTCACTTCTTTTGAAGCTTTTTCACTAGGCGGTTCTTCAGCACCGACCTTATCGAAATGAATTTCATATTTTTTATTTTTTTTTTTTGAGGGTAAAAGATTCGGCACTGCCGCACAGTGCCACATTTGGCCAATCTAGGACGACAAAAATCCAATTTTAATTATTTTCACTTGAAATTCGGTATAAATGTTCGTGTTGACTTCGAAAATAGCATTATGAAAAATGTGGGAGGCCGGTTAAGGGCCACGCCCACTATTTTTTTAAATTTGTAATTTTGGTTATAATTTCTTTAAATTTGGTATATATACTCTCAATGACTGTAGAAAAAATATCACAAAAAAAAGGGGGCGGTCAGACAATTTCCACGTACCCCTTTTTTAAAATATGTTTAAAAAATATGTACACTCAAAGAAAAATGCTTCATCATATTGATGATACGGTTTCATCACTTGCTGTCATCAATTTTGATGACAAATTTCATCATATTGTCGAAGATTTTCTTCTATATGATGAAACATGTCATCCAAATTGAAAAAACAAGTGATGACACATTTCATCATGTCATCAAAAAGTGTCATAATATGCCTTTCAAATGTTTTTTTTTGTAAATAATTAAATTAATGTTAAAATAAATAAAAATATTAAATAAATATATTAAAAAAATATAAAAAAATATAAAAAAATAAAAAAAAAAACAAAAAAATTAAAAAAAAGTCCTGCCCCGGCTGGTACTTGAACCCACGTTCCCCAAGTTGCAGTGTTTATTGTCGACGCCTTAGCTAGTTCAGCCAACTATAGATAAAAATCTCGCACCGCTACTTAGTTAGATAACGTTTTCTAATATGTAATTGTGAAGACTCAACATTTTTCGTTATATACAATGTATAATATGTATATAAACATGTTTTTAAACGTTTGTTTATGGGAATTTTGTAAAGACTCAAACATTTTATGAATGTACAATATCCCTCTCTTTCCCTCTCACTGCTTTTAGCAAAGCATAGTTACGCACAAACTTTTAGCGTTATTATTAGCACACAACAAACAAAACGGCTTTTTATTGGTATTATGTATTGTCATGCTGTAGGTCAGTGGCTAGAGGCTAAGCCCAACAAACAAGAGGTACGGCGTTCTAATCTCGGTGAATACGAAAAAAAGATGTAAGTTTTTAAAAATTAGAAAATAACAAACAAATGTAAGCTAATAAAAATAAATTAAATAAAATCAAATTACAAAAAAAATTTTTTTTTATTTTTTTTCAAATAAAAAATGTTATTGATGACACCGCTTCATCATATTGATGACAAGTTACATTGGACGAAAAATGATGTAACATTTCATCATATTGATGTTACTTTTCATCAATATGAAGAAGCTTTTTCTTTGAGTGTATAAACAAGGTTTACATATCGCCCCACTGTAGTCGGCGTCGCAGACGGTCGCAAAAGTTAGCCGTTGAAATATGTACTATGGATATTGGTCAATATATCTGAAAAAGTCCGGCGACCAATACGGACCAAATACAAAAGTTCTATTCCATCAAAAAAAAATAAATATATAATTTTCTTTTCAAAAATTTGTATTTTGTTAAAAATTTAATAAACAATAGAAAAATTTGTTTAAAAAAATAAAAGATATGACTTAAAGCATTTAAATATCCTTTAAAATTACCAAAAAAGAGTGGATAAATATCTCTTTTTGTTCAAAAGTTACAACAGTTTAAAATCGACTTAATTAATGCGAAATAATGAACACCTTTCAGGATTTTACAAGATGCAACTTTATGCACCCACCTGTTAGTAACGAACCGAATTATCGATCTTATATGATTATTTCCGTGCTATTAGGAATGTTCTATAATACATATAAACATATCATGAAAATCGGGAAACTTTTTTTTTTTTGATTTTTGTCGTGCTAGATTGGCCAAATGTGGCACTGTGTCCGTATCAAACGCTCTCACTTGTTGCTACTGTTTGTCTTCTCTGTTTATAATACTATGCCCTACTACTATTTTATTTTAATCTATGGTTGTATTTTGTATTAACAAGTAATATTAGACTTAAATTCTTAATAAAAAGAGAAAAATAAAAGAAAAATTGGCTTTAGGCCAAAATATTACACTGAAAAAAAAAATAGCTGTCGTTGAGATATCGTCACCACTTTGTGGTACAGGGTATAATAAGTTTGTGCTGATGTTTGTAACTACCCGAAATATTGGTCCTAGACCCGCCCTCAAGTATACCCATAAACTCAGAATCACTTTTTGGGTCGATTTAGCGATGTCCGTCCGTCAAGCCATCGAAACTTCTGCACACGCATATTAATACCCTCCAAAACGTCAAAAAGATTATTTACAAAAAAACTTTAATTTAAAAAAAAAAAAAATTTAAAAAAAAAAAAAAATTTAAAAACAAAAAAAAAAAATTTTAAAACAAAAAAAAAAAATCCGCGGAAAAAATATTAATGAAAACAAATTTCGCGAATTTTTTTTTTTAAATCGTTTTTACTTGTTTAAATTTCCAATTTTGTTTACATTTGTCAATCAGCAGCCGAATTAAAGCATTTTGTATTTTTAGGTTATGTTGAATGTACCAAGATATTCAAGGTGTCCTTACATTTTCGTTCAAAACTTTTGAACCGCTAAACCAATGTTGCACAAATGCAATATCAAACTGCTGAGGATAACAACAAGTCTATGAGGCATTCCACACCTAATGTCCAGCGAAAAAAACATTTGTACCGTAAATTTCTGAATAGGTTGTATGGATAGCCCTATATGGAGCGAAGAAAAATGCGTTTTTGGTTTTTCAAAAACTGGAGTTAGGAGGCGAAGTCAAATATTGGAAAAATGGTCAAATTTGTGTCGAGTTGCCTTGTTTAAATATTTATCAAATTAAAACGGAATGCACCGCAATCTCAAAAATTTACATTCTTGCATAGTTTTGTATGGGCTATCGATTAAATTTTTTTTGGAAAGTTTTCAGAACCCGTTTTGAAATTTGTCATTTTTAAAAAAGTCAATTTATAAAAAATCCGGCAAATTTTTGTTTTTTTTTAATTTTTTTTTTTAAGATTAGATATTTGTCAAAAAAATTCAGTCATGAGTTTTTCGTTTTTTTCGAGAAAATCGCATTTGCATTTTGAATTTCATAATAATTTAGGAATTTGCTTGTATTTTCTTGTTTCAACGTAGCGTATGAGTAGTATTTATGCAATTAATAATACTCATTCGCAACATTAAAACAAGAAAATACAAGCAAATTACAAAATTGTTGTGAAATTTAAAATTCAAATGCGATTTTCTCGAAAAAAACGAAAAACGCGTTTCTTATTTTTTTTGTGTGGATGGACAAACATCTAAACTTTTAAAATTAAAAAAAAAAAAAAAAGTGGCCGGATTTTTAATAAATTTACTTTTTTTAAATATTGAAAATTTCAGAACGGGTTCTGAAAATTTTCCAAAAAAAAAAATTTTATCGATAGCCCATGTAAAACTATATAAGAGTGTAAATTTTTAAGATTGTGGTGCATTCTTGTAGGGCTATCCAAACAACCTATTCAGAAATTTACGGGACACATGTTTTTCTGTAGCGGGACATTTGGTGTGGAATGCCTCATATCATGATTTATAAATAAAGGTGAACTCGCGCAATTACGACGTCTCGAATATGGCGAAAAATATGGTTTTCGTGGTTTCGAACCTTTTCAAATTTTGTTGGCCTGTGTTACCTTAAGATAAAGTAAGAATAAAGTTTAGCTTTTGAATTAATCCTCACTTTTGGTACATTTCAACCCTCTGTACGTCCTCTTTAATTATGGGACAAATGACCCTAACAACCGCCTATCCTTTTGAAATTTTGTATTCACAAATCACCATTTCAAATTTTAAAGGAATCACAACACTTCTTCTTGTAGCTCCCATACAAACCACCCTCCCAATATGAACATAAATCTCGATTCACATAAATCTCTAATTGTGCCGATTTAGCGATGTCCGTATGTCTGGCCATCTAAACTTCTGCGCACGATACAGGTCGAACTTTTTTTTTTTGGGAGAATCCTATTCGAATCCTGAAATCCTTTTCGAATGAATTCTCAATGCATTCTATTTTATAAATCAACATAGATCAGACCTCGCAGAATGCATTCGATTGAATGGAAAAAATTAATGCATTTGATTTCTTGTTCACTCGATTTAGAAAAATCGAAGGCATTCGATTTTAAAGTTTTAGATTAGATTGCAACCAAAAAACTAAAAATGGCGATATCTCTAAAACCGAGCAAGTTAGTGCAAAACAAAGCCAATTTTTGGCTACGCTGACGCCACCCATAGGTGGTAACCCAATGGGTCCTAATTTTGAATATAAAAAAAATTGGCATTCCCGAAAATTTAAAAATGTGCATATCTCGCTAAATACTGCCTACACGACAAAAAAAAATCCAAAAGTGTCATTAATATGACACATAACATTGGATGAAAATTGATGTAACGTTTCATTATATTGATGTAACTTTTCTTTAAAATAAAGAAACTTTTCTTTGAGTGTACGTTTTCATATAAATACATTTTAATTACTGTTGTTGCAAAAAAAATAGAAAAAAGCAGCAGACAAGAAAAAAAAGTTACTTCTACAAAATCACTTACACAGAAAAAATTTGAAACGAATTTCAATCAACAAAAACGCGGATTCAATCAATTTTTTGATTGAAACTCCTCCAATTAAAAAAATTGTTATACCAATCATCAAATTGTAGGTGATTGATTGAAATTTTTTTCAATCAAACATTTTTTGGACTTTGATCAAAAATTTGATCAATTTTGTTTTTAAAGTCAATCAAAATAATGATTGATTTAACAAATGAATTGTAAGCTTATGACAAAATTTTAAAAAAATTCATTTTTTTTTGCTTTCCAATATGTTGCCAACAATAAAAAAAAGTAAAGCCCGATTATTTTGTATATTTTTGAATTAATCTATTCAAATAAATTAAAGCAAAAAAAAAATCTGGTATGTTGAAAATTTGTTACAAAAAATAGAAAAAATTTTAATCAAAACATTGATTGATTCATTTTAATATTGTTGATCAATACATTTGATTGAAAATTTTTAGCCAATAATTTTTTGTGTGAACTTTTTTATAACAACAATAAAAACAACAACAACGAAACGAAACTAAACTAGGTTTATAATCACTACAACAACAACATCATGATGTTTATTATTTTGTTGTTAGTTTTTTTTTTATTATTATTTTTTTGGCTTTAGCTTCTAATAGCACTTCAAGCCAACAATCAACATGAACAGAAATCGGTCAAACTCATCAACGACACACAAATTCGGTCACGGAAATATGCTTTTTTTATGCTGCTGCTACTGCTTCTTGATTAATTTTGTTGTGGTTGTTGATATTATGTAGTAGTAGTAGCATCAGAAATGGAAAATCGAAATTTTGAAATAGTACTGGAGCTCAACCCAAAAAGTACTTTTTTAACTCGACGGTACTAAAAAAAATGAATGACCAGTTTCTGAACGACGAACGTTATTCATTAAAGGTTGACTTCCGTAGTAAAAATCATTTCGTATATAGCCATGTATAAATTTATACAAATATATATTTTTATACATATTGAGTTCTTATTATATTTAATTATATAAAAAATCAATCAGATAAGACCAAATTTCGTATCAAATTATATAAAATTTGATATAACTCCCGATAGAATTTTATAAAATTTGATACGAATTTTGGTCTTATCTGAGAATTTTTTTTTTATATAATTTTATATAATTAGATCATTTAATGTAAAATTAGATATATTTGTATTAATTTATACATGGGTATATACAAAACCATTTTTACTAGGGTTAAATCAAAATTTTCATTTATTTTCGGGAATTACTTTAGATTTGGTTGAACAAATGTATGAAATCGTCGGATATAGAAAATGTACTAAATCTGTCGCGGGGGTACTACCGTATCCTTAAGAGTAAAAAAGTACTAAAAAATGTACTAAAGTACTAACTTTTCCATCCTTGGGTAGCATAGAGATGCTTGGTTGGGTATAATTTTCATTTTTACTGTTGTTGTTATTTTGTTGTTTCATTTTATTCCATTCAAACATATTTTTTTTGAGATGCTGTCACAAAAATTTGTTCAACAAAACAACAAAATATGAAAATGTAACATAGAACATAATTGTGATGATGGATTGCATCGCCCTCACCTCCCCCCTTATAATAAAGGAAAGTAGAATATGGAATAACATACATTTTATGTTGCATTAAAGATTTAACATAAATTAAAAACAAAAGTTAATACAGTAGCTAACATTTTAAATCGTGCAGTAGTTTCTATAGGAAAACTTATTTAGATTCTGAGACTTTTTCTATAAGAAAAATGTCTCAGATTCTGAGACTTTTTCTATAAGAAAAATGTCTCAGATTCTGAGACTTTTTCTATAAGAAAAATGTCTCAGATTCTGAGACTTTTTCTATAAGAAAAATGTCTCAGATTCTGAGAATTTTTCTATAAGAAAAATGTCTCAGATTCTGAGAATTTTTCTATAAGAAAAATGTCTCAGATTCTGAGAATTTTTCTATAAGAAAAATGTCTCAGATTCTGAGAATTTTTCTATAAGAAAAATGTCTCAGATTCTGAGAATTTTTCTATAAGAAAAATGTCTCAGATTCTGAGAATTTTTCTATAAGAAAAATGTCTCAGATTCTGAGACTTTTTCTATAAGAAAAATGTCTCAGATTCTGAGACTTTTTCTATAAGAAAAATGTCTCAGATTCTGAGGCTTTTTCTATAAGAAAAATGTCTCAGATTCTGAGACTTTTTCTATAAGAAAAATGTCTCAGATTCTGAGACTTTTTCTATAAGAAAAATGTCTCAGATTCTGAGACTTTTTCTATAAGAAAAATGTCTCAGATTCTGAGACTTTTTCTATAAGAAAAATGTCTCAGATTCTGAGACTTTTTCTATAAGAAAAATATCTCAGATTCTGAGACTTTTTCTATAAGAAAAATGTCTCAGATTCTGAGACTTTTTCTATAAGAAAAATGTCTCAGATTCTGAGACTTTTTATATAAGAAAAATGTCTCAGATTCTGAGACTTTTTCTATAAGAAAAATGTCTCAAATTCTGAGACTTTTTCTATAAGAAAAATGTCTCAGATTCTGAGACTTTTTCTATAAGAAAAATGTCTCAGATTCTGAGACTTTTTCTATAAGAAAAATGTCTCAGATTCTGAGACTTTTTCTATAAGAAAAATGTCTCAGATTCTGAGACTTTTTCTATAAGAAAAATGTCTCAGATTCTGAGACTTTTTCAAAAAGAAAAATGTCTCAGATTCTGAGACTTTTTCTATAAGAAAAATGTCTCAAATTCTGAGACTTTTTCTATAAGAAAATTGTCTCAGATTCTGAGACTTTTTCTATAAGAAAAATGTCTCAGATTCTGAGACTTTTTCTATAAGAAAAATGTCTCAGATTCTGAGACTTTTTCTATAAGAAAAATGTCTCAGATTCTGAGACTTTTTCTATAAGAAAAATGTCTCAGATTCAGAGACTTTTTCTATAAGAAAAATGTCTTCTGAAAATTTTTCTATAAGAAAAATTTCTCAGATTCTGAGATTTTTTTATAAGAAAAATCTCTCATATTCTGAAAATTTTTCTATAAGAAAAATGTTTCTGAAAATTTTTCAATAGGAAAAATATTTCAGAATTTTTCTAAAGAAAAATTTTCGCAAAATCAGATTATAGATTTGTTAAACCAAAATTTAAATAAGCGTTAAATTTATAATAAACTTATCAAAACCTTTCAATCTATGAAATTATAAATTAAAACTGACATCATAGATTGCTATAAATTATAAGAAGAAATCGATAAAAAAAAAATTAATTGAGAGAGAAAAAAGTCATTAACATTTTAATGATAGAAAGATGAATCCTATTAGAATACAAACAAAAAAAATACAATAATTAATTAAAAATGTATTTGAAAAAAAAAAAACTTCACACTATTATCACTATTATTAATTTCAAATGCTCTTAACTAATAAATTGTTTATAATTTTATTACAAAAAATAAAATATCCAAGTAAAAAAGATTTATATATACCCGAGTAAAAATTTTCTGGTCTAATCATATATAATTTGATACAATCTTATATGAGTTAATATGCTTCCGTATAAATTTATATAAAATTGTATCTATCACTTTGATACGGTTGATCCACTTTATATGGTTAGATATTGCTCCATATATGATTAGATTCGTATTTTGGTTTTGCTCATCAAATTATATAAAAATAGATATTATAAGATCAATTTGATCTAATTAGATTTGACCAAATTCAGGATCAAATTGTATCAATTTTTATATTTTTTGATCAAAAGTAATACAATTAGATATTATTTGATACAACCATTTTACGGATCAAATTAGATCTATTTAGTAAAATTAGCATAATATTTTTACTAGGGTAATAAAATATATATTATTTTGATCAAATTATGTAAAATTATATATAATTATATAAAATTATATATAATTACATAAAATTATATATAATTATATAAAATTATATATAATTATATATAATTATATAAAACTATATAAGTATATAAAATTATATATAATTATATAAAATTATATATACAGGTTTCAGTTTTTAGAAAATTATATAAAATTATATATAATTTGATAAAATTATGCATAATATTATCCAGGATTTCGTAGATCAAATTTTATGAAACTAGATCAAACTATATATAAACTTATCTAATTTTATAAAAATTGATCAAATTATATATAAATTGATATAATTTTATAAAATTGTATCCACTAAATCCAGAATATAATTATATAAAATTTTATCTAATTATATATAATTTACCCAATTTTCTAAAACCTGAATATATGATCTTATATAATTATATGTAATTTTGTATAATTATATAAAAATCTTTTTCACTCGGGTACTTAATAAATTAAAACGATTTCGACAAGTCTTATGTACTTTAAAAGGGAGTAAAGTGGAATTGAATGGAATAAATGTTAGTTAGACATTCAGAAGAGGTGCTTGAAAAATGTAAATGGCAAATTGTTGTATTATAAATCATTGAAATAGGGAGCGTATTTTTTTTTTTTTTTTTAATTTTTTCTGTCATCATCAGTCGTTGTAGAGACTTTATTTATGACGATTGTAAATATTTTTTTTTTTTAAATAAACCAGTAAAGTCGTTTTAAAGTAAACTCAACATTCACACAGTTCATCAACCGACAAATGCGAAAAAAATACAATATTTAAAAAAAAAAGTGCCAACAACAATTGAAAAGAAACGATTATTTTATGAATTTATTGTTATGAGTAGAGGTATACTGAAAGAAAAAAATTAATAGAATTTTGTTAATTTTATTGATAAACATTTTTTAATTTTGAGCTTTTTTTTGCAACTCCATAAATAATTTCAAGACCAGATCTTATTTATGTAAAAAGACTAATAAAAGTTTTTAATTATGCAAAAAAAGACTTAGGTACATCTAACTTTTTTTGCAAATCGCGAAAATTATTTTTTTATAATGGCAGCATCCCTTTAAAATTGGATGTATTGCTTCATCTTTTAGTATAATATGTAAGCATGACTAAATTTTTGTTAAAATTTTTGTTTAAAATTTCAAGCAAAAAAGTTAATTTTTGCTAAAGTTTTCTTAACAAAAACTGGTTTTAAAGTAAATTCTTCTGTTAAAATCCCTTAAATTATGTTATATTTTTTTGTTTTATTAGCCATAAATATACAAATTTTTGTTTAATAAAGTATTTTAAACCAGTTTTTTTTAAGAAAACTTTTGCAAATATAAACTTTTTTGCTCGAAATTTTAAACATAAGATTTTTAGGCATCCTTACATATAATACTAAAAGATGAAGCGATAGATCACATTTTAAAGGGATGCTGCCATTATAAAAAAATGATATTTCGTGATTTGCAAAAAAGTTAGATATACCTAATTTTTTTCCATAAAGCTAAGTAATCTGTTTTTATACCCTCCACTCTAGTGATAGAGGGTATATATAAGTTTGTCATTCCGTTTGTAACACCTCGAAATATTGGTCTAGGACCCCATAAAGTATATATATTCATGA
The DNA here is from genome assembly GCA_963921195.1 of Pegoplata infirma. Classification (NCBI taxonomy): domain Eukaryota; kingdom Metazoa; phylum Arthropoda; class Insecta; order Diptera; family Anthomyiidae; genus Pegoplata; species Pegoplata infirma. The sequence continues at coordinate 85,737,819 of OY992540.1, forward strand.
TCCTCGATCGATTTTAAGACGATCTAGCGATGTCCGTCCGTCCGTCCGTCCGTCCGTCCGTCCGTCCGTCCGTCCGTCCGTCCGTCCGTCTGTCCGTCTGTCTGTCTGTCTGTCTGTTGAAAACACGCTATCTTTTGAAAGACTTTACGGAGGCTCCTGAAGTTTGGCATATATGTTGGGCATTTACCTGGTCAGGTTGGTATTGCAATCCAGCGAAATCGGTCCACTGGTTCAAAAGTTATGAGCAAAAGACTGAATTTCGGCAAGGGTTTTTCGTGAATTTATGAGCTAAAATGCACTATAACTTTCGAAAATCAATTCTGAGGATGCTGAAGCTTGGCATATATATTTTTCGTTCCTCCAGCCTAGTTCGTATTGAATTTCACCCAAATCGGTCCAGTGGTTCAAAAGTTATTAGCAAAACCGCGAATATCAGATTAGCTTCACCTTAAATTCACGTGGTGAAAACCCGTTAAACCTGTTTTAAAACCATTGGTAAGTCACAAAAATATTTTAAAACGTATTTTGTCACTCAAAAATATTTTTATACCAAAACAAAAAAAAAATACACTCGAAAAAAATTTTACACTCAAAAAAAATATTACACTCAAAAAAAAATTAGTAATTTTTTTTTTTTTGAATGTAAAATTCGAAAAAAATAGTATTATATTTTTTTTTTTTTTTCAAAAATAACTAAAAAAAAAAATTTTTTACACAAAATAAAATATTTCTAATCATAACTGTTAATTTTTCACGTTAGAAAATTTACTATCACTTAAAATGGGCATTGTGGAGGGTATTCATAGATTCGGCCAAGTCGAATTTAACTTTTCTACTTGTTTACAGTGAAAATATCACATAAACTTTTAACGCCTCAAATTGCAATAAAACATTTAGAAATCAACAACTTTTGACAATTATAAGAAAGAAACGATCATAACAAAACTGAAATGTCCCTTTTTCACGGCAATTTAAATTGTCTTGTATAATAAAAATGCGTGAAAACTTTTTAACAATTTCCCTAAAATTCCTCGTGTTGACAAAATTTATTTTTTTTTAATATGGAGTTTGACAGATGTTTTCCCGTGAAATCGAACAGAGTATTATGCTTAAATTAAAAACTCATATAAGTCTTTTTACATAAATTGGATCAGGTCTAAAAATTATTAAAAATTATTTACGGAGTTGCAAAAAAAGCACAAATTTAATAAATTATGAGAAAGATCACGATTTTTACCACTAAAACGCAAACAATTGTATCCAATTTCTTGTTTAGTATATTGCTATGGGTCTATTCCACATTTTTCTGTTCTGTCTTTCACAACTTTTCAATTCACATGAAAATTTCCGAATCACATGAAATCAAGTTTAGTGTTTTGTGGATCACGTTTTCATTCGAAGTTCAAATCGAATAATTAAAATTTAAAAATTATAAGGAAAAAGTGCATTCGTTTTACTTTCACCAAATTTTATTTCTGTGAAACAAAACGAAAAAGAAATTCGGATGTGAAATCTACACACAAAAAATTATTGGCTAAAAATTTTCAATTAAATGTATTGATCAACAAAATTTAAATGAGTCAATCAATGTTTTGATTAAAATTTTTGCTATTTTTTGTTACAAATTTTCAACATACCAGATTTTTTTTTCGCTTTAATTTATTTGAATAGATTAATTCAAAAATATACAAAATAATCGGGCTTTACTTTTATTTATTGTTGGCAACATATTGGAAAGCAAAAAAGATGAATTTTTTGATAATTTTGTCATAAGCTTACAATTCATTTGTTAAATCAATCAATATTTTGATTGTCTTTAAACAAAAAATTGATCAAATTTTTGATCAAAATCGAAAAAATGTTTGATTGAAAAAAATTTCAATCAATCACCTACAATTTGATGATTGGTATAACATTTTTTTAATTGGAGGAATTTCAATCAAAAAATTTATTGAATCCGCGTTTTTTTTGATTGAAATTCGTTTCAATTTTTTTCTGTGTAGACCACCATAAAAATTCGGAAATTTTAATTTTTACATTTTTTATGTGAATTACTTTTTTTTTGGAACAGCGGCCTGAGAGATTTAATTTATTTTTAACAGTTTTAGCAAAACTTTTGTTAGAAATGAAATTTGTTGCTATGTCATTATTTATCTAATTTTACAAATATTTCGTTAAGTGTATTAACGTTTTTGTTTAACAATTGATAAGAATGAATACAAAACAAATAAATGTGAACAAACTAAATCTACATTTCTTTACATGTAAATCATCGTAGACTCACGCAGTACAAGTAGCAAAAAAAAGAGGAAAATATAAAAGAAAAACTGTCTGAAAATCTATTGTAAATATGTGTGTTTTTTGTTCTTTAGAATTAATGTTTTGGAATTAATGCAAAACTGTAATAATAATAAAGGTACACAACCCAGAACTGCAGAAAACTAAAGAACACCTGGGTTAAATACTTGCACTCAAAAAATTTGCTTGTAAAATTAAAAAAAAAAAATCGTAAAATAATTTTTTGCTACCTCCAATTTCACGAGAGTTCCTAATAAAAATTACTTTTTTTTTGTTATCTCCTATTTTACGAAAATTCCTAATAAAAATTACGAGCTTTTTTGTAAAATACCAATAATATTGTAAATTTACAACTTTTTTTAATGCGATAATACTTACACACACAAACAATTATTGGCTTAAAACTTTCAATTAAATCTATTGATCAACAATTTACATGTGTCAATCAATATTTTGATTAAAATTTTTGTTATTTTCTTTAACTGTCGAATTACATACCATTTTTCCGCCTTAATTTATTTGAATACATAAATTCAAAAATATACAAAATAATCGGGGTTTACTTTTTTTTTTGTTGTTAAATCAATCATTGTTTTGATTGACTATAAATAAAAAAATTATCAAATTTGTGATCAAAGTCGAAAAAATATATAATTAATCACCTACAATTTGATGATTGGTATAACAATTTTCTTTATTGGAGAAATTTCAATAAAAAAAATGATTGAATCCGCGTTTTTGTTAATTTGAATTCGTTTTAAATTCTTTCTGTGCAATGAATTCTCGCAACTTAACTAGTTTTTTAGTAAAATTGCCTTGAAAATTTGGGCATTTACAAAAAAAAAAAATGTAAAATTATAAAGAGAATTTAAATTTTGATCGAAAATTTTTTTGTTACAAAACGAGGACAACTGACAAATATTGGTAAAATGGGATTACGGGACTAGTAATTTGACAAGGTTATTTTTTTGAGTGTGGTACTGCAAAAGAACATTAAGAAGAGTTACAAACTTCAACTGCAATTTACAAATGACTTTATATACGAGTAGTTGTTATAAAAAGACAAGAGAGGAAGTTGTTAATGTTGTACTTTTTTTATACATAAAAGATAATTATTATTAAATATTATATCTGCAAATATGTATTTTAATTGTTGTCTTTACTTTTTTTTCCAAGGAAATAACCTTAGAAACTTAAGTATTATTTTACACAGTGTAAACACTTTGTTACATTAAACATTTTCAAATTGCAATTTAGAATAAAGAGATTTTAGTATTTTTAGTGCAAACAATTTCGATTTAACTTATCTAAATTTTAACAAGTAGAAAAATTAAATTCGACTTTACCGAATCCCCAATGCCTATTTTATCTGATATTAATATGCTTACGTGGTAACGCGTGACGAGCAAATTCTTTAAAAATTTTGATTAGAATTATTTTTTTGGAGTTAATTTTTTTAGTGTAAAATTTTTACACTCAAAAAATTTATTATTTTTGTAATTTCCCAGCAAAAATTGGCATTACTAGTAATGGGTTTTGTAATCCGAAACAGATGTTAATAAGTAGTTACTTATTGAATGAAACACTAATTATTTTAACAAGGGCGTGAGACAAAAATAACTAGTGAAGAGTATGGAGATAAATAAGTAGTTACTGCCTCGGATTACAAATAAGGAGTAAAAACTCATTACCAATAAGAAGTAAAATAATTAGTTAATTAAAACATTTAAAATTTAACTTGTTTTACTAAAACTTAAAAAATACGTAATTTTTATTAAGTTTTTAATTACTTTTTAAGTTAATTGATGTGTAAAGGTTAAAAACTGCAATAGCAAGGAGATATTATTACTTAGAAGTGCTTTTATAACATATTACTAAAAAGTAGTTACTTTTGGGCTTAAAATAATGTTAATAGAAATGGGTACTAATTATAAATAATGTGCTTGGTAATGATTACTTTTCACAACTCATTACCATGTTTTTGCTGGGTTTAGTACGAAACAAGTATAAAAGTTAAATTCGACTTGGCCGAATCTATGAATACCCTCCACAATGCCCTTTTTAAAGGAAAGTAAATTTTTAAATGTAAAAAAAATTAACAATTTTGATTAGAAATATTTTATTTTAAGTAAAAAACTTTTTTTGTCATTTTTGTAAAAAAAAAATTTTACAAATTTTTTATTTGAGTGTAAAATTTTTTTCGAGTGTAATTATTTTTTTTTTAGTGTAAAAATATTTCTAAGTGACAAAAATACTCTGTAAAGTAATTTTGGGACTTATCATTGTTTTTAAAGCTTGTTTTTTTTAAACTCGGGTTTTTCAACACGTGAATTTTAGGTGAAACCAATCTGAAATTCAGGATTATGTTTATAACTTTTGAACCACTGGACCGATTTGGCTGAGATTTGAAACGAACCGGGACAGAAGAACGACAAATATATATGTTACACTTCAGCACTCTCAGAATTGTCGTTTGAAAGTTACCGTGTGTTTTATCTCGTAAATTCATGAAAAACCCTTGCCGATATTAAGGCTTTTGCTCATAACTTTTGAACCACTGGACCGATTTTGCTGGATTGCAATACCAACCTGACCAGGTAAACGCCCAACATATATGCCAAATTTCAGGAGCCTCCGTAAAGTCTTTCAAAAGTTAGCGTGTTTTCAACAGACAGACGGACAGACTGACGGATAGACATCGCTAGATCGTCTTAAAATCAATCGAGGATCATGAATATACATACTTTATGGGGTCTTAGACCAATATCTCGAGGTGTTACAAATGGAATGATAACTTATATATACCCTCAATCACTAGAGTGGAGGGTATAAAAAATGTTTTTTGTGTGTACTCTTTTTTCAGTGCAACATTTTTTATACCCTCCAACCACAGTATATGAGTTTACTCACTTTGTCATTCCGTTTGTAACGCATCGAAATATCGGTCGGGGACCCCATAAAGTACACTCAAAATAATAACTCTGTAAAATACTCTTTAAAATTACTATAATCTCAATTCAACAGATATTTGACAGAGTTTTTTGTCAAAATACAGTTTTAAAGGAAATATTTTGTATTTTGTTGTGACAAAAAAAAACAAGGTTTCATCTGTTGTATTATTTTTAACTTTGTAATCTTTATTGTACAGATAATTAACAGAGTTTTCTGCTAAATTACAGATTTAAGCAAAATACTCTGTTTTTTTAAACCAAAAAACTAATTTTTATATGTATTTTTATTTATTACTATGTTATCTTAATTGTATAGTTAAAAACAGAGTTTTCTGTAAAAACACCAATATTTTATCTGCATTTCTTTTTTTTTTTTTTGAGAAAAAGTTGAAAAAGTATCAAAAAAGTTATCAACAAAAAAATCTTTTTAAAAATCTTACAAAAATTTGTACAAAATAACATGCATTTAACTAAACTCTGTAAATTTACATTTTACATTTTTTTGTATGTAAATTTACATAGTTTTTTTTGCTAAATGGTGGTTTATTTAACCAATATTTTACTAGAAACTCTGTAAATTAACATTTTTTTGTGCAAATCATTTAACAGAGTTTTGAAGTAAAATTACACAATTGTTTTTGTTAAAAGTCTTTCATATTTAACCAATATTTTAATATAAACTTTGCAAATAACCAGTTTTTTTTTTGTCAAAATCATTTTATCGAGTTTTATAGTAAAATTACCAAGAAATTTTGCTAGCTGGAAATGTATGGTGTACTCTGTTAAATTAGCAGAGTTTTTCTGTAATTTAACAGATTTATTATTTTGAGTGTATATGGGGCATTCCATGTGAAATCGGACACTTTGAAAAACTTTTTTTTTAGATTTTCCCAATTTGTTAACAGTTTTTAGTACCCTTCGAAAACTCCTTCGTGGTAAATTTTCAGATTTTTTTGATGACCCGTTCAAAAGATATCGAATTTTTAAAAATTGGTAGTTTGCTCCTTAACTCAAACTTCTTTTAATCATAACTTCTTCAATAATGGTCCAAATTTCAAATTGTTTTTTTTTTTTTTAATTTTTGTTTTTTTACGTACTTTAAAAAAAAAAAACCCCAAAAAATTCTTAAAAGCGCTCTAGTATGAGATTTTTAAGTTTTAAAATTTAAATCTCATTTTTCAAAATGTTTGTACTCTTCGATTTTTTTGAAATTTTTTGTGTAAAACTTCTTTCAATTCTACAAATTTTTTGCCCAGGAGGATCGTGGGATAACGATTATTACTATTTTTAAAATTTTTTGAAAAAATTTTATTGTAATTTTCCAATCTTAAAATCATTTCTACTGCTCCAATGGTGCGTCATAGAGGGGTCCTTTATAAGACCGACCCTCATTAGTTTTTACGTCTTAACATTTCTTTGGAACAAACTAATACCCTATCTCCAATTTCTAAGGGGCTCCCACACAAAATGACATTTTTTAAAATTTGTTCCAACCGCTCTAACTGCCCTAATAGTGCCCTTAGAGCAACAAAATGTATGACCGACCCACAATATTTTTTTAGTCCAAACATTTTTTCTGAACACACCTACCCTCTATCTTTAACTGTTAAGGCGGTCCCCATACAGTTTTTTTTTATTTTTTGTAAATTTGTTTAATTTAATCAGCTTCTACCGGTCCAATGGTGCGTCCGAGAGGGGTCATTAGTGAGACCGACCCCCATTTATTTTTACCCTACAACATTTTTCAAAACATACCTACGCCCTATCTCCACTCCCTAAGTAGACTTCCATTCAAAATTAAATTTTTATAAAATTTGCTCCAACTGTTGTTTGTATGGGAGCCTGCTTGGGGAGTGGAGATAGGGCGTAGGTATGTTTTAAAAAAATGTTGTAGGGTAAAAATAAATGGAGGTCGGTCTCACTAATGACCCCTCTCGGACCCACCATTGGTAAAAGCTGATTAAATAAAACAAATTTACAAAAAATAAAAAAAATTGTATGGGGACCGCCTTAACAGTTAAAGGTAGAGGGTAGGTGTGTTCAGAGAAAATGTTTGGACTAAAAAAATATTGTGGGTCGGTCATACATTGTGTTGCTCTAAAGGCACTATTAGGGCAGTTAGAGCAGTTGGAGCAAATTTTAAAAAAATGTCGTTTTGTGTGGGAGCCCCCTTAGAAATTGGAGATAGGGTATTAGTTTGTTTAAAAGAAATGTTAAGCCGTAAAAATTAATGGGGGTCGGTCTTATAAATTACCCCTCTATGACGCACCATTGGAACAGTAGAAATGATTTTAAGATTGGAAAATTATTATAAATTTTTTTCAAAAAATTTTAAAAAACAGTAATAATCGTTATCCTCCTGGGCAAAAAATTTGTATAATCGATAGAAGTTTTAAACAAAAAAATTTAAAAAAAATCGAAAAGTACAAACATTTTCAAAAATGAGATTTAAATTTTAAAACTTAAAAATCGCATACTAGAGCGCTTTTAAGAATTTTTGGGATTTTTTTTTAAAGTACGTAAAAAAACAAAAATTTTGAAAAAAAAAATTGAAATTTGGACTATTATTGAAGAAGTTATGAGAAAAAGAAGTTTGAGTAAAGGAACAAACTACCAATTTTTAAAAATTCGATATCTTTTGAACGGGTCATCAAAAAAATCTAAAAATTTACCACGAAGGAGTTTTCGAAGGGTACTAAAAACTGTAGGCAAATTGAGAAAATCTAAAAAAAAAAATTTCAAAGTGTCCGATTTGACATGGAATGCCCCATATATACTTTATGGGGTCCTAGACCAATATTTCGCGGTGTTACAAACAGAATGACAAACTCATATATAACTGGAGCGGAGGGTATAAAAATTGGACCAAGGTTTTAAAAGCCCTTGGGGGTTTTGTCTACTACACCATTTACAGATGTAATTCGTAAAAGATCAATTGTAATTCGAAGATTCTACTTGTAATTCGAAGATTCCATTTGTAATTCGAAGATTCTATTTGTAATTCGAATACTCCAATTGTAATTCGAAGATTCCATTTGTAATTCGAATACTCCAATTGTAATTCGAAGATTCCAATTGTAATTCGTAAAAGGTCAATTGTAATTCGTAAAAGATCAATTGTAATTCGTAAAAGATCAATTGTAATTCGAAACAGATCAATTGTAATTCGAAAAAGATCAATTGTAATTCGTAAAAGATCAATTGTAATTCGAAAAAGATCAATTGTAATTCGTAAAAGATCAATTGTAATTCGAAAAAGATCAATTGTAATTCGTAAAAGATCAATTGTAATTCGTAAAAGATCAATTGTAATTCGTAAAAGATCAATTGTAATTCGAAAAAGATCAATTGTAATTCGTAAAAGATCAATTGTAATTCGAAAAAGATCAATTGTAATTCGAAGATTCCATTTGTAATTCGAAGATTCCAATTGTAATTCGAAGATTCCAATTGTAATTCGAAGATTCCAATTGTAATTCGAAAAAGATCAGTTGTAATTCGAAAAAGATCAATTGTAATTCGAAAAAGATCAATTGTAATTCGAAAAAGATCAATTGTAATTCGTAAAAGATCAATTGTAATTCGTAAAAGATCAATTGTAATTCGAAGATTCCAATTGTAATTCGAAAAATATCAACTGTATTTCCATTGGAATCTTCGAATTACAATTGGAGTATTCGAATTACAAATGGAATCTTCGAATTACAAATGGAATCTTCGAATTACAAATGGAATCTTCGAATTACAATTGATCTTTTACGAATTACAATTGATCTTTTACGAATTACAATTGATCTTTTTCGAATTACAATTGATCTTTTACGAATTACAATTGATCTTTTACGAATTACAATTGATCTTTTACGAATTACAATTGATCTTTTTCGAATTACAATTGATCTTTTACGAATTACAATTGATCTTTTACGAATTACAATTGATCTTTTACGAATTACAATTGATCTTTTTCGAATTACAATTGATCTTTTACGAATTACAATTGATCTTTTTCGAATTACAATTGATCTTTTACGAATTACAATTGATCTTTTTCGAATTACAATTGATCTTTTACGAATTACAATTGATCTTTTACGAATTTTAATTGATCTTTTACGAATTACAATTGATCTTTTACGAATTACAATTGGAATCTTCGAATTACAAATGGAATATTCGAATTACAATTGGAGTATTCGAATTTCAAATGGAATCTTCGAATTACAAATGGAATCTTCGAATTACAAATGGAATCTTCGAATTACAAATAGAATCTTCGAATTACAATTGATCTTTTACGAATTACATGTGTAAATGGTGTAGTGGTATATTTTCATTTGCTTTTGGTATCATTCAAGACAAAAGTTCGTGCTGCACAGTGTAATGAGTAAACCCCAATGTCTGTTAATTTTAACAAATACGTATTTTATTAACTTAATGTTAAATTCATTAAAAACAAAAAAAATACACACTCAGGAAATTATAAATTTTCATCGACATGAAAAGAAAAAGAAAGTTAGCTAAATCATAAAAAAATTACCTACTGACTGACTAAATGACTGACTGACTGATTTTTGAATAGACAATTGATTTACGCCAACACTTGGTTGTTTTATGAAGAAAAAACAAAAAAAAAATTGTTTGCAAAAAATATGAATGAACATTTTGTTTATAAAAATTGGAGGCTTGGTGTCTGCCACAAATAATGTAAAAAGAAAATATGAAGTACTTGTTAGATGACTGAGTGACTGAATGACTGGTTGATGTTGCTTTAAGCAAGTCAGCCAGCTGCTACTTTTTTTTATTTACTACACATACGACGCACGCAAAGTTGTTGCTGCTGCTGTAGGATGATGATTATGATGACGACGCACTGACCCAGTTAATTTATTTGTTAACTTGAGCGTACAAAATGTGCGAAAGCGTATGAAAATAAATGCTTAAAAATATTAGCGGAATTCACATTTGATATACTCTAAATATTTTGTTGGCAAAAACAAATGAAAAATATTTTATATTTCTATAAATAATTTTTTGAATTTTTTGTCTACAAAAAAATAACCAACACAAGTAGGTAAAAACTTATGACTTCTCTTTAAAAATTCCTTATTTTTGGGAAAAATATAAACTAAAACAAGTGAGAGTGTTAAATTCGGCTGTGCCGAATCTTTTATACCCTCCAAAATGTAAAAAAAAATAAAAAAAAAATTGTCAGGGGCGTTTGTTTTTCGATAAATATAACAAATGTTTCATTTATTTAACAAAAATACAAAAAAACATGTAAAAAAGTGTATTTTTTCCGAGGTTGGTTCAGTTCTTCAAGGGGGAACCTTTTTCCCCCTGAGCCGATTTTGCCCATTTACGAACTTAACCTGCCTAGGACAATAAGACATATTCACGCCAAATTGCAGGAGGATAGCTCTTTTATTTTGGACTGCATCGTGCCATCTACAGACGGACGGACGGACATTCACAGAATGTCTTAGAATCGATCATGGATCAATAATATATATACCTTATGGGGTCCCCGACCGATATTTCGATGCATTACAAACGGAATGACAAAGTGAGTATACCCCTATACTGTGGTTGGAGGGTATAAAAAGAATAAAAAAGTCTTTGGCGACAAATAATTCCCGATTTTTCTCAAAATTTAATTATTTTTATACCCTCCAATTACAGTATGGGGGTATACTCACTTTGTCATTCCGTTTGTAAGGCATCGAAATATCGGTCGGGGACCCCATAAAGTATATATATTATTGATCTATGATCGATTCTAAGACTTTTCTAGAATGTCCGTATGTTTGTCCGTCCGTCTGTATAAGACACGATGCAGTCCAAAATAAAAGAGATAGAATCGTTAAGTTTGGCAGGAATATGTATTTTGGTCCTAGGCAGTTTAAGTTCGTAAATGGGCAAAATCGGACCAGGGGGAAAAAAGTTCCCCCTTGAAGAACTTAACTAACCTCTGTTAAGCAAATAAAACAATTTGATGTCAGAAAAAGTTCAAGGCCCTGCACTTGGACTGAGGAAATAAAATAAAATCGTTTTTTTTTTTGCCCGCCCTTTTTGTGGGCGTGGATATTAAAAATTCATTTTTTTTTTATTTTTTTTTTATATGTTGGAAGGTATTATAGATTCGGCACAGCCGAATTTAACACTCTCACTTGTTTTTACTATTTTTTAGTTCACTTTTTATACCCTCCACTCTAGTGATTGAGGGTATAATAAGTTTGTCAATCGGTTTGTAACACGTCGAAATATTGGTCTAAGACCCCATAAAGTATGCAATCAAAAAATTATGTTAGTAAAATCAACTGAAAATGTCAGTTAAAATAACTACTTTGTAAGTTGTTTTGGGGTCAACTACTTTTTCAGTTAAATCAACTAACAATGTTAGTTATTTTAACTGACAAAAAACAACTGACTTATGTAGTAAAAACTACTAACATTTGTAGTCAAAACAACTAAAATGTAGTAAAAATAAAATAATCAATAAATATTTTTTTTTTTCAAAAAATTTTTCAGAAAAAAATTTGAAGTCCCAATTTTTTCAAAGTTTTTTTTTTTTTTAAAAAAAAAAGTTGTGAAAAATAAAAAAAAACGAAAATTTATTTTTATTTTTTGGAAAAAAAACTTTGAAAATTTTTCAGAGATAAAAAAATAAAATTAACTACTTTAAATAACTGTTACTACATCACAATACTTTTTTGTTAGTTATTCAAAAAAACTACTTAAAATAACTAACAGAAATAGTTGTTTGATATTTTTCATACAAAAACAACTGACTTTGTAGTTGAAAACAACTTACTACTGTAAAATATAGAAACAACTAACATGTAGTAACTTACATAATTTTCTGAGTGTATATATTCATGATCCTCGATCGATTTTAAGACGATCTAGCGATGTCCGTCTGTCCGTCTGTCTGTTGAAAACACGCTAACTTTTGAAAGACTTTACGGAGGATCCTAAAGTTTGGCTTATATGTTGGGCATTTACCTGGTATTGCAATCCAGCGAAATCGGTCTAATGGTTCAAAAGTTATGAGCAGGGACAGGACCTTCATGCACTAAAAAACTATGTTTTAGGCGCCTAAAATATGCACTAAAAAGTGTTGAAACATGCACTAAAAATCTTGAAATATGCACTAAAAATCATAAATATCCAATTTTTTTTTTTACTTTTATTAAAAAAAATATAAAATTTGAATTCAGTCTGAATGTTATTAAAAAAATAAAAATTATCTAAAATATAATAATTGCTTTAATGCAAAAAAAAAAAAATTATCAAAAAAAATCTTAAAATTAGCTAAAAATACTAAAAAATAGCTAAAAAAAACTAAAATTTATACAAAAAATTACCTAAAAATATGCATTTATAGCGAAATAATAGCGAAATAATAGCAAAATATGCAAAAATATGCATTTTAAGCAAAATATGCAAAAATATGCACTAACGAATCAATGCCATTTTAAAGCAAATTTTTTGATTCGCAAAGATATATTGTTTATGCTGTTCTATGACCAAGGAGAGAACTTTCATGCATTTGCATGAAAGTTCTCTCCTTGGTTATGAACAAAAGACTGAATTTCGGCAAGGGTTTTATATGAATTTACGACATAAAACACACGGTAACTTTCGAACGACAATTCTGAGAGTACTGAAGTATGGCATATATATTTGTTGTTCCCCTGTCCCGGTTCGTTTCAAATATCAGCCAAATCGGTTCAGTGGTTCGAAAGTTATAAGCAAAACTCTGAATTTCAGATTGGTTTCACCTAAAATTCACGCGTTGAAAAACCTGAGTTTTAAAAAAACAAGCGTTAAAAACAATGATAAGTCACAAAATTACATTACAGAGTATTTTTGTCACTCAGAAATATTTTTACACTAAAAAAAAAATTACACTCGAAAAAAATTTTGCACTCAAAAAAAAAAAATTAGTAAATTATTTTTTTTTTTACAAAAATGCCAAAAAAAAAAAAAAGTTTTTTACTCAAGATAAAATATTTCTATTCAAAATTGTTAATTTTTTTTTACATTAAAAAATTTACCATCCTTTAAAAATGGCATTGTGGAGGGTATTCATAAATTCGGCCAAGTCGAATTTAACTTTTATACTTGTTTTTTTGAGTGTGGTTACCGCTATGGAGCTGTTGTTTTTGGCGTTTTTTGTTAACATCTTTAACACTAACATTAACAAACAAAAACAAGTAAGAAAATTATAGTCGGTCAAGACCGACCATATAATACCCTACACCAGAGTTTCCCGGAAAATGTGTCCCAAGTTCAAGCATGGACTGATTAGATCTATATTTTGTCAAATCTTTAATAAGTATAAAAAGCACGCACTTATCAAATTTGAGTGGAATAGGCTTCTTTTTGTTGACAATAAATCGCTTCAACTGAATATCGGGCGAAATTTCCACAATGGACCTAAGTCCAAAAATGGTCCGATGATAATCAGATTTGATAAGGTTATTAAAGTACGCGTTTAACATACACAAACAGAATTTTAATTAAATATTTTCTATTTTCATGAAATTTGAGAGATTTATGTGAAAATCGGGAAGGTGGTTTGTATGGGGGCTACAAGAAGAACTGTTCCGATTTCTTTAAAATTCGGAATAGTGATTTGTGTGGATAAAACATGATTACCTGCCAAATTTCGAAAAGATATCTACTAAAATGCGGTTATTAGAGTCATTTGAGCCAAAACTAAAGAGGACCTTTGTATGGGGGCTAGGTCTAAATATGGACCGATTTTTTCCAATTTCAATAGGCTTCGTCCTTGGGCCATAAGAGGCTTAATTTTCAAATTTCAAGTCAATTGATTAAGAATCGCGACCTGTATCGTGTTTACACCGTTTACATGGACAGACAGACGGACGGACGGACGGACGGACGGACGGACAGACGGACGGACGGACGGACGGACGGACAGACGGACGGACGGACGGACATCGCTAAATCGACTCAAAAAGTGATTCTAAGTCGATCGGTATACTTAAAAGTGGGTCTAGGACCAATATTTCGGGTAGTTACAAACATCAGCACAAACTCATTATACCCTGTACCACAGTGTGGTGTAGGGTATAAATACATGTTTATGTTAATGTAACATGAACAATATTTACTTTATGATTATTCAGGTTTAATATATTTTTAGTCTTAATTTTTTTGCTAATAATGTTTTGTAGGGTAGTGTTGTGAGTGTATGTTTGTTTAGTCTATTTATTTTAGAAAATTATAACAATTTAAGTATTTTTTGTGTTTTGTTTGTTGATTTCACTTCCTGTGAAAAAATACAAAAGTAACAAAAACCAACACTCAAAAAACACATTCACATTCATTTGAAATCTGCATATCACGCCCGCATCAAAAGTCACAAGTACAATAATCTCAGCACAATATTAGAAAAGTATCACAGCAACAAACATAAACAACAACAAAAAAAAAAACTATGATAGCACAAAGGCACATACATAATTTAAATTTGAAAAAACAAAAATAGAGACAAACGAACAAACATCTCCCATGGTGTAACAATAGCACGTGCCGCTGACAAAAACAAAACAAATGCTATAGCACTTTTAGCTATAGCACTTTTAGCTAAAAATTCATATATAAGGCATTCCACACCAAATGTCCCGTCACAGAAAAACATGTGTTCCATAAATTTCTGAATTGGTTGTATGGATAGCCTTATATGGAACTAAGAAAATTGCTTTTGTGGTTTTTGAATTTTTCAAAAACTGGACTCAGGAGCCGTGGTTAAATAAAATTTTCCATTTTTTAAAAAAGTTAATTTATCAAAAATCCGGCCACTTTTTTTAATTTGTTTTCGAAGTTTAGATGTTTGTCTATCCACACAATAAATTCAGACATGTGTTTTTCGTTTTTTTTCGAAAAAATCACACTGAATATTAAATTTCATAACAATTTTGTAATTTGCTTGTATTTTCTTGTTTCAACATTGCGGATGAGTAATAAAAATTTGATAAATGTTACTCATACGCTATGTTGAAAAAAGAAACTACAAGCAAATTGTTATGAAATTCAAAATTCAAATGCGATTTTCTCAAAAAAAGAAACGAAAAACACATGTTTGAATTTTTTTGTGTGGATGGGCAAACTCTAAACATAATTTTTTTTTTAAGTGGCCGGATTTTTGATAAATTGACTTTTTTAAAAAAATTTAGAACAGGTTCTGAAAATTTTCTAAAAAAAAAAAAAAAATAATCGATAGCCCTTACAAAACTATAAATTTTTGAGATTGTGGTGCATTCCGTTTTTTTTTTTTGATAAATATTTAAACAAGGCAACTCGACACAAATTTGACAATTTTTCCAATATTTGACCACGCCTCCTAAGCCCAGTTTTTGAAAAATTCAAAAACCAAAAACGCAACAACCTACTCAAAAATTCACGGGACACATGTTTTTCTGTAGCCAAACATTTGGTGTGGAATGCCTCATATATAAGTTTGTCATTCCGTTTGTAACACCTCGAAATATTGGTCGATTTCAAGACGATCTGGCGATGTCCGTCCGTCCGTCTGTCTGTTAAAAACACGCTAACTTTTGAAAGACTTTACGGAGGCTCCTGAAGTTTGGCATATATGTTTGGCATTTACCTGGTCAGGTTGGTATTGCAATCCAGCGAAATCGGTTCAGTAGTTCAAAAGTTATAAGCAAAAGAGTGAATTTCGGCAAGGGTTTTTCGTGAATTTACGAGATAAAAAACACGCTAACTTTCGAAAGGCATATATATTTGTCCTTTCCCTGGCTTGGTTTGTATTGAATTTCAGCCAAATAGGTCCAGTGGTTCAAAAGTTATTAGCAAAACCGTAAATTTCAGATTAATTTCACCTTAAATTCACGTGTTGAAAACCCGTTAAACATGTTTTAAAAACATTGGTATGACACAAAAATATTTTACGACGTATTTTTGTCACTCAAAAATATTTTTACACCAGAAAAAAAATACACTCGAAAAAAATTTTACACCTTTAAAAAAAAATTTAGTAAATTATTTTCTTTTTTCAAAAATTACTAAAAAAAAAATTTTTACACAAAATAAAATATTTCTAATCAAAAATGTTATTTTTTTCACGTTAAAAAATTTACTATCACTTAAAAAGGACATTGTGGAGGGGTATTCATAGATTCGGTCAAGTCGAATTAACTTTTATACTTGCTTACACTACAATTGATCTTTTTCGAATTACAATTGTTTTTTTTTTCGAATAACAATTGATAATTTTTGAGTTACAAGTTCTACGAATTACAATTGAAATCCTCGAATTACAATTGATCTATTTTGAATAACAATTAGTGTCAGACAGAACGTTCGGTTACGGAATTCGGCAAAAAGTGACGTTGGGCCACTAATTATAATTCGAAATTTCGGTGTTCGAATTTTTGGTGTTCCGCCAAATTTTGGCCAAACTTTACCGAACACCGAACTTTTGTATGTATTGCTATTTATCGTCTTAAAATTAAGCCATATTACCAGTACAACCACTTTACATCTCGAATCGAGCAATTGTTAAAAAGAAATATATATTTTTTTTTTTAAATCAACTTGAGCTATATTTTTCCACTTTTTTTTTCTTTTTTAATTTTTTTTTAAAGTTTAGATGTTTGTCCATCAACACAAAAAAATTCAGAAACACGTTCTTCGTTTTTTTCGAGAAAATCGCATTTAAACTTTAAATTTCATAACAATTTTGTAATTTGCTTGTATTTTCTTCATTTAACGTTGCGAATGAGTAATATTAATTGCATAAATATTCCTCATACGCTCTTTTGAAACAAGAAAATACAACCAAATTACTAAATTGTTATGAAATTTAAAATTCAAATGCGATTTTCTCGAAAAAAACGAAAAATGTGTTTCGGAATTTTTTTGTGTGGATGGACAAACATCTACCTTCAAATTCATAAAAGTTACAAGAGGTTTATAAAGAAAATTTTGTATGGGAATTCGACTAATAAACCTGTTATTAAACGCTTTTGTTTTTTATGAATTTGGACGCTAAACTTTAAAAATTAAAAAAGAAAAAAAAAAAGTGGCCGGATTTTTGATAAATTGACTTTTTAAAAATGGAAAATTTCAGAACGGGTTCTGAAAATTTTCCAAAAAAAAAAGTTTTAATCGATAACCCATACAAAATAACCCCATACAAAGCTATATAAGAATGTTAATTTTTGAGAATGTGGTGCATTCCGTTTTAATGTGATAAATATTTAATCAAGGCAACTCGCCACAAATTTGACCATTTTTCCAATATTTGACCACGCCTCCTAAGTCCAGTGTTTGAAAAATATAAAAACCAAAAACGCAATTTTCTAAGTTCCATGTAGGGCTATCCATACAACCTATTGAGAAGTTTACGGTTCACATGTTTTTTTTCGCTGGCCATTTGGTGTGGAATGCCTCATATTTCCAATTATATTTGTTTTTCATTCATTAATATAATGAAACTCATAAAAGTTCGAGCAATGAAACTGTTTCATTATATTTATGAAATGGTTAATAAATATTTATAGTATTTATGAAACATTTCATTAATATTTATGAAGATTTTTATAATATTTATGAAAATTTCATTAAAAAGTTTCATTGGATGAACTTTTATGACAAATTGTTTTACAGTTCTTTGAGTGTAAAGATTACAAATGGAATCTTCGAATTACAAATGGAATTTTCGAATTAAAAGTGAAATTTTTAAATTACACATGGAATTTTTTAATTAAAAATTAAATCTTTGAATTACAAATAGAATCTTCAATTTAAAATTTATGTTTTTCGAATTACAACTAAAAATGAAATAAAAGTGAAAGGAAAAGGAAAATACAAATAGTGCAAAGTAATGACAGGTTCTTAAAATTTGTTTTAAATATCTATTAAAAAATGTTCAGAATAGTTAGCCAGATTAATAAGAACGTTTTACGAAACTCTTAAGTCATTTAATTAAAAAAAATGCACTTTTAAATTTTTAGCACCTAACCTAAAACATAATTGCATTCTTAAGCCAACGGCTATAAACAAATTGTTGGCCCTTTTAAAGGATTCCTTTTTTAACAAAACAGTAAAAGTACAATAACCTTTTTAGAAAAAAACTACATGCAATTCTTTTGTACATGATATATGAGGATATAAAACAAGTTAAAACTTAAATCGGTCTTGTCGAATATTTTGATATCCTTCATGTAGTAAAAAAATATTTTTTTTTATGAAAACTTTTTAGAGTGGAAAAAGTTTTTAGTTAAAGCTGAATGACACTGTGCAACACACCAGTGTTTCCCGGAAAATGGAACTGAGTCTAAATATGATCCAACTAGATCTATGTTTTATTGAATCTTTAATTACTGCAACAAACACACAAAAACCAAATTTGAGTGAAATAAGCTAATTTTTGTTGCCAATTGGCCACATTAACTCAATATCTGGTAAAATTGTTATATGGGGAGTAAGTTAAAAAATGGTCCAATTACACTGTGCAACAAGAAAAATGAGCCTCAATGGCTTCAACGCCACATGAAAGTAGACCATCAAGTGAACAAAATCACCAAAGGGTTTTGCAAAGTCAGTTCGGATTTCTTTTTTATAGCCCACTGAAGTTTTTATATTTTTATCAAAAGCGTTTGGAAAACGTCAAAAATACTATAACAAGAACACATCTGAGCTTCAAAATACGATTTGTATCTCCAGTGAAATTTTATGGCGGTTCTTTTCTTAGAACATTTTAACCCTCTAACTGCCATTTTAAGGGGTCATTTTAGTCCTTTTTCAAAAACTAAACACAGAAGTCTAACAAAACGTCCATTTAGAGGGTTAAAATGTTCTACAAATATTTTCCTCATAAAATTTCACTAGGGGTTGTCAAATGGTAAAAGTTTGTGCGACATGCGCAAAGTGCTTAAAAAGGGTCAAGTATAAATAACACAGGTTTACAAATTTTTAATTTGGAAAAATACCAAGAACACCACATGCCTGGATAAGTTATTTGGGACCTCCTGAATACGAAAAACGCTATAATTTTTTTTTGGTAAGTACCGTTTTTTAGATAACGGTACTTTTGTGTTTTTCGGTGTATGGTCTCACTCAAACTCTTCTGGAGTCCAACCGAAAAGTCCGATCGAAATAAATGGTATATCGATGGAAAGGTAATTGAATGCCCTTTCCGTCGATATGCTGCTCTATTCTATCTGATCAGAAATGGCTGAGATATGGCACCTCAAAGTTCAAAATTTTTCTATTTTTTACTTTTTTTTAAAAATTTTTCATTTTTATTTAATTTTTTTTCTACGTTATATTGAAAATCTGGAATGTTTTATTTTTTTACCAAATAGTCTATTTCCTTACCAACATTTTAAGCATAGTTTGAAAGAAATCGGATGAAAAATAAAGTTTTTATTAAGGATTTTGTGGAACGACAATATTTTGTTTTTTATTGCTCACACACTATATTCAAAGTAAATTCAAACAATTTAAATTAAAAAAAATTTTAAAAAAAAGTAAAAAATAGAAAAATTTTGAACTTTGAGGTGCCATATCTCAGCCATTTCTGATCAGATAGAATAGAACAGCATATCGACGGAAAGGGCATTCAATTACCTTTCCATCAATATGCCACTTATCTCGATCGGACTTTTCGGTTTGACTCCAGAAGGGTTTGAGTGAGACCATACACAGAAAAACACAAAAGTACCGTTATCTAAAAAACGGTACTTACCAAAATAAAATTATAGCGTTTTTCGTATTCAGGAGGTCCCAATTAACTTATCCAGGCATGTGGCGTTCTTGGTATTTTTTGGCTGTAAAGCAGTGTAATCAATGTTTGTTATTTTTTTTACCAAAGCAGTGTTAAAAAATATCGACAAAAAACAGTGCAAATATACTTTTGAGCTAAAAATGATGTTCTGATGTGTTTTATAAAATTTTATGATGATTCTTTTCTTTGACCAAATTAACCCTCTAGCTCCCGTTTTAAAGGGTAATTTTTGTCCTTTTTTAAAAGAAATACAAAAAATTCTATAAAAAAAAGCAGTTAGAGGGTTAAAATGTTTTACAAATATTTTCTGCATCAAATTTTTCTAGGGCACGTATAAGACAGAATGTTCGTCCTGCATATAGAAAGTGCTTAAAAATTTTGAAGTATTCAAATTTTTTTTTTTAATTTTTTTTCACATGTGGTAAGCAGCAGCCGAATGAAAGCCGAATACAAAAAAAGTCCATAAAAAGGCAGTTAGAGGGTTAAAATGTTTTACAAATATTTTCTGCATCAAATTTTACTAGGGCACGTCTAATACAGAAAGTTCGCCCAGCATATAGAAAATGCTTAAAATTTTTAAAGTATTCAAATTTTTTTTTATATTTTTTTTGGGCCGAAATATAAAAAAAAAAACAAGTAACAAAGTTAAATTCAACTTTGATTTCGCTCAAATGGAATACGAAACTACTTAGGGCAAGAACAAGTAAATATGCTAAGTCTTAGTTATATCTGTTTAATACTTTGGCCGTGATAACCATTTCCACAGACGGACAGGCATCGCTAGAATGTCTTAAAATCGATCACTGATCAATAATATATAAGGGGGTTTTCGTGTCAACTGACACAACTTTTGATACCGATCTACTATCCTATTGGATAGCAGTGCAGACACAATTTTTCAACGAGATCTGTCAAGGACTCTCTGAGTTAGATGGGTCGAAATTTGACATTTTGGCCAAGAAGTGTTTATTCACATCCATATAACTTCTTACCAATTGATTTTAGCAAAATGTGTCCCAAACAGTTTAGATAGCTATTTCTCCAATCTTGCGAAAAAAAATTATAAAAAAATAAAAAAAAAAATAGTTTGATTTTTTTTAAATCCAAAACTTGTTTGACTTTTTTGTCAAATCGGGCCCTTTTTTTGACTCAAAAGAAAGCTTAGGTGTTTTCCCCACCTAATTCTTCTTCGCCTCAAATATATTTTTGCTCCACCAACAAATTTCCGCTAGAACGGCATCACGCGACTTTTTCCTATGATATCTGATATGGTGATCACGGCCAAAGTATACACTCAAAAAATTATGTAGGTAAATTCCAGTGAATATTCACTTAAAACAAATGAAATTTTATTTAAAAACCATTCCACTGTTTTTTCATTTAAAATAAAAACACGTTGCAGTCAATTTTAAATATTATTATAATGACTAACCAAAACATTAAAAAATTACTGAATATTCACTTATTTTGTATTGAAAAACAGTAAAACTATAGAAGAAATTTTTTACTGCCGAAAATTAATGTAACAGGAAATTCGTTTTTAAAAAAAAAAAATTTGAATACTTTAAAATTTTTAAGCATTTTCTATATGCTGGACGAACTTTCTGTCTTAGACGTGCCCTAGTAAAATTTGATGCAGAAAATATTTTTAAAACATTTTAACCCTCTAACTGCCTTTTTTTTAAAGACTTTTTTGTATTTCTTTAAAAAAAGACAAAAATGACCCTTTAAAACGGGAGCTAGAGGGTTAATTTGGTCAAAGAAAAGAATCATCATAAAATTTTATAAAACACATCAGAACATCATTTTTAGATCAAAAGTATATTTGCACTGTTTTTTGTCGATATTTTTTAACACTGCTTTGGTAAAAAAAAATAACAAACATTGATTATTTTTCCTTGACCCTTTTTAAGCACTTTGCGCATGTCGCACAAACTTTTACCATTTGACAACCCCTAGTGAAATTTTATGAGGAAAATATTTGTAGAACATTTTAACCCTCTAAATGGACGTTTTATTAGACTTCTGTGTTTAGTTTTTGAAAAAGGACTAAAATGACCCCTTAAAATGGCAGTTAGAGGGTTAAAATGTTCTAAGAAAAGAACCGCCATAAAATTTCACTGAAGACATTAAATCATATTTTGAAGCTCAGATGTGTTCTTATTATAGTATTTTTGACGTTTTCCAAACGACATTGATAAAAAAATTAAAACTTCAGTGGGCTATAAACAAGAAATCCGAACTGACTTTGCAAAACCCTTTGGTGATTTTGTCCACTGTATGGTCTACTTTTATATGGCGTTGAAGGCATTGAGGCTCAATGCGATGACCCAAAATTTGTTGCAGTGTTATAATCAGATTTGATAAGGCTCCAAAAGTATACGTTAAACACCAAGAAACAAAATTTTAATCACATATCGGGAGGGTGGTTTGTATGTGGACTACAAGTAGAACTGGTCCGATTTCCTTCAAATTCGGAATTATGATCATCTTGATTTAAAACATGATTTATGAATACGAAAATCATGATTCATGAATACGAAATATGTTTACCTGCTAAATTTCGAAAGGTATACTCGAAGGTAGACCTAGGACCCATCTTTCGGGTAATTATAAACATCAGCACAAACTCAGTATAAACTGTACCACAAAGTGGTGTAGGATATAACAAACTATGCAAGTAAAATGCAATATTTCACACTTAAAAACTCTGTTTTAAACACAACAATTTAGATTCATTCTACTCCTTGTTCTCATCCTCGTCACTTTTACATTTGAATAGAAAACTAACTTTAGGGAATATAAAATAGAAAGAAATTCTGTATACAAAAAAAAATAACACAAGGATGATTACAGCAATAGATAATAATAATAGTAAAGGAACACACAACGCAGAATTACTTTTGTGTAAAACAGCTAAAAAGAGCCACGTTTTGTTATATACACGAGGAGAAGTCCTTAAACAATACTAAAGGAACAAAAAGAACAACTCTTCTTACATACAAAAAAACTGGAAAATGTCTATTTAGGTCAATATACCAAGATTAACCCTAGAGAATAAAATGCAAAAAAAAAATACAAAAAATGGAACAATAAAACTACAAGGAATTAAGGAAAAACACATATAAACTATTTGAAAATAAAGTTTTTGTTTGCATTAAATTGTAGTTTTTTGTTAAGCTGCGATTGATGGATGTAAAGTGGGTGTTGGGTTGGAAGTCTGGGTGGTGTTTACGGATGATTACAATAAAAACTGAAAGCTATAAACCCATTGACTTCTTCAGAAGAATATAAAAAAATATATATACATAAAACAGGAATAAACCAGAAATAAAACATCCTGTTTAGTTATTGTTTTGAATGCGGGGTATGCTGATGAGTATTCATAACATAAATACGCTTGATTTCACGCTGATATATATTTTTAATTAATTTTTAGAAAAAAAAAATATAAAAAAATAATGGTTTGAAACTGATTTAACTAGCATAAACCGCAATAGCGTATTTATCTGAGAGTTTTTCTATAAGAAAAATGTCTCAGAATCTGAGACTTTTTCTATAAGAAAATGTCTCAGAATCTGAGACTTTTTCTATAAGAAAAATGTCTCAGAATTTGAGACTTTTTCTATAAGAAAAATGTCTCAGAATCTGAGACTTTTTCTATAAGAAAAGTGTCTCAGAATCTGAGACTTTTTCTATAAGAAAAATGTCTCAGAATCTGAGACTTTTTCTATAAGAAAAATGTCTCAGAATCTGAGACTTTTTCTATATGAAAAATGTCTCAGAATCTGAGACTTTTTCTATAAGAAAAATGTCTCAGAATCTGAGACTTTTTCTATAAGAAAAATGTCTCAGAATCTGAGACTTTTTCTATAAGAAAAATGTCTCAGAATCTGAGACTTTTTCTATAAGAAAAATGTCTCAGAATCTGAGACTTTTTCTATAAGAAAAATGTCTCAGAATCTGAGACTTTTTCTATAAGAAAAATGTCTCAGAATCTGAGACTTTTTCTATAAGAAAAATGTCTCAGAATCTGAGACTTTTTCTATAAGAAAAATGTCTCAGAATCTGAGACTTTTTCTATAAGAAAAATGTCTCAGAATCTGAGACTTTTTATATCAGAAAAATGTCTCAGAATCTGAGAATTTTTCTATAAGAAAAAGGTCTTCGAATCTGAGACTTTTTTCTGTACGAAAAATATCGTAGTATCTAAGAATTTTTCTATAAGAAAAATGTCACAGAATCTAAGAAAAACGGCTCAAAATCTGAGAATATTTCTAAAGGAAAAATGCCTCACAAACTAATAATTTTTCTTATAGAAAAATTCTCCGAATCTGAGACATTTTTTGCTATAGAAAAATTCTCAGATTCTGAGACATTTTGGTTATAAAAAAATTCTAAGATTCTGAGACATTTTGCTTTTAGAAAAATTCTCAGTATCTAAGGCATTTTCCTTATAGAAAAATTCTTAGATTCTGAGACGTGTTTCTTTTAGAAAAATTCTAAGATTCTAAGCCTTTTTTCATATAAAAAAATGACACAGATTCTGAGAAATTTTCGGAATCTGTAAAAAAAAGTGTCTCAAAATCTGAGAATTTTTCTTTAAGAAATATGTCTCAAAATCTTAAAATTTTTCTATAAGAAAAATGTCTGAGAATTTTTCTTAAAGAAAAATTCTCAGATTTTGAGAAACTTTTTCTGAGAAGTTTTCGATAAGAAAAATTCTAAGATTCTGAGACATATTTCTTATAGAAAAATTCTCATATAGAAAAATTCTCATATAGAAAAATTCCCATATAGAAAAATTCTAATATAGAAAAATTCTCAGATTTTGAGATATTTTTTACAGATTCCGAAAATTTCTCAGAATCTGTGACATTTTTCTACAAGAAAAATGTCTCAGAATCTCAGAATTTTTCTATAAGAAAAGAAACACGTCTTAGAATCTAAGAATTTTTCTACAAGAAAAATGTCTTAGAATCTGAGAATTTTTCTATCTCAGAATCTGAGAAATTTTCTATGAGAAAAATGTATTTTCTATAAAAAAAAAAGTCTTAGAATCTGAGACTTTTTCTATAAGAAAAATTTAACAGAATTTGAGACTTTTTCTATAAGAAAAATTTATCAGAATCTGAGACTT
This sequence comes from Pegoplata infirma, assembly GCA_963921195.1. Lineage (NCBI taxonomy): Eukaryota > Metazoa > Arthropoda > Insecta > Diptera > Anthomyiidae > Pegoplata > Pegoplata infirma. The sequence continues at coordinate 85,762,996 of OY992540.1, forward strand.
TTTCTATAAGAAAAATTTATCAGAATCGGAGAATTTTTCTATAAGGAAAATGTCTCAGAATCTGAGAATTTTTCTATAAGAAAAATGTCTTAGAATCTGAGAATTTTTCTATAAGAAAAATGTGATTTTTCTATAAGAAAAATGTGATTAAAAATTCTCAGATTCTGAGACATTTTTCTTATAGAAAAATTCTCAGATTCTGAGACACTTTTCTTAAAGAAAAACTCTCAGATTCTGAGACATTTTTCTTAAAGAAAAACTCTCAGATTCTGAGACATTTTTCTTATAGAAAAATTCTCAGATTCTGAGACATTTTTCTTATAGAAAAATTCTCAGATTCTGAGACATTTTTCTTATAGAAAAATTCTCAGATTCTGAGACATTTTTCTTATAGAAAAATTCTCAGATTCTGAGACACTTTTCTTAAAGAAAAACTCTCAGATTCTGAGACATTTTTCTTATAGAAAAACTCTCAGATTCTGAGACATTTTTCTTATAGAAAAATTCCCAGATTCTGAGACATTTTTCTTATAGAAAAATTCTCAGATTCTGAGACATATTTTCTTATAGAGAAATTCTCAGATTCTGAGACATTTTTCTTATAGAAAAATTCTCAGATTCTGAGACATATTTTCTTATAGAGAAATTCTCAGATTCTGAGACATTTTTCTTATAGAAAAATTCTCAGATTCTGAGACATATTTTCATACAGAGAAATTCTCAGATTCTGAGACATTTTTCTTATGAAAAAATTCTCAGATTTTAGGACATTTTTTTTGTAGATTCTGAGACATTTTTCTTATGGAAAAATTCTCAGATTCTTAGACATTTTTCTTACAGAGAAATACTCTGATTCTGAGACATTTTTCTGATGGAAACATTTTTAGATTCTGAGACATTTTTCTTATAAAAAAAATTCTCAGATTTTGAGACATTTTTCTTATAGAAAAATTCTCAGAATCTGAGACATTATTCTTGTAGAAAAATTTTTAGATTCTAAAACATTTTTGTATAGAAAAATTCTCAGATTCTGAGACATTTTGCTTATGGGAAAATTCTCAGATTCTGAGACATTTTTCTTATAGTAAAATTCTCAGATTCTGAGACATTTTTCTTATAGACAAATTTTCAGATTCTGAGACATTTTTCTTATAGAAAATTCTTTGATTCTGAGACATTTTTCTAATAGAAAAATTCTCAGATTCTGAGACATTTTTCTTATAGAAAAACAGATTCTGAGTCATTTTTCTTAAAGAAAGAAAAAATGTCTCAGATTCTGAGACATTTTTCTGTTAGAAAAATTCTCAGATTCTAAAACATTTTTTTATAGAGAAATTCTCAGATTCTGAGTCATTTTTCTTATAGAAATATTCACATATTCTAAAACATTTTTCTTTTAGAAAAATTCTCAGATTCTGAGACCTTTTCTTTTAGAAAAATTCTCAGATTCTGAGACATTTTTATACCATCCACTCTAGTGATAGAGGGTATATATATCATACATATAAGTTTGTCATTCCGTTTGTAACACCTCAAAATATTGGTCTAGGACCCCATAAAGTATATATATTCATGATCCGCGATCGATTTTAAGACGATCTAGCGATGTCCGTCTGTCTGTTGAAAACCCGCTTACTTTTGAAAGACTTTACGAAGGCTCCTGAAGTTTTGCATATATGTTGGGCATTTACCTGGTCAGGTTGGTATTGCAATCCAGCAAAATCTGTACAGTGGTTCCAAAGTTATGAGCAAACGACTGAATTTCGGCAAGGATTTTTCGTGAATTTATAAGATAAAAAACACGCTAACTTTTGAAAGACAATCCTGAGGATGCTGAAGCTTGACATATACATTTGTCGTTCCCCTCGCCTGGTTCGTTTTGAATTTCAGCCAAATCGGTCCAGTGCACTATAGGAAATTTTACCCTTTTTTTGGCCAAAATTATTTACAGCCAAACGGCTGTACCGATTTGAATGATTTTTTTTTATTTGACTTTTGGAAGACTCTTTAGAGGGAGGGAGTGACTCTTAAAGTTTTTTATACACTCAAAAAAAAAAATTAGTAAAGTTACCTAAAAAATTAACTAATAATTAGTTCCAAACAGGGTTCCCGGGTTATAAGTTTCCGCATCTAAGATTTTTTAGATCCTTGATAGATTATCTGGTTTTCAAAACTGTTTTTACTATTTCTTTTTTTTTGAGTGTACACTAACTTTCGAAGATAACAGTAGAAATTTATTTTAACAATTTTAAGAAGTGTCAAACAAAGCTACTTTTTAATAAGGATTTTATTTAAAAATTTGATTTTTGAGTTCCAAGTCGTCATCATTTCAAAATGCCACTACGGGCAGCCGTAGATGAAGCAAGAGCTAGGCGCTCAACTTCCCTATTTAGATCTTTAGAGATTTCTGCTGTAACTCGTATTTTTGTTCTCGCAGATTATGACAAAAAAGTTAATTGCGGTCGCCCAGGTTTCGATTTAGTGGAGGCAGGCTGCGTTTCAAGTTTTCTTAGTCAAGTATTGCCTTTAAGCCAAACAGCATGCTGTTTTTCAAAAACTTTTAAACTCCTACAACTTTTAATCCTTTTCATATTCATATTTGAACAAAATATTCTTAATTCCTCCTTTATATATTGTTTAAAGTTTTCGAAACAATCACTCTCATTAATTTATGAAAAGAAATGGCCAGAAATAGCGGCTCCTTATCCACCTTTGTTTTATTTCTCTCGCCATGTATTAAATAACTCTAAATTTGGCACTCAGTAGTCACCTGGAAAAATGCGTTTTTAAAAAAAGTTTGCACATATCCGACCTTGAAATTTTTTAAATTCGGAAGGTTATTGATTGTCCTAGAGAACTTTAATGGTTTTATAGCTAACATATGCTATCATTTTTTTTAAGTCAAAATAAAATTCCAATTCATACATCAATAAGTTCATCTTAAGGTCACTTAAATTTTTCCAATTAAATCGATCTAATAGATGAGTTCACCAACATTTCACTATTTATCATTAAAGTACTCACCTTCTACATTATTTTCCATTTTTTAGTTTTTAAAAACTATAAATTCTTAATATAAAAACTTTTGTTAGAAGCTGTCACAAAATTCACTGCACTCAATCGTTATTTTATAACTAATTAAGAAATTGCAAGAAAAACTACTGATAAAGTGACAGTACATCAATTCTGTCGAAAAATTGAGAAAGAATTGTTTACTTTGTCAAGTTTTTTTATATTAATGTAAAAAAAATAATGTTTGCAAAAATTTTAATTTTGACTTTTGGCCAAAAAAATGGGTAAAATTTCCTATAGTGCAGTGGTTCAAAAGTTATTAGCAGGGAAACCAAAAATATGCTCTAAAAAACACGTTTTATGCGCTTAAAAAATGCCCTTAAAAACGGAAAATATGCTCTAAAAATATGCTCTTAAAAAAAATTATGTCCCCTTTTTTGTTGTGTTTTTTACAATTTGTTAGAGAATATACCCTCCAAATACCGTTATGTGCGATAGTAAGAGGGTTAAATATGTTCTACAAAAATATTTTCATTAATGTTTCTGCCAAGTTGCTGAATCTAAAGAAAACCTAGTATCATATACCGATATGAAGCAAGAACAGACCAAATGGGAATCAATCGTCACAATTCCGTAATTGTTGAAAAAAATTCTTGTTGGATAAAAAATTTAAAAATACATGTTGTCATAAAAAAAATTGGAAAAGAATGCTCTTAAAATAAAAAAAAAATGCTCTAAAAAAATAAAAATATGCTCTAAAAAGTGGAAAAATGATTTAAAAATTGAAAATATGCTCTAAAAATATGCTCTTATGCTAAAATATGCTCTTTAACCTAAAATATGCAAAAATATGCTCTTAAGGCTAAAATATGCAAAAATATGCTCTAACAAATTGATGCCAGATTTCTTAAAAACTTCTGAAACGGATAAATACCTTACCCATTTATCAATAAAATGCACAGGAAAAAACATGATACTGCATATTTTTGGTTTCCCTGGTTATTAGCAAAACCGTGAATTTCAGATTAGTTTCATCTTAAATTCACGTGTTGAAAACCCGTTAAACAAGTTTTAAAAACATTGGAATGACACAAAAATATTTTACAACGTATTTTTGTCACTCAAAACTATTTTTACACTAAAAACAAAAAAAAATACACTCGAAAAAAATTTTACACTCAAAAAAAAAAATTAATTATTTTTTTTTTTTTCAAAAATTACTTAAAAGAAAAGTTTTTTTACACAAAATGAAATATTTTGAATAAAAAATGTTATTTTTTCACATTAGTTTACTATTTACTATCACTTAAAAAGGGCATTGTGGAGAGTATTCATAGATTCGGCAAAGTCGAATTTAACTTTTCTACTTGTTAAATTTCAATTAATCTTTATCGAATTTAATTTGTTATTTTAAAAGTGCATATAAAAATCTGAATTTTACTTATAAACATGTAGTTGCATATGCTTTTAAGTTTATATCACTCCCTCTCTATCCCTTTTAAAAAAAAATATTAAGTAATTTATTATTGTTGTCTAATAAATTTTATTTTAGCTTGCAACACCTTCGTTATCATGACCGTCCGTCTGTCCATATGATGAATTTGTGCAATCCATTTATTATGTCCACAAAATATTTTTTTCATGTGTTGCCAAGTGCATTTTTCTTTCATTCATTCATTTCATTCGTTCAGTCATTTATCCATTCAGTTTTATTTGCTGATAATGAAAATTTATGTTTTGTTTTTACAGTAAAAAAAACACAAAACTAAAAACAGAAGAACCTCAATATATTTTTATTACAAACAATGATTTAGTATTTGTAAATATTATTCAAAAGGGGGATTATTACAATTTTTTTTTGTGTTTGCCAATCATTTCATTAAATAAATTGATAAAAAAAAAAGAATAATCAATAAATTGTTTTATTTGCTATGCACAATAGTCGATCTACAGGGATAAAAAATATTTTTGAGTTGGGGGCTAATTCTCAAAGTCGATAGCGATCAAAATTCCACTACGATTTTTAAATACGACTTTTACAGGCCTATTCACAGTTATGACTGGTTATGACTAATTTTATTATTTTCAAACTTCATATTCCCTGTGTTTGTTGTAAACACAATCATAAAAAGTCTTAGGCTCTTATACTTATAACAGACTTATTGTAGGTTTATTTGACAATTGTTCCTGCAATATCTGTCAAATAAACCTACTTTAAATATATTTTAGGTTTTATGAATAACCACATTAAAATTTAAAATTATTTGTCAATTTTGAGACTTTATTTTTTTGAAATTTTCAAACAAAATTTGATTTTTTTTATGATTGTTTACAACAACCACAAAGAAAAAATTGAGTTATGATTGAGTTATGACTTTTTTTGTGAATAGGCACCTTTCGCAGAGTTTTCACCAAAAAAAAATATCTTTTCCGCTGATTTCAAATAACACTGTGCTACAAAAAACACAAAATCGAATATACTTTTGAAATGAGGTAGTTAAGATTGTAGGTCTCGTCGAAAATATCACAAAAATGCCCATCAAACTTGCCAGACACCCTCAAATTTTAAAGTTATTGGCAAAAAACGTTTTTTTGGGACTTTTCTTACTAAACCACGTGTAACTTAAAAAGTTTTAAACCGATTTTCAATTTTTAAACTGTTTTAGATAGAAAAAATATAGGGAATTTTATGTTTGTGAATTGGTCTATACATTTAAGAAAGATATGTATTGATTTTTTCAACAATATCTATTTTTTTTGTTATTTTTTGAAAAATTTTTGAGTTCATCGATTTCTTTCTGCTATAGTTCGTTCAACTATATTTATATTTATAAACGTATTCTTAAAGAAAATTTAATTGTGAATATGATGAGCTTTATGCCAAAAAAATCGAATAACAATTGACAGAGTTGTGATAATTTTTCTAAAAAATAAAATTAAGATTTTGCATGAAATTGCCGTTCGGACAACCCAGGCAAAAAAAAAACAACTCTGTCAATTCTTATCTAATTTTTATAGAATAAAGCTCATCGAATTCAGAACTAAATTTTCTTTAAAAATATGTTTATAAATATAAAGGTTGTTAAACGAACTATAGCAGAAAAAAATCGATAAACTCGAAAAATTTTCAAAAAATAACAAAAAAATTAGATATTATAGAAAAAATCAATAGATATCTTTCTTATATGTGTAGACTAATTCACACACATGGAAAGCTCTATCCTTCTTCTATCCAAAACAGTTTAAAAAATTTAAAATCGGTTGAAAATTTTCTGAATTACACAAGGTTTAGTCAGCAAAGTCCCAAAAAAACGTAAAATTTTGAGGGTGTCTGGCAAGTTAAATGGGCATTTTTGTGATATACTCGACAAAACCAACAACCTATACCATGTCACTTTAGAAGTATTTTTTACTGTAGCACAGTGTAATCAAGCAAATACTCTTTGCGACATTGTGTAGGGTCCCCATACATTCGGCAAGACCGAATTTAACTTTTTTACTTGTTATTACAGAATTTGTATTTTCAATTAGGGTTGCCCGTTCGGTTTCGCGTTTTTTAAATATTTGCAGTAGCATAGCGTTATTTAAAGATTGCTTTCTAGGAATTTTAAAATCAAAACAAATAATTAATATTTATAAATTATCTAAACAAATAATGTATTGTTTTATTTATCGCACTTCAAAACAAAAAGGGTAAAAAAACTAGTTTAAACGTGTTTCATCAGTGGCGAATACGATTAAATTGAATAATTATTTTTAACAATTTTTTGTTATTGGCGCCTCTGGATTATATTTTATATAAAACACCGTAAATTGTGTTTGATTAAAAATACGAAACGGAAATGAGAATTTGAAAATAATAACAGAAAATTTAAAACCATTGCAATTTAAACAAAAAAAAACTCAACAACAAAAATACTTAATACAAAAGTAAACAATTGCAAAAAAAAAAATAATAACAAATCCATAGAAGAAAAAAAAACAAGTAGAAAAGATAAATTCGACTTGGCCGAATCTATGAATACCCTCTACAATGCCCTTTTAAATTTTCTAACGTGAAAAAAATACATTTTTGATTAATAATATTTTATTTAATGTAAAAAAACGTTTTTTTAAGTAATTTTTGAAAAAAAAATTATTTACAAATTTTTTTTTTGAGTGTACAATTTTTTTCGAGTGTATTTTTTTTTTTTTTAGTGTAAAAATATTTTTGAGTGACAAAAATAAGTGACAAAAATAAGTTGTAAAATATTTTTGTGACTTACCAATGTTTTTAAAACATGTTTAACGGGTTTTCAACACGTGAATTTAAGGTGAAACCAATCTGAAATTCACGGTTTTGTTAATAACTTTTGAACCACTGGACTGATTTGGCTAAAATTCAATACAAATCAGGCCAGGGGAACGACAAATATATATGCCAAGCTTCAGCTTTCCAGAATTTTCTTTCAAAAGTTAGCGTGTTTTTTATCTCGTAAATTCATGAAAAACTCTAGCCAAAATTCAGTCTTTTGCTCATAACTTTTGAACCACTGAACCGATTTTGCTGGATTGCAATACCCACCTGACCAGGTAAATGCCCAACATATATGTTAAACTTCAGGAGCCTCTGTGAAGTCTTTCAAAAGTTAGCGTGTTTTCAACAGACAGACGGACGGACGGACATCGCTAGATCGTCTTAAAATCGATCGAAGATCATGAATATATATATTTTATGGGGTCCTAGACCAATATTTCGAGGTGTTACAAACGGAATGACAAACTTATATATATCCTCTATCACAAGAGTGGAGGGTATAAAAACAACATAAAGTAACAAATTTTTAACTTTTTTTTTTTTTTTGGCAAATTGCCCTGATAAAAACAAATCAATTGTTTATAAACTTAAATTTATATAGAAATACGAAAAAAAAAATGATAAAAGTTTTAAACAAAACTAATATACAAACAACAGCGTACATACATTTACATTTGTATAAATAAATAAATGATTGGATGAATGAAATTGAAAAACGCAGTAAATTTTTTACCTAAGTTGTGTTTTTCAATCAATTGGATTTATAACAATTTAATTTTAGTTCAAAGTTAATCACACAAACCAAATTGAGTGAAATAACGATAGCAAAATTTTTTATAGAAAATTATTTATCGATCAATAACTAACTTTTCTAAAGAAAATTTTGTTATCGATCGATAACTTATTTTCTATAGAAAAGTTTGTCAACGATCGGTTACAAATTTTCTATAGAAAAGTTTGTTATGGATCGATTACAAATTTTCTATAGAAAAGTTTGTTATAGATCGATTACAAATTTTCTATAGAAAAGTTTGTTTTCCATCGATTACAAATTTTTTATAGAAAAGTTTGTTATCGATCGATCGATTACATGTTTTCTATAGAAACTTTTGTTATCCATCGATTACAAGTTTTCTATAGAAAAGTTTGCTATCCATCAATTACAAGTTTTCTATAGAAAAGTTTGTTATCGATCGATTACAAATTTTCTTTAGAAAAGTTTGTTATCGATCGATTATAAATTTTCTATAGAAAAGTTTCTTACCGATCGATTACAAATTTTCTACAGAAAAGTTTGTTATCGATCGTTCACAAATTTTCTATAGAAAAGTTTGTTATCGATCGATTACAAATTTTCTAAAGAAAGTTTGTTATCGATCGATTACAAATGTTCTCTAGAAAGTTTGCTATCGATTACAAATTTTCTATAGAAAAGTTTGTAATCGATCGATTACAAATTTTCTATAGAAAAGTTTGTTATCGATTGATTACAAATTATCTATAGAAAAGTTTGTTATCGATCGATTACAAATATTCGATAAAAGACCTTGTTATCGATCGATTACAAATTTTCTATAGAAAATTTTGTTATCGGTCGATTACAAATTTTCTATAGAAAACTTTGTTATCGATCGATTACAAATTTTCTATAGAAAAGTTTGTTATCGATTGATTACAAATTATCTATAGAAAAGTTTGTTATCGATCGATTACAAATATTCGATAAAAGACCTTGTTATCGATCGATTACAAATTTTCTATAGAAAATTTTGTTATCGGTCGATTACAAATTTTCTATAGAAAACTTTGTTATCGATCGATTACAAATTTTCTATAGAAAAGTTTGTAATCGATCGATTACAAATTTTCTATAGAAAAGTTTGTTATCGATTGATTACAAATTATCTATAGAAAAGTTTGTTATCGATCGATTACAAATATTCGATAAAAGACCTTGTTATCGATCGATTACAAATTTTCTATAGAAATTTTGTTATCGATCGATTACAAATTTTCTATAGAAAAGTTTGTTATCGATCGATTACAAATTTTTTATAGAAAAGTTTGTTATCGATCGATTCCAAATTTTCTATAGAAAAGTTTGTTATCCATCGATTACAAATTTTCTATAAAAAAGTTTGTTATCGATCGATTACAAATTTTCTATAGAAAAGTGTGTTATCAATCGATTACAAATTTTCTATAGAAAATTTGTTAAGTATTGATTACAAATTTTCTATAGGAAAATTTTTTATCGATCGATTACAAATTTTCTATAGAAAAGTTTTTTATCAATCGATATCAAATTTTCTATTGAAAAGTTTGTTATCGATCGATTACAAATTTTCTATAGAAAAATTTGTTATCGATTACAGATTTTCTATAGAAAAATTTGTTATCGATGGATTACAAATTTTCTAAAGAAAAGTTTGTTATCGATCGATTACAAATTTTTTATAGAAAAGTTTGTTATGGATCGATTACAAATTTTTAATAGAAAAGTTTGTTATCGATGGATTACAAATTTTCTATAGAAAAGTTTGCTATCGATGGATTTTAAATTTTCTTTAGAAAAGTTTGTTATCGATCGATTACAAATTTTCTATAGAAAAGTTTGTTTTATAGATCGATTACAAATTTTTTACAGAAAAGTTTGTTTTGTCGATCGATTACAAATTGTCTATAGAAAACTTTTTTTATTGATCGATTACAAATTTTTTATAGAAAAGTGAGTTATTGATCGATTACAAATTTTCTACAGAACAGTTTGTTTTAGATCGATAAAAATTTTGTTTAGAAAAGTTTGTTATCAGTCGATTACAAATTTTCTATAGAAAAGTTTGTTATCGGTCGATTTCAAATTTTCTATACAAAGTTTGTTATCGGTCGATTAAAAATTTTCTATAGAAAAGTTTGTTATCGATCGATTACAAATTTTCTATAGAAAAGTGTGTTATCGATCGATTACAAAGTTTCTATAGAAAAGTTTGATATAACAAATTTTTTATAGAATTTTATAGATAGAAGACTTTTCTATAGAAAATTTGTAATCGATCGATAACAAACTTTATAGAAAATTTGTAATCGATCGATAGCAAACTTTATCGATTATTGGACGAAAAACTAATAATTGGACGAAAACAAACTTCTGTATAGCTGATTTGTAATTGATCGATAACAAACTTTTCTATAGAAAGTTTGTAATCAATCGACAAAAAATTTTCTATAGAAAATTTGTAATCAATGGATAACAAACTTTTCTATAGAAAATTTGTAATCAATGGACAACAAACTCTTCTATAGAAAATTTGTAATCAATGGATAACAAACTTTTCTATAGAAAATTTGTAATCAGTGGATAACAAACTTTTCTATAGAAAATTTGTAATTAATGGATGACAAACTTTTCTATATTAAATGTGTAATCAATGGATAACAAACTTTTCTATAGAAAATTTGTAATCAATGGATAACAACCTTTTCTACAGAAAATTTGTAATCAATGGATAACAAACTTTTCTATAGAAAATTTGTAATCAATGGATAACAAACTTTTCTATAGAAAATTTGTAATCGATCGGTAGAAAACTTTTCTATAAAAAATTTGCAATCAATCAATAACCAAATTTTCTAAAGAAAATTAGTTACCGATCGATACCAACATTTTCTTGCACAAAATTTGTAATCGATCGATAACAAACTTTTCTTAAGAATAAAGCTATCATTTGCTGCGATTTTTTGAGCGCTTCTGTACTCATTTCCTAATTGAAAATGATCTTTTAGTTTTATAAATATATTTAAAGAAAAAAATTAGCTAAACACGCCAAACAGTAAACAAATTAATTCACACAATTTGTTAAACTGTTTATATATTTACACGAAACTGGAAGCCACTCAAGACAAACTAATTTCAAATTCACACAATAATTGTTTGGATTATTTTATTAAATAAATAAATACAAAAAATAAATAAAGATAAAAAAACAAAACATGTGTAATGTAATTCATGTTAGTTGAATGTAACAATTAAACTTGTATAAATAAAAATAAATGCATTATACAGATTAAAACGAAAAAATTTAATTGGATTTATATGATTATTGTTCTTGGGAAATTCTATTAATATTTCAAGTGTAAAAAGATTATTACTATAACATGGCAACTTAAAAAAAAAAAGAGAAACAAAATCATATATCGTGTTTTAAGTTAATTAAGATTTTCATAATAATTTCGGTAAAGTTTAATTCTACCGAAAAATTTATTTGTAATTTTAAATTTTTTGCCATTGAATGAAATTTTTAAATTTCGGAAGAAAATTTTAAAAATTTACCTCAATCCGTTCATTACGAAATTGTTTAAATTTTAAATTTTTAAATTTCAAAAGAAAATTATTTAAAATTAACCCAATCCGTTTAAATTTTGTTTTTAATTTATAAATTTCTAATCAATATTTTATTATTTTTTTTTTATTTCAATGTTTTATTTCAAATATAAGTTTTCTACTTTACATTTTCCCCAACATTTTGCTAAAAAAAGTCTCACTGCCAAAATTTTCCCATGTAAATTTTTTCATTGCTAATAATTGAAACATAAATACAAAAAAAAATAGCTAAAATTTATTTATCGTTTTATATTATAATTAAGAAAACAATGAACTCTTTAAAAATACATATTTGTTGCTGTAAAAAGTATTTGAAAAATTTCTTGGCGCTGATTTGGAAAAAAAGGATTTTCATGTGAAAATTAAATTTGGCAAGAGGACAAAAAGTTTTGTAAAAACAAACACACAAACAAAAAAATGCAGAAAAGGTCAATGAATTTGAGAAATAAAAATAGAATTATAAAAACAAACAAAATAAAAAGTAACAAAAAATATAAAAATTTAGGTGTTTCACAGGTGCAGGCAAAATTCTAAATTGAAATAAATAAATAAATGTTCGTCATCGCATGATTTGTTATCGATCGATAACAAATTTTCGATAGAAAAGTTTGTTATCGATCAGTAACTTATTTTCTATAGAATAGTTTGTTTTTGATCGATAACTAATTAAGAATAGAAATTATCGATAGTTATCGAACTTTTTTATAAAAAGTCGATAACTCATTTTTTATAGAAAATTTTGCTATCAATCGATAAGTAATTTTCAATAGAAAAAGTTTGTTACCGATTGTTATGGAAAATTCTAAATTGAAAGAAATAAAAAATAAATGTTCGTTATCGCTTGATTTGATATCGATCGATACCAAATTTTCGATAGAAAAGTTTGTTATCGATCAGTAACTAATTTTCTATAAAATAGTTTGTTTTTGATCGATAACTAATTAAGAATAGAAATTATCGATAGTTATCGAACTTTTTTATAAAAAGTCGATAACTCATTTTTTATAGAAAATTTTGCTATCAATCGATACCAAATTCTCATTAGAAAAGTTTGTTAACTAATTTTGTATAGAAGTTTGTAATCGATAGATAGCAAATTTTTCTATGGAAAATTTTTCTTTAGAAAAGTTTGTAATCAATTGATAACTAATTTCCTTTTGAAAAGTTTGTTATTGAACGATAACTAATTTTTATTAGAAAAGTTAGTTTTTGATAGATAACTAATTTTATATAGAAAAGTTTGTTATTGATCGATTACAAATTTTCTATAGAAAAGTTTTTTATCGATCGATTACAAATTTTCTATAGAAAAGTTTTTTATTGATCGATTACAAATTTTTTATAGAAAAGTTTGTTTTCGATCGATTTAAAATTTTCTATAGAAAAGTTTGTTATCGATGGATTACAAGTTTTCTATAGAAAAGTTTACTATCGATTTATAACTAATTTTCTATATAAAAGTCTGTAACCGATTTATAACTAAATTTCTATAGAAAAGCTTGTTATTGATCGATTACAAATTTTCTAAAGAAATGTTTGTTATCGATCGATTACAAATTTTCTATAGAAAAGTATGTTATCAATCGATAATAAATTTTCTATAAAAAATTTGTTTGTCGATTGATTACAAATTTTCTATATAAAAGTTAATTATCGATCGATTACAAATTTTCTATAAAAAAGTTTGTTATAGATCAATAACAAATCGATCGATAAGAAACTTTTCTATAGCAATTTTGTAATCGATAACAAACTTTTCTATAGAAAATTTGTAATCGATCGATAAAAACCCTATGTAGAAAATTTGTTATCGACAACAAACTTGTTCTATTGAAACTAAGGTATAAATTGATATAAAATATATTCGTAATCGATCGATAACAAACTTTTTTAAATCACATTAGTTATCGATCGACAGAAAAGTTTGCTTTCGATCGATAGCTAATTTGCTATAGAAAAGACTGTAATAGATCAATAACTAATTTTTTTTTAGAAAAGTTTCCTATCAATCCATAGCTAATTTTCAATAGAAAAAGTTGGTTATCGATCGATAACAAATTTTTTTACAAAAACGTTTTTTTATCGATTGATAACTAATTGTCTTAAAAAAAATTTGTTATCGATCGATAACTAATTTGTTTAAGAAAAATTTATTACCGATCGATATCTAATTTTCTATAGAAAAGTTTTTTATCGATCGATAACTAATTTATTAAAGAAAATTTTGTCATCGATTGGTATCTAATTTCCGATAGAAAAGTTGGTTATCGATCGACAACATATTTTTTTAGAAAAATTTATTATCGATCGATAACTAATATTCTAAAGAAAAATTTGATTTCGATTAATAATTAGAAAAGTTTGTTATAGATCGATTACAAATTTTCTATAGAAAACTTTGTTATCGATCGATTACAAATTTTCTATAGAAAACTTTAATATCGATCGATTACAAATTTTCTATAGAAAACTTTGTTATCGATCGATTACAAATTTTCTATAGAAAACTTTGTTATCGATCGATTACAAATTTTCTATAGAAAACTTTGTTATCCATCGATTAAAAATTTTCTATAGAAAACTTTGTTATCAATCGATTACAAATTTTCTACAGAAAATTTTGTTATCGATCGATTACAAATTTTCTATAGAAAGTTTTTTTATCGATTAATTGCAAATTTCTATACAAAAGTTAATTATCGAGAGATTACAAATTTTCTATAGAAAAGCTTATTATCGATCGATCATAAATTTTCTATAGAAAAGTTTCTTATCGATCGATTGCAAATTTTCTATTGAAAAGTTTATGATTGATCGACTACAAGTTTTCTTTATAAGAGTTGGTTATCGATCGATTACAAATTTGCTATAGAAAAGAAAAGTTTCTTGTCGATTGCAAATTTTCTATTAAAAAGTTTATAATCGATCGATTACAAATTTTCTTTATAAAAGTTTGTTATCGATCGATTAAAAATTTTGTTTAAAAAAGTTTGTTATCGATCGATTACAAATTTTCTATAGAAAAGTTTCTAATCGATCGATTACAGATTTTCTATAGAAAAGTTTCGTATTGATCGATTACAAATTTTCTATAGAAAAGTGAAATTCTCTATAGAAAAGTTTCTTATCGATCGATTACAAATTTTCTAAAGAAGTTTCTTATAGATCGATTATAAAATTTTCTAAAGAAATGTTTGTTATCGATTATAAATTTTCTATAGAAAGGTTTTTTATCGCTCGATTACAAATGTTCTATAGAAAAGTTTGTTGTTGACTGCAAATTTTCTATAGAAAAGTTTGTTGTCGACTACAAATTTTCTACAGAAAAATTTGTAATCGATCGATTAAAATTTTTAATTGAAACATTTTTTATCGATCGATTACAAATTTTTGATAGAAAAGTTTGTTATCGATCGATTAAAATTTTTTTATAGAAAAGTTTGTTATCAATAGCTACATACACTCAAAAAAATACGTTAGTAGATTTACTAATTTTTTTTGCTAACGCTAGTTAGCTAACTTTTAGCAAATTTTTAGTTGCGATTAGCATGTTAGCAAAAAATTCTTGTAAACTTCATTTAGCACATTAGCAATTTTAAACAAACTTTGAACTAATTTCTTTTGCTAAATTTGAAATTGAGTTGACAACAATTTTACAAGATTTTTTGCTAATATTAGTAAAAATAAATGGTAAATTTTTTTTTTATTTTCAGAAAACTTAAAATGGCGCTATCTCGGAAACTAAGCCAGATAGAGCAAAATGGAGGCCATTTTTGGTTCTCGGGCTCTCTATAGTATCGCCGGTCCTCTTCACATGTGTGGACCATAATGGGTCCTAACTTTGGATCCAAAAAAGTTAGCATTCCCGAAAATTTTAAAATGCTCATATCTCGGTAAATATTGTCGACACAACAAAAAGTCCAAAAGCATTTTTGTAGCTCTCAACACGTAGAACAAGACCGCAAAATAATCAAAAGCTCTCCGAGTAATATTTTTGAAGTTATCGAGTTTTGTAATTCTCAAAACCCCGGTGGTCCCCTAAAATCACGTATCTCAAAAACTAAGATAGGTAGAGCGAAACGGACACAAATTTTTTAAGGAACCCAAGTAGGTCTAGGCCCATCGGGGTCTGGACCTATCGGGTTTGAACCCAATGGGGTCCTCAAATGTGTATGAACTAAGTTGAAATAAAAAAAATTTCAGTTAACTAATTTTTAGCAAAACGTTTTTGCAAACTTTACCAAAAAAATTGTGGGTTCAAAATCAGCAAATTTTCTTGTAGGTTTACAAGCTTTTTTTGCTAACTTTACAGTTTCTTTTTTTTGAGTGTATAGACATTTTTTTCTCTAAAGAAAATAAAATCACTTAAAAAGGCCATTTTGGAGGTATTCGCGAAGTCGAATTTAACTTGTTGACATTTTTGTCGGGTCTGGTTAGTCTGTGACTTAGTGCTTTCTGTAAAATCCGTACTTACATTTTTGAAAAAATTTATTTATAATTCGTTTAAAATATCAGCTACACTTTTCACACTTTATATTTTTAAAATATACAACTTGATGGATTTTTTTCTTTATTTTTCTTAATTTTTTTTTATTATTGAAGGTGAATTGTGTTTATTTTTGTCTGTCTAATCGTCTGTGCAACTGTCAGTATATTTCAAGTTCCTGCGCAAAAAAAAAAACACACACACCGGTTTATTCCAAATCTAAACGGAAAAAAATCCCCTACCAAAAATAAGTGATAAAGTTATTTCAGTGGAAAAATGTAGCAAAAAACTATTAAAAAAAAATATTTACAGTAAAACAAATCAATACTGACGAAAGCTGTGTTTTTCAATCACACGGACTATGATTTCCAAACAAACAATCATGTTGACTTATTAAATTTTAAACATTACAAGGATTTAGATATTTACGAATCAGCCTGTTTTGTTCTAGCATTTTAGATGATTTTTGTAGCATACGTTAAGGCTGGATAAGTGTAAAATTGTAATTTAATTTTACAACTTTTTAAAGCATACTTTAAGGATAACAAAAACAAATAAACTTAATATAAAATTGTGGAAAATCTGAGCCATTTTTTTATTATCTGTCTATGAGGAAGTTCCAACATTCTTCGATTTTACTGTATTACAACAAAAATACCAGGAACACAACATCATCGATTGTTTATGAAAGAAACAAGAAAAAAAATTATATACTATCAGTATCTGAGGCAGCATCAGAGTATCATCATTATCAATATTCTTAACACGAAAGAGGTATCAGGAATAGTAACAACAGCAACACCATACAACAAATATAAACACTTTCATACGGATATATATAAATATATAATTATAAACAAAATCAACATCATCATCATAATATTAAAAATAATTTTATATGGTATTATGAAGATCAATGAAGTGTGTATTTTTTGTTTGCAGGGTTGTGTACCCAATACCTTTTTAATAGCCAAAAAGTCGTTAATGCCGATGTTAATACCTGGACCTGATAGTAGAATTCCGGATGAGATGCAGCAAGTGCCTTAATATAAAGAGCTCTTGATTGTATAATCTCTAAACAGCGTGCATAAACTGGTCTTGTATTCTATACCAGAGTTGTTTTTATCACGAAGGCGGGGGAAAAACTCCCACACAGTTCCGCAGGATTTTAGACCAAATGTCTATCATCATTTTTCTTAAAGACAATGAAACGAATGATACGACTCATATTTGCGTAGAGTGATAGACCCGAGGTTGCTCTCAACTAGGCAACATGCATACAGCAAGGGTAGATCAATGGAAACAGTTCTTCATGAGCTCGTTCGTACTATCGATTTATTGATTTAGGTTGAGGAGTGTACTATGATGGCCTTTCTTGATACAAAGGGGGCTTTTAATATTGTCATCACAAACTTGATAACTGCAGCATCGTCTGGTCCAGGAGTGAAGCATAGGATCGTTTTAATGGTGGAAAATCTACTTGCCGTTTAACGTCTGAATTGGGGCAACTGTTATATCTCCATTTGTCAATGCCACTTCTTTGGAACCTGGTACTGAATTCAATGCTGCTTTTTCTAGAAACACGTGGTTGTCATGTTGCCTAATATGCTGACGATATTGCGATGGCGCCCAGTTGCCAACGTCCTCGAGCCATCCGCAGTGACGGCACGGTCCCAGTTGCCAATGTCCTCGAGCCATCCTCAGTGACGGCGCAGTGACATGTCAGAGTCGCTGCTGACATCAACAAGACATCACTATGTACTGAGTTTTATAAGGATAGTTTTATAAAAAATTTCAAAATGTCCTCACTCAAAGTCAGCAGTAGTCAGAGCATGCTGACTTTCTGGGAACATGTCACCTAGAACATGTCACCTTCTTTGGGAAAATGGCAACAATATTGCCATCTTTTTCTTGGAAATTGAAGAGTTGCCCAGATTTAAAATTCTAATTTAATATACTGCTATCCTGAAGTCATTTCCTTATCGATGTCTTAGAGGAATTGTTTAAACTCTTAAAACAAACATTCATTGTTGACAATGTTAGGACATGTCATCAAGGATTACCTATGATTTGTCAGAACCTGAAAACATTTCCTCAAGGATTCACCCTGGAAATGTTCTTAGTGACACATTTTCCAAATGGGCGGTTAAGGAAAAGCATCTGCTAACATTAAGGGTCATTTTTCAGGGTCCTCTGAAAGATCTATCTAAATGGGCAAGACACTGGTCTGGAAGTTAAGTCAAGTAAAACTGAACTTGTCTTGTTTACAAGGAAATATACGATTCTTGACTGTGTTCCTATTTCTCTGGACGGCACGGAAATTGACTACACCTACAGCTGCATTAGAAATCCTTCTTCACCTTATGTGGCAACGTCAGCATGCGTTTCCACGACAGTCGGATCTTCGAAAAGCCGAAACGACTCGGAGAGTCATCTCCGACCAAGGACTGTCAACCCAGCGACCCCATGTGTTCGATTTAATAGCACACTGCAATGGAAGAGCAGCGATTGTGGCCATAGTGCAATCTTTAATAAAATAGCAATACCACAAAATGTGAACTGTGCTCGATCTATAAGCCTTTTAAAGCGACACTTTATTACTATGATACCATCTAGAGAGTCTTGGATGAGGGACATTCCTGTTCGTAGAGCATCCATACCTTTCAAAGTAGATGGATAGAAGCTACATGAACAAGTGGCTTCGGAGTCTTTTCGGAAGAGGTTCAATTGAGCCTGGCTCGAAGATTGCCAGATCATTGTAGAGTTTACAACACAGAGAAAGATAAATTTCCAACTGAATTTTTCAGTAGTTTCAACTCAATATTCGGTTGTTGCTGCTACATTTTGATGTGGATAACGAATTTTATAGTTGTTTTAATTAAAAGACAGTTGTAATAACAACATTTTGTTGTAACTATCGATATTTAGTTGTTTCAACCTTAATTCAAATGCATCCACCAATTTTTTGTTGCAACAACTGAATTTTAGTTGGAAATTAGCAAATTTGTTTTCTGTGTGCAGTAAAGGTGTCCTAACGACTAAGGTAATTTTTCAAAATCACTTTTTAATACGTGGTAGGGTCCTAAATTGTAGTTTTGTATCTAAAAATGAGTGAGCCAAAATTTGGAGACAATCGGATAAAAATAACTCGTGCCGAAAATGGATTGAAGTTTTGGGACACTCTTATCTGATGAAAAAACACGTTTTTTCTAGTTTTTTGAAAAATATTGGTATATGCTATTTTTTGTTAATTTTTTTGTTAAGTGATATGAAAATGGTAATAAATTACCTTTCCAAAAAGCTTAAAGAAATTCAAATCGGATGAAAAATAAGCATTCTACGCATACATGCCCCAGGCCATTGCATGGTTTTTAAAGCAAAAATTTGAAAATTTTCAAAATTTTTAGGCAAAAAAATAAAAAAAATTAAATTTTACTTTATAATTATATTAAATACATGTTATAGATAAAAACTAACAGATATGGTAGTCTAACTTTTCTTTCATTTGGCGTGGGTAGTGATATAATTTCCGCGGATTCCAAAGAAAATGAGTTTTTCTAAAATAATTTAGCAAATATGGGAAACAATTTTCTGTATTGTATTATACGAAGTGAAATACATAAATTCTGTAAATTTTTTAAGAATTCGGGCATCTTTAACCCCTTTTCGTCGAGGTGAAATGACAAATTTGAGACGTTATACATTTCTATAATACAAAATATCTGCATATATCCGATTTCTCAAAAGTTACAGAATTTACGTTTTACACTTCGATCCGCACAATAGAGCACAAATTTTTAAAAATTTGCTTAATTATTGTAGAAAAACGCATTTTATTTGGAATCCGCGGAAATTTTATCACTACCCGCGCCAAATAAAAAAAAGCTTGACTACCATATCTGCTATTTTTAATCTAAAACATGTTTTCAATTTGATCATAAAGTAAAATTAAATTTTTACTATATTTTTGCCTAAAAATTTTGAAAATTTTGAAATTCTGGCTCTAAAAACCATACAATGGTCTGGGGCATGTATGCGTAAAATGCTTATTTTTCATCCGATTTTAATTTTATTAGTCGTTTTGAAAAGGTAATTTAGTACCATTTTCATATTATTTCACAAAAAATTTAACAAAAAATATCAAATACCAATGTTTTTCCAAAAGCTAGAAAAAACGAGTTTTTCGTTCTTATAAGAATGTCCCAAAACTTCAATCCATTTTCGGCACGAGTTATTTTTAGCCGATTGTCCCCAAATTTTGGCTCACACATTTTTAGATACTAAAGAACAATATAGGACCCTACCAGGTATAAAAAGGTGATTTTCGTTTTTAAGGACACCTCTAGTGTGCAGGCAGAGATGCTGGCAATACAGGAATTGACTTACTGCACACAGAAAACGAATTTTACACTCAAAATAATCACTCTGTTAAATTACAGAGATACTCTGCTGAGCCAGCAGAAAATACCATAGATTTCCAACCAGCAAGATTTTATGTTATTTTACAAAGAAAACTCTGTAAAATGATTTCGATAAAAAAAAACTGTAAAATTTATAGAATTATCTGTAAAATATTGATAAAACCGAGAAGAATTTTACCAAAAAAACTCTGTAAATTTACAAAGTTTCAGTTAAATGGCTTTTATGAGTTCAAAATTTTACAAAAATACTCTGTAAATTTACAAAGTTTTAGTTAAATCCATTTTATGAGTAAAACTTCTCTGCATCAAAAACATTAATTAAAATTAAAAAAAAATAAAAGTAAAATTTTGTTAAATTTGCCCGCTTAAATGCTACCAAATTGTAAATTTACTTTTTTATTTTTGTGAATATTACGAGTTTTTAACAAGTAACTCCAAATTTTACACGTCGTAATTTAAGACACTTTTTAACCCATTTTGATCCTCTGTTCGATTTTTCGAACAGTAGAGAACACTTTTTTCAAAAAAATATCTATGTATGAAAGAGCTGGAATTTCGGGTGAATGTGGTTATGAATGTTAAGTCTCATCTTTCTGCAATTAAAAAAAAAATTATCCGCTTGCTCACCGCAATTTATATGTCCATTACATACAATGCAAATCAGCGCAGAAATTGTTTCAAGCAAAAACAAAAATTTAGCATTTTTCGATTTTCGGCTTTTAATTTTTTTGACTAATTAAAAATTTTTCTAGATTTAATTTGCTATCAAATTCACATAATTTGAATTATTTTAAAACTATTTACTTTGAAAATAATGAAATACATTAATAAAATAGCAAATAAATCCAAATATTAAAATTGCATAAAAAGTTGGAATGCAGGCTTTTCTGGGAAAACGGCACATTGAAAATTTTTTTTGAAAGGATTTTTGAGATCAGCGGGTGCGAATTACCTTAAAAAAGTACCTTTTTCCAAAAAATAAAATTGAATCTTGGTCCAAAATGGGTTAAAGAGGGGTTTATCGGTCATATTTGGAAGTTTTTTGAAGTGATTTTTATTTTTACAGAGCAATAAGTAAAATTACAAATGAAATTTAGTATTTTGGTTGCGAGAAAAAAACAAAATATTTTTTCTAAAATACGTATTTTAACAAAAAAAAAAAACTGTTTATTATTAGAGTTGTCAACTATTCGGCATATTGCAAAAACCGGTTTTCGAATAGTTAAAAAAACCGCCGTTTTTTAAAAACCGGTTTTCGGTTTTTTTATTTGAAAACCGGCTCGAATAACCGGTTTTTTCGGTTTTTTAATAAAAACATTAAAAAAAGGTTTTTATTTGTTTTTAACAAAAAAAAAGAGGAAAAAATAATGGTACACAATTCAGTCTTAATTAATAAATCAAATTCAAAGCTTAAAACAACAAAATATACATATTTTTGATATAAATAATTAAAATTATAGGGCCAGTCCAGTGGGTATCAGGTTAGTTGGCAACCATGATATTTCCTTTCTCGAGATTTAGTGTAATGAGGCAAGTACATGTTAAATCGTATATGAAAAGAGAAATACACTAAGTTTACCATTTTATAGAAAATGACAGATTGCTATTGGGGCCTATCAAATACCCATACATTATCTTTTCTCTATGGGTCAGTCAGTATAAAAGGGAAATATGTACTTTAAATCAGTACAATAAGGACTTAAATATACTTAAAAAAAACATTTAAAACACAAATTATTTTCTTGGTAGTGTTTCTTCACAATTCAGCAGTTTGCTGTTTTCCAAAAAGCAAACAAAAACAAGTAAAAAATTATAGTCGGTAATGATATATAAAAATTATAGTCGACCATATGATACCCTACACCAGTGTTTTCCGGAAAATAGTTCCCAAGTCCAAACATGGACCTATTGGATTTATCTTTCGTTAGATCTTTAATTTGTGTAGAAAACATACACAAACAAAATTTGGTTGAAATTTACTTTTTTTGTTGCCAATTTTACTAAATATCGGGCGAAATTTTTATATCAGGTCTAAGTCCAGAATGGTCCAATTATATTCAGAATCGATAAGGCCACCAAGTGCATGTCAAACACCTACAAACAAAATTTTAATCAAATATTTCCTATTTTCATGAATTTTGAGAGATTTATGTGAATATCGGGAGGGTGGTTTGTATGGAGACTACAAGAAGAACAGGTCTGATTCCTTAATATTGGGACCGATGATTTGTGAATACAAAATATGTTTACCTACCAAGTTTCGAAACGGTACCTATTATAATACGGTTATTAGTCATTTGAGCCAAATTATACAGGGACGTTTGTATGGGGGCTAGGTCTAAACATGGACCGATGTTTTCCAATTTCAATAGGATTCGTCCTTGGTCCAAAGGAAGCTTAAGTTTCAAATTTCTTAGAAATCGATTGATAATTGCGACCTGTATCGTGGTCACAATGTTTAGATAGACAGACCGACATCAGAAAATCGTCTCAGAAAGTGATTCTGAGTCGATCGGTACACTTGAAGGCCTTGGACTTACCTTTTCAATTTTTTTTCATTCACTATGAATTAAGAAACAACAAATTATGACAAAAAGTTAAGTACATATTATATATTCGAAAATGTCGAATAATTCGACACAAAAAACCGGTTTTTCGAATAACTAGAAAAAAACCGGTTTTAGAAAACCGGGTTGAAAAAACCGGAAAAAAGCGAAAAAACCGGTTTTTCGAATAATTCGGAAACCGGTTTTGACAACTCTATTTATTATCTGTAAAATAGAGATTACAAAGAAAAAAATAAAATTACAGATAAAATTTTGTTTTTCGGTCACAAGAAAATACAAAGTATTTTCTTAAAATCTGTATTTCGACAGATAATTTGGTCAAATATCTGTCGAATTGAGATTACAGTCATTTGACAGAGTATTTAACAGAGTAATTATTTTGAGTGTACGATTTCCAACTGAAAGTCAGTTATTGCAACAAGAAATCGGTTGGAACTTTTGTATATAGGTCGTCACAGTTGAATATCGGTAGTCACAACTCATTTTCGGCGGTCATAACTGTCATTTAATTGGGGCAACTAAAAAATTTGGTTGTCAAAGTCAAATATTGTAGCAGCAACCGAATTTTGAGTTGATACAACTGATAAATTCGATTGGAAACTTTTTTTCTGTGTGTGTTTGAGTTGCAATGTCCTTCCTACACCCGAAAGTCAAGCCACGGTCAAGTCCCTGCAGTCAATGTCAGTGAAAGCAGGATCTGCTTTTAACTGCTTCAGGTCTTTAAACGCGATGGCCAACCAGTTTTATATAAGACTTAAATGGGTTCCAGGGCACAGAGACATTTCCGAGATTTGCAAAGCCGATGAACTTGCAAGACTGGGAACTAACTTACAGGTTACAACGGAATTAGAATGTGTTTGGTTTGCCTATAGAAACTTGCAAGCAAAATCTACGGATTTGTTCCGGAGACTAATAAGATATAGGCATATGGATGGACGTGTGAGACAACACGACAGTTTTGGCATTCTCTTAATCAGAAGCTCACAAGTGAGCTGATATCGCTTCCAAAACTAGATATTTTGACGGTGGTTGCTGTAATTACCGGACACTGCCTTAAAAGAAAGCACGCTGAGCGGCTAAATGTGCTTTCAAATAACTTTTGCTAAAATTGCATAAATAAAAAGAAGTTAGACACTATAGAACTCTTTATCTGCCATTACCCGGATCTTCCTGGTCAGAGACTTGCTTCACTGGGATCTAGGGATTTGTCTCCAATTTTTCGGATGTCAAAATTCAATATCTTTGAAGCTTCATACGATAGGGACTAGTAGGGGAATTCCATTACTGTACTGTGGTGTCACAACGGACCTTAGATTCTATGTGTGCTGATCAGAAAAATAACAAATAAATCGAGACCTTAGGACAATAAAATTATATTTGCTTAAAGAAATAGGTACAGATAGACCCTTGTTCTCCTAAGGTCGCGAAATATGTTAAGTCTCAGAGTTGTCTTTTGAAAGATTAGCGTGTTTTTTACAGACAGACGGACTAGACCCGTATTTCGAGGTGTTACAAACGGAATTACAAACTTATATACACCTAATATCACTGAGTAAAGTTTTTAAAAAACCTGTAAACCAATACCAAAAAACAAATATTTTTCAAAGCCAGTACCAATATCGATGTATTTACGTTACCCAGCCTTGATTTTTTGTGAATATAGCGAAAAATAACAGCAGAAAAAAACAACTCAGTTTCATAGGAAATTTATGGTGTTTTATGCGTTAATCTGATATACAAACATATAATTCGCATTTAAGGAATTCGAAATTTAAACAACAGAAGGTACAAATATAAGAAAATGATGCCAGATTTTCAACAATTCTGAAGTTTTTAACATTTTCGGAACAGCAGAAAAACCTACAGATTTCAGCTAAAAAATTTGCTGGTTTTAGCAGAAAAATCTGCTGATTTTAGTAGAAAAATCTGCAAATTTCAGATAAAATCTAAACTCTAAAATGCCTTTTTCTATCTGTTGGCAACAAAAATTAGACAATTCCACTCAAATTTGGTTTGTGTGTGTTTTCTACACTAATTAAAGATAGGTCCACGTTTTGACTTGGGACCCATTTTTCGGAAAACACTGGTTAGAGTATCAAATGGTTGGTCTCGATCGAATGCAAATTTTTTTCTTGTTATTGGTAGGCGTACTAGAATTATGATATGCCGACAAATTTTTTAGCATTCAAATTTTTATCTGCGATATATTTTTTTTTATCAGAGAAATAGCGCTAAACTTTACTTAAGCCAATTTTATTGAAACTTTTAATTTTTTTTTCTTCAATAAAAACACGTGAGTGTTAAATTCGGCTGTGCCGAATCTTTTATACCGTCCAACATGTGAGAAAATTAAAAAAGTTTGCAGGGGCGTTTTTTTTTGGGTGGGGGATCGGAAAGGGTCATTGGGAGACACTTTTTCCTCGCGGCTAATGTTTACAAGTTCATTAGTGTCCGACCGAACGCACTTTTTCAGACCGAACCCGTACTCGAACCCGAACTTCGGTCAATTTTGCAAAGTTCGGCCGAACCCGAACCCGTAACCGAACTTTTTTTTTTATTTAAAAAAAGTTGTTTTTGCGAATAATTATGAAAAAAACAACTAAAAAAGTGATTTTTTCTTAGTTGTTCTAATTAATAGTAAAAAAATAAATATTTTGTACTTTTGTATATTTAAAACAAGTGAAAAAATATGCCTCAAGTTGATTTTTTTTTAAAAAAAAATATATATCTTTTTAACAATAGTCCGATTCGAGGTGTAAAGTAGTTGCACTGTTAGTATGGCTTAGTTTTAAGACGATAAAAAGCAATACATACAAAAGTTCGGTGTTCGGTAAAATTCGGCCAAAATTTGGCCGAACACCGAACAGTGGCCGAACGCCACTTTTTGCCGAACTCCGTAACCGAACCCGAACGTTCGGTCGGACACTAAAGTTCATTTATTATGCTTTTTGAACTTTTGTAATACAGTTTTATCACTATTAAAATACATTTTTAATATTCACGCCCACAAAAGGGGCGGGGCCAAAAATGTCATTTTCTAATCCCCTGGGTCCAAATGCGGCATGTTGAATTTTTGACATAAATATGTTTTATTTGCTTAATAAAAATATAAAAACCCTGTAAAGAATGAAGTTTTTAAGAGGTTGGTTTAGGTCTTAGAGGGGGAATTTTTTCCCCCTGGTCCGATTTTGCCTATCTTCGAACTTAACCAACCAATGACCATAACACATATTCAGGCCAGACTTCATGAGGTTGGACTGTATCGTATCCTCTCTAGACGGACCAACACACGTACACTTACGAACCTCTTAGAATCGATCAGTGATCAATAATATACACTCTATGGGGTCCTGTACCGATATTTCGATGCGTTACACACGGAATGACAAAGTGAAGCTGGAGGGTATTAAAAAATTATCCTGGAGCAAGGGGATCTTGGTGGTGTCTTTAATGGGTTAATAAAGTAAATACACGGCACACGAAAACCTTTATATTTTAACCGGAAATTATCAGAATACCGACAAAAATATACATACAAATAAAAATGTAAAAGAGAAGAACAAATTGGACACAAGAAAAAACAAGTAAGAAAATTATAGTCGGTCAAGACCGACCATATAATACCCTACACCAGAGTTTCCCGGACCATGGGTCCCAAGTTCAAACATGGACTGATTAGATCTATATTTTGTCAAATCTTTAATAAGTCTAAAAAGCAATCACTTATCAAATTTGAGTGGAATATGCTTCTTATTGTTGACAATAAATCGCTTCAACTGAATATCGGGCGAAATTTCCACATGGGACCTAAGTCCAAAATGGTCCGATGATAATTAGATTTGATAAGGTTATTAAAGTACGCGTTTAACATACACAACCAGAATTTTAATTAAATATTTTCTATTTTCATAAAAATTGAGAGATTTATGTGAAAATCGGGAAGGTGGTTTGTATGGGGGCTACTAGAAGAACTGGTTCGATTTCTTTAAAATTCGGAATGGTGATTTGTGTGTATAAAACATTAATTCCTGCCAAATTTTGAAAAGATACCTATTAAAATGCGACTATTAGAGTCATTTGAGCCAAAACTAAAGAGGACCTTTGTATGGGGGCTAGGTCTAAATATGGACCGATTTCCAATTTCAATAGGCTTCGTCCTTGGGCCAAAAGAGGCTTAAGTTTTAAATTTCAAGTCAATTGATCGAGAATTGCGACCTGTATCGTGTTTACACCGTTTACATGGACAGACAGACGGACGGACGGACGGACGGACGGACGGACGGACATCGCTAAATCGACTCAAAAAGTGATTCTAAGTCGATCGGTATACTTAAAAGTAGGTCTAGGACCAATATTTCGGGTAGTTACAAACATCAGCACAAACTCATTATACCCTGTACCACAGTGTGGTGTAGGGTATAAAAAATATAGATAAATTACAAATATGTATTACTATCGCCTCCCTTTTGCACAATACAACAACAAAAAATTGTAATAAAAACACTTTCCCCTTCAACAACAAAAAAACGTAGTAAATAAAACAACGAAACACTTGGCAACAACAAAAAACACACGGTGAAGAAAAGTAGCAGTGTTGCCATATTTTTTGGATTGTTTTAGAAAATAGGGAAGTATATTAACTTTGTCATTCAGTTCGACCCAAGCAGTGTTACCGTTGTGCGACTTTAGTTGCAATTTGCAACCTTTTTGACGCTCTGAGACTTTTTGTGCGACTTTTTTAAAATTGTCTAATTTTGCAACTTTTTCCAACTTTGTGCGACTTTTTTTCCCATTTTTTTTGTTAACTGAAATATTTTATTCTTTTTAAAGATATAAACTGCAAAATTACACATATTTCAACTATTTTTTTGAAACTTTGGAATTTTAAAAATAATATCTAAAGGTTGCGCTCGCGGCTTTTTTACGTAATTGTTTGAATTTTAGATTTTTAAATTATTCGAATTCTTAAAATTCATTAAAATGGCCAAATCAAAAAAAAAAAAAAATCAAAAAACCCATTTCATAAGATAATATCGTGAAATATTGCATGAAACACCCTTATGAAATGGAGATAGATTGTTGGTATGTTCAGAGAAAATGTTGGGGGGTAAAAATTAATAAGGGTCGGTCTCACTTTTTACCCCTTTAGGAGGATATAATAAAAATAATTTTAAAAAATAAAAAGCATTGTTTGGGGACCGCCTTAAAGGTTGAAGATAGAGTGTAAGTATGTTCTGAAAAAATGTTGGGGTTGAAAAACTATTGGGGGTCATACATTTGACTACTCCAGAGGCACCCTTGGGACAGTTGGAGGTAGGAGAAATATTATCTTTGCTATCCTTGTATGGAATAAGATAGGGCTTAGGTATATTTGGAAAAAGTGTTAGGGAGGAAACATTAATGGGGGTCGATCTCACATTTTATCTGCGTTTAGGCGTGTAGGTGTAAAAAATCACAACAAGCCCCACAACTGCCCCGGAGTCTCCAAAAAAGAGGAAAAATGTGAGATTTTTTACCCAAATTTTTTTTCCAAACATACCTAAGCCCAATTTCTATTCCCTAAGGGAGCTTTTATACGAAAACAACAATTTTATACAAAATATTCAACCCTTAAAAAAATGTGCGACTTTTATTTGGAAAAACAACTTTTTTGTGCGACTTTTTAAAAATTCTCAACGGTAACACTGGACCCAAGTAACATGTTACTTCGTTCAGTAATCGTTTACATGTATTGCCATATGATAAAAACGAACAGCAGATTTGTTACTGCTACTTTTGTTGCTTACCATTTGAGTATCTAGTAGAGATGGGCGCGTGAGTGGATTTTGACTCACACTCACTCACGCTCACGCAAAAAATAATCGAATCACTCACTAATCACTCACGCAATTTTTTATTTTACTCACGCTCACTCACATTCACGTGAGTAATAAAAAATTTACTCACGCTCACGCGTGACTCACGCCAGATTCAATCACGCTCACGCGTGAGTCACGCAAAATCTACTCACGCAATAAAATTTTCTTACCAAAAAGAAAAAAAATCCAAAAAATTTTTTTTTACAAAAAAAATTAAAAAAAAATTTGGCAAATCAAAAAATCTAATCACGCAAACTCACGCAAAAAATAAATGACTCACTCACTAATCACTCACTCAGATTTTTTTTCAACTCACACTCACTCACAATCACGTGATTGAAATGAAAATCACTCACACTCACGCGTGATTCACGTGTGATTCACGTGAATCACGCAAATCACGTGACCAGCGCCCATCTCTAGTATCTAGCACTTTATTTGGTCAATCTCGAAGCCTTAGAGCAATGGTTCCACAGTACAGACTAGTATGCAAACACTGATGCTAATTGCGTACTTTCCAATATGGTGGTATAGTTCTTAGTACAGAATTATCATCGCTGCCTACTGTATGTGTGCCTGTACGTGTGAGCTTTTGTGTATGTCATTGGCGTAGGAAGCCAACATTTCTGGGGGAAGGGGGGGCTAAAGCCCCCCTAGATTTTTTTTTTAATTTTTTGGTATTTTTTTTTTTAATAGAAAAACCTAGACCTATTCCTGAAGCGTTCCCTTTAACATGCGTCTAGATGTCCTAGAAACGAATGCCCCCCGAAAGCGGTTAAAAATTCATATTTTTTTGTTTTTAAATTTTGATTCTGTAGATTTTTCGGAAATTTAGAACTCCTAGCTAGATATGTTTTGAGAATGAAAGATTTTTCATGTTTTTCCTATAGTAAAATCATTAGATTACTAGGATTTTTTTTAAGAAAAAGTTCTGATGATTGCAAAAGTTGATGATTATTAGTCAAAATTCTCAGATTCTTTCTTTCAATAACTTTTGTCTATATAAAAAAACCCCTTAGAATTTAGAAACTTTTTTAAATCAAAGAAGTTACAATGTTTTCCTTAAGGTAAAACCCTAAGATTCGGTAAAGTTTTTATCACTGACAAAAACATCAGATTCATATAAAAACTTTTTTCAGTAATTCAGACTATTTTTCAATGGGAAAAACTATTAGATCTTATATAATAATCATTACGAGTCCTTAAGACTCATTGAATAATCATAACGAGTCCTAAAGACTCATTACATATTATTATTTATTGTTGTAAAAATTAATGAAAAATTAATTGAAACATATAAAAAAATTCACTGATAGATACCATTATCTAGCTAATGATGTCAAATAATAAGAATAATCAAAAGACTGAAAGAAGTGCTTTAAAAAAATATTTTTCGGAAACTTGTTAAAAAATTACCAGTTTTTTATGAATCACTTGAATAAGGAATTTTGTAATACAGACCAAGTAGGTCCTGAATCCAATTTGTAATGAATAGCAATCCCTCAAACAACAAAAACAAAACAGTTTTGTTTTGAATTTCAACAAAAATGGAACTCCCAAAGCTCTTAGGTCTTCCGAAAAGGAAAAAGTACTGACTTTGAAGTTCAAAGTGTCAAAGGTCGTTGAAATCGCGGAAATAAAAGAGAGGGAAAAAACTGTGTATGCAATTATCTAAATAACATTCAGAACTATGGAAAAAACATGAATGGGCGAACTCAAATGGCAACAACTGAACAAGATCGACAAAAATTTTAAAAATTCCCCCAAATTCTACGCCGACATCTTTCAAAATTCTCAAATAAAGTGGCGTTAATGCGAGTATTTGTACAGTCCGTCGCGTTTAAAAGTCAAGTGAGTTCATAGCTCGTCGAAAATTATGCAAAAACTAATCGCTGAATGTCAAACGTAGTAAGCAGCGCCTTAATCTCTGCAGGAATACAATGACACGGTCTGAGAAATTTTTCAAAGAAATTTATTCCGACGAAAAAAAAAATAATACCGTTGCATTGGACGGATACAATGGTTTTCGGTGATTTGAGACAATAAAAACCGTTTTTGCATAGCAGACAGATCATAGAAGGTGTTGATATAGTATGGGGTGCTCTATTCTACTGTGGCATCATTACTGTTCCTTACGTTACCATCGATGCTTCTTAAGTTTGGAACTAAGGGTGATTTTTTTTTTTGCAATTTGCAACAGACTATCAACTCATTTAATTTTTAGTCGTGATGGACTGTCAAAATACCCATTAAATCACCACTTTCTTTAATAATTTTGCAACCTGTCAACGTGGAATTCGAGGGAATTCTTAAAATTTTTGTCGATTTCGTTCTGTTCTTGCAATTTTAGTTCGCCCATTCGTGTTTTTTCCATAGTTCTTAATGTTATTTAAATAATTGCCTTCAATAGGTTTGCCCCTCTCTATTATTTTCGCGATTTTAACGGCCTTTAACACTTTGGACTTTAAATACAGTACTTTTTTCTTTTCGGAAGATCTAAGAGCTGTTGCGAGTCTCATTTTTATTGAAATTCGAAACAAAACTGTTTTGTTTTTATTGTTTAAGGAATTGCTATCCATAACAAATTGGATTCAGGTCCTACTTGGTCTGTATTAAAAAATTCCTTATTCAAGTGATTCATAAAAAACTAGTAATTTTTTAACAAGTTGCCGAAAAATATTTTTTTAAAGGACTTCTTTCAGTCTTTTGACTATTGTTATTATTTGATGTTATTAGCTAGATAATGGTATCTATCAGTGCATTTTTTTATATTTTTCCGATTATTCGTTACAAAGATATATTCGATTAAAAAGTTAGAAACTCGATTCCTTATTGATGTGATTCGCAGTGTAAAAGTCAAAAAATTTTCTTTTGTTGTGGAAATTATTTATCAAGAAAAATCGCCGTTTTTCCACCGTTAAATGGTATGTAAAACCTAGTTACACTAATTCATGTATGCTCTCATTTATAAATCTTCTAAATTTCTTTCCAGAAATTCATTCTTTTTGGATATTTCAACAAATGATGTGAATTATCTTGTTCAAAAAAATCGCAACCAATTTCGCAAAAATTTTAAAATTTCTGCCTCGAAATATTGATGGAGAGTGTGTAGCAGGTATGCTGAATCATGATATTTATTTGCAATATACTATTTCATGTAATTATATGCGTATTAAATATAAAAGTTGAAAAATCAAGAAATTGTTGTTTTATTCAGAAAACCTCCAAATTTCGGTTAAAAACCACGAAATTTTATCGAACTACTGTATATTAATGTTTCAGTGAAGAAATAAATCAAAATGTACCAAAATATCATCAATATTTTGTTAATTCTCAGTATGTACAAATTCATAAACTGTATGAACAAGTTCTGGGAAAAAAAAGTCATGTAGAATTCATACAGTTTATGTAGAAAATCATGCCCAGTATGAAAATTTTTTTTCTGTGTATACTCACTTTGTCATTCCGTATGTAACGCATCAAAATATCGGTCTAGGACCCCATAAAGTATATATATTTATGATCAGTGATCGATTCTAAGACATTCTAGCGATGTCCGTCCGTCTGTAGTTAACACGATGCAGTCCAAAATAAAAGAGCTAGACTCCCGACATTTGGCACGAATATATCTTATGTTCCTAGGCAGGTTAAGTTCGTAAATGAACAATATCAGATCGGGGGAAAAAAGTTCCCCTTTGAACAACTAAGCCAACCTCTGAAAAATACCATTTTTACGTGATTTTCTGTGTTTTTGTTTAACAAATGCAACATTTTTACCCTACAAGTAGTTCAAAGTCCTGCATTTGGACCCAGAGGATTAGAAAATGTCGTTTTTTTTGGTCCGCCACCTTTTGTGGGCGTGGTTCAAAAATATTGTTTTAATAATGATAAACTTGTATTTCTTTAGTGCATAAGAATGAATTTTTAAACATATATTTCGAGAGGAAATTTGTCACCCACAATTTCCACTACCAACCCCAGAAAAAAAAAATCGCCCCAGGATTTTTTTTTTGCATGTTGGAGGGTATAAAAGATTCGGCACAGACAAATTTAACACTCTTACTTATTTTTTT
The DNA here is from genome assembly GCA_963921195.1 of Pegoplata infirma. Lineage (NCBI taxonomy): Eukaryota > Metazoa > Arthropoda > Insecta > Diptera > Anthomyiidae > Pegoplata > Pegoplata infirma. The sequence continues at coordinate 85,796,091 of OY992540.1, forward strand.
TTATTTTCAATTGTATGGGAATATTATCATTCCATTAGGTCTAAAACTGATGTAAAAAAAATGAATTGGACAATAATAATGGAAAGAAAATGTTTTTCGATTTCAAAAAAAATTACAAAAAAAAATCATAGATTCTGAAATTTTTTTAATGTTCAGAAGTTTATGTCGATGTTTTAAATTGGAAAAAAATCCACACCGAAAAGGGGGATCATTTGACAAGTCGCTTTTAAATCGCAGCGGTAAAGGTTATGGCTAAAGTGCACTTTACGGGGCACAAATATTTTGGCAAAAAAAAATATGTCAACCCCTTTAGAATTAAGAAAGAAAAAAAAAAACGAAATTAAAATTTAAGGGGCTGGGCCCCGGTGGACTCCCACCGCTAAACTTTATTTAGCGAAGCCGCTAAACTAATTTATGGAGTTTGTAATCCCTGCGCCCGGCCGAAGGCCGGCAACGCAAAAAAAAAATTTAAGCAAAAAAAAAATGTTTTTGTGGACTTTTAAAAAAAACGCATCAGGGCGGTTTTTTGGACCTAGAGGGTCCCAGGGACCTAGCTCCCCTTTATTTTGTTTTTCTTTTTTTTAATTACCTTTAATTCAGGTACCCATACAAACCTGTTGGTGGGAGGGGCTGTTTTTTGGCTCCAGGGGGGCCAGGGCCCAGCCCCCTTAAATTTTAATTTCGGTTTTTTTCTTTTTTAATTCCAGAGGGGGTCCAAATTGTTTCTCCCCCCAAAATATGTGTGCCCCGTAAAGTGCACTTTTGACAGGTTATTGTTATACCATATTGGCATTCATTTAACTAGTTTAATTATGTGTTTTCCCCATACAATTTTAAACACTTTATCTGTCAAAATAAAACGAAGTTTAATTTTGACGTTTATATTGTATGGGGAAAACCAATAATTAAACTAGTTAAAAATGATGGGAACACCGTTTTATTCTATACAAATTTAAAACACGTCCCTAAATGGAAATATGACGATGTTATATAAAAAACAAGGCAATTTAAAAAAAAAAAATGTGGTCCCCTAGGCAGTTACCTACTTTGTCTTAAGGGTATGTGGCCCTTGAATACAACCCACAAAGTTCTTTTGCGTAATTTAGTTAATTTTTTTTAACAAACACCCGGGTGTTTTTTGGGTGTATCCAATAAATTGGAATGTTTTTGACCAACAGCTGGATAATTGTTTGAGGGATGGCAACACTCAAACACACAAAACAACAACAATCACTACTCACAACAACAAAAAGTGCAATTGAGAACAGTTTTTCAAAAAAAAAAAATAACAATTTGTAATGAGCGGAAACAAAAGAGGAAGAAGTGGGCAAAGAGAATGAATAAAATAAAGTCATTTAAAAGTACAACAACAATGTGAAAAAGTGCAGTTGATAATTTTATACATGTTTTTTTTTTTTTTTTCTTTCTATATATGAATACTAGCTTACCATCCCCGTACTTCGTTACCGGTTGCATTGAATACCGGATAAAAGAAGGATCAGAATTACTCTACCGATTTCAAGAAAAATCCCCTACGTAGTCTTTGTTTTATTTACTTGTACAAATTTAAGTCTTTCATAAAATAATATTTCAATGAATAATTTAAACAATAAAATTTGAATAATTTTCGAGCCCTTATTTCGGGATTTTGGATTTTGAGTGAATAAATATTTCAGTGAATAAAGAAATTGGAATAAAAATAAGTTTGAGTGAAAAAACATATAGAGAGAAAAAATATGGAGTAAGAAAAGTTAAATACGAAAAATTTGAGTAAAAAGTATCATTCCATATTTTTCCCTGCTCTATTCCATTTCGTTCCCCATTCTAAAATTTGAAATTTTAATATATGTCCTTCTCTTGTGTGTTATTTTTGGGGCTTTTAGTTTAATAATTAGATAGGTCAAAATAACCATTTGCCCCCTTTTCCCCTTAAAATTAAATTTTCCAAAAACTTTTTTTTTGTGCTAGGTGATCCTTTTTTTAAAATGTCAAGTTTCTGAGCCATTATCTCAAGAAATATAAGAATAACCAAAATTTACACTTTTTCATTATTATAGGAACAAAGCAAAAAGCACCAAAAGTACACTTTCTTACCCCCGTTAGAAACGGAATTTCCAAAAAGAACCTCTTTCAGAAAGATTTTTCTTTACCGAAGGATCTTCCTTTCCAAATTTCAATTTTCTAGTATCATTGTTTTAGCAAATATTAAAAGTACAAAAAGGATTTTTCATTCCTAGTTTTAAGTTTCTAGAATTATTACGTCAAAAAATATCAAAGGTACCTAAAATACACTTTATTAGCTATTTTATCCCACTAAGAAGCGGAATTTTAAAAACATATTTTTCCCAGAATGTTTTTTTTTACCGAATTCTCCTTCATTACAATTTTTAAGATTCTAGGAAATGTAAAATGTTTCTATAAATAAAATTGCAGGAAATAAAAAAGTACCAAAAAGTGTACTTTTATAACAGATACTTTTTATAAAAGGTACTTTTAATAAAAGGTACTTTTTATAAAAGGTACTTTTTATAAAAGGTACTTTTTATAAAAGGTACTTTTTATAAAAGGTACTTTTTATAAAAGGTACTTTTTATAAAAGGTACTTTTTATAAAAGGTACTTTTTATAAAAGGTACTTTTTATAAAAGGTACTTTTTATAAAAGGTACTTTTTATAAAAGGTACTTTTTATAAAAGGTACTTTTTATAAAAGGTATTTTTATAAAAGGTACTTTTTATAAAAGGTATTTTTATAAAAGGTACTTTTTATAAAAGGTATTTTTATAAAAGGTACTTTTTATAACAGGTACTTTTTATAAAAGGTACTTTTTATAAAAGATACTTTTTATAAAAGGTACTTTTTATAAAAGGTACTTTTTATAAAAGGTACTTTTTATAAAAGGTACTTTTTATAAAAGGTACTTTTTATAAAAGGTACTTTTTATAAAAGGTACTTTTTATAAAAGGTACTTTTTATAAAAGGTACTTTTTATAAAAGGTACTTTTAATAAAAGGTACTTTTTATAAAAGGTACCATTATTTCAGTAAATTGAAAAAAGTACCAAAAGTACACTTTTTTCCATTTTACCCCCGTAGAGTCAACATTGGCAAAAACCCAGCCTTGGTGAATATTTTTTCCGGGAGGTGAACCTACAATGCAAATTTTAAGTTTCAAGGACCATTATTTAATAAAATATAAAAGGTGCCAAAAGTACAGTTTTTTACCCTTTTTACCCCTTAGAATCAACATTGGCAAAATCCAGCCTTAGTAGATTTATATTCCGGGAGCTGAACCTACATTCAAAATTTTAAGTGTCTAGGACCATTATTTAAGGAAATATAAAAGATACCAAAGGTACATTTTTTTACCCTTTTTACCCCCTTAGAATCAACATTGGCAAAAATCCAGCCTTACTGGATCTATATTCCGGGAGGTGAACATACAGTCCAAATTTCAAGTTTCTGTGACCATTACTTCAGGAGATATAAAAAGTACCAAAAGTACAGTTTTTTACCCCTTTTACCCCCTTAGAATCAACATTGACAAAAATCCGGCCATACTGGATCTATATTCCAGGAGTTACACATACAGTCCAAATTTCAAGTCTCTGTGACCATTATTTCAGGAGATATAAAAAGTACCAAAAGTACAGTTTTTTACCCTTTTTGTCCCCTTAGAGTCAACTTTGGCAAAAATCTGGCCTTACTGGATCTATATTCCGGGAGGTGAACATACAGTCCAAATTTCAAGTCTCTATGACCATTATTTTAGGAGATATAAAAAGTACCAAAAGTACAGTTTTTTACCCTTTTTACCCCCTTAGAATCAACACTGGCAAAAATCCGGCCTTAGTGGATCTATATTCCGGGAGGTGCACCTACAGTCCAAATTTCAAGTCTCTAGCTTCAGTGGTTTGGGCTGGGCGATGATGAATCAGTCAATAAGTCAGTCAGTCAGTCAGTCAGTCAGTCAGTCACATTACTCTTTTATATATATAGATTGCACAGGAAGTAATTTTAAAGTGGCACCTAGAATAATAAAAAAAATACACTTGGGGCGAATAAGAAAATAAAACAGCTGGGTTTTTACTTTTAAAACCACTTCAAGGAAAACCCTTGTCATAAGGAGTACAAAGGTGATGGGTAGATAGGTGGGTGGTTATAGTGGTGGTGTGCAAGAAAACCACTTGCTAAACAAGCGGCATTTGTTGGTTTCTTTTTGTATACACTTTTTTTTATGTTTCAAATGATTTTAAAATACGGGAGCCATCAGCATAAAAAAAATGCTCCACACGCATCCCCAACATTTGCATATTGCTGGAGAATGTAAAGGAATTTTATCCATACACATATTTTTTCTTGCAAAACACTTTATTTATATTCTATGAAAGGAGTTGTATTTAATTAAAATTCACTTTACTAGAATAAATAATATCTTCTTGTTAACCAAAAGATAAAAAAAGAGGTGTAGGCCAAGAAGAAACACTTGTTTTTAATTTATTTATAGTTTCAACACTTGCACAGTTCTTTTTTTTATTTATTTCTTGTTGTTTCTAAAGTCCATACATATATATTTTCATAGCTTTTTTTAATGCAGTCCATATTTAACATATATTATTGTTTTTATCAAAATTGTATTGTACAATTATTTTTTTTAATATTTATTTTAATATATTTCCACTTACAAATTGAATTTCATCCGATGCAACTTCCGACGCCATTTTGAACGTAAATGATTCTGGTTTACTACTCTTCTTCAATATCGTCGTGGTGTTGTCGTTTTCCATGCAAAGAACAAAAAGAAACTATAGGAATCGAAAAACAAAGAAAACCCAGTGATAAAGTGAAAATAAAAACAAAACAAAAGTAGTACGAAAAATACGAGAACTTAATAAAATGTGATGTATGAGAGTGTAAAGGGAAACGTCAAATTGTTACGAATTTCATACAGAGTTGTAGTTGAATAGCTCAGTGATGTATTTTTATTACACTGAAAGTAACATAATTTTTTATATAAAATACCCAAGTTTTCTTGGTTCAAAATAAAAAAATCAAATTTTTCAAAGACAAATATTCTGAAAGACATATTTTCTAAAGAACATTTCTGAGAGATAATTTTTCTATAGAAAATTTCTGAAGCAATTTTTCTATAGAAATTTTCTGAGAGACAATTTTTCTATACAAAATTTGTGAAAGATAATTCTTCTATAGAAAATTTGGCATATGACCAGAATACCGAAATCACTCCCAGCATAATAAAACTTTGTGTATCGACTAAGGGGTCTTTCCTACGTCGCGTGAACTTCTGACTTTGGAGGGGTCACGCCCTCTTTCGAGTGGACGGGCCTTTAAAGTTAAAAAGTTTTTCTTAAATATCTTAAAAAGTACTTATCCGATTTGGATGAAATTAGTTTCATTCGAAAGCTTAAATAAATTCCTTTCGAACATTTCTTGAAATGAAGAAATTTTATTAACCCTTTAAGCGCCAAAACGCGATTTTAAGTTTTTATTTTTTTTAATTTTCAAATATCTCAATAATGTTACGTATACAAGGCCATAAAGAGTGTACATGGGTTTGTAGCTAAGGTTCTAAGCTTTCATTTAGACTTTTATTCGACTCTCTAACTCTTCTAACACCAGAGATATAAGGGGTTAAAGTTTTGGTGCAATTTTTTTGTTTAACTTTTTTGCAGCAGTTTTCTAGTTTTTACATTTGCTTGAATATCTTAAAAAGTACTTATCCGATTTGTTAAGCTCCAAAACACAATTTTAAGTTTTTTAATGTTTTTAAATGTATCGTATATAAGGTCATAACCCCCATTCACATTATGGATTACGACCACAGAAGATTGCCGCACAAATTATCGAAGTTAATTATAGCACGGAATATTTTCTGGTACAAAGATTTTAGAAAGAGATTGCAAGATTTTAGCATTGAAATAATAGATATAGAACGAAGAAAAACAGAATGGAACAATGCGTGTTAAAGCTCATTGACTCGATGAAGATAATTACGTATCAGGAATATGAAACAAATGCTCTGCTTAGTGAACAGAGAATATTTAAACATCTAGATCACTTTATGGGTCCAATGTACTGTAATGATAAGCACAGCCAAGAACAAATAAGTCTTATAATGAGAGCAAGAGGAGATATGCTGTGGCTAAATGGAAATCAATATAGAGTACAGAATCTGAGACTTTGCTCTCTGTGTAACATGAATGAAAATGAAACAACATATCACTTTATTGGTAGATGCCCCGTACTTAAAGCTATAAGACTGCAACATTTTGGTAGCACTGCATTATTAGATACTGAAATTATTAAAGTACTAAATGGTGGTGAAGATACTAATTGGATAAGCCTATATAACTATTTAAAAAGTGCTCTTGCATATAGAAGTTTGTTAATAAAAGAATTTAATTTTTAAATAAAATGTATTTTTATATTTTTATACGTTTTTAAATTTAATTTCTAAATTATTTTTATATACTATATAAAAAGAAAAAAAAAAAAGGAAATGTAAAATCAAAATCAAATTTTTAATATACATATAAACCAATATTCCGGCAGACGGTTTTAAACCATGCCGTATAATCTTTATTAAATTTAAGTTATTATAATAAGTAACATTTTGTAATAATTTAATACTGAAAAAAAATAAAGAATTTATCTATCTATCTTTATCTTATGGGGAGTAAGTCCAAAGTAATTTTGGTCATAATCCCCGTTATCTGCAGAGAGGGTGGGTTTAATGCATGGAGTTTGTAATCCCTAAGCCCGGCCGAAGGCCGGCTACGCAGAAAAACTTTTAAGTAAAAAAAAAAATTTTTTTTTAATTTTGGGGATTATGACCAACTTGTATAGAAGACATAATCCCCATAATGGGGATTATGGCCATTTGTTACGTGGTCATTATCCCCATAAATCTGGGAATTGTGTCCGTTTTTTATTGGGGTTATGTCCAAATAATTTTCGGTTATAGTCTCCACTACCATTATGGGGATTATGACCGAAATGAATATGGTCATAATCCCCATAGCGGAAATGGGGATTATGTCCGTGGGAATTATGTCATGTCACCTAGAAAATTGCAACGAAAAAGCTAAAAAAAATAGAACAACAACTTTAACCCTTTATATCTCTGGTGTTAGAAGAGTTAGAGAGTCGAATAAAAGTCCAAATGAAAGCTTAGAACTTTGGCTACAAACCAATGTATACTCTTTATGGCCTTATATACGTAACATTTTTGAGATATTTGAAAATTAAAAAAAGTAAAAAATTAAAATCGCGTTTTGGTGCTTAAAGGTTTAATGAAACTTCTCCATGTCAAGGAATGTTCGAAATGAATTTATTTAAGCTTTCGAATGATACTAATTTCATCCAAATCGGATAAGTACTTTTTAAGATATTTAAGAAAAACGTTTAAAATTTGAAGGCCCGCCCACTCGAAAGAGGGCTCTGTGAGATCAAAGGTTAAAAGTTAAAAAAAAAAAAATAAAAAAATCGCAATTTCGGTAAAGTGGTTTAGTTCCCAATTTTTCTATAAAAACTTCCTTAAAGTTAAATTTTCTATAGAAATTTTCTTAAAGACAATTATTTTTATAGACAATGTCTGAAAGACAATTTTTAGACAATTTTTCAATAACAAATTTCCCAAAAACAATTTTTTTATAGAAACTTTCTCAAAAACAATTTTTCTTTTAAAAAATTTCATAAATACAATTTTCTATGGAACTTTCTGAAAAACAAATTTCTATAGAAAATTTTTAAAAGACAAAATTGGCTATAGAAATTTTCTGAAAGACAATTTTTCTATAGAAAATTTCTGAGAGACAATTTTTCTGTAAAAAATTTTTGAGAGACAATTTTTCTATAGAAAATTTTTAAGAGACAATTCTTCTATAGAAAATTTCTGAACGACAATGTGCTCGATTCGGGAGTACCCTTTCACCATTTACTTAATCTTTAAAAATTTGATATTCTTTCGATGTTAAAGATTTTAAAATTTTTTTCTTGTTAAAATTAAAGATCTAGATAATATCTTCAATAATTACAAGAAACAATTTAAAAATCTTAAAATTCGAAAGGATATCAAATTTCTAAAAATTAGGTGAATGGTGAAAAAGTACTCCAAAATCAAGCACAATTTTTCTATAGAAAATGTCTGAGACAATTTTTCTATCAAAAATTTCTAAAAGACAATTCTTCTATATAAAATTTTTCTATAGAAAAATGTCCAAAGATTTTTTTCTATAGAAAAATGTTCAAAGACAATTTTTATATAGAAAATTTTTCAAAAAGGCAATTTTTCTATAAAAAAATTTCTGAAAGACAATTTTTTAATAGAAAATTCTTAAAGACTATTTTTTACATAACTTTCTAAAAGACAAATTTCTATAGAAAATTACTGAAAGACATATTTTCTATAGAAAATTTCTGAAAGACAATTTTTCTATAGAAAATTTCTGAGACCATTTTTCTATAAAAAATTTCTGAGACAATTTTTCTATAGAAATTTTCTGAGAGACAATTTTCTATACGAAATTTATAAAAACAATTTTTCTATAAAAACTTTCTTAAAGTTAAATTTTCTATAGAAAATTTCTTAAAATTTTTTTTATAGAAAATGTCTGAAAGACAATTTTAAGACAATTTTTTAATAACAAATTTCCCAAAAACAATTTTTCTATACAAAATTTCTCAAAGACAATTTTTCTTTTGAAAATTTCTTAAATACAATTTTCTATAGAACTTTCTCATAGACAAACTTCTATAGAAAATTTTTAAAAGACAATTTTTCTATAGAAAATTTCTGAGAGACAATTTTTTTGCAAAAAAATTCTGAGAGACAATTTTTCTATAGAAAATTTCTAAACGACAATTCTTCTATAGAAAATTTCTAAAAGACAATTTTTCTATAAAAAAATTCCTGAAGACAATTTTTCTATAGAAACTTTCTCATAGAAAATTTCTGATAGACAATTTTTCTATAGGAAATTTCTCAAAGACAATTTTTCTATAGAAAAATATTTCCTATAAAAAAATTGCTCAAATAGAAAATTCTTAAAGAAAAATTTTTTATATAAATTTTTGTAAGACAAATTTCTATAGAATATTTTTCAATGAAAAATTTTCTATAGAAAATTTATGAAAGACAATTTTTCTATAAAAAATTTCTGAGAGACAATTCTTGAATATCAAATTTCTTAAATACAATTTTTCTATAGAAAATTTCTGAAAGACAATTTTTCTATAGAAAATTTCTTAAAGACAATTTTTCTATAGAAAATTTCTTTAAGACAATTTTTCTACAGAAAATTTCTTAAAGACAATTTTTCTATAGAAACTTTCTCATAGAAAATTTCTGAGATACAATTTTTCGATAGAAATTTTCTGAAAGACAATTTTTCTGTAGAAAAAGCCAAATTTTTTATAGAAAATTTCTTAAAGACAATTTTTTTTTATAGAAAATGTCTGAAAGACGATTTTTAAACAATTTTTCAATAGAAACTTTTTCTTTTAGTTTTTCTTTTATCTCTTGTAACTTTTTCAGGAGGTTTTTTTTCTATAGAAAATTTCTGAAAAATAATTTTTCTATACAAAAACTTCTGAAAGACATTTCTTCTATAGAAAATATTCTGATAAACAATTCTTCTATAGAAAATTTCTTAAAGACAATTTTTTATAGAGAATTTCTGAAAGACAATTTTTTTATATAAAATTTCTCAAAGACAATTTTTCTTTAGAAAATTTTCCAAAAACAATTTTTCCATAGAAAACTACTCAAAGACAATTCTTTTATAGATAATTTCTTCCAGACAATTTTTATATAAGAACTTTCTCAAAAACAGTTTTTCTTAGAAAATTTCTGAAAGACAGTTCTTCTATAGAACATTTTTAAAAGACAATTTTCCTGTAGAAAATTTCTCAAAGAGAATTTTTCAATAAAAAATTTTTAAAGACAATTTTCTATAACAAATTTCTCTGACAATTTTTCTATAGAAAATTTCTTAAAGACTATTCTCTAAAGAAAATTTCTCAAAGACATTTTTTTATAAAAAAAATTCTAAAAGACAATTTTTCTATAGAAAACTTATGAAACCGAATTCTTCTATAGAAAATTTCTCAAAGTCAATTTTTCTATTGAAAATTTTTAGAAAACAAAACAAAAACTTAACCCTTTGACGACCATAAATTTTTTGCAGAGGCGATTTTGATTTTCTGTTCATTGTCTTAATCTTTGACCTAATAAAAGTAACTAAACAAAAAATTGGACACCTAACCACTCTCCTTACCCTTAATTTTTCATGGGGAAAAATTTTGCCCTTTGACGATTACGCAGTTCTGGCCAAAGCTTTTTGCTATTCGCTGTAATTTTTAAGATCTGAAACTCTATTGTAGTTATTCTACAAGAATTTGGACCTATAAACCCCCTTCTTGACCCCAATTTTGCCTGACACGTATAGATCCTTTTGTCCCTAAAATAGAGATTTTTATTTTACAAACTTTGGGGACTTAAAGTGAGTAAGTGGATAAAGTTAGAGACTAACTGAAAATTTGACTTTTATTGCCATAACACTCCCCTACAATTCACCTTTTAGCACATTTGCCCTATCTTTTACCTGAACCAAAATAATCGCCAAAAACGATTTGGCAAGTATACTTGCCTGTGGTCGTCAAAGGGTTAATAAAGAAGAATTGTCTTTGAAAATTTTTCTACAGAATAATTGTCTTCTAGAAATTTTCAAAAGGAAAATTGTCTTTGAGAAAGTTTCTATTGAAAAATTGTTTTTGAGAAATTTGTTGTTGAAAAATTGTCTAAAAATCGTTTTTCAGACATTTTCTATAAAAAAAAATGTCTTTTAGAAATTTTCTATAGAAAATTTTACGTTAAGGAAGTTTTTATAGAAAAATTGACTTAAGAGAAAATATAGAAAAATTGTCTGAGAAATTTTTTATAAAAAATTGTCTTTAAGAAATTTTTTATAGAAAAATTGTCTTTAAGAAATTTGCTATAGAAAAATTGTCTTTCAGAAAATTTCTATAAAAAAATTGTCTTTCAGAAAATTTCTATTGAAAAATTGTCTCTCAGAAATTTGCTATAGAAAAATTGTCTTTCAGAAATTTGCTATAGAAAATTTATCCTTGAAAAATTTTCTATAAAAATTTGTCATTTAGAAAAAATGTTATCATGAAAATTTTCAGAAATTTTTTTATAGAAAAATTACCTTTTTGAAAAATTTGCTATAAAAAAACTGTCTTTGAGAAATTTTCTATAGAATAATTGGATTTGAGCAGTTTTCTATAGAAAAATTGTTTTTGGGAAATTTTCTATTGAAAAAGTGTCTGAGAAGTCGTCTTTCAGACATTTTTTATAGAAAAATTTGACTTCAAGAAAGTTTTTATAGAAAAATTGTCTTTAAGAAATTTTGTATAGAAAAACTGTCTTCAAGAAATTTTTAGAGAAAAATTTTCTTTGAGAAATTTTCTATAGAAAAATTGTCTTTGAGAAATTTTGTGTTTTAGTAATTTTCTATAAAAGCATTGTCGTTCAGAAATTTTCTATAGAAGAACTGAAGAAAAATTTATCTATAGAAACTTTCTCAAAGACAATTTTTCTATAGAAAATTTATCGAAGACAATGGGTGGTATGAATAAAAACTAGCATTTACTAAATGCTTATACGGTTTGCTAAATTATTTTGATTTTAAGAAATTACTTGATTTAGTATTCCAAAAAAAATAAACAAAGCAAAGACTCAGCACGAAAAAGTAAATACTTGATTTGATATGAATAAAAGTAAAAAGGTTCAAGTATTTACTCCAAAAAATTTAGTCTGCTCTTGAGTAGACTAAGAATCTTAAATTTCGCGGAAAATAGCAATTTAGCGAAATTTTCTAAATTGTATAAATATAAAAACAAAAAACATAAGCAAATAAATGAATATATAAAATTTGTCCTATCATTAAATGCATTTAATTCACTTTAATTTTTTTCACCCTACACAAGCAATATAATTAAGTCCCATTGGTTGGACAAATATTTTAGGCCACACTAATAACACTGTGCAACAAGAAAAATGAGCCTCAATGGCTTCAACGCCATATGAAAGTAGACCATCAAATGGACAAAATCACCAAAGGGTTTTGCAAAGTCAGTTCGGATTTCTTTTTTATAGCCCACTGAAGTTTCTATTTTTTTATCAAAGGCGTTTGAAAAAAGTCAAAAATACTATAATAAGAACACATCTGAGCTTCAAAATATGATTTGATGTCTTCAGTGAAATTTTATGGCGGTTCTTTTCTTAGAACATTTTAACCCACTAACTGCCATTTTAAGGGGTCATTTTAGTCCTTTTTCAAAAATTAAACACAGAAGTCGAATAAAACGTCCATTTAGAGGGTTAAAATGTTCTACAAATATTTTCCTCATAAAATTTCACTAGGGGTTGTCGAATGTTTAAAGTTTGTGCGACATGCGCAAAGTGCTTAAAAAGGGTCAAGTAAAAATAATCAATGTTTGTTATTTATTTTTACCAAAGCAGTGTTAAAAAATATCGACAAAAAACAGTGCAAATATACTTTTGAGCTAAAAATGATGTTCTGATGTGTTTTATAAAATTTTATGATGATTCTTTTCTTTGACCAAATTAACCCTCTATCTCCCGTTTTAAAAGGTAATTTTTGTCCTTTTTAAAAAGAAATACAAAAAAGTCTATAAAAAAGGCAGTTAAAGGGTTAAAATGTTTTACAAATATTTTCTACATCAAATTTTACTAGGGCACGTCTAAGACAGAAAGTTCGTCAAGCATATAGAAAATGCTTAAAAATGTTAAAGCATTTAAAAATTTTTTTTTTATATTTTTTTTGGGCAGAAATAAAAAAAAACAAGTAACCAAGTTAAATTCGACTTTGTCGAATGTATTAATACCCTCCACAATGTAAAAAAGTTTATTTGCAAAAAAAAAAAAATAAAAAAAAAAATCCGCGAAAAAATTTTTTGGTAAAAAAAAAATTCGACGAAAATGTTTTTTTTTTTAATATGTTTGTACTTGTTTAAATACCATTCGGTGATCGATTCTGTTCACATGTGTCAACCAGCCGCCGAATCAAAGCATTTTGTGTTTTTAGGTTATGTTGAATGTATCACAATTTTCGAGGTGTTCTTACATTTTCGTTCAAAACTTTTGAAACGCTTAACCGATTTCGCTCAAATGCAATACCAAACTGCTTAGGGCAACAACAAGTAAATATGCTAAGTCTTTGTTATATCTGTTTAATACTTTGGCCGTGATCACCATTTCAGATATCTTGGGAAAAAGTCGCGTGATGCCGTTCTAGCGGAAATTTGTTGGTGGAGCAAAAATATATTTGAGGACGAAGAAGAATTAGGTGAGGAAAAGACCTAAGCTTCCTTTTTACTCAAAAAAAGGGTCCTATTTGACAAAAAAGTCAAAAAAGTTTTGGATTTAAAAAAAATCAAAAAAGTTTTTTTATTTTATTTATAAGTCCAAACATATTTAAAAAAAAAAAACATTTTCGTCTAATTTTTTTTTACCAAAAATTTTTTTTTCGCGGATTTTTTTTTTGCAAATAAACTTTTTTACATCGTGGAGGGTATTAATACATTCGACAAAGTCGAATTTAACTTTGTTACTTGTTTTTTTTTATTTTGGCCCAAAAAAATTATAAAAAAAAATTTGAATACTTTAAAATTTTTAAGCATTTTCTATATGCTGGACGAACTTTCTGTCTTATACCAAATTCGCATTCATTTTTTTTAAACATGTTTAACCACTTAAACATGTTTAAATTTAAACTTGTTAAGGTACATAAACATGTTTAAGTGCTTAAACATGTTTAAATAAATGAATGCGAATGTGGTATTAGACGTGCCCTAATAAAATTTGATGCAGAAAATATTTGTAAAACATTTTAACCCTTTAACTGCCTTTTTTATAGACTTTTTTGTATTTCTTTTAAAAAAGGACAAAAATGACCCTTTAAAACGGGAGCTAGAGGGTTAATTTGGTCAAAGAAAATAATCATCATAGAATTCTATAAAACACATCAGAACATAATTTTTAGCTCAAAAGTATATTTGCACTGTTTTTTGTCGATATTTTTTAATACTGCTTTGATTATTTATACTTGACCCTTTTTAAGCACTTTGCGCATGTCTCACAAACTTTGAACATTCGACAACCCCTAGTGAAATTTTATGAGGAAAATATTTGTAGAACATTTTAACCCTCTAAATGGACGGTTTATTAGACTTCTGTGTTTAGGTTTTGAAAAAGGACTAAAATGACCCCTTAAAATGGCTGTTAGAGGGTTAAAATGTTCTTAGAAAAGAACCGCCATAAAATTTCACTGAAGACATCAAATCATATTTTTAAGCTCAGATGTGTTCTTATTATTGTATTTTTAACGTTTTCCAAACGCCTTTGATAAAAAAATAAAAACTTCAGTGGGCTATAAAAAAGAAATCCGAACTGACTTTGCAAAATCCTTTGGTGATTTTGTCCATTTGACTGTCTACTTTCATATGGCGTTGAAGGCATTGAGGCTCAATGCGATGACCCAAAATTTGTTGCACAGTGTAATAAGTTGTGGGGAGGATTATTCTTTTATTTAAGACTTTATGAATTTAAAATATTTAAGGACACATTTCAAAACAGTTTACATATTTATTTTTCCTATGGTTATAAAAACTTTATTGAAAAATTCAAAATATAGAATAAAAATGCAATTTTTGACGTTTTCTCTTTATTTATGTGCAAATTTAACTCAATTTTTTACATTCAAAAGAAATAGGGCCTAAAATTTACAGTTTACTATAGAAAGCATATGAGCAGGAATATAAATTTTTTTTTTGGAAACTGACTTTTTTTCTAAAAGAAAAATTTCACACAGTCTGTGAGTCACAGACTGTAACATTTTCTATGAGAAACATATTTCAAAAACAGATTTTTGTCTCAGAATCTGAGAGCCTTTCTATGAGAAAAACATCTTAGAAACGATACATTTTTACCGAAAAATGTTTCAGAATATCTGATTTCTTCTTTAAGAGAAATGTCTCAGAATCCAAGATTTTTTCAGCAAGAAAAATGTTTCAGAATAAGGAAAATGATTCAGAATAAGCGATTTTATCTACATATAAAACGACTTAGAATCTGAAACTTCAGTAACTTCAACTTTTTCTAAAAAGAATTTTCCAGAATCTGCTACTTCTTTTAATATAAAAATGTCTCAGAATCTTCCACTTTTTAAACAAACAAAAAATGATTTAGAGTCTTCAACTTTTTCTATAAGAAAAATGTCTTAGAATCTGTGACTTTTTCTATAAGAAAAATGTCTTAGAATCTACAACTTTTTTAATGAGAAAAATGTCTCAGAATCTGAGTTTGTTTTCTATAAGAATAATGTCTCATATTCTGCGACTTTTCTATAAAAAAATGTCTTAGATTTTGTGACTTTTTCTATAAGAAAATATCCTAGAATCTGCGACTTTTTCTTGAAGAAAAATGTTTCAGAATCTGCGACTTTTTCTTGAAGAAAAATGTTTCAGAATCTGCGACTTTTTCTTTAAGAAAAATGTCTCAGAATCTACGACTTTTTCTTTAAGAAAAATGTCTCAGAATCTGCGACATTTCTTAAAGAAAATTGTCTCAGAATCTGCAACTTCTTTTACAAGAAAAATATTTCAGAATTTTGAACTTCTTGTACATATAAGAAAAATGTCTCAAAACCTGCGACTTTTCTTAAAAAAAAAGTCTCAGAATCTGCGACTTTTTCGGTAAGAAAAATGTCTCAGAATCTGCTACTTTTTTGTAACAAAAATGTAGTTTTTTTATTATAAAAGGGTTTTATAGTCTGAGATTTTTTCCATAAAAAAGACTTAGAATCTGCCACGTTTTCTATATGAAAAATGTCTCAGAATCTAAAACTTTTTCTCCAAAAAAAATGTCTTGGAAACTTACAATTTTTTGTAAGAAAATGTCTTAGAATCGAAGACAGTTTCTATAACAAAACTGTCTCCGAATCTAAAAAAAATGCCTCAAGCTTAGACTTTTTCTATAAGAAAAAGGTCCTAATTCTGAGACTTTTTGTAAGGAAAGTGTCTTAAAATCAAAGAAATTGCTGACTTTAAGATTTTTGTATTACAAGTGTCTCAGAATCACCCTTTTTATAGAAAACTGTCAATCAAGTTTAACCAAATTTATATTTTGACAATTTGGGAATTATATTCACTTCTGTATTTGGATGGATGCCGGTACACATCAAGAAAGTTTAGCAAGGATGAATGTTTGGTAACTTCCACTCATTTAGTAATTGACCTTGATGTTCCAAATAGTAGCTATATCGTCAATCTGCAGATTAAACAAAGTGTAATTTTCAGTTTTTGTGTTTTTGCAAATCTGAATTAAGCTTTTTGGACAAGAAGCACATTTGGTTTACAAATGTGTAGAAGGTTTTTGTCCAAAATCACCAAATCTTATAATCACACTTACCTGATTAATAAATTTTAATCACTTCAATAGGGTGCAAAATCATTCAACTTATTTAAGGCACTTTTACTGTTACCAAGCTAAAAACAACAGTTTGGCTTAGCACATTTTTATTTTATGGCCCAATTTAATTACATAACTTACACGAGAACAACACGATTTTAAAGTTTTAAAAATAAATAAAATTTTTTGGATTATTTATTTTTGTTTATTTTTTGTTATTGACATTTCTGATTGCTAGAAATTGCTTAGCCGAATTTTCGGGTAAATTTTGTTAAGTTTTTTTTATTCATATAAAATTAAGCAAATACTTTAAGAAATTACTTTGCTAAAAGTAAATAGTAAAAAGTAATGTCTTATTTTTATTCATACCACCCATTACTTTTTACTATTTACTTTAAGCAAAGTAATTTCTTAAAGTATTTGCTTAATTTTATATGAATAAAAAAAAACTTAAATAAATTTACCCGAAAATTCGGCTAAGTAATTTCTAGCAATCAGAAATGTCAATAACAAAAAAGAAATAATCCAAAAAATTTTATTTATTTTTAAAACTTTAAAATCGTGTTGTTCTCGTGTAAGTTATGTAATTAAATTGGGCCATAAAATAAAAATGTGCTTAGCCAAACTGTTTTTTAGCTTGGTAACAGTTAAAGTGCCTTAAATAAGTTGTATGATTTTGCACCCTATTGAAGTGATTAAAATTTATTGATCAGGTAAGTGTGATTATAAGATTTGGTGATTTTGGACAAAAACCTTCCACACATTTGTAAACGAAATGTGCTTCTTGTCCAAAAAGCTTAGTTCAGATTTGCAAAAACACAAAAACTGAAAATTACACTTTGTTTAATCTGCAGATTGACTATATTGCTACTATTTGGAACATCAAGGACAATTACGAAATAAATGGAAGTTACCAAACATTGATCCTTGCTAAGCTTTCTTGTTGTGTAACGGCATCCAAATGCGGAAGTGAAGATAATTCCCAAATTGTCAAAATATAAATTTGGTTAAACTTGATTGACAGTTTTCTATAAAAAGGGCGATTCTGAGACACTTTTGTAATGCAAAAATCTTAAAGTCAGCAATTTCTTTGATTTTAAGACACTTTTTTTACAAAAAGTCTCAGAATAAGGGTCTTTTTCTTATAGAAAAAGTCTAAGCTTGAGGCATATTTTTTTCAGATTCGGAGACAGTTTTGTTATAGAAACTGTCTTCGATTCTAAGAAATTTTCTTACAATAAATTGTAAGTTTCCAAGACATTTTTTTTTTGTAGAAAAAGTTTTAGATTCTGAGACATTTTTCTTATAGAAAACGTGGCAGATTCTAAGACTTTTTTTTATGGAAAAAGTCTCAAAAAACTCTTTTTTAATAAAAAAAACGCCGCAATATTCCGAGATATTTTTCTTGTAAAAAAAGTCGCAGATTTTGACATTTTTGTTACAGGAAAAGTCGCAGATTCTGAGATATTTTTCTTATCGAAAAAGTCGCAGATTCTGAGATTTTTTTTAAAGAAAAGTCGCTGATTTTGAGACATTTTTCTTATACAAGAAGTTCAAAATTCTGAAATATTTTACTTGTAGAAGAAGTTGCAGATTCTGAGACATTTTTCTTTAAGAAATGTCGCAGATTCTGAGACATTTTTCGTAAAGAAAAGTCGCATATTCTGAGACTTAAGGAAAAAGTCGCTGATTCTGAGACATTTTTCTTAAATAAAATATCGCAGATTCTAGGATATTTTCTTATAGAAAAAGTCACAGAATCTAAGACATTTTTTTATAGAAAAGTCGCAGAATCTGAGACATTATTCTTATAGAAAACAAACTCAGATACTGAGACATTTTTCTCATTAAAAAAGTTGTAGATTCTTAGACATTTTTCTTATAGTAAAAGTTGCAAATTCTAAGACATTTTTCTTATAGGAAAAGTTGAATATTCTAAATAATTTTTTGTTTGTTTAAAAAGTGGAAGGTTCTGAGACATTTTTCTGGTAAAAGAAGTAACAGATTCTGGAAAAAAATTTTAAGAAAAAGTTGAAGTTACTGAGAAATTTTTCTTGAAGAAGAAGTTTCAGATTCTACGTCGTTTTATATATAGATAAAGTCGCTTGTTCTGAATCATTTTCCTTATTCTGCAACATTTTTCTTGCTGAAAAAATCTCGGATTCTGAGACATTTCTCTTAAAGAAGAAATCAGATATTCTGAAACATTTTTCGGAAAAAATGTATCGTTTCTAAGATGTTTTTCTCATAGAAAGGGTCTCAGATTCTGAGCCAAAAATCTGTTTCTGAAACATGTTTCTCATAGGAAACGTTACAGTCTGTGACTCACAGACTCTGTGAAATTTTTCTTTTAGAAAAAGTGTCAGTTTCTAAGACATTTTTTAAATTCCTGCTCATATGCTTTCTATAGTAAACTGTCAATTTTAGGTCCTTTTTCTTTTGAATGTAAAAAATTGAGTTAAATTTGCACATAAATAAAGAGAAAACGCCAAAAATTGCATTTTTATTCTATATTTTTAATATTTCAATAAAGTTTTTACAACCATAGGAAAAATAAATATGTACTGTCTTGAAATGTGTCCTTAAATATTTTAAATTCATAAAGTCTTAAATAAAAGAATAATCCTCGCCACAACTTATTATTAGTGTGGCCTAAAATATTTGTCCAACCAATGGGACTTATTTATATTGCTTGTGTAGGGTGAAAAAATTAAAGTGAATTAAATGCATTTAATGATAGGAAAAAATTTAAATATTCATTTATTTGTTTATGTTTTTTGTTTTTATATTTATACAATTTAGAAAATTCCGCTAAATTCCTATTTTCCGCGAAATTTAAGATTCTTAGTCTACTCTAGAGCAGACTAAATTTTTTTGAGTAAATACTTGAATTTTTTGCTTTTATTCCTATCAAATCAAGTATTTACTTTTTCGTGCTGAGTCTTTGCTTTGTTTATTTTTTTGGAATACTAAATCAAGTAATTTCTTAAAATCAAAATAATTTAGCAAACCGTATAAGCATTTAGTAAATGCTAGTTTTTATTCATACCACCCAATCTCTCTATAGAAAATTTCTGAAACACAATTTTTTTTATAAAAAATTTCTGAAAGACAATTTTTCTATAGAAAATTTCTAAAAGACAATTTTTCTATAGGAAATTTCTCAAAGACAATTTTTTTATAGCAAATTTTTCAAAAAGGTAATTTTTCTATAAAAAATTTCTGAAAATTTTCATGATGAAATTTTTTCTAAATGAAAAATTTTATAGAAAATTTTTCAAGGGCAAATTTTCTATAGAAAATTTCTGAAAGACAATTTTTCTATAGAAAATTTCTGAGAGACAATTTTTCAATAGAAATTTTCTGAAAGACAATTTTTCTATAGAAAATTTCTGAAAGACAATTTTTCTATAGAAAATTTTTTTCTATAGAAAATTGCTCAAAGACAATTTTTTTTATAGCAAATTTCTTAAGGCGTGATTAGACGAGAGAGAATTCCCCTAGATTTAAAGTAAAAGAGAAATTTTTCAACAACAAATTTCACAAAACCAATTTTTAAATAGAAAGTTTCTCAACGACAATTTTTCTTTTGCAAATTTATAGAAGACAATTATTCTGTAGAAAATTTTTCAAAGACAATTCTTCTTTATTAAGTTTTTTTTTTTTTTTTTTTCAAGAAATTTTCAATAGAAAATTTGTCTTTCAGAAATTTTCTTTAGAAGAATTGGGTTTCATAAGTTTTCTATAGAAGATTGTCTTTCAAAATTTTTTTTTTTTTAAAAATGTCTTTGAAAAATTTATATTAATTGTCTTTGAAAAATTCTTTATAGAAAAATTGCTTTTGTGGAATTTGTTATTGAAAAATTTTCTGAGAAATCGTCTTTCAGACATTTTCTATAAAAAACAATTGTCTTTAAGAAATTTTCTATAGAAAAATTGTCTGAGAAATTTTGTATAGAAAATTGTCTTTAAAAAATTTTTATAGAAAAATTGTCTTTGAGAAATTTTCTATAGGAAAATTGTCTTTTAGAAATTTGTTATAGGAAAATTGTCTTTTAGAAATTTTCTTAGAAAAACTGTCTTTGAGAAAGTTCTTATAAAAAATTGTCTTGAAGAAATTATCTACAGAAGAATTGTCTTTAAGAAAGTTTGTATAAAACAAAATTGTCTTTGAGAAAGTTTCTATAGAAAAATTGTCAGAGAAATTTTCTATAGAAAAATTGTGTGAGAAATTTTCTATAGAAAAATTGTCTGAGAAATTTTCTATAGAAAAATTGTCTTTAAGAAATTTTCTATAAAAGGATAGTGATTCAGAAATTTTTTGTCGTAGAACGGTGTTTCAGAAATTTTCTATAGGAGAATTGTTTTTAAGAAATGTTCTATAGAAAAATTGTATTTGAGAAATTTTCTATAGAAGAATTGTCTTTTAGATACTTTCTATAGAAGAATTGGCGTTTAGAAATTTTCTATAGAAAAATTGTCTTTCACAAAGTTTTTATGGAACAATTGTCTTTGAGAAATTTTCTATAGAAAAATTATCTTTGAGAAATTTTCTATAACAGAACTGTCTTTGAAAATTTCTCAAAGACAATTTTCTATATAGGGTATTATACCCTATTCACACGTACAGTTTTAAACCGTTTTTAGCAGCAATGTTTTTAGTACTTTCTTTATTCAATTACAGTATATTGACATAAAAGGCTAAAAATAATTGCTAAAAACGGTTTAAAACTATAAGTTTGAATAGGGTATTATACCCTATTCACACGTACAGTTTTTAATCGTATTTAGCAGCAATATTTTTAGCACTTTCTATTACAGTATATTGACAGAAAATGCTAAAAATAACACTGTAAGTAGGTGAAAATGACACACCAAAACGCCGAGACACGTCAACCTAATTTTGGGTCGTAGAATCCAGTGGTGTACCCCGTTTTGAAAAGTTAGCTCAAAATCCCGAGATATTTCGATTTTAAATTTGTAGTAGATTTAGGGCGATTTTTCATTTTATTTGAATGAAAAAACTTAAAAAAATTGTTAAAAACTTGTTATTTACCAAAATTTTTATCTAGGAAATAATGGACGTCCATTTTCAATCGGACATCCAGCAATACTTGCTCCTATTTTGATGAATTTTATAAATTTTTTTTTTGTATTTATTCAATTTTTACTCTTAAATTTGAAATAAATTCGAAATATTTCGTTATTTTGAGCTAACTTTTTAAAACGGAGTATACCACTGGATTCTATGACCCAAAAATAAGTTGGGGTGTCTCGGCGTTTTTGTGTGTCATTTTAAAAGTTTAAATTTTACTTACAGTGTAATTGCTAAAAACGTTTTAAAACTGTAAGTGTGAATAGGGTATTACACAGTTATATTTTGGTCATTTCTACCAACTTTCTATCGTGTAAACGTATTTTTACTATCTCTTGGGCAAAATATCACCCCATTGCTTGTTGGGTTCCATAACCATTTCACTCACTTGTTTCCATCGTCACTCACTCGAATTAAAATTATTTTGTTAATCTCTGTATCACCCTGCTAAATGAAACACCTTGTTAAAACTGCTTGCAACAAATTAGTTGGTTTGCTTTGTGTCTCCGTTTTTTGGTTTTCATTCATTGGTATTTATTTGCATTTAAAAGAAAGGCAGCAAAAAGCGATTTGCGGAAAATAAGTACAGAAAAATAGAAAAAATATTAAATTAAGCAAAAAAAAGTAATTTAATTATATACAAAAAAGAAAATAGTAAATTAAATTATGGAAAAGTGAAGTGTTTTAAAGCAGGAAAAAAGTTATTGATAAAAAAAAAAGAAATATAAAAAAGTTACCAAATCAAAAAAAAGCAGGTAACATAAAAAATTGGAAAAAAAAGTTTGCAAGTGTTTGTAATAAAAAGCAAAAGAAAAAAATTAGTGAATGGCTTGATTGAAAAGAATCTCAAGCAAAAGAAAAGAAGTTACGCAAAAAATAGTTGCATTAAATTACAAGCAGCAAACAACTAAAGTGAAGTAATATAATTAAAAGAAATAAAACAGGAAAAACTTAACAAAAGCCTGCACCCAAACAACGAAGCAGCAGCCAGCAGCGTAACGACCAACGAATAAGGGGCAGCTTTTGTTTCAAAGCAAGTGTTTGGTATTTGGCTAATTGCCTTTGATTCTTTTTTTTGCATTAAAATAAAAAAACGTATTGCGGTTGGAGAACAAAAAAGCAAAAATCAAAAGAATAATGGGTGACTCCGTTACTTTAGCTAATGCTGGACCTCGTGTTGTTACCATTTATAAAACGGAAACGGGTTTCGGTTTCAATGTACGTGGTCAGGTATCCGAGGGTGGTCAATTACGTTCCATTAATGGCGAACTATACGCCCCTTTGCAGCATGTTAGTGCCGTATTGGAAAATGGTGCTGCTGAAAAAGCTGGCATTAAGAAAGGCGATCGTATATTGGAAGTGTAAGTTTAAAAAAAAAACACAGACATAAAGCATTTATAATCTTAAGATTAAAACAAAATGTTTTTTATTTTATTTGAAACCTTTTAAATGTGGGTGTTAGCAGTGTTAGTTGTAATTAAATACATTATTTTTTGTATTTTCTTAGTTATTATTGTTTTTTGCTGTTGTTTTATTTTGGTTAAAGAGATGATAGCGACAATTTCATAATGTGGTACCAAAGAGCATTTGGAAAAGTACTTTTTGGAGCTTTCATTGGGTTAGAATTTTATGAATAAATATTCTCAAAATCTGTATATAGAAAAACTCTTCTCAGATTATAAGACATTTTTCCTATAGTAAAAGTCTTAGATTCTGAGACATTTTTCCTATAGAAAAAGTCTCAGATTCTGCGACATTTTTCCTATAGAAAAAGTCTCAGATTCTGAGACATTTTTCCTATACAAAAAGTCTCATTTTTCCAATAGAAAAAGTCTTAGATTCTTAGTCATTTCTTCTATAGAAAAAGTCTCAGATTTTGAGACATTTTTCTTATAGAAAAAGTCTCATGGTGTTTTCTTTTCTGGCAAAAGATGTGCCTTTTTTTTGCATTTCGCCCCCAAATTTATGTTTTTGTGTTCTTTTCTAAAAAATGTCAACCATTATAAAGAATATCGTGTTCTTTTCTAAAAATGTCTGCCCTATAAAGTGCAAAAAAGTTGCACTTTTTACCCCGTAAAAAATCACGGGGTTGAAATTGCCTTATACAACAGCTGACTTTTTCTGTGTTGTTTTCTCAAAACAGCTGTTAAAAAAATACAGGGCAGAGTATTGCTGTATGTTGTGTTCTATTCCAATCAAATAAATGCAAATTTTTGAAGGTGTGAGTTAAACATTTTAAAAATGTATGCACTAAAAAGGCAAACATTTTTATTCAGAAAAGAAAACACCATCAGATTCTGTGACATTTTTCTTATAGAAAAAGTATCAGATTCTGTGACATTTTTCTTATAGAAAAAGTCTCAGATTCTGTGACATTTTTCCTATAGAAAAAGTCTCAGATTCTGAGACATTTTTCCTATAGAAAAAGTCTCAGATTCTGAGACATTTTTCTTATAGAAAAAGTCTCAGATTCTGAGACATTTTTCCTATAGAAAAAGTCTCAGATTCTAAGACATTTTTCTTATAGAAAAAGTCTCGGATTCTGAGATATTTTTCTTATAGAAAAAGTCCCAGATTCTAAGACATTTTTCTTATAGAAAAAGTCTCAGATTCTGAGATATTTTTCCTCTCGAAAAAGTCTCAGATTCTGAGACATTTTTCTTAAAGAAAAAGTTTCAGATTCTCAGACATTTTTCTTATAGAAGAAGTCTCAGATTCTGAGACATTTTTCTTATAGAAAAAGTCTCAGATTCTGAGACATTTTTCTTATAGAAAAAGTTTCAGATTCTGAGACATTTTTCTTATAGAAAAAGTCTCAGATTCTAAGACATTTTTCTTATAGAAAAAGTCTCAGATTCTGAGACATTTTTCTTATAGAAAAAGTCTCAGATTCTGAGACATTTTTCTTATAGAAAAAGTCTCAGATTCTGAGACAATTTTCTTATAGAAAAAGTCTCAGATTCTGAGACATTTTTCTTATAGAAAAAGTCTCAGATTCTGAGACATTTTTCTTATAGAAAAAGTATCAGATTCTGAGACATTTTTCTTATAGAAAAAGTCTCAGATTCTGAGACATTTTTCTTATAGAAAAAGTCTCAGATTCTGAGACATTTTTCTTATGAAAAAGTCTCAGATTCTGAGTCATTTTTCTTATAGAAAAAGTCTCAGATTCTGAGTCATTTTTCTTATAGAAAAAGTCTCAGATTCTGAGACATTTTTCTTATAGAAAAAGTCTCAGATTCTGAGACATTTTTCATAAAGAAAAAGTCTCAGATTCTGAAACATTTTTCCTGTAGAAAAAGTTTAGATTCTGAAACATTTTTCCTGTAGAAAAAGTTTAGATTCTGAAACATTTTTCCTATAGAAAAAGTCTCAGATTCTTAGACAATTTTCCTATAGAAAAAGTCTCAGATTCTGAGACATTTTTCCTATAGAAAAATTTTCAAATTCTGAGACATTTTTCCTATAGAAAAAGTCTCAGATTCTGAGACATTTTTCCTATAGAAAAAGTCTCAGATTCTGAGTCTCAGATTCTGAGACATTTTTCCTATAGAAAAAGTCTCAGATTCTGAGACATTTTTCCTATATAGAAAAAGTCTCAGATTCTGAGACATTTTTCCTATAGGAAAAGTCTCAGATTCTAAGACATTTTTCCTATAGAAAAAGTTTTAGATTCATATAGAAAAATTGTCACCAAATGACAATTGTTCCAACTATATCATTTCCAATTTGTATTGTGTATATAAATCCATAATAATACGTCATCACTGTCATCGTTTGTTGTTTTTTTTTTTTGTTTAAAAGAGTACGAGTAGGCTACCAAAAATATAAAAACCTTCTCATTCCATTCTCTATTGTAGGCCCACCACATATGTATAAAACTTTACCAAAATTTTAGGTTTCCGCTTAAATAGTTAAATATAAAAAATACCGTATGACCTGTTTTTACTTCATTTTAAACGCCCCACACCAGTGTTCCAAGCCGATGCCAAATTTTCGGCGGCGGCGGCTTGACAATTTTAGGTCGGCGGCGGCGGCTTTGAAAAAATAAAATCGGCGGCGGCTAATTTATCGGCTCGATTGCATTTGTAATAATTTTTTTAAATACGTTTCTTTAAAAATGTTTTTTAATAGACTTTTATTGCATAAAACGTATTTAAAATCAATTATATATATTTTTGGCAAATAAATAAGAACTTATTTAAAAAGCCCTTGTGTTAAAATACAAATTAAGTTTTTTTTTTTTAAATTCCTGAAATAGAAACCGTTTTAACGTTTTTTATAGAACAAATTTTTAAATGAGGCTTGAATCAAGTCTACACTGTTCACCAAAAACCTATTTTGGTTTGAATTTGTTTTTAAGAAAATTATCAAAACTTTGGTATTATCATGCTGGCGTGACCACAATTTTCGACCAACCCACTGACTTTGTCCGTCTGTCTGATTAAAGTAGAGATGGGCACATGAGAAGATTAAAGCGTGATTAACGCGTGAGTGTGAATGAATTCAATTTTACTCACGTGATTGTGTGTTTAAAAAATAGCGTGAGTGAGTGTGAGTAAGTCGAATTTTTTGCGTAAGTTTGCGTTATTTATTTTCTTTTCATATTTCCTTTCGCACCCAAAAAAGGAACAAAAAAATTTTAAATTTGGCTAAAATTAAGATTTCGTCCCGAAAAAGCAAAAACAAAATTGTAAAATTCCGCTGAAATTTAAATTTTAGTTTTTGAATTTTTTTTTGTATAAATCGCTCCTTTACTTGTATAGTGTCACAACTCAGAATATTTGATTTTGCAGAAAACACGTTTAAAGTTTACTATTGAAACTAGTTTTTAATTAAAAAAGGCCGGTACATAGAAAATGTAATAATGGCGTGTACTCTTCTCAAACGGTGAGTTTAAAAGATATTAATACGAATTTTTGACACAATATAAAGCACGATATAACGAATAATTCTGCATCATTAACTCAAAAAACGCATTTTTTGAGTTATGACACTATACAAGTAAAGGAGCGAAATGTGTGAGCAGTGATGCCAACTTAGTGCTTTTGGCACTATTTATGGTGCTTTTTGATGCCTCAAAACGCCAAAAATTTGTCAATAGTGCAAACTAATGGAGCTTTCTTTTCTGGAAAAAAATTTCCCACTTTCTGCACTTGTTTTCTTTAATGACTCTTTGTGCACAGTTATGTACAGTAAATATAGACATGTTTGGTACCAAATAAAGGTATTTTCAAGACCAATCTAATGCTTAATCAAGCATTTTAAAACAATACTCAGTTTTTGATCTGATCAGATAAATGTAAAAAATTATGGGTTTTTGATATTTTGTTGAATAAAACAAGCGTGTTTCGACATTTTCTTATAAACACAATATAAAACTCGACAATACCTTTCTTTTGGTACCAAACATGTCTATACTTACTGTTCATTACTGTGCACAAAAAGTCATCAAAGAAAAAAGTGCAGAAAGTGCGACATAGCGCCGTAAGAAAAATCACTAATTTTGTGCTTTTTTCAATTTTTCGTTGGTGCTTTTAGTGCTTTTTACAATCATTAAAAAGAACCAATTTAGGGGGTAAGACCTAAAAAATGTTTTTTCTGGGCACTCTAATACACACATTTAGTATTTTTAGTATTAAAAAATTTCTAAGTCGGCAGAATTTTAAGCCGATGCGAGCCGATAAAAACGGCGGCGGCTTAAAATGTCAAAATTAGCCGGCGGCGGCGCGCCGCCGATTTTGAGCCGATCGGCTTGGAACACTGCCCCACACCCCATCTACCAACCCAACCCTATTCCTTTACAATCTCACAATATACTATTCATATTTTGTTATGAGGGGTTGCTGTTGCCTTAGTTATGTGTGTGTTTGGAAATGTCCCTTTTCAAAATCACTCACAATTATGTTGTGTTGTGTTTGACTTAAACCGTTTGTAATTCCCAAATAATACATTTCACATTTTTATAATAATATTTTTCTACGTTTTGTGTGTTTCTTTTGGACAATTTTACTAACAATCGTAGATACTATGTTGGCAGCAGACAGTCGCGCGTCATATACATATAACACCGCCCTTTCTTGTTTTCCTTTTATTCTTTTAGCATAAGTATCCTATCCCCAACAAGCCCAATTAACATTTTCACATATTTTATGTTTTCTACTAAAGGGTACATTCCACTAAGTCTGTAAAGAATTGGAAACATTCGGGAGGCTAACATAACTCTGTTAACTAATTAACAGTTATGTTATTATACACTCCAACCACAGTATGCAACGAAATATCGGTCTAGAACCCCATATTTCGTTGCATACTGATCAATACATATGTTATTGATCGATTCTACGACATTCTAACGATGTCCGCCTGCCCGTCCGCCTGTGGAGATTATGATAAAGTTTAAAATAATATAGCTAGACTCCTGAAGTTTAGCTCAATTATATTTTATTGTGATAGGCTGGTTAAGTTCGGTGATAAGCAAAATCGGGCTAGGAGGAAAAAGTTTTCCCTTGAAGTACTATAATAACCTTTAAAAAACTCCAATTATTTACAGTTTTTTTTATACTTTTATTAAGCAAATGAAACATTTTTAAGGCAAAAAAGTTCGATGGGATTAGAAAATACCTGTTTTTTTTTTTCTTACCCGCCCCCATTTATGGGCGTGTATATTAAAAATGTATTTTAAATAATGATACAATTGTATTATTTGAGCTCAAAAAACATAATAAAAAAATAAATGTAAACATTTATCAATAGGGGAAAGATGTCCCCCAATAACACCACCGCAATTTTTTTTTTTAATTTTACCATGTTGGAGGGTTTAAAAAGATTCCGCCCATCCGAATTAAATACTCTCACTTGTTTGTTATAAAATTAAAACAGTTGCTGATATCTCTTAATTATTTATTGTATATTTTATTATACTGCAATTTGATGCAATATTTTATTTTTTGTTGTTTATATGTTTTATTTAAAAATAAATAGCTGTAAGGTAAGATTATATGCAAATTATATGTGAAATAATATAGTGCAATAACCTTATTAGAAAAAAAGTCAAATTCGACCTTGACAAATATCTTAATGACATCCATAATATAAAAAAAGATTTTTGCAAAAAAAATTTATTTAAAAATTAAATTTTGTATAATAAAATGATTTAAACAACAAAGATATTTGGTAAATTTTTTTTTTGTAAAATAAAATTTTCGCTGCAAAAAAAAAATGTGAAAAAAATATTTGGAAAACTTTTTTGTTCTTATCTAATGTAGTACAGTATACAATTCAGTTTGCATGTGTCGGCTGCAACCGAATTAAAGCTTGTTGTATTTTTAGGTTATGTTGAATGTTCCGCAAATTTCGATTTAGTCGTAAAGGAGGGAAATAGAGGCTTCTTCTTCTTACTCCAATTGTAGAAGATTTTCAAACCGAATACAAATAAACATATCCTAGGGAAATGTCAAGTCAAAGTCAAAGCAGCATTATTTGATTAAAATTTTTAGTCAGACTATTTTTGGGCTTACCATTAGGCCATCGATTTGCCTGAAACTTAATATATATATAAAAGTGACGATTTAAAAGTTAGGTTGTCTTGGCTTATCGCCCATATCGGGGATTTAGGGGTTAAAAAAATTAGTTAAAAATTGAATTTTTTTTTTATTTTTGAGCTATTTCTTCTTAAAAAACTTTGTGATATTTTTTTTTGAACATATGGGAGTTGTAAGTTCTAATCGCGGCTAAAGTACGCCTTTTTAAAGAAGATGGAAGAGGAAATATTGTTTATTAATATTTCACTTGAATCTGTTAATTTTATTTTATTTTATTTTTATTTCAAACTAGCTGTTTCGCACCCGGCGTTGCCCGGGTTGAAAAAAATTTTATATAATGAATAACAGTTTGTAATGCCCTATGGTTGCATCCTCGGTTAGCACCACATCTGGTGAAAATTTCAATTTCGCATTACTTTACACCACCTCTGTCCGATCGTGCGCTGATATGACCCATTATTCCCGCCTTGACTTATATTATTTTATTATTAACAAATAAAACAACATTTTATTAGTGGAAATAAACAAAAATATGTCTTTATTATCAGACTTCAAGTTTAAGACAATTTTACAATATTCTTTAAAATTATAATGTACACATAAAATATACTCTAAACTCCAAAGTGAGTAGTTTATATATTAATTATAGGGAAAGGGAAACAGATAAGCGGAAAGGGAAGAGTAACTTTAGTTTAATGAGCACAACAAATTAGATATAATATAAATAGAGAAAGAGAGAATAAGAGAGTAAACGATAATGTTATATTAGTAAATAGGAAAGGGAAACAATAAACGGAAAGGGAAAACGAACTCCACTCAAATACTGAAAGAGTTAAATAATAATTATAATATGAGAGAGTGAGATACTAAGAGAGAGGTAAACATATTAATAGGGAGGTTCACTATTATTATGTAACTCCCCCACCCTTTGATTGCACATTACTCCTGGAATGTGATACAATATTCAATAATAGGAGTATTATAAAAATAAATTTTAAAAATAATATATAAAGTAGGTATATTTTAAAAGTAGTAATACAGATTTAATTATAAATAAAAATATTGAAAATAAGTATAAAAATATATGTATTGAACAAATTTTCTTTTATAAACATTTTATAAACACATTTAATATTTTACAAATTCAAAGATGTTTAAACAAATTATTACTTTTATCGATAAGCGAAAATTTTATAACATGTATTACAATTTAGGTTCAATTTAAAATTTCTTTAATATTTTCCTTTTCTAAACAAATTTGTTTTCATGATTTAAATTTCAGTAAAAATATAATAGTATTTATCTTTCTCCCATTACTGTTTTTTCCTCTGTATTTTCTTTCTCCTTTTCCCAATTTAAAATAAAAAATACAAATTATTCTTTACCTATTTTTTTAAGTTCTTACTCTTTTAATATCAATTTTTTTCCTTTAATAAAATCTATAAAGTAAAATTAATGAATTAGTATAAAAAACAATATTTATTTATATATATCTTATATTTAACCTTAACTTATTTTCCCTATGTTTTAAATTTCCTAAACTCCTTCCAAAATAACCTCTTTCTAATTTTACTTGAACATCCAAAATCGTTTTCACCAGTAAAACTTTTAATTTTCCCTGTATAATATTTATTTTGATGACCATTAAAATTATTCTTTACTTTAAAATTTAATTTTATTCCAGAATATTTTCCCCGATTTTTATTTTCCTTCCTAAAACTACTATTGTATTTCCTAATTTTTAACATCCTATCTTTCAGATATTTTCCAAATTCAATTTTATTCTCCCGATCGGTTTCATCCTCTAAAGCTATATTTATTTCATCTTCTTTAAAATCATTAATATTTTCATTTATATTCTCCTTTTTAAAATTTTCACTGTATTTTCCAATTTTCAACCTCCGATCTTCTAGATACTTTCCAAATTCAATTTCATTCTCCTGATCAGTTTCATCCTTTAAATTTATATTTATCTCATCTTCCTTAAAATCATTTATATATTTCCTTTTAAAATTTTTATTGAATTTTCTAATTTTTAACTTCCGATCTTTCTGATATTTTCCAAATTTAATTTTATTCTCCTGATTAGTTTCATTCTTTAAATCTGTATTTATTCCATCGTCTCTAATATCATTTTCTACACATGTAATTTCGTTTAATCTAATAAATGAATTAATGTCGTCATTCCTTTCAATAAAAAGATTGTCTAATAGCAAATTACCATCAGAGTCTTCAGAATCGTAAATAAAAATTTCCCCACTAGTCTTCTCACATAAATCACGAACATCATCGTGTAAAAATTGCATGTCTGTATCTAAAATATTATCCGAATCTAAACTATCTTCAACTAAAGTTTCATTTCCGATATTACTGTGATCATCAATACCATTATCTTCATCCTTATTAAAATATTTACTAAAACTCTCAGATCGAGTACTATACAATTTTCCATCACCAAGATTATCTAATTCAGAGAAATAATTTGTATCATCTAAGGCAAAATATTCATTATTAATATTCCTATAAAAGTATCCTGAATCTATTAAAATTAATTTAGCCTGTAATAAAGAATATGGATTTCTGTCATGAAGTACCAATTTCGGTCTGTCAGGTAATTTCTCTATGAATATCCCTAATACCATTCTCTCGTTACTTTTACAACAACTCCATTGTCCATTAGTATCAAAACTATTCTTTATATTCAGTTTAGTCAAAAGTCCCAAAATATCTTCATAAAAATTTTCGATAGTGTCTATGCACTCAACTCTCCTAATTTTTTCTACTATAGAATCATTACTCTCTGAGATATTGCAATTCTCTTTTAAAATAACCTTAAGCTCCTCCCACTTTGAGGGATTTCCATTATTCATTAAAGCTATATTCGCCTTGCCAACCACCTTTTCCCTAACTTTCGACTCAAAAATAGTTAACTGAGCAGCGTCAACATACTTACGCAGCTCGTCTATATGTGCAAAAAATAAAAACATTTCCTCTGGTCTCCCATCGAATTGTGGAACATCTGCTACTAAGCTCAATGCGTTAAGTGTCGCCATGTTAAAACTTTTTCTCTGTTCGCTCCTCTGGAGTATAATTTTTTTTTCAGAATGAGTTTTTTTCTTCAAGTTTGTTTTTGATGTGTTGCTACGTAGAACTCCGAATGTGTTTAAGTTTGTTGTTTTTTAGATGCTCCCAATAAAGGCAAATGTTGTTGTTAGGTATTTTTGTTGTTGTTGTTTTAATTTAACTTTATTTGTTGTTGTTATTTTTATTTATTTTAGCTCTTTGTCTTTATTTTCTCTAACTCCCCTAAATTTTTGGATTTTGAAAATTCAAGGTCGTTATATTTAACATTTTAGTTTCTTTTTCGGTTTTGCTTTTTTTCCGAAGTACAGTCTAATCTTTTTTTTCGTAGTTCTTCTTTAAATAAAAATCACTTTATTGTTTTCGTATGTTTTTGTTTCTTCACTTTAGTTTTTTTTTCGATTGTTCTAGTTCTTTTCCATATAGATTTTTTTTTTTTTCTTTTTTTTTTTTTTTTTTTAATTGTAGATAAAATATAAAATTTTAAATTTATTAACACATTAGAAATTTTTTTAATTATTTTTCTAATTAAGTGTCTTCTGTTATTTTTACGTGGCTTTTGCACTTTTTACTAATAAATGAATTAAACATCTTTTATTTTTATTTAGTTTTAAATATAATTACACTTTGTAAAAATTAACTTTCACTGTAACTTTTTTTATTTTAAATTTTAATTTGGTAAAAACGATTTAAAGTTTTTCCGGTTTAAGAAAAATGATTTAAAATTTTTCTTTAATTTTGCAGGATCCTACCGACTGCGCCACTTATATTATTTTATTATTAACAAATAAAACAACATTTTATTAGTGGAAATAAACAAAAATATGTCTTTATTATCAGACTTCAAGTTTAAGACAATTTTACAATATTCTTTAAAATTATAATGTACACATAAAATATACTCTAAACTCCAAAGTGAGTAGTTTATATATTAATTATAGGGAAAGGGAAACAGATAAGCGGAAAGGGAAGAGTAACTTTAGTTTAATGAGCACAACAAATTAGATATAATATAAATAGAGAAAGAGAGAATAAGAGAGTAAACGATAATGTTATATTAGTAAATAGGAAAGGGAAACAATAAACGGAAAGGGAAAACGAACTCCACTCAAATACTGAAAGAGTTAAATAATAATTATAATATGAGAGAGTGAGATACTAAGAGAGAGGTAAACATATTAATAGGGAGGTTCACTATTATTATGTAACTCTTGTTTAGTACTCGACGTTTAAGTGTGATAACCGAATAGGCAGAAATATCTTTCAATATATTATAAATGGGTGTAGAAATTTACGTCCCTTTGTTTGATCGCACACTGATATGGGCCCGCATCTGTTAGTCAGTTATTAAAAATTGGCTCAGCCGTTTTTGAAATAACTTTCAATGTAATACAAAAGAGCGTGGGATTTTACTCCCCTTTCTCAAATTACGGATATATTATAAATGGGTGTAGAAATTTACGTCCCTTTGTTTGATCGCACACTGATATGGGCCCGCATCTGTTAGTCAGTTATTAAAAATTGGCTCAGCCGTTTTTGAAATAACTTTCAATGTAATACAAAAGAGCGTGGGATTTTACTCCCCTTTCTCAAATTACGGAACTGGCAGAAATAACTTTCAATGTAATAAAAAGGGGCGTGGACTTTTACGCCCATCCGTCAGAGCGCCCTCCTATTATAAAATATAGTGCCCGCCTGGGTTAGTACTATGTGTGGTGAAATTTTCATTAAAATCGGTTCCGATGTTTAAGCGTGATTACGGGACAGGTAGAAATAACTTTCAATGAAGTACAAAGGGGCGTGGCATTTCCGCCCCTTTGTGTGATCGCCGCCCTATTATGAAATATATTTCCCGCTTACATTAGTACTGTATGTGGTGAACATTTCTTTAAAATCGGTTCAGCCGTTTAAGTGTAATTGCTGAAAAGGCAGAAATAATATTCAATATAATACAAAGGGGCGTGGCATTTGGCAGATCGGTCTCTCTTATGGCCTATAGTTTCCGTCTCGGTTAGTACTATCTGTGGTGAAGATTTCATGTAAATCGGTTCAGCCGTTTATCCTTGATTGTGGACAGACAGACAGAAAAACCAAAGAATGCCACGCCCCTTTGTAAGGATCTTATATTTACAAAAAGTGGGAATAAAAATAGGCGTGGCTTCCAATCAAGATGCGGGATGGCATATATTTCTTTTCAAAAAACTCCCTATTACGCCCATGTTTATCGGTAACAAACATCCAAATATAGTACAACAACCAAATATATTGGAAAATCTGAAATTCACAAAAAGTGGGCGTAAAAGGAGGCGGGGCATCCAATCGAGATGCCATTGGTGCCAGTTTTCATTCCAGGAAACGTACTATATACATGCCAAATTTCATTTGAATCGGTTCAGTAGTTTTTTTCTGAAAGCGACACAAACAAACAAACAAACTACATGTCATTTTTATATAAGGATATAAGGATTTAAGAACCAAGCCTTTAAGGCCAAATATGGTTCAAATACTACTCCATTATCAATAATTACAAAATAAGAAAAAAAAAAGTTATTTTTTAATAAACAATTTCTTAAAACTAAAAAGTTATATAATTAACCTAAATACTAAAGGCCCTAACTAGCTGATAACAGAAATTTATATAAAAAATTATATGGTGAAGTGTGGAGGGGGGGGGGGGGTAAATTAATCAATTAAAGAGCATCAAAATGTTGTTTAAGTCTACGCTTAAAGGTGGTATCTGTGAATTGAAATAATTTTAAATTTATGGGTAGGATGTTCCACACCCTAGTTATACGTACATGAAAAGATCTTTCATATATAGATGAGGATATACGATGGCATATTATCTGAGGGTTTCTACTTGATCTAGAAAATCTAAAATCATCTCTAATGTACTCGGGACAGTTTCGCATAACGACTTTTCAAAAAAGTAACAAAATTCTCAATTTGATAAAATTCTCAAAAGAAAACCCAACAAAGTCCTTTACAAAGGGAGACACATGATCCCTTAATCCTAGTTTGTAAATATATCTAATAATACGGTTAAAAGTAAGATGCAGTCTTCTTAAGACAACGCTGTTGGTACCTGAAAATACTTCCATAGCATAAATAATCTGCGACATGAGCAGTGAACTGGCAACATGCTTTCTCACGCGAAGAGGCAAATATAAATCTAATGAATATAACCGTCTAATGGTACTATTAACACGGGAACATATGTGATCAACATGTTTTGAGAAACTCAAATTATTATCTATAAAAACGCCTAAACATTTCATTTCAGAAACGAAACTTAGCCTCACATTATCCAACGATAAATTTAAGTCATTCGAATCTAAACCAAAACACATTGCCCTAGTTTTACCAGGATTAATATTCAACCCATTCTCCCGCATCCACAGACTGATTTGGCTAAGAAAAAAGTCAATGTTGGCTTTCAACACATCTAAAAATTGTCTATCTGATGAAAACAAAATCTGAACATCATCAGCATATAAAAATGTCTCAATTGAGTTATTATCAAAACTATTAACAAAATCATTCAGGTACATCATAAACAAAATGGGGCCAATTACTGATCCCTGAGGTACACCACTAGTAACCTCCAAGGTCAATGACTCCCTACCACCAACTGATACAAACTGCGATCGGTCACGGAGATACGACTGCACCAGCTTACAGGCTGATTTAGAAAAATTATACATACTACATAATTTGGTCACCAACTTTGAATGTAAAACTTTATCAAACGCTTTCGATAAATCTAATGAAATCAGCACACTACATTTCTTGTCATTCAGCTTTTGTCTAATTGAATCAGTTAGTCCAACCAAAAGAGTGGTTGTACTATTATTTTGCCTGAAGCCTGACTGATGTGAGTGAATCAAATTATTACGATTAATAAAGCCTAACATCTGATCTTTTAAAATGTGTTCCACAACTTTCGAAAGTATAGGTATCATAGAAATCGGACGTAAATTATCCAAAGCATTTGAATTTCCCTCTTTCTTAATCGGGACTACGCGTGCTATTTTCCAAGATCTGGGATATCTGGAAGTCAAAAAAATTGTATTAATAATGTGAGTGAGTGGCATACAAATGTAAGGAAAGATTATTTTGACAAATTTAAGCGGTATACTGTCATGACCAGCGGCATTCGAACGAATTTTACAAAGTGCTGAATACACCTCACTCCCATTTATGCCTTGAAAAGAAAAAGAATTCTCATTAACAAAGTTACAATCATCTAAAAAATCACTTGTTGCCTCATATGACTGGTTTGAAATAAAATAAGTAAAAAAGTTAAATTCGGCCTTGCCGAATGTAGTGATACCCTCCACAATTTCAAAAAGATTATTGCAAACAACTTTATTTAAATGGAAATTACTTTTGAAAAAAAAAAAAAATTGAAAAAAATTTCCGCGAAAAAAAAATTTTGGTAAAAATAAAATCCGCGATTTTTTTTTTTTTTTTGTCAAAAAATATGTTCGTTCTTGTTTAAATACCATTTGGCGTCCAATTATGTTCACATATGTCAACC
Source organism: Pegoplata infirma (assembly GCA_963921195.1). Lineage (NCBI taxonomy): Eukaryota > Metazoa > Arthropoda > Insecta > Diptera > Anthomyiidae > Pegoplata > Pegoplata infirma. Next base: position 85,832,865 of record OY992540.1, read on the forward strand.
AGAAGCCGAATTAAATCATTTTGTATTTTTAGGTTATGTTGAATGTACTGAAATTTTTGAGGTGTGCTTACATTTTCGTTCATAACTTTTGAACCGCTGAACCGATATCGCTCAAATGCAATACCAAACTTCTCGGGAGAACTTCCAATATATATGTTAAGTTTCAGTCATCTCTGTGCAATATTTTGTCCGCGAGAGCATTTTCAACAGACAGACAGACGGACATACGGACAGATGGACAGACGGACATCGCTAGAATGTCTTAAAATCGATCGGGCATCATGAATATATATACTTTATGGGGTCCCAGACCGATATTTCGATGAGTTACAAACGGAATGACAAACTTATATATACCCTCTATCACCAAGTGGAGGGTATAAAAATCATTTATAATTTGCTTGTATTTTCTTGTGTCAACAGAGCGTATGACGAATATTTATGCAATTAATATTACTCATTCGCAACTTTAAAACAAAGAAATACAAGCAACCCGAGTAAAAATTTTGATATGGCACCATATCATTTTAGATCTGGATTAATATATAATCAGATCTGATTAGATCCGGAAATTGACCCGATCTAATTATATCAGTTTAGATCAGATCTGATATAATCTGATCAAATTAGACCTGGATGGATCCGACATTTGTCCCTTATATAATCTGATCTAATTAGATCACATTTGATCAGAACTGATATATTAAGATGTGGTACAAATATCTAAAAAAAATTTAAAAGCGTAATTTTTTTAAAATAATCATTGAATTTTATTGACTTAAAAAAATTATAAATTTAATATAACAGACATCATTTAAAATAGCGTATTAGTAAAAAAAAAAAATAATGAAAATCCAATTAAAGAAATGTAAAAAAATTAATATAAAAATAAACAATATAGAAAAGTAAAATAATTAATACTAAAAATTAACAATCTTCATTTTTTTGACGTCTAATATCGGCAATCCGTTGTGGTATGCACTTCTCTATTTCGTTGTAACCTTTGACCACGTTAACGTTATCTTCTAAGAAAGATCTTTAAACACAAATTATCTAAAATAATAAAAGATTTGTAAACAATAAGAAATTAAAATTTTACAATCTTCTTGAAAATCACATCCATATCGTGGCTGCGTCTAAAAAAGAGATGTGTTTTTCAAAATTTTTTGAAAAGGCCCGAGACAGCATTATTTTTATGAAAAAAAAACTATTCATAAATATTAAACATACATTGCAAATTTTACGTTTATTAAAAGTTGGCTTCTTAAAAATACTGCGGAAGTACCAAATAAGGATGTTTTTAGGGTCTTCTCAAACAAATTTTTAAAAACACATACATAGCTCTATTTTTAGGAGCAGCAACGATATCGTTGCGATTCGTCATCATCTATTATATCACTTTGTCTGTCGAGGCAGTTCGTCGGAAACACATTTATAAAAAAATAACTTACCTCTTTGCTGGATGCGCTGTAAATCCTTTTTTAATTTTTATATGCTCATATGCAGTTGAGAAAATTTATTTCATTGGATTAATCTTCATCTTTAATAAATTATCCAATTGAAATGCATTTTAATAATTCGCAAAAAATCTGGAAATTGGGAGATATGTTAATACTTTAATTTTTAAAATTTTGCGCTAATTGATAAAATACTTACATACACCAACGTTACAAATATCTGCGAGTGTAATTCAAATTAATTTCGCAATTTGTTGATGGAAATAACAAAAAATTTCATTTCAAATTTATTAACATTTTTTTTTAAATATTGTTTTCTTTTTATTTGACATCAAATTCGAATTCTTTTTATTTTTATATTTTGTGTTTACATATTGATTTTGTTTTTTTTTTTGTATCAAAACAAATAAAAAAGACAAACACTTTAAAAATAAAGGATGTTCATTTGAAATCTATTTAAAAAAACCACATAGTAATTTCACTAAGTTTATAGTTGGTATGGATTAATATCCATAAATAATAACAGATATAATAGCAGATATAACCAGATATGATACAAGATATCGTTATATATTGCTACAGATCTAACATATCTGGTTATATACAATTTTATCTTGTATAAGATATTAATATATACGATCATATCTTGTAAGATATAATTATATCTAAACATTTTTACTCGGGAAATAACAAAATTGTTATGAAATTTAAAGATCAAATGCGATTTTCTCGAAAAAAAAAGACGAACGTGTTTCTGATTTTTTTTTTGTGTGGATGGACAAACATCTAAACTTTTAAAAAAATAAATAAAAAAGAAAAAAAAAGTGGCCGGATTTTTGATAAACCCGAATAAAAATGTTTAGATATAATTATATCTTACAAGATATGATGGTATATATTTATATCTTATGCGAGATCAAATTATATATAACCAGATATGTTAGATCTGTTCCTATATACGACGATATCTTGTACCATATCTTGTTATATCTTCTATCATATCTGTCACTAGAGCAATATTTATATGCATTCATCTATAAACTCAATCAAACAACTTAGCGTTATACAATTCGATTTTAATTGAACACCCTCTATTTTGAAAATCTTTATCATTTTAATTTGTTTTGATACCGAATGAAAACAAAATAAAATATGTTGATACAAAAAAAAAAATCGAAATTGCTGTCAAATAAAAAAAAAAACAATGTTTTAATTTAAAATTTTTAAATAAATAAAATATGTATTTTGGAACAAAAATTTTATTATACATACGTATGTATCAATCAAAATGCTGAATTTCAATTCAGCTTTCAATGTTCTTAACGATGATGTAAGTATTTTGGCAATGAAAACGAAAATTTAGTATTAATAATTTTTCCTAATTTGCAGATTTTTTAAAAATATGTACATAAATGAGGGAAAATTGGATAATGAGGGAAAATTGGATTTATGGACATGAAGATTCAGCCAATGCAACAATTTTTTCCAAAAGCAATTGAAGAACATCAAGTTTTCCCAGCAAAATTGCAAAAGGATCCGTTTACCCATAATGTGATTTTATTTTTTTAATATCAACAGATGCCGATATGGTATTTACATGTACTTCAAACAAACCTTAAAAAAACAGGATTTTTGCTAATGTAAATACAATTTATCGAGAGTTTCTACAAATTTAAAGTGCCATTTAATCTTGAAGTTTAGTCTAGAAGATTTTAGGTAAAGTAGAGTGCTTCAAAAATTTTTTTTTCTTGCGTTCTTAACTCCTCGTTTTATCTTATTTGGTGCAAAAAGCCTTGCCTGATTTTTTAGATTAAAAAAAAACGTTTAGAACTGTTTTAAGTATCAGTTTGCATCCTTAGTACATTGGATAAAAAACATATTTTTTTGCGGCTTCACCCCCCTTCCCTCACCCCATTTTATTATATTTTGCGCAAAAAGCCTAGCTTGATTTTTTCAGATTTTCAAAAAAAGTTTAAGAGGTGTTTCAAGCATCATCGAATGCACTATGATGTTTAAAATACTTCTAAACATTTTTTAAAATGTCTAAAAAAATCAGGAAAACCTTTTTGCACCACATTACATAAAATGGGAGGTTTTCAGCATCATTTTGCACTACGGATGCAAAATAATGCTTGAAACAGTTACACACATTTTTTAAAAATCTGAAAAATAAGACAAAGCTTTTTGAACCAATTAAAATGATAGTGTGAACCACTTCAATATTCACCGTACGTACTAAAATTCTTACGTTTCGATTCTACTGGAGTTAGCATGATACCTGCATTTTTTGGCGAACTTTTCAAGAAACTTTATCAGGGTTTTTAAGTTAAAAAAAACTGGTATTATATTTTCCTCATGCCTCTACCTCTCATTACAACAAGAATAAATGAGCCTTAATAATTGTTTATCTTTTTTATAAAAACTTTTTAAAAAATATTTTTACCTATTTTATTGTATGTAAATCATTATTAGTACTAAATAAAATTTAATTATTATCATTTGAATAAAAACGTGTAGTTTTCTATTTGTTTTTAAAAGAAAATTTGCAAAAATCAATATTATTCCCATATACTACAATATCATTTCTGATCAATTCAGATCCAATAAGATCAGAATATATATGGGACAAATGTCGGATCCAACGAGATCTAAATTGATCAGTTTGTATCAGAGCTGATATAATTAGATCGGGTCAATTTCCGGATCTAATAAGATCTGATTATATATTGATCGAGATCTAAATAGATATGGTGCAGTATCAAACGAAGAACGTGTTTCTGAATTTTTTTGTGTGGATGGACAAACATCTAAACTTTTAAAAAAAAATTTAAAAAAGAAAAAAAAAAAAAGTGGCCGAATTTTTGATTAATTGACTTTTTTTAAAAATGGAAAATTTCAGAACGGGTTCTGGAAATTTTCCAAAAAAAAAATTTTAATCGATAGCCCATACAAAACTATATAAGAACGTAAATTTTTGACATTATGGTGCGTTCCGTTTTAATGTGATAAATATTTAATCAAGGCAACTCGCCACAAATTTTACCATTTTTCCAATATTTGACCACGCCTCCTAAGCCCAGTTTTCGAAAATTTGAAAAACCAAAAACGCAATTTTCTTAGTTACATATAGGGCTATCCAAACAACCTATTCAGAAATTTACGGGACACATGTTTTTCTGTAGCGGGACATTTGGTGTGGAATACCTCATATGCAAGATCACGAAGAGAAATATTAAAAGTTATATCTCTTGATGAAAACCACTTATTATCATCGAAATCCAATATCTTACGTCTTCCAATATCTTACGTCTTCGTTGGTACTAAATCATGCAAGGCATCTACATTTGACATAAGATTTGCAAGCTGAACATCTACATCATTGGTCCGAAATATCGGATCAAAGCAACACGACAAAGCAACCCGATTCATCCTATCCATATCAATAGCATCATAATTACGAAATTCAACATATTGCACCTGTCTTACACAATTTAATTACGGAAAAAATGAAAGCATGTCTGGAAATTCCAGGGCATTGCATTTGAGAAGACGCCAGAAATTTTAAATTGGGACTTAAAATATAATAATCAAGTAAAGATGTAGAATTACTTTTAACATCAAAGTGTGTCGGTAAGGAATTGTGAGCATAGGAAAGATTTAATCTGTTACACAAGGCTTGCAATACTGCTGACTTCGCTGGACAAAACAAGTTGTGATTAAAGTCCCCTGTTATAATCACATTTTCATACTTCACCACTATATCCCCCACAGCTTCCTCAAAAGCAACAATATCCCCACTGGGAAGGTAAACTTCACCAAACAAAATTTTAGAAGAACCCAATTCGATCTCCAAAAAAATATATTCACATAACCTAGATTCAGCAGATGTCGACACCACTTTGTATTTAATTCCCTTGGATAACAAAACTGCTACACCACCACCACGTCTATATCTTCGATCATTTCTCAACAAATTATAACCCGGTATATTGACAATATTTGAAAGAATTTTACGTTTAAGCCAAGTTTCACTTATCCCTACAACATTCAAAATACTTTCACTCAAAATGTTTTTTATTTCACTCAATTTAGATGAATAATGTTTTACTTTAAAGCTCTGACAATTAAAATGACCCACCTTAAGGTCGTTACAAAAATTTCCAACACAACTACTCAAAAAAGTGTCAGAAAAACTTTTGCCGAAAAGTCTGTTCTAAATAAAGGCTGTTTAAACTTTTTTACCGTACTTATTTTTTCAAATACTTAAAATCAATCCGGCTAATGTCAGCATCTTCTTTTATATATATATTTTTTTTAAATGTCAAACAATAGTATTACATTTACAATGCAATCGTATACAAAACAAGTATTTTCATAATAATAAAACAACAAAAAAATTGTATAAAAATAACGGCTAAAATGATTTTGCAATTGTATTCATTCAAGAGGTGTGCGTACTACACCATTTACAGATGTAATTCGAAAAAAAAATAATTGTAATTCAAATATTATTCTTGAAGTTCAAAGATTCCATGTGTAAATTGAAGCTTCTGCTTATAAATTAAAGATTCTACACACAAAAAAATAAAAATGAGCGTCAATCGATTTTGCACGATTTGTCATTAAAATACCTTTGCTACTTGTAGTATTGGGTTTTTATATTTGCTAAAAAATCTTGACAATGGAATCTGACAAGTTCCGAAATACGCTTCGATTAAGTCTTGCAAAAATTACCAATACAAATAAATTTAAAACAGAAAAATAATTTTCTTGCAAATTATTCTATGAGAACTAGAGATGGGCGCGTGAGTGAATTTTGACTCACGCACGCTCACGCTCACGAAATAAAAATATTGCTCACGCACGATCACGCACGAAATAATTTTTTCTGCTCACGTTCACGCACGCTCACGTGAGTTACTAAAATTTTTCTCACGCTCACGAAATAATCACGCTCACGAAGACTCACGAAATTCAAATTAACAAATTTTTGTTTTACTTTTTTCGAATTCGTGCAAAAAAAGTATTTAACTTCCTTAAAACAATAATAAAAATTTATTTAAATAACAATTTTGTAATAATTACCCTCTAAATTCAATAAAATTTTTGTTTTAAACAGCACAAAACAATCACGCAAACTCACGAAACAAAAATTACTCACGCACGCTCACGCACGAAATATTTTTTTCTAATCACGTGCACTCACGATCACGTGAGTAAAAATAAATTTCACTCACGATCACGAAAAATTCGTGTCACGCGCGCATCTCTAATGAGAACATCATAGTTTTAATTAGTAAAGAAAATAATGACCTCGAGCTAGAATAAACCTACTCAAAATAAGGTCGAATTAAAACAATTTTTATTTTTTAATAAAAATTAATCAGAATTTGAAATTTTTTTTTTTTTAATTACAATTGATCTATTTCGAATTACAATTGATCTTTCTTGAATTGCAATTGATTTATTTTGAATTACAATTGATCTTTTTCGAATTACAAATGGAATTTTCGAATTACAAGTAGAATCTTTGAATTACAAATAGAATCTCCAAATTACAAATGTTATCCTTGAATTACAAATAGAATCTTCCTTGTCGAATTACATCTCTAAATGGTGTAAATTGCAAGAAAAAGATTAAAAAAACCGATGTATGCATATGGAAAACCACAAGATACAATACATGTATTTGACAAGAACAATAAAAACATCTACTATTATTAACAAAAAATTATATAAACAATAAACTAAATACAAAAAGACTTCGACGAAGAACAAGATTACATATTTTTTGTAGAATTTGAATGTAGTCTTCGTCAGTTTATGAATATGAAAATTTCAAAATAGTTACTATACATGAGTCATTTCATTATGGGTTGGCTCAGTGATGGTTGGACTAAATACATACATACCTACATTTACAATAAATGACGTTTTTTTTTGAAAAAAAAATATATATTTTAAAGATAAACAAAAAAATATTAAATATGAATAACTTGGGTATAAATAAAAATTCATAAATAATAAACGAGATAATTTTTATTTGTAAACAATAGAGATGATAAAGTTACTACAAAAGTACATTTTTTTTAAACATAGAAAAAAATTATATCAAAGACACAAACCATTAATGGATTCCATTCTCCGTTCATAGAATATTTAAATACAATTTTAGATCTTTATAATTCATTTTTTGTAACTTTAAATTTCTGTAGAGGATTTGGCCCACTGTAAACAAACGGAAAGCCCTGCGTCAATTAAATTAATTGGAATTGTTAGTTGTATCTTCTTCTAATGCTCCATATTCACAGAATATTTTCAAATTTATATAATTAAATTTGTTGACTTTATATAACTGCGGACAATTAGAACCATTTTGAACAAACGATAAGACTTTGCGCCAATAAAATGAATAAAAATTCCCATTTACATAATATTTAAAATTCAATTTAGTAATAAAAAAATATAAACTTCGAGCTAATTTTTTTCTGAAAATTTACCAAAATTCACGGTCAATTCTTTCAATATCTGAAGCATTAAAATTTTTACTCTTTGTGTGCTAACTGGAATAATACCGCCGTCCATAATATTATTTGGAGTATATTAAATTGTAACTATTCAAATATAAAAGTATAATTAAACTTTTTATCATACATTTTTATCGTATTTAAGGTGACCATTTCTTCTCAAAATCTTACCGATATTCCCAGATTCTGAAAATTTTTTTTTGTTTCACAAAATCTCTTGGAAAACTCTTTTCTATAAGGAAAAAACACCCAGATTTTTGCGTGTATTTTTAGCATCGCCCTGTTGGTAAAATAAAATCCTATTGTAGTTGTTTTGGGGCTAACAATGTTTTTTTTCTGTAAAAACAACTGATATACAACCTCTGATAAGATTTTTTTACATTTTCTTCATAATCCTAAAGTTTTTGCATAGATAAGTTTCTTGTTATTCGACATTTTTATACCCTACACCACTCTGTGGTACAGGTTATAATGAGTTTGTGTTTGTAACTACCCGAAATATTGGTCCTAGACCTACCTTCAAGTATACCGATCGACTTAGAATTGCTTTTTAGGTTGATTTAGTGATGTGCGTCTGTCTGTCCATCTATCGGTTTAATCACGATATAGGTGCGCAATTTTCAATCAATTGACTTGAAATTTGAAACTTAATCTATTGTCCCAAGGACGAAGCCTATTAATATTGGAAAAAATCGGTCCATCTAGCCCCCATACAAACGCCCCCTTTTGATTAGGCTTTAATGACTCTAATAACCTTATTACAATAGATATCGCTTTGAAATTTAACAGGTTATCAAATTTTGTATGCACAAATTTCAAAGGAATCGGTTCAGTCCTTCTGGTAGTCCCCATACAAACCACCCTCCCGATATTCACATAATTCCCTCAAAATTCATAAAAATGGAAATATTTGATTAAAATTTTATTTTTAGGTGTGAAACGTGTGCTTTGGTAACCTTATCAAATCGGAATATAATTGGACCATTTTTGGACTTAGTCCCTCATATAAAAATTTCGACCGATATTCAGTTAAATCGGTCTATTGGTAAAAAAATAAAGCAATTCCACTTAAATTTGGTCTGTGTGTGTTTTCTGCACTAAATAAAGATTTAACAAAAGATAGATCCAATCGGTCCATGTTTGGACTTGGGACCCATTTTCCGGAAAACACTGGTATAGGGTATTATATGGTTGTTATTAATATAATTAAAAGTAAATAATAGCTCGAGGTCTATTATTGTACTGTCCCTGAGAATATTATTTAATTAATAACGAAATATTGGAGGAATAAAATAAAGAAGATTTTTAAATAAAAGAAAGACCTCGAGCTTAATTATTTACTATTAATTATAGTTTTGGCATAGAATTTTTATTCAAATTCTGATTGATTTTTATTAAAAAAAATTGTTTTATTTGGCCTTTAAAATATTATATTTTGGGTAGATTTATTCTAGCTCGAGGTCATTATTTCCTTTACTAATTAAAACTATGATATTATTATAGAATAATTTTCCAGAAAATTATTTTTGTTTTAAGTTCATTATGTTGGCAATTTTTGCAAGACTTAATCGTCACGTGTTTCGAAATTTGTCAGATTCCATTGTCAAGATTATTAAGCAAATATAAAACCCTATACTACAAGTAGCAAAGGAGTTTAAATGACAAATTAATGATCAAGTTAATGATCAAACTAAAATATTAATACAAATTCGAAAACACGTGTCCATTAAGTCTTTCAAAAATGATCAACATAAATATATTATAAAAAAATTTAAAACAGAAAAATAATTTTCTTAAAAATTATTCTATGAGAATGTCATAGTTTTAATTAGTAAAGAAAATAATGACCTCGAGCTAGAATAAACCTAATCAAAATATAGAATTTGTATAAAAAAATATAAAAGTGAAATGTTAAAATTAGAAATGGGCACATGAGCAGATTAGGTCGTGATTCACGTGATTCACGCGTGATCACGCGTGAGTGTGACTGGAGGAAAAAATTGCGTGAGTGAGTTTGCGTGAGTAAGATTTTTGCATGAGTGAGTGTGCGTGAGTCGATTTTTCTGCGTGAGTTTGCGTGATTTATTTTCTCTTCATATTTTTTTTCGTACCAAAAAAAGCATCAAAAACATTGCAAAATTTGGCTTAACTTAAGATTTCGTCCCGACAAAAGCAAAGAAAAATGTAAAATTATGCTGAACTTTAAATTTTGCTGAAAATTTTGAAAGATTTTTGAAATTTTAGTTTTTAATTTTTTTTTTGTATAAATAATGCCCTGTATGTCGCACAAAGTGAGTGACTAGAAATTTTGTACGTAAAACAAAAACAAATTTGAGTTTTTTGTTTTTGTTTTACGTACAAATTTTGTAGTCACTCACTTCGACCGAGATAGCGAATCGCACAGTAAGAGTTTCGTGAGTGCGAGTCAACGTGAGTGTGAGTGAAGCTTGCGTTAGTGAGTTGTATTTAATTTACTCACGTGATTGTGAGTGAGTGTGAGTAGAAAAAATATGCTCGTGAGTGAGTGTGCGTGATTCAAAAATTCCTGTCGTGAGCGTGAGTGAGTGTGAGTCAAAAATCACTCACGCACCAATCTCTTGTTGAAATATCAGTAAAATCAGTACATATTTTAAGAAATCAGTAACAAATCAGTACACAGTTTTTTTTAGTACAGTACACGAAACCAAAAATCGGTACGAATGGTCTGCCTAAATTTATGGATAAATAAATAAATGATAGAAAATGTACGCAAATTACAGGCAAATTCATTTATCTAGAACGGCGATTATTGTTATTGTATTTATAGTTTTTGTTGTTGTCTTTATTATTTTGTTAATGTTGCTGTGTGGCACGAGCTTTCAAACAAACAAAATAAATAAGACATTTATTCGGCCCTGCCGAATGTATGGATACCCTTCCCAATATAAAAAGATTATTGCAAAAAACGTTAAACAAATTTGGCAAAAAAAATTTATTCTAAGAAAACAAAAATCCAAAGAAAAAACTTTTTGGTGAAAAAAATTTTGCGAAAAAAATTCTTGACGTAAAAAAATATACAAGGATGTGTTGAGTTGAGGGTAGGTTGTACAATCCTAAAATAAGAAAATTTTTAGTACCGTAAAAGGATGGATAAAATAATATTTCTGAAATACTGATTTAAATGGTGTAATTACTAAATTTCAACATTTTATGTTAAAGATTTTTTTTTGGTTTTTTGAGAACCGGTACTAGAATTGAAATCGGGAATACCGGTATTTCCGGGAATGTATTTAGAACCGGAAAATGGGGGGCACTAATAAATATTATATCCTTTTGGCTTCCCAGACCGATATTTTGTTAAGTTACAAACGGAATGCCCAACTCATATACACCCTCTACCGCTAAGTGGAGGGTATAAAAATATGAAAATCATAAATTTACTACATTTACTACGCTAAATTTACTTAGTGATGAGTGTATAACTTACTTTCTATATTCTATTGTCGCAAAACCGCCTCCTGCTGGTAAATACTAATTCAATTTTAGTTCATTAGCAAATTCATATAACGACAATTGTTTAGAGACAACAAGTACCGTACAGAGCTGGAGATGGATGGCATTTAGTAGTTACAAAGGAAAACAAATAAAAAAGAAACATGAGACCATCTATCCACCACATCCTGTTTTATTTTGTTTACATATCGCTTATCAAATATCCCATTTAATCATATTAATTGATTTTTATACCCTTCAATCACGGTATGGGGGTATAATCACTTTTTCATTCCGTATGTAACGCATCAAAATATAGGTCAGGGACCTTATAAATTATTGACCCATAATTGGTTCTAAAACGTTTTATGAATACACCGTCCGACAGCCAACATTAAACATTAAGCGGATGATATTCGTCTGAAAGAAGAGATCAAATGGAGTAAAACTGCATTTACAGTTTTTCATTTCGCGATTCCGTTTTCTTTTAAAAGGACTTCAAAGTTTTACAGGATAAATTTTTTAAATTTTTTTTTAAATATTTGTACTTATCTAGACACTGGTGATGGTAAATCAAAGACAAGGATCTCCCCTAATTTTTCCATTTTTTTTATTTTTCCATATCAGGATAAAACGATGCGAATAAAGTCATTTGAAAACTTTATCAAAATATTTTATTGAAAATTTTGAATGATATTGACGGATAAATTTTAAAAAGAACGTAACTTAACTCCTTTTTCCTGATATGTAAAAATAGAAAAATTAGGGGTGATCCTCCTCTTTCATTTGTTTTCACTAGTGGCATCTAGGACAAGTACAAATATTAAAAAAATATATATAAATGCAGTTTTACCACATTTAGTCTCTTGTTTCAAACGTATATTATCCAGTTCGTGTTCAACGATTTTTTTCATTTTTGTCAGACGGCAATATCCGTCCGTCAGTGGAAGACACCATGCAGTCCAAAATAACAGAGCTGGGAGTTTGTAAGTGGGCCAAAACGGACCAGGGGAAAGTCCCCCCTTCTATGTAGAACTAAACCAACCTCTGAAAGGGTATTAAAGATTCGGCATTTTCACTTTCTAAATTTCAATTGAGCTTTTCTGAATTTCAATTGAAATGATGTTTCACAGTAATGTGCTTTTCTGATTTTCAATTGTACTTTTCTGAATTGTAATTTTTCTATCAATTTCAATAGACGTTTTCTAAACTTTCTGATTTTTAATTATTTTTTTTAAATGTATAATTGAGCTTTTTTAAATTTCAATTGAGTTTTTCTGAATTTCAACTGAACTTTTAATTGAGCTTTTCTAAATTTCAATCGAAATGATATTAGCGTTTATTTTCAAGCCGAATATATCAACCTTATGATATATTCAAAACACTCCATCTTATATAAAAGTTTTTTTATTTTGTTTGTGAAGGACTTTTTTTTCTGTTTATGGTGAAAAACCTGCTGTTTTCAATTTTATTCCTTTACTATTTTCCATCACAAACTACAAGAGGTAAATAAAAAAAAGAGTAAATATGATAAATGTTTGCAGTAGGTGTTTTTAATGTCGTCAATATAAGTTTTAGGGGGTTTTTCTTATTTGTGACGTTTGTGGTTTTGTGTTATGACAACAACCAATCGAGCTTTAAAAGGAAACATACACTTTTTCCAACTGAAATTTTTAATAAAAAAAATTGTAGTTGAGAGAAGAGCAATTGAAATTTAGAAAAGTTTCATTAAAATTTAGAAAAGTTTAAATTAATTTAAAAAAGCTGAATTACAATTTTGAAAAGCTTAATTAGAATTAAGAAAAGCTCAATTAAAATTACAAATACTCTTAAATTTCGAAAAGCTTAATTGAAATTTAGAAAAATGGGTGTCGTGGGTTCAATTCCCACCAGAGGCCTTGGCCTATTTCGCTAGGTAAAATTAGTAAAATAAAAACAAAAAAAAGCCCAATTGAAATTTAGCAAATCTCAATTACAATTTATAAAAGCTTAACTAAAATTTGGAAAAGCTCAATTAAAATTAAGAAAAGCTCAATTACAATTTTGAAAAAGTCTAATTGAAGTTCTTCTTCTTTTTTAATGTCCGGACAATTGTTTATTCTACTAGGCCTAAAACTTAAGAAATTTTGAGAGCAATCGGATTACATTAATCCGTTGCACTCGGCGATCAAAGTTTTGAATTTTTGAAATTAAAAAATATTTTGATGCGCTGAGCACAAATATCCAAAATATTTTAGAATCGTTTGAACGGATTTCGAGATATCGCTATTTCAAATTAGCAAAAATGTTTTTTTCCTATTTTCAAGAATTTAAAAAAAAAAATTTCAAAATTTCTTTTCCTTGACCCCTTAATAAAGCTTAAGACAATCTTTCATTTAAACTTAATTTGAGACAAATCCAATAATTTTAATCCGTGGCGCCCTTCGATCAAAATTTGGAAAGCATCCACCAAAAATTTAGAATTTTTGTAATATTAAAAACAAAAAATATCTTGCGATACATTATTTTTTATTTATTTTGTCATAATAAATACAAACATCAAAATATTTCTGAAATCGGTTGAGAGGTTTTCGAGATTTTTGAAATTTGTAAAAAATTTCTAAAAATGACGGGTTTTCCAGCGCTCAAGAAATTTAAAAAAAAAACCTTAAAATTTTTTTCCATTTAAACTCAAATCTTGCTAGAAAAATTTGGATGGCAGATTTGGAATCAGGAGAGCAAAATCAATGAGAATCAGTTGGATATTTCACTCGGAGATTTTTGTTGTCGAACAGTGTAATTATTTAGCAATAACTCGAAAACGGGATCAGTTAAGATTTTCGTGTTAACCATTTTTAAAGTTCTAAATAGGAATGAAATGCCATTGCCCATCACCATTTTTACAAAACTTAAACTTGGACACACCCCTCTTCAAACAAATTTTGGTTGGGTTGAAATGGTGACAAAATCGGGTAATGGCATTTCACTCCTCTTCATTTTGAACTTTGAAAATCGTTAGCTCGAAAATCCTAGCTGATTTCTTTTCGAGTTATTGCTTAATAATTACACTATGCGACAACAAAAATCTCCAAGTGAAATATCCATCTGATTCTTATTGATTTAGCTCTTCTGAATCAAAATCTGCCATCCAATTTTTTCTACCACCTACCGTTTTTTGAGATACTTGCTGGTAAAAAGTAAAAAAAACAATAGTTTCTTACTGTTGTTTGTCCACAGTTACAGATTCTTCCAAAAATAGGAAATCCCGAGTAAAAAAAAAAACTTTTAAGATCTAATTTGATCTCAAAATTGGGTGTATCAAGTTTGATCAGATATTGATCTAATTTTATTATTTTAGATACAAAAATATAAAAAATGATACAATTAGATCCGAATTTTGGTCACATCCAAATAAATCCACTTGATATTATTTTATATAAATTAATATAGATTTATATAATTACATAAAGTCAGATATATGTATGTATAACCTCAGATAAGAAAATAGAGCCGCAATAAATCTTAGATAATACTTGATCTGAACATATAAAAAGCCATATATAATTTAATATGATTGTATCAAATTACATATCATTATATCAAAACTTTTTTACTAGGGATGATTTCATATAAAATGGACTTCCTGATTCTAAAACTGCAATCCAAATTTTTGTAGCATGTTCCGTTTTCGAGATATGCGCGTTTAAAATTTTTTCCACGAAAAAATCGCAAATGCGAATATCTCCAAAACGGAACATGCTAGAAAACTTTGAATGGCAGTTTTGGAATCAGGAGGTCCAATATAAAATCAAGTCCTATTTGTTGGAAGCAACATAACAGTGGACCCCTAAAAGTGCGAAATTATTGGTTTTTTGAGTTTTTAACAGCTAATATCTGAAAAACGGTATATGCTAGAAAAAATTGGATGGCAGATTTGGATTCAGGAGAGCAAAATCTATAAGAATAACTGGGAAGTTTTTATTGTCGAACATTGTAATTATTCAGAAATAACTCGAAAACAGGATCAGCTAGGACTTTCGTATTAACGATTTTGCCATTATCAGTTTTCGTCAGCATTTTAACACAAACTAAACTTGCTTGAAGAGGGGTGTGGGGAGAGGGGTGTGTCCATACATGGGACTATTTAAATAAATGGACTAATTAATTGATGATTTCATTGGCATTATATTGAAACTAATGCCAATGAAAATTTTAGCATTGGCATTGTTTCAATCAATGCCAATGCCCGTTAAGGAATTGGTAGCGTTAGTAATGCAAATTATGAAAAATTTCATTGAAAAATTATGAAAAAACAAAGCATTAGCAATATTAAATGTCGTATTTCCGTCAGCGAGTTGTGAAATTTTTTTTTGGTTAAAACTTAAAATGGCTATACCTCGAAAACTAAGTTAGATAGAGCAAATGAAGGGCATTTTTGGTTCTTCGAAACTCCATAGTTTCGTCGGTCCTCTTCACATGTGTGGACCCTAATGGGTCCAAATTTGGAATCTAAAAAATTGACACTCCCGAAAACTTGAAAATTTACATACCTTTAGCAATTTCTTGCTTAGTTTTCCAGTACTACAATTTAGGGGCCCAATAGGGTCTTGAGATTTTTAGAAACTGAATAACTAAAAAACTATTGCTCTAAGGGTTTTCGAGTATTAGCAAACGAGTTCTAGAGACCAAGAGCTACAAAAATGCTTTTGGACTTTTTGTTGTGTCGGCAATATTTACCAAGATATGAGCATTTTTAAATTTTCGGGAATCCCTAATTTTTTGGATTCAAAGTTAGGACCCTTTGGGGTACACACATGTGTAGAGGATCCGCGAAACTATGGAGATTCGAAGAACCTAAAATGCGCTTCATTTTGCTCTACCTGGCTTAGTTTTCGAGATATCGCCATTTTAAGTTTTAAAAAAAAAATATATTTTTTTTGTAAAAATTTTTTTTTTTTTATCAATTGTAAATAGTTTAGGCATTTGTGCCTTTTCATTGGCATTAGTACAAATAATGCCAATACCAAAAAATTTCATTGGCAATAAATGCTAATGCTTTTTTTGGCATTAGTTCCAACTAATGCCAATGAAAATTCAATGCCAATTAAAAATTCCCATGTATGGGTGTGTCCAATTGAATTTCAGAAGTTATCAATTGTATTTCAGAAATTTTCAAATGTATATCAGACTATCAATTGTATTTCAGAAACTAACAATTGTACTTCAGCATTTTCAATTGTATTTTAACAATTATCAATTGTATTTCAAAAGTTATCAATTTTATTTCAGAAATAACCAAAAGTATTTCAGAACTTATTTCAGAAATTTTTAATTTGTATTTAAGAAAATATCAATTGTATTTCAAAAATTATCAATTGTATTTTAGAAATTATCAATTGTATTTCAGAAATAATCAATTGTATTTCAGAAATAATCAATTGTATTTCAGAAATTATCAATTGTATTTCAAAAATTACCAATTGTATTTTAGAACATTTTATTTGTATTTCAGAAATTATTAACTGAATTTTAGAAACTAACCTTCGTAAAACAATTGATTGTTTCTGAAATACAATTAAAAAATTCTGAAATACAATTGAGACTTTCCGAAATACAAATTAAAAATTTCTGAAGAAATTTTGATAAATTCTTAAAAGAATTGTATATTTCTGAAATATAATTTAACTTCTGAAAAGCAATTGATAATTTCTAAAATACATTTGATACAATTGATAATTTTGAAATATAATTGAGAGTTTCTAAAATGCATGGAAAATTTTTGAAATACTTTTGATATTTTCTGAAATACAATTGATAATTTCTGAAATACAATTGATTTTTTCTGAAATACAATTGATTTTTTCTGAAATACAATTGATTTTTTCTGTAATACAATTGATAATTTCTAAAATACAATTGAAATTTTCTAAAATACAAATCAAAAATTTCTGAAATACAATTGATAAGTTCTGAAATTAATTTGATTATTTTTAAAATACAATTGATAAATTTTGAAATCTAATTGATAATTTCAGAAATGCAATTGATAATTCTGAAGCTCAATTGGTCATTTCTAAAATACAATTGAAATTTTCTAAAATACAAATTAAAAATTTTTGAAATACAATGAAAGTTATCAATTCTTAACTACAATTCAAGAATTCTGATATACAATTGATAACTTCTAAATTTAAATGATAAATTCTGAAATACAATTAATAATTTGTGAAATAAAATTGATAATTTCTGAAATAAAATTGATAATTTCTGAAATAAAACTGGAAATACTTAGTATAGTTTTAAACAACATTTAAAAATGGTGTAGTTGAGGGTGTTTTTTTTTTCAAATTCAAAACTAAAAATTTATTTGTTAATGACATTATTATGGGTAGCATTTTGAGGCTGACGACTATGATGATGATGAAAAGGTCAATATTGTTTTTTTTTTTTATTAATTAAATTAATTTTAATTGAATTTTTTAAAAGCTTCATGAGATGAATTAAAACAAGTCGAGTATCAAACAATTAATATTTTTTATTAAAAGAAATAAATTTTAAAACATATTATTTTAATTTTTCTAGCTTCATGACGATTGGAATACATTATTATTGATTACTTCTACCACTTATTTACATTTAATTTCTTTGGAATTGTACAAATTTAACACCAAAAAACCTTTATTCTCTTTTCCCTTTCCTTTATTGTGGAATGTTTTTTTTTTTTGTACCGTAAAAACCAGTGATTTACTTACAAATGATTGACTTTTAATAAGAATGTTTTCTATCAAAACATGAATAAACAAATTTCATGAAAAATTCTTTTAAGAGTACGTGAAAGAATTTTTAAAAGTCTCTCCAAACTGCCAAAAAAGAAGAAGAATACATTTTTTAAGGCAGATTTAACAATCAATACCAATATATTGATTTATGTGATTTGAATTGGAAAGTATTTGTTTAGTTAAAATAAAAAAGAAAATAGCATGTTTAAAGAAGAAATTTAAGAATTTATATTAACTTTTTAATTTCGTGTATAACACTTTGAAATATCAGTGTATGATATCATTAAGTAAATACACTCAAAAAAAAAAACTGTAATGTTAGCAAAAAAAGCTTGTAAACCTACAAGAAAAATTGCTGATTTTGAACCCACAATTTTTTTGCTAAAGTTAGCAAAAATGTTTTGCCAATAATTAGTTAACAAAAAAAAAATTTTTTTGACACATTTGAGGACCCCATTGGGTTCGGACCCGATAGGTCCGGACCCCGATAGGCCTAGACCTAGTTGGGTTCCTTAAAAATCGTCATAGTTTTTGATCCAAAATTTGTGTCCGTTTTGCTCTACCTTGCTTAGTTTTTGAGATACGTGATTATAGGGGACCACTGGGGTCTTGAGAATTAAAAAACTCGATAACTTAAAAAATATTACTCGGAGAGCTTTTGAGTATTTTGCGGTCTTGTTCTACGTATTGAGGGCTACAAAAATGCTTTTGGACTTTTTGTTGTGTCGGCAATATTTACCGAGATATGAGCATTTTAAAATTTTCGGGAATGCTAACTTTTTTGGATCCAAAGTTAGGGCCCATTAGGGTCCACACATGTGAAGAGGACCCGCGAAAGTATGGAGATTCTAAGAACCAAAAATGCCCTCCATTTTGCTCTATCTGGCTTAGTTTCCGAGATAGAGCCATTTTAAGTTTTCTGAAAATAAAAAAAAATTTACCATTTATTTTTGCTAATGTTAGCAAAAAATCTTGTAAAAATGTTGTCAACTCAATTTCAAATCTTAGCAAAAGAAATTAGTTCAACGTTTGTTTAAAATTGCTAATGTGCTAAATGACGTTTACAAGATTTTTTTGCTAACATGCTAATCTTAACTAAAAATTTGCTAAAAGTTAGCTAAGTAGCATTAGCAAAAAAAAATTTGTAAATCTACTAACGTATTTATACCCTACACCACTCTGTGGTACAGGGTATATTGAGTTTGTGCTGATGTTTGTAACTACCCGAAATATTGGTCCTAGACCTACCTTCAAGTATACCGATCGACTCAGAATAACTTTTTGAGTCGATTTAGCGATGTCCGTCCGTCCGTCCGTCCGTCTGTCCGTCCGTCCGTCCGTCCGTCTGTCCATCTATCGGTTTAAGCACGATACAGGTCGCAATTTTCAATCAATTGACCTGAAATTTGAAACTTAAGCATCTTTTGGCCCAAGGACGAAGCCTATTGAAATTGGAGAAAACCGGTCCATGTTAAGACCTAGCCCCCATACAAACGCCCCCTTTGGATTCGGCTTCAATGACTCTAATAATCGTATTATAATAGATATCGCTTTGAAATTCAGCAAGTAATCAAATTTTGTATGCACAAATCACCATTCCAAATTTCAAAGGAATCGGGTCAGTCCTTCTGGTAGTCCCCATACAAACCACCTTCCCGATATTCACATAATTCCCTCAAAATTCATAAAAATGGAAATATTTGATAAAAAATTTATTTTAAGGTGCTAAACGTGTACTTTAGCAACCTTATCAAATCGGAATATAATTGGGCCATTTTGGGACTTAGTCCCCCATATAAAAATTTCGACCGATATTCAGTTAAATTGTTCTATTGACAAAAAAAAATAACCAATTCCACTTAAAATTGATCTGTGTGTGTTTTCTACACTAAATAAAGATCTAACAAAAGACAGATACAATCGGTCCATGTTTGGACTTGGGACCCATTTTCCGGAAAACACTGGTGTAGGGTATCATATGATCGGTCTTGACCGACTATAACTTTCTTACTTGTTTTTTGAGTGTATATGGGGCATTCCATGTCAAATCGGACACTTTGAATAATTTTTTTTAGATTTTCCCAATTTGTTTACAGTTTTTAGTACCCTTCGAAAACTCCTTCGTGGTAAATTTTCAGATTTTTTTAAAGACCCTTTCAAAAGATATCGAATTTTTAAAAATTGGTAGTTTGTTCCTTTACTCAAACTTCTTTTACTCATAACTTCTTAAATAATGGTCCAAATTTCAATTTTTTTTTTTTTTCAAAATTTTTGTTTTTTTACGTACATACTTTTAAAAAAAAAATCCCAAAAAATTCTTAAAAGCGCTCTAGTATGCGATTTTTAAGTTTTAAAATTTTAATCTCATTTTTGAAAATGTTTGTACTCCTGGATTTTTTTGAAATTTTTTTTGTCTAAAACTTCTATCGATTCTACAAATTCTTTGCCCAGGAGGATCGTGGGATAACGATTATTACTATTTTTTTAAATTTTTTGAAAAAATTTTATTGTAATTTTCCAATCTAAAAGTCATTTCTACTGCTCCAATGGTGCGTCATAGAGGGGTCATTTTTAAGACCGCCCCCCCTTAATTTTTACGTCTTAACATTTCTTTGGAACAAACTAATAACCAATCTCATAACGACATTTTTTAAAATTTGCTCCAACCGCTCTAACTGCCCCAATAGTGCCCTTAGAGCAACAATATGTATGACCGATTTTTTTAGTCCAAACATTTTCTTTGAACACACCTACCCTCTATCTCTATTGTTAAGGCGGTCCCCATACAATTTTTTTATTTTTTGTAAATTTGTTTTATTTAATCAGCTTCTACCGGTCCAATGGTGCGTCCGAGAGGGGTCATTAGTGAGACCGACCCTCATTTATTTTTACCATACAACATTTTTTTAAAACATACCTACGCACCATTGGAGCAGCAGAAATGATTTTAAGATTGGAAAATTGCAATAAAATTTTTTCAAAAAATTTAAAAAAATAGTAATATTCGTTATCCCACGATCCTCCTGGGCAAAAAATTTGTAGAATCAATAGAAGTTTTACACAAAAAAATTTCCAAAAAATCTAAGAGAACAAACATTTTCAAAAATGAGATTTAAATTTTAAAACTTAAAAATCGCATACAGGAGCGCTATTAAGAATTTTTTGGGATTTTTTTTTTAAAGTACGTAAAAAAAACAAAAATTTTTTAAAAAAAAATTGAAATTTGGACCATTATTGAAGAAGTTATGAGTAAAAGAAGTTTGAGTAAAGGAATAAACTACCAATTTTTAAAAACTCGATATCTTTTGAACGGGTCATTAAAAAAATCTGAAAATTTACCACGAAGGAGTTTTCAAAGGGTACTAAAAACTGTAAACAAATTGGGAAAATCTAAAAAAAAAATTTTCAAACTGTACGATTTGACATGGAATGCCCCATATACATGTTCCTTGGTGAATTTTTGGACGATCTAGAAATGTTCATCTCTCAGAAAAAAAATCCTACAAAATAGTGTAGACACAGAACTAGCCCGGCGCGACTTTTTCCATACACTTTGACAGATAAAACCGGTGGCCGTCGCCGGTGTGGAATAAAACTTGTTCTATGGGGCATGTCACAGACTCAATCCGTTCGGATTCGGAAAAAGTGGTTTGCTCGTAAAACAAAAAACTAATATTATTTTTGTCGGAATGAAATCACTTTCAAAAATCAAAGTGGAATTGAATTGCATAAAAGTGGTTTCATTCCGAAAAAAATATTCGCTTTACGTTTTACGAGTAAACCACTTTTTTCAAATCCAAACGAAATTGAGTCTTTGACATGCCCCTATATTTTAATGGTGGTGAAACTCATTCTAATTGGAAACCGTACCTCGCGCCGTACTTTTTCTGCTCATAGTCATAAATTTTCTCACTACTTACAAAGGAAGTCTCCCTGGTGATACCCTCCGCTCTTCCTGAAATTTGGATATGTTGTTCAAAACGAAAATTAATTCGACACGTATTTTTTTAGCGGACCAAACTCATTTTTAGGGGTCGATTGTACGGGGAGAAATTGACCTCTATCAGTTTTTTAACCCTATTATAAAATAATTTACCAGATTTTTCTTGTTAAAAAATATTCTTTTATTCTATTATAATATTTCGATCCACTTTAAGGATCATCATCAGAGATTTAATGAATTTTTATAAACACAATCTTAGAAATATGTTGTAAACGCATTGACATCTAAAATTACAATGAGTGGCCTCGACCTCGAAGAATTTTTATTTATTTGTTTAAAATGTTATAATATGTAAACCAGAAATTTTTCATTTATTTTTTAAAATCCTGTATTCCTTCACTCTCATTTTATACCTTCAATAAATTTTATAAAAATCAAAAAATTATGAAACATTTTCATGTACAATAAAATCATTAATTCCATCCTGACATGTTGCATGCAATATTATATTATGTTGTTTTTTTTTTGTTATTATTTTTATTTACATACTTAATTCCAAAACCCATTTAGTAAAGAGTACTTTAGATGTTGGAGGGTAGTTGTTGGTTGGTTTAGCAAAAAAAAAATTCACTAAACCGCATTTGGAATACCAACTGAACAACTAAATTATACGAAAATTTACGACTAACATACATAAATAGTTAAATGAGTGTAAATAAACTGGAAAAATATACTACACCCAGAAAAGTTTTACAGTAACTATTTTACGGTTATTCAAAAAGTTTTTAGTTAAAGTTGTTTTAAACGTTTTATCGTTTGTTTTTCAAAGAAAATAAAATATTGAATGATTTATACAGTTGTTAAAACAATAAACTACAAAAGTTAAGGAAAAATATTTTGATCAGTTAAATTATTTGTGACTGATTATACCGTATAATTTTACAGAAGAACGGTTTTTGTAGTTTGTTATTCAAAAAATTAAATTTTTACTCCACAAAATGAAAAATTGTAAACAGTTAAAATAACTGAAATATCGTTTGTTTTTACGGAATGTCTAGTCATTTATTAACGTTTAAAAATAACTGAAAAAGTCTGTTGTTTCAAATGAAATATAAGTAGTCCGTTTTTTAAAAGGAAAAACGTTTGTTTTAAACGTTTTTTCAGATGAATTTACTTACAAAATATTTTTAGTGTACTATTTTTTAATATTCGTACTATTTTTAAACATAAGCAAGGAACAAGTATGTTGGCTAGATAAACAGTAACTGGTCATTGAATTAGGACCGTTATGGAAAGGCTCCTAAAGGTTAAAAACTATTAAAATTTAAATTGTGAAACAATTTTTTTTTGATAGAAAAAGTTTTAGATACTGACAAGGAAAGTCTTTCTGATGTTATTCTTCGATCTTCATGAAATTTGGTTATGTTGTTTGGAACAAAAATTAATAATACACGTTTTTTTTAGCGGACCAAACTCATTTTTAGTGGGGGTTAATTTGTACGGGGGGAAAGTTCACCTTTTTCAGTTTTTTACGATTTACGCCTATTTAGTCAAAATAAATACACACTCAAAAAATAAAACTGTAAAGTTAAATTTTTTTTTTTAAGTCGAATTAACTGGCTTTTTACACTCAAAAAAAAAAAAAAAAAACTGTAATGTTAGCAAAAAAAGCTTGTAAACCTACAAGAAAATTTGCTGATTTTGAACCCACAATTTTTTTGCTAAAGTTAGCAAAAATGTTGTGCCAATAATTAGTTAACTAAATTTTTATTTTTTTTAACTTAGTTCATACACATTTGAGGACCTCATTGGGTTCGGATCCGACAGGTCCAGACCCCGATGGGCCTAGACCTACTTGGTTTCCTTAAAAATCGTCATAGTTTTTGATCCAAAATTTGTGTCCGTTTCGCTCTACCTTGCTTAGTTTTTGAGATACGTGATTATAGGGAACCACTGGGGTCTTGAGAATTAAAAAACTCGATAACTTTAAAAATATTACTCGGAGAGCTTTTGCGGTATTGTTCTACGTCAATATTTACCGAGATATGAGCATTTTAAAATTTTCGGGAATGCTAACTTTTTTGGATCCAAAGTTAGGGCCCATTAGGGTCCACACATGTGAAAAGGACCAGCGATACCCGAGAACCAAAAATGGCCTCCATTTTGCTCTACCTGGCTTAGTTTCCGAGATAGCGCCATTTTAAGTTTTCTGAAAATGAAAAAAAAAATACCATTTATTTTGCTAATATTAGCAAAAAAGCTTGTAAAAATTTGGTCAACTCAATTTTAAATCTAGCAAAAAAAAATTGTTCAAATTTTGTTTAAAATTGTTAATTGCTAAATGAAGTTTACAAGATATTTTTGCTAACATGCTAATCTCAACTAAAAATTTGCTAAAAGTAAGCTAACCAGCATTAGCAAAAAAAAATTAGTAAATCTACTAATGTATTATTTTTAGTGTAGTTAAAATCAGCGTTTTAACTAGTTTTTATACCCTCCAACCACAGGTTGGGGGTATACTCACTTTGTCATTCCGTGTGTAACGCATTGAAATATCAGTCGAGGACCCCATAAAGTTCATGATCGATTCTAAGACTTTCTATGAATGTCCGTCCGTCTGTCTGTAGATAATACGATACAGTCCACAATAAAAGAATTAGACTCCTGAGGTTTGGCAAAAAATGTCTTTTGGTCCTAGGCAGGTTAAGTTCGTAAATGGGCAAAATCGGACCAGGGGGAAAAAATTTCCCCTTGAAGAACTTAACCAACCTCTAAAAAAAAATTTTTTACATTTATTTTTTTGTATTTTTGTTAAACAAATGAAAAATGTTTATGCTAGGTGAAGTTTAAAGTCCAGCACTTGGGCCCAGGGGATTAGAAAATGTCGTTTTTTGCAAAAAAGTTTTTCTTTCGAATTTCAACGTCCGGTCTAATGTTTATCCTCCTAGGGCTAAAACTTATGTGGTACAAATTTGAGGCCAATCGGATTAAATTAACACGTGGCGCAAGGCGATCAAAGTTTTGGATTTTTGAAAATTTAAAAAATAAAAATGTCTTGTGACACATCATGTTTTTTTAATTTTGAAGTGCTTAACACAAATACCAAAACAATATTAAAATCGGTCTAACGGTTGTCGAGATATTGCTATTTTACATTCAAGAACTAAAAAAAAATCTAATTTTGTGTTTCCCCTGACTCTTTCATCCAAATAAAATGAATATCAAAAATAAAATTAATATCAAAAAATTTCTGAAATCGGTATATTTTAAATAGCGAGATATCGCTATTTGAAATTTTTCAAAAAAATTCCAAAAATGGCGGGTTTTTCCTTCGTCCAAGAAATTTTTTGAAAAAAATGTCAAAATTTTTGTCCATCGACTATTTTATAAAGCTTGAGAGAAACTTTTGTTAAAACTTAATTTAAGCCAAATCCATGGCACCCTTCGATCAAAGTTTGGAGTTTTTCTTAAAAACTTTTTAAAAAACCAAAACTTTGATCGAAGAATGCCATGGGTTAAAAAAATTGGATTTGGCCCAAAATTATTTGAAATGAAAGTTTGCTTCAAACTCTATGAAAGGGTCAAGAAAAAAAATTGAGATTTTTTTTTTTAAATTTCAAAAATTCAAAACTTTTACCGCCGGGTGGGTTAATTTAACCCTATTGACCTTAGAATCTAGTAGAATCTCAAATTGGGTTTTTTTTTCAAATTTTTATTTGCGTTTTTATGAGTTTCAATTTAGCTTTTCTGAATTTCAACTGTGATTTCTAAATTTTAAATTATCTTTTCTGAATTTCTGAATTATCGGTTAAAATACAGTGTCTCAGTACTGCAAAGTAGTTAAAGTTGATTATGTGAATTTTTATATTTATACATTTTTATTTATTTACATAAATGTTCATTTCATTTCTTTGTTTCCCTATAACAAGGTTGATTTCTTTACTAGATCTGTTCATATTTTTATGCATAACTGTGGTTTTCCAGGGACGTAGAGAGAGGAAATCATAAAGTGTAGCTCAAGTATATATGTAAATTGAAAAAAAAAAACTTAAACCAACCAAAAAACCTTCCCAACCGCGTAATCGCTTCAAAAGTTGATAATCCAATATAAGAATAATATATATTTTAAATACCATTAACTGGAATTTTTTCTTCAACTTCTGATTTTTCTAAGTGGTCCGGGAACATTTTTATTCTTATGTGGTGCAAATTTAGGGTCAATCGGATAAAATTTTTTTAAAAGAATGTAAAAAAATATGTCTTGGTACACTTTACATTTATTAATATTGATGTGCTAAGCACGAATTTCAAAATCGGTCCAACGGTTTTCGAGATATCGCCATTTGAAATTTGCAAAAAATGGTGGTTTTTACCCACGTTCAAGAAATTAAAAAAAAAAAAAAATCTCAAAGTTGTTTCACCTTGACTCTTTTTAGAGCTTGAGGAAGTCATTCATTTAAAATTAATTTGAGCCAAATCCGATCCGATTAAAGGGCCAAGGGAAATGAATTTTAAGATTTTTAAAAAAAAATTATTGAAAGTAGGAAAAAATCTAAATTTTTTACAAATTTCAAATAGCAATATCTCAAAAACTATTCCACCGATTTCATTTTTTATATAAGTGCTCAGCGGATCAAAGTTAATAAATGTTATGGTTAATTAATTAATTTTTATTTTTTTTTAATTTTCAAAAATCTAAAACTTTGATCGCCGGGTGCCACGGGTTAAATTATTCCGATAGGCCTTACATTTGAACAGCACAAGTTTTAGGCCTAGTAGAATAAAAATTTGACCAGACAATCAAACCAGATTGACCAGACAATTAAAACCAATTGACCAGACAATCAAAACCAGAAAAAAAAATTTTTTGGCATACAAAAAATGCCGGTCTGTACCATATCACTATCACAGACTCAACAGACGAGACACTTATGACATGTGTCAAATAAATAAAAGTGTCCATGGCTTTGTTTTTCCCAGTGTCCCCTACTATCGCATATGTTTAGTCTGTGGTAATATGATCCAAATCCGATTTTGATTGGTTGAATCTTGGAAATAGTCTTTCTTTAGGAAAAATCTCTCCATATTATACAAACATTTTTCCAAAAAAATGTATGCAATATTTCCTCAAAAGCACTTATAAATTCTATTCGTTACCCTTTTTTTGAATTACGTCTATGTTAAATCTTTATTACTTTTTATTTATTATTTAAAACAAATCAATAGATTTATTTGCGTCATTATTTATTTAATGTTGTACAAATTTAGTTTAAGAGTTTTTTTCTTCCTATTTTCAATATTAATGTGTGATACATTTATTGACGATATTAACTTAGATGAACGATACTTCACATTTTTTTTTTCTCTTCAAAAGGTCAAAGTTATTTATATAAATTTTCTTAAATTTATTTTAAATCAAATTTTGATTAATTTTTATTGAAAAATAAAAATTGTTTTATTCGATCTTTAAAATATTATATTTTGAGTAGGTTTATTTTAGCTCGAGGTCATTATTCTATGAGAATATCATAGTTTTGATTAGTTAAGGAAATAATGACCTCGAGCTAGAATAAATCTACTTAAAATATTTATTTTAAATACCTTTTCTAATTGGAATTCGAAAAGTTTATAATTTAGAAGATTCAATTGAAAATTCAGAAATTTTAATTAAAATTCAGAAAATTTCAATTGAAATTGCGAAAATTTGAATTAACACGTTAATTAAAAAAAAAAATCACAGAACCTGCTACATTTCGTAAAAGATAATGAGCCACTTGTTTTGAAAAGGATCTAGAAATATATATGAAATCATTATTCTCTTTTTTCAATACTATTTATAGAAATCTCTCAGATTCTGAGAATTTTAAAGTGTGTGTATTTTTTTTTCGTTTAAATTTTGTTGCTATCTCTCAATTGCAATAAATTTTCTTGAATTTGTTTACTTTTTTACAAAATATTTAAATATTTTCTTTTGTTTACGTGCAAAAAAAGAAGCAAATCTTGATAACCCTGACCTCTGTCTCTCTCATTCTCTCTTCTATCAATGTAACCATCTCTTTTCAAGTGTGTTGGCATATAAATGATAAATAAATTATATTGTTTAACAGAACTTTAAAGAATGAATTCGTGCAATTACAAGAAAAAATCTATAAGAAATCTGTCTAAGAATCTGAGACTTTTTCTATAAGAAAAATGTCTCAGAATCTGAGACTTTTTCTATAAGAAAAATGTCTCAGAATCTGAGACTTTTTCTATAAGAAAAATGTCTCAGAATCTGAGACTTTTTCTATAAGAAAAATGTCTCAGAATCTGAGACTTTTTCTATAAGAAAAATGTCTCAGAATCTGAGACTTTTTCTATAAGAAAAATGTCTCAGAATCTGAGACTTTTTCTATAAGAAAAATGTCTCAGAATCTGAGACTTTTTCTATAAGAAAAATGTCTCAGAATTGGAGACTTTTTCTATAAGAAAAATGTTTCAGAATCTGAGACTTTTTCTATAAGAAAAAATGTCTCAGAATCTGAGACTTTTTCTATAAGAAAAAATTCTCAGAATTTGACACTTTTTCTATAAGACAAATGTCTCAGAATCTGAGTGTAATTCTGTTAATTCAACTATCAGATCTCTAAATGTATTAATTCTCAAATAAATGTCTTCATTACTTTAAAGTTCTGTTTGTTGGGTATTTTGCACTTTGGAAGATTATAATTGATTTTTATTTGCTATTTTGCCGAAAAACACACAAACATACATTTTTAAAATACATAATACAAAAATTATATGTGTATATAAAAATGATGGAATTTGCTTACAAAAAAATGTTGTTGGATGCATTCTTGAGATTCAATTGTTGTTTGTTATCAATTGTTTATTGTTCTACATAATTTTTATACCCTCCACTTAGTGATAGAAGGTATATGTATATAAGTTTGTCATTCTGTTTGTAATACCTCGAAATATGGGTGTAAAAATCGTTAAGTCGATAAAGCTATGTCCGTCCGTCTATCTGTGCGCCTGTCTGTTGAAATCACTTTAACTGTCGAAAGACAACTCTGAGGCTGCTGAAGCTTTGCCTGGTCAGATTGGTATTGAATTTCAGAGAAATCGTTCAAGTGATTCAGAAGTTATGCAGATCGTTTTCGCCTTAAGTTCACGAGTTGAAATAAAAAAAAACGGTTAACACTCTTTTAAAGACATGGTTAGCCATTAAAAATATTTTACAAAGTATTTTTGGCGATCCGAAAAAAATTTACACTCAAAACAATTTTGCACTCAAAAAAAAAAAAAATTTACACTCAAATTTTTTTTTTTTATTACAAAAAAAATAATAAAAAAAATTTTGACGTTGGAAAAAAAGTATTGTAACTTAAAATCGTCAACACCTGAGTCAGCCTAGCATTTTTGGAGGGTATTCATGGTTTCGTCCAAGTGGAGTTTTACTTTTCTACTTTTTTTTTTTGCTTCTTCTTTTGCTCCTGATTTTTGTATTATTATTATTTTTGAACTACATAATTTCAAGAGTAAAATAAATACATTTTAATCATGATTATTTATTTTATATTTATATTAAATACATTTGTATTTCAATTTTTCAAAAATGACAACTGTTACGACTTCATTTCATTTAATCAAAAACACTTTCAATTAAGAATTCAACGTGAAATTATTCGAAACGTCTGCTGTTGTAATTATCATTATTATTTTTTTTCTTGTTTTATAAATGGTTTTAAATTTCAAAATAATACAAGAAAAGTAAAAGTATTTAAATGTTACCTTTTAATTTTGTACAATTTTCTGCTCTTACCCAGGGTAGTCGTCATTTCAGTGACTTGGATCAAAGATGTTTAAGGTAAAAGGAATACATTTTTATCTTATTTAACTATTGTAATATAATACAAATGAAAAAAAAAACAAGAAAAATTACTATTATTTTTTTTTTAAATAACAGAAAAACCACCCAAAAAAGTGTAGGAGTTGGTAGAAAACACAGTGCAACCACCAAAATCGGAATGGAATGAAATCAAAAGCAAATGCAAGTTGACATTTTTCATAACAAAACCCTCAAGGGTTTTTTTAAATTTAGTACGAGATGTTTTTTTACATGCATTTGAAATGTGTGAAATTATCATAAATATAATTGCTTAAATACTGTATAAGAGGCGTATACTTAATTTTGCAGTTCCTTTAAATACCGATCATACGCAACGGTGCGCAGTGTTTTATTTTTAATAATTCGGCCGTTCAAAAAGTACTGGACCGATTGCAGCAACTTTGGACGCTGGACCCACATTTTCAATAAGGCACCACCAGGGGCCCCTTAAGTAGAACATGTTTAGCATACTAAATCTTTAAATGCTTTAAATCGTGTAATAAAAAATCTAGCACTAAACTAAAAAAAAAGCCATCAGTGTTTTGTTTTGGAAAATGTCAACTTATATTTGCTTTTTGGTTTAATCCCATTCCGATTCGAAAAGTTAGATTTTGTAGCACTGTGTAATTATAGATGTTATTTTTATAAACTCCCACATGGTATCTAATCATAACGTTTTGTTATTTTTTAAAAGAATCCTTTGCTGGTTTTTGTAAAAATCTTGTTTTTATTCCCTCCACTTAGCTTTAAGTTTAATGCCGATAGGTTGCGCTATTGTCACAATGTTAAAATTATTGGTATTTATGGTACGATTTTGCTGAAATTCATAAAATATTTTTTTTAAACAAAAATAAGTGTCCTGATAAAATTTGGGCCCGATAGGTGTCGCTGTTGTAGTCATAATTCCATTTTTTTGTATTAATGGTACAATCTAGCTAAAATTCACAAGATAAATAATGGGGCATTCCATGTCAAATCGGACTCTTTGAAATTTTTTTTTTAGATTTTCGCAATTTGTTAACAGTTTTTAGTACCCTTTAAAAACTAATTCGTGGTAAATTTTCAGATTTTTTTGATGACCCGTTCAAAAGATATCGAATTTGTAAAAATTGGTAGTTTGATCCTTTACTCAAACTTCTTTTAAGGTACCTACAGACGACGCAATATTATGTACAATATTCAATTATATTGATGGTGTGTGGGTAATATTGACGATTGTACAATGGTCAATCTTACCCACACACGATCAATATAATTGAATATTGTACATAATATTGCGTCGTCTGTAGGTACCTTTACTCATAACTTATTTAATAATGGTTCAAATTTCATTTTTTTATACCCTCCACTTAGTGATAGAGGGTATATATAAGTTTGTCATTCCGTTTGTAACTCATCGAAATATCGGTCTGGGACCCCATAAAGTATATATATTCATGATGCCCGATCGATTTTAAGACATTCTAGCGATGTCCGTCTGTCTGTCTGTCTGTGGAAAATGCTGTCACGAACAAAATATTGCACAGAGATGACTGAAACTTAACATCCCTAGTAAAAATATTATGCTAATTTTACTAAATAGATCTAATTTGATCCGTAAAATGGTTGTATCAAATAATATCTAATTGTATTACTTTAGATAAAAAAATATAAAAATTGATACAATTTGATCCTGAATTTGGTCAAATCTAATTAGATCAAATTGATCTTATAATATCAATTTTTATATAATTTGATGAGCAAAACCAAAATACGAATCTAATCATATATGGAGCAATATCTAACCATATAAAGTGGATCAACCGTATCAAAGTCATAGATAAAATTTTATATAAATTTATACGGAAGCATATTAACTCATATAAGATTGTATCAAATTATATATGATTAGACCAGAAAATTTTTACTCGGGATATTTATTGAAAGTTCTCCCGAGAAGTTTGGTATTGCATTTGAGCGATATCGGTTCAGCGGTTCAAAAGTTATGAACGAAAATGTAAGCACACCTCAAAAATTTCAGTACATTCAACATAACCTAAAAATACAAAATGCTTAAATTCGGCTTCTGGTTGACATATGTGAACATAATTGAACACCAAATGGTATTTACACAAGTACAAACATATTTTTTGACAAAAAAAGAAAAAAATCGCGGATTTTTTTTTACCAAAATTTTTTTTCGCGGAATTTTTTTTTTTAAAAAAAATTTTTTTTTTTCTTCAAAAGTAATTTCCTTTTAAATAAAATTTTTTGCAATATTCTTTTTGAAATTTTGGAGGGTATCACTGCATTCGGATTTAACTTTTTTACTTGTTTTTCAAATTTTTTGTTTTTTTACGTATTTAAAAAAAAAAAAATCCAAACATTTTCTCTGAACCCACCTACCCTCTATCTATAATTGTTAAGGCGGTCCCAATACAATTTTTTTTATTTTTTGTAAATTTGTTTTATTTAATCAGCTTCTACCGGTCCAATAGTGCGTCCTAGAGGGGTCATTAGTGAGACCGACCCCCATTTATTTTTACCCTACAATATTTTTTTAAAATATACCTACGCCCTGTCTCCACTCCCCAAGTAGGCTCCCATACAAAACTACATTTTTATAAAATTTGCTCCAACTGTTATTTGTATGGGAGCCTACTTAGGGAGTGGAGATAGGGCGTAGGTATGTTTTGAAAAAATGTTGTAGGGTAAAAATAAATGGCGGTCGGTCTCACTAATGACCCCTCTCGGACGCACCATTGGACCGGTAGAAGCTGATTAAATAAAACAAATTTACAAAAAATACTAAAAATTGTATGGGGACCGCCTTAACAATTAAAGATAGAGGGAAGGTGTGTTCAGAGAAAATGTTTGGACCAAAAAAATATTGTGGGTCGGTCATACATTTTGTTGCTCTAAGGCAATGGTTCCCAACCTTTGATTCTCGCCCCACTGGGGGGCAATTTGAATGCTTCAGGGGGGCAACGAGCAAATTAAAAAAAAAAAAATGTTAAATAAACTAAAAAAATATTATTTTACCCGGCTAAAAATAAAGTGTTTAAACGCATGTACGATTATATATGATAATTTATGTTAAGAATGGACCAATATATGATCGCATATGATCATATGTTCTTCCATATATGGTCATATATTGAATAAGCGCCAATTTTAATATATGTTAATTAGGGTGGGGCGATTAGTAAGGAAGGAAAAATATCTTAATGGGCGCTTCGCGTTTCTGATTTTTGGGATTGTACTGAGCAAAAAAGTCAACTAGACCATACGTCTACGGTGAAAATCGAGCCTCCCGATTTTGACTTGAAGTTTTTTCTCAGACTTTATTTTTTTTGGAAAATTTGCAAATTTTCTTGGGCTCATATTTCGTAAACTATTTGAAATTTTGACTTATTTTCAAAAGTAAAGTTGTAGCTATTGTCTCGGTCTACAATTTCTCTGAACATAGTACTTAAAAAAAACTTCGTTTTCATGGTCAAAAAGTCGAAAATGTAGAAAATTCAACACTTTTTGTAATTTTTTTTTTGGATATTTTGGCCTATAACAGCCAAACCATTGAGATTTTTGATCCAATACTAAGACAAAAATTGTAGCCAAGACAATAGTTAAGAACTCTCTAGTACATCGCAAAAGCGTTGGAACGCTCCTTAAGGCAGTTTTGGCCTTGTGAAAGTGCAAATTTTTTGTGAAAATATTGATAAATTACCATTTTCAGTTGTTCATAGCGCAAAATCATAAAAATGTTCTATTTCATATTTTTATTCTATTTATTTATTTATTTTATTCTATTTATTTTATTTCTTATTTTTTATTCTTGTATTGTTTTAAGTTCATTTAACGCATTTTTGTTAGTTTATTGTAAAGAATCACCAGAGACTTTATAATATAGAGATAAAACAAATTTAGTTCTTCTACTGGCTCCTAGAGAGCGCCATTCTTTAATATCAGCTCAAGAATATTACTAATATTCTTGAGGTGTTACAAGACTTAGTGAAGGCTCAAATAACTCAGCAAATACTGCTCATATAACTATGAAATGATCAGTACACTCGTAAGAACTATCCAATATCTTACGTACACTCAAAAACTTGTGTAAGTAAAATCAACTGAAAATGTCAGTTAAAATAACTACTTTGTAAGTTGTTTTGGGGTCAACTACTTTTTCAGTTAAATCAACTAACAATGTTAGTTATTTTAACTGACAAAAAACAACTGACTTATGAAGTAAAAATTACTAACATTTGTTGTCAAAACAACTTATATGTAGTAAAAATAAAATAAACAATATATATTTTTTTTCAAAAAAATTTTCAAAAAAAAATATTGTGACCAAATTTTTTCCAAGTTTTTTTTTAAGTTGTGAAAAATAAAAAAACGATTTTTTTTTTTTTGGAAAAACTTTGCAAATTTTTCAGAGATAAAAAAAATAAAATTAACTACTTTAAATAACTGTTATTACATTACAGTACGTTTTGGTTAGTTATTAAAAAAAAACGACTTAAAATAACTAACAGAAATAGTTATTTGATATTTTTCATACAAAAATAACTGACTTCGTAGTTGAAAACAACTAACTACTGTAAAATATACAAACAACTAACGTGTAGTAACTTACATAATTTTCTGAGTGTATACATAAAATAAAATTTGGAAATTTTCCACGCAAAATTTAGTTATAGAGGTTCTAAAATTTAGTGTGCTACTAAGGTCTTACTAGCAAGTGCTGCCATCTGAATAAACGTAGAAAACTTTTTTTCCGGTTTTGCCATACACGCAATGCCCTGACGATCACAGTATCAAATACACATAAAATTAAATACGCATTTTAAAATACCAATACAATAACTTTGTACTTTAAATGAATTTTCAAAATAAATATTGAACAAAACAAAAAAAAACAAGTGAGAGTGTTAAATTCGGCTGTGTCGAATCCTTTATACCCTCCAAAATGTAAACTAAAAAAAAAAAAAAATTGACAGGGGCGTTTTTTTTTTTTGGGGGGGAGGGGGGTTGGGAAGTTAATAGGATCAGTGGGGCACGTTGAGAGCACCTTCCCATCGCGATAAATATACCAAATGTTTCATTTATTTAACAAAAATACAAAAAAACATGTAAAAACTTGTATTTTTTTAGAGGTTGGTTTAGTTCTTCAACGGGGAACTTTTTTCCCCCTGGTCCGATTTGGCCAATTTCCGAACTTAACCTGCCTAGGAACATAAGACATATTTGTGCCAAACTTGAGGTTCCTAGCTCTTTTATTTTGGACTGCATCGTGTTAACTACAGACGGACGGACAGACGGACAGACGGACAGACGGACGGACGGACATCGCTAGAATGTCTTAGAATCGATCACTGATCAATAATATATATACTTTATGGGGTCCCCGACCGATATTTCGATGCGTTACACACGGAATGACAAAGTGAGTATACCCCCATACTGTAGTTGGAGGGTATAAAAACATTATATTTTTGGATTTTGTGCTATGAACAACTGAAAATGGTAAATTATCAATATTTTCACAAAAAATTTGCACTTTCTCAAGGCCAAAACTGCCTGAAGGAGCGTTCTAATGCTTTTGCAATGTACTAGAGAGTTCTTAACTATTGTCTTGGCTACAATTTTTGTCTTAGCTTTGGATCGAAAATCTCAATGGTTTGGCTGTTATAGGCCAAAATATCCAAAAAAAAAAATACAAAAAGTGGTGAATTTTCTACATTTTCGACTTTTTGACCATGAAAACTAAGTTTTTTCTAAGTAATATGTTCAGAGAAATTGTAGCCCGAGACAATAGCTACAACTTTACTTTTGAAAATAAGTCAAAATTTCAAATAATTTACGAAATATGAGCCCAAGAAAATTTGCAAATTTTCCAAAAAAAAATTAAGTCTGAGAAAAAACTTCAAGTCAAAATCGGGAGGCTCGATTTTCACCGTAGACGTATGGTCTAGTTGACTTTTTTGCTCAGTACAATCCCAAGAATCAGAAACGCGAAGCGCCCATTACGATGTTCAAATCGCCCCACCCTAATGTTAATATATGATCATATATGTTTCCGAATTAATGAAGTATGGTCAGATGCGTTCATATATGCTCATATACAATCCATTTTTAGCCGGGTAGACAAATTATTTAATTGATTGTTGAAATATTTTTCTAAAAACTTTGTTTAAACGATGATTTTAACAAAAAGTTTGCTTAACCACAAGTAATTTTTCAATTTTAAACAAAATTGAAAAATCCACAAATTTTTCTTGAGTGTAGGGGGGACATTGCAGTTTTTTTAAGTAAAAAGTGGGACATGGTGCAAAAAAGGTTGGGAACCATTGCTCTAAGGGCACTATTAGGGCAGTTAGAGCGGTTGGAACAAATTTTAAAAAATGTCGTATTGTGTGGGAGCCCCCTTAAAAATTGGAGATAGGGTATTAGTGTGTTCCAAAGAAATGTTAAGACGTAAAAATTAATGGGGGTCGGTCTTATAAAGGACCCCTCTATGACGCACCATTGGAGCAGTAGAAATGATTTTAAGATTGAAAAATTACAATAAAATTTTTTCAAAAAATTTTAAAAAATAGTAATAATCGTTATCCTACGATCTTGCTGGGCAAAAAATTTGTAGAATTGATAGAAGTTTTACACAAAAAAATTTCAAAAAAATCGAAGAGTACAAACATATTCA
The DNA here is from genome assembly GCA_963921195.1 of Pegoplata infirma. Taxonomy (NCBI): domain Eukaryota; kingdom Metazoa; phylum Arthropoda; class Insecta; order Diptera; family Anthomyiidae; genus Pegoplata; species Pegoplata infirma. Next base: position 85,869,573 of record OY992540.1, read on the forward strand.
AAAATGAGATTTAAATTTTAAAACTTAAAAATCGCATACTAGAGCGCTTTTAAGAATTTTTTGGGATTTTTTTTGGAAAGTACGTAAAAAAACAAAAATTTTAAAGAAAAAAATTTTTAAATTTGGACCATTATTGAAGAAGTTATGAGTAAAAGAAGTTTGAGTAAAGGAACAAACTACCAATTTTTAAAAATTCGATATCTTTTGAACGGGTCATCAAAAAAATCTAAAATTTACCACGAAGGAGTTTTCAAAGGGTACTAAAAACTGTAAACAAATTTGGGAAAATCTAAAAAAAAATTTTTTCAAAGTGTCCGATTTGATTTGGAATGCCCCATATATAGATCAGTGATCGAATGTTCGTCTGTCTGCCCGTCTGTGAAAATGGTGATCACGGCCAAAGTATTAAGCAAAGTATTTAGCAAATTTACTTGTTGTTGTCCTAAGTAGTTTTGAGCGAAATCGGCTCAGCGGTTCAAAAGTTATGAACTAAAATGTAAGAACACCTCGAAAATTTTGGTGTAACACATAACCTAAAAATACAAAATGCTTTAAATTGGCTGCTGGTTGGCATACGTGAACAGAATTGGACACTGAATGCAAAATTTACAAGTAAAAACCAATTTTTTTACAAAAAAAATAAAAATTGCGGAATTTTTTTTTTCACCAAATAATTTTTTTTGCGTAACTTTTTTTCCAAAAAATTTTTTTTTTGCAAAAAATCTTTTATTACATTGTGGAGGGTATCAATACATTCGGCAAAGCCGAATTTAACGTTTTTACTTGTTTGCTATAAAAAGTACCAAAATTGACATTTGCTAAAATTAAAATAAAAAACAACATGGTTGGTTCAACTTGGTTTTGATTCAATAAAATTTAACTTAACAAACATTAAATATCACCAAACTAACAATAAGTTAAAGCGACATCTCACAAATTCGCCCTTAAAGTAGGGTTTTTGCCCACAGTTTTTTTTTTTTATAAAAAACTTTGAAACATCAATTAAAAAATCAATTAAATCCAATGATACTTCATATATTGATTTGATTTTATACAAATCAATTCAATTAATCAAATTGACTCAATAAAATTGAGCAGAAGAAAAATGTGTGTTTTTTTCTGAATGACTTTAAAGACATGATTCTTTAAAAGATTTTTTTGCTGACTACTACATTGATGTATGTACTCTCTAGTAGAGATGGTCACATGAGTAGATTAGTGCGTGATTCACGTGATTCACTCGTTATCACACGTGAGTGCTACTGAAGCCCAATTTTACTTGCGTAATTCTGAGTGAGTGTGTATGAAAAAAATTGCATGAGTGTACGTGAGTTAATTTGTTTGCGTTAGTTTACATGATTGATTTTTTCTTCATATTTGCTTTTATCCCAAAAACAAAAATTTTTTTTTTTAAAAATTTGGATAAACTTAAAATTTCATCCCAAAAAAAGAAAAAAGAGGTAAATATGGCAACACTTTAAATTTTGCCCAAAGGTTGTTAGATTTTCGATATTTTAATTTTTTGATTTTTTTTGTGAGTGTGACTTGTGTTAAATTTACTCATGTGATTGTGAGTAGATAAAATATGCTCGTAAAAGAGTATTCGTGATTGGAAAATTCCCATCGTGAGCTTAAGTGAGTGTGAGTCAATCACGCGCCCATCTTTAATCTCTGGTACACACAGTTTCAATTGTATAGTAGCTTACATTGATATTCTTTGACTTGTAATTAGAGTTGTGATATTTTAAAAATCTAGTTAATTGGCACTCCAGACAAAAAAAGGTGAAAATTAAAAAATAAGTAATGCTTGATTTACTTACACGTTATTTTGAAGAGTCGACAGTTAAAAAGTGTATAAAATCATTAATTTGATGTTTTTTTCTAATTGCTTTTGCCAGGGTTGCCACATAACCATTTAAAAAAATTGTCTAAAATCGTGAAGATATTTTTTTTAATTTTTAAAGATTTTGTTTGTCTTAACTGTAAAACTTTGTTGTAGAAAAATTGATAAAGTTTAAATAGTCAAAAGTACACAGCAAAACAAGCTTCGTAAAAGTAATAAAAATTTACATAAGCCTAAAAAAAAAATGACTCACGTTTTTAACCGAAGACAGATTTCATTAGATCAATGAAACTGGTGTCATTAAAGTTCCTTTCAATGAAAACTACTTACATGGACATAATGAACATTTTCGTGGATCTTGTATGAAACGTTTTATGAAGTTTTTCATGAAATAAATGAAATTAATGAAAATGTTCATTAATAACACTTTTTGGTGAGTCATGTGTAACCGTCACTGAAATTTTATTTAATTGACGAGATATGAGGATACATTTACCTCCACCCCTCAAAATCTGATGAAACTTTGTGCATCTACTAAGGACCTTATCTTTAGTAGTACCACATTTGTCGGGAAAATTTTTTAACAAAAACAAAAATTTTTGAGTGAACGTAAACTTGACTTGTTCCTAAAATGTTTATTAAGGATTTTACTTAGTTTTCTCAGAAACAATTTTACTCCAACCTTAAATTGTAATCACAACGGACATCAGAGTCTATGTGTGCTGACGTAAGGCGTCAGCAGCCACATACAACCTAAATTGTAATACATTAGCAAAACCACGCGGATTTTAGTGAACGTAAAATTAGTAATTTACAGTTCATTTTAAATTTCGTATAAAACTCTGAAAAAATCACAAAAACAAATTAGAAAAATACACTTTTGTTTATTTATAGATTTTACTCAGTTTTCTCACACAAAAACCATATCCTTAAATTTTAATACATAATTTAAACCACGAAATAATATAAAACAATGCGAATTTTAGTAAATATATAATTAATAAATTACATTTCATTTTAAATTTCGTATAAAACGTCTAAACAAATCACAAAATAAATTCGTGCGCTCTGATCAGCTCTCCAGATTAAACAGACGCGACTCACAGGTGTCAAAAAAAACATGTAAATCAACCTTAAGTTTCTAGAATAAACAAACAATTTTAGGCAACATCTGGCAACCCTACTTGCAATATTTGCTGAAACACACAATTCAATCTTCATTAGCTTCAAGTGTATTGTAAGATTTTCAATGTAGATGTGTGAATGAAGCAATGGATAAATGAATGATACGGAACAAATAAAGTTGTTCACAATGTAAACAATAGACGTTGCAATTGTCGTCGTAAACTAATCCTAGCAACCTAACAACAAAAGCGTGCAACCTCTTTTAAAGGAGTTCAAACCTTTTACACATACATACATACATACATACATATGTTTGTGTGAGAATTTGAGTGCAATTACACTTTTCCTGGTTTGGTTACCACATGTATTAGGGATTCAAATTAGAATTTCAAAACCGGGATATACAAATTTTGGAATTAAGGTTTTTTTATGATATTTTCCCCCCCAAAAAAAACACAAAAATATAAATTTTAAATCACTAATATACTGTTTTTACTCACTTGCTTTTCCTATGAGTCTAATCAATTTCACTCACACATGATTCACGGTCAACCAATTTACGAAAATTTCACTCACGGTCGGACTTTTTTACAAAGTTAAAAATTACTCAAATTTACTTAATCAAAAGTTAAAATCAACTCTTACTTAAGGAATAATTGTACTTAAGATTTTTTTTCAACTCACGCTCGTACACTATTCACGTGTGGAAATAAATCAAGTAACCTGTTCATCTACACTGAAAGAATTATTGTAAATAATATCTATGAACAGATTTTATTAAACCAAATTTATAGAATCTACACTCAAAAGAAAAACTCTGCCAAAAAATCTGTAAAACGACTTTTAATTTGAATTAGCAATCTTTTAGCAGATTGTTCTGCTGAGAAGGATATTTTTACTAAAATCTCTGTCATTCAGTTTAAGAAAATAACAGACATTTTACTATGTTTATACTGATTTTGTTTGCTGAATTTCATTATTTTTTTAAGAAATTTTTTTATATAAAAAAAAGCAGAACAGATTGTTTTGCTGAAATCAGCAGATTGCTCTGCTGAAATCAGCAGATTGTTCTGCTGAAATCAGCAGATTATTCTTCTCAAATCAGCAGATTGTTCTGCTAAAATCAGCTGATTTTTCTGCTAAAATCAGCAGATATTTCTGCTAAAATCAGATTTCTCTGCTGCCGAACAACACACATGTTTAATAACTAAAACGCCAGATAAAAGTATAAGCTTCCGTAGCGTAGTGGTTAAGAAATGTAATTTCAAATCGGAAGGTGGCGAGTTCGATGCTGGCTGGCGGCGTACGTTTTTTTTTTTTTTTTCTTGTTATATTTATTCACTTCTTATGACAGATATTTAGCAAACCGTGTCTGCTAAAATCAGCAGATTTCTCATATGGCTCAAAATGGGTGTATTTTTAGCAGATTTTTTTGCTGATTGGACAGAGAATTTATTTTGAGTGTATGGGACAATTGATTGGCTGAATGAATATTCATTAGTATTGTGAAATATTTCATAGAATTTTATTCATAGATTTTGTTAAATTCATAGAAAAAATATCATCAATAAGCCTTTTATTTTTTTAAATAATTAAAATAATGTTACTATAATTAAAAAAATTTAATAAATATATTTAAAAAAATATAAAAAAAATGTTTAAAAAAAAAAATATCCCTGGTGGGATTCGAACCCAAGACCTACCGGCTGTAAAAATGATTGTCGACGCCTTAGCTATCAGCGCCACCAAAGAAGGAAAATCTCGCCAACTATCGCTTAGTTTTATAATGTTCGTTTTTTTTTTGCAAATACACAAAAATTTTGTTTTCTACAAACACACACACATATTTTGGCAGAGCATTGATACAAAATCAATATGTTAAAGCAGAACATTAAACAAAATGTATTTTAAGCAAGGATGGGTACCAATTCGATAAAAGTATTGGTATTGGTATTGGTTTTTAAAATTATATTAGTATTGGTATAGGTATTGGTTTTCATTTTTTGTTGAATTGGTATAGGTTTCGGTATTGGTTTTGAATTATTTAGGTATTGGGTATTGGTATTGGTTTTAGCCTCGAATTGGTATCGGTTTTTAATAAGTATTGGTATTTATCTTTTATCGGTTTTGGTATTTGTATGCAAAAGGTTTTGTCGTTAATATTAATTTATTTAACGTACGTCGTCCTTCTGTCCGCCCCACAGTGCACACTGGGGCGTGATGGTAGGTTTTTTGGCCAAAAGTCTCTACAGGTCGTAAATGTTAACTGATCTTTTTGAAATTCAGAAATAAAGCCTATATTAAGTTTTTGAAAGTTTTTGAAATCGGACCTACAAGGAAACTATTTCGGGGTGGACACTTCATTTTTAATCAAATTCACAGATGTTATAGATGAATCAAATGAAGAGATACTTGTCTTTTGTTTATGTATTTGAATTAGAGATGGTCTGTGGTCCCGTTATTTGCGTGACTCAAAAAACCACGTGATTCAGGAGTGAGCGATTTTTATTTAAATCACGTGATTGTTGAGCGATGTTCATTTAAATTAAGTGACAATATTAGGGTAGGTTAACCTAACGTAACCTAGGGTAATAAATAAGTGCCTTGAAAGTTTTTGGATTCAGACCTACAAGGAAATTTTTTTCAAGGGTGGACACTTCATTTTAATTAAAATTTACAGATGTTATAGATTAAACAAATGAAGAGACACTTGTCTCTTGTTTATGTATTTGAATTGAAGGTGGTCGCTGGTCCCGTGATTTGCGTGACTCAAAAAAGTGATTTTCATTTAAATCACGTGATGTTGAGTTGAAAAATTCTAAGTGAGTGTCTGGAGAGTGGGTCGAATTTTTGAGTGAAGGATTTTTTTTTTTTTTGAAAAACCCCTTTATCCCTATTAATATTATAAATCTGATTGTTGGTTTGTCTGTCTGTCTTTCTGTCTGTCTGTCTGTCTGTTCCGCAATAAGTGCAGAACGGCTTAACCGATTTTCATGAAATTTTCACCACAGATTGTACTAACCGAGGCGGGAACTATAGGCCATAAGCGAACGCGATCGGACAAAGGGGCGTAAAATGCCACGCCCCTTTGTACCATGCTAAAGCTATATCTGCCTGTCAGACAATAACGGAAAAACGGCTGAACCGATTTTCATGAAATTTTCACCACAGATAGTACTAACCAAAGCGGTAACAATAGGCCATAAGCGACCGCGATCGGAAAAAGGGGCGTAAAATGCCACGCCCCTTTGCCTGTCCGGCAATAACGGAACAATGGCTGAACCGATTTTCATGGAATTTTCACCACAGATAGTACTAACCGAGGCGGGAACTATAGGCCATAAGCGACCGCGATCGGACAAAGGGGCGTAAAATGCCACGCCCCTTTGTACCATGCTAAAGCTATATCAGCCTGTCAGACAATAACGGAAAAACGGCTGAACCGATTTTCATGAAATTTTCACCACGGATAGTACTAACCGAGGCGGTAACTATAGGCCATGAGCGACCGCGATCGGAAAAGGGGGCGTAAAATGCCACGCCCCTTTGTACCATGCTAAAGCTATATCTGCCTGTCCTGCAATAACGGAAAAACGGCTGAACCGTTTTTTATGAAATTTTCACCACAGATAATACAAACCGAGGCGGGAACTATAGGTCAGAAAAATCCGCGATCGGAAAAATGGGCGTAAAATGCCACGCCTCTTTGTACCAATCAGAAACTATGTCTGCCTGTTCCGCAATCACTGAAAAGTGATTTAACCGATTTCACTGAAATTTTTACCACAGATACTACTAACCGAGGCGAAAACTATGAGCCACAATAAAGGGCGATCGAAAAAGGGGCGTAAAATGCCACGCCCCTTTTTGTTACACTGAAAGCTATTTTGATTTTTACGAAATTTTCACCACAAATAGTATTAACCGAAACGAAAAGTATGATCCACAATAGAGGGCGATTAAAGAAAGGGGGCGTAAAAAGCCACGCCCCTTTTTACTATACTGAAAGTTTTTTCTGCATGTTCCGTAATCATGCTTAACCAACCATACCGATTTAAAAAAAAAAATAAAATAGCACGCCCCTTTTTATTCAATTGAATGCTATTTGTGTCTGTTCCGTAATCTAGCATAAACTGCTAAACCGATTAGAATGAAATTTTTACCACAGATAGTAAGTAGTTACCGAGGCGGGAACTATAGATTAAAATAGAACGCGTTTGGACAAAGCGGGCGTAAATTGACACGAGCCTTTATACTATACTGAAAGTGTTTCTGCCTATTCCTTAATAACGATTAAACGACTAAACCGATTTTAACAAAACTTTTTCCATAGATAGTACTAACAGAGGCGAGAACTTTAGTATGTATCAACTGCCACGCCTTTTGCAATGTACTGAAAGTTTTTTCTGCCATACCGTAATCACGCTTAAACTACGAACCCGATGTTGTTATAATTTTCACCACAGTTAGTAATTATTGAGGCGGAAACTATAGACACCACCAGACAAAGGCGTGAATTGACACGCCCCTTTGTAATACATTAAAATTTATTTTTGCCTGACCCGTACTCACGCGTTAACGGTGAAACCAATTTTAAGCAAATTTTCACCACAGTTGGTACTTACCGCGGCGATCGGGCAAAGGGGCTTAAAATGCCGCACCCTTTTTTATTAAATTAAAAAATATTTTTTCCTGTTTCGTAACTATATGCCATATAAAATGCGATTAGACAAATTAAAGTAAAATGCCACATCAATTTGTAATATACAGAACGTTATTTCTAGCTTATTTGCTATCATGCAAAAACGGCTTAACCAATTCCTTTAAACACTACTGCCATATTAGAACCTGAAAACAGTTAAGCCGATTTCAATGAAATTTTCAACACAAATAGTGCTATAGGCAATATTAAACAGCGATTGATAAAAAAGGCATATAATGGCACGCCCCTTTGTACTTTTGTGAGTTAATATTGTCTGCCAGTTCCGCAAACGTGGAAAACCTGCTGAACAAATTTAATTGCAATTTTCTTTACGTGCTAACCAATAGGGGAACTATAGGTCACATGAGACCAAAATTGAACTAGATGCGTTAAATGCCACACCCACTTGAACAATTGTGAAAGTTATGTCTTTATTGAAGTTTTCACCACATAAAATGCTAACCGAGGAGGGAACTATAGGTTCCTTTTAAAAGCCATTAAAGAAATACATTAATTTTGGGGTGGGGCGATTATTCGTTTTTTCTATTTCGCTTTGCATTGGGGTCGTAACAGTTGCCTTTTATGGTCAATATTAACTCACAAAAGTATTGCACCTGCTGGGCAATGTCTTTGGGTTCCTTTTTTGATTTGAAATCGGGAAGTTCCAAACAAGGTGCAAAAAAACGTTTTGATTTTTTTTATTAAAAAAAAACGTTTTTGATTTTTTTTTTGTTAAAAAAGGTTTTTATGATGGTCGAATAACTTTTTTTGAACGGCCCGCATCACACACTCCACCTAACCAAGAAGGTTTGTTTCCATGACGGAAGAACACGTACGCACAATGTTCCCGACGCTAAGCGAAGTCGAAAAAAATCGACCAAACCTCAGGAATAGGTTTATATTCACCAGTGAAAAGTCATGAAGCAGTAGATAAACTGACTAATAAAAAACTCATTCATTATATAATATTTTTTCCAACCCGGGCAACGCCGGGTGCAAAACAGCTAGTAAAAAATAAATAAAAAAAAAATTGTGGAAACCTCATTTTTAAACTCATCGTTATCAAAAGTTCTACGCCCTTTCAAAAAACTGTCTGGACCAGAATTATCCTTTCTATCCCAACTTTCCAAAAAATTTGCCCGCTTGTGTCCATTTTCAAAAATGGAATAAAAATAAATTTTATAGAAAAAAAAAATTTTATAAAAAAAATCGTTTTTTTTTTTTTTTTGAAAACTCCCTTTTAAAAACTAATCGTTATAGAAAGTTCCAGGCCCTTTCAAAAAACCTTTTACACCAGAATTATCCTTTTTATCCATACTTTACAAAAAACTTGCCCGCTTGTGCCAGTCAACACAAATTGAAATGCCTAAAATTAAAAAAAAAAATGCAAAAATTTTTGTGAAAACCCTCTTTTTTAAACTCTTCGTAATCAAAAGTACCACACTACTTCAAAAAACTGTCTGGTCCGCCTAACCGGGTATTTCTTTTTTTTTTTAATGTATTGAAAACAATTTTTAATACGATAAAAAACTATTTTTCGTGTAACCGGGTTTTCTCGAATTCGGTTTTTTGTGTATTCGGGTTTCATTTTAGCCAGTATTAATATAGAAATAAATATGTTTGTACTTTTGGAAAAACTTAAAAATAATTAATTCATAAAATTAATTTATTCAATTATAAAATGCTCATTTTAACAACTTTAGATTTGTTCATCTCCCTTTCTATTAATATTTTAAACGCAGACGAAAAACGGGCAAAAGGGGCAGGTCAGTCTTAATGCTAGTAAACCAACGAAGATTTTGGCGTCCTAAGTTTTGGATTATGTCGCGGAACATTTTGGAAAAACTATTTAAAATGGAACAATTTTAAAAAATTTGTATAAAAAAATTAGAAAATCACAAAAAACAGAATCAAGAACTGTCCATACCCATTTACAAGTTGTAAATCCTTTTGTCAAATAAATTAATCAAAAAATAAAAACAAGGTCCCGCCTTAATAGTGTATAAATTTGTTAGCTTTTTTGATAACCGTATATGGAGATTTAAACATAAATATTTTATTTTTGATTGATCATTCCAAGAGAATGGCTGTACCTATTTTTACAAAAATTACAGACAAGGTGCATCAAGTCATACTTAATACATAGAGCATTCACTTTTTCCAATTTTCCATTATTTTTTTTATCAATTGTAAATAGTTTTTTTAGGCATTTGTGCCTTTTCATTAGCATTAGTACAAATAATGCCAATGCCAAAAAATTTCATTGGCAATAAATGCTAATGCTTTTTTTGGCAGTGGCATTAGTTCCAACTAATGCCAATGAAAATTCAATGCCAATTAAAAATTCCCATGTATGGGTTAGATTGACCATTGTACAATCGTCAATCTTACCCACACACGATCAATATAAAAGAAGAAGGCGAAGAAGTGCAAAAATCATAATAAATCTATTTGACAGCATTCATCGCGCGGAGGAAAAATTAAAAAAATCCCTAACATATTTTTATATATTTATATTTTGGAGGGCATAAAAAATAAAAATTTCCTTGATTTTCGATAATCTCATATGCGTAACAAATTACCTAATTTTTATTGGTCAGTTTTTACTCCATTTATGTCCACTGTAACAATGCGAGAAGAACTTATTTTTCGCTTCTTTTTTAAATAATAATGATAAAATTAAAGTTAAAGCCAACTAAATCAAATGTGGTTTACAAAAATATATATTTTAAGGCGTTTTAATTTTATCTCTTTTGAGAAAAATAAAAAAAGGAAATTTTATAAAACTAAAGGCCTATTCACACCTGAGGTAAAATCTCGTTCGAACGAGATTTCGATCATATGGTCTGTATCATTTTATATCGAACAAGATTTCACCTCAGGTGTGAATTGGGTATAAGATTCAATTTTATTTTTCCTTTTTTGGAAAAAGGTACTTTTTTAGTGAAATTAGCACCGGCAGATCTTAAAAATCTTGTCAAAAAAAATGTTTAATATTCCGTTATTCCAGAAAAGCCATATAAATTGCGGTGGTAAAAGGGGAGATATTTTGTAATTGCAGAAAGATGACACTTAACATTTGTAACAAAATATACCTAAAATTCATCCTTTCATACATATTTTTTGAAATGGGTTATCGTGCAGGGGCCCCTTTTTCGATTTTAGATCTTTTTGTAATTACACGGGCAAATTTTTTTTCTTATATGGAGTTCACACAACAAGTTGTTTAACAAAACACCAGTAACTGAATAAAAACGTAATGGATACAGAACAAATAATTTTTTAAACACGTTGCCCTTAAACTCTCAAAAATAGCAAGTGTGAACCGCACATTGCATTCTTAAATTCTTTTATAATATGACTGTGGCACTAATAAAACAAACAATTTTTTTTTTCTGGATTCTGGTGTTGTGACATATAAGTAATTTTGTAACGACTGCTTGATTAAAATTTTGGGATTTCCAAAAAAGGACATTAGTATTTTTTTTACAACGCAAAGAACAGTGCAGTGACATTCAATATATGTGCATCACATATTAATAATGTTTGCAAAAGAAAAAATTTCATTACAGAAAAGGTCTAAATTTTTTAAGATATACTTTTATTAGGGGTCATAAAAATCACGTAACGTTCGTTTTATGTTTTTATGGCTTTTAAAATTCAAGTAGCTAACTCCTTTTTGCTATATGACTTTGCATGCAAACGATTACTGATCGATGTAACATCTTTTGTAAACATCTGTAGCAATTCGTTAGTCAGGTAAAACCTAATAATGTGATGGAAAGAAAATGTTTGATGTCACAATTAAACCAAACGAAAATAAGAATACAAAAAAACCGAAACAAAACCGATACGAAAGTAGAAAAAAATGAATTGGTATTGGTTTTTTATTGGTATTGGTTTTGACGAATAAAAGTATTGGTTTTTAATTGGTATTGGTAGTGGGGAATCAGTATTGGTTTTTTATCGGTATTGGTATCGCACAAATAAAGGTATTGGTTTTTAATTGGTATTGGTTTTCAATTTGAATTGGTATTAACGGGTATTGGTATCGAAAAGGTATTGATACCCATCATTGATTTTAAGTTTTATAATTTGTTTGTATACTTTAAATTTTTTTTCATAGCCTATGAACTTTTTCATACATTTCTGGTTTCTATGAATTTGTTTCATAGATTCTATGAAGGGCATCATTGGCTGACTTCTAATGATTTTTTTCATTGAACCAATGTACGTTTTCATAGCCGTAATGAACAAAATTCTTTCAGTGTATTCAGTATTCAAGTCATCTATTTTATTTAAGCAAAATGCGAATTATTAACGTTATTGAAATTCAGGAATCGTTGAAATCCAGGGATCCTTAACAATACAGAAATTCTGAAAAATTTCAAATCGCGTGATGTCAAACTCATTTGGCATCCCTATTACATACATGCATAACACACATTTATGCATGTGCAACATTGTTGATTGTAGAGCACAAGTGCGTTTTTCCTTGTTAATGTCAGCTTCTAACACAATGATCCAAGATTTTCATAAACTTAAAATAAAATTGGAACTTTCCGGTTTTTCATAAATAATAAATTTAAGAATATTCTAAAAAAATAAAAGTGCCAGAAAGATTTTTATATTCAAAATCTACACTATTTACAAATGTAATTCGAAAAAGATCAATTGTGATTCGAAAATCATCAATTGTGATTCGAAAATTCTACTTGTAATTGATAGATTCCAAGACGTTCTATGAATTCCCGTTCGTCCGTCTGTCCGTGGAATGCACGATGCAGTCCAAAAGACAGGTGCTACCCTTCTGAAGTTTTCCAAGAATATCTGTTATGGTCATAGGCTGGTTTAGTATGGAAATGGAATTGGACCAGGAAGAAAAAGTTTCCCCTTGAAGAACTAAACCAATCTCTAAAAAACACAACTTTTTATAGTTTTTTTCTGTATTTTTGCTAAGAAAATTTAATATTTTTCTATTAGAAGTAGTTCTAACCATAAGTCCTGCATTTGGACCCCGGGTGTTAAAAAAAAATATTTTTTTCGGCCCGCTCTCTTTTGAGGGCGTGTATATCAAAAAATGTTTTTATAATGATAAAATTGTAATACAGAAATCAGAATAAATCAATTTGCCAACATTTATCGTAAGGCGGATGCAGTTCCCCAACGCCATCAACAAAATGTAAGGACACCTAGAAAATTTTGGTTTATTCAATATAACCTAAAAATACAAAATGCTTTAATTCGGCTGCTGTTTGACATATATGAACAGAATTAAGCAACGAATGGTATTTAAACAAGTACAAACATATTTTTTTTTTACAAAAAAATAAAAAAAATTTCGGGTTTTTTTCACCAACTTTTTTTTTCGCGGACATTTTTTTTTTCTTCTCAAAAGTATTTTTTTTTTTAAATGAAGTTTTTTAAAAGCGGTTCAAAAGTTATAAATGAAAATGTAAGGACACTTCGAAAATTTCGGTACATTCAACATAACCTTAAATTACAAAATGCTTTATTTCGGTTGCTGTTTGACATACAATTTTTTTTATTTTTTGTAAATTTGTTTTATTTAATCAGCTTCTACCGGTCCAATGGTGCGTCCGAGAGGGGTCATTAGTGAGACCGACCCCCATTTAGTTTTACCCTACAACATACAAACATACCTACGCCCTATCTCCACTCCCTATGTAGGCTCCCATACAAATAACAGTTGGAGCAAATTTTATAAAAATGTAATTTTGAATGGAAGCTTACTTAGGGAGTTGAGATAGGGCGTAGGTATGTTTTAAAAAAATGTTGTAGGGTAAAAATAAATGGGGGTTGTATGGGGACCGCCTTAACAGTTAGAGATAGAGGGTAGGTGTGTTCAGAGAAAATGTTTGGACTAAAAAAATATTGTGGGTTGGCCATACATTTTGTTGCTCTAAGGGCACTATTAGGGCAGTTAGAGCGGTTAGAGCACATTTTAAAAATGTCGTTTTGTGTGGGAGCCCCCTTAGAAATTGGAGATAGGGTATTGTTTGTTCCAAAGAAATGTTAAGACATAAAAATTAATGGGGGTCGGTCCTATAAATGACCCCTCTAAGGTTCACCATTGGAGCAGTAGAAATGATTTTAAGATTGGAAAATTAGAATACATTTTTTCAAAAAATTAAAAAAAATAGTAATAATTGTTATCCCACGATCCTCCTGGGCAAAAAAATTTAAGAATCAATACAAGTTTTACACAAAAAAATTTCAAAAAAATCGAAGAGTACAAACATTTTCAAAAATTATATTTAAATTTTAAAACTTAAAAACCGCATACTAGAACGCTTTTAAGAATTTTTTGGGATTTTTTTTTTAAAGTACGTAAAAAAACAAAAATTTAAAAAAAAAAAAATTGAAATTTGGACCATTATTGAAGAAGTTATGAGTAAAAGAAGTTTGAGTAAAGGAACATACTACACTCAAAATATTTTGTAGGCAAAAACAAATGAAAAACACACTTAAAACCAGTGAATAAACAATTAAAAACCATCCCAGTATTTATTCATTTGTTTTAACAAACATCAACATTAATTTTTTTTAATGTTGACAAAATTTTCTAAAATAAATAACATTAAACATTAAAAAATTACGTTTTTTTCACTCTTTTTTACCAACAAATTCGAAAAAAATAACCAACGAAAACATTAAAAATTAATGATAGTTCTGTTATTTTACCAACAAATTTCAAAAAAATAACCTACCAAAACAATAAAAATTAATGATTTCGTAGGTAATTTTTTACAATTTTTTATTGAAATATTTTTTTAAAAATTTTTAATAAAATTTTTGGGGAATCGATCCCGCAATCAACTACATTCTGGCCAGACACTCTACCCATCGTGCCAAAGTCACTTGATACAAACATGTTTTTATATTTCTATAAATAATTTTTTGATTTTTTTTTTCTACGAAAAAATAACTGACTTGTGTAGGTAAAAACTAATGATATTTAATTAAAAAATACCAACAATTTAAAAAAAAAATTGCTTACACAAATCATTAAAAATCAAAAGAATAATCAGTAGTTTTTACTTACAGAACAAAAATAAATGACTTTAAAAATTAAATGTTAATGAAAGTCTTTATTTTTTAGTGTGTTATTTTTGAAACAAAGGACTGAAGTAGTCATTAATAAAAACTGAACATCAAACAAATGTTTTTTCTTTTAAAAACGACTAAACGGAAAACTTTTTAAATAAACTATAAACAGTTAATGACATAATTTTTTGAGTGTACCAATTTTGAAAAATTCTAAAAAAAAAATTTCAAAGTGTCCGATTTGACATGAAATGCCCCATATGTAAACAGAATTGAACACCGAAAGGTATTTAAACAAGTACAAACATATTATTTTACAAAAAAATATAAAAAATAGCTTCTGATTCCAAAACTGCATTACAAATTTTTCTAGCATATTCCGTTTTCTAAATATTCGCGTTCGAGATTTCCGTGTGGAAAAAAAATCATTAGCGAATATCTCGAAAACGGAACATGCTAGAAAAATTTGGATTGCAGTTTTGGAATCAGGATCAAGTCCTATTTTTGGAAGAATCTGTAACAATGGACTACCAAAGGTACGAAATTATTGTTTTTTTACTTTTTTACAGCGAATATCTCAAAAACGGTATGTGCTAGAAAAAATTGGATGGCAGATTTGAATTCCGTAGAGCAAAATCTATAAGAATCAGTTGTATATTTTACTGAGAGATTTTTGTTGTCAAACAGTTTTGAAGTTAAAAAAATGAGGAGTGAAATGTCATTACCCGATTTTACCATTTTAACACAACCTAAACTTGCTTGAATAGGAGTGTGGAAGGGTATCAATTAGAACTGTCAATTATTCGCCTTTTAACATTGTTCGAATAATTCAAATAATTGTTTTTGTTCGTTCGATTAAACGATTAAATCTAAAAAAATATTCGATTAATCGATGAGAATAACGAATAAAAAATTGGTTATTAAAAAATATTTTTATTAACAAAAAAATAAATAATTCATACAAAAAACCTAAAACCTAAAAATTAAATAATTAATATTTTATTAACAAAAAATAAGTAAAAAAAAGTATAAATTGAATAACTGAAAAACTTAATTTTGAATAATTTAAAGTTTAAAGTTGTTGGGAGTCGGCGGGGGACATTGCAGGACATCTTTTCCCTTTTCATAAATGTTTACAAATTTATTTTTACGATGTTTACGCCTAAAATAACAATATTTTGTATTATTCCATATAACCACGGCCTTAAAAGGGGGTGGGCCGAAAACAGCATTTCCTAAATATCTTGGTCTAAATGCAGGTCAATGAACTTCATATGGCATAAAAATATTTCATTTGTTAAACAAATATAAAATATAAAAAAATTGTGTTTTTCTGGTGGTGTTTTAGTTCCCCGTGTACAAATCAATTGGATCTTATCAGATCTGCCTTGGCCTGATAATATATAATTGCATCTGATTGTATATAATTATATCTTATCAGATATAATGAAATGTAAAATTTGTGACAATGTTGACCAAATCCGAGATATAGTTTGATCTCGATTTTGGTCATTTCAGATATAATTGTATGCAATCAGACATGATAATACACAGATACGATCCAATCCATTTTTACACGGGTCTTTAAGGGAGAACATTTTCCCTTCGTACGATTTTGCTTCCGAACTTAACCAGCCTATAACCATAAGACATAATCGTGCCAAACTTCAGGAGTATAGCTCTTTTATTTTGGACTGTATCATGCCCTCCACAGACGGACATCGCTAGAATGTCTTAGAATCGATTACTGATCAATAAAATATATATAATTTATGAGGTCCTAGACCGATATTTTGATACTGTAGTTGGAGGGTATAAAAAAAATAATTGTTCGATTAATTTACATAAATTAATCGATTTATTCGTTATTCGAAAATCGTAATTTTTAAATTAATCGAACAAGAGTTTCGGTTGACAACTCTAGTATCAATACATTCTCCAAGGCCAAATGTTTTACTTGTTTTTTTTTATTATTATTTTACGTTTTGGAGGGTACACTCATAAAAATATGTTAGTATTCCTTACAAAAAAGTCTGTTACCATTACTAATAAAGTTTTCAATTTGTGCCCGATAACTTTTTCAGTTACCATTACAAACTTTGGTTTTCAAAAATTAGTAATCTTTAAAATACTAAAAAAATTAGTATTACTAAATTTTTCTGTACAATTTCTGTAAAATAAATTTTAAAACCCGGTTGTAAAAATTAATAAAAATACCAGCTCGCTGGCGCCTTGCTTTTGAATTTTGCATATCATAATGTATGTGTAAAAAAAATTAAAATCCAAAGCCTTTGTTGTAATATTTAATTATAATTTCTTTTTTTCTAGAAAAAAATACGAAATTTACAAACTAATTTTGTAAAATTTACAAAAAAAATATCAAAATTTTGTAGGATAATTTTTAAAAAATTAACTGAAAAATTTTTTAAAAAATCAGTAAAAAATCAATAGTTTGTAACGCGAGTTTACAAAAAAGAACTACTAAAAAATAATTTTTAGTAAGAATTAGTAAAAAACCTGTAAAGTTGGGTTACAAACCATTTTACAAACTTTTTTACTGACGTATTTTTTTGAGTGTATAAAAGATTTGTCACAGCCCAATTAAACACTCACTGGTTTTTATACCCTCCACTTAGTGATAGAGGGTATATATAAGTTTGTCATCCCATTTGTAACTCATCGAAATATCGGTCTGGGACCCCATAAAGTATATATATTAATGATGGCCGATCGATTTTAAGACATTCTAGCGATGTCCGTCTGTCCGTATGTCTGTCTGTGGAAAATGCTATCACGCTATTTGCACAGAGATGACTGAAACTTAACATACTTATTGGAAGTTCTCCCGAGAAGTTTGGTATTGCATTTGAGCGATATCGGTTCAGCGGTTCAAAAGTTATGAACGAAAATGTAAGCACAGCTCAAAAATTTCAGTACATTCAACATAACCTAAAAATACAAATGCTTTAATTCGGCTTCTGATTGACATATGTGAACATAATTGAACACCAAATGGTATTTAAACAAGTACGAACATATTTTTTGACAAAAAAGAAAAAAATCGCGGATATTTTTTTTACCAATTTTTTTTTTTTTCAAAAGTAATTTCCTTTTAAATAAAGTTTTTTGCAATAATCTTTTTGAAATTGTGGAGGGTATCACTACATTCGGCAAGGCCGAATTTAACTTTTTTACTTGTTTATTTTATTAACGTGGTTTTTGATTTTTTATATATCCTAAAGTAATATTTTTTCGATTACACTTCTGCTAGCCCATAGTGACTTAGATTAATCTGTATGTGTGTCTTACACTTGAGAAACCACACAAAACCATCTATAAAATCAATTGAACTGAACAAAAAACACTGCATCTGATTGTGGTTTATGTATGAGAGTATATTCACTTGGTACATAATAAAAAATATTAAAAAAAAAATTTACGAAAAAAAAAATTTTACAAAAAAAAAAAAATTTTACAAAAAATAAAATTTAGAAAAAAAATTTCAAAAAAAAGTTTTACAAGAAAAAAAAAATTTACAAAAAAAAAAAATACCAAAAAAATGTTAACCATTAAAAGAAGTTTGAGTAAACATTAATTTTTGAAAATTCGATTTCTTTTGAAAGGTGGAAAAACATATTTTTTTTTAAAGATTCCAATTTGACATGGAATACCCCATATATTTGTTTTATGCTTTTGAATATATTATTAATTAAATTCTCTTCTCTTTCATTTATTTATTACAGAAATGGTATTAGTGTAGAGGGCGCCACACATAAACAAGTTGTTGATCTCATTAAATCTGGTGGTGATTGTTTAACATTAACCGTCATATCAGTAACACAACAAGTAAGTACATAGAGCTATTATCATTAAAATTTTCCAATGGTAATTCAAGAAAATCTCAAATTTCAATTTAAAGTTTTTGGAAGTATTAATTTAAACTCATGATTTAAGTTTTCAAAATTAAAAAGTAATTTTTCGAACTAAATTTAAATTACGTTTTGCGTTCAGAATTTGATTCTGGTTTGACCCTAAAAGTTTTTATTTCGAATTTTAATTGAAATCCGAATTTTGAAAAAAAATATTCTGAAATATATCAGTTAAATATTTTGAGGATGTTTATTCTGGCTCGAGGTCATTATTTTCTTTACTAATTAAAACCATGATATTCTCATAGCATAATTTTCAAGAAAATTATTTTTTTTGGTTTTAAATTTATTTATGTTGGTCATTTTAGCAAGACTTAATCGACACGTGTTTCGGAATTTGTCAAATTCCATTGTCAAGATTATTTAGCAAAAAATAGAAACGATTTACTACAAAGTAGCAAACGAGTCTAATGACAAATCGTTTGTGCACAAACTAAAATATTAATACATATTCGCCTCTATTCACAACGAGAATTAGAAAGACGAAGAAATTGTACCATACTAATAAGGCAACGATTGTCAATAATCAACAAAAATATTTAAAACGATATGTCATTAGACTCGTTTGCTACTTTGTAGTAAATCGTTTCTATTTTTTGCTAAATAATCTTGACAATGGAATTTGACAAATTCCGAAACACGTGTCGATTAAGTCTTGCAAAAATGACCAACATAAATAAATTTAAAACAAAAAAATAATTTTCTTGAAAATTATGCTATGAGAATATCATGGTTTTAATTAGTAAGGAAAATAATGACCTCGAGCCAGAATAAACATCCTCAAAATATTATATTTTAAAGGTCGAATAAAACAATTTTTATTTTTTTTAATAAAAATTAATCAGAATTATATCAGTTAAATTTCAGAATATTTTTTCAAAATTTTAAAATCTCGAAATTTCAATTTTTTATTAAAATTAATATTTTTTAACTGCATGAAAATTTTTGAATTGATGTTAATATTAACTTAATAAATATTTTCCAGGAAGCAGAAAGACTTGAACCTCAAGAAGATCAAACTGGTTATTCATATATAGATTATTCCGATAAACGATCATTGCCCATTAGGTAAAGTATCAATAAACTTTTTTTTTGTTTTAATCATTCAACTTAATAAATCATTGATTTTTTTCCTTCTTCTTTTCATTTTCTAGTATTCCCGATTACAGCATTATCAATCGTAATGGTGAACGTTATATTGTATTTAATATTCACATGGCCGGACGTCAGCTGTGCTCGCGTCGCTATCGTGAATTCTCCAATTTACATTCCATTCTTCGCAAAGAATTTACCGGTTTTAATTTTCCCAAATTACCCGGTAAATGGCCATTTCAATTAAGTGAACAGCAGCTGGACACCCGACGTCGTGGTCTCGAACAATATTTGGAAAAAGTATGTGCCGTTCGGGTAATAGCCGAAAGTGATGCTGTTCAAGACTTCCTAACCGATTCCGAAGATGATATATCTGCCTCACCCGTTGACATTAAAGTAATGCTGCCTGATCATGAGGTGACCACAGTGTCGGTGAAAAAATCAGCAAATGCTCAAGTTGTATGGGAAATTTTAGTACAACGCGCCAATTTTACTTCCTATACACAACAGTATTTTTATCTATTCGAAATTGTCGAATATAATTTCGAAAGAAAACTGCAGCCACACGAAATACCACATCAGTTGTATGTTCAAAATTATAGTACGGCCTCGAGTACATGTTTGTGTGTTCGAAGATGGCTATTTTCGGTATCGCGTGAATTGACATTGCCACAGGGTGAACAGGCGGCTAAATTTGTATTTTATCAGGCTGTTGATGAGGTTAATCGTGGCAATATACGAGCCGAGGAAAGATTGTATGAACTGAAAGCTTTGCAGGATGCTAAAAAGGCGTCAGAGTATTTGGCATTGGCACGCATGTTACCCGGTTATGGGGATGTTGTATTTCCACATTGTGCATGTGATAGTCGTAAAGAGGGACATGTTGTACCAGCTGTGGGTAAGTTTTTTTTTTTTTGTTTAAATATTTTTTTTTATTTAGTATAAATGAGGTCAAAAATCAGAAATGTTGTATTTAAAATTTTAAATTAAAAATCCGAAGAGTCTGTACAAACGGTCTTCAAGGTAGGATCATGGAGGTAACAAACTTCATGCAACAACACAAAAACTTGGTCGCGGCGGTCCAAGAAACAAAGCTGAACAACAACTCTAAACTTCAGAGTTGTAATGGTTACAACATTCTGCGCTTAGACCGCACAATCAGCGAAGGAGGGGGTATCGCGTTCATAATCCACCACACAGTGCAGTACAGAATGATCTCGCCTGACCGAATCGTCAACGACCAATTCCTTGAACACCAGGGTATTGCTATTCAGTCAGGAGCTGCACAGATCAAGCTTTACAACGTCAACATCCCGCTAGTGACAACTGCCCGTTTATCACCCTGATATTAGCTGTTTGCTTTAGTGTGATAACCGCATGCTTATGAGTGACTTCAATGCCCATCATGATTTCTGGCACTCGATTCTCGGGGACGACAAGAGAGAACAGGCGTTGTCTGAACAAATAGATAACACTGTGTCACAAATTTTCCCAGGAAAATTTTTCAGAACCGATTCTGACAACACTTGTTCTAGAACAGGTTCTTCGGTAACCATACACTATTACACTTTAATTATTCAGAACAAGTTAAGTGAAAATTATTCTGAAGCTTGTTCTCTGGAATCAAAGTTTCATAACACTTTGGTTCTCAGGAATTAAAAAAAAATTATGTGTCAAAAAAATTAAAAAAATAAAATAAATTTATTTTTGTTAATCAAGAAAAAACGTGAAATTCTGTTAAAATACTTAGCAGATTATAATCGTGAAAATTGTTGAAATAAAGGTGAGTAAATTTAATTTTCATTGTCTGGGTCGGGTCAAATACTAATAATACTATGTTTTTTATTTTTGTTTGCAGAAAATGCATGTTCTGGTATGTCATTATTGTAAGGCCCAAAATGTAACATTGGAGGCGGAAAAGGATAAATGTGTGTTAAAAAATGTAAATATTCCATTTTATAAATCATTGTCTTTATCTCTCTTTAATAAATTAATGCAATTCAAAATATGGCTTTAATTCTTATTTCTGTTCCAAATTTTACTTCGAGAACCGATTCCGAAGAACAAAAATATGTTCTAACTTTGCTTACAAACACCTGTTGCTTTTGGGACAATCCCTTTGTAAAAAGAATCGGTGTTGCACAAGAATTAGAACAGGTTCTAGGGAAGTATAAGTTGTTCCACAATCGGTTCTTTGCAACCGAAAATTTTGCTGGGTTCAACAAAGTCGCGACCAAATGAATCTGACTCTTAATCTTTATGTAAATCCGATTGCTGAATCCGAATATGAAGTCAGAATGGTCAAAAGTAAAACAGTTTTCGAGATATTTACGAGAAAATCGAGAAAATTACCGTTATTTGCTCTTTTCAACTTATTTTTTTAAAACCAAACAATAATTTTTTTTTTAATTTTATCACTTAGAACGTTAGCTTATTTCAATACGAACATTTTGTGCCCAATAGGATCCAGATCGGTGCAAAAATGACAAAGTTACAGTAGATTAATTGAATTATCCCACTTTTCGATTTTTTTTAAAAAAACACAAGTAAATATACAAAGCTAAATGTTAGTAATGAAAAGTGGGTTAATTCACTAAATCTTCTGTAGCTTTGTCATTTTTACACCAATCTGGGTCTTGTTGGGCGCAAAATGTTCGTATTGAAATAAAATAATGTCCTATGTAATAAAACATTATAATTTTTAATTGTTTGGTTTAAAAAAAATAACTTAAAAAGAACAAAATTGCAAAAAATCATCAAATTTTTCATGAAGTTTGAACTTTTGTCCACTGTAACTCTGTCATTTCTTGACTAATCTTCACAAGCGACCCATGGTTATTTTAGTAATTTTATTATCTTTCATTAAAAAAAAAAGAAATACATAAATCGACGAATAGTTTTGAAGATATTTGCATTTAAGTGACATCATCTTTTTTAAAAACACAAAAAACGCTTATTTTCAAATATCTCGAAAACTGTTCTACTTTTGACCATTCTGACTTCATATTCGGATTCAGCGGACAATTGTACATAAAGATTTGGTGTCAGATACATTTGGTCAAAAAGCTGTAACGTAGTGTAATTCGGCGTTTTTCACAAGGATTGCCAGGAATCACCATTGCAAGCGCAGGTCTGATGAATAATGAAACATGGCGAGAAGTGGCATCACTTGCATTAGTCTACCTTCCTATAGTCATCACGGTTGACCGACCTAAACAATTCTATGAACGCCGAACATAAGTAAATCATAAAAACTCAGGCTGGCATTCATTAATCTAGCCACCCCCTTGAAGCAGAAGCTTAAGCACTTGACGTACCGGTATTAGAGTTTATGACCATAGTCGTCAAGCTGTCACTAACCAATCGTACAAGCCGATTTCCCGCGAAGATACTTGCGGTTCTTCTGCTACCTAGCCTAACACAGCATCTCGCACCAGCAGCACTTCAGCACGGAATCCGAAAGCACCATATTACAGCAACTGTTTTACTGACTCAAAGTTAGCCAAGTGAGAGCACAGTGATGGTTGCGCTAGATCTATCAAAAGCCTTTGACACGGTCAATCAGGCCACCCTCTTCGGAGACATCGCCAACTTAAGTCTCCCCAACACCATCAAGAGGTGTGTGGTGAACTTTACATGTGGCCGTCAGTCGATTGTGAAGTTTAGAAATAAGTCAAGACCCCGTAGATTAAAGATGGATTCCCAGAGGGTGGATTTCTCTCTCCGATCTTGTTTATCTTCTACCTTTCTAAACTCCACAACCCCGAGGGGTGTAATTGATATCCTATGCCTAATAGCACGGGTTCTTAACATTGATATGCTATGCTGTAAGTTAAATGCATACCTTTGTGATCTTACGAATTTCTTCACTGCGAAGAACATGCGGATTTTCCTCGCCAATTCATAGACGATGCACTTTACCATATTGACTAACTAAATCTGGGGATCAGCAAATTGGTCAATGATTACAAAAGGAACAGGTGGATGGATCACCTGAAGAACTGCAACCTTAGCTCCGGAACTACTAAATTGTGGTCAACAGTCAAAGTTCTCTCGCATCCCACGAAGGTAGATGACAGGGTCGCAATAAGCTTCGGCAACAACACGTTGTTGGACCCTAAGCATTCGCATGTTTCGGCCGCCAGTTCATAGAGCACCCCGAGAGAGATAGGGCGAAGCGAAGTGTTGTCAGGAAAGTACACAACTTCCAGTCATTGACGTACCACCAGTTTTCTGTCGAGCAAAGTTGCAGATGCCATCAAAGTCGCCAAACCATCCAAAGCGTAAGGAACTGAAGAAAGGTCGATATTGATGCTTAAGCACTTGGCGTGCCGATAGTTAAGTTTATAATCATAGTCGTCAACCTGTCGATAACCACTCTGGTTAAACAAGAGGTCGAGAAAAGGGTAAAGTGGTCCCGATTTTAAAACCCGGGAAAATCGCAAACCAATCAGAATCGTACATGCTGATCTCCTTGCGCTACCCAGTCGATGGTTGCGTTAGACCTGTTAAAAACTTTATTCTCCCCAACACTATCAAGAGGTGTGTGGTGAACTATATGTGTGGCCGTCAGTCGTATGTGAATTTTAGAAATAAGAAGTCAAAACCCCGTAGAATTAAACAAGGAGTCTCATAGGGTGGATTTCCCTCTCCGATTTTGTTTATCTTCTACCTTAAGGACACGGGGCCATAAAATTAATAAGCTATGCGAAAAGTTAAAAAATACATACTTCCATGATCTTACAAATTTCTTTACTGCGAGGAACATACAGCTTCCCCCGCGACATCATCGGCGATGATCTTTACCATATGTACGAAGGAGGTACAACTGGAACTGGATGTTATAGTCGATGGTGTAAAATTCCGACAGTGAACCACCCCAAAATATTTGTGGTAACATTCAACCGTTGGTATTCGTCCTCAGCGCATATGCCAGTGTCATGATGATGCCTCTGCATCCTGCAATAAATTGCGTAGTAGAAAGAAGGTTCTCAAGTTTCTAGTGGGCAGCAATTGGGGAAAGGACAAAGACACACAAATGACTACCTACAAAACATTTTGCCGGTCAGTGGATAACTACGCAAAACCGGTTTGGCAGCAAAATAATCTTTAGAGTTGCCAAAACGAATCCCTACTATACGTAACGGGCTGCCTTTAGATGTCCTCAGAACACCATCTATATGAGGAGACGAAGATATCTCGGTTTAAAAACACAGTCACATGCTGGCTTAACGGTTTCTTCTGGCATGTCATCGGAGGAATCATCCGAACCATGACCTTACGGAAATTTTTCCTCCCCCGAGACAAAAAATAAAAGATTTTGAGTGTTACGAGATGGATATTACGCAATACAACATCCAACAGCTCGATTCCATATCATGCCAGGCAACTCTGAATGAAATTCACAGGACTACGGTAGAATTGACGACAGCCAACTAGGTTAGGTTAGGTTATGGTGGATGGCATTGGCAAAAAAACCAATGCCCATAGAGGCCGACTTGTGGCCCATTATGATTCCAGTTTCCCTTCTTCTTCGATAAAAAATCAATAGATAAACGCCAGTAAGGTCCATGGATTTATTCCTCGGATTTCGTGTAAATTCTGAAAGAAGAAAGATCCAAATAATTTAAATCTTCTAAAAGACAGTGCAGGGCATTCACATAAAAAGTGATAACTGTCCTCAACAGCTTCCCTACACCATCGGCATGTATCATCATTACCTCTTCCAATTCTTACCATGTGTTTACCCAGGGTGTTGTGGCTTGTAATCAAATTAATTACCATTCTCAGTTGTCTTCTATCCATGTCAAGAAGAACTTGGCTATGTTTCAACGAATTTTCATCCCATAATGATTCTGTCTGAATACAGCAGTCCGACTCAGCCCATCGGGTTAACCAAGTTTCTCTCGCTTCTAGTCTGATCCGTTGCGAAATTAGAGATAGAGGTGGATAGACGTCATTCACAGCCAATTCCTGTGGAAGATTGGCTCCCCGCTTAGCAAGTTCATCTGCCTTTTCGTTGCCCAGTATATCTTTATGTCCAGGTACCCAGCACAGTCTAATGTTGTGCTGCTCGCTGAGAACCAACTACCTAGTGAATGTCCTACTTGAAAGCCGTACCCCACCCATCGCAGAAGAAGAGAGATGTCCATCAAGAAGAACAAGAGTGGTACTTGTTTTCTTATGTTTTTTTTTATTAATTTTTCAAAGGGGATCTTACATTTTAAGGCAGTTAGTTCCAGCATCAGAAGAAAATATATTTTTGTTGACCTCTATAATAAGTGAAAGGATATCATTCCCATTTTAGTACAGAAAAGCTCCAGTATATAGTTTTACAAGTCCTTTAAGGATTATCTAAACTGACGAGTAAACACATTTTATTTCAATAAAATTATCGTTTCAAGGAAGTTTCTGTCCCAGCTAATAGTTAAGAATTAATTTAAGCCGTGACTATATAAAACCTTTTGTCTTAATCATTTTCTTGTTTTGCTTCTTTTCTTATTTTTTAGGTATGAAAAGTTTTCGTTTACATGCTTGTCGTGAAGATGGTTCTCTAGAAGCTCAAATGGTTGAGCTAACCTGGGATAGTATAACACGTTGGGAAAGTGATGAGGAGTCAATGTCATTCTGTTTCCAATATAATAGACCAGATAAACCAGCCAGATGGGTTAAGGTCTATACACCTTATGTAAGTTTTGTTATAAATTCAAATATATTTTTTTATAATTTTTCGTAATGTATTTTTAATGTAATGTATTTATGAATCTTTAAGAAACTTTTCATAAAATTGATGAAAGATATGTTTCATAATGTAGAGTGGAATAATGAAAATTCATAAAAAACCAGCGTTTCTTATGAGCAATTTGATCTAAGTTCGTTTGGACATACTATTTTAAAACAAATGAAACTTTTCATTAAACTTATAAAAGAAATGTTTCATAATGTAATTTGAAATCATAAAAAATTGTTTTTTCATAAATATTTTTTTTATAAACACTTTTGTCTACGTTTGATTAGACATAAAATTGTAGAACATTTCTTTTGCTAATTTAATGTAATTAAAGTTATTATTTAACCTTTCCAATTTAAATAAAAATTCTTCTAGCTCGAGGCCAGTTTTTTCTTGTAAATAAATATTTTTTTTCATTCCATTCCAATATTTCGATCCTGATAATGATCCGTAAAAAAGAATCACAATATTGGAATGAAGTAAAAGAATATTTAGAAAAAACTGTCCTCGATCTCGAAGAATTGTTATTTAATTTAATGTAATTTTATGCCTGATAAAGTTTCATAAATATATAACATTTCACGAAAACTTATTAAAAT
This sequence comes from Pegoplata infirma, assembly GCA_963921195.1. Classification (NCBI taxonomy): domain Eukaryota; kingdom Metazoa; phylum Arthropoda; class Insecta; order Diptera; family Anthomyiidae; genus Pegoplata; species Pegoplata infirma. Next base: position 85,896,661 of record OY992540.1, read on the forward strand.
TTATTTTTGTGTGCTGTTTCCAATTTTTAAATTTTTTCTAATATTTTATTTTTTCTCTTTCACAGCACGCTTTCTTATCCGATTGTTTTGATCGCATAATGGAAGAACGTAAATGGGAAGATGCTGGTGATTAACAATTACAACGTTATTAGATATTAATTTAGTTTGTAATTTTAACCCCTCTTAAAATTAAGCTATAAATTTAAAATATTTAAAAAACAAAAATATTTAACTTAAAATTTTGTAAATTATCTCAAACTTAAAAAAAAAACAAAATCTTATGTTTCTAGTTGTATTTATTTTCTCAAAAAAACAAATTTACCTATTTTTGTATTTAATTATTAGTTTTGAAATTACAAAATTTTCAATTTTATTTTTTTCACTAAAACTTATATTTTAAGTAAACATGAGAATGTGTTTAGAAAAGGCTTAGAATCTCTTCTAAGATACTGAGAGTTGTTCAAAATCTCTGCTGAGATACTAAGGGTTCCAAAGGGTTCTGCCTTCAGATGTTGAGAATTCAAAAATCGGTGTTTAGATTTAGGGGTCTGCTTTATTATGTCTTCATTTACTGAGGGCTCCTCCAAAACTTTACTATCAGTAAAAACTAAAAGTAAAAACTAACTTGTTTCTGAAAAAAAATTAAGGGGTTTCTATAAAAAATTGTTACCAGATTGTTTTCTGTAGTTTTTAGTTTTTTCTGTAGTCATATTTTCAAGGGTTTTAAGGGTTGCTTAATGCTCCTTAGAATCTCACACGAAAAACTAATTTTTTTTTGTTAATTGTTTGAATCCAATGATTTTTGTTTCTAACAAGAAAAATGTTCAGTAATTTTTTGTATAAAAAAAGTCTTCCCAATCTGAGTACTGAGTAGTAGAGGGTTATAATAAAAATAGGGTATAAACAAAAATATTAATAGATATTCAACTCTACATTCATTGACAATGAAAGGAAGAAAACTGAACAATCTATTAGTAAGATTACGATCGTGTTGGTTATTTGACGATTGTGATCTCGCTAAGAGATTGTACAGTTTTTTGCTAATTCTCAACGAATGTAGAGTTGAATATGGATTAATATTTTTGTTTTAACATTAGCGATTTATCATTTAAATTGCTTTTGCTACTTGTAGTATATGGTTTTTATAATTTCTAAATAGTCTTGACAATGGAATCTGACAAATTTCGAAAACACGTGTCGGTTAAGTATTGCAAAAATGACCAACATAAATAAATTTAAAACAGAAAAATAATTTTCTTGAAAATTATTCTATGAAAATAAAGTTTTAATTAGCAAAGGAAAAAATGGACTCGAGCTAGAATAAACCTACTCAAAATAAAATATTTTAAAGAACGAACAAAACAATTTGCATTATGCCCTCCACTCTAGAGATAGAGTGTATATATAAGTTTGTCATTCCGTTTGTAACTCATCGAAATATCGGTCTGGGACCCCATAAAATATATATATCGCTCATTTACTTGTATAGGTCATAACTCAAAATGTTTGATTTTACAGAAAACCTTTTTAAAGTTTACAATTGAAACTTGGTTTTCATTGCAAAAGGCCCGTACATAGAAAATGTTATAATGGCGTGTTCTCTTTTCAAACGGTGAGTTTAAAAGAAATTAATACGAATTTTTGACATAATATAAAGCAGGATATAACAAATAATTCTGTATCGTTTACTCAAAAATGACATATTTTGAGTTATGACACTATACAAGTAAATGGGCGATATTATTGATCGATTCTAAGACATTCTAGCGATGTCCGTCTGTCTGTGGAAATGGCGATCACGGCCAAAACATTACACGGATATGACTGAAACTCAACCCGTTTTTTTTTTGTTGCCCCGAAAAGTTTGGTATTGCATTTGATCGATATCAGTTCAGCGCACAGTGCCACATTTGCCCAATCCAGCACGACAAAAATCCAAAAAAAAGTTCCCCGATTTCTATGATTTGTTTGTATGTATTATAAAACATTCCTAATAGCACGGAAATACTCATATAAGAATGATAATTCTGTTCGTTAGTAAGATGTGTGTGAATAAAGTTGCATCTTGTTAAATCCTGTAAGTAGTGTTCATTATTTCGCATTAATTAAGTCGATTTTAAACTGTTGTAACTTCTTAACAAAAAAAGATATTTATGCACTCTTTTTTGGTAATTTTAAAGGAAGTTAAAGGCTTTATGTCATATCTTTTCTTCTTCTTTTTAAAAAATTTTTTCTATTTTTTATTAAATTTTTACATAATAAAAATTTTTGAAAAGAAAATTTTATATTTATTTTTTTTTGATGGAATAGAACTTTTGTTTTTGGTCCCTATTGGTCCCCGGACTTTTTCAGACATATTGACCAATATCCACAGTACTTATTTCAATGGCTAACTTTTGCGACTACAGTGGGGCGATATGTAAACCTTGTTTTTACATATTTTTTAAACATATTTTTAAAAAGTGGGCGTGTCAGTTGTCTGACCGGCACCTTTTTTCGTGATATTATTTCTACAGTCCTTGAGAGTATATATACCAAGTTTAAAGAAATTACAACCACAACTAAACATTTTTTATAAAGTGGGCGTGGCCGTTAACTGGCCTCCCATATTTTTCATAATGTTGTTTTTGAAGTCAAAACGAATGTGTACCGAATTTCCAGTCAATAAAAATAAAATCGGATTTTTGTCGTCCTAGATTGGCCAAATGTGGCACTGTGCAGCAGTTTAAAAGTTATGAACGAAAATGTAAGGACACCTTACCTAAAAAATGCTTTAATTCGGATGCTGGTAGACATATGTGAACAAAATTGAACACTGAATAGTATTTAAACAATAACGTACATATTTTTTCACAAAGAAAAAAAATCGCGGATTTTTTTTTCCAAATTTTTTTTTCGCGGAAATATTTTTTAAATTTTTTTTTTTCTCAAAAGCAATTTCTTTTTAAATCAAGTTTTTTGCAATAAAATTTTTCATTGTGAAGTGTAAAAATACATTCGGCAAGGCCGAATTGAAATTTGAAACTTAAGCATCTTTTGGCCCAAGGACGAAGCCTATTGAAATTGGAGAAAATCGGTACATGTTGAGACCTAGCCCCCATACAAACGCCCCTTTGGATTCGGCTTAAATGACTCTAATAACCGTATTATGTATAATAAATATCACTTTAAAATTTGGCAGGTAATCAAATTTTGTATATACGAATCACCATTCCAAATTTCAAAGGAATCGGGTTAGTCCTTCTGGTAGTTCCCATACAAACCACCCTCCCGATATTCACATAATTCCTTCAAAATTCATAAAAATGGAAATATTTGATAAAAATTTTATTTTTAGGTGTTAAACGTGCACTTTAGTAACCTTTTCAAATCGGAATATAATTGGACCATTTTCGGACTTAGTCCACCATATAAAAATTTCGATCGATATTCAGTTAAAGCGGTCTATTGACAAAAAAATAAACCAATTCCGCTAAAATTTGATCTGTGTGTGTTTTCTACACTAAATAAAGATCTAACAAAAGACAGACCCAAGCGGTCCATGTTTCAACTTGGGACCCATTTTCCGGAAAACGCTGGTATAGAGTATCATATGGTCGGTCTTGACCGACTATAACTTTCTTACTTGTTTATATTTTTTTATTGAAAAAAACTTGAAATCTGAAAATATTAAAATTTTTTATTTTTAATGAAAATGTCCTCAGATTCTAATATTAAATATAAGAATCTGTTTAAATATAGAAAATTTCGCAAATAAAATTGAAAATTTTGTATAAACTCAGAAAAATTATAAGTTTATAAATATTGTTTCTTTATATTTTAATTTTATTATTTTTTAAATTATTTATTAACGAGTTTTGACTGTTATCATTAAGATTTTATGATAAATAAGTCATATCAATATTTTCAATGAAATTTAAAAATTAAGTTTTTTTTTTTCCAATTCTACCCCTTAGGTTTGAGGTTTGTTTTGAAGTGGCTGCTTACGCTTCATGTCAGAACATATAGACTCTGAGTTCCGTTGTGAAACCACGGACCTCTCAGTTTCAAGACAAATTGTATGGGAAAATATTAATATAACGATGTCATTATAAAAATAAACTAATAACGAGGGACAGGACATTCATGCACTAAACAACTATGTTTTAAGCGCATAAAATATGCACTAAAATTCTTGAAATATACATTAAAAAACTACAAAAATATTGTAAAATTATAAAAATTGCGCATTTAAAAAACAAATATTTTTTTTTTTGGTAATTTTTGACTTTGTTAGTTTATTAACGAAAAAAAAAAAACATTTCGGTCAGACAAGTATTTGACCTCGAAAAAAATTGTGAGGCCTGCCTAACAGGCAAATTAATGATGTTACCAAAAAGGTTCTTAAAAAATTAAAAACAAGCTAAAACTAAAATTTTATGCAAAATATGACCTTAAAATATACATTTATAGCAGAATATGCAAAAAAATGCATTATCAGCTAAATACGCACTAATCAATCGATGCCATTTTAAAGCAAATTCTTTGATTTGCAAAGTTACTTGGTTTATGCTGTTCAGACTAAGGGGGAAAAACCTGTATTTGCATAAACGTTATCTCCTTGCTAATAACAGTCATAACCCGTCTTAACTCTAAACAAACCTGTAAAACTCTTATTATCTCTTTATAATTGACAAAATTCTATACACATATTTATAACTTATTGCAAAATATGATTATTATCCTTGTATTTTCCTTATATTTTTTGATATTATCTTTATTATATTTTCCTTTTTTTTTAGTTTTTTATAATACAATTTTCTTCCTTCTTTTGTACATCATTTATCTAACTATTAACTTGTATATGAAAACAAAACCAACATAAAATATCCTTAATTATTAAGCATAAATCAAGTCTCAAAAAAAATTTAATTATAAATAAAAATAAAGCAGTAAAACTTACATAAATATGTAAAAACAAAAAAAAAAAAAAAAAAATAAATAATTATTATGTTAAAAACTAAAAAACGAAATATATACAATACATTACATGATCACTGAAAACAAATCATATTTATAGAATGAAAAAAAGCAATTAATAAAAACTTTACTGTTTAAAACGGATTTCTAAAAAAATATTGTTAACATTTTACTATAAATAAAACAAAAAATATGTTAAACCAACAAAAATAAAAGTAACAATGGCACCGTAAAAGTAAATAGAAAAAAAAAGATTAAAAATTTGTGCACCCTCTTAAAACAATTCTCTCATATATTTAGGCTTAAAAAGAAATACCTTGAAACAGAGTTTCTCTACTAGTAGTTTTCGTACCTTCAACGCTATTCTATTTTCGCCAGAAGATTTTTTTTAAATTTAAGACTTCGTATCAGAAATTTTAACATAAGCCTAATTGTCATGCAACCACAGAGCCAATATCGAAATCAAACTGCTTTTTTCTAGATTAAAAAATATCTGTTTTTTTAGGATCTTAAAATCATAAGGATTTCGAAAACCAAAGCTAATAAACGGTTAACACCGTTGGATTTCAGTGTACATACTTAAATAATGGTTACCCGCTGGGTATCCCGCTTGTCGGATTTTTTAACTAGCACAGTGTTTTCCTTGTTGTGCCTAAAAATAAGGATTTTTTAAAGCATATTTTTAGGCATAAAAAAATTATTCATATTTTTTGCTATGCCTATATTTATTTTAACACTCTTTTTCTTAAAATAACTTGAAAATTTATTTGGCAAGTGGTATTTTTTATTACTGACCGTCAGACCGCGATACAGATCTTAAATTTGTGGTGTCTATGCAATTATTTCTTTATACAAAAACCATCTCTTACAAGAAAACCCAAAACAGACCGTTTTGTATCATGAATCATTGGATTCATGGACAAAAAGGATCTCCGGATTCTAACGTCCTACCTAAATGGACATTGAGAATTACGCTACCACCTTAAAAATAAATCTATTTGACACGGACACGTGCAGATTCTGAGAGATAGAGGAGGAGACAGCAGAACATATTCTTTGTAAAAGCCCAAGACTGAGCGGTAGAAGACTTTGACATCTGGGGGAAACTTGTTGTCTCCAACTAGATGGAATTATGAATCTCTTTGCCTGCATTTGGCCAACACAAAAGTTCCAGTGTTTCATAAACTTAGATTCACTCCATATTTTGAGTTTTTCTCTAACATGTTCCAGTGGCAGACCAAAGAATGGTTCCGGATCAATGAATAGTCTACGGCAATGGTTCCCAACCTTTTTAACGCCACGCCCAACTTTCAAGTTTAAAAAGTTGCCTTGTCCCCCCTACACTCCAGAAAAATTTGTTAATTTTTCTAATTTTTGTTTCTAATGAAAAATTACGATTGGTTTAGCAAAGTTTTTCTAAAATAAGTATTTAAAAAAAGTTTTAAGTAAAAATTTCAAGCAATTAACAACATTTTTGTGGTTAATTTTGCAAAAAAAAATTGTTTTTGTAGTTAATTTGACTAAAAAATGTTTAAAATTCGCTCGTTGCCCCCCTGGAACCCTCAAATTGCCCCCCAGTGGGGCGAGAATCAAAGGTTGGGAACCATTGGTCTACGGGCTCCACGGTTTGCCAGACAGTCGTTACGTTCGTTCCCCGTATGACCCTCGAGACCCGGAATCAACACCAAGGTCAGGTCGTTATCCTATCCTAGCTTGTTAAGGGATTCAATACAGTTCATGACCAGTCAAGATGACACATCATAAGCTATGATAGCTTTCAGTGCAGCCTGACTGTCAGACATTATATGCACGCGTAAATAGACTGGCATTTTAATAAAAATAATAAAAATATGTCTTGCGACACCTCATATTTATTGATTTTGAGGCCCTGAACACGAATATCAAAGATTTTAAAGAATAGGTCGAGCGGTTTTCGAGATATCGCTATTTGAAATTTGCGAAAAATGGCGGTTTTTTCCTTCGTTCTAGAATTAAAAAAAAAAATTTCAGAATTTCTTAGCCTTGGCCCTTTCATTTAGATTGACACAATCTTTCATTTAAATTTAATTTGAGCCAAATCCGATCACTTTAATACGTGGCGCCCTTCGAATAAAGTTTTGCATTTTTGAAATTTTCACCACATTTTCGACTTTTTGAAAATAAAAAATTAAATAAGAATATCTCTCGAGACATAATTTTTAATAATTTTAGCATGCTGAATACGAATATCAAAAAATATCTGAAATCAGTTGAGTGGTTTTCGAGTTATCGCCATTTGAAATTTGTCAAAGAAACGGCTGCTTTTTCCTACGTTCAAATTTTTTTTTTAAAAAATCTCAAAATTTTGTTTCTGTTAACTGTTATAGAGCTGGAGACAAACTTTCATTAAAATTTTATTTGAGCCAAATAAGATCATTTTAACCCATGGCACCCTTCTATGAAAGTTTAGAGTTATAATGATAAATTTATTGAATTCCATCGATAGCCTTACATTCCCTAATTGAATTTGCGAACAAAAAAAGTTAGACATTCGATGTTAGGCACTCGTTTTTATACCCTCCACTTAGTGATAGAGGGTTTATTTAAGTTTGTCATTCCGTTTGTAACTCATCGAAAATATTACACGGAGATGACTGAAAATTAACATATTTATGGGAAGTTCTCCCAAGCAGTTTGGAATTGCATTTGAGCGATATCGGTTCAGCGGTTCAAAAGTTATGAACGAAAATGTAAGGACACCTAAAAAATGTTGGTATATTCAACATAACCTAAAAATATAAAATGCTTTAGTTCGGCTGCTGATTGACATATGTGACACTGAATGGTATTTAAACAAGTCCGAACATATTTCTTGACAAAAAAAGAAAAAAAATCGAGGATTTTTTTTCGCGGAATTTTTTTTTTCAAAAGTGATTTCCTTTTAAATAAAGTTTTTTGCAATAATCTTTTTTAAATTGTGGAGGGTATCAATACATTCGGCAAGGCCAAATTTAACTTTTTTACTTGTTCATTTTGAATACGGGCGTAAGACAACAAACAACGGTCAGTAGGCAGTATCGTTTTTTGTTATATCCTACACCACTCTGTGGTACAGGGTATAATGACTTATATTTATATCCTGTACCACAGGGTACAATTTTGTCTCAAATGACTCTAATAACCGTATTTTAATAGATATTCTTTCGAAATTTGGCAGGTTAACATGTTTTGTATTCAATAATCACCATTTTGAATTTTAAAGGAATCGGACTAGTTATTCTTGTAGCCCCCCATACAAACCATATTCCCCATATTCACATAAATCTCAAATTTCATGAAAATAGAAAATATTTTATTGAAATTATATTTGTATGTGTTTAACGCGTACTTTAGTTACCTTATCAAATCTGATTATAATCAGACCGTTTTTGGACTTAGGCCCCATATAAAAATTTCGCCAATCTTCAGTTAAAGCGGTTTATTGGTAACAAATGGAAGCCTATTTCACTTAAATTTTGTTTGTGAGTGTTTTTTTAATTAATTAAAGATTTGACAAAAGATAATCCAATCGGTCCATGTTTTGAACTTGGGACCCATTTTTCGGGAAACACTGGTGTAGGGTATTATATGGTCGGTTTTGACCGATTATATTTTTTTTACTTGCTTTTATGCCCTCCACTCTAGTGATAGAGGGTGTATATAAGTTGGTCATTCCGTTTGTAACACCTCGAAATATTGGTCTAGGACCCCGTAAAGTTGTATATTCATGATCCTCGATCGATTTTAAGACGATCTAGCGATATCCGTCCGTCCGTCCGTCTGTCTGTTGAAAACACGCTAACTTTTGAAAAACTTTACGGAGGCATATATCGCTCCTTTACTTGTATAGTGTCACAACTCAAAATATTTGATTTTGCAGAAAACAGGTTTACAGTTTTCTATTGAAACTGGTTTTTAATTGAAAAAGGCCGGTACATAGAAAATGTAATAATGGCGTGTACTCTTTTCAAGCGGTGAGTTTAAAAGATATTAATACGAATTTTTGACACAATATAAAGCACGATATAACGAATAATTCTGCATCATTAACTCAAAAAACGCATTTTTTGAGTTATGACACTATACAAGTAAAGGAGCGATATGTTGAACATTTACCTGGTCAGGTTGGTATTGCAATCCAGCGAAATCGGTCCAGTGGTTCAAAAGTCATGAGCAAAAGACTGAATTTCGGCAAGGGTTGTTCGTGAATTTATGAGATAAAAACACGCTAACTTTCGAAACACAATACTGAGGATGCTGAAGCTTGGCATATATATTTGTCGTTCCCCTGGCCTGGTTCGTATTTCAGCCAAATCGGTTCAGTGGTTCAAAAGTTATTAGCAAACCCGTGAATTTCAGATTAGTTTCACCTTAAATTCACGTGTTGAAAACCCGTTAAACATGTTTTAAAAACATTGGTAAGCCACAAAAATATTTTACAACGTATTTTTGTCACTCAAAAATATTTTTACACTAAAAAAATACACCCGAAAAAAATTTTACACTCAAAAAAAAATTTTACACTTAAAAAAAAAAAATTTAGTAAATATTTTTTTTTTTTTTAAAAATTACGAAACAAAATAAAATATTTCTAATCAAAAATGTAATATTTTTCACGTTAGAAAATTTACTATCTCTTAAAAAGAGCTTGTGGAGGGTATTCATAGATTCAGCCAAGTCCATGTTTGTATTGGGTACCTATTTTGTTTTGGCAAACACTGGTGTAGGGTATTATATGGTCGGTATTGGCCGATTATAATTTTCCTACTTGTTTTTCTTTTTTTTATGAGTTTTTCTCGAAATGTGGTAACAAATTGAATTTCATTATAGGTAATTCTTCAAAAAAACAGTTGCTTAATTCATTTATTTTTTAGTCCGCTTTAAAAATAAAATCACAATTATATAATTTAAGAAAAATTAGTAACACATAATAATCAATCCATTTATTTTTCTAAATGCTAGTGATATTTTATATTTTTTAAAAGTAAAAAAAATAATTAAAAAACAATATATAATTTTGTGGCCATTTAAACAAAAAGTTAAATTACATAAATATTTATAAATAAATAAAAAACGGAGTTTTTCAATTAATAAAAATCAACTAAACATTCCTGATAATAAAAAATTAAAATTTATAACATAAAAAATTAAAAAAAAAACTTTTAAAATATAAATAAAAAAAAAATATAAAATTCACCTTAAATTATTTCAAAATAAAATAAATGTTAAAAAAACAACAGAAAAACTGCTGTTAAAATAATTATGTAGAAAATTAAAATTATGTGTTTTAAAATTAACCAATCAAGCGCATAAGTTGAATATACTCGTGTTATCGATACCCTAAGATGGACAGTAATCCCCAGAGTGTGATCCCAGATGCTTAAAGTTTCCTTATAAGAAATTTTCAGAACTTTCAAAATATATCATCGCTTGATT